>CM060938.1:882943467-885521800 GCA_030765085.1 Allium cepa | reverse complement strand
AAATATTGGAGATATTCGTAAAGATATTTTAGAAGATTCCCATCGTTTTAAATTCACCATTCATCCCGGTAGTAGTAAAATGTACGCTGATATGAAGCGACTTTATTATTAGGAGGGAATGAAATCTGATATTGCTAACTTTGTTAAGTGTTGCATGACTTGCCAACTTGTCAGGGCCGAACATTAAAGGCCTGGTGGGTTATTGCAACCTTTAGAAATTCCAATTTGGAAGTGGGACCAAATTTCCATGGATTTTATAGACGGCCTTCCCTGTTCTCGTTCGGGTCATGATAGCTTATGGGTGATTGTTGATAGGCTTACTAAATCTGCCTATTTTATTCCCGTTCGGTCTAACCGAACTGTTCCTCTTTTGGCCAAACTTTTTATCAAAGAAATTATTAAATTGCATGGGGTTCCTACTTCTATTGTTAGCAACCGTGATCCATTGTTTACTAGAGGATTTTGGAAGAGTCTTCAAAAAGCTTTGGGAACGAAGCTTAATTTTAGCACCCCTTATCACCCCCAGTCCGATGGACAAACCGAGCATGTGAATCAAACTCTTGAAGATCTTCTTCGAGCTTGTGTGCTTGATTTTGGTGGAAGTTGGGAAGATCATATTTCACTTGTTGAATTTTCCTATAATAATAGCTTCCAATCTAGTATTGGTATGGCACCTTTCGAGGCACTCTACGGAAGGCCATGTCGATCTCCTTCTTGTTGGCTTGAGGCCGGTGAGAAGCTGGTTTTAGGTCCAGACTTTATTCGCGATTCCACAGAAAAGATTAAACTTATTCGACATAGGATGAAAGAAGCCCAGAGTAGACAAAATCCTTTGTCGATAATCGAAGAAGGAAATTAGAATTTTCTGTTGAAGATCTTGTTTTTATTCGTGTTTCACCTATCAAAGGTGTTGTACGTTTCAGTCGGTCGGGAAAGTTAGTGCCTCGATATATAGGGCAATTTCCTATCGCTGAACGTATTGGTTCCATGGCTTGTCGCCTTCATTACCGGCTCAGTTTTCTGCCATGCATGACGTGTTTCACGTTTCTCAATTACGAAAATGCCTTCGAGATTCCGATTCTATTCTTGAGCCTGGTATTGTGGAAGAAATTGAAGTTTCGCCAAATTTAACTTATGAGCAGCAACCAATTCGAATTATTGCTTCGGAGGTCAAACGACTTCGAAATAAAGATGTTTCGCTTGTGAAGGTTCAATGGTCCTCAAATCCTAAGAATTCATCGAGCGAACACATCCGGACTTGCTTACTCCTGCTCTTTGTGGTGAACTTCCTATTTCAAATTTCTTTTGTGTTAATATGCTTTTATGGTTGTTACTTGTTATTTCCATCTTATATATTGCGAGGACGCAATTTCTTTAAGGAGGGGAGTCTGTAACAACCCGCATATTTATCGATTTTATATCTAAATATTTTATTTAAATATTTTGTCGTTAATCGAATATTGGTCCGTAAAGCTACTTTTTGCAAACGGTCAAATTAGGACTCGAGACCACTTCCATTGAGTTCGAAATGCCGTTTACAACTTTTTAAGTATAAACATTGATAGGTTTGGAGTTAGTGGAATTTCACTTACTTTTCCCGCTTTGGACTTTGGGTTAGATTAGCCATTATAACTCAAACCCACTTCTCTCTTTCTCCTTACTCTTCATAAATTTCCTAACAACCAAGCTTTAGCATTAATGGTGAGTGGAATAAGAAATTAAAATTCCAAGCTCAAATTCTCTTGCAAATCCAACATTCAATTCCAAATTCAAGAAGAAGACATTGGATTCAAGCTTGTGATTACTTCTCCATTGCTTTCAAGCTTTTCTTCATAAATTTGGTGAAAAGGTGAGATTTTTATCTCACAATTCTAGTCTATAACTACATTGGACTGTTGGGATTGATTCTCCATCACTTTAGCATGCATATTAGCATTTGGTTTGGATTGGATTGGCGAAAAACTCCAATTTTTAGCGTTTTGGTGAATTTTCTGCACTTAGGTCGTTCTGGCCATTTTTCTATGTTCGGAGTTAGGTCGCTCGCGACCTAACCCTTAGGTCGCTCGTGTGTTATCGTGCTAGGTCGCACTGCGTTGAAAAGTCACACGGAGCACAAGTCGTTCCAGGCCTTAAATCGTTCGGCAGTGTTAGGTCGTTCGCCATTAGGTCGCTAGGTCGTGGGTCGCTCTGCCTCGATGAGTATCGGCCTGCATGTTTTCATCAACCCCTTAGCTCGTAAATTCCTTAGGTCGCTCGGCGACCTAAAAACATCGCTAGGTCGTTGGCCTAGTTAGATAACACCCTAGGTCGTTCGCTACCTTAGGTCGCTAACTACTAGATCGTGATATCTATAGCTCTGCCATTCCATCGATAGGTCGCTCACCCCCTAAGTCGTAACCCACTAGGTCGTTCGACCTGATTCCTTGCTTAGGTCGTTAGACCCTATTTTGCATTAGGTCGCTTGACCTCAATTCCATAGGTCGCTCGATCTGTTTTCCTAATAAGTCGCTCACCAGTTAGGTCGCGCGTCTAGGTCGATTCCATTAGGTCACTCGGCCTTGTACCTCATTAGGTCGCTCGGCATTTAGGTGTTAGGTCGTTAGACCTTATTTTCCATTAGGTCGCTTGACCTTATTCTCTTTAGGTCGTTAGACCTTACTGCCTTTAAGTCGCTCGACCGCCTCATCACTAGGTCGCTCGGCACGTGCTACCTTGTTAGGTCGCCCCCATATAGGTCGTAACGTTACGACCTACTTTAACTCCTTTAGGTCGTGACCCTTTAGGTCGAAACCCTTTAAGTCGCTCGATCCTATCCTCCCTTAGGTCTTCACTAGGTCGTACCATTTTGGACGAGGCGCTGCCGCCTGGACCCCCGCGACCTGACCGGGCAGGTCGTACCCCGTAGCAGGGGCATTGCCCTCCCACCCCCACCTTGGGGGGTTGCCACCCCCCCCTCGGACCCCCCTCCGGAGGGGATCTTGTCTGAAAAACATTCAACGGTACTTGCTTTGTTGAGATGCTGAGTTGACCATTCTTTGAGACAAACTATCTTGGGCTTCTCGGTCGATTTTATGGATTTTTGAATATCTATTTCGATGGATTCTTTATTGGTTTCTTTGGATTTTATTCGCGTCTTCGAATGTGAATTTTTATGATTGATTGTTTCTACAATCACTTCTATGATTTGTCACTTTAAAATATAAAGGTTTTCTATACTAGTAGTAAATATCAAAACTCTTTCTTCAAATGATTTCTACACTATTTTATAACAAAGCTCGTTTTCTCAAACCGATTTCCAATCTATTAGTATATACAAACCTTTACCTCACTCGTATGAGAAATCTAATTAAACGACTTAGTAAAACAAGTGGTATGAAACGCTTGCGTTTACTTCGTCGGTTAATTCTTGGACTTGTTCGATTGAATCTCTTGTGACAATTTTCTAGTGGTGATCTACAATTTGTTCGTAAATATTTAAGTTAAGCTAGTGGTTATGGGACATGAAGCTAAGGTCATATATTTACTAGCTTACTGTGATTGACACTTCTCGTTGATCATGACGATCATTTTATGAATTAGACTAGCAATTGTGCGATGTCTCTTTGTTTGCAAGGTTAGTCTAGACACCATTTGTGTGATTCCACTCACACATACCTTTTTTCTTTTTGGTTAGCCTAGACACCATTTGTATGATTCCACTCACACATACCTTTTTGTTGCGAGGTTAGGCTAGACACCATTTGTGTGATTCCACTCACACATACCTTTTTGCTTTTTGGTTAGCCTAGACACCATTTGTGTGATTCCACTCACACATACCTTTTTGTTGCGAGGTTGGGCTAGACACCATTTGTGTGATTCCACTCACACGTACCTTTTTTCTTTTTGGTTAGCCTAGACCTCATTTGGGTGATTCCGACTCACTCTTATGGGGTAGCTCCCCATGGTCTTCGGACCGCCATGTGATATGCCTCTTTCCCTTTTTCTGTGATTTATGGTTTCTTGTGTTGATTTCTGGAATTTATGTCATTGACTTGTTATGAGTACAAGTTTAGGGTATGATGCCCTCTTTGGATCTTTGAGAGGATTCTTGCGATATTGATTTATCTCTTATTGATTGATCTTCTGTTGATCATCATTTGCATACTTATAGTAGTATGTCAGTATGGATATTTTATGTTTATGCCATATCTTTTATTTTGTATCATGTCATCTGATATTTATAACTAGACTGATCTGTTTATTATTTTCTTAAATAATACTCGGGTCAGACCGAGATGTTACATGTGCTTCTGCTTGACTTATTCCCGGGATTTGCTACTCTGACTTTTGGCTAACTATTTAGATTAGCAGTTTTTGTTGTATACACTTGGGATATAGACTCATAGTTGTATTCTTTTGTATAGCACGTGTTGCTATTCTTTTGTATTATTGTGGATCTTTTTGACCACTACTCTGATGTACACTTTCATGTGTTAGTTATATATTCATATCTTCTTCCGCCTTTGTGATATTGATGTCTGTGACTGATTTGTGTTATGCTTATTTCTATGTTTGTTTCCAAAGATTTATTTATAGCCACCGTGTGATAGCTTTGAGTTTGTATCGGTATGTCGGACTTCCTCTTGAGATGAAATCCATGTTATATTTTATCTGGCATATCGGTGCTCGCACAAAGCAATTACACTAATGGTCGCTCCTCAACAGCCATATTCTCCGCGCTAGTTGACGGCATTACACTTTAGTGTTCTTGGCTAGCGTGGATATAGAGGTGGGGCGTCACAACATTTCGAAAGTATAATATTAATCTTAGCCAGCATACAAACATTATTGTATGCCTACTATAGCTACCATGTTCAATAGCAGGTTACCGCCACATTCCATGGTAGGTTATACAAATAAAACCATACAGGGCTCGTATTGTTTTGTTTGGATTTCCAACAAATGGTCTGGCTAAGGAACTTCCTACTGCCACATGGGAGCGCCTCTGGAGGAATGTCTCGAGAGCTTAACAAGCTCTCTGCCAACACAAGGCCGTGTTACCTCTGTAACTAGGTAACTACTACACGAGCATGCCATTCCCCGGTCGTTTGCGACCTTTATCCGAGGCGCCTCTCAACCACAAAGCAATCACAAAGTAATAGATATGCAGTGTCCACATGAGTTAAGTATCTGGGCTCCATACCATGATACCACCCTTTTCCAGAAGGGAATGACACACCCTAAAGGGAGCGACCCTCGTAACCTTGCCGCATCTTTCCTGTTTCGACCATTTTCGGGGTGTGAGGTCCTGATGCAGTTCGTCCACAAAGCTACGCTTATACAAAAGTCATGCTTTGATCAACAAATGATACATAGCAGCATTCAGCATGCCACACTACCAAATTGGGAGTATATCACTGATAATTATCAACTACACAACCTTTGAGCTCGTACGTCTCAGAGAAGTTCATTTAAATTGGGAGTATATCACTGATAATAATCTCTAAATCAAGGATTTAAATTATAGCTTTCAAACTATTTCTAAAGATTTGTTCGTAACTTGGAAGACCATTTTCATTTTAGACTTGAAATCTTTTTAACACAAATTGGAAGTTCATTTCTTATATGAAAGCTTTTATTATTGGAAAACAAATAGTTTTCGTTTCAGAAAAATCCAATTATATTTGCACGAGTTAATGCCCTTGAATTTAAATTCAAATTCCCAAATCAATACCTTAAAATGGTTTAACCCATATATAACTTGTATAACATCTCTAATCCCTAGTTTCCAAACATAGAATTCAATTTCAAATTTTGAATTTAAATATAAATCAAATTATTTAAAATTCAAAACTTAATCAAGTTATTTAAAAAATAACTTTTATCTTTGAAATTCCTTTCAAAAACTTTTTACTTTAATCCCATCCATTTCCAAAACCATTTGGATTCAAAAATTCAATTTTAAACTATTTCAAAAATCTTGACTTAACCAATTTCCACGTGCAATCCATATTTGTGTGTGTATAAGTATGGTCCTGGGGTTTTACACAATAAAAGCACAACATCATCAATCAGTGCATATTCAAATACAACAATATATTTGATAAGCGGTATAAACTATAACGCTTATCTTTCATTAACAGATCATAGATATATATATATATATATATATATATCACAGATAATAATTACATTAAACACAGCTCAAATCAAAACAGAACATATCAGGTGTATCAAACAATTCAATCATCCAATAGAATCCAAACATTTATAAGTAAGATCAGTTAATTATTTGATTAATTCAAATCAGATTAATTACTTATGAATTACTAATCCTGGTTAATTAACATTAATAAATTACAAATCATTTTGATTAATTATTCTGTAATCATTTATTAATTAACCATTTATAATAAATTATTTAACCTTTAATTATAATTCATCGACTTTTAATTATTAAATAATTAATCTTTAATTATTTAACTCACTTTTTAATTAATTATCTTTAATTAATTAGTTAACCCTTAATTAATTATACTTTATTAATTTCACTAAGGAACTAGCTTTTATTTAATTACACAAAATAATTATCTTTTATTTAATTATACAAGGTAATCATCTTTAATTTACTTTCATAAATAAATTTATCTTTTAATTAATTACCCTTTTTTAATCTTAAATTAATTGCATTAAGTAATTAACCCTTAATTGTTAATTAATTAAATTTTAATTAATTTTATTAATTAATTATTCCTCAATTAATTAATAATTAATTACAAATTAATTACCCTTTAATTACAATTTAATTAACTTTTAAATTATTACTTAATTAACCATCAATTATTAAATAATTGACCCCTATATATTCTTTAATTAATTAATTACATGAATTAAATAATCCCTTAATTAATTACTATTTAATTGATCATTCTTAATTGATTTCAACAAATGATTATCCTTAATCACTTAATTAGCTTAATCCATTAATTAATTACTTTTAAATTAAGTAATTATCTTTAAGTAATTAGGTACCTTTTAATTACTTATCATAAATTAGTCAATCTTTAATAACATTAACAAATTAACCTCAAATTATACTTATTGATTAATCACATTCATAAGTATTCTTAAAAGTAATAACACCAAGCAATTATTTATAATTTAAGTAAGAATCTTTTATTAATTATATTGAGTAATTGATTTCATTAAGCAATTAACTTCTCAACCAATTTCATTATTCGAAAACACCCAAGAATCTAATTACAAGATTTAACTAATATATCATCACATACTCCAATCAATATTTAAACATTACCTTCAGAATTAAATCTTTAAAAATTTGTCAAAAATTTGTTAACACTTTGTTTTGGAATTCAATCATATATTTTGTTACTTTAAAACTCTATTTCCAAAATCTGGTTTAAATGTAGCTTTTAAAAGTTTGAAGCCTGTTAACTTTTTAAACCTAGTGACAAAGAATGAAGACCCGAGCCTGCTTCACCTCTTCCCCGAGACCAAACTTCTTTTTCCTAAGAACAACCCAAGTTAAAACGTCCCTTGCTTCGAGACTTCCCCGAGTTCTCCCTTTCTTCTTCTTTTAACACTGTTTTTATTTTAAATCTTTTTAAAATTACTGTACAACTTAAATGCTTACAAATGACACGGAAGAAAACTCGAGCAACATCTTAAAATTTTCGGGTCCATCTTTGAGTTTCACCTCTAACTCCTTCTTCCCAACCCACTGTAACCAATACTTCAACGTGCACACGCAAATGCATGGCCATCAACCCCACTCCGACCATCCCTCTGAACGTCGACCATTCATCCATAGCTTCGACGACCTATACATCAACCCAGAAACCAAATTCTAACGGTGAATCGAAATTTCGATCATCGATTCAAAATTTGGGACTAAACCCGACCCATAAAATCTCTCGCCACCGTCGATCGAGACGACTGGGATCCACGCCGCACCTCCCAAAGACGCGTCACATGACTACACTTCGATCCCCCTTGGACCGGTCCCTCCCGGTACCTTGACGTCGACGAAATCACCCCTACAAACCTCGCAACCAAAACTGAGCAATAAACCCTAAAACAACTTTAATCGACCAACCTGATGATCGAGAAAAGCTTCGAGCATTTTTCCTGTGATCATCGACATGAAAGCCACCTTCACCATTGATCACGGTGTGCATTTCAATTCTAATCGCCAGAGTTTGATCAATTTGTGTTTTCCGTTCAAACCCACTATCCCACTTCACTTTGAAACTAAAAATCAAAATTTTATTATTTAAATTCAACATTTACGAGCACTAATCAGATTATATGATCAAAATAAGGAATTAAATCATTTGATTTTTTTATCATTAAAAGATCATTACTGTAAAATTTTAATTTCCAATAAACTATGTGTTAATTTTACTTATTTACATTTTTATAAATAATGTTATACTCATATAAACATTATTCATTCAGCAATCAAAACCTAATATGATTTGTGTTGGGATAATTTTAAATTTCCAAATAGGTTTTAAAACCTGGAACAGAGCATGTTTTTTGAATATACAGACATGCACAAGCCTGTATACCTATTTACCTATATATATTCAACATAATTCCACCCAAGAAATTATTGATTACAGATCTAACTCACACCATCATCACAACATCAAGATGAAAGATTAGGTCGATTAGGTTTACTCACCTGATCTCATAAGGCAGAGATAGTGAAGAACAGTGAAACAATTTAAGCTGGAATTTGAAATGATCTGGAACATTTTGATGTTGAATTGTTTAGCTTGATCTCAGGTTTGAAATATGATCCCAGATTTTTGTTTTGATCATCATTTCCTCAGGTTGAAAATACTGAAGTTAGTTGTGGTTTTAATTACTTCAGATTTTAAATTTTAATTATGGTTTTGCTTAAATTACCTGAGTTGATCATTCCAGGTTGAAATCTTTGATACTTGAAGCTGTTCAAACTTCACTTTTATTTTGATTTCTTGTTTGATTGCTTTTGAACCAATTTGTTGCTCTGGTTTGATCTTTGAATTTAAAAACCGATCTGTACTTTGATTTTTCAAAAAATTGGAAATTACTAGATCGGGTTTTTGATCTACTTTCAAAACTGAAAACTGCTTTGAATTGCTCCAAATCAGGTTGAAGATAATGTTGCAGACCTTGGTTTACATTTGCTTTGATTGTCTCAGATTTGATGCAAGCTTGATTCCAGATTGTATTTGAAGCTATTAGATTTTATTTTTGATTTCTTTTTTGGTTTCTGTTTTCAGGAATTTAGTTTGGAAGGAGATTATGATGTTTGATAAATTTCTGGTTTTGAGAAGGAACTGATTTTCAGATTTGAGAAAGAAATTTTGTATAGGGAAAATGAACAGCCTGCTTCCTTCTTTGCTAATATTTATAAAAATTTAAACTTAAAGAAAAAAAATGTGCCACTTGTTTGATTTCACACTTCATGGTTTTACACTTGTAAATTTTTTATGTGCATGGTTTACATGTGTATAGATACATCCAATTTATGTTTTAAACCTTATGTTTAGTTTTATTTAAAAAATTTGTTTCAAAACTTTCTTCATTTTTAATTTATATTTTAAACCCCTTTCTTTTATAAGTTACTTAATCTTTATATTTACATATGTTTTAGACCTTGTTTATAAATAAATTTATAACTTTGTTTTTAAACCTTACTTTATTTATAATTTCAATTGTAAATGAATAATTTTCTCCTTACATTACCATATGTTTTAGTGTTATACACAATTTATGTTTTTATTATTTTCAAATGATATTGGGCTTTATAAATTTAAAAGGTAAATATATATTAATACTTTATCTTCATACATTTTAATTTGTACCTATGCAAATTTACAACAAATGATTTTTTTTAAATCAACTTAGATTATATACCTAGAATTCTAACTAGATACATATATGTATTTTTTCAAAATATAACTTTTCAATCTAATTAAATTCTCAATTAATTCACAATTGAATTCAAAATTTAATTTTGATGCAGCCAAGCTTGATGAAGTGTTAGGTCGCGTGCGACCTAACGATCTATTAAGTCGAGTACGACCTAACGGGTCTCGAGATAAGAAGTTGCGACCTAAATAAGTCGATGATGCAGCCCTGACTTGTGAAGACTTGGGTCGCGTGCGACTTAACGAGCTAGGGGAAAACGAGCTATGGGATAAAACGTTCGAACGACCTAACTCACATGCCGCTTCTTTAGGTCGCGAACGACCTAACTCACATGCCGCTTCTTTAGGTCGCGAACGACCTAACTCACATACCACCCCTTTAGGTCGCGAATGACCTAACTCACATGCCGTATCGTTAGGTCGCTCAAGGGCTAGGTCGCTTGAAGATACCCCTGGTTGCTGTGATAAGATAGGTCGGCCACAACCTTGCCAAAGATACGACCTATATTAGGTCGCCATTTTCCTATGTCATTCTAAAGTAGTTCTTAGGCCGTTGCATCTCTTATGACGCCCAAGTTCCTGAAGCCGAGGATACTTAAGTCGCTGATGAAGTTAGGTCACCCCATAGCAGGGTCGCATGATGTATAGGTCGTGTGCGTTGTACATTTAGGTCGTTTCTTTATGTCGCTGCTGTTGTAAGGTCGTTGTGATGTAACGTTGTGTTTGTTGAGTCGCGTATAATGTAACTCGCGCAGGGTTAAGTCATTACCAAAAGTTTGTGTGTATGTTGGGCTAGGTCGTTACCGACCTATGTTAGGTCGTAAGTCGCGGCTATGTAGGTCGTGTACTTGTGTTGTAAATGTTGAACCGTAAGTTGTTGTAGCCTATAAATAGGTAAGGCCGGGTCATTTGTAAGAGGTTGATTTTTGAATAAAATTCTCTTTGTTAGCTTTGTGCTTTCAATTTAAATTGGTAGTTGAGTGTAATCTCCTATCTCCACTTTCGGTTATTCGAGTGCGCTCGAATCAATGATTGCTGAAGCCGATTCGCGGAATCAAGTGCGCTTGATCAACGCTTGAAGAATTGAAGATCTTCTTTCACGGTATCGTGCGCGATCAACATGACGAGGATAGCTAGAATTCGGTATCTTTGGATCAACGAATTTGGGCATTTCAGTATCTTCAATCCACCGATTGCTACTTTCATCGATCTATATCGTTTTGTTATTATCCGCTGCGTCAGTTTGGTTTTAGAGCTAGACTTATCCAATCATAGCTAAGCCGAGTCTGGGAGCCAAGGAATTTGAAGTGGTGTTCATCGTGTTCATCTTGAAGTTGCAACAAGTTGGAAGCTTTCCATCCATGTCATTTTGGATCAAAGTTGGAGGAGTGTTTGAGTGAAGGCCGAATATAACTTTGTGTCAAGTGTTGAGCCGTGCATCAACTTGCTTGTTCAAGCCGAGTTTGAAGTATTTGTGATTGTGTAATCGTGCCACCGAGGAGAGCTAATCGTCATCAGAATGTTGAAGCGTTGTATAAAAGAGAAGAAGCCGAGCAAATGGAACAACGTATTAATGAGAAATTTGATGAGGGCATTGGAAAGTTAGAGAAATTGATGAATGATTTGAATCAAAATCAAAGGAGGAGATCACCAATCTCGAACCATGGAGGAAACAGAGTTTCTCCATCGGTTACGGAAGCGAGGAGGGTATCACCGCAATCTTTTAGAGAGAGAAGAGAAACATCAATTTCGTCAAGAAGAGATCACCATGACTATAGGCATGAAGAGAGGAGAACTCCACGTGAGTTTGAAGAAGAGCCATATAGAGATGAAGAGAGACATAGTAGAAGAGACATGCGTGATCAAAGGGATGTTGATGGTCGAGATCGATATAGACGTACATTTGATTTTGGTGAAGAGGGTGATAGAGCTAGCATTCATTACCGAGATCGAGACCAAGTTCGAAATTCATATCGGTATGTAGATGAAGATCGTCGATGGGAATCGGGTATGAAGATGGAAATTCCAGAATTCAAAGGTGGAATGGTAGCAGAGGAATTCTTGGATTGGTTGTCCAATGTTGAAGAGATCTTTGATTTCAAAGAAGTCCTGGAGAATCGTCGAGTGAAGTTGGTTGCTACTAGGTTGAGGGGTAGAGCTTTGGCGTGGTGGCAGCAAACTAAACTTACAAGGGAGAGAATGGGAAAGTCAAAGGTTGAATCTTGGGATAAGATGAAGAAGTTGATGAGAGCTACATTTTTACCTTACAACTATCAATCACTTATATACCAGAGGTTGCAGAATCTAAGACAGGGGACGAAGTCAGTCAATGATTATGCAGATGAATTTTACCAACTCATTGCCAGGAATGATATTATGGAGACAGAAGAACAGCTGACTGCCAGATTTGTTGGAGGGTTGCGAATGCAGATCCAGGATACGGTTAATATGTTCGATCCAAGATCTATGGCAGAGGCATATCAGAAAGCGTTGGCTTGGGAGAAGCAGGGAAGGCGTGGAGGTGGTGTGTTTACTAATTCCAATAATCCAGTGAAGGGTGCCAGTGGAAGTTCTAATGTTTCTAAACCTATCAGTAAACCAGTTGTGAAGGAGGTTGAGAAGGCAAAGGTTAATAGCAGTTTCAAATGTTACAATTGTCAGGAGTTGGGTCACAAAAGCAATGAATGTCCGAAGCCGAAGAGAAGAGCAATGGTTGCAGAGGTTGAAGGAGAGGATGTGGGAGCTGAATGTTCTAATTCACCTTATGTTGAGGAGGAGGAAGAGTTGTCCGGAGATGAAGGGTATAATTTGATGATTAGGAGAAATTATTTGGCACCGAAACAAGAAGAGGAAAACAGTTGGTTGAGGAATAACATATTTTAGTCCACATGCACTATTCTGCGAAAGGTTTGCAAGTTCGTCATTGATGCTGGGAGTTGTGACAATATTATCTCTACTGAAGCAGTAAGGAAGTTGAACTTGAAAACTGAGAAGCATCCTAAACCGTACAAGTTAGCATGGTTGAGGAAGGGTGGTGAAGTGAAGGTTTGTCGAAGGGCTTGTGTGAATTTTTCAATTGGGAAGAAATACAAAGACGAAATTTGGTGTGATGTTGTGGACATGGATGTGTGTCATCTGTTGTTGGGCAGACCATGGCAATTTGATAGAGCAGTGCAGCATGATGGTCGTGCTAATAGCTATAGTTTCATGTTTGAAGGTACTAAAATCACTTTAGTTCCCAAGAAGCAACAACAGAAGGAAAGCAAGTTGGAGGAGATCGAAGAGCTGAAAACCTTATTATCTTTGAAGGAGTTTGTTAAAGAAGTTGAAGAGGAGCCTGAAGTTTATTTGTTAATTGGACGAGAGAGCAGTGAAGAGGTTGAAATTCCAGAAGAAGCGAAGCCAGTTTTGAAAGAATTTGAGGATGTATTTCCAGAAGAGTTGCCTAAGGAGTTACCGCCACCGAGAGACATTCAACATCAAATCGATCTTGTTCCGGGAGCAGTATTACCGCATAGACCACATTATCGAATGAGTCCGAAGGAACATGAAGAGTTGAGGAGGCAGGTGGAAGAGTTGCTTGAGCAGGGACGTGTGCAGGAAAGTTTGAGCCCATGTGCTGTGCTAGCTTTGTTAGTACCAAAGAAGGACGGGATGTGGAGGATGTGCACTGACAGTTGAGCATTGAATAAGATTACTGTAAGGTATAGATTCCCAATGCCAAGGTTGGATGACTTGCTAGATCAGCTGAGTGGGGCAACTACATTTTCGAAGATTGATTTGAAGAGCGGATATCATCAAATTCGAATTAGACCAGGTGACGAATGGAAGACAGCATTCAAGACAAGGGAAGGATTATATGAATGGCTGGTTATGCCGTTTGGTCTATCAAATGCACCAAGTGCAATTATGAGGGTGATGAATCAAATTTTCAGACCATACATTGGGAAGTTTGTGGTAGTTTATTTCGATGATATTCTGATTTATAGTGCAAGTATCGAAGAGCATATTCAGCATTTGCGGAATGTGTTAATTGTTCTTCGTGAGGAACAATTTTATGCTGCTACGAAGAAATGCGTGTTTATGACACATAGTGTTTTATTTCTGGGTTATGTTGATTCAAAGGAAGGTATACAGGTGGACCAGAATAAAGTTGAAGCAGTCAGGAATTGGCCACAGCCGAGGACAATTACGGAAGTGAGAAGTTTTCATGGGTTAGCATCGTTTTACCGAAGATTCATTCCACACTTCAGTAGCGTGATGGCACCAGTTACTGATTGTATGAAAGGGAAACAATTCTCTTGGTTGAAGGAAGCTGGGGTTGCTTTTGAGCGAATCAAGAAGCTGTTGACGTCAGCACCAATTCTTGTATTACCAGATTTTCAGTTGTTGTTTGAACTACACACTGATGCATCTAAAGTTGGGATCGGAGGGGTGTTGAGTCAGAAGGGGCGTCCTATTGCATACTTTAGTGAGAAGTTTTCAGGGGCAAAGATGAGATATAGTACGTATGATGTGGAGTTTTATGTTGTAGTGCAAGCAGTGAAACATTGGAGACACTATCTATTCCATAAGGAATTTGTTCTTTACACAGACCATGAAGCTTTGAAGCATTTGCAGGGGCAGGACAAGATTTCAGCAAGGCATGCATCATGGATTGCCTATCTGCAGCAATTTACATTTGTTGTGAAACATAAATCGGGAATTACGAATCGTGTAGCAGATGTACTGAGCAGAAGGAATCACTTATTGACAACGATGAAGATTGAAGTGACAGGATTCGAATTATTGCCAGAATTGTTTGAGGAGGACCCTTACTTCGCAAAGTTTGTTGAGAAAATTAAGGAAGGGAATGCTGATGAATTTGTGTTGATTGATGGGTTCTTGTTCAAGGGGAATCGTTTATGTATACCAGATTGTAGCTTGAGAATGAATATTGTTAAAGAATTACATGAAGAAGGCCATGTAGGCAGAGATCGTACATTGCAGTTGATTTCTCAGTCTTATTTTTGGCCATCAATGTGGAAAGAGGTAGAGAGATTTGTGGAGAGATGTCATATCTGTCAGGTTTCGAAGGGAACAGCTACGAATGCGGGATTATATATGTCGTTACCTGTGCCTAACAGACCATGGGTTGATATCAGCATGGATTTCGTTTTGGGTTTGCCTAGAACTCAAAAGGGGAATGATTCTATATTTGTTGTGGTGGACAGGTTTTCGAAAATGGCACATTTCATAGCTTGTAAGAAGACGGCTGATGCCGTCCGAGTGGCTCAACTATTCTTTAAAGAGGTGTATCGATTACATGGTTTACCAGAATCTATTGTTTCTGATCGAGATACTAGATTTCTAAGCCATTTTTGGTTGAGTTTGTGGAAGATGGTTGGAACAAAGCTGAATTTTAGTAGCGCTTACCATCCACAAACTGATGGGAAAACGGAGGTGGTTAACCAATCGTTGGGGAATTTATTGAGATGTCTCGTGAAAGACAATTTGAAAAGCTGGGATATGAAGTTATGTCAAGCTGAGTTTGCTCATAATCATGCGGTGAATCGTAGTACAGGTTTCAGTCCATTTCACGTTGTATACTCTGCAATTCCGAAAGGACCGTTGGATTTGACAACAGTACCATATCAGAAGGGAGTTGTTAAGCGGACTAGTGACTTCGTTAAAGAGTTACAGGAGTGTCATAGAACAGTTCACGAATGGTTGCTTGCATCTAATGAAAAGTATAAACAACTGGCGGATAAGAAGCGAAGAAGTTTGAATTTCAGGGAAGGTGATTTGGTTTACGCGGTATTGACAAAAGATCGTTTTCCGGTGGGAACATATAATAAATTAAAGGCGCGAAAGATTGGTCCAGTAGAAATTTTGAAGAAAATCAATGAGAATGCGTATCAATTGAAATTGCCAGATAACGTTCATACGTCTGATGTTTTCAACGTCAAATACTTAGTTCCATATCATGGGGATGAGCGTATTGTAGAAGAGGAAGATGCAAATTCGAGGACGAATTCCTTTCAACCGGGGGAGGATGATGCAGCCCAGCTTGATGAAGTGTTAGGTCGCGTGCGACCTAACGATCTATTAAGTCGAGTACGACCTAACGGGTCTCGAGATAAGAAGTTGCGACCTAACTTAGTCGATGATGCAGCCCTGACTGGTGAAGACTTGGGTCGCGTGCGACTTAACGAGCTAGGGGAAAATGGGCTATGGGATAAAACGTTCGAACGACCTAACTCGCATGCCGCTTCTTTAGGTCGCGAACGACCTAACTCACATGCCGCTTCTTTAGGTCGCGAACGACCTAACTCACATACCACCCCTTTAGGTCGCGAACGACCTAACTCACATGCCGTATCGTTAGGTCGCTCAAGGGCTAGGTCGCGTGAAGATACCATTGGTTGCTGTGATAAGATAGGTCGGCCACAACCTTGCCAAAGTTACGACCTATATTAGGTCGCCATTTTCCTATGTCATTCTAAAGTAGTTCTTAGGCCGTTGCATCTCTTATGATGCCCAAGTTCCTGAAGCCGAGGATACTTAAGTCGCTGATGAAGTTAGGTCGCCCCATAGCAGGGTCGCATGATGTATAGGTCGTGTGCGTTGTACTTTTAGGTCGTTTCTTTATGAAGATGCTGTTGTAAGGTCGTTGTGATGTAACGCTGTGTTTGTTGAGTCGCGTATAATGTAACTCGCGCAGGGTTAAGTCATTGCCGAAAGTTTGTGTGTATGTTGTGCTAGGTCGTTACCGACCTATGTTAGGTCGTAAGTCGCGGCTATGTAGGTCGTGTACTTGTGTTGTAAATGTTGAACCGTAAGTTGTTGTAGCCTATAAATAGGTAAGGTCGGGTCATTTGTAAGAGGTTGATTTTTGAATAAAATTCTCTTTGTTAGCTTTGTGCTTTCAATTTAAATTGGTAGTTGAGTGTAATCTCCTATCTCCACTTTCAGTTATTCGAGTGCGCTCGAATCAACGATTGCTGAAGCCGATTCGCGGAATCAAGTGCGCTTGATCAACGCTTGAAGAATTGAAGATCTTCTTTCACGGTATCGTACGCGATCAACATGACGAGGATAGCTAGAATTCGGTATCTTCGGATTAACGAATTTGGGCATTTCAGTATCTTCAATCCACCGATTGCTACTTTCATTGATCTATATCGTTTTGTTATTATCCGCTGTGTCAAATTTAATTACCAATTTATTTCAAAATTAAATCCCAAAAATTAGATTAATTATCAAATTACTTTTAGCTAAAATCTCGGAATGTTACATATGTGATATGAAATGTTTTGTGATGTGATTAGGTTGAACAGTGATAATGTGGTCATCTATCGAGATGTATTGCTGCGTAAAGTGACATCCTATTTAAAAAGTTTGAATTGTTTTCACCGAATACTTGAGTTAAGATGACATTAAATTCGAAGAGACCGGGGTCGGGTACCAGTACATACCCAAAACCACTTCGATTCTTTATAGATTGATTTATGAAATCAGTAGGCTGGAATGGAATGATTTAAGTAAATTAGACCATTTAATCTAAGTTCGGTACTTAGAAATTGTTATGTGAAAAATATTGACTATAATAAGTTGAGAACTCGTAGTAAAGTACGAGTTACCCGGGTTTTTAAATAAGATTATAAATTTGAAATTTCATGTTAAATGGGTTTACTCACGCTGGTTTCCAGCCTGACCCTGGTGTTACATTGATGTAATGCTCGGGTCAGACCGAGTATTACAGATATTCAGGTCAGGACGTTCTGGAGCTGAAGAGGCGAGCTGGATGACAGGAACGTATGGAGTGTTTCCGCTGTATTGAATTATTGTATATATCTGAGACATGTTGAATTGTATCTGTCCAATGTTTGTATAAAATTGTTGTAACTCTGATATATTGATGTAAATTGGTAGATACAGTTTTTTTTGGTATAACTATTATTATTGATATTATATTTTATCCGCTGCGAATGAGAGATTTTGTGTTTCTTTATGTTCTTCTTCATCTATTTCTTTTCTTCTTTTCTCTAACTATCTGGAGTTTTCGAGATCGAAATTTTCGGGTCGTTACATTTGGTATCAGAGCCAGGTTAAGCGAGAACCTTGGCTCTAGTGGGTGTACTCATTAAGGATATGGTCAATAGTACCCTAAAATGAGTTAAGTGTATATGTTTGTGTGTGTGTGTGTATGAGAGCGTACTTGTTAATTTCTTATATAAAGATTTTAAATAATTTTATATAAGAACATATTTTGATATATATATATAAAGCAATATTTCTTTCCAATAATATTAAGGTAATTGGTTGTTAAATTATTGGAATAAAATAAGTGGTAATAGAAATACAACCAAATTGAAACTAAATAAAGATAAGTTGAAATGGTTAATTTGAATTAGGAGTTTGTGTGATCTCATAATGGGTTTGCGATCTGGAAAATGAAAATGGATGGATGTTTTAAAATACATTGGATGATATCATCCTATTGTTATTAAAAAATCTTTAAATTGCGAATTGGATTTGTTTGAATGAATGAGAAATGAAGTGTGGTAATATATCCATTATTGAGATAAAAGGGAAATTAAACTTTAAATTGAAATTAAGGATATGGAATTACTTTGAACTAAAAATTTGAATAGTTGAATTTGTGAATTAAAATTGTTTAAGAACTGGTTTCAAAACTGGAATATAAAATTGGGTAATAAATTGAATTTTTAAGATAAAATTGTTTTGAACTCTTATTTGAACTTTGAAATAAGAAAGTAAAGATAATTTAAAATGGAATTTTGAGAATTGGACTCGGAATTAAATTATTTAAAGATTTGGATGGTTGATTTAAAAAAATAAAGGTTAATTTGATTTAAGGGGTTAAATCAACATTTGGAAATTTAACTCGAATTTATATAACTCGAGATGGATTAAAGTTGAGATTTAGATTTCATTAGTTCAAATTGAAATTAGTTTGAATTAATTATAGTTGAAGATGGATAAGTATAAAATTCAAATGGAAAATTTGAATTGGATTAATTTGGAATAAAATTGAAGATTGAATGGGCTCAAATTCAAAAGGGAATTAGGACTAATTCATAGAAATTGAAATGATTTGAAATTGAAGTGGATTCAATTTGAAATTAGTCTAAATTAGTTTGAATAATTTGGGAATTGTAATTAAAGTGAATGTGTTTAAAATAAAATGGAATTCGATTTGAATTTGGAAAGAAATTGAGGTTAATTCAACTTGAATTGGGGATAAATCAAGTTCAAGGGAAATTGAAGTTATTCAAATTAGAATTGAGTCAATTTAAATGGGAGTGGAAATTTAAATTGATTTGATGGGAAATTAATTGGAAATGGGGATTGGGAATTGAACAGTTTGGCTCTGGACTGTTTTTAGAATAAATTGTTTTAAAATAAATCTATTTTTCCAAGCTATTTACTATATACAATTTTTTTTAAAAGCCAAATTATTTTATATTTATTTTACAATTACTTTTGAAACTATTTAACAATTTTTCAACTGTTTTATAAGCTAATTACTGTTTTTCAACTACTTTATAACTAATTACTATTTTACAACTATTTTGCAAATTATTTAAAATTTCTATAACTATTTGACCATTTTTCCAACTATTTTACAATTACTTATCTGTTTTACAAACTAATAAATATTTTTCAACTACTTATCTATTTTTAACTTTTCAAGCTATTTTCAACATATAAGCTGAACAGAGTTCAAACTGTTTATGATTGATTACCAATTGAGATAAGGAATAAGGTGATAATCCAAATGGAATTGACGAAATGGTGGATAAGTGAATAAAATTAAAGGAAAGGTGAATAGAAAAGGAGATTGATTTGGATAATAAACAATAAAGATAAATACGTAGGATGTACGTATATTATTCTATTCGCATAGTGATTTGATCCAGATTCGAGCACAGAATTTCAAGATAGTTATATCGATCCGAGTTGGGATTTTTCACTCGATTTTCGACGGCAAACCTGGATATGGATTGTTGATTGGTTCTGGATATTCTCTATCATAGTTTGTCTATGCAAGGAGAATGACGATTTCTGATAAAGAAACCAGATCTGAGTCATCACTAGGAAGTCGGGTGGACGATACTAGTTTGGAAGTGAAATTGTGTGATCGAATGAGCGATCGGATTGGTATAGCATACGAATGATATGTGTGCATCGTACGGGTTTGAATGAAATTGATACTGGGAATTTGTGGATAAGAAATGAGAAATGGTTTTTGAAATGAAAGGTATATTTTGTGAAATACATGATGGAATAAAGTGGAAATTGGATATTTCTATGGTAGAAATTTACTTTATGGAAGTAAGTAAATTGGTAAATGACTTTATAGAGTAATCAAATTTGAATATTTGATTTGGTATAAACATAGTTATGTATCTTTGTTATATATATATGATAAAACTCCCCTTTGAAGAATCTACTGCCAGAAGTAAAGAGTTTTGAAAGTGTTTGAAGTATAAAAAGGGGATTTATACAAGTATGAAATGATCAAAAGATTTTTCAAAATTATATATATCTATATATATATAAAGTATCTTGTAAGGATTTTGGAAAAAAGTTTTTGGAACCTATGGACTTTGGAAAGGCTTTTGATTTTTGGGTAAAATCAATATTGGAATTTGGAAAGCCTAGTTTGAGAATTATCGATTTTGGGATAATGGATTTTGTGTAAAGGAGCTTTATATGTGATTCATACTAGGTGTATGATTTGGAGGATACTATATGTGCATAGTATAAAGTGTTTTGAAAATGGCTTTGGAGAAAAAGGCGCTCCCTTGAAATGAACTTCTCAGGAGTACCATAAGTTGGTACGGCCTTGACCTCAAAGGGGGAGGTTCTAAAGTTGATCCTGTGAGGAGTCTGGACAAAACTAGTTCCTAAGGATTTTGTGTAGTGTATAAAGAATGTCGAGGGCGCTGAGGCCTACAAAGGCATTTTTGTTATGCTGTGACGACAGCGTAACTCGATGTCACTGCGATCGACTACAGACCATAGCGAAAGTCGTGTGTGCCGCTGAGAGCCAACAGTCTACGTTTGATTTTATATCGGTAGACTACGACCTATGGTAACATAGCGAAAGTTGTGTGTGCTGCTGAGAGCCAACAGTCTGCGTTTGATTTTACATCGGTAGACCGCGACCTATGTGAGAGTGGAGAAGTTTCATTTTGGCAGCGAAAATCGAGGGCGCTGATGCCTACAGTTACATGGATTTTTGCTGTGATGGCAATGTGACCCTGGAATGTAACTGCGATCTGTTGTGGGTTCCATGGCGTAATCGAGGGGCGCGGAGTGCCTACGGTTACATGGACTTTTGCTGCGATGGCAACGTAACACAGGATGTAACTGCTTCCATGGATGAGGGTGATGATTTCCAAAGCATTCTCACCAAAGATATTTTCAAAAATGTTTTCGATATTTTCTATAAAATTATTTTCCAAGTATTTTCACTTGGTGTTGAAATGGGTCTGCTAAGTACTTATAGATTTTCAGTCCTACGCCTGATCAACGTATGACCGAATTTATATGAGAACAAGGATGGACTTGTCGAAACAACGAGTTATAAAAGTATTTTTATAAAAACTATTTTAGTAATATTATATAGATATTAAAAAGTGTTTTTAAAATGATCAAAAAATATGTATCTGATTTTAAGCATTTTCATAAATCCCGGTTTCGTTCTTTTTCGAAGATGAAAAGATTCAAAGGGGGAGGAATGTGACGACCTAGATTTTTATCGTGGGTTAATTGGGTAATTAACCAGTTTAAATTATCGGAATATTAATTTTATAAGTTGTCAAACCCATTTATTTACGTTTCCATTATAACATTTAATCCAACTATCTCAAGAATATTAAAATATAAAACATTACCTTATTAACACCCAATATAAATATATATATATAGAGAAGAATATAAATTAAGTAATTAAGCCTTGGCTAAGAATAAAACTAAAAATATATGTTTAAATAGGAATAAAAGTTTATTAGTAACTTATATGGTTGTATGAAACATAAGGTAAAAACATATAAAATAACTATGGTAAAATAATATGTATACCTATGTATGAGATGTGTATATATATGAATGGATATGCATGTAAACAAAAGAGGAGACAAGCATTTAAAGCTAAGTTTACAAAACATAACATCAAAGCTTTTTCATTTGAAATCAAATCACTTCTTTCACCAAATCAGCAAAATCGAAGGAAAAGAAATGAAGAATATGAAAAGGAAATAAAGCCAATTCATGTTATCACATCAGCACATAATATATCAAATCTAAAAAAATAAAAAAAAGAGTGAGAAGCCTGTACAAGCTTCACCAGTACACTTTATCTCCTCTTATACGTACCTAGGCTTATAAAGCACACTGGGGCAAAGAAGAGAATGGTTAGGCTGCCAATTAAAAACCGAGTAATATAAAAATCAGGGCATTCGAAAGTTAAGGGAAGAAATATTAAAAAGCAGAACAGAGAAGGAGGTAAAGTAGAGACAAGGCAGCAGTAAAAACAATAGGTGAGTAAACTATACATAAAGAAATTATTTAAAGTTAAGGGTGATTAATGTTTGCATGCATGAATTTAGATGTTTGAATATATATAATTATAGGTTATTCTTTAAATGTGGGTGAAACTGTATATATGTATATGTCTCTGCATGAATAACAGGTTCATGCTCATTCAAATCATTTCGATTCCTCTTCATATATTCAATGTTAGGCTGAGATCACTAAAGATGAAATGTGTATATGAATGTAATATTATTTTTAAAAATAGTGTAAGTGAAAATATTTAGTAATTGTTCAAAAAATAAAGAAATTACAGTGGAACCTATTCAAATTAGAAAATAGATGTCCATAATTTTATGTTTTGGATTTCATAGTTTGATTAGTAATAGTAGGTGATGATTTTTGGTGGAAGATTCATGATTTTTAGGATTAAAATTGGTGTGAAATTGTTAGTTGAATGGTATTGAATCTCGGCTCAAATTCTGGCAACCAGGTTGATTACACAACGAAGGTTTGGGAGTGAGGATACGTTAGGAGCTGGCGTTTGGCGGGAAAAATGGCACGGTGGATTGTAGGGCCGGGGGTTGGTCAGACGATCATAAGGTAGGGTTTATGGTTAATGGTGTCATAGTATCAGGTCTCGGTCGATGGTATGAAAAAGGGGTAAGAGAGGGGTGTTCGCGTCCTGGAAAAAAGAAGGAGGAGGTTCCGGTGAAGCTTGGGGCGAAGTTCAGGCGAGATCGGTAGCCGTGGGTATCGAGAATGAGGTAGTTTGTCGATGCGATGTTCGTTCCAAGAATTCATGTGGACCAAATTTCGATCCAGGGTTCATCAACGTTCATGGGCGTGAAGGCGGAAAGTGATTAAGGGAGGTGACTTAGTGGGATGGACATTGTCGAGATTTAGGTCGGAAATTACTTGTACATGTGCACGGCAGCATGCACATTTAGGTGCAGATCGATGTGAAGACAAGAAAGCATTAGGAGAAAGAAGGGGAAGAAAGGTATTGGGCTGAAGGTTGATGATGAGCCATGGATGGAGGAATTAATAGGCTTTATAGAAAATAAGAATAATAAAGGAAAGATGATGGGAAGGGAATTTGTTTGGGCTGAGTTCTTTTTAAAGTAATTAACCTGATTTCAGAAAGACATTAACAAGTTTAATTAAAGTTTCTAAAGTAAATTATTGAACAAATGTTTGTGCTTAGTTGATAAGTAAATCCAGTTTAAAAGTTGATAAAAAAGAATAAGTTTCAAAAGAAAAATAATAACCACGTTCTAAATATAGTATGATAAGTTTTAAACAAGTTTTACTAAGTTAATGTTAAAGTTGTTTGTTAAAGTAATTTTATAATAGGTAAATTCCTATATGTTTTCAAGGTGATTTTAAATAATGAAATTAAATCAAGGATTAATTATTTAACGATGGGTAATTAGCTAATGAAATCAGTTAAGGAATAATTTATTTATTTATTTACTAATATAATTAATTAAAGGGTAATTAATTTGAGTAATCAGTTTAAAGGATTTATTTATTAATTCATTAAGGCAATTAATTAAAAGGTGATTAATCTATTAAAGGATAATTACTTAATGTAATTAATTGAAAATAATTACTTAATAAAAGTAAATATAGAATAATTACTTTATGACATTAATTAGGGTGGGTACTGTGACGACCGTCCATGACTCCCGCACCAAAACAAGAAAATAGTGCGCTGAAGAGCGTGCCAGGCAGCCATGGACAATGGTCAAGGTAAGGTAAAACAGCAAACTCTATCGTACAATTCACAGCGCATGGAAAAAATACAATAGAGAAATATATGTATATAGTGAAGCTCATAACAGAATATCATCATATAGACTTCATAAAGGTTTGATACAAGCATCTGAACAATTAATACATCAAGCCTCACTACATAACACTCAAACATATACAAGCAGCAGAACATCCAGTACATATAGTAAGAAAACTAATATGCTAGCCTCCAGCTCGTCTTCGTCATCAACAGCGTTCGTAACCAAGAACAGCACCTATCACCTGCTACCTAGTCTGCCCATCCCAACATGGATGAACAGCCCAAGGTAATAAGAGTTGAACATAAAACCTTGAGTCAGACAACAGTCTTAGTGAGCAGTAAATTAACTACCAAACATACCAAAAGAGCATAAAGGATAAAAGGAATAGGAACTCGACCATCCCACTCCACCTCATTCTACGGTGATAGGCCCCAGACCCACTAAGCATAAACAAGCATAACAAAGTAGACAATTTAAGTAAAGTAATTATCACTCGAGTCAAGGTCGATGTTTTCCAAATACAAACCCCAAGGCCTAAACCAAGATCAGATAAGCACCCAGAAAACACCTCTCTTGAGTCCGAATGACGATACAACCAAACATCCATGACTCTGGCTATCACTGTTATCATTGCCTCGATTTCACTGTTAATTGAATGACCACCTGTCAAGGGCTAATGGTAACCCCGGTTCTAGATAAACTCTGCACGTCATCGTGACCCGTGCCTAGGACTTACCTACTCTGCCCAGAGTACTCGACCACCTACCTGTAGTCTTTTGGGTGTCCCGACCACCTACCTGTAGTCGTTTGGGCATCCCATGTACTCTTGCTTTGAATTTACTAGAACCTTCAACAACGATGAGATCCAAGCCTCCTAGTCATCCTCCTCGACGACTATTCTCATATTAGCCCAAGCTACCTCTCGAGCAATCCATTATCAACCAACTCGAACCATCCCTCGAGTTATCAACATGCTTAGAATGATCCCTACTTGGATTATGCCAAGACTATATCACATCATGCTTCGCCTCATCTCATCAAAGCAAAGCTCCATCACAACATTGTCATCATATCCGTCCATATGGGCTTCATCATCCGCTACATATGCCACGAGCAGCTTTTCTCATCCCTTAGCCTCTCCCTTAGCTTTTGAATCATTTTCGACCATACTTGTCTAGATCCAATCATAAATCAACTAACTCTAAACAATCGATCAAGAAAATCATTAATCCAAGCAATCAAATATTCAAACAAGGTTTAGTAAGCAATTATACAAGGAAATGGCAATTTGGTAATTAAAGTGTCCAAATCTAATAAGCATGAATAATAGGCAAATGTCTCTACAACTTGATGAATAAACTTGCATAAGTTAACATGTAGTAAAATAGGTGTCAAAACTTCATAGATGATAGATCTACATGCATACTTAGGGAAAATGTAAGAAATCACTATCTTTAACACATAAACAAGCCACCGATCCAATATACTCCCTTGGGTCCGTGTGAGAGATAACTACCACTCACCAAATCACCTAAACACCTCAAAAACAACCAACTTCAGATCTGGACAGCAAAGATTTAAGCTTGATCCGGCAAAATCTCACTTCAATCGATGAAATCTCCCTTTGTTGGATGAAGATCTTCAACTTTGGCTCTTGGATCTTCGATTTGATCTTCAATTTTGGATGGATGTTAGCACTAGATTAGAGTGGAGAAAAGAAGTGAAGAAGTGTTGTAGTCGAGCTCTCAAAATGGCAGCACTTCGTCGCTTCAAAATCCAGTGCCAAAAAGTGAAGATATGGACGCATATTTATAGGCTGAAACGTCCCTTAAGTCGCTCGCTTTTAGGTCGCTCACGACCTAACTATGGCCGACCTACGACCTAGCAGCCCCACACGACCCAACGACCTAACCAACACGGCCTAACGACTTACGACCTAACAAGGGCCGCGACTTAACACTACAAGCAGCCTACAGACTCGAGTCAACGACTCAACAGGTATGCACGACTCACGACTCAAGCCCCTAACGACCTAAGACACAACGTCCCAACACGCGCGACTCAACATGTTCGCGACCTAACTCGCACGCGAGTTACGACCTAGCGACTTAACTATACTCCACGACCTAATGTTCTAACAGGGATGCCGACCTAACCACAACTCCTTCACACGACCTAGCAATATACACGACCTATCCTTAACTCGTCCTACCGACCTAAGCTACTAACCTTTAGATCGCCCCTCCTTATAGGTCGCTCACTCTACTAAGTCGCTCGCGACCTATCATAAGTCGCTCACGACCTAAATAGACATTGCTCACTCTTATAGGTCGCCCACTATCTTAGGTCGCTACTTCTAGGTTCCTCACAACCCTTAGGTCGTTAACTCCACTAACTCAGTAATCCTTAAGTCGCTTGAACGACCTACCTCCCCTAAGTCGCTAACCTGCTTAACCGACCTATCTCCTTAGGTCGTTAACTCGGCAACACGACCCAAGCTTCCACACCTTAACTCGGCCACCTTCCTTAAGTCGTTACCTATCTTAAGTCGGCCACTACCATGAGTCGCTCAACACTACTAAGTCGGTCACGACTCATACCTCCATACGACTCAACTCCGAACGACTTAGGCTACCCACGAGCTAGCTATTACACGGCCTAACCCCTTAAACCGTAAACCCTACCACTTAAGTTCAAAATGAATCAAGCAATACTAACGACTTAATGCAACTATTTTTACAATTTTATCGACACGTAAAATACGGGTCGTTACATTCTCTCCCCCTTAAGAATTTCGCCCCCGAAATTCCAAACAAACAAGAGCAACCAAAGTTATTCCGCATGCCTACCATCCATAGTAATCAACAAACCATGCATCCAATTTCTAGCCTAGCATGCAGAATTCTAAGACTTAGAACAAGCTACAAATTCGTGAGATGTCACGACACCTTAGGGCCATACCTCGAAGAGTTCAGGATGAGCTGCCTTCATCCTCTCTTCCTCCTCCCACGTACAGTCGTCAACATCATCACTCCGTTGTACCTTGAGCAACGTAATCGCCTTCCTCCTAAGCTGTTTCGTGTCGGTTTCAACAACACAAAGCGGCTTACGAGGTCTCGTAACAACTGGATCAACCTCTAAATCTTCACAGCTATCAGCAGAAACCACTGTATTCGAGTCATGCACATATTTCCGTAGATAAGATACATGAAAAACATTATGCACACCCCCATCTTTTCCGGTAACTCCAATCTATAAGCGAGCTTTCCAATTCGCTCGATAATCGGGAATGGTCCAACAAATCTCGGAGTCAATTTTCCTTTCTTCCCGAATCTAATAACATTCTTCAGAGGAGAAATCTTCACAAAAACCATATCACCTACGTCGAATTCCAAATCCTTACGACGATTATCGGCATAACTTTTCCGACGATCTTGGGCTGCCTTCATTCATCGCCGAATGATCTCTATATAATCCGTAGTCTGTCGAATCATCTCTGGGCCAAGTATCAGCTTTTCTCCAGTTTCCAACCAACATGTCGGAGAGTTACACGGTCTTCCATACAATGCTTCATACGGTGCCATACCAATACTTGACTGGTAGCTGTTATTATACGCAAATTCCACCAAATGAAGGTGATCTTCCCATGATCCTCCGAAATCCAAAACACATGCCCTTAGGAGATCTTCCAAAATTCGGTTGACTCTCTCAGTCTGACCATCTGTTTGGGGGTGATAAGCTGTACTCAAACACAACTCGGTTCCCAAAACTTCCTGGAAGCTCTTCCAAAATCCACTAGTGAACAATGGGTCTCGATCGCTCACTATACTCTTTGGAATACCATGGAATCGAACTATCCACTTAACATACAACTCAGCCAATTTCGATGCAGTCCTAGTTGATCGAACAGGAATAAACCTTGCACTCTTAGTCAAACGATCTACGATGACCCAAATCCCTTTATTTCCTGCCCTGGTTCTAGGTAGACCATCGATAAAATCCATCAATATCTGCTCCCACTTCCATGTATGAACCTCTAATGGCTGAAGCAATCCACTGGGCTTCTTCTGCTCGGCTTTTACCAACTGGCAGTTCATACACTTGGAAATAAAATTTCCAACATCCTTCTTCATACCTTCCCAGTAATAGGTTCTCTTCATATCCCGATACATCTTATTTCCACCTGGATGAATCGTCAACTTCGAGTGATGACTTTCCCTAAGAACTTCATCTCTCAATCCATCTATATCAAGAACAACTAATCGTCCTTGCTTCCGAAGCCAACCCTCTCGATCGACTTCGAATCCTTTATCCTTTTCTGGATTCAATCCAGATTCCAAATCTCGGATAATCTTGACAAGCTTATCATCTCGCTTTTGGCCCTCGCCAATTCTTTCCACAAGAGTAGGTCTTATTGATAAGTTTGCCAACATCTCAGGTTCCAATTCACATCTAGGCCTGAAGTCAAATCCAGCCAAATACTCAAGGCTCTTCCATTCCGAAAACATGGCTCCCAATCCTGCATGTCTTCGACTTAACGCATCCGCCACTGCGTTTCCATTTCCCGGAGTATAGGCTATACCAAAATCATACGATGCTAAAAACTCTAGCCATCGTTGCTGCCGAAGATTCAAATCCTTTTGGGAGAATAGATACTTCAACGACTTATGATCCGTAAACAACTCGAATCGAACTCCCAATAGATAATGTCTCCACATCTTCAGAGCAAAAACAATCGCCGCTAACTCCAAATCATGAGTCGGGTAATTCCTTTCATGCGGCTTCAGTTGTCGACTTGCATATGCAACAACTTTATCCTTTTGCATTAGCACTGCTCCAAGTCCAGTACCACATGCATCGGTGTAAACCACCATCTCATCATTCCCACCTGGAATAGTCAAAACAGGAGCACTCGTCAGTCGCTCTTCCAGGATTACGAAAGCTTGCTCACACTTATCATCCCATCTGAACACTTGGTTCTTTTTCGTCAATCCTGTTAACGGTGCAGCTATCTTGGAAAAGTCTTTGATAAACCGACGATAATATCCTGCTAATCCAAGAAAACTTCACACATCAGATGCATTCTTAGGTCTAATCCAATCCTGGATCGCTGCCACCTTAGCGGGATCAACCGCTATTCCATTTTCAGAAATAACATGGCCTAAGAACCTCACTTCACTCTTCCAGAAGTGACACTTCGAAAACTTAGCCTTCAGCTGATGTTTCCGCAAGATTTTCAAAACAATACACAAGTGTGTCTTGTGCTCTTCCTCAGTTCTGGAATAAATTAGAATATCATCCATGAACACAAGTACAAACCTGTTCAACTGATCTCTGAACACTCTATTCATAAGATCCACAAAATATGCTGGTGCGTTAGTCAATCCAAACGGCATTACCAGCCACTCTTAAAAACCGGATGGTGTCCTAAAAGCAGTCTTCGGCACACTATCCTTAGCCACTCTCAACTGGTGAAATCCCGTTGCCAAATCCATCTGAGAAAACACCTTAGCCTCGTGAAGCTGATCAAACAAGTCATCTATTCTCGGCAATGGATACTTGTTCTTCTTAGTCACCTTATTCAGCTCACGATAATCCACACACAACCTTAACGATCCATCCGCTTTGGTTGCGAACACAACTGGTGCACCCCATTCGGACACACTACGCCGAATGAATCCTTTCCGTAAAAGGTCATCAACCTGCACCTTCAGCTCTTGTTGTTCTCTAGGCGCCATCCGTCTAAGAGGCATCACAACAGGTCTGGCTCCCTCAACTAGATCGATACGAAACTCGATCTCCCTATGCGGCGGTAACCCTTTGACCTCGTCAAAGACGTCCTCAAATCCATTCACAACCGGCATCGATGACAGTCCATCCCGTGGAACAACCAGTGAATACATGAAGCTCATGAAGACGCCTTCTTCATGCTTACATCGTATCACAACCTTTCGCCCCTCCACATTCCCGACTGTCACCTCCATTTTCTCACAATCAACCTTTGCCGCATACTTCCTAAGCCAGTCCATACCCAAAATAATTCTGAACCCCACAAAGTTCAGAACAAAACAATCACAAACAAAAAAGAAATCATGACTCGACACAACTAGACCACGGCATATCATACACAAACAAGACGAACCCCCAACTGGATTAGTCACAACCAATGGTCTATCAACAATATCCGGTTCCAAACCCAACCGGCCTACCAGATCATTACAAACAAATGAATGCGACGCTCCAGTATCAAACAACACTCTAACTGGAACACCAAAAATGGAAAGAGTACCTTGAACCACCACACTCTTCCCCTTTTCTTCTGCAGTAGGAGCTTTAGAAGATGATGGAACAGCCCCCAAAGCATAAGCTTGCACAATCTGCTTATCTTTCCTCGGTTCTGGACAGTCCTTCTTGATATGTCCCAGCTTATCACAGTTGTAACACTTTCCCGGCACCTTGGGATTCGTACAATCTTTGGAGAGATGGCCCTTCTGCTGACAGTTGTAGCATGTCACTTCGCCCTCCGGCTTCTTCTGGCCATCCTTACCCTTCTGTTGCTGCTGCTTCCTCTTCTTGTTTCCACCCTGCTGTGGCCTAGACCCTTCCTTGGTTACAGCAACAACAGATCCTTCCTTAGGAAACAAACTCTCATGCCTGAGGGCTTTCTCCACAAGCTTCTCAAACGGATCGTCCAAATGATCCACCAACTGTCTCCCAAGATAATAGTCCAAGCCTGTCACAAACTTCTTGTTCTTCTGGTAGGGAGATTCAATATACGACCGAGCATACTTGGACAAAGCTTCAAACTCAGAAACATACTCAAGAACTGGTCTCCCACCTTGCTTGAGCTCCACAAACTTCTTAAACAGAACAGATTTCTGAGATGTAGAAATGAACTTAGCTTCAAATCTAACTTGGAATTGCTACCAAGTATTCTCTTCCTCTGGAGTATCAATGGTGATAGAACCCCACCAATCAGCAGCTCTTCCCTGAAGCTGTCTCGATGCAAGCTTCCTCTTAGTTGCATCCTCGATTCCCAAGTCACCAAAAATCCTTCTACAAGCATCAATCCATCTCTGAACTTCTATGGTTGATTCTGTCCCCAAGAAAACCTTTCCTCCAAGAGCAGTATAGTCCTTACACAACTTAGAAAAATCCATTGGTCTTGGAGCTTGAACTTGAACTCCAACATCTACTGACGGTCCTGAAGTTGGTATCCTTCTCATGATCGAAGTCATCATAGCTTCGAACATTGCAGCATAGTCAGTAGCTCTCCCAGCAGCACGGCTTTCCCTAGCAGCATGTCTCTCACTTCGACTCATCCTTAATATCTACAAAAAGGAATGATTTAGAACACCTTGAGAAACAACTACATAAGGAGTTCAAATCCTTCTAAACTACTATATTATATATAGTAATCATCCATCAAAATTACAATTACGTCTCTCATACGTAGTTACGTCAACGAGCGTTGGCTAAAATCGATTAACCAAAGCTCTGATACTAAATGTGACGACCGCCCATGACTCCCGCAACAAACAAGGAAATAGTGCGCTGAAGAGCGTGCCAGGCAGCCATGGACAATGGTCAAGGTAAGGTAAAACAGCAAACTCTATCGTACAACTCACAGCGCATGGACAAAATACAATAGAGAAATATATGTATATAGTGAAGCTCATAACAGAATATCATCATATAGACTTCATAAAGGTTTGATACAAGCATCTAAACAATTAATACATCAAGCCTCACTACATAACACTCAAACATATACAAGCAGCGGAACATCCAGTACATATAGTAAGAAAACTAATATGCTAGCCTCCAGCTCGTCTTCGTCATCAACAGCGTTGGTAGCCAAGAACAGCACATGTCACCTGCTACCTAGTCTGCCCATCCCAACATGGATGAACAACCCAAGGTAATAAGAGTTGAACATAAAACCTTTAGTCAGACAACAGTCTTAGTGAGCAGTAAATTAACTACCAAACATACCAAAAGAGCATAAAGGATAAAAGGAATAGGAACTCGACCATCCTACTCCACCTCATTCTACGGTGATAGCCCCCAGACCCACTAAGCATAAACAAGCATAGCAAAGCAGACAATTTAAGTAAAGTAATTATCACTCGAGTCAAGGTCGATGTTTTCCAAATACAAACCCCAAGGCCTAAACCAAGATCAGATAAGCACCCAGAAAACACCTCTCTTGAGTCCGAATGACGATACAACCAAACATCCATGAATCTGGTTATCACTGTTATCATTGCCTCGATTTCACTGTTAATTGAATGACCACCTGTCAAGGGCTAATGGTAACCCCGGTTCTAGATAAACTCTGCACGTCATCGTGACCCGTGCCTAGGACTTGCCTAGAGTACTCGACCACCTACCTGTAGTCTTTTGGGTGTCCCTACCACCTACCTGTAGTCGTTTGGGCATCCCATGTACTCTTACTATGAATTTACTAGAACCTTCAACAACGATGAGATCCAAGCCTCCTAGTCATCCTCCTCGATGACTATTCTCATATTAGCCCAAGCTACCTCTCGAGCAATCCATTATCAACCAACTCGAACCATCCCTCGAGTTATCAACATGCTTGGAATGATCCCTACTTGGATTATGCCAAGACTATATCACATCGTGCTTCGCCTCATCTCATCAAAGCAAAGCTCCATCACAACATTGTCATCATATCCGTCCATATGAGCTTCATCATCCGCTACATATGCCACTAGCAGCTTTTCTCATCCCTTAGCCTCTCCTTTAGCTTTTGAATCATTTTCGACCATACTTGTATAGATCCAATCATAAATCAACTAACTCTAAACAATCAATCAAGACAATCATTAATCCAAGCAATCAAATATTCAAACAAGGTTTAGTAAGCAATTATACAAGGAAATGGCAATTTGGTAATTAAAGTGTCCAAATCTAATAAGCATGAATAATAGGCAAATGTCTCTACAACTTGATGAATAAACTTGCATAAGTTAACATGTAGTAAAATAGGTGTCAAAACTTCATAGATGATAGATCTACATGCATACTTAGGGGAAATGTAAGAAATCACTATCTTTAACACATAAACAAGCCACTAATCCAATATAATCCATTGGGTCCGTGTGAGAGATAACTACCACTCACCAAATCACCTAAACACCTCAAAAACAACCAACTTCAGATCTGGACAGCAAAGATCTAACCTTGATCCGGCAAAATCTCACTTCAATCGATGAAATCTCTCTTTGTTGGATGAAGATCTTCAACTTTGGCTCTTGGATCTTTGATTTGATCTTCAATTTTGGATGGATGTTAGCACTAGATTAGAGTGGAGAAAAGAAGTGAAGAAGTGTTGCAGTCGAGCTCTCAAAATGGCAGCACTTCGTCGCTTCAAAATCCGGTGCCAAAAAGTGAAGATATGGACGCATATTTATAGGCTGAAACGTCCCTTAAGTCGCTCGCTTTTAGGTCGCTCACGACCTAACTATGGCCGACCTACGACCTAGCAGCCCCACACGACCCAACGACCTAACCAACACGGCCTAACGACTTACGACCTAACAAGGGCCGCGACTTAACACTACAAGCAGCCTACAGACTCGAGTCAACGACTCAACAGGTATGCACGACTCACGACTCAAGCCCCTAACGACCTAAGACACAACGTCCCAACACGCGCGACTCAACATGTTCGCGACCTAACTCGCACGCGAGTTACGACCTAGCGACTTAACTATACTCCACGACCTAACGTTCTAACAGGGATGCCGACCTAACCACAACTCCTTCACACGACCTAGCAATATACACGACCTATCCTTAACTCGTCCTACCGACCTAAGCTACTAACCTTTAGATCGCCCCTCCTTATAGGTCGCTCACTCTACTAAGTCACTCGCGACCTATCATAAGTCGCTCACGACCTAAATAGACATTGCTCACTGTTATAGGTCGCCCACCATCTTAGGTCGCTACTACTAGGTTTCTCACAACCCTTAGGTCATTAACTCAACTAACTCGGTAATCCTTAAGTCGCTTGAACAACCTACCTCCCTTAAGTCGCTAACCTGCTTAACCGACCTATCTCCTTAGGTCGTTAACTTGGCAACACGACCCAAGCTTCAACACCTTAACTCGACCACCTTCCTTAAGTCGTTACCTATCTTAAGTCGGCCACTACCATGAGTCGCTCAACACTACTAAGTCGGTCACGACTCATACCTCCATACGACTCAACTCCGAACGACTTAGGCTACCCACGAGCTAGCTATTACACGGCCTAACCCCTTAAACCGTAAACCCTACCACTTAAGTTCCAAACGACTCAAGCAATACTAACGACTTAATGCAACTATTTTTACGATTTTATCGACACGTAAAATACGGGTCGTTACAGGTACTTAATGGATAAATTACTAAATATGATTTATTAAATGATAATTTTATGATGGAAGTAATTAAAGGAAATTACTTGATGAAAAGTAATCAAAGAATAATTATTTAATGTAAGAAATTAGGAATTAATTACTTAGTGTAATTAATAAAAGGGATTGATTAATTAAGAAATTATTTAAGGATGAGTTAATTGTAGGATCGATTTCACCCTAGAGGGGGGGTGAATAGGGTGATAGTGTAAATTATAAAAACTTAATTGCAGAAGCTAATTAATATTAACACAGATCACAGAATAGCAGCACAGATATAGCAGAATATAAATAACAGAACAGAACAACACAGAATTTACCCAGCTTCGGAAAAACCCTGCCTACGTGCTGCCCCCAAGGTTTCTACTAGAAATTAGATAGTCCCTCGCTTACACACGTAAACTCGCTATACCCGCTATTGACTAATCTAACTCTACGCTCAAAACCCTGACCACAACTCAACCACCGAGTTGCGAATTCCCAAACTACACACCGTAGTTTGTCCCCTAGTCACACGACTAGAAAATTACAACGGTTTAAAAGAGAATTTTAAAAAAGTAAAAGAAACACAAACATAAAAAGCAAATAACCCTAATTAAAAAACAACTAAGCCCAAAAATAAACGGCCCACTAATTAAAAATATGTCTCCCTTTTATTTTATCGGCCCGGTTCTTTTTCTTTGCTTGAGTATAATGGCGACCGTTCCTTTTGCAAAATTGGGGCTTTCGTTCTTGATGCTGTGCTCTTAAATTAGGGTTTTAAGTTGCTGCCTTTGTTGGTTGATTGCAATTACTGTTTCTGATTTGCTTCAATTTGTTTGCGGCTTCTCCTCCTTGATCGAGTTCGATTGCTTCGGTATGTATTTTCCTCCTTTTGCTTTGCTGGTTGATTCTTGAACTCGATGCTCTTGCCGATGATGATTTTGGGTATTATATAGGATTTGATTTCCTAGAATTACGTTCGTATGTGTTGATTTGAATTTGTCAAATTCTTTATCTCGGCCACTTGATGATGCTTGAATGATTGAGATCGATTCTGACTTTTTCATACGCGTATAATTTTATTTCTTGCGTCCCATGGCTTTGAATCGATTTCGTGATAACCACGGTTTTCGTTCCTTTTTCTGTTGACTTGTTAAAACACATGGCTTTGACAAATTTAGCTTTGTATCTGTAGTTTGGATTTTGATGATTCCCTCTGATGCTTTGACTTTGGTCACTTGTTTTGAAAACTGCAGCTTGATGCTTGCATCCCTCTTGTTGTTCACAGCCATTACATCCCTACTGCCATGTTTTGATGTCACTGATTTGTTTAGTCTCGGCATTGACTGGTTTCATGCTTGTGTTGGTTCATTGGTTTACTGGTGCATATATGTTGCTTGTGTATACTTGTGTGGTGGTGCACTTGCCTTGTGATTCTGTTCATTCCTAGTTGCATTCTTTGATGGTTCACTGTAGTATGTTGGTCTGTCTTGAATTTGATATTTGAACTTCAGTAGTTTGTTGGTCACTTGATTCACCTGTATTTGTGCATTGCTTACTGTTGCTGTGCACTTCTGTTTGCTGTCATGTTCTTGTGCTCGAGCTTGCATACTGTTATGTTGTTTGCAACAGTGTTTCATTTGCATAGCTGAACTTCACTGTTGCACTTGAGTTTTTGCTTCTGGCCTGCATGTAGTTTGCATATCACCTTGTTGCATTGTTGAGTCACTTGAGTGTGTTGATGGAAGATGTTGCACTGCTTCATTATGATTAACTTGATTCACCTGTGCACATTGTTGCTTGGTTCTCTGACCTTGTTGCTTCATTGCTTACTGTCATTTGTTTCTTCGCTTGTGCATACTGTACTTGATACTGTTGCATTGTTTTCTGGTCATTTGCACTTGCAGTTGGTTCATTTGCTTTGGCTTCTCTCTTAGAAGTAGCTTCAGTAGTTTCTGGTTCTTGTGCTACCTGTTCACTTGAATCTGCTTCACCATTGAGCCTCAATGTAGCTGAAGTGGCTTCTGTGCATTTGCTTGATTCACTTAGACCATATATGTGTTTGTTGCAGTTTGCTGACTTCATGTCGCCTTAACTTTGGTTGATGCACTGGGTTGCAGTGTTTCATTTCTTGTGCCCGAGCTTGCATGCTTCATGTACACTGTGTCATTCTTTGCATTGTACATTTTACTGTCTTTATTGTGGCATTTTGATCTGGTTCCATATTTGTGAGTTGTTCGGTGCACTGTTCATTTGCCTCTGGTTTAAACTATGCTTTGATTCATTTTCATTGTCACTGAGTTTATTTGAATGGTCTGACTTGAACTCGATTCACTTGTGTTGAATCCAGTTTCAAAACTCGGATTTGACCTTGTGCTCGTGTCCTATTTTTGAATTTATTGCACCTGAGTTGAACCTGTCCATATATTTGGGTTTGACCTTGTGCTCACCTGTCCCTGCAGCATTATTAAGTGTATATATCGGTGTGCACGGCCTTGTGGTATATACAGTGATATACTGTGTATGTCACAAGCTGTTCGTGTATGATGAATTCAAATTTAAATGATGACGAACAACCCAAATAACTGAGGCAAATATTATTTTCAAAAATCATATTTTATTTTATTTTGCAAAAATATTTCTTTTTCAATTTTACTGCGTTAGTGAATATTTTTGCAGATTTCTCAGATGCTGGATTCAAACTGGAATGAAGTTGAAGATAAATACGAGTGTGAGTAATATGTAGTGAGGTGAATTGTAAATGTGAAATGTGATGTAATTGTAATCAAAGTTGTATATAGTGAGAGCTTGAAATTGTACTTTTCAAAGATGTAATAAATATTTGTTTGAATAAAATATTCGTTTGAATTCAAATTTCGTGTTATTTATTTTATTCTGCAAATATTTATTTAATCTGTGAAAAAAAAATAGTATATTATCAAATACATTTAAACGAATGTATATATGTTTATTATCATCAAACAAAAATCATATAAGCGCATATTCAACAATCTCCCCCTTTTGATGATAACAAACATATATTTAAGATTTTGAATATGTTAAATGTATTTGATCATTGATATATTCTAATTGCTCCCCCTATTTAAATGCTTCCTCTCTATACGATGCTCCCCCTACATATATGCATACAAATAAAAATATGCAAATGATTCTAGATGCAAATAGAAAATTATTTGACCTTTGCTTGATTTTATTTGACAAAATCTTAACTTTTCTCTCCCCCTTTTGTTATCAGCAAAAGAATAATAGTGTTAGAGAAAATAGAGAAAAAATAATCGATATCAATCCAACATTAAAACTCAATTGAATATAAATATCAAATTTCAATAAAAAATCAAACAAAAATCATAAATATTTTGTTAGGCGCATATTCCACTTTTAGAATGATGGAGATGATGTCATCATATAAAACCATACAGTTGTGTCTATTTGTGGTATTTTTATATCAGGAATTTGAATATCTACTAACCATGCATAACCGTTAGGACTTTTAAATGAGATTAGTAGTATTCCAAATTTATTTTTTAAAAAAATGAAATCAAGTATCTTCTAACCACGCATAACCGTGAGGACTTTTAAATGGGATTAGAATCAACTTGTTTATTTTTTTTAAAAAAATCAACTTTTGATATGTGTTCCATACATGCATAACCGTGAGGACTTTTAAATGAGCATGGAAGCACATAACAAATTCCAAGTAATTCACCCATGCATAACCGTGAGGACTTTTAAATGAGAGTGAATACTTTGGTATTTATTGTTATTTTTTATTATTATTTTTTTTTAAAAAAATGTAAAAATGAAAAACGAACGATTCCTGTTTAAAGTACCACATATCGACAAACTATATAGAATTTTGATGAGTGATGGTTGATAGAAATATGATAGGTATAGAGATGGTCATGGAATTTTTTACCAACAAAAAGTTTTATAACTCTTGTTTACATTTCTAAAGAAATTTTCTAATTATACTTTATCGAGTTATAATATATAATCAATATCAACACTCGTCACTTTTTCAATCACTATTTTTCTTTTCGATGATTTGTAGGGAGAAAAAAATGTTAAATATTCAGCAAATTTCTAAAACACCTAGACTGAGTCGTAGTTTACAAAAACTATTTTCTGGTAGGGGTTTTGTAAAGATGTCTGCCAATTGAGAATCAGTTGAAATAAAATTTATGCAGATATTTTCTTTGGAAATATGATCTCTAATAAAATGATGTCTTACATCTATATGTTTTGTTCGCGAATGATGTACAGGATTATTTGTGAGATCAATTGCGCTTTTGCTATCACACATTAGTGGTACACGTTTAAAATTTAGGCCATAGTCATGCAAAGTTTGTATCATCCATAAGATTTGAGCAGAGAAACCGCTCAAAGCAATATACTCTGCCTCTGTTGTGGATAATGCAATACAATTTTGTTTTCTACTCGACCATGCAACTAATGAATGTCCTAACATAAAACATGCTCCCTAGTACTTTTTCTATCAACCAAATTTCCAGCATAATCAGCATCTGAAAAACCTTTCAATTCAAAATTATCATTTGATGGATACCAAAGACCAAATCGTGGGGTGTGCAATAAATATCTTATAATTCTTTTAACAGCTTTTAAATGAGATTCTTTTGGGTTAGATTGAAAACGCGCACATAAGCAGACAGAAAACATGATGTCAGGTCTAGAGGCGGTAAGATAAAGGAGTGATCCAATCATACCTCTGTACTGCTTTTGATCAACTGTCTTACCCTTTTCATCCTTGTCAAGTTTAAGTGTTGTACTCATGGGAGTTCTTGCTGGTTTAGCATCTTTCAATCCAAATTTGTTGACAAGTTCCCTAATATATTTTGTTTGAGAAATGAATGTGCCTTTATTGCTTTGTTGGATTTGAAATCCTAAAAAGAATTTTAACTCTCCAACCAAGCTCATTTCAAATTTTTCCTGCATGACTTTTTCAAATTTCTCATACAATAACTTGTTAGTAGCACCATAAATGATGTCATCAACATATATTTGAACAATCAAAATATCATTGTTTTCATGCAACAGAAATAGTGTGGTATCAACACATCCCTTTTTGAACCCATTTTCAAGGAGATAAGAAGTAAGACATTCATACCAAGCTCTGGGAGCTTGTTTTAATCCATATAATGCCTTCTTTAGTTTGTATACGTGGTTTGGATATTCATGACTTTCAAAACCTTCTGGTTGTTCAACAAACACATCTTCTTTTAAAACTCCGTTAAGAAAAGCACTCTTAATGTCCATTTGTCTTAGTTTAAATCCTTTGTAACAAGCAAAAGCTAACAATATTCTAATTGATTCTAGTCTAGCTACAGGCGCAAAAGTTTCATCAAAGTCAACTCCTTCAATTTGATTGTATCCTTTAGCAACTAGTCTAGCTTTATTTCTAATTATATTTCCAGATTCATCATATTTATTTTTAAAAATCCATTTTGTTCCTATAACTGGATAATCCTTAGGTCTAGGTGCTAGACTCCAAACATTATTTCGTTCAAACTGATTTAGTTCTTCTTGCATGGCCATGAACCAGTTTTCATCATTAAGGGCTGAATCTATGCTATTTGGTTCTATTTCTGAAATAAATCCACTATATAAGCACAGATCACATAGATTTTTAAAGGATGAACGAGTTTGTATACCTGCTATAGGGTTTCCAATTACCAATTCTGGTGGATGGTCTGTTTTGTATTTCAGCTTTTCTGGATCCAGATTTCTTCGGACTTCTTGAGTTGTGATAGTTTCTCTAGCAACAGCAGTTTCTTTTAGTTTTTCGAACTCATCTTTTTCTTTCTCCTCTTCAACGTTGCTTTTGGATGTGTCCTGTTCGTCAATGCCTTCATCAAATTTCACATTGATTGACTCTACGATTGTTTTAGTCTTTTTGTTGTAGACTCTATAAGCTTTGCTTCTCGAAGAGTAACCCATGAAGATGCCATCATCAGCCTTTGCTTCAAATTTTCCTAACTGATCACCTGTATTAAGAATATAGCAAGGACATCCAAACACTTTGAAGTAAGCGATGTTTGGTTTTTTGTTGAACCATAGCTCATAGGGGGTTTTGTTAAGAATCGGTCTGATGATAACTCTATTCATTACATAACATGCTGTATTTACAGCTTCTGCCCAGAGATGCAGAGGTAGTTCATATTCATTTAACATAGACCTAGCCAATTCTTGTAAAGTTCGATTCTTTCTCTCAACTACCCCATTTTGTTGTGGAGTACGTGGTGCAGAGAACTCATGTTTGATTCCGTTTTCATCACAGAAAGTTTCAAATTCATAATTTTCAAATTCTCCACCATGATCACTTCTTAACGAAACAATGGAGACTTCTTTTTCATTTTGCACAAATTTTGCAAATCTTGTGAAGTATGAAAAAGTTTCTGATTTTTTAGCTAAGAAGTATACCCATGTATATCTTGAGTAATCATCAACTATCACAAAGCAATATTTCTTACCTCCTAAGCTAGCAATGTCATTAGGTCCAAATAGATCCATATGGATTAGTTCAAGAACTCTAGAAGTGCTTACATTGTTTTTGGCATGAAACGATGATTTTCTAAGTTTTCCCAAAGTACATGCTTTACAGATGTTTTCAGTTTCAAACTCATGTGATGGCAACCCTCTTACCAAACTTTTCCTTTTTAATTTGTTTAATAAGTTCATACTAGCATGCCCTAAACGTCTATGCCATAAATTCACTTCTATATCCTTAGCTACCAAACATTTAGAGAGGATGAGATCATCAAAAGATAGAGAATATATATTACCTTTCCTTTTTCCTAAAAATAAGATTTCTTTTGATGATTTGTCAACAATTTTGCACATGTCAGAATCAAAGATAACATTCATACCTTTATCACATAGCTGGCTGATTGATATCAAATTGTGGTGCAGATTTTCAACATATAGTACGTCATTCAAGGTAAATGTATTGTTACCTACTTTACCTTTACCGACAATTTTACACTTGTCATTGTTCCCCATTGTGACTCTGCCACCTTTGTACTTTTCTAGGCTAAGGAACTTCGATTTATCGCCTGTCATGTGCCTGGAACAGCCAGAATCCAAGTACCATTGCTGTTGTTCCTTAGCCTGCCAGCATACCTACACGAGAAAAGAGTTTAGTGACCTATTTGTTTTTATAGGTCCATGATTGTTAGTGGCAAAATATTTAGAATGATAATTTTGTGGATACCCAAAACTATTTATAATTGTTCCCTTCGGCACCCAAATTTGTTTAACTTTGAGAGATTTTATATTTGTGCCTTTTGGAACCCAAATCGGTATTGTTTTCATATGTTTGAGTCTATTCCAACAATTATTGTGATTGTGTCCAAATTTTTTACAAATTGTGCTCATAGAATTAACTTGATTAATATTGCTTTCAACAATTTTCGAATTATTATATCCAAGTCCTTGTCTAACCATATTAACAGTTTGCTTTCCTAATAGCATATTCAACGATTTTTCACTTTTTGAAAATTTATCTAAGGTCGTTGACAGTTGTTGGACTTTTGTTTTGAGAGATTCATTTTCGTTTAACAACTGTGTGCATTTTTTAATAGAAATCTCTCTCCTAGTATTTTCATTCTCTTTTAAAATCAGAATTTCATTTTCAAGTGATTTTATATTAATTTTCGATTTTTTAATTTCTTCTTCGAATGTTGGACACTTATCACACTTAGGAATTCTACATTGATAGTTCTTAACTAATTGATCAAGTTGTTTATTGCATTCTATCAAAGTATCCTTTTGAGATTCAAGTTTAGCATATTTTTCCCTAAGTCGTTCATAACAGCCATTTACTTCATGGAAATAAATTAGTAATTCAGAATGAGTGAGTTTTGATACCTCGCTTGGCTCGTCGTCATCACTGTCTGTAACTTCACCATGAAGGCACATGTTTGCTTTTTCACTCTCACTCTCGGTGTTATCACTTTCATCTTTGTCAGTTTCATCCCAAGTAGCCGCAAAGCTTTTCTTCTTTAGTTTCTTTCCTTGATTTGATCGTTTTTGAGGACATTGTGGCTTGATATGGCCGGGTTTGTTGCATTTGTAACAGATGATTTTCTGATCTTCTGGGTTGTCTAGTGCTTTGCCTATTCTGCTTTTCAATTCATGATTTCGAGCTGGATTTCCGTATTTGCGATTCCACTTTTTGAATTTCTTTATTAGTAGCGCTAGCTCTGCTGCTCCATCATCATCGTCATCATTCTCATCATCACTTTCAGTTGTTCCTTTGAGAGCTATTGATTTCTTTCGAGTATCTCCACCTTCACGCTCTTCCTTGAATTTCATTTCTAGCTCATAAGTGGTGAGATTTCCGATGAGTTCTTCGACTTTGAGTTGTTTTAAATCTTTCGATTCTTGAATGGCAGTTACTTTTGCTTCAAAGCTTCGTGGAAGGACTATGAGGATTTTACGGACTATTTGCAATTCGGTGTACGTTTTTCCGAGAGCTTTTGATTTGTATACGATGTTGGAAAGTCGTCCGTACATCTCTTTGACATTTTCTTCTTTCGCCATTGTAAAGTTCTCATATTCGCTGCTTAGCATGGCAAGGCGAGATTCTTTGACTTGAGATGTTCCTTCGTGAGTCACTTCTAATATGTGCCATATTTCCTGCGCAGTTAGACAATGTGAGACACGATTAAATTCAAATTGATCTAATGAACAGATAATAGAATTCATAGCTTTGGCATTAGTATTCTTTAATTTATTTTCTAGTTCTGTCCATTGTTCCTTTGGTTTCTCTATTTCCTGATCATCTACAGTTATAGTTGGTATTCTATAACCTGTCTCAACAATATCCCAAGCGTCAATGGTTTTCAAAAAAAAATTCAACCTATTTTTCCAAAAAGCATATTCACCATTGAACATTGGTGGTCTAACTATGGATTGACCTTCTGCAAAAGCATTATTAAAAGAAGCCATTTTAAAAAATTCAAATTTTAAACAAAAGCTGATTTTTTTTTAAAAAATAGAATTTTTTTTTTAAAAACAAATGTTGACTTCTATTCCTAGCTCTGATACCACTTGTAGGATCGATTTCACCCTAGAGGGGGGGGTGAATAGGGTGATAGTGTAAATTATAAAAACTTAATTGCAGAAGCTAATTAATATTAACACAGATCACAGAATAGCAGCACAGATATAGCAGAATATAAATAACAGAACAGAACAACACAGAATTTACCCAGCTTCGGCAAAACCCTGCCTACGTGCTGCCCCCAAGGTTTCTACTAGAAATTAGATAGTCCCTCGCTTACACACGTAAACTCTCTATACCCGCTATTGACTAATCTAACTCTACGCTCAAAACCCTGACCACAACTCAACCACCGAGTTGCGAATTCCCAAACTACACACCGTAGTTTGTCCCCTAGTCACACGACTAGAAAATTACAACGGTTTAAAAGAGAATTTTAAAATTAAAAGAAACACAAACATAAAAAGCAAATAACCCTAATTAAAAACAACTAAGCCCAAAAATAAACGGCCCACTAATTAAAAATATGTCTCCCTTTTATTTTATCGGCCCGGTTCTTTTTCTTTGCTTGAGTATAATGGCGACCGTTCCTTTTGCAAAATTGGGGCTTTCGTTCTTGATGCCGTGCTCTTAAATTAGGGTTTTAAGTTGCTGCCTTTGTTGGTTGATTGCAATTACTGTTTCTGATTTGCTTCAATTTGTTTGCGGCTTCTCCTCCTTGATCGAGTTCGATTGCTTCGGTATGTATTTTCCTCCTTTTCCTTTGCTGGTTGATTCTTGAACTCGATGCTCTTGCCGATGATGATTTTGGGTATTATATAGGATTTGATTTCCTAGAATTACGTTCGTATGTGTTGATTTGAATTTGTCAAATTCTTTATCTCGGCCACTTGATGATGCTTGAATGATTGAGATCGATTCTGACTTTTTCATACGCGTATAATTTTATTTCTTGCGTCCCATGGCTTTGAATCGATTTCGTGATGACCACGGTTTTCGTTCCTTTTTCTGTTGACTTGTTAAAACACATGGCTTTGACAAATTTAGCTTTGTATCTGTAGTTTGGATTTTGATGATTCCCTCTGATGCTTTGACTTTGGTCACTTGTTTTGAAAACTGCAGCTTGATGCTTGCATCCCTCTTGTTGTTCACAGCCATTACATCCCTACTGCCATGTTTTGATGTCACTGATTTGTTTAGTCTCGGCATTGACTGGTTTCATGCTTGTGTTGGTTCATTGGTTTACTGGTGCATATATGTTGCTTGTGTATACTTGTGTGGTGGTGCACTTGCCTTGTGATTCTGTTCATTCCTAGTTGCATTCTTTGATGGTTCACTGTAGTATGTTGGTCTGTCTTGAATTTGATATTTGAACTTCAGTAGTTTGTTGGTCACTTGATTCACCTGTATTTGTGCATTGCTTACTGTTGCTGTGCACTTCTGTTTGCTGTCATGTTCTTGTGCTCGAGCTTGCATACTGTTATGTTGTTTGCAACAGTGTTTCATTTGCATAGCTGAACTTCACTGTTGCACTTGAGTTTTTGCTTCTGGCCTGCATGGAGTTTGCATATCACCTTGTTGCATTGTTGAGACACTTGAGTGTGTTGATGGAAGATGTTGCACTGCTTCATTATGATTCACTTGATTCACCTGTGCACATTGTTGCTTGGTTCTCTGACCTTGTTGCTTCATTGCTTACTGTCATTTGTTTCTTCGCTTGTGCATACTGTACTTGATACTATTGCATTGTTTTCTGGTCATTTGCACTTGCAGTTGGTTCATTTGCTTTGGCTTCTCTCTTAGAAGTAGCTTCAGCAGTTTCTGGTTCTTGTGCTACCTGTTCACTTGAATCTGCTTCACCATTGAGCCTCAATGTAGCTGAAGTGGCTTCTGTGCATTTGCTTGATTCACTTAGACCATATATGTGTTTGTTGCAGTTTGCTGACTTCATGTCGCCTTAACTTTGGTTGATGCACTGGGTTGCAGTGTTTCATTTCTTGTGCCCGAGCTTGCATGCTTCATGTACACTGTGTCATTCTTTGCATTGTACATTTTACTGTCTTTATTGTGGCATTTTGATCTGGTTCCATATTTGTGAGTTGTTCGGTGCACTGTTCATTTGCCTCTGGTTTAAACTATGCTTTGATTCATTTTCATTGTCACTGAGTTTATTTGAATGGTCTGACTTGAACTCGATTCACTTGTATTGAATCCAGTTTCAAAACTCGGATTTGACCTTGTGCTCGTGTCCTATTTTTGAATTTATTGCACCTGAGTTGAACCTGTCCATATATTTGGGTTTGACCTTGTGCTTACCTGTCCCTGCAGCATTATTAAGTGTATATATCGGTGTGCACGGCCTTGTGGCATATACAGTGATATACTGTGTATGTCACAAGCTGTTCGTGCATGATGAATTCAAATTTAAATGATGACGAACAACCCAAATAACTGAGGCAAATATTATTTTCAAAAATCATATTTTATTTTATTTTGCAAAAATATTTTTTTTTCAATTTTACTGCGTTAGTGAATATTTTTGCAGATTTCTCAGATGCTGGATTCAAACTGGAATGAAGTTGAAGATAAATACGAGTGTGAGTGATATGTAGTGAGGTGAATTGTAAATGTGAAATATGATGTAATTGTAATCAAAGTTGTATATAGTGAGAGCTTGAAATTGTACTATTCAAAGATGTAATAAATATTTGTTTGAATAAAATATTCGTTTGAATTCAAATTTCGTGTTATTTATTTTATTCTGCAAATATTTATTTAATCTGTGAAAAAAAAATAGTATATTATCAAATACATTTAAACGAATGTATATATGTTTATTATCATCAAACAAAAATCATATAAGCGCATATTCAACATTAATTAATGAGTGTAAATTAATAAAGGATAATTAATCAATGTAAGTAATTATCGAATAATTAATTTAGGTAATAAATCATGATGGTAATTAAAGGTTAATTAATATGATGGGTTTGAGAATAATCAATTTGTGTAATTAATTAAAGGGAAATTACTTAATGTAATTGAAGAATGATTAATCAAGGATGGTTAATCAAGTTGAATAATTAAGGGATGAACAATTTATTGAGTAATTTTTAATTAATGTTAAATAAGCAAGATTTATAAAGTAACTAATTAATTCATTGGTAGTTAAATTAATTTGGAATGGTATGACTAATTTATCTTGCTTATGAATGATTGAATGATATTTGAATGCCTTGGATTATTTGTTGTCCCTGGTGTGTGATTGTGATACTATGTGATATGAAATGTTTTGTGATATGATTGGGTTGAACAGTGATAATATGGTCATCTATCGAGATGTATTGCTATGTAAAGTGACATCCTATTTAAAAAGTTTGAATTGTTTTCACCTGAATACTTGAGCTAAGATGACATTAGATTCGAAGAGACCGGGGTCGGGTACTAGTACGTACCCAAAACCACTTTAATTCTTTATAGATTGATTTATGAAATCAATAGGTTGGAATGAAATGATTTAAGTAAATTGGACCATTTAATCTAAGTTTGGCACTTATAAATTGTTGTGTGAAAAATATTGACCATAATAAGTTGAGAATTTGTAGTAAAGTATGAGTTACCCAGGTTTTTAAATAAGATTATAAATTTGAAATTTCATGCTAAATGGATTTACTCAAGCTGGTTTCCAGCGTGTTACTTTGATGTAACGCTCGGGTCATACCGAGTATTACAGATTTTCAGGTAAGGACGTTCTGGAGCTCAGGAGGCGTGCTGGATGACAGGAACGTATGGAGTGTTTCTGTTGTATTGAATTATTGTATATATCTGAGACATGTTGAATTATATCTGTCCAATGTTTGTATAAAATTGTTGTAGCTCTGATATATTGATGTAAATTGATAGATAAAGTTTTTTTGGTATAACTATTATTATTGATATTATATTTTATCTGCTGCGAATGTGAGATTTTGTGTTTCTTTTCTGTTCTTCTTCTTCTATCTCTTTTCTTCTTTTCTCTATCTATCTGGAATTTTCGAGATCGAAATTTCCGGGTCGTTACAAGAAGCCCTTGCAATCCGGGCATCTACAATCTCGATCGGACTCCCCATCACATATGAAGATCTCTACACCGGAGCAACTCAGTGTAGAGTCATTCGATAGGTTATCCTAGCATTCTCGAAGACATCTGGTCTTCACCACCATCTTCAAATGCTATCCATTTCGTCATATCACTATTCTGAACGGGTTATACGGCACGAAATCCTCTCCCGGCTAAACCGAATAGTAAGCACAATATTTACAACATGTGGATATCTGGGATCTTAGTTAAGTCACAACTTAAAGCCCAAAACATTTCTTCAAATGGTTTAATCAAATTTTCATTTCAAATCTTTTAAACAAAAGATTCACCCTTTTTAACATCACTTTCAAATTGAAACCAAGTTTCACCAATCTTTCACAAAGATTCATTCATAGCTTTCAAAACTATTTCAATACCAAACCTTTTATAAAAAAAAGCTACACCTTTAAGATCCTCCTAAATTTGAAAACAAAGTTTACCAATCTTTAACAAAGATTCATTCATAGCTTTCAAAACAATTCCATTTCAAACTTGAAATCTTTTTGACAAAACCAGAAGTTCTATTGTTATATGAAAGCCATTATCATTTGAAAATAAATACTTTTCGTTTCGGAAAAATCCGATTAAATATGCACAAGTTATACCTTTTAAAGTATAAACTTGGGTTAATTCAAATCCCCAAAATAATACTTTTAAAATGGTTTAAAGTCCATGTATATTATTGTATAACTTGTATACCCTTTTAAACCATAGTTTCCAAATCAATTTCAAATCTTAAATAAGATATATTATATTCATACTAAATTTCAATTTCAAACTTCCTTTTTAAAAGCTTTTCATATTCAACCCAATTCCATTCCAAAACCATTTGAATTCAAAATTCAATTTTAAAAACCATTTCATAAATTAAATTCAAATATCTGCGACTTAAGCGATTTCCCGTGAAATCCATATTTGTGTGTGTATGGTGTAGTCCAGGGGTTTTACACAATAGTGCAACATCATCAATCATTATAGATTCAAGCACAGCAATATCGATAAGAGGTATAATCCTATAACGCTTATCTTCCATTCACAGATTCAGAGATAAATAATATAAATTCATCACAGATAAATAAATTACATTCATCACAGCTTAAATCAAAATAATTCATATCACAAAGCATCATACATCAGGGTATCAACAATCCAAAGCATTCAATAAAATTCAAACATCCTTAAGTAAGATTAATTCGTTATCTGATTTTAATTAACTTAAACCAGATAAATTACTTAAGAATAAATTACTAATCCTGGTTAATTAATATTAATTCACTATAAATTAATTAGCCTTTAATAAGAAATTAATTAACCCTTTATTATTAATTAATTATCCTTATTTAATTGTTAAATCAATCTTTAGTCATAAAAAATTAACCTTTAATTATTTAATTATGCTTTAATTAATTATTCGTAATTAATTTTATTAATTAATTAACCCTAAATCAGTAAATCATGTCTGAATCACTTTCATTAATTAATTAACCTTTAAATTAATTAATTATTCTCAAATTAATTACCTTAGTTAATTAATCACATTCATTAATTATCCTTAAATTGCTTTCATTAATTAATTAACCCTCAATTAATTAAATCCTTTAATTAATTTTATTAATTATTCTCTAATTAATAATTAATTAGTCTTAATTACTTCCATTAATGGGTTAGTCCTTAATAAATCAAAGATAAACCATATGCCTTAATTATTTACACAAAGTAATTATCCCTTAATTACGTTAAGTAATAATCCTCTATTAACTACATTGAGTAATTAATCTCACTAAGTAGTTATTCCTTAATAATCTTGAAATAAAAATTCTTTTTAAATAATCACGTTTTGTAATTAACCTTTTATTAATTTTACTAATTAATTAATCACATTTGAAAACACTTAGAGATTAAATAATTAATATAATATAAAATTATTTCAAGATCAAATCACATTTGATTTTTAAAAAATTTAGGTTTTGAAATTTGCTTTAAAACTTATTTAATAAATTGCTTTTGACGCTTGGTTTAAAATTTATTTGAAAACTTATTCATTCTAAATTTACTTTAAGATTTTGGTTAACAAATTGCTTGAAAAATCTTTAAATCATCAAGTTTTAATAAGACCTGAGCCAACCCCTAAACCTCATCGATCAAACTCGAGAATAACTTCGAGTTAAAGCCTAAAATTCCTGAGCCTTAATTGAGCTTTACCCTACCTTCTTCTGCTTCGAGAGGCTTACGTTAATAACTCGAATTTTCCTCGACGAAAACCCTTCCTTCCCCAAAATGTTCAACAGCACCAGATACACACAATTCTGTGTGAACATGCATGATCACCAGACCACCTCTGATCCCTTAGCGAGGGCATCAGCATGACGACGATCACCTAAACGATCGCTCCAACCCCTCAGCATCCTTGAATTCGTGAGGAAGCGAAATCGAGCAACCCAGCTCCCACCAGAACCTAGACATCACAACGAAAATCAACTCGCGCCACCCAATCCGACCACCAAAAAATCTACCATCCATACCAGAGATGCATCACGACGCTACGCGTCAAACCTCTCTGGTCCGATTGCCATTAGTCCACCCATGATGATGAGATTGTCACAAGAACCACCTCAGCCAGAACGAAGTATAAAACCCTACATTGTCATCGATTAATCGCCACGGCCACCTGAAGACCTTTCCGCTACTTTTCTGTTATTTCCCAACCTACAACCCTTCTTTGGCCAAAACCGTTATGCCCCCTACCCACGAGATCATCAGTATTCGAGAAAAATTCATTTTCCATTCATCTCTAGAAATCTCGACAACCCCATTCTTAAAAATCGAGATATTCTTACTAAAATTCATCACTTGTTAACGTTAATCTACTTATGAGATCCAATACGAAATTAAATTTATTGATTTCTATCTTAAAAATGAGTTTACTGTAAATTCAATATTTTTGAAATGATCATTCAAGGTAAATATTTAAAATCATTTTTAAAACTTGAATCGGGTAAACACAAACACTTTCCCTTTGATGATCGTGACTTAATTCTGAATAGGTGAGGAGATATAACTTTTTTTCTTGAGAACCAATGCCTAGAAATACCCAGAGATATATTCCTATAAGCACACAGATACATATATATGTATATTCCAACACATTCATACTTATTTAGACATATTTCACAACTTTACTCAATATTAATCACATGCAAACCAGAATAAATATGTGGATTTAAGGGTTTGCTCACCTGATTGGAAGACAGAGGCTAGGTTTTGTTTTTCTTTTTGATTTGGACTTAATGCATTTGATCTGTAACCTTTTCTTGCTTTTGAAAGCTGAAACTGGAATTGATTTTGAACTTGTTTTCTAATCTTCTGGTTTGTTTGAGTTGAATTTAGTTGATTCTTCTCTGATTTAAGCTTTTCCAGGATTTTGATTTGAATTTCCAGGTTTCAAAAGTTTTGTCTTAAATTTTTGATTTGAAGAATATGAAATAAAATGAAAGTATATAACTTTGCTCATCCCCTTCTTTTCTTTTAAAACGAAAAGAAAATTTGTAAATATGTGACAATTGTTTGATGCATATGGTAATTTACTCACAAATGTCAATTTTCATTATAAATCACTTACACATATTTATTTTATATTATAAAGTGTTTATATTTGTAAATTACATATATTAATAAGAATTTGATAAAATACATATGTTAGTTCATATTTAGTCATATATATGTTGATATCCTATTTTCAATTTTTATAATTACTTTTCCTTTTTAAATATTTTAGTCAGATCTTATTAATTTTTCAAAAGATATGTATATATTTGATTTTAACTTTTTAAATAGCTTTTGTAAGTTTATTTATATCAATTTTAGAATATAACTTTCAAATCATCATATTGTAAATACAAAATAAATTCTTTTCTATTATTAAATTATAAAGTTTCTAAATCCAAAATATTATTCAAAACATTTATTTTTTAAATTTAAAATTCAAACATCAATAACAATAAATTTTTATTTATAAATGAGTAAACATACAAATATCTTTCTATAAGTATAAATTTTATTCCATTCACAATCTATTTATTTTCCAAAATTTTCAAATTAATCCATAATTAAATTTATAATTAATATATTGTTTATTTATTTCCGAATTTCCAATTTGAAATTCTATTCTGAAATCATATTTATATATATTTATATTAATAAACAAACAAATATATATTTTTAATTTGGAAAATACCAAATTAATTCACAATTTAATTTCAAAAATTAAATTAATTACCAATTTAAATTTGATTTAAAAACAGGGATGTTACATATTCGCTCTTAAGAAAATTTCGTCCTCAAAATTTGTTAGACAGAGAGACAACAAAGAATAGATGGAGAATGTTTTACCAGATCAACTGAATATCTATTCTGCATTTGGCTTACCAAATCAGAATATCATCAATACATATGAGAATGAACTCATTCAACACTTCACTAGATACCTAGGTTACTCATAACTACGAAATATGCAGAGGCATCGGTTTGTCCGAAAGGATAACTAACCATTCACAGAATATATCTGAACCCTAAAGAATAGACAAGGGATACAATTTAATTAAGCTTCATATTCAATTAACCAACTTATTTCAAATAAATTTCAAATTTTATTAAGATTAAAAAGGAAAGATTTATAGAAATTGATGATTCGTGGGGCCACCATCACATAGAAGCTTCTTCTTGTAGTTGCCACGAAGCCATCAAAGATTGATACTGGATCAAAGAGATTAACAAAGAAAAGACTGTTCCTGCTGTTGCTGGGTGTTGACCATATTGGTATTTACCCGTTCCTACCTCGTCCTCTTTGTGCACTCATACTCACTATCAGTGGATAGTAAGAGAATTTATTGAGGTATACAGATGGATATCTTAGGGATATACTTATTCTAGGGTAATTGTAACCCTATCTCTAATGAGTTACCTAATGTGTTATACTCCTGAGCTAAGGTTTTTATTCAACCTTCAGCTCTGGTACCAAATGTGACGACCCTGACTCGACCATCGAAAATCGACACCGAATACATCATCTATATTCAAATGCCGCAGATTCAAATGTCGAATCTGGTTCATCGGAGCTTATAACACATTAAGTACAATAACACAGCGGAAGAAAATGAATAACTATATCATTGACATACAATATTTGATACAACACATCGATACAAATGATACCAATATATATCAGAGATACACAACATCGGTAAAAAAATAGCACCAGAAGAAGAGATAACATCCTCAATGCTAATCTCCAAAAGAGAAGGAAAGAAAGAATCCATCACTACGACGCCAATTTCTCCAAAACTCCAAACTTCAAGATATAACCATTATCAGGTTGTATTAAGAAAGGTTAGTTTGATTGCTAAAGAGAAGCAATGCTATCGCCAAATCCAAATGGCTGGATACCATCGAATCCACACCTATTATTTGATTATCTAAAAATCTACCTCTAGACTGCCCGTGTTGAAAATTTATGGGCACCCAAAGTTTAGAAAGGGAACAATAAACTCCAGGTCAGTCATGGGACTGGTGTAAGCAAACAAAAATAATTTATCTTTATCAAAGCAAAACAAAAGAATTTAAAAGAGATCCGCAATGCTTTTTGGAAAATGAAACTACCATAAGGCCTCCCGCCGCACACACAATGCAAATGCAGAATTGACGAGATTTCTCCTTATGATAGTCAAACATGCTTAATACGTAAAATCCTTTTTGATATTATTAATAGTGCATAGTGCGAAAAACTTTTCGAAAGTATAATATTAATCTTAGCTAGCATACAACCATTATTGTATGCCCACTATAGCTACCATGTTCAATAGCAGGTTACCACCACATTCCATAGCAGGTTATACAACTAAAACTGTACAAGGCGCGTATTGTTTTTTTGGATTTCCAACAAATGGTCAAGCTAAGGAGCTTCCTACACTGAATGGGACACCTCTGGAGGGAAGCCCCCGAGAACCTAATCGGATCTCTGCCAACACAAGGCCGGGTTACCTCTATAACTAGGTAACTACTGACATGAGTATGTCATCCCTCGATCGTTACCAACCTTTATCCGTGAGCTCTCAATACCAACAACAACAAAGCAATAAGTTTTGCAGCAACCACATAGGTTAAATATCTAGGCTCCATACCATGATACCACCTTTTATCAAGAAGGAAATGGACATACCCTCAAGGGGCGCTACCCCCAAATAACCTTGCCGCAATGATTCCTGTTTCGACCATTATCGGTTGTGAGGTTCGACGAAGTTTCGTCCACAAAACTACGCTTAACACAAAAGCCATGCTTTGATCAACAAACGATAAGCCGCACTTCGTATGCCACATTACCAAATTGGGAATGTATCACTAGTAACCATCAACTATATAACCTCTAAGCTTGTACGTATCAAAGAAGGGTGATAAGCTAAGAGAATAATTCTCCGCCACCAAACAGAAATGTATTTGATAGAAACCATCTTTACATCTCAAAGTGTAATGTCAAACACACATCCATACAAGTCTGTTCCGGGTTCGAACAAAACCGAAGGCACTTCAAAAGAAGCTTTTGCAATCCCGGCATCTACAATCCCGATCAGACTCCCCATCATATATAGAGATCTCTATACCGGAGCAACCGACAGGTTATCCTATCATTCTCGAAGACACCCGGTCTTCACCACCATCTTTAAATGCTATCCATTTCATCATATCACTATTTGGAATGGGTTATATGACACAAAGTCCTCTCCGGCTAAACCGAATAGTGAGCGCAATATTGAAAACATATGGACATTTGGGATCTTAGTTAAGCCACAACTTAAAGCCCAAAACCTTTCTTCAAATGGTTTAATCAAATTTTCATTTCAAATATTTTAAAAAAAAGATTCACCCTTTTTAACATCACTTTCAAATTGATAGAAAGTTTCACCAAACTTTCACAAAGATTCATTCATAGCTTTCAAAACTATTTCAATTCCAAATCTTTTATAAAAAAGATACACCTTTAAGATCCTTTTAAATTTGAAAACGAAGTTTACCAATCTTTAACAAAGATTCATTCATAGCTTTCAAAACAAATCCATTTCAAACTTGAAATCTTTTCAACAAAATCGGAAGTTCTTTTGTTATATGAAAGCCATTATCATTTGAAAATAAATACTTTTCCTTTCAAAAAAATCCAATTAAATATGCACAAGTTATAGCCTTTAAAGTATAAACTTGGGTTACATTAAAATTCCCAAAATAATAATTTTTAAATGGTTTAAAGTCCACATATATTATTTATAACTTGTATACCCTTTCAAACCATAGTTTCCAAAACAATTTCAAATCTTAAATGAGATATATTATATTCAAACTAAATTTCAATTTCAAACTTCCTTTTCAAAAGCTTTTCATATTCAACCCAATTCCATTTCTTAAACCATTTGAATTCAAAGTTTAATTCAAAAACCATTTCATAATATTAAATTCAAATATCCATGACTTAACCGATTTCCCATGAAATCCATATTTGTGTGTGTATGGTGTAGTGCAGGGGTATTACACAATAATGCAACATCATCAATCATTACAGATTCAAGCACAGCAATATCGATAAGCGGTATAACCCGATAATGCTTATCTTCCATTCACAGATTCACAGACAAATAATATAAATTCATCATAGATAAATAAATTACATTCATCGTAGCTTAAATCAAAATAATTCATATCACAAAGCATCATACATCAAGGATATCAATAATTCAAAGCATTCAATAAAATTCAAACATTCTTAAGTAAGATCAATTCATTATCTGATTTTAATTAACTTAAACCAGATAAAATACTTAAGGATAAATTACTAATCCTGGTTAATTAATATTAAATAATTGCAAATTAATTAGCCTTTAATAAGAAATTAATTAACCTTTTATTACTAATTAATTATCCTTAATTAATTGTTAAATCAATCTTTAGTCATAAAAAATTAACCTTTATTTATTTAATTATCCTTTAATTAATTATTCTTAATTAATTATATTAATTAATTAGCCCTAAATCAATAAATCATGACTTAATCACTTTCATTAATTAATTAACCTTTAAATCAGTTAATTACTCTCACAATCACATTAATTAATTATCCTTAAATTACTTTCATTAATTAATTAACCCTTAATTAATTAAATCCTTTAATTAATTTTACCAATTATACTTTAATTAATAATTAAAGTCTTAATTACTTCAATAACGGGTTAATCCTTAATAAATCAAACATAAACCATATGCCTTAATTATTTACGCAAATTAATTATCCCTTAATTACGTTAAGTAATAATCCTCTATTAATTATATTGAGTAATTAATTTCATTAAGTAGTTATTCCTTAAAAATCTTTAGATAAAAATTCTTTTTAAATTATCACATTAAGTAATTAACCTTTTATTAATTTTAATAATTAATCAAACCACATTTGAAAACACTTAGAGATTAAATAATTAATCTAATATAAATTTATTTCAAGATCAAATCACATTTGATTTTTAAAAATTTAGGTTTGAAATTTGCTTTAAAACTTATTTAATAAATTTCTTTTGACACTTGGTTTGAAATTTATTTGAAAATTTATTTATTATAAATTTACTTTAAGATTCTGGTTAACAAATTGCTTGAAAAATCTTTAAATCGTCAAGTTTCAATAAGACCTAAGCCAACCCCTAAACCTCATCGATCGAACTCAAGAACAGCTTCGAGTTAAAGCCTAAAATTCCCGAGCCTTACTTCGAACTTTACCCTATCTTCTTCTGCTTCAAGGCGCTTACGCGAATAACTCGAATTTTCCCCGACGAAAACCCTTTCTTCCCCAAAATGTTCAACACCACATACACATAGTTCTGTGCGCACGTGCACGATCACCGAACCACCTCTGATCCCTTGCCAAGGGCATCTGCATGATGACGATCACCTAAACGATCACTTCAACCCCTCAGCACCCATGAATTCATGAGGAAGAAAAATAGAGCAACCCAGCTCCCACCAGAACCTAGACATCACAACGAAAATCAACTCGCGCCACCCAAGCTGACCACCAAAAAATCTGCCTTCCATACCAGCGGTGCGTCACGAAACTTCGCATCAAACCCCCTAGTCTGATTGTCATTAGTCCACCCACGATGACGAGATTGTCACAAGAACATTCTCAGCCAAAACAAAGTATAAAACCCTATATTGTCGTCGATTAATCGCCACGGCCACCTGAAGACCTTTTCACTATTTTTCTGGTAAATCCCGACCTACAACCCTTCTCTGGCCACGACCCTGATGCCCCCGACCCATGAGATCATTAGAATTCGAGAAAAGTTCATTTTCCGTTAATCACAAGATATATCGACAACCCCATTCTTAAAAAGCAAAATATTCTTACTAAAATTCATCACTTGTTAACATTAATCTACTTCTGGGATCCAAAAACGAAATTAAATTTATTGATTTCTCTCTTACAAATGAGTTTACTGTAAATTCAATAATTTTGAAATGATTATTCAAGGTAAATATTTAAAATCACTTTTAAAACTTGAATCAGGTAAATACGAACATTTTCCCTTTGATGATCGTGACTTAATTTTGAATGGGTGAGGAGATATAATTTTTTTTAGAGAACCAAAGCCTGGAAATACCCAGAGATGTATGCCTGTATGCACACAGACACATATATATGTATATTCAAACACATTCATACCCATTTAAACATATTTCTCAACTTTACTCAATATGGGACGTTCGAATCTTCTAGAAACCCCACTCCAGTCCTTCCAATCTTTTCCTTCATTTGGGACGTTCGAATCCCTCCTAAAGTTTCTCTTCCCGTGTGGCGATCCCTTCATAATGGGTTACCGGTTGATGAGAGCCTTCAGCAGATTGGCATTCCTTTTGTTTCCCGTTGTAGATGCTGCGGCAACGGGGAAACAGAATCGGTGGATCATCTGCTTTTCTCTGGCTGTTATGCCAGATCCTGCTGGAATTACTTCGGTAATTTTGTGGGTGTCCGTGGTACCATCACCTCGCCGAATGATTTACTGACCTCTTGGTGGATTGGTAGATCTGGTAAATCTCTTTGATCTATCATCTTTCGCTTGATTCCCTGTCTGATTTGCCGGCACATCTGGTGTGCGCGGAATAAGGCAATTTTTGAGGAGACTCCTATGGATCCCTTCTCCATTATTTGGCGGGTTATAAATGATGTTTACTTGGCGTTTCATGGCAGACCTTTCAGAGGAGCGGTCAATGCTTGTTCAGGACGCCTTATGGATCTGTTATCTATCTCCTTCTCTCAGTCTTCTTATAGAGCGGGAATTGGATGATTCTCGATCCGGAGACAGGTGGTTCTGGCTATCTCGTCTCCTTCTTGACCGTCTTCCCCCCTTTTTTGTTTTCTTACTATGTGGCTATTGCTTTCAGGATCTGGTATTTCTGGATTGGATACTGTTTTTCTTTCCTCCTTCAGTTTGGAGCTTGCCTTGAGGCATTTCGTTTCTCTTTATCGGCTGTCGGCTGTTGGCTGTCGGCCTTTCAGCTATTGGGATGTTGGCCGCTTTTCTTCTATTTTGGTGGTTCGTCTGATGGGATTGCTCTTTCTTTGCACGGTTGTCACTCGACATCGTCATCGGGCGGTGGCCTTGCCGGAGCTCGATTACGATGTTGGATGGGCGGTGGATTTCCCGGAGCTCATCCTTAATGATCTGTGCCTGGTCCCAGAGATCCTTTGCTTCTCCTTCTCGCCAGAGTCTATTTCTTTTCCCATTTTGGTTGTACCGTTGTATTACTTATGTGTTTCCTCGGTTTTGTATTCCACTTTTTGGTACTCTGGTTACCTATCAGGCTTGTTGACAGCTTTTTTTTGGGTTTATATATACGTCAATTCTTCTTTGAAAAAAAAAACTTTACTCAATATTAATCACATGCAAACCAGAATAAATATGTGGATTTAAGGATTTGTTCACCTGATTGGAAGAACAGAGGCCAGGTTTTTTTTCTTTTTGATTTGGACTTAATGCATTCGATCTGTAACCTTTTCTTGCTTTTGAAAGCTGAAACTGTAATTGATTTTGAACTTGTTTTCTGATCTTCTGGTTTGTTTGAGTTGAATTTAGTTGATTCTTTTCTGATTTAAGCTTTTCCAAGATTTTGATTTGAGTTTCCAGGTTTCAAAAGTAGTCTTAAGTTTTTTATTTGAAGAATATGAAAGAAAATGAAAGTATAAGTATATGTGTTTATAACCTTGCTCATCTCCTTTTGTTTTAAATGAAAAGAAAATTTGTTAATACGTGACACTTGTTTGATGCATACGGCAATTTACTCACAAATGTCAATTTTCATTATAAATCACTTACACTTGTTAATCTTCCCATTAAAATGCTTACACATATTTATTTTATACTATAAAGTGTTTATATTTGTAAATTACATATATTAATAAGAAATTTATAAAATACATATATTAGTTTATATTTAGTTATATATATGTTAATATCCTATTTTCAATTTTTATAATTACTTTTCCTTTTTAAATATTTTATTCAAATCTTATTATTTTTTCAAAAGATATGTATATATTTGATTTTAACTTTTTAAATAGCTTTTGTAAATTTATTTATATCAATTTCAAAATATAACTTTCTAATCATTATATTATAAATACAAATAGATTCTTTTCTATTATTAAATTATTGAGTTTCCAAATCCAATATATTATTCAAAACATTTATTTTTTAAATTAAAAATTCAAAAATCAATAACAAACAATTTTTATTTATAAATGATTAACAAAACAAATATCTTTTTATAAATATAAATTTTAACCCATTCACAATCTATTTATTTTCTAAAATTTTCAAATTAATCCACAATTAAATTTATAATTAATATATTGTATTCAAAATATTTATTTCTGAATTTCCAATTAGAAATTCTATTCTAAAATCATATTTATATACATTTATATTAATAAACAAACAAATATCTATTTTTAATTTGGAAAATAGCAAATTAATTCACAATTTAATTTCAAAAATTAAATTAATTACCAATTTAAATTTGATTTAAAAACAGGGATGTTACAATTTACATCCAGATTTTTACAAACAACTTATTCTTGCTAGAGGTGTGAGTTTTAACTCACCTTATATGCTTTTGAGCGAATTTGAGTTGGAAGCTAAGATCTTTCCGTCTTTGAGAAGCTTACTGACCTTTAGTGTAACGTCCCGCCTTTCCACATGGTTTAAATCGATGATAAACCACACACGTCAGACTTAAAACATACAAAAGGACCGATTGTTATGGGGTAAATAAGAAAAGCAGAGAGGAAAAAACAAAACAGAATCTTGCAGCGGAACGATAAAATATAATAATCAATATACAGTTCATAAAACTGTTTTACAAAACATTTGATTTTTCTTTGTACAATAAATATCAAAGTTCACATACCAATGGATAATAACAATGCAGCGGAATAAAATGGTGTAGTAGAATAATATAGTAGATAATAGTAATATAAATCATCGTCCTCATCCTCCAGAGCTAAAGTCTTCGAATCCTGAAATGCTCAGGCTGACCCGAGCGAATTGAAAAGACAAAACACTCGAGTTAGAACTGAAATATCTTATGCGAGATAAATTAACAAGAATAAATATGAGTGCAGTAACTTAAGAGATGCTCGGGATTCACATCTCCTATGGATCCGTTAAACTATTTACTATGTAGTAATATTTCGCTATTATAATAATGTCTAATAGTAAAATAAACTTACTTTTTTCTTAGCATTAAGGGGTTTCCCATATAGCCCTTAACACGTAATAGTCCCAGTAGTCCATCCAATATCATGGTCCCTCCTAATCGGGAAGCCACCAGAGGATACCACACGGACTACGGGAGAAATCCAGACTCATACAAGGCGCGATAGGGTAGGTGACACGGCACAACTAGGCAATGCCAGGGTAGATATACCCAATTATGCTTCCGGGTCGGTGGTAACGCGTAGCGCGCAGCTACCGCCCACCTCGAGCCACACCTCCAAATAAAAAAATCAAAAGTGGCCACCGAATCAATCCAAACGTCAAAGTATAATATCGAAGGGATGTGTCCGATCAAAGGTGCTACCTCATTAACCCATCAATCGCTCCTATTTTAGCCATCTTATGCCAACTCACGAGAATCGGGTCCACGTATTTACCTTAAAGGAAACGCCGCCGCCATCCTACTTCATTCTGGAATCTCCACCGCGCACACGGTTGTTAAAGTGGTTTTCGGAGTTGGCAGAGAGTATGACAACTTCCGATCCCGATCTCTTCAACAACCAACCGTTATTATAACTCCGCGGTCATTTTAAAATAGTTTATACTTTAAAAACCAGAATATAATGTCCATTTCAAAACCATATAAATACGATATCATTTCGTTTTAAAAACCCAAATCATTTTGATATCATTCAAACATAAACTTTGAATTTCATAACTTTGAAACATACTACACTACTTAGATGGTTTAAATATCAAATTACTTTATATAATAAAATAGTTTCTTCACCTTCACAAATCAATTCCAATTATAGATTTAAATTCCCAATTAAACCATTTCAATTTCCATATATTTCAATGCTTTAAATATTACACCATTTCAAAACGAATTCTTTGATAATTTCATATATATATATATATATATATATATATCAAATTCCATTACTATCGTTTTGATTTGAAATATTTACTTAATAAATCAAATATCCTTTAAGTAAAACCTTTATATTTCAAATAATTTTATATTCTTCCAATTACATTAACTTGATAATATCCATTTAAATAAATTTGATATTCATTTAAATCCTCTAAACAAAAATCAAGTTATAAAATCATACCCTTTAAATCTCAATTTATTTACATTTCAAATCAAAATTTTCTAGGATAATTCTTAAATACTTTGATTTAAATCAAATTCACATTTATCTTCCAACCTTAATTTATTTGAGTCGTTATAAACTCTATATATAATAGAAATTAAATAGATACTTAACCATTTTATATAAAAGAAATCAGCTTTATTATTAACCTCATTTTATTAATAAATTTTATACATAGCTTAAATTCAAGAATTTAACTATACATACATATATACAAAATAATATTTATGTAACATCAAAATTTAATATTTATTAAACCGTATATTCTTTCCAAAACCATAGAAATCATTTCAAAAATAATTTTATATATATACACACCGCAGTGCCTGTATATAGTTTTCTATCCTTTGGTCAAGTGATACGGATATTTATCATTTCAATCCGCAATTTAAAAATAAAAATGCAGTTGTATATCATTTTAAACCGCAATCTCGAATCAAAATATATGCGTGCAACTTGCAGATTATGATGATGTAAATAAAACATCCATTCATCCATCAAGAGATCATACATCCATCACAATCATCATAAAAAACAATCAATCAATATCAATAGATAACTGATAATATATATAACAGTATTTAACTGGCAGTTGTATTCAAAATTAAATTAAGCAACGATTTAATTTATATAAATGCAATTAACTGAGATGATGATTAAAATATATGGAAAAAGTCATAAATAAATGCATAATCTCAAGAAAATTTAATTTAACAAACATAAGAAATTTTAGAAGTTGTGAGTGGGTTAGAACACTCACCTTTTGAATTTAAATTCAATTTAAACCCAAAAATTTGACGGTCTCAAAATTTGTCCAAATAAGCGCCAAAATGTTCGGAATTTCAATACGATCCTAACAAAAAAACCGTGCGTGAGTTGGATATCGTATGAGAAAGTTATGTTGATTAAAACATATGAAATCAAAATAAAAATAAAACAAAATAAAATAAGGAAAAAAACACACCACCACGTCAGCATCTTCAACAATCCTCTGCACGCAACAGTAACCAACGAACTCAAACCTCGAGGCCCAAAATCGAGCGCAACCTTCAGCCACGCGAGCATCAGAGCCGCCACTCGAGTATCTACCCCCATTAACCACGCGCCCCGACCTCCGGTGACATCCGTCGCTTCGCTTCAATCCGAAACGCACAGCCGCCAGGGAGAAACCCTAGGCATATCTTGAATTTTCATGGCAAATCCGACCATTAATTCCATGAACGAACGCCACAGATCGACTCCCCTCGATCCCCTCTACAAAACCCAGAAAGTGTTCGACGATCCGACTAGTTTGATTTCGATGCGATGAACGACCGAAAATTGTTCTTCGATTTCTGGACAAACAGTGCGTCGAATTGAAAAACGAGTTGCAGATCTGAGTTACGCTCTTCGAATTGATATAAAATTTGGCATATATTGTGGAGTTTGAAACTTCAGCTTTGGATGTGATTTGGGGTTGCAATTGGAATTAGGGTTTGTTCCGCCATTGAAGTGAGGAGGTGAATAGAACGTATAGAAATGAGGAACAGAGGCTGCTAGGGATTATAGCAGGATATATATATATATATATATATATATATATATATATATATATATATATATATATATATACAGGGTTGACATTTGAATGGATGGATAAGATAGATTTACGCGCTAACGCCAAAGTGGCCCAAAAAGCCCGTTTCGACTCCGAAATAAAGTTGAGTCAACCCATATATCAAAATAGATGTTTTTAAATATTTTAAACGCGATAGAACAAGTTTCAAGTACAAATTCCATGGTATGAAGAAGTTATGCTAAAATTAATATTTTTCGAATTGATTTCAATTTCATTAATTTAAAGGCGTTTCGAGTCCGTACGATCAAACGACAAGTCTGATTGCTACGAAACATGAAACACTACAATAATTCACCATTACGGATCCAATGAAACTAGTTTCGTTGAAATCCGAGTCAGTGGCCAAAATGGTTATTTTCCATTAATTAATTAAATTAATAATTAATTAATTAAATCAAATTTTCATTTTATTTCGATAATTGACAAATTTCAACATTTTTAACTTCTTAATCATTTACAATGATTTAAACAAATTTAAATGTCAATTTATCGTTGATTAATCTATCAGCTACAGTGTTAAATTTTCAATTTCATTATATTCAAATTTATAAACTAAATTTCCAAAAAAAATCTATTAAATTCACTTGCATTCTATTATTCAATTCATTATTATCAAACGGATAAAACTAACATTGGATTTACAAACTATTACCCTAGTGTTTTCTCATAATCCATCTAAATTTCAATTAACGTAATATTTAATGTTTAATTCTACTTATTGCAATAAACTCAATTATTTAATTTTAATTTCAAATAAATAAATAAATCCTGATTCCCATTCTTTAAATTCACTGTTTATCATATTATCATCTTAGGTACCATTTATTTGGTATATATCCAGATACATTAACATTTTACCAATTTCTTTATCTCAATTGCATAACATTTAATTTACACTAACGTAACATTCAATTTGAATTTTATTGCAATTGATTACCCGTTTTAATTCAATAGACTAAATCAATGGTTCACTTATAATAATTGTTTAACATTCATTACATTAGTGCTCCCATTCCATCCTTTATTTATCGACTATTATATTTCCATTTGCAATATTTGGTTAATTCACACTTCCGCTATTATATTAATAATCACTAAAGTAACGTTTATTATCAATCATAAACATTATAATTACTTAACGGACATTGATTTTATAAATTTCCAATTTATTACGTAGTACTTCATCAGTTAACATAACTTTGAATCCATTTCCCATTTCATAATTTCAATCAATCATTGTGACGACCGCCCAAGACTTCCGCACCAAAACAAGGAAATAGTGCGTTGAAAGTGTGCCAGGCAGCCATGGACGATAGTCAAGGGTAGAATAAACATTGCAGAATCTATCGTATAACTCACACCGCATGGACAAAATACAATAGAGTAATATAATATAGTGAAGCTCCCATAGAACAGAATATCATCATCTAATCATAATAGCTTTATACATGGTCTGAATCATGAATACAAGAAGCCTCACTACATAGCACTCAGAGTAATCAACAATCAGCGGAATATCCAGTACATGGAATACGAAAATAATATGTAAAGCCTCCTGCTCGTCTTCGTCATCATCAGCGTAAGCCACTAAGATCAGCACCTGCCACCTGTCACCTAGTCTGCCCATCCCAAACATGGATGAACAGCCCAAGGTAATAAGAGGAGACATAAAACCTTGAGTCAGACAACAGTCTTAGTGAGCAGTAAATCAACTATCAAACATACCAAAGGAACAGGATAAGAGGAATAGGAACCCAAATCATCCCACTCCACCTCTTTCTACAGTGATAGCCCCCAGACACACACTAAGGAGAAGCAAGCATAGCAAAGCAGATAATTAAAGTAAAGCAATAATCACTCGAGTCAAGGTCGATGTTTTCCAAATACAAACCCCCAAGGCCTAAACCAAGATCAGATAAGCACCCAGAAAACACCGCTCTTGAGACCGAATGATGATACAACCAAACATCCATGACTCTGGCTATCACTGTTATCATTGCCTTGATTTTATCGTTAATTGAATGACCAACTCATCTTTCAACCATCCGTCAAGGGCTAATGGCAACCCCGGTTCTAGACATAACTCCGCATGTCACCGTGACCCGTGCCTAGGTATAACGGATCTACCCAGAGTACTAGCACGTCATCATGACCCGCGCCTGGGTATAACGGATCTACCCAACGTACTCTTGCTTTGAGCTTGCTAGAACCTTCAATAACGATAAGATCTCAGCCTTCTAGTCATCCTCCTCGACGACTATTCCCATTATAGCTCAAGCACCTCTCGAGCCCACCATTATCCACCAACTCGAACCGCATCATCGAGTAATCAACATGCTTGGGATGATCCCGTCTGGATTAAACCAAGGCTTCCACATCATGCTTTGCTCCAACGCATCTTAGCAAAGTCCATCTCATCATCATACTTCGCCTCAACATATCATGGCAAAGTCCATTTCGTCATCATACTTCGCTTCCTCTAACTATAGCAAAGTCCACGAACCCATCCATATGAGCTTCATCATCCGCTTCATATGCCACAGCAGCATTCACCATTCAAGAGCCTTTCCACTTAGCTTTTGAATCATCTTCAACCATCTTGTCCCAAATCAACTACAAGCTAACTCGAGACAATCAAATCAATCATACATCCAAACAATCAAGCATTCAAACAAGATCTAATCAAGCAATATCAACTAAAATGGCAATTTCGTAAATAAATGAGCATAAGTCTAACATATATGAAATCATGGATTTTAGCATAGATCTATCAAATATAAAACATGGGTTTTGTCTCTATAACTTGTTAATTGAACTTGCATAGGTAAACATCTTCAAAAGTAATGAATCTAGTCTTGGAACTAAGAAAAATGCATGAAATCTCTAACTTTAACACTCAAACAAGCCACCAATCCAATATACTCCTTTGGGTCCGCGTGAGAGATAACTACCACTCACCGAATCACCCAAACACTTCAACAACTATCAACTAAAGATCTGGACAGCAAGGATTCAAGCTCGATTTGTCGAAATCTCGCTTGAAATGGTGAAATCTAGCTTCGTCGGATGAAGATCTTCAACTTTGGCTCTTGGATCTTCAATCTTGATCTTCGATCTTGGATGGATGTTAACACTAGATTAGAGTAGAGAAAAGAAGTGAAGAACTGTTATAGACGAGCTCTCAAAATGGCAGCACTTCGTCGCTTCGAAATCCGGATCCCAAAAAGTGCACTGGTGGTCGCGTATTTATAGGCTGAATCGCCCCTTAGGTCGCCCAGATCTTAACTCGTAGGCTCGCTATTAGGTCGTTGCCGACCTAAAAAGTTTCGACCTAACTATACTACGACCTAAGACCCACAGTATGCACGCGACCTAAAAACATAAGCGCGCGACCTAACTATCTATGCAACCTACCTTAGGTCGTCTAACGACCTAACTGCACCACATAACTACCCAGCGACCTAACTATTGCCGACCTACCATTCCCAACGACCTACGACTCATCGAACCCAATGACCTTCGACCTAACTGGGACGAGGCTTATCACACGACCTAAAAACTCAACGACTTACTTAGGTCGCTCACGACCTAACTGGGTTATGACCTATCAAATCCACTCGACCTAACACACACCCTATCTTAGGTCGCTTACGACCTATCTATACACAGCAAACTTAGGTCGTTAATCCTCCTAGGTCGGTCAAATACTTATGTAGGTTAAATTCCTTAGGTCGTTAACTACCTCTAACCCATTAACTCGTCTAACTGCTAGGTCGTTAACCCTAAGTCGCTCATATCTATAGGTCGCTCCACTCGACCTAACTCACTCACGACCTAAACTTCTCTAAGCCTTAACTCGCTAACTCTTAGGTCGGTCATTCCTATAGGTCGTAACTCGTTAACTACCGACCTAACTTAAGTCGCCCCTACACGAGTTAGCTTCCCCACACGATCTAACTACCATACGACTTAGGCTATAGATGACATAAACAACACTAACGACCTAATAATTCTACGATTTATCGATACGTAAAATACGGGTCGTTACATTCTCTCCCCCTTAGGAATTTCGCCCCCGAAATTCCAAGCAAACAAGAGCAACCAAAACTATTCTGCATGCCTACCATCCATAGCAATCAACAAACCATGCATCCAAATTCTAGCCTAGCATGCAGAATTCTAAGATTAGAACAAGTTACAAATTCATGAGATGTCACGACACCTTAGGGCCATACCTCGAAGAGTTCAGGATGAGCTGCCTTCATCCTCTCTTCCTCCTCCCATGTACAGTCGTTAACATCATCACTCCATTGTACCTTGAGTAACGTAATCGTCTTCCTCCTAAGCTGTTTCGTGTCGGTTTCTACAACACGAAGCGGCTTACGAGGTCTCGTAACAACTGGATCAACCTCCAAATCTTCACAGCTATCAGCAGAAACCACTGTATTCGAGTCGTGCACATACTTCCGCAGATATGATACATGAAAAACATTGTGCACACCTGACATCTTTTCCGATAACTCCAATCTATAAGCGAGCTTCCCAATTCGCTCGATAATCGGGAATGGTCCAACAAATCTCGGAGTCAATTTTCCTTTCTTCCCGAATCGAATAACATTCTTCACAGGAGAAATTTTCACAAAAACCATATCACCTACGTCGAATTCCAAATCTTTTCGACGCTTATCGGGATAACTCTTCTGACGGTCTTGGGCTGCCTTCATTCGTTGCCGAATGATCTCTATACAATCCGAAGTCTGACGAATCATCTCAGGCCCAAGTATCATCTTTTCTCCAGTTTCCAACCAACATGTTGGAGAGTTACACGGTCTTCCATACAGTGCCTCATATGGTGCCATACCAATACTTGACTGGTAACTGTTATTATATGCAAATTCCACCAAATGAAGATGATCTTCCCATGATCCTCCGAAATCCAAAACACATGCCCTCAGAAGATCTTCCAAAACTCGGTTGACTCTCTCAGTCTGACCATCTGTTTGAGGATGATAAGCTGTACTCAAACACAACTCGCTCCCCAAAACCTCCTGGAAGCTCTTCCAAAATCCACTAGTGAACAATGGGTCTCGATCACTCACTATACTCTTCGGAATACTATGGAATCGAACTATCCACTTAACATACAATTCAGCCAACTTCGATGCAGTCCTAGTTGATCGAACAGGAATAAATCTTGCACTCTTAGTCAAACGATCTACAATGACCCAAATCCCTTCATTTCCTGTTCTGGTTCTAGGTAGACCATCGATAAAATCCATCGATATTTGCTCCCACTTCCATGTAGGAACTTCTAACGGCTGAAGCAATCCACTGGGCTTTTCCTGCTCTGCTTTAACCAACTGGCAATTCATGCACTTGGAAGTAAAATTTCCAACATCCTTCTTCATACCTTCCCAGTAATAGGTTCTCTTCATGTCCCGATACATCTTATTTCCTCCTGGATGAATTGTCAACTTCGAGTGATGACTTTCCTTCAAAACTTCATCTCTCAACTCATCGATATCGGGAACAACCAGTCATCCTTGCTTACGAAGCCAACCCTCTCGATCGACTTCGAATCTTTTATCCTTCTCTGGGTCCAATCCAGATTCCAAATCACGGATAATCTTGACAAGCTTATCGTCTCGCTTTTGCCTCTCGCCAATTCTTTCCACAAGAGTAGGCCTTATCGATAAGTTTGCCAACATTTCAGGTTCCAATTCACATCTGGGCCTGAAGTCAAATCTAGCTAAAAACTCGAGACTCTTCCATTCCGAAAACATGGCTCCCAATCCTGCATGTCTTCGACTTAACGCATCAGCTACTGCGTTACCTTTTCCCGGAGTATAGGCTATACCAAAATCATATGATGCTAAAAACTCTAGCCATCGTTGCTGCCGAAGATTCAAATCCTTTTGGGAGAAAAGATACTTCAACGACTTATGATCTGTAAATAACTCGAATCGAACTCCCAATAGATAATGTCTCCACATCTTCAGAGCAAAAACAATCGCAGCTAACTCCAAATCATGAGTCGGGTAATTCTTTTAATGCGGCTTCAGTTGTCGACTTGCATACGCAACAACTTTACCCTTCTGCATTAGCACTGCTCCAAGTCCAGTACCACATGCATCAGTGTAAACCACCATCTCATCATTTCCACTCGGAATAGTCAAAACAGGAGCACTCGTCAGTCGCTCTTTCAGGATTCCAAAGGCTTGTTCACACTTAGCATCCCAACCGAACACTTGGTTTTTCTTCGTCAATCCTGTTAACGGTGCAGCTATCTTGGAAAAGTCTTTGATAAACCGACGATAATATCCTGCTAATCCAAGAAAACTTCTCACATCGGATGCATTCTTAGGTCTAACCGAATCCTGGATTGCTGCCACCTTAGCGGGATCAACCGCTATTCCATTTCCAGAAATAACATGGCCTAAGAACCTCACTTCACTCTTCCAGAAGTGACACTTCGAAAACTTAGCCTTTAGCTGATGTTTTCGCAAGATTTCCAAAACAATACGCAAGTGCGTCTTGTGCTCTTCTTCAGTTCTGGAGTAAATCAGAATATCATCCACGAACACAAGTACGAACTTGTTCAACTGATCTCTGAACACTCTATTCATAAGATCCACAAAATATGCTGGTGCATTAGTCAATCCAAACGGCATTACCAGCCACTCATAGAAACCGGATGGTGTCCTGAAAGCAGTCTTCGGCACGCTATCCTTCTCCACTCTCAACTGGTGAAATCTGGTTGCCAAATCCATCTGAGAAAACACCTTAGCTTCGTGAAGCTGATCAAACAAGTCATCTATTCTCGGCAATGGATACTTGTTCTTCTTAGTCACCTTATTCAGCTCACGATAATCAACACACAACCTCAACGATCCATCCGCTTTGGTTGCGAACACAACTAGTGCACCCCATTCGGACACACTACGTCGAATGAATCCTTTCCATAAAAGGTCATCAACCTGCACTCTCAACTCTTGCTGTTCTCTAGGCACCATCCGCCTAAGAGGCATCACAACAGGTCTGGCTCCCTTAACTAGATCGATACGAAACTCGATCTCCCTATGCGGCGGTAACCCTTTGACCTCGTCAAAGACATCCTCGAATCCATTCACGATTGGCATCGATGACAGTCCATCACGTGGAACAACCAGCGAATACATGAAGCTCATGAAGACGCCTTCTTCATGCTTACATCGTATCACAACCTTTCGCCCCTCCACATTCTCAACTGTCACCTCCAATCTCTCACAATCAACCTTTGCCGCATACTTCCTAAGCCAGTCCATACCCAAAATAACTCCGAACCCCGCAAAGTTCAGAACAAAGCAATCACAAACAAAAGAGCAATCATGACTCGATATAACTAGACCACGGCATAGCATACACAAACAAGACGAACCCCCAACTGGATTAGTCACTACCAATGGTCTATCAACAATATCCAGTTCCAAACCCAACCGGTCTACCAACTCATTACAAACAAAAGAATGAGACGCTCCAGTATCAAATAACACTCTAACTGGAACACCACAAATGGAAAGAGTACCTTGAACCACCACACTCTTCCCCTTCTCTTCAGCAGTAGGAGCTCTCGAAGATGACGGGACAGCCCCCAAAGCATAAGCTTGCACAACCGCCTGTCCTTTATCGGTTCCGGACAGTTCTTCTTAATGTGCCCCAGCTTATCACAGTTGTAGCACTTCAACAACACCTTCGGATTCTTGCAATCCTTGGAGAGATGGCCCTTCTGCCGACAATTATAGCAGGTCTTTTCCCCCTTCAGCTTCTTCTGACCATCCTTACCCTTCTGCTATTGCTGCTTCCTCTTCTTGTTTCCACCCTGCTGTGGTTTAGATTCCTCCTTGGTCACAGCAACAACATATACTTCCTTAGAAAACAAACTCTCGTGCCTAAGAGCATTCTCCACTAGCTTCTCAAATGGATCGTCCAGATGATCCACCAACTGTCTTCCAAGATAACTGTCCAAGCCTGTCACAAACTTCTCATTCTTCTGATAAGAAGATTCAATATACGACCGAGCATACTTGGACAAAGCCTCAAACTCAGAAACATACTCAAGAACCGATCTCCCACCTTGCTTGAGCTCAACAAACTTCTTAAACAAGACAGACTTCTGAGCCGTAGAAATGAACTTAGCTTCAAATCTAGCTTGGAACTGCACCCAAGTAATTTCTTCCTCCGGAGTATCAATGGTGATAGAGTTCCACCAATCAGAAGCTCTCCCTTGAAGCTGTCTTGATGCAAGCTTCCTTTTAGTTGCATCCTCAATTCCCAAGTCACCAAAGATCCTTCTACAAGCATCTATCCATCTTTGGACTTCAATAGTTGACTCTGTCCCTAAGAAAGCCTTCCCTCCAAGAGCAGTATAATCCTTACAAAGCTTAGCAAAATCCACCGGCTTTGGAGCTTGAACTTGAACTCCAACATCTACAGATGGCCCTGGAGCTGGTTTCCTTCTCATGATAGAAGTCATCATGGCTTCAAACATAGCTCCATAATTAGCAACTCCTTCAGCGGCACGGCCTTCCCTTGCAACTGGTCTCCCTCTTCGACTCATCCTTAGTATCTACAAAAAGGACTGATTAGAACACCTTGAGGAACAACTACATAAGGAGTTCAAATCCATCTAAACTACTATATTATATATAGTAATCATCCATCAAAATACAATTACGTCTCTCTTACGTAGTTACGTCAGCGAGCGTTGGCTAAAATCGATTAACCAAAGCTCTGATACCAAATGTGACGACCGCCCATGACTTCCGCACCAAAACAAGGAAATAGTGCGCTGAAAGTGTGCCAGGAAGCCATGGACGATAGTCAAGGGTAGAATAAACATTGCAGAATCTATCATATAACTCACAGCGCATGGACAAAATACAATAGAGAAATATAATATAGTGAAGCTCCCATAGAACAGAATATCATCATCTAATCATAATAGCTTTATACATGGTCTGAATCATGAATACAAGAAGCCTCACTACATAGCACTCAGAGTAATCAACAATCAGCGGAATATCCAGTACATAGAATATGAAAATAATATGTAAAGCCTCCTGCTCGTCTTCGTCATCATCAGCGTAAGCCACTAAGATCAGCACCTGCCACCTGTCACCTAGTCTGCCCATCCCAAACATGGATGAACAGCCCAAGGTAATAAGAGGAGACATAAAACCTTGAGTCGGACAACAGTCTTAGTGAGCAGTAAATCAACTATCAAACATACCAAAGGAACATAAAGGATAAGAGGAATAGGAACCCAAATCATCCCACTCCACCTCTTTCTACAGTGATAGCCCCCAGACACACACTAAGGAGAAGCAAGCATAGCAAAGCAGATAATTAAAGTAAAGCAATAATCACTCGAGTCAAGGTCGATGTTTTCCAAATACAAACCCCCAAGGCCTAAACCAAGATCAGATAAGCACCTAGAAAACACCGCTCTTGAGACCGAATGATGATACAACCAAACATCCATGACTCTGGCTATCACTGTTATCATTGCCTTGATTTTATCGTTAATTGAATGACCAACTCATCTTCCAACCATCCGTCAAGGGCTAATGGCAACCCCGGTTCTAGACATAACTCCGCACGTCACCGTGACCCATGCCTAGGTATAACGGATCTACCCAGAGTACTAGCATGTCATCATGACCCGCGCCTGGGTATAACGGATCTACCCAACGTACTCTTGCTTTGAGCTTGCTAGAACCTTCAATAACGATAAGATCTCAGCCTTCTAGTCATCCTCCTCGACGACTATTCCCATTATAGCTTAAGCACCTCTCGAGCCCACCATTATCCACCAACTCGAACCGCATCATCGAGTAATCAACATGCTTGGGATGATCCCGTCTGGATTAAACCAAGGCTTCCACATCATGCTTTGCTCCAACGCATCTTAGCAAAGTCCATCTCATCATCATACTTTGCCTCAACATATCATGGCAAAGTCCATTTCGTCATCATACTTCGCTTCCTCTAACTATAGCAAAGTCCTCGAACCCATCCATATGAGCTTCATCATACGCTTCATATGCCACAGCAACATTCACCATTCAAGAGCCTTTCCACTTAGCTTTTGAATCATCTTCAACCATCTTGTCCCAAATCAACTACAAGCTAACTCGAGACAATCAAATCAATCATACATCCAAACAATCAAGCATTCAAACAAGATCTAATCAAGCAATATCAACTAAAATGGCAATTTCGTAAATAAATGAGCATAAGTCTAACATATATGAAATCATGGATTTTAGCATAGATCTATCAAATATAAAACATGGGTTTTGTCTCTATAACTTGTTAATTGAACTTGCATAGGTAAATATCTTCAAAAGTAATGAATCTAGTCTTGGAACTAAGAAAAATGCATGAAATCTCTAACTTTAACACTCAAACAAGCCACCAATCCAATATACTCCTTTGGGTCCGCGTGAGAGATAACTACCACTCACCGAATCACCCAAACACTTCAACAACTATCAATTAAAGATCTGGACAGCAAGGATTCAAGCTCGATTCGTCGAAATCTCGCTTGAAATGGTGAAATCTAGCTTCGTCGGATGAAGATCTTCAACTTTGGCTCTTGGATCTTCAATCTTGATCTTCGATCTTGGATGGATGTTAACACTAGATTAGAGTAGAGAAAAGAAGTGAAGAACTGTTATAGACGAGCTCTCAAAATGGCAGCACTTCGTCGCTTCGAAATCTGGATCCCAAAAAGTGCACTGGTGGTTGCGTATTTATAGGCTGAATCGCCCCTTAGGTCGCCCAGATCTTAACTCGTAGGCTCGCTATTAGGTCGTTGCCGACCTAAAAAGTCTCGACCTAACTATACTACGACCTAAGACCCACAGTATGCACGCGACCTAAAAACATAAGCGCGCGACCTAACTATCTATGCAACCTACCTTAGGTCGTCTAACGACCTAACTGCACCACATAACTACCCAGCGACCTAACTATTGCCGACCTACCATTCCCAACGACCTACGACTCATCAAACCCAACGACCTTCGACCTAACTGGGACGAGGCTTATCACACGACCTAAAAACTCAACGACTTACTTAGGTCGCTCACGACCTAACTGGGTTACGACCTATCAAATCCACTCGACCTAACACACACCCTATCTTAGGTCGCTTACGACCTATCTATACACAGCAAACTTAGGTCGTTAATCCTCCTAGGTCGGTCAAATACTTATGTAGGTTAAATTCCTTAGGTCGTTAACTACCTCTAACCCATTAACTCATCTAACTGCTAGGTCGTTAACCCTAAGTCGCTCATATCTATAGGTCGCTCCACTCGACCTAACTCCCTCACGACCTAAACTGCTCTAAGCCTTAACTCGCTAACTCTTAGGTCGGTCATTCCTATAGGTCGTTACTCGTTAACTACCGACCTAACTTAAGTCGCCCCTACACGAGTTAGCTTCCCCACACGATCTAACAACCATACGACTTAGGCTATAGATGACATAAACAACACTAACGACCTAATAATTCTACGATTTATCGATACGTAAAATACGGGTCGTTACAATCATAACTTCTACAATCTGTTTCAATTAATAGGGTGTGCATGTAACGACCCAGAATTTTTGTCATTCGAAATTAGTATATATAATTGATTTTAAATATTAACAAGTAAATTTTGTAAGTCGAATAAATTTTATTTCGAATATCTCGATTTAATTGGATAATTAAATCGATAATTTCACATTTGAAATTACATAAATAATTGGAAATTGGGTTTATTGTGATTAAAATTGATTTGTAAAGTTGTATTAAATCATATTGGAGTTAGAATGATGTTATAGAACTTTTAAAATTGAATTAAAAGTTAATTTACAGAAATTGAATATTCTAATATTTAATTGACGAGTAAAAATAGTCATTTTTCAAACAGTCTCTAATTTCGACGAAACCAGATCCATTGGATCCGTAATGTTAAATTATTGTAAGATTTCAAATTTTGTGTCAATCGGATTTAAAGTTTGTCCGGGGCAAGCTAAAACGCGTAGAAAATCGTTTAAGTGAATTTTAAATTTAAATAGTCGATTTGAAAACCTATCTTCCAAATATGATCGAATTGGCTCCCGATATATATTCCATTGCGTTCAGAATAGGGGTAAAACATTATGAACGCTAGGCGGCACGCTTCGTTTGGAGTTCGGAAAAATTTCGGGTGAATAGTGCGCGAATATTTTCTATATAAGGCCTCCATATTTCACTTTTGCACTCAGAAACCCTAAATAGGTTTCCAGCCGCCACCATTATCATCAATGGCTGAAAATCTTCCTCCTTCTTCCTCATTTTTCTTCAAATCCACCAATTAATTCAAGAAACTTCCAACTGCATTTTTGAAGATCACAACGAGAGCTTCGATTCTATACGGTGATGATCGTTTAAGGTCGAGTAAATCAACGGCAATTTGAGCTTGAAGTGCCGACGTTCATGCATGTTTTCTACGCGCAGGGGGTGCCGAGCTCATCGTGGTTCCAGCCAAAGGTGGAGCTTGCTTCGAGCTTTCGAATGGCGCAATCTGATCGAGTTCTCGATGATTGTGCGTGTCGCGGCCATCAACTTTTGTTCGCGTGCCTATGGGTTTCGTTGCCTGGAGGTTAACGTGAGTGAGCAAGAAGGAAGGGGGCAGTCATGATGTGATGGTAACGAAATTAACGGCCCAGTTGGATAGAAGGTTTAAAAAATTAAAATAAATGTTGAAATTTTATTATATATAATTCGTTTAAACTTTAAAATGTCATAACTTGTTCATACGAGGTCGAAAATTGACCAAACGACTTGCGTTGGAATCGTATTGTCGTGCACTACGCGATGGAGCTAGATTGGAGTTGATTGGAGCTAGTGTGAATTTTGAGTAAAATTAAACGCATGTTTAATTTTATTCGAAATAAAACACTGCAACTGTTGTTGGAAGCAAGCTGAGAACTTCGCATCAATCGAATTTGTTTCGATTTAAATTTTAAATAGTTAGATTTAAAATTTCTAGATTGTGTGATTGAATGATAAATTGCTATCTGTTGTATTGAAATAGACCATATACGCCGCATATTAAGCGGAGGTTATTTTATTAAACACATATACTGCGATATTCCACCTTGAAGTGGAATTGGTATTATATATGTACTTGGAGTTGATTTTTCAGCATTATATAGCGGATGAGACCCTATTGCGTCGCATAATAGCGGGTAATATTTTATATAAACCCATGTACTACGATATCCCGTCTTGAAACGGGATTGGTATTGTGCTAACATTTGTGGATGTAGGGAAACAGGTTGGAGGGATCCAACTAGATTCCTCAAATAATTGAATTTTTTTCAATGTTGTGTGTTGATTATTTATAATCTCTGTGTGATTATCTTTGTGATTGAAATCGTTGAAGGCTAAAATTTAGTCGAATATAATTTCGGTATCGTTAGATACCGGAAATAAATAAAAATTTGATTTTTGAAAATTCAGGTTGAAAGTTTATATTTAAAATTTATTTTTGAGAATTAGATAAATTTAAAAGAAGGAATTCTAAAATAATAAAGTTTTATTTTTAGTCTTATTGAATTAAATTTCAAAATATGGAAAAAGCTTTAATAAATGGATTTCAGGTAATACTATTCGAAGGTTGAAGATTTATTCAAAATACGGATTTTAAAGAGTTTGAAAAATAAAGAAATTTATTTTCTTTAAAAGGAATATACTTTTAAATGGAAATAAAATTTGAAATACATTTGGGAATTGATTTTTGGTGATTGAATTTAAATCTTTTGAAAATCCACTTGGAAATTTATTAGGTGTTTTGAGATGAATTTGGAATCAATTTGAAATTTGTTTCGGGGTTTAGTAGAAATTGATTTCAATTTGAGATTTGAACGAAATTCACTTGGTGTTTAATTACTTGGAAAATCAATATGGAATTTGATTTGGTTGTTTTTGAAATCAATTGAAAATTTGAATTGTTGTTGAAAGTGAATATTTGAAATCGATTTGAAAATCGTATATTAGTGGATATTTGGAAATTTAGATTCACCATGGAATTTATAAAGAAAAGAGAAATTTGTTTAAAAATAAACACTGATTTATTTTTGAAGTGTGGAAATAAATTTACGGATTTGGAACGTAAATTTAAATTAAATCGGTAAGGATTTATTTAATTGGTTTAAATGAACCATTTTGAAATGAAAGTGTATTCTCCCTGAAAAGCCGAGTATGTTTTGAAAGTAGCTTTTAAATATAAATTTTAAAGTTCTAAAAATGGTTTGTAAAAGGATATTTGTGAAGAAAGTATTTTTGTAAATTGCTTCTAAATCTTTAGAGTAAAGATTTATTTAAGTTAATTTTAGAAGTGACTGTTTTAAAAGATTTAATTGATATTTGTTTTAGAAAATAGTTATTTAAAATAGTTATACTCTATCTACTAATTTTATTTTGAAAATTAGTTTGGACTTAAGTTATATGTAATATTGGTATAATATTTTTACAACTAATATTTTAAAATAAAGTGTTTAAAAATAGTTTTACTTTAAAATATTTCCAAGTATATATTTGGACAAGTGATTTAAATTATTTTAAAGTATTCAAACTCGGCAGATTTTACAGTGGAAATAAATGATTTCGGGAATTTTATTCCGCGAGTGAAACAATGATTTGAAATTCGTTTTCAAAGGATTGAAAGGTAATTTGAAATTGGTTTTCAAATGGTTAAAGTATGAAAATATATCCTGTGAAGATATTTTGAAAATAAATAATTGTGAAAATTATTTAAATTTGGAAATTGTTGTGAATGTTGATTGATAGTTAAATAACCGACTATCAATATTTGCCTTTAAATGGCGTTTGAATTTCGATGCGACCAGGGGTCGGATTCCAAGTGGATATCCGGAAACCACATCGAATTTTTATGATTGTGATGGATCTTTTATTTAAATGATCAAAGTGAAAATTGTTGTGATTTGTTGAAATCTGAATGAACACTTATTTTTTAAAATAAGCGCTCGTTATTCGGTTTAGCCGAGAGAGGACCTTTGGGTCATAAATCCCATTCTGAATAGTGATTCGTCGTAATGGATAGCATTTGAAGACCGGTGTTGAAGATCGGGTATTTGCGAGAATGTTAGGATGACCTATCGATTTCTCTGCACCGATAGCTACGGTATGGAGATTTCCTTTGTGATGGGAAATCCGATCGGGATTGTGAATACCCGGATTACAAGGACTTCTTTGGAAGTGCCTTCAGTTCTGTTCGAACCCAGAACAGACTTGTATGGATTGAATGTCTGACATTACATTTTGAGATATAAAGCAGATTACTTTCAAATACATTTCTGTTGGTGACGGAGAATTTATTCTCTTAGCTTAACACCCTTCTCTAAGACGTACGAGCTCAGAGGTTATGTAGTTGATGGTTATCAGTGATATACTCCCAATTTGGTAATGTGGCATGTTGAGTGCTGCTGATCATTTGTTGATCAAAGCATGGCTTTTGCGAAAATCGTAGCTTTGTGGACGAGACTTCGTCGAATCTCACAACTCGGTTATGGTCGAAACAAGAATCGTAGCAGCAAGGTTATTTGAGGGTAACGCCCTCTGAGGGTATGTCATTTCCTTCTAGATTATGAGTGGTATCATGGTATGGAGCCCAGATACTTACTTTATGGTTGCTGCAAACTTATTACTTTGTGGTTGTTGGTTGAGAGGATCCTTGGATAAAGGTCGCAAACGAGCGAGGGATGGCATACTCGTGTCAGTAGTTACCTATTACAGAGGTAACCGGGCCTTGTCTAGCAGAGATCCGGTTAGGATCCGGGGACGTCCCTCCAGAGGTGTTCCATTTTACTTGGTAAGTTCCTTTGCCCGACCATTTGTTGGAAAATCTAAGGAAACAATACGAGCCCTGTACGGTTTTAGTTGTATAACCTGCCATGGAATGTGGCGGTAACCTGCTATTGAACATGGTAGCTACAGTAGGCATAAGTGCGAAATGTTTATGATGGCTAAGATTTATATTATAGTTTTGAAATGTTTTCCTGCACCTTGCACTTATAGTAGTAATACCAAAGAAATTTGCGTATCAAGCATGTTTGACTATCATAAGGAGAAATCTCCTCCAATTCTGCGTTTGCATTGTATGTGTGGCCGGAGGCCTTAAAAACATTGCGGATCTATTTTAAAATATTTCTTTATTTTTTTCAAGGATAAACTGTTTTAAGTTCTCACACCAGTCGCATGACTGACCTGGAGTTTATTGTTCCCTTCCTAAACTCTGGGTGCCCATTATTTTCCACACGGGCAGCCTAGAGTCAGGTTCTCAGGATATACTGGAATTCAAGAGGTGCTGTGGAGCACAAGAGGCGAGCTGGATGGCGAAACGTATCACTTGTATATGATATTATCTTTTCCGTTGTGTATCCACTTGTAAGGATAAGTTCATATAATTGTCCAGTTGTGTTGTGTTGTATATTGACTCTGATGATGTAATGTATAAAATGTACACTTCTTTTGATTTGAAGATATTCATTTATCTATTATATGTTGTTCCGCTGCGATTGTGAGATCCTGATATTGTTCTGTTGCTTTTATTTCTTTCTTTCTTCTTCTACCTCTTCTACTTGAACCCTAACAATTCGGTTTTCCGACCTTCGATTGCTCGGCAGTTGATAAAGTGGACGTAATAATGTCGATTTTCGGGAGTCGAAAATTTCTAATCGTTACATGCGGTATTAGAGCATTTGGTTAAGCGACAACCTTGGCTCTGTTGGGAATTACACATTAGAGATAGAGTTAGTAGTACTGTAGAATGAGTGTGAGTGTAATAATCGATACGAGCGTGTATTTGTTAGTGAATATGAAATTGTTTTGTATTGTGTTGACTTATCGGTTGATTATTTATAGATTCTGGTCAGTGCAGTCTAGCTAACTGTATCGATAGGGGTTTCTAAACTCTTAAACGAGAAAAACCGACATAGTATCATTTTAAATTAGGTAAATGAAATAATTTTACCTTGATTATATTTTATATATAAAGGAATAATTTTTCATAAATTATTAAAGTGTATATAAATTGATTGTTTGGTTGTTGAAAATGTAAGAATATATATAAGTTAATTAAAAGAATTATTGTATAAGCAAATGAATTATTAAGTATGGAATTATAATTAATGTGATTTACAATTGTGAAATAATCTTATATATAAGAAGTGAAACTATATGAATATATTTATAAATATGAGTTGTAAATAAAAATGAATTCGAACTATGAATTGAAAATGTTGAATCCTGTTTATTTTGGAAATTATTTTCCAAAATTAAAAGTTAAATAGTGAAATTCTATAAGAAAAAGACTTATAAATGTGACTTATAAGTAAAAGGAATTTTTTTGAAAGAATATTAAGTACTGAATTCACTACTGTCACTGGGAAATAATAAGGGTGATGACTGCAGCATCATCGGTATCATTTTCAAGTTTATGTGTGATGAATTTGCTACCATAGTAAATTGAAAATTTAAGTTTGGTTGTGATAAACAAATTTGAAATTAAAATCCAAGTTGTAATTGTTTAATATAAGTGAAACTAGTTTTGAACTTATAATATGAGATAATAAATTTGACTTTGGTAAAAGTTAAATAGAATTGGAATCTGAATTGGATTTATAAGGGAAATTTAAGTTAAGTGAAACCAAGTGATGTTTATAAACTGAAATATAACTTAAGTAATCTTGAATGAAGTTGATTTTGGTATCGAAGTAAATTGATAAACTGAAGTGATGAATATGAACTTGAGTTATATAAATGAAATTCAACCTTATTTGTTAAATGTTGAGTATTAATCATCCGAATGTAAAAGAATTGATATAGAATAACGGATGTAAGTGTTAATTCATAAAAAACTAGTAAATTGGAAATTGAATAATTGAATGGAAGTCAATTTAATGTCAACCAATTGGAATTAAAAGTGTTAAACCAAATTGAATGTAAATTTAATAATTTGGTTATGTTGGTTATGATTTGGTTGTTATATGATTGTTAGTTGATTGTATATAATTCATTAAGTGTTAATGAAATAGAATTGATAAATGGAAAGCTATGTAATTGAATTTGAATTGAAAGTGAACTAATGTGAATTGGTTGTAAGCAATTTATAAGGTTTCGATACAAATTTTAACTTATGGGAATTATTTTTGATTGCATTGCTTACGAAAACTATGTGTTTTCTATTGAAAATTAGTGAAATGTAAATGAATTTCCTATATATGTCACTTACATGTTTAAATTAAGTAAGTACAGGTACCGAGGCTGTAGTTGGCTGGATTTGGTCACTCTAAAATGCTAATAAATAACTGCTTTGCTTAAAATGCTAAAAAGGTACGCCTACGCAATAAAAATAGGAAATATGAACTGTTTTTCTGTTTTCCGACCGTCTGGGTCGATGTATATATATTTATATCTATTGTGATATTGCAAAAAGCTCCTCCGTACAAAGGAGACTCTACCAAAATTTTCCGTAAATTTTGGGAGTTAGAAAATTTTAGAAAAAATTTGTTAATGAAAAGTCAATTTATAAATTAAAATGAAAATGTAGGAACTGAACTAGAAAAAGTTTGACTATGAATTTTGGAAAAGTTAAGGAATTAAAATGAATCTGAAATCGAGTTGGAACGGTTTGTTTTTGAGAGAAAGTTAATGAATTTTGTAACTTTTTCTTACTTGGCGCTTTCGAGGACGAAATTCTTTTAAGAGGGGAAGTTTGTAACGATCCAGAATTTTTGTCATTCAAAATTCGTATATTTAATTTATTTTAAATATTAACAAGTAAATTTGTAAGTCGAATAAATTTTATTTCGAATATCTAGATTTAATTGGATAATTAAATCGATAATTTAATATTTGAAATTACAGAAATAATTGAAAATTGGGTTTAATGTGATTAAAATTGATTTGTAAAGTTGTATTAAATCATATTGGAGTTAGAATGATGTTATAGAAATTTTAAAATTGAATTAAAAATTAATTTGCAGAAATTGAATATTCTAATATTTAATTAACGAGTAAAAAGTCATTTTTCAAGCAGTCTCTGATTTCGACAAAACTAGTTCCATTGGATCCGTAATGTTAAATTGTTGTAAGATTTCAAATTTCGTGTCAATTGGATTTACGGTTTGTCCGAGGCAAGCTAAAACGCGTAGAAAATCGTTTAAGTGAATTTTAAATTTAAATAGTCGATTTGAAAACCTATCTTCCAAATATGATCGAATTGGCTCCCGATATATATTCCATTGCGTTCGGAATAGGGGTAAAACATTATAAACGCCAGGTGGCACGCTTCGTTTGGAGTTCGGAAAAATTTCGGGTGAATAGTGCGCGAATATTTTCTATATAAGGCCTCCATATTTCATTTTTGCACTCGGAAACCCTAACTAGGTTTCCAGCCGCCACCATTATCATCAATAGCGGAAATCCTTCCTCCTTCTTCCTCATTTTTCTTCAAATCCACCAATTAATTCAAGAAACTTCCAACTGCAATTTTGAAGATCACAACGAGAGCTTCGATTCTATACGGTGATGATCGTTTAAGGTCGAGTATATCAACGGCAATTTGAGCTTGAAGTGCCAACGTTCGTGCACGTTTTTCTACGCACAGGGGAGGCCGAGCTCGTCTGGTTCCAGCTGAAGGTGGAGCTTGCTTCGAGCTTTCGAATGGCGCAATCTGATCGAGTTCTCGATATTGTGCACGTCGCGGCCATCAACTTTTGTTCGCGTGCCTATGGTTTCGTTGCCTGGAGGTTAACGTGAGTAAGGAAGAAGGAAGGGGGTGGTCATGATGTGATGGTAACGAAATCAATGGCCCTGATGGATAGAAGGTTTAAAAAATAAAAATAAATGTAGAAATTTTATTATATATAATTCGTTTAAACTTTAAAACATCATAACTTGTTCATACGAGGTCGAAAATTGACGAAACGACTTACGTTGGAATCGTATTGTTGAGCACTACGCGATGGAGCTAGATTGGATTTCATTGGAGCTAATGTGAATTTTGGGTAAAAATAAACGCGTGTTTAATTTTATTCAAAATAAAACACCAAAACTGTTATAGGAAGCAAGGTGAGAACTTCTCACTCAATCGAATTTGTTTCGATTAAAATTTTAAATAGTTAGATTTAAAATTTCTAGATTTTATGATTGAATGATAAATTGCTATTTGTTGTATTGAAATAGACCCTATACGCCGCATATTAAGCGGGGGTTATTTTCTTAAACACATATACCGCGATATTCCACCTTGTAGTGGAATTGGCATTATATATGTACTTGGAGTTGATTTTCCCGCATTATATCCTATTGCGCCGCATAATAGCGGGTAATATTATATATAAACCCTTGTACCGCGATATCCCATCTTGAAACGGGATTGGTATTGTGCTATCATCTGTGGATGCAGGGAAGCCGGTTGGAGGGATCCAACTGGATTCCTCAAATAATTGAATTTGTTTCAATGTTGTGTGTTGATTATTTATAATCTCTGTGTGATTATCTTTGTGATTGAAGTCGTTGAAGGCTAAAATTTAGCCGAATATAATTTCGGTATCGTTAGATACCGGAAATAAATAAAAATTTAATTTTTGAAAATTTAGGTGAAAGTTTATATTTAAAATTTATTTTTGAGAATTGGATAAATTTAAAAGAAGGAATTCTAAAATAATAAAGTTTTATTTTTAGTCTTATTGAATTAAATTTCAGAATATGGGAAAAGCTTTAATAAATGGATTTTGTGTAATATTATTCAAAGGTTGAAGAATTTATTCAAAATACGGATTTTAAAGAGTTTGAAAAATAAAGAAATTTATTTTATTTAAAAGGAATTTATTTTTAAAAGGAAATAAAATTTGGAATCCATTTGGGAATTGATTTTTGGTGGTTGAATTTAAATCTTTTGAAAATCCATTTGGAAATTTATTAGGTGTTTTGAGAAGAATTTGGAATCAATTTGAAAATTGTTTTGGGGTTTAGTAGAAATTGATTTCAATTTGAGATTTGAATGAAATTCACTTGGTGTTTAATTTCTTGGAAAATCAATATGGAATTTGATTTGTTTGTTTTTGAAATTAATTGAAAATTTGAATTGTTGTTGAAAGTGAATATTTGAAAATCGTATATTAGTGGATATTTGGAAACTTAGATTCACCATGGAATTTACAAAGAAAAGGTAAATTTGTTTAAAAATAAACATTGATTTATTTTTGAAGTGTGGAAATAAATTTACGGATTTGGAACGTAAATTTAAATTAAATCGGTAAGGATTTATTTAATTGGTTTAAATGAACCATTTTGAAATGAAAGTGTATTCTCCCTGAAAAGCCGAGTATGTTTTGAAAGTAGCTGTTAAATATAAATTTTGAAGTTCTAAAAATGGTTTGTTAAAGTATATTTGTGAAGAAAGTATTTTTGTAAATTGTTTCTAAATCTTTAGAGTAAAGATTTGTTTAAGTTAATTTTTAGAAGTGACTGTTTTAAAAGATTTAATTGATATTTGTTTTAGAAAATAGTTATTTAAAATAGTTATACTCTATCTACTAATTTTATTTTGAAAATTAGTTTGGACTTAAGTTATATGTAATATTGGTATAATATTTTTACAACTAATATTTTAAAAAAAAGAGTTTAAAAATAGTTTTACTTTAAAATATTTCCAAATATATATTTGGACAAGTGATTTAAATTATTTTAAAGTATTCAAACTCGGCAGATTTTTCAGTGGAAATAAATGATTTCGGGAATTTTATTCCGCGAGTGAAACAATGATTTGAAATTCGTTTTCAAAGGATTGAAAGGTAATTTGAAATTGGTTTTCAAATGGTTAAAGTGTAAAAATATATCTTGCGAAGATATTTTGAAAATAAATAATTGTGAAAATTATTTAAATTTGGAAATTGTTGTAAATGTTGATTGATAGTTAAATACCGACTATCAATATTTGCCTTTGAATGGTGTTTGAATTTCGATGCAACCAGGGGTCGGATTCCAAGTGGATATCCGTAAACCACATCGAATCTTTGTGGTTGTGATGGATCTTTTATTTAAAAGATCAAAGTGAAAATTGTTGTGATTTGTTGAAATCTGAATGAACACTTGTTTTTAAAAATAAGCGCTTGTTATTCGGTTTAGCCAGGAGATGACCTTTGGGTCATAAATCCCATTCTGAATAGTGATTCGTCATAATGGATAGTATTTGAAGACCGATGTTGAAGACCGGGTATTTGCGAGAATGATAGGATGGCCTATCGATTGTCTCTGCACCGATAGCTACGGTATGGAGATTTCCTTTGTGATGGGAAATCCGATCGGGATTATGAATTCCCGGATTGCAAGGGCTTCTTTGGAAGTGCCTTCGATTCTGTTCGAACCCAGAACAGACTTGTATGGATTGTATGTCTGACATTACATTTTGATATATAAAGCAGATTGCTTTCAAATACATTTCTGTTGGTGGCGGATAATTTATTCTCTTAGCTTAACACCCTTCTCTGAGACGTACGATCTCAGAGGTTATGTAGTTGATGGTTATCAGTGATATACTCCCAATTTGGTAATGTGGCATGCTGAGCGCTGCTGATCATTAGTTGATCAAAGTGTGGCTTTTGTGAAAAGCGTAGCTTTGTGGACGAGACTTCATCGAACCTTACAACCCGGTTATGGTCGAAACAGGAATCGTAGCAGCAAGGTTATTTGAGGGTAGCGCCCTCTGAGGGTATGTCATTTCCTTCTGGATTTGAGTGGTATCGTGGTATGGAGCCCAGATACTTACTTTATGGCGGCTGCAAACTTATTACTTTGTGGTTGTTGGTTGAGAGGATCCTCGGATAAAGGTCGCAAACGACCGGGGGATGGCATACTCGTGTCAGTAGTTGCCTATTATAGAGGTAACCTAGCCTTATCTAGCAGAGATCCGGTTTGGATCAAGGGAGGTCCCTCCAGAGGCGTTCCATTTTACTTGGGAAGTTCCTTTGCCCGACCATTTGTTGGAAAGCTAAAGAAACAATACGAGCCCTGTACGGTTTTAGTTGTATAACCTGCCATGGAATGTGGCGGTAACCCGCTATTGAACATGGTAGCTATAGTAGGCATAAGTGCGAAATGTCTATGCTGGCTAAGATTTATATTATACTTTCGAAATGTTTTCCTGCACCTTGCACTCATAGTAATAATATCAAAGAAATTTGCATATCAAGCATGTTTGACTATCATAAGGAGAAATCTCCTCCAATTCTGCGTTTGCATTGTGTGTGTGGCGGGAGGCCTTATGGTAGTTACATTTTCTAAAGCATTGTGGATCTATTTTAAAATATTTCTTTATTTTTTTTAAGGATAAACTGTTTTAAGTTCTCATACCAGTCCCATGACTGACCTGGAGTTTGTTGTTCCCTTCCTAAACTCTGGGTGCCCATTATTTTCCACACGGGCAGCCTAGAGTCAGGTTCTCAGGATATACTGGAATTCAGGAGGTGCTGTGGAGCTCAAGAGGCGAGCTGGATGGCGAAACATATCACTTGTATATGATATTATCTTTTCCGCTGTGTATCCACTTGTAAAGGCAAGTTCATATAATTGTCCAGTTGTGATGTGTTTTATATTGACTCTGATGATGTAATGTACAAAATGTACAGTTCTTTTGATTTGAAGATATTCATTTATCTATTATATGTTGTTCCGCTGCAATTGTGAGATTCTGATATTGTTCTGTTGCTTTTCTTTCTTTCTTTCTTCCTCTACCTCTTCTTCTTTAACCCTAACAATTCGGTTTTTCGGCCTTCGATTGATCGACAGTCGATACAGTGGACGTATTAATGTCGATTTTCGGGAGTCGAAATTTTTCAATGGTTACAGTGCACTAATTTGGTTATTGCATTAATTCTTATTATTATAACATTAAGGTTCCTTTGTTCTAATTGATTTCCAATTTTATTATTAAACGAAATAAACAGGTAACTTATACAAGTGTTACCTTGCCTTAAATTACGCTCATGAATTCCCTATTATCAAGCAACCGTTACAGTTCTTAAATACTTATGCTTTTATTTAATTACCATTAACTATATTATTATTATTCCACTAGCTAATCAGGTATTTACATTCATTTCTTTCATTTCAATTTATCCATTTATTAAGTTTTACATAAATAAATATACATTTCCAAATATTACATTAATTAACATTAACGTAACATTTTATTTAAATTTATCGCAATTGATTCCCATCCAATTTCTACTTCCTATTATGCTCAAATTTAACAACTTCTAAACATTTGAATATGTAACGACCCGTATTTTTAGCTATTTTAATTAGAAAATTTAAGGTGATTATTGAAGGAAAATGATTATTAATGTAATTTGTTGAATAATTTAATATTTGAAATTATTTGAATAATTGGATAACGGGTTTAATATGATTAAAAATGATTTGTAAAATTCTATTTTATCATACTAAAGTTAGAATGATGTGGTAGAACTTTTAAAATCGAATTAAAAGTAAATTTGTGAAAATTGAATATTTTAATATTTAATTGACGAGTTAAAATAGCCATTTTTCAAACAGTCTCGGATTTCGACGAAACTTGTTTCATCGGATCTGTAATAGTAAATTATGGTAGGATTTCAATTTTCGTAGCAATTGGACTTGTCGTTTGGCCGTGCGAGCTTGAAACGCGTAGAAATTTAATTTCGAATTTAATTAAAATAATCGACTTCGAAAAGCTATCTTCCAGATATGATCGAATTAGGCCTTGAAACTAGTTCCATTGCGTCCGGAATGGGGGTAAAACCTTATAAATGCCTGGCGGCACGTCTCGATTGGAGTTCGGATGATTTTGGACCTATCTATATAAATACGCACGCAAACCGAGACAGTTTTATTATTATTTTAATCCAGAAACCCAAATTCTAAATCATGGCCGCCACCTATTCCATGGCCAGAAATTGCCGATCTTCTTTCCTTAATATCTCTCAATCCGTTCGACGAAATCGAAAAATTCCAAAAGCAAAAGTGTAGATCTCGACGATCTCTTCAAATCCATATGGTTGATGTATGCTGATTTTTCATGGATTCGTCCAGATCTGACTTAGAAGTGTGTACGTATTTTCTTGGATTGCATGCAAACGACGGCGAATGACGGGATGAAACTTGGCGCGTAGGTGGCTCTGGTGAAGGGCTTCGTGGTGGCGCTAGCTGATCGTTCTGGAAGTCGACGAGGTGGTCGTGAAAATTGCTTGAAGATCGGCGGCTAATGGGTTTGCATACGTGAATTTTACGTTGGGGAAGAAGCGCCGGAATCGCGGAGATGAGAGCTGCGCTGCAGTGCAGATCCGAAAGTCTTTGGAGCTCATTAAAATTTTATGTTAAATCGAACGTCGTTCGATTTGATTTAAAATCGTAAAATCAAGGTGAGTGTTTTATAACGCTCACAACGTACTGAATATCTTTATGCTAGTTAAATTTGACATTATGCATAGTTATGATTTTTATTTGTTGTTGTTTGATAAAATTTAATTATCATATTGATTGTCATTTGAATTCACCGTTAAAAAAAATAAATTGACAGTTAAATTAAAATTAAAATTGAATTGCGATTAAATTACCTGACATTGATAAATATGAAATTGCCGTGAATTGTATTGCCTATTGGATGATGTATTTTGATGGATGTTATTGGTTGATATTTAAATGTTTGGATGTTTATTTGTTTATATATATCCTGCTATGCATACATATGACACTGTGATTGATTTAAATGATATATTCATCCCTGACATTTAATTGTAATAACTAATCACTTGGCCATAGGTTAGAAAATTATATACGGACACCGAATTGGATAAATTAAATGATTTTAAAAGTTGTTTTGAAATTATTTAAATGAATTGATTTTAAGAATAAAATCCAATTTATGGAAATTGAATTATTTTGAATTGGAGCTCGAAATGTTAGAATTTAAACATGGTAAACGAAATTATTAAATAAAATCGAAGTTTAGATTTAAATTGAAAATTGAAATACGGTGTAAATTTTTGAAAGTGGATTTGTTTTAAAAGATTGGACTTTTAATCGAACTCTGAATATTTCTAAGAAAATTGATATGAAATGATATTTCAAGTTTGAGTTTGGAATTGAAAATTATTTGAAATTTAGATTTAAATTAATTTGGAATTGAATTGAAATTTAAAGAAATTTGTGAATTGAAATCGAAATTTACGTGGAACAGAAATTTATTCAAGTTGAAATTGGAATAAATCGATTAAATCGAAATGGAATTTGGATTTGATTTGCATAGGAAATTTGGGAAGTTGACCGGTTTGACTTTGGAAATATTTATCAAATAATTTTTGATGTTTTTCCAAACTATTTTATATATAAACCATTTTATATTCAAATTATTTTCGATTAAACTATTTAAATATTTTCTATTAAACTATTTTGAATTATTTAACTATTTTAAACTATTTAAACTATTTTCTTAAATTCAAACTGGTTAAAGAGACGGAAATGTTTATATTTAAACCTTTGGTTTAAATACGAACTAGGTTAAAGTAGAGATTATAACCTAAATTGAATTCAAATCAAATTTTGAAGTGAAATTGATTTATCGGACAAAATTGATAATTTTGAATATATGATGATTTTGAAATGGATTTGATTTTAAAGCGAATATGATATTTTGTTATCAATCATGAATCAATTTGAAATATAAAAGAGCCATCAGTGTAATAATACGTAGTTATTAAAGAGACCGGGATCGGATATGGACATACTCTCTGTCGATACCGAAAACCACTTTAATAACTATTATACGCGGAGTGTTGATCCAGAATGAAGTGGATGGTTTGGTGAACGCGTTGACTGAAGAAAGAGAACGATATTGGATGACCCCTGACATGACTAAAACAGGAGCCGCGCCGGGCCATTGAGGTTCGCCACCTCTAGCGGACACACTTCTTCGATACCATATCTATTACATTTGTGATTTGATTTGGGTGCACCCCTTGATTTGGGAGTGTTGTTTCGCGGTGTTGAGGTAGTAGATGCTATGCTCAACATCAGTCCGGATCACGCAACTACTAGTATCCTAGTTGGTATCGCCTCATGTACCTTGTCATACTGATTATCCTATTCGCGACCACTACGTTTTGGTTTGTACCTTGAGTATATGGATTGCCCTCTGGTGACTTCCGGCTTTGGGGAAACTACGGTCTTGTATATGCTTTTGGGAATATAAAATGTGTTAAGGGGGATTATGGTAACGCCTTAACGCTATTTTGATACTTTATATTACTGATAGACATTATCTACTTAGCGTACATTACTACCTAGTAGATAGTTTAACGGATCCTTGAAAGATGGAAAATCCCGTAACATCTCTTAAGTTATTGCACGCACGTTGACACTGGATATGAGATGTCAAACCCCGTAAACATCTCTGACGTCGTCACACTCATATTTATTTACGATTGATTTAACTTTCATATGGATATTTTAGTCCTGACTCGAGTGTTTTGTCTTTTCATTACGCTCGGGTCAGTCCTGAGTTTTCAGATTTTTGAAGATCTATTCTGGAGGACGAAGACGAAGATTTGGTATACTATTACTATTATTATCTGTGCATCATGTTGTCTGCTGCATTATTTATTTGTTCTGTTGTATATGTATAACTCTGATAAATGTTGTATAAATAATTGTCTAAGTATAGTAAACAGCTTCATGAACTGTTTATTTGACTATTATATTTTATCGTTCCGCTGCGAGATTCTGTGTTGTTTCATTTCCTTTATTTCTTTTCTTTTCTTAATTACCCCAATAACCATCTGCCTTTTTTCTAATGGTTTGGAGCCGGCATGTGTATTTAATCGTCGGTTTAAACTGTCCAAAAAGGCGGGTCGTTACAGTTGGTATCAGAGCTTTGGTTTAGCGATAAACCTTGGCTCTAGTGGGGAATAACTCATTGAAATAGAGGTAAACTATATGAATGAGTTGAGTGTATATGAGAGAGCGTACTTGTTATTTGATATAAAATGGTTTTATATTGTGTTAGTTTGTTCCGTTGAGTATTTATGAATTCTGGTCGATACTTGGGACGCCAAGGCGTCGATAGGAATTTCTAAACACTCGAATAGGACAAACCAACGCAATATCATTTTGGAATATATTTTATATAAAAGAATTATTTGAATATTTATTCATTTTGATTGAATTGATTGTTAGGAGATGATAATATTAGATTATTATCGTTATTGTTTGATCAGTCAATATTTACAACAATTGATTAAATAACAATGGATTTAGGAAAATGAAATCTTGTAAACACAATTGATAATGAATATAAATGAATTTTAACTTGGATTTGGGAATTTAAATTCCGGTGTTTGAGATTGACTTACAAGAATTTGAAAAATATAATATGAGCATTATATGATAGTATAATTGAGTTGAAATTGTTTTCGAAGGATTTTTTTTATGATAAGTGTTATATTCCCTTCTCTTGACGCTAGAAAATGATTTCGATGATGTGTGCACGCATCATTGGCGTTTATTTTCGAAAGTCCGAGTGGGGGAGACCACTTAATAGCTTGTCTAAACCTTGTTTTGACTCAAATTTTATTTTGTTTTGCATTCTCTATAGTATGATTTGATATATAAATTATATAAGTATATATTATTTCAAACCTTGATTTGAAATGAAACCGGGATTGGAATTCTTAAGTTCTTTAATAATTAATGATTTTTTTTTATGATTGAAATGAATTTAGACTTGAATCATTAAGGAACTTCTGAATTGTGGAATGAGAAATGAACCTAAGAGCTAAGTGAAAATATCAATTGAAGTAGAAATCCTTAGAATTAGGAAATTATGAACTTAAAATAAAATTGAAACTGTAAAACTCGCATAGTATTAAATTTCATTCTATAGCTTAGATATAACTTACCAAATGTGACGCCCCACCTCTATACCCACGCTAGCCAAGAACACTCCGGAGAAGTGCTGTCAACTAGCACGGAGAATAAGGCTGTTGAGGAGCGACCATCCATGTAATTGCTTATCACACGGTGGCTATAAATAATCTTCGGAAACAAACATAGAAATATTCATATCACAAATCAGTCACAGATATCCATATCACAAAGGCGGAAGAAGATATGAATATATAACTAACACATGAAAGTGTACATCAGAGTAGTGGTCAATAAGATCCACGATAATACAAAAGAATAGCAACACGTGCTATACAAAAGAATACAACTATGAGTCTATATCTCAAGTGTATACAACAAAAACTGCTAATCTAAACAGTTAGCCAAAAGTCAGAGTGATGAATCCCTGGGAAGAAGTCAAGCAGAAGCACCTGTAACATCTCGGTCTGATCCGAGTATTATTTAAGAAAATAATAAACGGATCAGTCTAGCTATAAATATCAGATGACATGATATAACATAAAAGATATGGCATAAACATAAACATCCATAACGACATACCGCTATAAGTATGTAAATAATGATCAACAGAAGATCAATCAATAAGAGATAATCAATATCACAAGAATCTTCTCAAAGATTCGAAGGGGGCATCATACCCTAAACTTGTACTCATAACAAGTCAATGACATAAATTCCAGAAATCAACACGAGAAATCCAGAAATCATAAAAAGGGAAAGAGGCCTATCACATGACGGTCCGAAGACCATGGGGAGCTACCCCACATGTGTGAGTGGAATCACACAGAGTGAGGTCAAGACTAACCAAAAAGCAGAAAGGTATGTGTGAATGGAATCACACAAGTGGTGTCTAGTCTAACCTTGCAATGAAAGAGACATCGCGCAATTGCTAGTCTAATTCATAAAGCGATCATCAAGATCAACGAGAAGTGTCAATTACACTAAGCTAGTAAATATAGAAGTTTAGCTTCATGTCCCATAACCACTTGCTTAACTTAAATATTTACGAACAAACTGTAAATCTTCACTAATAAAATTGTCACAAGAGGTTCAATCGAACAAGTCCAAGAATTAACCGACGAAGTGAACGCAAGCGTTTCATACCACTTGTTTTACTAAGTCGTTTAATTAGATTTCTCATCCGAGTGAGGTAAAGGCTTGTATATACTAATAGATTGGAAAACGATTTAAGAAAAGAGCTTTGTTATTAAAAATAGAGTTGAAATTGTTTGTTAAAAGAGTTTTGATACTTACTACTAGTATTGAAACCTTTATATTATAAAGTGACAAAACACATAAGCAATTGTAGAAACAATCAGTCACAAAAATCGCATACGGAGATGTGAATAAAATCCAAGGAAATCAGCTCAATGTTTTTCAGATAAGATCCCCTACGAGGGGGGGTCCAGGGGGGTGGCAACCCCCCAAGGTGGGGGTGCGGGGGCAACGCCACCGCTTACGGGGTTCGACCTGCCCGGTCAGGTCGCGGGGGTCCAGGGGGCAGCGCCCCCGGCGGGGTGCGGGGTGCGGGGTGCGGGGCAGCGCCCCGTCCAAACGGTACGACCTAAGTGAAGACAAGCGGCCTACGAGATAAAGCAAAGTGAGGTCTAACGACCTAAGGGTTCACGCGGCCTAACACAATGGCCGAGCGACCTAACTGGAGTTAAGGGAGGCAAGCGACTTAAGGTCCAACGACCTACGACTCAAGCAAGCCGAGCGACCTAGTGTGGAGGGGTCGAGCGACTTAAGGAATGCGAACGACCTAAGGTCTAACGACCTACGACTTAACAGAGTCGAGCGACCTAAGGTCTAACGACCTACGACTTAACAGAGTCGAGCGACCTAAGGTCTAACGACCTACGACTTAACAGAGTCGAGCGACCTAAGGTAAATGGTCCAATGACCTAACTCGAACGACTTATCTGGAGCTTAGGTCGGAGACGACCTACGAGATAAACCAGGCCGACCTAGTGGACGAGCGACCTAAGGTAAATGGTCCAACGACCTAACTCGAACGACTTATCAGGAGCTTAGGTTGGAGACGACCTACGAGATAAACCAGGGCGAGCGACTTAACATTTGCCTAGAGATTATAGGTCGGAAACGACCTAAGACTTAAAGCTTAACTCGCGAGCGACCTACGGCTTAAGGCCTAACTCGTGAGCGACCTACGACTTAAGGCTTAACTCGTGAGCGACCTAATTCCGAAGTGCCAATTCTTCCAGAACGACCTAAAGTTAACTCGTGAACGACTCACGACCCATGGACGAACGACTTAACTCCGAACGACCTAAAAATGGCCAGAACGACCTAAGTGCAGAAAATTCACCAAAACGCTAAAAATTGGAGTTTTTCGCCAATCCAATCCAAACCAAATGCTAACATGCATGCAAAAATGATAGGGAATCATTCCCAACAGTCCAATATAGTTATAGGCTAGAATTGTGAGATAAAAATCTCACCTTTGCACTAAAATTTATGAAGATGAAGCTTGAAAGCAAGGAGAAGCAATCCAAAGCTTGAATCCAATATCTTCTACTTGAATTTGGAGTTGAATGATGGAGTTGCAATTGAATTTGAGCTTGGAGTTTTAATTTCCCATTCTCTTCACCATTAATGCTAAAGCTTGAGTTAGTTAGGAAATTTATGAAGAGTGAGGAGAAGAGGGTTGGAACTTGGGCTTAATAGGCTAAACTAACCCAAAGTCCAAAGCGGGAAAAGTTAGTGAAATTTCACTAACTCCAAACCTATCGATGTTTATACTTAAAAAGTTGTAAACGACATTTCGAACTCAATGGAAGTGGTCTCGAGTCCTAATTTGACCGTTTGCAAAAAGTAGTTTTTCGGACCAAAATCCGATTAACGATTTAATATTTAAATAAAAATATTTAAATGTAAACTCGATAAATATGCGGGTTGTTACACCAAAATACTTAAGAAGTTCAAAAATGTTATATGAATTGTTAATTGGATAATATACAAGTATAGGTTTGAATAATGAAATATGCATTTAATTAATGGTTTGCAAATATAAATAAAATTGTTAGTAAATAATTGGAATTTAAATTAACATTTAAAGGTGATTCACAATTATGTTAATATAAAATGAAAATACTATATGTGAATGTAAATGTGAAATTAAATTATAGTGAAATTTAAGTAATGACTTAAGAATTGATAAATTGAAAATTCAACTTTAAATGAAAAGAAGTTGTATGTTGTTTAACTACATTCTATTTGCATAACTATAACTTACCAAATACTTAAAGGGTTTAAAATGCTAATAAGGATAAGTAGAGAAATAATATACCAGTGTGAGAGTGAAAAATAAAATGTAAAGATCTATTGATAGTTGTAAATATAAAAGAAATTTAAGCTGTAAAATGAATGATACATGTATAAGTGAATGAATAAAATTTAAACTTAATGAAATATAAAATTGGTAAATGGAAACTAATTAAATTTGAATATAACTAAATGTCAATAAACTTGGAAGTGTATGAAATTAAAATTGACTTGGAAATGTATAATTGATTTAGTGTAGATTTTGGATGGATGTTAATGTTTGATATGCATTGATTGTTAGATGGATGATAATTGATTAAGTAGAATTCATTAGTGTTAATGGAATTGAATAAACGGAATAAAATTTTAAATAATTAAATTCAAATTGGGAGCAAATTGACTTGAATTAAAAATGTGAATGAAACAAACTTGAATAAATCGGAAACAAATTGAATGTAAACCTATTGCATGGATGAATAAGAAAATAGATGACTTTGTGTTTATGATTGTTCTTTAGAAAATTTGAAGTTTTGATGTTTTGTACTTTGAAATAATAAAAGCAAATTTTTGGAAAAAAAAAAAATCCAACATTATCCAATATATGCTGAAACGAAAACAACCATACCTTTTAAGTGGCAGAACGGAATTCGACGATTTTGGACTTTTCGGAAAGCTTAGAAACTATAGCACAACTTTTCTTTAGATAACTTGAGAAAATTCCTTCGTCTGCTTGGTTACAAAACTTGAATGTTACTCGCTGTCCTGTGTAAAAATAAGTAAAATCAGTAGTATACACCCTTAGTATTTTCGCCATATCTTTTGACTGGTTTATCGGATTTTGATGATCTTGCACTTTCTGGAAAGCTAAGAACTTAAGATGAAACTTTTGTTTTAAGTATTTTGTGTTTTGATATCGTTTAGAAGGTCGAAAACGTGGATGAACGTCGCTGACCTGCGCAATTCATTGCCCAGGCTGAGGCGTATCCTCTAAGTAAAACGGCCGTAACTTTTGAATGTATGGTCCGAATTCGATGATTTTGGACATTCCGGAAAGCTTGAAATGAATACAACTACTTTTATTTAGATTCTGTTGCCAAATTTTATAGTTTAGGTGACCTAAAACTGAGATTTGTTTGCTGTCCTGAAATTGGAATCTCTGTTTTAAAGCTAAATAGGTTATATATATGTTGTGTAGGCTAAATATATCGATCTATCTTTATATGCATGGTTCTAACTTAGTTATTGAGCATTTTAGTAGGTAGCAAAGGGGTTGCGCTTCGTTGTAGAGCTCGCTTCTGTGCTAAATACAAAATGTAAGTAAACTGCTAATAAATGCTAAATAAAAGGTACGCTTATGGTTTTATATGGTATTGGTGATATATATATGTTGTTTCCCCAGATATGGGATTCCTCATCATTGAGATGAGATGTATATTTGATATATATTGGTTATATTTGTATTATATATTGAATTGTAAAAAATTTCGATCGAGCCGCGCAAAGGAGACCCTGCCGAAATTTTCCGTGAATCCGGGTGTTAGAAAATTTTTCAAGTTTTTAAATTTTATAACTTGTTTTGATAACTAACTTTTAAATTTAGAAAGCCGTTCGGAGTAACATTGTGGAAGCGTAGTTATGACTTTATAAATGGAATTTCATTGTTTTATAAGTTGGTAATTTTGAATAAAATATATCTAATGTTGAATTCTATACTTAGTTCCTTTTCCCTTCTTTTCCTTTTCGGGGACGAAAAGTTTTGAGTGGGGGAGAGTGTATCGACCCGTATTTTTAGCTATTTTAATTAGAAAATTTAAGGTGATTATTGAAAGAAAATGATTATTAATGTAATTTGTTGAATAATTTAATATTTGAAATTATTTGAATAATTGGATAACGGGTTTAATATGATTAAAAATGATTTGTAAAATTCTATTTTATCATATTAAAGTTAGAATGATGTGGTAGAACTTTTAAAATCGAATTAAAAGTAAATTTGTGAAAATTGAATATTTTAATATTTAATTGACGAGTTAAAATAGCCATTTTTCAAACAGTCTCGGATTTCGACGAAACTTGTTTCATCGGATCCGTAATAGTAAATTATGGTAGGATTTCAATTTTCGTAGCAATTGGACTTGTCGTTTGGCCGTGCGAGCTTGAAACGCGTAGAAATTTAATTTCGAATTTAATTAAAATAATCGACTTCGAAAAGCTATCTTCCAGATATGATCGAATTAGGCCTTGAAACTAGTTCCATTGCGTCCGGAATGGGGGTAAAACCTTATAAACGCTCGGCGGCACGTCTCGATTGGAGTTCGGATGATTTTGGACCTATCTATATAAATACGCATGCAAACCGAGACAGTTTTATTATTATTTTAATCCAGAAACCCTAATTCTAAATCATGGCCGCCACCTATTCCATGGCCAGAAATTGCCGATTTTCTTTCCTTAATATCTCTCAATCCGTTCGACGAAATTGAAAAATTCCAAAAGCAAAAGTGTAGATCTCGACGATCTCTTCAAATCCATACGGTTGATGTATGCTAATTTTTCATGGATTCGTCCAGATCTGACTTAGAAGTGTGTACGTATTTCCTTGGATTGCGTGCAAACGACGGCGAATGACGGGATGAAACTTGGCGCGTAGGTGGCTCTGGTGAAGGGCTTCGTGGTGGCGCTAGCTGATCGTTCTGGAAGTCGACGAGGTGGTCGTGAAAATTGCTTGAAGATCGGCGGCTAATGGGTTTGCATACGTGAATTTCACGTTGGGGAAGAAGCGCCGGAATCGCGGAGATGAGAGATGCGCTGCAGTGCAGATCCGAAAGTGTTTGGAGCTCATTAAAATTTTATGTTAAATCGAACGTCGTTCGATTTGATTTAAAATCGTAAAATCAAGGTGAGTGTTTTATAACGCTCACAACGTACTGAATATCTTTATGCTAGTTAAATTTGACATTATGCATAGTTATGATTTTTATTTGTTGTTGTTTGATAAAATTTAATTATCATATTGATTGTCATTTGAATTCACCGTTAAAAAAATTAAATTGACAGTTAAATTAAAATTAAAATTGAATTGCGATTAAATTACCTGACATTGATAAATATGAAATTGCCGTGAATTGTATTGCCTATTGGATGATGTATTTCGATGGATGTTATTGGTTGATATTTAAATGTTTGGATGTTTATTTGTTTATATATATCCTGCTATGCATACATATGGCACTGTGATTGATTTAAATGATATATTCATCCCTGACATTTAATTATAATAACTAATCACTTGGCCATAGGTTAGAAAATTATATACGGACACCGAGTTGGATAAATTAAATGATTTTAAAAGTTGTTTTGAAATTATTTAAATGAATTGATTTTAAGAATAAAATCCAATTTTTGGAAATTGAATTATTTTGAATTGGAGCTCGAAATGTTAGAATTTAAACTTGGTAAACGAAATTATTAAATAAAATCGAAGTTTAGATTTAAATTGAAAATTGAAATACGGTGTAAATTTTTGAAAGTGGATTTGTTTTAAAAGATTGGACTTTTAATCGAACTCTGAATATTTCTAAGAAAATTGATATGAAATGATATTTCAAGTTTGAGTTTGGAATTGAAAATTATTTGAAATTTAGATTTAAATTAATTTGGAATTGAATTGAAATTTAAAGAAATTTGTGAATTGAAATCGAAATTTACGTGGAATAGAAATTTATTCAAGTTGAAATTGGAATAAATCGATTAAATCGAAATGGAATTTGGATTTGATTTGGATAGGAAATTTGGGAAGTTGACCGATTTGACTTTGGAATTATTTATCAAATAATTTTTGATTTTTTTCCAAACTATTTTATATATAAACCATTTTATATTCAAATTATTTTCGATTAAACTATTTAAATATTTTCTATTAAACTATTTTGAATTATTTAACTATTTTAAACTATTTAAACTATTTTCTTAAATTCAAACTGGTTAAAGAGACGGAAATGTTTATATTTAAACCTTTGGTTTAAATACGAACTAGGTTAAAGTAGAGATATAACCTAAATTGAATTCGAATCAAATTTTGAAGTGAAATTGATTTATCGGACAAAATTGATAATTTTGAATATATGATGATTTTGAAATGGATTTGATTTTAAAGTGAATATGATATTTTGTTATCAATCATGAATCAATTTGAAATATAAAAGAGCCATCAGTGTAATAATACGTAGTTATTAAAGAGACCGGGATCGGATATGGACATACTCTCTGTCGATACCGAAAACCACTTTAATAACTATTATACGCGGAGTGTTGATCCAGAATGAAGTGGATGGTTTGGTGAACGCGTTGACTGAAGAAAGAGAACGATATTGGATGACCCCTGACATGACTAAAACAGGAGCCGCGCCGGGCCATTGAGGTTCGCCACCTCTAGCGGACACACTTCTTCGATACCATATCTATTACATTTGTGATTTGATTTGGGTGCACCCCTTGATTTGGGAGTGTTGTTTCGCGGTGTTGAGGTAGTAGCTGCTATGCTCAACATCAGTCCGGATCACGCAACTACTAGTATCCTAGTTGGTATCGCCTCATGTACCTTGTCATACTGATTATCCTATTCGCGACCACTACGTTTTGGTTTGTACCTTGAGTATATGGATTGCCCTCTGGTGACTTCCGGTTTTGGGGAAACTACGGTCTTGTATATGCTTTTGGGAATATAAAATGTGTTAAGGGGGATTATGGTAACGCCTTAACGCTATTTTGATACTTTATATTACTGATAGACATTATCTACTTAGCGTACATTACTACCTAGTAGATAGTTTAACGGATCCTTGAAAGATGGAAAATCCCGTAACATCTCTTAAGTTATTGCACGCACGTTGACACTGGATATGAGATGTCAAACCCCGTAAACATCTCTGACGCCGTCACACTCATATTTATTTACGATTGATTTAACTTTCATATGGATATTTTAGTCCTGACTCGAGTGTTTTGTCTTTTCATTACGCTCGGGTCAGTCCTGAGTTTTCAGATTTTTGAAGATCTATTCTGGAGGACGAAGACGAAGATTTGGTATACTATTACTATTATTATCTGTGCATCATGTTGTCTGCTGCATTATTTATTTGTTCTGTTGTATATGTATAACTCTGATAAATGTTGTATAAATAATTGTCTAAGTATAGTAAACAGCTTCATGAACTGTTTATTTGACTATTATATTTTATCGTTCCGCTGCGAGATTCTGTGTTGTTTCATTTCCTTTATTTCTTTTCTTTTCTTAATTACCCCAATAACCATCTGCCTTTTTTTTAATGGTTTGGAACCGGCATGTGTATTTGATCGTCGGTTTAAACTGTCCAAAAAGGCGGGTCGTTACAGAATACCTCCCACAAAATGTAACTTTTGTTTATATTTATTCAAATTTGTTTTTTCTCATTTCAATTAATAGATTAAATAAACGGGAAACACATAATTATTAGCTTCATTTACTTTTACTACATTTAAGTTTATTGTTTCCGTTAATAATTCACTAATTTTTTTATTTCCTTCAACATTAAGTTACCAAAATCTTCTTAAATTAAGAATTTTAATTACCGAATCTTACGAGTCGTTACATTTAGAAGCTTGAAAAAGAACATTCAACAAGAAAGAAAAGAGTCACAGACAGTATCTTTATAACAAATTGATGAAATATATTTGAGATTTTGGTATTGGTTACCTGTTACTATCTTTAAATTTTTTAACTATCCTTTTCAATTTTGCTAAATCTTTATGCTAGATTTGAAAGTTTGCAAGAGGCGGCCATTTCTATGTTTTTCTCAAGAAAGAAAGAAAGCACGTGGAGAAAGCTATACGTATAGTACACTTCTCTCTCCCCTAATTTTCTTAGTGAATGTGTTTGGGCTTGAACACATTATCCAAAGTGCATGTGTGTTAACATTTAGCAAAAAAATAAACTATGTTATTCTATGTTTTCATTTTAATTCATCACATTTTCACACATAATTTAACGAAATAAATTTTATACATCATATGTTTTTGTTTACAAAGATTTTTTATCAATATATACAAGATATTTTAGCCACTAAAATTAATTTCCATTATTTCCATTCTTATTTTTAATTAAATGTTTCGATTACATCTTTAATTACATAAAACACTATTTTTAACTCTAAAATTTAATAAAAAATCATTTTCTTGTACAATTAAATGTAACAAACCTTATTAACATCATTTTTACATCCAAATATTATTTTTAAACCAAATTTCACCTTTTTATTTTTTAAATTCAAATGTTTCATTTAAAATTAATAAAAATCACATTTGGAGATAATTTGCAAAATTATTGCATTTTACCAAATTAAAACCATGCAATGTTCATTTTTATCACAAACTTACATAATAAAGTTTCTAAAACTTTATTTTCAACATCTTACATTTATTTTAGCAAATTAACGTTGAATTAAATTATTTATCTCGCATAATTAATTTATTAACCACCAAATCAACATATTTGTTATATTCAAACTTAATTTCCATCCAAACCACTTTAATTCTAATTTATTTATTCAAATCCCACTGTTTATCTAAAATAAAAAAATTTAAAAAATTTTCTATCTCTAATTTATTTTACTAATTCAAATTCAACTCAACTCATAGTTTAAATCTATTTTCCTCGAGTAAATTCCCAAACTCAAATTTTTAGATTTTACTTAGATAATTTATTTAAGTTATCAATCCGAAATTACTCTTGATTTATAAATTATAATCTCATCATAATTTATTATTGTTGTTATTAATAGGTAATCACAAAAACAAGGTTGTTACACAAAATCCATAAAATCACTCGAGTTTATCATTTCAACCCATAACGATTTTTCCCTAATCTATAAGACTGTTTGTTTATGTATAATTTCAACTCATAGTGATTTTCCTAACAATAACTAAGGGAACTTGTACTGTGATAACAACGTATAAAATAAATATAATATCCAATCATCCACATATCAACAATTAAACATCCATCACAATCATCATTCAAATCAATCAATAAATCACAACAAATAAATTGGTTATCATTATCTGGTATTTACTGGCAATATTAATTTAAATGGAAATTCAATTCAAATAAACTGTAATTAAATTTAAGTGATGATTTAAAATACCAAACAGCAATCAATAAATTTTCAATCACAAAATTCAATTTAACTAATATAAGATGATTTAGTATACGTGAGTGGGTTAAGTCATCCACCTTTGATTTTTAGTGGATTAAAATTCAAATTAAGCCAAAAAAATCTAACAGTCTCAAAATTCAGCCAAATCAGATCCACATTGTCCGAAATTTCGATACGATCCCAACGGAGAAAACCGTATCCAAATCTGAATTCGTATTGGAGTTAGAACATTATAAACTCAAATTCAAATAAAAATAAAATTGAAGGGAAATTGCGTAATTGTACCTTCTTCATTAACTTACTATACATGTAACCCTATAATTCACGAACTGTATCGAAGTAAACTGTAATGACCGCATTTTTCGATCGTTTGATTTTGAATATTTAATTTACTTTAAATGTTGAATTCGAAACATAACTGATTTTGAATGTGGAATTAATTGGTTGAATTCGAGGAATGGATTTAAATTTCAAATATAGCGGTTTATCATAATACGGAAATAGTGCAAATAATTGAGATTTGAGTTGAATATGAATCAAAATAAATTCTCATATGTATATAAATTCTATTAGAATTATAATTGGGTTATTAATTTTTTTAAAAAAAATCAAATGGTTTCGTCGATTTTGGAAATCGTTGATTTAATCGACGCATTAAAATAGCGATACGGGGCACATTCTCATATTTTGAAGAAACCGGTTCCACTAGATCCGTAATAATGTATTATTGTCATATTTCAAATTTCATAGCTTTTGAAGTTACAGTTTGGTCGTGCGAAGCTAAAATGCTTAGAAATTTATTTAAGTAAATTTAATTAGAATAATTCGATTCAAAAACCTATCTTTCAAATATGATGGAATTGACTTCTAGTATATATTCCATTTTGTTTGGAATAGGGGTAAAATATTAAAAAATCCAGGTTGTGTTCGAAAAAAAAATCGAGTGAATAGTGTTTTAAAATGCTGCTTATATAAGGACCTAAGCTTCAAAACCCTATCCCATCTAAACCCCAGCTGCCATTTAATATTCAATTGCTGAAAATTGGTCTCCATCCACCTCAAATCTCTCTCAGTCCGTAAATATTATCAAAAACTTCCAACTGCAGTATTGTAGAGATCAATGGGAGCTATAAATCCAACGACGACGATCGAAATCAAGGCAATGGATCGACGACGATTAGGGTTTGAACGCCGTGTGTTCGAGAACAAATTTCAAGCTGCTTGCGGAGCTTTGAGGGTGTGGTCTTCTAACGCTGGTGTGGAAGAGGTAGGACTTTGATTTGGTGGTCCCTGATCGTCGTATAGGTAATCGATGATGGTGCAATGATCAAAGATGGAGGATGCATGACTGGGTTCAAATGCGACTTTATTGCCTGGGTAACATAGATGAAGGAAGAAAAGCGAAGGACAGCTCAAGTAGTGATCTCTACAAATATGTGGCCCAGATGTGTTAAGGTTATAATATAAGAAAAAGTTGGAAATGTAATTATATTTCTTATAAATTTATTGATATCATAACTTACTCATACGAGGTCCGTTTCGCACAAAATAAGGGGTTCTTATTCACGAATACTACGCGACTGGTTAGGATTGATTTGGAGCTAGCGGGATTTTGGATTAAAATTAAATGCTTGTTTAATTTTGAATTTGAAATGGAACGTTTGGATGACAATTGAAAATCAAGGTGAGTAAATCTCACTCATTTGGATTTTTTATTTTAATATAAAATGTTAAAAATTATTTATTGGTTGATTGGTTGAATTTAAAAATTAATATTAGTTGAATGTTATATATATATATATACATATATATATTAGTAGTTGGATATATTTCCCGACGATTGGAGCGGATGAGACACTATGCGCCCCGCATAATAGCAGATGACCCTACATTATCGCGATATCCCACCTTGAAGCGGGATGGTTTTAATGTATATAATATCTTTGGTTGCAAGGAAATAGGTTGGAGGGATCCAACTCGATTCCTCAAATATGTTGATTGATTTTCATATATAGTGATATATGATGTGATCGAGTAATCTGTTATAGATTATTGTGTGATTTGATATATTGGATGTTATAGTAGCACTTACCCTAATTTTGGTATTTTAAATACCATAAATAATATTTTTGAATTTAAAAGGGAAATTCAAAGGCGATTTTGGAATTGATAATTCTGTATTGAATTTTGGATTATTTAAAAAGGATTTGATTTGGATGAAATGAATGATTTGATTTTAGGATTTTTGTTTATCTATTTCAAAAGATATTTTAAATAGAGATTTTAAAATAATTTATATAACTAAATTTGAACAATGGATTTAAAATGGTATTTTTGAAATATGAAAAAGGATTTGAATCTGTATATGAAATAGGTTTGAAAAATAAAAAGGATTTATGAAGGGATGGGTTTATAAATGAAATCATATAAATGAGATTATTTTATAAACAAGTGAAACTAGAAATGAGTTTATAAAATTGATAAACGACGGTATAAATAAAGTGAAATGATTATTACTCGATGAATATAGAATATAAATTCACAATATGAATTTATATCGAGTTATGGAAATCTGTATAGAAAGAGATAGTGAATCTTGTTTGAAAATTGGAAATAGTTGTAAAACTGGTAATAAAAATTGATTTGTGATAAATCGAGAGAGATTATAAATGTAAAATGGTGATGACTAAATTTTAAAAATTAATTTCTATCGAAAAGTTATGTTTTGTTTTAAATAGAGATTTTATTATTTGTAAAACTATGTAGTTTAAAAAATGTTTTTGGTATTGAAATATTTCGAAAAGTTGACTATTCAAATACTAATCTTAATTGAAATGAACTCTAATTTTAAAATAAGCTTGTAAATCGATTAGTTTTACTTATAAATTGGTAATTTGTTATCGTTTTCTATTTAAAAGTGTTTGATATTTTAACAATCACTTAAATGGTTTGAATTTTATTACTATTCTTTAAAAATACTTATTTTATAATATAGTGTTTTGGAAATTGATTGAAGTTATTTATAAATATTCCCAAGATTTGTAAATTGGGTTTTATTTAATGGACATGATTTTGTAAGAGAAAACTATAATGAAAATTTGGGAAATTTATGGAATTTCCAAAATGGTAAGATATGTGAACTTTGAAAAATGAATCTGAATTCATAAAAGAAGTTATAAATTGGTGAATGAGATTTTAAATAAGTAAAATCGATTTTTGGAAACTGTAGAAGGGATTATTATAAATTTTGGAGATTTATGAAATGAGTTATGATGAGTTGTGACTTTACAAAAAGGGCTGTAAATGGTTTTATAAAGTTGGAATAAAGGAAGGTTTACTCTTTTTTGAACACACCTATAACATCGTTAAGTTATGAATATTTCCTATAAATTGAGAAGAAAGTGATTTTGGAAAATATATTTATATTTTCCTAAGTATTGGAATAAGATGATTTAGAAAGGTTTTGACTATAGGAGAGTTATACGAAAATATTTCTAAGTGTTGATAAAGGTTCGAAGGTTTATAAAATTGGGCTTATGTGTGTAATTTAATAGTTAAATAACCGATTATCAAATCTGGCCAAATTCCTTGATCGTTACAAAGAAACCAGGATAAAATTTAATTATCTGAAAACCACTTCGAACTGATTTGTGCGTTGGAATTATGATATCGTAAAAATAATGAATACGGTGATATCAGAGATTCGGTTTGTTCAAACCTATACCAACTTGTATGAATGATAGCTATCATTGCATTGTCGCTTGGAAGGCAGTGTTAGCATTCCAATTATAAATGTTATTCCTAAGATAATACGTAGCCTCATGCCTCATAAACCAGGAAATGACAAAAACAAGCATGCAGCAAGGCCAAGTGGGTCGCTCCCTTTAGGGTGTGGTCATCCCAAGGTCGAAACCGGTTACTATCTATTCATGTATGCTTTCAGGTCCCAAAGGTAGGGTGACTAGTAGTCAAGTGCTAGGCTATTTTTGTGTGGTAGGGGTACAAGATGTTCTTGTCAGACTCGGTGAATTTTATCTGAACATGCACCATCAGAAGGTAGTTCTTTACCTTGTCATAGTATGGAATCCATTCCCCAATAAGCGCTGTACGGTTTTATATAACCCCAACTATGCTGAAATGTGAGAGGAAGCATTTCAGCTATGTTATAGTTTATTTTCTATAGACATTGTTATAATATCCGATGATTTTGATATAAAATGTTTCGGTTATCGTAAGGTAAAAACCCGTCGTATTTATGTGTGGTGTGGTCTTACGAGATAATTTTGTTTTAAAAGATTTTGATAACAACAATAATTCAAATTGAGTGTGTTTTCTCACGTTGGTTTTCCAAACTGACTTGGCTGTTATTTTATTATAATACACGGGTCAGACCGCGCATTACAAATCCAGGTTAGGATGCTAAGGAGGTGGGGAGACGAGCTGGATGACTTTAGGCATATTACACATACTTGGTTATTTCCGTTATATGCGTTATGTTGTATATTATGTACATGTGAGGACAAGTTATTATAGCTGTCCAGATTGATTATTGACTGTTGTACTCTGATGATTTTATGTATATTAACAGTTACAGTTTCTTTTTGTAACAAGATCTATATTTATTAATTACTTATTTTTCTACTATGATTTGTGAGATTCGCTGTGTTATTTCTATTTCTCTCTTTCTTTCTTTTGACTCTCTCTCTCTCTTCTTTTCTTTGACCTTCCATCATTCTATACTTTTTAGGTCGGACATGTGTGGTTTATTGTCGATTCAAAGGGTGCAGATTTGCAAGTCCTCACCCTTGGTATCAAAGTTGAAGGTTAAGCAAGAACCTTGGATTTGGTGGGGATTACTCATTAGAGATAGGTTCACTAGTACCCTAGAACTAGTTTGAGTGTATTAATAGATATGAGTGTGTATGTGTTAGTGAATATAAATTGTTTTATATTGTGTTGACATATCAGTTGAGTGTTTATGATTTCTAGTCGGTACGGCCTGGATAACTGTATCGATATGGGTTTCTAAACTCTGAATAAGTTAAATCGGCATAGTATTGTTTAAAGTGGATAAATGAAATAATTTTATCCTAATTATATTTTGATATAAAAGAAATAATTTTCTAATATTATTGTAGTATATTGATGTGTTTGGTTGATATTATTCTAATAAAAACAAGATTATAAAGTTGAAATGGTTATATATAACCAAATAGAATTTGTATAAGAATGATTTATATAATAAGCTAAACTAAATTTCAATTCAAAACAGAATTTGGAAATTAAAAATCCTGGAAAGTTTGAAAATGTTTTCCAAAGAAAAATGAAATAAATAATAGAGGTATTATTTGGAAATATTTTGAATAGAAATTGTTTTAAATGGATTTTGGAGGTGATAAAGTACTGAACACACTTTTGTAGTTGGAAAATAATTCAGACGATGATCGCGACATCATTGTATTCAATTTCTAGTTTCTAAGTGATGGATTACTACCAAAGGATTGATTCGCTATGGAAGTTGTTTTAGGAAAAACAATTTTGGTTTGAATTGAAAAGTATGATTTCATATATAGAAGAGTTATATATGTATAAATGGTTTCAAAATGATTTTTGAAATAAAACGAGTTTTGAATTCTAGAAATTGGTAACGAACCAATTATCTAACTAGTGGATTGAATTTTAAGTTAACCTTTGATATTGAAATTTAACTTAAGATAAGTTAAATATGGAATTCGAATGAAATTGAATTTTTTTTGGTAATGAATTAAAAGGAATAGATATGGACTTGAGTCATAAGTACATTTCAGCTTAAGTGGCTAGTAACAGAATATGTTTTGAATTTGTTAATGAAAATGATATTGGTGGTGAATCGAGATAACTAGATTGAACGAACTAATAATATAAAATTGATAAAATATGAATTAAATACAAGCGAATTGAATGCGAATCAATTGAAATTAAATAAGCGGTGCATGAATCACTTGAAAGTGAATAAATGAAATGGAAATCGTTAAATTATGAATGGACTTAAGCAAGTTTTATGGATTTGAAGTGAATAAGTTGGATAACATATAAGTTGAACAGATGGAAAGAAAACCAAATTGAATAAATGGTTAAACATTTGTGTGAAGCAAACAAAATATGTGTAACATACCCGGGTTTTGAGTCAAATTAAAATTGAATTTTGAAATTGAAAAGTCTATAATTTAAAACCAATAAAAATTTGCTTTGGGATTATAATATATATATATATATGTATGTGTGTGTGTGTGTAAATTGAATATAAATAGAATTTAGGTTTGAAATTCAAAGATAAATATCTTATGAATAATATTTGGATTTGAAAATTCTATAAGTTAACACTAATGGAAATTTGTTTTCAAATTTTTACATATATTTTGAAAATTATGGTTTGATTAAAATATAAATAAGTACTTATTTATTTAAAGGGATGATAGCTTAGAATAAAAATTTGATAAAACTTGTTTTCTTATTTTAATATGAAAATATTTTTTTGGAAGTTATGGTTTGAGAATAATATAATAATTTTCTAAAAGTTTAATTTGAACATTTTCAACACTAGTATTATTTATATAAATTTAAATATAATAACTTAAGTTTAATTTTTACTTTTTACATAACTAAATGTAATTTGTATGTATATATATACATTTAAAAGTATAATAAACTAAGATTAAAAAATAGGATTGGTTATAAAGATTAGAACATTTTCTTTTAAAAAATATAGTTTGTAAATATATAAAAGTTTAAACATATGTAAATATAAACATAAAATATGATTCAAAAATTATTAAAAGAAAAGGTTTAAAACATAATTCATAAATAAATTAGAGAAAAGGGCTTAAACATAAATTTAAACATTTTTAACAAGTGTAAGTAAGATAAATAAATGTAAACAAGTGTTCATTTAATTTACAAGTGTACACATAAGTTAACAAGTGGCTTAATTTCTTTAAAAATAGATAAAATGAAACAAAGTATACTTATACACGTCTATCTCCTTCCTTCTAATTCTTTGTTGCATTCAAAAGTAAAAGAAATCAAAACTTACTTCATGTTTTAACCTGAGCAAAACCAGATCAGAGAAAGTAAATCAAACAAGATACAAACTATTTCAACCTTCCAAGATTTTCAAACCTGAAAAGAAACTATGGATCCAAACAAAAGAAAATACAAAAAAGAAAAATAAAAAATTACAACCCTGATCAAAAGCAAACAAACTCAGATGAAAAAGAAAATTCAGAAAAAAATCCTGAGGAAAGTTTCAAATTCTAAACCTGGGAGAGAAAATTAAAACAAAAAATAAAAGGATCAAAGGAAAATCAAATGTAACGAGAACGGATTTTGCCCGCTCGAAAATCGACATCCATACTTCATATCGTATTCGAATGCCATAGATTCGACCGTTCAAATCCGATTCGCCGGAGCTTATAACAACATTAAGTAAATAACACAGCGGAATAAAAGAATAATACATTGATATACAGCTTTGATACAATATCTGATACAACAGATGATCCAATAGATATCAATATACATCAGAGATATGATATAATAAATAGCAGCGGAAAAGAAAACGATAACATCTAGCAGCGGAACAATATAACTCTAAGGTAGTCTTCAAAAGAGAACTCCGAGAACTGCAACTCCATCTCCAAGAATCAATCCAGCAATAGCTCGAACTCCCAATAACGATGCACCTAGCATAAGCAAGACTGGTCCGATCCAAAGACTGAACTAACTCCAGATAATCCACTATATCTAACTATCTGAAAAACCCAACTCTAGACTGCTCGTGTAGAAAATAATGAGCACCCAGAGTTTAGGAAAGAAACAATAAACTCCGGATCAGTCGTGGGACTGGTGTGAGCAACAAAAACAGTTTATCTTTTAAAACATTCAACAAAAGATTTTCAAAGTCAATTCGCAATGCTTTTTTAAAAATGAGACTACCATAAGGCCTCCCGCACACACACACAATGCAAACGCAGAATCGGAGGAGATTTCTCCTTATGATAGTCAAAGATGCTTGATACGCATTAAAAAGAACATTTGTTATTATTACTAGTGCATAGTGTAGAGAAAATTCATTTCGAAAATAAAGATATAAATCTTAGCCAACATAGACATTTCGAACTATGCCTACTATAGCTACCATGTTCAATAGCGGGTTACCGCCATATTCCATGACAGGTTATACAACTAAAACCGTACAAGGCTCGTATTTGAAGAATGGATTTTCCAACAAATGGTCAGGCCAAGGAACTTCCCATTGCCACATGGAAACGCCTCTGGAAGGACGCCCCGAGAACCAACCGTTCTCCGTTAAACAAAGCCGGGAACCCCTTTTCCCAAGGGATATTACAAACCCTCAGATATGCCACCCCCGGTCCTTTGGAACCTTTAAACGAGAGCTCTCTAACCAACATCACACCATAATAATAAGTGTTTCAACATGAGTAAGTATCTGGGCTCCATACCATGATACTACCCTTTTCCAGAAGGAATGGTCATACCCTAGGGAAGCGATCCCTGAAAACCTTGCCGCACAATTCCTGTTTCGACCTTACCGGTTTGTGAGGCTCGACGAAGTCACGTCCACAAAAACACACTTTATACAAAAGCCGTGCTTTGGGTCAACAAATGATCATAGAAATGATCACCAAGATAGACGATCAAACAAATGATCCTATCACAAATAATCAACACAATGATCATTTCACAGCAACACTCAGCATATCACATTACCAAATTGGGAATATATCGCTGATAACCTTCAACTACATAACCTCTAAGCTCGTACATCTCAGAGAAGGGTGTTAAGCTAAGAGAATAAATTCTCCGCCACCAACAGAAATATATTTGAAAGAAAACAGCTTTATATCTCAAATTGTAATGTCAGACATAACAATCCATACAAGTCTGTTCTGGGTTCGAACAGAACCGAAGGCACTTCTTACGAAGCCCTTGCAATCCGGATATTCACTAATCACGTTCGGACTTCCCATCACATATGGAGTCTCTATACCAGGAGCTACCCAGTGCAGAGACAATCGATAGGTCATCCTATCGCTTTCGCAAATACCCGGTCTTCATCACCGGTCTTCAAATGCTATCCATTACGTCGAATCACATATTCAGAATGGGTTATACGACCCAAAGGTCCTTTCCCGGCTAACCCGAATAGTGAGCGCAATATTTAAAAATATATGGATATGGGATTTCAATTAAGTCACAACTTAATAATTCAAGACTTTCTTCAAATGGCTTAAATAAATTACCATTTTCAATCTTTAAACAAAAAGATTCATTTTCACAACCATTAACGGTTTAAACAATTTTCACATTTTAATCTTTTAAACAAAAGATTCATTCACAGATTTTCCAAATCAATTTTCATTTCAGTTTGATTTACTCGTTAAATCTTTAAATCAAAGATTTAACTTATAGCCTTCAAAAAAATTTCATTTCAATTTGATTAACTCGTTAAATCTTTAAATCAAAGATTTAACTTATAGCCTTCAAAACAATTTCATTTCAATTTGATTTAAACAAATCATCAATTTAAATCTGTTAAAAATAAACAGATTTAATTCATAGCTTTCAAAAAGAATTCATTCAAAACTTAGGAAAATCATTTCTCTATTCAATCTTGAAATTCCCCTAATTAACTGGAATCTCAGTTCTTATCTAAAAGTGTTTATCATTTGAAAACAACAGTTTTCATTTTGGAAATCTGATTCATTTATACGAGTTGAAATCTTTGGGTTAAATTCAAATTCCCAAAACCATACCTTTAAAATGGTTTAAATTCACACAACATGTTTATAATATATTTAACCAAAATTTCCAATCATCGAATTCAATTCCAAATATCGAATTCAAATTCAAGTTGAATTATTTAAATTGGAGATTTTACCGAGTTATTCAAAATAGCTTTTATCTGTGAAAACCTTTTCCAAAAGCTTTACCGTTTAACCCAAATCCATTTTCAAAATCAATTTGAAATTAAAACTTTAATTTCAAAAAACATTAAATTTAAATTATCTGTGACTTAACCGATTTCCTCGTGAAATCCATATTTGTGTGTGTATACGTGTGGTCCAGGAGTTTAACCCAATAGTGCAACATCATTCAATAATCACAGATTAAAACACAGAAATATAGTTGATAAGCGATATAAACTATAACGCTCATCTTTATTTGCAGATAACAGGTCACAGATATATAAATTACAGATAAATAAGTCACAAGGCTCAAAACAAAGCATCACATATCAGGGGTATCAAACAAACCAATTATTCAGCCAAGTCCAAACATTCACAAACGAACTTATTAATCAAATAATTAATTTAAATCGGATGTATCAATTGTTAATCCGGGTTAATTATCATAATCTAATTACAAATTATTTGAAATAAATTCCCTTTTACAATTTATTAGTTAACCCTTAATTATTAACTATCGTTCTTAATTAATGAACCAATTAATCTTTAATTATTAAGTTAATCTTAATTAATCACACTATTAATTAATCCTTTAAATTAACAAATAATTTACTCAAATTTCAAATCACCATTTAATTGATTACATTCATTAATTATCTATTAATTACTTCTCTAAGTAATTTTATTTTCAAAATTATTAAGTGATTATTCTGAATTAATTAACTAAAGTACTTATCTTGAACAAATTCAATTAACTCAATTAATGATATTGAATAATTAATTCCACAATTACTGTCATTAAGTAATTTTACTTAATAGTTCCACAATTGATTATGATTAAATTAATCAATTTAATTTATTGTCAAAATTTATCACATTAATTTATTTTTCAAAATAAAATCTTAGTTATTGATTTCATTAACTATTAAATTTCTTTAATCACCTTTTTAAAGGAAATTTCTTCTATTAATCATTTTTTTATTATTATAAATTAATTAACTATTAGGAACTCATTCGTTAATGAATTTTAAATCATAAATCTTCATTTTTTTCTTTAAATTTACATAGTAAAATAACAATTGATTACTAAAGAAATTTTAAAGAGTTAAAAATCTATTTTCTCTTTAGCTGTAACATATTAAAATTTTCTTTAAACACTTAAGTTACAAATTTTAAATTGATTTCAAAATCTGGAAATCTGGTTTAAAATTATTTCAAGTTTTCCAGTTGAAACTTTGATTCGATTTAAAACTAGATTTTTAACTGTTAAATGGGTACAGGTTGATCCCTGAACAAAAATTCTGCCCGAGCCTCCCTGGTTTAGTTCGAGTACAACACCTATCCGCTTCGAGTAAATTGACAGTTTACTCGAGAATCACACGAGTATCCTCCCCCTCAAAATCTCGAGTAAAGCTTCGAGTCAAATATGGTTTTTCACGTGTTCGAACTCGAGCTCCCTCTTCCTTCCCCAACTCCACATTCCAGATATTCACGCAAATGCACGTGTACGTGCACAGCCACGTCGATCATCTGCGATCGTTGCCGAGACCACCAGAAGCTCATCGTTGATCGCCTGAACCGATTCGAACCACCCAAAAAACAAAAATCACTGCGTAATCAAAATCGAGTTATTCTCAGCCCCCTGGAATAAACTGTTCTTCGGCAAAACTTCCCTCCTCACCGCTACACGCCACCAGAAGCTACGAAAATTTAACCAGAGCTTTGTCTACGTCCGCACTACCATCTCCAAAAATCCCACCAAACTCGATCCCTCCCTGACTCCACGCGAGCACGAGAATCAGGCCGAACCCAAAATTCACATTAAACCCTAAATTCGATTCATCACAAAAATTTATGCAATCGATAATTTTTTCGACAATTTTCCCAAACTCCATGATGTTCAAACCTGCTTCAATCCAAATCTTAGCATCCAAGGATGATTCAATCACCAGAAAATGATCAAAGAGCTGGTTTTGTTCAAACTCGAACTGTCCTTGAATCTCTCAACTAAAAATTTTGATTCTAGCTTTAGAAATCATGTTGTAGTTGTTATTTTTAATTTATAAAACTGAATTTATAAATTACAAGGTTTGGGTTTTCACTTTGTTTAACATATACTGTTGTTTTTATATTCCAGTGACACTCAGGCTTGATATTTAACTTAATCAAGTTTTTAAACATCGATCCCTAATAAATCAAACAACCTTTCTTTGTAAACAAGTCCTAACAACCATTGATTGAATAGAATATGAATTTAAATCTAAACAGGAAACTGGAAACTAAAATCAGAGAATTCTCATATGGAAATAAACATACACAAAGCATATTGCATTTACATATATACCTACTACTACCATATCTATCACAGAAAGACAGGCAACCATATTCAATTCTTAAATTAAAAAGTGATGTTACTCACATTTGGGAAGATGAACAGAGAACAGAGTTTCCACTTTTCCTTTGACACAGACTGGAAGTTGCAAACTGAAGCCCCCTCCTTTGATTCTCTGATTTATTGAGATGTTTGTTGTTTAAAGTAAAACTTTGTTTAAGTTGCAGATGATGTTTATTTCAGTGTTTCTTTTTTTTTCAGCCTAGAATGGACGAAAACTAAAGTGGATAGATTGATATATATAAAACTGAGTTTACAGGGTATACAATATTTATGTTTGTTTGTACACTTGAGAGCAAAGACTTTGGAGGCTAAAAAAAAAATCTTTCCAGACCATATTTTGTGCTGCCAAAGGTGTAAGCATTTAATGCACAAGTCCTTTATGTTTTTTTTACAACTTGTTTTCGGCTGTATTTATTTTATTTGAGTTAAGTATATTTGTTGCTAGGTATGGAAGCATTAAATGTTTGCTTGACTTCTTGCCTTCATATCTACTTTATATCTTACCTTATCCTTGCATAAATTACTTACAGGCTACCTCCATATTTTACTTTGCCTTGTTTTGTTTTTGAATGATTTGTTTGTACAGTTTGTTTATGCTTGCCTACTCTTGCATTCTTTTGTTTATGTAAAGTTGTGATAGACATTGTTTTCTTTCTTTTGTATGCTGATGAATATATTATATTGTGTGCTTAAGATATGGCATTAATTGCCTTACTTTATTCCATACTTGCTGGTCTTTGCTTCAGTACTTGAAGATATAGGCTGCCTATTTTTTTTATTTGCTTTTGCTTTGTTATATATTCTTGCCTTATATTTCGGCTGCATAATGATATTGAGAAGATTTTGTTATATTGACTTGTTTCATATTTTACATTGTATCTAGTTACTTTATAATATAGATAAATCTTATTCTTTTATGTTGTCATAGTTTATTATTATTATTATTTTATTAGCTTGTATATTTATTTTTTTTAAAACCATTTATCTAAGATTTTATTTCAAATCCAATATATACATATATATTCACATATATACGAATTTTCAAATTCATATGACTTAACATATTTTCTATAATAATCGAGGAACTCGCTGCCATTTATAATCAGTTTTACAATTTAAATTCAAAAATTCATTTAAATTATCAATTTAAATTCATAAAGATTCGGGTTCGTTACAAACTTCCCCCCTTAAAAGAATTTTGTCCTCAAAATTCACAGGCACGAAAACAACACAGAGATAGCTAGATAGAGAAATATCTTTTCAAATCAAGCTGGATATCAATTCTGCATTTGGCTCACCAAATCAGAATATCAGCAATAGATACAAGAAATTATAATAAAATTTCAAATTTTGGTTTTAAACAAAATCATTTTATCGATACAATTCTAATCATTCTTATATTCTATTAATCAAGTTAACTCAATTTAAAATTTCTAATTCCAAATTCATTAAGGTTTAAATCAAAATGCTGATAAGAAACCGATGAAGATACGAAGTAAGAATTTCCTACAACGATTCGTAGAGCATCACCACACCAAAACTTCTTCTTGTAGCTGGTACGAAGCAACCAAAAGAATTTGGAAACGAATCAAAAGAGATTGATAAGAAAGATGTTCCCACTATTGTTACAGAGTTTTGACTAATTATAGTCGTACTTCCCTGTCCCCTATCTCGTTATCTTCTTGCACTCATATTTACTATCGGTGAACAGTAAGAGAATTTACCGAGGCGCTAAAACGGATAACTTAGGGATTACTCATTCTAGGGTATACTTCACCCTATCTCTAATGAGCTACTTAATGTGTTATACTCCTGAGCTAAAGTTTCACCTTAGCTCTGATACCAAATGTAACGAGAACGGATTTTGCCCGCTCGAAAATCGACATCCATACTTCATATCGTATTTGAATGCCATAGATTCGACCGTTCAAATCCGATTCGCCGGAGCTTATAACAACATTAAGTAAATAACATAGCGGAATAAAAGAATAATACATTGATATACAACTTTGATACAATATCTGATACAACAGATGATCCAATAGATATCAATATATATCAGAGATATGATACAATAAATAGCAGCGGAAAAGAAAACGATAACATCTAGCAGCGGAACAATATAACTCTAAGATAGTCTTCAAAAGAGAACTCCGAGAACTGCAACTCCATCTCCAAGAATCAATCCAGCAATAGCTCGAACTCCCAATAACGATGCACCTAGCATAAGCAAGACTGGTCCGATCCAAAGACTGAACTAACTCTAGATAATCCACTATATCTAACTATCTGAAAAACCCAACTCTAGACTGCTCGTGTAGAAAATAATGAGCACCCAGAGTTTAGGAAAGAAACAATAAACTCCGGATCAGTCGTGGGACTGGTGTGAGCAACAAAAACAGTTTATCTTTTAAAACATTCAACAAAAGATTTTCAAAGTCAATTCGCAATGCTTTTTTAAAAATGAGACTACCATAAGGCCTCCCGCACACACACACAATGCAAACGCAGAATCGGAGGAGATTTCTCCTTATGATAGTCAAAGATGCTTGATACGCATTAAAAAGTACATTTGTTATTATTACTAGTGCATAGTGTAGAGAAAATTCATTTCGAAAATAAAGATATAAATCTTAGCCAACATAGACATTTCGAACTATGCCTACTATAGCTACCATGTTCAATAGCGGGTTACCGCCATATTCCATGACAGGTTATACAACTAAAACCGTACAAGGCTCGTATTTGAAGAATGGATTTTCCAACAAATGGTCAGGCCAAGGAACTTCCCATTGCCACATGGAAACGCCTCTGGAAGGACGCCCCGAGAACCAACCGTTCTCCGCTAAACAAAGCCGGGAACCCCTTTTCCCAAGGGATATTACAAACCCTCAGATATGCCACCCCCGGTCCTTTGGAACCTTTAAACGAGAGCTCTCTAATCAACATCACACCATAATAATAGGTGTTTCAACATGAGTAAGTATCTGGGCTCCATACCATGATACTACCCTTTTCCAGAAGGAATGGTCATACCCTAGGGAAGCGATCCCTGAAAACCTTGCAGCACAATTCCTGTTTCGACCATTACCGGTTTGTGAGGCTCGACGAAGTCACGTCCACAAAAACACACTTTATACAAAAGCCGTGCTTTGGGTCAACAAATGATCATAGAAATGATCACCAAGATAGACGATCAAACAAATGATCCTATCACAAATAATCAACACAATGATCATTTCACAGCAACACTCAGCATATCACATTACCAAATTGGGAATATATCGCTGATAACCTTCAACTACATAACCTCTGAGCTCGTACGTCTCAGAGAAGGGTGTTAAGCTAAGAGAATAAATTCTACGCCACCAACAAAAATATATTGGAAAGAAATCAGCTTTATATCTCAAATTGTAATGTCAGACATAACGATACATACAAGTCTGTTCTGGGTTCGAACAGAACCGAAGGCACTTCTTCGAAGCCCTTGCAATCTGGATATTCACTAATCACGTTCGAACTTCCCATCACATATGGAGTCTCTATACCAAGAGCTACCCAGTGCAGAGACAATCGATAGGTCATCCTATCGCTTTCGGAAATACCCGGTCTTCATCACCGGTCTTCAAATGCTATCCATAACGTCGAATCACATATTCAGAATGGGTTATACGACCCAAAGGTCCTTTCCCGGCTAACCCGAATAGTGAGCGCAATATTTAAAAATATATGGATATGGGATTTCAATTAAGTCACAACTTAATAATTCAAGACTTTCTTCAAATGGCTTAAATAAATTACCATTTTCAATCTTTAAACAAAAAGATTCATTTTCACAACCATTAACGGTTTAAACAATTTTCACATTTTAATCTTTTAAACAAAAGATTCATTCACAGATTTTCCAAATCAATTTTCATTTCAATTTGATTTACTCGTTAAATCTTTAAATCAAAGATTTAACTTATAGCCTTCAAAAAAATTTCATTTCAATTTGATTAACTCATTAAATCTTTAAATCAAAGATTTAACTTATAGCCTTCAAAACAATTTCATTTCAATTTGATTTAAACAAATCATCAATTTAAATCTGTTAAAAATAAATAGATTTAATTCATAGCTTTCAAAAAGAATTCATTCATAACTTAGGAAAATCATTTCTCTATTCAATCTTGAAATTCCCCTAATTAACTGGAATCTCAGTTCTTATCTAAAAGTGTTTATCATTTGAAAACAACAGTTTTCATTTTGGAAATCTGATTCATTTATACGAGTTGAAATCTTTGGGTTAAATTCAAATTCCCAAAACCATACCTTTAAAATGGTTTAAATTCATACAACATGTTTATAACATATTTAAACAAAATTTCCAATCATCGAATTCAATTCCAAATATCGAATTCAAATTCAAGTTGAATTATTTAAATTGGAGATTTTACCGAGTTATTCAAAATAGCTTTTATCTGTGAAAACCTTTTCCAAAAGATTTACCGTTTAACCCAAATCCATTTTCAAAATCAATTTGAAATTAAAACTTTAATTTCAAAAAACATTAAATTTAAATTATCTGTGACTTAACCGATTTCCTCGTGAAATCCATATTTGTGTGTGTATACGTGTGGTCCAGGGGTTTAACACAATAGTGCAACATCATTCAATCATCACAGATTAAAACACAGAAATATAGTTGATAAGCGATATAAACTATAACGCTCATCTTTATTTACAGATAACAGGTCACAGATATATAAATTACAGATAAATAAGTCACACGGCTCAAAACAAAGCATCACATATCAGGGGTATCAAACAAACCAATTATTCAGCCAAGTCCAAACATTCACAAACGAACTTATTAATCAAATAATTAATTTAAATCGGATGTATCAATTGTTAATCCGGGTTAATTATCATAATATAATTACAAATTATTTGAAATAAATTCCATTTTACAATTTATTAGTTAACCCTTAATTATTAACTATCGTTCTTAATTAATGAATCAATTAATCTTCAATTATTAAGTTAATCTTAATTAATCACATTATTAATTAATCCTTTAAATTAACAAATAATTTACTCAAATTTCAAATCACCATTTAATTGATTACATTCATTAATTATCTATTAATTACTTCTCTAAGTAATTTTATTTTCAAAATTATTAAGTGATTATTCTGAATTAATTAACTAAAGTACTTAACTTGAACAAATTCAATTAACTCAATTAATGATATTGAATAATTAATTCCACAATTACTGTCATTAAGTAATTTTACTTAATAGTTCCACAATTGATTATGATTAAATTAATCAATTTAATTTATTGTCAAAATTTATCACATTAATTTATTTTTCAAAATAAAATCTTAGTTATTGATTTCATTAACTATTAAATTTCTTTAATCACCTTTTTAAAGGAAATTTCTTCTATTAATCATTTTTTTATTATTATAAATTAATTAACTATTAGGAACTCATTCGTTAATGAATTTTAAATCATAAATCTTCATTTTTTTTCTTTAAATTTACATAGTAAAATAACAATTGATTACTAAAGAAATTTTAAAGAGTTAAAAATCTATTTTCTCTTTAGCTGTAACATATTAAAATTTTCTTTAAACACTTAAGTTACAAATTTAAATTGATTTCAAAATCTGGAAATCTGGTTTAAAATTATTTCAAGTTTTCCAGTTGAAACTTTGATTCGATTTAAAACTAGATTTCTAACTGTTAAACGGGTACAGGTTGATCCCTGAACAAAAATTCTGCCCGAGCCTCCCTGGTTTAGTTCGAGTACAACACCTATCCGCTTCGAGTAAATTGACAGTTTACTCGAGAATCACACGAGTATCCTCCCCCTCAAAATCTCGAGTAAAGCTTCGAGTCAAATATGGTTTTTCACGTGTTCGAACTCGAGCTCCCTCTTCCTTCCCCAACTCCACATTCCAGATATTCACGCAAATGCACGTGTACGTGCACAGCCACGTCGATCATCTGCGATCGTTGCCGAGACCACCAGAAGCCCATCTTTGATCGCCTGAACCGATTCGAACCACCCAAAAATCAAAAATCACTACGTAATCAAAATCGAGTTATTCTCAGCCCCCTGGAATAAACTATTCGTCGGCAAAACTCCCCTCCTCACCGCTACACGCCACCAGAAGCTACGAAAATTTAACCAGAGCTTTGTCTACGTCCACACTACCATCTCCAAAATTCCCACCAAACTCGATCCCTCCCTAACTCCACGCGAGCACGAGAATCAGGCCGAACCCAAAATTCACATTAAACCCTAAATTCGATTCATCACAAAAATTTATGCAATCGATAATTTTTTCGACAATTTTCCCAAACTCCATGATGTTCAAACCTGCTTCAATCCAAATCTTAGCACCCAAGGATGATTCGATCACCAGAAAATGATCAAAGAGCTGGTTTTGTTCAAACTCGAACTGTCCTTGAATCTCTCAACTAAAATTTTTGATTCTAGCTTTAAAAATCATGTTGTAGTTGTTATTTTTAATTTATAAAACTGAATTTATAAATTACAAGGTTTGGGTTTTCACTTTGTTTAACATATACTGTTGTTTTTATATTCCAGTGACACTCAGGCTTGATATTTAACTTAATCAAGTTTTTAAACATCGATCCATAATAAATCAAACAACCTTTCTTTGTAAACAAGTCCTAACAACCATTGATTGAATAGAATATGAATTTAAATCTAAACAGGAAACTGGAAACTAAAATCAGAGAATTCTCATATGGAAATAAACATACACAAAGCATATTGCATTTACATATATACCTACTACTACCATATCTATCACAGAAAGACAGGCAACCATATTCAATTCTTAAATTAAAAAGTGATGTTACTCACATTTGGGAAGATGAACAGAGAACAGGGTTTCCACTTTTCCTTTGACACAGACTGGAAGTTGCAAACTGAAGCCCCCTCCTTTGATTCTCTGATTTATTGAGATGTTTGTTGTTTAAAGTAAAACTTTGTTTAAGTTGCAGATGATGTTTATTTCAGTGTTTCTTTTTTTTCAGCCTAGAATGGACGAAAACTAAAGTGGATAGATTGATATATATAAAACTGAGTTTACAGGGTATACAATATTTATGTTTGTTTGTACACTTGAGAGCAAAGACTTTGGAGGCTAAAAAAAAAAAAGCTTTCCAGACCATATTTTGTGCTGCCAAAGGTGTAAGCATTTAATGCACAAGTCCTTTATGTTTTGTTTACAACTGGTTTTCGGCTGTATTTATTTTATTTGAGTTAAGTATATTTGTTGCTAGGTGTGGAAGCATTAAATGTTTGCTTGACTTCTTGCCTTCATATCTACTTTATATCTTACCTTATCCTTGCATAAATTACTTACAGGCTACCTCCATATTTTACTTTGCCTTGTTTTGTTTTTGAATGATTTGTTTGTACAGTTTGTTTATGCTTGCCTACTCTTGCATTCTTTTGTTTATGTAAAGTTGTGATAGACATTGTTTTCTTTCTTTTGTATGCTGATGAATATATTATATTGTGTGCTTAAGATATGGCATTAATTGCCTTACTTTATTCCATACTTGCTGGTCTTTGCTTCGGTACTTGAAGATATAGGCTGCCTATTTTTTTTATTTGCTTTTGCTTTGTTATATATTCTTGCCTTATATTTCGGCTGCATATTGATATTGAGAAGATTTTGTTATATTGACTTGTTTCATATTTTACATTGTATCTAGTTACTTTATAATATAGATAAATCTTATTCTTTTATGTTGTCATAGTTTATTATTATTATTATTATTTTATTAGCTTGTATATTTATTTATTTTAAAACCATTTATCTAAGATTTTATTTCAAATCCAATATATACATATATATTCACATATATACGAATTTTCAAATTCATATGACTTAACATATTTTCTATAATAATCGAGGGACTCGCTGCCATTTATAATCAGTTTTACAATTTAAATTCAAAAATTCATTTAAATTATCAATTTAAATTCATAAAGATTCGGGGTCGTTACATCAAATCAAGCTTCAGCCTGATCAAACAAATTTGTTCAGATTCATTTCAACCTAAGATCAAGCAATTCAAAGATCAATTTTCAAATTTCAAAATAAAAATCAATTCCAGGCTTTTGCTTCTCTATATGGTCTCAGGTGAGAAAACCTCACTTAAATTTGCTTCTATGGTTTGATATCTGGATTTACATTTAAAAAATGTTTGTTTAGTTGCTGAAATATTCCTGCATTGTCTGTGTATGTATATGAATAATTGGATATATGTCTGTATACATCTCTCTGTTGTTCTTCAAACACCCAAATTTCTCACAAAAATTCATATCTCAAAATACAAACAGATTTTGGTGATGATCTTTAAATAAAATATGTTGGGATAATCAAGTTTTAAGTTTAAAAATAATTTCAAGTGTTCGAGTTGAATAATTATTTCAAAAATTGGAAGCTGCGGGTATGATTAAATATAAGTTCAAAATCAATTGTCTAGAATTCTTGATATGAATCTGTAACTTGATTCAAATTTGTGAATGATGAATTTTAACATTGAAATCACTATTTTTAAGTTTGGAAATGATGATATTTTTGGAGATGAACGACATTGAAACTTTGGTCGAATTCCGACAAATGGCTGAAACATGGTCAACGGGATCAAGGCTGGAGGTGGTGTGTGTGTCATAGATTATAAGAAAAATAGTGAAGGAATTTTTTTAAGCATTGTGGTGATCGGCCAACTTTGATTTAGGGTTTAAACCCATATATTGGTCGAGGTTGGATTTTGAATTGCTGTGGAGACGTCGGAGCACCAGAGTTGATCGCTCTGGTGGGGATTGAAGCAGGGGAGTTAACGAAGCTCCAGTCGCAGTTGCATGGTTATCGACGGTTGATGGTAATGGTTCAAGGTGATTTTCTGTCGTTGTTGTAGTTCCAGGTTCAATCGACTTGCTCGATTTCGTGCTATAAGGGAGATCGTCGAAGTTTGAGGGTCGGGTGAGTCGAAAAGGTGGTTGCCGACTTGCTAATGACCTAGGCGAGGAACGTAGGTGGTCGGGTGATCGGGATACGTGCATGCGTGCACGTTGTATCAGGTGATGTTTTCGTTCTGGGGATGAAGGTGTTTACTCGGGCTAGTCTTGGGGTTAATCGTGCTTTGACTCGAAGCAAGGAAGTGTAGGGATGTGTTCGTGAGTGTCTCCAGTGTTGGCTCAGGAAAAATTGGTTTGGGGCTCGGGTTTGTTAAGATTGAATAGACCAAGGTTTTAAAAGCAAAAGAGAAATTATGAACAAGTTTTTGAGGATTTAAATTGTTTGTTTTAAAGGTAATAATAAATTAGAGTAATTATGTAGTTGAATTAATAAGTTTTCAAGATATAAAAGAAATAGTAACCAAACTCTTGAATAAAGTTTTCAAATGGTTTTAAAGATTGAATTTTGAAATGTTTAAAAATTATTTTGGGTCTTGAGTAATTATATTAAGACAATTATTGAATGTAAGTAATTTAAGGGTGATTTAATTTATGCAAGTAATTAATGTATAATTACTTAATAAAATTAATTACTTAATGTAATTAACGAGTAATTACATTAAAGGATAATTGATTTATGTGATGAAGTAATTAAAGGTAATTAATTAATTAAAGAATATTATTTAATCAAAAGTAGTTAATTAATGATTAAGGTTGACTAATCAAATGATAAAATGATAATTACTGTAACGACCCTGATTTTTGGCCCGTTTATTTTAATAAATATTTAATCTAATTTAAATAAAATGTAAATTCATCATATTAAAATGATTATGATTTGGAAATACTGTCAATTTATATCCTTAAATTGTATTTTTTAAAAAGGGAATTAGACTTTAGAGGGTTCTAAATAAAATCTTCTGATAATATTATAATAATATATACTTGAATTAAAATACTTTACTTTGTTTACATTGACAAACATACATATGAATAATAATGTGTGAAATTTAAAATGAATCTCTTTATAATATTTATCCTATACCAATAAATTAAATTACTTTGTCTTATTAACATGTGATAAATAAATATATTGATATGGATAATAATCTTCTAAATGAAATCAAAGTTGATCAATATAAACATAAATATTAAATATAAGTAAAACTTAAGGTTATAATTTAAAATAATTATAGTGAAAATATGAAATATAAATAAATAAATAAGTGAACTCATGAATCTAAGTTTAATATCTATTGTTAAAATACAAATGAAATAAATATGAAATATAACTATAAATGTAAATATAGGCAGGGGTTAAATGAAACATTTAGTATAAAATGAAACAAAAACGAGTTTGTCATAATAATGAAACAAATATTCAAATAAATATCTTCATATATATATAACTGAATTGCCTGTAAGTTCAAGTTGGAAGTAATATCTGACCAAATGAATAATTCTGGCACAAACATAATCATATGTTATTCAAGTAAGCACATACTAAAAATATCTTTATACACAAAGCTTCTCACCCAAGCCATGTTGACAGCCACAAGTACAAACCTGCATACAAAGATTTTTCTTCAGCAAGACATAATCATACTATGTAGGCCTATGAAGTAACCAAACAAGTAGTTATTTCTTCACGGCCAATTTTTGGTTGTCAATCCAATATTATACAAATCTGTTTACAAAGGTAGGCGCTGACCAGATATTGCCTACCCTATTCAACTATTATCTTCTATATATTTGTTTGCATCTCTATTTAGTTGGGGGAGTCAACATAATTAGCTAACCTGAGACAAACACAGAAGGAAAGAAAAAGGGCAAGTTCAAAAACTTTAGTTCAACGGCAAAAACAGATTCAAAGTCTGTAGTTTCAACCTTTAGTTCAAGCAACTAGGCCTCAAAAACATTCATGCTTACTGATTCACAAGCATATTTTGGTGAGTAAACTTATTATTTTCAATTTAAAACTTTATATTTAAGTCACAAAGATTTGTGCTTGGATGTCTGCTTTAAATAAGTTGTCTTGAATACTTCTTGTTGTTCTGTAATATATGAAGTTGTACTTTAGGGGCTTTGAATAACTGTACAGAGTAAAGCTAAAAAATTTCAAATACTTCTTCATGAAGATGGTTTAAAACCTGGATATTGATGCAAACTTAAGTTGTTATCCAAATCATAGGCCTATAATTTTGTTTTGAGGTTTAACAGTATTTATCAAAACTGTTTATGCAAGTACCAGGAAGCAGAGAATTAAAGTCAAAACTTTGAATGTTTAAATTTGTAAATTTAATAACATGATTTGATTTCATATACATAATTTAGATTTTTGACATAAAACTTTTGATTTTTATGCAAAGATATTCAGAGCAGTTTTAAAGAGGAGCTGTAATGGATTTTCCTTAATTTTGAATGACGGAGCTAATCTTAATTGTTGTCAATTGATAGAAAGCAAGATTGTAACCCTTTTTACACAAGATAAATGTAAAATTATTTTTCGAATACATAGATTATGAGATTGGGATTAAAGTAGGGTTTTGGGCATGAGTTTACTTGGCTCTGTAAGTTTTCGTTCGCGACTCGTAGGATGGATCGAGTGCGACATGTGTCAAGGGGAAGGTTAGGCAGGGACTGGACGTGGTGTAGGCGGAGGGGTTTCGCCTCTGGTGGTCATGGATGAAGAGGCGATCCATTTTTCTCGATGACGTTCGAACCTTGGGTTCGAGCATCAGGTCATTTTTGATCTGATAATCTTCGAAGGGTTTTGTGTTTGAATTTTGGTAGCTGAGTCATTTTGGGATTTGCTGGTGGTAGCACAAGTCGCCGGAGGTGAGGTGAGCCACCGTGCACGTGCACGGTGGCGTAGTGGTGTTCGTGGGTCTGTGAGTAGGCGCGTACTCGTACTCGAGTTAATTGAATGTTGCTTCGAGGTTGTCTTCGGGCCGTTTGAGTGCGTGGCTACAGCAGTACGATTTTCATAAAAAAAAAATTAAGTGAGGGGAAGAACAGAACAGGAAAAGGGAGAAGAAAGGGAATATGAAAGATGGGACGCGGGGAAATCACGAGTGAAACTCGAGTTTTCTCGAGTAAAGGGTGGTGCGGTCTCGAGTGCTTTCTCATAGGACGTGTATAATAATTTTTGTGTAAATGTTTAACTAAGTTAATTAAACAATAGTTAGTTAGTTAGTTTAAATTTAAAAGTTACTTAAGAAAAGTCTGTAGAGATAGGTGACTAATAATAAGTAATTACAATGTAATTTCTACTTGAAATTTAAAATTGATAATTTTAAATTGATGATGGATGGTTGGTTTAAATAATTTGTGACATCTGAGTAACTAATTAATCTATAATAAGTAAGTTATGAATTAATAATTAATTAGGAATCAACTAATTAACTGAGTAATTAAATAATAATAAATGAATAAATAGTTGGTTAATCAAGTAATTTAATTATGAATCGATAGTTCATTAATTAAGTAGCTTAATTAAGAATTAATTGTTGATTGATTAAGTAATTAGCAGTTAATAAAAGGGTAATTAAGTTTTATGAATAAATAGTTAAAGTTTTTAATTAATGATCAGGTAATAGTTAATTATGTAATTAAAGTTAAATCACTTGAGTAGGGAAGTAACTAAATTAATAGTGTGAAATAAAATGTAATTAGGATTTAATAGTTGATTAAGAAATCATTAAGACATTTGGAATGAAATAAGTAACTAATTGTAAGTAAATAATTTGAAAGGAAATAAGTAATTAACTGTTAATCCATGATTTAGCAAACAGGATCAAGCGATGAATTCTCAAGTAATTGATTTTAAATCAAATTAATTGCAATGAGAATTTAAATGATTGCTTATGGATTGTTGTGTATGTAGAATGTCTGATTTGTGATGTTTAAATTTATGATATTCTGTGGTGCTATCTAATATGTCGTGATATATCTATGATGTTTGTATATGTTTTATTAGTGATAAATGCTAAGTTAATTCAATCGTTGAATTTAAATTATTTAAACTGTTAAGTTAATTAGACAACTTGGCCCTTAAAATGGCGTTGGATTTCGATGAGACCGGGATCGGAAGAATCAAATTTGATTCTCCGAAAACCACGTCGATCCAATTTAAACGTTAGGTCGTGAATCCTCAAATGAAGATCGAGATGGTGTTTTCAGAATGCAAGGGTTATCATCGTTAACTCTGAGGGTGATTCCAAAATGAGTGTGACGAGATAATGCCTTCGGTTTCGTTCGAACCCGGAACGAACTTGTATGGATTGAATGCTTTCAACACATTGTCAGGCGGACGATGAGCATTCTAAGTGATATATTCTATAAAGGTAATCGTAGCCTCAAGCCTCATTAACCTGGAATGGCTAAAACAGGGGAGATGCAGCAAGGTTAGGTGGGTCATGCCCAAGCAGGACAAGATATTTCCCCTGTCTAGATGTCCCTTTTTATTCGGCTTAGTGGGTGGTTGGTCGCGCCAACCACGGTGTTTATCTTGTTCGAGATTGTTCAGTAAGGAATGGTTCCGGCCTTGTGTTGTAGGGGGTCGGGAGTGATCCTCGGTACGGTGATCTAGGCCCCGTACTGTGACGGGCGGTACCCCAGTAGCCCTGCCATTGTTAGAAATCCATTTTCCCTACGAGACCCTACGGTTTTGATTTGTATTACCCACTTTTGTGGCTAGTAGCTAGAATTTAATAGATGTAACAATTTCGGCTATTTTCTATTTACTTGAAAACCCTAGACACTATTATAATATCACATGATTTCCTATGAAATGTTTTGGTTAGCGTAAGGTAAAAACTTACCCGTATTTATTTGTGGGGAGTCTTACGTGATACCTTTATTTTCAAATGATTTTCAAAGTTAAGCAACTTTAACCTGTTTACTCATACCAGACCCATGTCTGACCCGGAGTTTATATTTTGTGTTTTCATAAACTCTTGGGTACTCAAATTTTTATGAGTAGCCAAGTGATAGGTTCGGACTTTGATTTCTGAAGGAGCTTGGAGCAGGAGTTTCCAGACGTATGTAGCTATCTATCTAGTTCCGCTATGTCAGTAGTTGATGTATGATGTACCTCTGATGTATATTGTGATAGTTGTAAGTATGACTGTCATATGTATTGATATTGTATAACTCTGATATATGTAAAACTATGAAAAAAATTATGTGATATATTATATTTTTTTCCGTTCCGCTATGAGATTCTGATGTTGATGTTCTTTCCTTTCTCTTTCTCTTCTATTTCTATCCCTTTCTTTCTAAATGATGATACGTCTTTCTGGTAGTAGAAGGGCGGGTCGTCACAGTTGGTATCAGAGCATAAGTTCGTGATAACCTTGGCTCTGGTAGGAATTACTCATAGAATAGAGTTTGTAGAACTCTAGAATGAGTTTGAGAGTATTAATAGATATGAGCGCGTATTTGTTAGTGAATATAAAATTGTTTTTATATTTTGTTGATTTATCTGTGGAGTGTTTATGGATTCTGGTCGATGTGTGGGACGCCATTTCATCGATAGGGATTTCTAAACTCTTAAACAAGATAGACCGACATAGTACTGTTTTTAAAGTAGGGTAAATGAAATAATTTTACCCAAAATTATATTTTGACATAAAAGAAATATTTTTCTGAAATTATTATATATGTTTGGATGATTGGCTGTTAATACTACAATTTAAAATCTGAGTGGTTTATAACCAAATAAAATTATCTAATAAAAAGGAATATAATTAAAATTAGATTAAAACAGAATTTAAGTCCCGGGAATTTGAAATATGTTTAAATGAATTTAAACAAAGGGATTTGGGAATTTGAAATCTTGGAAATGTTTGAAATGTTTTTTCCAAAGATTTGAAGTCAATAATGGAATATATTTTTTGAAAAATATTGTTGAATGGAAATTGTTTGGAAAGAATTTGTGGAAGTAAGGAAGCAGTGAACTCACTTCAGTCGCTGGAAAATAATCCTGATGATGATGGCCACATCATCAGTATTCATTTTCGAGTTTCTAAAGTGATGGATTGCTGCCAGGATAGTTGGTCATGATATTGTTTGGGCTTGTTGGGTATACATGTTGTTTTAGAAATTTTCACAAAGAGAAAAAAAAATTTGGGTGAAAACAAATGTTTGGAATTTGAAAATTTGATTATCATTTCAAATTGGTTTTGGAAATGAAAACCGGGCAATTGAATTTTAAGAATTCTAATTAATAATGTGAAAGGTTTGAATAAATCAACTATCGATCTTATAAAATAAAGTTGATATTAATAAGTAGAGATCGGGAATTTTAATTCCGAAATTAAAATTTGACTTAAGTAAATGAAAATAAGAAAACATATTGGAGTTTAACCTGAGATAAGTTAAATGGAATTGAAGTTCAAAATGAGCTTAATTGGATATAAAATTTGAAGGAAAAATGATTGTGATGGTAAGATGCTAAGTGTTATATATATAAATAATCTGGAATTGCGATTATAAGATGAAATGACCCAAATGAGTAATGTAAATTTTTAAGTAAAAAAAATAAGTTTTGAGCTCATATATTGAGAAATAAATTTAAGGAATAGTAAGTAGCTGAATTTAACTGAAGATTGAGTTAGAATAAAACTGAATTTGAATGAATTCAGTCGAGTTATAGATAAAATTGAATGAAATAAATTTCTTATGTAAATAAGTAAATGTAAATCAAAGTAAGTATTGAATTGGATTAAAATAGAAATGGTGTGAGTTGTGAACAAATCTAATTCAAGTATAAATTAAATAACCTTATTGTGAATAAACTCAATAATAAATTGTTCATGTAAATTTAAGAATGGATAAAGGAATAAGCTAATCGAATAGATTAGTAAATAGTTGGGATTTGATTAAAGGAAATCAAATCAAAGATTTTGGTGAAATAGAATAAACCTAAATTGTTGGGTGGAACAGTTTGAAGAAAATAAATGACTTAAGTAAATTGTGGGATGATTGTTTAAAGTATTGGTTGTCGATTTTAATAAAATGATTTGGAATCAAACCAGATTGAAATGAAAGGAAATGCAATGTAAGGATTGTGAATAAATTAATTATGGTGGAGCCAAGTGTAAATTGAGTTGGAATCAATTTAAAATTTGTTATGAAGCTTAAGTAATTATTTATTCACAATAATATGGTCAAACTACATATAGAAATGAGTTATTTTGAAGTAAACAAGATTAGATAAAATTCTATGAATTATTGGAAGCAAAATAGGATGATTTTGAAATCATTTGGAATGAATATGAGTTTGTTTTGCTTAAATGGATTATATAAACAAGTAAGTTATAAATCCCTTTAAACTAAAGAGAATGGTTTGAGAATTGATTGGAATTAATTGTGATAAGGATTGGAACCTTACATATGTGCTTATGAAAATATGTAATTCTAAACAAATGGAGAATCTGCTCAAACTTTTTAGAATTTTGGGAGTTAGGAATTAAAAAAAAATAGCAACAAAACAATTTAAATTGAAAATTTAAATAAACTAATGAATGAAACTGATTTAACATAATGATAGGAATTAGTTATAAATGAAAGTTAGTCAATAAAATTAAATATTCAGAGTTGAAGATAAATTGAATTCACAGAAAATTGGAAATTCAGATTTAAATAAGAAGATATAAAGGCTAAAGTGGCAGAGTAATAATATAAGAATATATATAATGCTTATAATAAACTTAAGAAATGAATGGTGAAATTCTTAAGTAAAATTTGATATTGGGAAAAATTTATTCCAAGTGGATAGAAATCAGAATAATGTGAATGAAATAAAATTGATATAATTGATAATCAATGGATATAAATACGTAGGATGTACGTATATTATTTTATTCGCATAACAATTTGATCCAGATTCGAGCACAGAATTTCGAGATAATTATATATCGATCCGAGTTAGGTTTTTTCACTCGATTTTCGACGACGAACCATGTATATGGATTTTGATTGATTCTGGGAATTCTCTATCATAGTTGTGACTATGCAAGGAGAATGACAGTTTCTGATCAAGAAACCAATTCTGAGTCCGCACTAGGAAGTCGGCTGGACGAATACTAGGTCGGAAATGAAATTTTATGATCGAGCGAGCGATCGGATTTGTTACTGCGTACGAATGGTATATGTACATCGTACGGGCTTGATTTAAATAGATTTTAAAATTTTATAAAGAAGTCAATAAAAATTGGGAGAGAGTTAATACTGTAAGTTTCAGAATTGAATTGCCGGAGTGGATATCTGGAATTTATTATGTATTCCGTATACCCCATCTTAGGAATTTGTTCATGATTCACCATTAGATGTTAAACTAGTAGTTCTGAAATTTGGATGTTGAGTCGAACTTGACTGTGGTCAGGAATTCAGTTCGGATTATCGATCATCGAGAGACAAACTCTCGATAATTTTAGGAAATTTATCCGGATTTGTGTTCGGATAGCTAGTGTTGCTTGTTAGAATAGACCATTTGTTTGTTTACTATTGTATGGATGATATGTATGTTTGGAATGTTAATATAAAAACTTTTGAATTATCTTTGTTTTAAATTTCAGGGACGAAATTCTTTTAAGGGGGAAGGAATGTAGCGACCCTGATTTTTGGCCCGTTTATTTTAATAAATATTTAATCTAATTTAAATAAAATGTAAATTTATCATATTAAAATGATTATGATTTGGAAATACTGTCAATTTATTTCCTTAAATTGTATTTTTTAAAAAGGGAATTAGACTTTAGAGGGTTGTAAATAAATTCTTCTGATAATATTATAATAATATATACTTGAATTAAAATACTTTACTTTGTTTACATTCGACAAACATACATATGAATAATAATGTGTGAAATTTAAAATGAATCTCTTTATAATATTTATCCTATACCAATAAATTAAATTACTTTGTCTTATTAACATGTGATAAATAAATATATTGATATGGATAATAATCTTCTAAATGAAATCAAAGTTTATCAATGTAAACATAAATATTAAATATAAGTAAAACTTAAGGTTATAATTTAAATAATTATAGTGAAAATATGAAATATAAATAAATAAATAAGTGAACTCATGAATCTAAGTTTAATATCTATTGTTAAAATACAAATGAAATAAATATGAAATATAACTATAAATGTAAATATAGGCAGGGGTTAAATGAAACATTTAGCATAAAATGAAACAAAAACGAGTTTGTCATAATAATGAAACAAATATTCAAATAAATATCTTCATATATATATAACTGAATTGCCTGTAAGTTCAAGTTGGAAGTAATACCTGACCAAATGAATAATTCTGGCACAAACATAATCATATGTTATTCAAGTAAGCACATACTAAAAATATCTTTATACACAAAGCTTCTCACCCAAGCCATGTTGACAGCCATAAGTACAAACCTGCATACAAAGATTTTTCTTCAGCAAGACATAATCATACTATGTAGGCCTATGAAGTAACCAAACAAGTAGTTATTTCTTCACGGCCAATTTTTGGTTGTCTATCCAATATTATGCAAATCTGTTTACAAAGGTAGGCGCTGACCAGATATTGCCTACCCTATTCAACTATTATCTTCTATATATTTTTATGCATCTCTATTTAGTTGGGGGAGTCAACATAATTAGCAAACCTGAGACAAACACAGAAGGAAAGAAAAAGGGCAAGTTCAAAAACTTTAGTTCAACAGCAAAAACAAATTCAAAGTCTGTAGTTTCAACCTTTAGTTCAAGCAACTAGGCCTCAAAAACATTCATGCTTATTGATTCACAAGCATATTTTGGTGAGTAAACTTATTATTTTCAATTTAAAACTTTATATTTAACTCACAAAGATTTGTGCTTGGATGTCTGTTTTAAATAAGTTGTCTTGAATACTTCTTGTTGTTCTGTAATATATGAAGTTGTACTTCGGGGGCTTTGAATAACTGTACAGAGTAAAGCTAAGAAATTTCAAATACTTCTTCATGTAGATGGTTTAAAACCTGGATATTGATGCAAACTTAAGTTGTTATCCAAATCATAGGCCTAAAATTTTGTTTTGAGGTTTAACAGTATTTATCAATACTGTTTATGCAAGTACCAGGAAACAGAGAATTAAAGTCAAAACTTTGAATGTTTAAATTTGTAAATTTAATAACATGATTTGATTTCATATACATAATTTGGATTTTTAACATAAAACTTTTGGTTTTTAAGCAAAGATATTCAGAGCAGTTTTAAAGAGGAGCTGTAATGGATTTTCCTTAATTTTGAATGATGGAGTTAATCTTAATTGTTGTCAATTGATAGAAAGCAAGATTGTAACCCTTTTTACACAAGAAAAATGTCAAATTATTTTTCGAAAACATAGATTATGAGATTGGGATTAAAGTAGGGTTTTGGGCATGAGTTTACTTGGCTCTGTAAATTTCCGTTCGCGACTCGTAGGATGGATCGAATGCGACGTGTGTCAAGGGAAAGGTTAGGCAGGGACTGGACGTGGTGTAGGCGGAGGGGTTTCGCCTCTGGTGGTCATGGATGAAGAGGCGGGCCATTTTTCTCGATGACATTCGAACCTTGGGTTCGAGCATCCGGTCATTTTTTGATCTGATAATCTTCGAAGGGTTTTGTGTTTGAATTTTGGTAGCTGAGTCGTTTTGGGATTTGCTGGTGGTAGCGCAAGTTGCCGGAGGTGAGGTGAGCCACCGTGCACGTGCATGGTGGCGTAGTGGTGTTCGTGGGTCTGTGAGTAGGCGCGTACTCGTACTCGAGTTAATTGAATGTTGCTTCGAGGTTGTCTTCGGGCCGTTTGAGTGCGTGGCTACAGCAGTACGATTTTATAAATAAAAAAAAAATAAGTGAGGGGAAGAACAGGAAAAGGGAGAAGAAGGGGGAACAGGAAAGATGGGACGTGGGAAATCACGAGAGAAACTCGAGTGTTCTCGAGTAAAGGGTGGTGCGGTCTCGGGTGCTTTCTCATAGGACGTGTATAATAATTTTTGTGTAAATGTTTAACTAAGTTAATTAAACAATAGTTAGTTAGTTAGTTTAAATTTAAAAGTTACTTAAGAAAAGTCTGTAGAGATAGGTGACTAATAATAAGTAATTAGAATGTAATTTCTACTTGAAATTTAAAATTGATAATTTTAAATTGATGATAGATGGTTGGTTTAAATAATTTGTGACATCTGAGTAACTAGTTAATCTATAATAAGTAAGTTATGAATTAATAATTAATTAGGAATCAACTAATTAACTGAGTAATTAATAATAATAAATAAATAAATAGTTGGTTAATCAAGTAATTTAATTATGAGTCGATAGTTCATTAATTAAGTAGCTTAATTAAGAATTAATTGTTGATTGATTAAGTAATTAGCAGTTAATAAAAGGGTAATTAAGTTTTATTAATAAATAGTTAAAGTTTTTAAATAATGACCAGGTAATAGTTAATTATGTAATTAAAGTTAAATCACTTGAGTAGGGAAGTAACTAAATTAATAGTGTGAAATAAAATGTAATTAGGATTTAATAGTTGATTAAGAAATCATTAAGACATTTGGAATGAAATAAGTAACTAATTGTAAGTAAATAATTTGAAAGGAAATAAGTAATTAACTGTTAATCCATGATTTAGCAAACAGGATCAAGCGATGAATTCTCAAGTAATTGATTTTAAATCAAATTAATTGCAATGAGAATTTAAATGATTGCTTATGGATTGTTGTGTATGTAGAATGTCTGATTTGTGATGTTTAAATTTATGATATTTTGTGGTGCTCTCTGATATGCCGTGATATATCTATGATGTTTGTATATGTTTTATCTGTGATAAATGCTATGTTAATTCAATCGTTGAATTTAAATAATTTAAACTGTTAAGTTAATTAGACAACTTGGCCCTTAAAATGGCGTTTGGATTTCGATGAGACCGGGATCGGAAGAATCAAATTTGATTCTCCGAAAACCACGTCGATCCAATTTAAACGTTAGGTCGTGAATCCTCAAATGAAGATCGAGATTGTGTTTTCAGAATTCAAGGGTTATCGTCGTTAACTCTGAGGGTGATTCCAAAATGAGTGTGACGAGATAATGCCTTCGGTTTCGTTCGAACCCGGAACGAACTTGTATGGATTGAATGCTTTCAACACATCGTCAGGCGGACGATGAGCATTCTAAGTGATATGTTCTATAAAGGTAATCGTAGCCTCAAGCCTCATCAACCGGGAATGGCTAAAACAGCGGAGATGCAGCAAGGTTAGGTGGGTCATGCCCAAGCAGGACAAGATATTTCCCCTGTCTAGATGTCCCTTTTTATTGGGCTTAGTGGGTGGTTGGTCGCGCCAACCACGGGGTTTATCTAGTTCGGGATTGTTCAGTAAGGAATGGTTCCGGCCTTGTGTTGTAGGGGGTCGGGAGTGATCCTCGGTACGGTGATCTAGGCCCCGTACTGTGACGGGCGGTACCCCAGTAGCCCTGCCATTGTCGGAAATCCATTTTCCCTACGAGACCCTACGATTTTGATTTGTATTACCCACTTTTGTGGCTAGTAGCTAGAATTAAATAGATGTAACAATTTCGTCTATTTTTTATTTACTTGAAAACCCTAGACACTATTATAATATCTGATGATTTCCTATGAAATGTTTTGGTTAGCGTAAGGTAAAAACTTACCCGTATTTATTTGTGGGGAGTCTTACGTGATACCTTTATTTTGAAATGATTTTCAAAGTTAAGCAACTTTAACCTGTTTACTCATACCAGACCCATGTCTGACCCGGAGTTTATATTTTGTGTTTTCATAAACTCTTGGGTACTCAAATTTTTATGAGTAGCCAAGTGATAGGTTCGGACTTTGATTTCTGGAGGAGCTTGGAGAAGGAGTTTCCAGACGTATGTAGCTATCTATCTAGTTCCGCTGTGTCAGTAGTTGATGTATGATGTACCTCTGATGTATATTGTGATAGTTGTAAGTATGACTATCATATATATTGATATTGTATAACTCTGATATATGTAAAACTATGTAAAATTTATGTGATATATTATATTTTGTTCCGTTCCGCTGTGAGATTCTGATGTTGATGTTCTTTCCTTTCTCTTTCTCTTCTATTTCTATCCCTTTCTTTCTAAATGATGATAAGTCTTTCTGGTAGTAGAAGGGCGGGTCGTCACAATTACCCAATGTATTTAAAAGAATTAATTGTTTAATTACTTAAAGATTTATTAATCACGGTGATTAATTTATTTATGTGATTAATTAATGGTTAATTAATTAAGGTAATTAATTAAAAGATAATTAATTAAGAGTTAATTAATTAATGTGATTAATTAAGATTTATTTATTAATTAAGGATAATTACTTAATGAAAGTCATTAAGGAAAATTAATTAATAATTAATGGTTAATTAATTAATTAGAGGATGATTAATTGATTTCATCAAGGATTAATTAATTTATGTAATTAACTTCAGGTTAATTTATTTATATGATTAATTAAGAATGATTAAAGATTAATCAATTTATTATTAATGGTTAATTAATAGGTGATTAAAGGATAATTAATTAAAAATGGTTTGTTTAATTAATATTAATTAACTAGGATTAGTGATTCTTTTTTCCATATGTAATTAATCAGATTTAAATTAATCAGATGATTTATTGATCTTACTTATGGGTGTTTGGATTATATTGAATGTTTGAATTATTTGATATCCCCGGTGTGATACTTTGTGTAACGACCCATAAAGTTTTGTTAATTTTTAATGGTTTTATTTAGCGTACTTAATTAGATTTTTGAGAAATTTTAAATAATAATATTTTGAAACAAAATTTTTCGTTCTAAATCCAAATATAATAAATTTAATACACATGCGTTTCAAACATATATATAAAAAAAAATCAAACTTACATTTATTAAAATCAAACATACATATAAGATAATATAATAAATTATAATATAGTATAGTATAACTGACATGCCTAAATGTATGTCTTAATAACTAACGCATAAAGTTCCTATACGTATATATCATTATACTAATAAAAAAAATCAAACTCCCTGTTAATAAATATTTCATATTTGTAAATAATTTCAAATTCTCACTTTTTACGTGATAAACCTACTAATAAAGAAGAAAAGTACATATTGAATAGTAGTGTGCTTTACTGCATGCACTGACACATTCTATTAAAATAAATTGTTCGAGGTAACGGTACCTTTAATTTTGACTTTATTTCTCCCGTTTCAAAATTTGAACGTGATATCCATTCAAGCTATTAATCGCCTTAATTGGTCTAAATCAGTGGGTAGCTATCATTTTTTCCTACCGTTCAAATTATTATTTTCTTTAGTAAATTTTTCAATCTTTGGATAGATTTCCCCATTCCTTGAATTCAGCTTACCTTGCCGTTTCCATTTTCAATGTATTCAATAAATTTATTCGTGACCTTCTTTGACTTTATATTGGCTCATTTATTTTCTTTACTGTTTAATTGCTGTAAATATTCACCAAATCAAAACGTTTGACAGTTACTCTTCATTTCCTTTTCTTTTTTTTGATTAAATCACGTTGATGAATCAATGGGCAATTTCCGTTTCTTTTACAATTAAAACTTTGAAACGTGCTGGACAAAAATAATAACAAATTGCTCAGCTCAAATCCAGGGAATTTGACAGTTGATATTATCTTATTCTTTCTCCTATTTTATACATATTCGTTTCCTTTTTTTTTATGATTTCGGTTACAGAATAAATTTAAGCTATATATTTTCTTCCTATTGAAGTTTTATTACCTCTCCATCCTCTCTGCTTTTAATATATATGCTTGCCTAAATTCATCTTCATGTTTCTCTCGCCATTGAAAAAAAAACAAAACAAGACTAGCTGTTTCATCTTTTGCCTTTATAATTTTCCGTTTGCTTACATTTCTTTGCCCATTCTTTTTTCCCCTTTATCCTTGCCTTTTCAAACTGATGGCGTGATGTACAAACATCAAAATTAATTGCTTTAAAATTCTAGCTATATCATAGGGTGACTGTTGATAGTGCATTCATTTTGTTTCGTTCAAAATTCCCTTCCGTTTCAAAATTCAAAGTGTGCCATCCAATCAAATTTATCGCTTTAATAATATTTCCTAAATCTATGCTTCTAGGTGTTGTTATGTCATCTCTGTATTTTGGGGTGATAATTTTTTGAACGTTTGATAATAATAATAAATCTTCTTAATATAATAGGCAATGAATTGAGATCTAGGAAATAAATAAATATAAAACTTACAACCTGCCAAATAATAAAATTGCTTTAATTGTATCGTTGATTTTGAAACATATAAAATTCTATACGTTCTTTACGCATTCATTTATTTCCTTTCTAATTTCCTATACGTTTTATTTCAATTATTTATTTCCTCTCTAAATTCCTATACGTTTTATTCCATTCATTTATTTCCTTTCTAATTTCCTGTACGTTTCCATTTCAATCAAATTTATACCCTTCCTATTCATTTTTCTCTCCACAATCAGCCTTTCTTCTCTCCTCTCTATTCTTCTTACCTCTCCACTTATGTCTGCACCCCCACTTTTCACGTGAAACCACTCCTTCCTCCTCCGCCTCCCCTCCTTTTCTTGTATAGCCGGTAGATGATGCAAGTTAGTATTATATATGTACATATTTAACTTGTATCTATATTTTGATTTTTTTTTTTTCGTTTATAATATATGATGCATTCAGTTAGTTGATGAATGTAGTTTGTTTAAAAAGGTTAGATTAGATAAGTTGATACAATTTAGGTCTGCATTTGTATTTTATGTATTCGATTGCATGTTTTATACATTTGTTTACACATATTTTATGTTAAGGATTTCAATTTTAATATTGCAGTAGACTAGGGTACTTTTATATTGGTATATTGATATGAAGGGACAAACCCATATTGATTCTCTGACTAACATTTATTTTAATAAAATAAGTATGTTTATAGCATACATATTTACAGTAATAGGTTACAAGGTATATTATAAGTTACGAATATTGATTTGTAAGCTATATGTATACATAGTATAATAATTCTTTGAGTCTATGTTTAAATGTTTACAAGGTAAGCTATATATATATATATATATATATATATATATCTATAAGCATATATTATATTATATAAAGCAAGACTGTTTGATTATACACATGGAATAAAGTACTGTAAGTATATGAAGTTAAAAATCTCTGTTTTTTTTCCTCTTACGGTCAATGATAAAAGTATATGTATATTTATTAATTTTTATATGTGTATATGATATATTTAAATCAATGTTAGTTTATACGTATATAAGTCGGTTTATATAAATAGGTTTACGTATAGTATATATACATATAAAGCTTTGTCTATGTGTTATATATATTGGTTTTGTCATTTACAGTTGTGTACAGTTGGTAACATTTCAAAACATAACATGATAATTTATGATATTGGTAAAGTAGTACATATTTTTTTGCATAAGGGTTTGAATTTATACAAAGTGTCTGTATTTATATTATAGAAATTTAGTTATCTTTGGTTCATCGGTCTGTTGTTTAAATAGAGTATATACACTGATGTTTTACAAAGCGTATTAATTTAATTTATGTTTAAATTTATTTTGATTTTGAATAAGTATAATACATATATCCCTCTTATTTAAATATATGTTTTAAAGGAAAATTCGTTTTAGGGAATAATTTATAACTTATATTTTCTTTTCCGATTATATCAATACGATTCTGATTCGTTTCCATCAAACTCTATCTTTCAGCTTTGCACGTCAAGATCCACTTTCATTCTTACTTCGCTTTGCGATTTTGTTTGGATTTGTTCGATTTTCTAGAGCGTGACCAAAATTCATAGCTTGCTCTGTTGTCGATCTTCTTTAGCCTCGAAAGGTGAGCAATCACTCACGATTAACATTCCTTTATTTATTAAATTTGATTTCAATTGAAACGACAATTGAAATATGCTGCTGTTAGTTGTTTTTACTGTTATGACTGCTATTATCTGTATCTATTCACCTATGACACCTGACACCATTATCGGTTAATTATTTATGTGATAATAATACAAATTGGTTGATAATTGATTTTTGATTGATTGTTGTTTAAATTGGATGTTAATTATTATTGTTAAATGATAACTAGTTTGCTAGTTTAAGTTGGGGTAGTATAGTTTACAAATTTAACGGATTATATATGATGGACCTTAATTTATTAAAACCTGACCCTGACATATGTAAATTTGATTAGTTAAATTTGACCCATTAATTGTCGTAGAAATTGATAAATTATACTCTAAATATTTGAACGTAGTTTGGATTAATTGTTGTAGCTTTAAACTGAAATTTAAAAAGGAACGACAAGTGAAAAACTGTAATGTAATAATCTTTAATCTACATGAAATGATAGTGTAGATTCTAGAAATAATTATACAAGTAACAATGCGAATTAATACGATTATTTCGGGGTTATTTGATTTATTTATTTAATTGTTATTGATTGTTGTTATTGTTTGTTTATTTACTTTGACACCATCCCTGTCATCACACTGCAAGTTCCCTTTGTTATGTTTGTTTTTGAATTGAAATGGGTTGAAATGATAGACCCAAGCGGTTTCCATTTAATCAAATTTGGGGTTACGGGTTGAAATGCTATCCACCCGTATACATTTAGTGTACGGATTGAAATGATAATATCCGTAACACTTGACCATGAGATAAGAAATATATGGTCTTATTTAATGTAAATTCTTAAATACATGTATAAAGGGTAATGATAAAGATAGAGTTAATTATGTCTAGTTTAATCAAAGATTTGATTTAATACATAAATCATGATAAATATCTATGTAAATTTTATTCGGAAAAATTTTGCAATAATATTGAACAATTAAGATTGGGAGATAAATTTGGGTTATTTTTAATGGTATTCAGATAAGGATTTATTTATTTAAATCAATTTGAAATTTATCGAAGGAGATATTTCACGTTTAAATAAATTAAGAAATATTGAGTAAAATGTAATTTAAGGTCACTAAAATGATATTGAATCAAATAAGGGAGGGTTCAAGGCTAGATAATAACGATGTAAAAATCGAGAATCTATATGAAACTGTTAAATTTAAATTGTTATATATAAGCTATGAACCATAGTGTAATTAAATGGTGTAGAGGTTCGGTATGTATTTGGAACCAAGATAGTTGAATTGGTTATGTAGATAACTAACCGAACTTAGTGAAATTTGAGTTTGAACTAGATTGGAAATTTTATTTAGAAAACTAGATTGGGAAAATTTTAGTTGAAATGTTGAATACTTAAAATATGGAAACATATTGAAATAAACGGGGAAATTGGGATATCAAATCCAAATTTGGGAATTATAGATTTAAGTGGTTATTTTAGGAAGATTTAAACTAATAAAATGAGATTGGATTTAATTTAAATGGGAAGGTCGGGTTGATGTGAAACGATTTGTTAAGTTAAGGAAATTGAAAGTACTTTACTATATACATTATTTAAATATATAAATACTATCTTGGGAAATATGATTATTTAAAGCGAATTTGATATTTGGGTTTGAGGTATAAATTAAGTAAATGACCACGGTGTAATAGTGTATATTTCCACCCTGTAGATAGTTCTATGGACCCTTAGAGGATGGACATCCCAAACATCCTTTAAGTTATATTGTATTTCAGTTGATATTTCATTTGAGTTAAATTTATTGATATAAGAATGTTAATCCTGACTCGAGTGTTTTGTGTTTTGCTTTACGCTCGGGTCAGACTGAGTAATACAGCATTAGAGACTCACCTTTGGAGATTGGAGCTTCATTTGGAGATCCAACTATCGTTTCAACTTTCAGTTTTCTAGTTGACTGGTTCAGAGAAGTCATCGGCTCGTACTGAAGACTTTTCTGTATTCAAGAGATTCTGATGTATTTATTTTAAACTCTGATGTATATAGTAGCTTCATGAACTACTATTTTTTCTATTCCGCTGCATCATATAACTCTGTGTCTGTAATCTGTGTTTGATTTATTTACTGTATATTTTAAGTTTGCCAAATTAAATTAACAATTCGGTATTTTGAATTATTCAAGTCGGACATGTACGGTTTTAGTGTCGATTTGAATGGTCCAAATAGCGGGTCGTTACAGTTGGTATCAGAGCTTTGGCTCTAGGCAAAACTTAGCATATATGGTAAATTTATTTACAGAATCACTTTCGTTCGAGTTGAATCTCTTCCTTTTAACTCGATTTCCTTTGAATTTTGGAATGTCCCTCGGTTCCAAAATTCATTCTTGTCTCTCTCTATTTATATTCTTTTGATTCTGGAGTATCCAATAACTCCCCTAAATGATTGTAAAGGGGGATGAAAACTCCTTTGCAATTGGCATTGATTCACCGAAGATTTCTGTATCCTCGGTTTATGATGCTGCTATATCTATATGCCGAATTCTATCTATGGCAATCAAATGTCGATTTGCTTTAGAATTCCGCATCAATTATATTCCTGAAGTCACGGTTGACCCGGTTAAGGTCGCTCGAGATTTATAGAGGTATATCCATCTTCTATTTTGTATTTTGATTTTCTCAACTTTGTTGAGTCTATCTTCGTATCAGGATTCTATTGATTAGAGTTCCTCTAATTTAAATCTCCATCTTTGTTTGAAATCCATTCTTAAAATTATCCTTTGAAAATCGGGTATGTTTGCATTTTTGAAATTGTTTTATATATCGAAATTATTATTTTGATAACTATGATTTTATTCTTTATATAAAAGTGAAAATGTTTTCGATAAGGATAAATCAAATAAGAAATGTTATTCTATATAAAAAGGTTTTGAAAGGATTTTGAAATTTTGAAAAATTATAAGAAATTGATTATATAAAAACGATTTATAACTGAAGTGTTAAATTTGAAATTCGAGAATTGAATTTCGGTATTTTGAAATTGGTTTTAAGATTTTGGAAAATATATAAAAATAATACGATTTAAAAGTATTTTTCCGAATCAGAAAGGTTTCAAATGAGTTCAAATGAATTCCAATAATTTTGAAGAAATTTCAAAGGAGTTTTCAAGAAAATAGAAGTCCAGAACTCACTTATGTCGCTGGGGAATAATTTCGGTGATGAGTGCACGCATCATCGATATTGATTTTCGAGTTTCAAAGTGGGGGAGAGGCCACTTTAATAGCTTCGCTATGCGAGTGATTTTGGAAAACCGTTTGATTTCAAATTCCGAAGTATAATTTGATATTTGTGAAAGATATATGTATATATTTGAAATAATTTAAAATATACCGGTGTCCGATCCTCGAGTTTTGATTTGACTTAGATTAACCCTGTGTATAAAAAATTGATTTTCAACTTTGGATTTGAAATTTGATTTCACCGACTATTTTGAAGGTTCAAGCACTTCCAAATCAAGGTTTAAAAGTTTAAAAGGCTAAGAAATTTCGAAAGGTATAAAATATTTGATAAAGCGTATAAGTTGAGTTTTGTATGTTTAAGTTTGAAACCTTTTGTTAAGTAAATGAATATGACTATTTTGAATTATACTAATATGGAATTTAGTTTTGAAATGTATTGAAAAAAATTTAGTTTTAAAGAATGGTTTCAAAAAAAAAAAAAAGTAAATTGGATATTTCGAGTAGAAATAAATAGTTTAAAGGTTTTAAAGGGATACTTATAAATTTGGAAACCGTTTTTGAGTATAATTGATTTTGAGAAAATATTTGGTTTTGAAATTAAATTGAAATTAAAAAACCAGTATTTATATGGTAATGTTGGAAATAAATTTGTTTGACTTGAATCAGGAAACTGGGATTATTTTATAAACCTGTTATTTGGGAACTTTGAAATTAAGAGATCTAAATTGGAAGAAAATTTCGTAAAATCATATATGATTTTGAAACTGAATTGATATTGAAATGATTTGAAATTGAGAACCTTACATTATTAAGCACTTGATTTGGGAGCGGTCGAACTTATATAAAATGGATTTGTATAAGTATGAAGTTGATTTGAAATCTATTGATTTGAAAGGTACTCAATTTGGAAAGAGATTTTATATAATCGAAGTCTATATAAGTATGATTTGATCTACTATTGATTTGGAAAGTATTCGATTTGGGAAGAATAGAATCCTATATATATATGGACTATATATAAGTACAATATTTGAAAGTGATTTGAAAGGTACTATATAATATATATTTTCCAAGTAAGGATATGGAAAGTGCCTTCTGCTTGATATCCGCTTTATGGCCACAGCGTGGATTCATTCTATCGATATTATTCTCTCTGATTTTCGGTTTTCCGGATGTAATACTCGAGTATTCCCACCGTGGGCAACCCATGGTTTCTTTTTCTCTCGTGAATGCACAGCGAAATTGCCTGGCTGAGTCTTGCCTAGGGGTACGGATTGTTTCCTGGGGGAACCAGGCGTTACCATTGTGTATCCTGCAATCTGTGTAGGTCGCGAATAGTAGCGCAAGTGCCTGGCTGAGTCTTGCCTAGGGGTACGGATTGTTTCCTGGGGGATCCAGGCGTAACCATTGTGTATCCTGCACCCTACTAGTCATCATGGCGTAACTCGCAGGGCTGTGAAAGCTTACGGATATGGATTGTTTCCTGGGGGAACCAGGCGTAACCATTGTGTATCTGCGAACCATGATCGGACAAAGGTTTTTGGTTTGATTGTTTTGTTTGGATCGTACTTTCCATATCTATTGTTTTAAAAGGTTTCTCCAAGTATTTTCACTGGGTGTTGAAACAAGTCTACTTAGTACTTGAAGAATTCTAGCTTTGCGCCTGATCAACGCATGGCCAAAGTCTGCAAGAACGAGGATAAACTTGTTGAAACATCGAGTTATAAAAGTATTTTCGAAAGGAAAATTTATTTCGATATAATAATATTTTATTATAAAAGTATTTTATACGAAAATATTTTCAACAAGAAAATTCTATATTAATTTTGAAGTAAAAAAAAAAAAATTCTTATGGTTCTAGATTTATCATTCATGCCCGATACTATTCTTTTGAAGCTATCTTATCTGATCAGCTTATTTACTCACCTATATTCTGTTTCCTGAAACTAACTTCCTTTCCTTTTTGAATATAATCTTTAAAATATTGTTATTTATATACTTCTTAGTTTAATACAAGGTTTTAAATATTGTAAATATTTTAGAAGTTATTAAGTAAATACAACATATTTAAAGAATGATTCTTAATTTATTGATAATATTTGAAAAGTATTTCGAGATAAATTTACAGACTTATGAATTATAGATTTAATGTTTTCAATAGCTTCTGTGCAAATATAACTAATTATGTAAATAGATTGTTTTCAAATAATTTCATATATTTGTTAAGTGTTACTTAACATATTTAATTCCAATGGGTTTTGAATATACTTTTTTTAAGTATTAAAGAAAATTTAATTTCAAATGAAGTTTTCAAATAAATATTTCAAATAAAATGTATATAGTTAAATAAATTGTTAATCCTTGTCTTTCAATCTATTTATCTTTCTAGTCATTTCTATTCTCCTCCCTTCTTCCTTTTCGGGGACGAAAAGTTTTGAGTGGGGGAGAGTGTAACGACCCATAAAGTTTTGTTAATTTTTAATGGTTTTATTTAGCGTACTTAATTAGATTTCTGAGAAATTTTAAATAATAATATTTTGAAACAAAATTTTTCATTCTAAATCCAAATATAATAAATTTAATACACATGCGTTTCAAACATATATATAAAAAAAATATCAAACTTACATTTATTAAAATCAAACATACATATAAGATAATATAATAAATTATAATATAGTATAGTATAACTGACATGCCTAAATGTATATGTCTTAATAACTAACGCATAAAGTTCCTATACGTATATATCATTATACTAATAAAAAAAATCAAACTCCCTGTTAATAAATATTTCATATTTGTAAATAATTTCAAATTCTCACTTTTTACGTGATAAACCTACTAATAAAGAAGAAAAGTACATATTGAATAGTAGTGTGCTCTACTGCATGCACTGACACATTCTATTAAAATAAATTGTTCGAGGTAACGGTACCTTTAATTTTGACTTTATTTCTCCCGTTTCAAAATTTGAACGTGATATCCATTCAAGCTATTAATCGCCTTAATTGGTCTAAATCAGTGGGTAGCTATCATTTTTTCCTACCGTTCAAATTATTATTTTCTTTAGTAAATTTTTCAATCTTTGGATAGATTTCCCCATTCCTTGAATTCAGCTTACCTTGCCGTTTCCATTTTCAATGTATTCAATAAATTTATTCGTGACCTTCTTTGACTTTATATTGGCTCATTTATTTTCTTTACTGTTTAATTGCTGTAAATATTCACCAAATCAAAACGTTTGACAGTTACTCTTCATTTCCTTTTTTTTTGATTAAATCACGTTGATGAATCAATGGGCAATTTCCGTTTCTTTTACAATTAAAACTTTGAAACGTGCTGGACAAAAATAATAACAAATTGCTCAGCTCAAATCCAGGGAATTTGACAGTTGATATTATCTTATTCTTTCTCCTATTTTATACATATTCGTTTCCTTTTTTTTATGATTTCGGTTACAGAATAAATTTAAGCTATATATTTTCTTCCTATTGAAGTTTTATTACCTCTCCATCCTCTCTGCTTTTAATATATATGCTTGCCTAAATTCATCTTCATGTTTCTCTCGCCATTGAAAAAAAAACAAAACAAGACTAGCTGTTTCATCTTTTGCCTTTATAATTTTCCGTTTGCTTACATTTCTTTGCCCATTCTTTTTTCCCCTTTATCCTTGCCTTTTCAAACTGATGACGTGATGTACAAACATCAAAATTAATTGCTTTAAAATTCTAGCTATATCATAGGGTGACTGTTGATAGTGCATTCATTTTGTTTCGTTCAAAATTCCCTTCCGTTTCAAAATTCAAAGTGTGCCATCCAATCAAATTTATTGCTTTAATAATATTTCCTAAATCTATGCTTCTAGGTGTTGTTATGTCATCTCTGTATTTTGGGGTGATAACTTTTTGAACGTTTGATAATAATAATAAATCTTCTTAATATAATAGGCAATGAATTGAGATCTAGGAAATAAATAAATATAAAACTTACAACCTGCCAAATAATAAAATTGCTTTAATTGTATCGTTGATTTTGAAACATATAAAATTCTATACGTTCTTTACGCATTCATTTATTTCCTTTCTAATTTCCTATACGTTTTATTTCAATTATTTATTTCCTCTCTAAATTCCTATACGTTTTATTCCATTCATTTATTTCCTTTCTAATTTCCTATACGTTTCCATTTCAATCAAATTTATACCCTTCCTATTCATTTTTCTCTCCACAATCAGCCTTTCTTCTCTCCTCTCTATTCTTCTTACCTCTCCACTTATGTCTGCACCCCCACTTTTCACGTGAAACCACTCCTTCCTCCTCCGCCTCCCCTCCTTTTCTTGTATAGCCGGTAGATGATGCAAGTTAGTATTATATATGTACATATTTAACTTGTATCTATATTTTGATTTTTTTTTTTTTCGTTTATAATATATGATGCATTCAGTTAGTTGATGAATGTAGTTTGTTTAAAAAGGTTAGATTAGATAAGTTGATACAATTTAGGTCTGCATTTGTATTTTATGTATTCGATTGCATGTTTTATACATTTGTTTACACATATTTTATGTTAAGGATTTCAATTTTAATATTGCAGTAGACTAGGGTACTTTTATATTGGTATATTGATATGAAGGGACAAACCCATATTGATTCTCTGACTAACATTTATTTTAATAAAATAAGTATGTTTATAGCATACATATTTACAGTAATAGGTTACAAGGTATATTATAAGTTACGAATATTGATTTGTAAGCTATATGTATACATAGTATAATAATTCTTTGAGTCTATGTTTAAATGTTTACAAGGTAAGCTATATATATATATATATATATATATATATATATATATATATATATATCTATAAGCATATATTATATTATATAAAGCAAGACTGTTTGATTATACACATGGAATAAAGTACTGTAAGTATATGAAGTTAAAAATCTCTGTTTTTTTTCCTCTTACGGTCAATGATAAAAGTATATGTATATTTATTAATTTTTATATGTGTATATGATATATTTAAATCAATGTTAGTTTATACGTATATAAGTCGGTTTATATAAATAGGTTTACGTATAGTATATATACATATAAAGCTTTGTCTATGTGTTATATATATTGGTTTTGTCATTTACAGTTGTGTACAGTTGGTAACATTTCAAAACATAACATGATAATTTATGATATTGGTAAAGTAGTACATATTTTTTTGCATAAGGGTTTGAATTTATACAAAGTGTCTGTATTTATATTATAGAAATTTAGTTATCTTTGGTTCATCGGTCTGTTGTTTAAATAGAGTATATACACTGATGTTTTACAAAGCGTATTAATTTAATTTATGTTTAAATTTATTTTGATTTGGAATAAGTATAATACATATATCCCTCTTATTTAAATATATGTTTTAAAGGAAAATTCGTTTTAGGGAATAATTTATAACTTATATTTTCTTTTCCGATTATATCAATACGATTCTGATTCGTTTCCATCAAACTCTATCTTTCAGCTTTGCACGTCAAGATCCACTTTCATTCTTACTTCGCTTTGCGATTTTGTTTGGATTTGTTCGATTTCCAGAGCGTGACCAAAATTCATAGCTTGCTCTGTTGTCGATCTTCTTTAGCCTCGAAAGGTGAGCAATCACTCACGATTAACATTCCTTTATTTATTAAATTTGATTTCAATTGAAACGACAATTGAAATATGCTGCTGTTAGTTGTTTTTACTATTATGACTGCTATTATCTGTATATGTTCACCTATGACACCTGACACCATTATCGGTTAATTATTTATGTGATAATAATACAGATTGGTTGATAATTGATTTTTGATTGATTGTTGTTTAAATTGGATGTTAATTATTATTGTTAAATGATAACTAGTTTGCTAGTTTAAGTTGGGGTAGTATAGTTTACAAATTTAACGGATTATATATGATGGACCTTAATTTATTAAAACCTGACCCTGACATATGTAAATTTGATTAGTTAAATTTGACCCATTAATTGTCGTAGAAATTGATAAATTATACTCTAAATATTTGAACGTAGTTTGGATTAATTGTTGTAGCTTTAAACTGAAATTTAAAAAGGAACGACAAGTGAAAAACTGTAATGTAATAATCTTTAATCTACATGAAATGATAATGTAGATTCTAGAAATAATTATACAAGTAACAATGCGAATTAATACGATTATTTCGGGGTTATTTGATTTATTTATTTAATTGTTATTGATTATTGTTATTGTTTGTTTATTTACTTTGACACCATCCCTGTCATCACACTGCAAGTTCCCTTTGTTATGTTTGTTTTTGAATTGAAATGGGTTGAAATGATAGACCCAAGCGGTTTCCATTTAATCAAATTTGGGGTTACGGGTTGAAATGCTATCCACCCGTATACATTTAGTGTACGGATTGAAATGATAATATCCGTAACACTTGACCATGAGATAAGAAATATATGGTCTTATTTAATGTAAATTCTTAAATACATGTATAAAGGGTAATGATAAAGATAGAGTTAATTATGTCTAGTTTAATCAAAGATTTGATTTAGTACATAAATCATGATAAATATCTATGTAAATTTTATTCGGAAAAATTTTGCAATAATATTGAACAATTAAGATTGGGAGATAAATTTGGGTTATTTTTAATGGTATTCAATAAGGATTTATTTATTTAAATCAATTTGAAATTTATCGAAGGAGATATTTCACGTTTAAATAAATTAAGAAATATTGAGTAAAATGTAATTTAAGGTCACTAAAATGATATTGAATCAAATAAGGGAGGGTTCAAGGCTAGATAATAACGATGTAAAAATCGAGAATCTATATGAAACTGTTAAATTTAAATTGTTATATATAAGCTATGAACCATAGTGTAAATAAATGGTGTAGAGGTTCGGTATGTATTTGGAACCAAGATAGTTGAATTGGTTATGTAGATAACTAACCGAACTTAGTGAAATTTGAGTTTGAACTAGATTGGAAATTTTATTTAGAAAACTAGATTGGGAAAATTTTAGTTGAAATGTTGAATACTTAAAATATGGAAACATATTGAAATAAACGGGGAAATTGGGATATCAAATCCAAATTTGGGAATTATAGATTTAAGTGGTTATTTTAGGAAGATTTAAACTAATAAAATGAGATTGTATTTAATTTAAATGGGAAGGTCGGGTTGATGTGAAACGATTTGTTAAGTTAAGGAAATTGAAAGTACTTTACTATATACATTATTTAAATATATAAATACTATCTTGGGAAATATGATTATTTAAAGCGAATTTGATATTTGGGTTTGAGGTATAAATTAAGTAAATGACCACGGTGTAATAGTGTATATTTCCACCCTGTAGATAGTTCTATGGACCCTTAGAGGATGGACATCCCAAACATCCTTTAAGTTATATTGTATTTCAGTTGATATTTCATTTGAGTTGAATTTATTGATATAAAAATGTTAATCCTGACTCGTGTGTTTTGTGTTTTGCTTTACGCTCGGGTCAGACTGAGTAATACAGCATTAGAGACTCACCTTTGGAGATTGGAGCTTCATTTGGAGATCCAACTATCGTTTCAACTTTCAGTTTTCTAGTTGACTGGTTCAGAGAAGTCATCGGCTCGTACTGAAGACTTTTCTGTATTCAAGAGATTCTGATGTATTTATTTTAAACTCTGATGTATATAGTAGCTTCATGAACTACTATTTTTTCTATTCCGCTGCATCATATAACTCTGTGTCTGTGATCTGTGTTTGATTTATTTACTGTATATTTTAAGTTTGCCAAATTAAATTAACAATTCGGTATTTTGAATTATTCAAGTCGGACATGTACGGTTTTATTGTCGATTTGAATGGTCCAAATAGTGGGTCGTTACACTTTGTGATATAAATTATTTTGATTTGAGCTGTGATGAATGTTAATTTATTTATTTGTGATGAATTTATATTATTTATCTGTGAATCTGTGAATGAAGATAAGCGTTATACGATTATACCACTTATCGATATTGCTGTGTTTGGATTGTGATGATTGATGATGTTGGATTATGATGATTGATGATGTTGCACTATTGTGTAAAACCCTTGGACTACACCATACACACATTAATATTGATTGCACGAGGGAATCGGTTAAGTCATAGATATTTGAATTCAATATTATTCAGAATGGTTTTGAAAATTGAATTTTGAATCCAAAAATGGTTTGGAAATTGGAATTGGGTTTAATATGAAATGCTTTTGAAAGGAGTTTGAAGATGAAAATTATGTTGAATAACTTGATAAAGTTTTGAAATTTAAATAGTTTAATTTGAATTTGAATTCAAGGTTTTGAAGTTGTATACATATATATGTATGTTTATTTGGAAATTATGGTCTAAAATGGTTATACAAGTTATGTAATGTATATATAAATTTTAAACCATTTTGAAGTGTATTAAATAAATTGTTTTTGAGGAATTTGGATTTAATTCAAATAGAACTTGCCAATGCTACGGCAATTCGTTGATTTTCTGGTTTATACTTTTAAAGGCTATAACTTGTGTATATTTGATCAGATTTTCCGAAACGAAAAATATTTGTTTTCAAATGATAATAGCTTTTAAATAAAGAAGGATTTCCAGTTTGTGTTGAAAGGATTTCAGTTTTGAAATGGAGCTGTTTTGAAAGCTATTAATGAATCTTTGTGAAAGATTGGTGAACTTTGTGAAGTGAATCTTTTTGTTTAAAAGATTAAAGTGGAAAGGTTTTGGGCTAAAGATTATGATTTAACTAAGATCCCAATATCCATATATTTTTGAAATCAAGCACTCACTATTCGGTTTAGCCGGGAGAGGACTTTATGTCATAGAACCCATTTAGAATAGTGATACAACATAAAAGATAGCATTTGAAGACTGGTGGTGAAGACCGGGTATTTTCGAGAACGAAAGGACTAACCACCGAATGTCTCTGCACTGAGTCGCGCCAGTATAGAGATCTCCATATGTTATGGGGAGTTCGATCGGGATAGTTAATACCCGGATTGCAAGGGCTTCTTTTGAAGTGCCTTCGGTTCTGTTCGAACCCGGAACAGACTTGTATGAATGTATGTCTGATATTACACTTTGAGATGTAAAGCTGGTTTCTATCAAATGCATTTCTATTTGGTGGCGTAGAATATATTCTCTTAGCTTAACACTCTTCCCTGAGACGTACGAGCTCAGAGTCTATATAGTTGATGGTAACTAGTGATACATTTCCATTTTGTAATCGGCATACGAAATGTTGTTGATCAAAGCATGGCTTTTTTGTAAAGCGTAGCTTTGTGGACGTGACCTCGTCGGACCTCACAACCCAGAAATGGTCGAAACAAGAAGAATGCAGCAAGGTTATGTAACGACCTGATATTTTCAACCATTCGCATCCAAACATGCTGGAATTGAATTGCTCAAAATACTAGATTATAAGTTTATATTTAACAAATCTCAGCATATACAGCAAATAAATAATCACAGAATCATAGACACAGAGTAATATAACAATATGCAGCGGAAATAAAATGAATAGTAGTTCATGAAGCTACTAGATATAGAGAGAGTTAAATAAGTTAAACAGAAGTGTCGAATACAATAATCAAATACAAGAATCAGAATACATCACTGGAATCAACCGAATATCTGAAAGCTGGATAGATAGCTGTATCTCCAAGAGAGGCTCCAACTCCAAAGGTGAGTCTCGAATACTGGTACACTCAGTCTGACCCGAGCATAAAGCAAAACACAAAACACTCGAGTCAAGATTAACATTCTTATATCAATAAATCCAACTCAAGTGAAATAACAACTGAAATGCAAGTAACTCAAAGGATGTTTGGGATAACCATCCTCTAAGGATCCATTAAACATTTATATGTACGAAAAGTAGATAATGCCAATGAGTAATATAAAGTATCAAAATAGCTTTAAGGCGTTACCATTATCCCCCTTAACACATTTTATATAAGCGTTATAGTCTATACAGCACTGTAAACTCAACTCTAAACTAGTGGGCTATAAGGGAGTACTCCATAGGTATAACACAAAACAAATCGTAGTGGTCACGCATAGGGATACAAGTATGGCAAGGCATATAAGGCAATACCCAAGGTAGTGAAACTACCGTTTGCCTGATCCGGGCTGGTGAGAAAGCATCACCGCAACGATCGCCACACCGTGAAACAATACTCTCAATTCAAGGATGCACACCAATCAAAAACAAGTAAAGAGTAGTATACGAAGAAGTGTGTTCGCTTAGAGGTGGCTAACCTCATTGGCCTGGCACGGCTCCTGTTTTAGTCATTTCAAATTCGACACAAGTGTCAAGGCTATCCACTATCGTTCTCTTTCTCTAATCATCAACGTACATCATTCCAACCACTTCATTCTGGATCACACTTCGCAAATAGTTATTAAAATGGTATTCGGTTTAGACAGTGAGTATGTCCCTACCCGATTCCGGTTTCTTTAATAATTTTCGTAATTATTCACTGATTAGTCGTTTAATAAATTTCAAAAACCAAATCAATTTCAATCTCACTTAGAATTTGAAAGCCAACATTCCATCCGTCTTTCTATATCAATTTCTATAATTTACGTTTCAAAACTTCCAAATTTACCGTTTCAAAACTCTATAATTCAACTTCAATTTTTATTTAAAACAATTCAAATATTGGTTCAAATTCATATATAGGTTTCATTCCATAATCATTTAAATTAAGTTAATTTAACATTCAAAACCATTTAACTTCACTGATGGATTCATTCAGTAATCATTTAAATTAAGTAAATTTATCATTTCAAAATAATTTCAATTGAATTTCCAATTCATTAAATCAATCACTTAAGTTTACCTACATTTTATCAAAAACTATGAATTAAATTAAATTAAATTCGTCAAGTTAAATTCTTTAAATTACAAGTCTCATAAGAATTTCCACCAATCACATTTTATTTCTTGTTAAAGAAATTCAATTTCACTTATTTACTTATTTAATTTAAACAAATTTCAAAACTTAATTTTTAAAAAACTCAATTTCACTTATTAAAGAATTCAATTTTATTTAATTATTAAATAATTTCAAAACTTAATTTAATAATTTACTTAGATTTAAACAACATTCTTTCATCAAACACTTTGTTAATCATAATACTTTGGAAATCAAAATTTAGAAATCATAATGCTTGGAATCATAACACTTCCCACTTAACTGTTTAAATATAAATAATGGCATATATAATAAAATAGTTCATAATTTAAAATATTTTATATAAAAATAATTTATATTAAAATAGTTTATATGAAATAAATTTATAAAGTAACATATATAAATAGTTTTAGTATAATTTTAAAAATACTCTATATAATAAAATAGCTTCCTCAAATTTTCAAATCGATTCAAATCGATTCAACTTCCACAATTTAAATTTAATCAAATCTCGAATCATCCTTTTTAATTTATTTCAGTTTCTCAATAAACCATTTCACATTATATCGATTTCAAACACAGATTTTTAACCACAAAATAAACCATTTCAAATTCAATATTTTCAAAGCTTTAAATATTCAAACATTTCAAAATAAGATTTGATAATTCCATATATATATATATATATATATATATATATATATATATATATCAAATTCACTTTACTATTATTTATTTTGAAATATTTACTTACTAAATCCATTGTCATTTAAATAAAACCCTAAATTTCAAATGACTAAATATTTCCTTCAAATCATGTAAACTTGAAATATTCGTCTAATCACCTTAAACCAAATCAAGTTAGAAAAATCATATCCTTTAAAAAATCTCAAATTCAATAAGTTCCAAATCGATTTCTAATTAAATATATTTCTTAATTAAAATCAATTTCAAAGAAATTCAAAATCTATCTTCTCAACCTTAATTTATTAAATCATTATAAACTCTATATTAAAATATAATTTAAATAATTACTTAATCATACTATATTTTAATAAAATCAAACTTAATTATTAAGCTTATTTTATATTAAAACAAATTTATTCATAGCTTAAAATCAAGAATTTAACTATATATAAAATAACATTTATATAATGTCTAAAATCAATATTTATATAAAACCATATATTTCCTTCCAAAACCATAATAATCATTTCAAATTATTTATATATAGACCAACGGTGTCTGTATATAATTTTCTATCTTATGGTCAAGTGATACGGATATTTATCATTTCAATCCGCAATTTAAATATATACGCGTATATATATCATTTCAATCCGTAATCCCAAATTCAATGAAAATCGCTTGGGTTAATCATTTCAACCCATAACGATTTTCTCCTATTCTAAAGTCCGTTCGGGTATGTATCATTTTAAGCCATAGTGAATTCTATACTAACAGGGAACTTGTAGAGTGATAACAGATATGATTATAATATAACAGGCATATATCATCAATATAAATAATAGATAGTGGTGTCAGATGTCACAGGTGAACTGATACAGGTAATAGCATATATATAACAGTGTAAATAACTAACAGCAACATATTTCAATTGTCTTTCAATTGAAATCAAATTTAATAAATAAAAGAACATTAATCGTGAGTGATAGCTCACCTTTTGAGGCTAGAGGATAGACATGGGAATTGGGTTATGAATCCAAGCACGAATCCCAAACAAAGCAAAATTGGCATGAATTCGACAAGCTGATAGATAAGAATTGATGAACTAAATCAGAATCAGTTTGATGTAGACAACAATTATTATTTTCATTATGAAATCAATTTTTTAAATTTTAAACAAATATTAAAATATCATATTAAATTAAAATCAACGTTTTTTTTAAATAATATTATTTCCCATATACATCAAAATTGAAATATTATTATGTTATATATATATTTGAAAAGCTAAGTTCACAGATACTTACATATAAATTAATATATATAAAAAACCCATATATTTGACATACCATGTGTATTACATATTTACCCAGAGAAGCACCATACACAGTTAAACACCTAATATACAACATAATATAAAACATTTAAAACTCATATCCGAAATAATCTAGTTATATTATATTTTCTTTGAAAATCAAAATTTACATTGAATCACTTATCATATAAACTCTATATATGTACTTCAACACAAACTAACGTGTATACATATGATACAATTTACTGTAACCTGTATAAAAGAATAGGAACACTGTCCCAAACTAAAATATGGTAAGTATACTTACTGACTTAATATAACTCATAGAAACTTATGTGTAAAGCAGCACATTGTATACCAAATTATATAACTTAATAATATATACGTATACATAACAAATTATACGAACTTTTTACTTATAATAACATACAGTAATATATATATATATATATATAAATTCCTTTATATTATAGATATATGGGTGAAGTATTAAAAGGCGTCGAATACCATATTACGGTAAAATATAAAGTATATATACATATACAACATGTACAACACGGGCTACAACTTAAAATAATATCTACCATACTATAATATTTTATAATAAAATATAATACCCTACCGATATATGCTAATCTACAAACTTACTGCAGTATTTTCTACAGCCAACACATACTTGTTATACAGAATCACAACCCAAAAATATATGTAAATATTAATTCCTTTGTATAAATTCCCTTAAATTTATCAAAGGATATGCATATATATATATATATATATATATATATATATATATATACTAACAATATATAAAACTCTTTGTACGTAACCTATAATTTCAACATTATACCTATATATATACAACGATAAGAAAAACAAGTTATATATGCCCTGAATACATAGGTATATAAATAATCAGATTGCACGGACAAGCATGAGCTGGAAGAACTTACATAATATAAACACTGTTGGCTACTGAATGAGAACAGTAGATGAGGAAACATGTTTGTACCAATATCTATGCATAGAAGGTAGGGAAAAATGGAGATGGCCACTTGAGTTGAGGTGGCAGCGGAGCATGAGCAATGGGTATGCTCAGGGCGGAGCTCGACAAGGCTGTGGGGAGGTGCCGAGAGGAGATCGGTCCTGCATCAAGTGGTGAGAAGTGTAGGATCTAGATTAACCCTAGAGGGAGGGGGGGTGAATAGGGTTATAGCAAATTTTCTCGAACTAAACACAAAAACAAATTGCAAAGAAATAAATATGCTGAAAAGTAAATCACACACAAAATTTACCCAGCTTCGGCAACCCTTGCCTACTGCTGCATTCCAGATTTCTATTAGAATTAAACAGTCTCCCACTTACAAACACTCTAACAGACTCGCAGACCCTGCTACCGCCTATAGAGTTTTGCAAACTCGCACACCCTGCTCACTGAACTAATTCTAACTAGACAATTTGACACTACCTACAACCTAGGTGGTGATTTACTAAGACTTGATTCGAAAAGAACAAATAAAAAATAAAACTAATAAACAAAAACCCCCTTTAATAAAAATAAACCCAAACAAAAACTAAAACCCTTTATAATAAAACAAGGCCGACCCTTTTATTATTCTTTTCTTTGGCCCGTTCCTTTTGATAATAGCAGCTCTGTTCGATCTGAATTAGGGCTTTTGCTCTTGCGAAAATTAGGGCTTTCTTCAATTTCGATTTCTCTGGTTTGTGATGCTCTTTGCTCACTGCTTCTCTGATGATCGATTCTCTGGTTACTTTTGCTTGCGCTCGTTCGCAGCTGCTTCTTTGATTGAGTTCGATAGATTGTGGTATGTATTTTTTTCCTTTCGTTGCTGGTTTAATTGCTTGCTTGAACTCGATGCCGATGATGAATTTGGGTGCGGTATTTATATTAATTCCGATACACTTGAATTTGTTCGTATTGACTTCATTACTTTCCTAATTCTTGCTTTCCTGATTTCTGTGACATGATGCGCACGGTCTTGATTTTGTAGCGTTCGATTTTTACTTGAGTCATACGGTAGAAACTTTCCTCTTTCACTTGAATTTGATTTTGGACTTTTTCAATGATACGCAATTGAATTTTTGACTTGGTCATCTGATTATGTGAATGCGACTCCATGACTTGCCATTACCATTGCGTTGACATTTAATTGCAGGTTTTCACTAGTCAATTACTGCTTCGATTCGAGTACCACTGTGAGAAAAAATAGACTTTGGCCAACGTGTTCATCCTTGTAGCATATTTGACCTGTTCGAAACGTTTTTCTTGATTTTGTACACTGTGACTTTGGTTCTTTATATTGATCGAACTTGTTCATGTGATTCCATGGTAGCATTTGGTATTGCTTCGACTACTGTCTTGCATTCACTCTAAATATTTATGATACTGGGTTGTATTGATCTCGACATGCTTCATGTTGCCTTCATGTAGCTTGTTCTCTGGATTATGTGCACTATTTTTCCATTGAGTCTGATTTCAATACTTGCATCACTGTTTGTAGCTCAATGAAGTGTCTGGTCGTTGCATTTGTAGATTGCATTGTTGCAGTTTCCATATCTTGTGCTCGAGCTTGCATGCTTCATGTTCGTTGTGTCACTTTTGCATTGTTGTACTTGGTAGTCGTAGCATGGTTTGTGTTGTTTCTGTATATTTGCATTGTCTTTGTGGTTTTCATATTTGGGTTTGTTGTTGCATTCATGTTTGCTTTGTATCACTGCAAGCTTTGAATTGCATACTTCTTGCAGTCTTCATTTTTGCTGTTATGTTGGTGGCAATCTTATACAACTTGTATTTGCACTTGCTTTATTTGTAGTCTCTGGTATTCTTGTTGCTTCCCTGACCTTGTAGTTGTTCAATTGTCTTCTGTTCACCTGCATGTAGTTGGTTGTTTGCATTCATGAATCTTTCTGACTTGACTCCAGTAGTTGTACTCATGTACAATGCATTGTGGTCTTGTGGCAGTTGCTATGCCTTTGTGCATTGTGTTCATTTGAGTTGGGCATTGTTTTGCCTTTGATCTTTCTGAAGCTCGAGTTGCACACTGCTGTTTTTCTGTCGCAAGTGTATGTTTGCATCGACTTCTTATTCACTGTACTTTTAGTCATGTTGAACTGTTGCACTGAGTCTCTGGTTGGTGCATTGCCACACTGAACGTGATTCACTTCATGTTGATTTTTGAAATTTCACTTGAGTTGAATCCAGTTTCAAAAACTCGGGTTTGACCTTGTGCTCGTGTCATGATTTTAAATATAATGCACATGAGTTGAACCCGTCTTTTCATTTGGGTTTGACCTGTGCTCACCTGTCCCTGTAGCATTATCAAGTGTATATCGATGTGTACGGCCTTGTGGCATGTACAGTGATACACTGTGCATGTCACATTGTTCGTGTGTGATGAATTCAAATGTGAATGATGACGAACAACCTAAATAACTGAGGCAGATAATATTTTCAAAATCCATATTTTATTTTATATTGCACGAATATTTCTTTTTCAATTTTACTGCGTTAGTGAATATTTTTGCAGATTGCTCAGATGCTGGATTCTAACTGGAATGAAATTGAAGATAAACTACGAGTGTGAGTGATATGTAGTGAGGTCAACTGTAAATATGAAATTATGATGTATTGTAATCAAAGTTGTATAGTGAGAGCTTGAATTTGTACTATTCAAAAATTGTAATAAATATTTGTTTGAATAAAATTTCTGTTTGAATTCAAATTCCATTCAAATTCTGTGTAATTTATTTTATTCAACAAATATTTATTTAATTTATGAAAAATAAAATAGTACATTAACAAATACATTTAAATGAATATATATATATATATGTTTATTATCATCAAACAAATAATCATATAAACGCATATTCAACAATCTCCCCCTTTTGATGATAACAAACATATATTTAAGATTTTGATTGTGTTAAATGTATTTGATCAATGATATACTCTAATTGCTCCCCCTATTTAAATGCTTCCTCTCTACACGATGCTCCCCCTACATATATGCATACAAATAGAAATACACAAATGAACCTAGATGCAAATGGAAAATTATTTGACCTTTGCTTGATTTTATTTGACAAAATCTTAACTTTTCTCTCCCCCTTTTGTTATCAGCAAATGGATAATAGTGTTAGAGAAAATAGAGATAGAGTGATCGATATTAATCCAACATTAAACTCAAATTGAATATAAATATTAAACTTCAATAAAAATCAAACAAAAATCATAACTACCCTTGTTAGGCGCATATTCCACTTTTAGAATGATGGAAATGATGTTCTCATTAAAATCATACAGTTGTATCTAGTTGTGGTACATTTATATCAGGAATTTGAATATCTACTAATCATGCATAACCGTTAGGTCTTTTAAATGAGATTAGTAGTATTCCACTTTAATTTTAAAAATGAATTCAAGTATCTTCTGATCACGCATAACCGTGAGGACTTTTCAATGGGATTAGAATCAACTTGTTTATTTAATAAATCAATTTTGATATGCGTTCCATACATGCATAACCGTAAGGACTTTTAAATGAGCATGGAAGCACATAACAAATTCCAAGTAATTCACTCATGCATAACCGTGAGGACTTTTAAATGAGAGTGAATACTTAGGATTTTATTTTGTTTTATAAAATGAAAAACGAATGATTCCTGTTTAAAGTGCCACATATCGACAAACTATATTGAATTTTTGATGAGCGATGGCTGATAGAAATATGATAGACATAGAAATGATTATGGAATCTTTGCCCAACAAAAGGTTTTATAACTCTTGTTTGAATTTCTAAAGAAATTTTTCTAAAATATACAGTCTTCAGTAATGTATGAAAAATATCAACACTCATCACCTTTTTTTCAATCACTATTTATCTTTTCGATAATTATTAGGGAGTTAGACTAGTTAAAATTGTCATTTAAATTAAATTCAAAAATAATTATGAAATCAATTTTTCACAATGACTAATCTAAAAATATGAATAAAAATGATTTTCTCGAGGGGGTTATATGAGAAAATTTTCTGCTATTTGAAAATTATTTGAAATGAAAAATATGCAGATATTTTCTTTGAAAAACGATGCAGTTACTAAATGTCTCGAGAATCACGTTCAACTAGTAATTTTTCTATCAACTAGATTACCAGTATAATCTGCATTTGAATTTTTTTTCACTCAAAAATTATCATTAATTGAATTTGATCGACCAAACCATGAAGTGTGCATCAAAAATTTCAAACTCAATTTTAACAACGATTTAAATGACATTCTTTGAATTTGAATTGAAGCCGTGTAAATAATCAGAAAACCGTAAATAGAGTTAGCCGTATTATAACCAAAAATATTATCATCCAACAAAACACTATTTTTAATCCAAACTAATATATATGAAGTAAATCCAAGAATCTAGAGAATATAATTGGTCAACTATGTTGAACAAGTCAGAATCAAAATCATCATCTTTACAACATCTCAATATTGGCTGATTTCATTCAGAATACAGCGCAGATTATCACACTTAATATATCGATCAAATAAATATACCTTCACCTGTTTTACCTTTACGATAATTTTTCATGGTTTCTCATTGTGATTCTGTCACCTTTGTACTAGGCTAAGGAACTTTGCTTTGTTGTCCGTTGTATTTCTGGAACAGCCAAAATCCAGAGAACGATGTTGTTGTTCCTTAGCCTGCCACCATACCTACACGATGAAAGATTTTTGTGACCTATTTGTTTTTATAGGTCCATGATTGTTAGTGGCAGAAGCATTGTGAATAAACAATCCCTTTGGAACCCAAACCTGTTTAGTCTTTTTATTCTTGTTCCAACAAACATGAAATTTGTTTGTAGAATTCTTAGGAACCCAAACTTGCATAAATTCTGTGTTCTTGTTCCTATGACTACAATTTTCAACACGATGTCCAATTATTTCACATCTAGCAATTACACTCTTACTTTTTGCATTATCACCAACTTGTGTTTTCCCAAAGCCTAGTCCTTTTCTGTTGTTAGCAAAAATTCGATTTCCCAATAACATGTTGAATGATTTTTCTCCTCTTGAAAAGGTATTCAGAGATTTCTCAAGATTTTGGACTTTGACTTTTAGTGTTGTGTTTTCAGTTACAAGTGAGGTGCATCTATTTATAAAATCCTTTTACCTAGTGTCAATGGTTTCCTTAAGACTCAAGTTTTCTTTTTCAAGATTCTCAAAGCTATTCTTAAGTCTTGATAATTCTGAATCTAAAATTTTACATTTTTTACAGTCTAGGTTTTGAATATTTTCAAGTTCAGTTTCTAACCTAAAATTTTCACGAGCAAGTTCTCTCCTATCAGATTTCAGTTTTTCAATTTTAGCTTCAAGAGTATCAACTACTTTAGTAAGATCACAACACATAAAAACAAGTTCTTTATAAGAATAGTGACCTACCTTACTAGATTCCTCTGAACTTGCTTCTGAATCTGTTTTTGCCATAAGACACAAGTTAGCCTCCTCTGAGCTATTATTCGAAACTTCCTCTCCTTCTTTATTATCCCAAGTCGCTGCAAAGGCCTTCTTCTTCTTTTTCTTTCCTTTGTTGTTTTTGAGAAGTGGGCATTGTTGTTTGAAGTGGCCAAGCTTGTTGCAGTTAAAGCACGTCAGTTTATTATCGGAATTGTCAGAATCTTTTGACCTATTACCACTTGTTTTCTTCTTCCGTGGCTTGAATCTTGACCATTTATAAGATTATTGACAGCCATTGCAAGCTCTTCAATTGGATCTTCTTCTTCTTCATCGCTCTCTTCTTTGCTCTTTAAGGCAATTGTCTTCTTCTTTGATTCGGAGTTGTTGCGTTCCTCCTTTGCTTTTAGCTCAAGCTCATATGTCATCAAGTTACCGATCAACTCCTCCATGCTTAGTTTACTCAGATCTTTCGATTCTTGTATTGCCGTGATTTTTGCCTCAAAGCTCATTGGTAAGACTTGTAGCACCTTCCTTACAAGCTCTACCTCATTGAATACCTTCCCAAGCGCTCTAGCATTGTACACCAAAGTTGAAAAGCATCCAAACATGTCTTTTATGCTCTCGTCTTTGTCCATCTCAAAGTTCTCGTATTCATTGCTGAATAGGGCTAGACGAGACTCCTTGACTTGAGAAGTTCCTTCATGTGTCACCTCCAAGGTATGCCAAATTTCCCGTGCAGTTTTACAATGAGAAATTCTATTAAATTCAGTCTTATCAAGAGCACAGATCAAAGCATTCATGGCTTTAGAATTTGTAGTTTTTAATTTCTTATCGTTAGCATCCCACCTATCCTTAGGTTTAGGAATCTCAGTATCACCAACGGTTATAATGGGAGATTTGTAGCCAGTTTCAATAATGTCCCAAACGTCATAATCAACAGAACTAAGGTAAATACCCAACCTAACTTTCCAATAAGCATAATCATTTCCATTAAACATGGGTGGCCTAACAATAGATTGACCCTCAGAAAAAGCATTATTTGGTGGATTCATGACTCTAGAGTTAAAGAAAAATACCTCGCTCTGATACCACTTATAGGATCTAAATTAACCCTAGAGGGAGGGGGGTGAATAGGGTTATAGCAAATTTTCTCGAACTAAACACAAAAACAAATTGCAGAGAAATATATATGCTGAAAAGTAAATCACACACAAAATTTACCCAGCTTCGGCAACCCCTGCCTACTACTGCATTCCAGATTTCTATTAGAATTAAACAGTCTCTCTCTTACAAACACTCTAACAGACTTGCACACCATGCTACCGCCTATAGAGTTTTGCAAACTCGCACACCCTGCTCACTAAACTAATTCTAACTAGACAATTGGACACTACCTACAACCTAGGTGGTGATTTACCAAGACTTGATTCGAAAAGAACAAATAAAAAATAAAACTAATAAACAAAAACCCCTTTAATAAAAATAAACCCAAACAAAAACTAAAACCCTTTATAATAAAACAAGGCCGGCCCTTTTATTACTCTTTTCTTTGTCCCGTTCCTTTTGATAATAGCAGCTCTGTTTGATCTGAATTAGGGCTTTTGCTCTTGCGAAAATTAGGGCTTTCTTCAATTTCAATTTCTCTGGTTTGTGATGCTCTTTGCTCACTGTTTCTCTGATAATCGATTCTCTGGTTGCTTTTGCTTGCGCTCGTTTGCAGCTGCTCCTTTGATCGAGTTCGATAGATTGTGGTATGTATTTTTTTTCCTTTCGTTGCTAGTTTAATTGCTTGCTTGAACTCGATGCCGATGATGAATTTGGGTGTGGTATTTATATTAATTCCGATACACTATTTTTTCGTATTGACTTCATTACTTTCCTAATTCTTGCTTTCCTGATTTCTGTGACTTGATGTGCACGGTCTTGATTTTGTAGCGTTCGATTTTTACTTGAGTCATACGGCAGAAACTTTCCTCTTTTACTTGAATGTGATTTTGGACTTTTTCAATGATACGCACTTGAATTTTTGACTTGGTCATCTGATTATGTGAATGCGACTCCATGACTTGCCATTACCATTGCGTTGACATTTAACTGTAGTTGTTCACTGGTCAATTACTGCTTTGATTCGAGTACCACTGTGAGAAAAAATTGACTTTGGCCAACGTGTTCATCCTTGTAGCATATTTGACCTGTTCGAAACGCTTTTCTTGATTTTGTACATTGTGACTTTGGTTCTTTATATTGCTCGAACTTGTTCATGTGATTCCATGGTAGCATTTGGTATTGCTTCGACTACTGTCTTGCATCCACTCTAAATATTTATGATACTGGGTTGTATTGAGCTCGACATGATTCATGTTGCCTTCATGTAGCTTGTTCTCTGGATTATGTGCACTATTTTTCCATTGAGTCTGATTTCAATACTTGCATCACTGTTTGTAGCTCAATGAAGTGTCTGGTCGTTGCATTTGTAGATTGCATTGTTGCAGTTTCCATATCTTGTGCTCGAGCTTGCATGCTTCATGTTCGTTGTGTCACTTTTGCATTGTTGTACTTGGTAGTCGTAGCATGGTTTGTGTTGTTTCTGTATATTTGCATTGTCTTTGTGGTTTTCATATTTGGGTTTGTTGTTGCATTCATGTTTGCTTTGTATCACTGCAAGCTTTGAATTGCATACTTCTTGCAGTCTTCATTTTTGCTGTTATGTTGGTGGCAATCTTATACAACTTGTATTTGCACTTGCTTTATTTGTAGTCTCTGGTATTCTTGTTGCTTCCCTGACCTTGTAGTTGTTCAATTGTCTTCTGTTCACCTGCATGTAGTTGGTTGTTTGCATTCATGAATCTTTCTGACTTGACTCCAGTAGTTGTACTCATGTACAATGCATTGTGGTCTTGTGGCAGTTGCTATGCCTTTGTGCATTGTGTTCATTTGAGTTGGGCATTGTTTTGCCTTTGATCTTTCTGAAGCTCGAGTTGCACACTGCTGTTTTTCTGTCGCAAGTGTATGTTTGCATCGACTTCTTATTCACTGTACTTTTAGTCATGTTGAACTGTTGCACTGAGTCTCTGGTTGGTGCATTGCCACACTGAACGTGATTCACTTCATGTTGATTTTTGAAATTTCACTTGAGTTGAATCCAGTTTCAAAAACTCGGGTTTGACCTTGTGCTCGTGTCATGATTTTAAATATAATGCACATGAGTTGAACCCGTCTTTTCATTTGGGTTTGACCTGTGCTCACCTGTCCCTGTAGCATTATCAAGTGTATATCGATGTGTACGGCCTTGTGGCATGTACAGTGATACACTGTGCATGTCACATTGTTCGTGTGTGATGAATTCAAATGTGAATGATGACGAACAACCTAAATAACTGAGGCAAATAATATTTTCAAAATCCATATTTTATTTTATATTGCACGAATATTTCTTTTTCAATTTTACTGCGTTAGTGAATATTTTTGCAGATTGCTCAGATGCTGGATTCTAACTGGAATGAAATTGAAGATAAACTACGAGTGTGAGTGATATGTAGTGAGGTCAACTGTAAATATGAAATTATGATGTATTGTAATCAAAGTTGTATAGTGAGAGCTTGAATTTGTACTATTCAAAAATTGTAATAAATATTTGTTTGAATAAAATTTCTGTTTGAATTCAAATTCCATTCAAATTCTGTGTAATTTATTTTATTCAACAAATATTTATTTAATTTATGAAAAATAAAATAGTACATTAACAAATACATTTAAATGAATATATATATATATATATGTTTATTATCATCAAACAAATAATCATATAAACGCATATTCAACAATCTCCCCCTTTTGATGATAACAAACATATATTTAAGATTTTGATTGTGTTAAATGTATTTGATCAATGATATACTCTAATTGCTCCCCCTATTTAAATGCTTCCTCTCTACACGATGCTCCCCCTACATATATGCATACAAATAGAAATACACAAATGAACCTAGATGCAAATGGAAAATTATTTGACCTTTGCTTGATTTTATTTGACAAAATCTTAACTTTTCTCTCCCCCTTTTGTTATCAGCAAATGGATAATAGTGTTAGAGAAAATAGAGATAGAGTGATCGATATTAATCCAACATTAAACTCAAATTGAATATAAATATTAAACTTCAATAAAAATCAAACAAAAATCATAACTACCCTTGTTAGGCGCATATTCCACTTTTAGAATGATGGAAATGATGTTCTCATTAAAATCATACAGTTGTATCTAGTTGTGGTACATTTATATCAGGAATTTGAATATCTACTAATCATGCATAACCGTTAGGTCTTTTAAATGAGATTAGTAGTATTCCACTTTAATTTTAAAAATGAATTCAAGTATCTTCTGATCACGCATAACCGTGAGGACTTTTCAATGGGATTAGAATCAACTTGTTTATTTAATAAATCAATTTTGATATGCGTTCCATACATGCATAACCGTAAGGACTTTTAAATGAGCATGGAAGCACATAACAAATTCCAAGTAATTCACTCATGCATAACCGTGAGGACTTTTAAATGAGAGTGAATACTTAGGATTTTATTTTGTTTTATAAAATGAAAAACGAATGATTCCTGTTTAAAGTGCCACATATCGACAAACTATATTGAATTTTTGATGAGCGATGGCTGATAGAAATATGATAGACATAGAAATGATTATGGAATCTTTGCCCAACAAAAGGTTTTATAACTCTTGTTTGAATTTCTAAAGAAATTTTTCTAAAATATACAGTCTTCAGTAATGTATGAAAAATATCAACACTCATCACCTTTTTTTCAATCACTATTTATCTTTTCGATAATTATTAGGGAGTTAGACTAGTTAAAATTGTCATTTAAATTAAATTCAAAAATAATTATGAAATCAATTTTTCACAATGACTAATCTAAAAATATGAATAAAAATGATTTTCTCGAGGGGGTTATATGAGAAAATTTTCTGCTATTTGAAAATTATTTGAAATGAAAAATATGCAGATATTTTCTTTGAAAAACGATGCAGTTACTAAATGTCTCGAGAATCACGTTCAACTAGTAATTTTTCTATCAACTAGATTACCAGTATAATCTGCATTTGAATTTTTTTCACTCAAAAATTATCATTAATTGAATTTGATCGACCAAACCATGAAGTGTGCATCAAAAATTTCAAACTCAATTTTAACAACGATTTAAATGACATTCTTTGAATTTGAATTGAAGCCGTGTAAATAATCAGAAAACCGTAAATAGAGTTAGCCGTATTATAACCAAAAATATTATCATCCAACAAAACACTATTTTTAATCCAAACTAATATATATGAAGTAAATCCAAGAATCTAGAGAATATAATTGGTCAACTATGTTGAACAAGTCAGAATCAAAATCATCATCTTTACAACATCTCAATATTGGCTGATTTCATTCAGAATACAGCGCAGATTATCACACTTAATATATCGATCAAATAAATATACCTTCACCTGTTTTACCTTTACGATAATTTTTCATGGTTTCTCATTGTGATTCTGTCACCTTTGTACTAGGCTAAGGAACTTTGCTTTGTTGTCCGTTGTATTTCTGGAACAGCCAAAATCCAGAGAACGATGTTGTTGTTCCTTAGCCTGCCACCATACCTACACGATGAAAGATTTTTGTGACCTATTTGTTTTTATAGGTCCATGATTGTTAGTGGCAGAAGCATTGTGAATAAACAATCCCTTTGGAACCCAAACCTGTTTAGTCTTTTTATTCTTGTTCCAACAAACATGAAATTTGTTTGTAGAATTCTTAGGAACCCAAACTTGCATAAATTCTGTGTTCTTGTTCCTATGACTACAATTTTCAACACGATGTCCAATTATTTCACATCTAGCAATTACACTCTTACTTTTTGCATTATCACCAACTTGTGTTTTCCCAAAGCCTAGTCCTTTTCTGTTTTTAGCAAAAATTCGATTTCCCAATAACATGTTGAATGATTTTTCTCCTCTTGAAAAGGTATTCAGAGATTTCTCAAGATTTTGGACTTTGACTTTTAGTGTTGTGTTTTCAGTTACAAGTGAGGTGCATCTATTTATAAAATCCTTTTACCTAGTGTCAATGGTTTCCTTAAGACTCAAGTTTTCTTTTTCAAGATTCTCAAAGCTATTCTTAAGTCTTGATAATTCTGAATCTAAAATTTTACATTTTTTACAGTCTAGGTTTTGAATATTTTCAAGTTCAGTTTCTAACCTAAAATTTTCACGAGCAAGTTCTCTCCTATCAGATTTCAGTTTTTCAATTTTAGCTTCAAGAGTATCAACTACTTTAGTAAGATCACAACACATAAAAACAAGTTCTTTATAAGAATAGTGACCTACCTTACTAGATTCCTCTGAACTTGCTTCTGAATCTGTTTTTGCCATAAGACACAAGTTAGCCTCCTCTGAGCTATTATTCGAAACTTCCTCTCCTTCTTTATTATCCCAAGTCGCTGCAAAGGCCTTCTTCTTCTTTTTCTTTCCTTTGTTGTTTTTGAGAAGTGGGCATTGTTGTTTGAAGTGGCCAGGCTTGTTGCAGTTAAAGCACGTCAGTTTATTATCGGAATTGTCAGAATCTTTTGACCTATTACCACTTGTTTTCTTCTTCCGTGGCTTGAATCTTGACCATTTATAAGATTATTGACAGCCATTGCAAGCTCTTCAATTGGATCTTCTTCTTCTTCATCGCTCTCTTCTTTGCTCTTTAAGGCAATTGTCTTCTTCTTTGATTCGGAGTTGTTGCGTTCCTCCTTTGCTTTTAGCTCAAGCTCATATGTCATCAAGTTACCGATCAACTCCTCCATGCTTAGTTTACTCAGATCTTTCGATTCTTGTATTGCCGTGACTTTTGCCTCAAAGCTCATTGGTAAGACTTGTAGCACCTTCCTTACAAGCTCTACCTCATTGAATACCTTCCCAAGCGCTCTAGCATTGTACACCAAAGTTGAAAAGCATCCAAACATGTCTTTTATGCTCTCGTCTTTGTCCATCTCAAAGTTCTCGTATTCATTGCTGAATAGGGCTAGACGAGACTCCTTGACTTGAGAAGTTCCTTCATGTGTCACCTCCAAGGTATGCCAAATTTCCCGTGCAGTTTTACAATGAGAAATTCTATTAAATTCAGTCTTATCAAGAGCACAGATCAAAGCATTCATGGCTTTAGAATTTGTAGTTTTTAATTTCTTATCGTTAGCATCCCACCTATCCTTAGGTTTAGGAATCTCAGTATCACCAACGGTTATAATGGGAGATTTGTAGCCAGTTTCAATAATGTCCCAAACGTCATAATCAACAGAACTAAGGTAAATACCCAACCTAACTTTCCAATAAGCATAATCATTTCCATTAAACATGGGTGGCCTAACAATAGATTGACCCTCAGAAAAAGCATTATTTGGTGGATTCATGACTCTAGAGTTAAAGAAAAATACCTCGCTCTGATACCACTTATAGGATCTAAATTAACCCTAGAGGGAGGGGGGTGAATAGGGTTATAGCAAATTTTCTCGAACTAAACACAAAAACAAATTGCAGAGAAATAAATATGCTGAAAAGTAAATCACACACAAAATTTACCCAGCTTCGGCAACCCCTGCCTACTGCTGCATTCCAGATTTCTATTAGAATTAAACAGTCTCCCTCTTACAAACACTCTAACAGACTTGCACACCATTCTACCGCCTATAGAGTTTTGCAAACTCGCACACCCTGCTCACTAAACTAATTCTAACTAGACAATTGGACACTACCTACAACCTAGGTGGTGATTTACCAAGACTTGATTCGAAAAGAACAAATAAAAAATAAAACTAATAAACAAAAACCCCTTTAATAAAAATAAACCCAAACAAAAACTAAAACCCTTTATAATAAAACAAGGCCGGCCCTTTTATTACTCTTTTCTTTGTCCCGTTCCTTTTGATAATAGCAGCTCTGTTTGATCTGAATTAGGGCTTTTGCTCTTGCGAAAATTAGGGCTTTCTTCAATTTCAATTTCTCTGGTTTGTGATGCTCTTTGCTCACTGTTTCTCTGATAATCGATTCTCTGGTTGCTTTTGCTTGCGCTCGTTCGCAGCTGCTCCTTTGATCGAGTTCGATAGATTGTGGTATGTATTTTTTTTCCTTTCGTTGCTAGTTTAATTGCTTGCTTGAACTCGATGCCGATGATGAATTTGGGTGTGGTATTTATATTAATTCCGATACACTATTTTTTCGTATTGACTTCATTACTTTCCTAATTCTTGCTTTCCTGATTTCTGTGACTTGATGTGCACGGTCTTGATTTTGTAGCGTTCGATTTTTACTTGAGTCATACGGCAGAAACTTTCCTCTTTTACTTGAATGTGATTTTGGACTTTTTCAATGATACGCACTTGAATTTTTGACTTGGTCATCTGATTATGTGAATGCGACTCCATGACTTGCCATTACCATTGCGTTGACATTTAACTGTAGTTGTTCACTGGTCAATTACTGCTTTGATTCGAGTACCACTGTGAGAAAAAATTGACTTTGGCCAACGTGTTCATCCTTGTAGCATATTTGACCTGTTCGAAATGCTTTTCTTGATTTTGTACATTGTGACTTTGGTTCTTTATATTGCTCGAACTTGTTCATGTGATTCCATGGTAGCATTTGGTATTGCTTCGACTACTGTCTTGCATCCACTCTAAATATTTATGATACTGGGTTGTATTGAGCTCGACATGATTCATGTTGCCTTCATGTAGCTTGTTCTCTGGATTATGTGCACTGTTTTTCCATTGAGTCTGATTTCAATACTTGCATCACTGTTTGTAGCTCAATGAAGTGTCTGGTCGTTGCATTTGTAGATTGCATTGTTGCAGTTTCCATATCTTGTGCTCGAGCTTGCATGCTTCATGTTCGTTGTGTCACTTGTGCATTGTTGTACTTGGTGGTCGTAGCTTGGTTTGTGTTGTTTCTGTATATTTGCATTGTCTTTGTGGTTTTCATATTTGGGTTTGTTGTTGCATTCATGTCTGCTTTGTGTCACTGCAAGCTTTGAATTGCATACTTTTTTCAGTCTTCATTTTTGCTGTTATGTTGGTGGCAATCTTATACAACTTGTATTTGCACTTGCTTTATTTGTAGTCTCTGGTATTCTTGTTGCTTCCCTGACCTTGTAGTTGTTCAATTGTCTTCTGTTCACCTGCATGTAGTTGGTTGTTTGCATTCATGAATTTTTCTGACTTGACTCCAGTAATTGTACTCATGTACACTGCATTGTGGTCTTGTGGCAGTTGCTATGCCTTTGTGCATTGTGTTCATTTGAGTTGGGCATTGTTTTGTCTCTGATCTTTCTGAAGCTCGAGTTGCACAGTGCTGTTTTTCTGTTGCAAGTGTATGTTTGCATCGACTTCTTATTCATTGTACTTTTAGTCATGTTGAACTGTTGCACTGTTCTCTGGTTGGTGCATTGCCACACTGAACTTGATTCACTTCATGTTGATTTTTGAAATTTCACTTGAGTTGAATCCAGTTTCAAAAACTCGGGTTTGACCTTGTGCTCGTGTCATGATTTTAAATATAATGCACATGAGTTGAACCCGTCTTTTCATTTGGGTTTGACCTGTGCTCACCTGTCCCTATAGCATTATCAAGTGTATATCGATGTGTACGGCCTTGTGGCAAGTACAGTGATACAATGTGCATGTCACATTGTTCGTGTGCGATGAATTCAAATGTGAATGATGACGTACAACCCAAATAACTGAGGCAAATAATATTTTCAAAATCCATATTTTATTTTATATTGCACGAATATTTCTTTTTCAATTTTACCGCGTTAGTGAATATTTTTGCAGATTGCTCAGATGCTGGATTCTAACTGGAATGAAATTGAAGATAAACTACGAGTGTGAGTGATATGTAGTGAGGTCAACTGTAAATATGAAATTGTGATGTATTGTAATCAAAGTTGTATAGTGAGAGCTTGAATTTGTACTATTCAAATATTGTAATAAATATTTGTTTGAATAAAATTTCTGTTTGAATTCAAATTCCATTCAAATTCTGTGTAATTTATTTTATTCAACAAATATTTATTTAATCTATGAAAAATAAATAGTACATTAACAAATACATTTAAATGAATATATATATATATATATATATGTTTATTATCATCAAACAAATAATCATATAAACGCATATTCAACAAGTGGCGTGGTTCAATGGGAGCTATGTTGTGTGGCTTCGGTTTGCGGAGATGGTGAAGCGGAGCAGGTCAATGGGTGGCGGGCTGAGGAGTGATAGGCGGAGGTGGCCATGCGGTGTCGGTAGTGATAGCTCGCAGAGGCTATGGAAAAAAGAAGAGAGAGGAGGAGAGTGTGGAGATGCGGATGGAGGCGTGTGTGCATGGAGGTCAAGGTGGTGGAAGGAGAAGGAGCTTTGAAATGTCCAATTTCACAAATGAAACTAAACAAAGCAACAGATAATGAACGAACAAAAGTGATTGAAATTAATTGGAAAACCAAAAGTCAACTGCAATTTTAAATTTCCAATAAGAATATTCAGGTTTCAAAATTTAATTCAGAGAATAGTAATAGTAATGGCTACTGGTATTTTTGGAAATAGTAAATATTTATGACTATTCATATCTGCTGAGGAAACAAATGGACTAAAACAAAAGGGTTAAACGGGTACCGATACAGAATCATTTTCACCGATTCCGCTGCGTATTGGACTTCAAAGCACAGAATGGAATATACCCTCAAGATCGGCATGATGAAACGATCAAAACGGCATATGGATAACAGTTATACTATTGAATTCTAAAATTCGAATTTTCTACTAGCGCAAAATGCAGCAAAATCACAGAAAAATAAGATCGAAGGAGCTAAAAAAGTCCGAATTTGGAAAAATGAAAAATGACGTCTCAGTCAGAAGATGATTTAGAATTTTTCTATATAAAAGTATTTAGGTTTCGAAAACATTTTATTTACATCAATTCCTAACTGATTAAATTGAAATAAAATTACACACGAAAATAAACTTTCATATTTTCGGATGAAAATTTACCAGTTGCTATGTTTAACTAGACGCATTTCAAATATTAAATTTATATTTCAAAATTTTAATATTAAAAATTTCACAAAATCCCATTAATTAAAACCACTTAAATTTACGGGTCGTTACACTCTCCCCCACTCAAAACTTTTCGTCCCCGAAATGGAACGAGGTAGGAGAATAGAAACAACCCGAAAGAAAATAGATTGTATTACAAAATAAAACAATTCATTTAAACCATATAGATTTCAATTTAATAAATTAATATTTAACAATTTGGTTAAATCCATTTATATTAAATCAATAAATAATCATTCGATTTAAATTTGTTAGTTAAAACTGTTAATTCTAATCATATAAATTTCAATTTAAATCAATTAATATTCGATAATTGATTTTTTTATTTAAGGTATTTCATTAAGTTGATTCAATTGTTAATTTTTTTAATTCCTTCAAAGCAAAATTTTATTTAATTTATCTCATTTATTCATTATCTTATTATCCAATTATCCTCAATTAGTAATTTTCTAAAATCATAGACTTGAATAGTCGTTTTATTACAATCATATTTTATTCAACAAATTTAATTCTTCTTTATTCCAAATTATTATTAAATTTATTCCACTTAATATATCTTATCACATATATTAAGTATATTTACACTTATTATAACCACTCAAATTTATTTATAAATTCCTTTAACATCTTTGATACTGTATATTATTCAATTACATAGTTAACTTCTGAATGATTAAGGTAAATTATATTGGAACGCATTTGAGTATTATACCAGTAAAATTTTCCCAATTCAATTATTCAAGTTTAAAAATTTATTCAAATTTTTGATTTTATTTAAAATTTGGAATCACCCTTAAACATAGAATTTAAGAATTAAATTTCCGATTAACTTAAAATCATATAGAGATAATATATATATATATACACACACACACACACACACATAATATATCAAATCCAATTTAAAATCTTCAATATATATTATAAATCAAGTCATGTTTAGAAATTTAAATCAATTTATTTTTCTTCCAAACAAAAGTGTAGCAGGGCTACAGAATAGTCTCTCCACTTCGAAACTCGAAAATGAAAGTCTATGATGCGGCTGCCATCACCGACATAATTTTCCAGTGACAAAATAGGAGAGCAGTGATTTAATTTTTAAAATTCCTTTGAAAACCATTTCTACACAAAAATACTTTAAATAGAATATCCTTTAAACTTCAAAACCATAGTTAGAAATCATCGAAAATGAAATTCTTAAATTCTTGATTTAAATACATTTCAATTTCCAAATTAATTTATAACCATGTTTATATTTCAATTATTTGTATATATGAGTCAAAAAGCCAATGGTTTTCAAGTTATATAAAAATCAAAAAATTTACGTCTTAACAACCAATTCAATTAACTATCAAAATTCAGAAAATTATACTTATATATATAATATAATTATACATAATTATTTCATTACTAAATTTGAAAACCATATTGTGTCAGTTTGCTCTCTCCATGCGTTTTGGAAATCCTATCGATAGCGTTGATCAGACAAATCGATCGAAAACCCAAATCAACATCAACTCAAACAAGACCATATATATATTAAAACATTTTAAACATTAATTTACAAATACACTGTAGCGACCCGCTATTTTGGACCATTCAAATCGACAATCCATGTCCGACTTGAATAGTTCAAAATACCGAATTGTTAATAAAAATTTGGCAAAACTTAAAATATACAGTAAATAAATCAATCACAGATCACAGACACAGAGTAATATAATGCAGCGGAATAGATAAAGGATAGTAGTTCATGAAGCTACTATATACATCAGAGTTAGAAATAAAATACAACCGAATAGTTCAAATGCAGTGAAGTCTCCAATGCAACAGATGACTTCTCTGAACCAATCAACTGGAAAGGCTGGAATCTGAATCGATAGTTGGATCTCCAAATGAAGCTCTGAACTCCAAAGGTGAGTCTCTAATGCTGTATCACTCAGTCTGACCCGAGCGTAAAGCAAAACACAAAACACTCGAGTCAGGATTAACATTCTTATATCAATAAATTCAGCTCAAGTGAAATATCAACTGAAATGCAAATCACTTAAAAGATGTTTGGGATAACCAACCTCTAAGGTCCATGGAACTATCTACAAGGTAGAAATATACACTATAACACCGTGGTCATTTCATCTTAATTTATGCTTCAAAACCAAATATCATTTTCACTTCGAATATCTCTATATTTCCCAAAATAGTATTTATATATATTAAATAATTTGTACAATAAAGTATTTCAATTCCCTCAACTTAACAAATTGTGCAATATCAACCCGACCTTCCCATTTAAATTTAAATTCAATCTCAATTTATCAATTTAAATTCAACTCAATTCCTAAAATAACCACTTCAATTTTATCGATCTCAAATTCGGATTTGTAATCACAAAATACCCCTTTATATTCAATATATTTCAAACTTTAAGTATTCAACGTTTCAACTAAATTTTTATTCAATTTAGTTTTCTAAATAATAATTTCAAATTTGGTTCAACCTAAATTTTCATTTTAATTCAATTTAGTTCTAAATAACAAATTCAACTATATTGATTTCAAATACAGATCCGAATCTCAAAATAAACCATTGAAATTCCAATATAGTTCAAAGTTTAAATATTTAAATGTTCAATTTAACAGTTTCATAGAGATCTCGATTTGACCTCATTATTATCTAGACTTGAAATACTCCCTTATTAGATTCAACATCATTTAAGTAAGCTTAAATTACATTTTACTCAATATTTTCTTTAATTTATTTAAACGTGAAATATTCATCTAATTACATAAATCAAAAATCCGGTTACAAAATCATACCTTTAAATTTTCCATTCAAAATTTCAAATCGATTTAATTAAATAAATCCTTATTTAAATACCATTTTTAATAAATCCAAATTTATCTCCCAATCTTAATTATTCAAATTTATACAACGGTAAACTTCGAAAAATAAATCTTAAATAATACTTAAACATATTATATGGATAAAACAAATCTCAATAATATTATTATTAAATCTATATATAAAATTTCCATTTATATATAATAGTTTAAGAACCAATATTTATTTAAATCCCATATATTTCTCTTCAAACTGTAGAAATTATTTTCAAAATATTTATATGGACCAACGGTGTCTGTATATATTTCCTATCACATAGTCAGGTGCTACGGATATTTATCATTTCAATCCGTACACTAAATATATACGGGTGGATATTATTTCAACCCGTAATCCCAAATTCAATTAAATGAAAATCGCTTGGGTTTATCATTTCAACCCGTAACGATTTTCTCCTATTCTAAAGTTTGTTCGGGTATGTAACATTTAAACCCATAGTGAATTCTAACTACAGGGAACTTGCAGAGTGATAGCAGATATAAAATAATAATAACAAGGCATATATCATCAAAATAAATATAGACAATAGGATATGGTGTCATATCCCATAAGTGAACAGTTACATATAGTAGCATATATCAGTAAATAACTACAACATCATATTTCAATTGTCGTTTGAATTGAAATCAAATTTAATAAATAAAAGAATGTTAATCGTGAGTGATTGCTCACCTTTCGAGGCTAGAGGCTAGAGAAGATAAACAATGTGGTTGGGTTCCGAAACCCAGGCACGAATTTCCGAACAAAGCTAAATTGGCACAAATTTTACGGACAAGCTGATAATACGAATAGACGAATTTAAATCAAAACGGGATCGAGGAAGTAGATACATTGCATATATAATTTGAAATAAATACATATATATATATATATATATTTACACTTATTAAAATGAAAAATACTCATACACATGTTATACCTTTTGAAATGAATATTTATAATGATTTTAATATAAATTTGTTACATTTAATACATATAAACCAACATATGTGTAAAAACCCTGAATTGTGAACAATTTAAAAATGAAAATATTTAATTAATTTTAAATATTCGAATGATGATTGACTTGAATTTCAAATTTTCAGGATAAATTAACGATTAAATTTTAAATTTTAATCTATAAAAAGTTGAATAAAAATTTAAATTTGACTTTGGAGTTTGAAATTGAATAATTAATTTGAATTTAAAATTCGAACTAATGACTTAGAAAAATAATTTGGATACAAGAATTATTATTTATGTAAATTTATAAATGGATGGTTAGTTTTAAATAACATTTTTCTTTTCTTTAAAATAAAAAGGAATAAAATTTTAATCAATACAAAATAAATAAAGAAATACACATAGTTAAAAATTCAAACAACAAAATTTACAAAACAAAGTAAAGAAAATAATTATACAAAACAAATTGAATTTAAAATGAAAAAAAATATATAAATATAAACATAAAATAAAGAAAAAAATCCAACTGCTTTACTTTTATCAGCTTTAATCACGCCATCACCTACGCCCTAACTTACGCCGTTACACACGCCGTAACCCACGCTAAAATCACGTTCCTCCTTTCCCTTTTATATTCGAAACCCTACCCTTTCAAAGCAGAACGAAAAAAAAAAATTAAAAATGGCGGCCACGAGTTTCTTCTTCATCCTCGAAAATTAGAGCTTTCTCAGTATTTGATTCTCTGGTCGCTTCAGTTGCGTTCAAACGCGACTGCTCCGATTTGCAAAGGTGAGTGATTTTAGTCACTCACATCTAGTTTCGACCAGTGTTTTTTTTTTAGATTCGAATTTCTAAATTGGTATTCGACTGTGTTTTGCTTGTTTGATTCTGTGATTTCGTTCGTATAAAATCGTTTGATGATTGACTTATTCCAATTTCGTTTACTTGGACCCTGTTCGAATTCGTATAATTTGTGATTTTAAGTTGCACAGTTTTAGCTTGATTTTCTGTTAACTTCAACAGGCTTCGACTCAAATTGCAGTGTTTTTAAACTAGGTTTTGGAAGCTTGATTTTGCGAAAATAAATTAAGTTTGATTTTGATAAAACTATTAATTGATTACAGTCATTCTTGAAACTTGCTGTTCGATTCTAGCCTCGACCACCTCGGCTATGAATTGATGTTAGACTTTGGTTTTGATTTTCTGGAAAGTTTGGCCTGTGAAATTTTCACTTGGGATTTATTTGATTTTTCCTGTTCTTATGGTTTCCAGAGAAAATCAAAGTTTTTTTTAACTTGCATAAAATTTTAAATCAGACTCTACGATCAGACAAACAAGTTTTGTTCGTAACTTAAATCAGATTTATGACTAGATCAAGTGCTAGAGAATTTTTAAAAAAAAATTGGGTTTAAAACATAGACAGAGATGCTCCAGACCTTTCAGACATGCATACATCAATATATTCATATATATACTCAGAGTTTAAACTATATTCACAAACATACTTGTTTCCAGAGTTGAACATGCAAAAAAATTATATATTTGAAATCTTAAAGAGTGATATTACACACCAGTTTTCTGGACTTCTTTCCTAATGAAGAACAGAGCACATCTTTGACCTCTTCTGTTGCATGAATTTTGGTCGGCTTCGACTTTATTGATGTGCATTTTGAACTTGCCAGTATTTTGAACTTGCCATGGTTTTTATCACTTGTGCTCATCCTTGAGCATTACTGCTTCCATACTGCGCCATATATATATATATATATATATATATATATATATATATATATATTTGGCCAGGTTGATCAACAGATTAGTTCTGCACATTTGTAATCACTTTTGCACTTTGGTCTTTATATGTTCACTGATGAGTGTTACCTTCTGGTAATGGCTCCATTTATGTTTGAAGTGTAGTATTGTGTTCATGTTGCTCACTGGGTATTTCTTGACCATTCGCCTGTTGTAAATCTCGCTGTGCATTCCTTTTTCATGATTTTCATACATCGTTCACTGATCTGCACTTCATGTTGTTGGTATATATGTACACAAATATGCATGCTTATTTGACACCTCTCGTATACCATCAGTTGCCACTGCCTGTTTCGATATGCATATAGTTTTTCCACTGTCGCATCATATCATCACTGTATATTCACTCGGCTGTGTCATCGTGATGTACCATGCCATATGCATTTGGTCATTTGAGGCTTCGAGCCTTCGTGCTCTGCTGGTTCAGGTTGCATATTCCCCTCTGCTGATGTCTTCATGTTTGTATCGCTGCCCTTGTGCACTTGGTCATTTTTGTTGCCCAGACTTTTTCTTGGTTTTGCTGTTAACCTTGGTTTAGCTTCGCAGTTGTTGTTGAGTCACTGACTTGACCTCTGCAGCTTTGATTTCTGATAGTATTCTCTGCTGTGATGATTTCGCATGTTGTTGTGGCGAGGCAGTGCACGCAAGCGTGAACTGCAGCCACACGGTTTTGTTTTGTTGATATACTATTTTGTTTTGATTTATGATCTTTTACATATTTCATTATGGTAGTGGCGAGGCAGTGCATGCAAGCGTGAACTGCAGCCACACAGAGTTAACATTTTAAATGTGGCGAGGCCGTGCACGTGTGCGTGTACTGCAGCCCTACTAGACTTGATGTTTTAAATGATGTTTTCTATTGATGGAAATTTATTTTATGTTGCCAATTCAATATATTTTGAATCGCATTTTGATGATTTTGTTGTTAATTGCCGTTTAGGCAATTCTGATGTTTTTTCCCCCTAAATTACCTTCATTAATAATCCCTTCATCTATCTTCGTTGATAATCTGAATCTACTGATTTATTGTTTAACACTGTTAAGTGTTATATTTACCGTTATCCGATTTCTTGTTAAAGGATCGGATAAGTGAATTTATCTTTGACTGTCGTCTAATTGTTGTTGATTATTATTGCCTCTATGCACTAATAACTGAGTTTGAATTAGACTGACCTGTGTATTATTTTCTTTTGAACGTAATACTCGGGTCAGACCGAGTATTTTGCAGCTTGAAGATTTTTCAGGCATCGAAGTTAGAGAGAGAGAGAGGGGAAATTGCTTCACTTTAGCTTTTCGAAGAATTTTTGTACTTAAAAGATATATTCCGCCGTATAAAATTAAATGCATTGTATAAACTCTGATATATGTAAGAAAAATTCATTTATGTGAAATATTATGATTATTCTGTGATTATGTGGCTGATTCTGTTTAAACTCTATAAACTGAATAACAATCCGTCATTTTGAACGTCTCAAGTTGGTTTAATTACCGACTGGGGACGGTCAGAAGGGAGGGTCGTTACAAAAAGTGGTATCAGAGCTTTGGTTTATACAAAGCTCAGTTTATGACGTTTAATATAAATAGTTACTAGAATCACTTTAAAGAAAATGTGTTTTCAAATCTGAAGAAGTATAAAATTGTTTTGTTTGAAAAATAAAAGTTATTTTGAAAATTCAAATCTTTTCGGGAATTCCCCTCTCTAAATTTAGGTTTACGATAGTTTCTCTTCGGTAAGGTCTCCTTAGATTTGAGTTCCAATCATTCGAAAACCCATTATCGAATTGCTGAGATTTATGGAAAATAAATTATAAGTTAAGTGAATAAATGAATTGGTTTAAATCAAATATTTCGAATATCTCCAAAGTAATAATTGTGAAATAAAATGACATGTCAATTTAGTTATAGCCAAGCGGATCATTAAACTATAACTTGGGAATTTGATTTCTGAATTCTTTTGAAAATTGATTTCAAATGTTTGAAGAATGATTTAGTAAATAAATGGATTATAAGTACTTAACTTATAAATGGACTTTTGTTATATAATTGAGTTATATTAATTGAATTGAATTAATAAAGGATATTTATAAATCGAAGTTTTATAAATAGAAATGGAATTTGTAAAGATTGTTTATAAATTCGAAACCAATTGAATTTGATAAATGAAAAATAGAAGTTATTAAAGGAGATATATTCATGATTTTGGACAGCGAATTATCCTTTAAGTTAAACATTGTGATAATAAGAGTTTGGTTAGGAATTATATCCACGATTTTGGACAGTGGATAATTCTGAATTAAATGCGTAGAATATTGAAATTGGTTAACGAAGTATATTCGCAATTTTGGACAGTGAATATATTATTAAATGAAATGGATATGTTTTAGGGAAGTGATATTATGAAATGAAGTTAATGGTTTTAAGGATGTTTTAAAATGCATTAAGTATCGAATACATAGATTTCAACATTCATTGTTGAAATAGGCGTTTTCGAGAAATAAGGAAATGGTGGACTATAACACTGTTGTTATAGTAGATGATTTCCGAAAGGAAATGTTTATATAGTATTGGGATTTATATATCTATCTTAAATTTGAATCCTATACTAGTGATTTTAGGTCTTCGTAACAATGTTTACGCAACATTCGTTTTGACACAAGTAAATGTGTTTAAAAGAACGCTTTCCTTAAAGAATGGAATATATACTTTATTATGATTTAAGTATATTGAATATTTTCCAAGTGTTGAAAATAAATGGATTTGTGACTTACTTATTATTAAATAAGTATGGAAATGTTTTCCAATATGAAATGAAAGGATTGAAATTTTATCTTTTAAAGATAAATTGAAAAATGAATATTTGAAATTTGTTTCAAATGGTTAAGTGTGGAAAATTATATATATCTTGTAAAGATATTTTTGGGAAATTTGAACAATTAGTTCAACTTGAATTTTTTCAAAAAAGATTGAATTATGAGTTAAATTGACTTTAACTTCGACACCAAAAACAATATAAGTTGAGCTTTGAATTTCGGATAGTCGATTGGGATTGTATGTCTAACATGGTGAATTGATGACATAACAATTGATATTTATTAAATATATATCTGTGGTGGCGGAGAATTTATTCCTTTAGCTTAACACCCTTCTCTGAGACGTACGAGTTTAGAGGTTATATATCGATAGACATCAATTATGTGTTGAGAATTGACGATGTAACGTGAAATCCAAATCGAATGTGAAGTCGATAATGAATTGGATTATGAATGTGAATTGGGTTTGAGATAACCTTAAAATTTTCAAATCGATTTAGAGGAAAATTTTAAACGAGATGGAAAATTTTAGAAATCCTCTATTTGTTATGGGTATGAGATATTGTGGTTTTCAGAACTTATAATATGTGAATGTAATAATTCGAAAACCATCAGTTTGGAAAGTCATTATTATGAAAATACTGTGCAAGTTTACATAGGTATGTTATGTACGAAATGTGAAATGAAGTACTATACGTATATGACATATGTTTTCTAAAACTGAGGATATGGAAATGTACCTTCCATTTATAATTTGTGAAGGTGATTGGAACTCGGTGTGAGTGTCCGTTTGAAAAATCGCAGCTACGTAGAATTTGCATTAGTGGAATGTCCATTGGGACTGGAATCCCCCATGATGGATCATCGTGTTGGGATTATGTGAATTGATGCTGGCGTAATTCGTGGGGCGTGATGCCTACAGTTACAAGCGATTCCACTGGGATAGTGGCGCAACTGTCGCGTAAACTGCGATCTAGGGGCCAAAGCTTAATTTGAGGGGCGAGATGCCTACGGTGACAAGCGTTTCCACTGGGATAGTAGCGTAACCGCCGTGTGAACCGCGATCTATGGCAACAACCATGGCGAAATTCAAGAGATGTGAAATCTATAGATTACAAGCGATTCTACTGGGATAGTAGCGTAACCGTCGGGTAAAATGTGATCCATGGGGGAACGTGCTTTCCATATCCATTTTTAAAAGAATTTTTAAAAGTATTTTCACTGGGAGTTGAAGCAAGTATATTTAGTACTTGGAGATTTTTTGTCCTGCGCCTGGCCAGCGTATGCCTAATGTCTGTAAGAACGACAATAGACTTGTTAAACTTCGAGTTAGCAAGTATTTTCAAATTTTAAATAGCAGATCAATAGTCTGAAATTAGAATTACATAATTCCAACCTAATTGAATTAAAGAAGAAGATCTTTAAAATATCTTGAAAGCCTACAGCTTTGGAAAAGATATGATATGCAAATATCTAGCATGAAGAGTTTCAAGTTTAAATTTGAGTTTTGTAAGTCAAAATTTTTGGTAAAAGACTTTTGTGTCTTGATTATAGAAATCAATGAACAAAGATAGTGAAATAAAACAAATGGAATGAATCCTATATTTATTTATTAGTTTGGAACTTGGCAAAATTGTGTAGGGTATAAATATCGGTGAGATTTTAACAATCGTTTTTCCTAACTTATAATTTCGGGACGAAATTCTTGAAGGAGGGAATATTGTAACAACCCTGAATTTTGAACAATTTAAAAATGAAAATATTTAATTAATTTAAATATTCGAATGATGATTAACTTGAATTTCAAATTTTCAGGATAAATTGACGATTAAATTTTAAAATTTAATCTATAAAAAGTTGAATAAGAATTTAAATTTGACTTTGGAGTTTGAAATTGAATATTAAATTTGTATTTAAAATTCGAACTAATGACTTAGAAAAATAATTTGGATACAAGAATTATTATTTATGTAAATTTATAAATGGATGGTTAGTTTTAAATAACATTTTTATTTTCTTTAAAATAAAAAGGAATAAAATTTTAATCAATACAAAATAAATAAAGAAATACACATAGTTAAAAATTCAAACAACAAAATTTACAAAATAAAGTAAAGAAAATAATTATACAAAACAAATTGAATTTAAAATGAAAAAAATATATATAAAAATAAACATAAAATAAAGAAAAAAAATTCAACTGCCTTACTTTTATCAGCTTTAATCACGCCATCACCTACGCCCTAACTTACGCCGTTACATACGCCGTAACCCACGCTAAAATCACGTTCCTCCTTTCCCTTTTATATTCGAAACCCTACACTTTCAAAGCAGAACAAAAAAAAATTAAAAATGGCGGCCACGAGTTTCTTCTTCATCCTCGAAAATTAGAGCTTTCTCAGTATTTGATTCTCTGGTTGCTTCAGTTGCGTTCGAACGCGACTGCTCCGATTTGCAAAGGTGAGTGATTTTAGTCACTCACATCTAGTTTCGACCAGTGTTTTTTTTAGATTCGAATTTCTAAATTGATATTCGACTGTGTTTTGCTTGTTTGATTCTGTGATTTCGTTCGTATAAAATCGTTTGATGATTGACTTATTCCAATTTCGTTTACTTGGACCCTGTTCGAATTCGTATAATTTGTGATTTTAAGTTGCACGGTTTTAGCTTGATTTTCTGGTAACTTCAACAGGCTTCGACTCAAATTGCAGTGTTTTTAAACTTGGTTTTGCAAGCTTGATTTTGTGAAAATAAATTAAGTTTGATTTTGATAAAACTATTAATTGATTACAGTCATTCTTGAAACTTGCTGTTCGATTCTAGCCTCGATCACCTCGGCTATGAATTGATGTTAGACTTTGGTTTTGATTTTCTGGAAAGTTTGGCCTGTGAAATTTTGGGATTTATTTGATTTTTCCTGTTCTTATGGTTTCCAGAGAAAATCTAAGTTTGTTTTAACTTGCATAAAATTTTAAATCCTACTCTACGATCAGACAAACAAGTTTTGTTTGTAACTTAAATCAGATTTATGACTAGATCAAGAGCTAGAGAATTTAAAAAAAAAATTGGGTTTAAAACATAGACAGAGATGCTCCAGACCTTTCAGACATGCATACATCAATATATTCATATATATACTCAGAGTTTAAAATATATTCACAAACATACTTGTTTCCAGAGTTGAACATGCAAAAAAATTATATATTTGAAATCTTAAAGAGTGATATTACACACCAGTTTTCTGGACTTCTTTCCTAATGAAGAACAGAGCACATCTTTGACCTCTTTTGTTGCATGAATTTTGGTGGGCTTCGACTTTATTGATGTGCATTTTGAACTTGCCAGTATTTTGAACTTGCCATGGTTTTTATCACTTGTGCTCATCCTTGAGCATTACTGCTTCCATACTGTGCCATATATATATATATATATATATATATATATATAAATTTGGCTAGGTTGATCAACAGATTAGTTCTGCACATTTGTAATCACTTTTGCACTTTGGTCTTTATATGTTCACTGATGAGTGTTACCTTCTGGTAATGGCTCCATTTATGTTTGAAGTGTAGTATTGTGTTCATGTTGCTCACTGGGTATTTCTTGACCATTCGCCTGTTGTAAATCTCGCTGTGCATTCCTTGTTCATGTTTTTTCATACATCGTTCACTGATCTGCACTTCATGTTGTTGGTATATATGTACACAAATGTGCATGCTTATTTGACACCTCTTGTATACCATCAGTTGCCACTGCCTGTTTCGATATGCATATAGTTTTTCCACTGTCGCATCATATCATCACTATATATTCACTCGGATGTGTCATCATGATGTACCACTGCCATATGCATTTGGTCATTTGAGGCTTCGAGCCTTCGTGCTCTGTTGGTTCAGGTTGTATAATCCCCTCTACTGATGTCTTCATGTTTGTATCGCTGCCCTTGTGCACTTGGTCATTTTTGTTGCCCAGACTTTTTCTTGGTTTTGCTGTTAACCTTGGTTTAGCTTCGTAGTTGTTGTTGAGTCACTGACTTGACCTCTGCAGCTTTGATTTATGATAGTATTCTCTGCTGTGATGATTTCACATGTTGTTATGGCAAGGCAGTGCACGCAAGCGTGAACTGCAGCCACACGGTTTTGTTTTATTGATATACTATTTGTTTTGATTTATGATCTTTTGCATATTTCATTACGGTAGTGGCGAGGTAGTGCACGCAAGCGTGAACTGCAGCCACACAGAGTTAACATTTTAAATGTGGCGAGGCCGTGCACGTGTGCGTGTACTACAGCCCTACTAGACTTGATGTTTTAAATGATGTTTTCTATTGATGGAAATTTATTTTATGTTGCCAATTCAATATATTTTGAATCGCATTTTGATGATTTTGTTGTTAATTGCCGTTTAGGCAATTCTGATGTTTTTTCCCCTTAAATTACCTTCATTAATAATCCCTTCATCTATCTTCGTTGATAATCTAAATCTACTGATTTATTGTTTAACACTATTAATTGTTATATTTACCGTTATCCGATTTCTTGTTAAAGGATCGTATAAGTGAATTTATCTTTGACTGTCGTCTAATTGTTGTTGATTATTATTGCCTCTATGCACTAATAACTGAGTTTGAATTAGACTGACCTGTGTATTATTTTATTTTGAACGTAACACTCGGGTCAGACCGAGTATTTTGCAGCTTGAAGATTTTTCAGGCATCGAAGTTAGAGAGAGAGGGGAAATTGCTTCACTTTAGCTTTTCGAAGAATTTTTGTACTTAAAAGATATATTCCGCTGTATAAAATTAATTGCATTGTATAAACTCTGATATATGTAAGAAAAATTCATTTATGTGAAATATTATGATTATTCTGTGATTCTGTGGCTGATTCTGTTTAAACTCTATAAACTGAATAACAATCCGTCATTTTGAACGTCTCAAGTTGGTTTAATTACCCACTTGGGACGGTCAGAAGGGCGGGTCGTTACAATATGTATATATTATAGACAACTCTATTCATAACTAATATATGTATATGTAAATATATATCCTATTACAAACTGACCTTTATATATATACAGAACACATACTATAAACCAGAAACTCATATGTACAAGATTTATGTATTTCAAACTTAGTAATATCTCAGGCTAAATAGATAACAATATAAGAAAACGGGCTACTATAATATAAGACTAACATATGTGTATAAGACATACCTAACTTATAAAATATATTTATAACAGAGACAACTTATATCATTTTAATCAAATACTGCCCTATATATAGGAACAGCTTAACTGTCCACAACATAAGTACCCCTCTATGTAAATATAAATGTTTTTATACTAACAGCGAATTTATTTTGAAAGCTGATATATTTTAAAACACTGTATAATACTATTTTAAACACTATATTTAAGCTAATACATTTTAAAACGCTGTACATACAGCATATACTTTAATATGTGTATAGCTAAACCCATACAACTAAATATATATACCTAACTGAAATATATACTTAAACTAACATGTATAAGTATACTTATATAAATTCAACTAAAATAGAGATAAGAAAAACTTATAGACCAACATATAACTAACAGTAACCCAATCTTTATGTAATAACTATAATATATCCAGGTATACATTATATATAACATAGAAAACATATATACTACCAAACAGTATGGATAAATATAAATATACAGACCATATGAATGCCAAAGAGTCAAATAGTTAGGACTAATATTATATAAGCATAGTAATATATAAAACAACAAAACAAAAAAACAAAATATATACCTTGCGCGAAACAGGGAGTGAAGGAGGGAGGTCGAAGAGCGGAGAGGAAGAGAGGGGAGGCTAGGCGGTTCGGTTGCTGCTCATGGCCATAGGTTTTGAGGAGGGCCGGAGAGGGAGGACGGAGGGTCGAAGCAGGCAAAGGCAAGACGGCTGATGACGTGCGGCGTGGACGAAATGGATCTCGTTTAGGGTTGCCCGGTGTTGCGAGGCTATGGTGGATCTGGAAACACGTGGTGGCTGCCATAGGTCAGAGAGGCGCTGGCGATTGTGCGTGAGGGTGGATGGCTTGGGAATAAGGGTGGCTTGCACGGAGGCGTGGTGTGCGGCAGAGGCTAGGGAAGTGTAGGCCGTTGAAAAGGAAGTAAGGGGAAAACATGGTTTCAAGCGGAGGAAGAAAAAAATAATATACGGAGGAGTGAGGTTGATGCATGCCAGAGAGGCACGACTTTGATGATGATCCCCTTCCTTTTTTTTCGATCTGGGGAAGAGGATGGGTTATGCAACTGAGGTAGAGAGAGAGCGAAGGCCGGACACAAAGAATGAGTAGCAGCAAGTTATATAGAGAAAGGAATGAACAATTTACGCAAAATAACAAAAAACGTACCATATATAAAAAAAATCAAGTGAAACGTACCAAAATAAATGAAATGGCAACGTTCAAACGTTTTGATTTGGTGAACAATTAAAGAAAAAAGTATTGTGGTCCAGGCTGTACGTTTAAATTTTAAAACAGAAGAAAAAGTAAAGAAGGCGCAATTTATGGTGTCGTTACAACGAACAATTTATTCCTTCCGTTGTGCACCGGATCTCAAAATACAGAAATAAATATACTATTGAGATCAGCACGACGAGACAATCAAACAGTATACTGATATTAGTGGTACAATTGAATTATAAAAATTCAAAATTTCCGCTAGCGGAAAATGCAGCTGAAATGCAGAAAATAAGATCGACGGAGCTAGAGAAGTCCGAATTTGGAAAAATAAAAAAATGACGTCTCACCCAGAAGAGGATTTAAAATTTTCTATGTAAAAATATTTAGGTTTGGAAAAATATTTTATTATCAACAATTATTAGCTAGCTTGAATTTAATAGAAATTTCACACTGAAATAAACTTTGATAAAATTAATTGAAAATTTACAATCTGCTATGTTTAGTTATACGTAATCTAAATGTTATATTTTTATTTCAAAACATTATTATTTAAAATTTAAATAAATACGTTATCAAAACCAATATAAAATCTATAGGTCATTACACTCTCCCCCACTCAAAACTTTTCGTCCCCGAAAAGGAAGGAGGTAGGAGAATAGAACAACCAGAAATAAAAGTAGATTGAAAAACAAGGATAAACACATTAATTTAAGACTATATAAATTTTACTTGAAATATCCATTTAAAAACTTCATTTGCAGTTCAATTTTCTTTAATACTTTAAAACTTTTCAAAACCCATTTGTAAATAACATTTATGTGTTCAAATAACACCTTTTTAAATATATGAAACTATTTGGAAATAGCTATTCACATCATTAGTTATATTTTCAAGGAAGTTATTTGAAAACATTAAATCCATATTTTATAAATTTATAAATCTGTCTGTAGATACTTTTCAAACATTGTTAATAAATCATTTAGTTTAAATATGTTTTATTTTAAATAAATAACTTCTAAAATATTTATAACCCTAAAATTTCTATTACACCAGGTAGTATGTGATTAACCAATATTTTAAAGGATATATTCAAAAGGGAAGGAAGGTAGATTCGGGAAAACAGAATATAGGTGAAGAAAATAAACTGGGCAGATAAGGTAGATTAAGGGAATAGAATCGGGCACGAATCGTTAATTCAAACCAAAAGAATTTAAATTTCAATATTAATACGAAATTTTCTTATTGGAAATACTTTTATATTAAATACCTTTATATCAAAATAATCCTTCTTTCAAAAATATTTTTATAACTCGATGTTTCAACAAGTTTATCCTCGTTCTTGCAGACTCTGGCCATGCGTTGATCAGGCGCAAAGCTAGAATTCTTCAAGTACTTAGTAGACTTGTTTCAACACCCAGTGAAAATACTTGAAAAACCTTTAAAACAGATATGGAAAGTACAATCCAAACAAAACAACCAAACCAAAACCTTTGTCTGACCATGGTTCGTAGATACACAATGGTTACGCTTGGATCCCCCAGGAAACAATCCATATCCGTAAGCTTTCTCAGCCCTGCGAGTTACGCCATGATGACTAGTAGAGTGCAGGATACATAATGGTTACGCCTGGATCCCTCAGGAAACAATCCGTACCCCTAGGCAAGACTTAGCCAGGCACTTGCGCTACTATTCGTGACCTACACAGATTGCAGGATACACAATGGTTACGCCTGGATCCCCCAGGAAACAATCCGTACCCCTTGGCAAGACTCAGCCAGGCAATTGCGCTATGCATTCACGAGAGAGAAAAAAAAACCATGGGTTACGCCACGGTGGGAACACTCGAGTATTACATCCGGAAAACCAAAAATCAAAAAGAATAATATCGATAGAATGAATCCACGATGTGGCCACAAAGCGGATATCAAGCAGAAGGCACTTTCCATATCTTTACTTCGAAAATATATATTATATAGTATCCTTTCAAATCACTTTCAAATATCGTACTTATATAAAGTCCATATATATAGGATTCCATTTTTCCTAAATCGAATACTTTTCAAATCAATAGTAGATCAAATCATACTTATATAGGCTTCGATTATATAAAATCTCTTTCCAAATTGAGTACCTTTCAAATCAATAGATTTCAAATCAACTTCATACTTATACAATCGATTTTATATGAGTTCGACCACTCCCAAATCAAGTGCTTAATAATATAAGGTTCTCAAATTTCAAATCATTTCAATATCAATTCAGTTTCAAAATCATATATGATTTCACCAAATTTTCTTCCAAATTAAATATCTAAATTTCAAAGTTCCCAAAATAATAGGCTTAGAAGATTACCCCATTTTCCAAATTAAAATAATTCAAGTCAAACAAATTCATTTTCAAAATCACCATATAAGTACTGGTTTTTAATTCCAATGTAATTTCAAAACCAAATATTTTCCCAAAATCAATTATACTCAAAAATGGTTTCCAAATTTATAATTATCCCATTTTTTTTCAACTTTTAAACTATCTATTTCTATGTGAAATATCCAATTTACCTTTCTGAAAACCATTATTCAACTTTTTTTTCAAAACATTTCAAAACTAAATTTATATTCTTTATCAAACATTTTATACTCTTCGAAATTTCTTAGCTTTGAAAATTTAATCTCGATTTGGAAGTGTTTGAGCATTCGAAATAGTTAGGGAAATCAAATTTTCAATTCAAGAGTTGAAAATCAACAACAAATCAATAAATCAATTATTAAATCTGAAACTCGAGGACTGAACACCGGTCTCATTTTAAATTGTTTCAAATATATACTTATATCTTTCTAAAATATCAAATTATACTTCGGAATTTGAAATCAAAAACGGTTTTACAAAATCACTTGCATAGAGAAGCTATTAAAGTGGCCTCTCCCCCACTCTGAAACTCGAAAATCAATGTCGATGATGCGTGCACTCATCATCGAAATTATTTTTCAGCGACATAAGTGAGTTTTGGACTTCTATTTTCTTGAAAACTTCTTTAAATTTATTCAAAATTATTGGAACTCATTTGAAACATTTATTATTTGGAAAAATACCTTTAAATCGTATTATTTTTATATATTTTCCAAAATCTGAAATCCAATTTCAAAATACCAGAATTCAATTCTCGAATTTCAAATTTAACCCTTCGGTTGTAAATCATTTTTATATAAATCAATTTCTTACAAGTTTTCAAATTTTCAAATCCTTTCAAAACTTTTATATATATAGAATAACATTTCTTATTTGTTTTATATATAGGTATATAATCCTTATCGAAAATAATTTCTTTTTATATATAGAATAAAATCATAGTTATCAAAATAATAATTTCTATACAAAACAATTTCAAAAATACAACATACTCGATTTTTCAAAGGGTGATTTAAGAATGGATTTCAAAACAAAGGTAGAGATTTAAATTAGAAGATTCTAACCAATAGAATCCTGATTCGAAGATAGACTCGATCGAAGATGATTAACTTACAAAATAGGAGATGGATATACTTCTATAAATCACGGGCGACCTTAATCGGGTCAATCGTGCATTTAGCAATATGATGGATGCAGAATTCTAAGGCAATCGACATTCGATCGCTAGAGATAGAATTTGAAATAACAGGAGATAGTAGCATCTAAACCGAGGATACAAAAATCTTCGGTGAATCGACGCCAATTGTAAAGGAGTTTTCATCCCCCTTTACAAATCATTTAGTGAAGTTATTGGATACTCCAGAATCAAAAGAATATAAATAGAGAGAGACAAGAATGAATTTTGGAACCGAGGGACATTCCAAAATTCAAAGGAAATCGAGTCAGAAAGAAAGAGATTCAACTCGAGCGAAAGTGATTCTGTAAATAAATTTACCATATATGCTAAGTTTTTCCTAGAGCCAAAGCACTGATACCAACTGTAGCGACCCGCTATTTTGGACCATTCAAATCGACAATAAAACCGTCCATGTCCGACTTGAATAATTCAAAATACCGATTTGTTAATAAAAATTTGGCAAAACTTAAAATATACAGCAAAATAAATCAATCACAGATCACAGACACAGAGTAATATAATGCAGCGGAATAGATAAAGGACAGTAGTTCATAAAGCTACTATATACATCAGAGTTAGAAATAAAATACAACCGAATAGTTCAAATGCAGTGAAGTCTCCAATGCAACAGATGACTTCTCTGAACCAATCAACTGGAAAGGCTGGAATCTGAATCGATAGTTGGATCTTCAAATGAAGCTCCGAACTCCAAAGGTGAGTCTCTAATGCTGTATCACTCAGTCTGACCCGAGCGTAAAGCAAAACACAAAACACTCGAGTCAGGATTAACATTCTTATATCAATAAATTCAACTCAAGTGAAATATCAACTGAAATGCAAATAACTTAAAAGATGTTTGGGATAACCATCCTCTAAGGTCCATGGAACTATCTACAATGTAGAAATATACACTATAACACCGTGGTCATTTCATCTTAATTTATGCTTCAAAACCAAATATCATTTTCACTTCGAATATCTCTATATTTCCCGAAATAGTATTTATATATATTAAATAATTTGTACAATAAAGTATTTCAATCCCCTCAACTTAATAAATTGTTCAACATCAACCCGACCTTCCCATTTAAATTTAAATTCAATCTCAATTTATAAATTTAAATTCAACTCAATTCCTAAAATAACCGCTTTAATTTTATCGATCTCAAATTCGGATTTGTAATCACAAGATACCCCTTTATATTCAATATATTTCAAACTTTAAGTATTCAACGTTTCAACTAAATTTTTATTCAATTTAGTTTTCTAAATAATAATTTCAAATTTGGTTCAACCTAAATTTTCATTTTAATTCAATTTAGTTCTAAATAACAAATTCAACTATATTGATTTCAAATACAGATCCGAATCTCAAAATAAACCATTGAAATTCCAATATAGTTCAAAGTTTAAATATTTAAATGTTCAATTTAACAGTTTCATAGAGATCTCGATTTGACCTCGTTATTATCTAGACTTGAAATACTCCCTTATTAGATTCAACATCATTTAAGTAAGCTTAAATTACATTTTACTCAATATTTTCTTTAATTTATTTAAACGTGAAATATTCATCTAATTACTAAAATCAAAAATTCAGTTACAAAATCATACCTCTAAATTTTCCATTCAAAATTTCAAATCGATTTAATTAAATAAATCCTTATATAAATACCATTTTTAATAAATCCAAATTTATCTCCCAATCTTAATTATTCAAATTTATACAACGGTAAACTTCGAAAAATAAATCTTAAATAATACTTAAACATATTATATGGATAAAATAAATCTCAATAATATTATTATTAAATCTATATATAAAATTTCCATTTATATATAATATTTTAAGAACCAATATTTATTTAAATCCCATATATTTCTCTTCAAACTGTAGAAATTATTTTCAAAATATTTATATGGACCAACGGTGTCTGTATATATTTCCTATCATATAGTGAGGTGCTACGGATATTTATCATTTCAATCCGTACACTAAATATATAAGGGTGGATATTATTTCAACTCGTAATCTCAAATTCAATTAAATGAAAATCGCTTGGGTTTATCATTTCAACCCATAACGATTTTCTCATATTCTAAAGTCTGTTCGGGTATGTAACATTTTAATCCATAGTGAATTCTAACTACAGGGAACTTGCAGAGTGATAACAGATATAAAATAATAATAGCAAGGCATATATCATAAAAATAAATATAGACAATAGGATATGGTGTCATATCCCATAAGTGAACAGTTACAGATAGTAGCATATATCAGTAAATAACTACAACATCATATTTTAATTGTCGTTTCAATTGAAATCAAATTTAATAAATAAAAGAATATTAATCGTGAGTGATTGCTCACCTTTCGAGGCTAGAGGCTAGAGAAGATAGACAATGAGGTTGGGTTCCGAAACCCAGGCACGAATTTCCGAACAAAGCTAAATTGGCACGAATTTTACGGACAAGCTGACAATACGAATAGACGAATTTAAATCAAAACGGGATCGAGGAAGAAGATACATTGCATATATAATTTGAAATAAATACATATATATATATATATATATATATATATACATACTTATTAAAATGAAAAATACTCATACACATGTTATACCTTTTGAAATGAATATTTATAATGATATTAATATTAATTTGTTACATTTAATACATATAAACCAACATATGTATATATTATAGAAAACTCTATTCATAACTAATATATGTATATGTAAATATATATCCTATTACAAACTAACCTTTATATATATATATATATATATATATATATATATATAGAACACATACTATAAACCAGAAACTCATATGTACAGGATTTATGTATTTCAAACTTAGTAATATCTCAGGCTAAATAGATAACAATATAAGAAAACGGGCTACTATAATATAAGACTAACATATGTGTGTAAGACATACCTAACTTATAAAATATATTTATAACAGAGACAACTTATATCATTTTAATCAATTACTGCCCTATATATACGAACAGCTTAACTATCCACAACACAAGTACCCCTCTATGTAAATATAAATGTTTTTATACTAACAGCGAATTTATTTTGAAAGCTGATATATTTTAAAACACTGTATAATACTGTTTTAAACACTATATTTAAGCTAATACATTTTAAAACGCTGTACATACAGCATATACTTTAATATGTGTATAGCTAAACCCATACAACTAGATATATATACCTAACTGAAATATATACTTAAACTAACATGTATAAGTATACTTATATAAATTCAACTAAAATAGAGATAAGAAAAACTTATAGACCAACATATAACTAACAGTAACCCAATCTTTATGTAGTAACTATAATATATCCAGGTATACATTATATATAACATAGAAAACATATATACTACCAAACAGTATGGATAAATATGAATATACAGACCATATGAACGCCAAAGAGTCAAATAACTAGGACTAATATTATATAAGCATGGTAATATATAAAAAAACAAAACAAAATATATATACCTTACGCGAAACAGGGAGTGAAGGAGGGAGGTCGAAGAGCGGAGAGGAAGAGAGGGGAGGCCAGGCGGTTCGGTTGCTGCTCATGGCCATGGGTTTTGAGGAGGGCCGGAGAGGGAGGACGGAGGGTCGACGCAGGCAAAGGCAAGACGGCTGATGACGTGCGGCGTTGACGAAATGAATCTCGTTTAGGGCTGCCCGGTGTTGTGAGGCTATGGTGGATCTGGAAACACGTGGTGGCTGCCACAGGTCAGAGAGGCGCTGGCGATTGTGCGTGAGGGTGGATGGCTTGGGAATAAGGGTGGCTTGCACGGAGGCGTGGTGTGCGGCAGAGGCTAGGGAAGAGTAGGCTGTTGAAAAGGAAGTAAGGGGAAAACATGGTTTCAAGCGGAGGAAGGAAAAAATAATATACAGAGGAGTGGAGGTTGATGCATGCCAGAAGGCACGACTTTGATGATGATCCCCTTCCTTTTTTTGATCTGGGGGAAGAGGATGGGTTAGGCAACTAAGAGAGAGAGAGAGAGCGAAGGCCAGACACAAAGAATGAGTAGCAGCAAGTTATATAGAGAAAGGAATGAACAATTTACGCAAAATAACAAAAAACGTACCATATAAAAAAATCAAGTGAAACGTACCAAAATAAATGAAATGGCAACGTTCAAACGTTTTGATTGGTGAACAATTAAAGCAAAAATTATTGTGGTCCAGGTTGTACGTTTAAATATTAAAACTGAAGAAAAGGTAAAGAAGGCACAATTTATGGTGTCGTTACAATGAACAATTTATTCCTTCCATTGTGCACCGGATCTCAAAATACAGAAATAAATATACTATTGAGATCAGCACGACGAGACGATCAAACGGAATACTGATATTAGTGGTACAATTGAATTATAAAAATTCGAAATTTCCGCTAGCGGAAAATGCAGCTGAAATGCAGAAAATAAGATCGATGGAGTTAGAGAAGTCCGAATTTGGAAAAATAAAAAAATGACGTCTTACCCAGAAGAGGATTTAGAATTTTCTATGTAAAAATATTTAGGTTTGGAAAAATATTTTATTATCAGCAATTATTAGCTAGCTTGAATTTAATAGAATTTCACACTGAAATAAACTTTGATAAAATTAATTGAAAATTTGCAATGTGCTATGTTTAGTTATACGTAATCCAAATGTTATATTTTTATTTCAAAACACTGTTATTTAAAATTTAATTAAAAATTTAAATAAATACGTTATCAAAACCAATTTAAAATCTATGGGTCATTACATACACTTCCTCGTTCGACGACACAGGAATGGATTTTTAAAGCAAGTATAAAGATTCAAATTTGATGGACTCAAATCAGGGAGAATTTTGATTCGAAGATAACTTCAAAACAAAAGATAAGATGATTAAATAAATAGAATAGGGAGATGGATAAGCTTATATAAAATCGCGGGCAACCTTAACCGAGTTGACCATGACTTCATGAATAAGACTGATGCAGAATTCTGACGTAAACTGACATTCGATTACCAAAGATATAATTAGGGCATACAAGAGATAGTAGAATCTAAACCGAGGATATAGAAATCTCCGGTGAATCAATGCAAGTTGTAAAGGAGTTTCATCCCTTTACAAATCATTCAAAGATAGGCGAGACCGCCGATTTGTTATGGAGATCATTCGAAGTGGAGTTATGGGATACTCCAGAATCAAAAGAATACGAATAGTGAGGGACAAGAATGAATTTCGGAACCGAGGGAACGTTCCAAAAATTCAAAGGAAATTCAAGTCAAAAGGGAAAGAATTCAAGCTCGAACGAAAGTGATTATGTAATCAAATTTACCATATATACTAAGTTTTGCCTAGATCCAAAGCTCTGATACCAAATGTAACGACCTGATATTTTCAACCATTTGCATCCAAACATGCTGGAATTGAATTGCTCAAAATACCAGATTGTAAGTTTATATTTGGCAAAACTCATCATATAAGTAAATAAATAATCAAAGAATCACAGACACAGAGTAATATAACAATATGCAGCGGAAATAAAACGAATAGTAGTTCATGAAGCTACTATATATATAGAGTTAAATAAGTTACAACAGAAGTCTCGAATACAATAGTCAAATACAAGAATCAGAATACATCACTGGAATCAACTGAATATCTGAAAGCTGGATAGATAGCTGTATCTCCATGCGAAGCTCCAACTCCAAAGGCGAGTCTCGAATACTGGTACACTCAGTCTGACCCGAGCGTAAAACAAAACTCAAAGCACTCGAGTCAGGATAAACATTTTTATATCAATAAATCCAACTCAGGTGAAATAACAACTGAAATACAAGTAACTCAAAGGATGTTTGGGATAACCATCCTCTAAGGATCCGTTAAACATTTATATGTATGCTATGTAGATAATGCTTATGAGTAATATAAAATATCAAAATAGCGTTATGGCGTTACCATTATCCCCCTTAGCACATTTTATATAAGCGTCATAGTCTATACAGCACTGTAAACTCCACCATAAACTAGTGGGCTATATGGGAGTACTCCATAGGTATAACACAAAACAAATCGTAGTGGTCGCGCATAGGGATAAAAGTATGGCAAGGCACATGAGGCAATACCCAAGGTAGTGAAACTACCATTTGCCTGATTCGGACTAGTGAGAACGCATTGCCGCAACGATCGCAACGATCGCAACACCACGAAACAACACTCCCAATTCAAGCACTTGTACAAAAAGTGCATATTGCTTCGCCTCATTTGGATCGGTTGAAGTAAAAACTGATGCAAAATTGAACTATCTGTATCAGTTAAATCTTAATAACCGGTGCAATTGGTACGTGGAAAGCAATAGGTAATGAAAAATCAAATTTGCATCAGTTGTCACCAACAACCGAAGAAAATACATCGATGCAAATAGTTTTAGTCGCATCGGTTTTAAAGTCAACCGATGCAACTACGTTAATTTGCATCTCTTGCCAGCATTTTGGATATTTTGGCTCCAATCCGAATTTTCCCCCTAAATGGAAAATTTTGCCCCTCTAAAATTTTGGCTCCAGACTCAACAATATTCCCCCATCAACCTTTCCTGCTTCTGCCCATTCCTCTTCCATTCCTTGCACATGCAGATCTAGATCCAAAATTTCCACTTCTCCATCTCCTCCATCACCAATACAAGTCCCTCAACTAAATCTGGTTGAAAGCCCTAGGTGTGACGTGGTAGGAAGACAAATAAACATCATACGTATACAAACAAATGACTGTTCAGTCATCTTTCCCTTACCGTCTCCAAACCCCTCATAATATGCAATGCCTACCTGATCTAAAGAGCTAACCACGGTGCTTATCGATCCAACTTCTGTCATCGTAGAAGCTTCCGATAGCCGAGTCTGGCAGTTTCCTCTACCGAAATACCACTCGGAGTAAACATCATCGTTTTCTACTCCACTGCCGAACCAACGATCATCGATCGCATCTATGCGTCCTGCAGTTGAAGGAGGAGAAGAGTTGCTCTACCGGCGGAGGAGAACGATTAGTCTGATATCAATTGTACATTTAGTGGCATCTACGAGGTATTTTACTAATTATTGCATTACCGCCTTATTTTGATCTTACTGGAGTTGGAAACGTTATATAGCTAAATTGTAGATCTGTAATTTGGTTACCAACTGTAATTGAGTTGAAATTGATTGCGTCTTTTGAAGGAAAAGATCGTATTTACTTCAGTGTGTGATCCATAGTGAATTATGGAAAGATAACGTTACTTTACTATTTAAATTAGGAAAGTATATTTAGTCTGAAAAAACATATAGGAAGCACGATAAGATGCTATTGCATCGAGATTCCACTTAATAACTTACTCTTTGTGTGCTTACGAGAACTAGATTCCATTATAATAAGTACTCGCTACAAAAATGTTTTAAGGCAAACTCAGTGCTGCAATGATGAGTTTGCAAAACTCTGATGTGTTTCTAAGTTTTGTTCAAACTTGGTGCGTGCAGAGTTTGACTACACACATCTACAGCAGCACTAAGTTAAGTGTCGAATTTTGGCCAAACTCAGCTGTAGCAGCACCGAATTTTAGCCAAACTGAGTTTTGACGTAACTTCAAACACAAAATATTCAGCGAATTGTATTACGCAGCGATAAGTAAGAAGGTGTTGTTTTGGGATGTCATCTTTAATGAGTATCGAGCTGCAAGCTATGACATAATAGAATGTCGTTAGATATAACTTCATCGGACTATTGCTATTAGATTTAGTGAACGGTTGTACCTTTCAGAATAAATTTGTGAATTATTTCTTAGTTACTACAATGAACTGTTTGAAACTTATTAATTCAAGCCTTCATTTATGCACAGTTCAGCTTGTTCCAAATTTGTGTATATATTTCCTTTAGTTTATGCTTGCTCCTAATTACTAGCCTTGCTCCTAATTACTACATTGCTAGTTCTTTAGTTCAACTTGTTCTGAAACTTTGACTAATATATCTTGATGTCAATCAGTCTGAAGACACATCCAAACATGTCCAAAGTAGAATACTTGGTTAGAGGTACAAACAATTTGATCAATTTTTGTGGTCTTTGTTACACCAATTTCTTTAACACTCTTCTATGTATTATTATCATTAATTAGTCGCTGTTGTGCATCTGACATGTGGCTGACGGTAGTAGACGCCTATTTGAACGTGAAGAAGCAGCAAAACATGATACTTTACTAGTGTAATATCGGCAAAGTATATTTCTTCTAGTTAACGACGTTATGTAGTAGGTTGACTTTATGCAATTCAAAACTTGATTCTATGAGCTAAAAGTATACTATATACTTTCTGGGGGTCAAAAGTATATTAAGTGAGTGTATTTGTAACATAGGTTAGAAAACAATAATAAAACAATAAAAACTGATGAAACCGTATGCAAATTAGGCAATTTCATTTCATCATTGATTAGTGAGAAACCGATTCTGTTGGACAGTAATTATTTTTATCTAGTAGCTCATAGTTTATTAATTTCTTAGTTCACAATGTCATTATTCAAGGCTTAGTGTTTGCTGTTCATAGTTATTGTAGCATTAAATTTGATTCCTTATTCATTTATTTACACAATTAATTTGGTAATGACTATATCATGTTGATTTCTTGTTTTAGCTTACACAATCGTACGTTTGCTTGGAATCAAAAGAGAGGACACGTCTTTAAGGAGACATGTATTGCCTTTCCACTTGATATGTATTGCATCCATATAATGTGTCTGTGCAACTTAATTTGTAAAAGGAGAATGAATTTTTGGCATTAAGCTAATGTTGGATAATCTTTAAGATGCGTTTCAAATAAGTCATTCACACAATTTTCGGTTTTAGAATTATATAACAGTCCACATAACCAATACTTTATATAACATGTCTAACATTTAAGTGTGGCATCCCATTTGTTCATCGCGTTTTGTGTTCTCTATTCATTTGGTGTTATAATACGTTACTTTAAGACCCATTTTGTAGTTATATTTTAACAAAATTACAAGTATGCAATGCGTAGCTATGACCCATCACGTTTGTGTTTTCTTTAATTTCTTTTGAAAATTCAGTATTATCTTGTAATAACATAGATGAACGCAGTTTCAATTTGTTCAACTCTATGGAAACCAAAAACACATCGCCAGAAGTATGTCCTTATTAATTTGAATCAGAACTAGTGAATCTTCAGTCCAGCTCTTCTCCTAGTATAACACGTTTTATGTATAATTTTCTGCAGGTGCATGGAGAAACGCAATATGTCATTTGGGCATTTTTCTATTGAGGTAAGTTGATAGGTATTTTTAAATTGTTTCATTTAGCATTTTCTTTTGATGGTCAGAGACCTATATTGAAATTGTTATCTAAACCAAGGTTCTGAAATTCATAAATTCCACTTATTTGAACATGCGTTTTAGTGTAATAGTTCAGTATGGTGTCAATTTGTTCTTTCAAATACAATAGGTTCTTAAATTTATAAATTCCATTTTTAAGAGCGTTTTAGTGTAACAGTTTATTTGGTGCCAATTTGTCCTTTCACATACCATGAAAAATTAGTAATAGTGAATATAATTTTGTGCTTCATAGTACCATCTATCGGCTGGTTTAAAATCACTATTCGACAATAAATCACTATAGGAAGCGATCTTTAATGTTTGAAGAATCACCATCCGATGATTTACTACAGTCAGTTATTATCCTATATGGCAAAAGCCAACCAATCAATACAGATTGCCGCATACCCTATAATGCGGTGGCCCTTATATGTATTAATAAGTAGAAAATAAGATTCCGATGATATTATTTAGGAAACGGTATTGAGAAGAGTAAATCATAGTATGTTACTTACATATAATACACTGCCACATTCATTGAGAAAGTGCGAACGTAAACCTGACAAAAAATCAATTTAAAAAGCTAAGACTTGAAATTGTTTGCGGAGTATTGATGGTAGGCTGGATCTTGATGGCTGTGGGGAGTCGCGAAGTGGAAAGCAAAATGTTGCACGGTGGTATGGCGACTGAGTATGTTGTAGCAGCAATGTGAGGTAGTTGCACTGTTCAGTGGAATGTGCCAATTGTGCAGTAGTTATGAAATGAGGCAACAAATGAAAGAGGCAGCAGATTGTTAATCACTTTGGAAGAATGGGGTAACTTGGTTGTGCACAAGCACAGTTTTGTGCAGAGGCAGGGAGCAGTGATTGTCAGTCAGTAAGGTTGTGTTGAGTGATGGCAGAGAAGATGCTGCTGGTGGTTTGTGGCAGAAAGTGTATAATGTTGGAGAGGGTTGGTTTGTTGGCTTTGCTATTGCAAATTGACATGCACAGAGAAGTTTTTTTTTAGAGGTGGTGAAGTGTTTGGGTGGAATGTAAGGTAGTAGTGAGAAGTGTTGGAATGTTTGACAGAGGTGATTAGGCACAGTGGCAAGTGTTATGAGGATGGTCAGTCGATAGGTTGTTGAAGAGGGGCTGCAGAGATGGGCAGAGATCAGTGTTCAAATGGTATGTGCACAGAGTAGCACAAAGAAAGCAGTTTTATATGAAGTTTGTGAAGTTTTATAAATAAGAGAAATGTGAACTGTAAAAAAAATGACAGAATGTGAACTGTAAACAATAATTGATATATGTTTATTTTGGTATTATGTTATTCAGTTTGTATTTGCCATCAAATTTAATTTTGAATGATTGTAATATTGCATGCAATAATTGTTTTCTATAATCAATAATATATATATACACACATGTGTGTGTATATATACACACACACATGTATATATGCACACACATGTGTGTGTGTGTCTATATATATAGTCTATTTGAGTACTGTAATAATGATTTCTGAGAATGGTTTTTTTGCATCAGGTATAAATAGCTGATGCAATGGAGGGATTAGTTTGCACCGGTTGTTATAAAAAACTGATGCAACAAAGAAACCTTTTAAACCTAAAGACTCTTATGTTGCATAGGTTTCCAACAACAACCTATGCAACAAGTTCCTTTGTTGCATCGGTTTTCATTACAATCGATGCAACATGAGGGCTGTGTCCAAGCAACCAACCGTGTTTTGCACCAGTTGTTAGTAATAACCAATGCGAAAAGGAACGTTTTGCATCGATTTTAGAACTGATGCAAAAGTGTTAAGCCTATTGCATCGATTGCATATGCATCGAATGTTGAACTGATGCAAAAGGTAGGTAAACAACCGATGCAAATGACATGTTTTGTAGTAGTGAAGGGTGCGCACCAATCAAAAACAAGTAGCGAGTAGTATACAAAGAAGTGTGTTCGCTTTGAGATAGCTAACCTCATTGGCCCGGTACGGCTCCTGTTTTAGTCATTTCAAATTTGACACAAGTCTCAAGGCTATCCATTATCGTTCTCTTTCTTCAATCATCAACGTACATCTTTCCAACCACTTCATTCTGGATCACACTCCGCGATAGTTATTAAAGTGGTATCCGGTTTAGTCAGTGAGTATGTCCATAACCGATTTCGGTTTCTTTAATAACTTTCGTAATTATTCATCGATTGATCGTTTAATAAATTTCAAAAACCAAATCAATTTCAATCTCACTTAGAATTTGAAAGCCAACATTTCATTCGTCTTTCCATATCAATTTCTATAATTTACGTTTCAAAACTTCCAAATTTACCATTTCAAAACTCTACAATTCAACTTCAATTTTTATTTAAAACAATTCGAATATTGATTTAAATTCATATATAGGTTTCATTCCATAATCATTTAAATTAAGTTAATTTAACATTCAAAACCATTTAACTTCATTGATGGATTTATTCAATAATCATTTAAATTAAGTAAATTTATCATTTCAAAATGATTTCAATTGAATTTCCAATTCATTAAATCAATCACTTAAGTTTACCTACATTATATCAAAACTTATGAATTGAATTAAATTAAATTCGTCAAATTAAATTCTTCAAATTACAAGTCTCATAATAATTTCAATCAATCACATTTTATTTCTTATTAAAGAAATTCAATTTCACTTATTTACTTATTTAATTTAAACAAATTTCAAAACTTGATTATTAAAGAAACTCAATTTCACTTATTAAAGAATTCAATTTTATTTAATTATTAAATAATTTCAAAACTTAATCTAATAATTTACTTAAATTTAAACATCATTCTTTCATCAAACACTTTGTTAACCATAATACTTTGGAAATCAAAATATACAAATCATAATGCTTAGAATCATAACACTTCCCACTTAACTGTTCAAATATAAATAATAGTATGTATAATAAAATAGTTTATAATTTAAAATAGTTTAAAATAATTTATATTAAAATAGTTTATATGAAATAAATTTATAAAGTAACATATATAAATAGTTTTAATATAATTTTAAAAATACTTTATATAATAAAATAGCTTCCTCAAATTTCACAAATCGATTCAAATTCCAAAATTTAAATTTAATCAAATCTCGAATCATCCATTTTAATTTATTTCTATTTCTCAATAGACCATTTCACATTATATCAATTTCAAATATAGATTTTTAACCATAAAATAAACCATTTCAATTTTAATATTTTCAAGGCTTTAAATATTCAAACATTTCAAAACAAGATTTGATAATTCCATATATATATCAAATTCACCTATTATTTATTTTGTAATATTTACTTACTAAATCCATTATCATTTAAACAAAACCCCAAATTTCAAATGACTAAATATTTCCTTCAATTCATTTAAACTTGAAATATTCGTTAAATCACCTTTACCCAAATCAAGTTATAAAAATGATATCCATTAAAAAAATCTCAAATTTAATAAGTTCCAAATCGATTTCTAATTAAATATATTTCTTAATTAAAATCAATTTCAAATCAATTCCAAATCTATCTTCTCAACCTTAATTTATTAAATCATTATGAACTCTATATTAAAATATAATTTAAATAAATACTTAATCATGCTATATTTTAATAAAATCAAACTTAATTATTAAACTTATTTTATATTAAAACAAATTTAATCATAGCTTAAAATCAAGAATTTAACTATATACAAAATAACATTTATATAATGTCTAAAATCAATATTTATATAAAACCATATATTTCCTTCCGAAGCCATAATAATCATTTCAAATTATTTATATGTAGACCAACGGTGTTCGTATATAATTTTCTATCTTATGGTCAAGTGATACGGATATTTATCATTTCAATCCGCAATTTAAATATATACGGGTATATATATCATTTCAACCCGTAATCCCAAATTCAATGAAAATTGCTTGGGCTAATCATTTCAACTCATAACGATTTTCTCCTATTCTAAAGTCCATTTGGATATGTATCATTTCAACCCATAGTGAATTCTATACTAACAGGGAACTTGCTGAGTGATAACAGATATGATAATAATATAACAGGCATATATCATCAATACAAACAATAGATAATGGTGTCAGATGTCACAGGTGAACTGATACAGGTAATATCATATATATAACAGTGTAAATAACTAATAGAAGAATATTTCAATTGTCGTTTCAATTGAAATCAAATTTAATAAATAAAAGGACATTAACCGTGAGTGATTGCTTACCTTTCGAGGCTAGAGGATAGACAAGGGAGTTGGGTTACGAATCCAAGCACGAATCCCAAACAAAGCAAAATTGGCACGAATTCGACAAGCTGATAGATAAGAATTGATGAACTGAATCAAAATCAGTTTGATGTAGACAACAATTATTGTTATCATTATGAAATTGATTTTTTAAATTGTAAACAAATATTAAAATATCATATTAAATTAAAATCAATGTTTTTTAAAATAATATTATTGCCCGTATACAACAAAATTGAAATATTATTATGTTATATATATATATATTTGAAAAGCTAAGTTCACAAATACTTACATATAAATTAATATATATAAACAGCCCATATATGTGACATACCATATGTATTACATATTTACCCAGAGAAGCACTATACACAGTTAAACACCCAATATACAACATAATATAAAACATTTAAAACTCATATCCTAAATAATATATTTATATTATATTTTCTTTTGAAATCAAAATTTACATTGAATCACTTACCAAATAAACTCTATATATATACTTCAACACAAACTAACGTGTATATATATGATACAATTTACTGTAACCTGTATAAAAGAATAGGAACACTATCCCAAACTAAAATATGTTAAGTATACTTACTGACCTAATATAACTTATAAAACTTATGTGTAAAGCAGCATATATACCGAATTATATAACTTAATAATATATACGTATACAAAACAAATTATACGAACTTTTTACTTATAATAACATACAGTAATATACGTATATAAATATAAATTCCTTTATATTATAGATATATGGGTGAAGTATTAAAAGTGTCGAATACCATATTACAGTAAAATATAAAGTATATATACAAATACAACACGTACAACACGAGATACAACTTAAAATAATATCTACCGTACTATTACTAAATATAAGTATATTTTATAATAAATTATAATATCCTACTGATATATGCTAATCTACAAACTTACTGCAGTATTTGCTACGGCCAACACATACTTGTTAGACAGAATCACAACCCAAAAATATATGTAAATAAATTCCTTTGTATAAATTCCCTTAAAATTATCCAAATATATGCGTATATATATGCTAACAATATATAAAACTCTATATACGTAACCTATAATTCAACGATAAAAAAACAAGTTATATATGCCCTGAATGTGACGGGCCAGACTCGACTTTCGAAAATCGGCACCGAATACGACACTCGTATTTAAATGCCGCGGATCCAAACATCGAATCTGGTTCGCCGGAGCTTATAACAACATCAAATGAATATAAAACAGGGGAACAAAATGAATATCATGCATACATCACACATACAACATCATTATATCCATTACTACATCAGAGTATTTTTTTTATACATACACCACAACTCCAAATAAACATCATAATAATACAACAGTGATCATACATCCAAAAAGTCTTCAAAGGAATGAAGTAATAACGAACTCCCAAAAACTAAACACCCGAGATCCCGAAAGCTTCTAAAATATCTCCAAAGCAAAAGCTCCAAAATACTGCTAACACCAGAACACGGAAACCTGCTACTAGGCTGCCCGTGTGGAAATTATGGGCACCCAGAGTTTAGAAAAGAAATAATAAACTCCGGATCAGTCGTGGGACTGGTATGAGTAAACAAAAATGGTTGCTTTTAAATAAACTAGATTTATAAAAGAAAATGCGGTATGCTTTGTGAAAATGAAACTACCATAAGACCTCCTGCCACACACACAATGCAATCGCAGAATTGGAGGAGATTTCTTCTTATGATAGTCAAATATGCTTGATATGAGAAAATCCTTTGATTTTATTACTAGTGCATAGTGTGAAAAACATTTCGAAAGTATAATATTAATCTTAGCCAGCATAGGTACCATTATATTATGCCTACTATAGCTACCATGTTAAATGGAAGGTTCTACAACTAAAATCATACTGGGTTCGTATTTTTTTTTTTTGGTTTCCAACAAATGGTCAGGCTAAGGAACTTCCTACTGCCACATGGGTACGCCTCTGGCGGGACGTCCCGAGAACTTAACCAGCTCTCTGCCAACACAAGGCCGGGTTACCTCTGAAACTAGGTAACTACTACACGAATATGCCACTCCCTGATCCTTTGGGACCTTTATCCGAGGGCCCTTTATCACAAAGCAACAACCACACAACAAATGAGATTGGAGCTACCACATAGGTAAATATCTGGGTTCCATACCATGACATCACCTTTTTCCAGAAGAAAATGACATACCCTAAAGGACGCGACCCTCATAACCTTGCCGCATCTTTCCTGTTTCAACCATTTCCGGGTTGTGAGGTCCGATGAGTTCTCGTCCACAAAGCTGCGCTTTACACGAAAGCTATGCTTTGATCACAAATGATCAACAAATGATCATCAACACAGCAGCACTTAGCATGCCACACTACCAAATTGGGAGTATATCTCTGATAACCTTCAATTACATAACCTTTGAGCTCCTACGTCTCAAAGAAGGGTGTTAAGCTAAGAGAATAAATTCTCCACCACCAACAAATATGTATTTGAAAGAAATATGCTATCTCAAAGTGTTGTGTCAGAAACACAACCATACAAGTTTGTTCCGGGTTCGAACAGAACCGAAGGCACTTCGTCCAATAAAGGAAGAAGCCCTTGCAAATCCGGGTATCCACAATCCCGATCGGACTTACCATCACTTAGGAAATCTCTATACCGTAGCTACTCGGTGCAGATAAAATCGATAGGTTATCCTATCGTTTTCGAAGACACCTGGTCTTCACCACCGGTCTTCAAAAGCTATCCATTTTGACGTATCACTATTAAGAATGGGTTATATGACACGAGGGTCCTTTCCCGACTAAACCGAATAGTGAACGCTAAATTTTAAAACACGTGGATATATCAATTTCATAGATTCACATTCAGGGTTCGATGCGGGTTTCAGATAACTAACTGAAATCCGACTCCCTGTCGCATCGAAGTTTAAATGCCGTTTTACAGGCAAAGGGGTTTCCACATCAATACAGAAAAAAATCACAATCAAAGTGCAGTACAGAACAATTCACATCACACAGTATTACGATCACAACAGAAATAACAATCCAGTGCAGAATAATAGTTAAGTATATTCCAATGTGGTCAAAATGAATTAACCATACAATTATTTTAATTAACGATCAATTATTCTTAACGATAAAAAAATTAATTAAATATCAATTTTGTTAATAAATTACTCCACAATCAATTAACTTAATTAACTACTAATTATAAATTAATCAACTTAATTTATCTAATTAGCAATTCTTAATTATAAATAATTTAGACACTTAATTGTTGATTAATTTTAATTACAAATTATAAATCCTTAATTACTTAGTTAATCACAATTATTAATTTAATTATTCTTGATTTCTTTCTAAAACATTTGATCATTTATCTAATTTAACATTTAAAAATCTTCTTTAATTATTTCGAAATCAATTTTTTATTATTATTACAAAAAGCTTTAATGTTAATTGACTTTAACATTTATCTTAAATTAAATTATTTAGTGGAAGTATTAATTATAAAAACTTTGTTCAACATTTGCTGAGTTAATTAAACTTGAAATAAGTTCTTAACTCAAAACAATTAAACATTAATTCCTTTGTTAACACAAAATTTGGGTAGCATTATAACTTGAAATTTAATTGGGCTTAACCCATTTTTAAAGCAACCCATATTTTTACTCGAGTATCCGCTCGAGTTCCTTACCATCGTTTCCCGAGCTTCTCTCCTTCCCCACTTACTCTTCTTCTTCTTGTTCTTTTTTTCCAGTTTAAACTTAAGTTTCCAAACTAAGATAACAGGAAGTATACTCGCGTACGCGAGTTCCTCCCCGAAGCCAGGCATCATCTTCCTCGAGTATCAACTCGAGCTTCCAACTGCAGAACTCCCTGATACCCAAAACAACGTCGTGCACGTGCACGACGTTGTGCCGTCGTTTTGGCGAACGTCAATAACTTCGGCAAGCCGCTAACATCCCCTATACCTAAAATCGTAACTCGATTCGAAGCCATCAACTTGAAATCAAAATTTGGCATTTTGGTCAAAAAACTGCAATTAATTCGACCAACAAAAACGCCTCGCCGCCGCCTCTCAGACCATTGGAGGAGCTCCCACTCCAGCCACACCACGTCAACGTCTTACGCTACCATCCCCCTCAACCAGTACAACTCGATCCATCCATGGTGACGAAATCACCACTCTTCCAACCCACTGCAAACTTCGAGCTTAAACCCTAAATTCGCTTCATCCCTTCGATTCGTGCAATGAAAAAATTATTTAATAATTTTCCCGAGATCATCAATGTTTACCGCTGCTTCGCACAAAATTTCGATACCCAGCATTGTATTGATCATCAGAAATTGATCAAAATACCTATTTTGTTCACATTCGAACTGCATACCGAATACTAAATTAAAAATCATCATGTTCATTTTAAAAATCATAACTTTGTATGTTTATTCCAATCATGTAATCAAATCAATGTTTTAAAATACTTGAATTCATCACAAAATTTTGTTTTTACTGTAAATTTAGGTTACGAAAACAAACCCTTCATGATCAAGCTTGAAACAAATTTTAAACCGTTTTTCAAGTTTAAACAAACTTGTTTTATTTAAAAATTCTAAGCTAAAAAGGGCTGTATGAAGTTCATTTGAATTTTTTTTCAATTTACTTTACTCTGAAACAAAAGTATAAGAGAACAGATCATATAATAATTTCCAGTACCACAGAAAAACCTACTTAGATTTTATATACAACAACACAAGATTTCATGAACTAAATACTTAGATTTTAATTTCAAGAAATAAGTTTACTCACTTGAATTTTTCCCTGAAACAAAGAACTTCCCTTGTTTTTAAACCCTGCAGATAATCTGCTTTTAATCTTTTTCCTGTTTTGTTTTGTTATATGATCTTGAATTTGTAAAATAATGATGTTTTCCTTTTATTTTCTTTCAGGCTTTGCTATATTTTTGATGAACGAATGAACTGAAACAAATATGCATGTATAAATATATAGAGAAGGCTTTGTACAGAGTAGGGGAGGTAGGTATTAACTCGGACAACCTTTTCTCTTTGATCATATTTTTGTTTTTTTTCTTGCTTTGACTAAGCAAAATTTTATTTCGGCTGATATGATTTTGTCACATTTGAATTGACTCTAATTTATGCTAAAAAAAGAAAGCATTAAACGCTCATGCTTCCATCCTTGTTAACATATAATCTTAATTTGCTTTTTGTAAGTACTATTTTGTTTTATTTTGTAGATTTTTATCTTCTTGCATAAGTCTTTGTTTTCTTGGTTTATAAAATTTTCATACAAGTTTATATGCATTCCATATGTCATGTTATAACCATATAGTCTTATTACAATCTTAAATCTTGAATTTATTTTATTTCATTTCTATTTGAAGTTCAACTATCAATACTTAATTTATCACATATATGTTATTTTTACGGCTTAAGACAATTTCTTGTTTGTTATATATTTTTTTCCTTTATTTATTTTTATTATTTATATAAAGCTTAAACTATCAAATATTAATTTATATCCATATATCTTTGTAATATGAATATTAATAATATTTTATTTCTCTTGAAAATTTTCAAATTAATTTCAAAGTTCAAATAAATCACCAAATTTTAAATTAACAAATTCTGGAATGTTACAAATACCCCCCCTTAAGAAAAATTTCGTCCTCGAAATTTGAAAGAGAGAGGAAAGCAGACAAAGAATATACGAATTCAGAAAAATTAAGGAAATGGCTTACCAATTTAAGCCGAGATATCCATTCTGCAATTTGGATATGATTTCTACATATTATCTTCAGTTTTCCAAGTACAGTCCTTTGGATCGCCACTCCACTGAACTTTAACCAGTTTCATAACTTTGTTTCGCAATCGCTTCTCATCATGATCTACAATCTTTATCGGTTCTCTTCTAACTGTTAGATTGGGAGTGATTTCGAGATCCTGCTGAGCAGCTTCTTCAATAATACTATCTGGGTCGTGCATGTACTTTCAAAGATTAGAAACGTGGAACACATCATGCATGCCAGACAACCAGCTGGGTAGCTGCACTCGATATGCTAGAGGACCGATCCTCTCCAGAATAGGAAAAGGACCAATATAACGCGGTGCTAGCTTTCTAGTTTTCCCAAACCTCAATAGCCCGCATCGAAGATACTTTCGGAAATACAGAACCTCCAACCTGAAATTCCAAATCTCTTCTTCGGCTGTCATAACGGCTCTTCTGGCGACATTGAGCAGTTATTAATTTCTTTCGGATAAAATCTACTTTCTCCGAGGCTTCTTTAATCATATCTGGTCCAAGGACGAGTCTATCACCTGATTCGATCCAGCATGTAGTTGATCGACACAGACGACCATATAAAGCTTCGAAAGGAGTCATTTCTATACTAGCCTGATAGTTGTTGTTATAAGAGAACTCGACCAGATGTAAATGGTCCTCCCAAGAACCACCAAAATCAAGTATACAAGCACGCAATAGGTCTTCTAGAATTCGGTTAATCCTCTTAGTCTGCCCATCAGACTGTGGGTGATAAGCAGTGCTGAAATTCAATCTTGTTGCCAATGCGGCTTGGAATGCCTCCCAAAATCTACTAGTGAAGATCGGGTCACGATCACTCACTATGCTGCTAGGAATACGATGGAGACGAACAATTTCTTTTATACATAGGCTCTGCTAAGCTGGCTGCAGTCCGAGTGGATTCACTGGAATGAAGTGAGAAGTTTTGGTTATACCGTCCACTATAACCCAAATAGCTTCATTTCCCTTCTTGGTTCATGGCAATCCATCGATACCTGATCCCGTTTCCATTTTCGTACTTCCAAAGGCTGAAGCGAACCGGCCACTTTCTTTTGATCACTTTTGATTTGTTGGCAAGCAGCACAGCGACTCACATATATAGATATGTCTCTTTTCATTGTCTTCCACCAGAAAGTTCTTTTAATATCTCTATACATTTTATTGACTCCTGGATGGATGCTGAATTTAGATTTGTGACATTCATCTAAAACTTCACGTTTCATATCAGGGATGTCCGGAACATAAATCCTGCCTTTTAATCTTATAATTCCATGATCATCAATTGCAAAACTAGAATCTTCACCTCGACGAATCCTCCCATATATTCCCTGAAGAAAATTATCCTCTTTTTGCTTCTTGGCAATCTTTTCAAGAACTGTAGGAGCAATGACAAGGTGAGCAAGAATGACATGCTTTCTACTCAAAGCATCGGCAACTACATTGGCTTTTCCCGGCGTATATAAAATATCTAGGTCATAAGATGCCAGAAATTCTAACCAACGTTGTTGTCGCAGATTTATATCTTTCTGGGTGAAGAGATACTTTAAAGATTTGTGGTCGGTGAATAATTCGAATTTTTCACCTAGAGAAAGAGAGTTCATTGAGTATAATTATCAAGTTAAGTTAAATTCGTAAATTGTTAAGAAAGCTGAAAAGATTCTAACCCAGAAGATAATGTCGCCATATCTTCAGAGCAAAGATAACAGCTAAAAGTTCCAAATCATGAGTTAGGTAGTTTCTTTCATGAGGACGTAATTGTCTACTCGCATAGGCAATTACCTTCCCTTTCCGCATTAATACCGCACCTAGACCATCATCGCAAGCATCGGTATAAACAGATAATCCCTGATTCCCGTAGATAATAGCAAGAATAGGAGCGGTGGTTAATCTCTTTTTCAACTCCTGAAAAGCTTCGTCACATTTCAGAGTCCAATTGAATTTTACATCCTTCATTGTTAACTTAGTCAACGGACTAGCAATCTTAGAAAAGTCCTGAACAAACTTCCGATAGTAGCCTGCTAAACCCAAAAAGTTTCGAACTTCTTTTGGGGTAGTGGGTTTTCTCCAATCAAGAATAGCGAAAATTTTGCTAGGATCAACAACAATTCCTTCTTCATTAACAATATGGCTAAGGAATTTAACTTCTTTGACCCAGAAATGGCATTTGAAATTTTTTGCAAATAGAATATTTCTCCTTAATACCCCCAAAACGATTCTAAGATGCTCGGCATGCTCCTTTTCAGTTTTGGAGTAGATTAGGATATCATCGATAAATACAAGAACAAATTTATTCAGCACCTCTCGAAACACACTGGTCATCAAATCTACGAAGTATGCTGGAGCATTGGTTAGTCTGAAAGGCATGACCAACCATTCGTAGAACATATTAGGACCCCTGAAAGCGGTCAAATGGACACAATCTACGGCGATTCGTAGTTGATGGAATCCCTGGGCTAGATCCATCTTCGAAAAGAAACGAGCGCCGTGCAATTGATCAAATAGATCATCAATTCTAGGTAGTGGAAATTTATTCTTGAGAGTCAGCTTATTGAGATCGCGGTAGTCTACACACAATCTCAAAGATCCGTCCAATTTAGCAACAAACACGACGGCTGAACCCCATTCAGAAACAATGGGTCGAATTAATCCTTTTGCTAGTAGATCATCGGTTTGCCGAACTAATTCAACCTTTTCCCTAGGTGCCATCTGCGACTTGTGTGAACGACAGGACGAGCGTTGAGCACTAGGTTGAGTCTGAATTCTATTTCTTGATGTGGAGGCAGAGATTTCACTTCTTCGAACACGTCCGAAAAATCTCTAACAATTGGTATAGACTCTAAACTGGGTTCGGGATAACCCAAGTTATACATCAATCCTTCTCTTTTAGGACTAGGGTCGTCACAAGAAATCTCGATGAAATCTTCAAATTCGGTTTTAATTGAAATCGATCGATTAATACAATCCATTTGGGCTTCGTATTTTGCTATCCAATTCATTCCGAGTGTGACTTCAAACTCGTTAAAATCAAGGACAAATAGACCGATAGGAAATTGATAACAAGAATATGAGATAGGAACGTTTCTACATCGAAGACAAAGATTCGTGGGACCTCTAACTGGATTCTTTATGCATATAGGCTCATCAACAAAATCGGGTTCAAGATTTAATTCATTAATAGCTTGCCGAGAGATAAAACTATGTGTAGCGCCCGTATCAAAAAGAACTCTAGCAATGCTATCATCAATAACGAGATTGCCTTCCAGAACTCCTTTCCCTTTTTCTGCTTTGGAAGATGCAGGTTGGTCTTTGACTGCGTACACCTTTGCTGTCTGAGCTTGCTTCATAACTGGACAGTCTTTAACTTCATGCCCAAGTTTCTGACAATAATAACATTTCCTGGGCTTCGTTAGAACGGACTGACTAACTTATTTCTTAGGCTTCGTACATATGCTAGGATAATGGCCCTTCTCCAAGCAATTATAGCAAGTGACATTCTCGGCTGCGCTCCCCTGATTGCTCTTCTTTTTCTCCTTACCTTGCCATGGTTTCTTGCCTCCAAATTTCCTCTTCTTCCAATTTTGATTGCCCAAATTTCCTTTCTCCACCGAGGCTTCTTGCATATCAAGCGTAGCATATCTATACCCCATATCAACCAAATATGAAAAGGATTCTTTACGTGGCCAGTCATTCTTTCGTGGAATTTCTTATTCATCCCACGAATGAACCTTTCATTCTTCTTCAAAGGTGTGTTTACTAATTCCGGACCAAAACGAGACAATTCATTGAATTTTTTAGATACTCCTCGAATGACGAACTCCCCTGCTTTAAGTCCATGAATTCCTGGTACATTCGAGGAATTCCTGCTGATGGCAGATAACGCTTCTCAAATACTTCTTTGAATTTCTCCCAAGAAAACTCATCTTCTGGCTTCTCTACAGTGAATGTCTCCCACCAGGCTAAGGCTTCTTCTTGAAGTTGCAAAGAAGCTATGAGTCGCTTCTGATCGTCTTGCAGCTTTAGCCCGCTGAAGATTTTCTCACATGATCTGATCCATACTTGATCCTCAACAATCGACTCCTTGCCGGTGAACGGCTTACCACCAAGCCTTGAAAAGTTCTTATATAAATCAGCCAGATTCAGCTGTTGCTGAATAGGTATTGTTACTACTGCTGTTGGGGGATCTTGGTTAGTTGTTGTGGCTTTCCCTTGACCCCTAGCTCTTCCTCTTCGTCCGCTCATTCTTACTATCTGTAATTAGTAAGAAAATTGATTTAGATATTCGGACGAGATATCTTAAGGAATATCAGTAGTTAAAAGAAATGACTGAGAAAATTTGGGGTTTCAGTCTCAATTATACTCATTCGAGGGTATACTTCACCCTATCTCTAATGTAACGACCCAGAATTTTGAACAATTTAAATTGAAAATATTTAATTAATTTTAAATATTTGAATGATGGTTTGAATTGAATTTTCAATATAACTTTGAAATTGGCGATTAAATTATAAATTTTAATCTATTGAAAGTTGAATAAAAATTTGAATCTTCAATTTTAAGCTGATTTAAAATATTTCAAAGGCTTGTAAAATTCATATTGATAATATTAAAGATAATAGAAGCTTCAGAATTGAATTTGAAAGTGATTTGTTCAGTTTGGAAATTTTATCGTTTGAATCGATATTTAAAAATAGCCTTCCTAGGCACAGTCTCGGAATTCGACGAAACCAGTTCCATTGGGTCCGTAATATTGAATTATTACCGGATTTCAATTTTCGTCATTTTCAGAGCTATCATGTGGTCGTACGAGTTAGTAACGCCTAAATGAAAATTTATCGATTTAATTTAAATAAATAAAATAAAATAAAGGGGTTTGTTACATCAGCACGTTGCCTCCTTCAATTACGCCTAATATCACGAAATAAGATTGTGCAAAGCATGGCCGAGCTCGATTAAAAAACAATTCCTCCGCTCTATATTTATTAAAAACCGAAGCCCTCTTCCTCAGTAAAAAAAATGGAAATCACGACCGAAATCGCGAACGACAAGGCATGAAGAGTCGCGATCAGAGATGGGCGATGGGCCTCGAGCGCGCGTGCGCGTAGGCCGAGGTAGATGGAGGCGGCGACGCAATTGAGGGCTCGCGTGCAGGGGTTGGGTTCTGGGGTATCGAGAGCATCAACAGTGGGCGGCAAGATTATAAAATCACCTAGGGTTTCGCGTGAAGTGGCAAGGGCGATTCGAAGGCGACGAGGTCAGGGAGCAAGTGCGGCGGCTACTGGAGGCGCGCGTGCAATGGTGGATGCGGCTAGGGTTGGGATGGCAACTGCGTGGGCTTCGGTTGTTCTCGATTTCGAATGTGAGGTATAAGTTTTTTTTTTAAGAATTTTTTTTACAGTATTTATAAATAATAATAATAATAATATATATATATATATGTAGAGTTTTAAATTTATAAAACATAGAAAAGAATTTTTAAATGCAGTAAAGAAATTTCTGCTAGTATTTACAGAAAAAACAAAACATATTTTTTTTAGTAATGTTTGAAGGAAGTGATAATAATAAATATAAGTTTTTAAAATTTATATAGATTGTTTTCAAAGAAAAGAATAAAACTAATATATATATATATATATATATATATGTATATAGATACATATTTTTAAAGCAGTGTTAAGTTTAAAAATCAATATATGTATGGATAATATCTTTTTCATAAATTTAATAGTGAATCATTTGTTTTGTTAGTCTATTAGAAGGAATTAGTTTAAAAACAAATTATTAGTTTAAATTAAATAAATCTATTCAATGGTAATTAATTATTCAATTTAGTTTGAATATTAATAAATCTTACAATGCTTATACAAGGTCAATATTGTGGAGAAAAAAAATCGAAATGGAAAATCTTAAGTAAAGTTATTCTTTAAAGAATTGGGTGTTTGAAAAGAAATTAGTTTAAACCAAGATTTTTAGTTTAAAATATAATTTTTGGTTAAATAAATTTATTAAAGGAATTGGTTTAAAACAAAACCATTGAATAATTAATATTACAAAACGAAAATTTATTATTCAATTTATTCGAATATTAATAAATTGTGTAAATTGTTTATACAAGGTTTATAAATCAAGAAAAATCGAGTCGAGATGAAAATGGATCGCAAAGCTAAGGTGAGATCTTCTCACTCAAATTTAAAATCTGGATTGCAGTTATTGATTGCTGTTTGGTTGTGATATTAGATATAGTAGGATATATCTATATATAGCAATATATATATATATATATATATATATATATTGGCATATGTATATATTGGAGTTGTTGATTTCCCGCATTATATAGCGGATGAGACCCTATTGCGCCGCCTATTAAGCGGATAATATTTTATAAATCTCATATACTGCGATATCCCGTCTTGAAACGGGATTGGTATTGTGCTAACATCTGTGGATGCAGGGAATCTGGTTGGAGGGATCCAACTGGATTCCTCAACCGTATTTATTTATTTACATATAGTGTGATATTTGTTGATTATCATATGATGATATATGATGTTTGGATGCCGTGATTGATTATTTGGTGTGTTGCATCATCGGATCCATTTTTGAAGTTTAAAAATAACGATTTTGATTTTTAAGGGATTTCTAAAGTGATTTTTGAAAACTATACGTTTATTAAATTTTCGAATTGATTCATTTTAAATAATTAAAACGTTATAAATTTTTATGTTATAAAAATTAGGATTTTTGTGAAATATAACCAAAGCATGATTTTTTGAAATAAATAGTTGATTAAATTTATAAAATGGTTTAAATTAGGATTTTTGAATTATTATAAACGGTTTATATAAAAGATTTATAAAATTGATATTTTATAAGTTAAAGATATTGGAATTATAAAACGAGCTTTTATAAGTGTTAAAATAAAGTTGTACCTAGTTTTATAAGTAAATAAGAATTTTAGATTTATAAATTAATGATGATATAAGAAAATGGATTTGTGAATAAAAGGATTATAAGTAATTTACTTATAAGTTGGATTCGACATGTCAACGAAATATAAATAGAATTGGTTATTAAAGGAGATTTATAAATCAAAGTAGTTATGAAATAGAAATGGGATTTATAAACGTTGTTTTATAAATCCGTAATCAAATTTGATAAGTAAACATAGAAATTATTAAAGGAATTATATCCATGATTTTGGACTGTGGAAAATCCTTTAATTTAATATGTGAGAGTGTTGAATTTGGATTAACGAAGTATGTTCACGATTTTGGATAATGAATAATATATTAAGGAAATGTTTTAGGAAAAAATGATATTTTAAATAGAATTAAAACGATTAGAGATGTTTTAAATATATTAAGTATTGAAAACATAGATTTCAACATTCATTATTGAAATAGGCGTTTTCAAGGAATTGAAGGAAATGGTGGACTATAACACTGTTGTTATAGTAAATGATTTCCGAAAGGAAATGTTTTTGTACAGTATTGGGATTTATATATCTATCTAAATTTCGAATCCCTATACTAGTAATTTTGGGTCGTCGTAACGATGTTTTACGCAACATTCATTTTGACCCAAATAATGGGTTTAATAGAATGTTTTCCTTAAGAAATGAAATATATACTTAATATTAATTTAAGTATATTGAATATTTCCAAGTGTTGAAAATAAATAGATTTGTGAAATACTTATTATTAAATAAGTAGGGAAATGTTTTCCAATATGAAATGAATGATTTGAGAATTATCTTTTTAAAGATAAATTGAAAGTGGATATTTGAAATCGATTTGGAAATCGTATATTCACAGATATTTTGGAAATGTAAATCCAATATGGAATTTATAAATGAAATTGGGAAAATTGGTTTAAAAATAAATATCGATTTATTTTTGAAGTAGGGGAATTATATATATATATATACATATACATATACATATACATATATATATATATATATATATATATATCTTGTAAAGATATTTTTGGAAGATAAATAATTTGGAAAATTATTTGGAATCTGGTGATGTTGTGCATACCTATTGATAGTTAAATAACCGACTATCAATATTTACTTTTAAATAAGTATTTGTTGTGATTGCTTGAATATGAATGCTACACTTATTTTTTTAAAATAAGCGCTCACTATTCGGGTTAGCCGAGAAAGGACCTTGGGTTCGTATAACCCATTCCGAATATGTGATACGTCGTAATAGATAGCATTGATGACCGGTGTTGAAGACTGGATATTTGTGAAAACGGAAGGATTACCGTCGAATGTTTCTGCATCGGCTGATCCCCGATATAGAAATTTATTACCCTTTGTGATGGGAAGTCCGGTCGTGATTAGTGAATATCCGGATTGCAAGGACTTCTTTGTAAGTACCTTCGGTTCCATTCGATCCCAGAGCGGACTTGTATGGATGTGTGTATGGTGTTACAGTTTGAGATGTAAAGTTGGTTTCTATCGAATATATTACCGTTGGTGGCGGAGAATTTATTCTCTTAGCTTAACACCCTTAGAGGTTATGTAGTTGATAGTTACTAGTGATACATTCCCGAATTGGTAATGTGGCATACGAAGTGCCGTTGAGCATTTGATGATCAAAGCACAACTTTTGTACAAAGTGTGGCTTTGTGGACGAGACTTCGTCGAACCTCACACCCTGGAAATGGTCAAAACAGGAAGGATGCAGCAAGGTTATTAGGGGTAGCGCCCTTTAGTGTATGTCATTCCTTCTGGATAGAGGTGGTATCATGGTATGGAGCCCAGATACTTAACCTATGTTGTTGCTGCAAATTTCTTGCTTTGTGGTTGTTGGAAATCGAGGATCCTCGGATATAGATCGGTTACGATCGTGGGATGACATATTCGTGTCAGTAGTTACCCAGTTAGGGGTAACCCGGCCTTGTGTTGGCAGAGATCCGGTTTGGTTCTCAGGACGTCATTCCAGAGGCGTTTCCATGTGGCGATGGGAAGTTCCTTGGCCTGACCATTTGTTGGAAATCCAAAGAAACAATACGAGCCTTGTACGGTTTTAGTTGTAGAACCTGCCATCTAATATGGTAGCTATAGTAGGCATAATATAATGGTACCTATGCTGGCTAAGATTTATATTCTACTTTCGAAATGTTTTCTACACTATGCACTAATAATAATATCAAAATTGATTTGATTTTGCGTAGTAAGCATCTTTGACTAACATAAGAAGAAATCTCCTCCAAGTCTGCGTTTGCATTATGTGTGTGGTGGGAGGTCTTATGGTAGTTACATTTTCAAAAAGCATTGTGAATTGATTTTAAAATTATCCCATTCTTTGTTTTAAAGATAAATAACTGTTTTAAGTTCTCACACCAGTCACATGACTGACCTAGAGTTTATTGTTTCCCTTCCTAAACTCTGGGTGCCCACCAATTTCCACACGGGCAGTCTAGAGTTAAGGTTATCAGGTCATTCTGGATTAGGGAGTTGCTACAGAATCTCGAGGCAAGCTTGATGGCGTAGCATATTACTAAGTATAGTATTTCTTTTCCGCTGTTTGTTGTTGTTAACTCTGAAAATGAATGTAATGTGATGTAATGTATAAAATATACAGTTCTTTTGTTTTAATGAATATTCATTTATCTATTATATGTTGTTCCGCTGCGAATTGTGAGATTCTGATATTGTTCTGTTCTATCTTTTTCTTTCTTCTTCTACCTCTTTCTTCTTCTTAAACCATAACGGTTCGGTTTTTTCGGCATCGAAAAATCACAGTCGTTACATCTAATGAGCCATCTAATGTGTTATACTCCATAGCTAAAGTTCTTACTCAACCTTCATCTCTGATACCAAATGTGACGGCCCTGACTCGACTTTCGAAAATCAGCACCGAATATGACACTCGTGTTTAAATGCCGCAGATACAAACATCGAATCTGTTTTGCCGGAGCTTATAACAACATCAGATGAATATAAAACAACGGAACAAAATGAATATCATGCATACATCACACATACAACATCATAATATCCATTACTACATCAGAGTACTTTTTTATACATACACCACAATCCAAATAAACATCATAATAATATAAGAATGATCATACATCCAAAAAGTCTTCAAAGGAATGAAGTGATCACGAACTCCCAAAAACTAAACACCTGAGATCCCAAAAGCTTCTAAAATATCTCCAAAGCAAAAGCTCCAAAATACTACTAACACCAGAACACGGAAACCTGCTACTATGCTGCCCGTATGGAAATTATGGGCACCCAGAGTTTAAAAAAGAAACAATAAACTCTAGGTCAGTCATGGGACTGGTATGAGTAAAAAAAAATGGTTGTTTTTAAATAAAATAGATTTATAAAAGAAAATACAGTATGCTTTGTGAAAATGAAACTACCATAAGACCTCTCGCCACACACATAATGCAATCGCAGAATTGGAGGAGATTTCTTCTTATGATAGTCAAATATGCTTGATACGAGAAAAATCCTTTGAATTTATTACTAGTGCATAGTGTGAAAAACATTTTGAAAGTATAATATTAATCTTAGCCAGCATAGGTACCATTATATTATGCCTACTATAACTACCATGTTAAATGGCAGGTTCTACAACAAAAACCGTACTGGGTTCGTATTGTTTTGTTTGGGTTTCCAACAAATGGTCAGGCTAAGGAACTTCCTACTGCCACATGGGTACGCCTCTGGCGGGACATCTAGAGAACTTAACCAGCTCTCTACCAACACAAGGCTGGGTTACCTCTGTAACTAGGTAACTACTACACGAATATGCCACTCCCTGGTCCTTTGGGACCTTTATCCGAGGGCCCTCTATCACAAAGCAACAACCACACAGTAAATGAGATTGGATCTACCACATAGGTAAATATCTAGGCTCCATACCATGACATCACCTTTTTCCAGAAGGAAATGACATATCCGAAAGGGCGCGACCCTCATAACCTTGCCGCATCTTTCCTGTTTCGACCATTTCCGGGTTGTGGGGTCCAATGAGGTCTCGTCCACAAAGCTATGCTTTACACGAAAGCCATGCTTTGATCACAAATGATCAACAAATGATCATCAACACATAGCAGCACTTAGCATGCCATACTACCAAATTGGGAGTATATCGCTGATAACCTTCAATTACATAACCTCTGAGCTCGTACGTCTCAGAGAAGGGTGTTAAGCTAAGAGAATAAATTCTCCGCCACCAACAGATACGTATTTGAAAGAAATCTTCTTTATATCTCAAAGTGTAGTGTCAGACACACAACCATACAAGTCTGTTCCGGGTTCGAACAGAACCGAAGGCACTTCGTCCAATAAAGGAAGAAGCCCTTGCAAATCTGGGTATCCACAATCTCGATCGGAACTCCCATCACTTAGGAAATATCTATACCGTAGCTACTCGGTGCAGAGACAATCGATAGGTTATCCTATCATTTTCGAAGACACTCGGTCTACACCACCAGTCTTCAAGTGCTATCCATTTTGACATATCACTATTCGGAATGGGTTATATGACACAAAGGTCCTTTCCTGGCTAAACCGAATAGTGAACGCTAAATTTTAAAACACGTGGATATATCAATTTCATAGATTCACATTCAGGGTTCGATGTGGGTTTTGGATAACTAATTGAAATCCGACTCCCTGTCGCAACGAAGTTTAAATGCTATTTTACGGGCAAAGTGGTTTCCATATCAGTACAGAAACAAATCACAATCAAAGTGCAGTACAGGACAATTCACATCACACAGTATTACGATCACAAGAGAAATAACAATCCAGTGTAGAACAATAGTTAAGTATTTTCCAGTGTGGTCAAAATGAATTAACCACACAATTATTTTAATTAATGATCAATTATTCTTAACGATAAACAAATTGATTAAATATCAATTTTGTTAATAAATTATTCCTCAATCAATTAACTTAATTAACTACTAATTATAAATTAATCAACTTAATTTATCTAATTAGCAAATTCTTAGTTATAAATAATTTAGGCACTTAATTGTTTATTAATTTTAATTACAAATTATAAATCCTTAATTACTTAGTTAATCACAATTATTAATTTAATTATTCTTGATTTCTTTCTAAAACAATTGATCATTTATCTAATTTAACATTTAAAAATCTTCTTTAATTATTTCGAAATCAATTTATTATTATTATTACAAAAAGCTTTAATGTTAATTGACTTTAACATTTAACTTAAATTAAATTATTTAGTGGAAGTATTAATTATAGAAACTTTGTTAAGCATTTGCTGAGTTAATTAAACTCGAAATAAGTTCGTAACTCAAAACAATTAAACATTAATTACTTTGTTAACACCAAATTTGGGTAGCATTATAACTTGAAATTTAATTTGGGCTTAACCCGTTTTTAAAGCAACCCGAGCAACCTATATTTTTACTCGAGTATCCGCTCGAGTTCCTTACCATCCTTTCCTGAACCTCTCTCTCCTTCCCCACTTACTATTCTTCTTCCTGTTCTTTTTTTTAGTTTAAACTTAAGTTTCCAAACTAAGATAACAGGAAGTATACCCGCGTACATGAGTTCCTCCTCGATGCCAGGCATCATCTTCCTCGAGTATCAACTCGAGCTTCCAAATGCAGAATTCCTTGATACCCAAAACAACGTCGTGCACGTGCACGTCGTTGCGCCGTCATTCTGGCAAACATCAATAACTACGGCAAGTCGCTAACATCCCCTATACCCGAAATCATAACTCGATTCGAAGCCATCAACTCGAAATCAAAATTTGGCATTTTGGTCGAAAAAATGCAATCAACTCGACCAACAAAAAATGCCTCGCCGCGTCTCAGATCACCGGAGGAGCTCCCACCCCGGCCACACCATGTCAACGTCCTACGCTACCATCCCCCTCAACCTCGTACAACTCGATGCATCCATGGTGACGAAAGCACCACTCTTACAACCCACTGCAAACTTCGAGCTCAAACCCTAAATTCGCTTCATCTCTTCGATTCGTGCAATGAAAAAATTATTTAATAATTTTCCCGAGATCATCAATGTTCACTGCTACTTCGCACAAAATTTCGATACCCAGTATTGTATTGATCATCAAAAATTGATCAAAATACCTATTTTGTTCACATTCAAACTACACATCGAATACTAAATTAAAAATCATCATATTCATTTTAAAAATCATAACTTTGTATGTTTATTCCAATCATGTAATCAAATCAATGTTTTAAAATACTTGAATTCATCACAAAATTTTGTTTTTACCGTAAATTTAGGTTACGAAAACAAACCCTTCATGATCAAGCTTGAAACAAATTTTAAACCGTGTTTCAAGTTTAAACAAACTTGTTTTATTTAAAAATTCTAAGCTAAAAAGGACTGTATGAAGTTCATTTGAATTTTTTTTTCAATTTACTTTGCTCTGAAACAAAAGTATAAGAGAACAGATCATATAATAATTTCCAGTATCACAGAAAAACCTACAGAACAATTTTTTTTTCTTCATATACAACAACACAAGATTTCATGAACTAAATACTTTGATTTTAATTTAAAGAAATAAGTTTACTCACTTGAATTTTTCCCTGAAACATAGAACTTCCCTTGTTTTGATACCCTACAGATAATCTGCTTTTAATTTTTTTCTGTTTTGTTTTGTTATATGATCTTGAATTTGTAAAATAATGATGTTTGCCTTTTATTTTCTTTCAGGCTTTGCTATATTTTTGATGAACGAATGAACTGAAAAAAATATGCATGTATAAATATATAAAGAAGGCTTTGTACAGAGTAGGGGAGGTAGGTATTAACTGGGACAACCTTTTCTCTTTGATCAGATTTTTTCTTCTTCTTGTTTTGACTAAGAAAATTTTAATTTCGGCTGATATGATTTTGTCACATTTGAATTGACTCTAATTTGTGCTAAAAAAAGAAAGCACAAAATGCTCATGCTTCCATCCTTGTTAACAATAATCTTAGTTTGAATTTTGTAAGTACTATTTTGTTTTATTTTGTAGATTTTTATCTTCTTGCATAAGTCTTTGTTTTCTTGGTTTATAAAATTTTCATACATGTTTATATGCATTCCTTATGTCGTGTAATAACCATATTGTCTTTTTACAATCTTAAATCTTGAATTTTTTATTTACTTCTATTTAAAGTTCAACTATCAATACTTAATTTATCACACATATGTTATTTTTATGGTTTAAGACAACTTCTTGTTTGTTATCTATTTTTTTCCTTTATTTATTATTATTATTTAAATAAAGCTTAAACTATCAAATATTTATTTATATCCATAAATCTTTGTAATATGAATATTAATAATATTTTATTTCTCTTGAAAATTTTCAAATTAATTTCAAAGTTCAAATAAATCACCAAATTTTAAGTTAACAAATTCTGGAATGTTACACTGAATATGTAGGTATATAAATAATTAGATTGTATGGGCATGCTTGAGCTGGAAGAACTTACATAATATAAACGCTGTAGGCTATTGAATGAGAACAGTAGATGAGGAAACAAGTTTGTATCAATATCTATGCACAACAGGCAGGGAAAAATGGAGATGGCCACTTGAGTTGACGTGGCAGCGGAGCATGAGCAATGGGTATGCTCAGAGCGGAGCTCGATAGGGCTGTGGGGAGGTGCCGAGAGGAGATCGGTCCTACGTCAGGTGGTGAGAAGTGGCGTGGTGCGATGGGAGCTGCGGTGTGTGGCTTTGGTTGGTGGAGGTGGTGAAGCAGAGCATGTCAATGGGTGGTGGGCTGAGGAATGATAGACGAAGGTGACCGTGCGGTGTCGGCAGTGACAGGTCGTAGAAGCAATGTGAAAAAGAAGATAGAGGAGGAGAGTGTGGAGATGCGGATGGAGGCGTGTGTGCATGGAGGCTAAGGTGGTGGAAGGAGAAGGAGCTTTGAAATGTTCAATTTCACAAATGAAACTAAATAGAGCAAAAAATAATGAACGAACAAAAGTGATTGAAATTAATTGGAAAAACAAAAGACAACTGCAATTTAAATTTCCAATAAGAATACTGAGGGTCCAAAATTTAATTCAGAGAATAGTAATAGTAATGGCTACTGGTATTTTTGGAAATAGTAAAAGTTTATGACTATTCATATCAGCGGAGGAAATGAATGTACAGAAAACGAAAGGGTTAAACGTGTACCGATGCAGAATCGTTTTCACCGATTCCGCTGCGTACTAGACTTCAAAGCACCGAATGGAATATGCCGCCGAGATCGGCATGACGAGACGATCAAAACGGCATATTGATATCAGTGATACAATTGAATTATAAAATTCGAATTTTCTACTAGCGCAAAATGCAGCAAAATCGCAGAAAAATAAGATCGACGGAGCTAAATAAGTCTGAATTTGGAAAAACAAAAAATGAAGTCTCAGTTAGAAGACGATTTAGAATTTTTCTATATAAAATTATTTAGGTTTCGAAAATATTTTATTTTCATCAATTCCTAACTGATTAAATTGAAATAAAATTACACATGAAAATAAATTTTCATATTTTCGGATGAAAATTTACCGGTTGCTATGTTTAACTAGATGCATTTCAAATATTAAATTTATATTTCAAAAATTTAATATTTAAAATTTCATAAAATTCCCATTAATTAAAACCATTTAAATTTACAGGTCGTTACAGGTTATGAGGGTCGTGCCCTTTAGGGTATAACCATTTCCTTCTAGAAAAGGGTGGTATCATAGTACGGAGCCTAGACATTTAACCTATGTGGTTACTGCCAATTTGTGCTTTGTAGTTGTTTGTCTTGAGAGCTTACGAATAAATCTCGGTAATGACCGGGGAATGGCATCATCGTGACAGTTAGCTACTTAGTTACAGAGGTAACTCGGCCTTGTGTTGGCAGAGATCCGGTTAGGTTCTTGGGGCGTCCCTCCAGAGGCGAACCCATGTGGCCCAGGATGTTCCTTAGCCCGACGATTTGTTGGAAATCAAAAGAAACAATACACATTATGTACGGTTTTAGATGTATAACCTGCCATTGAATATGGTGGTAACCTGCTATCGAACATGGTAGCTATTGTAGGCATAGTACGAAATGTCTTTGCTGGCTAAGATTAATATTATATTTTCGAATGTTTTCCACTATGCACTAATAATAATATCAAAAGGTTTCGCATATCAAGCATGTTTGACTATCATAAGGAGAAATCTCCTCCAATTGTGCGTTTGCATTTTGTGTGCGGCTGGAGGCCTTATGGTAGTTTCATTTTCCAAAAAGCATTGCGGATTTATTTTAAATTTCTTTTGTTTTCTTTTGTTAAAGATAAAATGTTTTTTTTGCTCACACTAGTCCCATGACTGACCTGGAGTTTATTGTTCCCTTTCTGAACTCTAGGTATCCAAAATTTCCCACACGGCCAGCCTAGAGATGGGTTTTTCAGATAATCAAATAGTAGGTATAGAGTGGATAGCTTTTAGCATTTGGATCCTGGCAATTGCATTGCTAACTGAGTTACCTAGTTTGATTCATTACAACGTGATGGTGGTTCAAGCTTTTGGATTGGAATCTTTGGAGCTTTGGCAATTGGAAAAGTAGTTACTGTGTTCCGCTGCTGTTGCTATTATCTTTCCGCTGTTGTGTATCTCTGATACCGATATCATTTGTATCAGATATTGTATCATTGTTGTATCAAATGTTGTTTATCAATGATATATTAATTGTTTTCTTCCACTGTGTTGTTGAACTCAATGTGTTATAAGCTCCAGCGAAGCAGATTCGACGTTTGAATCTGCGGCATTTGAATGCGGGTGATGTACCCGGTGCTGATTTTCGAAGGTCGAGTCAGGGTCGTCACAATATGGAATTGAGTTATGAGGTGTAATTTAACTTAAGTTAGTTGAATAAAATTGGATTGGATTATAAATGATATCTAATAGAATTTTATATAAAAATTAATTTGTAAAGTGACATATAACTATAAGTTATAAATTTTGAATGGAATAAAATTTAATTGAAAAATTATGGAATTGTGAATAAATAAGTTTGAATGGAATCAACTCAAGTATAGAATGGATGAAAATGTGAGAATAAGTTGTATAACTTATAAATTGGAAAGTGGGATAGAAAAACTGAAATGGAAATGGTTTGATATTTTTGTAAAGGAATGGAAACCCAAATTCATATTATTGAATGATGTTAACTCAAGTCGAGTTAAATGAGATGATTTTTGAAATAAACTTAACTCAAGTTAAGAATGGCAGAATGAAGTGAAAAGGAAGTTGAACATGAATAAATGAGACAATTATTGGAATTGGATTTAATTAGAATTGAATTAATAGAATAGACTAACCAAGAAGTTTGTGAATGGATGTGGGAGTGGATTGTTATTAGTAATGATAGAAATGAGTTTTGAGATATTATTTGATAATCAGCGAAAAATGGACTTAAGTCGGAAGTGATTGAAAATTAGAAGTGATGTTATAAAATGTTTATACTAAACATAAATAAAATTTGAGTATGAACTTAAGTTTGAAGTGGAAATAAATACAAGTGTTGTATTTAAGGTTATAATAAACCTTAATATTTATTTTATGAGGCGAGTTTTAAACAAATTGGCATGGAATGAAATACAGGTTGATATAAAATGAAGTGAACAAAATTTTGTGAATGAATTGAATATGTACCAATAGAAATTGATAAATCGAGCAAGAATCAATTTAAAATAATTTGTAAGCTTAAGTGGCTATATTATTAAATGAATATCATCGAATTTCTATGGAAAAATTTGTCATTTGACATAAACGGAAATAAACAAAATTTGGTGAATCAATAGAAATTGAATAAATTGATTTAGAATTAATTGGGAATGGATATGAATATATTGGATATGAATATGAACCGAATACTAATGAGTTGTTTGTGAATCGCTTGGAATTGAATAAAATTGTAACGCCCCAACCCGAGACCCACATTAACATAAAGTATTACTGGGTAATACTCTCTGCTAATGAAGAGAATAGGGATGGATAGGAGCGACCATCTATAGCCTTATCTTAAATATCTATTGCATACGTCGATAATGCCATAATTTTTTTTGGATCGACATATCCAATAAATACTTAATACAAAGCCATAGGTGGCTATTGGATATATTAGAACAAAATAAAACAACTCAAATGCATAACACTTCACACAACAACAGATAATCCCATATATACATACATATACAAGTACATCATAGAGTATACAAAATGATACATCACATATGTTATACGACGACCACAATACAAACATAGGTCAAAAGAATATACATATAAGAGTAGTAAACCAAAAAGGACTACACAAAAAGCTATAATAAAAAGAGCTAGTAGAATAGTCCATGTAGAAGCAGATTGGCGAAGTCCAAATGTACCCAACCTAAAACACCTCAATCTGCCCCGGTTATAAAATACATGGCTCATTCTAGCTAAACAAATCAGTTAACAAGGACAAGCGATAATATGAGCATAAGGATAATGTGATAATATTCATAAGTGAGAAGGGACAACTAAAGTGTATGATTACATCAAGTGATAATATGGTATCACTACACAAACATATAATCTCAAAAGAGATAAAATAACCCATAAAACGCTACAAGTAGCGAGCCTCGTATCACCGACATTCATATCAAAAATGATTTAGGGGAAAATCTAAACTCGCCATCTTGGCAAACCCAAAATATGCATAAAGAGATCCAATCTCAAACATGCTATAAGGCAAATATATCTCCAAAGAGGAGAATAAAATCTCAAGTAAATGGCAAAAGGCAAATCTCATATAACGCAGTGCAGGCAATTCAAATCTCAAAAATAGAACTTCCAAGAGTTTGAATTCCCAAAAGGAAATCGCCACAAATATATATCGAATGGTTCAAAGGACCAATTCCGAAAAGGGGCGATACACCAGGGAAAACAGTCAAAGAAACCATCTCAAAAGTGTTTGTACATGCATATGGCCGAAGCGTTGCCAAATCTCAAATAGGTACCTCGCCCAAAGACAAACGTCACAATGACAAGTACGCCGCAATGGCAAATATGTTGCAACGGCAAATATGCTGCAACGGCAAATATGCTGCAATGGCAAACGTCTCGAAGACAAATACGCCGCAATGGCAAACGCTGCAAACTCTCGAATAGGAACCCAAATAGTGTTAACATGTGTCTCATACCACACGTTCGCATTAAACGGTTTACTAATCGCCAGTAAATTTCATACTCAAAGCAGTAAAAGTTTACCTCATCTCATCGGTAAACTTGACCCGAAGGTCAAAACGATCAAACGGACAAGTCAGGAATTAACTGATAAGATAAACGCATGTGTCTCATACCACATGTCTTACCAAACCATTTAATTGTCCCTTTTATTAGCTCGAATAGTGCAAAAATGGTATTTTATATATAAAATAATTTATTTAAGAAAATAAGCTTTTAAAACCATTTTACGAAATCAATTTTGAAGACGATATTTGAAAATTCCCTTATTATAGAGAATACATAGATTTTATAGCTCAAAATAATTTAAAAATATTACATAATAATTATTTTAAATGGTGATTTATTTTAAAAATTATTTCAAAATTGTTTGGAAAAATCCGTGCTCGAAATCAAAGAAATCACTCAAAATGTCATTCAAATTCAATACGAGTTCAATTCAAATTTGAATTTCAAATTCATCAAAACTTGGCTAGCCTATTGATAGGCACCATAGCCCTCAATAAATTTCAGAAATATAAAAAAAGCATGAAGTAAAGTCGAAAGTCGGATGGAAAAAGAACATAAAATGCTACTGCGTAGAAATCTTCTCTGGGTAGAAACCTTCTCTGGTTTCAACTTTTGGATATAAAACAGGTGGTCAAACGACCTTTGATTGAACTAAAAATTGGTGTGCACAACGTAGAAAATGTCATATTTCAAAAAAAAAAAGAATCGATGAATTCCGACAGAAAATCCAAAAGCTACGTTTTCTCAAACATGGACGCAGACCATGTTTGTAACAGTTCAAAAGAATGTGCCCAGGCCTGAAAATCCATTCTGGATTCAACTTCTAGGCATAAAACAAAGGACCAAATGGCATTGGATTGAGCTCAAAGTTCGTATTCATATAGAACTTTATCTTTCAAACAAAAAAGGATCATGCAATTTGGATAAAGTATGAGAAAGTTATGATGTCTCAAAGTTGAACCAGGCAGTGTTTTCAGCGTAAAACTCTAGGCAAAAGCATGCTCCAGATCTAAGTTCGGCAGCAAATTTCTATAAGCCATATACGTCGAAATGACCTGAAATTTGGTATCCTTATAGTAAAAAACTTTATCTTTGAAACAAAAAAAATCTCGCAATTTCAGTAAGAAATGAAAGAGTTAAGCTTTCTCAAACATGGACACTGGCAATGTTTGCAGCAACTCAGCAAACAATTTTTACAGGCAAAAATCTGCTTTCGAGTGGATTTTCTACCACCGTTTTGAACATCCAAATGACAATATTTTTCAACCAAAATTTTCAAAAATGAAGATTGTTAACTCCCTTTTTTCCATGACTTAGCGACCTAACAGTTTAAAGAACCTAGAGACCTAAGGGAGAGGACTCAACGACTTACAGCAAAGAGAGACCTAGCGACCTAAAGACAGAGTGGCCTTGTAACTTACAGCAATGAGCGACCTAGCGACCTAAAGATAGAGCGACCTAGTGACTTACAGCAAAGAGCGACTTAGTAACTTAAAGATAGAGCGATCTAGCGACCTAAAGCATGAGCGAGCTAACAGGTACGACCTAGTGACCTAACAAGTTAAGACAGAGTAAGGTCGCATGCATACTACCTCTTCCTTAGGTCACTCGCGACCTAAGCCCACCGAGCCAACTTCCTATGCCACTTTTTCCTAGTTCGCCACGACCTACCAACTTATTCAAGTGACCTAGTGCAAGCCTGTTAAGCCGTAACCCACGCTCCTTAGGTCGCTCATGACTTACAACCTAACCCCTAGGTCGCCCATGAACTATAACACAGCCAACCAAACCCCTAGGTCGTTCACGACTTACGACTTACTCTAGGTCGCTCACGACCTATGCCTTGTCCATAAATTTCCTATAAATATCATGCCTACACCACCGAAGAAGGGACTTTTTGGCTCATTTCCGGAATGCCTATACTCTGCTGATTTCCCGACTCATCCGACACTTCAAACACGAAAGACACTTCAACGAACTTCAAGAAGTGATCTAATACATTCAACATGAATTTGAAGAATTCTCCTGCATCGAAGTTCTAACTGTTTATCTAAGTGGAGTTGTAATTGGAGATTGTTGTATAAGTTGTAATTGAATCAGCAATAAAGGAGATTAAAGTGGACGTAGGCTTAACTTGAAGCCGAACCACTATAAAACTGTTGTCTCTTTACTGTTTTTTCTGTGACTTTTCTACTTATTTCTAATTCCCGTATTGACGGGTGGTGCTTTCACTTTATCTCTACTTACACCGGGGTGTTAGCGTTCAATTTTAGCGTTAACATTTTTGGTGCTTTCACTGAGAACATCGAACTCAGGTGTTTTCATCATTGCTTTGCAAAAGTTTGTTGAAAGAATCTCTCTCAAAACCAAAAGTCTATCAAAGATTATGGCTCTTGGAAGAAAGTGCAGATCTACTAAACTCGGTGATGTCCATGAAAATACTGCCACTTCACCTTCGTTAAGTCAAGCAGCTCCAAGTGCTGGAATAACACGGGCAGAGTTGGATGCTGCAGTATCTGGGTTATGCCAGCAGATGGAAGCCCAGAACGCTTCAATGCTTGATAGGTTGAACACTTTGCTCGGAGCTAACCGTCAACCAGTGAATAATGAAGAAAACCTTGCTGATGATGTTCGTAATCTTGAAGAGAGGAATATTCCTCAAAGAGCAACTAGCCCCGCCAAAGATTCACCTCCCCGGGCTGGAGGATCAAGACCGCAACCGACTCTCCGGGAATGTTTGTCCATACAAAATTCCGAGAAAATGGCTAAAGTCTGTCCCACGGAGCCTTTAAACGATGAGGAATACCTTTCGGGCATGGGTCGATAGATTATGAAAGAAAGTATGCAAAGGGAAGAAGATGAAAAGGAATGGGGGTTCGCTCCAAGCAAAACTCCGTTCACCGTAAGGATTCTAAAGGCGGAATTCCCAAGGAAGTTTGTTCCCCCTACCACCCCGGCTGATAAGGGAACAAGCGACCCTAACCAATTCCTATATAAGTATGACTGGCACATGACTGGTGCTAGAGCATCGGATGAGATCAAATGCCGATACTTTTCGGTATACTTGGAAGGAGTGGCTCTACTCTGGTTCACAAAGCTACCGGTCCGATCCATAGACCAGTTCTTCGATTTAACTCGGAAGTTTAAAGAATAATTCAGGTTGTATGCTTCAAAGGCAAAGGATATTATGTCACTTTCCAGCTTGGAACAGAATCCCGGAGAATCTATTAGATCTTTCTTGAACCGCTTCAACATAGCCTTGGCTGAAGTGGACAATGCAGAGCCACGAATGGTCTTGACCTACTTAATGAGGGTTATCGACAAATCGAGTGAGTTTGGGAAATGGTTAAAGATGAAGGAACCAAACTCGCTTGAGAAATTATACAAGAAAGCTGACAAGTTTATGCGCTTGGAGAGCCTTCATGCACCGGCAAAAGTGGCATTGACAGAGGTTAAGAATAGTACTTCTGCTCCTACTAAAAAGGAATCCGGAAGTCAAAAGAGGGAGAATAACAGTGGGAGGAAACAGAAGGATATGAAGAAACTTCACTTCTCAAAGCCTTCATATTTCACTCCTTTAAATGATACTCCGGAGAACATCTTTTTCGCTACCAAAGATACCGTAGAATATCCTAAACCACCCGTGATAAAGCATGGGAAAAAGGCTGTTCAAAGCGTGAGATTTTGTCATTTTCATAATCAACCCGGTCATGATACTAACGAATGTCGCCTTCTGAAAAGTTTGATTGAAGAATTGTTGAGAGAAAACAAGCTGCAGCAATATGTTAAGAGAAATAGAAACAACCCAACTTCATCTGCTGAGGGCCAGCAACTTCCCGCTCATCCATTTGGCTCGGGTGAGAGGACTACCATGCATGAATCAGAGAGGCCTGTTATTAATGTGATCACGGGAGGTCCTCACCCGGCAGGCAGAAGCTGGGACGAGATGGAAAGATATGCTCGTGCTCTGAAATACGCCCCAGCAGAAGAAAATGTTTTTGTGTTGGAAGACGCTGCACCTTTGAAGCAGCAAAGAACTTTTAATGATGATATTGTGTTCAGGGCCAGGGACTCTATGGGTGTTGAAGCTCCTACCATGGATCCCTTGGTCATCTCTGCAGGCATCGGGCCTGCTATCGTAAGAAGGGTGCTTGTGGATTGCGGCGTCTCTTGCAATATCCTCTTCAAAAAGACATTCGATCAAATGAAGATTCCGATGACTGATGTTCAAGCTTCATCGCAAAAGATTCCTGGGTTCACTGGGGAACCAAAGCAGCCAATTAGGACTATTGACTTGTTTGTTGAACTTGGAGAGGGCAGAAAAAGGTGGTTCGGAAGCAGACTTTTGTGATTTTTCACGGATTTTCTACTTACAATGCCTTCCTAGGCCGACCAACTCTTGCAGCATTTAAGGCAATTCTCGCCCCGTGGTGCCTCACTATGAAGTTCTCCACGGATAATGGCATTGGTGTTATTAAAGGGGATCAGAATGCTGGGCGAGAATGTTATTTAATAGAGTTGCGTGAAGCAAGGAAGAGAGAGATGGGAAAGGATGCGGTGGCTCCACTTCGCATCAAAGAACCAATCTTGTAGCAATTACAGGGTGGACCCTGCACTGGCGAGCATAGTGGCGCACGAAAGGAAATGGATCCCAAAAAAGCCAGTACAGGGTAGAATAGTAACGGTGCCAACAGAAGTAACGGTGCCAGTACCTGTTGACTCAAAAGATCCGAACAAAGTGCTAAATGTGGGTTCTCAACTTAGCGTGACGGTTCAAAATATTTTCGTATCATTCTTGAAAGCAAATCTGGATGTATTCGCTTGGAGTCATGCTGATATGTGTGGGATATCTCCAGAAATTGCAGTACACACTTTGAATATTGATCCGAAATTACACCCGTGTAACAGAAAAGAAGAACCCAAGGTCCAGAAAGGTCAGCGGCATTAAAGGAAGAAGTAGATCGGCTCATGGAGAATGGTTTCATTAGGGAGTCCACTTATCCAAATTGTGTTTCTAATCCGGTGCTAGTTAAAAAAGCAAATGGAAAGTGGAGAGTTTGCATCGACTTTTCAGATTTAAACAAAGCCTGCCCCAAAGACTGCTTCCCGTTACCCAGGATTGATCAGTTGGTGGATGGAACAGCCGGGCATGAATTGTTGTCTTTCATGGATGCTTACTCCGGATATAATCAGATCATGATGCATGAGCCCGATCAGGAGGACACGAGCTTCATCACCGATGTCGGTCTTTACTGCTACAGAGTCATGCCCTTTGGACTGAAGAATGCGGGGGCAATTTACCAAAGACTTGTTAATGCTATGTTCAAGCCACAGATTGGAAAAACTATGGAAGTTTACGTTGATGATATGTTAGTGAAATCAAAGAAGGCAGTGGACCATATGGATCACTTGGAAGAAATGTTCGCAGTCCTCCAGAAGTATGGAATGAAACTTAATCCTCTGAAATGTTCATTCAGGGTAGAGTCCGGGAAATTCTTGGGTTTCATTGTGAGCGCTAGGGGTATTGAAGCTAATCCTACTCAAATCACTGCTCTGAGAGAAGTCAAGGCCCCTAGGACAAAGAAGGAATTGCAGAGCCTCAATGGGAAAGTTGCTGCTTTGAGTCGGTTCATTTCCAAGGCCACGGATAAATGCTTTCCATTCTTTGATGCCCCGAAGAAAGGAAGAATTTTTTTTGAATGGACTCCGGAATGTCAGAAAGCTTTCGATGAACTAATTCGTCATATGGATGCGCCTCAAGTATTTTCTAAGCCTAGCAGCGGTGAACAACTTTTCATATATTTGGCAGTTTCGTCTCATGCTCTCAGTGCAGCATTAGTACGGGAAGATGCACAAATTCAGCGTCCGGTCTACTACATCAGCAAGAGATTTACTAGGGCAGAGATGAATTATTCAAAGCTAGAAAAGCTCGTCTATTGCCTACTGATAGCTTCCAGAAAGTTAAGGCCATATTTTCAAGCTCATCCTATCAAAGTCCTCACTGACTAGCCTCTAAAGCAAGTCCTATTTCGCCCTGAGACTTCGGGCCGTTTTCTAAAGTGGAATATTGAACTCAGCCAATATGATATCACTTACCACCCCCGAAGAGCAATCAATGGACAAGCTTTGGTAGATTTCATTGCAGAATACACAGATAAAGGTGACAACGAGGAAGCAGTTACTGAAGACATCCCGACCCGATGGAAATTATATGTTGATGGCAAGAAACGACTATTGTTCTAGAGCCGGGATTGTGCTTGAAACCCCCAAAGGGAGATCGTTGTGTTACGCATTGAGATTGGAATTCCCTTCGAAAAATAGTGAAGCAGAATATGAGGCTCTTATTGCCGGCTTGAAGATTGCTAAAGAACTGAATATCAAAGTGTTGAAAATCTTCAGTGATTCCCAACTTATTATATGCCAAGTCAAGAAAGAATTTCAGACTAAAGGAGGAAATCTGTCTGCTTACTTGTCAAGAGCCTGGGAACTTCTCGTTGATTTCGATCATTATACGATAAGTCATATACCCCGGGAAGAAAACATGAAGGCGGATTCTCTTGCAAAGTATTCAAGCACTGGCGAAGCTCAATTACCGAGATTGGTTCCTGTAGAAGTCTTGTCAGCCCCAAGTATTGATGAAATGGAGATTGACTTGATCATGACTGTTTCCCAAGAGCATGAGTCGTGGATGGCTCCAATCAAGGAATATTTACTTAACGGTTCCCTTCCGGAAAATTCAAAGGAATGTTAGAAATTGTTAAGGAAAGCCTCAAGATATGTAATTCAAAACTGTCAGTTGTACAGACGGAGATTCTCAATGCCATTACTCCGATGTGTAACCAAGGAAGAGGCTAAGACAATTTTAGCTGAAGTGCACGGAGGAGAGTGTGGGGACCATTCAGGTGGTCAAACTCTAGCAAAGAAAAATCTCCGCTATGGGTATTTTTGGCCAGACGTTAATCGTGATGCTGCTAGCTACACCCAAAAGTGTGACCGATGCTAGAGATTTGCAAAAATCCCAAGAGCACCTTCCACCGAGTTAACGCAGATGGTCAGTGCATGGCTATTTGCTATTTGGGGAATAGATCTCATTGGGGCTTTGCCAACTGCCAAGTCCGGAATCAGATATGCTATTGTTTCTGTTGATTATTTTACTAAATGGGCTGAATCTGGACCATTAGCTACTATTACCTCTAAAAAGATGATAAACCTTGTGACTAAGAATATCATTTGCAGGTATGGTGTGCCTCAAAAGATAATCACAGACAATGGTACCCAATTCAAAAGTGAATAGTTCCAAGATTTTTACAAGCGATTCAAGATCCAAAAAAGCTTCTCAGCAGTAGCTCATCCGCAGGCAAACGGGCAAGTGGAAGCAGTAAACAAAATTATCAAGTCAACCATCAAAAAACAGTTGGAAAAAGCAAAAGGTGGTTGGGTCGATAAGCTACCACTAGCACCATGGGCATACAGAACTACCCACAAAACTGCGACTGGGCACACTCCATTTTCATTAGCATATGGATCAGAAGCAATGATTCCGGTGGAAATAGAAGTCCCTTCACACAGAAGAATTCATTTCAACCAAACTGAAAACGAAGAGTTGCAACTTGAAGCATTAGACTTCCTTGATGAAATAAGAGAAGAGGCTCAACTCAGAATTGCAGCCCATTAGCAAAGAATTGCCAGGCACTTCAATTCCAAAGTTCGCCAACACTGCTTTGATATTGGGTATCTCGTCTTGAAACGGATCATGACGGCAACAGGAGTGTTCGCGCCAAACTGAGAAGGGCCGTATGTCATAGGCAAAAAACTTCTTGATGGCACTTTCAAACTGACAACTGTTGAAGGAGATCCAATTCCAAGAGCTTGGAACAGCAATCACTTGCATCCATATTTTACTTAAAAGCTTTGCTTAAATTTGTAAAATGATTATGGATGATCATTCTTGCATTGTAAACCATTGTAAAAGCAGTATGAATGAATAATAAGAACTATAAAGTGGATGTAGGCCCGGTTCTTGGCTGAACCACTATAAATCTTGTGTTCTCTACAATTATAAAATGCCTGTTTTATTTCGATATGTAAATACTTTAAATGTATTGCTAAAATGTCGATTTAACATTGCAGGCTCTTAAAACAAAGCTTACCCATCACAAGGCCAAGCGATCCCTGAAATCACTAAATAAACAAACATCAAGCCACAAAAGTTCCAGATTCCAAATCCTGTATAAGGTGTGCTTCATGCAAATAGTTAATGATTCCGTCGGACTCACTCAACAATGAAGTACACTTCTTTGGATAAGACAAACTATTTGCAAAAGAAAGGAACATGTGCTTGGAAAATGATAACAGGGAATCGCTAATGAGCAAATGACGAACAGACATGGGCAAGCAGACAGAAAACAGCCAAAAAGGAGTCCTGCCTTTCAACAAAAAGGTCGGTGGAACCACCGGAGAGACACCTTCCCAAAGCGAAGGCACCAAGCCCTTGCTAGCTGATTGCGATCGTTCGTGCAAACGAACATCCGGTTGGATAGCTTGTGTCCGCCCCGTGGATCTACCTAACCGAAAGATGCAACCTTCATGGCAAGCCAACCACCCCAAAGACCTCTTCGGAGGCAAATGACCTCTTTGGAGGCACAAGCCCTCTTCGGAGGCACAACTCTTCGGAGGATAAAGCCCTCTAACGAGGCACGCCAAAAAAAGAAAGTTCTCTACTCAACCAAAAAAGATTGGTGGAATCACCGAGGGCCTTTGTTAACTAGTTGCGATCGTTTGTGCAAACAGACATCCAATTAAATAACTTGCGTATACCCCGTGAATCCATTCAACCATGAGAGAGTAACTTCCAGACAATCAAATAAAGCCCTCTTTGGAGGCACAAGCCCTCTTCGGAGGCACTTGCCTTCACCAAAGGCACACGCCTGCCCTCTTCGGAGGCAGAAGCCCTCTCCCGAGGCACCACAAGCCCTCTTCGGAGGCACTCGCCTTCACCAAAGGCACACCTGCCCTCTTCGGAGGCAGAAGCCCTCTCCCGAGGCACCATAAGCCCTCTTCGGAGGCGCAAGCCCTCTTCGGAGGCACAAGACCTGTTCGGGGGCACGTCCCAAGAAAAGCACTTTCAAGTGAACGAAGCAGAAAGCCCTCCAACGAGGCACAACAACTAAAAAAAAAGAAGAGAAAGCCCACTTCGGAGGCACACTGCAACTCTCAAGGGAAGATCAATTTCTCCATTTTTAAGATATTCTTCCCCAGAATTTGTAGTGCCAATTCAAAGCCTTCTTTGGAAACTCACTTCACCGCGTAGGAGAATCCACTTGCCAAAAAATAAAAGTGACTATCTCCGAAAGTGAAGTGTAAAAACCTTTTCAAACAAAAGAGAGAGAAGACTTCTCCAATACAAGGCATACTCTTCTAAAGAAGATTTACATTTCCTCAAAATGAAAAAATTATTCTCTAAAGAAAGAGTTCAAGCCTTCTCAAAATAGAAGAAGTGTTCTCCAATTTAAGAGTGCAAATTTTCTCGAAACAGAAGTTTTTTTCTCTAACTTAAGAGTACAAGTCTTCTTGAAACAGAAGAACTGTTCTTCAAAGTTTTATCAAATGAAAGAAATTGCAATAAGCCGTGGTATGGCGGCAATACAATATAATATAGCTATATTAATTAAAGCAATGCCCAAGCAACATACCACAAACTTATTGCAATATCACAGTGAAGAAACTTGTGCAAAAATAAGGAATAAATGCATTCACAAATACAGTCAAAGATTGTACATATAAAAAAGAATCATTTCATTCCATACTATAAATTTTTTATACATATGCAGGTTTAAAAAAAAAACGGAGACCAGTGCCCGCACAAATTCCGGTCAATACAAGCCTTATGTACAAGCAAAAAGGAAAAATAGAACAAGACCCATTATTTCTTCTTCCCGCCACCTTTAGAGCCCTCGCCTGGCCTAATGGTTAACTTTGAGAGTCGGCCTGGTTGAGTCGGAGAAGAAGGAGATAGAACTACAACTGGGTCTACTCCTTCCTTCTCTTCGCTAGCAGAAGTGCTTTTCCTTCTCCTCCTTGAAATTGCACGCTTCCCCTTATTCCTTGAAGAAGACTCGCTGCCCGTAGTGATAAGTGCAGACAGTTTTGTGTCATCATGAAATGGCTCCGGAGTCTTTTCACCTTCTTCAAGTTCCTCGTCCTTCTGCTCTTGCGAAGCAACTGGGTCGTCCAAACCTTGAAGAGCTTCTATCAATTCTTCTTGCGACCCCGGTTGAGAAGCAGAAGGAGGAGTAATTTGAAGAGACGGAGGTGAAACAGCTAGAGGAGGAGAAGTCTGCACAATACTTGGCGTTTTCACTACAAAAGAAGAAAAGTTAAAATCAGTATTTCTCATAAAAGAGGAGATAGTGGCTCATCGAGACTTAAGAAATAAGCAAGAAGCTCATCGAACTCGATCGAAGCAAACGAGCAATCCACTTGAGCTAAATCAACGTCGAAGTTACCTGGAGAAGTTGGCTTTATAACGTCAACTTCAAAGCCTTGTGCTTCACCGCTTTCTTGAGCCTCATCTCCAGTAAGAACGGTTACAATTTCAATGTCAGCTTTGGCAGGTGGCGATGAACGGGAAGTGGAGCCAACGATATCATTGTCGACCGAAACCGAAGGAAGACTCGGGTCGGTCGAATGTGCCTTCCTTAAAAGTTCTCCTTCCGTCGTTCCGGCTCGCTTTTTAGCAAGTTGCTCCTTTCCCTTGGCAAGGACGGCACGTGCATCATCATCCAGATAGTGTGCCTCAAGATCTGCTTCAGCATAGCCAGCACCTCCATGTATATCAACTGCGGCCTCCCACACTTCTGCCAAAGTGATTTCGTACTTCGGACCCAAAAATGAAAGGCCACCGCGCCCCAAAACACTATGAATGTAAAACTCAAATAAGGTAGAGCTAATGTTGCCTTTGGTCGCTTCATGTGATTCTTCGACTGCTGCTTTGCCAACGACAGCTTCATCACGCTCTCTTTCAACTTCAGAAAGTCGAGCTTTTAACATTTCGATTTCCAAGTTCTGGGCGCTGGTTTTTTCTCGCAACTGAGCAACGTCAGTTCGGTAGCTTTCTACAACTTGCTGCTGTGCTTCGAATTTAGCTTCAGCGTCTCTTTGCCCGGCGTGAGCATCTCTCACCTGTTTTTGAAGCACTTCTTCTCTTTGAGAATAGGAAGTGGAAGAAGTGGCAAGCTCTTCTTTAATATTTTCAACTTCTGCTTCAAGCTTCTCATTGTAAGCGGCGATGCTCTTCATCTCTGCATCATGCTGATCGAGAGTTTTCTGCCACTCGGATTATCATTTTCCATAGTCAGCATGGCTTCGAGATTTGCGCGGTTTACTCTTTGATTCTCGTCAACAAGTTTTTGCCAACCAGACATTCTCTCAATATCGATTTTGACGGCATCAAGATTTCGCAACATAGCTTGCTTGTCGATTGGGACCAAATCAAGATCAAACTGCACTCCTTTTAAGCACCAGTGCGGAAACCGGCTTTGAAGAGTAGCCGGACCCTGTCCAACTTGATACGAAGACCTACAGATGATCGTTTGAATATCAGCTCTTTGAAGGGCAGGAGAGCTGGATGGGATTTCCAAAGAGATGGGAGCAGCGGGCTTTTCAGAAATTTCGGATTTCGGCCTTTCGCTAAGCTTGGCTCGTTTACTTGGATCTTCAACGATGTGACTTTTCCCCTTGTCATCATGAGATTTTCTTTTATGGGAATCATCACCTCTCTGGGAAGAATCATGTCGCTCATCCCTTCTCCCATAGCGCACTTCATAAGCCCGTCTCACGCGAGCTTTTCTTGCGGCTCTTTCTTCGTCGGTCTCCCTTGGGGCAGGAACGTACCGCCTGGGATCATAAGAGTCGCGTCTCCCATAACACTGGAAATCATCATAGTAAGAGCCGCTACGTCCCATTGGAGAACCTGAAAATGAAGAAAAGAAAAGTTCAGAAATCTTCAAAGTAAGGAAGTTGATTGCACAAAGCTGCTAAAATCTTAAGTGTGTGTGGCGTGTGAACTACGTGCGTCAAGCTAAAAACCAGTCTTCGGCTTAAGAGTTATCTCTTGGGTTGATGGAGTCGCTTGCAAAACTGATGTCACTTCAACCGCTGGAGAAGCAAGTTTAGAAGCAGTATTTTCATTTTTGAAGAGCTTCTGCGAAGTGATCATCAAGTCGCTCAGTCCCTCAAAATTGTCGTCACCGTCATGCCTAGCGGGACTCTTTTTCTCAGCTCCTACATCGACAGCCTTCCCGGAATGTTGAGAAGCTTCCTCTTCTTCGATAACCGGAGGAAGAGCAAATTTGCCAGATGACCCCGCAACATCAACGGAAGCAGAACATTTCACCAATGAAGCCTCGGCAATAATTTCCTTCTGTGAATGTTATTTGGCAGAAACTGGGGCATCTGATGTCTCTACTAGAGAATCAGGGACTTCATGAGGCTGAGTAGAACGGGAAGAGTGCAGAAGTCCGAATTGGTGCAGAAACTCGTTAGCAAAAATTTAATACTTCTTTCCTCAACCGACACGGCACTTAATCTTTCAAAAGTCGGCTTATAGCTTGAATCTTTAGAAGGAGGAGGAAGTGCTGTAAAAGTAAAGAATAAAGTTAGCACATGACAACTCGGATCTCGAAAAAGCTAAAAAATGGAAAGAACGGAGGTAAGCAATCTTACTTCCAACTCTCCATATGCCATAGAATCCCGGGGGGCAAAGAACGAAGAAAAACTGGTTCAAAAACCCATGAGGACTTTCAGAAAGATCAGTGACCAATTTGCGGTTCCTAGCACTTCTCACAAGTATTATAGAAGGATGATCTTTATTCTTCGCAAATGTGCACAAGTAGCAAATTTCTTCAAAGCTCGGAAGACGATCAAGTGTCCTCCTGAATAGCACACACAGTCCCATTAGGATGGCATAGCCATTGGGATGCAACTGGAAGGGAGAGATAGTTAATCGGAGAAGGAGCTGTTGAAGAAAATCATTAAAGGAGGAATAGCACCACACAGGCACATCTGGCGATTAATCGCGACAAAACCGAGAGGTGGCCTATCAGCAGTATCGTTTGGCCTAGGAAGTAAAGCATCTGCTTCAGCAATACCAAACTGAATGCGTAGTTGGTTGAATGCCGGTTGATTCAGGGTAGTTGAAGTTCTTTCCGGGGGATTATCCAATGGATTGGCTATCGGGAAGACCTCTCCAGCTTGCCCTACTATTTCTTCTTGTTGAGAAGCCATTCTACACAAGGAACTGGGTATTCAAATATGAAGGTGCACGTTTCCTAAAAGTGTGTGAAGTGTTGTGCAAAACTAATAAAATGACAAGCAAATATGACTGGAATTAAACTAATAGACATTTGTCGATTATAAAATTTCAGGGCTTGTTATTTTAAATCTGAGTACGAGTGCAGTGTTGATGCGAACGGATCAGCTTTAGCTGATTAATTTGGCTTTGCTTTATTACTTCACTTGAATTTGTTGGTTCATAACACCTCATTCGTATAATTTCTTTAAGTTGATTATTCTTTATCGACTAATCTGTCATTCGATATGGGCAGTCAGTGACAGTATATTCGCCCTAGTTTTCTGCAAATGTTGTGTTTAACCGGTTGTTAACATTAAAGTTAATGTAATTTGTAAAGAAGTACAATGAGTTCAAGCAGTTCATTCTAGCTGTTCAAGTTGGAATTTCAATCAAATTCTGTCGAAATTTTGCAAATGTCCAAGGGGAACTTTCTTAAGTCACATTATTCAAGTCAAAAAGTCCAACAGTGTCATGTTCCTACGAGTTAAAGGTTATGATGCAAATTAAAGCTTTAGATCAAGGCATTGCATTTTTTTTTAAGTATTAGCTCGGCCGCGACCTAATACTTATGTCGCCAGGAGTTAAGTTGCTTGGCTCCTCTTAGGTCGCAATGGTCTTTAGGCCGTTTGGTTGCTTACGAGTTAATACTTATGTCGCAAGGATTTAAGTCGCTTGACTCCTCTTAGGTCGCAAGGGTTTTTAGGCCGTTCGATTGCTTAGGTCGCAAATTAATAGGTCGTTCGGCTTCTCTTAAGACATGAGGGTTCTTAAGTCGTTTGACCCGCTAGGTCGCTCCTGGAATAGCTCAACGATCTCAAGCTATTTCCCATCAAAAATCCTAAGTCTCACACTCCATTCACAAACCGCCACGTGTCCATCTCCCCTGCTTCACCAGAAATACAACCGCATAACCTAAAACCCATTAACCCATTAAGGATCTCCTCCAAACTCGCAAACCCATTAACTTGAGACACTGTAACCCATCATCTTCTCTTTGCATCATCAAAAGCCACCTAAAACCAATTCAAGTCACCTCAAATCCATCCCGGGTCCAATATGCTGCTGCGTCTTCGATCATGGTGAATCGCAGCGTACAAAATTGGATTAGGGATGGCAGGTGGGGGATTCGAGATTCGATGGTGATCATGGATTGAATAACGAGAAAATCCACTTACGTGATGTGATGATAAAGATGATCGGTGACCGGTTAGCTCGAGTTTGCCTTTGAAAGCTCAGGAGGTCCGTCAATGGCGGTTTTGAGAGTTGGAGCAAGTAAAGAGAAGAAGGAGCAATGTGCGACCTATATACTGGGCAGCGGAATCTAAATCGATGCACACGACCTAACTTCTTCAGTAGGTCGCGCACGACCTAACAACTTAGTAAGAAGCGAGTTAAGAAGTGTCGAAGCACACGACCCATTCTCTAGGCGTATGCTCTGAGGGGCAAGTGTTAACTCCCTTTTTTCCATGACTTAGCGACCTAATAGTTTAAAGAACCTAGTGACCTAAGGGAGGGGACTGAACGACTTACAGCAAAGAGCAACCTAGCGACCTAAAGATAGAGCGACCTAGTAACTTACAGCAAAGAGCGACCTAGTGACCTAAAGATAGAGCGACCTAGTGATTTACAACAAAGAGCGACCTAGTAACTTAAAGATAGAGCGATCTAGCGACCTGAAGCATGAGCGAGCTAACGGATACGACCTAGCGACCTAACAAGTTAAGACAGAGTAAGGTCGCGCATACTACCTCTTCCTTAGGTCGCTCGCGACCTAAGCCCACCGAGCCAACTTCCTATGTCGCTTCTCCCTAGGTCGCCACGACCTACCAACTTGTTCAAGTGGCCTAGTGCAAGCTTGTTAATCCGTAACCCGCGCTCCTTAGGTCACTCACGACTTACAACCTAACCCATAGGTCGCCCACGACCTATAACACAGCCAACCAAACCCCTAGGTCGTTCACGACTTACGACTTACGCTAGGTCGCTCACGACCTATGCCTTGTCCAGAAATTTCCTATAAATACCATGCCTACACCACCGAAGATGGGACTTTTTGGCTCATTTCCGGAATGCCTATACTCTGCTGATTTCTCGACTCATCCGACACTTCAAACACGAAAGACACTTCAACGAACTTCAAGAAGAGATCTAATACATTCAACATGAATTTGAAGAATTCTCCTGCATCGAAGTTCTAACTGTTTGTCTAAGTGGAGTTGTAATCGGAGATTGTTGTATAAGTTGTAATTGAATCAGCAATAAAGGAGATTAAAGTGGACGTAGGCTTAACTTGAAGCCGAACCACTATAAAACTATTGTCTCTTTACTGTCTTTTCTGTGACTTTTCTACTTACTTCTAATTCCCATATTGACGGGTGGTGCTTTTACTTTATCTCTACTTACACCGGGGTGTTAGCGTTCAATTTTAGCGTTAACAAAGATCAACATGCAAGCTACCAAGTGAAACAAATTTCAAATAGAGAACCCGCTACAAAAATTTATCAAAAAAGCTAAATATTTTTACAATTTCTTGCAATTTTGAGCTTGGCTCAGCTAGGATTTATAAGTATTGCAACTCACCTTGCTATATGGAGATAAAAGTATGGATTATTGAAGAAAGATTGAAGCTTTTTGCTTGATTCAAGCCTCTAGGAATCTGTAGAACAAAGAAGAAGGCAAGCAAGGGGAATTCAACAATAAATTAGAAAATCCATTTTTGAAATTAGGATTTCGATGAAATTATACAATTTTGGAGTTGATTACCTTTTGAATTCACACCTTAGATTGAAGAAATTATAGTTTGCTTGAATTGATTTTGAGTTTGGAGGCTTTGAATTGAGAAATTGGTAAGGTTAGTTTACTGTATTCTCTTTCTGTCACAACCCTGACTCGACCTTCGAAAATCGGCACCGAATACGGCACTCGTATTCAAATGCCGTAGATCCAAACGTCGAATCTGGTTCCCAGAGTTTATAACGCATTAAGTACAACATAGTGGAAGAAATGAAATAATATCATTAATATACAACATTTGATACAATATTTAGATACAATGATGATACAATAGAATGATACAATAGATATCAATACTATGAGAGATACAAGTAATAATAGCAGAAAGATAATGTCTTCAATGCCAAACTCCAAGAACTCCATCTCCAATCCAAAGCTAGCGAGAGCTCCCGTCAAGTTGCACAAAGCTAAACAAGTGCAGTCCGTGAATGCTGAAATGTAACAATTGCGATCCACAAATCCAAAGGGCTTTGAAGGCTATCGAATCAATTCCTACTATTCGACTATCTAAAAAGCCCAACTCTAGACTGCCCGTGTGGAAAATTGTGGGCACCCAGAATTTAGGGAAGGAACAATAAACTTCAGGTCAGTCGTGGGACTGGTATGAGCAAACAAAAACGGTTTATCTTTAAAACAAACAACAAAATCTTTTAAAGTTCAAATCCGCAATGCTTTTTGGAAAATGAAACTACCATAAGGCCTCCCGCCACACACACCATGCAAACGTAGAATTGAAGGAGATTTCTCCTTATGATAGTCAAAAATGCTTGATACGCGAAAACCATTTTGATATTATTATTAGTGCATAGTGGAAAACATTTCGAAAATACAATATTAATCTTAGCCCGCATAGACATTTCAAACTATGCCTACTATATCTATCATCCAAACATTGGGGCGCCACCATAAGTAGATGGCAGGTTATACAACTAAAACCGTACAAGGTGCATATTGGATGATTGGAATTCCAACAAATGGTCAGGCCAAGGAACTTCGTATTGCCACATGGGAATGCCTCTGGAGGGACGCCCCAAGAACCTACCCGGCTCTCTGCTAACACAAGGCCGGTGTCCTCCCTTCCTGGAAGTAACGCCTAAGATATGCCACCCCCGGTCGTTTGTGACCTTTATCCGAGGGCCCTCTATACCAACAACATCACACAGAAATAAATATACAGTGTCCATATGAGTATATATTTGGGCTCCATTCCATCATACCACCCTTTTCCAGAAGGAATGGACATGCCCTAGGGGAGCTACCCCTACAACCTTGTCGTATCTTTCCTGTTTCGACCATTATTGGGTTGTGAGGCTCGATGAGGTCTCGTCCACAAAGCTACGCTTTTTCACAAAGCCTTGCTTTGATCAACAAATGATCAGCAGCACTCGTATGCCACATTACCAAATTAGGAATGTATCACTAGTAACCATCAACTACATAACCTCTGAGCTCGTATGTCTCAGAGAAGGGTGTTAAGATAAGAGAATAAATCTCCGCCACCAAACAGAAATGTATTTGATAGAAACCAGCTTTTCATCTCAAAGTGTAATGTCTGACACACATCCATACAAGTAAGTTCCGGGTTCGAACAGAACCGTAGGCTCTTTCGAAGAAGCTCTTGCAAATCTAGGTATTCACAATCCCGATCGGACTTCCCATCACTTAGGGAATCTCTATACCGGCGCGACTCAGTGCAGTGACAATCGACGTGTTATCCTTTCGTTCTCAAAAATACCCGGTCTTCAAATGCTATCCATAACGACGTATCATTATTCGGAATGAGTTATATGACACAAGGTCCTCTCCCGGCTAAACCGAATAATGAGCGCAATATTTAAAAACATATGGACATAGGATTTCAGTTAAGTTGCAACTTATTATCCAAAACCTTTCTTTCAAATGGTTTAAACAAATTACCACTTCAAATCTTTCAAACAAAAAGGTTCATTTCACAAAGTTCACCAATTTTCCACAAATGTTCACTCACAGCTTTTCAAAACAATTTCATTTCAAATTGGATTAACTAATCAAATCTTTAAATTAAAGATTTAATTTACAACTTTCAAACCATTTCCAATTCAAATCTTTTATATGAAAGATATACCATTAAAAACTCTCTTCGATTTCAAAACAAGGTTTAATAATCTTTCACAAAGTTAAAGCTGATTACATTTACATAAGTTAAAGCCATTCAAGTATAAAACTTAGGTTTAAATTTAAATTCCAAAACAATTTTTTTTAAATGGTTAAAAATCCATATAAACACCTTTATAACTTGTATAATCTTTTTAAACCATAATTTCCAAATCATTGAATTCAATTTAAAATATTGAATTCAAATTCAAATCAAATTATTTAAATTTCAAAACTTTATTAAGTTATTCAAAATAACTTTTATTTTTGAAATCTCTTTTCAAAAGCTTTCAATTCCAATTCCAAAACTATTTTGGATTCAAAAATTAAATCTTTAAAATCATTAAGAATCTGTGACCTAACCGATTTCCTTGTGGAATCCATATTTGTGTGTGTATAATGTGGTCCAGGGGTTTTACACAATAGCGCAACATCATCAATCATCACAAATTCAATCATATCAATATCGATAGGCGGTATAATCCATAACGCTTATCTTCATTCACAGATTCATAGATAAAGTAAATTTATCAATCATAAAGATTCATCATTACGATTCGAATTGGGTTTCGGATAACGAACTGGAATCCGACTCCCTATCGCATCGAAATTCAAATGTCGTTTTACGGGCCAAAGGGTTTTCATATTCACACAGAAACAAATCACAAATATGATAATTCAGCACAAAGCAAATCATATCTCATAGAATTACAATTACATATCAGAGATATCAATCCAATACACAACATTCAATAACAATCAAACATCTTCAATTAAGATGGATAAATCAAGTAGTTTAAATTAATTAACCACATAATTACTTTCATTAATTATCTTTAATCAATGATTAATTATCATTAATTACTACTGATTAACTCTTAATCACCATCATTAATTAATCATTTCTTAATTAATTATCTTAATTAATTATCTTAATTAATTTATCCTTAATTGTTAATTAATTAACTCTTAATTATTTTTTTAACTAATTAACCATTAAACACTCGATTTACAAATCTTTAAATCATTAATCATCCATCCTTAATTACTTTCATTAAGTAATTACTTTTAAGTAATTAATTATCATTCAAATACTTTAAACTTTTAAACATATTTAAAACTTGGTGTTATTTACTTTAAAATCTTGGATTTCTTTGCTTCATAAAAACTAGTACAGGCTCCTTTAAAACCATGTATTAAATTTTTACTTTAACTTTAAACTTGTATTTTATTTTTAAAACTGGTTCAGGTAAAAACAGAAAGCTCAGCATATTAAACCCGAGCAACTTACCAAAAACCTCGAGTCAAAACACTAATATTCCCGATCCCATCTCCAAGCAACCCACGTTCTTCGTCTTTTCTTTAAAATGTGATTTCTTTTAAATTTTAAATCTGCTACATTTCTAAACCCACGCGAATGCCCCGAAGTCAAACTCGAACCCACCTTCTATTTTCTCGTGTTCGATCTTCTTCCTATCAGTTCCAAGCTTTCAAATGATCATCACATACGAAAGTGCACCGTGCACCTTAATCAACTGAGCCCATTTTCGATCGAAAGAACCGCCTCTGCCCACCACCTCCGACCACTGGTGAACTCGCCACCGCATCCAGAAGTTCGTCAGAGACTCCTCTTCCTGTCCCCCCTGACCGATCACCTCTCGTACCCCAACGCTGGCGAATTTTTCCCAAACCTTCATCGAATAAACTGAGTTGTTAAACCCTAGTTCAACCACATACAGCAACCATGGCGAACCAGAAAAGCTTTGATTATTTTTCCTTTGATCGCCTAACCTTCATCTTCCTCCAGCACGAACCCCGATCACCTCAAGTTCATTGATCACCAGAAAAACTTAAAAAATCCATTTTCTGGTTAACTTTGAATTTCACCCTTGATTACAAACTAAAAATCATCGTTTTACTTCTAAAATTCATCATTTTTGATGACGAATCTAATCATGCAATCCAATTATAAAAATATGATAATCGAATTTGCTTGCCTTTGTTTTATTTTACTGTAATTCATAGATTTTAGGATAATTACTCAAATAATCCTTTTGAATTTATTTTTAAAAATGATGTTAACATATTGCAAACATTTTCTTTTAAGAAATTAAAGCCTAAATTCGATTGTACAATGAGTAACTAAATTTTATTTTGATGGTTTGGAGTCTGTATATTTACAGGGTAATGTTATTTATGTTTATACAGCCATGCACATGCATATTTTTACTTTATTTTTACACTTGCATTTAGATTTATAACTAAAATATCATTATACATCCACGATCACAGACAAACCAAAAATCCAAGTATACAGGTTCAAAAGTTTGCTCACCTCAAAATTGAACATATAGGACCAGACTTGAATTTGAATTTGGTGTTTGCTTGCTTGATCTTGTTTTGATATGATCTGGCTTTTATCTGTTTCCAGTTTTAAATATTTGAATCCAGACTCTGCTTTCCATATTGAAGCTTACTCCTTTGCTTCCAGGTGTCAGGTTGAATAATTGTATTTGTTTCCCAGGCTTTTGAACTTTGAACTGCTGTTTTGATTTCCAGTTTGAAAATACTTTCAGGCCTGGAGCATTGGCATTGATATTGCCTGATTATATGCATTTGCATGCTTCAGGTTGAAGTTTCTTTGCTTGAATACAGACTTTGGTTTCAAGACTTTGAATTGTTTACTTATTTTAGTTTATTTTCAGGCTTGATCTTTACCTTTGCTCTGTTCTTTATTTTGAGAATTCTCGATCTCAGGTTTCAGATTTTTTGAAATGAAGATGAGCAGAGTATGAGAAAAGAGATATGAAATAAGTAGCCTGGTTTCTTTCTAATGTATGTTTAGTTTTTCTTATTCTTCAATATAAAATTTAATTCATTCTAAAAAAAATCAATGCCACTTGTTTATATTGCATGCCAATTCAACTACACTTGTAATCCTACATACCTATTTGTTTCACAAATGTCATTTGTTACAAATTTATGTTTATATCCCTTCTCTTAAATTCATTTGCATATTTTGTTTTTTAAACCCTCATTTTATTTTAATTTATAAACATGTTTTATATCAATGTGTTTATTGCGAAAAGGTATATTCATAACAAGGCCTTTATATGTATTCTAACTATATTCATCTTTAATTATATAAGAGGAAAGCATTTTAAAATTTTAATTAAATTTTACTTTATTTCAGATTTAAATTTTCTATTTTAAATCCTTAATCAATTTGTGAATGATTTATCTTATGTGTATTTTAATACTTATGCTCATATTCAAAAGATATACACACATCAAAGCTTTTTAAATCTAATCTATCTATTAAACGAATTTTATTCCCAATATATTTATTAAATTTCAAAACGTAAATATTTTATTTTCATTCTTGTTTTTAAATTTTAAATTCAAATCATTGTACAAATCATAACTTTTAAAGAAATTGATTTCAAAGTTTAGTTGTACCATAATAATAAACACATATATAGATTATATATGTATATAAGTCTTTTAGAATAAAGATTTGACTCTAAATAACTTTTAAAATTTATTATATCCAATTCAAAATAAAATTCCTATATCTTTAAATAAATTCTCAATTAACTCATAATTTAACCAAAATTCTATATTAATTTCCAAACAAATTAGGCTTAAAAATCAGGAATGTTACAAATTCCTCCCTTAAGAAAATTTCGTCCCCAAAATTTGCCAGGGAGAGAACAAAGTATGGATAGATACACAAAGATAGAGAATCAACACACAAATCAAGCCGATTATCTATTCTGTATTCGGCTTACCAAATCAGTATTAATAATAGATACAAGAACGAATCTATTTAACTCTTTACAAGATACTCGGGGTCACAAGATGTACGAAATATGCATGGGGCACCGTTTAGTTCGAAGGAATAAATAACCACTCGTAGAATATATCGAGACCCAAACGATAAATAAATGGATTTAATCTTCCACAACTCTCAAACACTAGATATGGAATACAAACTTAAGTCGGAACACCCCAAATTATATATAACTTGTCCCTCTTGGGACTTTGATACCCATAAGAAATTACAATAGAATCTCGAATTTGGTTATAATCGAATTTTTTTATCGATACAATTTATTTAACTTTATATTTTAGTTACCAATTTATTTCAATTTAAATTTTCAAATTTATCAAAGTTATAAAGGAAAAGCTGATAGAAAACCAACGAAGAGAATACGAAATACAAATTATCTATAAGGATTCGTAGGGCCACCATCACACCGAAGCTTCTTCCTCAAGCTGCCACGAAGACATCAAAGAATTGAAAAGATGAATCAAAGAAGATTGATAAGAAAGTTATTTCCACTGTTGTAGGGTATTAACCATTTGTAGTGGTACTCCCCTGTCCCCTATCTCATCCTCTTCTTGCACTCATACTTACTATCAGTGAATAGTAAGAGAATTTACTGAGGCACACGAACGGATATCTTAGGGATACTCATTCTAGGGTATACTTCACCCTATCTCTAATGAGTCATTTAATGTGTTATACTCCTTAGCTTTCAACCTTCAGCTCTGATACCACTGTAACGACCCTGACTCAATCTTCGAAAATCGACACCGAATACGACACTCGTATTCAAATGCCGTAGATCCAAACGTCGAATCTGGTTCGCCGGAGCTTATAACACATTAAGTGCAACACAGCGGAACAAATGAAATAATATCATTGATATACAACATTTGATACAATATTCAGATACAATGATGATACAATAGAATTATACAGTAGATATCAATACTATCAGAGATACAAGAAATAGCAGCAGAAAGATAATGTCTTCAATGCCAAACTCCAAGAAATCCATCTTCAATCCAAAGCTAGCGAGAACTCCCATCAAGTTGCACAGAGCTAAATAAGTGCACTCCGTGAATGCTGAAGTGTAACGACCCGTTAAATTCGATGATTTTAAATGTGATAATTTAATAGGATTTCTAATTTAATTTAGAATGAAATCCAAATGAATTAAGTAGAAAAAGGATTCTCACCTGGATATGGAATTTAATATGAGAAATTTATGAAAAGGTTAAATGGTTTTAGTGCAATGAAAGATTTTAAATGGTAAATGGGAATAAATTAAGGAATCATATTAGTTCCAGTTAATAAATTTCGACTTGAATGAGATTCCAATTTAATAAAATCATTTAAATGTTATGATTTGATTTTTATGGAATATGAGAAATACAAATGTAGGGGTTTGATTAATATATATGTTATTTGTTCAGGGTATTGAATAAAACTGGGAATCCAATTTAAATTAATGATGATAACGTTGATATTAGTTAATAAATAAATCTCAATGCAATGCCCATAAATGAATGAAATGAAATGAATATATGTAAAATGTATACTAGGTTATTTATCAAATAGGAGGAAAGAAGAATGAATATCGAATTGATTTATAAATAAATATATATATTAAATAGTAATGAAATGTAAAGTAAATGGCGATTGTATAAATCCAATGCAATAAGATTTTCTAATAGTAACTAAATGTAGACGTGTGAAATAGAGTTAATGACTATAATTATTGTACGTTACTTATTTTATTAGTTGTTAATGTTAATCTGGTATCAAATTCAATTTATCCCCAAAATTACTGCAGTTAAAGTGGAATAAATTAGTAATTGAAGAATGTTGGATCCAGATAAGTTGTAACCAAGGAAAATCCCATCTTTAATAAACTATATGGGAAAAGAAATGAAACCAAAATGAAAAATGTGAAAATATAAAATGTAATGAAATTCTAAGTAATAATGACTTTGTTAGTTAAGTGAAAACTGATTTAATAATAAGTGTAACTGGATAAAAATCAAATTTATTTGGAATTGATTTGCAATCAATTGAATTTATTGCAATTAAATGGATTCAATATTTAAAATAATTATGTAAATATTATTTGGAAGAAATTGAAATTTTTTGGGTAATAAGTATTGTAATTGGCTAATTTAGATACTTCAAAGTGAAACGGAAATTATTAACGCAATAGTTTGATTGCAATATTTAATTCATCTAATTGATAATAAAGATTTGTTAGATTTATTTAATAGGAATTTTGGGGCATTTAATAGGTAATTGCTGATTTTGAATCGAATTAAAGGGATTACTGAAATCAAAATTTAGCAACTTTTAAACCATTGCAATTGATTTAGAATATAAAGAGTTGTCTATTTAATTGAGTTAAATTTTTGAAATTGCGTTGTTGCAATTAAATGGGAAATAAAACGTTAAGGATAACCAGTATTCAAGATTTACCATCTATTTAGTATATTAATTGTAACTGATAGTCAACTGCAATAAATAATAAATAAATATTACGTTAACGTTAATTAAAGTGATATTTGAAATTTAATATTTACGAATTATGTAAATATAAGTTCAGATGAAATTGGAAATATTTACATATTGAAATATGAATCCAATGATAGATTCTTCTATTTGACAATAATAATGGAAAGTAAATTTAATTAGAATTTTGGAAATTTAATTTATAATTTGGTGAAATTAATGAAATTTGGGGATTTCTAAAATTTTAAATTCGACAAGTTAAATTTTGTTTAAATAGCATAGGTGATTGAAAAATTTATAATAATAAGAATCGTCAATTATCAAAAAGAAATGGGAAATTTGATTTAATTGACTAAATTTTAATTTATTTAATTAATATAAAAATAGCCATTTTTGTCACGGACTCGGATTTCGACGAAACCAGTTTCATCGGATCCGTATCAGTGAATTATTATAGGGTTTCAAGTTTCGTATCGATCGGACTTTTCGTTTGATCGTACGGACGCGAAACGCCTTGAAATCGATTTAATTAAAATCAATTTGAAATCAATTTGGAAATTTTGTTTTCAGCATAACTTCTTCATACGATCGAATTTGGATGTGAAACTTTTTCCATCGCGTTCAGAATATTTAAAATACCTATTAGGATATATGGGTTTAATAAATTCCGTTCCGGGGTTAGAACGGGCTTTTTGGGCCAACTACCGCTTAGCACGTTCGTAATTCGTGCCCCCTAGCCTTCTACTATTTGTCTATATATATGGGGTGATAAACCCTAGCCTCCATCTTATATCAATTGTCTATACGTTCATTTTCTTCATCTCTTTCTCTTCCTCAATGGTTGCAAAACCTAGATCTATCTACAATTCAAAATTTCAATGGAAAATTCAAACTCTCCACAAAAATTCCAAAAAAATAAAGTATGTCATAGTTTTCGATATGCGTAATCTGCTGGTGTGGTTCGTTTTTAAATTCGAGTTGTCGTTTGTCCTGAAATCTATGGGATAGTCTCGGCCGTTCATTGGGTAGATCTTGATCATGCGGTGGATCTGCAACGGGAAGTCGATCGGGGTTTACTGCATCGTAGTGGGCTTCGCGAGACGTCGATCTAGTGGTTTCGTGTTCGCCAAAGGGGTTGGAATCGCCTGAATTTGGCCGTAGACCAGGCGACGTTGTGTTTTTTGGAGGGGCGCCGGAGGTGGCCGGTTGGCCAAGGTAGGGGCGGCTCGTGGAGGGCTGTTCGGTGGTGGCGTCAGATCAAGCTGGAGATGGCTAGGGTAGCGGCGGAAATTGGATTAGGGTTTGCCATTGTGGCGGCTAGGGTTGCCTGGGAACGATCGAATGGATTCAGTTACTGTACGCGTTGGATTTGTGTGAGAAGGAAGTTTGGGGACGTGGCAGTGAATTTATGTAATGGTCTCATTTATTTTAATTAATTCTAGTTTAATCGTTTAAATTGAATAACTTACACATACGACCTCCGTTTCTCACAAATTTTTTTCCGTTAGGATCGTATTGAGATTCCTAATCGGTTGACGCTGGTTTGAACTGATTTGGAGACCGTCGAAATTTTGGGTTTAAATTGGATTTGAATTCAATTTAAATTCCAAAGGTGAGTGTTTTAACCCACTCACAACTTCTAAAAGTTTTTATGTTTGTTAAATTTATTTTAGATATGAGTAGAGATTTATTTATGACTGTTTGGCATGTTTTATTCATCATATCTGTTAAATCGCATTATTTAATTTAACTGTTAATTTATTTTATTTATTGCATAAAATTTGACAGTTAGAATTTATTTTGCATATAAACTGCTAGGTTACAGTCGTTAAAATTATTATGGAATATAAACTGATAGTTAATATCTGTTATTGATTCCTGTATAACTCATATGCTCTGTATCGATGATTGTTTAAAATTGGATGATGATTGCAATTGATGATTGATATTTGGATGGATGAATGCTATAATTATATTGTATAAACTGCAAGTCATCATGCATTTTTCGTTTCATTCGGGATTGTGGTTTGAAATGATATACAACCGCAAAATTTTATTTTTAAATTGCGGATTGAAATGATAAATATCCGTATCACTTGACCATAGGATAGAAAATTATATACAGGCACCGTGGTCTATATATAAATTATTTTAAAGTGATTTCTATGGTTTGGAAGGAATACGGGTTATAATAAATTTTATTTTGATATTTTTCTTCTATATATATATACACATTTGAAGTTAGAAATTTTGAATTTAAACTGTGTATAAATCTCTTAAATAAAAATGGAAAAATTGAGAAAATGAAGTTTGATAATTTATATCATATGTTAAATGTTTAAGTTTGGAAATTTTAAGATATGATATTTATAACCGGATTTTTCCAAGATAATTTAAGATGAATATTGTACTATCAATTAAATTGAAGAAAATATTTAATCTCTAGAAATTGGAGTTTTATTTATTTATTTTAGGTGAATATTCAAGATTAAATAATAGAACATTGGATTCGTGGAAAGAATAAATTCCAATTTTAGTTTTGAAATATTAATACTCCAAATGGATTTATATATAGAAATTGAGGTGGTTTTGGAACTTGAAAGGGATATTTAAATTTTGGTGTATACTTTAAATAAATAAATATATTTGTAAAGCCATGGAAATTATTTTCTTTACAGAGTAACCTTAAAGTTAAACCATTTATTCTATTTACCGCTGAATATCCAGACCATTTAAATTTTAGAAGTTATGGTTTTAAATTATGAATTTCGAAATATTATGCTTTGAAAGTATAATTCAAATATTTGGTTTACAGATATTATAAATTTTAAAGCAGTACGATTTTGGAAAAGAATTATATTTGGATAAAATGATATCATATTGTTTTGGGTTTTAAAATGATATCGTATTCATAGTTTTGAAATGGAAAGCTTTATTCTGGTTTTAAAATATTAACTATTTTTAAATGACCGCGGTGTTATAATAACGATTGGTTGGCAAAGAGACCGGGATCGGATATGGACATACTCTCTGTCGATAGCGAAAACCACTTTGACTAACCGTGTACGCGGTGGAGATTCCAAAATGAAGTAGGATGGTGGCGACGTTTCCTGTAAGGTAAATACGTGGACCCAACTCCCGTGAGTTGGCATAAGGTGGCTAAAACAGGAGCGATTGACGGGTTAATGAGGTCATTCCTCTGATCGGACACTCCTCTTTGATATTATACTTTGACTTTGGATTGATTCAGTGGCTACTCTTATTTTGATTTTGGGGAGTTTGTTCGAGGTGGGCGGTAGCTGCTTCTATGCGTCACCATCGGCCCGGAAGCGTAATTGGTATATCTACCCTGGCATTGCCTAGTTGTGCCACGTCACCTACCATACCGAGCCCTTACTATGAGTTTTGTTTTGTACCATACCTATGGAGTGCCCTCTGACGACGCCCAGTACGGGGGAGATTACGGTACTGTATAGACTATGGGAATATATTATGTGTTAAGGGCTATATGGGTAACCCCTTAACGCTATTTAAAAGTAAGTTTATTTTATGAATAGCCACTACTATAATCGCGCAATATACTATATAGTAAATAGCTTAACGGATCCTTAGGAGATGTAAATTCCTAGCATCTCTTGAGTTACTGCACTCATATTTATTTCTGTAAATTTAACTTACATAAGATCTTTTAGTTCTGACTCGAGTGTTTTTGTCTTTTCAAATTCGCTCGGGTCAGTCCGAGCGTTTCAGGATTTGAAGATTTAGCTCTGGAGGACGAAGACGAAGATTTGTATTATTATAGTATTGCACTACACTCACACTATATTCCGCTGCATTGATATTATTGCTATGTGAAATCTGATATTTAATTGTATAAAGAAGAATCAAATGTTTTGTAAACAGTTTTATAAACTGTATATTTTATTATTATATTTTATCCTTCCGCTGTGAGATTCTATTTTGTTTTATTTCTTCTCTGTTTTCTTATTTACCCCATAACAATCCGCCCTTCCGTATAGTTTGAATCGGCACGTGTGTCTGTTTAAATCGTGCGACAATGCGGGATGTTACAGTTGGTATCGGAGCTTTGGTTTAGCGATAAACCTTAGCTTTGTGGGGGGGAGGGGGGTTTGACTCTTTGTTAATAGGGTAGTAATACCCTATGGGAGTCGCTGAGCGTATATATAAGAGAGAGCGTATTTGTTAGTGTTATAAAAGGATTTTAATATTGTGTTAATCTGTTCCGTTTTGTATTTATAAATTCTGGTTGATGCATGGGACGCTATGTCATCAATAGGGATTTCTAAACACTTAATAGGACAGACCGACATAATATATGTTTTAATATAGGTGAATGAAATAACTTTGCCTATTATATTTTCTATATATAAAAATATTTTATAAAGATATATATATTTGGTTGCTATAGATTTGGTGTTAGGTAATAAAAATATTTATAAATTGAAGCTAAGTTGAAATTATAATAAATCAAATTGGAGATTTTAGAACTTAAGTCCGAGATTTTGAAAATCTGATTTCAAAGGATTTATGAAATATAATGATTTGGTTTATAAGTATTTTCTTATATAAATATTTAGTATAATTCGAAAGAATTGTTTTAAAGAAGATTGTGAAAAAAATAAATTCTGTACTTTCCTCTCTGTCGTTGGAAAATAATTTCGGTGATGGCGGCCGCATCATCGACTTTCATTTTCGAGTTTCAAAAGGGAAAGGCCCCTGTAGTGAATTCTACTACAGATTTATTTTGAAATTTTCTAAATTTTTAATTGTTTTAAATATAATCAGAGGTATATAAGTTATAAGAATATATTTATCTATTAAAATTTGATCTGGTATTTAGTTCTTAAATTTTCATTAATTAATTGTTTAAATTATTTCAGTGAAATAAAAGGTAAGTAATTAATGAATTGAAACCTCTAATTTAGGTAAGAGAATTAATGCAAAGTTATAAAGAGGAATTTGAAAATTTTAACATATGAGACAAATAGTAATATTGATTAACATTAAATTTAATTAAAAGATGAGATAAAACTCGTATAAGTTCTTTTGCATTTTCTTTAACATATATAACTTACCAAATATGAAAAGTTAAAATGTTAAATTAGGGATTGGAATAAAATATTATACAAGTAGAAGTTTTGGAAATAATAAAGTATTAAATGAATTGCTATTATAAATAAAAATTTAATGGTATAAACTTAAGTATAATTGAAATTTACTAAAATTAAAGGTAAGTATTATTAATAGGTGATTTAAACTTAAGTAAATAAAATGAAATTCTTTAATAAATAAGGATTGATGTGTAGGGTATAAACTTAAGCATGATTTAAATACTGCCAGTTTAATATAATGGAAAGTCGGTAATATAAATAGATGACTGCAAACCATAGCAATAAATTAATAAAATCTTTTACTTACAACTAAAGTATGAGATGAATTTATATAAGTTAAATTGATTTGGTGATTTGAATCTATATTGTTGGTCTATGGTTGGTTGGGTAAGGAAATTTGAAGTTGTCGGATGAATAGATAATCTATATTTGTCCCATCTAAGACTGTTGAGTAAATGATGCACTGATAGTTATTTTTCATTCCGTACCATCTCGAGTTTTGAACCCGAACAACTAATTGTTTGTTGATTATATGGTTGTTTATATTTGTTGTGTACGCTGTTTGTTGAAATGGATGGTTGTTGGATTGATTTGTTGTTAGTGATTGAAACCACTTAGAGATTATTTGAAAATGTTTTCCAATCCTTATTTATTTTAGTACATAAGGATATAATGATTATAAAATGGGTATATTTTATATAAGGTAATAAGTTTAGTAAATTATTGTTTAAAGATGTACTGTTCATTAAATTCTTCCTTCTCCTTTCTTTTTCCTTTTCGGGGACGAAAAGTTTTGAGTGGGGGAGAGTGTAACGACCCGTTAAATTCGATGATTTTAAATGTGATAATTTAATAGGATTTCTAATTTAATTTAGAATGAAATCCAAATGAATTAAGTAGAAAAAGGATTCTCACCTGGATATGGAATTTAATATGAGAAATTTATGAAAAGGTTAAATGGTTTTAATGCAATGAAAGATTTTAAATGGTAAATGGGAATAAATTAAGGAATCATATTAGTTCCAGTTAATAGATTTCGACTTGAATGAGATTCCAATTTAATAAAATCATTTAAATGTTATGATTTGATTTTTATGGAATATGAGAAATACAAATGTAGGGGTTTGATAAATATATATGTTATTTGTTCAGGGTATTGAATAAAATTGGGAATCCAATTTAAATTAATGATGGTAACGTTGATATTAGTTAATAAATAAATTTCAATGCAATGCCCATAAATGAATGAAATGAAATGAATATATGTAAAATGTATACTAGGTTATTTATCAAATAGGAGGAAAGAAGAATGAATATCGAATTGATTTATGAATAAATATATATATTAAATAGTAATGAAATGTAAAGTAAATGGCGATTGTATAAAACCAATGCAATAAGATTTTCTAATAGTAACTGAATGTAGACGTGTGAAATAGAGTTAATGACTATAATTATTGTACGTTACTTATTTTATTAGTTGTCAATGTTAATCTGGTATCAAATTCAATTTATCCCCAAAATTACTGCAGTTAAAGTGGAATAAATTGGTAATTGAAGAATGTTGGATCCAAATAAGTTGTAACCAAGGAAAATCCCATCTTTAATAAACTATGTGGGAAAAGAAATGAAACCAAAATGAAAAATGTGAAAATATAAAATGTAATGAAATTCTAAGTAATAATGACTTTGTTAGTTAAGTGAAAACTGATTTAATAATAAGTGTAACTGGATAAAAATCAAATTTATTTGGAATTGATTTGCAATCAATTGAATTTATTGCAATTAAATGGATTCAATATTTAAAATAATTATGTAAATATTATTTGGAAGAAATCGAATTTTTTTGGGTAATAAGTATTGTAATTGGCTAATTTAGATAATTTTTTGGGTAATAAGTATTTAAAATAATATTTTTTGGGTAATAAGTATTGTAACTGTTAATTTATTTTATTTATTGCATAAAATTTGACAGTTAGAATTTATTTTGCATACTGCTAGGTTACAATCATTAAATTTATTATGGAATATAAACTGATAGTTAATATCTGTTATTGATTCCTGTATAACTCATATGCTCTGTATCGATGATTGTTTAAAATTGGATGATGATTGCAATTGATGATTGATATTTGGATGAATGAATGCTATAATTATATTGTATAAACTGCAAGTCATCATGCATTTTTCGTTTCATTCGGGATTGTGGTTTGAAATGATATACAACCGCAAAATTTTATTTTTAAATTGCGGATTGAAATGATAAATATCCGTATCACTTGACCATAGGATAGAAAATTATATACAGACACCGTGGTCTATATATAAATTATTTTAAAGTGATTTCTATGGTTTGGAAAAAATACGGGTTATAATAAATTTTATTTTTCTTCTAGATATATATATATATATATGCACATTTGAAGTTAGAAATTTTGAATTTAAACTGTGTATAAATCTCTTAAATAAAAATGGAAAAATTGAGAAAATGAAGTTTGATAATTTATATCATATGTTAAATGTTTAAGTTTGGAAATTTTAAGATATGATATTTATAACCGGATTTTTCCAAGATAATTTAAGATGAAAATTGTAGTATAAATTAAATTGAAGAAAATATTTAATCTCTAGAAATTGGAGTTTTATTTATTTATTTTAGGTGAATATTCAAGATTAAATAATAGAACATTGGATTCGTGGAAAGAATAAATTCCAATTTTAGTTTTGAAATATTAATACTCCAAATGGATTTATATATATAGAAATTGAGGTGGTTTTGGAACTTGAAAGGGATATTTAAATTTTGGTGTAGACTTTAAATAAAGAAATATATTTGTAAAGCCATGGAAATTATTTTCTTTACAGAGTAACCTTAAAGTTAAACCATTTATTCTATTTACCGTTGAATATCCAGACCATTTAAATTTTAGAAGTTATGGTTTTAAATTATGAATTTCGAAATATTATGCTTTGAAAGTATAATTCAAATATTTGGTTTACAGATATTATAAATTTTAAAGCAGTATGATTTTGGAAAAGAATTATATTTGGATAAAATGATATCATATTGTTTTGGGTTTTAAAATGATATCGTATTCATAGTTTTGAAATGGAAAGGTTTATTCTGGTTTTAAAATATTAACTATTTTTAACTGACCGCGGTGTTATAATAACGATTGTTTGGCAAAGAGACCGGGATCGGATATGGACATACTCTCTGTCGATACCGAAAACCACTTTGACTAACCGTGTACGCGGTGGAGATTCCAGAATGAAGTAGGATGGTGGCGACGTTTCCTGTAAGGTAAATACGTGGACCCAACTCCCGTGAGTTGGCATAAGGTGGCTAAAACAGAAGCGATTGACGGGTTAATGAGGTCATTCCTCTGATCGGACACTCCTCTTCGATATTATACTTTGACTTTGGATTGATTCAGTGGCCAATCTTATTTTGATTTTGGGGAGTTTGGTCGAGGTGGGCGGTAGCTGCGGCTATGCGTTACCATCGGCCCGGAAGCGTAATTGGTATATCTACCCTGGCATTGCCTAGTTGTGCCATGTCACCTACCATACCGAGCCCTTACTACGAGTTTTGTTTTGTACCATACCTATGGAGTGCCCTCTGACGACGCCCAGTACGGGGGAGATTACGGTACTGTATAGACTATGGGAATATATTATGTGTTAAGGGCTATATGGGTAACCCCTTAACGCTATTTAAAAGTAAGTTTATTTTATGAATAGCCACTACTATAATCGCGCAATATACTATATAGTAAATAGCTTAACGGATCCTTAGGAGATGTAAATCCCGAGCATCTCTTGAGTTACTGCACTCATATTTATTTCTGTAAATTTAACTTACATAAGATCTTTTAGTTCTGACTCGAGTGTTTTTGTCTTTTCAAATTCGCTCGGGTCAGTCCGAGCATTTCAGGATTTGAAGATTTAGCTCTGGAGGACGAAGACGAAGATTTGTATTATTATCATTTACAGTATTGCATTACACTCACACTATATTCCGCTGCATTGATATTATTGGTATGTGAACTCTGATATTTAATTGTATAAAGAAGAATCAAATGTTTTGTAAACAGTTTTATAAACTGTATATTTTATTATTATATTTTATCCTTCCGCTGTGAGATTCTATTTTGTTTTATTTCTTCTCTGTTTTCTTATTTACCCATAACAATCCGTCCTTCCGTATGGTTTGAATCGGCACGTGTGTTTGTTTAAATCGTGCGAAAAGGCGGGATGTTACATGAAGTGTAGCAAATGCGATCCACAAATCCAAAGCACTTCGAAGGCTATCGAATCAGTTCCTACTATTCGACTACCTGAAAAACCCAACTCTAGACTGCCCGTGTGGAAAATTGTGGGCACCCAGAGTTTAGGAAAGGAACAAGAAACTCTAGGTCAGTCATGGGACTAGTATGAGCAAACAAAAAAGGTTTATCTTTAAAACAAACAACAAAAGCTTTTAAAGTTCAAATCCCAAAGCTTTTTGGAAAATGAAACTACCATAAGGCCTCCCGCCACACACACCATGCAAACGCAGAATTGGAGGAGATTTCTCCTTATGATAGTCAAAAATGCTTGATACGCGAAAACCATTTTGATATTATTATTAGTGCATAGTGGAAAACATTTCGAAAGTATAATATTAATCTTAGCCAGCATAGACATTTCGAACTATGCCTACTATAGCTACCATCCAAACAATGAGGCGCCACCATAAGTAGATGGCAGGTTATACAACTAAAACCGTACAAGGCGCGTATTGGATGATTGGATTTCGAACAAATGGTCAGGCCAAGGAACTTCCTATTACCACATGGGAATGCCTCTGGAGGGACACCTCGAGAACCTACTCGGCACTCTGCTAACACAAGGCCGGTGTCCTCCCTTCCCGAGAGTAACACCTAAGATATGCCACCCCTGGTCGTTTGCGACCTTTATCCGAGGGCCCTCTATACCAACAACATCACACAGTAATAAATTTACAGTGTCCACATGGGTGAGTATCTGGGCTTGACGCAGCGGATTAATCAAACAAAACTTCGATTGATGAAATGTAGCAATTGGTGAGTTGAAGATACCAAAACGCCCAAGTTCGTTGATCCAAAGATACCGAACTCTAGCTATCTCAAACACGTTGATAGCGCACTATACCGTGTTCAAAGATCTACGATTCTTCGCACGTTGATCTAGCGCACTAGATTCCGTGAATCGGCTTCTACGATCGTTGAATCGAGCGCACTCGATTAACCGAAAGAGGAGATAGGAGATTACACTCAACTACCAATTGGTATGAAAGCACAAAGCTAACAAAAGGAAATTTTATTCAATATTCAACTAACACAAAAATTACAACACACACGCTATTTATAGAGAATTACAACTCAACCAACAACAACACCCAACTCTTAGGTCGGTACCGACTCACGACCCATTTTAAGTCGTGACCGACTTAACACTTGCGACTCAACGTTTTTACAACAGACCAAAATTCAACCGACTCATCCAAGGTCGTTAACGACCTAACACATTACATCTATGACCGACTCATCTCTTGCCGACTCAACAAGCCCAGCGACTCACGACTCAACCGACTCATCAACTGACCGACTCAATCTTCCATCAGTTGAACCCTTCTCCCTCTTGATGTTAACTCGGGCACGACTTATGGATAAGTTGTTGAGTCGTGTACGACTCATCAGGTACGAACACCCCACGATCTCCTTGAGTCGTAATCTTGTTTCCTTAACTCGTATGCGACTCAAGTATCTGTTATCTCGTGCCTCCTCTTCTCTCGCCCAATTAGGTCGGAAACGTTCCATGCTCTTGAGTCGGAGACGACTCAAGCCCGATGCCTCATCTCCCCTTTTGTTAAGCCGTAGCTCGTTCCTCCAAGCTTCGTTAGGTCGGACGCGACTCATGCATCTATTAACCCGTGAACGACTCATCAAACACGTATGACTTAAGCCGTTAAGAGATGCATCCCTCTCATATATCTCCTTCAATTGTCTCGTGTACGACTTACGAGTTAAATCCGAAGCTCCTTGACTTGTGCACGACTTAATATGGTCTAACTTCTGAATTCCCATAGGCCTTGCTGCATCATCCTCCCCTGGTTGAGAAAAATTCGACCTCGAATTTGTAAATTCTTCCTCAACAACCTCATTCCCATGATACGGAATTAAGTGTTTGATGTTAAAAACATCAGAAGTATAAACATCATCTGGTAACTTTAATCGATAAGCATTCTCATTGATTTTCTTCAAAACTTCAACTGGACCAATCTTTCGCGCCTTCAACTTGTTATAAGCACCCACTGGAAAACGATCCTTTGTTAACACGGCATAAACCAAATCGCCTTCATTAAGTTCAACATTTCGACGTTTCAAATCTGCAAACTTCTTATATTTCTCGTTCGACTTTTCCAATCGTTCCTTAACGATTCTATGACATTCAGTCAGCTCATCAACAAAATCAGCACCTCGTTTAACTGTTCCCTTCGACTGTGGTACTACTGCTAAATCCAACGGTCCCCTGGGTAAATTTGAATAAACAATCTGAAACGGACTGAATCCCGTGCTACGGTTTACTGCATGATTATGAGCAAATTCAGCTTGGCATAATTTCAGGTCCCAACTTCTCAAATTATCCTGTACAAGACAACGCAACAAATTTCCCAATGACCTGTTAACAACTTCTGTCTGCCCGTCAGTTTGTGGATGATAAGCACTGCTAAATTTCAGTTTCGTTCCCACCATCTTCCACAAACTCAACCAAAAGTGACTCAGAAAACGAGTATCTCGATCAGAAACAATAGATTCTGGTAAACCATGAAGTCGATAAATCTCCTCGAAAAATAACTGCGCCACTCGAACTGCATCTGCTGTCTTCTTGCAAGCAACAAAATGTGCCATCTTTGAAAACCTGTCCACCACAACAAATATCGAATCATTTCCCCTTTGAGTTCTCGGCAAACCCAAAACGAAATCCATGCTAATATCAACCCATGGCTTAGTTGGTACTGGTAATGGCATATACAACCCTGCATTCGTTGCTGTCCCCTTTGAAACCTGGCAAATATGACATCGCTCCACGAACCTTTCAACCTCTTTCCTCATCGACGGCCAAAAATAAGACTGTGAAATCAACTGCAAAGTACGATCACGGCCCACATGTCCTTCCTCGTGCAATTCCTTCACAATTTTCATCCTCAAACTACAATCCGGAATACATAAACGATTTCCTTTAAACAGAAAACCATCAACTAACATGAATTCATCGGTACTCCCATCCTTCACTTTCTCAACATATTTCACAAAGTAAGGATCTCCTTCAATCATCTCAGGCAACATTTCAAACCCCGTCACTTCAACCTTCATTGTCGTTAGTAAATGACTCCTCCTACTCAAAGCATCAGCTACTCGATTCGTCACCCCTGATTTGTGTTTAACGACAAAGGTAAACTGCTGTAAATAAGAAATCCATGATGCATGTCTCGCGGAGATCTTATCCTGCCCCTGTAAGTGTTTCAAAGCTTCGTGATCAGTGTACAGAACAAATTCCTTCTGAAATAAGTAATGTCTCCAATGCTTAACAGCCTGAACAACAGCATAAAATTCAACGTCATATGTACTGTATCTCATCTTTGCCCCTGACAACTTCTCACTGAAATAGGCAACTGGTTTCCCATTCTGACTCAATACTCCTCCGATACCAACCTTCGAAGCATCAGTGTGTAATTCAAACAATAACTGAAAATTCGGTAAAACAAGAATTGGTGCAGACGTCAACAATTCCTTGATTCTCTCAAAGGCAACTCCCTCTTCTTCTGACCACACAAACTGTTTCCCTTTCATGCAATCAGTCACTGGCGCCATCACGCTACTGAAGTGTGGAATGAATCTTCGGTAGAATGACGCTAGCCCATGAAAACTTCGTACTTCTGTAATTGTCTTTGGCTGTGGCCAATTCCTGACTGCCTTCACTTTACTCTGGTCAACTTGAATACCTTTCCCTGAAACAACATAACCAAGGAATAAAACAGTAGGTGTCATAAACACACATTTCTTTGTAGCAGCATAAAATTGTTCTTCGCGAAGAATAAGCAACACTTCCCTCAAATGTAGAACATGCTCCTCCATACTCCTGCTATAAATCAGAATATCATCGAAGTACACCACAACGAATTTCCCAATGAATGGTCGAAAGATTTGATTCATCACCCGCATGAATGTACTAGGTGCATTAGACAAACCAAATGGCATAACCAACCATTCGTACAACCCCTCTCTAGTTTTGAAAGCTGTCTTCCATTCGTCTCCAGGTCTGATACGAATTTGATGATAACCACTCTTCAAATCAATCTTTGAAAATATAGTTGCCCCACTCAACTGATCCAACAAATCATCCAACCTTGGCATAGGAAATCTGTAACGTACAGTGATCTTATTCAAAGCTCTACTATCAGTGCACATCCTCCAAGTTCCGTCCTTCTTGGGTACCAACAATGCTGGCACAGCACATGGACTCAAACTTTCCTGAATACGTCCCTGTTCAAGCAACTCTTCCACCTGCCTTCGTAATTCCTCATGTTCCTTTGGACTCATTCGGTAATGTGGTCGATGTGGTAACACTGCTCCTGGAACAAGATCAATCTGATGTTGAATGTCTCTAAGTGGCGGTAATTCCTTTGGCAACTCCTCTGGAAAGACATCTTCAAATTCTTTCAAAACAGGCTTTACTTCTTCTGGAATCTCAACTTCTTCGCTACTCTCTCTCCCAATTAACAGAAACATTTCCGGTTCTTCCTCTACTTCCTTGACAAACTCTTTCAAAGTCAATAGAGTTTTCAATTCTTCAATCTCCTCCAGTTTGTTCTCCTTCTGCTGTTGCTTCTTAGGAACCAAAGTGATTTTAGTACCCTCGAACATGAAACTGTAACTATTGGCACGACCGTCATGTTGAACTGCTCTATCGAACTGCCATGGTCTGCCCAACAATAAGTGACAAACATCCATATCTACTACATCACACCAAATTTCATCTTTGTACTTCTTCCCAAGCGAAAAATTAACACAAGCCCTTCGACACACTTTCACTTCACCCCCTTTCCTTAACCATGCTAGCTTGTATGGTTTAGGATGCTTCTCGGTCTTCAAGTTCAATTTTCTAACTGCCTCTGTAGAAATAATATTATCACAACTTCCCGCATCAATAACGAACTTGCAGACTTTTCCCAAAATAGTACATGTCGATTGAAAAATATTACTTCTCAGCCAACTACAATCCTCCTCTTGCTTTGGTGTCAAACAACTTCTCCTCATCATAAGATTACAACCTTCATCACCCGACACTTCTTCTTCCTCCTCAACATAAGGTACATTTGAATACTCTGCCTCCTCACCATCATCTGCTTCAACCTCTGCAACCATGGTTCACTTCTTCGGCTTCGGACACTCATTGCTTTTATGCCCCAACTCCTGACAGTTATAACATTTGAACCCACTACTAGCCTTCGCCTTCTCAACCTCCTTGACCACTGGCTTTGTAACAGGTTTAGGAACACTAGAACTTCCACCAACACCCTTCACTGGATTATTAGAATTAGTAAACACACCTCCTCCACGCCTTCCTTGTTTCTCCCAAGCTAACGCTTTCTGATGTGCCTCTGCAACGGATCTAGGATCGAACATATTAACCATATCCTGGATCTGCATTCTCAATCCCCCAATGAATCTAGCCGTTAGTTGTTCTTCTGTCTCCATAATATCGTTTCTAGCAATGAGTTGGTAAAATTCATCAGCATAATCACTAACAGACTTTGTCCCCTGCCTTAAATTCTGCAACCTCTGGTACATAAGTGACTGGTAATTATAAGGTAAGAAAGTAGATCTCATCAACTTCTTCATCTTCTCCCAAGATTCTATCTTTGACTTTCCCATCCGTTCTCGAGTAAGTTTAGTTTGCTACCACCATGCCAATGCTCTCCCCCTCAACCTTGTAGCAACTAACTTCACCCTTCGATTCTCCGGCACCTCCTTGAAATCAAAGATTTCCTCCACATTTGAAACCCAATCTAAAAACTCTTCAGCAATCATCCCGCCTTTAAACTCCGGAATCTCCATTTTCATACCCGACTCCCAACGACGATCATCTTCAATATCACGATAAGAATTTCGAACTGGGTCTCGATCTCGATAATGAATACTTGCTCTATCACCTTCTTCAACAAAATCAAAAGTACGCCTACATCGATCTCGACCAATATCATCCCTTCGCTCATGCATGCTTCTTTGACTATGTCTCTCCTCATCTCTATATGCTTCATGGTCAAATTCATGTTGACTTCTTCTTTCTTCATGTGCATAGTCATGATGATCTCTTCGTGATGAAATTGATGTTTCTCTTCTATCTCTACAAGAATGTGGCGATACCCTCCTCGCTTCCGTAACCGATGGCGAAACTCGGTTTCCTCCATGGTTCGAGTTTGGTGATCTCCTCCTTTGATTCAAATCATTCATCAATCTTTCTAATTTACCAATGCCTTCATCAAATTTATCATTAATACGTTGTTCCATAAGCTCGGCTTCTTCTCTACGATACAAAGCTTCAACGTTTTGATGACGATTAGCTCTCCTTGGTGGCATGGTTGAAAACTTCACAAAACTTCAACAATTCAATCACAAGACTTCAAAAATTCACATAAGACAACAATCAACAAGTCACGGCTCACACTAACTCGGCAACGAGTTAACGACTTAAGTAAGGTCACTCCAACTTGTCTCGGCTCACCCTTAGATCGGCAATGGATGTTCACGGTTCAAATAAGGACGGCTCACCTAGCTCGGCCTTCAACTCAATCACTTGGCACGACTCAAACTAGCTCGCAGCAACTTATCTCGGTCCACCACTAAGTCGGTAAAGACTTAGCTCGGCAAGGTCCTACACTTCGAACCTTGGCGCGCAAAACTTCCACAAGTCCAATTCAAACACCTTTGCTCCTTTTGATCCTAAATGGAATGGATCAAACTCTTCAAACTTGATGCAACTTCAATATGAACACAATGAACAACTTCAAACTTCATAAACTTCAAAAAACTTGGCTCCAAGAATCAAACTTAGCTATGATTGGCTAAGTATGGCTCCGATACCAATAATGACGCAGCGGATTAATCAAACAAAACTTCGATCGATGAAATGTAGCAATCGGTGAGTTGAAGATACAAAAACGCCTAAGTTCGTTGATCCAAAGATACCGAACTCTAGCTATCTCAAACACGTTGATAGCGCACTATACCGTGTTCAAAGATCTACGATTCTTCGCACATTGATCTAGCGCACTAGATTCCGTGAATCGGCTTCTACGATCGTTGAATCGAGCGCACTCGATTAACCGAAAGAGGAGATAGGAGATTACACTCAACTACCAATTGGTATGAAAGCACAAAGCTAACAAAAGGAAATTTTATTCAATATTCAACTAACACAAAAATTACAACACACACGCTATTTATAGAGAATTACAACTCAACCAACAACAACACCCAACTCTTAGGTCGGTACCGACTCACGACCCATTTTAAGTCGTGACCGACTTAACACTTGCGACTCAACGTTTTTACAACAGACCAAAATTCAACCGACTCATCCAAGGTCGTTAACGACCTAACACATTACATCTATGACCGACTCATCTCTTGCCGACTCAACAAGCCCAGCGACTCACGACTCAACCGACTCATCAACTGACCGACTCAATCTTCCATCAGTTGAACCCTTCTCCCTCTTGATGTTAACTCGGGCACGACTTATGGATAAGTTGTTGAGTCGTGTACGACTCATCAGGTACGAACACCCCACGATCTCCTTGAGTCGTAATCTTGTTTCCTTAACTCGTATGCGACTCAAGTATCTGTTATCTCGTGCCTCCTCTTCTCTCGCCCAATTAGGTCGGAAACGTTCCATGCTCTTGAGTCGGAGACGACTCAAGCCCGATGCCTCATCTCCCCTTTTGTTAAGCCGTAGCTCGTTCCTCCAAGCTTCGTTAGGTCGGACGCGACTCATGCATCTATTAACCCGTGAACGACTCATCAAACACGTATGACTTAAGCCGTTAAGAGATGCATCCCTCTCATATATCTCCTTCAATTGTCTCGTGTACGACTTACGAGTTAAATCCGAAGCTCCTTGACTTGTGCACGACTTAATATGGTCTAACTTCTGAATTCCCATAGGCCTTGCTGCATCAGGGCTCCATACCATGATACCACCCTTTTCCAGAAGGAATTGACATACCCTAGGGGAGCTACCCCTACAACCTTGTCGCATCTTTCCTGTTTCGACCATTACCGGGTTGTGAGGATCGATGAGGTCTCGTCCACAAAGCTACGCTTTTTCACAAAGCCATACCTTGATCAACAAATGATCAGCAGCACTTCGTATGCCACATTACCAAATTGGGAATGTGTCACTAGTAACCATCAACTACATAACCTCTGAGCTCGTACGTCTCAGAGAAGGGTGTTAAGCTAAGAGAATAAATCTCCGCCACCAAACAGAAATGTATTTGATAGAAACCAGCTTTACATATCAAAGTGTAATGTCAGACACACATCCATACAAGTCTGTTCCGGGGTCGAACAGAACTGAAGGCACTTCCGAAGAAGCCCTTGCAAATCCGGGTATTCACAATCCCGATTGGACTTCACATCACTTAGGGAATCTCTATACTGACGCGATCAGTGCAGAGACAATCGACGGGTTGTCCTTTCGTTCTCAAAAATGCCCGGTCTTCACCACCGGTCTTCAAATGCTATCCATAACGACGTATCATTATTCGGAATGGTTTATATGACACAAGGTCCTCCCCCGGCTAAACCGAATAATGAGCGCAATATTTAAAAACATATGGGTATAGGATTCGAGTTAAGTCACAACTTATTATCCAAAACCTTTCTTTCAAATGGTTTAAACAAATTACCACTTCAAATCTTTTAAACAAAAAGGTTCATTTCATAAAGTTCACCAATTTTCCATAAAGGTTTACTAACGGCTTTCCAAAACAATTTCATTTCAAATTGGATTAACTTATCCAATCTTTGAATTAAAGATTTATTTCATAACTTTCAAACCATTTCCAATTCAAATATTTTATATGAAAGATATACCACTTAAAACTCTCTTCGAATTCAAAACAAGGTTTAATAATCTTTCACAAAGTTAAAGCAGATTACATTTACATAAGTTAAAGCCATTCAAGTATAAAATTTGGGTTTAAATTTAAATTCCAAAACAACTTTTTTTAAATGGTTAAAAACCTATATAAACGCCTTTATAACTTGTATAATCTTTTTAAACCATAATTTCTAAATCACTAAATTCAATTTCAAATATTGAATTCAAATTCAAATCAAATTATTTAAATTTCAAAATTTTATTAAGTTATTCAAAATAACTTTATTTTTGAAATCTCTTTATCAAAAGCTTTCAATTCCAATTCCAAAACTATTTTGGATTCAAAAATTAAATCCTTAAAATCATTAAAAATCTGTGACTTAACCGATTTCCTTGTGCAATCCATATTTGTATGTGCATAGTGTGGTCCAGGGGTTTTACACAATAGTGCAACATCATTAATCATCACAGATTCAATCATATCAATATCAATAAGCGGTATAATCCATAACGCTTATCTTCATTCACAGATAAAGTAAATCTATCAGTCATAAAGATTCATCATTATGATTTGATGTGGGTTTCGGATAACCAACTGGAATCCGACTCCTTGTCGCATCGAAATTCAAATGCTGTTTTATGGGCCAAGGGGTTTTCATATTCGCACAGAAACAAATCACAAATATCACAATTCAGCACAAAGCAAATCATATCTCATTGCGTTACAATTACATATCAGAGATATCAATCCAATACACAACATTCAATAACAATCAAACATCTTCAATTAAGATGGATAAATCGTGTGGTTTAAATTAACTAACCACATAATTACTTTCATTAATTATCTTTAATCAATGATTAATTATCATTAATTACTATTAATTAACTATAAATCACCATCATTAATTAATCATTTCTTAATTAATTATCTTAATTAATTATCTTAATTAATTTATCCTTAATTGTTAATTAATTAACTCTTAATTACTTTTATTAACTAATTAACCTTTAAACACTTGATTTACAAATCTTTAAATCATTAATTATCCATCCTTAATTACTTTCATTAAGTAATTACTTTTAAGTAATTAATTATCATTCAAATACTTTAAACTTTTAAACACTTTTAAAACTTGGTGTTGTTTACTTTAAAATCTTGGATTTCTTTGCTTGATAAAAACTAATACAAGCTCCTTTAAAACCATGTATTAAATTTTTACTTTAACTTTAAACTCATATTTTATTTTTAAAACTGGTTCAGGTAAAAACAGAAAGCTCAACATATTAAACCAGAGCAACTTACCAAAAATCCCGAGTCAAAACACTAATATTCCCGAGCCCATCTCCAAGAAACCCACGTTCTTCGTCTTTTCTTTAAAATGTGACTTGGTTTAAATTTTAAATCTGCTACATTTCTAAACCCACGCGAATGCCCCGAAGTTAAACTCGAACCCACCTTCTATTTTCTCGTGTTCGATCTCCTTCCTATCAATTCCAAGCTTTCAAATGATCATCAAATACGAACGTGCACCGTGCACCTTGCACATCAACCTGACCACCATTGATCACCGCCGCAACCATCCACCAATCGCCATCGATGTCGCCGACGAATATCACCACCTAGTTCCGATTTATTTACCCAGAATCAAAATCGAGCACATAAGAATCAACTGAACCCATTTTCGGTCGAAAGAAACGCCTCTGGCCACCACCTCCGACTACTGGTGAACTCGCCGCCGCGTCCAGAATTTCGTCAAAGACTCCTCTTCCTGTCTCCCCTGACCGATCACCTCTCGTACCCCAATACTGGCGAATTTTTCCCAAAATTTCATCGACTAAACTGAGTTGTTAAACCCTAGTTCAACCACATACGGCAACCATGGCGAACCAGAAAAGCTTTGATTATTTTTCCCTTGATCGCCTAACCTTCATCTTCCTCCAGCACGAACCCCGATCACCTCGAGTTCATTGATCACCAGAAAAACTTAAAAATCCATTTTATATTTAACTTTGAATTTCACCCTTGATTACAAACTAAAAATCATCGTGTTACTTCTAAAATTCATCATTTTTTATGATGATTCTAATCATGCAATCCAATTATAAAAATCTGATAATCGAATTTCCCTGCCTTTGTTTTATTTTACTGTAATTCATAGATTTTAGGATAATTACTCATTTATTTTTAAAAATGATGTTAACATATTGCAAATATTTTCTTTTAAGAAATTAAAGCCTAAATTCGATTGTACAATGAGTAATTAAATTTTATTTTGATGGTTTAGAGTCTTTATATTTACAGAGTAATGTTATTTATGTTTATACAGACATGCACATGCATATTTTTACTTTATTTTTACACATGCATTTAGATTTATAACTAAAATATCATCATACATCCATGATCACAGACAAACCAAAAATCCAAGTATACAGGTTCAAAAGTTTGCTCACCTCAAAATTGAACACAGAGGACCAGACTTGAATTTGAATTTGGTGTTTGCTTGCTTGATCTTGTTTTGATATGATATGGCTTTTATCTGTTTCCAGTTTTAAATATTTGAATCCCAACTCTGCTTTCCAGATTGAAGCTTGCTTATTTGCTTCCAGGTTTCAGATTGAATGATTGTATTTGTTTCCCAGGCTTTCGAACTTTGAACTGCTGTTTTGATTTCCAGTTTGAAAATACTTTCAGACCTGGAGCATTGACATTGATATTGCCTGATTATATGCATTTGCATGCTTCAGGTTGAAGTTGCTTTGCCTGATTCCAGACTTTGGTTTCAAGGCTTTGAATTGTTTACTTATTTTAGTTTATTTTTAGGCTTGATCTTGACCTTTGCTCTGGTCTTTATTTTGAGAATTCTCGATCTCAGGTTTCAATTTTTTTTGAAATGAAGATGAGAAGAGTTTGAGAAAAGAGATATGAAATAAGTAGCCTCGTTTCTTTCTAATGTATGTTTAGTTTTTCTTATTCTTCAATATAAAATTTAATTCAGTTTAAACAAAATCAATGCCACTTGTTTACCTTGCATGCCAATTCAACTACATTGTAATCCTACATACCTATTTGTTTCACAAATGTCATTTGTTATAAATTTATGTTTATATCCCTTCTCTTAAATTCATTTGTACATTTTGTTTTTTAAACCCTCATTTTATTGTAATTTATAAACATGTTTTATATTAATGTGTTTATTGCAAAAAGTTATATTCATAACAAGGCCTTTATATTTATTCTAACTATATTCATCTTTAATTATATAAGAGGAAAGCATTTTAAAATTTTAATTAAATCTTACTTTATTTCAGATTTAAATTTTCTATTTTAAATCCTTAATCAATTTGTGAATTGATTTATCTTATGTGTATTTTAATACTTATGCTCATATTTCAAAAGATATACACACATCAAAGCTTTTTAAATCTAATATATCTATTAAACCAATTTTATTCCCAATATATTTATTAAATTTCAAAAGGTAAATATTTTATTTTCATTATATTTTATTTTCATTTTTGTTTTAAATTTTAAATTCAAGTCATTGTACAAATCGTAACTTTAAAGAAATTGATTTCAAAGTTTAGTTGTACCTTAATAATAAACACATATATAGATAATATATGTATATAAGTCTTTTATGATAAAGATTTAACTCCAAACAACTTTTAAAAGTTATTATACCAAATTCAAAATAAAATTCTCAAATCTTCAAATAAATTATCAATTAATTCATAATTTAACCAAAATTCTATATTAATTACCAAATAAATTAGGCTTAAAAATCAGGAATGTTACACTTTCCAAAAGACGAAGAAGATGAGAATGAGTTATGAACGTACATGTAAACTACTCTTTCTCACTTTCTCATTTACTAGCTAAGTGCTAATGGGCTTTGGAACCAATAATTAAAAGAGAAATTAATTAGCTTAAGTGAACTTGTACATATTTGCACTATATTACAAAACGAATGCATTTTTCTTCCAATTTTTACAAATAAAAAAATGTAAACTTACATACATATTAAATAAAAATATTTTCCATCACATAAAAAGATTAATTTTAATTTTTAAAACATTTTCATAATTAAGATATCTTATTTTACATAAACGCACTATTTACACCAAATAAATGAATAAAACAATGTTTTTAACTCCTAAATTTCTACAAAATTTATTTTATCACTTAGAAAAATATGTGAAACCATTTCAAAACATTATTTATTGCCAAAACTTATTTTTAACCCAATTTCCAGCTTTTATTTCAATAAACAACCTTTAAAAAATCAAATACCTCCTTTAAAAATTATTAAAAGAAGTAAGTGGCAATAATTAATAAAATTATTGCATTTTCTCTAAATAAAAATTATTTTCCATTCATTATTAACCCAAACAAATAAAATAAAGTTGGAATTTCACTTTCACATTTTAAATTCAAAAATTCATTATTTATTCCAAATAAACAATTTAATTTCTCCAATTTTATTTTAATTCACAATATTAAATCATAACTACCATTATAATTTAATATTTACAGTTAATCTACAAAACCATGGTTGTTACAAAAATGGTATGTAAATCGATTGAAATGGATAAACTAATGTTAAAACCTAGTGATTATTGATAAATTCATGCTATAACGTGTTTGGTTGTGGAATTTATGCGATTAACTAGTTAAATGAACAAAAGTTATTAAATTTCATATATTTGGGATTCATGGATTTTTTTGAGTAAGTACAGGTACAAGAAGGCCATTAGGCTAGATTGTGGCTACGCGATCGCATATAAATTGAGTGAGCTCGCTTAATAACGCTAAAATAAGGTACGCTTACGAGTTAGCATGCGAAAAGTAAAAAAATTGTTTTATTTTTTTTCTGGCCATGCAAGCTGACGTATATCTCTTTATCATATTTGTCATATTTAAAAAGGCACTCCGTACAAGGGAGACCGTGCCAGCAATTTTCGAATATTTATGGTGTAAGAAAAAATTTGAAATTTTTTGGAAAATATTTGTTAACTAAAATTTGGTTTTGAATTGTAATTGAAATAAAGTGTGTTGATTTAGGAATGAAACTAATTGTTTTTGAAAGAAACTAAAAGATTTAGAAGAGTAAAATATCAAAGTTTAACTAATTGAGTCTTGAAGAAGGGGTTTGGATCATTCGTCCTTCCTTAGCAAATTCAGGGATGAAATTCTTTTAAGGGAGAGGAACATAACAACATGGATTTTTTAGTCGTTTGATTATGAATATTTAAATTGTTTTAAATCTTGAATTCAAAATATAATTGATTTTGAATGTGGAATTAACCAGTTGAATTCGAGGAATGGATTTAAATTTCAAATATAGCGATATACCGTAATACGAAAATGGTGCAAATAGTTGAGATTTTAGTTGTATATGAATCAAAATGATTTTTAATATGGATATAAATTCTATCGAAATTATAATTGGGTTGGTAAGTTTTTAAAACTGGAATTTCAAATGATTTTGTCGATTTTGGAAATCGTCAATTTAATCGATGCATTAAAATAGCGATCTGGGGCACAGTCTAGAATTTCGACGAAACAAGTTTTGTTGGATCCATAATAGTGTATTATTATTGGATTTCAATTTTCATAACATTTGGAATTACCACTTGGTCATGCGAAGCTAAAATGCCTAGAAATTTATTTAAGTAAATTCAATTAAAATAATTTGTTTAAAAACCTATCTTCCAAATATGTTGTAATTGCCTTTCTATATATATATATATATACTCAATTGTGTTCGGAATAGGAGTAAAACATTATAAACATCAAGCGGCACGCTTCGTTTGGAGTTCGGAAAATTTTTTCACGTGAATAGTGTTTTAAAACATTGCTTATAAAAGGCCTTAAGCTTCAAAACCCTAGCCCACCTAAACCCTAGCTGCCACTTAATATTCAATGGTTGAAAATTAGTCTCGATCCACCTTAAATCTCTCTCAATCCATAAACTATTATCAAAAATTTCCAACTACAAAATTGTAGAGCTCGACGAGAGCTATAAATCCAGTGGTGACGATCGAAATTAAGGCAATTGATCGATGACCATTTGGGTGTGAACGTCGTGAGTTCAACCATGAATTTCGAGGCACTAGCAGAGTTTAGAGGATGCGGTCTTGTAACGTTGGTGCATCAGAGGTAGGGCTTCGATATGGTGGTTTCTGATCGTTGTATAGATCATCGATGCTGGAGCGATGATCAATGATGGAGGGCGCATGAGTGGGTTCGAACGCAACTTTGTTGCCTGGGTAACGAAGATTAAAGAAGAAAAGGGAAGGATGGCTTAGATGGTGATCTCCAGAAACATGCAGTCCAAATGTGTTAAGGTTATAATAAAACAAGGGAAATGTAAATTATTTTATTTCGTTTAGATTTATTAATATCATAACTTATTCATATGAGGTCGGTTTCGCACGAAACAAGTTGCCTTGGGGACGATTCATGAATACTACGCGATGGAGCTGGTTTGGATTAATTTGGAGCTAGCAGGAATTTTGATTAAAATTAATGCTTGTTTAATTTTAAATTCAAAAACGGAACGTCTGGACGACAACTAAAAATCAAGATGAGTAAATCTCACTCATTTGGATTTCTGGTTTTAATATAAAATGTTAAAAAATTATTTATTAGTTGGTGGATGAATTTATAAATTATTATCAGTTGAATGTTATAATATATATAGTAGAGTGTGTGTGTGTGTGTCTATATATATATATATATATATATATATATATATATATATTAGTTATTGGATATATTTCCTGCCGATTGGAGCAGATGAGACATTATGCACACCGAATAATAGCGGACGACCCTATATTACCGCGATATCCCACCTCGAAGCGGGATTTGTATTTTATGTTATATAACATATGTGCTTGCAGGAAAACAGGTTAGAAGGAGCCAACTGGAATGTTCAATATATTGGTTGTTTTTCATGTATAGTGATATGTGATGTGATTGAATAACCTATTATGGATTATTGTGTGATTTGACGTATTGGATGCTATAGTAGCACTGGCCCTAATTTTGGTATTTTAAATAACATCAATAATCTATACTATATTATAAATATTGAGCACGGTTCCCATTGCTCTAAAGCCATCCATGTGTATTCGAGAAACCAAGAGTCCAGTTGTTTGGAAAATTAAATTAAATTTTGCCTACCACCTCCATTTGAAAAACCAAACTAAATAAATTCACTTTGGCCCCTCCTCTTTTCTACAATACCCTAATCTTCATAAAATCCAACCACCAATGAAGTAGTGCCCACGAATTGTCCCAACTCCGACGAATTGACTGATAGCTAAATCCAACACACCGTCGAACCGCACTTTTACTATCTATCTTCGTCATCCCACCATCAGCGATTAACATTTTCCCTAAATATCCCACTGGTTGTTGGCTAGGCATCGAATGGTGGACAAGGAAGTGACCAGTTCGTCTCTTGATGCATGTAGTTATATTCCTATATTCATACTGTGCTCCTTTTTTCCCTATCTGTGCTTATTTGGTTTCTGCCGAATGCTAAAATTATCCTTGCTTACTGATTTATTTTTCTGCAATGAAAGATTTATACCGAAGTATTATGTAAATTCGTACATGTAGATTAATCTAATATTTTTTATTGGAGTAGGCATTCCATATGTAGATTGATCTAATATTTTTGATTAGTTGGTCGACTTAAGTTTTACTTAATATAACATAACAAAATGTAAAATCCGATATATAGATTGTATGCATTCAGTAAGCATAATAGCTATGTTAGATTTCCTATTAATTACTATGTTACTCTCTATGTGTGTATTCCTAATGCCGAACTATGTGTGAAAACGTTAGGAATCGGTCAAGTAGCGTATATTTTAATATAGACACACCTAATGCCTAACTATGTGTGAAAAAGGTTGCTCACCAAATATTTTGAAAACATTTGGAATCTGTCATATTTAGCTTTACAATATTAAAATGTACTAGGTAGTAATAAGTGACACTAAACTTGACCTTTTTTCTTGAATAATATTTTTCCTTCTACTAACACAAATTATATATACTCTGTTTGGGATAAGCTCTGTACATTTTTCTAAATATTACATCAATCAAGTCATCAAATTACTGAAACTGAATGCATGATTTGTTAGCATTATAACAAATGAAATTTCTTAAAAAAGATATGATGTTGTTTTTTATCTGCCAACGTAGTGAAAGGAAAATACGGGTACTATCTATTTTAAATTTTGTGTTTTATTTTTTTACGAACGTTGCTTTTTATCTGCCTACATAGTGAATGGAAAGTATGTGTAACATCTTTTTTAAATTCATGTGATTTATTATTATATTTTACATATGCAATTAGCCCGTTTTTATTGGAAATTCTCCTTTAGTTTCAACAACCAGATTAATATTTCAATTTAAATCACCTATTATTAGTAACTAAGCAAGTATATAAAGTATATTTTTTAAATATGGTTATAACAGATTTAGCGATTAGTTATGCCATGACTGTTTCAGAATATAGTCTTTTCTATATAAATTTAACTTATGAAACATATTTATGGCAGTAGAAGATTGAGATTTCAAAATATTTCTATACAAATAAACTCGATGTTTTGTCATTTTAAATTACTGGCTAGTTCCCTGTATCCAAACCTAATAGGTTGAAAGTTTTAGAACCTGATGGAATTGCTAATTTATTTCACTGACAAATACAACCTCTACAAGAGTTTCATAATCTTATATATGGTAAAATTTTCCATGCAAGCATTGTGCATGGACATTAAGATCATTAGTTTTTTCAATACATGCATAATATTCCTCGTAATACATACTTCCGCATGCAATAAAAAAAAACCTAAATGAATGAAGCGAAAATATTTTGATATTCTTTTAAGATTGTTGTACCCATGTTTTTCTTTACAAATATCATTCTCATCAAATTATCAACAATAATTTTCAACCTGAAATGGATGTTTTGTCCAATGATTGGTGATTTTGCAGCTGAATTGGTTCTCTTTTCTATGGTCGATGCAACAACCCGTAGATTTAACTGGTTTTAATAACGTATTAATTGAAATTTTGTGGGAATTTAAACGATAAAATTTTGAAATATAAATTTGATATTTGGAATGCGTCTAATTAAGCATAGCAACTGGTAAATTTTCGTCCGAAAATATGAAAGTTTATTTCGTGCGTAAATTTACTTCAATTTAATCAGTTAAAAAGCGATGAAATAAAATGATTTTGGAACCTAAATATTTTTACATAGAAAAATTCTAAACCATGTTCTGAGCAAAAGTCATTTTTCGTTTTTCAAAATTCGGACTTCTTTAGCTCCGTCGCTCTTATTTTTCTGCGTTTTTTCTGCATTTTCCTCTATTAGAAAATTTGGATTTTTATAATTAAATCGTACCATTGGTATCCGTATACCGTTTAGATCGTATCATCGTGCTGATCTCAGCGGTATATTCACTTCTGTGTTTTGAGGTCCGGTACGCCGTGGAAACTGCGAAACGGTCATCCTATCGGTACCGTTTTGAATTCCTTTTGAATTCTTTTGCATGTTCGGTTAACCACCGTGTAAATTCCAATGTCATTAACACTTAATTCAATTGAATTCAACTTTCGAGACTTATTATTTTGGTCCGTTCATATTTTTCATTTAATTCGTTCTGTTGGAAATATACAACAAAGTCGGTCATGCTCATCACCTTAACCTACTCTTCTTCTACCATAACTCATATTCATTTACTTCTTAAAAAAATGCCCAGTTCGCATCTGCCCTTCCAAAACTCAAACTATCCGCCTAGCCTTCCAGTCTCGCCGCCCATCTAGCTCAACCCTCGCCTTCCTTTCTCCCTCCAACACCCATCCCTTCACCTTTATCCACCAGCACGCCTTACTCCCACCAAAAAAAAAGAAAAAAAACTGAGCAGCCGATTTCCTCATAGCAGCTCCTCGAACCCGTGACGGCCGCCTTGTCCTCCGAGCACAACAGACCCCATTCCCCACCCTAACAGCCTCCAACCCATTACCCATCGCCGCCCCACTTTCCACGCCGGCCTTCCATCCAACAACCAAGCTTGGCCATGCCCCTCTGCCGCGCCGTAGCAGCCACAGTCGAGCCACTTCAAGCACCTAGCTCTAGCCTTATCTTCTTCGCCTTCCCTTCCTTGTTACTCGCTCTGTATATTCCCCCTCTCCTCTTTAGTTCATGGTCAGGTAATGGGTGATGTTTATATATATGATATAAGTTGTTTGCATATTTATATATTGCATGCGTATATATGGGTTTCTTATACCTATATATTTACATTTTTCGGGTGAGCACTGTATGCATATGTTTGTTTGTTTTTTCTTTTTTGTAAACGGTTGAGTTATATTTATATTATACTTGAAACATGTTATAGTATCTTGATTTTTAAAGTTACGTTAGTTATACTATGAAGATATTTCGATTGTCATTTTTAGTTTATAATGTTATATGACAGGATATACATCTATGGATGAGTTACATGCGTTACTTGAGTTACAGACCTTCGTTTGTTCTTCTTACAATTTTATGATTCATAGTATACATCTTTTATAATATGCATCTGAGTTGCATACTATATTACACTATAAGTTGAAGCCATCTGGATATTTTTAATAGTTAAATGTTTCATAACTATATAATATTATACACCTATTGTTATATTTAAGTATACGGTAGACTATGCATTATTTATATTTATATCTGTATCATTTCTTTCGGTTGCTGTTTATATACATTAATTTATGCATTCTCCGGTTGATTATATACACCTATTTATCCTGTTTATATATATATATATATGTTAATGAATATAAGTTTTTCTTTTCTGTATATATAAAGTGTTGCTGTATAATTAACGTTACAGCGTGTAAGTTTGTATATAGATTATTTTATTTATATGGTTTTCTTTCTTTCCGTTTCCAGAACTGTGCTTTTCTTTTATTACTATGCTTTATATTTACCTTGTTAGTTGTATATTTTATATATGTATGATTTGTTATATATAATTTTGAAAGACATTTTTGCGTGTGATTTATATGTAGATTTTATTTACGAAGTTGGGATATATATAGTACTGATTTAACAATACAAGTTTGTTTAGTTATATATAAATATGTGTTTATGAAATTTCACGCTTTCGTACATATTTATGTTGCAGTAAGCGAGTTGGTTATAACATGTATATATTACATAAAGAGATATTCATGTCATATAAAGGTTTTGAATTTTACGGTGTTTTAAATTAAACATTTGACCTTAAGATATAATACCTGAATACCATGCATTTTAATAAGAGTATTTATATATGAAATATGTTCTGATTTCTGCAAACTTTACAGTATGGTATATTTCATGACATTTTGAATATATGTCCTTTTACATTAGTTATATACTATATATTTGACTGAAAAATATTTGAGTTCGGTTTAAAAACAATGGATTTGAAATGAATATATATTTAATTTAAAATCTGATTCTATATATGTTTCATATGCCAATTATCTTTGTCGACCCTGTTCTGATTTGTTTTGTCTATTCGAATTATCAACTTGTCTGTCAAATTTGTGCCAATCTAGCGATGCTTTGGAATTCGTAGCTCAGTTCTTCTTCAATTCTATCTTGCCTCGAAAGGTGAACAATCACTCACGATTAATATTCTTTTTTTATTAAATTTGATTTCAATTGAAACGACAATTGAAATATGCTGCTGTTAGTTATTTACACAGTTGTATATATGTTATTACCTGTATCAGTTCACCTGTGACATCTGACACCATTATCTGTTAGTTATTTATGCGAAGATAATACAGTTTGGCTGATAATTGATTGATTGTTTGATGTTTACATTGGACATTAAATTGTAAATATTGAAGTGATAAATAACATGCAATTGAATTTGATATAGGATAGTTAATAATTTAAACTGATATATGTGATGAATTTGACTGTTTAAATTTGTCTAATATGACCCCTTCAAATGTAAAATTAAATTGACACGTAGTAATTGGTTAATTATGCCTTGAACCATTGAGTATATGTTGTAAAATCGATGTAATATGAAATTGAATAATGAATGACAAGCGAATAACCGCATAAGATAGATAGTGTAATAATTTTTAATCTACATGAAATGATAGTGTAGGTTCTAGAAATAATTATTAATCTGCACAAACAACAATGTAAATTACTACGATTATTTCAGGATTATTTGAATTAATTATTGGATTGTTATTGATGTTGTTATTGCTTGTTTATTTACTTTGACACCATCCCAGTTATCACACTGCAAGTTCCCTTTTCTATGCTTTGATTTTTGAATTAAAATGGAATTGGGTTGAAATGATAAATACCCAAATAAACTTGACTTAGGATAGAGAATTAAATAAAACTCGATTGGTCAATAATTTAATTTAAAAATAAAATAAAATTTTTATTTGAATAAAGAATATAGTTTTGAAATGAAGCTGGAATTTGAGATTTTATAAAAAGGAAATGTTAATATTAATTAATCAGATATAGAATATTAATATAGTAGTTGATGAAGGAACGTTGTTTTAAATTTAGTCAACTAATAATCAAGTTCAGAATTATTAAATAATTAAAATTAGAATTATTTGATAATTAGATCTGGGATTAATTATTAATCAAATATTTAAATTTTTAACTAAGTTTTGAAGTTATGTATTTATTAAAATAAGATTTAATTATTTAATAATTAAATAAAATTGAGTTATTTGATAATTAAATAAAAATTTGAATCCTTTAATAAGAGAAATTAAACTCTTGAATAAGTGAATTTGAACTTCGTTAATACATGAAATTGGGTTTCTTTATTAATTAAGTTTTGAAAAATTTAAGTAAGTTAATAAGTGAAATTTAACTTCTTGAATAAGCGAGTTATGTTTTTTATTGATTGAGTTTGAAATTTGTAACCAAGTAAAAGGATAAGTGAATCTGAATTTCTTTAACAAGTAATAAAAATAAGGTTTATTGAAATTAATGTGAGACATGTAATTTAAAGAACGTGTTTTGAAGAATTTAATTTAATTAAATTGGTTAGATGATAATGGAGTTAAACTTAAGTAATTGATTTAATGAATTGAAAATTTAGTAGAAATTGTTTTGAATGACAAATTACTTAACGATTGTTGAATCAAATCGATCAGTGAATTTAAATTGATTCGAATGTTAAATTAAATTTATTTAAATGATTACGGAATGAAATTTATATATGAATTTGAATCAATATTTGAATTTTTTTAAATAAAAGTTGAAATCAAATTATAAGATTTTGAAATGGTAATTTGGATGTTTTGAAACGTAAATTTTGAAAATTGATTTAGAAAGACAAATGAAATGTTGGTTTACGAATTACAATTGAGATTGAAATTGATTTGGTTTGGTAATTTATTAAACGACAGTTCGGTGAAATACTTACGAAAGTTATTAAAGAGACCGGAATCGGTTACAGACATACTCTCTATCTAAACCGAAAACCATTTTAATAACTATACGCGGAGTGTGATCCAGAATTAAGTGGTTGGAATGATGTACACGATGACTGAAGAAAGAGAACGATAATGGATAGCCTTGACACTTGTGTCAAATTGGAAATGACTAAAACAGGAGCCTTGTCGGGCCAAATGGGGTTAGCCACCTCGAGCGAACACACTTCTTCGTAAACTACTCATTACTTGTTATTGGTTGGTGCACCCTCGTACTTTTGGGAGTGTTGTTTCGCGGTGAGCGATCGTTGCGGCAATGCGTTTTCACCAGTCCGGATCAGGCAAACGGTAGTTTCACTACCTTGGGTATTGCCTCATGTGCCTTGTCATACTTGTATCCCTATATACACGACCACTACGAATTTGTTTTGTGTTATACCTATGGAGTACTCCCTGATATCCCACTAGTTTACGGTGGAATTTACAGTGCTGTATAGACTATAACGCTTATATAAAATGTGTTAAGGGGGATAATGGTAACGCCTTAATACTATTTTGATATTTATATTACTGATAGACATTATCTATTTAGCGTACACTACTACATAGTAGATAGTTTAACGGATCCTTAGAGGATGGTTATTCCAACATCCTTTGAGTTATTTGTATTTAAATTGTTTTTTCACTTGAGTTGGATTTGTTGATATAAGAATATTAATCCTGACTCAAGTGTTTTGTGTTTTGCTTTACTCTCGGGTCAGACTGAGTGGTTCAGCTTTTGAGACTCACCTTTGGAGTTGGAGTTTCGCCTTGGGGATCCAGCTATCTATCCAGCTTTTAGATATTCAGTTGATTCTAGTGATGTATTCTGATTCTTTTATTTGACCATTGTATTCGAGACTTCTGTTGTAACTTATTTAACTCTGTTATATATATATATATATATATATATATATATATATATATATATATATATAGTGGCTTCATGAACTACTATCTTTTGCTTCCACTGCATATTATTACTCTGTGTCTGTGATACTATGATTATTTATTTACTATATATTCTCATTTTAGCCAAATTTAAATTAACAATTCGATATTTTGAATTGTTCAGGTCCGACATGTACGGATGCGAATAGTCCAAAATAGTGGGTCGTTACAGTTGGTATCAGAGCCTTTGGTAGCTCTAGCAAACTCAGCATATAGGGTAAATGTATTTACAGAATCACTCTCATTCGAGTTTCAATCTCTTCCTTTTGACTTAATTCCGTTGAATTTTTGGAACGTTCCCTCGGTTCCGAAATTCATTCGTGTCTCTCACTATTTGTCTTCTTTCAATTCTGGAACATCCCATAACTCCACTTCGAATGATCTTTATATTGAATCGGCGGTCTCGCCAATATTCAAATTAGTTGTAAATGGGTGAAACTCCTTTATAATAGGCATAGATTTACCGAAGATTTTTGTATCATCGGTTTACGATATTATCTATCTCCTGTTATGCCAGAATTCTATTTCTTGTGATCGATTGTTGATTTACCTCAGAATTCTGCATCGATCTTATTCTTGAAGTTACGGCCGACCCGGTTAGGTTGCCCGTGAATTAAATAAGCTTGTCCATCTTCCAATTCTGTCAATTGAATTATCTTATCTTCTGTTTCGAACTTATTATCGAATCAAAATTCTCTTTGATTTAATTTCCATCAAATTTGAATCACTATACTTATTTGGAATCCCTTCTTGTATCGTCAAGCGGGAAGTGTATTTGTAAATTAACATTAAAAATGTTTTATATATATTGTGTTGTTAGAGTTGTTGATGTTGATTTGGATTTTCGATCGATTCGTCTGATCAACGCTATCGATAGAATTTCCTAAACTCGTTAACAGCGCAAACTGACACAATATTGTTTTCAAATTAGGTAAACAAAGTAGTTTTGTATGATTATATTATATGTAAATATAAGTTTTCTAAAATTAAACTGTTAATGAATTATTGCTGAAAATAATAATTTTTGATTTTCATTTATTGTTGTAAACCATTGAATATTGAACAATATAAATAAATGAATTTATAAAACTGGGTTAAAATTGATTTGAAATTTAAATGGATTTAAACTAAAATTTGAGAATTTAATTTCCGGGGATTTCAAACTTTGATTTGAAAGTTTTAAAGTGTATAGTATTTAAATATTTTCAAATAGAAATCATTTCAAAGAATTTTAACTGTTTAAATTAGAGCTCTTCTCTTTTGTCGCTGGAAAATAATTTCGGTGATGACGGCCGCACCATCGACCTTCATTTCGAGTTTCGAAGTGGAGAGACCATCAGTAGCTTGCTACACGTTTGTTTTGAAATGAATTTGATTTGAATTTCTAAATGTGTGACTTGATATAATATATATATATATATATATATATATACATATTAGTATTTGATTTAGATTTGACTTGGATATATTGTATGTATATAATTATCTCTAAATTGTTTGAAGTTAATCGGAATTAAGTTCTTAAAATTTGGGTAAAAGATGATTTCAATTATAAATGAAACCAAAATTTTGAATTAATATTTAAACTTAAGATAATTGAATTAGAAATTTTATTTATATAATACTCAATTTCATTCTAATATGACTTACCAAATTATTCAGGAGTTAAATATGTAATTGGGTAATATACAATCTAAAATGATTTTATAAATAAAATTTGAGTGGTTATAATAAATTTTATATGCTTAAGTTTTAGTTATAAAGGATCAATAGAGATAAATAGAATAAAAAGTTAATTGGATAATAGATGTGAGTAATAGAATAAAATTTTTGTTTCGAAAGTTAATAAAATTGAAATTAAATCAACTTAATGAGACATCTTGAATTAATTGAATTTAAGTTGAATTTCATTTGAAAGAAACCTTTTGCACCTAACATTAATAAATGTGAAATCAAATCAATTTAATGAAAATCTTCAATTTAAAAACAAATTGTTGAATATAAATTTAGGTAAATTGAAATTCATATGGTTTAAATTAATTGTTTATAATGTAATTCAAGTTTATTCTCTTTTGATTGTTTCTATTCTCCTACTTCCTTCCTTTTCGGGGACGAAAAGTTTTGAGTGAGGGAGAGTGTAACAACCCGTAGATTTAACCAGTTTTAATAACGTATTAATTGAAATTTTGTGGGAACTTAAACGATAAAATTTTAAAATATAAATTTGATATTTGTAATGCGTCTAGTTAAACATAGCAACTGGTAAATTTTCGTCTGAAAATATGGAAGTTTATTTCGTGCGCAAATTTACTCCAATTTAATCAGTTAAAAAGCGATGAAATAAAATATTTTCGGAACATAAATATTTTTACATAGAAAAATTCTAAACCATCTTTTGAGCAAACATCATTTTTCGTTTTTCAAAATTCGAACTTCTGTAGCTCCGTCGATCTTATTTTTCTGCGTTTTTGCTGCATTTTCCTTTATTAGAAAATTTTAATTTTTATAATTAAATCTTACCATTGATATCTGTATACCGTTTTGATCGTATCATTGTGCTGATCTCAGCGGTATATTCACTTCTGTGTTTTGAGGTCCGGTACGCCGTGGAAACTGCGAAACGGTCATTCGTATCGGTACCGTTTTGAATTCGTTTTGAATTCTTTTGCCTGTTCGGTTAACCATTGTGTAAATTCCAATGTCATTAACACTTAACTCAGTTGAATTCAACTTTTGAGACTTATTATTTTGGTCTGTTCATATTTTTCATTTAATTCGTTCTGTTGGAAATATACAACAAAGTCTGTCATGCTCATCTCCTTAGCCTACACTTCTTCTTCTGCCATAACTCATATTCATTTACTTCTTAAAAAAAATGCTCAGTTCGCATCTTCCCTTCCAAAACTCAAACTATCCGCCTAGCCTTCCAGTCTCGCCGCCCATCTAGCTCAACCCACGCCTTCCTTTCTCCCTCCAACTTCCATCCCTTCACCATCATCCACCAGCACGCCTTACTCCCACCAAAATAAAATAAAATGAGTAGCCGATTTCCCCATAGCAGCTCCCCGAACCCGTGATGGCCGCTTTGTCCTCCGAGCACAACAGACCCCATTCCCCAGCCTAACAGCCTCCAACCCATTACCCATCGCCGCCCCGCTTTCCACGTCGGCCTTCCATCCAACAACCAAGCTTGGCCATGCCCCTCTGCCGCGCCGTAGCAGCCACTTCGAGCACCTAGCTCTAGCCTTATCTTATTCGCCTTCCCTTCCATGTTACTCGCTCTGCATATTCCCCCTCTCCTCTTTAGTTCGTGGTCAGGTAATGGGTGATGTTTATATATAAGATATAAGTTGTTTGCATATTTATATATTACATCCGTATATATGGGTTTCTTATACCTATATATTTACATTTTTAGGGTGAGCACTGTATGCATATGTTTTTTTTTGTAAACGGTTGAGTTATATTTATATTATACTTGAAACATGTTATAGTATCTTGATTTTTAAAGTTACGTTAGTTATACTATGAAGATATTTCGATTGTCATTTTTTGTTTATAATGTTATATGACAGGATATACATCTATGGATGAGTTACATGAGTTACAGACTTTCGTTTTTTCTTCTTTACAATTTTATGATTCATAGTATACATCTTTTACAATATGCATCTGAGTTGCATACTATATTACACTATAGGTTGAAGCCATCTGGATATTTTTAATAGTTAAATGTTTCATAACTATATAATATTATACACCTATTGTTATATTTAAGTATACGGTAGACTATGCATTATTTATATTTATATCTGTATCATTTCTTTCGGTTGCTGTTTATATACATTAATTTATGCATTCTCCGGTTGATTATATACACCTATTTATCCTGTTTATATATATATATGTATGTTAATGAATATAAGTTTTTCTTTTCTGTATATATAAAGTGTTGCTGTATAATTAACGTTACAGCGTGTAAGTTTGTATATAGATTATTTTATTTATATGGTTTTCTTTCTTTCCGTTTCCAGAACTGTGCTTTTCTTTTATTACTATGCTTTATATTTACCTTGTTAGTTGTATATTTTATATATGTATGATTTGTTATATATAATTTTGAAAGACATTTTTGCGTGTGATTTATATGTAGATTTTATTTACGAAGTTTGGATATATATAGTACTGATTTAACCGTACAAGTTTGTTTAGTTATATATAAATATGTGTTTATGAAATTTCACGCTTTCGTACATATTTATGTTGCAGTAAGCGAGTTGGTTATAACATGTATATATTACATAAAGAGATATTCATGTCATAGAAAGGTTTTGAATTTTAAGATGTTTTAAATTAAACATTTGACCTTAAGATATAATACCTGAATATCATGCATTTTAATAAGAGTATATATGAAATATGTTCTGATTTTTGCAAACTTTGCAGTAGGGCATATTTCACGACAGTTTGTATATAGGTCCTTTTACATTAGTTATATACCATATATTTGACTGAAAAATATTTGAGTTCAGTTTAAAAACAATGTATTTGAAATGAATATATATTTAAGTTAAAATCTGATTCTATATATGTTTCATATGCCAATTATCTTTGTCGACCCATTTCTGATTTATTTTTTCTATTCGAATTATCAGCTTGTCTATCAAATTCGTGCCAATCTAGCGATGCTTTGGGATTCGTAGCTCAGTTCTCTGTCAATTCTATCTTGCCTCGAAAGGTGAACAATCACTCACGATTAATATTCTTTTATTTATTAAATTTGATTTCACAAGAAACGACAATTGAAATATGCTGCTGGTAGTTATTTACACAGTTGTATATATGCTATTACCTGTATCAGTTCACCTGTGACATCTGACACCATTATCTGTTAATTATTTATGCGATGATAATACAGTTTGGGTGATAATTGATTGATTGTTTGATGTTTACATTGGACGTTAAATTGTAAATATTGAAGTGATAAATAACATGCAATTGAAGTTGATATAGGATAGTTAATAATTTAAATTGATATATGTGATGAATTTGACTATATAAATTTGTCTAATATGACCCCTTTAAATGTAAAGTTAAATTGACACGTAGTAATTGGTTAATTACACCTTGAACCATTGAGTATATGTTGTAAAATCGATGTAATATGAAATTGAATAATGAATGACAAGCGAATAACCGCATAAGATAGATAGTGTAATAATCTTTAATCTACATGAAATGATAGTGTAGATTCTAGAAATAATTATTAATTTGCACAAACAACAATGTAAATTAATACGATTATTTCGGGATTATTTGAATTAGTTATTGGATTGTTATTGATTGTTGTTATTGCTTGTTTATTTACTTTGACACCATCCCAGTTATCACACTGCAAGTTCCCTTTGCTATGCTTTGATTTTTGAATTGAAATGGAATCGGGTTGAAATGATAAATACCCAAATGAACTTGACTTAGGATAGAGAATTAAATAAAACCCGATTGGTCAATAATTTGATTTAAAAATAAAAAAAAGATTTTATTTGAATAAAGAATATAGTTTTGAAATGAAGCTGGAATTTGAGATTTTATAAAAAGGAAATGTTAATATTAATTAATCACATATAGAATATTAATATAGTAGTTGATGAAAGAACGTTGTTTTAAATTTAATTAACTAATAATTAAGTTTGGAATTATTAAATAATTAAAATTAGAATTATTTGATAATTAGATTTGGGATTAATTATTAATCAAATATTGAAATTTTTAATTAAGTTTTGAAGTTATGTATTAATTAAAATAAGATTTAATTATTTAATAATTAAATAAAATTGAGTTATTTTATAATTAATAAAAATTTGAATCCTTTAATAAGAGAAATTGAACTCTTGAATAAGTAAATTTGAACTTCGTTAATAAATGAAATTGGGTTTCTTTATTAATTAAGTTTTGAAAAATTTAAGTAAGTTAATAAGTGAAATTTAACTTCTTGAATAAGCGAATTATTTTTCTTTATTGATTGATTTTGAAATTTGTAACCAAGTAAATGGATAAGTGAATCTTATTTTCTTTAACAAGAAATAAAAATAAAGTTTATTGAAATTAATGTAAGACATGTAATTTAAAGAACGTGTTTTGAAGAATTTAATTAAATTAAATTGGTGAGATGATAATGGAGTTGAACTTAAGTAATTGATTTAATGAATTGAAAATTTAATAGAAATTGTTTTGAATGACAAATTACTTAACGATTATTGAATCAAATCGATCAATGAATTTAAAATGATTCAAATGTTAAATTAAATTTATTTAAATGATTACAGAATGAAATTTATATATGAATTTGAATCAATATTTGAATTGTTTAAATAAAAGTTGAAATCAAATTATAAGATTTTAAAATCGTAATTTGGAAGTTTTGAAACGTAAATTTTGGAAACTGATTTAGAAAGACAAATGAAATGTTGGTTTACGAATTCCAATTGAAATTGAGATTGATTTGGTTTGGTAATTTATTAAACGACCAATCGGTAAAATAATTACGAAAGTTATTAAAGAGACCGGAATCGGTTATGGACATACTCTCTGTCTAAACCGAAAACCACTTTAATAACTATACGTGGAGTGTGATCCAGAATGAATTGGTTAGACTGATGTACGCGATGACTGAAGAAAGAGAATGATAATGGATAGCCTTGACACTTGTGTCAAATTGGAAATGACTAAAACAGGTGCCGTGTCGGGCCAAATGGGGTTAGCCACCTCGAGCGAACACACTTCTTCGTAAACTACTCATTACTTGTTATTGATTGGTGCACCCTGGTACTTTTGGGAGTGTTGTTTCACGGCGTGCGATCATTGCGGCGATGCGTTTTCACCAGTCCGGATTAGGCAAACGGTAGTTTCACTACCTTGGGTATTACCTCATGTGTCTTGTCATACTTGTATCCCTATATACGCGACCATTACGAATTTGTTTTGTGTTATACCTATGGAGTACTCCCTGATATCCCACTAGTTTACGGTGGAGTTTACAGTGCTGTATAGACTATAACTCTTATATAAAATGGGTTAAGGGGGATAATGGTGACGCGTTAACACTATTTGATGTTTATATTACTGATAGACATTATTTATTTAGCGTACACTACTACATAGTAGATAGTTTAACGGATCCTTAGAGGATGGTTATTCCAACATCCTTTGAGTTATTTGTATTTCAATTGTTATTTCACTTGAGTTGGGTTTATTGATATAAGAATATTAATCCTGACTCGAGTGTTTTATGTTTTGCTTTACGCTCGGGTCAGACTGAGTGGTTCAGCTTTTAAGACTCACCTTTAGAGTTGGAGCTTCGCCTGGGGATCCAGCTATCTATCCATCTTTCAGATATTCAGTTGATTCCAGTGATGTATTCTGATTCTTGTATTTGACCATTGTATTCGAGACTTCTGTCGTAACTTATTTAACTCTGTTATATATATATATAGTAGCTTCATGAACTACTATCTTTTGTTTTCGCTGCATATTATTACTCTGTGTCTGTGATTCTTTGATTATTTATTTACTGTATATTCTCAGTTTTGCCAAATTTAAATTAACAATTGATATTTTGAATTGTTCAGGTCCGACATGTACGGATGCGAATAGTCCAAAAGGGCGGGTCGTTACCAAAATACAATGAATCCTTAGAGGATGGTTCTCTTTTCTATGGTCGATTTATGTTTGGAAGCAGAGGAGCATTACCAAAATACAATGAATTCTTCTAAATTAGCAATACAGTACTGGATGATAAAGTCCAAGAGCTTAATGCTAAGACCTAGGGACTAGATGATGTGAAGAGACAATAGCACGATTTGAGAAAGAAAAGGTTAATGTTTATACATTGATGCCAAATCGAAGCGTGGTCGTAATCGTACTGGTCGGCTAGCTTTTCAGCAACCTTGCGTAGTCCACTACTTACTCCTCTCTGCTAGAATAAATATTATATATATGGTTTTAATTTTAGATCTTCAATTGTTAATGTATGTTCTGGTGTGTTTCTTAGAGATAAGTATCTTCTTTTCGAAGTTCCGTGGTTCTAAACTAAAACATTAATCATTTTTGTAATATGATGTTTTTCTTTGCAATGATCTTTCCCTCCATATTTGATGCTTTGAATGTAGTCCATGCTTTTTTGGTTTGACTGCACATACAAACATCTAACGATTTTAAAGTAAAAATATCCGGTTTTACATAGTGTTCTTTCATTTTACGGTTTACCTACATAATAGGTTATAACTCTTTACTGTTAATATTAAATACCAATTCTATTACTTTTAACCTTCAAAATCAAATGTCTGTCGGTGATAGACATATATATTTTATAAAAATGTTTTTAATTAGCTTAAATTGAAAAACCTCAAACATAATATTCTGCATAAGCAACTTTTTATTTTATGAAAATTTACATTTTCTAACCACAAAATATACATTGTCTAACACAAAATAACATAGATGAGAGTCATATTTCCAAACCAAACATGGCAATGCTTGATTCTATAGGTTTGAGTTAACACCATTTTTCCTCATCTACTTTTCTTATTTAGGGGAAAAGGCTCTAAACAATTCAGTCTTTTGTTGATTCAATATACTTGGATGAAATATAGTAGTAAAATCCATGGTCGATTCCTTGACTTTTTTGATCATTACCCTACGATTGACATAATATAACAAAAGAAAATGTTTGCGCAAAAAATGGGCAAACACCTCCAAGTCGTGTGATTTAGTTGATTTTACGTGATTCTTAATGATTCAGATGAGTTATGTAAACATGAAAAAAGCAGGGGCTGAAATGTAAAAGACACACAGACTTATAGTGGTTCAGCCAGAACGTGCCTACGTCCACTTTATATGTTATTATCTTCTTTGTTTCAGATTACAAGTACAATGCTTTGTGTACAAGTATATGAAAGTAGTTTGAAAGTTCCTTCCGTGCTTGAGCTTTCAAACTTTTTCTGCCATTGTTGTACCCCTGCCCCTCTATTTATAGAGTGAGGTTGGGAGCAGGGGTCTTGGATGTATATAGCTGCTGGTGGGCCTGGGCTGGAGCAATCTGGCCTGGCAGCATTCTGGTTCGGCGAGGTTTCATTCGGTCTTGAATGGGTGGTGTTGGACCGGTGATGGAGTGGGATGGAGGTCTATTCGGCATTGAGGTAGGTGGTTGGTCCGATAGTGGAGTGGGTCCGGTAGTGACCTTGGTTCGGTTGTAGAGGGCTAAGGCATGTTGGTTCGGTGATGGCCTTGGTCCGGTGGTGACCTTGGTTCGGCACGCATGGGAGAGGCCGAATGGAGCTTGGAGAAGGTTGGTTCGGCTTGGAGAAGGTTGGTCCGGTGGCCGAATGGAGCTTGGAGAAGGTTGGTCTTATGCCGAATGAGAATGCCGGATGGTCTTCCATGCTTGTACCGAGCCTTGTGTTTTCCGAATGAAGCGGGGGTTGCGAGCCCGGGTAAAACTGTGACTTCTTGGTCTCGAGATCTTCTGGGTGAGAATTCGCCCAACATTTGCCCCCCAAAGTGGGGCACGTGCTTGCATGTGTCGCGCTTTGTTTCCCTGCAGTAGGAAGGCGTATTTTGTAGCGCCATGGGCTGGATGCTAGTATCCTGTTGATGTCCTGCAAAGGAATTTACAGTTTTAGTGTGACTTCAGATAACGACCGTTCAGGATCGAAGCGTTTGAGATGAAGTGAATCGCGCCGTTCGCGGCGAGAGGTGTGCCCCGAGGGGGCTTAGCATTATCGATGCCAGGTTCACGTCAGAGTGGGTTTTGTCCAGGTGGTTCATCGCCAGCTCAGAGCATGCCTAGGGATCGTTCGCGACCCCATACATGTGTAAGTAGCTTAGCCATTTCATAACTATCAGAATCAAATATCCATTTAACTGATGAGCTTAAAAAAGGATGTCAAAGTGCAAATTCTCACGACGATAGGGTTAATAGCCATTCAGAGCGTGCCTATGGACCGTTCGTGGTCGCGTACACGTGTAAATGATTAACCCACGTTGGTGAGAGATTTACGACTCATTCATTGTTATCATATTCTCTACTTTATTAGTAGGTCCTAGAGTTCGGTACTTATCTGATTGAGGCGCTCCGCGCGCCCCCTGCTTCTGACTTTCGCTGGTGGAGACAACGTCATTCGGTGTTTGGTTGGTCCGGATGGATGTTTTCATTCGGCATATGGGTGGTCCGGTATGCCGAACCATCTGGTCCGGTGGTGCTCCTCCAGTCTATATATAGGGGCTATACCCCCTTAGGTTTTCTTCACCGAATCAGAGAGAGCCGAATCAATTCATAGCCGAACCAACTCTTTGTCGAACCAAGCTTTTGCCGAATCAGGTATATCCCCTTTCGCCGAATGAACTTGATAACCGAATGTGCTTATGCCGAATAGACACGAAAGCTTTTCACTGCCGAACGAGCTTGGTGTTGCACTGCCGAATGAAAAGTGTGCCTTTATGGCCGAATGGACCGGCATACCGGATGAATTTCCAATGCCGAGTAGAACCACCGAATGAAGTATATGCCGAATGAGGCTTGGAAACTTGAGCTTTGAGCGAAATCTTAGGTCTTTATACGCTTGCTTGCTTGTATTCTTGTTCTAACATCATGTTTTTCACTTCTGTGTATGCAGATAAATGTCTCGCAAGGCGGAAACACGATCAGACAGACGGAAATCCGAAGATAGAGGCGAGTCTTCCTCCGTGCCCCCAGCCCAACCAGGATCTGGGCAGCATCGACCTGTTCCGAGGTCGTTAGTGGACGGATATGGTCCACAGGAACTTCTGGTCTCTCCTCCCGATTGCTTTCCTAGCTCCCTAAAGGAGGAGCAACTTGATGTCATCTCTCGTTCATTTGGGATAGACAGGGCTCTTATGCTGCTGCCGGGAGATGGGGTGATGCCGTATAATCCCCCCGAAGGTTACTTCGCTTACAGCAGGTACCATTGCATGTGTGGTGCTATCCCTCCTATCAATGCCTGGATAGTCATCTTTACCACATATTTGAAAGTGGCTCCCTTCCAGCTTCAGCCGAACTCTTATGCCATTTTGGTAAGCCTTTTCGTCATCTTCCAGAGGAGGTACGGGCGCCCTCCTTCTAACCGGGAAATTCGATATTTGTATAACCTGAGAGGCTACAAGAAGGGGTCTCCGTATATTAGTCTGGAAGCGGCCGTGCCCTTCAAACCGGTCTTGGACTTATATTCAAAGTTCACCATGTTCAAGAAGGAATGGTTTTTTGTCAAGGATGATTCTGTTTCTTTCCGCCTTTTCACTTCCGGCTGTAAGATTAATTTCATTTATATTTTCCATGTTCTGACTGTAGTGCTTCTTCTGACACGCTTCTATTTCTTGCTAGCGACAGGTGGCATTGCTGTCGTGGAAGATGATTCTTTGGCGCGGATGGCTGCTGGAATAAAGGCCATTCCTGCGCGGGACAGGTCGGCTTCGTTCCTGATCAGGAACGCTACCCTCCTGGAGTACAATTTGATCCAGCCGCACCAGTCCGTTGTTAAGCAGAGGGACACGGCCGAGGAGAAGGCTGCCAAAGCTAAGGAGGGGGTTACGGTGAAGAGTGGCAAGAGAAAACCCTTCGCACAGCATCCCGTCGCGGGGGGCAAGAAGCTTAAAGAATCGGAGGGTCCCTCCCCTGGTACTTGCCCGATCATTCCGGAGGAGGAAGGTGTGGAAGAGGGCGAAGGAGGCGATATGGAAGGAGAGTCGGAAGGCGGAGGAGATGGAGATGGTCAGGGTGGTAGTGGTGCTGGTGCCTTAACTTCTGGGCAAGACTCTGAGCTGGATGAGGCCCTCCGTCAGGCCTTCGGGGAATCGGAAGGGGAATCGGGAGCGGAGAAGGCGAAGGAGACTGGCAAGGTCGGGGCTGGTGCCGATCTATCCCCCAGGGGTTCCTCAGCCAGGGTGGCTTCGGCGGTGCAAGGTGAACTTTTGTCCTTTGTGGATTCCATTTTCGATAAGGACTTAGAAATATTTTATGGTTCACTCCCGTCCTGGAATGAGATTCAGGACTTATTGCAGTACCCCACTTCTCCACAGGGTTTGTATAGTAGACGTGCCTTCACACTTTTCTTTCTTTTTACTTAACATGTTTCCTGAATTGTGGACCATTGTATGCTCGTAACACTTATTCTTTATTCCAGGGGCAGGCCAGGTGGTTAAAACATCAGACGTTCGACACCGCCTTGAACAATTCAAGTCGATGAGAGCTGCTGTGAAGCCTCCCACTGGTCGCACTGGAGACGTGGTCAAATACCGTCCTCTTCTTGGGGTCATCGAAGAGAGCATTCAGAAAAAGAAGAGGAGTCGTTCTTTATTTGAGCCTTCCCCTGGTCCGCAGCTTCCTGTTCAGCCTCCTCGTGATGCCACGGAGGAGAGCACGGAGTTTATCCCCCCTCCACCTCCTTCCAAGAATCCCACAGTTATCCGTATAAGGCGTCCTGATGTGCCTCGTGACCCCTTTGCTGGTCATCCCGATTTAGACCCAAGTTCTCGGGATATTTCATTTGATGAGGCCACGGGTGAGCACCTCCTTCCCCGCAACCCCATGGTACGGGTTTTAGACGAGGCTAAGTCCCTAGACCTTGATCTGCTTACCACTCGGGTAGTTACCATGGGAGACGAGGCCAAGGCTAATATTGATCGGGTGGCTGAGGAGAGCAAGAAGTTAATGAAGTATCATGCTCAATTGGTCAAGGCCGGGGAGGAGATTGGAAGTGCTAATATTCGGTTGCGGCTGAAGGTTGCTGATCAGGCCGAACAGCTTGCCGGTCAAGCCGTTCAGATTTCTCGGCACGAGGAAGCCTCCAGGCGTCTGAAAGAGACCATGGAAAAGGCAAGTAGGGCGGAATTACGGAAGATGGAGGCCGCCTGTAAGGAGCGGATCGACATGGCCATTGCGACAGTGGATGAGGTTCGGAATGCGGATCTCGAGCAGGTAGAGGAGTTGTCTAGGAGGCTTGAGGCCGCGGAGATGGCTCAAGTCAAGTTAAAGGAGGAGATGGAGGAGATGAGGAGGTCTCTCCAGGCTAACTGCTCGAGATACCGATCAGAGAGGGATGCCGCTGTCGCCAAGTTGCAGGCTTCCGAGGCCAGGGTGAGGGAGTTCGAGGAGAATGAGGGGATGATGGACGAGATGCTGCAGGACATGTACTTCCGCACTTGGAAGGAGGGCAGCTTGTCTTGGATGGATGACTATCCCCGGGTCATGGCCAAGATATATCTCCGGGCTTTAGAGGAGGCCAGGGTCGATGCGGGTAAGGAAGGTGGAGTGGCTTTTAGTCTGGATGTGGTCACTGCTCAGTTCTCGAAAGAGGAGCAAGTGGCGGTGAAGGAGGGGATGCGGTTGCTCGCTGCGGAGGAAGCGGGTGTGCAACTGGAGGATGAGGATCAAGCGGCGGACGCTGGTGAGTTATTCTTCTCTTTTCCTTTTCTTTCTGGGTTTCCATGACTTGATTGTTTATCGTTTGTTTAATGGATTCCTCTTCTGAATTGGACAGGTGGAACTTCCGATCAACATGCTGGGGGTTTCGGCCCTGCGGCCAAATAGGCTTGGGAAGTCGGTGATGGAGTGTGGACGCAGCTGGTTACTCGTCCGGATTCGGCCGCTTTTTATTTCTTTTTTACTGTTGTTTACGTTAGTCCAAAACATTGATGTGACTGTAATAATATTATTTGCAGAGAATAACTTGGTGTGATTTCATAATATAAGCTGATTTTGTTATGTTTAAACGTTGTTGTCATTGTGCTGCGTGAGAAGTATAACCATGTATATGCCTGTGATTTTAGTTGTGTTTGATGTTAAGCCTTTGCTTGAAATATAATTTCATGTTTTGCAATGTTGGTGTGACATATGAATAAGCTATAGTTATGCATCTATGTACAAGAGAAGAGAGTACCGCCCTTCATGTTTTATTTGCAGGCGGTAGTATTGAGCATCTTGTGTAACTGATCATGAATATATCTGAGTACCTTGCCACCCAGTACGCGGGCTTAGATTCTCATGAGTGAATGCTCCCTATTCGGTTTCCTGTACTTTAGAGTTTGTTATATAGGATAGGAGAAAAGTATTTAAATGAAATGGAAATATAGAAAAAGTAAAACTTCCAGTCACGGAAGGCCGTCGATGTGCTTAAGTTCGTGGCAAACGGGTTTTGTAGTCACTTTCCCTAGCTGTGGGTCTTGGAGACATTTGTCACCCATCTTATGCCTCCGCGGGGAGTTTTCTTTTTTACCACAGCCGCACTTAAGACACATCGGAGCCGAGATCGCGCACGGTAACTACCCGAACCATTATGGTCCGTAATCATGGGTGTTATTCGATTTACCGTGGCCGGCTAGCGTGGGTGCCGTTGGCCGTGAACTACCCCTGGCTGGCCACACCTTATGTTGGGGCTTAAAGTAGGTTCACAGTTGCCGGCGAGCCGAATGCCGTAATGAGCTGCCATCGGCTATAGTCGGCCTTTATGATGACTTATAATTGGCTCATTACAGTTGGCTTTGAGGGCAGGCGCGAGCAATGAGTTAACCCGCAGCAGAGGGATGCTGGAGCAAAAGAGTCTCATTGGCGAGTGCATAGAATCGTAGCGTACCTGTTAGGCCTTGTCCAGATGAGGCCGTGGTGCGTCTTGAGTGGAGAAGCCATAAGATTTTGTTCAACAGAAAAGGATAAAGCTTAACAAGCAGCCAAGATATAAAGGAACAAGTTAAAAAGAGACAAGATTTTTAAAGTGGTTCGGCATGAAAACGCCTACGTCCACTGATTCTCTTTGTTAATTCACTTCATATGGGAACTACAAGTTAAGAAAAGTATCAACGGAGATGTCGGATGTTCCATGCCCTCTGGAACACCTCTCCGTCCACTGTTGACAAAATATAAGCTCCGTTGTGGAGATCTTTATGAATTACATATGGTCCGTCCCAGATGGGGTCCAGTGCCCCGGGGCGCGGAAAGATTCGCCTGAGGACAAGATCTCCTTCTTGTAAAGTGCGATGCTTGACTTTGGAGTTGTATAGTGCTGCCACTTTTTGTTTGTGAGCCGCTGCTTTAAGTGCTGCATCATTTCTCCTTTCCTCAATCATATCCAAAGACATGAGGAGGAGTTCTTCGTTTTCTTCTGGATTGTAGTGGATCCTACGGTGGGAAGGAACAATAGTCTCAACAGGGAGCATTGCCTCCGATCCGTATGCCAAAGAGAAAGGAGTATGTCCCGTTGATGTTCTGAAAGATGTGCGGTAGGCCCAAAGTGCCGTAGGAAGTTCGTCCACCCAAGCGCCTTTTGACTTTTCGAGTTTCTTCTTGATTAGGGGTTTGAGAATTTTGTTGACAGCTTCGACTTGTCCGTTTGCCTGAGGATAAGCTACTGATGAGAAGCTTTTATGGATTCCATGCTCTTGGCACCAGTCGGCGAATTCTTCGCTGTCAAATTGGAGTCCGTTGTCTGATATGATCTTGAGTGGTACTCCGTACCTGCACAGAATATTTTTGATCAAGAAGTTGATAACTTTTGCTGAAGATATTTTATTTAGGGGTTCCGCTTCCACCCATTTGGTGAAATAATCGACTGCCACTATAGCATATTTGGCCCCGCCCCTGCCCGTTGGCAGTTCGCCAATTAAATCAATTCCCCATACGGCAAAGGGCCAAGGGCTGGTCATTTGAGTAATCTCATTTGTGGGTAGTCGAGGAATCTTGGCAAATTTCTGACATCTGTCGCATCTCTTGACGAAGTCTAGGGCGTCTTTGTTTAGTGTGGGCCAGTAATATCCATATCGGAGTATCTTTTTCGCCAGAGTCTGCCCTCCAGTGTGATCTCCGCAACTTCCTTGATGAATGTTGAATAAGATTTCCTTGGCTTCCCTTTCAGCGATGCATCTGAGTAAGGGGCTAGAGAAGCCACGACGATAGAGGATGCCTTCTTGTATTGTGTAGTGGGGAGCTTTCCTCAAAATTCTCCTGACTTCATCACGTTTGTCTGGTAGTGTGCCGTCCTGCAAATATTTCCGGATAGGAGTCATCCAAGTTGCTTCTTCAATTGTAGTTACCAGATTCACTTGTTCAAAACTTGGGGCTAGCTGCCTTGAGATGGCTAGTGCTCCGGAAATGGTGCTATTCTTCATACTAGCTTGCTTTGCTAGTTCATCGGCCTCTTGGTTATCTTCTCGAGGAATGTGTTTGATTAGATAATGGTCCAATTGGTCGAGCAGCAGTTTGGTTTTCTTTAGGTATGCTGTGAGTCGTTCTCCTCGTGTCTGGAATTCTCCTAGTACTTGGTTTACGATAAGTTGAGAATCACTATGAAGACATAAAGAATTGACTCCAATTTCTAAGGCAAGCTCCAATACCTCTATTACTGCCTCGTACTCCGCATCGTTGTTAGTGGCCGCGAATTCCAACCTTAATGCATAGTACAGCTTTCTTCCCCTGGGGGTGATTATTACAATACCTGCCCCCGAGCCTTGTTCGTTTGATGCTCCATCTACAAAGAGGTTCCACTTGATGTTTTTTGCTATTTCAAACTGTTCCTTGCCTTCGTTGGTAGTGAATTCGGCAATGAAATCGACCAGGGCTTGCCCCTTGATAGCAGTGCGAGGATGGTAGGTGACGTCATACTGACTTAGTTCAATGCACCATTTGAGGAGTCGTCCAGAAGTGTCGGGACGATGGAGCACCTGTCTTAGTGGCTGATCGGTTAGAACTCTGATGGAGTGAGATTGGAAGTAGTGTCGTAGTTTTCGTGACGCGATCAATAAACAATATGCCAATTTCTCAAGTTTAGGATATCTGGCTTCTGCCCCCGTAAATCTCTTACTTATAAAGTACACCGGGCGTTGCGTGCGGTCTTCTTCTCTTACTAGGGCAGCGCTTCAAGCATGAGATGATACAGCGAGGTATAGGTATAGCTCTTCGCCTTCGTTCGGAGTTGAGAGTACTGGTGGTTTCTGAAGGTGTTCGATCAGGTTAAGGAAGGCTTTTAAGCATTCATCGGTCCACTCGAACTTTCCTTTGTCTTTCTTGAGAGCTTCGAAGAAAGAGACGCACTTGTCAGTTGCTTTGGAAATGAATCTGCTTAGGGCGGCCACCTTTCCGTTTAAGCTCTGCATTTCTTTTCGGGTGGAAGGTATCCTTATTTCTTTTAGAGCCCGGATTTGTTCAGGGTTTGCTTCAATTCCTCTGGAATGGACAATGAATCCTAAGAATTTTCTCGATGACACTCCGAAGGAGCACTTTAGAGGATTCAGCTTCATTCCATATCGGCGAAGTACCTGAAACATCCCGCTCAGGTGGCTTACATGATCGTCGGCTCTCCTGGACTTTACCAACATGTCATCCACATATACTTCCATAGTTCGTCCTATTAATTCCGTGAACATCTTGTTGACGAGGCGTTGATAGGTAGCTCCGGCATTTTTGAGTCCAAAAGGCATGACTTTGTAACAATATAATCCCCCGGTCAGTGATGAAGCTAGTGTGGTCTTGATCGGGAGCGTGCATGGGAATCTGGTTGTACCCGGAGTATGCATCCATAAAGGATAAAAGTTCGTGCCCGGCAATGCTGTCCACAAGTTGATCGATTCGGGGGAGCGGGAAGCAGTCTTTCGGGCAAGCGTCATTTAAGTTGGAGAAATCAATGCATGTTCGCCACTTCCCATTAGCTTTATTTACTAGTACCGGGTTAGCTATCCATTCTGGGTAGATGGCTTCTCGTATGAAGTCATTAGCAAGTAGGTTCTTTACTTCCTCATCGAGGGCTGCTGATCGCTCTGCTCCCATGCTTCTCTTTTTCTGCTTTATTGGTACCTTGGTGGGATCGATGTTCAGCATGTGGCATGCTATGTCTGGGGAGATTCCTGTCATATCGGCATGTGTCCACGCAAATACATCTAAGTTGTGGCGGAGAAAGTCAATGAGTTGATCCTTCAATTCTGTTTTTAGCTGAGATCCTATTTTTAATAGTCTGCTCGAATCATGTTTGTCTACAGATACGAATTCCATGGCCTCTGCGGGCTCAGTGGTAGCCTCCTCCTCCTTATCCCTGGGGTTTAGTTCATTGAAAGGATCGCTGGTGTATCGAAGAGGAGGGGCTTTCTTTAGTTGCTATGCTTCCAAGCTTTTCATGCAGAGAGTAGTCTCTGCATCTTTCCCTTTATTCTTTCTATGGTTATTGCGAAGTTCAGTTACATAGCAATCTCGAGCGGCGTCTTGATCTCCTTCAACTTCTCCTATTCCGTTATCTGTTGGGAATTTCATCTTTAGGCACCACGGGACTAGGACAATTTGGAAGTCAGATAAGGCTGGTCTTCCCAAGAAGGCGTTGTAGGCCGAGTGGTTTTCTATTAGTACGAACGTTTGTTTTCGCACAACGGAGCGGGGATGACTTCCTATTTCGACGAAGAGGTCAAGTTGCCCGAGGGGCATTTTCGCATCTCCAGTGAAACCGTGCAGGGGCTTGTTGCAGGGAGACACATCCTTCATTGACAGTTTCATTTTGTCGAAAGCATGCTTGAACAGGATATTTACGGAGCTTCCTATGTCTATTAGAATTCGGAAAACTTTAGCTGGACCGAACCAGGCAGAGATGACCATGGGATCCATATGCGGATATTGTCTTCCTTCTAAATCACGCCTACTGAATATGATGTCGTCACTCTCTTTCCGTTTCGGGTGGCGTTCTTCCATAATGGAGTTAACATAGCCTTCAGCATTTCTAAGTGACTTGCCGTATCTTTCCATCTCTGCCCAGCTTCTGTCGGCGATGTGTGGTCCTCCCGATATGGTATGGACCACTATCTTCTCTTGACTAGAGCCACTGGTGTTGCGATTCCCTTCGCCTACTTCTGGAAGGGGTCGCTTTGAGTTTTCATTAGCAGGAGTCGGAGTCCTGTTCTGACTTTTCACATAGCGTTCCAGCCTTCTTCTTCTGATGTGTTCTTCGATCAAGTCCCGGAGATGGTGGCATTCATTGGTGTCATGTCCGTGGGATTCGTGGAAGCGGCAGAACTTTCCAGACTTGAGTGCGTTATCAGATTCTTTCTTGTGCGGGGGGCGCTTGTATCCGAGTTCGCCCTGAGTGGCGAGAAAGATGTTTTCGATTGTTTCATTCAAAGGAGTGTAGGAGTCAAATCTTGGTCCTGGTCTATATTGGCGTTTTTCAACCTTCCTGCCCCCATCATTATCTCTAGATTCATTTCTTCGAGTGTCCTTAGCTGCAGCGGGAATCTTGTCCGAAGTCGTCTTACCTTGTTGCCCTGACTGCCTCTTAGTGGCGGCGTCTTCAAGTCTCATATACTTTCCAGCTTCATGGAAGAAATCAGGTAAAGTAGCTGGTTTTTCCTTAGTTAGTCTTCTAGCGAACTTGGTATCTGCGTGTACACCACTACAGAGGGCCATTAGGGTGAGCTTCTCATCGGCATCTTGGACTGCGGCCGCTGCGGCGTTGAACCGGGTTAGATATTGTTGCAGTGTCTCTCTGGATTTCTGTTTGACATTGGATAGAGAATAAGCATCCTTGGGTTGCTCTACATGGATGCGGAACTGGCTAATGAACCTTTCTTTCAACATCTCCCATGAGCTGATAGATCCTTGGGGTAGATGGCAGAACCAGGAGGTAGCTAGATCTGCTAGGAATAGCGGAAAGCATTTACACAGCACCCCTTCTGTTGCTCCGCTCATGAGCATATGCTGGGTGTATCTTTGTAAGTGTACGATGGGGTCGGAAGTTCCCTTGTAAGGTTCCATGGTTGGCATTTTCCATTCCCGGGGGGTGATGGCAGTTTCGATATTGCGGGTGAAGGGGCTGGTGACCCTAGCGCCTATTCCTCGGTCCCTTTGCTCCCGTTGGACGCATTCTCTGAATAATCGTGCCATTCTTTCATCAGAATTTGGAGCGGATAAAAATGAACTTGGTTCTTCCCTGCGGGATCGATCTCGTCCGGATGACCTGTAGGGATGGTATAGTCTATCACTTATGACGTTATCCAGTGGTTGCCTCTGGCTGCTCGGATGCATGCTAGGACCAGCTACAGTTGCCCCCTGCCTTGATCTTCCCCTGTGGGGTTCTGTTTCGAGCATTTCCATGGGGTCAACTTCGGGCTGGGTTCTAGCTCGGCTCCGTTCAGCGGGGTTTCTATGATTAGGTGGCATGACTGGCTCAGCTACATCCGACCCTCGCCTGGCGCCTCCCCCACTGGGTTCGGTTCTGAGCGCTTCCTCGAGTCGGAGTTCGGGCTGAGTCCGGGCGCGTCCCCTATCATTGTTATTCCTGTTGATGGCTTCCTCGAAGAGGGAAGATCTTTGCTGTCTCCGAGATCCTCCAGATTGAGATTCATCCCATGATTCAGTGTTGCGGTTGGATTCTTCGACATCCCTCAAGCGTGACATGAGTTGGTTCACCAAAGCTTCTTGTTGGGATGCGAAGCAGTTAGTCACTTCCACCACAACTCTGTCTAGGTCTGCCCTAGTGATTACTTCCGGTTGTTCCGCGGCAGGGGCTGTTGGAATTGCCTGATCTACCTGTGGCACTGCTGCTGTAGTGGGATGGTTCTCTTGATCTGGATCCACTGGATTTGGAGCGCTGCAAGTTGCAGCGTTCTTTCCCTTGTTGGCGTCTTTTCTTGGTCTGGAAGTCATGTTTCCTAGGCAATGAAGGATGTTATTGGGAAAGAAGGTTGAATGAGGGAAGCTGAAGCTTCGAGTTCGAAGTTCTCAGTGAAAGCACCAAAAATGTTTGCGCAAAAAATGGGCAAACACCTCCAAGTCGTGTGATTTAGTTGATTTTACGTGATTCTTAATGATTCAGATGAGTTATGTAAACATGAAAAAAGCAGGGGCTGAAATGTAAAAGACACACAGATTTATAGTGGTTCGGCCAGAACGTGCCTACGTCCACTTTATATGTTATTATCTTCTTTGTTTCAGATTACAAGTACAATGCTTTGTGTACAAGTATATGAAAGTAGTTTGAAAGTTCCTTCCGTGCTTGAGCTTTCAAACTTTTTCTGCCATTGTTGTACCCCTGCCCCTCTATTTATAGAGTGAGGTTGGGAGCAGGGGTCTTGGATGTATATAGCTGCTGGTGGGCCTGGGCTGGAGCAATCTGGCCTGGCAGCATTCTGGTTCGGCGAGGTTTCATTCGGTCTTGAATGGGTGGTGTTGGACCAGTGATGGAGTGGGATGGAGGTCTATTCGGTATTGAGGTAGGTGGTTGGTCCGGTAGTGGAGTGGGTCCGGTAGTGACCTTGGTTCGGTTGTAGAGGGCTAAGGCATGTTGGTTCGGTGATGGCCTTGGTCCGGTGGTGACCTTGGTTCGGCACGCATGGGAGAGGCCGAATGGAGCTTGGAGAAGGTTGGTTCGGCTTGGAGAAGGTTGGTACGGTGGCCGAATGGAGCTTGGAGAAGGTTGGTCTTATGCCGAATGAGAATGCCGGATGGTCTTCCATGCTTGTACCGAGCCTTGTGTTTTCCGAATGAAGCGGGGGTTGCGAGCCCGGGTAAAACTGTGACTTCTTGGCCTTGAGATCTTCTGGGTGAGAATTCGCCCAACAGAAAATTTATTCTCTTTTTAGACTGTCACAGAATTTGTGAAGTTATAGCTTTAAGAATATTTGTGTATCATAATTTTTAAACATATAAGATATATATAAGTATAGCTAACTAACATCATGAAATTGGACAAGTGTAAGATTATACTTCTTGAAGGAAAATGATATAATTAAGCAATTCAGTAGCAAAAGATCAAGTTATTATTTTCAGCCACTATCCGAGGTGAACATTTTAACATACCTTTTAGATTTTGCCAAAGAAATGCCCAACATTTATGGCTGTAATATTTTTGATGTGTATGTGGTTCATTGATAGACTAACACTGCTGTGTGTGTGACTTCTTAAATAACTTCATACAAATGATGTATCTACACGACAGAAATAAGCCTTCATAAGGTACTGCGATTTAGTCAAAGATTGCTACACTTAAAAAAGGTATGTACCATATAAATGGAATAACATACATGAATAATTGGTTTGTTTTTTGGTTCTTTGCTTCAACGTGAAAGATAATGAAAATTTTCTAGTTCCCTTCAAAACTAAACTCTATATTCAAACCACCAAAGCTCATTATGAGGTATTGGAGTTGGTAAAGTTTTAACTTAATGCTCAAAACTAAAAGTGGCTATTTCATAACCTATATACATTCGTCAATTCCTTTATACATTTAACTTTGACATAATGGTTAGTTTCTAGGATATTTTACCAAATATGTTAGAGACTTCCTTAAGATCATTATTCTGTACTTATATACCAATCTGATCGATATGATAAACATATGAACATTTAGTCTACACGCGTAGTTGTAAGATCTTGGTGAATTTTGTATTGTTTTCAAATACGAAGCTTAACTTGAGTTACTACAGAGAATAGGGTTCTTATAACGCATACGAAAAATTGAATCATCATTGCTTATTAATGTAGTATAATTGTTGCAACTGCCTTAATCCAAATATTTTAATATGGTTTATACCACATCATGTGGCTCATATTATCTTTTGTACTCTATATATGCATATACTTTTAGGTGTTAATTGTTTGCATTCATAGTTTATTATTATTATATCGACATGCAAAATAAATCTAACTGGTATTGACATACCATTTTATTTTCCTTTATGCCTACATGGTTTTACCATATTTTATTACTAAAATTGTCATCGACTTCAATTTAATTCAATGTATGAGAAGCTTTAGCTTTGTAACTTAAATTTTTAATTATGGATCTATTTTTATTAATTTAGACAGAAAGTTTCTTCTGGTCAAACCCTGATATGTATCTATTTTATTATATATAAATCATCTCGCTTTTCCTCTTATTCTATTCATTCTCACCACTAATTCATTTTCATCTCTAATTCTTCTTTACTCGTGGTCATTTAAGTAACTTTTTCCCTTTTCACCATCATAAACAATCTGACACTTGCAAACTTGAACCTATATAGTAACTAGACGTAAATGCGACTTCTTTGAAAGCTATTATTAAACCCCCTTACATTCTACCTCAACCATTACTTCCAAATTAATGTCAACCTCAAAGATGGAGGGTCGCACGAATCTATAAATGCCCCCTCCTTAGCAAAATATATAAGTTGTTCTCATGTCCTTTTTCCTTTTCCATCTTCTTTCTCCCATCCAGTTATGGTTCATGTAAGCCTTAATCCCTGATTATGCATCGTTTTCAGATTTTCAACTTTTGAATTTCATAACGCCTTCTCTACGTCCTTTGATCTACTGTATTTCAGATGCACTGTTGTTGGTATCCATATTTGATTGTTGTTTTCATTGCTCCCGTTTTAGGTTTGTTATTGCCTTTTTCCCTTTCTAGTTTCCTTTTTCATTGCTTCTATTCTAATCCTTCAACTTTAGAAACTTTACATCGTTTATGTAACATTCGTCCATATAATTTTTGGCAAAGAGCAAATACCGCCATACTAATTTCTTTTGCTTGGTCTCTTCTTTTGCTTGAACTATCTGTTCCATTTGGCTCTTCTAATGTCTGATTTGGTTTATGTATAGTACATGTGTAATGGACTGTAAGTAATGGAATTTAAGTAGGCAATACTTTTTTGATTATTCTTAAAGCATGCGTGTGTGTTTCCACTAATTGATACGCACAACATGGTCCTCTTTCACTACATTGCTTTATTAATCAGATTTTACATTCATAAAGACGAGATTTTCAAAAATGGATAGCTTTACCACTTTTTATGTTTGGGCATGTTTACCTCATCAACAAACAATTGGTTTTCATTGCTTGCATTCTTTTAATAATAGTTAACTTTATACTTTCTCATTGTTAATGGTATTTTTTTACAAGTTGAAGAAGTTCTTCATTTCTTTAAACTTTTTCTTCCTTCTTAATTTTAAAATTTGAAGGTTTCAAAGTTGTCTATTTCCTTGACAACCCATTTCCTTTTATATTTCAATTTTATCAATTATTTTGAAAGGCCATGGACTCAGCTTTCGTTTGATCTGTAGCTGTAGTAATTGGATATACAATTCATAATGAAACTTTACTATAAATAAGCTTCTATGTTCAAGTTAGTAGTCAAACTTTAGTATAAGCTCAAATTTGAAGTTTACAACATTACTAACATATCTTATCAGTTAATTTTGTGATTATTATCAAACTATAAAGCAATACCTTTGAAAGAACGTACAATGTAATTCCTATGTATATAAACTTCATCATGCGGCTCCTTACCTATATTTCCTATGTGTATAAACTTCATCATGTTGCTCCTTACCTGTATTTCATATGTATATAAACTCCACTACATCATGGTAGCAACTGACATTTTTTAGGCATTCATCCTCTTTTGCTACACCACTTCATGGCAATAACTTTTTTCTATTTATCAAAAATTGTGCGCTTTTACTTTTCTTTCTTAATGTTTGGCGATATTTACCTCATCAATCAATAGTTGATTTCCATTGCCTTCATTCTTCTAATAATAGTTAACTTTATAGTTTCGCATTGTTAACATTATTATTTTTACAATTAATGAAGTTCTTCATCTTCTCTGAACTTTGGCTTTTATCTTGATTTTTAAATTTGAATGTTTTCAAAGTTGACTACTGCCTGACAAGGGGCTTTCTCAATTTCACACATTGAATTCATATTTAAAAGGCTTACATTAATGCATATTGTTCCTTTAAAATTTTCATTTTATAAACTTATTATATCAGACAAAATTTGGTTTTTAAACCTTTTGGTTATGGCTGGATTTTTCTAACCAGATTGTTAGACCAATTTGACATTTTACAACTATTGGTTGTACTTTCTAGCTTTTTCCATGTTTATTGTACATGGTTTCTGAATATCCAAAATTATCACAACCCAATTCCTTTTATGTAACGACCGGTGTAAATTCGATGTTTAAAATGAATTAAATTATAGGATTTCTAATTTAAATTTAGGAAGAAACAGAAATCTTATTTGTTTACATGAAAGATAATGTTGAAATTTGATGGATCAAGGGTAATTAAAATTTTACAAATTTAATTTTATATTTCAATTAATTCGAATAGTGAAAATTTGGAAATAGATTCAAATTTATGTAAGACAATGAATTGTAGCAATTAAAGTTAATAAATCAATGGATTAAATGGAATAATTAATTGGAGTTAAGATCTAAATTTGTATGTGAGCATTCATTGATATTGGAATATAAAAGGGTAAATTTATAGTATAAAATGTAGACATCACCTTTAAGATGATGGGTTTATAATTGATGCATAATAGGGAAATCAAATGAATTGGTTTAATTGAATAACAATTAGCAATTAATGAATGAAGAGAAATTTTAAGGGCGTAATTGTTTTCGTTAAATTAATTTTGGTAACAAATTGTATTGAATATAGATTTAACGTTGGGCGATGTATTTAAGTAATAATTGGAGAACAATGTAAATTATATCCGTGAATGGTCAATTCAATTAAACAACAAGATTTTTAAATAAATAGACGTTTTTATTTAGGTTTCAATTTGTTAATTTATGAAGTTTAATGGGAAATCAATTGCAATAATTTGCCCTAATTTATGCAGTTAGAGAAGATTTGGATTTGCATTATAGATGGAAGTATAATCTAAATTGATAGGTAATAAACTTAAGAATAAAATTTAGAGCTAATAGGTGGCAAATTTATATAGTTGTTTATTTACGTAATGTGTACGTAAGCTTTGGTAAACCAATTTCTATCGATCCAAATCTAACGATTTGTTAATATAGATTTAAGTATAGGAGCAGTATTTATTAATTAAATTGAAGTATTGAAAAATAATGAAATACAACGTTTAATATTACATTATTGTAAGTAAGATAATATGTGTAAGTATTGTTAAGGTTATTCATATTTGACAAATTTACCGAGTTATAAGGATTGATATATAAATTAATGTTGGATATCGTTACTTGGTGATTTATTATAGAGTAACGGGAGTGTGAACGTAAAATAATAAAAGCATAGATTTATGGTAGGACATAATTTATGGTTTTAGGAATTTAAATCCAAAGATTTATTTATTTGAGGAAATAATACGTATTAAATCTCAACTTGATATAATCAATGCAAATATAGTAATTAAAAATAAATTGCAAGTTGGTAATTTAGGATGTTTGTGAGTAAATTTGCCGGTAAGATAATTTTTAAAGTTTTACCCATTCATATAATTTATTTAAATATATATAAATCAAATGGCAACATTGTGTTAATAATAGTCGTAAGTGAATTTGAATGCTAAAGGGGTAACAATCGTTTTAGGTTAACCGTTTATTTAATATATTAAGTCTAGACTGGTAATCGATTGAAATAAAAAATATATATTTTGTTTTGTTAATGTGACTTGGTTAATAAAGAGGAATTTATATGAAATGAAGCATGCATGAGAAATGCATTATAATTCAATGTTATGTTTACCCATTAAATGTATACTAGGTTAAGTATCAAATAGAGGGAAAGAAAAGTAAATAATGAATTGATTAATGAATAAGTATTCATTGGATAGAAATTTAATGTAAAGTTGATATCAATTGTATAAAATCTATCTAAGATAATGAATTGCATTAAATTGTGGGTTGATAATAAGGTGTGAATGGAAATTTGATTTGTTATATTAAATGAATGGGATTCAAATTTATTGGGAAAGGTAAATGGATATTTGGTAATAAATATAAACGGACTTCAATAGTGAATTTAGTTAATTTGAATATATATAATAAATAATGATTTAATGGAAACCTATACTCTGTATATATCTATAATATTTGAGTGGAAATAATATATACTTACAAATGTGGGATTTAGAGTGTTATAACAATTATTAGGAGTGATATAATTAGTTCTTTCAATTAAATTTGAAAACATTGCAATAGATGTAAATTAAGGGTTGTGTTAAATAAAGTAATAAATGGGAAATAATGTAAATGTCTTCATAGTATGGTGATTTGTAATTATTACGTTAATTTAAATTATCGTTTAGCGCGTTTGTTTATCAGATCCATCTACTCTAATTCTAACCTATCTATATAAACCCTAGCCTCCATCTATTCTCCTTTATTTGTGCGTTCATTTTCTTCAATTCTTTCTCTTCCTAAATGGATGCAAATTTCAGATCCAATTCTATTCAAAAATCAAATAAAATTCAAAGTTCTTAGAAAATTTCAAAAATTATGTTGTATTTTTCATCTACGGATCTAAGCGCAGTCTCTGTTTTTGCAATAGTCGCTTGAGTCAACCAGAAATCACGGTCAAACGTGTAAAATTCGAAACCCAAAAGGTTGAATTGGGGCTTTTTGATTTCTTCATCTATTTGCAAAATTAGAACATGGGTTTGGTGAGATTAGTCACTAGGGGTGCGCAGGAAACGCTGACGTGGCAGGTGGTAATAGGTAGGTTTATTTTGTTTGAATTTAATTTAATTTTGATTTTTCAAACGCGTTAATACATTTAACTTCCATATACGAACTCCGTTTCATGTGCGATTTTTTTTGTTAGGATCGTAATTAAATTCCAGATTTTTTGACACTGGTTTGGACAGATTTGGAGACCGTCGAATTTTTGGGTTTAAATCGGATTTAAATTCGATTTAAATTAAAAAGGTGAGTGTTTTAACCCACTCACAACTTCTAAAATTTCTTATGTTTGTTAAATTGATTTTTGATATGAGTAGAAATTTATTTATGACTGTTGGCATGCTTTATTCATCATCTCTGTTAAGTCGCATTTATTTTATTTAACTGTTAATTTATTTTATTTATTGCATATAGTTCAACAGTTATTAAATTTTTATTTGCATATAAACTGCTAGATTAACAGTTATAAAATTTATTATTGAATATAAACTGTTAGTTAATACCTATTATTTATTACCTGTATAATTTATATGCTCTATATCGATGATTGTTTAAAATTGGATGATGATTGCAAATGATGGTTGATGATTGATATTTGGATGAATGGATGTTATATTTATATTGTATAAACTGCAAGTCATGCATTTTCATTTCATTCGGGATTACGGTTTGAAATGATATACAACCGCATTTTTATTTTTAAATCGCGGATTGAAATGATAAACATCCGTATCACTTGACCATAGGGTAGAAAATTTTATACAGGCACCGCGGTGTATATATATATATAATTATTTTTGAAATGATTTTCATGGTGTTGTAAAGCTATATATATGGTTTATGGGATATTGATTTGGTTATTTATATATATATATATATATATATAGAGTAATTTTCGGTTTTTTTAAGCTTTGTATGAATTTGATTTGAAGTATAAAATTTAGTTGATTTTCGAGATCAGTATGATTAAGAATTTATTTCAAATTAAATTTCTGGTGTTTTAAATGACTTAAAAGAGAATAAGATTTGAAGATGAATATTAAGTTAAATTGGAAATTCAATAAAAAGTTAGAATTTTTGAAGGATATGATTTTATAACTTGATTTTTGTGTAGAATGATTTAAATGAATGAATATCAGGTTTATTTAAATGAATATAAAATAAATTGAAAGATTTTTTTCCAGTTATGTGAAGTTAAAGGTTTTCTTAAATTATATTGAATTCATTAAGTAAAGATTTCAAGTCTAAATGATAAGTAATTGAATTTAATATATATGGGATTTTTAAATGAGTTTGTTTTTTTGAAATGGTGAAATAATTAAAGCTTTGGACATAAGAATTGAAATGGTATTTGGAAGTTTAAATCGATATTTGAATTTGATTTGTGAAATCTAAAGAAGCTATTTTGTTTTATAAAAGTAGTTTGATATTTAACCACTTAAGAGATGGAAACTTGTTTCAAAGTTATGGTTGTCAAATTTGGAAATATTATATTCAAGAGTTTTGATTTCTAAATATTTTATTTTGGAAAACCCTATGGTTTTGAAAAGAATATATATTGAAAAATAAAATGATATCGTATTGATTTGGGGTTTTAAGAATAAATGATATCGTATTTATATGGGTTTTAAATGGATATTTTATTTTGGTTTTAAAAGAATAATTAATTTTTAAATGAGCGCGGTGTTATAATAATGATTGGTTGGCAAAGAGACCGGGATCAGATATGGACATACTCTCTGTCGATACCGAAAACCACTTTGACTAACCGTGTACGCGGTGGAGATTCCAGAATGAAGCAGGTTGGAGGCGGCATTTCCTGTAAGGTAAGTACGTGGACCCAACTCCCGTGAGTTGGCATAAGGTGGCTAAAACAGGAGCGATCGACGGGTTAATGAGGTAGCACCTCTGATCGGACACTTCCCTTCGATACTATACTATGACTTTGGATTGTATTCGGTGGCCACCTTCACTTTTGATTTCTTTGATGTGGGGAGTTTGTCCGAGGTGGGCGGCAGCTGCGCGCTACGCGTTTCCATCGGCCCGGAAGCGTAATTGGTATATCTACCCTGGCATTGCCTAGTTGTGCCGTGTCACCTACCCTAGCGCGCCTTATACGATTTTGGTTTTGTACCATACCTATGGAGTGCCCTCTGACGACGCCCAGTACGGGGGAGATTACGGTACTGTATAGACTATGGGAATATATAACTGTGTTAAGGTGGAAAATGTAAAGCCTTAACGATGTTTAAAAGTAAGTTTATTTTACAAAGAGGCACTATTATAATAGCGCAATATACTATATAGTAAATAGTTTAACGGATCCTTAGGAGATGTAAATCCCGAGCATCTCTTGAGTTACTGCACTCATATTTATTTCTGTTAATTTAACTTACATAAGATTTTTTAGTTCTGACTCGAGTGTTTTGTCTTTTCAATTCGCTCGGGTCAGTCCGAGCATTTCAGGATTTGAAGATTTAGCTCTGGAGGACGAAGACGAAGATGTATATTATTATTATTTATACTAGTGCACTACACACTGTTCCGCTGCATTGTTGTTGGTATGTGTAACTCTGATATGTTTTATATGAATGTTTTGTAAACAGATTTATAAACTGTATATTTTATTATTATATTTTATCCTTCCGCTGTGAGATTCTGTTTTCTTTTATTTTTTTCTTGTTTTTCTTATTTACCCAATAACAATCCGCCCTTCCGTATGGATTGAATCGGCATGTGTGTCTGTTTAAATCGTGCGAAAAGGCGGGACGTTACATTTTATATTTCAATTTTGTCGATTGTTTTTGAAAGGCCAAAGACCCAACTGTTGCCTGATATGTAGTGGCAGTAACTAGATATAACCATAACCATACTTTACTGTGAATAAGTTTCTTTATTCAAGTTAGTAGTTAAACTTTAGTGTAAGCTCAAATTGAAGTTTACTACATTATTGATTGATGTGATCAATTAATTTCATACTCTGAATATGTATTCACATTATGAAAACATTAGGATCATATTATTTTTGTGTGACACATATCAAAAAATAAAATAAAATTTTATATTTATAGAAAAGTCTATTAAGACGAAATCTAACACAATATATCTCGATCATTGAACTCTTACTAATTTCAACCTCATATGTAAACACAATTTCATGTCAAATTTTTGGTATTTTTCTATGTCTTAATATTTGAAATTCATATATTTGTAATAGTTATCCTAATTTGCATGGCATAATATTTAATTTACATAGCTACCTCAGTAGATTTAATTTGCATTGCTAGCCTAAAAACTATATGTTATAATTTCCTTGACAATGCATCTTGATAAGGATCTGTAGTTTGTTAGTATTTTTGTTGAATCTTGTGTTTTCTCAACTGTCCTTTCTATATTGTTATAGGAATCCCAAATATACCTTCAATTTTGAAATGAACACTATATGATAATTTATAATTTCTTGTACAGGCACACGAACATTATATGATAATTAGCAATGAAATTTACAAAAATTTGTCGCATGTGAAGTTTAAAGAGTATTACACGGGTTGCATTGGCATGTGGTTATCTATTTTTGAACACATTATTATTTTATAATCCAAATTTTTTGTTGGTAGGAGAAAGTTGTTAAGATTAGTGGAATAGTACTATAAATGTATTAAAATAATGGGGATCGGTAGTTCACTATCGGCTGTGCACAACAAATACGCAAGTCATTTGAAAATGGTACGTGAGAAATGAAAATACTAGCTAGGACATAGTTCTTCACAATATCTATCTTCTCAAAATGGGTAATTATTCTAAGATAATACATGTTGGATATTACTATGATTAAGTACATTAACACATTTTTGTCATCAATTAGGGAGAAATGTATAGTTATCAATTGGTGTAAGTGGTTCGTTTCAAATATATATTTGTCATTTCAAACATTTATTTAAAAGCATTCACGAAAAGCATAGAGGTTTTTTTGTTTATCTTTTACCTTACGGTTTAAGGTGTTGTATTTCTATTTTCTTAAAATACATAGCTTTACATCATATTTCTAGCTACAACTCTAGACATTTTTTATTTCAACCTTTTAACAAAGAGAAGATGCAATTTATGTTTTTATAAGCCTTCATAATTAGAATGAACATGCCTTCTTGACTAGAATGAAAATAGATACTATTATGGATGTGATGCTTAAAATTTTATTCACATTTTATTTTAAATAAAAAAGTTAATCGGTAATCAGAAATAAAGTTATAATATGACTAAAAAGAAACCATTTTTTGAATAAATTATGTAATATGTAGATTAACATTTGACATAAATAAGAAATAATATGATATATTCAGAAGGAGACTATTCTTTAATTCCAGAGCAGTCAATAAATTATGTAGTACACAAAAAGATATTAGTATGGATACTTTAGAATTTTGCCCATGTTTATTTCCAAATAAAATAGATGATTAAGAAAAACATATGAAGTTATAATATGTTTTTAATGGAAACAATTTTATGAAAAGTAAAAAAGATCAATGAAGTACAATATACAAACAACACAGACAAACTTGAATTTGAAATTAAATAAAAGAAAAAGTAAAACAGTAAATATAGAAACATTTAATGGAGCCTTATATTTGATGTGTTATAGATTTCAATGATACATTGATGGAACTAGCATCATCATGCTTAACCGCTTCTTTAGTTTATATTATGCACCTATTAAGCTTTTCGTGGTGTTGAAAACAACTCTTCATTTTTTATTTTTTCTTAAGCAATAAGTGCAAATAGTGTATATATTTTTCTCCAATATATATGAGAAATTTTACTTCTTAATCTCATGCCATTTAGTATTAAATGTAGCCACTTTATCAACTAAAACACTATTGAAACTATTTGATTTTTTTAATAACTAGACCTTCAAATGCAAGCTTCGTTATTCGATTTCTTGGTTATCCAAACCTTGGAATGAATTTCCACATGCACTTTCAAAAAGAAAATGATTTATACTTATAACTATCGCATATGTATAGTTTGATCTAGGTTTTGGTAAAATAATCAAAATTTTCCAAATATCGGATAACTTTAACCCCATCATTTCATGCTTGGGAGAAATGTTTGCATTCTAACTGATAACAAAGTATGCTAATAAAAATTCTCATTTTCTTCATCTGTTGTTAAAAGAATACCCTTCTATATCACACAATCCCGAATTATATCACCATAGTCAATGTAGGAAGTTTCAAATCCACATCACAACTTAGGATAGTTCAGATTTGTGTTAGCAATGGAAAAAGTGTATTGTAATATGGGTCATTGGTCTACATTGGAGTGGTTAGTTATTGGAAATCTTGCATGTCTATTTCATTTGCTGTTGGTATTGTATAAAAAATTATGTAGTTTAAATGTTTTTACGGTACCTAAATTGGTATGCTTTTATTTATCCGGATGCTAATTTAATGAGCTAACTGTTAGATGTAGAATACACAAGAGGATATAAAAATTGTTTCAATTTGCATATATAATTCCTCTTGCATAAGTTTTTTTGTTACATAAATGATTATACCTAATGCTAGGTCTGTTATGGTAATGATATATTTAACATTACGAGTCAATCGGTTACCATTTTAATGTAAAGTCGGTATACCAACATAATCGGTACGGTAATGATAAATTTACTGTTTTTTATGGTAAAACATCGGTAATATTTTTTCAAAACCAGCGGTAACAATAATTTACCAGTCCATTCATAATACAATGATATTAATGTAAGATTTAGTATTATGTGCATTTAGAAGCAAGAAAACGGTTTAATTTATTTCATTAAATCAACTCAAATGATGATAAATGTACTTCTTTTCTACGTCCTTTATTAAGTAACCCAATGAGATATATAATGAATCATCATTCAGTGTAAAAATATATCAACTTATTATTTTTCTAAACAAACGGTAATTTACCATTACCAGTGTAATGGTTACCAGTTTATTGGTATACCAGTCATCGGTATACCAGTCAATCGGTAACGGTAAACAATTTTAGTTTACCAGTTAAAATGGTGTAGTAATGGTATTTACAAAACTGTAACGGTAACCATTACCATAATAGCCCTGCCTGATATATAGCTACTAATTTTATTTGTTCAAATTCATCTTCATTTTCTACAAAAGCTTAAAAAGGAAGATGCCGCAAATGCATTTAACTACCTTCAATTGAGCTTGTGAACATTTGGCGGTACATGACATTCTAAAATTTTCAATTTCTCATGAAGGGCAGAGGAAATGATTTTAAAAGCTTAGGGCCTATTTGGTTTGAAAATGGAATTTTGCTGAGGAATAAGCATCGGCTAACTCTGTGCCAACAGCCACGGTAAGACATAGGATGCAAGCGTTATCCGGAATGATTGGGCGTAAAGCGTCTGTAGGTGGCTTTTCAAGTCCACCGTCAAATTCCAAGGCTCAACCCTGGACAGGCGGTGGATGTTTGATGTGAATTTTTGTTTGATGATCACAAATATATATATATATATATATATATATATCAATATGTGTTTGCAGATTGTACTATATACATATAGGAATAAATATTCATATTGAATAATAATACTATTGCACAAAATTTATATAATTCAATCAGTATTTTTATTCAATGTAATATTTTACAAAGTTTTCAGCTCTCTCTATATACATACACTTGTTTATACATCTCATATTCATATTTTCTCTCACTACAACACATAACACTGTACATTTTACAAAACCATTAATATGCATCTATCTGCATTGTCCAACTTTGGTTCTTGTTCTGTCTCCTGTGCACCTGTATAAGTAGCAACTACAGCATTAATATGAAAACAAACAAATTTGAATTTGCAAAAATATAAATTTGTTTTTATTGATGCCTCAGTTGTTTGGGTTGTTCGTCATCATTTACATTTGAATTCATCACACACAAAGTCGTGCACATAGATATATACACTCATATTCTTATCAAGGACAGGTAATCATGAGTGGCTGCAATACACACGTGTACATTTATACACATGTGCATAGCCTCGCCAACTCGGGTGTGCGGTCAACATAAAGCTGAATCATGCACAACATAGACATAGTCAATAGAGCACATGCAAACTGAAACAAGTTCAAATACAACAATGTGTAGCAGCAATTACAAGGAACCAAATACTCAAGACAACATGAAGTGGACAGCACTGACTCAAGTACACAAACAACAAGCAGTAGTATGCAAGTGCATACACAAAGAGGAAACAAAGGTCAAGGACCAAGTGAAAAGGCTGCAGTAAAGCATGTACATGTATATGAAAACCAAAGTCAACAGCAAGTATAAACCAACACAACAAGCTTTAAATGAAAACCTATGTGCCAGAGAAACATGTGCAGCCCAATGAACCAGTAACAACAAATGACTCAAGTTTGATGCTATCAAGTGATACAAATGTAATTACCACAAATCCAAGACCAATAGTAGTTTATACAACAAAGGATGATGCAGGCACCAGAAACATGATCAACACAGCAAAAATGGTCAAGCACATGTACAACAGGACAGGCAGTGGACAGTATTGCAACAGATATATGGTGATGCAGTCGACATCGACTCAGTGTAACATGTGCAGAGGCAACAAAAGTCAGGAAATAGGACAATATCAAGTGATTCAACATCACATAATCAAATGAAGCAGTGCAAAATTATCAACTGACTCGAATGACTCACGTGATACAAGAACAATGTTTAAAAGAATCAAAGTAAATAAACAAGTGGGAAATACATGTACATCAGTGTGAACATATGAACTGCAAGCAATAGAGCTCGAGATTATATATGCAGTGGAGATCGTACATGAACCAGAACACAAATCCAGTTACAACACTGAGGTCGACAAATGTCAAAGTGCAGAAGTACACAAGTGCAACAGGTCAAGGATGTGTACCAAACAGATGCAACATTTTAATATGTACCAATATGCTATGCGGTGAAGCCAAAGCAAACAGAAGGGATGACTGAAATGCAGCCACAAATGTTCACTGACTCGAAGGTTGAATCAATATAAAACAGGGAGCATCAGTGAGCAAAATCCATGGAAGCCGAAGTCATGAAATAGGAAATACAAAATCAAAGCCGTGTTTCAAATCAAAGTCAACAACGTGATGACCAACAAGTTCGAAATCAATGCCGTGCAAATCAAGTATCACAAAATTACGCATTTGAAAAAGTCAAAATATTATAGGAAAGTAGTTGCCGTATGACTCAAGGTAAATCGAACAAAATCAAGACCGTGTGCATCAAGTCACAAATATCAGGCAATCCAAAAATAGGAAAGTGACGAATTCAAATAAGAAATATACGATGTAAATTTAGGAATTCGACTACTATAAATATCAAACATCATCGGCAGTTCCAAGACCATCGAGTTCGAATACGATAATCATAAAAGCACATAAAGAGAAAATTACATACCGAAGCATATGTTGAACTCGATCAAATCGAAGCAGCAGAGAGCAACTCAAAGAAATAGACGATCGACAAAGAGAGGACAGGAATCAATCTTACGCTCGATCAACTATCGGCAGCTACTGTTTTCAAAACCCTAAATTGGATTGAAGGGACGAAGCCCTAATTTGGGACAAAAATCGCCGCCATTTTTTATCAGAGAAAAATCGAAAGAGACTGAGCGAAAGAATAGAAAAGGGGCGGCCGTATAATTTAATTAAGGTTTATTTTTTTTAATTAGGGTTTATTTTTTCAAATAGGGTTTAGTTTTAAAATCAAGTGTTTTAATCATTTTTGCTCTTATTTTTCTGTACTTTTCGATTTAAATCTTGGTAAATCACCACCTAGGTTTTAGGTTGTGTCAAATTGTCTAGTTAGAATTAGTTCAGTAAGCAGATTGTGAGAGTTTGCAAAACACTATTGGCGGTAGCAGGGTGTGCGAGTCTGTTAGAGTGTTAGTAAGCGGAAGACTATTTAATTCTAATAGAAATCTGGGAATGCAGCAGTAGGCAGGGGTTTCCGAAGCTGGGTAAATTTTGTGTGTGATTTACTTTTCAGCATATTTACTTCTCTGCAGTTTGTTTTTGTGTTTAATTCGAGAAAATTTGCTATAACCCTATTCACCCCCCTCTAGGGTTAATCTAGATCCTACAAGTGGTATCAGAGCAGGTTATCTTTCTTTAACTCTAGAGTCATGAATCCACCAAATAATAGCTTAGAGAATTTTAAAGGTGGAAATGTGATCATGGGAGACAATAGCAAGTGTAAGATTATTGGTAAAGGTGAAGTAGGTAACGGTGATCAACTTGGAAAATTTGAATCAAAGGCTAATGAGGGAATTTTCATGGGCTATTCAACAAGGAGCAAGGCTTATAGGATATACAACAAACGAAAAAAAACGATTGTTGAATCAATCAATGTGAAATTCGATGAATCTGACCTGGAAAGGACGACTGAAAAGACGATTGACGATGGGGTAGATCATGAGGGCATTGAAGAAGGGACATCTAGTGAGAAAGCTGAAAGTAGGACTGTTGATGCTGGTAGATTGAAGTTCAAATCCAATCATCCTCCTGAATTGGTTATAGGTGATCCTACGGAAGGTATACGCACTCGCTCGTCATTTGATAAAAATTTATGTGCGTTTTGTTGCCACAGTGGTTTTATTTCTGAGATTGAACCTGATTCTATTGAAATGGCTCTTAATGATGAAAGTTGGGTTTTAGTAATGCAAGATGAAATTAAGCAATTTGAGAGAAATAAAGTTTGGAAATTAGTTCCTAGGCCTAATGACTATCCAATTGTTGGAACTAAATGGGTGTTCAAAAATAAGCTTGATGAATCAGGAAATGTAATTAGAAACAAAGCTAGGTTGGTCGCAAAAGGTATAACCAATAGAAGGCATAAATTTTGATGAAACATTTGCTCCAGTGGCTAGGTTAGAAGCCATTAGGATTTTGCTAAGTTTTGCATATTATAAGGGTTTCAAACTTAAACAAATAGATGTAAAAAGTGCCTTTCTAAATGGTGATTTGAAAGAAGAAGTTTTTGTTGAACAACCCCCCCGGTTTTGAAAATCATGATTTTCCAAATCATGTGTATAAACTAGAAAAAGCATTATATGGTCTTAAGCAAGCTCCTAGAGCTTGGTATGACTGCCATTGTACATATCTTTTGGAAAATGGCTTTAAAAAGGGGAGTGCTGACACGACACTGTTTCTATTACATAATGGAAGTGAATTTTTGATTGTTTAGATTTATGTGGATGATATTATTTATGGTGCTACTAATGAACTCTTGTGCGAGAAATTTGAACAAGTCATGCAGGCTAAATTCGAGATGAGCTTGGTCGGAGAATTGAATTATTTTCTTGGATTCCAAATCAAGCAAAGCAGTGATGGTATTTTTATTTCACAGTCCAAGTATGTGTTGGAATTGTTGAAGAAATTTGTAGTTGAGAACTCCAAACCATTGAGAACTCCTATGAGCCCATCAACAAAGTTGGACAAAGACGAGAAAGGCATTGCTGTTGATCAGAAGAAATATCGAGGGATAATTGGTTCACTTCTCTATCTTACTGCTTCTAGACCTGATATTATGTTTTATGTGTGTTTGTGTGCACGTTTTCAATATAATCCTAAAGAATCTCATTTGAAAGCCACTAAATGAATTTTGAGATATCTTTCACACACACACAAATTTGGATTATGGTACCCGTGTTGTGAAAATTTTGATTTAGTTGGCTATTCTGATGCTGATTATGCTGGTTCATTGGTTGACAGGAAAAGCACTAGTGGGACATGTTTCATGCTAGGACATTCATTAGTTTCATGGTCAAGTCGAAAACAGAATTGTGTTGCATTATCCACCACTGAAGCAGAATATATTGCTTTAGGAAGTTGTTGTGCTCAAATTTTATGGATGATGCAAACTCTTTCTGATTTTGGCTTAGTTTATAAACAAGTTCCATTAAAATGTGATAGTAAAAGTGCAATAGACTTTTCAAATAATCATGTTCATCATTCACGCACAAAACAAATTGATGTGAGACACCACTTTCTTAGAGATCACATTGCTAAGGAAGACATTTGCATTGAACATATTTCAACTGAGGCTTAACTTGTTGATTTTTTCACAAAACCCCTCCCTAAAGATAGATTTTCCAGATTACGTTTGGATTTGGGGATTATAGAAATTGACTAATCATTTTCCATTTTTTAGTTGAAATATTCTTGGATATATACTTTCAACTTCAATTTCTAGGATTCAAACCAGTTTTGGATATTATCCAAAGATTGATTCGAATATGGTATTCAGTATTGGATATTACATAATATAATTAACTTGGTAACTTACTCCACGACCATTTCTATTTCTACCATCTTTCTATCGTACATAATGGTTTTGTAAAATGAGAAGAGTGGATTATCTTGTAAAATATAAAATAAAAATAAAAATAATGATAATAACCATCATGCATTCCATTCTCATTTAAAATTCCTTATGGTTATGCATGGATGAAGCATGTGAGTGAATTATTTTTATCATCACTCCATTCTCATTTAAAAGTCTTTATGGTTGTGCATGGATGGAGTATGGTAACTAAGTATTCTGGTCTCACTTAAAAGTCCGGATGCTTAGACTAATAAGTAACTGCTAATCCCAATTAAAAGTCCTTATGGTTATGTGTGGTTAGTAAGTGCTTATTTTTGTGCTTAAAGGTCAAATTAATTTTAAAATATCTCTCTTCTTATTATACAAAAACCGAATCATCGATCCATTCTCTACAATGTGGAAATTGTTATCTCGTTATGATATATTATTTTTTGTTCCTACTGTTCCATTGTTTTTTGTCAGTCTTTTGATAATGACAAAATGGGGAGAAGAACAAGATTTTGATAAGGAAGTAAATATTTTTGGAATATGTTAACGTAAAAATCTGACGCTAACACCCCGGTGTAAGTAGTGTAAGTATGAAAGCACCACCCGTTCGCACGGGAATTAGAGTATAAGCAGAGAAATCATAGAAAAGCAGTAAAAGACAACAATTTTATAGTGGTTCGGCTTAAGATCGAGCCTACGTCCACTTTAAACTCTTTTATTTATGATTTGATTATAATTCTTTACAATGCACTTCGATTACAACACACTTCGGACAAGTAGCTCAAACTTCAAAGAAGAATAATCCTTTCGGATTCATGTTGAATGACGTAGATTCTTTCTTGAAGTTCGTAGTACCGTCCTTGGAGAATGCAGTGTTGAATGTATTACACGGGTTGAAGAAAATGACAAGGCCTTGATGCTTTTTAGAAATGATCCAAAAAAAGTCCCCTTAATGTTGGAGCATATGCCGTATTTATAGGGTTATCTGGACGGGTTTTAGGTCGTGAGCGACCTAAAATAGGTCTTGAGTCGTTGGCGAGCTAAGGAATCACGAGCTACGACCTAAGTGGTGCGCCCCTCTCTATATGAACTAACGGGTACGACTTAACGACCTATGGGAAGCGGCATAGTTGATACATATTTTTTCCACCAAGTATTAGATCGCTGCCGACTTAAAATAGGTTGTCAAAGCATTAGGTCGCTGCTGCTTTAACACCTTAGGTCGCAGAGAACTTTAGCCGTTAGGTCGTTCACATTTAGGTCGTTAGGTCGTCCTATTCCTTTAGGCAGTTAGGTCGTCTACCTTTAGGCAGTTAGGTCGTCTACCTTTAGGTCGTTAGGTCGTCCATTCCTTTAGGCAGTTAGATCGTCTACCTTTAGGTCGTTAGGTCGTCCATTCCTTTAGGCAGTTATGTAACAACCCGCATATTTGTCGATTTTATATTTAAATATTTTATTTAAATATTTTATCAATACTCGGAATTTAGTCCGAAAAGCTACTTTTTGCATACGGTCGAATTAGGAATCGGGACCACTCCCATTGAGTTTAAAATGCCGTTTGCAACCTTTTTGAGTATAAGCTTCGATATGTTTGGAGATAGTTGATTTTTGCTACTTTTTCCCGCTTATGACTTTGGTTTGGACTGCACCCTTATTAGCTCAGCCCAACCCCCCTTCTCTTCATAACTTCTCCTCTTTGCTTAAACACTCAAGATTTTGCATCAATGGTGGGAGAGGTGGGAAATTAAAACTCAATCCCTAGTTTTCTTTTGCAAATCAAGTTCTAGCTCCAAACTAATAGAAGAACCCATTGGTAAGCTTCTCTTCTTCTTCTCCAACTCAATCTCTTATCAATTTCAGAAATTTCCTAAACCTAATTTAGGAAATGTTTCTCCTTGAAGCTTAGATTCAAGCTTGTTGGGTTGGAATTGAAGAGTGATTGTTCTTACCATTGCTCTATAGCTTCTTCTTCAATCGTTTGGGTTCAAAGGTGAGATTTTTATCTCACATCTTAGTCTATAATTATCTTCGACTGTTAGGTATGAATTCCTAACACTTATTCTTGTGCAATTGATTTTGGTTTGGATTGATTTGGTGTATATTCCAATTTTTCGTGTTTTGGTCTAATTTATGAAAATCCTATTATGGATATTTGGACATTGACATTTGAGGCGTATCGAAGAGCCGTTTGGGCTGGATTGTCGTTCGACATAATTCCTTAGTCATCGCCATTTGCTCGTTCGATCGTTTCCGATATTCGTTTGGCCATTTTTGGCCTAGGTTCAGGGAATGCCCCGAACCCTTCATTCAGACGTCTGAAACGTAATATTCAGACGTTTGAATATTGTTCTGGGAAGATTTCTATTCCCAGATTCAGACGTCTGAATATATGGTTTCAGACATCTGAATTGGTTCATTTGGAACCAGAAAGGAAATAGGCTAAAAAGTGCCTATTTCAGACGTCTGAATTCAAGGATTCAGACGTCTGAATTCTGTCTTTGGAAAATATTTATTTTCCAGATTCAGACGTTTGAATCTGCACTCTTTTTGCCTATTTGCCTATTCGCTTGAGAATTCCAATTTAAATCAATTCGTGATGATCCTATTTGTTATCATTTATTATGCCTTTGATGACTCCTTTTTAGGCATTTTTGAATATCCATTTCGATGGATTCTTTATCGGTTTCTTTGGATTTTATTCACATCTTCGTATGTGAATTTTAGTGATTGATTGTTCCTACAATCTTCTTCGTGATTGGTCACTTTAAAAATATAAAGGTTTCTATGCTAATAGTAAATATCAAAACTCTTTCTTCAAATAATTTCAACACTATTTTATTACGAAGCTCGTTTCTTAAACCGTTTTCCAATCTACTAGTATATACAAACCTTTACCTCATTCGGATGAGAAATCTAATTAAACGGCTTAGTAAAACAAGTGGTATGAAACGCTTGCGTTTACTTCGTTGGTTAATTCTTGGACTTGTTCGATTGAATCTCTTGTGACAATTTTCTAGTGGAGATCTACAGTTTGTTCGTAAATATTTGAGTTAAGCAAGTGGTTATGGGACATGAAGCTAAACTCATATATTTACTAGCTTAGTGTAATTGACACTTCTCGTTGATCATGACGATCATCTTTGTGATTTAGACTAGCAATGTGCGATGTCTCTTTGTCTGCGAGGGAGACTAAACCCCGTTTTGTGGAGTTTCGACTCAAATTGGTGGGGTAGCAACCCATGGTCTTCGGGCCGTTTGTGGAGCTTCAGCTCAATTTGTGATGGTTAGCAACCATGGAATTAGCGTTCCGTTTGTGATACACGTGTTGGTGAGCTTTATGATCCCATTTGTGATAGGCCTTCCCCCCTCTTTTTGTGATTTCTGGATTTCTTGAGATGATTTCTAGAATTTGTGTTTCACCAATTTTCGTGATTTCAATTGATAAGTTTTATCAGTATTTGTGCATTCGTGAATTTGTATGTCATTGACTTTTGTGATTGACATTGATATAATCGTCAATATTTGTGGTTTGATGAACGAAATAAGGATTATGACATTTCTTTGATTCTTGTGTAGATTTTGTGATATTGATTAATCTCTTGTTGATTTTCAATTACTTATATATATATCACAGCTTGACATTGTGATTATTATGTGTTTAGTCATATCTCTTGCTCTATATTGTTTCATCTGATATTTATAGTTAGACTGATCCGTTTATTATTTTCTTATTAAATAATACTCGGGTCAGACCGAGATGTTATAGGTGCTTCTGCTTGACTTTACATTCGGGATTACCTCCTTGACTTTTGGTTAACTACCTAGATAGTAGTTTTTTGTTGTATACATTTGAGAAATAGACTCCATAATGTATACTTATTCTTTTGTGTAGTTCGTGTAACTATTCTTTTGTGATATTGTGGATCTTTTTAGACCACTACTCTGATGTACACTTCCTAGTGTAATATTCATATCTATTTCCGCCTTTGCGATATGAATTGTCTGCGACTGATTTATGTTATGCTTATTTCTATATTTGTTTCTGAAGATATTACGGCCACTGTGTAGTAGCTTTGAGTTCGTGTCGGTATGTCGGATTTCCCTCTTGATAAAGAAATGCATGTTATACTATCTGACATATCGATGCTCGCGCAAAGCAATTACACGGATGGTCGCTCCTCAACAGCCTTATTCTCCGTGCTAGTTGACAGCATTCACCGTAATGTTCTTGGCTAGCGTGGGTATAGAGGTGGGGCATCACAATTTAGGTCGTCTACCTTTAGATCGTTAGGTCGTCCATTCCTTTAGGCAGTTAGGTCGTCAACCTTTAGGTAGTTAGGTCGTCTACCTTTAGGTCGTTAGAAAAGCAGTGTTAACACTTGCCCCTCGAAGTACACGCCTAGATCGTAGGTCGTGTGCTTCGACCTAACTTTGTTAAGTCGCGGGCGACCTAAAAGATAGCTCAACCCGCACATCCATTTGCTTCTGCCCTATATAACCATTAGCTCGCTTCCTCCTCCTCACTAACTGCTTACATATCTTTTTCTGCCATTAGCGACTTTCCCAGTTTCCAAAGGTGAATTCAAGCTAATCGATCAACAATTCAACCTTACTATTACATCATGTAAGTGAACTTGGTCCCTAATCCAACCGCGACTATTGCTGAAACACGAATCTTTACCCCCTGACCCCAAATCAACTTCGTACGCCTTGCCTAACTTTCGAGTCAAGTTGCGATTGATTTTAATCATCATTGGCTATATAGTCATTGCGATTCATAAGATTATAACATCGTGCTAGATTTATGGTAGCTATGTGATGATTTAGATCAATTTCTTGGGTGATTTGGTGTAACTTGGATCAAGGTTTGGGTTTTTGCTGAGAAGATGGTGGACTTTGTCGCTAATGGATGATAACGGGTTACTGGGTTGGAGAAGAGTTAGTGGGTTAAGGAGATAATCTGAAATTGCTAAGTAAACCAGAGGCGACCTAGGGGTTCTGAACAACCTTAAAATCCTTGCGACCTAACAAATTTGCATGACATATGACTTGATCGACATAAGAACTCTTGCGGCCTTAATTGCACACGGCTTAACTCTTTAGGCCGTATCAGCTTCCTGACGACTTAGGGCTTCGCCAGATTCAAAATGGTCTTGATTTGAAGCTTGACGACTTAACTTTTAGGTCGTGTGACGACCTAAGCTTTAGGTCGTGTAGCGACTTAGGACTTGGACAACTTTTCACTGTCAAACCATTTCTTGCGACCTAGACCCACTTTGACCTTCCTGTTAGGTCGTGAACAACTTAGGACTTGGACAACCCGGGAGCTTCAAAATTTCTATGGAATTTGATTGCACTTCCAACTCGAACTTTGAACTGCCGAGATAACTTGCATGACTTTGCTATGCTTACTTAATCAGATTATACCAAACTTTAATGCTAATAACCTGTTAAATATAACATTTGTAGAAAACTAGGGCGAATATACTGCCACTGATTGCCCACATCAAATGACAGATTAGTCGATAAAATATAATCAACTTAAAGAAATCGTATGAAATGCTGCGAATCAACGAATTCAAGCGAAGTAGTAAAGCGATATTAATCAACTAGAGCTGATTTTTTTTTGCATCAATACTGCACTTGAATTCGGACAAGCCCTGAAATTTTTCATGTTTATTAATTTAATTTCAGTTATGTTTGCTTGTCACTCTACTAGTTTTGCACAACACTTCACACATTTAGGAAACGTGCACCTTCATATTTGAATATCCAGTTCCTTGTGTAGAATGTCTTCTCGTCAAGAGGGAGAAGCAGTACAAACTGGAGAGGCCCTCCCGATGGCTGGTCCACTGGTCAACCCACCAGAAAGAACTCCAACTACCCTGAGTTACCGGGTGTTCAACCAGTTACGCGCCCAATTTGGGATTGTAGAAGCAGATGCTATTCTCCCTTGGCCAAATGATTTTGCTGACAGTCCTCCCTTTGGGTTTGTTACCGTTAACCGCCAAATGTGCCTTTGTGGAGCCATTCCTCCTTTCAACAATTTTCTCCAACAACTCCTTCGTCGATTGGCTATTTCTCCTTTTCAATTGCACCCCAACGGCTATGCCATTTTGATGGGATTATGCGTTCTCTTCAGAAGGACGCTTGACCGCCTCCCAAGCTTTGAAGAAATCTGCTATTTATGCACATTTGCGAGAAACAAAGACCATCCTTCCATTATATATGTGAGGAGCGCCAGAAAACGCAAGCTTATCACTGATCTCTCTGATAGCGCTCATGGTTTCCTAAACCAGTTCTTCTTTGTCCGTTGCCTCCAGGGATTTTACGCTATCTGGAAAGTAGGGGGTGAGCTTACTTATCCCCATTCTTTCCTTTTCTGAGCTTTGCGAGATCCAAATTGCTAAATGTTAACCTCGCTCTCTACTTTTGCAGTCCTTCCTCCTCCTTGTAGAGATCCAAGCCACAAGCAGACTTTTGAGAGGCTTAACGTTGTGGCGGCTGAGGAGAGAAGTATCAAGTTTTTGCTAAGAGACGAGTTACTTCATCAGTTCGGACTCTTACACCCTTCCCGCTCTACTCAGCCTTACGAAGTTCCTGATTCTCCGGCCGAGGCACTGGATGCCCCAGTTTCTGTTGAAGAGCCTACACTGAAAGATCCTGCTCTTGAGGCTTCTCTGGTGAAGTGATCTACTTCTATTGATGTCATGGGGTCATCTGGTAAATTTGCACTTGCCCCGATCATTGCAGAAGAAGAGCCTCGAGAATCTCCCCAACATTCAGGGAAGTTCGGTGATGGAGAAGCCGGGAAAACAAGTCCTGCCAAGCAGAGCAGGGATGACACTTTTGAAGGGTTGAGCGACCTTTTTATCACCTCACAGGAGCTCTTTAAAGATGATCCTATTACCACTAGGGTTTCTTCTTCAGTAGTTGAGGCAACTTCTATTTTGCAACAGATTCCGTCGACTCAAGAGTTGACGTTAGCTACTACACCCATCATTTCTACGCAACCGAGGAGTGGTTCGTAGTTTAACACGCGTAGTCTGCACGTTACACACACTTAGGATTTTTCAGCAATTATATGTACCTATATGCGCTTTTACTTCCAGGATTTTCAAGTTTTGCCTCTTTCTCATTTTCAGGTTCCCCAATGGGGCGTAGCGGTTCCTATTATGACGACTTTCAACAGTACGGAAGGCGTGGTCAGTATGATTATAGGCGCTATCTTCCCACCCACAGGGAAACTGATGAAGAGAGAGATGCCCGAAAGGCCCAAGAGAGAAGAGCATATGAAGAAAGGTACGGAAGAAGGGATGAGCAACATGACTCTTCCCGCAGAGGCGATGACTCTCATAAAAGAAAAACTTATGACGATAGAGGAAAGTGTCATGACATCGGAGACCCATGCAAGCGGGCCAGGCTTGATGAAAAGACCGCATCTGCAACTTTAGAAAAGGCCGCTGCTCTCACTTCTCTTAAAATTCCTTCAAAGTCTCCTGCCCTTGAAGGAGCCGACATTCAGACACTTCTCGGCAGACCCTCGTACCAAATTGAGAGAGGTCCACCAACCCTTCAAAGTTGGTTCCCGCATTGGTGCTTAAAGGGAGTCCGCTTTGACCTTGACTTGGTTCCCATCGACAAAGAGGCCATGCTATGAAATCTTGACACTGTTAAACTTGATATTGAGAGAATGTCAACGTGGCAAAAGCTCGTCGATGAGCTTCAGAGGGTGAACCGGGCCAACCTTGAAGCTATGCTGACGATGGAGAACGACAAGTCTGAATGGTAAAAATTCTTGATCAGCACAACACCGAAATGAAAAACATCGCTGAGTACAACGAAAAGCTTGAAGAGGAGGTCGAGAAACTTAAGCATGAGCTTGCTACTTCTTCCACCTCTTACACTCAAAAGGAAGAAGTTCTTCAGAAGCAAGTTCGAGATGCTCATGCCGCTCAACGGTATGTTGAAACCCGTCTTGAAGCTACACAGAAGACGGTGGAAAAATATCATGCTGACTTTGCAGGGTTACGGGAGAAAGCTATCTCCTAGGACTTAGAAATCATGAGGCTGAAAGCTCAATTATCAAAGACTGAGAAAGAACGTGACGAGGCCATGGCTGGAAAGAGAGCCGCTGAACAATCTCACGAAGAGACAAAAGCCAACATCAGCTCTACTTTGTTTGATTTTTACGTCCAAAGCGTCCTGGGGCGTGGTAGCCTTGCATTTTTAGGGCCTAAATACGAAATTACTTTGGCTGAAGTGTGGGAGGCTGTAATGAATATGCTCAAAGGTGCCGGTTATTCCGAAGATGAACTTCAGGCACACTACTTTGATGACGAAACTCGTGCTGCTCTCGCCAGAGGGAAGGAGCAGCTTGTTAAAGTACGAGCCGAAACGATGGGAGGGGAGCATTCAGAGAAAGAAGCACCTTTAATTGTCCCTGCCCCTCCTTCAACTTTGGCCGACATTGATATCATGGGCTCCGGTTCCCATTCTTCGCCCACGGCTAAATTCGTAACTGAGATTACAAGCGCACAGGGCGGAGACGAAGGCGAAGAAAGCACTGAAGCACAAGCTTATGAAATTGACGTTAGAAAGCCAACATCTCCAGGTAACTTTAATGCTGATCTTGCTCAAGTAGACTGCTCATTTGCTTCATATGAGTTTGATGAGCTTCTTGATTATTTCCTGAATCTCAACAAGCCTTTATCTCCTCTCTTTACTGATTTTAACTTCTTTTCTTCTGTAGAGAAAGTACTGGGCATTGTTCAGACTCCCCCTCCTCCAGTAATCCCTCCCCCGTCTCTGCAAGTCACTCCTCCTTCTGCCTCTCAACCGAGATCACAAGAGGAGCAAATAGAAGCCCTCCAAGACTTGGACGATCCCGGTGATTCACAAGAACATAGGGGAGAAGAGACTGAAGAGAGCGAAAAGACTCCGGAACTAACTGGTTCTGACGATACTCCGTTGGGCACACTTTTTACTCCAGGAAGCGGGTCTTCTCCTAAGAAAAGGAGAAAATGTGGAGTCTCAAAGAAGAAAGAAGCTTCAGCTGGCGAGGAAAAAGCAGAGCAAGTCCGATTGTTCCCCTTTCTCCTTCTTCCCCTACTCTTTCAAGCCGGCGCAGGAAGTTGGTCATCCGACCAGGTGCAGGCTCAAAAGGTGGAGGGAAGAAGAAATGATGGCTTTGGTCCTGTGCTTTTTATCTCGCTCTTTTCTTTTTGCTTGTATATAAGCTTGTGTTGACTGGAGATTGTGCGGGTACCAGTCCCCGCTTTCTTTTACTTTGAAACCTGCATATGTATAAAACTCTCATAGTATGGAATAAAATGGTTCTTTTACTAATACAAATTTCTGTCTGTATTTGAGAACACTTTTATTTTCTGTTTTCATGCAAGTTTCTTTATCCTCTTCATGTGAAGTTCCAGTAAACCTATGGTATGTTTCTTGAGCATTGTTTTCATTTTAACGATGAGTATATTGTATTGCCCCCATACCATGGTTTATTACAATCTCTTTCACATTGGCAAAGTTTCGGAGGACAACTCTTCTGTTTCGAGAAGACTTGTGCTCTTTCTTTAGAGAACAACTCTTCCAATTTGCAGGAAGTTTGCATTTGTACTTTATAGGATAATATTTCCGTTCTAAGGAAATATCTTTCTAATTTAGTAGAATGCACTTCATGTTGGAGGAGTTTTCTCTTTTTTTTTGTTGCGAAGTTTTTACACTTCACTTTTTGAAAAAAGTCACTTTTGCTTTGGCAAGTGAATTTTACTTCACAGTACAGTGGGCCTTCCGAAAAAGGGCTTCAACCTGCTTGAGCCTCCGAAGAGAGTTTTTTGTTTGATTGTGCCTCTGGGAAGAGGTCTTTTTGTTTCTGCCTCTTGGGAGAGGCTTTTATCTTTTCCCTGTTCGCTGGGAAGCGGGCCTCCGAAGAGGGCTTTTCACATTTCGACTCGTGTGAAGTTTTATTTCAGATCACGGTGAAATGTGTGCCTTTGAGTAGGGATTTTGCCTGGAAGTTTGGAGCTTCTTTCTCTTAGTTGGATGGATTCACGGGGCAGACACAAGTGTTCTGTGCAACCGATCAGTCCGCAACTTTCTGTCGAGAAAGAACTCTCTTTTTCTTGCGAGGCCCGCTCGAGATCTTTTAGCATTTCGACTATGGTGAAATGGGCCTCCGAAGAGGGCTTTTCACATTCCAGCACTTGTGAAGTTTTATTTCAAATCTCGGTGGAATGCGTGCCTCCGAGTATACCTGGAAGTTTCTTCCTCATGGTTGGCCGGATTCACGGGGCGGACGCAGGTTACTTAGACGCTTATTTGCGCAGATTGTCTCAACTAGTGAACAAGCGCCTTGCCTTCCACTTGGGAAGGTTCCCCTGATCATCGTATGGATTCACGGGGCGGACGCAAGTTACTTGGACACTTGTCTGCGCAAACGGTCTCAGCTAGTGAACAAGCGCCTTGCCTTCCAGTCAGGAAGGTGCTCCCGGTCATTCCATACCAATCTTTTTTGTTGAGAAAGTCTTCTGGCATGCCCCGTTTGAGGTCTTTATCCTTCGAAGTGTTGTGCCTACGAAGAGGTCTTTCGTTGTCTGATGCTTGCTCTCCCATGTCTCTTTGTCATCTATTCATATCGGCGATCCCCATTATCTTTTCCAAATACACTCCCCTTTTAGTTGCCAACAATTTCCTTTATCCAAAGAAATATACTTCATAGTTAAGCGAGTTGGTGGTGGTAGACACAAACTATTTAACTGGATGCTCGCTTGTACAAACATCCACAGTTGGTTAGCAAGGGCCCATTTCCAGCAAAATCTCTAACCTTTTGTTTTAAGCACTTCTTCCGTAGGATTTGAGTATGGAAATTTTGAACGGCTTAGTGTTTGCTTGTTGGGTGATGTCGGGGATTGCCTGGTCTTGCGATGGGTAAGCTTTGTTTTTATGGCCTGCATTATTAAATCGACATTTTAGTAACACAATTGACGTATTTTATATGTCGGAATAAAACAAAGCAGTTTATAATAGTAAAGAACACAAGATTTATAGTGGTTCGGCCAAGAACTGGGCCTACATCCACTTTATAGTTCTTATTATTCACTTGCACTGGCTTTACAACGGTTTTCAATACAACAATAATACATTCATCATTCTTTTACAATATTTCATTAAAGCCTTTAAGTAAAATATGGGCGCAAATGATTGCTGTTCCAAGCTCTTGGAACTGGGTCTCCTTCGACAGTTACAAATTTGAATGTGCCATCAAGAAGTTTTTGGACTATAACATACATCCCCTCCCAGTTTGGTCCAAGCACACCTGTAGGTGTCATAATTCTTTTTAAATTAGATCCCCAACTTCGAAGCTGCGTCGGCGAACTTTGGAATTAAAGTGCCTGGCTATTCTTTGCTGATGAGCCGCAATTCTGAGCTCAACTTCTTCCTTTTTTTCATCAAGGAAGTCAAGGGCTTCAAGTTGTAGTTTTCATTTTCGGTTTGATTGAAATGGATTCTTCTGTGCGAAGGGACATCTGTTTCCACTGCAATCATTGCTTCCGATCCATATGCCAATGAAAATGGGTGTGCCCAGTCGCAGTTTTGTGGGTAGTTCTGTATGCCCATAGTGCTAGTGGCAGCTTATCAACCCAACCACCTTTTGCTTTTTCTAGCTGCTTTTTGATGGTTGACTTGATAATTTTATTCACTGCTTCCACTTGCCCGTTTGCCTGTGGATGAGCCACTACTGAGAAACTTTTCTGGATCTTGAATTTCTTGCAAAAATCTTGGAACTCTTAACTTTCAAATTGGGTTCCATTGTCTGTGATTATCTTTTGAGGCACACCATACCTGCAAATGATACTCTTAGTTACAAAGTTTATCATTTTCTTAGAGGTAATAGTAGCTAAGGGTTCAGATTCAGCCCATTTAGTAAAATAATCAACAGCAACTATAGCATATTTGATTCCGGATTTTGCAGTTGGCAAAGGCCCGATGAGATCTATTCCCCAAACAGCAAATGGCCACGGACTGACCATCTATGTTATCTCAGTGGAAGGTTCTCTTGGGATTTTTGCAAATCTCTGGCATCGGTTACATTTTCGGGCGTAACTCGCGGCATCACGATTAATATCTTGCCAAAAATATCCATAACGGAGAATTTTCTTTGCTAAAGTTTGACCTCCTGAATGGTCTCCACACTCTCCTCCGTGTACCTCAGTTAGAATTATCTCAGCTTCTTCCTTGGTCACACATCGGAGTAATGACATTGAGAATCCCCGCCTATACAATCGGCCATCTTGAATCACAAATTTGGATGCTTTTCTTAACAACTTCTTCCATTCTCTTGAGTTTTCTGGTAGAGAGCCGTCGCGCAGGTATTCCAATATCGGAGTCATCCATGATTCTCGCTCCTGTGATATAGTCATGATCCAGTCAATATCCATTTCATCAATGCTTAGAGTTGACAGGACTTCCACAGGAACTAATCCCAATAATTGAGCTTCACAAGTGCTTGCATACTTTGCGAGGGAATCTGCCTTCATGTTTTCTTCCCGAGGTATATGGTTTATCGTATAATGGTCCAGGTCCTCGAGAAGATCCCAGGCTCTTAACAAGTAAGCGGGCAGATTTCCTCCTTTGGTTTGAAACTCTTTCCTAACTTGACACACAATAAGCTGTGAATCACTGAATATCTACAATGCCTTGATGTTCAGTTCTTTAGCAATCTTCAGGCCAGCAATGAGAGCTTCATATTCTGCCTCATTATTAGTCGAAGGAAATTCTAATCTTAATGCATAACACAGTAACCATCCTTCAGGGGTTTCAAGCACAACCCCAGCCCCGGAACAATAATCGTTTCTTGCGCCGTCGACATACAATTTCCATAGAATTGGGGAATTATCGGTTACCACCTCCTCACTATCACCGTTTTCTGTACATTCTGCGATGAAGTCTGCCAAAGCTTGTCCATTGATTGCTTTCCGGGGATGATAAGTGATGTCATATTGACTGAGCTCAATATTCCACTTCAAAAGACGACCCGAAGTCTCAGGACGAAATAGGACTTGCTTCAAGGGCTGATCGGTGATGACCTTGATGAGATGAGCTTGGAAATATGGCCTCAATTTTCTTGATGCAATCAGTAGACAATAAACGTGCTTTTCCAACTTTGAATAGTTCAATTCTGCCCTAGTGAATCTCTTGCTGATGTAGTAGACCGGGCGTTGAATTTTCGCATCCTCCCGTACCAAAGCTGCACTGAGGGCATGAGACGAGATTGCCAAATATACAAAAAGATCTTCACCATTGTCAGGCTTAGAAAGTATAGGAGGCGTTTCCATATGACGAATCAGCTCATCGAAAGCTTTCTGGCATTCAGGAGTCCAGTCAAAGTTTTTTCTTCCTTTCTTTAAAGCATCAAAGAATGGAATGCATTTATCAGTAGCTTTGGAAATGAACCGACTCAAGGCAGCAACTTTTCCATTGAGACTTTGCAATTCCTTCTTCGTTCTAGGAGCCTTGACTTCTCTTAAGGCAGTTATCTGAGCAGGATTAGCTTCAATGCCCCTTGCACTCACAATGAAACCTAAAAACTTTCCAGATTCTACCCCAAATGAACACTTCAAAGGATTAAGCTTCATACCATACTTTCCGAGGATTGAGAACATCTCTGCCAAGTGATCCATGTGGTCCACTGCTTTCTTTGATTTTACCAGCATATCATCGACATAAACTTCCATAGTCTTGCCAATCTGCGGTTTAAACATGGCATTAACAAGTCTTTGGTAAGTTGCCCCCGCATTCTTAAGTCCGAAAGGCATGACTCTGTAGCAGTAAAGACCAACATCGGTGATAAAGCTCGTGTCCTCCTGATCTGGCTCATGCATCTTGATCTGGTTACATCCGGAGTAGGCATCCATAAAAGATAACAATTCATGCCCGCCGTTCCATCCACCAACTGGTCAATCCTAGGTAACGGGAAGCAGTCTTTGGGGCAGGCTTTGTTTAGATCTGAAAAGTCAATGCACACACTCCATTTTCCATTAGCTTTTTTAACCAATACAGGATTTGAGACCTAATTCGGGTAAGTAGATTCCCTGATAAAACCACTCTCCATGAGCCGATCAACTTCTTCTTTCAATGCTGCTGACCTTTCAGGACCTTGAGTTCTTCTTTTCTGCTTTACCGGTGTAAACTTTGGATCAATGTTCAAGGTATGCACTACAATTTCTGGAGATATTCCACACATATCAGCATGAGTCCAAGCGAATACATCCAGATTTGCTTTCAAAAATGATATCAAAACATTTTGAACCGTTGCATTAAGCTGCGAACCCACAGTCAACACTTTGTTCGGGTCTTTCGGGTCAACAGGTACCGGTACTGTCGCTTCAACTAGTACGACTCTGTTATCCCCTGCACTGGCTTTCCTGGGATCCATCTCTGTTCTTGCACCGCTATGTTCTCCTGTGCAGGGTCCACCCTGTAATTGCTAAAAGGTTGATTCTTTGATGCGGACTGGGGCCGCCGCATCCTTTCCCATTTCTCTCTTCCTCGTTTCACGCAACTCTATAAGATAACATTCTCGCCCGGCATTCTGATCCCCTTTCACCACACCGACTCCATTATCTGTGGGGAATTTTATGGTCAGACACCATGGGGCAAGAATAGCTTTGAATGCTGCCAGAGTTGGTCGACCTAGGAAGGCATTGTAGGCAGAAAATTCTTCAACAATAACAAAGGTCTGTTTTCGAGCCACTTTTCTCTGCCCCTCTCCAAGCTCTACGAACAAATCGATAGTCCCAATTGGCTGTTTCGGCTCCCCAGTAAAACCAGCAATCTTTAGTGATGAAGCTTGAACGTCATCCATTGGAATCTTCATCTGATCAAATGTCTTTTTGAAGAGAATGTTGCACAAAGCTCCACAGTCAACCAGAACTCTTTTCACAGTAGCTGGCCCAATGCCAGCGGAGATGACCAAAGGATCAATGGTAGGAGCTTCAACACCCATCGAATCCCTAGAACTGAATATAATGTCATCATTAAAAGTTTTCTGCTGCTTCAGGGGTGCAGCATCTTCTAACACAAAAACACTTTCATCTGCCGGTGCATACTTCAAAGCACGGGCTATCTTTCCATCTCACCCCAACTCCTGCCAGCTGGGTGAGGGCCCCCTGTAAGCACATTTATAACAGGCCTCTCTGATTCATGAGTTGCCGCCTTTTCACTTGAGCTAGGACGATGAACAGGAACCTGTTGTCCTTGAGTTGACAAAGTTGGGCCATTCTTGTTCCTTTTTACATATTGCTGGAGCTTGTTTTCCTTAAATAGTTCTTCAATTACCTCCTTCAAGTGACGACACTCGTTAGTATCATGCCCGGGTTGGTTATGCAACCGACAAAACCTTCCATTCTTCTCAGCTTTCCTATTAACTCTTTGCTTAGCTGGTGCGGGGAATTCGACCGTGTCTTTGTTTGCAAAGTAGATGTTTTCCGGGGTATCAGTCAGAGGGATGAAGTTGAAGGGACGACCTTTCTTTGCATCTCCTTGCTTCTTCTGGCCATCGTTCCCCCTCTTCTGATTGCCAGATTCCTTCTTATTCAGAACCACATTACTATTTCCAGCCCCTGTCGATACCATCTTAGCCGGTGCTTGGAGGCTTTCCAAGCGCATGAATTCATCGGCTTTCTTATAAAACTTGTCAAGCGAATTTGGTTCTTTCATTATCAACCACCTTCCAAATTTACTTGATTTATCAATTTCCCTCATCAAGTATGTCAGGATCATCCGTGGCTCTGCGTTATCCACCTCGGCCAAAGCTATGTTAAAGCGATTCAAGAATGATCTGATAGATTCTCCAGGAGTTTGTTCTAGGATGGAGAGCGACATTAAATCCTTTGCCTTTAATGCATACAATCGAAACTGTTACTTGAAATTCCGAGTCAAATCAGAAAATTGGTCTATCGATCGGACCGGCAGCTTTGTGAACCAAAGTAGAGCAACTCCTTCCAGGTATACCAGAAAATATCGGCATTTGATTTCATCAGAGGCTCTAGAACCCGTCATGTGCCAATCATACTTATACAGAAACTCATTAGGATCGCTCGTTCCCTTATAAGACGGTATGGTATGAGGAACAAACTTCCTAGGAAATTCTGCTTTCAAAATCTTTTCAGTGAATGGAGTCTTGCTCGGAGCAAAGCCCCATTCTTTTTCGTCTTCCTCCCTTTGCATACTTTCCTTCATGATTTGTCGAACCATCCCTGAGAAATACTCCTCATCATTAAGGGGCTCAGCAGGACAGGCATCGGCCATCTTTTCAGAAGTTTGCCTTGACAAGTGTTCACGGATAGTTGGCTGTTGTCCCGATCCTCCAACTTGGGGAGTTGTGCCTTTAACCGGGCTAGCTGCCCTTTGAGGAATATCTCTTTCTTCAACATCATGAACATTATCAGCAAAGTTTGGTTCGTTATTCAACTGTTGACGGTTAGCCCCAAGCAAAGTGTTCAACCTTTCCAACATCAGATTGTTTTGGGCTTCCATCTACTGATATAGCCCAGAAACCGCGGCATCCAATTCTGCTCGCGTTACTCCAACAGTTGGAGTTGTTTGACTTAAAGGAGGAGAAGTGGAAGTAGTCTCGCGAACATCGTCGGATCTAATAGACTTGTGCTTTCTTCCGGGAGCCATTATTTCTGACAAACTTCTAGTTTTTAGAGAGATCCTTTCCATAAGTTTCTGTGAAGCTATGATGACAGTATCCTGAGTTGGGTTCTCAGTGAAAGCACCAAAAATGTTAACGTAAAAATCTGACGCTAACACCCTGGTGTAAGTAGTGTAAGTATGAAAGCACCACCCGTTCGCACGGCAATTAGAGTATAAGCAGAGAAATCACAGAAAAGAAGTAAAAGACAACAATTTTATAGTGGTTCGGCTTAAGATCGAGCCTACGCCCACTTTAAACTCTTTTATTGATGATTTGATTACAATTCTTTACAATGCACTTCGATTACAACACACTTCAGACAAGTAGCTCAAACTTCAAAGAAGAATAATCTTTTCAGATTCATGTTGAATGACGTATATTCTCTCTTGAAATTCGTAGTAGCGTCCTTGGAGATTGGAGTGTTGAATGTATTGCACGGGTTGAAGAAAATGACAAGGCCTTGATGCTTTTTAGAAATGATCCAAAAAAAGTCCCCTCAATGTTGGAGCATATGTCATATTTATAGGGTTATCTGGACGGGTTTTAGGTCGTGAGCGACCTAAAATAGGTCATGAGTCGTTGGCGAGCTAAGGACTCACGAGCTACGACCTAAGTGGTGCGCCCCTCTCTATATGAACTAACGGGTATGACTTAACGACCTATGGGAAGCGGCATAGTTGATACATAGTTTTTCCACCAAGTATTAGATCGCTGCCGACTTAAAATAGGTTGTTAAAGCATTAGGTCGCTGCCGCTTTAACACCTTAGGTCGCAGAGAACTTTAGCCGTTAGGTCGTTCACCTTTAGGCCGTTAGGTCGTCCCATTCCTTTAGGCAGTTAGGTCGTCTACCTTTAGGCAGTTAGGTCGTCCACCTTTAGGTCGTTAGGTCGTCCATTCCTTTAGGCAGTTAGGTCGTCCACCTTTAGGTCGTTAGGTCGTCCATTCCTTTAGGCAGTTAGGTCGTCTACCTTTAGGTCGTTAGGTCATCCATTCCTTTAGGCAGTTAGGTCGTCTACCTTTAGGTAGTTAGGTCATCTACCTTTAGGTCGTTAGAAAAGCGGTGTTAACAGAATACTTCAACAAATTTGTTAAATGTTGTTAGTTAATTTTCTTTAGTTCTTTTATTCGTTTGTAATTCTCTAAATCTTCTAAATAGGGAGTGGTCTCAGTTGTAGGGGGAGCATTCATATAGGGGGAGCTAAATATTTCATGCTCAAACACATTTATTAGAATTTCAAAATCTTTAATATATATGTTTGTCATCATCAAAAGGGGGAGATTGGTTGATGTGAATTTTTGTTTGATGATAACAAATATATATATATATATATATATATATATATATATCAATATGTGTTTGCAGATTTACTATATACATATAGGAATAAATATTCATATTGAATAATAATACTATTGCACAGAATTTATATAATTCAATCAATATTTTTATTCAATATAATATTTTACAAAGTTTTCAGCTCTCTCTATATACATACACTTGTTATACATTTCATATTCATATTTTCTCTCACTACAACACACAACACTGTACATTTTACAAAACCATTAATCTGCATCTATCTGCATTGTCCAGCTCCGGTTCTTGTTCTGTCTCCTGTGTACCCGTATAAGTAGCAACTACAGCAGTAATCTGAAAATAAACAAATTTGAATTTGCAAAAATATAAATTTGTTTTTATTGGTGCCTCAGTTATTTGGGTTGTTCGTCATCATTTACATTTGAATTCATCACACACAAAGTCGTGCACATAGATATATACAATCATATTCTTATCAGGGACAGGTAATCATGAGTGGCTGCAATACACACGTGTACATTTATACACGTGTGCACTACCTCGCCAACTCGGGTGTGCAGTCAACATAAAGCTGAATCATGCACAACATAGACATAGTCAACAGAGCACATGCAAACTGAAACAAGTTCAAATACAACAATGTGTAGCAGCAATTACAAGGAACCAAATACTCAAGACAAAATGAAGTGGACAACACTGACTCAAGTACACAAACAACAAGCAGTAGTATGCAAGTGCATACACAAAGAGGCAACAAAGGTCAAGGACCAAGTGCAAAGGCTGTAGTAAAGCATGTACATGTGTATGAAAACCAAAGTCAACAGCAAGTACAAACCAACACAACAAGCTTTAAATGAAAACATATGTGCCAGAGAAACACGTGCAACCCAATGAACCAGTAACAACAAATGACTCAAGTTTGATGCTATCAAGTGATACAAATGTAATTACCACAAATCCAAGACCAACAGTAGTTTATACAACAAAGGATGATGCAGGCACCAGAAACATGATCAACACAGCAAAAATGGTCAAGCACATGTACAACAGGACAGGGCAATGGATAGGATTGCAACAGATATATGGTGATGCAGTCGACATCTACTCAGTGTAACATGTGCAAAGGCAACAAAAGTCAGGAAACAGGACAATATCAAGTGATGCAACATCACATAATCAAATGAAGCAGTGCAAAATTATCAACTGACTCGAATGACTCACGTGATACAAGAACAATGTTCAAAAGAATCAAAGTAAATAAACAAGTGGGAAATACATGTACATCAGTATGAACATATGAACTGCAAGCAATAGAGCTCGAGATTATATATGCAGTGGAGATCGTACATGAACCAGAATACAAATCCAGTTACAACACTGAGGTCGACAATGTCAAAGTGCAGAAGTACACATGTGCAACAGGTCAAGGATGTGTACCAAACAGATGCAACATTTTAATATGTACCAATATGCTATGCAGTGAAGCCAAAGCAAACAGAAGGGATGACTGAAATGCAGCCACAAATGTTCACTGACTCGAAGGTTGAATCAATATACAACAGGGAGCATCAGTGAACAAAATCCATGGAAGCCGAAGTCATGAAATAGGAAATACAAAACAAAGCCGTGTTTCAAATCAAAGTCAACAACGTGATGACCAACAAGTTCGAAATCAATGTCGTGCAAATCAAGTATCACAAAATTACGCATTTGAAAAAGTCAAAAATATTATAGGAAAGTAGTTGTCGTATGACTCAAGGTAAATCGAACAAAATCAAGACCGTGTGCATCAAGTCACAAATATCAGGCAATACAAAAATAGGAAAGTGACGAATTCAAATAAGAAATATACGATGTAAATTTAGGAATTCGACTCCTATAAATATCAAACATCATCGGCAGTTCCAAGATCATCGAGTTCGAATACGATAATCATAAAAGCACATAAAGAGATAATTACATACCGAAGCATACGTTGAACTCGATCAAATCGAAGCAGCAGAGAGCAACTCAAAGAAATAGACGATCGACAAAGAGAGGACCGGAATCAATCATACGCTCGATTAACTATCGACAGCTGCTGTTTTCAAAACCCTAAATTGGATTGAAGGGACGAAGCCCTAATTTGGGACAACAATCGACGCCATTTTCTATCAGAGAAAATCGAAAGAGACTGAGTGAAAGAATAGAAAAGGGGCGGCCGTATAATTTAATTAGGGTTTATTTTTTCAAATAGGGTTTAGTTTTAAAATCAAGTGTTTTAATCATTTTTCTCTTATTTTTCTGTACTTTTCAATTTAAATCTTGGTAAATCACCACCTAGGTTTTAGGTTGTGTCAGATTGTCTAGTTAAAATTAGTTCAGTGAGCAGGGTGTGCGAGTTTGCAAAACTCTATAGGCGGTCGCAGGGTGTGCGAGTCTGTTAGAGTGTTTGTAAGCGGGAGACTGTTTAATTCAAATAGAAATCTGGGAATGCAGCAGTAGGCAGGGGTTTCCGAAGCTGGGTAAATTTTGTGTGTGATTTACTTTTCAGCATATTTACTTCTCTGTAGTTTGTTTTTGTGTTTAATTCGAGAGAATTAGCTATAACCCTATTCACCCCCCTCTAGGGTTAATCTAGATCCTACAGTGGAAACTACCAAGCTGGAGTACGGTAGGGGCAGAGGGAATTCCGGTGGAGCGGTGAAATGCATAGAGATCGGGAAGAACACCAACGGCGAAAGCACTCTGTTTTGCATTTTTCAATAAGAATTCAAAAATGTGTGGAATATGCGGACGACGTGGGAAGGAGTGGAGAACGTTGGAGGACATGGACGACGTGTGGAGGGGAAAGAAGAACAGGAAGGGAAACGACGAAAGAAAAAAATTGTTTTCAATTTGATATGTTAAAAGCATTTTCTAAATTTATAGCTTTTGGAAATCCGATTCATTTTATCGTATGAAAATCCAAAATTGAAAATTACAAACCAAACGGGGCCTTAATTTTTTTTACAGGCATTCAAAGCATCATTCAAAACTACTTTCACTACTAACCATTTGTTTTAGCTCATCACTAAGCTTAAACATTCAAAAATTTCATCCCATCCACCTTGAACACTACACTCCTTTTTTCCCATTTAAAAATTGAGGCAGGACCAAATTATTGTCCCATTTTAATTCATTCAATATAATTCCAGTTTTAGGTTTCAGTACCTTTTCTTTGAAAAACCTAAGGAATCAAAATTGATAGATAATATCTTCTGATTCCTTTTTGAAATCACTAAATAAAACAATCAAAGATTCCCATTATACAAACCTATCACCATCATTTCATTATTATTGACTGCTTTATTCATACTAGAAAATTTCCTAAGCAGTTGCTAACTTTTTCTTGCTTTACATATTACTTCATGATCTACTATACTAACCATTACACGTATGCTATTTTTTTACAGGAAGAATTAACTAAAACGATGAGTAATGAGGAAGGCATAAGCAGCACATATTGCATGATAGTTCAAGCTTTTCATGTTGTATATTGATAAGTGTTCTAAAACTAGGTGATGTGATATCATTGACGTACTTTGCTTATGCATTCTATGTTTCCATTAGGATAGGACCGACTCTGATGTTAACTATTTGAAACATTTTTTTTCAAATGTGTTGCATCTAATTGATAATATTTCCGTTTTGATTTCTTTAACATAATAAATTCTCAACTCATAGTACTTTTTGTTATCTGTTGCATTTTTATATTGTTAAGAAAATGAATTGTCCTTTCTTTTTACTATCTCCTCTAATATCTTGACTGATAATTTTATGCTAGCAGAATTTCTATTTTAACTATTATTACATAATTCATGTTTTAGCAACTATATGCACTAAATTGTAAACGTGTTCGTTGATGCAAAATTTATGGGATCAAAATATTATGCCGATCATTAGTTCACTTTAAATAATCAAATAAGTTTAGGTTAAATAGTACTTATAATACAAAAGTTAAGTCTGAGTGTCATGAAACAATACTTTTTTATAATATTTCACTACCTGTCACGTGCTATTTGATAAAGTGAGGAATAAATTAATTAATGGATATGATTAGTATATGGGAAATTTTGAAAATTATAATATTTTAATCGAGGAAAATATTGGACGAGTTATGTTGTTCTATTATCTATTGATCAAAATATCCTTAAGATATTCCTTTATATACAGATTATTAAAGAAATTGAAAACTTTATATTTAGAAAATGCTAAATTGTAAATTTACAAAACTACCAAATTAAAATTATAGTAAAAAACAAAAATTAGATCTCTAATTTGAGATATCATTTTTCCTTTCTATTTAAAAATATCAATATTTAAGAATTTTTTAAAGAAAGTTTACAACTTCCAGAAATTCATCTTTAATACCATAAAATTCTCCGTAATTTTTCAAAACTATAAGTTTGGCATTTTATTATTTATTAGGATGGTTTTCCTTTTTGTTTTCTGAAAGGGTAAGCTATGCTATTTATTAGTTTAACGAAGGGAAATTATACATTTACTTCATTCTTTACATCAATTTAGTTTTTCCCCTACACAAATATACAAATAGTGCCCCATATCTAAAACTCCTTTTCTTTTAATAATCCACAACATTTATTGTATCTATGTGCTGACATGATGTAAAAGATTTGTTATACTACGTTTGTTTCGATATTACTTGAAAACAATTATCGGCATATGTCTATCAGTAGTTTCAAAAATAGATTAATCTGAATAAATTAGAATCCACAAACATATGCTTTCATCTACTTATATCTAAAAATAATTACAAATGAACCATTAATTAAATTATTTGGTGAAACCCGTGTTCGTAGCTATGTTGTTTATTAGTTTAAAGTATTTTTGAATTTAAAAGGGAAGTTCAAAGGAAATTTTGGAATTGATAATTTTTATATTGAATTTTAGATTATTTAAAAAAAATTGAATTGGATAAAATAAATGATTTGATTTTGGGATTTGTATTCATCTATTTCCGAAGATATATTAAATAGAGATTTTAGAATAATTTATATAAGGAAATTTGAACAGTGGATTTAAAGTGTTAAAATAGGTTTGAAAAATAGGTTTGAAAAATAAAAAGAATTTATTAAGGGATGGGTTTATAACCAAAATCTTATAAATGAGATTATTTTATAAATAAGTGAAACTAGAAATGAGTTTATAAAATTTATATTCGATGGTGTAAATAAAGTGAAGTGATTATTACATGATGAATAAAGAATATAAATTCACAATATGAATTTATATCGAGTTATGGAAATCAGTTTAGAAAGAGATAGTGAATCTTGTTATGGAAATTGGTAACAAAAATTGATTTGCGATAAATCGAGAGAAATTATAAACGTAAAATGAATATGATTAAATTTCAAAAATTAATTTTTATCAAGAAGTTAAGTTTTATGTCAAAAAGAGATTTTATTTATTTATAAAACTGCGTAGTTTAAAAACTATTTTTAGTACTGAAATATTTCGAAAAGTTGATTATTCAAATATTAATCTTAATTAAAATGAACTTTAATTTTAAAATAAGCTTGTAAATTGATTAGCTTTATTTATAAATTGGAAAATTGTTATCAATATCTATTTAAAATTATTTGATATTTTAATAATCAAGTAAATGGTTTGAAATTTTATTACTATTCTTTAAAAATACTTATTTTATAATATAGAGTTTTGAAAATTGATCAAAGTTATCTATAAATACTCCCGAGATTTGTAAATTGAGTTCTATTTAGTGGTTGTGATTTTATAAGAGAAAATCATTTAACGGAAATTTTGGAAACTTAAGCAATTTTCGAATGGTTAAATATAAGAACTTTGAAAAATGAATCTGAATTCATAAAAGAAGTTATATATTGGTGAATGAGATTTTAAATAAATAAAATTGATTTTTGGAAATTGTAGATGGGATTATTAAAAATTCCAGAGTTTTATGAAATGAGTTATGATGAGTTGTGACGTTACAAAAAGGGTTGTAAATGGTTTTTTGAAGTTGGAATAAGGGAAGATTTCCTCGTTTGTGAATACACCTATAAAATCGATAAGTTATGAATATTTCCTAAGAGTTGAGAAGAAAGCGATCTTGAAAAATATATTTATATTTTCCTAAGTATTTGAACTAGATGATTTGGAAATGTTTTGGTTATAGGAGGGTTATACGGAAATATTTCTTAATGTTGATAAGGGTTGAAATATCCCGTCATGGATTTAAGTATCTAAAATTATTTTCAAAATATTGAAAAACTTGAAGTGATTTGAATATATATATATATATTGTAATTATATTTTGAAATAAATGTTTTGAAGATTTATAAAATTGGGCCTAGTGATTGCTTATGTGTGTAATTGATAGTAAATAACTGATTATCAAATCTGGTCAAATTCGTTGATCGTTTCGAAGAGACCGGGATAAAATTTAATTATCTAAAAACTACTTCAAACCGATTTGTGCATTACGAATTATGATATCATGAAGATAATGAGTACGGTGACTTTGGAGATTAGGTTTGTTCAGACCCAGAACAACTTATATGGATGAATGCTATCATTGCATCGTTGCTTGGAAGGCAGTGTTATAATTCCAAGTATGAATGCTATTCTTAAGGTAATACGTAGCCTCAAACCTCATCAATCTGGAAATGACAAAAACAGGGCATGTAGCAAGGCCATGTGGGTCGCTCCCATTAGGGTGTAGTTATCCCAAGATCTAGGCCGGTTATTATCTATTCATGTATGCTTTCGAGACCCAAAGGTGGGGTGATCATATTCGGTACTAGTAGTCAAGTGCGAAGTCAGTCTTGTGTGGCAGGGGTACAAGATGTTCTCGTCAGACCTCGATGCATTTTATCTAGAGATGCACCATCGAAAGGTAGTTCCTTACCTTGTCATAGTATGGAATCTGTTCTCCAATAAGTGTAGTATGGTTTTACATGTCCCCCACTATGCTGAAATGCGGGATGCAAGCATTCCAGCTATTTTATAGTTTATTTTCTATAAACACTATTATAATATCAGATGATTTTGATATAAAATGCTTTGGTTACTGTAAGGTAAAAACCCATTGTATTTATGTGTGACATGGTCTTACGAGATGCCTTTGTTTCTAAAGGATTTTGGTAATTGTAATAATTCAAATTGAGTGTGTTTTCTCGCGTAGATTTTGCAGACTGACTTGGGTGTTATTTTATTATAATGCCCAGGTCAGATAGAGTATTACAGATCCATGTTAGGATGCTATGGAGGTCAGGAGACGAGCTGGATGACTTTAGGCGTATTACACATACTTGGTTATTTCCGCTGTGTTTGTTATGCTATATATTCAGTACGTGTGACGACAAGTCATTATAACTGTCTAGATTAATTGTTGACTGTTGTAAGGACCCGATATTTTAAACCATTCGCATCCGCATAAGCCAGACTTGAATTGCTCAAAGTATCAGATTGTTAATTTATATTTGGCAAAACTCAGCATATACAGTAAATAAATCAATCACAGAATCATAGACACAGAGTAATATAACAATAATGCAGCGGAATAGATAAATAGTAGTTCATGAAGCTACTATATAAACATCAGAGTTAGGAATAAAATATAATAGAATATCTCAAATACAATGAACTCTTTAGTATGAACAGATGACCTCTCTGAACAAATCAATTGGAAAAGCTAAAAGCTGAATCGATGGTTGGATCTCCAAATGAAGCTCCAAACTCTAAAGGTGAGTCTCAAATTCTGTATCACTCAGTCTGACCCGAGCTTAAAGCTAAACACAAAATACTCAAGTCAAGATTACCATTCTTATATCAATAAATCCAACTCAAGTGAAATATCAACTGAAATACAATTAACTTAAATGATGTTTGGAATAACCATCCTCTAAGGATCCATGGAATAATCTACTAGTAGAACTGTTCGCTATTAACAACCAAACGTCATTATAACACCGTGGTCATTTCAAAAAATTTATACTTCAAAACCAAAATATCATTTCCATTTCAATTACATATATTTCCAAATTATAAACTTTCAAAACTAAATTGATACTTTCATTTGTATTTTAGTTAACTTCATTTTTATTTAGTTTTGAAATATTCACTTAATAGGTCCATTATCATTTAACTAACTTTGAATTAAACTAAATATTTCCTTCGATTTGTTTAAAACTTGAAATATCCATTTAATCACTTTAAATCAAAATCATATCTTAGAACCCTCAAATTCAATACGTTTCAAATCAATTTAATTAAATAAATTTTTCTTAATTAAATACAATTTCGAATATATTTAAATTTATCTTCCCTACCTTAACTTATAAAATCATTATAAAGATCTATTTTTAAAATAAAAATTTAAATAAATACTTATACATATTATATATTAATTAAATCATACTTTATTCAAATAAAACTTATTATTAAATCTATTTTATATTAAAACTTATTCATATACATTATATTTTCAAATTTAAATAAACCATGTATATTTTCTTTCAAACCATAGAAATCAATTTCAAAATATTTATATATAGACCAACGGTGTCTGTATATAGTTTCTATCCTATGGTCAAGTGATACGGATATTTATCATTTCAATCCGTAGTTTAAATATATATACGGATATGCATCATTTCAACCTGCAATCCTAAATGCAGTTCAATTGAAAATCGTTTGGGTCTATCATTTCAACCCATAACGATTTTCTCCTATTCTACAGATCGTTCAGGTATGTATCATTTCAACCCATAGAGAATTCTATACTAACAAGGAACTTGCAGAGTGATAACATATATTATAATAACAGAACAGGCATATATCATTAATAACCATATAATATAAACAATAGGATATGGTGTCATATCCCACAAGTGAACAGTTACGGATAATAGCATATATAACAATGTAAATAATTAATAGCAGCAGATTACAATTGTCGTTTCAATTGAAATCAAACTTAATAAATATAAGAACACTAATCATGAGTGATTGTTCACCTTTCGAGGTTAGAGAGAGATTCGACAATGAATCTAAGTTATGAATCCGACACAATTTCAAAGCAAAGCAGGATCAGCACAAATTAGATGGACAAAGCTGATAAAGAGGAATTGATGAGAACGAATTAGAAACAAATTAGCTTGACATAAAAATTTAGATGAGATGTAAATTATATTATTATCCTCCTTAAACCCAATTTTCAATTTAAAAACATATTAAATTAAATATCTGTGTATTTATGTATTTCAAAATCATTTTTTAAATTAAATACAAATATTAAAATAGAATTCATATACATATATACACACATTTTCAAATAGATAATAAATGTAAATACCTATCAATAATATATTAAGACACATATTAGTTGAACTTAGTATATATGTACAATGTAAAAAAATAGATAAATGAACCAAGATCAATATATATAAATATGCAGACTTATGATGTGATATGTAAACCAATGTGACCAAAATCTCTAACATATATAGCTAACAACTATAAAATTTATATAGACTCAGTATGAACTCACATATAAGCTAATATGCAACTCGTATACACTAGTATAAAACTAACAAAAATAAGTGTATACACGGTGCATACATACATATATACATATATATATATATATATATATATATATATATATATATATATATATATATATAACAACCAATATGCACAGACAAACACAAATCCACATGCAAAGATATGTATATAACATTGAATTTACATATACTTACAATATAAAATGAAGAATCTATATATTGTATAAACCTTTAAACAAACATACTAAAATTTATATAAATGTATACATATACTAAAACCAAACTGCAACTTGGATTCTATACAACTTTATATAAATTATATACAATAACGTATATATATATATATATATACTGCAACTATCAATATATATAAACACACATTCGTATTGTATTTGAGAAAGATGTTAAACATATGAAAAAAAATCACCACATATCATAAAAATCTGGAAGCTGCTAATAATTTACCATTGACCCAGTATAATATTTACTTGCCAAACTGTTACCAAACCATCACTCAATATGTCGATACATATATCAAAACTATAAATGAAATTATAACCAAGATCAAAACCCATATCTATAATATCTTACTTTGTCTCAAATATAACTTAGTCTTTGAATAGAGATAAGCAACATAATATATAACAGAAAATGTATAACTATATGTATAAATATATACTGTTAATATTATAGACAACCCAATATAACTTTCATATATACTTTATAATACATGCGCTAAACAAAGAAAATATACAAACATAGCCTAAATACTTTATAACTTTATAGATTAAACAGAGCTTAAGGACACAGCCTATTGAACTCACCACATAATATACCTCTGAACAAAGAAAATTATAATACTTACATATAAGGTGGTGAAGGAGGACAGATGGGTCAGAGAAAGTGGCAGAACAAGCTGTGACCACGGCTGGCTTGAGAGTGATGCAGTGGATCGAGCCGGTAGCATGAGGAGGAGTGGCAATGGCACGACAAGATGGGAAGAAGACAGGGTGGAGATGGAGGCCAAGTGAATGGGCAAATGTCGGGAAAGGTGTTGTGAGCGGGGCGGTTCGGTGGTGTGTCGTTCAGGGAAGAAGGCGGAGGTGAGAGCGGCGCGTCAGGCTATGGGTCGGTGAGGTTGCTGGTTGGTTTCGGTCGATCTGGTTTAGGGTTGAACGCGAGTTTTGTTAGGTTGCAATAAGAAAGAGACGAAGGAGGGAGGAGAGGGGATGCGAAATCAAAATGATAGGGAAATAGTTTTGTGATTGGGCGGAGCAAAATGGAGGAGGTAGAAGAAAAGGAACAGACTATTATACAGATCCAAATAAAAAAATAAAGTAAGCAAATAAATCAAAATTTGAATAGGAACAACTGTCCACTGATTCAGCAAGAGTTATTAAACCAGTTAATTCTTGCTTGGATGAGACCGTTAAAGTTTGAAATTCAAAAGAAAACAAATGCTCATGGATCCGGTACCGATATGTTTACCGGTTTCATGGATTCCGCTGTGTACTGGAGTTCAAAACACAGAATTGAATATACCATAGAGAATAACATGACGAGACGATCAAAATGGTATACAGAAATTGGTGGTACAGTTATTCGATCGAAAGTCGATAATCGATACCAAAAAATGCTACTAATTTGCCAAAAATAAGATAAACGGAGCGATAGAAGTCCAAATTTGAAAAAAGTGAAAGATGACGTCTCATTCAGAAGTGGATTTAGAAATTTTCTATAGAAAAATATTCAGGTTTGAAAATTAATCTATTATCATCAATTATTAACTGATTTGAATAGAAATAGAATTACACAATAAAATAAACTTCCATATTATCAGATGAAAATTTACTAGTTGCTATGTTTAGATAATCGTATTCCAAATAATAAATTTTTATTTTCAAATTTTATTGTTTAAATTTCATAAAATTTCAATTAATTACGTAAATAAAACCTTTAAGATTTACGGGTTGTTACAGTATCCCTTACTCAAAACTTTTCGTCCCCGAAAAGGAAGAGGGTAGGAGAATAGAAACAACCGAAAGAAAAATAGATTGAAAGACAAGTATAAACAATTTATTTAAAACTGTATAAATTTTACTTGAAATATTCATTTGAAAACTTCATTTGCAATTCAATTATCTTTATTACTTTAAAACCTTTCAAACCTATTTGTAATATTTCTTGCTTCATTTACAAAAACCATTTATGTTTAAATAAAACACTTATAAATATAGGAAACTATTTAAAAATAATTATTTACAACATTACTTATTTTTACAAAGAAGCTACTGAAAACATTAAATCCATAATTCATAAATTTACCAATTTATCTTAAGATACTTTCAACATTATTAATAAATCAATAATCATTTTCTTTAAATATGTTGTATTTAATTAATAACTTCTAAAATATTTACACACTAATAATTTACTATTAAACCACGTAGTATATAATAAACAATATTTTAAAAGGATATATTCAAAAAGAAAAAGAAGGTAGATTTGGAAAAACCAAATATTATAAAGCTGAGCGGATAAGGTAGATTGAAAAGAATAGTATCAGGCACGAATAGTTAATTTAGAACTATAAGAATTTCAATTTCAAATATTAATACATAATTTCTTTGTTGAAAAATACTTTTGTAATAAGATATCTTTATAATAAAATACTTTTATAACTTGATATTTCAAAAAAATTATCCTCGTTCTTGCAGACTCTGGCCATGCGTTGATCAGGCGCAAAGCTAGAATTCTTCAAGTACTTAGTAGACCTGTTTCAACACCTAATGAAAATACTTGAAAACCTTTAAAACCGATATGGAAAGTACAATCCAAACAAATCAGCTGAATCATGGATCGCAGATACACAATGGTTATCCGTACCTTTAAGCAATCACCGCCTTGCGAATTTCGCCATGGTAACAAAAAACTATGGACCACGGATACACAATGGTTGTGCATGGATCCCCCAAGAAACATCTGTACCGTTTATGAAATCTATGCCTTACGGACTATGCCAAAACAACAAAACTGGCAGACCGCGGATAAATAATGGTTACGCCTGGATCCCTCAGGAAACATCCGTACCCTTTAAGCAATCTCTGCCTTGCGAATTACGCTACCACAACAAAACTGTAGACCACGGATACAAAATGGTTACGCCTGGATCCCCTAGGAAACATCCGTACCCTTTAAGCAATATCTGCCTTGTGGATTACGCTACCAAAACGACCATGGGTAACGCCATGGAAGGACACTCGAGTATCACATCTGGAAAACCAAATCAGAGGGAATAATATCGATAGAATGAATCCACAATGTCGCCACAAAGCGGATATCAAGCAGAAAGCACTTTCCATATCTTTACTTTGAAAATATATATCATATAGTACCTTTTCAAATCAACTTCAAATATCATACTTATATAAAGTCCATTATATATAAGATTTCAATTTCAAATCGAATACTTTCCAAAATCAAAAGTATATCAAATCACACTTATATCTACTTCGATTATATAAGATTTCACCTTTCAAATTGATTATCCTTCCAAATCAATAGTTTTCAAATCAACTTCATACTTATACAAATCAATTTTATATAAGTTTGATAACTCCTAAATCAAGTATTTAGTAAAACAATGTTCTCAATTTCAATTCCTATCAATATCAGTTCAGTTTCAAAATCATATACGATTTCACCAAATTATTTCTTCCAAATTTAATATCTTCAGTTTCAAAAGCTTCCATAACAATAGGTTTAGAAAATAATCCTAGTTTCCAAATCAACATAATTTAGGTTAACCAATTCGTTTCCAAAATCATCATATAAATACTGGGTTTTAAATTTCAATCTATTTTCGAAACCAAATATTTTTCTCAAAATCAATTATACCCAAAATTTATAGCCATCCCTTTTAAACCTTTAAACTATTTATTTCTATTTGAAAGATCCAATTTACACTTTGCAAATTATTTAAAACTAAATTTTATCCAAAACATTTCATATTAGTATAATTCAAAATAGCCTTATTCATTTACTTAACAAAACAGTTTCAAACTAGTTTAAATCATATTACTTCATACTTAACATTCAAACTAAGCTTATGTACTTTGTCAAATAATTGTACTTTTTGAAATTTTCTAGCTTTAAACATTAAACCTTGATTTGGAAGTGTTCGAACATTCAAAGTAGTTGGAGAAATCAAATTTTAAATCTTGGAAATCATCAACCTATCAATATATAGGGTCAAATTCGAAACTCGAGGACTGAACACTGGCTCACTTCAAATCGTTTCAAATATATACACACATATATCCTTCGAAAATATCAAATTATATGTAACGATCCCGATTTTAAATCAAATTTAAATTGGTAATTAATTTAAATTTTAGAATTAAATTGAGAATTAATTTGAATATTTTCAAATTAAATAAGATATGTGCTTATTTATTTATATAAATAGATAGTAATTTGAAAATTTGAATTTGAATTTTTCCAAAATAAATAATATATGTTGTTTATTTATATATATGTATACCCATTGATTTTAAATTGAATTTTGCATTTGGAATTCAAAAATAAATGTTTTGAATAATATATTGGATTTGAAAACTCTATATTCTTTTGAAAAATTTTAATAAAAATTTGTTTTAAAATTATAATATACATATGTAATATATATTAATTTGGAAAGTTTTATTTTGAAATTAATATGATGATTTTCAAAAGCATTTAAATTACATGTAAAAGACATTTGTAAATTTTTTTTAAACATGTGAATGAACAAATATAAATTATAGTAACATAAGGGTTTAAAAACAAAAATTATAAATTAAATAGAGTAGGGTTTAAGACACTCTTCTTTTATATTTGAAATAAATTTAGTTATGTGTATATTTAAACTAAATAAAAAATATATTACACAAACATATGTAAATATAAAATTAAGTAATTTATAAAAGAAAGGGTTTAAAATATAAATTAAATAAAAGTTTAATAAGGTTTAAAACATAATTGATAAATAAAATGAAGAAAAGAATTTAAACATAAAATTAATTGGATTTAACAAATGTAAGTAATATAGCTTAAATTTGAACAAACGTTTATTTAATTTACAAGTGTAAAAATTTATGAACAAGTGGCAAATTGGTTTGTTTTAAAATTAGAAAATATAAATATATTACTTAAAAACAAAACCAGGCCATTTTTTTTACTTCTTAACCTGGAAAAATAGAAACAAAAATAAAAGGAAATCACAAACAAAATATTCAACATTTTCAAACCTGAAAATAAAAATTTGAAACAAAGCAAACAAAGCAATTCAAAGTCTTCAACCTGCGAACTCAAACAAAAGCTTACAGCTCAAAAGCAAATAATAAGTACAAGTCTGAAAACAAGTTGCAGATCATCTCAAATTTGATGCATTCAAATAAATTCTACTCAATAATTCCAAGATCAAGCAAATTCAAGATCAATCAAAGCAAAATAAATTCTAGGAAATCAAAACCTATTCCTCTATTCATACTTCCAGGTGAGCAAACTGACCCCTTTAAAATATGAATCTATGATGCTTTGTGAAGTATTTGTTGTGAAAAACGATAAATGAATACAAATATCATTGCATATATATATATATATATATATATATATGTATGTATGTATATATGTTTGTGTGTGGATTGAAGTATGCATGCATGGGTATATATGAATATACTCTGTTGTGTTTCCAGACCCAAGTACAACCAAAGAAAAATTCATATCTTTTTGACTAATCTATTTCAAGCTATGATTCCTAAAAGAAAAATGATTGTATATATTCTAGCTTATTTTAAAAATTGGTTTCATATGCTTATATTAAGTAATATGTCCAAAAACAATGAATTACAATAAAAATAAACAAAGTCAGGAAATTCAACTATCATATTTTCACGATTTGATTATATGATTAGGATCATAATCGAAAAACGATGAATTTTAGTAATGAAATCGAGATTTTTAGTTTGATATTGGATGTGAATTTGCGAGATGAACGAAAATTGCATCAGCGATCAACGAATAATTGAACCTCGAGATTGATGTCAGAGGAAGATTATGTGTCATAGCTTGATGGAAAAATAGTAATAGATTTTTCTGATAATCAGCGAGGCATAGGTTCGTTAATCTAGTGTTTTTATGCAGTTTTGTTCTTCAAGGTTTTTGAAGAGGAACTGCGTCACCGTCGAGGTGATTCGGGCTATCGGACATGGGGGAAATTGTGTATGGAAGTCTGGAGCATCGTTGGGTGTGATGGCGAGGTGGATGGTGATCTGAAGCGTCATCAGTGAGTGTTTTCTTTCTGATCTGGGTTGAGTTCAAGTTCGATCGAATTACTCGATTTTGAATGCACCATTGTTTAATCGATCTAGGTAGTCGATTGGGTAGCGGTGGTCAGCGGCGACATGCTGGAGGTGTTATCGACGATCCGACCGTCGGCGAGCGATCGTGCACATGAACGGTAATGGGTTATGTCAGTGATTTGCGTTTGAGAAGTAGGAAGGAGTTGGTCTCGAAGTAGTGCTCGACAAAAAATCTGGGTATGTCTCGAGTTTGTTTTGAGTATATAACACGGTTTTAAAAAGTTAAAATAAACAAAGGTTAAAAAGGAGAAAAAAATTGTACTCGGGGGTTTGAAGTTTGAATCGAAGGTCTCGGGTTAAACAGTATCTAGCTCGGGTTTCACCCGAACTCGTCTCGGGTTGTTTTGCAAAAAGTTTTGATTTCTTTTAAAAATTTAAACAAGGTTCTCAAATTTTAAATATTAATCAAGTTTAAAGATTTTCTTAATTAATAATAAATGTTTTGTGCTAGTTTTGTTTAATTAGCTTTAAAAATAATTATTTTTATATTAATGAAGTTCAAGTGTTTTACTTCTTTATTTTAAAATAAATTCTTTAGTTCATTTTAAATAAACTAAATTTCGTAATTAAGAAGTAAATCGAAAAGATTAATATTTTTTATTGTTAATTGAGGGATAATTACTTTGTGTAAATTAAATTAAAGCTATTTACTTTGTGTAATTACATTTAAGGATAATTAATTTATGTAATAATTAATTAATATGATTAATTTGAGGTTAATTAATTAATGTGTTTAATTAATTTAGGTTTGATTAATTTATGATAAGTAATTATAGGAAATTAATTACTTAAAGAGAATTATTTAATTAAAAAGAATTAATTAATGATTAAAGTTTATTTAATCAAGTGATTAAAGGATAATTACTCAAGATAATTAATTTGTGATTTATTAATATAAGTGATTAGGATAACCACTTATCGTAATTAATTATGGATTTAATTAATTAATGTAATTAATCAAGGATAATTAATTAAATGGTAATTAACTAAGACATAATTAATTTATGTAATTAATTTAAAGATAATTAAATAATTAAAGGTTAATTATTTAATGATTAAAGGTTAATTAATTTATTAATTAAGGTTAACTTATTAATAATTAAAGGTTAATTAATTTATTATTAAAGGATAATTAATTAAAATGATTTGTAACTAATTGATATTAATTAAACAGAATTTGTAATTTATTCATAAGTAATTAATCTGATTTAATTTTATCAGATGACTGATTGATCTTACTTATGGATGTTTGGATTGCACTGAATGCTTTGAATGGTTTAATACCTCTACTGTGTGATGCTTTGTGTTATGAATTGTTTTGATTTGAGCTGTGACTAATGTAATTTATTTATTTATCTATGATGGATTTATATTAATCATCTATGAATCTGTGAATAAAGATAAGCGTTATAGGATTATACCGCTTATCGATAATGTTGTTATTGAATCTGTAATGATTCATAATGTTCCACTATTGTGTAAAACCCCTGGACTACATTATACACACACAAATATGGATTTCGCGAGGAAATCGGTTAAGTCACAGACATTTTGAAAATATTATTTTGTTTAAAGGTTGTAGTTTGAATCTAAAAGGTTTTGCAAATGGAATTGAATTGAATACGAAAAGCCTTTAAAACGGAAGTTTTGAAATTGAAATTTAGTTTTGAATAAACTATATCTTGTTTATTATTTGAAATTGTTTTGGAAATCATGGTTTGAAAGGTTTATACAGTATATATATATATATATATATCTGTATTTAAAACTATTTTTATATAAATTGTTTTGGGAAATTGAATTTCATTCAAATTAGAACTTGCTGATGATACGGCAGTTCGTTGATTTTCTAGTTTATACCTTTAAAGGCTATAATTTGTGCATATTTGATCAGATTTTTTCGAAATGAAAACCCTTGTTTTTCAAATAGTAATAGCTTTCATATAAAGAAATGATTTCCAATTTGTGTTGAAAAGATTTCAAGTTTGTAATGGAATTGTTTTGAAAGCTACGAATAAATCTTTGTGAAAGATTGTTGAACTTTGTTTAGAAATTGAAGAGGATCTTAAAGGTGTATCTTTTGTATAAAAGATTAGAAATTGAAATAATTTTCAAAGCTATAAATGAATCTTTGGGAAAGATTACTTTGTTTTCAAAGTGAAGCAGATCTTTTTGTTTAAAAGATTAAAGGCGGAAATTTGTTTAGACCACTTGAACGAAAGGTTTTGGGTGATAAGTTGTGACTTAACTAAGATTCCAATATCCATATGGTTTTAAAATATTGCGCTCATTATTCGGTTTAGCCGGGAGAGGACATTGTGTCAGAAAACCCATTCTAAATAATGATATGATGTAATAAATAGCATTTGAAGACCAGTGGTGAAGACCGGGTATTTTTGAGAATGAAAGGATTACCCGTCGAATGTCTCCGCACTGAGTCACGCCAGTATAGAGATCTCCATATGTGATGGGGAATCCGATCGGGATTGTGAATACCCGGATTACAAGGGCTTCATTATGAAGTGCCTTCAGTTCTGTTTGATCTCGGAACAGACTTGTATGGATATATGTCTGACGTTATACTTTGAGATGTAAAGCTGGTTTCTATCAAATACATTTCTGTTTGGTGGTGGAGAATTTATGCTCTTAGTTTAACACCCTTCTCTGAGACCTATGAGCTTAGAGGTTACGTAGTATATGGTTACTAGTGATACATTCCTAATTTCGTAATGTGGCATACGAAGTGCTGTTGATCATTTGTTGATCAAAGCATGCCTTTTATGTAAAGCGTGGCTTTGTGGACGTGATCTCATCGGACCGTACAACCCGGAAATAGTTGAAACAGGAAGGATGCGGTAATATTATTTCGGGGTAGCGCCCCTTGAGGGTATGTCCATTTCCTTCTGGATAGAAGTGGTATCATGGTATGGAATCCAGATACTTAACTTATGTGGTTGCTGCAAATTTATTACTTTTTGGTTGAGGGCTCTCGGATAAAGGTTGGTTATGACTGGGGGATGACATACTCACATAGTAGTTACCTAGTTACAGAGGTAACCCAGCCTTGTGTTGGTAGAGAGCTGGTTAAGTTCTTGGGGCGTCCCTCCAGGGGTGTACACATGTGGCAATAGGAAATTCCTTAGCCTGACAATTTGTTGGAAATCCAATCATCAATACGCGCCCTTTACGATTGCAGTTGTATAACCTGCCATTTTTAAATGGTAGATATAGCAGGCATAATATAATGGTACCTATGCTAGATAAGATTAATATTGTACTTTCGAAATTGTTTTCTGCACTATGCACTAATAATAATATTATCAAAAGGATTTGCGTATCAAGCATGTTTGACTATCACAAGAAGAAATCTCCCTCAAGTGTGCGATTGCATTGTGTGTGTGCCGGGAGGCCTCGTGGTAGTTTCATTTTCCAAAAAGCTTTGCGGATTTATTTTAATTTCTTTAATTTTGCTTTTGTTAAGGATAAACTATTTTTGTTTGATCACACCGGTCCCATGACTGACCTGGAGTTTATTATTCCCTTCTTAAACTCTGGGTGCCCATAATTTTTCACACGGGCTGCTTAGAGTTAGATTTTCAGATAATCAAATAGTTGGTATAGATTAGATAGCATTCAATCTTTGGATATTGGCAATCACATAGGGATCATATTTGCTTCACTTCAGCATTGATGGTGGTTCTTGCTTTTTGATTTGGAGTCTTTCTAGCTTTGGAGCTTTGGAAATGAAGATGCGGGCTATCTTTCTCTCTATTTCTTTAAAACTCCGTGCTATCGTTCTGCTGTTGTATCTCTGATGTATGTAAATGTGTTGTATCAAATACTATTGTGTACCAATGATTATTCATATTCTTCTGTTGTGTTGTTATATTCAATGTGTTATAAGCTCCGATGAACAAGATTCGACGTTTGAATCTGCGGCATTCGAATACGGGTGATGTATTTGGTGCCGATTTTCGAAAGTCGAGTTAGGGTCGTCACATTTGTTATCAGAGATGAAGGTTCAACTTTAGCTCAGGAGTATAACACATTAGGTAACTCATTGGAGATAGCGTTATATATGCCCTTGAATGAGTTTATCCCTACGATGTCCATCCATATGCCTCAGTAAATTCTCTTACTATTCATTGATAGTAAGTATGAGTGCAAGAAGAGGACGAGATAGGGGATAGGGAAGTACCACTACAAATGGTCAATACCCTGCAATAACGAAAACAACGTTTTATTAATCTCTTTGATCATCATCCGATATCAACTCTTTGATGGCTTCGTGGCAGCTCGAGGGAGAAGCTTTTGTGTGGTGGCCCTACGAATCGTTGTAGAAAAGGTTCTCAATTCCTATTTCGTATTCTCTTCATCAGTTACCTATCAGTTTTTCGTTTTAAACTTTAATAAATTTGAGATTCTATTTAAAATGAATTGATGAATAAAAATATGAAGATTTGTATCGATAAAACAATTTCGATCAAAATCAAATTTGAAATTCTATTGTAATTTCTTGTGAGGATCAAAGTCCGAAGAGGGACAAGATGGTGTAAACTTTGGGATATTCCAAACTGAATTGAGTACCCATTGTTTGTTCTTTGGGTTTCGATATATTCTACGAATGGTTAGTTATCCCTTCGAACTAACCAATCCCCTACAAATTTCGTAGACCTGATGACCCGAGTATCTTATGAAGTATTGAACAAGTTGTTCTCACATTGATGATATTCTGATTTGGTAAACCAAATGCACAATAAGTATTCAGTTTGATCTGGAAAGCTATGTCTTTGTGTGTTTATCTATTCTTTGTTGTCTCCCCGTCGAGCAAATTTCGAGGACGAAATTTTCTTAAGGGGGGAATTTGTAACGATCCCGATTTTAAATCAAATTTAAATTGGTAATTAATTTAAATTTAAGAATTAAATTATGAATAAATTTGAAAATTTTCAAATTAAATAAGATATGTGCTTATTTATTTATATAAATAGATGGTAATTTGAAAATTAGAATTTGAGTTTGGCCAAAATAAATAATATATGTTGTTTATTTATATATATGTATACCAATTGATTTGAAATTGAATATTGAATTTGGAATTCAAAAATAAATGTTTTGAATAATTTATTGGATTTGAAAAATCTTTTTTTTTTAAATTAATAAAATTTTGTTTTGAAATTATAATATACATATGTAATATATATATTAATTTGGAAAGTTTTATTTCGAATTCAATATGATGATTTTCAAAAGCATTTAAATTACATGTAAAAGACATTTGAAAAAAATTTAAACATGTGAATGAACAAATATAAATTATAGTAACATAAGGGTTTAAAAACAAAATTTATAAATTAAATATAGTAGGGTTTAATACACACTTCTTTTGTATTTGAAATAAATTTAGTTATGTATATATTCAAACTAAATAGAAAAGGTATTACATAAACATATGTAAATATAAAATTAAGTAATTTGTAAAAGAAAGGGTTTAAAATATAAATTAAATAAAAGTTTAACAAGGTTAAAAACATAATTGATAAATAAAATAAAGAAAAGGATTTAAACATAAAATTATTTGGATTTAACAAATGTAAGTAAGATAGCATGAATTTGAACAAGTGTTTATTTAATTTACTAGTGTAAAATTTATGAACAAGTGGCAAATTGGTTTGTTTTAAAATTAGAAAATATAAATATATTACTTAAAAACAAAACCATGCCATTTTTCATCACTTCTTAACCTGGAAAACTAGAAAAAAAAAAAGAAAAGAAAATCAAAAACAAAAACAAAACAGTTCAACATTTTCAAACTTGAAAATAAAAATTTGAATCAAAGCAAACAAAGCAATTCAAAGTCTTTAACCTGGGAACTCAAACAAAAGCTTACAGTTCAAAAGAAAACAATAAGTTTAAGTCTGAAAATAAATTGCATATCATCTCAAATCTGATGCATTCAAATAAATTCAGCTCAATAATTCAAAGATCGAGTAAATTCCAGATCAATCAAAGCAAAATAAATTCCAGGAGATCAAAACTTGTTCCTCTATTCATACTTCCAGATGAGCAAACTGAACCGTTTAAAATTTGAATCTATGATGCTTTGTGAAGTAATTATTGTGAAAATGATAAATGAATATAAATATCTCTGCATATATATGTGTGTGTGTGTGTTTGTGTGTGGATTGAAGTATGCATGCCTGGGTATATACGAATATACTCTGTTGTGTTTCCAGACCCAAGAACGACCAAAGAATAATTCATATCTTTTTGACTAATCTATTTCAAGCTATGATTCCTAAAAGAAAAATGATTGTATAGATGCTACTTATTTTAAAAATTGCTTTAATATGCTTATATTAAGTAATATGTCCAAAAACAGTGAATTACAGTAAAAATAAACAAAGTCAGGAAATTCAACTATCAGGTTTTCACGATTTGATTATATGATTAGGATTATAATCGAAAAATGATGAATTTCAGTAATGAAATCGAAATTTTTAGTTTGATATTGGCTGTGAATTTGCGTGTTGAATGGGAATTGCATTTGGGTCAATTTCCAGTGATCAATGAATAATTGAACTTCGGGCTTGATGTAGAGGAAGATGATGTGTCATAGATTGATGGGAAAATAGCAATAGATTTTTCTGATAATCAGTGCGACGTAGGTTCATCAATCTAGGGTTTTTATGCAGTTTTTTTCGACAAGGTTTTGAAGAGGAACCGTGTCACCGTCGAGGTGATTTAGGTTATCGAACCTGGGGGAAATTGTGCATGGAAGTCTGGAGCATCGTTGGGTGTGATGGCGAGGGGGTCTGAAGCATTGTCGGCGAGTGTTTTCTTTCTTATCTGGGTTGAGTTCAAGTTCGATCGAATTACTCGATTTCGAATGCACCATTTTTTTATCGATCTGGGTAGTCAATTGGGTACCCGTGGTCAATGGCGACATGCTGGAGGTGTTATCGACGATCAGATCGTCGGCCAGCAATCATGCACGTGCACGGTGACGGGTTATGTCCCCGATTTGTGTTTGGGAAGAAGGAAGAAGTTGATCTCAAAGTAGTGCTCGAGAAAATGTGGGTATGTCTCGAGTTTTTTATCTAGTATATAACATGGTTTTAAAAAGTTAAAATAAACAAATGTTAAAAAGAAGAAAAAAAATTTGTACTCGGGGGTTTTGAAGTCTAACTCAAAGAAGGTTTCGGGTTCAACGGTATCTAGCTCGGGTTTCACTCGACGTCGTCTCAGGTTGTTTTGTAAATAGTTTTGATTTCTTTTAAAAATTTAAACAAGGTTTTCAAATTTTAAATATTAATCAAGTTTTACAGATTTTCTTAATTAATAATAAATTGTAACGACCCGCAAATCCGTACCCCTTGAGTCAACACTAATCTAAATCAATCAACTCAAGATGAAAGGAAATACTAACAATTTGGGTTAAAGAAGAAGAGGTAGAAGAAGAAAATAGAAAACAACATCAGAATCTAACCATCGCAGCGGAATAAAATATAATAGAAAGTAACAGATCTTTACACAAAAAAAATACTCTATCTGTTTATACATACATTATCAGAGTACATCAATCACATAACACAATTGGATAGTAATCATATCATAACCTGTCCTCACACAACTGAATACATAGTGGAATATACATCAAGCACGGAAGTACGTCTCGCCATCCAGCTCGTCTCCTAAGCTCCACAGCATCATATCATGTATCCTATAATACTCGGTCTGACCTGAGCATTACAGTTAAATAACACCCGAGTTAGTCTGGAATACCAGTGTGAGAAAACCACACTCAAATTGATTATTAAAGTTTCAAAATTCTTTTGAAACAAAAGCATCTCGTAAGACCACGCCACAAATAAACATGTCGGGTTTTTACCTTATGATAGCTAAAACATTTTTTTAGTAAGATCCTTTGATATTATAATAGGGTCTATATACAAATACTTATTAAAATAGCTGAACTGTTACATTATTAAATTCCAGCTACAAGCCACAAAGTGGGTAATACAAACAAAACTCGTAAAATACGCGTAGGGAATGGATTTCCAAATAACGACTAGGCACTAGGGTACCACCTGTCATAGTACCTAGTCTAGATCAGCGTACCGAGGATCACTCCTAACCCCCTGCAACACAAGACCGGGACTACCCCTTACTGGATAATCCCGAGTAAGATCACCCCATGGTTGTGATCAACAACCACACCACTAAGCCGAAATAAAAAGGGACATCTAGACAGGGATGACCTCACTCTGAAGTGGGTGCTATCCACCTAGCCTTGCTGCATAACCCCTGATTTTCAGTCGTTCCTGGTTGATGAGGCTTGAGGCTAAGCATTACCTTTTTAGACCGTTTCACTTAGAATGCTCATCGTCCACCTGACGATGTTCTGAAAGCATTCATCCATACAAGTCCGTTCCGGGTTCGAACGGAACCGAAGGCACTATTCCTACTACATCCATTTTAGAATTTTCCTCAGGATTAGTAACGACTAGCCCTTGCACTTCGTTGCGGCATCTTCGACTCCAAACTCATTTTCCCACGAAAACGTACAAACCGGATTGAAGTGGTTTTCGAGAAATTAATCCCGATCTCGATCTCTTCGAAATGAACAACGCATTTGGCCAATATTGATAGTCGGTTATTTAACTATCTATTATCATTCACACAACCATCAAACAATAAATAATTTCCCAAATTATTTATTTATCTCAAAATATCTTCGCAAGATATATTTCAATTTTCAATCCTTTGAAAACATTTTCAACCCATACTTTTCTCATAAAATAAATTTTCAAATATTTATTACCACTGAAAACACCAAGTACGAAGCTTTAGATTTTTAAAAATAATTTAAAACTCTTTATTATAAAATACCCTTTGAATCATTTAAAATAAAAATTACTTTAATATTTATTCAAAATATATACTTTAATAATATTCAAAATGTAACTTCTTCAATACTTTATTAAAAATATATAATATAGGAATATTTTAAAATGTGGTTACTTTATGAAATATAAAACTAGATTTTCACCTTTAAAAACAAATACCAAGTCACTTTTAAATAATTACTACTATAAATAGATTTGAAAAATACTTACTTTAGAACTTAAATGTTTAGAAATAATAAATTTTATAAAACATGCTTTTCAAAACGACATTAAAACTTTGCTTTGAAACGTACTTGGCTATTCAGGGAAATATACTTCTCTTCACATCCTTTAAAAAAATAAATCATTATTTATTTTTAAATTTTTTTACCCATTCCTTTAATAAAATCCCATCGTGAATTTATTTTTTTCCAAATATCCACTGATATATTACATCGCTTTTATAAACATAGTCTATAAATTTCATGGCCACATTCTCCTTTAAAAATCCCGGTTTTACACACTTGAATCATTTCCCAAATTGGTTTCCAATTTACTCCATTTATTCCAAAATCCATTAACTTTAGATTTTATTCCTTAATTGTGATTTAAAATACTGTTAACTGAAAATACCAATTTTAGGTTTTCCCAAGTTACTTCTTTATCCTTTTAAATAAATTTAAACTTTGAATTTTAAAATAATTCTTTATTGCTTTAAATGATATCACTTAAGTTTACAATTCATTAATTTCTGTTTATTCAAAATCCTTTTTTTTCATACTCGAAATTATTTAGTAGTATTTTAATATCACTTCCATTTCTTTTCAGTTCATTCTTAATTTATTTAAATTCGCTATAGTTATTTTACTTAAAACTCCACTCTTTTATTGTCTTTCCAAAAATCCAATTTATGTATTTTGATAACTCAGTGTACCGAAATATATTCTAGCAAACCATAGCATCCAATATTCCAATATAATTAATCATAGAATATCAAACAATCACAACAAAGAATAATTTAAATAAATGTTGAGGAATCCAGTTGGATCCCTCCAACCCATTTCCTTTCATCCATAGACGTTAGCACAATATAAAATACCAATTCTACTTCGAGGTGGAATATCACGGTATATATGATTAATATAATATCATCCGCTGTTAACGTAAAAATCAGACGCTAACACCCCGGCGCAGATTGAAGTTGAGCGAAAGCACCACCCGTGAACACGGGAACTAAAACAAGTAGAAAAATCACAGAGAAAGCAGAAAAGACAACAGCTTTTATAGTGGTTCGGCTTAGGGCAAGCCTACGTCCACTTTAATTCTCTTTATTACTGAATCGATTACAACTTTACAACAATCTTCAATTACAATTCTGATGAGACAAACAACTAGAACTTTGATGCAGAAGAACTCTTAGAATCCATGTAGATTGCGTTAGATTTCGTCTCGAAGTTAGTTGAAATGCCTTGCGTGCTTGAAGCGTCTAGTGGGTTGAGAATTCTGTAGAGTATTGGCGCTTAAAGAGATCAACCCAAAAGTCCCCTCCATGCTTGAAGCAGGTTGGTATTTATAGGGGAAATCCCCTCCTTAGGTTGTAAGTCGTGACCGGTCTAAGGTAAGTTGTGGCCGGTCTAAGGTAAGTCGTGGCCGACTCATCTGGCCCCTCTATGGTTTCACAAAGGTTCCCTTGCATAAGTCCTAGGTCGCCTCCGAGTCAACACAACCTTGTACCAGTAGCGCGACATCGGGCTTACATTTAGTAGCTTTAGGTCGTGGACGATTCAAGCTAGATCGTGAGTCGTGAACGAGTTAACTGGCAAGTCACAAGTCATGGCTTAACTGGTGAATCCTGGATCGTGTACGAGTTAAGAGGCCACTGCGCCAAGTAGATGCATTGAACCTGTCTTCCTTTGCTTGGGTCGTGAACGACTTAACATAGGTTATAGGTCGGTTGCGACTTAGGTCGGTGGCATCTTAGGTCGGTAGCTACCTTAAGTCGGTATCCCTTCTAGGCCTTAGGTCGGCATCCTTTTGGGTCGGTAATCTTTAAGGCATTAGGCCGATACCTGTGTTAGGTCTTAGATATTTAGATCGGCATTCATGTTAGGTCGGCAACCTTGTCAGGGTATTGAGTCAGCATCTCTTTTAAGGCAGTTAAGTCGGCAACCAGTTAAGTCGGCAACCAGTTAAGTCGGCAATCTCCTTAGACTGTTAGGTCAGTATCTATGTTGAGTCGGTAGCCTTTTTGAGTCGCTGAACATTGGAGTTAACAATTGCCCCTCGAAGTACACGCTTAAGTCATGAGTCGTGTGCTTCGATCTAGTTCCTAAGTCGTGAACGACTCAAAGAGGCTTGTTAACTCGCTCGTCCTTCAATCTTCTCTCCTACCTCCTATATAAGTTGTCCAGTCGCATCTTCCTTCTCACTTTACTGCTTTATCATCCCTTTCTGCCATTAACGACTTCTCACTTTTCCGAAGGCGATTCCAAGCTAGTTGATCAACAATCCATTCTTTCCATTACATTGCGTAAGTGGTCTTGCTCCTTTCCCGATCCTTTACTGACACTGACTCGTGAATTCCACCTTTGAATCTTAAATCACCTCCTCGTGCAATTCTTTGTCGCGAATCTTGTTACGCTGATAGTTGTTGAACCTGAATTAGTCTGATTCGGCTTTAAATGATTAACGTGATGACGTCGGTAGGTTGCAACACTCCGGGCCAACTGATTTTTGGTTTGCGTTAGGATGGCTATGCGTTGAATTTGGGTGATTTTGAACTGACTTAGTGGACGATCCGATATCATGAATGGGACAGCGTGAATGGAGTGAGGGTTTTTTGTGGATGGAGCTGCTAACGGGTTAACAGGTTGAGTGGAGTGGGATACTGACCTGGACGCGACCCAGTAATTTTGGGTGACCTAACTTTGGCCGCCCTTATACTTAAATCGTATCCGAATTAACCCTTAGGGGAAATCTGCCGACCTCATCTTTGGCCGATTTAACCCTTGAACCGTGGCCGAGTTAACTCTTAAACCGTGGCCGAGTTTACCCTTAAACCGTGGCCAAGTTTACCCTTGGAGAATTTCACACCACTTTTTGAACCAGAGCCTTCCTTCCTACTATTCTTCACGACCTAAAGAACTGCCGCTTTAAGGAACCAGAAACCTAATCTTAACTTGCGAGTGATTCCTTGGGTCGCAGCCGAGTTAACACTTGGGTGCCCAACTCGAATTCTCACTTAAAAGCATAATTCCAATTTGAATTCTTAATTTAATCTACTGGACTGAACTGCTTTAATCCTGGATTGTTTTAACTTTGCTGCCTTATTTCACAGATCACACTGGCTGGTAGGCTAACAACCTGCTGAAAACAACAATCACAGAAAACCAAGGCGAATATACTGCCATTGACTGCCCACATCAAATGACAGATTAGTCGACATAAAGTAATCAACTTAAATACACTGTATGAAATGATGTGAACCAATCAACTAAAGCGAAGTATTAATGCAAAGCATCGTTAACTTGAACTGATTTGTTTGCATCAATAATACACTTGCATATTAAAACAACGTATCCTGGACTTTATAACTGACAAATACTTGCTAGTTTTTATTCCAGTTACATTTGCTCATTGCTTGATTGATTTTACACAACACTCCACACACTTTAGGAAACGTGCACCTTCATGTTTGAATATCCAGTTGTTTGTGTAGAATGACTTCCCATCAAGAAGAAGAAAGGGTAGCTCAAGCTGAAGAGACCTTCCCGATAGCTATTCCCATAGAGAACCCTCCTGAGAGAACTTCGACTATCCTAACTCCGAGAGCGTTTATTCAGCTACGTACACAATTTGGTTTTGCTGAAAATGATGCCATACTTCCCGGGCCAAATGATACTGCCGACAGTCCTCCCCACGGTTTCGTCGCAGTCAATCGTCAAATGTGTTTAAGCGGGGCGATTCCTCCCTTTAACGACTTCCTTCGAACCCTTATCCTTCGGTTGACAATCTCTCCATTCCAACTTCATCCTAACGGCTATGCCATCTTGATGGGGTTGTGTGTTTTGTTTAGGAGAACTCTTGATCGCTTGCCGAGTTTTGAAGAAATTCGCTACCTATGCTCGTTTGCAAAGAGTAAAGACCATCCTTCCCTTATTATTGTGAGAAGTGCTAGAAACCGCAAGCTTATTTCTGATCTTACTGAAAGTGTTCATGGATTTTTGAACCAGTTTTTCTTTGCTCGCTGCCCCCCAGGGTTTTATGCCATCTAGAGAGTAGGAAGTAAGATTACCTGTTTCTATTTTCTCCATTTCCAAACTTTTCCGAGATCTGAATTATCAATTGCTAATCTCATTCTTTGCCCTTTTCAGCACTTCCTCTCCCTTCTAGAGATCCAATCCATAAGCAAGTTTTTGAAAGACTGAGTGCCGTGGCCGCAGAAGAGAGAAGTGCAAAGTTTTTGTTGAGGGATGAATTTTTGCATCAGTACGGGCTTTTACACATCTCTCGCTCTACACATCCTCATGAGATCCCAGACTCCCCGGCTAGAGCATCAGATGCCCCGGTTTCTTCTGACGCACCCGTACCAAAGGATCCCGCTTCCGAAGCTTCTCTAGTGAAATGCGCTACTTCTGTCGATGTTGCGGGGTCATCTGGCAAATTCACACTCGCCCCAGTTATTGAGGAAGAAGAGCCTCAGGGATCTCCCCAACGTTCACAAAAGTCCGGCGAAGAAACCGGGAAAACAAGCCCTGTTAGGCAGAGCGGGGACGACACTTTCGAAAGGTTGAGCGACCTCTTCGCTACCTCACAGGAGATCTTTAAAGACGATCCTGTCAGTTCCAAGGTTTCTTCTTCAGTAGTGGAAGCGACTTCTTCTTTGCAACAAGCTCCATTGACCCAAGAGTTGACGTTAACTACTACCCCCACGATTACTCTGCAATCAAAGAGTGGTTCGTAGTTTGATGCGCGTAGCTTGCACATCACACACACTTAGAATCTCTCGGCATTTTCATACACCCAATTCTTTGTACTTTGAAGATTCTACAGTTACACTTCTTTTCTCTGAAGACTTCTAAGACTTGTCTTTTTTTTTTCAGATTCTCCGATGGGACGCAGCGGCTCTTACTATGACGATTTTCAGCACTACGGGAAGCGTAGTCAATATGATTATAGGCGCTACCTTCCCGTTCACAGAGAAACCGACGAAGAGAGAGCCGCCCGAAAGGCTCAGGAGAGGAGGGCTCAAGAGGAGCGTTATGAGAGAAAAGAAAGGGAGGAGCACCATGATTCTTCGCAGAGAGGTGACGACTCTCACAAAAGAAAATCTCATGATGACCGGGGAAAAAGTCATACAATCGAGGACCCAAGCAAGCGTGCCAGGCACGGTGAGAAGCATGCAACTACCACTCCTGAAAAGGTCACTGCCCCCATCTCACTTGACATTCCTTCTGGCTCTCCTGCTTTCGGGAAGACAGACATTCAGACAATAATCAGCAGGCCTAAATTGCAAGTTGGACCAGGCCCGGCTACTCTGCAAAGCCGGTTCCCGCACTGGTGCCTAAAGGGAGTGCGGTTCGATCTTGACTTGGTCCCTATTGATAAACAAGCAATGCTGCAAAATCTTGATGCTGTTAAACTTGATATCGAGCGGATGTCAGGGTGGCAAAAGCTTGTTGACGAGCTTCAAAGGGTCAACCGTGCGAACATAGAGGCCATGCTAACCATGGAGAATGACAAGGCCGAATGGCAGAAGGTTCTTGAGCAGCATGATACCGAAATGAGGAGCATCACTGCTTACAATGAAGAGCCTGAAGCGAAAGTTGAGGAACTTAAACAAGAGCATGCTACTTCTTCTACCTCATATACTCAAAAAGAAGTACTTCAAAAGCAAGTTCGCGATGGTCACGCCGCTCAGCGACATGCCGAGGCACAACTTGAAGCTGAGCAGAAAACAGCGGTAAGGTATCGTGCTGAGGTTACAGAGTTACGGGAGAAAGTCAACTCTCAAGAGGCGGAAATTCAAATGCTAAAGCTTCAACTCTCCAAGGCTGAAAGAGAGCGTGATGAGGCCGTTGCCGGTAAAATTGCAGCTCAAGAATCTCATGAGGCAACGATGACCAGCATCATCTCGACACTGTTTGACTTCTACCTGCATAGCGTCTTGGGGTGCGGTAGTCTCGCCTTTCTAGGTCCCAAGTATGAAATTACTCTGGCTGAAGTGTGGGAGGCCGCACTTGACATGCTTGGTGCTAAAGGTGCTGGCTATGTTGAATCAGAGCTTGAGGGACATTATTTAGATGACGGAGCTCGCGCTGCTCTTGCCAAGGGGAAGAAACAACTTGCAAAATTAAGAGCCGAAATGGCAGTAGGGGAACATTTAGGAAAAACTATCTCAACTGCTCCAGTTCAGCCTTCTCTTTCGGCCGAAATCGACATTATCGGCTCCAGTTCTCATTCTCCATCCCCTACTAAAGTTACCACCGAGATCACAAGCATACAGGGTGGAGATGAACGCGACGAGAGTACTGAAGCACAGGCTTACGAGGTTGATATCAGGAAGCCGACTTCTCCAGGTAACTCTACTGTCAATCTTGCTCAAGTAGACTGCTCATTTGCTTCTTATGGGTTTGATGAGCTTCTTGACTATTTCCTGAATCTCAACGAGCCTTTATCTCCTCTTTTTACTGACTTTAACCTCTTTTCTTCTGTAGAGAAAGTGTCGAGCATCGTTCAGACTTCCCCTCCTCCAATTGTTCCACCTTCGGTTCTCCAGGTCACTCCTCCGTCCGCCTCTCAACCCGGGTCGCAAGAGGAGCAAATAGAAGCTCTTCATGGCTTAGATGATCCTATTGCTTCTCAAGAACATGGGGGAGAAGGGCTTGGAGAAGGCAATGAGTCTCCAGAGCGAACCACTTCTGATAACATAAAATTATCTGCTCTTGTTACCCCGGGAAGTGAGTCTTCTTCAAGGAGGAGGAGGAAGCGTGTCACTTCCAAGAAGAGAGGGAAAGACATTCAGGAAGAGAAAGTTGATCCGGCAGTAATCCTTTCTCCTTCATCCCCGACTCTCCCAAGCCGTCCTGAATAGGTCAGGTGAAGGCTCTAAGAGTGGTGGCAAGAAGAAGTAAGGGTTCCTGCTTCGATTCCTCTTTACTTTTTGCTTTTTGCATGTACTGGCCGGAGATTGTGCGGGTACCGGCCTCCGCTTTTCTTTTTCTTTTTATTTTGAAACCTGTACCTATACAAAATTTTGACAGCATTGAATAAAATGATTCTTTTTGTTTGTACAAACTTCTGTCTGTATTTGAGAATGCATTTACTATTCATTTTTGTACAAGTTTCTTTATATGACATCGCAGTGAGCTTGTGGTATGTTATTTGAGCGTAATTTTACCAATGTAGCTATACCATGTTGCCCCTATACCATAAGCTCGTTGCAATATTTTATACTTTGGGGGGAGTTGTACCCTATTTTCTGGAGAATAATTATTCCATACTAGGAGGAATATTATTTCGTTAAAATAGAGTACAGCTCCCTCCATATGAGTTTTTACGCTTCATCCTTCGACTATATCACTTTTCCTTTTGTGCATACACACATTTTTACCAAGTGAATTCTTCTATGTGGTAAAGCGGGCCTCTGAAGGGCACTTTAACTTCTTTTTTGAGGAAGAGTATTTTCCAGAATAGGTAAATCATTCTTTCTTTGAGAGTTAAAGTGTGCCTTTGAAGAGGGCTCTTTTTATTATTATTATTATTATTGCGCCTCAGTGGAGGGCTTTCTGATCCTTGCTTTGCATTTCTGACGAAATGCTTCTTTGAAAAGTTGCACCTCTGAGGAGGGCTTTTTCACTTTTCAACACTTGAAAGTTTTATTTCAATCTCGGTGAAACATGTGCCTCCGAAGAGTTGTGCCTCCGAGAAGGGCTTTCCACGTTTCAACACCTGGAAGTTTTATTTCAATCTTGGTGAAACGTGTGCCTCCGAAGAGGTCTTTCTGTTCGATTGTGCCTCTGGGAAGAGGTCTTTTTGTTTCTGCCTCTAGGAAGAGGTCTTTTTATTTGGTTGTGCCTCTGGGAAGAGGTCTTTTTTGTTTCTGCCCTTTGGGAGAGGCTTTTATTTTTGCCTGTTCGCTGGGAAGCGGGCCTCCGAAGAGAGCTTTTCACATTTCATCTCACGGGAGTGTATCGACCGATCACGGTGAAATATGTGCCCCTGAGTAGGGTTTTTTCCTGGAAGTTTGGAGTTTCTTTCTCTCGGTTGGACAGATTCACGTGAGTGTATCGACCGATCAGTCCGCAACTTTGTATCGAGAAAGATCTCTCTTTTTCTGGTTTAGCCCGCTCGAGGTCTTTTAGCATTTCAACTGTGGTGAAATGGGCCTCCGAAGAGGGCTTTTCACGTTTCAACACCTGAAAGTTTTATTTCAATCTCGGTGAAACGTGTGCCTCTGAGTAGGGCTTTTGCCTGGAAGTTTGGAGTTTCTTTCTCTCGGTTGGACGGATTCACGGGAGTGTATCGACCGATCATTCCGCAAATTTGTATCGAGAAAGATCTCTCTTTTTCTGGCTAGGCCCGCTCGAGGTCTTTATCCTCCGAAGAGTTGTGCCTCCGAAGAGGGCTTTCGCCTCCGAAGAGGTCTTTTGCTGATTGATGCTTGCTCGCCCATGTCTCTTTGCCATCTATTCATGTTGGCGATCCCCGTTGTCTTTTGCAAGTTTCATCCCTTTTTAGTTGCCAATAATTTCCCTTATCCAAAGAATTATACTTCATAGTTAAGCGAGTTAGTGGTGGTAGACACAGGCTATTTAACTGGTCGTTTGTTTGTTCAAACATTTGCAGTTAGTTAGAAATGGTCCACTTCCATCCACATTGCTAACTTTTATTCGAAGCACTTCTTTTGTAGGATTTGAGTATGGAAATTTTGAATGGCTTAGTGTTTGCTTGCTGAGTGATGTCGGAGATCGCTTGGTCTTGTGATGTGTAAGCTTTGCTTTTATGGCCTGCATTATTAAATCGACATCTTAGTGACACACTTAACGTATTTTATATGGCGAAATAAAACAAAGAAGTTTATAATAGTAGAGAACACAAGATTTATAGTGGTTCGGCCAAAAGCTGGGCCTACATCCACTTTATATCTTTTCATTATTCACTTGCTTTACAATTGCTTTCAATACAAGAATCATATATTTGCAATTCTTTTACAACATTTCAGCAAAGCTTTCAAGTAAAATAAGGATGCAAATGATTGCTGTTCCAAGCTCTTGGGATTGGTTCTCCTTCGACAGTTGTAAGTTTGAATGTGCCGTCAAGAAGCTTCGTGCCTATAACATATGGCCCTTCCCAGTTTGGCCCAAACGCACCTGTGGCTGTCATGATTCTCTTCAGGACCTGGTCCCCAACCTCAAAGCTGCGATGACAAACTTTGGAATTGAAGTGCCTGGCTATTCTTTGTTGATGAGCTGCAATTCTAAGCCTCGCCTCTTCTCTTCTTTCGTCAAGGAGGTCAAGTGCTTCCAGTTGTAGTCCGCCATTCTCATCTTGATCAAAATGGATCCCTCTGTGTGAGGGGACTTCAGTTTCCACTGGAATCATCGCTTCTGATCCGCACGCCAATGAAAATAGAGTATGCCTAGTCGTAGTTTTGTGGGTGGTTCTGTATGCCCATAGTGCAAGCGGTAACTTATCGACCCAACCACCTTTTACTTATTCCAGCTGTTTTTTGATGGTTGATTTGATGATTTTGTTTACTGCTTCCACTTGCCCGTTTGCCTACGGATGAGCCAGTGCCGAGAAGCTTTTTCGGATCCTGAATCGTTTGCAGAAATCTTGGAACTCCTTACTTTCAAACTGAGTACCATTGTCTGTGATTATCTTCTGAGGCACACCATACCTGCAAATGATATTTTTAGTCACAAAACTTATCATTTTCTTAGAGGTAATAGTAGCCAATGGTTCAGCTTCAGCCCATGTAGTGAAGTAATCAACAACAAGGATAGCATATTTAATCCCCGATTTGGCAGTCGGCAAAGGCCCAATGAGATCTATTCCCCAGATGGAAAACGGCCATGGACTGACCATTTGAGTTAGCTCGGTAGAGGGTGCTCTAGGAATTTTGGCGAATCTCTGGCATTTATCACATTTTCGGGAATAGTTAACAGCATCCTGATTAATTTCTGGCCAAAAGTATCCATAGCGGAGGATTTTCTTTGCTAAAGTTTGACCACCTGTATGATCCCCACATTCCCCTCCGTGTACTTCAGTCAGAATTGTCTTAGCTTCTTCCTTTGTCACACATCGGAGTAATGGCATTGAAAATCCTCGTCTATACAAACGACCATCTTGAACTATATATCTGGAGGCTTTCCTCAATAGCTTATGTCGTTCTTTTGAACTTTCTGGCAAAGAACCATTGAGCAAATATTCAAGTATCGGAGTCATCCATGATTCTTGTTCTTGGGATACATTCATAATCCAATCAACATCCATTTCATCCGTGCTTGGAGCTGACAAGACTTCGACGGGAACTAATCCCAATAGTTGAGCTTCGCCAGTACTTGAATACTTTGCGAGAGAATCCGCCTTCATGTTCTCTTCACGGGGTATATGGTTTATTGAATAGCGGTCAAAATCTTGAAGGAGCTCCCAGGCTTTTGATAAATCGGCGGGTAGATTCCCTCCTTTAGCTTGAAATTCCTTCCTGACTTGGCAAACAATAAGTTGAGAATCACTGAAGATTTGCAATGCCTTGATGTTTAGTTCTTTATCGATCCTCAAACCAGCGATGAGAGCTTCATATTCAGCTTCATTGTTCGTCGAAGGGAATTCTAGTCTCAGCGCATAACATAGCGATCGCCCTTCTGGGGTTTCAAGGACAACCCCTGCTTCGGAACAGTAATCATTCCTCGTGCCATCGACATACAATTTCCATTGGATTGGGATGCTATCAGTGACTTCTTCCTCACTATCACCCTTATCCGTACATTCTGCGATGAAATCTGCCAAAGCTTGTCCATTGATTGCTTTTCAGGGATGGTAAGTGATGTCATATTGGCTGAGTTCAATATTCCATTTCAAAAGACGGCCTGAAGTCTCAGGACGGAATAGGACTTGCTTTAGAGGTTGATCAATGAGGACTTTGATGGGAGAGCTTGGAAATACGGCCTCAATTTTCTTGATGCGATCAACAAACAATAGGCGAGCTTTTCCAATCTAGAATAGTTCATCTCTGCCCTAGTGAATCTTTTGCTGATATAATAGACTGGGCGTTGAATCCTTGCGTCTTCCCGTACCAACACTGCATTGAGAGCATGAGACGAAATTGCCAAATATACGAAGAGATCTTCACCACTGTCAGGCTTCGAAAGTATCGGAGGCACTTCCATATGACGTACCAATTCATCAAATGCTTTCTGACATTCAGGAGTCCACTCAAATTTTTTCCTTCCTTTCTTCAGAGCATCAAAGAATGGAATGCATTTGTCAGTAGCTTTGGAAATGAACCGACTCAAAGCAGCAACCTTTCCATTGAGACTTTGCAATTCCTTCTTCGTTCTAGGAGCCTTGACCTCTCTCAGGGCAGTGATCTGAGCTGGATTGGCTTCAATGCCCCTAGAGCTCACAATGAAACCCAAAAACTTTCCGGACTCCACTCCAAATGAACATTTCAGGGGATTAAGCTTCATTCTGTACTTGCAGAGTACTGCAAACATCTCTACCAAGTGATCCATATGGTCCACTGCTTTCTTAGACATTACTAGCATATCATTAACATAAACTTCCATTGTCTTGCCAATCTGTGGTTTAAACATGGCACTGACAAGCCTTTGGTAAGTTGCCCCTGCATTCTTGAGTCCGAAAGGCATGACCTTGTAGCAGTAGAGTCCAACATCTATGATGAAACTAGTATCCTCTTGATCTGGCTCATGCATCATAATCTGGTTATATCCGGAGTATGCATCCATAAAAGATAACAATTCATGTCCTGCCGTCCCATCCACCAACTGATCGATCCTGGGCAGCGGAAAATAGTCTTTGGGGCAGGCTTTGTTCAGATCTGAAAAATCAATGCATACTCTCCACTTTCCATTAGCCTTTTTCACCAGCACTGGATTTGATACCCAATTTGGATAAGTAGATTCTCTGATGAAACCGTTCTCCATAAGCCGATCCACTTCTTCTTTTAACGCTGCCGTTCTCTCAGGACCCTGGGTTCTTCTCTTCTATTTCACAGATGTAAACTTTGGATCAATGTTCAGAGTGTGTACTGCAATCTCTGGGGATATTCCACACATGTCAGCGTGAGTCCAAGCGAATACATCCAAATTAGCCTTCAAAAATCAGAACATTCTGAACTGTTGTGTTGAGTTGTGAACCCACATTAAGCACTTTGTTTGGGTCCTTTGGGTCAACGGGCACCGGCACTGTTACCTCTACCGGTACTACCCTATTCTCCCCTGCGCTGGCTTTCCTTGGATCCATCTCTCTTCGTGCGCCACTACATTCGCCAGTGCAGGGTCCACCCTGTAATTGCTATAAGGTTGGTTCTTTGATGCGGACTGGAGCCGCCGCATCTTTTCCCATTTCTCTTTTCCTTGATTCACGCAGCTCTGTAAGATAACATTCTCGCCCCGCATCTTGGTCTCCCTTAATCACACCAACTCCGTTATCTGTGGGGAATTTTAGAGTCAGACACCATGGAGCAAGAACAGCTTTGAATGCAGCAAGAGTTGGTCGGCCTAAAAAGGCATTGTAGGCAGAGAATTCTTCAACAATTATAAAGGTTTGCTTTCGAGCCACCTTCCTCAGTCCCTTTCCAAGTTCAACAAACAAATCTATGGTCCCAATCGGCTGTTTGGGTTCTCCAGCAAACCCAGCAATCTTAAGCGACGAAGCTTGAACGTCAGCCATTGGAATTTTCATTTGATCAAAGGTCTTCTTGAAGAGGATGTTGCATGAAGCTCCACAATCAACTAGAACTCTTCTCACAGTTGCCGGCCCAATACCAGCGGATATGACCAAAGGATCTATGGTCGGAGCCTCGATACCCAAAGAATCTCTGGCACTAAATACAATATCATCTGTAGAAGTCTTTTGTTGCTTTAAAGGCGCATCATTCTCTAAAACAAAAACATTCTCTTCAGCTGGTACATGCCTCAAGGCCCGGGCTTACCTCTCCATCTCGCCCCAGCTTCTGCCTGCTGGGTGAGGTCCTCCAGTTATTATATTGATGACAGGCCTTTCCGATTCATGTTCCACGGCCTTCTCACTTGAGCAAGGACGGTGAGTGGGAACTTGCTGTCTTTGAGTTGACGATGATGGGGCATTTCTGTTCCTTTTCACATACCGTTGGAGTTTGTTTTCCTTCAGGAGTTGTTCAATTACCTCTTTCAACTGGCGGCATTCGTCGGTGTCATGGCCGGGCTGGTTGTGGAACCGGCAGAACTTTCCACTTTTTTCCATCTTAATTGCAACTCTCATTTTAGGTGGTGTCGGATAATTGACATCATCTTTGGTTGCAAAGTAGATGTTTTCAGGGGTATCGGTCAAGGGTGTGAAATTGAAAGAACGGCCTTTCTTAGCGTCTCCCTATTTCTTTCCACCATTGTTTCCCCTTTTCTGAGTGTTTGGTTCTTTCTTGTTCGAAGCAGCACCATCGTTCCCGGCTTGCGCTGATACCACCTTAGCCGGTGTTTGGAGGCTCTCCAAGCGCATGAATTCATCCGCTTTCTTGTAGAATTTGTCAAGTGAGTTTGGTTCTTTCATTTTCAACCATTTTCCAAATTCACTCGATTTGTCAATCGCCCTCATCAAGTATGTCAAGACCATGCGTGGCTCAGCATTATCTACCTCAGCCAATGCTATGTTAAAGCGATTCAAAAACGACTTAATAGATTCTCCCGGATTTTGCTCCAGACTTGACAGCGACATTATGTCCTTTGCTTTAGAAGCATACAATCGAAATTGCTCCTTGAATTTCCTGGTCAAATCGGAGAATTGATCGATGGACCTGACTGGCAGCTTTGTAAACCACAATAGAGCCACACCTTCGAGATATACCGGGAAATATCGACATTTAATTTCATCATACGCCTTGGCACCAGTCATATGCCAGTCGTATTTATACAGAAACTCGTTAGGATCACTCGTCCCCTTGTAAGCCGGAATAGTAGGGGGAACGAATTTCCTTGGGAACTCCGCCTTTAAGATCCTTTCAGTAAATGGAGTTTTGCTTGGAGCAAATCCCCACTCTTTCTCATCTTCATCTCTTCGCATACTTTCCTTCATGATTTGACGAACCATACCCGAAAAATACTCTTCATCATTTACAGGCTCTGGAGGGCACACATCAGCCACTCTCTCTGAATTCTGCCTTGACAGTCGTTCACGGAGGGTCGGCTGCGGTCTTGATCCTCCAGCTTGAGGAGGAGTCCTTTCTACAGGGTCTGTGGCTCTTTGAGAAATGTTCCCTTCGACATCCTGAACTCCCGCAGTAGGGTTCCCATCATTATTAACCGGTTGACGATTTGCCCCTAGTAGATCATTCAACTTACTCAAGATCAGGGCATTCTGGGCTTCCAACTGTGCATTCTGAGCATTCAATTGCTGATTCAATCCCAAAACTATGGCGTCCAATTCTGCTCGTGTAACTCCAACAGTTGGAGCTGCTTGACTTGAAGGAGGAGAGGTAGCGGTATTCTCTTGAACATTGTCGGATCTTACAGAACTTCGTTTTCTCCCAGGAGCCATTATTTCCAATAAACTTCTGGTTTTAAAAGAAACCCTTTCAACAACCCTTCGCGGAGCAATAGTGGAAGTTTCCTGAGTTGGGTTCTCAGTGTAAGCATCAAAAATGTTAACGTAAAAATCAGACGCTAACACCCCGGCGCAGATTGAAGTTGAGCAAAAGCACCACCCGTGAACACGGGAACTAAAACAAGTAGAAAAATCACAGAGAAAGCAGAAAAGACAACAGCTTTTATAGTGGTTCGGCTTAGGGCAAGCCTACGTCCACTTTAATTCTCTTTATTACTGAATCGATTACAACTTTACAACAATCTTCAATTACAATTCAGATGAGACAAACAACTAGAACTTTGATGCAGAAGAAATCTTAGAATCCATGTAGATTGCGTTAGATTTCCTCTCGAAGTTAGTTGAAATGGCTTGCGTGCTTGAAGTGTCGAGTGGGTTGAGAATTCTGCATAGTATTGGCGCTTAAAGAGATCAGCCCAAAAGTCCCCTCCATGCTTGAAGTAGGTTGGTATTTATAGGGGAAATCCCCCCTTAGGTCGTAAGTCGTGACCGGTCTAAGGTAAGTTGTGGCCGGTCTAAGGTAAGTCGTGGCCGACTCATCTGGCCCCTATATGGTTTCACAAAGGTTCCCTTGCATAAGTCCTAGGTCGCCTCCGAGTCAACACAACCTTGTACCAGTAGCGCGGCATCGGGCTTACATTTAGTAGCTTTAGGTCGTGGACGATTCAAGCTAGGTCGTGAGTCGTGAACGAGTTAACTGGCAAGTCGCAAGTCATGGCTTAACTGGTGAATCCTGGATCGTGTACGAGTTAAGAGGCCACTGCGCCAAGTAGATGAATTGAACCTGTCTTCCTTTGCTTGGGTCGTGAACGACTTAACATAGGTTATAGGTCGGTTGCGACATAGGTCGGTGGCTATCTTAGGCCGGTGGCTACCTTAAGTCGGTATCCCTTCTAGGCCTTAGGTCGACATCCTTTTGGGTCGGTAATCTTTAAGGCATTAGGCCGATACCTGTGTTAGGTCTTAGATATTTAGATCGGCATTCATGTTAGGTCGGCAACCTTGTCAGGGTATTGAGTCAGCAACTCTTTTAAGGCAGTTAAGTCGGCAACCAGTTAAGTCGGCAATCTCCTTAGACCGTTAGGTCGGTATCTATGTTGAGTCGGTAGCCTTTTTGAGTCGCTGAACATTGGAGTTAACATCCGCTATTATGCGGCGCATAGGGTCTTATCCGCTATATAAATGCGGGAAATCAATCATTCCAAGATGTATTATATACTATAATATAGCACATCAAATCAATTCAACCATTCAACCAATTATTTAAATGTAACCATTTAAATTTAAATTAAACCAAATGAGTGAGATTAACTCACCTTTTATTTTATTAACATCCATTCCCAAATCCAGCTTGCTTTCTTCTCAATTTTTGACCTTGTATAAATATTATATGATTTATTAATATTTGCTCTAATTCAATAATCAATTTTCTAGGTAATAATTTTAATTAATGATTTAATTAAACTATCAATTCCCCTTTGAAACTACATATACACTTAAGTTTTAAAACAAATTCTATTATCCTCTGATTAAACCTTATACAAGTATATACATTAATAATATTATTATTTTTTAGTAAAACTTGGCATTACGGTAAAAATTTCTGATAATTTGAAATAAATACTAATCATCATCAGATTACAAATATAGATGTAATTAAGCATTTAAATTAAAGATCCAGAAAAACAAACTACCTTAATACGAATCAGGGACGAAAGCAGCGAGCTTCGCACGATACTATGCTCAGAACGAACTAGCCGCGACTTCCCCCTTCGCAAGCACGATCACCGAGGCCTCACTCAAGGACACCAGAATACTGACTCGACTCGAGAAACTCCTGTGCGTCACTAACCTCATCGCGCACTCCAATTTGTCCAATCTCGAAGTCGTTTCCTCCACTTGTTCGCGAGCGAGCTTTCAGATCCAAGAATTTGATCGCCTACCATCGCGAGCTACTGCTTCATCGAACTACTCCACAGCGAGCCTCAGGCGAACGCCACCGAACGACGACATCTCTGAACTGTATCGCCTTCGAGCCCCTGGGTAGATCGCGACTATACGAAATTGAATTGATTTTGTAATCCCCTCGTGAGCATGGAGTTCAATTCGGCTTCGCCAATTATTATTTTTTTTGAAAATCGAAACAACTTGATTTGCTGAAGAAGAAAAAGGGGTTTTGAGGAGTTCGGCCATTGACTTAAATTTTGTTTGAGAATGAGGATAGGGAGTTGCGGTTTCGATTTGAGGTTAGGAGAGAACTGCAAATTTGATCGGCCATTATTTTTTCAAAGCAGCAGTTTCTAGTTGTTATTTTTTCTCTGAATTGTGAATGAAGATACGTGCTTTAAACGAGAAGAGAAGATAAACTAGGTCAACGCAATTCAGACGCTTGGGTGGCTCGAGTACAATTAGGGTGGCCGGTTTGACTTTTTCATTGCATTTTTTTTATTATTAAATTTCCAAAATATCTCGTTTAGTATCACTCGAAATCTCAAACTCCGAATCAGACATGCCGCCGGGCATTTATAAGGTTTTAACCGTATTCCGAATGCAATGGAAAAGGTTCCGAGTCCTAATTCGATCATATAGAGAAGATAGTTTTTTTTAACCCAGTTGTAAAATTGAATTTTCGATTAAGTTTTCAGCATGTTTATATATCGTACGCTCACACAACAACTCCAAATGCTATGAAAATTGAATCTGATAATAATTCAATATTACGGATCAAATGGAACGGGTTTCGTCAAAATCCAAGACTGTGCCTCGGAAGGCAAATTTTAAATTCAATTTAAACGATATATCCTTAAAACTAAAATAATCAGTGTTAAATCAATTTTAAAACTTTTATTATTCTCAGCACTATCAATATAAATTTACAAGCCTTCAAATTATTTTTAACAGACTTAAAATTCTAGATTCAATATTTTACCCAATTTCAAATTATTTAATAATTAAATTATCCAAATAAATGGTGATACTTGAGTTCAAGTTAAAGATTAACTTTAAAATATTTAAAATCAATTAAATATTCCCATTTCAAATGCTCAAAAATTCCGGGTCGTCACATTCCTCCCCCTTAAAAGAATTTCGTCCCCGAAATTGCTGGTTAGGAAGAATGGTCCAATACCCGTTTAGCTTATTCCCAAAACCAAACAGTTTCTAACAACTTCCCAAAACAATCTTTTTATTAAGAACACCCTACCATTGTTCCTAACTTTTTAAACTTCTTCCATTAGGTACCCACCAATATCATATACCCAACCATTCAAGTTTCAATTTAAAACCAAATTTTAAATTTTTAAAATTTCTCAAAAATTTTCTAACTCCCTAAATTTCCGAAAAATTTCGCCAACATCTCCTTTGCGCGGCTAGCTCGGTACAACTGCAAAATGCCTCTACGGGCTTCCAAATTCCAAAAGAAAAAATAGCCAAGTGGCTAGATCAAAAACCCAATCAAATTTCATACAGAAATTTAAACACATACCTTTTTTCGAGCAATTCAAATTTATCTTCTGAAATCAAAATCAATTTTCCTCCTGCTTTTAAATACCTGTATATCCTACTTTAGCAATAATATCCAAACATAACATTGAAAAACATTTATTTGACTCCTTTACAAAATTTCAATATTCATTCAAGCCGTATGATGTACATATATTTTTGTTAAATCTTCACTCAAATGCTTATTCAATATATTTTTCCGACACCCATATCACTTAAGAATTTCACCATTTCTTTTTAAGTTCAATATAAGTATTTTATATGCTTCTTATATTTATTTTCACTTTACCACTTTAGTTTATATCTACTTTTATTCAAATTGGTTCTCCCATTTCCATATGAATTCAATTTATCTTCAACTCTAAATATTGAATTTTATCTACCATTTATACTGATTCATATCATTATTTTAAATTAGTTTCATTCCTTAATTTATTTCAATTTCCAATTTGAAATCTTTTTGTCGCTAACTAAATTTTTTTTAAAATTTTTCTCTCCCAAAATTTTCGAAATTTTTTGGCAGAGTCTCCTTTGTACGGAGGAGCTTTTGCAATTAGACAAGAGATATAAATATATATACGTCGACCCACTTGGTCGGAAAAACAAAAACAGTTCATATTTCCTATTTTTATTACGTAGGCGTACCTTTATTTAGCATTTGTAAGCAAGAGGCCTATTATTTTAGCAATTAGCGTGACCAAAACCCTGCCAAATGGCCTTCGGATACCTGTACTTACTCAATTCAAACATATAAGTACTAAATATATGCAACTTACTAGTATTTCACTTATTTCAATATAGCTAGCACATAAATTTCACATATAATGCATGTTATATAATTTCCATAAGCACATATAAGGTTCCGACACTTATTACAATTGCTTAAAACTAATTTTTAAACCAATTCATTTAGTTTAAGTGATTTACAACTTACTCGCTTATATCTAATTCATTCCAAGCAAAACAAACTCATATTCATTCCAATTGATTTCAAAATCATCCTATTTCACTTCTAATAATTCATAGGATTTTATTTAATCCCGTTTACATCGAACGACCCATTTTCTTATGCAATTACACAATATTAATGTGAATAAATAATTACTTAAGCTTTATAACCATTTAAATTGATTCCAACTCAATTTACACTTGATTCCATCCTATTTTAATTTATTCACAATCTTTTCATTGCATTTTCTTTCATATCCAAAAAGTTTGATTCCAAACCATTTTATTAAACTCGACAACCAATATTAAATAACCATCTTACAATTTACTTAAGTTATTTATTTTCTTCAAACTATTCCACCCAATAACTTAATTTTATTTTATTCAACCAACTTCCATTTAAATCTTTAATTTGATTTTCCTTTGATCAAATCCCAACCATTTTACTAACTTATTCGATTAGTTTATTCTTTTATCCATTTTTAAATTTGAATTTACATTAACAATTCATTATTGAATTTATTAATAATAAGGCCATTCAATTTACGCTTGAATTGGATTTGTTTACAACTCACACCAAATCTATTTTAATCCAATGCAGTTTCATTCGACCACACTTTCAATTTATAATCCCATACCTTTTTTTCATATATCTTCAAAACCATTTTATTTAATTTTCTTGAGTTCAATCTTACTTAATATCACAAGTTTGGATTTTTCAGAATACCAATACTTGTATTCCGGCTTATTTATTACCTTTTTGCTTACAAGTTCAAACTCATTTATTTATTCCTAACTAATAAATTTATTTCATTAACTTATTTCATTCAACCTACTTAGATTTAGTTCCTTAACATTTACTTTTTATTTAACTTGGTTTAGTTATATTCTAATTTAATTCAAATTTTAAGTCTCTATAAGTTCTCCAATTTACTTACCTTCTGTTGTTAGCTTCCCTTAATTCACTTAAATTAATTGGCTTACATTTTATCTTACTTTCGTTTCTTACTTACTAAATTTTTTCCAACCTTTTTTCAAGTTAAATTTTTCTACTCTAAACAAATTCTTAAATTTTATAAGTTTCCAAACTCATTCTTATTCCAGAACATTTTTAATAAGATTCCAAAGTTTTTACTTAAACATACCAAAACATTTCAAACCAACTCTAGAGTTTAAACCATTACTAAAATGTCCAAAATTAAATTCTGGAAACATATATATATATATATATATATATATATATATAACCAAACTATCCCTTTCCACTTTCAAAATCTAACTTAATTTCTCAAACAAACATTAATCCAAAACGTCCAGGTAGAAATTTCCCCCCTTTGGAAACTCGAAAATGAGCACCGATGATGTCGCGATCATCATCGGAATTATTTCCCAGCGACCAAAAAGAGTTCAATTCTTTTATCACTTTAAAATCCCTTCAAATATTTTTAAATTCCAAATCTCTCTAGATTTCAAATCCGAATCAAAATATTTCTCAAACATATATTATTTTTCCTAACTTTTTAAGAATCATTTTCAAATTCAAAGGAATTTAAATTTTCAAATTCCAAATCCTTTAAATTTATATTCAAACATTACATTGAAATCTTATCTTATGTGAATTATTAATCATAATATAATTCACATTTATAGTTTACATTTCCAAATTTCATTTGCATATGAATTGGTTTCTTAGTTTTTAATTATGATTTCAATTCCGTGTGCAATTATAAATCACATTTACAAATCCCATTTACTTATTAATTCATTCCTTTATCTTAATTATTATTTTAATTTCTTATTCAATTCTCATACAATAATGATAATAATTTAATATTATCACTTTCTAACAACCAAGCATCCATATATAACTATAACAATTTACAAAAAAATCATTTCTTTTATATACAACAATAATTTCGGGTAAAATTATTTCATTTACCCTATTTAAAACAATACTGTGTCGGTTTATCTTGTTTAAGAGTTTAGAAATCCCTATCGATAACATGGCGTCCCATATATCGACCAGAATCCATAAACACTCAACCGATAAATCAACACAATATAAAACAATTTTATATTGACTAACAAATACGCTCTCATATGTATTAATACTCTCAACTCATTCTAGAGTGCTACAGACTCTATTTAATGAGTAATCCCCTACCAGAGCCAAGGTTCTCGCTTAACCTTCAGCTCTGATACCAACTGTAATGACCCGCAAGTCTGTACCCCTTGAGTCAACACTAATCTACATCAATCAACTCAAGATGAACGGAAATACGAACCATTTGGGTTAAAGAAGAAGAGGTGGAAGAAGAAAATAGAAAACAACATCAGAATTTGACCATCTCAATAGAATAAAATATAATAGAAAATAATAGATCTTTACACAAAAACAATTACTCTATCTTTTTATACATACATCATCAGAGTACATCAATCACATAACACAATTGGACAGTAATCATAACCCGTCCTCACACAACTGAATACACAGCGGAATATAAATCAAGTATAGAAGTACGTCTCGTCATCCAGCTCATCTCCTGAGCTCCACAGCATCATATCCTGTATCTTATAATACTCGGTCTGACCCGAGCATTATAGTTAAATAACACCAGAGTCAGTCTGGAATACTAGCGTGAGAAAACCACACTCAAATTGATTATTAAAGTTCCAAAATTCTTTTGAAACAAAAGCATCTCATAAGACCATGCCACAAATAAACATGTCGGGTTTTTACCTTACGATAGCTAAAACATATTTTTTTACTAAAATCCTCTGATATTACAATAGGGTCTATATACAAATACTTATTAAAATAGCCGAAATTGTTACATTATTAAATTCCAGCTACTAGCCACAAAGTGGGTAATACAAACAAAACTCGTAATAGGCGTATAGGGAGAATGGATTTCCAAATAATGACTAGCACTGGGTTACCACCTATCACAGTACCTGGTCTAGATCAACGTACTGAGGATCACTCCCGACCCCCCGCAACACAAGACCGGGACTATCCCTTACTGGATAATCCCAAGTAAGATCACCCCACGATTGTGATCAACAACCGCACCGCTAAGCCGAAATAGAAAGGGACATCTAGACAGGGATGACCTCCCCCTGAAGTGGGTGCTACCCACCTAGCCTTGCTGCATAACCCCTGATTTTCAGTCATTCCCGGTTGATGAGGCTTCAGGCTAAGCGTTACCTTTTTAGACCGTTTCACTTAGAATGCTCATCGTCCACCTGACGATGTTCTGAAAGCATTCATCCATACAAAGTCTGTTCCGGATTCGAACGGAACCGAAGGCACTATTCCTACTACATCCATTTTGGAATTTTCCTCAAGATTAGTAGCGACTAGACCGTGCACTTCATTGCTCCATCTTCGAATCCAAACTCGTTTTCCCACGAAAACGTACAAACCGAATTGAAGTGGTTTTCGAGAAATTAATCCCGATCCCGGTCTCTTCGAAACGTTCAACGCATTTGGCCAATATTGATAGTCGGTTGTTTAACCATCAATTATCATTCACAACAACCATCAAATAATAAATAATTTCTCAAATTATTTATTTATCTCAAAATATCTTCGCAAGTTATATTTCCATTTTCAATCCTCTGAAAACAGTTTCAACCCATACTTTTCTCATAAAATAAATTTTCAAATATTTATTTCCACTGTAAACACCAAGTACAAAGCTTTAGATTTTTACAAATAATTTAAAACTTTTTATTATAAAATACCCTTTGAATCATTTAAAATAAAAATTACTTTAATATTTATTCAAATATATACTTTAATAATATTCAAAATGGAACTACTTCAATAGTTTATTAAAAATATACACTATAGGAATATTTTAAAATGTGGTTACTTTATGAAATATAAAACTAGATTTTATCCTTTAAAAACAAATACCAAGTCACTTTTAAATAATTACTACTATAAATCGATTCGAAAAATACTTACTTTAGAACTTAAATATTTGCAAATAATAAATTTTCTAAAACATGCTTTTCAAAACGACATTGAATCTTTTAAAAATTTGCTTTAAAACATATTTAGCTATTCAGGGAAATATACTTCTCTTTACATCCTTTAAAAAAATAAATCATTACTTATTTTAAACAAATTTACCCATTCCTTTATTGAATTCCCATCGTGAATTTTTTTTTTTCAAATATCCACTGATATATTACTTTGCTTTTATAACCCAGTCTATAAATTTCATGGCCACATTCTCCTTTAAAAATCCCGGTTTTACACACTTGAATAAATTCCCAAATTGATATCCAATTTACTCCATTTATTCCAAAATCCATGAACTTCAGATTTTATTCCTTAATTATGATATAAAATACTTTTAACTGAAAATACCAATTTTAGATTTTCCCAAATTACTTCTTTATCCTTTTAAATAAATTTAAACTTTGAATTTTAAAATAATTCTTTATTCCTTTAAATGATATTACTTACGTTTACAATTCATTAATTTCTGTTTATTCAAAATCCTTTTTTTTCATACTCGAAATTATTTATTAGTATTTTAAAATCACTTCCATTTCTTTTCAGTTCATTCTTAATTTATTCAAATTCGCTATAATTATTTTACTTAAACTCCACTCTTTTATTATCTTCCCAAAAATCCAATTTATATATTTTGATAACTCAGTGTATCGAAATATATTCAAGCAAACCATAACATCTAATATTCCAACATAATTCATCATAGAATGTCAAATAATCACAACAGAGAATAATTTAAATAAATGTTGAGGAATCCAGTTGGATCCCTCCAACCTGTTTCCCTTCATCCATAGATGTTAGCACAATATAAAATACTAATTCCACTTCGAGGTGGAATATCGCGGTATATGGGATTAATATAATATCATCCGCTATCATGCGGCGCATAAGGTCTCATCCTCTATATAAATGCGGGAAATCAATCATTCCAAGATGTATTTTATACTATAATATAGCACATGAAATCAATTCAACCATTCAACCAATTATTTAAATCTAACCATTTAAATTTAAATTAAACCAAATGAGTGAGATTAACTCATCTTTTATTTTATTAGCATCCATTCCCAAATCCAGCTTGCTTTCTTCTCAATTTTTGACCTTGTATAAATATTATATGATATATTAATATTTGCACTAATTCAATAATCAATTTTCCATGTAATAATTTTCATTAATGATTTAATTAAACTATCAATTCCCTTTTGAAACTACATATACACTGAAGTTTTAAAAAAAAGTGTTATCCTCTGATTAAACCTTATACAAGTATATATATTAATATTATTATTATTATTTTTAGTAACACTTGACATTACTGTAAAAATTTCTGATAATTTGAAGTAAATACTAATCATCATCAGATTACAAATATAAATGCAATTAAGCATTTAAATTAAAGATCCAGAAAAACAAACTACCTTAATACGAATCGGGGACGAAAGCAGCGCGCTTCGCACGATACCATGCTCAGAATGAACTATCTGCGACTTCCCCTTCGTAAGCACAATCATCGAGGCCTCACTCAAGGTCACCAGACTACCGCCTCGACTCGAGTAACTCTGGTGTGTCACTAACCTCATCACGCACTCTAATTTGTCCAATCTCGAAGTCGTTTCCTCCTCTTGTCCGCGAGCGAGCTTCTAGATCCAAGAATTTGATCACCTACCATCGCGAGCCACTGCTTCGTCGAACTACTCCACCGTGAGCCTCAGGAAAGCGCCACCAAACGACGACATCTCCGAACTGCATCACCTTCGATCCCCTAGGTAGATCGCGACTATATGAAATCGAATTGATTTCGTAATCCCCTCGCAAGCATGGAGTTCAATTCGGCTTCACTAATTATTATTATTTTGAAAATTGAAAGAAATCGATTTGCTGAAGAGGAAAATGGGATTTTGAGGAGGTCAGCTGTGATGATACGATTTTTCGTTGCCGAAAAACCGAATAGTTAGGGTTTAAGAGAAGAAGAAAGAGGTAGAAGAAGAGAGAAAAAGGGAGAACAGAACAGAAAAGAACAACAGAACAATATCAGAATCTCACAATCGCAACGGAACAACATATAATAGATAAATGAATAATCTTTAAAACAAAGAACTATATCAGTTATTACATTACATCATCAGAGTGTACAACAACAAACAGCGGAAAAGAAATACTATGTACTAGTGAATACGCCATGCCATCCATCTTGCCTCCAACAACTCCTGAATTCTAGAATATCCTGATAAACTAACTCTTGACTGCCCGTGTGGAAATTGGTGGGCACCCAGAGTTTAGGAAGGAAAACAATAAACTCCAAGTTAGTCATGTGACTGGTGTGAGAACTCAAAACAGTTTATCTTTAAAACGAAGAATAGGATAATTTTATAATAGATTCGCAATGCTTTTAAAAATGAGACTACCATAAGGCCTCCCGCACACACACACAATGCAAACGCAGAATCAGTGGAGATTTCTCCTTATGATAGCCAAAGATGCTTGATACGCATTAAAAAGAACATTTGATATTATTATTAGTGCATAGTGTAGGAAAAATTATTTCGAAAATAAAGATATAAATCTTAGCCAAAATACGACCATTATCGTATGCCTACTATAGCTACCATGTTCAATAGCAGGTTACCGCCACATTCCATGGCAGGTTATACAACTAAAACCGTACAAGATCGTATTGTTTCTTTGGATTTCCAACAAATGGTCAGGCCAAGGAACTTTCCATTGCCACATGGAACGCCTCTGGAAAGACGCCCCGAGAACCAAATTGGATCCCTGCCAACACAAGGCCGGGTTACCCCTAACTAGGTAACAACTGACACGAATATGTCATTCCCCGATCGTAACCGATCTATCCGAGGATCCTTGATTTCCAACAACCACAAAGCAATAAATTTGTAGTAACCACATAGGTTAAATATATGGGCTCCATACCATGATACCACCTCTATCCAGAAGAAATGACATACACTAAAGGGGCGCTACCCCTAATAACCTTGCTGCATCCTTCCTGTTTTGACCATTTTCGGGGTGTGAGGTCCAACGAAGTCTCGTCCACAAAGCCACGCTTTGGTACAAAGCCATGCCTTGGGTCAACAAATGATCAAAGTAATGATCACAAAGATAATTGATCAAACAAATGATCATATCACAAATGATCAATCAATGATCATTTCACAGCATCACTCGGCATGCCACATTACCAATTTGGGAATATATCACTAGTAACCATCAACTACATAACCTCTGAGCTCGTACGTCTCAGAGAAGGGTGTTAAGCTAAGAGAATAAATTCTCCGCCACCAATAGAAATATATTTGATAGAAACCAGCTTTACATCTCAAATTGTAACGTCAGACATACAATCCATACAAGTCTGTTCCGGGATCGAACATAACCGAAGGCACTTCCAAAGAAGTCCTTGCATTCCGGATAATTTCTAATCACGTTCGGACTTCCCGTCACTAAGGGTGATAAAACCTCTATATCGGAGATCAACCGATGCAGAGTAACTCAACGGTAATCCTTCCGTTTTCAAAAATATCCGGTCTTCAACACCGGTCATCAAATGCAATTCATAACGACGTATCACATATTCGGAATGGGTTATACGACCCCAAGGTCCTTTCCCGGCTAACCCGAATAGTGAGCGCTTATTCAAAAATAAGTGTGGCATTCAAATTCAAACAATCACAACAAATACCCATTCAAGGGTAAATATTGATAGTCGGATATTTAACTATCAATGGGCATGCTCAACATCACCAAATTCCAAATAATTTTCTAAATTATTTATTTTCCAACATATCTTTACAAGATATATATATTTTCCACGCTTCAACATTTGAAAACTAATTTTCAAATCACTTTTCACCTTTACCACTTTTGAAAACAAATTTCAATCATTTTCCTTATGCGAAATACTTTCATTTCAACATGGTTCATTTAAACCAATTAAATAAATCCTTACCGATTTACGTTATATTTACATTCCAAATCCGTAAATTAATTCCCACACTTCAAAAATAAATCAACGTTTATTTTTAAACAAATTCCCCTTTTCATTTATAAATTCCATAGTGAATTTATAATTCCAAAATATCTATGATATACGATTTTCAATCGATTTCAAATATTCACTTTCAATTTATCTTTACAAGGATAAATTCTAAAACGTTCATTTCACATTGGAAAAATATTTCCATACTTATTTAATAATAAGTAATTCACAAATCTATTTATTTTCAACATTTGAAAATATTCAATATACTTAAATCAAAACTAAGTATATATTTCATTCTTTAAGGAATCATTTTCTTAACACATAAATTTGAGTCAAAACGAATGTTACGTAAAACATCGTTACGACGACCCAACATCACTAGTATAGGGATTCAAAGTTTAGATAGATATATAAATCCCAATACTATATAAAACATTTCCTTTCAGAAATCATTTACTATAACAACAGTGTTATAGTCCACCATTTCCTACTTTCTCGAAACGTCTATTTCAACAATGAATGTTGAAATCTATGGTTTCGATAGTTAATACATTTTAAAACATCGTTAAAACAATTAACTTCATTTTTAATGTCACTTTCCCAAAACATATCCATTTTATTCAATAATATATTCACTGTCCAAAATCGTGAATATACCTTATTTACCCAATTCAGTATTTCTACACTTTTATCAAAAGATTATCCACTGTCCAAAATCGTGGATATACATCGTTTATCAAATTCAACTCTTCCACATATTTAATTAAAGGATTTTTCACAGTCCAAAATCGTGAATATATTTCCCTTAATAAACTTCAATATTCAATTTATCAAATTCAATTGATTTCGAATTTATAAACAATGTTTATAAATTCCATTTCTATATATAAGCTTCGATTTATAAATCTCATTATTAACAAATTCCATTTATATCTCATTTAAATGCCAAAATCCGATTTATAAGATAATTACTTGTAAATCTTCTATTTTACAAAATCTATTCATTTTATAACTTCACAATCTATAAATCTATAAATTCCGTTCACTTATGAAATCCATTTTTATTTCAATTTTAACACTTATAAAAACTCGTTTTAATATTCCAATATTTTTAATTTATAAAATATAAATCTTATAAATCGTTTATATAAACTGTTTCTAATAATTCAAAAATCTCAATTTAAATCTTTTTACAAAAATCTATAATTTTTATAACATAAAAATTTATAACGTTTTAATTATTTAAAATAAATCAATTCAAAAATTAAATAAAACGTATGCTTTCAAAAATTACTTTGAAATTCTTTTAAAAACCAAAAATCATTATTTTAAAACTTCAAAAATGGATCCGATGATGCAACATCGCCAAATAGTCAATCACGACATCCAAATATCATATATCGATATGATAATCAACAAATATCACCATATTTGTAAATAAATTAAATATAGTTGAGGAATCCAGTTGGATCCCTCCAACCTGTTTCCCTGCATCCACAGATGTTAGCACAATACCAATTCCGCTTCAAGACGGAATATCGCGGTATATGGGATTTGTAAAATATTATCCGCTTAATAGGCGGCGTAATAGGGTCTCATCCGCTATATAATGCGGGAAATCAATCAATTGCAATATATACATATGCCAATATATATATATATATATATATATTGCTATATACTAATATATATATATATATATATATACACACACACTATATCACATCCAAATAGCAATCAATCAATAACTGCAAATCCAACTTAAATTTTGAGTGAGAAGTTCTCACCTTAGCTTTTTATTTTGCAGTCCATTTCCATCTTGACTCAATTTTCTCGATTTAAGACCTTGTATGAACAATTATACCATTCATTAATATTCGAATATATCGAACAATCAAATTCCCATTTAATAGATTTAATTAACAAATTATTTTAGTTTTAATTAATCTTCCTTGACAATTTCTAAAAAATTAAATAAGTTAATTAAATGAATTAAACACCCTAAATGAATTATTTTATCAACCTAGTACAGCAAATCCTATATTTTTTCTTCTTCATTTCAACTGCATATAGGTTAAAATCAATTTTTCATATAAACTCAACATTTAAACTTTGCATTTTTCTGTAACATTTAAACTTCCAATATAAATATATATAACCTGCCTTTAAATTTTTGTACTGTAAAAATACGTTTCCTATATATTAAAATAAAAACCCAAAAACTGCTTTTTATACCTTACTACAATTTAAAATCCCATATAAATATATTTGAATTAAATTAAATTAAATAATAAAATCAAAATAAAATTTTATACCTCACTGATACATCTCGATTAAGCCCACAACCCTAACAGTCATCACTGTACACAACCGAGGCCATCATCGGCGAACCCAATCTCACCAGCAACGCGACCATCCCCACTCGAACGCGCTGCTCGATCCACCTCCTGTCTCGAGCCTCCTGCAATCGCTTGCCTCACGCGCCATCAGCGGGAGCTCCTCGCCGTTGCCGTCACCAATCGTGAGTTCCCTACCATCGCAAACGCCTCCAGCTATTCCGAGCCTCTCCGCCATCATCGCCCCATGCGCGAGCCCACCTCGATCGAACTCGCGATTTCTTTTTTTTTCCGCCAATCAATTTAATCGGCTATTAGAGGAAGAAAGGGGAAAAATGTTTGAATTGGGAACGAACGAAAAATGATTTCGTTTTAAGATGTTCGGCATTTTTATTTTATTTTGAATCTGAGAAATGAGGGAGAGGGGAAGAGGGAACGAGAGAGAGGCCATTATTTTCTTCTGTGATTTTGAACTGAGGAGGAATTATTTTAAAGCGAGCTCGGCCATGCTTTGCACGATTTGGTATCGTGATTTTAGGCAAAAATTTAGGAAGCTACAGTGTTTGGACGTGAGGGAATCTTGACCCATTTCTGAGTTTAAATTTAAATTAAATTCCATTTAAATTTCAACGCGTTTACTTAACGTGTGCTCACATATCAACTCCGAAAAATACGAAATTTGAAATCCGGCAATAATTCAATATTACGGACCCAATGGAACTGGTTTCGTCGAATTTCGAGACTGTGCCCTATTCTTAAATATCGATTTAAACGATATAATTTCAAAACTGATCAAATCACTTCCAAATTAAATTTTGAAGCTCCTATTATCTTCAGTATTATCAATATGGATTTTACAAGCCTTTGAAATATTTTTAATCAACTTAAAATTGAAGATTCAAATTTTTATTCAACTTCAATAGATTAAAATTTATAATTTAATCGACAAATTCATTCTGATAATTTGAAATTCAAGTCAAACCATCATTCATATATTTAAAATTAATTAAATATTTTCAATTTAAATTGTTCAAAATTCTGGGTCGTTACAATCTTCCCCCCTTAAAAGAATTTCGTCCCGAAATTACAAGTTAGGAAAAATGGTCCTTAACTCGTCTACTATTTTTCACAATTCAAATAGTTTTATCAGCTTACTAACCTAAATCTTTTTACTAGAGATTAATTATCATTCCAACTAGCTTTCCAACTTCAACTATAAGTTCCAAACAATATTGTTTACTTCAAAATTCAAATTTAAATTTAAATTCAAATTTTAAACTTTCAAAACTTCTCAAAAATTTTCTAACACCCTAAATTTTCGAAAAATTTCGCCAGCGTCTCCTTTGCGCGACTAGCGCGGTACGACTACAAAATGGCACCACGGCCCCTCAAAATCAAAAAAAAAAGAGAAAGCCAAGTGGCTGGAGAAGAAAATCATCAAATTTCATACTGAAATTCAAATACGTACCTTTTTTGTCGAGCAATTCAATTTTTATATTTGGAATCAAAATCCCAATTCCATTTCTTTTAATACACTTTTATATCCTGATAGTAGTAGTATCCAATTCCAACATTCAAACCATTTTGCAAATTTCATTACAAAATATTCAATATATGCTTCTTATACATTTTTACTTCACTATTGAAATTACATATTTATTCTTATTCAATTTTACATTTCAATTCAATTCCATTCAATTTCATTTGAATTCAATTCACAATTTCAATTATATTTGAATTCAGTTTAACTTCTATTCTGAATATTGAGTTTTATCAACTATCTTTCATTCACAACTGCACTATTTTAAGTTAGTTCCCATTACTAATTCATAACAAATTCCTATTCACTTTATTCAAATTTGTTTTCAATATTCAGTTTCAATTCCAGTTTTATTCTTTTGTTCATTTCCAAAATTTATTTTGAATTCTCTATTTTGGTTTATAACCACTTATATTAAACTAGATTTCAATATTCCATAAATATTTTAAATAGGATTTCAGAGTCTTTTCAACGGTTTCAAAACCATTTTAGAATCAATTCAAATTATTCTTTGAATTTCAAAACCAAACCCCAAATTTTCTAAACAACTTTCTTTTAAACAATTTGGCAGCAATACCTATTTTGGAAACCCGAAAATGAACACCGATGATGTCATGATCATCATCGGAATTATTTTCCAGGGACCGAAAAGAGTTTAGAGCTTTTCATTCCTTCAAAAATTCCTTTCAAAACCTTTTAAATTCATTTTCCAAATCAAAAAGAAGTTTAATTTCTAAAATTTCCAAATTCTTTCAAAAAAAATTCCAAAAACTTCTCTGGAATTCTATTTCCAATTATAAGTCACATTTATAATTTACATTCTCAAATTTCATTTGTATATGGATTTTATTTATTAACTTTTGATTATGATTCCAATTTCTCATTCAATAATCAATGGTAATAATTTTTAATATTATTAATTCCTAACATCCAAGCATCCATATACTATAATAATTTACAAAAAATCATTTCCTTTATATACAAAAATAGTTTTGGCAAAATTATTTTTTTTACCCGATTTTTAAAACAATACTTTGTCAGTTTATCTTATTCTAGAGTTTAGAAACCCCTATCAACACAGTTAGCCAGACTGCACCGACCAGAATCTATAAACAATCGACCGATAAGTCAATACAATATAAAACAATTTATATTCACTAACAAATACGCGCTCATATCTATTATTACACTCAACTCATTCTAAAGTACTACTGACTCTATCTCTAATGAGTAACACCCAACAGAGCCATGGTTGTCGCTTAACCATATGCTCTGATACCAAATGTGACGATACGATTTTTCGTTGCCGAAAAACCGAATAGTTAGGGTTTAAGAGAAGAAGAAAGAGGTAGAAGAAGAGAGAAAAAGGGAGAAAAGAACAGAAATGAACAGCAGAACAATATCATAATCTCACAATCGCAGCGGAACAACATATAATAGATAAATGAATAATCTTTAAAACAAAGAACTATATCAGTTATTACATTACATCATCAGAGTGTACAACAACAAACAGCGGAAAAGAAATACTATATACTAGTGAATACGCCATGCCATCCATCTTGCCTCCAGCAACTCCTGATTTCCAGAATATCCTGATAAACTAACTCTTGACTGCCCGTGTGGAAATTGGTGGGCACCCAGAGTTTAGGAAGGAAAACAATAAACTCCGAGTCAGTCATGTGACTGGTGTGAGAACTCAAAACAGTTTATCTTTAAAACAAAGAATAGGATAATTTTATAATAGATTCGCAATGCTTTTAAAAATGAGACTACCATAAGGCCTCCCGCACACACACACAATGCAAACGCAGAATCGGAGGAGATTTCTCCTTATGATAGTCAAAGATGCTTGATACGCATTAAAAAGAACATTTGATATTATTATTAGTGCATAGTGTAGGAAAAATTATTTCGAAAATAAAGATATAAATCTTAGCCAACATACGACCATTATCGTATGCCTACTATAGCTACCATGTTCAATAGCAGGTTAACGCCACATTCCATGGCAGGTTATACAACTAAAACCGTACAAGATCGTATTGTTTCTTTGGATTTCCAACAAATGGTCAGGCCAAGGAACTTCCCATTGCCACATGGAACGCCTTTGGAAAGACGCCCCGAGAACCAAACCGGATCTCTACCAACATAAGGCCGGGTTACCCCTAACTAGGTAACAACTGACACGAATATGTCATTCCCCGATTGTAACCGATCTATCCGAGGATCCTCGATTTCCAACAACCATAAAGCAATAAATTTGTAGTAAACACATAGGTTAAATATATGGGATCCATACCATGATACCACCTCTATCCAGAAGGAATGACATACACTAAAGGGGCGCTACCCCCTAATAACCTTGCTGCATCCTTCCTGTTTTGACCATTTCCGGGGTGTGAGGTCCGACGAAGTCTCGTCCACAAAGCCATGCTTTGGTACAAAGCCATGCCTTGGGTCAACAAATGATCAAAGTAATGATCACAAAGATAATTGATCAAACAAATGATCATATCACAAATGATCAATCAATGATCATTTCACAGCCTCACTCAGCATGCCACATTACCAATTTGGGAATATATCACTAGTAACCATCAACTACATAACCTCTGAGCTCGTACGTCTCAGAGAAGGGTGTTAAGCTAAGAGAATAAATTCTCCGCCACCAACAGAAATATATTTGATAGAAACCAGCTTTACATCTCAAATTGTAACGTCAGGCATACAATCCATACAAGTCTGTTCCGGGATCGAACAGAACCGAAGGCACTTCCGAAGAAGTCCTTGCATTCCGGATAATTTCTAATCACGTCCGGACTTCCCGTCACTAAGGGTGATAAAACCTCTATATCAGAGATCAGCCGATGCAGAGTAACTCAACGATAATCCTTCCGTTTTAAAAAATATCCGGCCTTCAACACTGGTTATCAAATGCAATTCATAACGACGTATCACATATTCGGAATGGGTTATACGACCCCAAGGTCCTTTCCCGGCTAACCCGAATAGTGAGCGCTTATTCAAAAATAAGTGTGGCATTCAAATTCAAACAATCACAACAAATACCTTATTCAAGGGTAAATATTGATAGTCGGATATTTAACTATCAGTAGGCATGCTCAACATCACCAAATTCCAAATAATTTTCTAAATTATTTATTTTCCAAAATATCTTTACAAGATATATATATTTTCCACACTTCAACATTTGAAAACTAATTTTCAAATCACTTTTCACCTTTACCACTTTTGAAAACAAATTTCAATCATTTTCCTTATGCGAAATACTTTCATTTCAACATGGTTCATTTAAACCAATTAAATAAATCCTTACCGATTTACTTTATATTTACATTCCAAATCCGTAAATTAATTCCCACACTTCAAAAATAAATCAACGTTTATTTTTAAACAAATTCCCCTTTTCATTTATAAATTCCATAGTGAATTTATAATTCCAAAATATCTATGATATACGATTTTCAATCGATTTCAAATATTCACTTTCAATTTATCTTTACAAGGATAAATTCTAAAACGTTCATTTCACATTGGAAAAATATTTCCGTACTTATTTAATAATAAGTAATTCACAAATCTATTTATTTTCAACATTTGAAAATATTCAATATACTTAAATCAAAACTAAGTATATATTTCATTCTTTAAGGAATCATTTTCTTAACACATAAATTTGAGTCAAAACGAATGTTACGTAAAACATCGTTACTACGACCCAAAATCACTGGTATAGGGATTCAAAGTTTAGATAGATATATAAATCCCAATACTATATAAAACATTTCCTTTCGAAAATCATTTATTATAACAACAGTGTTATAGTCCACCGTTTCCTTCTTTCTCGAAACGTCTATTTCAACAATGAATGTTGAAATCTATGGTTTCGATAGTTAATACATTTTAAAACATCGTTAAAACAATTAACTTCATTTTTAATGTCACTTTCCCAAAACATATCCATTTTATTCAATAATATATTCACTGTCCAAAATCGTGAATATACCTTATTTACCCAATTCAGTATTTCTACACTTTTATCAAAAGATTATCCACTGCCCAAAATCGTGGATGTACATCGTTTATCAAATTCAACTCTTCCACATATTTAATTAAAGGATTTTCCACAGTCCAAAATCGTGAATATATTTCCCTTAATAAACTTCAATATTCAATTTATCAAATTCAATTGATTTCAAATTTGTAAACAATGTTTATAAATTCCATTTCTATATATAAGCTTCGATTTATAAATCTCATTATTAACAAATTCCATTTATATCTCATTTAAATGCCAAAATCCGATTTATAAGATAATTACTTATAAATCTTCTATTTTACAAAATCTATTCATTTTATAACTTCACAATCTATAAATCTATAAATTCCGTTCACTTATGAAATCCATTTTTATTTCAATTTTAACACTTATAAAAACTCGTTTTAATATTCCAATATTTTTAATTTATAAAATATAAATCTTATAAATCTTTTATATAAACTGTTTATAATAATTCAAAAATCTCAATTTAAATCTTTTTACAAAAATCTATAATTTTTATAACATAAAAATTTATAACGTTTTAATTATTTAAAATAAATCAATTCAAAAATTAAATAAAACATATACTTTCAAAAATTACTTTGAAATTCTTTTAAAAACCAAAAATCATTATTTTAAAACTTCAAAAATGGATCCGATGATGCAACATCGCCAAATAGTCAATCACGACATCCAAATATCATCTATCGATATAATAATCAACAAATATCACCATATCTGTAAATAAATTAAATATAGTTAAGGAATCCAGTTGGATCCCTCCAACCTGTTTCCCTACATCCACAGATGTTAGCACAATACCAATTCCGCTTCAAGATGGAATATCGCGGTATATGGGATATGTAAAATATTATCCGCTTAATAGGCGGCGCAATAGGTTCTCATCCGCTATATAATGCGGGAAATCAATCAATTGCAATATATACATATGCCAATATATATATATATATATATATATATATATATATATATTGCTATATACTAATATATATATATATACACACACACACACTATATCACATCCAAATACCAATCAATCAATAACTGCAAATCCAACTTAAATTTGAGTGAGAAGTTCTCACCTTAGCTTTTTATTTTGCAGTCCATTTCCATCTTGACTCAATTATATCGATTTAAGACCTTGTATAAACAATTATACCATTCATTAATATTCAAATATATCGAACAATTAAATTCCCATTTAATAGATTTAATTAACAAATTATTTTAGTTTTAATTAATCTTCCTTGACAATTTCTAAAAAATTAAATAAGTTAATTAAATGAATTAAACACCCTAAATAAATTATTTTATCAACGTAGTAAAGCATATCCTATATTATTTTTTCTTCATTTCAACTGCATATAGGTTAAAATCAAATTTTCATATAAACTCAACATTTAAACTTTGCATTTTTCTGTAACATTTAAACTTCCAATATAAATATATATAACCTGCCTTTAAATTTTTGTACTGTAAAAATACATTTCCTATATATTAAAATAAAAACCCAAAAACCGCTTTTTATACCTTATTGCAATTTAAAATCCCATATAAATATATTTGAATTAAATTAAATTAAATAATAAAAGCAAAATAAAATTTTATACCTCACTGATACATCTCGATCAAGCCCACAACCCTAACAGTCATCACTGTACACAACCGAGGCCATCATCGGCGAACCCAATCTCACCAGCAACGCGACCATCCCCACTCAAACGCGCCGCTCGATCCACCTCCTGTCTCGAGCCTCCTGCAATCGCTTGCCTCACGCGCCATCAGCGCGAGCTCCTCGCCGTTGCCGTCACCAATCATAAGCTCCCTACCATCGCGAACGCCTCTAGCTATTCCGAGCCTCTCCGCCGTCATCGCCCCATGCGCGAGCTCACCTCGATCGAACTCACGATTTCTTTTTTTTTTCGTCAATCAATTTAATCGGCTATTAGAGGAAGAAAGGGGAAAAATGTTTGAATTGGGAACGAACGAAAAATGATTTCGTTTTAAGATGTTCGGAATTTTTATTTTATTTTGAATCTGAGAAATGAGGGAGAGGGGAAGAGGGAACGAGAGAGAGGCCATTATTTTCTTCTGTGATTTTGAACTGAGGAGGAATTATTTTAAAGCGAGCTCGGCCATGCTTTGCACGATTTGGTGTCGTGATTTTAGGCAAAAATTTAGGAAGCTACAGTGTTTTGACGTGAGGGAATCTTGACCCATTTCTGAGTTTAAATTTAAATTAAATTCCATTTAAATTTCAACGCGTTTACTTAACGTGTGCTCACATATCAACTCCGAAAAATACGAAATTTGAAATCCGGCAATAATTCAATATTACGGACCCAATGGAACTGGTTTCGTCGAATTCCGAGACTGTGCCACGGAAGGCTATTCTTAAATATCGATTCAAACGATATAATTTCAAAACTGAACAAATCACTTCCAAATTAAATTTTGAAGCTCCTATTATCTTCAGTATTATCAATATGGATTTTACAAGCCTTTGAAATATTTTTAATCAGCTTAAAATTGAAGATTCAAATTTTTATTCAAGTTCAATAGATTAAATTTTATAATTTAATCGCCAAATTCATTCTCATAATTTGAAATTCAAGTCAAACCATCATTCAAATATCTAAAATTAATTAAATATTTTCAATTTAAATTGTTCAAAATTCTGGGTCATTACATCGGCCATTGACTTAAATTTTGTTTGAGAATGAGGAGAGGGAGTTGCCATTTCTGAAAGTCTATATGAGTGGATCGTATAGGATGTATATGCAAGTATATGCAACTAACTATATAGTATAACTTGATAGATGATAGTAGCAAAGTAAATTAAAATAATCACACCAGGATTTTACACTGGTTCGGACCTCCCATCCTACGTCTAGTCTTGAAGCTCCTCTTCGGAATTTCCTTTCAACTCACCTTCACTTGACTCGGAGGAACATATTTACAATAGCAGAGTTTCTTTGTCAAGAATGTGTTCTATAACACGGATGTTGACTATTAAGTACAATTGCTTCCAATATATATATATATATATATATATATATATATAAAAGAGTCAATAACAGGTATTTTGATTGCTTAGAGATCAGGTATAAATCAGTGTGTAAGAGTTAAGAGCGTAAGTGAGTAATGTATTAAACTTCTCTTGAATTCCTGATTCTATTTATAGTGGTGGAGAGATCCTTTGTGTAGTTGCAACTGTTAGTAAGTGCTCTAAGGTTTCTTCTCATGGTGATGAAGTGTTGAAGTGATGGGAAGCGAACGTGTCCTTTCGGATGTGACAGTTGTTCTTTGAATTTACATATCCGAGTTCAAAATTAGACGTCTGGAAAATATTTCAGACGTCTGGTCTTCATATATTTTTTGTATCTATTTATATTTCAGACTTCTGTTTTCATTAACCAGACGTCTGGCTTTCATATATTTTTTATATCCGTATGCTTTTCAGACGTCTGAGTGTATTATCCAGACGTCTGATTCTTTCTGAGTTTCAAACTAGAAGAATCAATCAGATGTCTGGCTAGTGTACCCAGACGTCTGAATGTGTGCATGTTGCTTTATCTGTGTATGTGTCATCCATCTTCCACTTCTATCGACTTAAAGTATTTTGATACTTCTTTTGAGTCTTGTTCTTGTCTCTTTGGTGATGTTACTCTATAACTACCTATAAATATGGATATATATGTATATTCGATTTCCATTGTATAGTTGTTATCATCGAAACAATATAATTGATTTCCTAACAATCTCCCCCTTTTTGATGATGACAACTATTCAATGTACTTATATATAGATTATAAATATCCCCCTGAATATGTGCTTATTTTTAATGTTATATGATTCTACCAATATTTCTTTCCCTTTGACATTATTAAAAAGAATTATAACAGTGAAGCCAATCGTCAAAAAGGAAAAGTTCATTAATAACATGAAGCGATTACAATCATAGGTTTGTACAAAAATTATAAAAACTACGATGTCCGAATTCTAGATTCCCTTCGGGGAGGCTTTATTTGGATCATCTTTCTTTGGTTCTTCGTTGTCAAAAGTGCTATCCTTTAAAGAAGATGTCAAAGCTTCCTTTGGAGGTTCATCCTCAGTTAGTTTTGAATGTTTTGCGGGAGGAGAAGGAACATGGGTTGCCCAATCCTCAAAGGGTGGTGTTGGACCACGAACCCGTTGTAATACTTCTTTAAGAACCGATAAAACGGTCGAGGGAGATTCTTCAACTGTGGCAAGTCATGTAGCAAATGAAGTTTCAAAACTGTCAATTCGCTTAGCCAAAGTTTTCTGATTTTGAGATGGTATTTTTTGGTTCCTAAGAGTAAGATCTCGAACACTTTCATTTGGATTTGTATCCCTTCTAGTCCCCATAATTTCATCCTGCCCTGGATAATCAAATGGTGTGGGAGGAGGAGGAGTGACTTCTCGATGTTGTACTTCCTCTTGGGATGGATCAATGTTTGGTTGAGGAGGAGGCTCAACTCTTCGAGATTGACGATTGTGCGTCCAATCTTCGAAGGACATAAACTCTGGAGGGATTTCAGGTAGGTGCATCAGAGAGAAGAATTTGGTGGAAGCATATTTAGGCGAGATTTCTTCGAAGGTCGATAGGTAGGAAGGAATATTATGTGCACGAAGAAGTCTCATAATATAAGTAGGGTAAATGATCGATGGCCGTGATCGAGTCCAAAAGTTCTTGAGCTCGTCAAAGATGAGATTGGCCCAATTTACCCAAGTTCCACTAAAGAGAGAATATAGAGCTTTGTGCTCCATTTCAGTTATTTGCTCGTGACTCCACATACGTGGAACAGCTGTATTTATTATCATTCTTGTCATGAGTCAAGCATTTGGACGTAAATATTTCGAAGCAAATTTTGGCATTTCGACCTCCCAAATTTGATGAGTAATACTATTCCGTGGCTTGAAGCGCATATCCGGAATGTTGTATAAATCTTCCCTGGTGTCAGGGCATCCCAAAGTTCTACCAATTATCCCTGGAGTTAACCTAATTGTATTACCATAAACACTAGACCATAGCCAGTTGTCTTCATCTTCAGTATTCCATACTGAAGTACTGTCTAGATTAGCATAGAATAAAAATATAGCTAATTGGTCTATTTGAATATCATTCGGAGTAAAGGAGATTGCAGTTTCAAATCCAGCATTTTCACAAAGTTCATCTAGATCATACATAGGGAATTTAAGAAGATTGTAGAACAGACCTATGTGAAGTTTTTTCTTTTAGATGTCTTGATACCTTTTGATGGAATGCAGTGCTTTATTCATCCATCTCTCGATTTGATCGTCGGAACACACCTGAGGGTTTGAAGATGAAGTGGGCTGGTCTTGTTTGCGTTTTGGAGCTTTGATATTCTTTGTTCGAGGAGGCATTTTGATTTAGTTATGTAGAAGAAGTTGATTTGAAAGAAATTTTTTTGTCACGAAGCAGATTGTAGAGCGGAATAATTTTGAGATGGAAAAAAAATGACATTGTATGGGTGTATTTAAATGGTCGATTGAATTCCAGATGTCTGGATTTGAAGGTAAACGTCCGGTTTACCCTAAAACTGTTTATAGAAGATACAAACAGACGTCTGGTATTTTGAGTAGACGTCTGTTTTGGTCGAATTTGTGAGTTTTAATAGGAAGAAACTTTAAACAGACGTCTGGTTGTATATGTCAGACGTCTGGTTTAGACAAATTTGTGACAGAAGACTTGGTCAGGCGTCTGGTTCAATGTGTTAGACGTCTGAAATTTTCTGAATTCTATTTTTAGAAGGCGGAACTTAAATTCAAACGTCTGGGGGATATATCAAACGTCTGACATATGCACACTGCTAAAAAAAATTTAATTGTGTCAGACGTCTGGAGGATGTAGACAGACGTCTGAAATTTATAGTTTGGCTAAAAATAGCCTGGAGTTTGATGGTTTTACTTATTTATCAAAAGTTGATAGCAAATATTTTTATTGTTGTAAAATATAGTAACACATAAGTATAGATATCTACAATAATTAATATGATTTATTTATTTAGACGGCGACGGAGTTTTAGGATTTCCTGACTCGTTATCCTTCCACAGTCTAAGTGGAGACCATATATTTCCACGTTCGTGGGTCCGTGGGGAGCCAGAATATCGTCTTGGTGAGGAATCTGAAGGAGAACGATATGAAAAAGATGGATCCAATGAACTACAAAGTTTTGGTAGCGGTTCATGAACATCTTTCTTTCATGACGAACAAAACTTCATCGCCACTTGCTCAAGAAAGCTTAGCCGTCGTGCCATAACTTTTTGTTCGAAATAAAGTCCTCGTTGAAGATCTATCTGTTGTTTCTGGTAATGATGAATTTCATCAATTTTCTCCTTTGTATTAGGAGAAATAAACAGAGATCTTTTAGTTTTCTTATAATCTGGAGTAAAACCCGTATGATACGTGGACCACCTATTTGTTGGCTCTTGTTTTGGTGTAGGTGTAGGAAGATGTTGTGGTGTGTCAACCAAGTTATCCGTCGATGGTGTTGAGATGGAGATGGATATATAGGAGTTCCCAGAAGACATTGTTATATTTTATTTTAAAAAATTGATTGTTTGTATATAGTTGTTATGTAACTATGTATATATATATAAGATGAAAACATTATTTATAGAACAGCTAATTGTCTAAAAAATTAATGGTTCAGAAATTAATAAGTATAATTTCTGGTAATAAAGTAGATAACTAAACTTAGTCTTTAATTGAATTTTTTTTAAGGAACAAGATCATGAAGTGAACAAATACCTAAACTTCGTCGGTGTTTAATGAAAGTTTGTTCATTTAATGGTTTTGTAAAAATGTCGGCTACTTGATTTTCGGTATTTACGTATTCTAAAGAAATAGTTCCTTTTTCAACATTGTCTCGTAGAAAATGATGTCGTACATCTATATGTTTGGTTCGTGAGTGATTAACAGGGTTTTTTGATAAATTTATAGCACTTGTGTTATCACAATATATTGGAGATTTTTTGATAATTTCACCGAAATCCGTTAGTGTTTGTTGCATGTATATCACTTGTGCACATGCTAGAGCTGCGGAGATGTATTTGGCTTCGCAAGTAGATAAGGAAACACAATTTTGTTTTTTTCTAAACCATGAAACTAATGATTGTCCGATAAAGTGACATGTTCCACTAGTAATTTTACGATCTGTTTTACATCCATCGAAATCTACATCGCTATATGAAACAAGTTCAAACGATGATCCTTTAGGGTAAAACAAACCATAATCTCTAGTACTAGATAGATGACGTAAAATACGCTTAACAGCTCTTAGATGAGATTCTTTTGGTTTTTCTTGAAATCGAGCACATATACATGCACTCATCATAATATCCGGTCGACTGGCCGTTAAATAGAGTAAAGAACCAATCATGCTTCGAAATAACTTTTCATCAAAACCTTTTCCATTTTCATCTTTTTCTAAGTGAATAGTGGTACTCATTGGTGTTGGTTTGCTTGATGTTTTAACCATTTCAAATCGACGTAATAAATTGTTACAATATTTTTCTTGGTGAATAAAAATTCCATTTTCGAGTTGTTTTATTTGTAGACCTAAGAAGAAATTTAATTCTCCCATGTGTGACATTTCAAATTCATTTTTCATAATATTTGAAAACTAATTACATAGATTTACGTTAGTTGAACCAAAAGTGATATCATCAACATAAATTTGTACAACTAAAATATCATTATTTTCTCTTTTAATAAATAAAGTTGTAACTATTTTGCCTATATGAAAACCAGAGTTATTAAGTGATTTTTAAGACGTTCATACCATGCACGAGAGGCTTATTTTAATCCATATAGTGCTTTATGTAATTTAAAAACATGATTGGGATATTTTTCGTGAACAAATAATGGTGGTTGTTCAACGTATACATTTTCTTTAATAAAACAATTTAAAAAAGCACTTTTGACATCCATTTGAAATAATTTAAAATTGTGACGAGTTGCAAATGCGAGTAATGTACGAATGGCCTCTAATCTTGCTACTAGAGCAAAAGTTTCATCGTAATCTATTCCTTCTTCTTGATTGTAGCCTTGAGCAACTAAACGTGCTTTATTTCTAACGATATTTCCATTCTCATCTGCTTTGTTTTCAAATACCCATTTTGTTCCTATTACCGATTGATCTTCAGGTCTTGGTACTAACTCCCATACGTTATTATGTTCAAATTGATTTAATTCTTCTTGCATAGCTATTATCCAAAAATTATCATTTGAGGCTTCTTTATAATTTTTTGGTTCAAAGTTTGACAAAATGCTATACGGCTTATTTGATTGAGTTGATTTCTAGTTACTCTTGAATTAAGATCTCCAATAATATTATCTATTGGATGATTCTTAAGAATTCTAGGGGATGAAATCAAGGTGTTATTTTGCATATTTGTTTCACTATTAATAGAATTTGTTGAATTTGTTAGTGGAATAATTTCTTCCTCATCATTAGTATGACGGTTAAAGAGATTTTCGTCGAACGAGACATGTAAGCTTTCTTCAATAGTATTATTTCATTTATTAAAGATTCTATATGCTATGCTACGTTCCGAATATCCAACAAAAATACCTTCATCGGCCTTTGGGTCAAATTTTCCTAAGTTATCTTTTGTATTTAGTATAAAACATTTTGAACCGAAAGTTTTAAAGTACGATACTTTAGGTTTTTTGCCAAAAAATATTTCAAAACAAGTTTGTTTAGTCGTGGGACGTATGGTTACTCGATTTAATAAATAACAAGATGCCGCAATAGCTTCATCCCAAAAGTGTTTTGGTAAACCACTACTATTTAGTAATGTTCGTGCACATTCTTGTAATGTATGATTTTTCTTTCTACGACATCATCTTATTGAGGGGTACGAGGAAAAGAAAAATTATGCGTTATTCCTTTCTTATTACAAAAGTTTGTAAAAGGTCATTTTCGAATTCTCCTCCGTGATCACTTCTAATATTTTTAATTTTCAAATTCATTTGATTTTTAATTCTTTTAGCAAATATTTTAAATATACCAAAAGTATCGCTTTTGTGTTTCAAAAATAAAGTCCATGTATATCTCAAAAAATCATCGACTATAACGAAAACATATTTATTGTGATTTATATACCTTAGTTGTGTTGGACCAAACAAATCTAAATGTAATAATTCTAATGGCTGTTTTGTGGAAATATTATTTTTAGATTTAAACGAGCTTTTCTTTAGTTTTCCAATTTGACAATCGTCACATAAGTTTTCTACTTTATAATTTATTTTAGGCAATCCTCTTAGCAAATCGTATTTTGCTAACTTATTAATATTCTTAAAATTGATATGACAAAAACGTTTATGCCATAACCATGAATCATCATGTTTGACAGTTAAACATAAGTTTGAATTTTTATTTATATTCATGCTTAAGACATAAATATTTTTGTTTCTAAATCCTTTTAAAAATGAGTAGTTTGTTATTATCTAAAATATTACATCTATCCTTTTCAAAATTTGTTTGAAAACCTTTATCGCATAATTGACTAATGCTTAGTAAGTTGTGTTTTAAATTTTTTACTAATAAAACATTTGTAATAATAGGAGAGTTAGATATACCATAGTTGATGACTTCTCCAATGCCTATGACATATCCTTTTGAATTATCTCCCAAGGTTACTGTTCCACCATCGATGTATGTTATATTTGATAACATTATTGAGTTTCCGGTCATATGTTTGAGCAACCGCTATCTAGTATCCTTTCCTCCTTATTTTTATTTTGGGTACCTCTTTAGTTAGTGCCATAAAACATATATTAGCCTGTTCTCCATCACTATCGCTGTTACTTTCAGAAGATGAAGAATCCGAGTCATCCCAAGTTACTTTGAAAGCCTTCTTCTTCTTAAAATTTTGAACTTTGTTATTCTTTTTGTCATTATTGAGTTTAAGGCAATCCTTCTTCATATGACCGTATTGATCACATTCATAGCACTTGATTTGAGTTGTTGTGTTGGATTTCCCTTCTTTTTGAAATTTGGTCATCTTTCTAAATTTCTTGAATCTATTATAATTCTTAGCAATGAAGACTATTTCTTCTTCATCTAAATCGGTGTCATCATTTTTTGTTGCTGGAAATGCTATATTATTCTTCTCCGAATTTAGTTCTTTTCGAGCCTACAAATTAGCTTAATAGGACATTAAATTTTCTATTAACTCTTCAACTTTGAGAGTAGAAAGATCGTTAGCTTCTTCAATAGCTAAAACCTTCCTTTTCTAATCTGATGTTAAAGAGCTGAGTATTCGAGAGACTAAATCAAAATCAGTAAATTTAACTCCTAATGCCATAAGATCGTGTTGGATAGTTTGAAATCTAGAATACTTGTCAACAATAGTTTCATTTTGCTTCATTTTGAATGAAGAAAATTGGTTTTGTAAAATTGAAATCTTGGTTTGTTTGACCTATGTTGTACCTTCGTGTGTAATTTGTAAGGTACGCGAAATATCAAACGCAGTGGTGCATAACATGACACGTGAAAATTCTTTTTTGTCTAAAGAGCAAAATAAAACATTCATAGCTTTAGAATTATTTGATGCTAAGGTTTTTTGTGCATCGGTCCAAGTGTTCATAGCAGTAGTAGGTGCTTCATATTTATCTTGTGTAGCTGACCAAATTTCAAGACCATTAGCTTCCATAAAAAATTTCATTCATGTTGACCAATATGCATAATTAGATCCATTAAAGAGTGGGGGTCGTGCTGTGGATTGTACTTTTTGAAAAATACTTGCCATATTAAAGTGATTCAAAAAACGTGTTACTGTTATTTGATCAAAACCTTGCTTTGATACCAATTGAAAGTCTATATGAGTGAATCGTATAGGATGTATATGCAAGTATATACAACTAACTATATAGTATAACTTGATAGATGATATTAGCAAATTAAATTAAAATAATCACACCAGGATTTTATACTGGTTCGGACCTCCCGTCCTACGTCCAGTCTCGAAGCTCGTCTACGCAATTTCCTTTCAACTCACCCTCACTTGACCCGGAGGAACAGGTTTACAATAGCAGAGCTTTTTTGTCAAGAATGTGTTTGACTATTAAGTACAATTGCTTCTAATATATATATATATATATATATATATATATATATATATATATATATATAAAAGAGTGAATTACAGGTATTTTGATTGCTTAGAGATCAAGTATAAATCAGTGTGTAAGAGTTAAGGGCGTAAGTGAGTAAGGTATTAAACTTCTCTTGAATTCCTGATTCTATTTATAGTGGTGGAGAGATCCTTTGTGCACTTGCAACTGTTAGTAAGTGCTCTAAGGTTGCTTCTCATGGTGATGAAGAGTTGCAGTGAAGAGAAGCGAACATGTCCTTTTGGGTGTGACAGTTGTTCTTTGAATTTACGTAGCCGAGTTCAAAATCAGACGTCTGGAAAATATTTCAGACGTCTGGTCTTCATATACTTTTTGTATCTGTTTATATTTCAGACGTCTATGTTCATTAACCAGACGTCTGGCTTTCATATATTTTTTATATCCGGATGCTTTTCAGACGTCTGAGTGTATTATCCAGATGTCTGATTCTTTCTGAGCTTCAAACCAAAAGAATCAATCAGACGTCTGGCTAGTGTACCCAGACGTTTGAATGTGTGCATGTTGCTTTATCTGTGTCTGTGTCATCCCCCTTCCACTTCTATCGACTTGAAGTCTTTTGATACTTCTTTTGAGTCTTGTTCTTGACTCTTTGGTGATGTTACTTTATCAACTACCTGTTAATATAGACATATATGTATATTCGATTTCCATTGTATAGTTGTTATCATCGAAACCATATAACTGATTTCCTAGCAGTTTCGATTTGAGGTAAGGAGAGAACTACAAATTTGATCGGCCATTATTTTTTCAAAGCCGCGGTTTCTAGTCATTTATTTTTTTCTCTGAATTGTGAAGGAAGATACGCGCTTTAAACGAGAAGAGAAGATAAACTAGGTTAACGCAATTCAGACGCTAGGGCGCTCGAGTACAATTAGTGTGGCTGGTTTGACTTTTTCATTTCATATTTGTTAAACTCCTCAATTTCATGACTCAACGACCTAAGGAGATAAGCGACCGAAGGAATTAAAGTGTTAGCAAGCTAACGGGGATGAAGTTCTACAACGACCTAACGACCTAAAGTTATCACGACCTAGCGACCTAACTGCTTAAGCGACCTAGCGACCTAACTGCTTAAGCGACCTAGCGACCTAACTGCTTAAGCGAGTTAGTGACCTAAAGCATGAAGCGAGTTAGCGACCTAAAGGGGTAAGATAGAGTAAGGTTGCATGCATACTACTTCTTCACTAGGTCGCTCACGACCTAAGTCCACCGAGCCGGCTTCCTATGCCGCTTCTCCCTAGGTTGCCACGACCTACCAACTTGTTCAAGTAACCAAGTGCAAGCCTGTTAAGCCGTAACCCACGCTCCATAGGTCTCTCACGACTTACGACCTAACCCCTAGGTCGCCCACGACCTATAGCACAGCTAGCCAAACCCCTAGGTCGTTCACAACTTACGACTTACCCTACGTCGCTCACGACCTATGCCTTGTCCAGAAATTTCCTATAAATACCATGCCTACACCACCGAAGAGGGGACCTTTTGGCTCACTTTTGGGAACGCCTACACTCTGCTGTTTTCTCAACTGATCCGACACTTCAAACACGAAATACGCTTCGTCGAACTTCAATAAGAAATCTAACACATTCGACATGGATTCAAAGAGTTCTTCTACATCAGAGTTCTAGCTACTTGTCTTAGTAGTGTTGTAATCGAAGATTGTTGTAAAGTTGTAATTGATTCAGCAATAAAGAAGATTAAAGTGGACGTAGGCTTAACTTGAAGCCGAACCACTATAAAACTGTTATCTCTTTAGTGTTTTTCTGTAATTTTTGCTTGTTTCTGATTCCCGTATCGACGGGTGGTGCTTTCACTTTTTCTCTACTTACACCGGGGTGTTAGCATTCAATTTTAGCGTTAACATTTTTGGTGCTTTCACTGAGAACCCAACTCAGGCTACTTTCGTCATTGCTTCACAAAAGTTTGTTGAAAGAATCTCTCTCAAAACCAAAAGTCTATCAGAGATTATGGCTCCTGGAAGAAAGCGCAGATCTACTAGACCCGGTGATGTCCATGAAAATACCGCCACTTCTCCTTCGTCAAGTCAAGCAGCACCAAGTGCTGGAATTACACGGGCAGAGTTGGATGCTGCAGTATCTGGGTTATACCAGCAGATGGAAGCCCAGAATGCTTTAATGCTTGACAGGTTGAATGCTTTGCTCGGAGCTAACCATCAACCAGTGAATAATGAAGAAAACCTTGCTGATGATGTTGATAATCCTGAAGAGAGGAATATTCCTCAAAGAGCAGCTAGCCCCGCCAAAGAATCACCTCACCAAGATGGAGGATCCAGACCGCAACCGACTCTCCGCGAAAGTTTGTCCAGGCAAGCTTTCAAGAAAATGGCTGAAGTCTGTCCCGCAGAGTGACGCAGCGGATATTACGAAAACAAATGAAATCGATGAAATGTAGCAATTGGTGGATTGATGAATACCAAAATGCCCAAATTCGTTGATCCGAAGATACCGAATTCTAGCTATCCTCGTCACGTTGATCGCGCACGATACCATGAAAGAAGATCTTCAATTCTTCAAGCGTTGATCAAGCGCACTTGATTCTGCGAATCGGCTTCAACAATCATTGATTCGAGCGCACTCGAATAACCGAAAGTGGAGATAGGAGATTACACTCAACTACCAATTTAGGATGAAAGCACACAACAATCAAACAAGAATTTTATTCAAAAAAAATCAACAACCCCTTTACAAGTTACAACGCACGCCTATTTATAGCACAGACCCTTAAGTCGTTGCCGACCTAACATTTCTTAAGTCGTTTCCAACTCAACAATCCCCACGACTCACCTTTAGGTCGTACGCGACCTAACACATCACATACATACTCACATGACCGACTCAATTTCATGCCGACTTATGACTCAAGCCTTCAGCGACTCACGGCTTAACTCCTTGCCGACTTACGACTTAACAATTTACAACACAAGATACGACTTAAGAAAATACAACACATACGAGTTAAACAAAGTAACGACCTCCGACTTAAGTACCATCGACTCAACGAATACAACGACTCAAGAACAGGAGCGACTCTTCTTAGGTCGTGAACTCGTTTGTAGCTTAGAGAATAACTCAAATGTTTCCTTTTCCTTCTGCTGCATTCTATTAGGTCGTTGCCGACTCAAGACCGCTTTCTTAGGTCGTTGCCGACCTAGAACCTTTGAACGACCTAAAAGCCCAAGCTTGGTTAAGTCGTGTTGCCTTCCCATGTGACTTGTTAGGTCGTGGCCAACCTTCCTTAACCCGGAAACGATCTAAACCTTCCATCTTAAGTCGTGAACGACTTAACTCCTCCTCCTTAAGTCGTGTACGACTTATCCCTTCTTTTCTGGCCTGAGCTGCATCATCCTCCCCTGGTTGAGAAAAATTCGTCCTCGAATTTGTAAATTCTTCCATATCAGATTGTTCATCTCCATAATATGGTACAAGATGCTTAATATTGAACACGTCAGAAGTGTACACATCCTCCGGCAGCTTCAATTTATAAGCATTTTCATTAATCCGTTTCACAACTTCTAAAGGACCAATTTTTCTGGCTTTCAACTTGTTAAGCGCCCACTGAAAAACGATCCTTCGTTAACACAGCATACACCAAATCACCCTCGTTAAATTCAACATTTCGTCGCTTCAAATCTGCAGTTTGCTTATACTTCTCATTGGCTTTCACCAATCGTTCCTGAACGATTTTACGACATTCAGTCAATCCATCAACAAAATCTATAGCTCGTTTAACCGTCCCCTTCGGTTGTGGTACTACTGCTAAATCCAACGGTCCCCTGGGTAAATTTGAATATACGATCTGAAATGGACTGAATCCCGTACTACGATTCACTGCATGATTATGAGCAAACTCTGCTTGGCATAACTTCATGTCCCAACTCTTCAGATTGTCCTTCACAATACATCGTAACAAATTTCCCAACGATCTGCTGACAACTTCTGTCTGTCCATCTGTTTGCGGATGATAAGCGCTGCTAAAGTTTAACTTCGTTCCCACCATCTTCCACAAACTTACCCAGAAGTGACTCAAAAAACGAGTATCTCTATCTGACACAATAGATTCTGGCAATCCATGAAGTCGATAGATCTCCTTGAAAAATAACTGAGCGACATGAACATCATCCGCCGTCTTCTTACAAGCAATAAAATGTACCATCTTCGAGAAACGATCCACCACAACATATATCGAGTCATTTCCCCTTTGCGTTCTCGGCAAACCCAATACGAAATCCATACTAACGTCTACCCATGGTTTTGTAGGTACAGGCAAAGGCATATACAAACCCGCATTTGTAGCTGTCCCTTTCGAAATTTGACAAACATGACATCTCTGAACAAACCTTTCAACTTCCTTCCTCATCGTCGGCCAATAATACGATTGAGAAATCAACTGCAATGTTCGATCTCTACCCACATGGCCTTCTTCATGTAGCTCCTTTATAATCTTCATTCTCAAACTACAATCCGTACACATAAATTCCCTTTAAACAAGAACCCATCAATCAACACAAATTCATCAGAACTTCCCTCCTTAACTTTCTCAAAAAATTTCTTAAAGTAAGGATCCTCTCCAATCAGTTCCCGCAATAATTCAAGCCCTGTCACCTCAACCTTCATTGTAGTCAACAAGTGATTCCTTCTTCTCAATACATCTGCTACACGATTCGTAATTCCCGATTTATGTTTCACAACAAACGTAAATTGCTGCAAATAGGCAATCCACGATGCATGTCTCGCTGAAATCTTATCCTGCCCTTGCAAATGCTTCAAAGCCTCATGATCAGTGTAAAGAACAAACTCTTTTTGAAATAGATAATATCTCCAGTGCTTCACAGCTTGAACAATTGCGTAAAACTCAACATCATAAGTGCTATATCTCAACTTAGCTCCAGATAACTTCTCACTGAAATAAGCAATTGGTCTTCCTTTCTGACTCAAAACTCCACCAATCCCAACCTTCGATGCATCAGTATGTAACTCAAACAACAACTGAAAATCCGATAAAACTAGAATTGGTGCTATCGTCAATAGTCTCTTGATTTTCTCAAAAGCAACCTCTGCTTCCTTTGACCACTTGAACTTCTTTCCTTTCATGCAATCGGTTATAGGTGCCATCACACTACTAAAATGTGGAATGAATCTTCGATAGAAAGATACCAATCCATGAAAACTCCTCACTTCAGTAATCGTCTTGGGTTGTGGCCATCTCCTGACAGCTTCTACTTTCCTTTCATCCACTTGAATTCCTTCTTTCGATAGAACATATCCCAGAAACAAAACACTGTCCGTCATAAACACACACTTCTTTGCTGCTGCATAGAATTTCTCCTGTCGTAGTATGAACAGTACTTCACGCAAATGCTGGACATGCTTTTCCATATTCCCACTGTAGATTAAAATATCATCGAAGTAAACTACCACAAATTTCCCAATGTATGGTCTGAAAATCTGGTTCATCACTCTCATAAAAGTACTTGGTGCATTCGATAAACCAAACGGCATAACCAACAATTCGTACAAACCTTTCCTGGTTTTGAAAGCAGTCTTCCACTCATCACCTGGTCTAATACGAATTTGATGGTATCCACTCATCAAATCAATCTTTGAAAACACAACATCTCCACTCAACTGATCTATCAAATCATCGAACCTTGGCATAGGAAATCTGTATCTCACAGTGATCTTGTTCAGAGCCCGACTATCCGTACACATCCTCCACGAACCATCCTTCTTGGGCACCAATAAAGCAGGCACTGCACAAGGACTCAAGCTCTCCTGAACACGCCCCTATTCTAACAGCTCCTCCACCTGCCTTCTCAATTCCTCATGCTCCTTAGGACTCATCCTGTAATGTGGCTTGTATGGTAATACTGCCCCTGGCACAAGATCAATCTGATGCTGAATATCCCTCAACGGTGGTAACTCCGTTGGTAACTCTTCAAGAAACACATCACTGAATTCTTCCAATACTGGCTTTACTTCTTCTGGAACTTCTACAGATTTCGTGGCTTCATGTCCAATCAACAAAAACACCTCTGGACTCTCTACTACTTCTTCAATAAATTCCTTCAAAGTCAACAAAGTTTTCAGCTCCTCAATCTCTTCTGACTTGCTTTCTTCTTGTTGTCTCTTCTTTGGAACTAAAATAACCTTAACGCCTTCAAACATAAAACTGTAGCTATTGGTTCGACCGTCATGTTGCACTGCTCAATCATATTGCCACGGTCTTCCCAAAAGTAAGTGATAAACATCCATCTCAACTACATCACACCAAATTTCATCTTTATATTTTTTCCCAATAGAAAATGGAACTCGAACTCGCCTGTCCACCTTCACTTCTCCTCCTTTTCTCAACCACGCTAACTTGTAAGGATTTGGAAGCTTCTCCGTTTTCAACTTCAGTTTCCTCACAGCTTCAGTAGAAATAATATTGTCACAACTTCCAGCGTCAATCACAAATTTACAAACCTTTCCCAAAATAGTGCATGTTCACTGAAAGATGTTACTCCTCAACCAACTAGCTTCTTCTTCTTGCTTCAGTATTAAACAAGACCTCCTCATCATTAGATTACATCCTTCATCTCCTGACGCAATATCCTGTTCATCCTCCTCTACTGGACTAGAATAACCTTCCCCAACATCCTCACCTTCAATTTCAGCAATCATAGTTCGTTTCTTTGGCTTCGGACATTCATTACTCTTGTGACCCACTTCCTGGCAATTGTAACACTTGAAACTGTTGTTGACCTTCGTCTTTGCAACTTCATTCACAACTGGTTTACTGATAGATTTAGGAACATTAGAGCTTCCACTAACACCCTTCACTTGATTGTTGGAATTAGTAAACACACCACCTCCATGCCTTCCCTGCTTCTCCCAAGCCAACGCTTTCTGATGTGCTTCTGCTACGGATCTAGGATCAAACATATTCACCATATCTTGAATTTGTATCCTCAACCCTCCAACAAATCTAGCAGTCAGCTGTTCTTCCGTCTCCATAATATCATTTCTAGCAATCAGTTGATAAAATTCATCAGCATAATCATTAACAGTCTTCGTCCCTTGCCTAAGATTCTGCAACCTCTGATACATGAGTGATTGATAATTGTAAGGTAAAAATGTAGCTTTCATCAATTTCTTCATCTTCTCCCATGATTCAATCTTCGACATTCCCATTCTCTCCCGTGTAAGTTTAGTTTGCTGCCACCATGCCAAAGCTCTCCCCCTCAACCTAGTAGTAACCAACTTCGCTCTTTTATGCTCAGGAACTTCTTTAAAGTCAAAAATCTCTTCAACATTAGATAACCAATCAAGAAATTCTTCAGCTACCATTCCACCCTTGAATTCTGGAATTTCCATCTTCATACCTGACTCCCATCGACGATCATCTTCTACATCCCTATATAAGTTTCGAACTCGGTCTCGATCTCGATAATGAATACTAGCTCTATCACCCTCTTCATCATAATCAAATGTACGTCTATATCGATCTCGACCATCAACATCCCATTGATCACGCATGTCTCTGCTACTATGTCTCTCTTCATCTCTATATAGCTCCTTTTAAGACTCTCGTGGAGTTCTCCTCTCTTCATGTCCACAGTCATGGTGATCTCTTCTTGACGAAATTGATGTATCTCTTCTCTCTCTAAAAGATTGCGGTGATACCCTCCTCGCTTCCGTAACCGATGGCGAAACTCTGTTTCCTCCATGGTTCGAGATTGGTGATCTCCTCCTTTGATTTTGATTCAAATAATTCATCAACTTCTCTAAGATTCCAATGCCTTCATCAAATTTCTCATTAATACGTTGTTCCATTTGCTCGGCTTCTTCTCTTCTATACAACGCTTCAACATTTTGATGACGATTAGCTCTTCTTGGCGGCATGATTTCACAATCACAAACGCTTCAAAACTTCACAATTCTTCTACAAATCGAACTTAAAAACAAACTTCACCTAGGCTCGGCTACTTCTCACAAGTATACACGGCCTACTCTTCAAACTCTCGGCTTAAAACAAGTGATGTACGACTCTACCCAACTCGGCTCAAATTCAAACACCTTTCCAACTTTGATCCAAAATGAAATGAATCGAAAGCTTCTAACTTGTTGCAACTTCAAGATGAACACGATGAACTCCAAACTTCAAACTCCTTGGCTCCAAGACTCGTCTTAGCTATGATTGGCTAAGTCAAGCTCTGATACCAAACTGACGCAGCGGATATTACGAAAACAAATGAAATCGATGAAATGTAGCAATTGGTGGATTGATGAATACCAAAATGCCCAAATTCGTTGATCCGAAGATACCGAATTCTAGCTATCCTCGTCACGTTGATCGCGCACGATACCGTGAAAGAAGATCTTCAATTCTTCAAGCGTTGATCAAGCGCACTTGATTCCACGAATCGGCTTCAACAATCGTTGATTCGAGCGCACTCGAATAACCGAAAGTGGAGATAGGAGATTACACTCAACTACCAATTTAGGATGAAAGCACACAGCAATCAAACAAGAATTTTATTCAAAAAAAATCAACAACCCCTTTACAAGTTACAACGCACGCCTATTTATAGCACAGACCCTTAAGTCGTTGCCGACCTAACATTTCTTAAGTCGTTTCCGACTCAACAATCCCCACGACTCACCCTTAGGTCGTACGCGACCTAACACATCACATACATACTCACATGACCGACTCAATTTCATGCCGACTTACGACTCAAGCCTTCAGCGACTCACGGCTTAACTCCTTGCCGACTTACGACTTAACAATTTACAACACAAGATACGACTTAAGAAAATACAACACATACGAGTTAAACAAAGTAACGACCTCCGACTTAAGTACCAGCGACTCAACGAATACAACGACTCAAGAACAGAAGCGACTCTTCTTAGGTCATGAACTCGTTTGTGGCTTAGAGAATAACCCAAATGTTGCCTTTTCCTTCTACTGCATTCTATTAGGTCGTTGCCGACTCAAGACCGCTTTCTTAGGTCGTTGCCGACCTAGAACCTTTGAACCACCTAAAAACCCAAGCTTGGTTAAGTCGTGTTGCCTTCCCATGTGACTTGTTAGGTCGTGGCCATCCTTCCTTAACCCGGAAATGATCTAAACCTTCCATCTTAAGTCGCGGATGACCTAACTCCTCCTCCTTAAGTCGTGTACGACTTATCCCTTCTTTTCTGGCCCGAGCTGCATCGCAGAGCCTTTAAACGATGAGGAACATCTTTCGGGCATGGTTCGAAAGATTATGAAAGAAAGTATGCAAAGGGAAGAAGATGAAAAGGAATGAGGGTTCGCTCCGAGCAAAACTCCGTTCACTGAAAGGATTCTAAAGGCGGAATTCCCATGGAAGTTTGTTCCCCCTACCATCCCAGCTTATAAGGGAACAAGCGACCCTATCCAATTCCTGTATAAGTATGACTGGCACATGACTGGTGCTAGAGCATCGGATGAGATCAAATGCCGGTACTTTCCGGTATACTTGGAAGGAGTGGCTCTACTCTGGTTCACAAAGCTACTGGTCTGATCCATAGACCAGTTCTCCGATTTAACTCGAAAGTTTAAAGAACAATTCAGGTTGTATGCTTCAAAGGCAAAGGATACTATGTCACTGTCTAGCCTGGAACAGAATCCCGGGGAATCTATTAGATCTTTCTTGAACCGCTTCAACATAGCCTTGGCTGAAGTGGACAACACAGAGCCATGAATGGTCTTGACTTACTTAATGAGGGCTATCGAAAAATCGAGTGAATTTGGGAAGTGGCTGAAGGTGAAAGAACCGAATTCGCTTGAGAAATTCTATAAGAAAGCTGATGAATTCATACGATTGGAAAGCCTTCAAGCACCGGCCAAGGTGGTATCGATAGAGGTTAGGAATAATAATGTTGCTCCAAATAAGAAGGAATCTAGTACTCAGAAGAGGGAAAACGATGGTGGGAAGAAGCAAGGAAATGCGAAGAAAAATCGTCCTTTTAACTTCACTCCTTTAATCGATACCCCAGAAAACATTTTCTTTGCAACCAAGGACACTGTCGAATACCCCACACCAGCTAAATTGAGGCTTGGGTAAAATACTGTGAAAAGTGGAAGATTCTGCCGATTCCACAATCAACCCGGCCATGATACTAATGAGTACCGCCATTTGAAGAACTTGATTTAGGAGCTATTGAAAGAAAATAAACTTCAGCAATATGTGAAGAGGAACGGGAACGACCCAACTTCTTCAACTCAGGGGCAACAAGTCCCTGTCCATCAACCCAGCTCGAGTAAGAGGGCGGCAGCGCATGAATCAGAGTGGCCTGTTATTAATGTGATTACGAGAGGTCCTTACCCAGCAGGCAGAAGCTGGGGCGAGATGGAAAGATATGCCCGTGCCTTGAAGTACGCACCAACAGAAGAAAGTATTTTTGTGTTGGAAGATGCTGCACCTTTGAAGCAGCAGAAAACTTTTAATGATGATATTGTGTTCAGGGCCAGGGACACTATGGGTGTTGAAGCTCTTACCATGGAATCCTTCGTCATCTCAGCAGGCATTAGGCCGGCTATTGTAAGAAGAGTGCTTGTTGATTGCGGCGCTTCTTGCAATATTCTCTTCAAAAAGACGTTCGATCAAATGAAAATTCCGATGGCTGATGTTCAAGCTTCATCGTAGAAAATTGTTGGGTTTACTGGGGAACCGAAGCAGCCAATTGGAACTATTGACTTGTTCGTGGAACTTGGAGAGGGGCAGAAAAAGGTGGTTTGAAAACAAACTTTTTTAATTGTTGATGAATCTTCTGCATACAACGCCTTCCTAGGCTGACTAACTCTTGCGGCATTTAAGGCAAGTCTCGCCCCGTGGTGCCTTACTATGAAATTCCCCATGGATAATGGAGTTGGTGTTATTAAAGGGGATCAGAATGCTGGGCGAGAATGTTATCTTATAGAGTTACGTGAAGTAAGGAAGAGAGAGATGGGAAAAGATGCGGCGGCCCCAGTCCGCATCAAAGAATCAACCTTGTAGCAATTATAGGGTGGACCCTGCACTAGCGAGCATAGTGGTGCACGAAAAGAAATGGATCCCAGAAAAGCGAGTGCAGGGGAGAATAGAGTGGTGCCAGTGGAGGTAACGGTGCCAGTACCTGTTGACCCGAAAGACCCTAATAAGGTGTTGAATGTAGGTTCGCAACTTAATGCGACGGTTCAGAATATTTCGATATCATTCTTGAAAGCAAATCTGGATGTATTCGCTTGGACTTATGCTAATATGTGTGGAATATCCCCAGAAGTTGCAGTACATACTCTGAATATTGATCCGAAGTTTATACCGATAAAGCAGAAAAGAAGAACCCAATGTCCTGAAAGGTCAGCAGCATTGAAGGAAGAGGTAGATCGGCTCATAGAGAATGGCTTCATCAGGGAGTCTACTTATCCAAATTTTGTTTCAAATCCAGTACTGGTTAAGAAAGCTAATGGAAAGTGGAGAGTATGCATCGAATTTTCAGATTTAAACAAAGCCAGCCCCAAAGACTGCTTCCCGTTACCCAGGATAGATCAGTTGGTGGATGGAACAACGGGGCATGAATTGTTATCTTTTATGGATGCTTACTCCGGATATAACCAGATCATGATGCATGAGCCAGATCAAGAGGACACGAGCTTCATCACCGATGTTGGTCTCTACTACTATAGAGTCATGCCCTTCGGACTTAAGAATGCAGTGGCAACTTACCAAAGACTTGTTAATGCTATGTTCAAACCGCAGATTGGCAAGACTATGGAAGTTTATGTTCAGGATATGCTGGTGAAATCAAAGAAGGCAGTAGACCATATGGATCACTTGGCAGAAATGTTTGCAGCCCTCCAAAAGTATGGAATAAAGCTTAATCCTTTGAAATGTTCATTTGGGGTGGAGTCCGAAAAGTTCTTGGGTTTCATTGTGAGTGCTAGGGGCATTGAAGCTAATCCAGCTCAGATTGCTGCCTTAAGAGAAGTGAAAGCTCCTAGAACGAAGAAGGAATTGCAAAGTCTCAATGGAAAAGTCGCTGCCATGAGTCGGTTCATTTCCAAAGCCACTGATAAATGCATTCCGTTCTTTGATGCTCTGAAGAAAGGAAGGAAAAACTTTGACTGGACTCTTGAATGCCAGAAAGCTTTCGATGAGTTGATTCGTCATATGGAAACGCGTCTAATACTTTCTAAGCCCGACAATGGTGAAGATCTTTTCGTATATTTGGCAATCTCATCTCATGCACTCAGTGCAGCGTTGGTACGAGAAGACGCAAAAATTCAGCGCCCGGTTTATTATATCAGCAAAAGATTCACTGGGACAGAGATGAATTATTCAAAGATGGAAAAACTCGCATATTGTCTACTGATTGCATCAAGAAAATTAAGGCCATATTTCCAAGCTCATCCTATCAAAGTACTCACTGATCAACCTCTGAAGAAAGTCTTGTTTCGCCCTGAGACTTCGGGTCGTCTTCTGAAGTGGAATATTGAACTTAGCCAATACGACATCACTTATCATCCCCGGAGAGCAATCAATGGACAAGCTTTAGCAGATTTCATCACAGAATGTACAGATAAAGGTGATAGTGAGGAAGTGGTGACTGATAAAACCCCAATTCGATGGAAATTATATGATGATGGTGCGAGAAACGATTACTGTTCCGGAGCTGGGGTTGTGCTTGAAACCCCCGAAGGGCGATCATTGTGCTACGCATTGAGATTGGAATTTCCTTCGACAAATAATGAAGCAGAATATGAAGCTCTTATTGCTGTCTTGAAGATTGCTAAAGAACTGAATGTCCAAGTGTTGTAGATCTTCAGTGATTCACAGCTTATTGTATGCCAAGTCAAGAAAGAGTTTCAAACTAAAGGAGGAAATCTTCCTGCTTACTTGTCAAGAGCCTGGGAACTTCTCGATGATCTTGACCTTTATACGATAAGTCATCTACCCCGGGAAGAGAACATGAAGGCAGATTCTCTCGCAAAGTACGCAAGCACCGGCGAAGCTCAATTACTAGGATTGGTTCCTGTAGAAGTCTTGTCATTCCCAAGTATTGATGAAATGGAGATTGATCGGATCATGACTGTTTCTCAAGAGCAGGAGTCGTGGATGACTCCAATCAAGGAATATCTGCTTAACGGATCCCTTCCAGAAAATTCAAAGAAGCATCAGAAGCTGTTGAGGAAAGCCTCAAGGTACGTAATGCAAGACGGTTGGTAGAACAGACAGGGATTCTCAATGCCATTACTCCGATGTGTAACCAAGGAAGAGGCTAAGGCAATTCTAGCTGAATTACATGAAGGAAAGTGTGGAGATCATTCAGATGGTCAAACTCTAGCAAAGAAAATTCTCCGTTATGGGTATTTTTGGCCAGACATTAATCGTGATGCTTCTAGCTACGCCCGGAAATGTGACCGATGCTAAAGATTTGCAAAAATTCCAAGAGCACCTTCCACTGAGCTAACGCAGATGGTCAGTCCATGGCCATTTTCTATTTGGGGAATAGATCTCATTGGGCCTTTGCCAACTGCCAAGTCCGGAATCAGATATGCTATTGTTGCTGTTGATTATTTTACTAAAGGGGCCGAATCTGAACCATTAGCTACTATTACCTCTAAAAAGATGATAAACTTTGTGACTAAGAAAATCATTTGCAGGTATGGTGTGCCTCAAAAGATAATCACAGACAATGGTACCCAATTCGAAAGTGAAGAGTTCCAGGATTTTTGCAAGCGATTCAAGATCCAAAAAAGCTTCTCAGCAGTAGCTCATCCGCAGGCAAACGGGCTAGTGGAAGCAGTAAACAAAATTATCAAGTCAACCATCAAAAAACAGTTGGAAAACGCAAAATGTGGTTGGGTCGATACGCTGCCACTAGCACTATGGGCATACAGAACTACCCACAAAACTGCGACTGGGCACACTCCATTTTCATTAGCATATGGATCAGAAGCAATGATTCCGGTGGAAATAGAAGTCCCTTCACACAGAAGAATTCATTTCAACCAAACCGAAAACGAAGAGTTGCAACTTGAAGCACTTGACTTCCTTGATGAAAAAATGGAAGAGGCACAGCTCAGAATCGCAGCTCATCAGCAAAAGATTGCCAGGCACTTCAATTCCAAAGTTTTCAATCGCAGCTTTGTGATAAGGGATCTAGTCTTGAAAAGGATCATGACAGCAACATGAGTGTTCGCGCCAAACTGGGAAGGACCGTATGTCATAGGCAAAAAACTTCTTGATGGCACTTTCAAACTGACAACTGTCGAAGGAGATCCAATTCCAAGAGCTTGGAACAACAATAACTTGCGTCCATATTTTACTTAAAAGCTTTTCTTAAATTTGTAAAATGATTATGGATGTATCATTCTTGCATTGTAAACCATTGTAAAAGTAGTATGAATGAATAATAAGAACCATAAAGTGCATGTAGGCCCAGTTCTTGGCCGAACCACTATAAATCTTGTGTTTTCTACTATTATAAAATGCCTATTCTATTTCGATATGTAAAGTACTTTAATTATATTGCTAAAATGTCGATTTAATATTGCAGGCCATTAAAACAAGGCTTACCCATCACAAGACCAAGCGATCCCTGACATCACTCAACAAACGAATGTTAAGCCACAAAAATTCCAGATTCAAATCCTATATAAGAAGTGCTTCAAGCAAACATTTAGTGAATCTGCCGGAGGTGGGCCCTTGCTAACTAATTATGATTGTTTGTGCAAACGAACATCCGATTAAGTAGCCTATGTCTGCCCCTGCGAACTCACTTAACAATGAAGTACACTTCGTTGGATAAAACAAACTACTTGCAAAAGAAAGGAATGTGTGCTTGAAAATGATAATCGGGAATCGCTGATATGAGCAAATGGCGAAAAGAAATGGGTGAGCAGGTAGGAAACGGCTAAAGACCTCTTCGGAGGCACATGCCCTCTTCGGAGGCACAACTCTTCGGAGGATAAAGACCTCTAACGGGGCATGCCAGAAAAAGAAAGTTCTCTTTCTCAACCAAAAAAGATTGGTGGAATGACCGGAGGCACCTTCCAAGTGGAAGGCACAGGGCCCTTGTTAACTAATTGCGATCGTTTGTGCAAACAAACATCTAATTAAGTAACTTGCGTCCTCCCCGTGAATCCATCCAACCATGAGAAAGGAACTTCCAGGCAAAAGCACTACTCGGAGGCACACATTTCACCGAGATTTGAAGTACACACTTCACAAGAGTTGAAATGTGAAAAGCCCTCTTCGGAGGCCCATTTCACCAGAGTTGAAATGCTAAAAGCCCTCTCCGGATGCACATATTTCACTGAGATTTGAAGTAGACACTTCACAAGAGTTGAAATGTGAAAAGCCCTCTTCGGAGGCCCATTTCACCAGAGTTGAAATGCTAAAAGCCCTCTTCGGAGGCACACATTTATCCAAGATTTGAAGTGCAAACAGCTCTCTTCGGAGACACACTTCACAAGAGTTGGAATGTGGAAAGCCCTCTTCGGAGGCCCATTTCACCAGAGTTGAAATGTTAAAAAACCCCTTCGGAGGCCCACTACCCTGCATAAAAAAAAAGAAAGGGAAAATCCCTCTTTGGAGGCGTACTTCTACTTTTAAGAAAAGATCAATCTCTCCACAATGAGAATATTTTTCTCCGAAGATTGAAGTACCAAATCAAAGCCTTCTTTTGAAGCCCACTTCGCCGCACAGGAGAATTCCCTACTTTTCTTTAAAAAAAAAGAGAAAGAGAAGACTTCTCCAATACAAGGCACATTCTACTAAATCAGAGAAATATTCCCTTAAAACGGAAAAATTCTCTAAAGTACGGATGCAAGCCTCCTTAAAATGGAAAAGTTATTCTCCAAAGAAAGAGTACAAGTCTTCTCGAAACAGAAGAGTTGTTCTCCAAAAATTTTCCAATGTGAAAGAGATTGCAATAAACCATGGTATGGGGGCAATATAATATAGTTACATTCATAAAAGCAATGCTCAAGCATCATACCACAGACTTACTGCAACATCACACAAAGAAAATAAAGAAACTTGTATGAAATAGAAGAATAAATGCATTCTCAAATAGAGACAGAAGTTTGTACAAGTAAAAGAATCATTTTATTCCATACTATGAAAATTTTATACATGTGCAGGTTTCAAAATAAAAGAATGCGGGGACCAGTACCCGCACAATCTCCGGTCAACACAAGCCTTTATATATACAAGTAGAAAGAAAAAACCAAGACGAAAAACATAGGACCAAACCCATCACTTCTTCTTCCTACCACCTTTGGAGCTCTCACTTGGTCGGATGATTAACTTTTTGGGTTGGCTTGTAAGAGTAGGGGAAGAAGGAGAAAGGGGTGCAATTGGATCTTCTTCTTCTTTTTCTTCGCTGGCAGAAACTTCCCACTTTTTCTTTGAGATTCCACGCTTCCCCTTCTTCCTTGAAGAAGATTCACTGCCCGGAGTGAAAAGTGCAGATAACTTTATGTCATCAGAAATAGTTTGCTCCGGAGTTCTTTCGCCTTCTTCAGGTTCCTCGGCCTTCTATTCTTGTGAAGCGATCGGGTCATCCAAGCCTTGAAGAGCTTCTATTTGCTCCTCTTGTGACCCCGGTTGAGAAACGGAAGGAGGAGTAATCTGAAGAGGCGGAGAGGGAACAGTTGGAAGAGGGGAAGTCTGATCAACACTTGGCGCTTTCACTACAGGAGAAGAGAAGTTACAATCAGTATCTCTCATAAAGAGAGGAGAAAGTGGCGCGTCAAGATTTAAGTAATAATCAAAAAGTTCATCAAGCTCATGTGAAGTAAACAAGCAGCCCACTTGAGCAAAATCAGCATTGAGGTTACCTGGAGAAGTAGGCTTTATTACGTCAATTCCAAAGTCTTGTACTTTAGTGCTTTCTTGAGTCTCATCTCCAGTGTGAGCGGTTGAACTTTCAATGACAGCTTTAGCAGGAGGTGGAGAATGGGAACTGGAGCCAACAATATCGATGTCGGCTGAAATCAAAGGTTGAACTGGGTCGGTTGAGGTTGCCTTCTCTAAATGTTCACCTTCCGCCATTCCGCCTCGCTCTTTAGCGAGTTGCTCCTTTCCCCCGGCAAGAGTAGCACATGCATCATCATTTAGATAGTGCACCGCTAAATCTTCTTCAGCATATCCAGCGCCTCCAAGCATATCAAGTGCGGCTTCCCACACTTCGGCCAAAGTGATTTAGTACTTCGGACCCAAAAACGAAAGGCTACCGCGCCCCAAGACACAGTGTATATAAAACTCGAATAAAGTAGAGCTGATATTGGCATTAGTTGCCTTATGAGATTCTTCGGCTTCTGCTTTGCCGGCGATAGCTTCATCACGCTCTTTTTCAACTTTAGAAAGTCAAGTTTTAACATTGCAATTTCCATGTCCTGAGAGCTGGTTTTTTCTCGCAACTGAGCAACGTCGGTTCGGTAGCTTTCTACAACTCTCTGCTGTGCTTCAAATTTAGCTTCAACGTCTCTTTGTCCGGCATGAGCATCTCTCACCTGTTTCTGAAGCACTTCTTCTTTTTAAGAATAAGAAGTGGAAGAAGTGGCAAGCTCCTCTTTGAGTTTCTCAATTTCCGCTTCAAGCTTCTCATTGTAAGCGGCAATGCTCTTCATCTCTGCATCATGCTGGTCGAGAGTTTTCTGCCACTCGGATTTATCATTTTCCATAGTCAGCATGGCTTCGAGATTTGCGCGGTTTACTCTTTGAAGTTCGTCAACAAGTTTTTGCCAACCAGACATTCTCTCAATATTGAGTTTGACGGCATCAAGGTTTCGCAACGTAGCTTGGTTGTCGATTGGGACCAAATCAAGATCAAAACGCACTCCTTTTAATCACCAATGCGGAGACCAACTTTGAAGAGTAGCCGGACCCTATCCAAATTTATACGAAAGCCTACTGATGATCGTTTGAATATCATCTCTTTGAAGGGCAGGGGAGCCGGAAGGGATTTTCAAAGAGATGGGAGCAGCGGGCATTTCAGAAATTTCAGATGTCGGTTGTTCGCTAAGTTTGGCCCGTTTACTCAGATCCTCAGCGATATGACTTTTCCCTTTGTCATCACGAGATTTTCGTTTGTGAGAATCATCCTCTCTCTGGGAAGAATCATGTCGTTCATCCCTTCTCCCGTAGCGTTCTTCATAAGCACGCCTCTCACGAGCTTTTCTTGCAGCTCTTTCTTCGTCGGTCTCCCAGAAGGAAGGAAGATACTTCTTGGGGTCATAGGAGCCACGTCTTCCGTAGAGCTGGAAGTCATCGTAGTATGAGCCACTTCGCCTCATTGGAGAACCTAAAAGTGAAGAAGAGACAAAACTTAAGAATCTTTGAAGTAAAGAAGAAAAGAGCATATAAGTGCCGAAAAATCCTAAGTGTGTGTAACGTGCAAACTACGCGCGTCAAACTACGAACCACTCCTCGGTTGGGGGGTAATGACGAATTTTACAGCAAGTGCCAACTCTTGGGCTGAGGAGTTTGTTGCAAGACAGATGTCGCTTCAACTACTGGAGAAATAACTTTAGTAGTAGTGGTATCGTCTTTAAAGAGCTCCTGTGAAGTAATCATCAAGTCGCTCAACCCCTCAAAAATTTCGTCACCATCGTGCCCAGCGGGACCCTTCCCCTCAGTTCCTTCATCAGCAGTCTTCCCGGATTGCTGAGGAGGTTCCTCCTCCTCAGTGATCGGGGCAAGTGAAAATTTGCCGGATGACCCCGCAACGTCAATAGAAGCAGAACACTTCACCACTGAAGCCTCGACAGTAGGTTATTTCGGTGTAAGTTCTTCGACGGAACCTGGGGCATCTGATGTCTCTACTGGAGAATCAGGGACTTCATGAGGCTGAGTAGAACGAGAAGAGTGCATAAGTCTGAATTGGTGCAGAAATTCGTCTTTTAGCAAAAATTTAATACTTCTTTCCTCAACCGCCACGACACTTAATCTTTCAAAAGTCGGCTTATGGCTTGAATCTTTAGAAGGAGGAGGAAGTGCTGTAAAAGTAAAGAATGAAGTAAGCACATGACAACTCAGACTCCAAAAACTCAGAAATGGAAAGAACAGAGATAAGAAATCTTACTTCCTACTCTCCAGATGGCGTAAAATCCTAAAGGGCAACGAACGAAGAAGAATTGATTCAAGAACCCATGGGCGCTTTCCGAAAGATCGACGATCAGTCTACGGTTCCTGGCGCTTCTCATGAGTGTGATAGAGGGATGATCTTTGTTTTTTGCAAATGTGCACAAGAAGAAAATCTCCTCAAAGCTCGAAAGACGATCAAGTGTCCTCCTGAATAGTACATACAGTCCCATCAGGATGGCGTAGCCATTAGGATGCAATTGGAAGGGAGAAATAGTTAATCGGAGAAGGAGTTGTTGAAGAAAATCATTAAAAGGAGGAATAGCTCCACTCAAGCACATCTGGCGATTGACAGCGATAAAACCGAGAGGTGGCCTGTTAGCAGTATCGCTTGGCCCAGGAAGTAAAGCATGTACTTCAGCAATACCAAACTGAATGCGTAATTGGTTGAACACCCGTTGATTCAGGGTAGTTGAAGTCCTTTTCGGGGGATCATCCAGTGGATTGGCTATCGGGAAGGCCTCTCCAGCTTGCCCTACAACTTCTTCTTGTCGTGAAGTCATTCTACACAAGGAACTGGATATTCAAATATGAAGGTGCATGTTCCCTAAATGTGTGAAGTGTTGTGAAAACTAGTAAAACGACAAGCAAATATAACTGAAATTAAACTAATATGCATTTGTCAATTATAAAGTTTCAGGGCTTGTTGTTTTGGGTACAAGTGCAGTGTTGATGCATACAAATCAGCTTTAGTTGATTAGTTTTGCTTTGCTTCAATACTTCACTTGAATTTGGTGATTCATAGCATTTCATTCGTAAAATTCCTTTAAGTTGATTATTCTTTATCGACTAATCTCTCATTCGATGTGGGCAATCAGTGGCAGTATATTCGCCCAAGTTTTTTTTTGTAAATGTTGTATTTAACAGGTTATTAGCATTAAAGATAATAAAATCTGTAAAGGAGTACAACGAGTTCAAGCAGTTCATCTCGGCAGTTTAAGTTGAAGATTCAAGTTAAATGCTGTCAAATTTTTGCAAGTAATCAAACTCAAGTGACTTAACGTAGGTCAAAGTTCCATTAAGTCATTCTGTTCAAGTCAAAAAGTTCATTGTTCATGCATCTACAAGTTAAAGTTAGGCTTCAGGTCAAGACAATGCAAATTTGTCTAAGTATTAGCTCGTCCGCGACCTAAAAGGTTAGGTCACAAAAAATTAGTTCGCCCAAGTCATGATGCGACCTAAAGGTAGGTCATTAAAAGGGATAACTCATCCGAAGAAACATGCCATACGTCATAAGTCGCAAAGTTCATAAGTTGATTAAGATAGGTCGGTCTGATTTCCTTAAGTCGCAAATACATAAGTCGCTCGGTTTCTCTTAGATCGCAAGGCACTTGGGTCGTTCGATTTATTAGGTCGTTCGATTTCATAGCTCGGCAGTATAACATTATCTCCCATTAAAAAACTCTAAGACCTGTCCTCCACTCAAGCGCTGCCACGCGTCCACCACCTCACATCACCAGAGGTACAACGGCATAACCTAAAATCCATTAGCCCATTAATCATCTCCCTGTCTCCTTCGAACTTCCAAAACCTCCTCAAAAACCCATAATCGATTCCAAAAGCTTTTACACTCACCAAAATAACTCCATAAAAAACCCTGGGGCGATTTGTTCTTTTTGAAAGCAATCACCAGCGATTCGACGATGATCAGAAGGCAAATTGGAACATAATCTTACAACATGGTGGCGAAAGTTGTATTGAAATGATTATGGAGGGATCGATGGTAAACATGGCGAATAGATGATCGCAATTACCTATGTTTGCTGTTAGAATCAACAATTGAGGATGAAAAGGAGGGGATTTCGCTTTAGCTTCGGAGCTCGGATGCAACAATGGCGACCGGCAAGGTGATAAGTAATAAAGTGAGGGGGACGAAGCAACTTAACAATTTATAAAGGAAACGGGAGAAGAAGACGAATGGGCATGCGAGTTAGCAAATCTCCTAGGTCGCTCATGACCTAGCGGAATTAGGTCGAAGCACACGACCTACGACATAGGCGTGTACTTCGAGGGGAAAATGTTAAACTCCTCAATTTCATGACTTAACGACCTAAGGAGATAAGCGACCGAAGGAATTAAAGTGTTAGCAAGCTAACAGGGACGAAGTTCTACAACGATCTAACGACCTAAAGTTATCACGACCTAGCGACCTAACTGCTTAAGCGACCTAGCGACTTAATTGCTTAAGTTACCTAGCGACCTAACTGCTTAAGCGAGTTAGTGACCTAAAGCATGAAGCGAGTTAGCGACCTAAAGGGGTAAGATAGAGTAAGGCCGCGTGCATAGAAGTTCTTCACTAGGTCGCTCACGATCTAAGTCCACCGAGCTAGCTTCCTATGCCGCTTCTCCCTAGGTCGCCATGACCTACCAACTTGTTCAAGTAACCAAGTGCAAGCCTGTTAAGCCATAACCCACGCTCCTTAGGTCGCTCACGACTTACGACCTAACCCCTAGGTCGCCCACGACCTATAGCACAGCTAACCAAACCCCTAGGTCGTTCACAACTTACGACTTACCCTAGGTCGCTCACGACCTATGCCTTGTCCAGAAATTTCCTATAAATACCGTGCCTACACCACCGAAGAGGGGACCTTTTGGCTCACTTTTGGGAATGCCTACACTCTACTATTTTCTCAACTCATCCGAAACTTCAAACACGAAAGACGCTTCATCGAACTTCAAGAAGAAATCAAACACATTCGACATGGATTCAAAGAGTTCTACATCAGAGTCTAACTACTTGTCTTAGTAGTGTTATAATCGAAGATTGTTGTAAAGTTGTAATTGATTCAGCAATAAAGAAGATTAAAGTGGATGTAGGCTTGGCTTGAAGCCGAACCACTATAAAACTGTTGTCTCTTTACCGTTTTTCTTAATTTCTGCTTGTTTCTGATTCCCGTATCGACGGGTGGTGCTTTCACTTTTTCTCTACTTACATCGGGGTCTTAGCGTTCAATTTTAGCATTAACAATATTTTTTATTATCATTAAATTTCCAAAATATCTCGTTCAGTATCGATCGAAATCTCGAACTCTGAATCAGACATGCCGCCAGGCATTTATAAGGTTTTACCCGTATTCCAAACGCAATGGATAAGGTGCCGAGTCCTAATTGATCGTATGGAGAAGATAGTTTTTTTAACCCAGTTATAAAATTGAATTTTCGATTAAATTTTCAGCGCGTTTATATATCGTACGCTCACACAACAACTCCAAATGCTACGAAAATTGAAATCCGATAATAATTCAATATTACGGATCCAATGGAACTAGTTTCGTCAAAATCCGAGATTGTGCCTCGGAAGGCTATTTTAAATTCAATTTAAACGATATATCCTTAAAACTGAACAAATTAGCGTTAAATTCAATTTTAAAACTTTTATTATTCTCAGCACTATCAATATAAATTTACAAGCCTTTAAATTATTTTTAACAGGCTTAAAATTCCAGATTCAATATTTTACCCAATTTTAAATTATTTAATAATTAAAGTATCAAAATAAATGGTGATACTTGAATTCAAGTTAAAAATTAACTTTTAAATATTTAAAATCAATTAAACATTCCCATTTCAACTGCTCAAAAATTGCGGGTCGTCACAAAATGGTTTATGATAGTTTTGGTTAATTAGCATTGAAAATAATTATTTTTAAATTAATTAAGTTCAAGTGTTTTACTTCTTTATTTTAAAATAAATGCTTTAGTTTATTTTAAATAAACTTAATGTTGTAATTAAGAAGTAAATCGAAAAGATTAAATGTTTAAAGTTAATTAACGGATAATTACTTTGTGTAAATTAAATTAAAGCTATTTACTTTGTGTAATTACATTTAAGGATAATTAAATTATGTAATAATTAATTAATATGATTAATCTGAGGTTAATTAATTAATGTGTTTAATCAATTGAAGGTTGATTAATTTATGATAAGTAATTATAGGCAATTAATTACTTAAAGATAATTATTTAATTAAAAGGAATTAATTAATGATTAAAGTTTATTTAATCAAGTGAATTTTAGGATAATTACTCAAAATAATTAATTTGTGATTTATTAATATAAGTGATTAGGATAATCACTAATTGTAATTAATTAAGGATTTAATTAATTAATGTAATTAATTAGGGACAATTAATTAAATGGTAATTAATTAAGAGTTAATTAATTTACGTAATTAATTAAGGATAATTAACTAAAGGATAATTAAATAATTAAAGGTTAATTATTTAATGATTTAAGGTTAATTAATTTATTAATTAAGGTTAATTTATTAATAATTAAAGGTTAATTAATTTATTATTAAAGGATAATTGAGTAAAATGATTTGTAATTAATCGATATTAATTAACCAGAATTAGTAATTTATTCATAAGTAAATAATCTGATTTAATTTTATCAGATGATTGATTGATCTTACTTATGGATGTTTGGGTTGCATTGAATGCTTTGAATGGTTTGATATCTCTGCTGTGTGATGCTTTGTGATGTGAATTGTTTTGATTTGAGCTGCGATGAATATAATTTATTTATCTGTGATGAATTTATATTAATCATCTGTGAATCTTTGAATAAAGATAAGCGTTATAGGATTATACCGCTCATCGATATTGTTGTGATTGAATCTGTAATGATTGATGATGTTGCACTATTGTGTAAAACCCCTGGACTACACTATACACACAAAAATATGGATTTCACGAGGAAATCATTTAAGTCACAGATATTCTGAAAATATTATTTTGTTTAAAGGTTATAGTTTGAATCCAAATGGTTTTGGAAATGGAATTGAATTGAATATGAAAAGCGTTTAAAAGGGAATTTTCGAAATCGAAATTTAGTTTTGAATAAACTATATCGTGTCAAATATTATTTGAAATTATTTTGGAAATCATGGTTCGAAAGGTTTATACAATATATACATATATTTGTATTTATATTTATATTTAAAACTATTTTTAAATAAAAATGGGGACCCTCCCTTTTCTTCCCCCCTTTCCCGCTGAACCTTCCAGTCAACCATCCCCTCTGCTGCAATGTCCTTCCTCACCTATTCTTGTACCACCTTCTGCCGTTGTCCATTCCCTGTCAACTCCTTTACCAACCACCATCCCTCTTGTCAGTGCCCAAGTCCAATCCCTGCCACCACCCACCACAACTTCATCCCCTTCAGTTTCTCTAAACCTTCCTACCCCGCCGGTGCTTCCACTTCCACAACCCCAACTGACTTGGAATTCTCTTTTCAAAGCTAAACCAATCAATGCTGGGAAATATGAACCCCGCGACTTTCAACTGAAATTTAGTGGTGATGCTCTGGTACCACCTGATGAAGTAGTTAAGGCAGGTAACTCGATGTGGAAAGAATACCTGGTGGGTTTTTTTCTTGATAACCCTTTGCCGTACTCTACTGTGTTGTATTACCTTAAGAAAGCGTGGAAACTTCGTGGATCCATTTCTGTTAAGTCAGATGGATTCCTGTTCCTGTTTAAATTCACTAATGAAGATGATAGGAATAGAATCTCTGAAGCTGACCCTGTTGTTATGAGGAATAAACTATTTATTGTAAAACCATGGGACGAGAATGTTGGCAATAGTTGTGGTAGTATCAAATCTGTACCTGTTTGGATTAAGTTAACAAGCATCCCCTTGTTTGCATGGTCTCCTTTGGGTATAAACTGGTTAGCTGCAAGAATTGGTAAACTACTTTGCATGGATGCCTCGACTGAAAAATTTGAAAGAATCACCTTCGCCAAATGTTTAGTTGAAGTTACTCCCAAGTATGAACTGCCTGAACGATTTACTGTTCAACTGCTTGATGGTTCTGAACAGGAAGTTATAGTTGAGTACTTATGGAAGCCTGAAATATGTACTTTTTGTAAGGAGTTTGGGCTTTGGGTAGCACCTGCAAGAAGTCAGTAGTTGAAGAGAACGTTAAGAAATGTGAAGAAACCGAACAACAGAAGAGTGGTGAAGTGAAGCAACACAATGAGAATAAAGGAAAAAACTCAGGCAAACAAGCTTCAGTGAAGCAAGTGTGGCAAAAGGTCAATAGGTACAGGGGAAAAAATTTAGATGTTAGTAAGGAGATGGAAAATAAAACAAATATAAACACAGTAGCAGAGGAACTTAATGAACTTGTTGGAAGTGAAGGGAACAGTTATAGTTTGGAAGTTATTAAAGAACCAGGGGATGTGGAACAAGTATGTAATATTCAAACACAAAATAAATTTAATGTGCTGTAGTATGAAGAGATTGAGCAAGTTATAGTAGATATTAATGAGGTGGAGGATGGAGAAATCAACCCAGATGACATTTGTGGTGAATTTAATAGAGATATCACTCAGATTAATGCCAATTTGAATGACATTTCTGTTATTAATAACAAAATCCCAGTTTTGGCTACTGATAAGCAACATTTACAAGTTGAAGCAACTACTACCGGTAGCAAAAACAAGGAGAATGGTAACTGTGTGTCAGTTATGCATGCACAAGCTGATACTTATGACACTGAACAGGATAAAGCTTGGTGCACTGCAATTGAAACATCCATAACACAACTTATTCTTTCAAACCATAGGCCTGACTCGGTTGTTCAGCCTATAGTTCCTACACCCTACAATTTCTCCATTGATCTGCCCGGTTGGCCATCAAACCTTACCCTACCGCAACCAAAGCCTATTCCAACCAAAGACCCTCCCACCACACTTCATTCCTCTCCTTTCAGGCAAATTGAAACAATATCTCTGTCTGCTCAGAGAAGAAACAAATCCACCTCCCAATAATAATTTTTTTAATGAATAAAAAAATCGCAGCATGGAATATCAGAGGAGCGCATAGCAAAATTAAACTTGATCAAGTCAAAAATTACATTTCTGCTTATAACATTGTCTTTTTGGATTGCTTGAAACAAAACTTAACCTCTTGTTATCCTCAAAAGCAGCAACTTACATTGATCCAGCATGGGAATTCCATCACAACCTTGACACTGCTTCTTATGGTCGAATCCTGATCTTGTTTGATCCTAAAGTAATTACCCTATCCCCTATCCTTTCAACTAGACAGTTCATCCATCTTCATGTTTTTGAAACTCTTTCTCAAACCTCTTTTTATGTCACCTTCGTTTATGCCGATAACTCTGTTCTTTCACGTAACAAATTCTTCAACTCCTTGCCTCCACTACGTCAGTCTTCACATCCCTGGGTTGTGCTTGGCGATTTCAATTCATGTTTTAATTTCACTGACAAATGTTGGGGGAACCCTCTTACCCCGACAGACATTGCTAATTTCAACTTATCTATTGAACAATCTGATTTAGTCATGGTTAATAGGTCTGGTGCAAAATTTTCATGGAACAATAGAAGTCGTAGTGGAGTTCGAACGTTCACGACTATTGATCATGCTTTCTGCAACATCCAAGCTCTCCACCTCTGGCCCACCTTATCTGTCTTCCTCCCACAACCTATATTATCTGACCACTCTCCACTAATATTAACCCTGGGTCCCCATTTGCGAAAAGAAAAAAGAAGTTTCAAATTTTTTGATGCTTGGCTGAAGCATGACCACCTACTTGAATTAGTTTCTCAAGTTAGCAATGAATTTATTTGCTATGGTAACCCCATGTATAAGTTTTGCAGGAAGTTGAGAAGAATCAAGCAGGAAATCAAATTGTGGGCCTACGCAACCTTTGGAGCTGGCAGCCTTCTTCCCACAACTCTTAAGGAACAACTGAAGAAGCAACAAGAATACATGATGGAGCATCCCCATGATGAGCAAGCAGCGGCTGAAGAAAGCAAACTATTTTCTGATGTTAACAATGCCTTATGCTTGGAAGCTAACATGAAGAAGCAGCAAATGCATGCCAAGTGGTCTGTTGAAGGAGACAAGAACACCAAGTTCTTCCATGATGCTATTAAGGTCAAACATACAAGAGATAACATATTTAGTATTCTTGATGATCAGGGTAATCACTGTGACACTGTTGAAACTGTTGATCAAGCTTTTGTTAAATACTTCTCCACATTGCTTGGTAATGACTCTGGGTTCTCCCCTGACCTTGAACGAATCTCAACAATTACCTTGCCTACTATATCTCCCATGGCAGCTCTTGACTTAATAAGGCCAATAACTAATGATGAAATAAAAGCTATGTTATTTTCAATGAACAAACATTCTGCAGGAGGGCCTGATGGTTTTAATGTGTCTTTCTTCATTGCTTCTTGGGGCGTTCTTGGTCATGATTTTTGTCAAGCAATCCACAATTTCTTTTCAAAATGCAAACTGCTTGGGAAAGTGAATAGTACTAATATAGCCCTAATACCTAAAGTATACCCACCAACTAGTGTCTCTTCGTTCAGGCCGATATCCTGTTGTAATGTCTTATATAAATGTATCACAAAAATACTTGCCACTCGTATGATTAGTGTAATGCCATCAGTTGTCTCCTTGAACCAGGCAGCCTTCCTTCCTACTAGAAGCATTCTTGATAATGTTCTGCTGACACAAGAACTGCTTAACGGTTATTCTAGAGTTAATGTGTCTCCTGCTGCCACACTAAAAATTGACATATCTAAAGCTTATGATTCTATACATTGAGCTTCAATTGTGAGGATCATGGCAGTCATGGGGTTTCCCAAAATTTTTGTGTCATGGATATATGTGCGCATCTCCACCCCTACTTTCTCTGTTGTTTTGAATGGTAGACCAGTTGGGTATTTCAAAAATAGAAAAGGAATTCGACAGGGAGATCCCATATCTTCCTACCTTTTCTTGTTAGTTATGGAAGTTTTCACAGTTGTGCTTAAAGACAAGTACACTCAGAAGCTAATCAAGTACCACCCTAAGTGCTCTGCTCCCCAAATTCAATCATTGATGTTTGCTGATGATGTATTGTTATTTACTAAACTAGATATTCCCTCTATGACCGGAATTGTTGAGGCTCTCCATTCCTTTTATTGCATGACTGGTCTTTCTATTAACAAAGCAAAATCTTCCTTGTTACTTGCTGGGGTCAGTGATAACCATGCTGCTGCCCTTCATCTGCACACTGGCTTCACCAACATGGACAACGACATGAGGTATATTGGACTTCCTTTACTCACCAAAAGAATATCTAATGCTGACTGTGTTCCTTTATACAATAAGATCACATCTGTTATGGGTGTCTGGTCTAATAGGCAACTGTCACAAAGTGGAAGGCTTGTCCTTATTAAGTCAGTTGTTTTTTCATCTTTAGTCTACTGGGCTAGGTGCATTATCCTTCCTACCAAGCTGTTGCACATGGTGAGGTCAGCTATGCATAGATATTTCTAGACTGGTAGCATACACAACAGGAAGTTGATCCCATGCTCATTCACTAAATTTGAAACTCCAATTAAACAAGGGGGGCTAGGTGTTATTAATGCTAGTAAGTGGAACTGTGCAGCCATTAGTACCCATTTTGAAGACCTCATCAATAAAAGAAGCAGTGTTTGGGCAAAATGGGTTTGGCAATTTTACATTAAGAATAAATACTTTTGGTGCATGGAGATCCCCCAATGCTGCAGTTGGATTTGGAGGAGCATTCTGAAATTTAGAAATGTTTTCCTCCCTTTGATACAATATCATGTTAATGCAAAATCTGATGTTAGCTTCTAGCACGATCCTTGGCCGGGTAGAGGTTTCATCCTTTCAAAAGTTTATGACTACCTTCATGTTCAACAGTCTGGAATTCATTATGATGCTAAAGCCAATGTTTATGTTCATGATGGGAATCTGCAATTGCCAAGCAATAGTAATCAAATGATCAGGCAATTATGGTCTGAGGTTCAAAACAACTACAGCAATACTAATCAAATGCAGGCAGTTACTTGGGACTCGAGGCCTCACACAATCAGGGGTGTGTACACAAATATTTCTGTGTATGACACACTGCCTTCTTCAAAATGGTGCATAGTGATCTGGTGTGATGATTCTCCACCAACCGATAACTTGATGCTGTGGAAAGTCATAAACCATGCTCTACTGACTAGAAGTAAATTGAAGTATTTTGGTATGGCATGCACCTCCTTATGTCTTTTCTGTGATATGCATGAAGAAACCACTGATCACATTTTTTTTGATTGCCCTGCTCTAAAAAATGTTATAGCCAGAGTCAGTTCCACTACTGGTTTTAATCTAAATATTGGGGGTTCTGCAATGATATGGAGTATCATTTACGAAGCAACAAGGTGGAGGAAGTTTGAGACTAGAATTTTGGTTGTATGTTTCAAAAAATATCTCATTGCTGTTTGGAAAGAAAGAAACACTGCTGTTTTTGATAATCTCAGAAGGAAGAATGAATTACTATGGCAAGATGTTAGGAGAACCACTCATTGGCAATTGATGAATTGCAACACTAAAGTTCCTGACTCGTTGATCATTGTTTGGAGTTGAAGTTTAGTTGTTGTTTCTTCAATTGTTTTATTTTCCTTTTATTTTTTTATTTTTTTTCCTTTCTTCTCTCATGTACTGTCCTCTTTTATTGTGTTGCAATAAAACTGGTAGGGGTCCAGTCAACCTCGCTGGCTTTGCCAAAAAAAAAACTATTTTTAAATAAATTGTTTTGGGAAATTGAATTTAATTCAAATTAGAACCTGTCGATGATACGGCAGTTCGTTGATTTTCGAGTTTATACGTTTAAAGGCTATAATTTGTGTATATTTGATCGGATTTTTCCGAAACGAAAACCCTTGTTTTTCAAATAATAATAGCTTTCATATAAAGAAAGGATTTTCAATTTGTGTTGAAAAGATTTCAAGTTTGAAATGGAATTGTTTTGAAAGCTATGATTAAATCTTTGTGAAAGATTGTTGAACTTTGTTTTGAAATTGAAGAGGCTCTTAAAAGTGTATCTTTTGTATAAAAGATTTGAAATTGAAATGATTTTGATAGCTATGAATGAATCTTTGTGAAAGATTGGTGAACTTTTGTAATGACCTGATTTTTCGATTCCCGAAAAATCGAACCATTAGGGTTAAAAGAAGAAGAAGGTAGAAGAAGAAAATAGAACAACGTTAGAATCTCATAATCGCAACGGAATAAATACAATATATAACAATAACTTTAAATACAAAGAAATCTGTACCGATTTATACATTACATCATCAAAGTACAACTCAATTCAATAATATAATAAATATCAAAATGCTGGATAGTTATACAAACTTGTCCTCAAAATTGTATACTCAACGGAATAAATATCAAGTACGAAAGTACGTCTTGCCATCCAGCTCGTCTCCTTAACTCCTTAGCAGTCTATATCCTCTATTCCATAATACTCGGTCTGACCCGAGCATTATAGTTAAATAACAACCGAGTCAGTCAGGAAAACCAACGTGACAAAACATGCTCAATTGGGTTATTAAAGTTTTGAAATCATTTGAAATCAAAGGTATCTCGTAAGACCACGCCACAAATAAACATGCCGGGTTTTTATGTTACGATAACCAAAATATTTCTTATAAAATCCTCTAATATTATAATAGTGTCTACATACAAATACTTATTCAAATAGCCAAAATTGTTACATTATTAAATTCATGCTACTAGCCACAAAGTGGGTTCTACAAACAAAAACCGTAAAAGGCGCGTAGGGAAAATGAATTTCCATCAATTGTAGGTCTATTGGGATACCGTCCGTCACAGTACGTGGTCTAGATCATCGTATCGAGGATCCACCCTAAATTTTCTGCAACATAAGACCGGTGCTACCCCTTACTGGATAGTCCGAATAAGTTCACCCCGTGGTTGGGATCAGCAACCGCCACACAGCCGAATATATAAAGGGACATCTAGACAGGGGTGACCTTACCCTAATTGGTTGCTAGCCACTTAGCCTTGTGTGCACCTCCCCTGTTTTAGCCATTCCCGGTTGATGATACTCGAGGCTATGCTTTACCTTTTTAGCACACAATCATTTAGAATGCTTATCGTCCTCCTAAGGATGTTCCGAAAGCATTCGGCCATACAAGTCGGTTCCGGGTTCGAACGAAACCGAAGGCACTACTCCTAATGCATCCATTTCGGAATCACCCTCAGGATTAGTAGCGACTAGCCCTTGCACTTCACTGCTCCATCTTCGACTCCAAACTCTTGTCTTCACACGAAAACATTCAAACCGGATCAAAGTGGTTTTCGAAAAATTAATCCCGATCCCGGTCTCTTCGAAACGACCAGCTCATTGGCCAATATTGATAGTCGGTTATTTAACTATCAAATAACATTCACAAGCAATCATCACGCCATAATAATGTAGCGATCCTGACTCGACCTTCGAAAATCGGCACCGAATACGACACTCATATTCAAATGCCGCAGATCCAAACGTTCGAATCCGAACTGCGCCGGAGCTTATAACACAATTAAGTACAACACGGCCACTACAAAAAAAAGTGTCTTTTATAGTGGCATATAGCCGCTATTAATCACAACCATAGCGGTTTGATAAGCGTTGTATATCTACATGTTATAAAAAAAACTGTTCAATATTTATAACACAAAATATGCCGCTATGGTTGAGCTTATTTTGATAAAGGAAATTCGCCGCTATGGTACGTTAATTCAATAACTCGTTATAGCCGCTATTATATAGCTAAATATCAACGGAACTGGAAATCTTTATAACACCATTTTGCCGCTATAAAATATTTATTCAATACCGGTCATTTCACGCTATTAGATCAACATGTTATTGTATTGATAAATTCTTTTACAGCTCATATATGCCGCTATAAAAATCGTAGATACACTTTTCAAGAGCTATGCCTATATATTACATTTTAATAATAGCAATCAAACTAAATCTTCATAAACGAATAAAGATTATAATCAACAAATATAACACAAGAGCATGCTCAAAAAGAAATGTGATATATTTTTCATTACAGTGTACAAACATTAAAGCAAGTGCATAACCATTGAATAAAACATAAGCTTACAGCCAAGTTAACACAGAGAAACAGAAATTAATGTCAATTTAATAAGTGTACAAACATTACATAGTACAAACATTATAGCAATCCTTCCAAATATTATAGAGTACAAACATTACAGAGTTCCAACATGCAAGATCTGATCTAGTTGCGTACTAAGGACCTTGCTTCCTTCCAAATAAGCCAACGAAGTTAACATAAAGAAATAGAAAATGTTAAAACAAGTGCACGCTTAGATAGAAATGTGATATATATTTTTCATTACAGTGTACAAACATTAAAGCAAATGCATGAACTGCATGAACTAGAAACTACAATGAGATGTACACAACAGAGATGAGATGTGACAGTGGTAATGCAAGAAAGCGGGGTGGTTTGGAGATGAAGAATGTTGCAGATGAAAGGTAGTGGACTGTTGAAGTGTTAGAGGAATGGCAAATGTAGTTGGATGAAGTTTCAAGTGGCAGATGTCGATTGGGGTGATGAGCTTGATGTTGCAATTTTGAGATGAGGAATGTTGACAGTGCTAAAGTGGCAGAGGAAGGGTGAGTTGTCGATAGTAATGGCAAGTGGAGGTGGCAGCATAGTTGTATGTGGTCATGTTATGATCTGGTATGCAGGTAGGAGGTAATGTGGTAACTGCTATGGTGGAGATGATATGCTGTATGCTAGCTACTGATTTATTTATGTTGTATGGTTTCAGGTTGGTGTGCAAGAGGCAGAGGTAAGGGAATGTTTCTTGATAATAGGGGAGTGTATGTGTGAAGTGGTGATAATAGGGGGAGTTGTTAGGTTGTGTACTGTAGGAGGTTGGTTAATGTGAAGTTTGATCTGTTTGAACTGTGCAGGTGGCAAGTTTGTGACAGATTTGTTATTGGAGATGTGTGATAGGTGTGTCAATGACAAAGACAGTTCAGGGCGGGGACAGCAGTGACTGTGAAGTACTGGAGGAGAAGGAAGTGATATGATATGTGGAGTTGCAAGTTGGGTAAGGGTGTTTTGTCGCAGTTTTCAACTTAATGGTTTAGTTAGTATTTCAAGTTAAAGGAAGAAATCATTCAAGATTTGAATTCGAAATCTACACAGATTAATATATAAATAATCATATATGTTGATTTCAGAATCTATACCTGATCATGTAAAAGAATTCCACTAATTCAATGCACCAATGTTTCCCAAAGAAACATACCATTTTCTTCAACTCTGGTTACTACGATTTGATGTGAAAACATCGACATAAACGACCTTGAAAATCTGCAATACTACTCAAACTGTGAAATCACTCCCAAACTGCATCACTCAGCAAGCAAGTTCAAATTCTTTCTGTCTGTTTTGTGTTCAAGGAGGATAAAGAATTGTTTTGTGTGTTAACTAGTTAAAAAGTACATAAATATTACATCAAATCTTTACTTACCAAATCATCTGCCAGCCGAGTCATTCATTTACGACTGCATGTGTGTGAGTCGTTCATTCATTTCTTGTAGGTGTTTCAACTTGCCAATTTTTTTGTATCCATCCAAAACACTTGCAATACCTATGTGATCAACATATAATATTAATTGCATTTTATTGATATTTAGAATAAAGTGGTTTAATATATATATTATGTACAAGCGATTTTACAATAGAATGACAAAATCTAGTATACTTTTCAAGTTACAAATCGAAATTCAATCAGCAATTATACTATCTACATTTGTAGAAAAAACATTTACCTCGGTATTAACTGAGGCTTAGTGTTAAATAACTAAGGCTGACATCCTCAGTTAAAACTGAGGGTGATTGCCTCATTAAAACCGAGGCAACATTTACACAGGCTAGATGACTTTCAGATACTCTTGAAGATGAAGGTAATTCAATCATAAGTGGATGTGCATCACTATGAGCATGTTCTATGAACTAAGAAGCTGCTTAAATTTGATATCGCAATGGGGATAATACCTATCATAGCCGAATTCATGTGCTTTCCTTTTAACCTCATCTAGTATAACATCTTCTTTTGCAAATTCACTTGAAATAGTCCCCATTTGTTGGATGTATATCTAAAAATTAATATAAATAGCTTCATTGGTATTGGGATTCAAACTCATGAGCTCATTTATAAATTGGAATTTTCAAATGGAAATAAATGTTAATCTTTCGCATTAGCAGGATTCCTACTTGTGATCTCATTAGTAAGGCTATTCTCGGAACTTCATGGTCAAACTGAAAAAAGGGGTGCCCTATTCCAACTATCTATAAAGATAATTTGTTTTTGAAGAAAAACTTGAATTAAATTATAATAACATCAACTTACATTGTACGCAAGTTCGTTTTAAGACACAATTCTATATGACCTTCAGTCATATTACCTACCCTAGTTTTATAAAAGTCTCAAAAAAATTTATTTTTTACCTTCTGTGTTTTACCTTTTGAGATATAACCTAAACCATATATATTTTGTGTTCTTTCAAAATTGTTTCACTCTTCGAACTAATTAATCAAATTATAAATAACCAGAGTAGAATTTGCAAATCACAAGTAATCGAAATTATTGCAAATCACAAAATGTCTAAATTTCAGGAAGCTAAATAGCGCTACATTGTTGTTACCCATACGAGTTTACGGCCGCAAGCTTTTTATTATGCAATTAACCTAAGCCTATGTTTTCAAATCATGGCCCAAGACAATGTAAAAGTATTTTCGTTTTCAGGCTTGAGTCTGAATTGCTAGAATATACAAATCAACTTATACAACGAACAATTTCAAGATTTGGGGTCCTGGTCAGAGTTTACCCAATAATATATTGCGGATTTGTTGCTAAAATACATATGTTATTATAACTTATCTTTTACAACATTAATGTAACCATTACAAACTTTTTACATTGTTATTTTTGAAAGCAAGCATTAATTGTTGCATTACTAAACTTGTAACAGGTGCCTAGTAGACAAAAGTTTACATCACGTTTAACATTATTGTTATCATTACTAGAGATGCAACAAAATGAAATATTAAACAATCTAGATCTAAGAAACTTGAAATTAATAATATAGCCATGTTTATAGCACATATTAAAGAAGGAAGACAGAGTAATTTAACTTGAAATTAATAATATAGCCATGGTCTAGAAAGTAGTCCTACTTTTTTGCCGAAGAATTATTGGGTTGGATTATCTGATGGAGTTCTACAAAAGTTGAACGAGCTAACATGAGATTGGCAAGAAACAGACAAAATCGTTTATATTAGAATTGGGTATCAACATGTTTGCAACGAGTATTTTAAAATATAGTACACTTATGAGAAAGAAAAATTGGTAGAAAATTTATAGCACTAACATCGAAGGGCTAAAAGATGGGCCAGTGTTTGTTGATATAAAAATGCTCAACACTGTGCAAAATATCATTTCACCTAGAAAATTAGTTTCAATGGAAGGAAGATGCCAATGCTTCCTTAATTAATTACATTTACATTTTAGCTTTGAGAAACATGATGGTGTTTTACCTTTCTCAATGTTAGGAATAAAAAATTACTAACTAGGCAACAGTTAGCGGGCTTCATAAATCATGATAAATGCTACATTCAATATATTAGATTGTCTAAAACCAAGTTTTAACTGTAATTGTGATCAAATCATGCCGAGAATCAAGGTAGTAATCTACATTGGAGACTTCCACCGTTGGCTCTGCAATGTGGCTTCCAACATACTCTCTGCCGTAATAGCCCTCTTCTCCATTTCTGCAAGCAAAGACATTGCTTCTTCATACTTTTCCTGCGTAAATCTGGAAATGGGGATAAATCCATATAATTCAACTAAAAAACGCAAGCTAGATGGGAATAAATGGGGACATATGCCCCGGTCATATAGCTTACAAGCCATATAAAGAAATAGCCATACATGGTAAATCCAGTGTCATGTGCTTTCCGTGCATTATTTCAATGCTTTTCTTCCCAATGTTTGGTTTATACATTACTCCACGTGGTTAGATCCTACCTTCTCGAGTTTTGAAGAGACAACTATATATTTTCATATATTTTCTACAATTTGATTTTCAGGAAGTATTATCTTTGAAGACTAAGGCTAACTACTTGATGACTAAGGAAAAGCACCCAAAGGTTGAAGATCAAAATTAAAGAAAAGTCGCCTTACTTGTGCAATCTCCTTGATGATGACACACAATTTATTTTTATATAAAATTACTTTGAATATTTTAAATACAAATACTATGAAAATCTTTTCAAAAGCGTATCTCAAATTTTTACAGGGTTTCAGATGTCTGGCTGAAATATTCAGACGTCTAAATGAAGATTTTTTTAACCATTAACTTTCTGCTTTATGCTCTGTTAGAAACAGTCGTCTGAAACTAATTTTCAGATGACTAAACAAAAAATTTGATGTCTGAATGTTGGTTCTAGACGTCTCTAAAGCATTTTTTCCCTTTTAAAGACGTCTGACTACTAATTCAGACGTCATATTGACTGTTACAGATGTCTGAATAAGGCTAAAATTGGATTGCTTTCTTTCTGTTTCCAAAATGTAGAATTTCAAAAGTCTGATGTTTGAATTCTTGTGATAGCCACTTTTAATTTTAAACGGAATTTTGTTTTGAAAGGTTATCTTCTTCTCCAATAGTTGCATCTTTTCTAATGGTTATTACTTTTCAAATAGAAACTCTCACACACTACAAGTAAACATTATTTTTGAACTTTTGACCTTACCTTACTACTCTTACTCTCTCTACTTTCTATGCTTTATATTTTCCGAGATTTCAATAACATTCAAAACAATCCTTTTATTTCCTAAATATCCACGTTCAAATCACAATCATCAAAGAAGATTATAGGAAGGGTTTACTTAAGGTGGCTCATCACTGTTATCAAAGAAAACAATTAGTCAAATTTACTCAATTTTAGTGAAGTCAAAGTTGGATTATAGAAAGGAATCTGGAACTAGACGTAGGACGGGAAGTCCAAACCAATATACAAATCGATGGTGCAATCTTTTATTTACTGCTTTTTTTAGCTTGGTTATATAACTAGTTTAAGTTATATTATTCATATTAGGAGATCCTTAGCGCTCTTTCACGCACCAGCATGGAGAACCTATGCTTAGAAATTAGTTGAAAATCCATCCCACTTATAAACCAACAGTTCAAGTTTTGAGCTTCGTCTAGATTTACCATAGTAATTTGTGCATTAAATAGATTATATAAAGCCGTGGGTGAAAATTGTTCCTTCAGAACATTATGGATATAAGATTGAACTGCATCGAGTCAACCACTCTGCATCTAATCTAAACATCACTGATGCAGCATATAAATAGCAACTACAAAAAAAATTAAAGATAAGAATGTACTTGAAGCTCATGAGCAATAATTTTCTGTTTAGCAGCATCTTGTTCAGCGAGTACACGAGCATCTTCAGTCAGCTTTTGTTCTTGTTCCAACATCATCAAAACCTACAAGAGAAAAATATGTATTCATCACATTATCAAGATGTAATAGGAAAAAATTCAACAACAAAAAAACCTTAATCATGGCATGCTCTTGTTCTTGTTTGTCCCTGAGAGTCTGCTGCAACTCTGATGCCATCTGCTCCAATTCTTCAACCTGTACACAATTATATTGAGGATTAATAATTGTTACTATAGATGTCCCTAAAACAATTAAGTCAATATGCATTAAGTTAGGAAAGGAAACCCTTTAAATCATTTTGATTTCACTTATTATAATATATATCCAAGTGGGATAGCAATATAAATGGCTTTTTCTAATTCAATTTTCTAACATTATGTGAAGTAAAATTTAAGAAAAGCATTCCAATACTACAAACTCATTAAAGTGTGCATAAACTTTTACATCTCATTATATGATACGATTAAGTTACAAATTGGCATAATTAATTCAATGTCCAGTCATTTTCAATGAAAATGGTCTTTATTCAATACCCAGTCAACCCCAATGAAAACCGTAAACATTTTCTTGATGGTGGAAATTAATTTGCCTTTTGTATAAGTGATTTGAGATTATCGATGTTCCATAGTAAACTTTAAAGAATCAGAGGCATTTTAGAAATGCTAAAAATAAGCTTATGTGATAGCTATGTAACAAGTAAGGTCATTGTCAATAGCAATCCAATATGATTTCTGGAGATTATGATATAATTTTGCAATAGCTGTTTATCGATTTGACTTTGTCTAGCAATGAATCGGCAGAGACATGAGCTTTATTTATAAACACACTTATTGTTAACTGAATAATTACAAAGAATTACTACTTTGAGTATAGTGTCTTCTGCTGTTACAAGAATTACTTTGCTGTGCCGTATCCTGCTCATGAAAAACAGCTAATAAACCTATCAAATAAGACAAACGAATTGTTTTCTAGTAAAACGTAACCTAGAAATAGTAAATAAAATAGTTAATAAACATATCCAAATGATAAAATCATAACCTAAGGATAAATTTTTTTAAAATCATAACCAAACAATAAAATCAAAATAAAAATAATAATAAACATAACCTATAAATTTCTAACCTAGAAATCTGAGCAGATGATTTAGAGTTCTGGACGTGTCGACTTCGAAACTGCTGAAGAGTGATGAGCAGAGATGGCGAGGTGGATCAGAGATCGAAAATGGAAAGCAATAAGCGACTAGGAGGGAAATATAACTAGAACCCTGAGCATATGATTTAGGATAGGATGCGTATACTTCAAAACGGGCAAAGCGCGCTAAGCGAAGCTAGCTAGATCAGAGATCGAAGATCGGAGAGGGCAAGGGATGAGCGATTAGGAGGGAGATGAACTGAATAAGTGTAATTTTGGTTTTGGATGGAAGATGAACTTAATAATTATTTTGAGAGGGAGACGAAAATTTTGGGAGGGATAATTTTCTTTTTGGGCCAAAGCATTACGTGGTAAGAGTGTACGGAAGAGAATAAATAAAGAAAAAAAGTAACTAGCCACGCTAAACAATAACGCTTCAGAATAATGCGTTATCGAATGGCGTTATTAATAACATACTTTCTTGTAGTGAGCGAAAGAAAAAGAATAATATCATATACAACATCTGATACAATATCCAGATACAATGATGACAGAATAACTGATACAAAAGAGTGATAAAATAGATATCGATATACATCAGAGATATGATACAGGAAATAGCAGCGGAAAAGACAATAGATAACACCAGCAGCGGATAATCTCCATCTCCAAGGAACCAATCCAGAAATAGCTCGAACTCCCAATAACGATGCACAAAGATAAGCAAATAGAGTCCATATCCAAAGATTGAACTAGCTCCAGATAATCTATTAAACTTAACCATCTGAAAACCCAACTCTAGACTGCCCGTGTGGAAAAATTATGGGCACACAGAGTTTAGGAAAGGAACAATAAACTCCAGGTCAGTCGTGGGACTGGTATGAGTAACAAAAAAAGACAGTTTATCTTTAAAACAAACCAAAGAAATATTTTAAAATAGATCCGCAATGTTTTTAGAAAATGTAACTACCATAAGGCCTCCCGCCACACACAGCATGCAAACGCAGAATTGGAGGAGATTTCTCCCTACGATAGTCAAACATGCTTGATATGCAAATTTATTTGATATTATTACTATAAGTGCAAAGTGCAGAAAACATTTTTAAAGTATAATATAAATCTTAGCCAGCATAGAAATTTTGAACTATACCTACTATAACTACCATCTAAACAGTGGTGACCACCATAAGTACTTGGCAGGTTCTACAACTAAAACCGTACAAGGTGCGTATTGGAGTTTGGATTTCCAACAAATGGTCAGGCCAAGGAACTTCCCATTGCCACAAGGGTACGCCTCTGAAGGGACGCCCCGAGAACCTAACCGGATCTCTGCCAACACAAGGTCGGGTTACCTCTGAACAGGTAACTACTGACAAGAGTATGCCATCCCCCGGTCGTAACCGACCTTTATCCCGGGATTCACCAACAATCACAAAGTAATAAATTTGCAGCAACCACATTGGTTAAGTATCTGGGCTCCATACCATGATACCACCTCCATCCAGAAGGAAATGAACATACCCTCTGGGGGCGCTATCCCCAAATAACCTTGCTGCATCCTTCGTGTTTTGACCATTACCGGGTTGTGAGGTTCGACGAACTCTCATCCACAAAGCTACGCTTTTAACAAAAGCCAGGCTTTAATCAACAAATGATCAGCGGCACTCAGCATGCCACATTACCAAGTTGGGAATATATTACTGATAACCTTCAACTGCATAACCTCTAAGCTCGTACGACTTAGAGAAGGATGTTAAGCTAAGAGAATAAATTCTCCGCCACCAATAGATATGTATTTGAAAGAAATCTGATTTATACCTCAAAATGTAACGTCGGACATACAATCCATACCAGTCTGTTCTGGGTTCGAACAGAACCGAAGGCACTTCCGAAGAAGCCCTTGCAAATCCGGGTATTTTAAATCCCAATTGGATTCCCCATCACAATGGGGGCTCAAATCTCTATACCGGGGCCAGTCGGTGCAGAGACATCCGACAGGTCATCCTTTCTCTTTCAAAAGTATCCGGTCTTCACCACCGGTCTTCAAATGCTATCCATAACGACGTATCATTATTCGGAATGGGTTATATGACACAAGGTCCTCTCCCAGCTAAACCGAATAATTAGTGCAATATTTAAAAACATATGGATAATGGCATTTCAATTAAGTCACCACTTTAAACCCAAAACTTCTCCTTTTAATGGGTTAAACCAATTACCATTTCAAATCTTTAAACAAAAAGATTCATTTCACAAAGTTCACCCGGTTTCACAAAGATCCATTCACGGATTTCAAAACAATTTCCATTTCAACTGGATTAACTCATTGAATCTTTAAACCAAAGATTAACTCATAGTTTTCAAAACTCGTTTCCAAAGATTCATCCATAATTTGGAAAACCATTTTCAATTCAAACTTGAAATTCCTTTGATACAAATTGGAAATTCATTTCTTATACGAAAGCTTTAATTATTTGAAACAAATAGTTTCGTTTTGGGAGAACTGATTACAATTTACATAAGTTAAAGCCATTGAAGTATAAAATTTGGATTTAAATTTAAATTTCCCAAAACAATACCTTTTAGATGGTTAAAAACCCATATAAATACCTTTATAACTTATATAATCTTTTTAGATCAAAATTTCCAAATCATTGAATTGAATTTCAAATATTGAATTCAAATTTAAATCAAATTATTTAAATTTCAAGTTTTTATTAAGTTATTTAAAATAACTTTTATTTTTGAAACTCATTTTCAAAAACTCTCAATTCCAATTCCAAACTATTTTGGATTCAAGAATTCAAACTTTAAAATTGTTAAAAATCTGTGACTTAATCGATTTCCATGTGATATCCATATTTGTGTGTGTATGTGTAGTCCAGGGGTTTAACACAATAGTGCAACAACATTCAACCATCACAGATCAAATATAATAATATATTTGATAACCAGTATAACTTATAACGCTTATCTTTCATACACAGAATATAGATTAATAAAAATGAATGAATTACATCACAGATAATTAATTACATTCATACTAGATAAATAAATTACAGATCACAAAAAAAACAAGAATATATCATAAAACATCACATATCAGGGACATTAAACAATTCAACCATTCAATATAATTCAAACATCCATAGGTAGGATTGATTTAATTATCTGATCAATTTAAATCAGATTAATTCCATGAATAATTTGCTAGTCATGGTAAATTAATAATCAATTAATTACAAAACATGTAATAATTTATCCTTTAATTAATCAAACCTTTAATTAATAATTAATCCTTAATTAATTATTCTTAATTAATTACAATAACTAATTAATTACTCCTTAATTAATAATTATTTTTTAATTCACTATCATTATTTATTAACCTATAATAAAGTAATTATTCTTAAATTAATCACCTTAATTAATTTATCGCATTATCCTTAAATTAATTTTTTGCTTAATCACTTGATTAATCAACTTTAATCATTAACTATTATCTAATTAATAATCCTTAATTTACAAATTAATCATTCCTTAATTAATTAATTTGATTTAAACCTTTAATTACTTATTTAATTAATCCAAACATTAATTAATTAAGTAAATAAATAAATTATCCATTTCAATTAACTTAATAAGCAATGAATTACAAATCATTATTACTTAAGGTAGAACTCATTCTTATCAATGGTTTAATTGTCACTTATCAATATGTTTTATAACATATATTTTTCAAATTTACTTCCAAATCTCATATTTAATTCAAGATTTAAAATGAAGTGCAAAATTTTATCTTAAATAAAGTTTAAATCCAATTTTTAAACCTTAAATTTACATGTTAAAGGAATACTTTTGTTATAAAGAAATTTAAAGAGTTAGAGTCAAATTTTCTTTAAATTCACATATTAAAGTATACTTTAACAATTTAAACTCATTCAAACATTTAAATTTATAAAACTTATTTTATTTCAAAATCTTGATTTCCATATTTAAATTTAGGTCCAGGTTTCAAAATTTGATTCGACTTTTTAAATGCTTCCTTTCCAATTTCAAAAACCATGTTATATTTATATCCTTTTAAATCCAGTTAAATACTTAAACACCTTTAAGTTATTAAACAATTTAATAATTAAAAAACTTATTTAATTCCAACCAAGTTTCTAACTATGCTTGAATTTATATTTAAAATCTGATTTAAATATCAGTTTAAAACTTGATTTAAAATTTTAAAATTTAATTTAAAATTCAATAAAGGAGTAGGTTTTGTGTAAACCTGGAAAACAACTTATACCCGAGCCCTATCATTTCCTACTTCGATTCCAACGCAAAACACTTCGAGCCCAACACAAATTTGCTCGAGAATCACTCGAGGCAAATCTCGCGAACAATCCCAGCTCCATCCCCCCTTCACAACACTTCCAGATCCCAGCACTAGTGCACGGTGCACTTGCACGGCACCGCCATCCATCTCCAGTCGACGTCTCATCGACGAGCAAGTCGACGTTCACCAAAGCATCCACTCCCGACCTCCAGAATTTCCATCAACCTCTCGTAATCAAGATCGAGCTCGAACTTGAACCCTGAAAAATGAAGCTGGAAGTCCTCCCAAACCTAGAACGGCGTCGTTCTCCACACCCCGACCACCATAAAACATGAAACCCTAGCCGTTCACTCCTCGACACTCCCTCCACCATCTTCCTGAACCATGTCGAACTCGATCGTCTGTAGACGGAAAATGAACCAAAACTCTCGACACCAACAAAACTAGGTTTCTAGACCTTTCGATCTCGCCGCCGCCGCCACGACCAACTGCACCGCCATTCCAATATTTTTCCTAGAGCCCCTGTTCACACCCCCACCTCCAGGAGGAAGCTCGACTATGACAACTCAAAAGATCACCCGAAATCACCAAATCAAAGGAAATCAGGCAAACCCAAACTACTCCTTCACCCTTGATCTAAAAAATTTGATTCTTGCTTTAAAAATCATGTTTTAGTACACGAATTCAATCCACACACCTGAGTTCATAAATTATAAAGTTTAAATTTTTACTTATTTAGAGTTATGTTCAGTACTCTTGATTTCCATAGATATTATGAAGTTGTTTTTAATGGAATAAATTTTTAAACCTTAATATAAGCTATCATAAACAATTTTTGTTTTAACTCTAAATCCAAATAACAAGTAGATCAAGAGGAATTGATTTTAAATCAAAAATCTCGCTTAGAATCTCAAATAGAGGATGTTTATGTAAACACAGCCTGCAACATTATGACCATTTTTCAAACATACTTAGAGAATTACATATATATATAAACACACATATTCACAACTATAGGTACCACAGATTTATACTTTAAATTGTTTTAAAGAAAAGTTACCCACATTGCTTTTAGAAAAAGAACAGAGCTCTTCTTTTTGACACAGTTTTGAAATTGTTTGCTGAAATCTTGCTTCTTTGCTATATAGATTGAGTTGATTTGTATTGTTAAAGTTGAATCTTTTTGCTTTAGTTTGTAGATGATGCTTACATCAGTTCTTTGCTTAGGTTTGAGGAAGGAACTGAAATGAGGTTGATATATACAAAAGAAAGTTCACATGTGAGATTATATTTTTGTTTGTACAGCAGGGTATATATTATTTTGTACAGGTTAATTATATTGTTTTGTACAACATCATAGATATCTTTTTACTTTGCTTGTTGACTTCGACTGATAAAAAATATGTTGTGTTAAAAGATGCAAATATTAAACGCATAGTACTTTATGTTCTTACTTCTTTCCTTCTTTAACTCGAGCTAAGATGATGTGCTATGGTGTGCATTTATTACTACGTACTTTATGTATACAGATATAAAGTTGTTTTAGTCAATGTTACAAAATTTTGTTTGTTCATAATTATCTTTATTTGTTCATATATAATTTGTTTACATACTTGAATGTATATTTTTCTTCTTGTCTTATGGCTTTGTGATATAAATGAAGTTCTAAAATTAACATATCATTTGAATTTATTTATGTATTAATTTTATTTTAAATAATTTTTGAAAGACTTTATTTTAAATTTTCAAACCATAGCTTTCTTTCAGAATCCACAGATGTGTGTGTGTGTGTGTATAAATAAATTTAAAATAACCATTTCTATTTATATTAAAATCTATTTGTAAATACATTACATTATAAACATTGTTTAAAAATAACTCATTATTAAATTAAAACAATTTATAAAAGAAACTATCTCTTTATTAATAAATAACATATTTTATTTGAATTTGGAGAAACTCAAATCGATAAATCGATTAATCTCACAATTTTTATTCAAAAAAAATTAATTTTAATTATCAATTAAAACATAATAAAAATACGAGATCGTTACAGATTCCCCTCCTTAAGAAATTTCGTCCTCGAAATTTGCCAAGGAGATAACAAAGATAGATGAAGAATGTTTCATCAAATCAAACTGAATATCTATTCTACATTTGGCATACCAAATCAGAATATCAATAATAGATATGAGAACAAACTCATTTAATACTACACAGAATACTTGGGTTATCCGGATCTACGAAATATGAAGGAGCATTAGTTAGTTCGAAGGATAACTAACCGTTCGTAGAATAAATCGGGGCCCAACGGAAGAATAGACAAATGGATTTGATCTACCACAATTCTCAAACACTAGGTGTGGATTCCAACATAGGTAGGAATATCTCAAAATATATACTAATTTGTCCTTCTTCGGACTTCGATCTACCCAAGAAATTTCAACAGAATTTTAAATTTGATTTTTAAACGAAATCGTTTTACCAATTCAATTCAAATTTTAACTTCATATTCTATTAAGAAAATTTAAATCAAATTAAAATTTCCAATTTAAAATTTTCAATTTCCATTTTATTCATATTTATTAAAGTTTAAATCGAAAAACTGATAAGAAACCGATGAAATACGAAGTAAGGATTTCCTACAACGATTCGTAGGGCCACCATCACACCGAAACTTCTTCTGGAGCTGTCACGAAGCAATCAAAGAATTTGGGAAGAGGAATCAAAAGAAATTGATAGAGAAAATTATTTCCACTTTCGTGGGGCATTGACCTTTTATAGTCGTGTTCCTCTGTCCCCTATCTCGTTCACTTCTTGCACTCATAACTACTATCGGTGAATAGTAAGAGAGTTTACTGAGGCATTCAAACGGATATCTTAGGGATTACTCACTCTAGGTTATGCTTCACCCTATCTCTAATGATCTACTTAATGTGTTATACTCCTGAGATAAAGTTTTAACTCTCAGCTCTGATACCAATTGTAGCGATCCTGACTCAACCTTCGAAAATCGGCATCGAATACGACACTTATATTCAAATGCCGCAGATCCAAACGTTCGAATCCAAACCGCGCCGGAGCTTATAACACAATTAAGTACAACACAACAGAAGAAAAAGAATAATATCATATACAACGTCTGATACAATATCCAGATACAATGATGATAGAATAACTGATACAACAGAGTGATACAATAGATATCGATATACATCGGAGATATGATATAAGAAATAGTAGCGGAAAAGAAAATAGATAACACCAGCAGCGGATAATCTCCATCTCCAAGGCACCAATCCAGAAATAGCTCGAACTCCCAATAACGATGCACAAAGATAATAAAGTGCAGTCCATATCCAAAGATTGAACTAGCCCCAAATAATCTACTGAACTTAACTATCTGAAAACCCAACTCTAGATTGCCTGTGTGGAAAAATTGTGGGCACCCAGAGTTTAGGAAAGGAACAATAAACTCCTGGTCAGTCGTGGGACTGGTATGAGTAACAAAAAAAATAGTTTATCTTTAAAACAAACCAAATAAATATTTTAAAATAGATCCGCAGTGCTTTTAGAAAATGTAACTATCATAAGGCCTCCCTCCACACACACCATGCAAACGCAGAATTGGAGGAGATTTCTCCTTATGATAGCCAAACATGCTTGATACGCAAATTTCTTTGATATTATCACTATAAGTGCAAAGTGCAGAAAACATTTCGAAAGTATAATATAAATCTAGCCAGCATAGACATTTCGAACTATGCCTACTATAGCTACCATCTAAAGAGGGGTGACCACCATAATTAAATGGTAGGTTCTACAACTAAAACCGTACAAGGTGCGTATTGGAGTTTGGATTTCCAACAAAAGGTCAGGCCAAGGAACTTCCCATTGCCACAAGGGTACGCCTCTGGAGGGACACCCCGAGAACCTAACCGGATCTCTGCCAACACAAGGCCGGGTTACCTCTGAACTAGGTAATTACTGACACGAGTATGTCATCCCCCGGTCGTAACCGACCTTAATCCCGGGATTCACCACTCTGAAATTCGAAAATCAATATCGATGGTGCGTGCACTCATCATCGAAATTATTTTCCAACGACATAAGTGAGTTCTACACTTCTAATTTCTTGAAAACTTCTTTGAAATCATTGGAACTCATTTGAAGTCATTTGAAACGTTTCTTATTTGGAAAAAGCTTTCAAATCGTATTATTATATATTTCAAATCCTTTCGAAACTTCAAATTCTGATTTTTTTTAAAGGTATATAGTCCTTATCGGAAGCATTTTCACTTCTATATATAGAATATAATCATACTTCTTAAATAATAAATTCAATATATTAAACAATTTCTAAAATACAAACAAACCCGATTTTTCAAAGGATGATTCAATAATGAATCTCAAAACGAGATAAAGGTCGATGACAAATTCAAAGGGATCCTAATCGATGAGAATCCTAACCAAGATTTCGAGGTATATTAACCTATATCGATTCAAAGGAATTTCTTTCATTATTGGAAAATCTCAAATTCTTACCGTGCGAAATGCAGAAGCATAATTATATCTTAAGTTCGACACATTGACTTCTACTTGGTAAAGAATATAATAGAGTATACTTAATACAACTTAACATATACTACTGATAACAAACAGATTCCACTGATCCTTACTTCTATAAGAACAATGCATCGGTATTAATTCTGCCGGGTGGTGCTTCAACGGGTCCAGTACACTCCACATCAATGTGCCCCCAACTATTACATTTCTTGCATGAGTACACTACTCTCCCATCTTCTCTAATGAACTTTGGGAAGGCAGCAGTTCGGGTAGGACGCAACACGACTTGCCTTCATTGTTGTCTCTCAGCACATCTCTGGCTATACGCCCAGTCTGCCTATAGTAGTAGAAAATGGTTGATTGGTCGATTGATGTAGTGAGTCCCGATTTCACTTTCTTCACCTTCAGGCAATGACTTGGAAAGTGTCCCTTCCCACGACACTTAAAATAAAAAATCTCGGATCGAAAGCATTTGCCTTCTGTCTTCTTTCCTTTATCTCTATTTCCGCACAGGTTGCATAATGTCCCTTTTCCTGACAACGATAACAAATGACATGGTCATAAGGACCAGGTTCTGCCCTTTCTCTCCACAACCTCTCTTTCTCCTTGATTGCTTCCTCCTATTCCTTACGGGTCAGTGCTCTTCGTGCTCGGCGGGCTGTTTTCTACTCTTTCGATTTTTCCATTTACAAAATAGTTTCCTATCATTCAATGAGTCCAAAATCAAATAAAATAGAAGTTCAAAATTTAAGGGGAAACTTAATCAAAGGGAGTTTCAAAACAAAGGGAAAGGACACGAACGAAGATGAGATAATTAAAATTCGAAATAGAAGATGGATATTCTTATATGAGAATATAAATAGGGAGAGGCAAGAATGGATTTTAGAAAAAGTGGGAGCGTTCCAGAATTAGAAGGAAACCGAATCAAAAAGGAAGAGTTTCAAGCACGAACGGAAGTAATTCTGTAATTAAATCTACTACATGTGCTAAGTTTTTCCTAAAACCTCGCTCTGATACCAACTGTAACGACCTGATATTTTCAACCATTTTCATCCGTACGTGCCAGACTTGAATTGCTCAAAGTGTCAGATTGTTAATTTATATTTGGCAAAACCTAGCATGTACAGAAAATAAATCAATCACAGAATCACAGAAACAGAGTAATATAACAATAATGCAGCAGAATAGATAAATAGTAGTCCATGAAGCTACTACATAAACATCAGAGTTAGGAATAAAATACAACAGAATATCTCAAATACAGTGAAGTCTTCAGTACGAACAGATGACCTCTCTGAACAAATCAACTGAAAAAGCTGAACCAATAGTTGGATCTCTAAATGAAGCTCCAAACTCCAAAGGTGAGTCTCAAATGCTATATCACTCGGTCTGACTTGAGCGTAAAGCAAAACAAAAACACTCGAGTCAGGATTAACATTCTTATATCAATAAATCCAACGCAAATGAAATATCAACCGAAATACAATTAACTTAAAAGATGATTTGTATAACCTTCCTCTAAGGATCCATGGAATAATCTACTAGGTAGAAATGTACGCTATTAACAACCAAACGTCATTATAACACCATGGTCATTTCAAAAAAATTATACTTCAAAACCAAAATATCATTTCCATTTCAATTATATATTTTTTCAAAGTACTTTCAAAACTAAGTTGATACTTTCATATATATTTTAGTTAACTTCATTTCTATTTAGTTTTTAAATATTCGCTTAATAAATACATTATCATTTAACTAACCTTAAATTAAACTAAATATTTCCTTCGATTTTTTAAAACTTAAAATATACATTTAGTCACTCTACATCAAAATCAGATCTTACCCTCAAATTCAATAAGTTTCAAATCAATTTAATTAAACCAAATTTTCTTAATTAAATACAATTTCGAATATATTCAATTTTTCCTTCCCAACCTTAACTTATAAGATCATTATAAACATCTATTTTTACAATAAAAATTTTAATAAATACTTGTACATATTATATATTAATTAAATCATACTTTTTTAAATTAAAACTTATTATCAAATCTACTTTATATTAAAACTTATTCATATACATTATATTTTCAAATTTAAATAAACCATGTATATTTTCTTTCAAACCATAGAAATCAAATTCAAAATATTTATATATATATATATATATATATATAGACAAACGGTATCTATATATAGTTTCTATCCTATGGTTAAGTGATACGGATATTTATCATTTCAATCCGTAGTTTAAATATATGTACAGGTATATATCATTTCAACCTGCAATCCAAAATGCAGTTCAACTGAAAATCGTTTGGCTCTATCATTTCAACCCATAAAGATTTTCTCCTATTATACAGATCGTTCGGGTATGTATAATTTCAACCCATAGGAAATTCTATACTAATAGGGAACTTGTAATGACCTGTAAATTTTATTGGTTTTATTTATTTAATTTATTGAATTGTGGTGAAATTTTAAATAATAAAAATTGAAAATAAAAATTTTATATTTGGAATACGTCTAATTAAACATAGTAACTAGTAAATTTTCATCAGATAATATTGAAGTTAATTTTCTTGTGTAACTTTAATTCAATTTAAATCCGTTAAAAATTAGTGACAATAAATTAATTTCCAAACCTGAATATTTTTCTATAGAAAATTTCTAAATCCTCTTCTGAGTGAGACGTCATCTTTCGTTTTTCCAAATTTTGACTTCTATTGCTCCGCTTATCTTATTTCTGACCGAATAGCAGCATCTTTGGTACCGATATCGACTTTTGATCGGATGGTCCTATCACTGACATCTGCATATCGTTTTGATCGTCTCGTCATGCTGATTTCTATGGCATATTCAACTCTATGTTTTGAAGTACGGTACACAATAGAATCCGCGAAATCAACAACCGTATCGGTATCGGTTCCGTGATTTTTGGTTCCATGTGCCTGTTATTATCTGCCGTGTATAAATGGCCATTGCCTTTAATATTTTCAGTTATATTTTTGACGTTCCCTATTTTCAAAATATATTTTTTGGATTGATAAGATTTTATTTCTGTATATCAAAGAAGATGTATGGGTAGGAATTATATTCATTTGCTTGAGAGTTTTATCTTCTATCTTCCACCTATCCATTCGAATGTACATATTTTGTGTCTTCCAGTCTTTTCAAATCTCTTCAATCTTCCCCATATTTGTCGCAGCCTCCACACAAGTGCCTAACCGAGATACATCAATTCATCCTTGGCATGCAAGCTTCGATTCTTGGCCTCTTCTTCCCTGCCGTGAATCGCGCGTGCTCCACCCTTACCCAACCGAGAGCTCCTCTACCTTGAACGCCGAGCAACCCAGTCCTTCGCCCTTTATCTCCACTCTCCAAAGCCCACGAACAGTCACCATCAAAGCCGAGCTTCTTCCCAGTTTTTCCTATGCTCACTCACCGACCAGAGCCTGCGCTCGTTCTTTCACCGCACATTGCCTCGCTGCTCCCCTCCGCCTTCCACCTGTGCCATCTTGGGCGTGAGCAGCCATTGATCTACCGCTTTCACTTCCTATGCATGCATTGTGTAAGTATATTAAATATATATTAAATCTGCGACACATATTTAAAGTTTAAGTTTAAAATATATACGTCTATAAATATGTATTTGTTATATAAGTGGTTTCTCTAATATTAGTTATAGTTACGGTTTTATATATTAGTGCATAGGTTACGTTTATATTAGTTTGGGTATTGTTTACATAAGATATAAATTTTGTTATGTTTTTGTTCATATACATTTTCCCTGTCAGGATAAAATATATTATATGGCATATATAATATGTTAAATATTTATTTAAAGTATGTTGTATTTGAAACAGTTTATAAATTGTTTACATAGTAGCTTATGCAGGTTAGTATACTTATGTAGGTTAGTATATTTGTACATGTTGTTATATTTGAAGCTATATATTTTGCATATTATTTTATCTACAGTATATTTATATTTGTGGTTAGATCTTTAGAAATGGGTTCTAGTAGTTCAATATATTTTCTGTTAATGATTTTGAAGTATGTATGTGTGTGTGTGTGTGTATGTTGAATACATCTTTAAGCATATGTTATATAAGCTTTGACTAACTTGTTTTTATATACGTGTAAAGTAAGTTTAAAACATAATCTAATATAGGATGTTTAAATTCTGGGCTTTGTAGATGGGCTTGTTAAAAAAACTATGATAGTTTATATATATATAATTATTTTATTCCAAATTTCATTATGAAGATATGTTGTTTTATCCTATGTGTTTATTTAAAACAAGGAGTTTTTTAAAATACATAAACATTTAATTTAATATGTGTTTGGAATTTAAATTGTGATTTATATATATAGTTATATATAGCCTTATACATATAAATTCACTCATACTACTTATCATCATCGATCCAATTATGAATTGATTGCGTCAATTTCTATTTATCAGCTTTGTCCATCGAACTCGTCCCCATCGTGCTTTGCTTCAAAATTCATGCTTGGATTCATAACTCAATTTCATTGTCTATCTTCTCTTTCTTTGGTAAAGGTGAGTCTTTCTCACTCTGACATATTTACTTATGAATTAGTAAATTGATGAAAAGTGTTTAGTAATTAAAATGTTTATGCAAGTAAATGATGATTATATGATATGATATGCCATGTTATTACCATGTTAAAACTGTTGATTATCACCTAACATCTGATATATGACATTATATTGTGACATTGACATGTTAGTTTACATTGTTTATACTGTTTATTTATTTATGATCACACAGTAAGTTCCATATGGAATAGAATCACTATGGGTTGAAATGATACATACTCGAACGGACATTAGAATAGGAAAAAATCATTATAGGCTGAAATGATAAGCCTAAGTGAATTTTATTTATTTTTATTTACTAGGGATTGCGGGTTTGAAATGATAGAACCTGGTTTTTCTTTTAAATTGCGGATTGAAATGATATATATCTGTATCACTTGACCTAGGTTAGAACATTATATACAGACCCCGTGGTATATTTTTGAATTATATATGGACCGGGTTGACTTTAATTTTTTTTAATGTAAGTAAATAATGAAAATTTAATTTAAAGTTTTGAAATTATATTTGAAATAAAATGCCGAGTTTTGTTAAAATTAATAAGCTAAGAAAACAATGAATGCTGACTTAATAAATGAATTTGAGTTTCTAATTGGATATTTAATTATAAAATTTTATTTTGATTAATCATATGTTAAGTTGATTTAAATGTGAAATTTTGTAGTCTAGAATTATGAGTTATAAATTTAAATAGATAAATTTTGAATTTTTATTGTTTTTGAAAAGCTATAATAAAATCTGGAATTTTATTAATAGCATTTCTAAAATGCTATAGTTTTATGAAATCACTTTAAAATGCTGTTGTTTTGATCTTAACTATGTTTGAAATAACTAATATCTATTACGACATTTTATAAATGTCGTTATTCTTGAACTAAACTATTTTTGAAACTATAAGTTACGATAGCACTTTATAAATGTTGTCGTTGCTAAATTTGACAATGTTTTGAAATGTTATAGATTTTAACACCGTTTGAGTTATATTTCAAAAGTGTTAAATGATTTAACTTTTGAAATTGATTATTTGTGAAATCTTAGGAGTTTTGGAAATATTTTTAATATTTAAATTTGAATTTTTAAGGAATTTAAATTGAATTTGAATTCAAATAAGGTTTACTTGGTTATGTGTGAAATGGAATGAAATGTAATGAGATATGTGATGACCCGGAATTTTAAGCAATATCAATTTAATAATCTTTGATAATAATTAAATTGATTTGATTATTTTATATTATAAATTGACAAGTTAAAATTATTTCAAAGGTTGAAAATAATAATTTGTTAATATCTATTATATTTTTCTTAACATTATAAATAGGCAAGTTAACTCTTTTGAAAGTTAATAATATTTTGTTTTGAAAATATTTATTTTGGTGATTTAAAATTCGTAAGATTTATTTTATTTTCTATTTATAATATATATATTGATATATCTTGTAAATAGGGAATGTTTAATGTAATAAAAACTTTATATTCAAATTGTATTATATATGAATGTGTATATATAGTGATTTGAGATTTGTTCTAAAATTTAATATGGTAATTAATAAATTTAATGATAAATTGCTTTTCTATTTGAAATGTGTATATATATATATATTTGTATATATATGTTTTAAATAGGTATTTTATTAATTTGAGTTTAATAAGTATCTCCAAACTTTATTAGATATATATATAGTTTTGAAATTTGAAATGTTAATTTGATTTAATGACTTTGAATTGATAATTGAGTTCAAATTTTTATAACAAAGTTAATTGCTTATTATTATAAACATATTGTTTAACTTGAGTTTTAGATAAGATTTAAATTTAAATTTCATTTTCTTAATATCTTTTCATTTTAATTTTAACACAAGATAAATTTGTTTTTAAATCTTAAGAGTTAAAATAAATTTAATTAAAAGCATAAATAATTTATAAACTAACATGAAATCACTTATCTATTCATTAAAATCTAAAGATTTGTTTAAATACACATTTTCATATTACATAATTACATATACATATTACATGCAAAATTTAAAATAAATTATAAAAAAAAAAAAATAACACTTGTAAGTATATTAAATTATGTAAGTTACATTTGTAAGAATATAAACCTTTAAAGAGACACATGTCATTCTCTTGTAAATATAATTCAAAAATTAAATTGTAAAAACTAGAACATGTTTTTCTTTCAGCTAAGATTTCTTTCTTCATTTCAATAATTACAATACAAAAACAAAGATCTAAAAGGAAATGGAAACTGTAACCTAAAAATAAGAGAAAGAGAAAAAAAAAGATAACTGGAGATTCAAATCAAATGCAAGATCATCTTCAATTTATCAAGCAACTCAGTAATCAACTGCAAGTAGATTGATTTCATCATGCAACACAGGTTCATCAAGCAATAAAATTCAACATGCAAATGAATTTAAAAGCCTGGAAAGAAAAAAATGCAGTCTCTGTCTTCTATTTTTCAAAGGTGAGCAAAACGAATTTTAAAAACAGTTTTAACTTGATTTCATCTTCGTTATATGTATGAAAATTATATGTTTCTTTGAATTCTTGGATCTGAATGAGTGCATGCATGTGTGCAAGTGATGAATGACTATATGAACTATGCTGTGATATTTTCTGGCTTGATTCTCTTTAAAATTCAAAATCTCAGTGTTGAACAACTATTAGTTTTTGGTTTGTAAATGAAAGAAGTATGAAATCATGTAACATCACTCTTAAAAATATTGATAGGAATTTAAAAGTGAAAACTTGCTCGAAATTTTCAAATTTGCAGTAGTAATCAAATTGTGTCAAAATTTTATGAATTAAATTTGTAGCTTTGATTCCATGATTGAAATAATGATAGGAAATTATGATTTTTAAGGTTTAAATCATAAATTTTAGATTGGTATTTAGTGGGGAATTTGTGAGTTACTATTTTGGGGGTTTTGGCCGATTCTGGGTGATCAACGACATATCAATGGACGTGTTGGTGTGTGGGGATAGAGGGGCCTATGGTGATCTTTGGAAAAATACAGTGGGGGTCGGCCGATGATCATGGTGGTGGCAGAAGGCGAATGAATTTTGGTGCCCTAGTTTTTATCATAGCATCGAACCGTGGTGATTTCATCACCACGAGATGATCGAGTGGAGCGGGCTTCGAGTTGATGGAGGTAGGGTGGGTGACAAGTTCACGGCTGAAGGTGGTGGCACTCAAGGTGGTCAGATTGGCGAGGGGAACTCGGTGGCAGTGATGATGGGTGATATTGCTTCAGGCAATTTGGGGTTGGATGGCTCGTTTTTCGAATCTCGATCATATTTAGGATTCTGGGTGTCGCGTTAGGACGTTGTGGTCGAAGGTGACTTATCGAAGTTGTGACGATGATCGCCGATGGTTCGTGGGTCGGTGCATGATGCACGGCATCGTGTATCAAAGGAGTTTGGATTTTTGGTGAGCACGAGGGTGGATACTCGAAGAATGTAGCGTGTTTTTGACGTTCTGACTCGAAGCATGATAGATGGTGGGAAGCACGGGTTAGTATCGGGGTTGACGCGAGTTTGTGGAGAAGGTTACTCGAGTTTTAGGGTGGGTTTACTCGGGAATTTCTGTAGTTTGCTCGTGTATTTGAGTTCGCAGGGTTCGTTTCTGTTTGGGGTTCAAACAGTTATAAAGGTTTTAAAAGTTAACAGCAAGGTTTTTATAAAGTTTTTAAAACAAGATAATATGATTTTGTAAATAATTTTAGATTAAAAACAAGAGTTAAACAAGTTTGTTTCTAAAACTAATTTGTTTTAAAGTTGGTTAAACAAAGTTTTATATATATAAAATATGGAAGTTTAAAATAAAAATAGTGTAATTTTGAATTAAGTTGTATTAACTTTTAATTAGTAACTATGGAAAGTTTTAAAGATTTAAAAAGGTTTGATTTGAATATTTAAAATTGTTTTAATCATAATTGACTTTTAAAATAATTTATTTTTAAATAAGGGTTAATGGCTAAAGTTTAGAAATCAATTATAATTTAAGAAATTATAAGTTTTGATTATTTAAAGATAATTAAATTTGTAAAGATAATTGAGATAATTAAATCATTTTTAATTATCAAGTTTTATTTGTTAATAAATGATTTAATTAAGATAATGGTTTCTTGTTTAAGAATCTTTTTAATATAGTAAATTAAAGAATCATTTAATTAATTTTAAATGATTAAGTTAAATAATTAATTAAGTAATTAATTTAATCACTTATGGGTTAATCTTATATAAATACCTGGGAAGTAATTAAGTAATTAAGTGGTTAATTATAGAGGGTAGTTAAGTCAAAGATAATTAATTTATAAAAAGTAATTAAGTAATGAGATTTAGAGTTAATCACTTGTGTTATTGATAAAGGATTAATTAATATTAATTAAAGGTTTAAAATATTTAATTAATGATTAATTAATAAAAGAATTAAGAGTAATTAATTAAGTGATCGATTATTAGTTAAAGTAATTAATTAAGAAAGAAATTTAATTAATGAAGTAATCATTAATTAATAGAAATAATTAATTAATTATTAATAATTTAAGAATAATTAATTTATAATTTAGTTTTAATTACTAAATGTAATTAAAGTAATTAATCAAAGGTGATTAATTAAAAGTAACTAATTTAATATAATTAATTAAAAGTAATTAATCAAGTATTTAATTAAAAGTAATTAATCAAATATGATTAATTAAAAGTGATTAATCTGGTGTAATTAATCAAAGGATAATTAAGGAATAATTATCAGAATAATTAGAGAATAATTAATCAAGGTTGATAAATTTTAAAAGGTAATTAAGAGGTAATTACTTAGTATAATTTGAAAGTAATTAATCAGGATGATTAATTAATTTGGTAATTAAGCGATAATTACTTATAGTAATTAAGTGATAATTAATCAGGGAAGATTAATTGAAATGGATAATTAAGTGATGTTAGTTAATTAATTAATTTGTAATTAATTAATGAATAGTAAATGGATTGAAGATAATCCAAGTGTTTAAGTAAGAATTAATTTAATTTAAGGATTAAATAAATTAATTAAGTTTGGATCAAACTTGTTTATGAATGGTTAATGATTGGATGATATATATCATTGGATGAGTTAATGATATTGGTTGTTGTTGGATGACATAGATTGATATGTGATGATGTGAATATGTTATATCTGAGATGTGATTTATATGCTGCTATGTGATATGTATAGATGCATGAGATAATAGATGCTGATCTATCTGAGTAATATGATACATCCATTTTTGTTAAGTGATATTTTCTGAAATATCTATTGTTTAAATCCCTTAAGTATAACTTGGACATTAAAATGGCGTTTGGTTTCGATGAGACCGGAATCGGGTTTCCATATTTGGATATCCGAAAACCACATCGATTCCAATTAAACGTTAGGTCGTTAATCCAAGTGGAGCAAGTGAAGACTCGAGGTGTAAGGGCTATACGTCAGTATAACTCTATGGGTGATTCCGTAATGAGTTTGACGGAATAGTGCTTATAGATTCGAGATGGTGAATCAGAGTGCAAGGGCTATGGTCGTTGACTCTGAGGGTGATTCCAAAATGAGTGCAACGAGATAGTGCCTTCGGTTTCGTTCGAACCCGGAACGAACTTGTATGGATTGAATGCTTTCAGCACATCGTCAGGCGGACAATGAGCATTCTAAGATAATTGGTCCTATAAAGGTAATCGCAGCCTCAAGCCTCATTAACCGGGAATGGCTAAAACAGGAGAGGTGCAGCAAGGCTTCGTGGGTCGCTCCCACTGGAGAGCGAGATACATCCCTGTCTAGATGTCCCTTTTTATTTCGGCTTTGTGGGCGGTTGGAACTGCAGCCAACTGTGGGGTGGTCTTGTTCGGGACTGTTCAGTAAGGAATGGTTCTGGCTTTGTGTTGCAGAGGAGTGGGAGTACTCCTCGGTACGGTGATCTAGGCCACGTACTGTGACGGGCGGTACCCCAGTAGCCCTGCCATTGATGGAAACCCATTTTCCCTACGAGACCCTACGGTTTTGTTTGTATTACCCACTTTTGTGGCTAGTAGCTGGAATTTAATGAATGTAACAATTTCGGCTATTTCATATTTATTTGAAAACCCTAGACACTATTATAATATCACATGATTTCCTATCAAATGTTTTGGTTAGCGTAAGGTAAAAACTTTTCCATGTTTATGTGTGGGAAGTCTTACGTGATACCTTTCTTTTCAAAGGATTTTCTAAAGTTAAGCAATCTTAAACCGTTTACTCACACCAGACTCCTGTCTGACCCGAGTGTTTATATTCTGTTTTATTAAACTCTTGGGTACTCATATTATATATGAGTAGTCAAGTGATTCAGGTTATCTTTGACGAATCTGGAGGAGCTATGGAGCAGGAGGCTTCAGCGTGTAGATATAGTTAGAGTTTCCGCTGTGTGTTATTCTTTATGATTGTTCTTGTATTGTATTAGATAGAAATGTTATAACTGTCTAAATTGAGATGTTTAGTTGTGTACTCTGATGTATATGATACTATGTATATGTTCTATAATATATTTAAATCGTTCCGCTGTGAGATTCTGATGTGTTGTTTTCTCTTTCTTCTCTTCTTTTCTTCTTCTATCCCTTTCTTTCTTAATTAGTGATGCGATTTTCCGGGAGTGGGAAGTCGGGTCGTTAAAGTTGGTATCAGAGCGTTAGGTTGAGTGAATACCTAGGCTCTGGAGCGGTGTCTATCTTGAGAGAGCGTACTTGTAATTTATTTATATATATATATATATAAATATATATTTATATAACTACCTAATCTGTTGGGATTATCTGTTCGGATTTTCCAACATAGGTTATAAAGGTAGATAAGGTAGGAGTGTGTGTAACACGACTACCACTATTGGTTGAGGCTTATATGTTGTGGTTGGAGGTGTTTATCGAGATTGTAGGCCTAATACCATCTCGAATAAGTTTTGTAGATTGGTAAAAGGATTTCTTTGAGTCCAAAGGAAGTCTTTTTCAAGAATTGAAGTATATTCTTGAAGTGTGAGGTTGATTTTCTCTCAAGTGAGCGGGATTTCCTAGAATTGAGTTGTCAGCTATATAGAAGCAAGTGGTGCTATCTTGATAGCTTCAAGAAGGAATAGCTGTGTGATGGGATGCAGTATCCATAGATGGTTCTGAAGATGATTCTTTTGGAGCCAGATTTAGATGGTGTTGGAAGAGCAATTGATGTCTACTGCAGTGAAGTTTCGGATGTTTAGAGATTCTCTGGATCTCAAGTAAGGGTGTCTTATCTTTATTGAAGTATGAGACTAAGGTCTATGAGTTACCTGATTTCGGACATAGTCTCAATTGTTTCTTAAGAAGATAAGTGGTTGGTGTTTGGTTTGGAGCCGAGTTTTTAGAAGATGTCGACTCGTCTCAAGGATTTTTGCCAAAATTAGGTGTTAGTTTGGTGTTTCAAGAAGCTTGTGGTTAAGAAAGATCTTGTGGCTTAACAGTATCATTGATGTGAAGTTTGGAAGTAGCAGCATAGATCTGTTTCTTCGATGATTCAGTAATCTTTGGGATTCTACTATCAACAGGCCAGGTAGATAGTGAAAACTTATCCATTTCTTTGGGAGGCTCAGCAGAGCGGAATATTTGTTGGAAGTGTTCTATCAGTTTTCTGAAAGGTAAGCCATTCTTGAAAATTTATCTTGAATAGGAAAAGCTGTTCTAGTGGTGAAGACAGTTCTTTGGAATCTGAACTGAGTGAGATCGCAAAAGTGACTTGCGATTAGTTGGGAATGTTTGAGTATTCTTTAGCTTGGGAATTGAGGCATCTCGAGTAGAGGTGAAAGCTATGGAAGTAGTCGGAGATTTTCTAGATGTTTTTGAGGGAATTAGAATTTACCCAAATTGGAGATTGAGTTTTCTTATCAACTTGGAATCCAGGAGTAATATTGATGGTTCAACTATATAGTGGGATGACCCTTAGAGCGAGAAGAGTTTGGTGAGGCAGCTCAAGATTCTTTGGAGAAGGATTGATCATCTTATTCTAAGTTAAGATTCTGTTGAGATGTTTTGATCAAGAAGAATGGTCACTAAGATTTTTCTTATGTTCTTCGATAGCATTCTTATCTGCTCTAGATCAGAGTTGTGCAGCGGAAGCGAGTTGGGAGTTATTCTTGTATGGGAGCAACCGGAAGTTGCAGTTTTCTTGGATTATGGGATTTCTACCGGAAATTCAAGTATGAAGAAATTTCTGTATTTGGAAGGTAAGGTTGTCAAGAGCAACTGTTTGGCTATTCTAGATAAGAGAGGTAGGTTTGAAGTCCACTTATGCTTGTGGAATAGAGTTGTATTTTGGGATTTCAGCAAATTATTTTTGGAAAGCCATTTTGATTGAGTAGGACCTGGAGATTTGGTTTGATTTTGGTACAGTCTGTTGTATGAAGCAATCAGCAAGGGTTAGGCTGATCAGGAATATTGAAGGTGACTCAGAGCATCTGAAGAGTTATGCATTTAAGAATTGAGGAGATTTGGAATGTGAAGTTGGAATTTGGATATTGTTTTAGTTTTATCCGATCAAAGGAGATATAAGAATTGGGTAAAACTGGAGTGCTTGTCCCGGAAGTGTTTGAGTTTTTCCCTGTGATATCATTAGATTTTGATCTACAGGATTGAATTGCCAGTTTGGATAGCTGGAATTCATTGTATTTCACATATCTCTAAGGAATATGTGTATAATTCTTTGAGTGACAGAATCAGCAGTTCAGAAGGAATCTGGTAGTTGGGATGGTTTTGAGTTTAGTCTGATATCTTGTTCAGATTTGAAGAATCAGATGAGGGAGTTCTTGGTTTTAATAGTGTAGTTACTTAAGGTTTGTAAAGCGAGTATTCCAGTATAGGTATCTTGAAAACTCTAGATAATATTAGTAAGTTCTATTCAGAATTTTTCTGGATAGATAAAATTGTTTGTTTGAATTGGTTGCAATGATTGATTGTGTGATTTCTGTTTGAAAAATTAAATTCTTTAACTGGGTTATTAAATTATCTTTGCTTTTAAATTTCGGGGACAAAATTCCTTTAAGGGGGAAGGAATGTGACGACCCGGAATTTTGAGCAATATCAATTTAATAATCTTTGGTAATAATTAAATTGATTTGATCATTTTATATTATAAATTGACAAGTTAAAATTATTTCAAAGGTTGAAAATAATAATTTGTTAATATCTATTAATATTTTTATTAACATTATAAATAGGCAAGTTAATTCTTTTGAAACTTAATAATATTTTGTTTTGAAAATATTTATTTTGGTGATTTAAAATTGGTAAGATTTATTTTATTTTCTATTTATAATATATATATTGATATATCTTGTAAATAGGGAATGTTTATTGTAATAAAAACTTTATATTCAAATTGTAATATATATGAATGTACATATATAGTGATTTGAGATCTGTTTTAAAATTTAATATGGTAATTAATAAATTTAATGATAAATTGCTTTTCTATTTGAAATGTGTATATATATATTTGTATATATATGTTTTAAATAGGAATTTTATTAATTTGAGTTAATAAGTATTTCCAAACTTTATTTAGACATATATTGTTTTGAAATTTGAAATGTTAATTTGATTTAATGACTTTGAATTGATAATTGAGTTTAAATTTTTATAACAAAGTTAATTGCTTATTACTATAAACATATTTTTTAACTTGAGTTTTAGATAAGATTTAAATTTAAATTTCATTTGCTTAATATCTTTTCATTTTAATTTTAACACAAGATAAATTTGTTTTTAAATCTTAAGAGTTAAAATAAATTTAATTAAAAGCATAAATAATTTATAAACTAACATGAAATCACTTTTCTATTCATTAAAATCTAAATATTTGTTTAAATACACATTTTCATATTACATAATTACATATACATATTACATGCAAAATTTAAAATAAATTATAAAAAAAAAATAACACTTGTAAGCATATTAAATTATGTAAGTTACATTTGTAAGAATATAAACCTTTACAGAGACACATGTCATTTTCTTGTAAATATAATTCAAAAATTAAACTTGTAAAAACAAGAACAGGTTTTTCTTTCAGCTAAGATTTCTTTCTTCATTTCAATAATTACAATACAAAAACAAAGATCTAAAAGGAAATGGAAACTGTAACCTGAAAATAAGAGAAAGAGGAAAAAAAAGATAACTGGAGATTCAAATTAAATGCAAGATCATCTTCAATTTATCAAGCAACTCAGTAATCAACTGCAAGTAGATTGATTTCCTCATGCAACTCAGGTTCATCAAGCAATAAAATTCAACATGCAGATGAATTTAAAAGCCTGGAAAGAAAAAAATGTAGTCTCTGTCTTCTGTTTTTCAAAGGTGAGTAAAACGAATTTTAAAAACAGTTTTAACTTGATTTCATCTTTGTTGTATGTATGAAAATTATATGTTTCTCTGAATTCTTGGATCTGAATGAGTGCATGCATGTGTGCAAGTGATGAATGACTATATGAACTCTGCTGTGACATTTTCTGGCTTGATTCTCTTTAAAATTCAAAATCTCAGTGCTGAACAACTATTAGTTTTTGGTTTGTAAATGAAAGAAGTTTGAAATCATGTAACATCACTCTTAAAAATAATGACAGGAATTTAAAAGTGAAAACTTGCTCGAAATTTTCAAATTTGTAGTAGTAATCAAATTGTGTCAAAAATTTTATGAATTAAATTTGTAGCTTTGATTCCATGATTGAAATAATGATAGGAAATGATGACTTTTAAGGGTTAAATCATAAATTTTAGATTGGTATTTAGTGGGGAATTTGTGAATTACTATTTTGGGGGTTTTGGCCGATTCTGGGTGATCAACGACATATCAATGGACGTGTTGGTGTGTGGGGATAGAGGGGCCTATGGTGATATCTGGAAAAATACAGTGTGGGTCGGCCGATGATCATGGTGGTGGCAGAAGGCGAATGAATTTTGGTGCCCTAGTTTTTATCATAGCATGGAACCGTGATGATTTCATCACCAAGAGATGATCGAGTTGAGCGGGCTTCGAGTTGATGGAGGTAGGGTGGGTGACGAGTTCACGGCTAAAGGTGGTGGCACTCAAGGTGGTCAGATTGGCGAGGGGAACTCGGTGGCAGTGATGATGGGTGATATTGCTTCAGGCAATTTGGGGTTGGATGGCTCGTTTTTCGAATCTCGATCATATTTAGGATTCTGGGTGTCGCGTTAGGACGTTGTGGTCGAAGGTGACTTGTCGAAGTTGTGACGATGATCGCCGGTGGTTCGTGGGTCGGTGCATGATGCACGACATCGTGTATCAGAGGAGTTTGGATTTTGGTGAGGACGAGGGTGGAGACTCGAAGAATGTAGCGTGTTTTTGACGTTCTGACACGAAGCATGATGGATGGTGGGTAGCACGGGTTAGTATCGGGATTGACGCGAGTTTGTGGAGAAGGTTACTCGAGTTTATGGTGGGTTTACTCGGGAATTTCTGTAGTTTGCTCGTGTATTTGAGTTCGCAGGGTTCGTTTCTGTTTGGGGTTCAAACAGTTATAAAGGTTTTAAAAATTAACAGCAAGGTTTTTATAAAGTTTTTAAAACAAGATAATATGATTTTGTAAATAATTTTAGATTAAAAACAAGAGTTAAACAAGTTTGTTTATAAAACTAAATTGTTTTAAAGTTGGTTAAACAAAGTTTTATATATATAAAATATGGAAGTTTAAAATAAAATTAGTGTAATTTGGAATTAAGTTATATTAACTTTTAATTAGTAACTATGGAAAGTTTTAAAGATTTAAAAAGGTTTGATTTGAATATTTAAAATTGTTTTAATCATAATTGACTTTTAAAATAATTTATTTTTAAATAAGGATTAATAGTTAAAGTTTAGAAATCAATTATAATTTAAGAAATTATAAGTTTTGATTGTTTAAAGATAATTAAATTTGTAAAGATAATTGAGATAATTAAATCATTTTTAATTATCAAGTTTTATTTGTTAATAAATGATTTAATTAAGATAATGGTTTCTTGTTTAAAATCTTTTTAATATAGTAAATTAAAGAATCATTTAATTAATTTTAAATGATTAAGTTAAATAATTAATTAATTAATTAATTTAATCACTTATGGGTTAATCTTATATAATTACTTGGGAAGTAATTAAGTAATTAAGTGGTTAATTATAGAAGGTTGTTAAGTAAAAGATAACTACTTTATAAAAAAGTAATTAAGTAATGAGATTTAGAGTTAATCACTTGTGTTATTGATTAAAGGATTAATTAATATTAATTAAAGGTTTAAAATATTTAATTAATGATTAATTAATAAAAGAATTAAGAGTAATTAATTAAGTGATTGATTATTTTGTTAAAGTAATTAATTAAGAAAGAAATTTAATTAATGAAGTAATCATTAATTAATAGAAATAATTAACTAATTATTAATAATTTATGAATAATTAATTTATAATTTAGTTTTAATTACTAAATGTAATTAAAGTAATTAATATAAGGTGATTAATTAAAAGTAATTAATTAAATATGATTAATTAAAAGTAATTAATCAAATATGATTAATTAAAAGTGATTAGTCAGGTGTAATTAATCAAAGGATAATTATGGAATAATTATCAGAATAATTAGAGAATAATTAATCAAGGTTGATAAATTTTAAAAGGTAATTAAGAGGTAATTACTTAGTATAATTTGAAAGTAATTAATCAGGATGATTAATTAATTTGGTAATTAAGCGATAATTACTTATAGTAATTAAGTGATAATTAATCAGGGAAGATTAATTGAAATGGATAAGTAAGTGAGTTAGTTAATTAATTAATTTGTAATTAATTAATGAATAGTAAAATGGATTGAAGATAATCCAAGTGTTTAAGTAAGAATTAATTTAATTTAAGGATTAAATAAATTAATTAAGTTTGGATCAAACTTGTTTATGAATGGTTAATGATAGGATGATATATATCATTGGATGAGTTAATGATATTGGTTATTGTTGGATGACATAGATTGATATGTGATGATGTGAATATGTTATATCTGAGATGTGATTTATATGCTGCTATGTGATATGTATAGATGCATGAGATAATAGATGCTGATCTATCTGAGTAATATGATACATCCATTTATGTTAAGTGATATTTTCTGAAATATCTATTGTTTAAATCCCTTAAGTATAACTTGGACATTAAAATGGCGTTTGGTTTCGATGAGACCGGGATCGGGTTTCCATATTTGGATATCCGAAAACCACATCGATTCCAATTAAACGTTAGGTCGTTAATCCAAGTGGAGCAAGTGAAGACTCGAGGTGTAAGGGCTATATGTCAGTATAACTCTGTGGGTGATTCCGTAATGAGTTTGACGGAATAGTGCTTATAGATTCGAGATGGTGAATCAGAGTGCAAGGGCTATGGTCGTTGACTCTGAGGGTGATTCCAAAATGAGTGCAACGAGATAGTGCCTTCGGTTTCGTTCGAACCCGGAACGAACTTGTATGGATTGAATGCTTTCAGCACATCCTCAGGCGGACGATGAGCATTCTAATATAATTGGTCCTATAAAGGTAATCGCAGCCTCAAGCCTCATCAACCGGGAATGGCTAAAACAGGGGAGGTGCAGCAAGGCTTCGTGGGTCGCTCCCACTAGAGAGCGAGATACATCCCTGTCTAGATGTCTCTTTTTATTTCGGCTTTGTGGGCGGTTGGAACTGCAGCCAACTACGGGGTGGTCTTGTTTGGGACTATTCAGTAAGGAATGGTTCCGGCTTTCTGTTGCAGGGGAGTGGGAGTACTCCTCGGTACGGTGATCTAGGCCACGTACTGTGACGGGCGGTACCCCAGTAGCCCTGCCATTGATGGAAACCCATTTTCCCTACGAGACCCTACGGTTTTGTTTGTATTACCCACTTTTGTGGCTAGTAGCTGGAATTTAATGAATGTAACAATTTCGGCTATTTCATATTTATTTGAAAACCCTAGACACTATTATAATATCACATGATTTCCTATCAAATGTTTTGGTTAGCGTAAGGTAAAAACTTTTCCATGTTTATGTGTGGGAAGTCTTACGTGATACCTTTCTTTTCAAAGGATTTTCTAAAGTTAAGCAATCTTAAACCGTTTACTCACACCAGACTCCTGTCTGACCCGAGTGTTTATATTCTGTTTTATTAAACTCTTGGGTACTCATATTATATATGAGTAGTCAAGTGATTCAGGTTATCTTTGACGAATCTGGAGGAGCTATGGAGCAGGAGGCTTCAGCGTGTAGATATAGTTAGAGTTTCCGCTGTGTGTTATTCTTTATGATTGTTCTTGTATTGTATTAGACAGAAATGTTATAACTGTCTAAATTGAGATGTTTAGTTGTGTACTCTGATGTATATGATACTATGTATATGTTCTATATTATATTTAAATCGTTCCGCTGTGAGATTTTGATGTGTTGTTTTCTCTTTCTTCTCTTCTTTTCTTCTTCTATCCCTTTCTTTCTTAATTAGTGATGCAATTTTCCGGGAGTGGGAAGTCGGGTCGTTAAAAGATAAATGAACTTTTGAATGGAATTTTTGAAATGTGTTTGTTAATGATATTTGGAATAATAAATGAATGATATATTTGATTTTAAAATGATGTTTAATTTTTAATATTTGAATTTGAATTCAAATAATGATTTGATAATGAGGCTTTGAAGGATATGATATTTTAATGATTTTGAAATGGTTTTCATTGATTTGATCTTTATTTTGATAAAGAATATGAATTTAGAAGGATATTTGATTTTGATAAATGAATATTTGAAGTTTATATTAGTATGGAAGGATATTGAGTTTATTTGTAAATTTAGTTTATTTAAATAGTATTGGATTTGTGAAATGAATATTCAGAACTAAATATTAGTAAGTTAAATTTGAGATATATGAAATTATGAAATTTAGTTTTGAAATATGGTATATTTAAAGCTTTGAAGCTGATGGTTTGAATGGAATTAAATTGGAAATTTGAAAATTTAGGTTGAATTGAATAAATTGTAATTAAAGCAATGCTTCATGATTTCAAATGTATGATTTCGAAATGTTATGATTTTAAAGTGTAATGATTTCAAGTATTTTGGTTTCGAAAGAGTTATAACTTTGATAGTATTATGATTTTTGAAAGGTGAATATATGTTTGAAACGGAAATGATAACTATTTTGATTTGGATATAGTTTTGAAATAAGAATGGTTTTGGTTTTGAAGTAGAAGCTAATTTGAAAGGGATATAGTTTGAAATGAAATTATTTAATTTTATTTTGAAGTATAAACTATTTTGAAATGACCACGGTGTATAATAACGTTTGGTTATTAAAGAGACCGGGATTGGATGTTGTCATACTCTCTACCAACTTCGAAAACCACTTTAACAACCGTGTACGCGGTGGAGATTCCAGAATGAAGAAGGATGGTGGCGTCATTCTTGAGGTATATTACGTGGACCCAACTCCCGTGAGTTGGAATAAGGTGGCTAAAACAGGAGCGATCTTGGGCCAAAAGGGGTAGCTCCTCTAGTCGGACACACTTCTTCGATACTATACTCTTACCTGTGGTTGATTTGATGGCCATCCTCCGATTTTGATTTGGGAGTGTGCTCCGAGGTGGGCGTATGTGGCTGCTGTGTTACCACCAGCCCATGTGCGTAATTGGTATATCAAGCCTAGCATTGCCTCATGTGCCGTGTCACCTATCATACCGAGCCTTTACTACGAGTTTGTTTTTCTTCCGTAGCCCATAGAGTATTTAGTGTAGTCTCTAGATCTGGAGATATGCTGATACTGGATGGACTACTGGGACTATTACGTGTTAGGGGCTATATGGTTAAACCTTCAACGCTATTTTAAAGTAAGTTTATTTTATTGTAGACATTATTATAATAGCGTAATATTACTACATAGTAAATAGTTTAGCGGATCCTTAAAGGATGGGCAATCCCAAGCATCCTTTAAGTTACTGATGCATTTTGGTTCCTGTTTACTTGAGTTGATTTACAGTTCATAAGTATTTATGTCCTGACTCGAGTGTTATGTGTTTTTCGTTACGCTCGAGTCAGATTGAGTGATTATGCATTCAAGACTCACCTTCAGAGTTGGAGCTTTTCTTGAAGATCCAGCCATCTATTTTCTTTCAGTATCCAACGTTTCAGTGATGTATTTTGATTTGTACCTGATGTATCTTATTACTCTTCTGTTGTATTTTGTTTAACTCTGATGTGTCTTATTTTTATATAGTAGCTTCATGAACTAATATCTCTTTTAATCCCGCTGCATTATTATTTACTCTATGTCTGTGGTCTGTGATTATTTATTTACTGTATGTTCTGAGATTTGCCAAATTTTATTTACAACGCGGTATTTTGAGCAATTTAAGTCCGACATGTGCGGATGCGAATGGTTAAAAATATCGGGTTGTTACAGTTAGTATCAGAGCTTTGGTAGCTTTAGGCAAAACTTGGCATATGGAGTAAATGTATTTATAGAATCACTTTCATTTGAGTTTAAATCTCTTCGTTTTTGAATCAATTCCTTTGAATTTTGTGTTCCATGCGGTTCCAAAATCCATTCATGTCCCTCACTATTTGTCTTCTTTTGATTCTAGAGTATCCCACAACTCCACTTCGAAAGATGTTTATAATGAGTCGGCGGTCCCGACAATCTCAAATTGATTTGTAAATGGGTGAAACTCCTTTACAACAGATCGATTCACCGGAGATTTTATATCCTCAATTTAGATGCTAGTACCTCTTATAATTCCAAACTATATCTCTTGAGACTGAATGTAGATTTTCCCTAAAAATCCACATCGATCTTATTCTTTAAGTTACCGTTGACCCGTTAAAGGTTTCCCGTGATTTATAAAAGCTTATCCATCTTCCTATTCTGTTATTTAATCATCTCATCTTTGTTTCCAACTTATCTTCAAATCATTCTTGAAGTGTATTTGTAAACTAATATTTAATGTTTTATATATTGTGTTGTTTGAGTTGTTGATGCTGATTTGGGTTTCTGATCGATTCGTCTGATCAACACTATCAATAAGATTTTCAAAACACTTGAACAAAGCAAACTGACACAATATGTTCTTTTTCAAATTTAGTAATGAAATAAAGTTTTGTAACCATATTATAAACCTTTTTTTGGATTTTATTGAATTGGTTGTTAAGAAAATAATATTTGATTTTATATATCATTGTCTCTAGTTTCATATATAATAATTAAACCATAAATATGGTCATAAATTTATTTGGAAATATAAAATGAATTTAAAACGAGAATTTTAGAATCTAATTTCTGATGGCTTCAAACCTTGTATTTAAAGTTTTAAAGGATATACTATTTAAAGTATTTTCGAATAGAAATTTGTTTCCAAAGAATTTTAAAGTTCAAAACTAGTGCTCCTCTCTTTGTTGCTGGAAAATAACTTCGGTGATGACTGTAGCATCATCGACATTCATTTTTGAGTTTCAAAGTGAGGAGACCGTTCTGTAGTCTTGCTACATTTTTTTTGGGGAATTTAGTTGATTTGAATTTCTAAAATAAGACTGGATTTATAACTTATGTTGATATATGATTTAAATTTGAATGGATATATATATATATATATATATATATAGTATATGTGCATTTATTTGTCTCTAAATAGTTTGGAATTTATCAAAATTTATTTCCTAAATTATATCTTGAAGAACAATTTCGATTATAATTTCAAGATTTGGATAAATATTTAAGCTTGAAATAATTGAATTAGAATGTTTTATTTGTATAATACACAATTACATTCCAATATAACTTACCTAAATTATACAGAAGTTGAATATGTAATTAGATAATATTCAATATAAAAGGATTTTATAAATAAAGTTTGAGTGGTTACAATAAATGTTATACACTTATATTTTGGTTATAAAAAGACTAATAGAGGTAAATTGAACAAAAAGTTATTGAATAATATACAGTTAAATGATGTTAAGGGAAATTATAAATTGGAGTAGTTATAAAAAGTGTAAATACACTTAATATATGTGATTGGATACATTAAGTGGAAAATTCAATAATAATTCTAAATAAAGAAGGAATGAATTTGTTGAATAAAATGAGATTATATAAATGACTATTCAAATTGATAATTTTAGAAATTGTTGATTAAAGATGATTGGATAGTAAGATAATCAATTTAGAAATAATTAAAGATTGATTTAACTTAGGTAAAATCAAATGGATTAAAAATCAATTATTGAATATTAATTAATGTAAATTGAAACTCATATGTTTTAAATTAATTGTTTTATTTTGTTTCTCAAATCTATTTTCTCTTTGGCTATTTCTATTCTCCCACCTCCTTCCTTTTCGGGGATGAAAAGTTTTGAGTGGGGGAGAGTGTAACGACCCGTAAATTTTATTTGTTTAATTTATTGAATTTTGGTGAAATTTTAAATAATAAAATTTGAAAATAAAAAATTTATATTTGGAATACATCAACTTAAACATAGTAAATGGCAAATTTTCATTAGATAATATTGAAGTTTATTTTCTTGTGTAACTTTAATTCAATTTAAATCGGTTAAAAATTAGTGATAATAAATTAATTTCCAAACCTGAATATTTTTCTATAGAAAATTTCTAAATCCTCTTCTGAGTGAGATGTCATCTTCCATTTTTCCAAATTTGACTTTTATTGCTCCGCTTTCTTATTTCTGACCGAATAGCAGCATCTTTGGTACCGATATCGACTTTTGATCGGATGATTCTATCACTGACATTTGTATACCGTTTTGATCGTCTCGTCGTGCTGATTTCTATGGCATATTCAACTCTGTGTTTTGAAGTTCAGTACACAATAGAATTCGCGAAACCGATAACCATATAGGTATCGGTTCCGTGATTTTTGGTTCCATGTGCTGTTATTATCTGCCTTGTATAAATGGCCGTTTCCTTTAATATTTTCAGCTATATTTTTAACGTTCCCTATTTTCAAAATATATTTTTGGATTGATAAGATTTTATTTCTATGTATGGAAGAAGATGTATGGGTAGAGTTATATTCATTTGCCTGAGAGTTTTATCTTCCACCTTCCACCTGTCAATTCGAAAGTATATATTGGTGGTCTTCCAGTCTGTTCAAATCTCTTCAATCTTCCCCATATTTGCCGCAGCCTCCACACAAGTGCCTAATCGAGATACATCAATTCATCCTTGGCATGCAAGCTTCGACTCTTGGCCTCTTCTTCCCTGCCGTGAGTCGCGCGTGCTCCACCCTTACCCAGCCGAGAGCTCCTCTACCTTGAACGTCGAGCAACCCAATCCTCCGCCCTTTATGTCCACTCTCCGAAGCCCACGAACAGTCACCATCAAAGCCGAGCTTCTTCCCAGTTTTTCCTATGCTCACTCACCGACCAGAGCCTGCGCTCGTTCTTTCACCGCACATTGCCTCGCTGCTCCCCTCCGCCTTCCACCTGTGCCATCTTGGGCGTGAGCAGCCATTGATCTACCGCTTTCACTTCCTATGCATGCGTCGTGTAAGTATATATAAATATATATTAAATCTGCATCACATATTTCAAGTTTAAGTTTAAAATATATATGTCTATAAATATATATTTGTTATATAAGTAGTTTCGTTTGTATTGGTTATAGTTACGGTTTTATATATTAATGCATAGGTTACGTTTATATTAGTTTGGGTATTGTTTATATAAGATATATATTTTGTTATGTTTTTGTTCATATACATTTTCCTTGTCAGGATACAATATATTGTATAGCATATATAATATGTCAAATGTTTATTTAAAGTATGTTGTATTTGAAACAGTTTATTAATTGTTTACATAGTAGCTTATGCAGGTTAGTATACTTATGTAGGTTAGTATATTTGTACAAGTTGTTATATTTGAAGCTATATATTTTACATATTATTTTATCTACAGTATATTTATATTTGTGGTTAGATGTTTAGAAATGGGTTCTAGTAGTTCAATATATTTTCTGTTAATGATTTTGTAGTATGTATGTATGTGTGTGTGTGTGTATATATATATATATATCTATGTTGAATACATCTTTAAGCATATGTTATGTAAGCTTTGACTAACTTGTGTTTATATACGTGTAAAGTAAGTTTAAAACATAATATAATATAGGATGTTTAAATTCTGGGGTTTGTAGATGGGCTTGTTAAAAAAAAAACTATGATAGTTTATATATATATAATTATTTTATTCCAAATTTCATTATGAAGATATGTTGTTTTATCCTATGTGTTTATTTAAAACAAGGTTTTTTTTAAATACATAAACATTTAATTTAATATGTGTTTGGAATTTAAATTATGATTTATATATGTAGTTATATCTAGCATTATGCATATAAATTCACTCATACTGTTTATCATCATTGATCCAATTCTGATTTGATTTCGCCAATTTCTATTTATCAGCTTTGTCCATCGAACTCGTCCCATCGTGCTTTGCTTCGAAATTTGTGCTTGGATTCATAACTCAATTTCATTGTCTATCTTCTCTAGATTTGGTAAAGGTGAGTCTTTCTCACTCTGACATATTTACTTATGAATTAGTAAATTGATGACAAGTGTTTAGTAACTAAAATGTTTATGCAAGTAAATGATGATTGTATGATATGTTATGCCATGTTATTACCATGTTATAACTGTTATTTATCACCTAACATCTAATACATGACATTATATTGTGACAATGACATGTTAGTTTACATTGTTTATACTGTTTATTTATTTACCATCACACTGCAAGTTCCCTATAGAATAGAATCACTATGGGTTGAAATGGTACATACCCGAATGGACACTAGAATAGGGAAAAATCATTATGGGCTGAAATGATAAGCCTGAGTGATTTTTATTTATTTTTATATACTTCGGATTGCGGGTTTGAAATGATAGAACCTGGGTTTTCTTTTAAATTGCGGATTGAAATGATATATATCCGTATCACTTAACCTAGGTTAGAAAATTATGTACAGACCCCGTGGTATATTTTTAAATGATTTTCTATAGATATGTATTTTAAGGTATGAAATTTTGATTTAATAATATATATTATATTTTTTAAGAAAGCTAAATATTAAGTTTTGAGTTTGTGGACTTAAGTATGTAAATTTGAAGTAAATATGATTTCTTGACTTTATTTTTTTTAAATGTAAGTAAATAAAGGAAATTTAATTTAAAGTTTTGAAATGATATTTGAAACAAAATGATGAGTTTTGTTAAAATTAATAAGTTAAGAAAACAGTGAATTTTGACTCAATAAATGAATTTGAGTTTTTAATTGGATATTTAATTATAAAATTTTATTGTGATTAATCATATGTTAAGTTGATTTAAATGTGAAATTTTGAAGTCTAGAAATATGATATATAAATTTAAACAGAATTTTTTTGAATTTTTGTTGTTTTTGAAAAGTTATAATAAAATCTGGAATTTTATTAATAGCATTTCTAAAATGCTGTAGTTTTATGATAGCACTTTAAAATGCTGTTGTTTTGAACTTAACTATGTTTGAAATAATTAGCATCTAATACGGCATTTCATAAATGCCGTTATTCTTGAACTAATCTATTTTGGAAACTATAAGCTACGATAGCACTTTATAAATGTTGTCGTTGCTAAATTTGACAATGTTTTGAAATGTTATAGATTTTAACACCCTTTGAGTTATATTTTAAAAGTGTTAAATGATTTAACTTTTGAAATTGATAATTTGTGAAATTTTAGGAGTTTTGGAAATATTTTTAATACTTAATTTGAATTTTTAAGGAATTTAAATTGAATTTGAATTCAAATTATGTTTACTTGGTTATGTGTTAAATGGAATGAAATGTAATGAGATAAATGAACTTTTGAATGGAATTTTCGAAATGTATTTTGTAACGATATTTGGAATAATAAATGAATGATATATTTGATTTTAAAATGATGTTTAATTTTGAATATTTGAATTTGAATTCAAATAATGGTTTGATAATGAGGTTTTAAAGGATATGATATTTTAATGATTTTGAAATGGTTTTGAATGAGTTGATCTTTATTTTTCTAAAGAATATGAATTTAGAAGGCTATTTGATTTTGATAAATGAATATTTGAAGTTTATATTAGTATGGAAGGATATTGAGTTTATTTATAAATTTAGTTTATATAAATAGTATTGGATTTATGAAATGAATATTTCAAAACTAAATATTATTAAGTTAAATTTGAGATATATGAAATTATGAAATTTAGTTTTGGAATATGGTATATTTAAAGCTTTGAAACTGATGGTTTGAATTGAATTGGAAATTTGAAAATTTGGGTTGAATTGAATAAATTGTAATTAAAGCAATGCTTCATGATTTCAAATGTATGATTTCAAAATGTTATGATTTTCAAAGTGTAGTGATTTCAAGTATTTTGATTTCGAAAGAGTAATAACTTTGAAAGTATTATGATTTTTGAAAGGTGAATATATGTTTGAAATGGAAATTATAAACTATTTTGATTTGGATATAGTTTTGAAATAAGAATGGTTTTTGTTTCGAAGTATAAACTAATTTGAAAAGGATATAGTTTTGAAATGAAATGATTTGATTTTTTTTTAAGTATAAACTATTTTGAAATAACCACGACGTTATAATAAATTTGGTTGCTAAAGAAATCGGGATCGGAAGTTGTCATACTCTGTGCCAACTCCAAAAACCACTTTAACAACCGTGTACGCCGTGGAGATTCCAGAATGAAGTAGGATGGTGGCGTCGTTCTTGAGGTATATTACGTGGATCCAACTCCTATGAGTTGGCATAAGGTGGCTAAAACTGGAGCGGTCTCGGGCCAAAAGGGGTAGCTCCTCTGGTCGGACACACTTCTTCGATACTATACTCTTACTTGTGGTTGATTTGACGGCCATCCTCCGATTTTGATTTGGGAGTGTGCTCCGAGGTAGGCGTATGTGGCTGCTGCGTTACCACCAGCCCGTGTGCGTAATTGGTATATCTACCTTGGCATTGCCTTGAGTGTCGTGTCACCTACCATATCGAGCATTTACTACGAGTTTGTTTTCTCTCGCAGCCCATGGAGTATTTAGAGTAATCTTCCGATCTGGAGATATGCTGATACTGGATGGACTACTGGGACTATTACGTTTTGGGGCCTATATGGGTAACCCTTCAACACTATTTTAAAGTAATTTTATTTTATTGTAGACACTATTATTGAAACGACCCTGACTTGACCTTCGGAAATCGACACCGAATATGACACTCATATTCAAGTGTCGCAGATCCAAACGTCGAATCGGGTTCGCCGAAGCTTATAACACATCAAGTATAACAACACAGCGGAAGAAAAGAATGAATATCATATATATATATAACCTATGATACAACAATGATACAATATGAATAAATATCAGAGATACAAGATAACAATGCTACAGTGGAATAATAAATGAACTAGCAGCTGAAAACAAAAACTCCAAAACAGCAACAACAACCCTAACTCCAAAGCACCATTCCAAAAATAGCTTGAACCACCATCACAATGCACCAAGACAAGAAAGTCTCGTCCATGAATCCAAAGACTCCAATATCCAGGATCTCCGAAGGATAACAAAGAGAAAGCCAAAAGCTACAGAATCGATTCTATATCTACTATCTGAAAAACCCAACTCTAGACTGCCCGTATGGTAAATTGTGGGCACCCAGAGTTTAGGAATGGAACAATAAACTCCGGGTCAGTCGTGGGACTGGTATGAGCAAATAGAAACAGTTTTACCTTTTAAAACAAACAAAAGAATTTAAATTTGAAATCCGTAATGTTTTTTGGAAAATGAAACTACCATAAGGCCTCCCTCCACACACACAATGCAAACGCAGACTTGGAGGAGATTTCTCCTTATGATAGTCAAATATGCTTGATACGCGAAATTCCTTTTATATTATTATTAGTGCATAGTGCAGAAAACCTTTCGAAAGTATAATATTAATCTTAGCCAGCATAGGTACCATTATATTATGCCTACTATAGCTACCATGTTAGATGGCAGGTTCTACAACTAAAACCATACAAGGCGTGTATTGGTGATTATATTTCCAACAAATGGTCAGGCCAAGGAACTTCCCATTGCCACATGGGTACGCCTTCGGAGGGACGCCCTGAGAACCTAACCGGATCTCTGCCAACACAAGGCCGGGTTACGTCTGTAACTAGGTAACTACTAACACGAGTATGCCATCCCCCGGTCGTAACCAACCTTTATCCCGGGATTTACCAACAACCACAAAGTAATAAATATGCAGCAACCACATAGGTTATCTGGGCTCCATACCATGATGGCACCTCTATCCAGAAGGAAATGAACATATCCTCAGGGGGCGCTACCTCCAAATAACCTGCTGCGTTCTTCCTGTTTCGACCATTTCGGTTTGTGAAGTTCGACGAAGTCTCGTCCACAAAGCTACGCTTTACCCGAAAGCCATGCTTTGATCAACAAATGATCAGCAGCACTTTGTATGCCACGTTACCAAATTGGAAATGTATCACTAGTAACCATCAACTATATAACCTCTGAGATCGTACGTCTGAGAGAAGGGTGTTAAGCTAAGAGAATAAATCTCCGCCACCAAACAGAAATGTATTTGATAGAAACTGGTTTTACATCTTAAAGTGTAACGTCAGACACACATCCATACAAGTCTGTCCCGGGTTCGAACAGAACCGAAGGCACTTCCGAAGAAGGACTTGCAAATCCAGGTATTCACTATCCCGATCGGACTTCCCATCACTTAGGGAATCTCTATACTGGCGAGACTCAATGTAGAGACAATCGATAGTTCATCTTATCGTTCTCGCAAATACCCGGTCTTCACCACCAGTCTTCAGATGCTATCCATAACGTCGTATCATTATTCGGAATGGGTTATATGACGCAAAGGTCCTCTCCCGGCTAAACCGAATAATGAGCGCAATATAAAAAACCATACGGATATGGGATCTCAGTTAAATCACAGCTTAAAGCCCAAAACCATTCATTCAAATGGTTAAAACAAATTACCATTTCCAATCTTTTAAGCACAAAAGATTCATTTCGAAAACCTTCAATGGTTTAAACAATTTCCACACTTTAATCTTTTAACAAAAGATTTAATTTACAAAGTTCACCCCGTTCACAAAAATCCACTCATGGATTTCAAAACAATTTCTACTTCAATTGGATTAACTTGTTAAATCTTTAAATCAAGATTTAACTTATAGTTTTCAAAATTTGTTTCCAAAGATTCATTCATAGCCTTTCAAAACAATTCCAATTCAAATTGGATTAACTCGTCCGGTCTCTAAATCAAAGACTCATTTTATAGTTTTCAAAACAATTCAATTCCATTTCAAACTTGATAACTTTCAACATAATTTGGAAATCCTTTCTTTAAATGAAAGCTATTATTATTTGAAAACAATTGGTTTTCGTTTCGGGAAATCTGATTACATTTGCTCAGGTTAAAACCCTTCAAATATAAACTTGGGTTACGTTCAAATTCTCAAAGCCATATTTTTAAAATGGTTTAAAACCCCATACAAACCCATTTATAGTTGAATTACCATTATAAAGCGTAGTTCCCAAATCATAGAATTCAATTTCAAATATTGAATTCAAATTTGAATCAAATTATTTAAATTTCAAAACCTCAATCAAGTTATTCAAGATAATTTTTATTTTTAAAACACCTTTTCAAAAGTTTTTCACTTTAAACCCAAATCCATTTCCAAAACCATTTGGATTAAAAATTCAAATTCAAAAGAATTTCTAAAAATCTGTGACTTAACCGATTTCCACGTGCAATCCATATTTGTGTGTATATAGGTGTGGTCCAAGGGTTTTACACAAAAGTGCAACAACAATCATCACATCAAAGATTAAAGCGCATAAATATTGATAAGCGGTATAAACTATAACGCTTATCTTCATTCACAAATCACAGATAAAATATATTCATCAATCACAAAGATTCATCATTACAATTCGATGTGGATTTCGGATAACCAACTAGAATCCGACTCCTGTCACATCGAATTTCAAATGTCGTTTAACGGGTCAAAGGGTTTTCATATTCATAAAACGATATATTCATCACAAATAAAACAACTCAGCACATCACATAGCATTACCTCACATATCAAATATATCAATCCTTCACACAACATTCAATAACAATCAAACATCTTTGATTAAGGCGAATAAAACGTGTGGTTTTAAAATTTATTACTCACATAATTACTTTCATTAGTAATCTTTAAATCATTGATTTATCACTATTAACTACAATTGATTTAGTCTTAACCACCTTCATAAATTAAATCATTTCTTTAATTAATTATCTTAATTAATTAAAATTAATAAAATTTAAAGAGTGATTATCCTTAATTGCTTTCATTAATTAATTATTTCTTTAATTAATTATCTTAATTAATTAACCCTTAATTGTAACTTATTAAATTTTAATTACTTTCATTAATTAATTATTCCTTAAATTACTTTAATCTTTAATTATCTACTCTTAATTACTTTCGCTAAGTAATTATTATTTTTATTTAATCATTTATTAATTACTTGGTTTATTAACTTTAATCTTCTAATAAGTAATTATCTTTAAACAATTAATTGTAATAAAACAATCAAATAACCTTTTATTATTAAGAAATCAAACAATCTTTAATTACTAAGTCATTACTTGATTATCCATTTAATCACATTAATTAATTACATTTTCGAAAACTATCAGAAATCTAACACAAAATCTATTTCAAATCCACATTAATTTATTTTCAAATCATATTTGAATTTAAATCCAAGTTTGAAACTTGTCTTAGAAAACTTATTAGAAATTTGCTTTTAAACTTCCTCAAGCTTTGTACTAAAATCCGAAAACTATAATGCTTCACAAAAAAAAACAGTATTTTGTTTTAAACAAACAAAAAAAACTGTACAAGTTATATAAGGATATTAACCCGAGCCAAAAATGGGTTTACTCAAGCTAAACACAGGAAAACACGAGCACAACTTCGAGTTTTCACACGACACAACTTTCTTCGAGCATTTTTGTAATTCCCTCGAGTCAAACCCACGTGCGTCATCGTCTTCCCAAACATCGACTTTTCCAGCTCCCCCAAATATGTACGGTGCACGTGCACAACACTACGCTGGTGCTTCGGCCACCATCGTGATGCCTAGCAAGTCGGTGACGACGTCATCACACCATCGAGCCATCGGCAACCTCGAATGAATCATCAAAACAAATCGAGCTTTCAGCTGCAACTCAGAGATCGAACCGCCATCAGAAAATTCCTCATATCCGAATGTTCCGACCACGGGAGTTCACATAAACGACCCTGCCATTGCCCTTATTCCACCACCAGCTCGAGACTAATAAGCACACAACCAAAGCTTTAAACCCTCAATTTCCTCGAATTTCTCGCCTCACCCCACCGGAGTTCACTTCACCATTTTTCTAATCTTCGTCTATGTCCAAAGCTCCATCACGAACCATCGCCCTGCATCTAAACCTAACCCAACGTCCAAATTTGGCCTTTGGCCCAAATCTGTTCAACTAACAATTTAATGCTCGATACTTCACTAAACCTTTCGAATTCATAATTAAAAATCATCATTTTCCATGGCAAATCCATTCATATAAGTAAAGGTCGCAACTTCCATGTTTGAGTTTTGTCAGTTTTAAAGTTTCCACTGTAAAAACGAGGCTCTCTTCCCAAATACTTCATTCTAAATCATGATACGTACAATTCTTAAATTAAACTTCATCAGGAAGCAAACAGTTTTCATCTTGAAATCGTGGCTTAAAACAAAACACATAAAGAGATATTCATTTTTTTTTAAATTTGATGCTTAATAGTTTCCAAATAAACAAAATACTAAGAAAACCTAAAATGTAAGTTTACACTGTGTTTTCTATTTCCAGTAAACAATACTAAGTTATTTTAACTTAAACAAGTTTTTCTTTTAAATGGATATTAGTGTTAAACAACCAGTTTTTTTTCTAGATATCAGAACCAAAATAAAATTTGGAGATGATTTTTGAACCAAAACAGAGACTGCATATTGATATATACAGACATGCAACCTCACACTTGCTTATTTATGAACATATACACACCAGTTTGCATTCATTCAAACATTTTCCCATCACACCATCAAAAATTCATCACAAATGATCAACAAAATTAGGCTTTAAAGAAACAGTTTGCTCACCTGTCAATTGGAGAGAACAGAGACAGTGAATAGATTTGTGCCTGGAACTAAACTTCAAGCTTGTTTTCAATAGCTCGGATCCCCCACTTGATTCAATTTTTTTTTATTTCCAGTTTTAAGTTTAAGCTTTCCAGTTTGAAGTTAAAGCTTTTTTGATTTCCAGGTTTCACATCATTTTGATTTCAGGCTTGATTTGCTCGAAATTTTCTTTTTTAGGCTTGAATTCTTTTCAGATGATCTTCAGGATTTAATTCCCAGATTAAAACTTTTGTTTGATTTTTTTTTTGTTGAAGCTGTGCTGTTGAATTTGATTTCCAGGTTAAAATGTTTCTCTGGTTTATTTTGTTTTAGACCTAAAGCTTGTTTTATTTTTAGATTTTCTTATGATCTATTTTGATTCTCAGGTATTTTGATTAAGTTTTTCACATGAAAGAAAATAATGAGCAACCTATTTTCTTTTAATTATATGTTCTTAAAACAAATGTGCCACTTGGCTTATTTTGTTTACACTTGTTAGTTTCATGATATTATCAATTTACAAATGTCACTTTTGACTTAATTGTGTTTAAGTCCTTTTTGATAAATTTATTTAAAATTTTGTTTTAAACCCTAAAGTATTTATATTTCCATATCTTATCATATGTAAACGTTTCTACATTTTAAAATCATAAATGTGCAAACTATTTGTTAGGCCTTTTTAAACTTATACTTTCAAAAGATATATTCATACTCAAGTTTTATACTTATTTACATATGTTTATATTTACAACTTTATAAGAAGATGAGTTTTGAAATCAAATTATACTAAATAAATAAACATATATATAGAATATATAAATTTAACTTTTAAACAACTTTTTAAAATTATTTATATTAACATAAATATTTAACTTTCAAAATATATTACATATGTCTCTTAAAATTCCGAAAACAATTTTTTTTATAAAATTATTTTGTTTTCAAATCCTATTTTTAGTTAAACCATTATATCAGATTGAATATTCATATTATCTCGAACTACGTTTGTTATTAATAGATATTATTTGAATTTCAAATCCATAATTCAATTTACCTCTAGAATCCAATTTATCTCTCAAAATATTTATTTTTGAATTTTTAAACTCCAAAAATACATATCATTACTTATTCTGGAAATATTCCAATTGATAACGTTTAAATCTAAAATTTAAAATTAATTACCAATAATTTCATAATTTAATTCCAAAGATTAAATTAATTATCAAATTATTTTTTAGCTGAAATTCAGGAATGTTACAGATTTCCCCCATTAGAAAATTTCGTCCTCGAAATTTGTAAGGGAGACAACAAAGATCAAATGATAGATAGAGAAATAATTTATCAAATTAGATCGAAATATTTATTCTGCATTTGGCTTCCCAAATCAGAATATCAATAATGGATATAAGAACGAATCAAGATGCTCGGGTCACCAGATCTATGAATATATAGGGATATTGATTAGTTCAAAAGATAACTAACCACTCGTAGAATATACCGGAACCCCACAGAATAAACAGATATATGGATGAAATCCAAAACTTTTAGTTTAAACAACTAAAATATACCTATCAACCATAACAACCAAAGCTAACAATTTATCCAAATAGACAATTCTGACCCATCTAGAGTTTGTGTCCCATGCAAATATATCAAAGTTTCTTCCTGGAGCAGCTAGGAATCATCAAAGAATTGAAAAAGACGAATCAAAGGAGATTGATAGAGAAAGTTGTTTCCACTGTCACAGGGTATTGACCATTTGTAGTGGCACTCCCCTGTCCCCTATCTCGTCCTCTTCTTGCACTCATACTCACTATCAATGGATAGTAAGAGAATTTACTGAGGCATTCAGATGAATATCTTAGGGATATACTCATTCTAGGGTATACTTCACCCTATCTCTAATGAGTTACTTAATGTGTTATACTTGTGAGCTAAAGTTTCAACCTTCAGCTCTGATACCAAATGAAACGACCCTGACTCGGCCTTCGAAAATCGGCACTGAATACGACACTCATATTCAAGTGCCGCAGATCCAAACGTCGAATCTAGTTCGCCGGCCGGAGCTTATAACACATCAAGTATAACAACACAGCGGAAGAAAAGAATGAATATCATTGATATATAACCTTTGATACAACAATGATTTTTTTTTGAAAAAGGTCAAAAGTTGGGCCAAGCCCAAACATAATGGGTTAAAAACCCGAAACCCTACAACCAGAATAAAGCAAAGCTAAAACCCTAGCCGACACCACAAAGTCACAAACAAAACATCGGAGAGAAAAAGAAAAAATTGGCGAGAGGAAGACGAGAAAATCTCAGTTCTCTGTCTCTTTGCCAACGCCACTCGTCTCTCCTCTCTCCCAATATGATAAACAATTGCTGAAACCTCTGCGCATCCCTTCTTCGTTCGAAAATGAACTGAAGTTACTCTGTTGGGTAGGGAAAGCGGGGAAACTAGCAGATCTAAGTATATTACAACTTAGATCTGTTAATTTCTTACCTTTAGCATCATTATTGACTGGATTCGGGAGTCGGCTGAGCTTGGTATGGTCTTTAGCAAGCTGATGAAGGCGAAAGTCTCTTCTAGTAGCAGGAGAGCTTTGATGATGTTCATTAGCTTCATTACTGGCGCGACCAAGAAAAAATTCCAAATGCTTGCTGCCAGCTTCATGACTCCAATTATCGGATAAAAAGGCGAAGTTGGTTTGATTTCTGAAATTTTTCTGAGATTTGCGAAGGATAATATTACTTTCAGACTCGATAAGTATCCACTTTTGCTCTTTCTTCATACTGCTCTTATTATGAATGCGGAAGTTTCTTTCTTTCCATATGTGAAAAACTGCAGTAGTTAAAAGTATGTGCGCATAGTCTCTCTCATAGCTTTTGCCTTTGAAGTTGCTGTTAATATGATGAATGGCTTGCATAAGATCCATTTGACCATTGTTAGTGAGATGCAAAGTGTTTTGAATGTTATTCCAAATGTAGTAAGAATAGCTGCATTCGAAAAACAAATGATTAGCACTTTCATTAACAAGATTGCACAGGGAACAAAGTGGATTAGTAGATTTTCCCCATTTATTAATTCTGTCCCAAGTTGGCAATCTATTAATGATTGCAAAAAAGATACAGAAAGCCATTTTGGGACAATTCACTTTGTTCCATATGCAATTATACTATTCAACACTAGGGAATTTATTTCTGATGTTTTCCCAAGTGTTTTTAAAAGAAAACTTCCCTTTAGAACTTGCTGTCCAATCCCAATAATCACTATCAGCATGAATATCAATAGGAAGATGGCAAATAATATTCTTATGTGGGTATGTGATGGGGTGTAGCTGAGGTTGCCATTGATTATCTTTAATAATCATATATACAGAATCATTAACCCCCCCACATATAACTAAACTATCCCAACCCACCCTATTAATAAAAGACTCATTTTTAAACCAGGGATCAAACCAAAGACTGGTTTGCTCACCAGATTTGAATTTTCTTTCTAAAAAAGTCTTACCAATAGTTTTGCATTCCAAAATTTGTTTCCAAGCATAAGACTGATTACTTTTAGGTAAGACAGTCCAAAAATTAGAATTTTTCAAATATTTGAACCTCATCCATCTAGCCCAAAGAGAGTCTGCATTTAAAAATCTTCAAAACAATTTTAAATGACATGTTTGGATAAGATCTTTCATATTCCTAATACCTAACCCCCCTTCCTTTTTAGGCTTACACACTTTATCCCATTTAATTTTATGATATTTGCCCCTCATAAAAAGTCAGCACATATACTTTCAATTTTTCTAACAGAAGAAGCTGGGATATGAAATGTTTGAATCCAATACATAATCATAGCATATATAACAGTTTTGATAAGCTCCAATCTGCCAGGAATAGAAAGAAGTTTACAAGACCATGTTTCCATTTTACCTTGAATTTTATCAATAAGCATAGAACAATCTGAATCCCTAATTTGATTAATAGATAAAGGGAGCCCAAGATATTTAATAGGGAGACTGCCTTCAGTAATATTTAAAGATTCTAAAATCTCATTCTTATAACTACTGTTCTTACTGAAATAAGCCTTACTTTTAAAATCATTTATTTGAAGACCTGCATATTTGTACAGCTTATCAAAGCTTTTTTTAATTGAAACAGCATTAGTCTTATTTGCTTTAACAAAAATCATGAGATCATCAGCATATACAAGATGATTGATAGATGGCTGCACTTTATTCATAGCAGAAATGTTACCTTTAATCACTTCCCTTTCCATAAGAATAGAGAAATACTCCATTACCATAGTAAAGAGATAAGGAGATAAAGGATCTCCTTGTCTAATATTTAATAAAACCCTCAGATTTGCCTTGAATGAGAACAGAAAAAGTAGGGGTGTTAATACATTCAAAAATCAAGTTGCAGAATTTTATAGGGAAACCCATACACTTCATAATATGATATATGAAATGTCTGTTAACCTTATCATAGGCCTTTTGAAGATCCACTTTGATGCAAACATTATTGACACTTTTAGAATTAAAGTTTCTAACAAGTTCATGGGCTAAAAGGGAATTTTCATAAATGAGTCTGCCAGGAACAAAAGCACTCTAATTTTCAGAGATAATGAATGGCAATTTTTTTTTAATTCTATTACTCAAAACATTTGCAATGATTTTATAGATAAAATTGCAACAAGAGATGGGCCTATAATCACTGATACAAGAGGGGTTTTTAGTTTGGGAATTAATGTTATAAAGGTATGATTAATGCTTTTTAGAATTTTGCCTTTATCAAAAAATTCATTAACAAAGCCAAAAGCCTGATCTTTAATGTTATCCCACTGATTTTTATAAAATTTGGCATTAAAACCATCTGGACCAGGGCTCTTATTGTCTCCAGCCATAAAAACCACATATTTGATTTCATCCATAGTGACAGGAGACAGTAGAATATCAGAAGAATTAGAATTTAAAATATTTTTACAGATAATATGAGGGAATTCTGAGACAATAGAGTCATAAAAAAAGAGTTTTTCGTAGTAATCTATAGCCTCTTTAGTAATTAAATCATGAGCATTAGTAAGATTGCCAGTTTTGTCAATAATATTACCAATGTTATTCATATGTCTCCTGCTACTCATTTTAGCATGAAAAAATTTGGTGCAATCATCCCCCATGGTTAACCAATCAGCTTTAGCTTTTTGTTTAGCGTTGACAGTGTTAATATAAAGTTCATTAGCTAAATTCTGTTGGTTGGAGAAAAATTCTTTGACAGAGTTAACATCCCCAGGGTTATTATCAATAGCATTTTGCAGAGTTTTACCTTCATGTCTTAAAGCATTTAACTTATTAAGTTTCATTGACTCAAAATTATTCCAATTCTTAAGATTATGCTTTGTATTATACAATAACATTTTGAATTGAAATTGTTTAGTACCATGACATGAAAATTTCATACATTCTTTCATGATGTTATTATAGTTGTTGTCTAAAATCCATCCATTTTTGAATCTAAAGGGAGAAAATTTATTATTTGAACCAGACTCTCTAAAAAGAGAGACTAGGATAGGGGCATGGTCATTAGTATTTTGCTCTAAAGTAGAGCATGTAAAATTGGGGAGAGCATTAGAAAATTCTTTGTTAACCAATGCCCTATCTAATTTACAGTGAATATTCTTTTCTAACCCAGATTTCCAAGTGAATTTGTTACCACTAGTACTAGGTTCAATGAGACCAGTTTCAAGTAAAAATTTATTAAGCCTATTAAGTTTACTTTGGGGAATTTTAACACCACCATATTTTTCATGAGCATGAAAAACAGTATTAAAATCCCCTATAATAATCCAAGGGAGATTATAATTAAAGTTTAGAGCTTTTAACCTATTCCACAAACTATTTCTCTCCATTTCAAAATTACTACCATAGATACAAGTAATCTGAAGAAGAAAACCACCATTATTTTCAAATTGACAATCTATGAATTGTTTATCTTTGTCGCTATTTAACAAATTCCAAACATTAGAATCCCAAATAACTAAAACCCTACCTTTACAGCCACAATCATTTTTATTAATAGCTTTCCAATGACTTGGAAGTTTGAAACAAAATTTTTCAAAATTATCCTCATTCATTTTATTCTCAGTAAGGGTGGTAATAGAAGGTTTATAAACATTAAGCATATGTAAAATATCAGATTGTTTAGAAGAGGAATTCATACCTCTTACATTCCATGCAAATATATACATAATCTGATTAAAGAAAAATTTAGATGGTACCTGATGCCACAGCACTCTTACCTCTCTTTTTTTTAGCACTTTTTGTCTTTAACCTGGTAGACATTTCTCCCCAATCTGGATTTATAGAAATGTATTTTTGTTTAAAGGCTTTCTTCTCTTTGTTGCACTTATTCTTACCTGCTGCTTTTGATTTAGGTATATGCAGTTCAGAAATATTGAACTGATCAACAGCATCTACCATTTCCAGTTCATTTCTAGATTTGTAATCGTCCGGAATAACAATTGATGAAATGTCAAATGGAACAGCATGGCGAGGCATGGCTGAGTCTAAATTCTCAGTTAGTGCAGCCTGCACAGGTGGAGGGGCTGTTGTAAATTGATTTTCGAGATCCAAGTTTAAAGAATGCTGATTATCTTGTGCTTCACAGTCATTAATACTATTTGTAACATGATTATCTGTAATTAAACAAGGATCTGTGACAGGTGGGGTTACAGGTTCTAAGACCTGTGTATTCTTTTCACCCACTGTTTTGTCTCTTTGCATTTTTCCTTTTTTGTTTTTTGAATTTATCTGATGAGCTTCCTCTGCAATGACCTGATCTTCTTGATCAGAGAGCACAGTATTATTCTTACTATGATCGGAGATTATACTTACTTGATTGATCCGATCATTCTCTTCGTATGACATTGGTTGATTTACTGGATCGATTCTTGAATGTGAAATTTCTCTTTCTTGCATTTCTTGATTCTGACTCTTGGGTACCCATGCCTGTTTAGGGTTGCATTGATCTCTCGAGTGCCCAAAGCATTTACAAACATTACATTTTGGCGGTACCCATTCATATCCAACTTTCTGAATAATTTTTTCTCCATTATACAAAGAAAGGAATATTTCGTTAGGAAGCTCATCATATGCAGACACTTCAATCAGAAGGCGAGCAAAATTCAACCTCGTCTTCAACGTTGTGGCTGCATCCATTTTTATGGGTTTACCTATTATACTTGCCATAACACTGAATGCCTCTCTGTCCCATAGCTTCAAATTAACACCAGGTAATCTGACCCATATTGGCATAGACGTTAGTAAGTCTCTGTCCATTTTTAAAGAATCAGACCACTTTCTCAATATGATGAGTTTGCCATTGTAGAAATATGGTCCATTTTTCAAAACAGAAATGCAGTCTTGAGTTTCTTTAAACTTTACTAGGAAGAAGCCATTTTCTCTAGTAAAGATTTCAAAGTCGCCAGTTGGTTTCCATACTCTTTGAATATATGATTTAAAGAATAAGTAATATGGTTTGGTACCAACAACATACAGTAGAACAGAATTATTCCAAGATTCAGTAGCCCTTTTACATATCTCCTCTTTTACCAGACCATATTTCTTGTTGTTAATACTGATTGGCGCAATATGCTCGAGATTGCTTTCTTCAACACTGGGTTCTTGAGGCTGATCTGCAACAATATCTGCCTAAGATTTACGGCCCTGATCTCTGTTCAGTGAGATGGCTATCGGTTTTCTCTGTATAGACAATGCTCCGCCCTTCTTGGCGATCTTGGTGGTCGTATATTGACCATCTCTGTATCTCCAATTGCCGATTTGAGAAACTGGTAGCAACTCCTGAATTTTTTTGGCTTCTTTTTTCCTTTGTTGTTTTGATCGGACCAGTGTAAACCAATCATCATCAATGCTGATATCACCTGATGGCCCTCTGACATGAGAAGCTTCAGGTGGTCTGATTAGGGAAGAGGATTGAGAGAGATTAAGAGAGGTTTGGTGAGGGAATTGATTTTCCCCCATGGCAGAAAGGAAACCCTAGATTTTTTACTGTACAAATTCAGACTACAACAATGATACAATATGAATAAATATCAGAGATACAAGATAACCATGCTACAGTGGAATAACAAATGAACTAGCAGCGGAAAACAAAAAAACTCCAAAACAGCAACAGCCTCCAAAGCACCAATCTAGAAATAGCTCGAACCACCATCACATTGCACCAAGACAAGCAAGTCTCGTCCATGAATCCAAAGACTCAAATATCCAGGATCTCCGAAGAATACCAAAGAGAAAGCCAAAAGCTACAGAATCAATTCTATATCTACTATCTGAAAAACCCAACTCAAGACTGCCCGCGTGGTAAATTGTGGGCACCCAGAGTTTAGGAAAGGAACAATAAACTCCGGGTCAGTGTGGGACTGGTATGAGCAAACAGAAACAGTTTTACCTTTTCAAACAAACAAAAGAATTTAAATTTGAAATCCGCAATGTTTTTCGGAAAATGAAACTACCATAAGGCCTCCTGCCACACACACAATGCAAACGCAGCCTTGGAGGAGATTTCTCCTTATGATAGTAAAATATGCTTGATATGTGAAATTCCATTTATATTATTATTAGTGCATAATGCAGAAAACCTTTCGAAAGTGAAATATTAATCTTAGCCAGCATATGTACCATTATATTATGCCTATTATAGCTGCCATGTTAGATGACAGGTTCTACAATTAAAACCATACAAGACGCGTATTGGTGATTGGATTTCCAACAAATGGTCAGGCCAAGGAACTTCCCATTGCCACATGGGTACGCCTCTGGAGGGATGCCCCGAGAACCTAACCGGATATCTGCCAACACAAGACCGGGTTACCTCTGTAACTAGGTAACTACTGACACGAGTATGCCATCCCCCGGTCCTAACCAACCTTTATCCCAGGATTTACCAACAACCACAAAGTAATAAATTTGCAACAACCACATAGGTTAATCTGGGCTCCATACCATGATACCACCTCTATCCAGAAGGAAATGAACATACCCTCAGGGGGCGCTACCCCCAAATAACCTTGCTGCATTCTTCCTGTTTTGACAATTCCGGTTTGTGAAGTTCGACGAAGTCTCGTCCACAAAGCTACGCTTTACCCGAAAGCCATGCTTTGATCAACAAATGATCAGCAGCACTTTGTATGCCACATTACCAAATTGGGAATGTATCACTAGTAACCATCAACTACATAACCTCTGAGCTCGTATGTCTCTGAGAAGGGTGTTAAGCTAAGAGAATAAATCTCCGCCACCAAACAGAAATGTATTTGATAGAAATTGGTTTTACATCTCAAAGTGTAACGTCAGACACACATCCATATAAGTCTGTTCCGGGTTCGAACAGAAACGAAGGCACTTCCGAAGAAGCCCTTGCAAATCCGGTATTCACAATCCCGATTGGTCTTCCCATCACTTAGGGAATCTCTATACCGGCGTGACTCAGTGCAAAGACAATCGATAGGTCATCTTATCGTTCTCGAAAATACCCGGTCTTCACCACCGGTCTTCAGATGCTATCCATGACGTCGTATCATTATTTGGAATGGGTTATATGACGCAAAGGTCCTATCCCGGCTAAACCGAATAATGAGCGCAATATATAAAAAAACATATGGATATGGGATCTCAGTTAAATCACAGCTTAAAGCCCATAACCTTTCATTCAAATGGTTAAAACAAATGACCATGTGACGACCGCCCATGACTCCTGCACTTAAACAAGGAGATAGTGCGCTGAAAGGCGTGCCCGGCAGCCATGGACGATCATCAAGGTAAGGTAAACACAGAATAGTCTATCGTATTACTCACAGCGCATGGATAAAATACAATAGAAAAGTATACATAGTGAAGCTCCATAGAACAGAATCTCATCATATAAACTCATAATAGTTTGGTACAACAATCTGAAAAGTCAATACAGCAAGCCTCACTACATATCACTCAGAGTAGATACAAACAGCGGAACATCCAGTACATATAGTAAGAAAATAATATACTAGCCTCCTACTCGTCTTCGCCATCAGCGTCGTGGGAAGCAAAGAACAACACCTGTCACCTGCTACCTAGTCTACCCATCCCAAAATGGATGAACAGCCCAAGGTAATAAGAGTTGAACATAAAACCTTGAGTCAGAAAAAAGTCCTAGTGAGCGGTAAATCAACTATCAAACATACCAAAAGAGCATAAAGGGTAAAAAGGAATAGGAACCCAACCATCCCACTCCACCTCTCTCTACAGTGATAGCCCCCAGACACACTAAGCAGAAACAAACATAGCAAAGCAGATAATTAAAGTAAAGCAATTATCACTCGAGTCAAGGTCGATGTTTTCCAAGTACAAACCCCCAAGGCCTAAACCAAGATCAGACAAGAACCCAAAAAGCACCGCTCTTGAGACTGAATGATGATACAACCAAACATCCATGACTCTGGCTATCACTGTTATCATTGCTTCGATATCACCGTTAATTGAATGACCGACTCATTCTTTCATCCGTCCGTCAAGGGCTAATGGTAACCCCGGTTCTAGACATAACTCCGCACGTCATCGTGACCTGTGCCTAGGACTATCGAATCTGCCCAGAGTACTAGACCATCAACTATTAGTCTTGGGATTATTGAATCTGCCCAGCGTACTCTTTCTTTGAGCATGCTAGAACCTTCAACAACGATGAAATCTCAGCCTCCTAGTCATCCTCCTTGACGACTATTCTCATACTAGCTCAAGCGCCTCTCGAGCCAACCATTATCAATGAACTCAAACCATATCACCGAGTTATCAACATGCTTGGGATGATCCCGTCTGGATTAAACCAAGGCTATCTCACATCATGCTTTGCTTCATCGCATCATAGCAAAGTCCCATCTCAACATCATGCTTTGCCTCATCGCATCATAGCAAAGTCCCATCTCAACATCATCCTTTACTTCATCACATCATAGAAAAGTTCCATCTCGACATCATCATCAAATCTATCCATATGAGCTTTTATCATCCGCTTCATATGCCACGAGCAGCTTTCCTTATTTAAGAGCCTTTCCATTTAGCTTTTGAATCATCTTCGACCAACTTGTCCAAATTCAATCCATAAATCAACTAACTTCTAACAATCAATCAAATCAATCATTAATCCAAGTAATCAATCATTCAAATAAGATCTAAATAAACGGTTGTAACAATAATGGCAATTTCGTTAATAAAGATTCCAAATCTAACAAGCATGAATTCTAAGTAATATCTTGATGAATGAACTAGCATAGGTTAACATGTAGTAAAGTGGATATCAAAACTTTATGAACGATGGATATACATGCAGACTTAAGGAAAATGCATGAAATCACTATCTTTAACACACAAACAAGACACCGATCCAATATACTCCTTTGGGTCCGTGTGAGAGATAACCACCACTCACCGAATCACCTAAACACCTCAAAAGCAACAAACTCCAGATCCGGACAGCGAAGGATCTAGCTTGATCCGTCAAAATTCCGCTTCAAATGATGAAGTCACTCTTTGAAGAATGTAGATCTTCAATTTTGGCTCTTGGATCTTCGATTTGATCTTCAATCTTGGATGGAAGGAAGCACTAGATTAGAGAAGAGATAAGAAGTGAAGAAGTGTTGTAGTCGAGCCCTCAAAATAGCAGCACTTCGTCGCTTCAAAATCCGGATCCCAAAAAGTGAGATAAGGCCATGTATTTATAGGCCAAACCCTTAAGTCGTTCGCCCCCCCTTAAGTCGGTCACGACTTAACAAGGCCTCACGACTTAGGACTCATCAACCCCACGGCCTACCGACTCAAGCCTCTACGCGACCTAACTTAGACACGACCTAACGACTCAAGCCATCATGCGACTTACGACCTAACTGCACACACGGCTTAGCGACCCAGCGACCTAACACCCTTGCCTTCATGTGACCTGCGACCTAAGCCTTATCTCGTCCACGACCTAACTACAAACACAGGGTCTCACGACCTAAACTTGAACGACCTAAGCCATCTTCCTTAAGCCGTCCAACCAACCTATCTCCCTCTTAGATCGTTAATCCGTTCAATCTCCTAGGTCGTTGCCGCTAGTTCTCTTAGGTCGCTTAACCCCTTAAGCCGCTAACCACTAGCTCGCTACCCTCCTTAAGCCGCTACCTGCCTTAAGTCGCCTCACCGACCTATCACCCTTAGGTCGGTAACTCGTTCAACAGACCCATCTCCTATACTTCTATCCCTTAAGTCAGTCAAATCTCTTAAGTCGCTTACTTCTATAGGTCGGCAAACACCTTAAGCCATTAACCCTTAAGTCGTTAGTTCCCTTAGGTCGGCCACTCCTATAGGTTGCTCCAACTCCTAAGTCGCTACACCGACCTAAGCCACTGCACGACTTAAACCCTGGACGACTTAACTCTAAATGACTTAACAACACTAACGACCTAATAACAACAATTCTATGATCCTTCGATCCGTAAAAATACGGGTCGTTACATTCTCTCCCCCTTAGGAATTTCGCCCCCGAAATTCCAAACAAACAAGAGCAACCAAAACTATTCTGCATGCCTACCATCCATAGCTATCAACAAACCATGCATCCAATTACTAGCCTAGCATGCAGAATTCTAAGACTAGAACAAGTTACAAATTCATGAGATGTCACGACACCTTAGAGCCATACCTCGAAGAGTTCAGGATGAGCTGCCTTCATCCTCTCTTCCTCCTCCCAGGTGCAGTCGTTAACATCATCACTCCATTGTACCTTGAGCAACCTGACTACCTTCCTCCTAAGCTGTTTCGTGTCAGTTTCCACAACACGAAGCGGCTTACGAGGTCTCCTAACAACTGGATCAACTTCTATATCTTCACAACTATCTGCAGAAACCACTGTATTCGAGTCGTGCACATACTTCCGTAGATACGATACATGAAAAACATTGTGCACACCCGACATCTTTTCTGGTAACTCCAATTTATAAGCGAGCTTTCCAATTCGCTCGATGATCGGGAATGGTCCAACAAATCTCGGAGTCAATTTCCCTTTCTTCCCGTATCGAATAACATTCTTTAGTGGAGAAATCTTCACAAAAACTGTATCACCTACGTCGAATTCCAAATCCTTACGACGCTTATCGGCATAACTTTTCTGACGGTCCTGGGTTGCCTTCATTCGTCGCCGAATGATCTTTATACAATCCGAAGTCTGTCGAATCATTTCTGGCCCAAGTATCAACTTTTCTCCTGTTTCCAGCCAACATGTCGGAGAGTTACATGGTCTTCCATACAATGCTTCATACGGCGCCATACCAGTGCTAGACTGGTAACTGTTATTATATGAAAATTCCACCAAATGAAGATGATCTTCCCATGATCCTCCAAAGTCCAAAACACATGCCCTGAGGAGATCTTCCAAAACTCGGTTGACTCTCTCGGTCTGACCTTTTGTTTGGGGGTGATAAGCTGTACTCAAACACAACCCGGTTCCCAAAACTTCCCAGAAGCTCTTCCAAAATCCACTAGTGAACAATGGGTCTTGATAGCTCACTATACTTTTTGGAATGCCATGGAAACGATCTATCCACTTAACATACAGCTCAGCCAATTTCGATGCAGTCCTAGTTGATCGAACAGGAATGAATCTCGCACTCTTAGTCAATCGATCTACAATGACCCAAATCCCTTCATTTCCTGCTCTGGTTCTAGGTAGTCCATCGATAAAATCCATCGATATTTGATCCCACTTCCATGTAGGAACTTCTAACGGCTGAAGCAATCCACTTGGCTTCTTCTGTTCGGCTTTTACCAACTGGCAGTTCATATATTTGGAAATAAAATTTCCAACATCCTTCTTCATACCTTCCCGGTAATAGGTTCTCTTCATATCCCGATGCATCTTATTTCCACCTGGATGAATTGTCAACTTCGAGTGATGACTTTCCTTCAGAACTTCATTTCTCAATTCATCTATATCGGGAACAACTAGTCGTCCTTGTTTCTGAATCCAACCCTCTCGATCGACCTCGAATCCCTTATCCTTTTCTGGATTTAATCCAGATTCCAAATCACGGATAATCTTGACAATCTTATTATCTCGCTTTTGGCCCTCGCCAATCCTTTCCACAAGAGTAGTTCTTATCGATAAGTTTGCCAACATCTCAAGTTCCAATTCACATCTAGGCCTGAAGTCAAATCCAGCCAAATACTCAAGACTCTTTCATTCTGAAAACATGGCTCCCAATCCTGCATGTCTTAGACTTAACGCATCTGCCGCTGCGTTAACTTTTCCCGGAGTATAGGCTATACCAAAATCATATGATGCTAAAAACTCTAGCCTTCATTGCTATCGAAGATTCAAATCTTTTTGGGAGAAAAGATACTTCAATGACTTATGATCTGTAAACAACTCGAATCGAAACCCCAATAGGTAATGTCTCCGCATCTTTAGAGCAAATACAATCGCCGCTTACTCCAAATCATGAGTCGGATAATTCCTTTCATGCAGCTTCAGTTGTCGACTTGCATATGCAACAACTTTACCCTTCTACATCAGTACTACTCCAAGTCCAGTACCACATGCATCGGTGTAAACCACCATCTCATCATTTCCACTTGGAATAGTCAAAACAGGAGCACTTGTCAGTCGCTCTTTCAGGATTCCAAAAGCTTGTTCACACTTAGCATCCCATCTGAACACTTGGTTCTTTTTCGACAATCCTGTTAATAGTGCAGCTACCTTGGAAAAGTCTTTGATAAATCGACGATAATATCCTGCTAATCCAAGAAAACTTCTCACATCAGATGCATTCTTAGGTCTAACCCAATCCTGGACTGCTGCCACCTTGGCGGGATCAACCGCTATTCCATCTCCAGAGATAATATGACCTAAGAACCTCACTTCACTCTTCCAGAAGTGACACTTCGAAAACTTAGCCTTCAGCTGATGTTTTCGCAGGGTTTCCAAAACAATACGCAAGTGCGTCTTGTGCTCTTCTTCAGTTCTGCAATAAATCAGAATATCATCCACGAACACAAGTACGAACTTGTTCGACTGATCTATGAACACTCTATTCATAAGATCCATAAAATACGCTGGTGCATTGGTCAATCCAAACGGCATTACCAGCCGCTCAAAGAAACCAAACGGTGTCCTAAAAGCAGTCTTCGACACACTATCCTTTGCCACTCTTAATTGGTGAAATCCCGTTGCCAAATCCATCTGAGAAAACACCTTGGCTTCGTGAAGCTGATCAAACAAGTCATCTATTCTCGGCAATGGATACTTGTTTTTCTTAGTCACTTTATTCAGCTCACGATAATCCACACACAACCTCAACGATCCATCCGCTTTGGTTGCAAACACAGCTGGTGCATCCCATTCGGACACACTACGCCGAATGAATCCTTTCTGTAAAAGGTCATCAACTTGCACCTTCAACTCTTGCTGTTCCCTAGGCGCCATCCGCCTAAGAGGCATCACAACAGGTCTGGCTCCTTCAACTAGATCGATACGAAACTCGATTTCTCTATGCGGCGGTAACCCTTTGACCTCGTCAAAAACATCCTCAAATCCATTCACAATAGGCCTCTTATAATCAACCCTTGCCGCATACTTCCTAAGCCAGTCCATACCCAAAATAATTCCGAACCCCACAAAGTTCAGAACAAAACAATCACAAACAAAAGAGCAATCATGACTCGATACAATCAGAACACGGCATAGCATACACAAACAAGACGAACCCCCAACTGGATTAGTCACAACCAATGGTCTATCAACAATATCCGGTTCCAAACCCAACCGGCCTACAAGTTCACTACTGTAACAGCCCTAGTTTTATAACTATTTATTTTATTTTAATTATTTAATTTTGAAATATATTTTATGTAAATTGTGTTTAACAACATAGTTTAAATACTTAATTGGAAGATATATTTTATAAAATTGTATATGTTAATAAATTTAAATAATAACTGTGAAATTTTAAGCTATGTTTAAACTGTAAGGTTTCGCGTTCAAAAGACGCGTCAATCATAGGGTATAAGCAACGTAATAAAACGTGTGTTTTAAAAATGTTATTTTATGAAAATTTTGATCTTTTAGACTGCGTCTGTTTAACGTAGTGAAAAAAATCAAGTTTTCGATTAAATTTGAGGAAATATCAGTTAGTAATTTTATGGTAACCGGTACTTTGTCAACCAACGGTCTGATTTTTGAATAAACGTATATACGTTGCCATTCCTTCTGCCTACACAAATTTATCATTTCATTTATTATTTTCAAAACTAAAAATCACATAGCCTAAATTTAAGGAAAATTGATATCTGTTGAATTGCCGTTCTTAAAAGAAATAAACTCTTGCCATTTCTCTACAAAATCTAAGTATGCTGGAATTTAACTTTTGTAAAAATCAAAACTGTACTAAAATAGGTTTTGCCTTTCCCAGTACTCTATGACATAAATGTATATCATATCACACAAGAATTAAATCTGGCATTTAAAATTTTCAAGCTTGCTTTAGCTTTATCACGTATTCATGCTACAAAAATTTAAACTGACTCTATAACTAGGATCTGTTCTCTTCCTCTGCTTGTACAAGATCCTAAGCAATGGTTGCTTTAATCAAGTAAACCTACAGTTAAGAACAAATCTATATGTATTTGCTTGAATCTGGGAATTTTATACTTACCATTCTTCAATCAAGGAGTTACATTTTATTTACACCTGCATTAAATCAATATTTGACCGTTTTGTTTGCCATTTCAATTCTTCAGTTCCACTGATCTGCCTAGTTCCACCCATATTCGAAACCGCTCTAATTTTTCCTCTGTTAACATTCATATCAGGCATGTAAAAAGGGTTAGCAAACGGAAATGAGCTAATCACGCAACCATTTGTTTTCCCATAATCAATGCATGAGTAAATCCTCAAATTGTAACATTCGAACTAGTAGTAATCTCAGTGCCTTCTTTTGGTATGCTATATATTTTTTTTTCTTTTCTTTTTTTTCTTTTGAGCTCGCAACCTATAAGTATACCCTTTCTCCTCTGCATCTCATTTTTCTGCCTTGTTTCCTCTCTAGCCATCAGGTAAATCTCTTCCTTCTTCAGTCCTTTTGTTTTCTTTTTCTTGATGCCTTGCTCGACCATTCTATTTGTTTATGCCATGCCCTTAAATTTACCAAGCCAGACCTGATTTGTTATTAAAACTAGAGTCACTTTTGTTTGTGCATAGATTTTGGGCATGTTTTAAATCTGGGTTTTCTGCCTGATTCATATTTAAGGCCTGAGGTTATGAGGTAGGTAGGAAATAGTATAAAGCCATAGTGAAAGAAAAGATAAGTCCTGCATTTTTGAATTGTCTGCATTTTTTCCAGATCTTCCATTTGTTTGCAACCCTAGTGTGTCCACCACATCATTGGCTCGTTTGCATTTTAGACAACCTGAGTTGTTAGGGGTAGTTGGGTGTGTACTGGTAGAAGAATGCATATTTATAAGTCTGGAAAGTTGTTTTGGTTAAATGAATTTAAGTTAAAACAAACTGTAGGAGATGGTTATGTTTGGTGTAGTTTGGGCTAGGCACTTTGACCTTACAGTGAAACAGATTGGTAGACTGAATAGGGATTTGCAGTAGAAAGTAAATACAAATGTTGAGTAGGTGTAAATACTTTGGGGTGAGTTTCAGATTAAGTCTGCATATGTACCAAAGGTTAAAGAAGATGGAGATGTTTTGGGGTGTGCACGTGTACACATAGGTATCACTGTGTACATGGGTGAAGCTGACATGAGTGAGATTGCATAACTGGGATGTTGGGTATAGATTTGAGTTGGTAGAGTGTCAGAGAGGAAAAAGGAGAAGTCTGGCTTTAAAAAAAAAAAAAAAAAAAAAAAATTTTTCAGAAGGGAGTTTCAAGTTAAAACTGAATAAGGTAAGAAGAGTAGTGCTTGACCCGAAGCACTCCACATGTTTTCTCGAAGCATATGAGGAGGTAACTCGAAGTAATATAGTAACTGTCTCGAAGCAGTAGTTTGCCTGTTGCAAGTTCTAGCCTGGGAAGTTTTAAATTTTAGGGATAATTTGACTGTAAAGCAATGTTTAAAACCAAGTCTAAATTTAAGATTTAAACTGAATACAAGTGGAATCTAAGTTACAAATGTTAGATGTTGATAGTTGCGTGAGTTCATATTTCACATGGATTAGCTCTGTATGTTCAGTTTGAGGACTGGGTATAGGTCGCATAGCTAAATAGTGTTTGTGTCAGTAAGCATGCAACAGGCTTTAGCATATCAGTGTCTGCATATTTGTTTCATATTACATAATCAGTGACAGTTTATGCCCAGTATGCCAGATTTGTAAAGGCACATCTCTCATCTCAGAGCCAGATTTGTAAAGTTTTAGATGATGGGTAGTTGTCTTAAGAATTTTATGCAGAGGAGTTGTATGAATTGTTAGTATATAAAAATAGATGTGAATGTATGAGTGGTAAAACTATGATGTACCCAACCTTAAATAAGCATAGGCCGAGAGTTTTATCCTCTTTGATGAGCTTCAGCATGTGCATGTGATGCATGAGTGCACACATAAAAACTGGGAAACATGTATTCGATGAATTGGTGGTAAGGTGAGCTGAATAAGGATTTGGAATCTAAGTGAAAGATTTAGGCAACAGTTTAGGCTGGGTTTGTTGACATTTACAGGAGGACATATTGTGAAAACTGGAAGTAAGGGGATATGACGCAAGGCAGGCAGAAGGAATAAATGTGTAAATGCACACATGAGTTCAGTGCATAGTACACAGGATAGGGTGAGGGACGAGCATGGTTGTGTCTGCTCTGAACTGGTGAATTGGAAACTTGATGTAAGCTGTAGATCTAGTGCAACAAATTAAGAGAGAAGCTTTGAAATAAGAAGAGAAGAGGAAACTGGAGGAGTTGATTGGGGAGGTAGGCTGCACATATAGGTTGCCGTGTGCATGAGCAAGCGAGGCAGTGGAGGATGTACGTGTGTGCACGTATCCATGTCATCATACATAGGGAAAGGAAAGGAATATTTTGTGCACGAGTGTATTCAACATTTTGCCATAGTGGTTTTAGGAATGATTTTGTCGTAAAATTTTAATATTAGCACGGTCCATACTGGGTATATTTTGGGTTATAACACGGTGGAGTGGTCGAGCAAGTCAAATCATTCTCATTCTATTTTAATTTTCTTTGACCGTAAAATCTAAAGTCGCGTATTCCATATTTGAATTTTGTTCTAGATTTGAATCTAGGCAACATCAGAAGAAATTTGATCGTTATTTTCTGTCGGTCTTTACCGGTGAATCGTCATTTTGAATTCAAATTTTCTGCAACTTTCAGGTGAGTATTTCTCACCAGACATACGTATTTATATTTCGTAAATTATTGCAAGTGTATGTGTAGAAATTTATTTCACTACTATCTGTCTGTAATGTTGTATAAAATGATAAATCCCATTTAAATTGACAACTCATCAGTTATTTATATGTTGTATTTTATCTGCAGTTATATTATGTTATTGTTTATTTACTGCTTAAATCACACTGCAAGTTCCCTGTTAATTTAGATTGTATGGGCTGAAATGATAGGCCTAAATGATTATTATTGTTAAATTATGCTGTTAACTGCTAAACTATTAAACTTGGGATTGCGGGTTTGAAATGATAGAACCCGGTGTTTGTAAATTACGGATTGAAATGATATAAATCCGTATCACTTGACCTAGGCTAGAAAATTATATACAGGCCCGTGGTCCTTATAATATTTTCTGAAATATTTAAAATTATTCTGGGAGTTAAATATTTGATTTAATATCTTTAAAAGATTTTATATTGATTTTGAAGGAGTTATAAATAAAGAAATAAATAAATAAAATGTGGAATATAACTTATTTTAGAAATTTTGGATTTGAAAGAATAAGATCTCAGTTAAGAAAAGAAATAAATAAAATAAGTTATAATTGGAAATACTTATTAAGTTAAACAATCTACTACAGCATTCAAATGCTGTCTTTTTGAAATTGGACCAGTTTTACCCGTAACTTTAGATAGCATTTCCTAAGTGCTACAGAATCTAGAATTTGACTGTTTAGAATTTAAGGAAATTGATTTTGATATTTATAACTGGATTTTTCCTTAATAAAATTTAGATGAACATTCTAGTATTAAGTCAATTTTGAAAATATTAAATAGCTGAAATTTGGAGTTTTATTTAGGGAACTTATAGGAATATTCAAGACGAAAATATTAAAACATTAATTTGTTGAAAGAATAAAATCCAACCTTAGTTTTGAATATTAATACTCCAATTGGATATATATACATAAGGATTGAAATGGTTTTTGGGAACGTGAAGTGATATTTAAATTTTGGTTTAAAACTTTAAATAAAGAAATATAATTGTAAAGCTACGTAAATTATCTTCTTTACAAAGTAACCATAAAGTTAACCCATTTATTTTATATACCGTTGAATGTCCAAACCATTGTGTTTGGGAGTTATGGTTTTAAAGTAAATTTCCAAAAATATTATGTTTGAAGATATAATTCGAATATTTGGTTTCCAGATATTATAAATTTTAAGCCGTATGGTTTTGGAAAGAATTATATTTGAATATAATGATATCATATTGTTTTGGTTTTTAAAATGATCTCGTACTTATAGTTTTGAAATGGAAATGTTTATTCTGGTTTTAAAGTATAAAATGTTTTAAATGACCACGGGTTATAATAACGATGGGTTGGCAAAGAGACCGGGATCGGATATGGACATACTCTCTGTCGATACCGAAAACCACTTTGACCAACCGTGTACGCGGTGGAGATTCCAGAATGAAGTAGGTCGGTGGTGGCGTTTCCTGTAAGGTAAATACGTGGACCCGACTCCCGTGAGTTGGCATAAGGTGGCTAAAACAGGAGCAATTCCAGGCCAATGAGGTCATTCCTCTGATCGGACGCTCCTCTTCGATATTATACTATGATTTTGGATTGATTCGGTGGCCACCTCTATATTTTGATTTTGGGGAGTTAGTCCGAGGTGGGCGGTAACTGCGGCTACGTGTTTCCACCAGCCTGGATAGCAATTGGTATATCTACCCTGGCATTGCCTAGTTGTGCCGTGTCATCTACCATACCGAGCCTTGTACGAGTTTAGATTTCTCCCGTAGCCCGTGTGGTATCCTCTAGTTGCTTCCCGATCAGGAGGAGCTATGATATTGGATGGACTACTGGGACTATTACGTGTTAAGGGCTATATGGGTAACCCCTTAATGCTAAGAAAAAAAGTATGTTTATTTTATAAATAGACACTATTATAATAGCGCAATATACTACATAGTAAATAGTTTAACGGATCCTTAGAGGATGGGCGGTCCCAAGCATCCTTTAAGTTACTTTCTCTATATTACAGTACACTTGAATTAGCTTACATTATATAAGTATGTATGTCCTGACTCGAGTGTTATGTTTTATTTTACGCTCGGGTCAGCCTGAGTTGCAGTTTCAGTTTTCTCTCCGGAGCTAGGACATCCCGTAGATCATTCGTGCTGCCGGAAGCTTTCCAGTCTTCATCCTATTTGCAATCAAGACTTTGGAAGACTCTGATTCTATTTATGTCAAAGTTGTATTGTAGATTTTAAACTATGTAAATTCTATTTGGTTAAAGTCTTATAGTGGCTTCATGAACCACTGTATATTTTATTTCCGCTGTGAATTCTGATATCTGTGTATGTGATTCTGTGATTTATTGACTGTATATTCTGAGTTTTGCCAAATTTATTCTACAACGCAGTACTTTGAACAATTCAAGTCCGACATGCGCGGATGCGAAGGGTTAAAATACTGGGTCGTTACAGTTGGTATCAGAGCCAGGTTCTAGGCAAAACTTAGAATGTATGGTAAATTTGATTTACAGAATCACGTTCATTCGAGATTGAACCACTCTCTTTTCGAATTTTGGAACATTCCCTACGGTTCCAAAGCTCATTCGTATCCCTCACTTTTTCATCTGCTTTAGATTCTGGAGTATCTCATAACTCCACTTCGGATGATCTTTATTGTAAATTGGCGGTCTCGCCATTATTCTAATAAAGGGGTGAAACTCCTTTACCATTAGCATTGATTCACCGGTGGGTTATATTTATCCTCAGTTTATATGCTAGTATCTTTGATTATTCTGGACTCTATCTCTTCGGATCAAGTGTAGATTTACTCAACCACACCGATCTGACTCTTTAAGTCACGGATGACTAGGTCAAGGTTGTCCGCGATTCATATAGACTTACTCAGTTCCTTATTCTGATTTTTAATCATCGGATCTTCTGATTTCAACTTATCTTGATTTCTATTTGATTTGAGTTCATCAAATCTGAATTTCTATCTATGTTTTGAAAATTTATTTTTGAAATAAAAATCTTTTCCCTTGTTTTGAAAAATTTATTTCTATATTTGAAAATAAAATATAATACTATATATATGAGTATAATTTTCAGATTTTTGTAATTAATTTAACTATTTGTCAAGAGATAATAGTTTTATGATTTGTAAGCCATGTGTTTTGTCTAAAATAAATAATTGAATATAAGCAATGGTTATAAACTAATTTAGAAACAGAAATGAATTTAAACTAGAACTTGAGAATTAAATTTCCGATGGTTTCAAACCTTGTGTTTAAATTCTAAAATATTTTTGAATAGAAATTTGTTTCCAAAGAATTTTAAATTTAGTGCTCTTCTCTTTGTCGCTGGAAAATAATTTCGGTGATGACTGCAGCATCATCGACATTCATTTTCGAGTTTCGAAGTGAAAAGACCATTCTGTAGTCTGGCTACAGTGTTACCTTGAGATATTAATTGATTTGAATTTCTAAAGTATGACTTAATATATATAGATATATAATTTAAATTTGATTTGATATATTACGTATATATTTATATATCTCTAAATGGTTTGAAGGAAATCAGAAATTTAATTTTTAAGTTTTATCGTGAGGAATAATTTCAATAAAAATAAAATTCTTAATAAGAAAATCCAATTGGAGATAATTAAATTTGAAAGTTTTAGTTGTATAATACTCAATTTCATTCAATATAACTTACCTTGATTTTCAAAGTTAACAATGTAATTAGATAATATACAATATAAAAGGATTTTATAAATAAAATTTGAGTGGTTATAATAAATGTTATATACTTAAATTTTAGTTATAAAAGATTAATAGAGGAAAATAAGAAAAAGGATTTTAGGGAATTTTATTTAAATAACCTAAATAATAAAATTTGATCAAACAAGAAATCGTAATAAAGGTTATTTCCTGAAATAAATATGCGGTGTAATAAACAATGTATCTTTGAATAAGAAAATATATTTGAAAGAGATATTTTGGAATAAGGATTTTATATCTTAAAATCATAATTTAACTAATGTCTAAATGAATAGTTATGATTTAAATAGTTAAGATGTATTTGAAGATCACTTATTTATTGCAGAATTGAACTAATTTGAAACACTATTGTATCTACTATAGCATAGATAAGTGCTGTTGTTTTTAAAAATATAATGTTTGAAAATTTTATAATTGAATAAATGAAGATTATTTTGAAAGTATTATGATTTTAGTAGCATGATTTCCAAATGATAATACCCATAAATTTTAATGACTTTCAAAGTATTATGATTCAAAAAGCATTATGATTTTTAAGTTATTACCTTATTTTGTTTTCAGACTATCTTAAATATCCTTGGTTTCCCCATCTGCTACAGAATAAGGAGGCTATTGCTTATACCAGTCTGTTTAGAAATCTTTCTATAATCTTTGAAATCTGTGTTACTCATCAGGGACCGGAGCACCGTTTATCACCCATAGACTGACGGTCAAACCGAAAGGGTAAAACCGATTCTAGAGGATCTTCTTCGTGCTTCAAATCCGGAACTATTAGGTTAAGGTTTTGTTTACCTAGCTTATCTTCCTTTGTTTTTTTTTCCTTCGTTCCTTTTCGAGGACGAAAAGTTCTTAAGTGGGGGAGAGTGTAACAGCCCTAGTTTTATAACTATTTATTTTATTTTAATTATTTAATTTTGAAATATATTTTATGTAAATTGTGTTTAACAACATAGTTTAAATACTTAATTGGAAGATATATTTTATAAAATTGTATATGTTAATAAATTTAAATAATAACTGTGAAATTTTAAGCTATGTTTAAACTGTAAGGTTTCGCGTTCAAAAGACGCGTCAATCATAGGGTATAAGCAACGTAATAAAACGTGTGTTTTAAAAATGTTATTTTATGAAAATTTTGATCTTTTAGACTGCGTCTGTTTAACGTAGTGAAAAAAATCAAGTTTTCGATTAAATTTGAGGAAATATCAGTTAGTAATTTTATGGTAACCGGTACTTTGTCAACCAACGGTCTGATTTTTGAATAAACGTATATACGTTGCCATTCCTTCTGCCTACACAAATTTATCATTTCATTTATTATTTTCAAAACTAAAAATCACATAGCCTAAATTTAAGGAAAATTGATATCTGTTGAATTGCCGTTCTTAAAAGAAATAAACTCTTGCCATTTCTCTACAAAATCTAAGTATGCTGGAATTTAACTTTTGTAAAAATCAAAACTGTACTAAAATAGGTTTTGCCTTTCCCAGTACTCTATGACATAAATGTATATCATATCACACAAGAATTAAATCTGGCATTTAAAATTTTCAAGCTTGCTTTAGCTTTATCACGTATTCATGCTACAAAAATTTAAACTGACTCTATAACTAGGATCTGTTCTCTTCCTCTGCTTGTACAAGATCCTAAGCAATGGTTGCTTTAATCAAGTAAACCTACAGTTAAGAACAAATCTATATGTATTTGCTTGAATCTGGGAATTTTATACTTACCATTCTTCAATCAAGGAGTTACATTTTATTTACACCTGCATTAAATCAATATTTGACCGTTTTGTTTGCCATTTCAATTCTTCAGTTCCACTGATCTGCCTAGTTCCACCCATATTCGAAACCGCTCTAATTTTTCCTCTGTTAACATTCATATCAGGCATGTAAAAAGGGTTAGCAAACGGAAATGAGCTAATCACGCAACCATTTGTTTTCCCATAATCAATGCATGAGTAAATCCTCAAATTGTAACATTCGAACTAGTAGTAATCTCAGTGCCTTCTTTTGGTATGCTATATATTTTTTTTTCTTTTCTTTTTTTTCTTTTGAGCTCGCAACCTATAAGTATACCCTTTCTCCTCTGCATCTCATTTTTCTGCCTTGTTTCCTCTCTAGCCATCAGGTAAATCTCTTCCTTCTTCAGTCCTTTTGTTTTCTTTTTCTTGATGCCTTGCTCGACCATTCTATTTGTTTATGCCATGCCCTTAAATTTACCAAGCCAGACCTGATTTGTTATTAAAACTAGAGTCACTTTTGTTTGTGCATAGATTTTGGGCATGTTTTAAATCTGGGTTTTCTGCCTGATTCATATTTAAGGCCTGAGGTTATGAGGTAGGTAGGAAATAGTATAAAGCCATAGTGAAAGAAAAGATAAGTCCTGCATTTTTGAATTGTCTGCATTTTTTCCAGATCTTCCATTTGTTTGCAACCCTAGTGTGTCCACCACATCATTGGCTCGTTTGCATTTTAGACAACCTGAGTTGTTAGGGGTAGTTGGGTGTGTACTGGTAGAAGAATGCATATTTATAAGTCTGGAAAGTTGTTTTGGTTAAATGAATTTAAGTTAAAACAAACTGTAGGAGATGGTTATGTTTGGTGTAGTTTGGGCTAGGCACTTTGACCTTACAGTGAAACAGATTGGTAGACTGAATAGGGATTTGCAGTAGAAAGTAAATACAAATGTTGAGTAGGTGTAAATACTTTGGGGTGAGTTTCAGATTAAGTCTGCATATGTACCAAAGGTTAAAGAAGATGGAGATGTTTTGGGGTGTGCACGTGTACACATAGGTATCACTGTGTACATGGGTGAAGCTGACATGAGTGAGATTGCATAACTGGGATGTTGGGTATAGATTTGAGTTGGTAGAGTGTCAGAGAGGAAAAAGGAGAAGTCTGGCTTTAAAAAAAAAAAAAAAAAAAAAAAATTTTTCAGAAGGGAGTTTCAAGTTAAAACTGAATAAGGTAAGAAGAGTAGTGCTTGACCCGAAGCACTCCACATGTTTTCTCGAAGCATATGAGGAGGTAACTCGAAGTAATATAGTAACTGTCTCGAAGCAGTAGTTTGCCTGTTGCAAGTTCTAGCCTGGGAAGTTTTAAATTTTAGGGATAATTTGACTGTAAAGCAATGTTTAAAACCAAGTCTAAATTTAAGATTTAAACTGAATACAAGTGGAATCTAAGTTACAAATGTTAGATGTTGATAGTTGCGTGAGTTCATATTTCACATGGATTAGCTCTGTATGTTCAGTTTGAGGACTGGGTATAGGTCGCATAGCTAAATAGTGTTTGTGTCAGTAAGCATGCAACAGGCTTTAGCATATCAGTGTCTGCATATTTGTTTCATATTACATAATCAGTGACAGTTTATGCCCAGTATGCCAGATTTGTAAAGGCACATCTCTCATCTCAGAGCCAGATTTGTAAAGTTTTAGATGATGGGTAGTTGTCTTAAGAATTTTATGCAGAGGAGTTGTATGAATTGTTAGTATATAAAAATAGATGTGAATGTATGAGTGGTAAAACTATGATGTACCCAACCTTAAATAAGCATAGGCCGAGAGTTTTATCCTCTTTGATGAGCTTCAGCATGTGCATGTGATGCATGAGTGCACACATAAAAACTGGGAAACATGTATTCGATGAATTGGTGGTAAGGTGAGCTGAATAAGGATTTGGAATCTAAGTGAAAGATTTAGGCAACAGTTTAGGCTGGGTTTGTTGACATTTACAGGAGGACATATTGTGAAAACTGGAAGTAAGGGGATATGACGCAAGGCAGGCAGAAGGAATAAATGTGTAAATGCACACATGAGTTCAGTGCATAGTACACAGGATAGGGTGAGGGACGAGCATGGTTGTGTCTGCTCTGAACTGGTGAATTGGAAACTTGATGTAAGCTGTAGATCTAGTGCAACAAATTAAGAGAGAAGCTTTGAAATAAGAAGAGAAGAGGAAACTGGAGGAGTTGATTGGGGAGGTAGGCTGCACATATAGGTTGCCGTGTGCATGAGCAAGCGAGGCAGTGGAGGATGTACGTGTGTGCACGTATCCATGTCATCATACATAGGGAAAGGAAAGGAATATTTTGTGCACGAGTGTATTCAACATTTTGCCATAGTGGTTTTAGGAATGATTTTGTCGTAAAATTTTAATATTAGCACGGTCCATACTGGGTATATTTGGGTTATAACACGGTGGAGTGGTCGAGCAAGTCAAATCATTCTCATTCTATTTTAATTTTCTTTGACCGTAAAATCTAAAGTCGCGTATTCCATATTTGAATTTTGTTCTAGATTTGAATCTAGGCAACATCAGAAGAAATTTGATCGTTATTTTCTGTCGGTCTTTACCGGTGAATCGTCATTTTGAATTCAAATTTTCTGCAACTTTCAGGTGAGTATTTCTCACCAGACATACGTATTTATATTTCGTAAATTATTGCAAGTGTATGTGTAGAAATTTATTTCACTACTATCTGTCTGTAATGTTGTATAAAATGATAAATCCCATTTAAATTGACAACTCATCAGTTATTTATATGTTGTATTTTATCTGCAGTTATATTATGTTATTGTTTATTTACTGCTTAAATCACACTGCAAGTTCCCTGTTAATTTAGATTGTATGGGCTGAAATGATAGGCCTAAATGATTATTATTGTTAAATTATGCTGTTAACTGCTAAACTATTAAACTTGGGATTGCGGGTTTGAAATGATAGAACCCGGTGTTTGTAAATTACGGATTGAAATGATATAAATCCGTATCACTTGACCTAGGCTAGAAAATTATATACAGGCCCGTGGTCCTTATAATATTTTCTGAAATATTTAAAATTATTCTGGGAGTTAAATATTTGATTTAATATCTTTAAAAGATTTTATATTGATTTTGAAGGAGTTATAAATAAAGAAATAAATAAATAAAATGTGGAATATAACTTATTTTAGAAATTTTGGATTTGAAAGAATAAGATCTCAGTTAAGAAAAGAAATAAATAAAATAAGTTATAATTGGAAATACTTATTAAGTTAAACAATCTACTACAGCATTCAAATGCTGTCTTTTTGAAATTGGACCAGTTTTACCCGTAACTTTAGATAGCATTTCCTAAGTGCTACAGAATCTAGAATTTGACTGTTTAGAATTTAAGGAAATTGATTTTGATATTTATAACTGGATTTTTCCTTAATAAAATTTAGATGAACATTCTAGTATTAAGTCAATTTTGAAAATATTAAATAGCTGAAATTTGGAGTTTTATTTAGGGAACTTATAGGAATATTCAAGACGAAAATATTAAAACATTAATTTGTTGAAAGAATAAAATCCAACCTTAGTTTTGAATATTAATACTCCAATTGGATATATATACATAAGGATTGAAATGGTTTTTGGGAACGTGAAGTGATATTTAAATTTTGGTTTAAAACTTTAAATAAAGAAATATAATTGTAAAGCTACGTAAATTATCTTCTTTACAAAGTAACCATAAAGTTAACCCATTTATTTTATATACCGTTGAATGTCCAAACCATTGTGTTTGGGAGTTATGGTTTTAAAGTAAATTTCCAAAAATATTATGTTTGAAGATATAATTCAAATATTTGGTTTCCAGATATTATAAATTTTAAGCCGTATGGTTTTGGAAAGAATTATATTTGAATATAATGATATCATATTGTTTTGGTTTTTAAAATGATCTCGTACTTATAGTTTTGAAATGGAAATGTTTATTCTGGTTTTAAAGTATAAAATGTTTTAAATGACCACGGGTTATAATAACGATGGGTTGGCAAAGAGACCGGGATCGGATATGGACATACTCTCTGTCGATACCGAAAACCACTTTGACCAACCGTGTACGCGGTGGAGATTCCAGAATGAAGTAGGTCGGTGGTGGCGTTTCCTGTAAGGTAAATACGTGGACCCGACTCCCGTGAGTTGGCATAAGGTGGCTAAAACAGGAGCAATTCCAGGCCAATGAGGTCATTCCTCTGATCGGACGCTCCTCTTCGATATTATACTATGATTTTGGATTGATTCGGTGGCCACCTCTATATTTTGATTTTGGGGAGTTAGTCCGAGGTGGGCGGTAACTGCGGCTACGTGTTTCCACCAGCCTGGATAGCAATTGGTATATCTACCCTGGCATTGCCTAGTTGTGCCGTGTCATCTACCATACCGAGCCTTGTACGAGTTTAGATTTCTCCCGTAGCCCGTGTGGTATCCTCTAGTTGCTTCCCGATCAGGAGGAGCTATGATATTGGATGGACTACTGGGACTATTACGTGTTAAGGGCTATATGGGTAACCCCTTAATGCTAAGAAAAAAAGTATGTTTATTTTATAAATAGACACTATTATAATAGCGCAATATACTACATAGTAAATAGTTTAACGGATCCTTAGAGGATGGGCGGTCCCAAGCATCCTTTAAGTTACTTTCTCTATATTACAGTACACTTGAATTAGCTTACATTATATAAGTATGTATGTCCTGACTCGAGTGTTATGTTTTATTTTACGCTCGGGTCAGCCTGAGTTGCAGTTTCAGTTTTCTCTCCGGAGCTAGGACATCCCGTAGATCATTCGTGCTGCCGGAAGCTTTCCAGTCTTCATCCTATTTGCAATCAAGACTTTGGAAGACTCTGATTCTATTTATGTCAAAGTTGTATTGTAGATTTTAAACTATGTAAATTCTATTTGGTTAAAGTCTTATAGTGGCTTCATGAACCACTGTATATTTTATTTCCGCTGTGAATTCTGATATCTGTGTATGTGATTCTGTGATTTATTGACTGTATATTCTGAGTTTTGCCAAATTTATGCTACAACGCAGTACTTTGAACAATTCAAGTCCGACATGCGCGGATGCGAAGGGTTAAAATACTGGGTCGTTACAACTACAAACAAAGGAGTGCGACGCCCCAGTATCAAATAACACTCTAACTGGAACACCATAAATGGAAAGAGTACCTTGAATCACCACACTCTTTCCTTTCCCTTCCGTAGTAGGAGCTTTCGAAGTCGATGGCATAGCCTCCAAAGCATAAGCTTGCACAATCTGCTTGTCCTTCCTCGGTTCTGGACAATTCTTTCTGATATGCCCCAGCTTGTCACAGTTGTGGCACTTCACCGGCACCTTTGGATTCTTACAATCTCTAGACAAATGGCCCTTCTGCTGACAATTGTAGCAGGTCACTTCACCCTTCGGCTTCTTCTGGCCATCCTTACCCTTCTGTTGCTGCTGCTTCCTCTTCTTGTTTCCACCCTGCTGTGGTTTAGACCCTTCCTTGGTTACAACAACAACAGATCCTTCTTTAGGAAACAAATTCTCATGCCTGAGAGCTTTCTCCACAAGCTTCTCAAATGGGCCATCCAAATGATCCACCAACTGCCTCCCAAGATAACTGTCCAAGCCTGTCACAAACTTCTCGTTCTTCTGATATGGGGATTCAATATATGACCGAGCATACTTGGACAAGGCTTCAAACTCAGAAACATACTCAAGAACTGGTCTTCCACCTTGCTTGAGTTCCAAAAACTTCTTGAACAAAACAGATTTCTGAGCTGTAGAAATGAACTTAGCCTCAAATCTAGCTTGGAATTGCACCCAAGTGATCTCTTCCTCCGGAGTATCAACGGTGATAGAATTCCATCAATCAGAAGCTCTTCCTTGAAGCTGTCTTGATGCAAGCTTCCTCTTAGTTGCATCCTCAATTCCCAAGTCACCAAAGATCCTTCTACAAGCATCAATCCATCTCTGAACTTCAATGGTTGATTCTGTTCCCAAGAAAACCTTTCCTCCAAGAGCAGTATAGTCTTTGCACAACTTAGCAAAATCCACCGGTTTTGGAGCTTGAACCTGAACTCCAACATCTACCGTTGGCCCTGGAGCTGGTATCCTTCTCATGATCGAAGTCATCATGGCCTCGAACATAGAAGCATAATCAGCAGCCCACTCAACAGCACGACCTTCCCTATCAGCTGGTCTCCCCTTTCGACTCATTCCTAATATCTATAAGAAAATGATTAATATACCCTGAGAAACAACTTCATAAGGAGTTCAAATCCTTCTAAGATACTATATTATATATAGTAATCATCCATCAAAATACAATTACGTCTCTCATAAGTGGTTACGTCAGCAATCATTGGCTAAAATCGATTAACCAAAGCTCTGATACCAAATGTGACGACCGTCCATGACTCCTGCACTTAAACAAGGAGATAGTGCGCTGAAAGGCGTGACCGGCAGCCATGGACGATCATCAAGGTAAGGTAAGCACAGAATAGTCTATCGTATTACTCACAGCGCATGGATAAAATACAATAGAAATGTATACATAGTGAAGCCCCATAGAATAGAATCTCATCATATAAACTCATAATAGTTTGGTACAACAATCTGAAAAGTCAATACAGCAAGCCTCACTACATATCACTCAGAGTAGATACAAACAGCGGAACATCCAATACATATAGTAAGAAAATAATATGCTAGCCTCCAGCTCGTCTTCGCCATCAACGTCGTGGGAAGCAAAGAACAGCACCTGTCACCTGGTACCTAGTCTGCCCATCCCAAAATGGATGAACAGCCCAAGGTAATAAGAGTTGAACATAAAACCTTGAGTCAGACAAAAGTACTAGTGAGCGGTAAATCAACTATCAAACATACCAAAAGAGAATTAAGGGTAAAAAGGAATAGGAACCCAACCATCCCACTCCACCTCTTTCTATAGTGATAGCCCCCAGACACACTAAGCAGAAACAAACATAGCAAAGCAGACAATCAAAGTAAAGCAATTATCACTCAAGTCAAGGTCGATGTTTTCCAAGTACAAACCCCCAAGGCCTAAACCAAGATCAGATAAGCACCCAAAAAGCACCGCTCTTGAGACCGAATGATGATACAACCAAACATCCATGACTCTGGCTATCACTGTTATCATTGCTTCGATATCACCGTTAATTGAATGACCGGCTCATTCTTTCATCCGTCCGTCAAGGGCTAATGGTAACCCCGGTTCTAGACATAACTCTGCACGTCATCGTGACCCGTGCCTAGGACTATCGAATCTGCCCAGAGTACTAGACCATCAACTATTAGTCTTGGGATTATCGAATCTGCCAAGCGTACTCTTGCTTTGAGCATGCTAGAACCTTCAACAACGATGAAATCTCAACCTTCTAGTCATCCTCCTTGACTACTATTCTCATACTAGCTCAAGCGCCTCTCGAGCCAACCATTATCAACGAACTCAAACCATATCGCCGAGTTATCAACATGCTTGGGATGATCCCGTCTGGATTAAACCAAGGCTATCTCACATCATGCTTTGCTTCATCGCGTCATAACAAAGACCCATCTCAACATCATGATTTTCCTCATCGCATCATAGAAAAGTCCCATCTCAACATCATCCTTTGCTTCATCACATCATAGCAAAGTTTCATCTCGACATCATCATCAAATCTATCCATATGAGCTTTTATCATCCGCTTCATATGCCACGAGCAGCTTTCCTTATTCAAAAGCCTTTCTACTTAGCTTTTGAATCATCTTCGACCAACTTGTCCAAATTCAATCCATAAATCAACTAACTTCTAACAATCAATCAAATCAATCATTAATCCAAGTAATCAATCATTCAAATAAGATCTAAATAAACAGTTGTAACAATAATGGCAATTTCGTAAATAAAGAGTCCAAATCTAACAAGCATGAATTCTAAGTAATATCTTGATGAATGAACTAGCATAGGTTAACATGTAGTAAAGTGGATATCAAAACTTTATGAACAATGGATCTACATGCAGACTTAAGGAAAATGCATGAAATCGCTATCTTTAACACACAAACAAGCCATCGATCCAATATACTCCTTTGGGTCCGTGTGAGAGATAACCACCACTCACCGAATCACCTAAACACCTCAAAAGAAAAAACTCCAGATCCGGACAGCGAAGGATCTAGCTTGATCCGTCAAAATTTCGCTTCAAACGATGAAGTCTCTCTTTGAAGAATGTAGATCTTTAATTTTGGCTCTTGGATCTTCGATTTGATCTTCAATCTTGGATGGAAGGAAGCACTAGATTAGAGAAGGGAAAAGAGGTGAAGAAGTGTTGTAGTCGAGCCCTCAAAATAGCAGCACTTCGTCGCTTCAAAATCCGGATCCCAAAAAGTGAGATAAGGCCGCGTATTTATAGGCCAAACCCTTAAGTTGTTCGCCCCCCCTTAAGTCGGTCACGACTTAACAAGGCCTCACGACTTACGACTCATCAACCCCACGGCCTACCGACTCAAGCCTCTACGCGACCTAACTTAGACACGACCTAACGACTCAAGCCATCATGCGACTTACGACCAAACTACACACACGGCTTAGCGACCTACGACTTAACACATGCGTGACCTAACACATACGCGCGTTCCTACCTAAGCCGTTTGGACGACTTAACAACCTACCGACTCAATGACCTAGTGACTTAACAACACACACGGCTTAGCGACCCAGCGACCTAACACCCTTGCCTTCATGCGACCTACGACCTAAGCCTTATCTCGTCCATGACCTAACTACAAACACAGGGTCTTACGACCTAAATTTCAACGACCTAAGCCATCTTCCTTAAGCCGTCCAACCAACCTATCTCCCTCTTAGGTCGTTAACCCGTTCAATCTCCTAGGTCGTTGCCGCTAGTTCTCTTAGGTCGCTTAACCCCTTAAGCCGCTAACCACTAGGTCGCTACCCTCCATAAGCCGCTACCTGCCTTAAGTCGCCTCACCGACCTATCACCCTTAGGTCGGTAACTCGTTCAACCGACCCATGTCCTATACTTCTATCCCTTAAGTCGGTCAAATCTCTTAAGTCGCTTATTTCTATAGGTCGGCAAACACCTTAAGCCGTTAACCCTTAAGTCGTTAGTTCCCTTAGGTCGGCCACTCCTATAGGTCGCTCCAACTCCTAAGTCACTCCACCGACCTAAGCCACTGCACGACCTAAACCCTGGACGACTTAACTCTGAACGACTTAACAACACTAACGACCTAATAACAACAATTCTACGATCCTTCAATCCGTAAAAATACGGGTTGTTACAGACCATTTCCAATCTTTTAAACACAAAAGATTCATTTCGAAAACGTTCAATGGTTTAAACAATTTCCATACTTTAATCTTTTAACAAAAGATTTAATTTACAAAGTTCACCGCGTTCACAAAAATCCACTCATGGATTTCAAAACAATTTCTATTTCAATTGGATTAACTCATTAAATCTTTAAATCAAGATTTAACTTATAGTTTTCAAAATTTGTTTCCGAAGATTCATTCATAGCCTTTCAAAACAATTCCAATTCCAGTTGGATTAACTCGTATGGTCTCTAAACCAAAGACTCATTTTATAGTTTTCAAAGCATTTCAATTCCATTTCAAACTTGATACCTTTCAACATAATATGGGAATCCTTTCTTTAAATGAAAGCTATTATTATTTGAAAACAAGTGGTTTTCGTTTCGGGAAATCCGATTACATTTGCTCAGGTTAAAACCCTTCAAATATAAAGTTGGGTTACGTTCAAATTCTCAAAGCCATATTTTTAAAATGGTTTAAAACCCCATATAAACCCATTTATAGTTGAATGACCTTTATAAACCCTAGTTCCCAAATCAAAGAATTCAATTTCAAATATTGAATTCAAATTTAAATCAAATTATTTAAATTTCAAAAACTCAATCAAGTTATTCAAGATAATTTTTATTTTTAAAACACCTTTTTAAAAGTTTTTCACTTTAAACCCAAATCCATTTCCAAAACCATTTGGATTCAAAATTCAAATTCGAAACTATTTATAAAAATCTGTGACCTAACCGATTTACACGTGCAATCCATATTTGTGTGTGTATAGGTGTGGTCCAGGGGTTTTACACAAAAGTGCAACAACAATCATCACATCACAGATTAAAGCGCATAAATATTGATAAGTATTATAAACTATAACGCTTATCTTCATTCACAGATCACAGATAAAATAAATTTATCAATCACAAAGATTCATCATTACAATTCGATGTGGGTTTCGGATAACCAACTGGAATCCGACTCCCTGTCGCATCGAATTTCAAATATCGTTTAACAGGTCAAAGGGTTTTCATATTCATACAACGGTATATTCATCACAAATAAGACAACTCGGCACATCACATAGCATTACCTCATATATCAAATATATCAATCCATCACACAACATTCAATAACAATCAAACATCTTTAATTAAGGTGAATAAAACGTGTGGTTTTAAAATTTATTACTCACATAATTACTTTCATTAGTAATCTTTAAATCAATGATTTATTACTATTAACTACAATTGATTTAGTCTTAACCACCTTCATAAATTAAATCATTTCTTTAATTAATTATCTTAATTAATTAATCCTCAATTAATTACCATTTAATTAATAAAATTTAATGAGTGATTATCCTTAATTACTTTCATTAGTTAATTATATCTTTAATTAATCATTTTAATTAATTAACCCTTAATTGTAATTTATTAAATTTTAATTACTTTTATTAATTAATTATTCCTTAAATTACTTTAATCTTTAATTATCTACTCTTAATTACTTTCGGTAAGTAATTATTATTTTTATTTACTCATTCATTAATTACTTGATTTATTGACTTTAATCTTTTAATAAGTAATTATCTTTAAACAATTAATTGTAATAAAACAATCAAATAACATTTTATTATTAAGAAATCAAACAGTCTTTAATTACTAAGTCATTACCTTATTATCCATTTAATCACATTAATTAATTACATTTTGGAAAACAATCAGAAATCTAACACAAAATCTATTGCTAATCCACATCAATTTATTTTCAAATCATATTTGAATTTAAATCCAAGTTTGAAACTTGTCTTAGAAAACTTATTAGAAATTTACTTTTAAACTTCCTAAAGCTTTGTACTAAAATCCGAAAACTATAATGCTTCACAAAAAAAACTGTATTTTGTTTTAAACAAACAAAAAAACTGTACAAGTTATACCCTCGAGACACAACTTCGAGTTTTCACATGACACAACTTTCTTCGAGCATTTTTGTAATTCCCTCGTGTCAAACTCGCGTGCGTCATCGTCTTTCCAAACATCAATTTTTCCAGCTCCCTCAAATGTGTATGGTGCATGTGCATAACCCTACGCTGGAGCTCCGGCCACCATCGTGATGCCCAGCAAGTCGGCAACGACGTCATCACACCATCGAGCCACTCGACAACCTCAAACGAATCATCAAAACAAATCGATCTTTCAGCTGCAACTCAGAGATCGAACCGCCATCAGAAAATTCCTCATATCGCAATGTTTCGACCACTGGAGTTTAGCTCACTTCACCAGAGGCTTCACTGCGCCTTCCTCCTTCTTCTTTCCCCTATGCGCACGACCCTACCATTGCCCTTATTCAACCACCAGCTCGAGACTAATAAGCACACAACCAAAGCTTTAAACCCTAAATTTCCTTGAATTTCTCACCTCACCCCACCGGAGTTCACTTCACCATTTTTCTAGTCTTCGTCTATGTCCATAGCTCTATCACGAACCATCGCCCTGCATCTAAACCCAACCCAACATCCAAATTTGGCCTTTGACCCAAATATGTTCAACTAACAATTTCCTGCTCGATACTTCACTAAACCTTTCGAATTCATATTTAAAAATCATCATTTTCCATGGAAAATCCATTCATATAACTAAAGGTCGCAACTTCCATGTTTGAGTTTTGTCGGTTTTAAAGTTTTCCACTGTACAAACGAGGCTCTCTTCCCAAATACTTCATTCTAAATCACGATACAATTCTTAAATTAAACTTCATCAGGAAGCAAACAGTTTTCATCTTGAAATCATGGCTTAAAACAAAACACATAAAGAGATATTGATTTTTAGAAAGAAATTGATGCTTAACAGTTTCCAAATAAACAAAACACTGAGAAAACCCAAAATGTAAGTTTACACTGTGTTTTCTATTTCCAGAAAACAGTACTATGTTATTTTAACTTAAACACGTTTTTCTTTTAAGTGTATATTAGAGTTAAACAACCAGTTTTTTTCCTTGATATCAGAACCAAAATAAATTTGGACATGATTTTTGAACCAAAACAGAGACTGCATATTGATATACATAGACATGCAACCTCACACTTACTTATTTATAAACATACACACACCAGTTTGCAATCATTCAAACATTTTCCCATCACACCATCAAACATTCATCACAAATGATCAATAAAATTAGGCTTTAAAGAAATAGTTTGCTCACCTGTCAATTGGAGAGAACAGAGACAGTGAATAGATTTGTCCCTGGAATTGAACTTCAAGCTTGTTTTCAATTGCTCTGATCCCCCACTTGATTCGGATTTTTTTTTTGATTTCCAGTTTGAAGTTTAAGCTTTCCAGGTTGAACTCAAACTATTTTGATTTCCAGGTTTCACATCATTTTGATTTCAAGCTTGATTTGCTCGAAATTTTCTTTTTCAGGCTTGAATTGTTTTCAGATGATCTTCAGGATTTAATTCCCAGATTAAAACTTTTGTTTGATTTTTTTTCTTGAAGCTGTGCTGTTGAATTTGATTTCCAGGCTAAGATGTTTCTCTGGTTTATTTTGTTTTAGACCCGAAGCTTGTTTTATTTTCAAATTTTCTTCTGATCTATTCTGATTCTCGGGTATTTTGATTAAGTTTTTCACATGAAAGAAAATAATGAGCAATCTATTTTCTTTTAATTATATGTTCTTAAAACAAATGTGCCACTTGGCTTATTTTGTTTACACTTGTTAGTTTCATGATATTATCAATTTACAAATGTCACTTTTGACTTAATTGTGTTTAAGTCCTTTTTGATAAATTTATTTAAAATTTTGTTTTAAACCCTAAAGTATTTATATTTCATATCTTATCACATGTAAATGTTTCTACATTCTAAATTCATAAATATACAAACTATTTGTTAGTCCTTTTTAAACTTATACTTTCAAAAGATATATTCATACTTAAGTTTTATACTTATTTACATATGTTTATATTTACAACTTTATAAGAAGATGAGTTTTGAAATCAAATTATACTAAATAAATAAACATATATATATAGAATATATAAATTTAACCTTTAAACAACTTTTTAAAATTATTTATATTAACATAAAAATTTAACTTTCAAAATATATTACATATGTCTCTTAAAATTTAGAAAACAAATTTTTTTATAAAATTATATAGTTTTCAAATCCTATTTTTAGTTAAACCATTATATCTTATTGAATATTAATAATATCTCGAACTACTATTGTTATTAATAGATATTATTTGAATTTCAAATCCATAATTCAATTTACCTCTAGAATCCAATTTATCTCTCAAAATATTTATTCTTGAATTTTTAAACTCCAAAAATACATATAATTATTTATTCTGGAAATTTTCCAATTGATAACTTTTAAATCTAAAATTTAAAATTAATTACCAATAATTTCATAATTTAATTCCAAAGATTAAATTAGTTATCAAATTAATTTTTTAGCTGAAATTCAGGAATGTTACAGTTATCATAGCGCAATATTACTACATAGTAAATAGTTTAATGGATCCTTAAAGGATGGGCAATACCAAGCATCCTTTAAGTTACTGATGCATTTTGGTTGCTGTTTACTTGAGTTGAGTTACAGTTCAGAAGTATTTATGTCCTGACTCGAGTGTTTTGTGTTTTGCTTTACGCTCGATTCAGATTGAGTGATTTTGCATTCAAGACTCACCTTTCGAGTTGGAGCTTTTCTTGAAGATCCAGCCATCTATTTTGCTTTCAGTATCAAGTGTTTCGGTGATGTATTTTGATTTGTACCTGATGTATCTTATTACTCTTCTGTTGTATTTTGTTTAACTCTGATGTACCTTATTTTTATATAGTAGCTTCACGGACTACTATCTCCTTTAATTCCACTGCATTATTATTTACTCTGTGTCTGTGATCTATGATTATTTATTTACTGTATATTCTGAGATATGCCATATTTTATTTACAACACGGTATTTTGAGCAATTCAAGTCCAACATGTGCGGATGCGAATGGTTGAAAATATCGGGTCGTTACAGAACTTACAGAGTGATAATAGATATTATACTAACAGAACATGCATATATCATCAATAACTATATAATATAAACAACAGGATATGGTGTTATATCCCACAGGTGAACAGTTACGGATAATAGCATATATATAACAATGTAAATAACTAAGAACAGCAGATTTCAATTGAAATCAAATTTAATAAATATAATAACATTAATCATGAGTGATTGCGCACCTTTCGAGGCTAGAGAGAGATTCTACAATGAATTTGAGTTATGAATCCGACACGAATTTAAAAGCAAAGCAGGATCAGCATGATTAGATGGACAAAGCTGGTAAAATGGAATTGATGAGAATGAAATATAATCAAATTATCTTGATATAAAAATTTAGACGAAGTGTAAATTATATTATTATCCTCCTTAAGCCCAATATTCAATTTAAAATACATATTAAATTAAATATATATCTATGTATTTATATATTTCAAAATCATTGTTTAAATTAAATACACATATTAAAATAGAATCCATAAACATATATACACATTTTCAAATAGATATTAAATGTAAATACCTATCAATAATATATTAAGACACATATAAATTGAACACAATATATATGTAAAATGTAAAAAAAAATAGATAAATGAACCAAGACCAATATATATAAATATGCAGACTTATGATATGATATGTAGACCACTGTGACCAAAATCTCTAACATATATAGCTAAACTCAGTATGAACTCACATATAAGCTAATATGCAACTCGTATATACTAGTATAAAACTAACAAAACTAAATGTATACATGGTGCATATATATATATATATATATATATATATATATATATATATATATATATATATAAACAAATAATTTACGCAGACAGACACAAATCCTCATGCAAAGATACTATTTCACTTTGAATTTACATATAATCACAATATAAAATGAAGAATCTATATATTGTATAAACCTTTAAACAAACATATTATAATTTATATAAATGTATACAAATACTAAAACAAAACTGCAATTTGGATTCTATACAACTTTATATAAATTATGTAGTATAAACGTGTGTATATATATATACCGCAACTATCAATATATATATATATATATAAACATACATTTTTATTGTACTTGAAATTGATCTTAAACATATGAAAAAAATCACCACATATCATAAAAATCTGGAAGCTGCTAATAATTTACCCTTGACCCAGTATAATATTTACATGCCAAACTGTTACCAAACCATCACTCAATATGTGAATACATATATCAAAACTATAAGTGAAATTATAACCAAGATCAAAACCCATATCTATAATATCTTACTTTATCTCAAATATAACTTATTCTTTAAATAGAGATAAGCAACACAATATACAACAGAAAATGTATAATTATATGTATAAATATATACTGTTAATATTATAGACGACTCAATATACTTTAATATATACTTTATAATACATGCACTGAACAAAGAAAATATGCAGACATAGCCTAAATACTTTATAACTTTATAGATTAAACAAAGCTTAAGGACACAGCCTATTAAAATTACCACAAAATATACCTCTGAACAAAGAAAAATTATAATGCTTATATATGAGGTGGTGAAGGAGGACAGATGGGTCAAAGAAAGTGGCGGAACAAGTCGCGACCACGACTGGCTTGAGAGTGATGCAGTGGGCCAGGCGGTAGCGTGAGGAGGAGTGGCAATGGCACGGCAAGATGGGAAGAAGACGGGATGGAGATGGAGGCCAAGTAGGAGGATGTCGGGAAAGGTGTTGCGAGCTGGGTGGGTCGGCGGTGCGTCGTTCAGGGGAAGGTGGCGAAAGGGAGAGCGGCGCGTCAGGCTGTGGGTCGGTGTGGTTGCTGGTAGGTATCGGCCGATCTGGTTTAGAGTTGAATGCGAGTTGTTGTTCGGTTGCAATAAGAAAGAGACGAAGGAGGGAGAGAGGGAATGCAAAATAAAAATGACAGGGAAATAGTTTTGTGATGGGGTGGAGCAAAATGGAGGAGGAAGGAAAATTCTGAGAGGAAGGGAAGTGTCTCAGGTAGAAGAAAAGGAACAGACTATTACACAGATCCAAATAAAAAAAATAACGTAAGCAAATAAATCAAAATTTGAATAGGAATGGTTGTCCATTGATTTAGCAAGAGTTATTAAACAAATTTATTCTTGCTTGGATGAGACTGTTAAAGTTTGAAATTCAAAAGAAAACATACGGTCACGGATCCGGTACCGATATGGTTACCAGTTTCATGGATTCCACCGTGTACCGAACTTCAAAACATAGAATTGAATATACCGTAGAGATCAGCACGACGAGACGATCAAAATGGTATAGAGATATTGGTGGTACGGTTATCCGATCAAATGTCGATAATCGGTACCAGAAAATGCTGCTAATTGGCCAGAACTAAGATGAACGGAAAAATAGAAGTCCAAATTTGGAAAAACGAAAGATGGCGTCTCATTCAGAGGAGGATTTAGAAATTTTATATAGAAAAATATTCAGGTTTGAAAATTAATTTATTATCATCAATTATTAACTGATTTGAATAGAAATAGAATTACACAATAAAATAAACTTACATATTATCAGATGAAAATTTACCGGTTGCTATGTTTAAACAGACTTATTCCAAATAATAAATTTTTATTTTCGAATTTTATTGTTTAAAATTTCACACAATTTCAATTAATTACGTAAATAAAACCTTTAAAATTTACGGATTGTTAAAATTGTTTTACTTTGATGATTATATGTATATTAACAGTTACAATTTCATTTTGTATGAAGATCTATATTTATCTATTATATATTATTATGCTGTGATTTGTGAGATTCTATGTGCTGTTTCTTTTTTTCTTTTTTATCTTCTCACCCTCTCTCTTTTTTTCCTTGATCTTCTATCATTCTGCAATTTTTGGGTTGGACATGTGTGGTCTATTGTCGATTCAAAGGGTATAGATTTACGGGTCATCACATAAACCCTATTAACCGCTGATCCATCACGCCGCTACGTCCAGTCACGACCAGGAAGACCACCACCAAACAACGCGTCATCCTCCTACGCCTCTCTTTACTACCTCACAACCTCATACGTTGCTTCAGATCGAGATAACAATTCCAACCGCGGCCCCCATATTCAAAACCTAATTGAATTTTCACGTGGATCCTACCATCATCTATCCAAATGAAACACTAAGATAAACTCTCCACGCAAATCTCCGCAAGACCGTTCCTTCGAATCATAGCATCATCGTCGTGGATAAACCACCAAAATCGACGGCCGAGAATGTTTTGGTCATTTCTGGACAAACCAAAACTCAATTGCAAAAACGAATAACAGATCTAAATTGCTCGTCGAGAGCTTTCCAAAGATATATTGTATGACATAGTTTGAGGAGTTTGAATATTTGGATTGATTTTGATTTGAAATTGAATTTTGGGAATTAGGGTTTCTTCCATTGGAAGGAGGAGATGAGAAGGAATGAGCAGATGGAAATGTACGTACAGAAATAAGAAAAATGGTATTAGGGTTTCAGAAAAGAAATCTATTTATATGGATAAAGCTTGATAAGAATGAATGGACAAATTGAATCGGGTCAAAATGATAACAACGGTCCGAAAAGCCCGTTTCGTTTTCGAAACGAAAATGGATCATCCTGCATTACGTTTTTGATATTTTAAATTCAATGAAAGTAGTTCCAAACTAAAATTCCATTATATATAGAAGTTAGCTTTCAAATAATAATATATTCATTTAAGTTATATTAATTGATTTCTACCCGTTTCAAGCTCGCATAGCCATACGACAAGTCCGATCGCTATGAAACTTGAAATCCTACAATAATTCACTGTTACAGATCCAATGAAATTGGTTTCATCAAAATCCAAGAGAGTTGCCAAAATGGTAAATTTCACATTAATTAAATAGTATTATTAAATTAATATAATCAGTTTTCAAAACTAAATGTTAACAATTTCATCATTCTACATTACATAGAAATTAATAATCTTTCAAAATAAATTTTCTATATTAAATTCACTATTAAAATATTTTGTCAAATCCATCGTTCAATTACACTATAATAAAATCCTAGTTAATTATATTTTAAATCGAAATAAATCCTTTTATTTTGATTTCACTTTTATTATTTAATTATCTATTGCCTTATGAATATAATTAACATTGTTTACATTTTATTACATTCATATTTTACAATTATCATTTTTACCATATTAATTATAACATTTCAATTTTCATCATTCTATTAATTGCAAATTTTAATTCTTTATTTATAATTATAACCAAATTAACTTTGCAATTATTTCAATTGATTGAAATTACATTAAAATAATTATTAATAACGTTCAAACAACATTATTAAATCAAATTATAATTAATTTCTCATTAATAAATCATAATTTTTAAATTCACACAATAATAATTTCCAAAATCTTATTCAATTTAATATCTTTATTTATTGAAAAATACGGGTTGTTACACTCCCCCGCACTCAAAATTTTTCATCCTCGAAAAGGGAAAATGAGGAATTAAGAAACTGATATATTTTTATTCAAAACAATTAATTTCTAAACCCACCACCTGAAGCTTGCCTCATCATCAAAGCCCCAGCACGTCGACCAATCACTGACTCACACGTGCAACCGAGCTCGCCATAGGTCCGGCCGAACCCACTCGTCTCCTCCCCTTCCCTGTTTCACTCTCTCTCCTCCACACAAAAATCCAGACCTCGGCCTCCTCCTCGGTTCCGCCATGGCCTCCTAGAATTCCTCTCCCCTGCATTTGTTGGTCCAGTCACCTTGCGCTTCTCTTTCTTTGGTTGTGTACACGGTATATATATAACAGGTAATATATGCATGAAGTGTTTTAATGACTTTTATAGTATGTCAAATGTACTCGCACTATCTTATAATGTATTTGCACGAAACATGTTTAATGTATTTTTTTAAGATATTTATATAATATGCTAAAAAAATTAACGCAAGTGATATCTATAAATAAGTCCCTGTTTATATATGTAGTGGCATGTTGTATTTACATATGATATTTGAAGGTAATATATTGTTCTGGATTTTGAATACATAGATATAGTCTGAAATATATAGTACTACTTTGGGCTACATACATATTTATTTACTTATTTTCATTTATAATCTGCTTGTGTAAAATCTGCACATATATGTGCTTTGTGAAGTCTGCAGCACTACTATACTTTGTATAAAAGGAGGAACTTACGTATATTGATTAAATTTTTTTTATGGATATTATTTTAGAATATATTGATATCTTGGTTTATTGTTTAGTTATATATTATTTGTTGAGTCATACATTCGTTAGCTATACATGTAGGATTCTCTGTTATATATTATATATATGCTGACATATGTTACTGTGTACATTTGTATATCAGCTTATATAGTATAAACATATGTTTTAACAGTCACTTACATTTAATTATACTGTGTCGGGCATGTATTTACACAGAGATTAGATGATATATGTATATACTTGTTTTAAAATGTGAAGTATTTTGCATTTATATGTATTTATTCCAAATTATAATGTATGTATATGTTGACTTTATGTGTATTTTAATTCGAAACAAAGGATTTGAAATACGTATGTATATTTAAATTTAATAATGTGTTGAATATAAAATATGATTTTTATATAGTTATATATCTGTTCGCTTATACCAATTTTCTTCATCGATCTCGTTCTAATGTGTTCCATCGTTTTCTGTTTATCAGCTTTGATCGTTGAATTCGTGTCGATTTGCTTTACTTGGATTTGTAATCCAATTTCGGTGTCCATATCAGTGTGCATATCCGTGTCATCGCCTGCATTCTCTAGCCTCGTAAGGTGAGCAATCACTCACGATTAATGCTCTTTTATTTATTAAATTTGAATTGAAACGACAATTGAAATATGCGTTTTTTAGTTATTTGCACTATTATATATATGTTATTGCCTGTATCAGTTCACCTATGACATCTGACACCATTATCTGTTAATTATAAGATGATAATCCCATTTGGTTGAAATTGATTGATGTTTGTTGTTTATATTGGATGTTATATTGTAATGTATAAGTGATAAATATTATGCAATTAATTTTGATGTAGGATAGTTAAAAATTTGAATCGACATATGTGTTGAATTTGATTAGCTAAATTTGTATAATATGACCCCTTAAATGTTTAATTATTTTACACGTAGAAAAATGTTTAGTTATCCTTGAACCATTTGAATGTATGTTGTATAAATTGTTATAATATAGAATTGAAAAATAAATGACAAGTGAAAAACCGTATAAATATTAGTGTAATAATCTTTAATCTACATGAAATGATAGTGTAGATTCTCGAAATAGTTATATTAATTTGCACAAACAACAATGCGAATTAATACGATTATTTCGGGATTATTCAAATTAATTATTAGATTGTTATTGATTGTTGTTATTGCTTGTTTATTTACTTTAACACCATCCCAGTTATCACACTGCAAGCTCCATTTGCTACGCTTTTGATTTTTGAATTGAATTGGAATCGGGTTGAAATGATAAATACCCAAACAAAACTTTGACTTTGGGCAGAAACTAAATAAACCTGATTGGTCAATAATTTGATTTAAAATAAAATAAAGATTTTATTTGAGTAAAGAATAAAGTTTTGAAATGAAGTTGGAATTTGAGATTTAATTAAAAGAAATGTTAATATTAATTAATCTGGAATAAATATAAATATAATAGTTAATGAAAGAACGTTGTTTTAAATTTAATTAATAAATAATTAAGTTTGGAATTATCTAATAATTAAGATTGGAATTATTTAATAATTAAATTTTGAAATTATTAATTAAGTTTGAAATTATTTAATAATTAAATAAGACTGAATTATTTGATAATTGAATAAAATTGAATTCTTTAATAAGTAAAATTGAACTTCTTGAAAAAGTGAAATTAAATTTCTTTATTAACTGAGTTTTGAAATTTGTAACCAAGTAAATAAATAAGTAAAATTGAATTTCTTTGACAAAAAATAAAATGTGACTTATCGAAATTAATACGAGTCTTGAAATTTATAGAATTTGATTTGACGAATTTAATTTAATTAAATTTGGAAGTTTGATATGATATAGGGAAACTTAAATTGATTTAATGAATTGGAAATTAAATAGAAATCGCTTTGAATGATAAAGTAACTTAGCGAATATTGAATGAAATCGATCAATGAATTTAAATTGTTTTAAATGTTAAATTAAATTAATTTAAATGATTACGGAATAAAATTTATATACAAACTTGAATAAATATTTGAATTGGTTTAAATAAAAATTGAAATTGAATTATAAGATTTTGAAATAGTAATTTGGAAGTTTAGAAACATAAATTATGGAAATTGATATAAAAAGACAAATGGGATGTTGGTTTACAAATTCTAATTCAAATTGAAATTAATTTGGTTTTGAAGTTTATTAGACGGCTAATCAGTGTAATAATTACGAAAGTTATTAAAGAAACCAGAATCGGTTAGGGAGATACTCTCTGTCTAAACTGAAACCACTTTAATAACAATACGCGAAGTGTGATCCAGAATGAAGTAGTTGGAATGATGTACGTGATGACTGAAGAAAGAGAACGATAATGGACAGCCTTGACACTTGTGTCAAATTGGAAATGACTAAAACAGGAGCCGTGCCAGGCCAAATAGGGTTAGCCACGTCGAGCGAACACACTTCTTCGTAAACTACTCATTACTTGTTATTGATTGGTGCAACCTCGTATTTTGGGAGTGTTGTTTCGCGGTGTTTCGATCGTTGCAGCGATGCATTTTCACCAGTCCGGATCAGGCAAACGTTAGTTTCACTACCTTGGGTGTTGCCTCATGTGCCTTGTCATACTTGTATCCCTATAAACGCGACCACTACGAATTTGTTTTGTGTTATACCTATGAAGTACTACCTGATATCCCACTAGTTTACGGTGGAGTTTACAGTGCTGTATAGACTATAACAATTATATAAAATGTGTTAAGGAGGATAATGGTATCGCCTTAACACTATTTTGATATTTATATTACTGATAGACATTATCTATTTAGCGTACACTACGACATCGTAGATAGTTTAACGGATCCTCAGAGGATGGTTATTCCAACGTCCTGTGAGTTACTTGTATTTAAATTGTTATTTCACTTGAGTTGGATTTATTGATGTAAGAATGTTAATCCTGACTCGAGTGTTTTGTGTTTTGCTTTATGCTCGGGTCAGACTGAGTGTACCAGTATTCAAGACTCACCTTTGGAGTTGGAGCTTCGTTTGAAGATTCAGCTATCTCTCCAGCTTTCAGATATTCAGTTGATTCTTGTGATATATTCTGACACTTGTATTTGACTATTATATTCGAGACTTCTGTTGTAACTTTTTTAACTCTGTTATATATATAGCAGCTTCATGAACTACTATCTTTTGCTTTCGCTGCATATTATTACTCTGTGTCTGTGATTCTGTGATTATTTATTTACTGTATATGTTCAGTTTTGCCAAATTTAAATTAACAATTCAGTATTTTGAATTATTCAAGTCCGACATGAGCGGATGCGAATAGTCCAAAATAGCGGGTCGTTACAGTTGGTATAAGAGCTTTGGTAGCTCTAGGTAAAACTTAGCATATAGGGTAAATGTATTCACATAATCACCCTCATTCGAGTTTCAATTTCTTCCTTTTGACTCGATTCCTTTAAATTTTGGAACGTTCCCTGCGGTTCCAAAATTCGTTCGTATCTCTCACTATTCGTCTTCTTTCGATTCTGGAGCATCCCATAACTCCACTTCGAATGATCTTTACAATGAATCGGTGGTCTTGCCAATCTTCGAATTATTTATAAATGGGTGAAACTCATTTACAATAGGCATTGATTCACCGAAGATTTCTGTATCCTCGGTTTACAATACTATTTATCTCCTGCTGTGCCTCAATTCTATTTCTTGAGATCAAATGTGGATTTATCTCGGAATTCTGCATCGATCTTATTATTGAAGTCACGGTCGACCGTTTAGGGTTTCCCACGATTTATATAAACTTATCCATCTCCAAATTTTGATTATTTAATCATTTTATCTTTGTTTCGAATATATCTTCGAATCGAAATTCTCTTTAATTTGAGTCCATCATATTTGAATTTCTATCCTCGCTTGAAATCAATTCTTGTATCATCGAGCGAGGAAATGTATTAATTTTAAAATGTTTTATATATTGTGTTGTTTGAGTTGTTGATGTTGGTTTGGATTTTCGATCGATTCGTCTGATCGACGCTATCGATAGGATTTCCTAAACGCTTGAGCAGAGCAAACTGACACAATGTTGTTTCAAATTTGGTAAATAAAATAAATTTTGTATGATTATATTATATATAAGTATTAATTTTCTGAAATTAAATTGATAATGAATTTGTGTCAGAATTAATAAATAAATAAATGTATAAAACTTAGTTATAAATTAATATGGAATTTGAAGTGAATTTAAATTAGAATTTGAGGATTTAATTTCCGGTGATTTCAAACTTTGATTTGGAAGTTTTAAAGTGTATATTTTTAAAATATTTTCAAATTGAAATCATTTCAAAGAGTTTAAATGTTTAAATAAGTGCTCTTCTCTTTGTCGCTGGAAAATAATTTCAGTGATGGCGGCCGCGTCATCGACATTTATTTTCGAGTTTCGAAGTGAAGAGACTATTTCGTAGCCCTGGTACACTTTTGTTTAAAAGAAAATTTTGGTTTAAATTTCTAAGCATGACTTGATATATTGAAGACTTTAAATTTAATTTGACATATTATGAATATATATTATCTGTAAGTTGTTTGAAGCTAATCGAAAATTAATTCTTAAAATTTGTTAAAGGATGATTTTCAATTATAAATGAAACCAAATTCTTTTTATATAAATACTTAAGTTGAAACAAGTAAATGGTAAAGCTTTATTTGGAGAATACTCAATTGCATTATATATAACTTATCTAAATTTTCAAAAGTTAATTATGTAATTGAATATTATACAATATAAATAATATCAAAGGAATTTTAAATAAATTTGAGTATAATAAATGTAAATATACTTAATATATATGTGATAAGATATATTAAGTAGAATAAATTTAATAATAATTTGGAATAAAAGAAGAATTAAATTCGTCGAAGAAAGTATGACTACAATATATTACTATTCAAATTTATGATCTTTGAAATTGTTAATTTAAGAAAATTAGATAATATATAATATAAATTGTATTTATAAATAAAATGTGAGTGCGTATAATAAATGTTATTCACTTAAATTTTAATTATAAAATGTTTATGGTGATAAATAGAATAATAAGTTAAATAAATAATATGTGTGATTAATAAATAAAAAAATTATTTTGAAAGTTAATAAATTAAATTAAATCAACTTAAGGGAGTATCTTGAATTAATTGAATTTAAATTGAATTTAAATTAATTTCATTTGAAAGGAACCTTTTGTACCTAACATTTATATATGTGTAATCAAATCAATTTAATGAAAATCTTGAATTTAAAAACAAATTGTGAATATAATTTATTTAAATTGAAATTTATATGGTTTAAATTAATTGTTTTATTTTGGAATTCAAATCTATATTCTTCTGGTTGTTTCAGTTCTCCTACCTCCTTCCATTTCGAGGACGAAAAGTTTTGAGTGGGGAAGAGTGTAACGACCCGTAAATTTCACTGGTTTTAATAACGTTATGAATTGAAATTTTATGGAGTTTTAAATGATAAAATTTTAAAATATAAATTTGATATTTGGAATGCGTCTAGTTAAACATAGCAACTGGTAAATTTTTGTCCGAAATATGAAGTTTATTTTCGTGCGTAAATTTATTTCAATTTAATCAGTTAAAAATCAATGAAAATAAAATGTTTTCGATACCTAAATATTTTGACATAGAAAAATTCTAAATCGTCTTCTGGGCAAGACGCCATTTTTCGTTTTTCCAAATTCGAACTTCTTTAGCTCCATCGATCTTATTTTCTGCTTTTTCTTGCATTTTCCGTCAGTAGAAAATTCGAATTTTTATAAATTCAATTATACCACTGATATTTGTACATCGTTTTGATCGTCTCGTCGTGCTGGTCGCAGCGGTATATTCAATTCTGTGTTTTGAGATTCGGTACGAAACTGAACGCGTGTAAATGGTAACCATATCAGTAAGCGGTATGTGCCTTTTGATTTCTTAAACTCAAATAGCCGTTGCTTTCAAATTAGTTCCTGACATTCACTGTTCCCTGTGGAATAGCACTCTATTCATTTTTATGTCTCTACATCTTTTGCACACCTCTTCATTTTTGTGTTCTGTGACTTGCTATTATTATTTTTGAGACAAAGTCCAAATAAGTATATTTCTCACTTGCTTTATTGGAAACAGTATAGTTCTTCATTCCACCGTTCAAACATTTAAAAGTCATCAGCTTTTATTAGTGCCTTGAATACAAACGTACAGACCTTTATATTCTCAAGGTTTCAAAAAATTTATATTTTTCTTGGAAATCACCGTGACCTTTTCTGTTCCACTATTCAGTATATGTTGGTTCATTTTCTATATCTGGTTCATGTATTACACCTCAAAACATAAATTTGATATCAGAAGCTTCATTTACTTTCTATTTCATCTACCTGCACCTTTCCTTTTCATTATACAACGCTACTCTCCCCTGCTTCCTCTTCCCATACTTCACCGTGCTACCTTATACCACCACGCAATCAAGCTTCCACCTCTCTCGGTCTCCCTCCTCCCATCATCTCACGGCCTCCGACTCATCCCCTTCGTGTTCATCCGCCTCCACCTCACCGGCCTTCCCACCCGAGCATGCACGCAACTAATGCCGACTTCCGCTCTGCCTCCGCCTGGCCCGCAAACTCCAAAACCCACCACCGGAAGCTTGCCTCGTCATCAAAGTCCCAGCACGTCGACCTTTCACTGACTCACACGTGTAGCCGAGCTCGCCATAGGTCCGGCCGAACCCACTCGTCTCCTCCCCTCCCCTGTTTCACTCTCTCTCCTCCACACAAAAATCCGAACCTTGGCCTCCTCCTCGGTTCCGCCATGGCCGCCTAGAGTTCCTCTCCCATGTATTTGTTGGTCCAGTCACCTTGCGCTTCTCTTTCCTTGGCTGTGTACACAGTATATATATAACAGGTTATATATGCATGAAGTGTTTAATTGACTTTTATAGTATGTTCAATGTACTCGCACTATCTTATAATGTATTTGCATGAAAAATGTTTAATGTATTTTTTTAAGATATTTATATAATATGCTAAAAAAAATTAACGCAAGTTATATATATAAATAAGTCCCTGTTTATATATGTAGTGGCATGTTGTATTTACATATGATATTTGAAGGTAATATATTGTTTTGGATTTTGAATACATAGATTTAGTCTGTAATATATAGTACTACTTTGGCTACATACATATTTATTTACTTATTTTCATTTATAATCTGCTTGTGTAAAATCTGCACATATATGTGCTTTGTGAAGTCTGCAGCACTATTATACTTTGTATAAAAGGAGGAACATACATATATTGATTAAAAAAAATTTGGATATTGTTTTAGAATATATTGATATCTTGGTTTATTATTTAGTTATATATTATTTGTTGAGTCATACATTCGTTAGCTATACATGTAGGATTCTCTGTTATATATTATATATGTGCTGACATATGTTACTGTGTACATTTGTATATCAACTTATATAGTATAAACATATGTTTTAACAGTCACTTACATTTAATTATATTGTGTCGGGCATGTATTTACACAGAGATTAGATGATATATGTATATACTTGTTTTAAAATGTGAAGTCTTTTGCATTTATATGTGTTTATTCCAAATTATAATGTATGTATATGTTGATTTTATGTGTACTTTAATTCGGAACAAAGGATTTGAAATACGTATGCATATTTAAATTTAAAAATGTATTGAATATAAAATATGATTTTTATATATTTATATATTTGTTCGCTTATAACAATTTTCTTCATCGATCTCATTGTAATGTGTTCCATCGCATTCTGTTTATCAGCTTTGATCGTTGAATTCGTGTCAATTTGCTTTGTTTGGATTTGTAATTCAATTTTGGTATCCGTATCAGTGTGCATATCCGTGTCATCGCCTGTATTCTGTAGCCTAGTAAGGTGAGCAATCACTCACGATTAATGCTCTTTTATTTATTAAATTTGATTTCAATTGAAACGACAATTGAAATATGCGTTTCTTAGTTATTTCCACTGTTATATATATGTTATTGCCTGTATCAGTTCACTTGTGACATTTGACACCATTATCTGTTAATTATACGATGATAATCCCGTTTGGTTGAAAATTGATTGATTGTTTGTTGCTTATATTAGATGTTAAATTGTAATGTATAAGTGATAAATATTATGCAATTTGTTTGGACGTAGGATAGTTAAAAATTTGAATCGACATATGTGTTGAATTTGATTAGTTAAATTTGTATAATATGACCCCTTAAATGTTTAATTATTTGACACGTAGAAAAATGTTTAATTACCTTGAACCATTTGAATGTCTCTTGTATAAATTGTTGTAGTATAGAATTAAAAAATAAATGACAAGTGAAAAACCGTATTAGTATTAGTGTAATAATCTTCAATCTACAAGAAATGATAGTGTAGATTCTAGAAATAGTTATATTAATTTGCACAAACAACAATGCGAATTAATAAGATTATTTCGAAATTATTTGAATTAATTATTAGATTGTTATTGATTGTTGTTATTGCTTGTTTATTTACTTTGACACCATCCCGGTTATTACACTTTAAGTTCCCTTTGCTACTCTTTTGATTTTTGAATTGAATTCGAATCGGGTTGAAATGATAAATACCCAAACCAAACTTTGACTTAGGGTAGAAACTAAATAAACCTAATTGGTCAATAATTTGATTTAAAATAAAATAAAGATTTTCTTCGAATAAAGAATAAAGTTTTGAAATGAAGTTGGAATTTGAGATTTAATAAAAAGAAATGTTAATATTAATTAATCTAAAATAAATATTAATATAGTAGTTGATGAAAGAACGTTGTTTTAAATTTAACTAATAAATAATTATGTTTGGAGTTATTATTAATATAGTAGCAATTTGGAAGTTTAGAAACGTAAATTATGAAAATTGATATAAAAAGACAAATGGAATGTTGGTTTACAAATTCTAATTGAAATTGAAACTAATTTGGTTTTGAAATTTATTAAACAGCCAATCGGTGTAATAATTACGAAAGTTATTAAAGAAAGCGGAATCGGTTATGGATATACTCTCTGTCTAAACAGAAACCACTTTAATAACTATACGCGGAGTGTGATCTAAAATGAAGTGGTTGGAATGATGTACGTGAAGACTGAAGAAAGAGAACGATAATGGATAGCCTTGACACTTGTGTCAAATTGGAAATGACTAAAACAGGAGCCGTGCCGGGCCAAATGGGGTTAGCCACCTCAAGCGAACACACTTCTTCGTAAACTACTCATTACTTGTTATTGATTGGTGCACCCTCGTATTTGGGGAGTGTTGTTTCACGGTGTTGCGATCGTTGCGGCGATGCGTTTTCACCAGTCCGGATCTGGCAAACGGTAGTTTCACTACCTTGGGTATTGCCTCATGTGCCTTGTCATACATGTATCCCTATATACGCGACCACTACGAATTTGTTTTGTGTTATACCTATGGAGTACTTCCTGATATCCCACTAGTTTACGGTGAAGTTTATAGTGCTGTATATACTATAATGCTTATATAAAATGTGTTAAGGGGGATAATGGTAACGCCTTAACACTATTTTGATATTTATATTATTGATAGGCATTATCCATTTAGCGTACGCTACTACATAGTAGATAGTTTAACGGATCCTCAGAGGATGGTTATTCCAACGTCCTGTGAGTTACTTGTATTTCAATTGTTATTTCACTTGAGTGGATTTATTGATATAAGAATGTTAATCCTGACTCGAGTGTTTTGTGTTTTGCTTTACGCTCGGGTCAGACTGAGTGTACCAGTATTCAAGACTCACCTTTGGAGTTGGAGCTTCGCTTGGAGATCTGGCTATCTATCTAGCTTTCAGATATTCAGTTGATTCTTGTGATATATTCCGACTCTTGTATTTGACTATTGTATTCGAGACTTCTGTTGTAACTTATTTAACTCTGTTATATATATAGTAGCTTCATGAACTACTATCTTTTGCTTCCCCTGCATATTATTACTCTATGTCTGTGATTCTGTGATTATTTATTTACTGTATATGTTAAGTTTTTCCAAATTTAAATTAACAATTCGTTATTTTGAATTATTCAAGTCCGACATGAGCAGATGCGAATAGTCCAAAATAGTGGGTCGTTACAAAACATAACGACGGCCTGAAAAGCCCGTTTAGTTTCCGAAACGAAAATAGGTCATCCAATATATCAGAATATATGCTTTTGATATTTTTAAACTCAATGGAACTAGTTTCAAACCGTTTCAAGCTAGTATCTGATTATATTCATTTAAGTTATATTAATTGATTTCTACGCATTTCAAGCTCGCACGGCTAAATGACAAGTCTGATCGCTACGAAACTTGAAATCCCGCAGTAATTCAGTATTACAGATCTGATGAAACTGGTTGTGCCAAAATATGAGACAATGGCCAAAATGGCTAAATTTTGGGTTAATTAAATAAATTATTATTAAATTGATTTAATCACTTTTCAAATTCAAATTTAAATGTTAACAATTTCATCAATCTTGTTTGCATGGAAATTAATAATCTATCAAAATAAATTCTCTATGCTAAATTTACTATTAAAATATTTCATCAAATTCAACATTCGATTACACTATAATAAAATCCTGGTCAATTATATTAAATCTAAATAAAAAAATTATTTTTATTTCACTCTTATTATTTAATCATTTATTACCTTATGAATATTATTAACATTGCTTTACATTTTATTACATTCAAATTCTACAGTTATCATTTTTACCATATTAATTATAATATTTAAATTTCCTTAATTCCATTAATTATAAATTTTCATTCCTTATTTATAATTATAACCAAATTAACTTTACAAAAATTGCAATTGATTTAAATTACATCAAGATAATTGTCAACATCGTTCAAACAACATTGTTAAATCGAATTCTAATTAATTTCTCATTAATAAATCATAATTTTTAATTTCACACAATATTAAATTCCAAAGTCTTATTTAATTTGATATTTTTAATTATCGAAATATACGGGTTGCTAATGTATGCTTCGAGGCCCATTATGGTTATTTGATCGCAACCAAGAGGTGATCATATTCAGCGCCATCCAGTAAGAGGTAAGGTTGGTCCTGTGTGGCAGAGGTGCAACGTTTTGTACTCTCCCATACATTTTATCTAGAGGTGTACGGATTCGGTGGGTAGACCCTTGGCCTTTCATAGTCTGAATCCATTCTCCAATAAGTGCCTTCGGACTTGATTATATACCTATTATGGTGGAATTTAATAATGCAACAATTCTGGCTATAATTAATGTGTATTTGTATTCTAAATATTATCATAATATAATTGGATTTTCTGTAAAAATGTTTTGGTTATCGTAAGGTAAATAACCATTTTGGTCTATATGCGGCATGGTCTTTCGAGATACCTTTGATATTAAAAGAATTTGCAAGCTATAATAAATTAATTTCTTGTGATTTGAGTTTCTCAGGCTGGTTTTCTTATAACGCTCGGGTCAGCCCGAGCATATTTTCCGTATTTAGCGAGATCCTTTGGAGCTTTCTGGTGATGAGTTGGATTCCTCAAGACATATTCACATACGTTATGTTCTTTTGCTATTTTTTTTTTGTTTTTTCTTCTGTATCTGTCAGCAATTGTAAGGACGGTCTGTTGTAATTGTCCAGTCTAATAATAGGTTAATGTACTCTGATGCTGTATATAATAAAGATGATTTCTTTTTGTAAAGACTTGTTCGTAATATATATTACTCGTCGCATATTATGTGATTACGTTCTTTCTTTCACCTTAATGATCCGTCTTACGGACACTTAAATATCGACACATGAATACCGTGGATATATTTTAAAAACCTTTCAAAATAAAAAGTATCTCATAAGACCACGCCACACATAAACACGTACGAGTTACCTTATGATAAATGAAACATTTTACTATAAAATCCAATGACAGTATAATAATGTTAAAGGTTCAAAGTAAAATATAAAATAGCTAAAATCCTTGCATCTCACATTCCAATATAGTTGGGCACAATCAAAATTATAATCGCTCGTACTGAAGATTGGATTCCATACTACGGCATGGTAAAGGACCAACTTTTGATGGTACACCTTTAGAAAATGTACTTAAGGGCTACAGACCCATCTTCCACTCCGCTACATAAAGCTGGCCTGCCCCTTTAACATGACAAGCCGGATTACCTCACCCTTTGACACCGAGGCCTTCTACTACTATGGTGCTTGCACGCAAACCAACTCTAAAAGGAATAATCTAGAATGAGATGACAGATCCTAATGGTAGCTAGCCACATGGCTTTGTCGCATTCCCTGTATTGTCATTTCTCCGAGTTATAAGGCTTATAAGGTCACGCTTTTATCTCTTTTACTAGCATCTTATTTTGGAATACTAACATATGTCAAATATAACTTAACTGGCATAATTGCGATTTATTCTCCTAAACAAATATCATTGGATTTCATATTCATGGAAGTACTTAAAGGTGACCGACAAAGGAGTCCTTCAAAGTGAGTTGCTTAAAATAAAATTCGATTTTTGGAAATAAAATGGTTTTAATGTAATGGCCCGCACTCGAACGTCCGAAAATCGACATCCACACTTCACTCGTATTCGAATGCCGCAGATTAAAACGTTGAGTTCGATTCGCCGGAGCTTATAACAACATTAGGTGATGACAACACAATGGTAACAGAAAGAATTTTATTGATACACAGCACTTGATACAACAATGATACCACATGAAGTGATCAATATTATTAGAGTCAAAATACAATAGTGGAAAGAAATCTCCAATATGATCTTCAAGAGAAAAATAGAGATAGAATCCAACAGACTGCTTCCCCATTGCCAAAGCTCCAAACCAAAAAGCTCGAACCCCCCATCATGCTGCAATATAGCAAGCTCGGTCCTACATAATGTGATCACCAAACCAAAGACTTCTAGATCCTAATTTACTATTTGAACTAGCTTTTGAACTACAGATAACCTGACTCTAGGCTATTCGTGTGGAAAATTGTGGGTACCTAGAGTTTAGAAAGGGAACAATAAACTCCAGGTCAGTCATGGGACTGGTGTGAGCAAACAAAAATAGTTTATTTTGAAAAAAAAGAAATAAAAAGAAACTCGCTATGCTTTTTGAAAAATGAAACTACCATAAGTCCTCCAGCCACTCATACAATGCAATCGCACACTTGGAGGAGATTTCTCCTTGTGATAGTCAAACATGCTTGATATGCAAAAATCCTTTTGATATTATCATTAGTGCATAATGTAGAAAACATTTCGAAAGCATAATATTAATCTTAGCCAGCATACGTACCATTATAGTATGCCTACTATAGCTACCATGTTAGGTGGCAGGTTCTACAACAAAAGCCGTACAGGGCTCGTATTGGGTGATTGGATTTCCAAAAAATGGCCAAGGCTAAGGTAATTCCTTTCCAAATGGGTATGCCTCTGGAGGGACGCCCCGAGAACCTAACCGGCTCTTTGCCAACACAAGGCCGGGTTACCTCTGAATTAGGTAACAAACTGTCACGAGTATGCCATTCCCCATTCGTCACCTACCTTTATCCGAGGCGTCACCAACAAATTTTCCAACAACCACATAAGTTAAATATCTAGGCTCCATACCAAGATATCACTTTTTATCTAGAAGAAAATGCACATACCCTAAGGGGTACGACCCTAGTAACCTTGCCGCATTTCCAGGGTGTGAAGTTCGATGAAGTCTCGTCCCATAAAGCTACGCTTTTCACAAAAGTCATGCTTCGATCAATAAATGATCATCACTCAGCATGCCACATTACCAAGTTTGGAATGTATCACTAATAACCATCAACTACAGAACCTCTAAGCGCGTACGTCTTAGAGAAAGGTGTTAAGCTAAAAGAATAAATTCTCCGCCACCAAACACAAATGTATTTGATAGAAACCAGCTTTACATCTCAAAGTGTAACATCATACATACATCCATACCAAGTCCATCCTGTGTCTGATTGGAACCGAAGGTACTTCAAAGAAGCCCTTGCAAATCCGGATATTCACAATCTCGACTGGACTCCCATCACATATGGAGATCTCTATACCAGAGCAACTCAGTGCAAAGACATTCTACAGGTAATCCTTTCGTTCTCGAAAATACCCGGTCTTCAACCACTGTCTTCAGATGCTATCCATTTCGTCGTATCATTAATTCGGAATGGGTTTTATGACATAAAGTCCTCACCCGGCTAAACCAAATAATGAGCTCTATTTTTAAAAGGCATATGGATATATTTTGATCTTAGTTAAGTCATAAATTTTAGCTCAAAACCTTTCCTTTCAAATGGTTTAAACAAATTTCCACTTTAATCTTTTAAACAAAAGATTCACCTTTAAGATCCTCTTCAATTTGAAAATAAGGTCCACCAATCTTTACAATGATTCATTCATAGCTTTCAAAACTATTTTCGATTTGATTCACCCATAACTTGAAATCCATTCAACAAAACTGGAAAAAAATTCATTATATGAATGCAGTTATCATTTTAAAACAAATGCTTTTCATTTTGGGAAAATCCGATTAAATATACTCAAGTTATAGCCTTTTAAAGTATATATTGGAAAATCAGCGAACTGCCGTATTCTCGGCAAGTTCTATTTGAATTTAGTTTAAATTCCCAAAATAATTCTTTTTAAAATGCTTTTAAAATGGTTAAAAAACCATATCTATACATTATAAAACCTATATAATCCTTTTCAAATCATATTATTATTTTAATTTCCAAACTTGAACAAGCCATATTATATTTTAATTCCAAAATTCCCTTTTCAAAAGTTTTCCATATTTAACCCAAATCGCTTCCAGATCATTTTGGATTCAAAATCCAACTTGAAATTCTTTCACCATTTTGAATAAGATATTATTAAATTCAAAATAATCATAACAACGAATTTCCTGTGAAATCCATATTTGTGTGTGTGGTGTGTGTAGTCCAGGGGTTTCACGGGAAATAATAAAATATCAACCATCATAAATCCAAGCACAACAATATCAATAAACGGTATAATCCTATAACTCTTATCTTTCTTTCATAGAATAACAAGTAAATGCATCACAGATAAATAGATCACAATTCAAAGCTCAATTCAAAACAATCATATCACAGAACATCACATATCATAGATACCAAACTATTCAAGGGATATAATCCAATCAACCATAAACAAGATAAATTAATCACATAATTAATTTAAACCAAATAAATTAATTACCAAACCTTGCTTAATTAACATTAATTAATTACAAACCATTTAATTTTAAATAATGAAATTAATTAATTAACCTTACTTATCCATATTAATTAGTTATCCTTAATTAATCACATAAACAAATTAACCTTAAGTTAATCACATTAATTAATTAACCCTAAATTAATTACATAAATTAATTATCCTTAAATCACAAATTAATTAACCTTATTATTAATTAATTAAACTTTAATTACTCTCGTTGAGTAATTATCCTTTAATTAATCATCTTAATTTAATGAGATTAAGTAATTAACTAACCTTTAATTACTTCTATTAATTAATCAACCTTTAATTAAATTTAAGTAATCAACCTTTAAGTAGTCACATTAAGTAGTTAAGCTTTAATTACTTACATTAATTAATGATCCTTTAGTTACTCAAAACCTTAGTAAATCAATGATAAATCATTACTTTAATTTATTTCTTTATTATCTGTTAAGTCTTTATCTTGAAAATAAGTTATCATTAACATATAAATTAATTTAATACCTTTAAGTTAATTACGAATCAAAAACATTATTTTTAAGACAAACCATTTATCTTTTTTAATCAGCTTTTTAATTAAGCTATTAAATTTTATTCCAAAATACACTTAAGAAAACAAAACTTAATTAATTTTAAGTTAAAATAAACTATACAATTTTTATCGACCAAAAATTAAATAAACTTTTATTATATAAAAGAATTTTTTTTTTAAGAGTATAACTTTAAAAATTATTTTATTTTAAATTTCAAAACTGATTTATATAAACACTTAAAAACTCAGACCCGAGACAACCTTGGGTTTCAACCCGAATCGAATCCCAATTTCCCCGATTAAAACCTTGAAGCAACCCTTTTTTTCTTTTCTTTCTGTTTTGAATTAAGTTTTTGAAACTCTAATACATACTCGCGAATGACTTAGCAACAAGCCCGAGCCAAAATACATTTCCCCTGAGATCCACTTCGAGGCTACACTTTCATCCCCAACCCAAAATATCCCAGACTCAAATGTGTACATGTGCACGTGTATGCCTGAATGACGACGTTCTGACCATCACCGTAACCACCTTCGGATCGCCTATGACTTCGCCGATGATACCTACAACCGAGATCGACGAGCTTACCTAGAAAACAAAATCGAGTTACCAAGCATCTACCTGGAACCCAACACCTCGTCGAAAAACACCTTGCTCCGGCGCTACCAACCAACGAACACCATGTAACTTCGTTCATAGGCCCGCCAAAGACCTACGCACCTTTTCCCCTTGGTCCCATCACCTCCGATCCACCCATGACCATGCAATTCTTTCGGAAACAATGACGAATCCAACAGGGTCTTAAACCCTAAATCGACTTTGCACGGACACCACGACGAACTAAAAATCTAGCGAGTATTTTTCCGATGATCTCCTATCCTCCAGCCACATCCATCCTTGATCGCGACAATCATCACCACGTTGATCATCGGAAATTGATGAAAATACAAATCCAGTTCAACTCAAGAATTCCCCTCAACCTAAATTTAAGAAATCATGACATGTATGTTAAAAATCAAAGTTTCTAAGCACGAATCCAAATCTACAATCAAAATTAGGAAATTTAACAATCGAAATTTTGACTTGAATTATCCTTTCACTGTATATTTCCATTTTCAAAATATTTACTCAATATTTTCTCTTGAGTCTATTTTTGAAAGTGATGTTATACACATACAAACACTTTTCATTTAGAGATCAAAGTCTAAAATTGTTTATAGGTGGGATGATTTGAAATTTTGTTCAAGATTTAAAGCCTGTAAACAAGACAGAGACAAATTTGCCTGTTCCTCTAACATGCATATATATATATATATTGTGCATATATACAAACATATCTTCATCCAAGCAAACACATTACTTCAATCATTCATTACATCCATCCAGATATAACCATATCAAGTTTCAAAAAGTAATTTTGCTCACCTGGGAAAAAGAACAGAGAAGCAGATAACCTGTAATGTTATTTGAAAAACTGAAATTGCTTGTTTTATGCCGAGTTAATCTTGAATCTGATTCGCTTTTCTCTCGCTCAGGTTTGATTCTGAGTTGAATTTGCACTTGTTTAGTTGCTTTAAATCTTGAATCTACTATGTTTGAGATGATGTTGATTTAAATCTTTGCTTTCAGATTGGAAACTTTATTTTGCTTTTGAAATTGAGTTAAACTTGATTAAGTTTGAGTTGAATCTTTTCTTTGATTTCCATATGCTTCAGTTTGTTTTCAGGTTGAAAATTTGTGAAAGTTTTGTTTAGTTGTTGATTTGAGAATATCTTGAATTTCATCACGTTTTACAATATGAAGAAATTTTTTGATTTAGTTTTTAATTTTCTAGTTTGCTTTTGTTTTTGATTTCCTGATTTTGGCTTTTGAATTAAATTTGAAGAAGAAATAAGGTGTAGGAGTATAGTGGTATTTATAAACTTGTTTACATTTTATTTTATTATTTTGAAAAATAAAGTTATAAAAGACACCTGTAAATCATGTTGAAACACTTTTTTAATTCATGTTTAAAATGGTTACATTTGTAAATCTCTTGTTATAATGCTTACGCATGTAGTTCTGCATGTATTAAAGGTTCAAGTATGATTTTATATTATTATTCAAATTTAGTTTTCATATGTTAAAATCAATTATGTATATATGTTCTTTTGTTTTTAATATTTATTTATATACATTTCCCCTCATTTATATATTTATATTATCTTAAGAAAATGATTTTAAAACTAATCATTCATTAATAAATGAGCACACATATATGTATATATTATAATTAGTTTTTTAACATATAGAATTTAACTTTCAAATAGCTTTTGGAAATCATTATATTAAGTTCAAAATTTAACTTCCAAATATATATATATATATATTATAATTAGAAGAAAAAAATTATTAATTTTAAAATATAGAGTTATAAATCCAATTTATTTTTAAATATTTATTTTTGAATTTCAAAATCAAAATTCTATTTACAATCTATATAAAATAAACACATATCATATTTATTTTGGAATTTTTAAAATTAATTCACCAATTAATCCCAAAAATTTATATTAATTACCAATTTAAATTTTACTTAAAACCAGGATCGTTGCATTTAAACCTTTAAAATTTTATCTAAAATAATTAAATAACATTTAACTTCGGAGATTATATGCACATATTTTTAGTTTGAAAGGTTTTCCAAACATAGTAATTTATATGATTTGTTTCGAGCTTTTCTCACGCTGGTTATACCAAACTGAGCCAGACAATGTTTTCTTATAATGCACGGGTTAGCCTGAGCATATTTTCCAGATTTAGTTGGGTCCTTTGGAGCTTTCAAGGGATGAGCTAGATTCTCCAAGGCATACTCCCGTAGCTTATATTCTTCTACTATTGTTGCTTTAATTCAGTCTGTATTAATCAAAAATTATAAGGGCAGGATGCTATAATTGTCCACTTAGAAAAAAGATTAGTGCACTCTGATGTTGTGTATAATAAAGATGATATTGTGTATAATAATCCTGAACAAATCAATATATACCCTTATCCTTTATGATTAACTAACTTTTATAAACCTAGAATAAAATGTAGAAAACAAAGATAAGATATTTTAAACTTTTATAAAATATTTCCATAAAATCAGATTAGAAAACAAGCTTTTGAATCACAGGATCTTGATGTCGAAACTTAATAACTCAACATACTAACGTTTCATGTTACATTACTATAAGAGAATGAAAAAAACTTACATACATACATAGACACATACATACATACATATATATGTATTTATATATGCTATCACAATGTACCACTAAAGAATTTGAAATAAGAAAAAAAACCTGGGTATTCGGCTCTAAATTTTTAAAATAATATGGTATTTTGATTAAATAATGGATAAATCGATGAAGTTAAAATTAATGTAACAGTATGGTTTAATAAAATTCATTTTATTAAAACGTGTCTTCTGATTTTTAACATCTAGGAAGTGAAGAATGACTTGATGTTATTGGGTCGGCTTACAAAAGTCTTTACCTTAGAGGTTTCTAAAAAAGTAGACTCTAGGACGGGATTTGGATACCAGCGTTCTATTCTTCTTAGCTACTTACCAGACCAATTGGGTAAAGTGGTTGGATTGGTCGACTCAGTTTTAAGATCGAGTTATTTTGGGCCTATATCTGAATAGAATAGATGAATAACGTTTAAAATCGGATGTTTTGGAATATACTCTTAGGATGTAGAAGAGTATTATACAAAGTTAATACGCTAAAATGATTTTATGAAAAGGTTTCACAAATATGTTGTATCATTTAAAAATGTTTGAACATAAGTTGAAATTGTTATGAAATGTTTTTATAAATATTATCGGAGGGTAGAAAGTAGTTGGGTGGTAAGAACCTTTAGATCAGTACTTAGGTTGTATGTAGAGCATTTTTCTTTTTCATATAATTCTTGATCCAGGATTTAAGTACATGACTTGAGGTGTTTCACATCATTCCGAAGAAGGATTTATCACTCGATTTTTGATGGTGAACACATGTCGAGGGTTCTTACTCTTGAACCAAAGCTTTCTATTACGGTATATGGCTATATAAGGAGAATAGAGGTTTCTAATTGAGAAGCCTGATCGGAGCGCGCACTAGAGAATTGAGTGAAGGATGCTAATTCGAAAGTAAAGCTATATATTCGAGTGGTTGATCGAATTTAATTTTGCATAGAAGTGATCTATATATATATATATATATATATATATATATATTACGAATTGATGAGTAGTGTTACGTATTTCCAGGTTTGGGCTGTACAAAAAATTTCGAGGTCGAAGTTCTTTTGAGGGGAGAGAGTGCAACAACTCGAAATTTTACATATTTGATTTGAGAATATTTAATCAAATTTAAATATTTGAATAATAGATTTCATAATTAAAATAAAACCCTATTTAATAATCAATAATGAGGCAAAATAGTTTTCAAAATTTGTTTAAAAAAATACAGTTCGAAGAAAAATTAAAAATGTGACCGGAATTTGTTTTTTGAATTTTCGAATTTCGTAGGCTAGAAGTTGTTGAAAACATTATAAAACTCTATAATATAATTATACTCATTCCTTTTTAAATAAGTTTATAATATGGTTTGTTTTATAATCATACTTAAGTAAATACGGAACGAGATGTGATTTATTATGTAATTTAAATAAAAAATTAAATTATATTTAACATTAATTGTCACATCATTGGAAGATAAAATTACAATATAGTACATAAAGCATGTTTACATATGTTGGGCATGAGGGAAACCATGAAATTTTCGAAAATAAAGGGGGGGGGGTTAGACATGTTTTGTGATGTGGTATTCATGTAGGAGAGAGTAAGTACACTAAGGGAATTTTAGTAATTTAACTTTTGCATTAGTATATAAGCCAAATTCCTAATTTTATTATCATTTTCTCATTCATTTTCACTTTGGAAAATCTTGTCCAAACTTCATAAAATGCTTCCATTGCTTCGCTTTAGAATTCTAAAGAATTTAAAGTTTGAATATTTACTTCTTTTTAAATGTTTTTAAAACTTAGTTTTAAACTTTTCTTTCTCCATTTTTCTCCTATTTAATTCAGCCAGAACTTCCTAAACACTACTCCAAATGAAGATTTTATTTTTTTAAATCATACAAAATATCAAGGGCTACAAATTTTATTTGTACCACATTTTCACATTTTGAGTGTAGCTGCGTCAAAAATTTGTTTCATCCAGACATGTTTTTGGACTCAAAATTTTCTAATCTGAAAACACCCATTCTTCTATAGACCATATCTCTCTCGAAAACCATTGAAATTGAGTGATTCTTTTTTTGAAAGTATAGATAAAATCATTTTCTAAAACTTTTCTTTTGGAAACTTTTTCAAAATCAGAGAGTAACATGTCCAAAAATTAAGGAGAAGTTAACCCATTTTCGAGATGATTTTTGTGGGTTCCCAATATTTAAATTTTCTAAAGTATTTCATGTTTTCAAAGCTTTTTGTTGAATAAATTTTGTAACTTTTTTGGGAAAGAATTTACCTTTATATATATTGTTATTATATGGTTGTATAGATGATGTTGTAATTTGGATTATCGTATTGTTTGGATGTATATGTATATGCTAAATTTTGGTTTAGCGTTAGGACTTTAGATTGACGATTAAAGTGATGTTTTGGTTACAAGGGTGTGATCTTTTTATTGTAATTGGAAGTGATATGTAAATTTAGTAAGTAAAGTTAGTAAATGGAAAAGATAGTGACGAGCTGGATTCTCCATGATGTATTTATGCACCTTTTATCCTTTTGTTGTTTTGTTTTGTTTTGTTCTGTATCTATCAGCAATTGTAAGGACTGGATATTATAACTATCCAAGCCAATAATAGGTTAATGTACTTTGATGATGTCCATAATAAAGATTATTTCTTTTTGTAAATGCTTGTTCGTATTATATATTACTCGTCACGTATTGTGAGATTTTGTTCTTCTTTTTCTTTCTTTCACCCCTAATGATCTGTCTTTCGGACACTTAAATGATCGGCACACGGATACCAAGGATGTATTAAGTGTCGTCTTTAGGTCTAAGAAAGGCAGATCGTTATAATACTACTTGGTGACAAGTCTTCAGCCTAAAATTTTAGTGTCATATATCGATGGTATGTACATATTTTAGTCTAAGTATTAATATAACACCTTTAAATTCAATTATTATTATAGTAGGAATAAACCCCTCTTAAATAAAAAGCATATTCTAATAGGAATAAGCTTCTAATAAATATCAACATAGACAGAAATAAATTAATCGGTTGCTATAATTTTGAGGGAAATGTTAAAGTATGAAATTGTAGAAGTAAAATAAGCTTATATTATGGAATTAACATGTATTTATTTTGAATTATACGTGTTATCATTCATATCTACACCAACCATAACCAATTGTTAAAAGATGAATCCAGCATAACATTAAAAAAGAAAAGAATAAGAAATCGAAAAGTTATAACTAAAAAGATTCAATATCGGAAAAGTTCAGTTCTAAATAGAGCAATAATACGACTTGAAAAGTTACATCTTTGTCTTGTAAAATACTCAACTCATTATTGAAGCATGAATGTATGTAGCGACTTTTTACTTATATATTTAGTTATAGATAAAAAGGATTAATGGTATTATGGATTTCCAACTATAAATGGAGATATTTATTGACAATATGGAACACAAGCGAATAAAGCAATAGAGAAGAAAGAGAAAAGTTTGAACATACCTTTATAAATATAAATTTCTCATACATTGTATAATATAATAATTTATCCTTATATTAAACAAAAAATATCAATATATCACTAACAATACCAGTCCACGAGCCTAAGAATAAATTACTTATGATACAAAGGTTAACTAATATTTCAGAAAAGGGATGCATAAATGTACAAGAAAAAAATAAGGTTTCTTTGCAAAAACTTACTTCTACACATGTGAAATGTGATTTAAATTCTTCTAATTAATTCCTTTACAAATTCAAAAGTAAGTTTCAATAATGGAAAATTTAAGGCAAGTGGATTTAATAATTATAAAGGCATAATATCCATTAATGAAAGAAATACAAAAATACTAAGAATTATTTGATCAGCTCGTGAATGTGCTAAATCAACCCATAAATCAAAATCCATACTTGTGTATATCTAGTTTATAAAATCAAAAAGTGGAAACTAGGCTAAAGGGCTTCCCATTATAGGATAATAAGTTTAAGGAAAAAACTTTTGAATAATTAGTTACAAAGATAATTTATAGGAAAATGATAAATTCATTTATCATTTTAAGTTACATGGAAAAATGATAAATTCGTGTATTATTTTGCTAAATAATTGAAACTAATAACTTCTTTTATTTTGTTCCTACAAGTTAGTTTTGAGACGATTTATTCAGAAGTGTTGTCCTTAAAACATATTATCATAGACTGAGAAGCCCTTTGGGTGAAAATCCCTATGGTCAGAAATCAGTTTAAAATGGGAAACCTGAATTAAAGCGTTCCTACCTTTGATTCCTCACCATGAAGTGTGTAATGACACATGATTTTTGTCATTTGAAATTGAAATATTTAATTAATTTAAAATACTAAAAAGTTAATATTATAAATCAAACAACTTAATTTTCAAATATAAGGAGGTAATGTGCATAAAAATGATTTCAAAAGCTAATTTAAAATTCTATTTAAACGAGAATGAAGTAGTAAACTTTTAAATTTAAATGAAAAGTTATTAAACTAGTTTAATAATAATTCATTTTAATTAATGGGTGAAAATAGCCTTCTGGGACACTATCTTGAATTTTGACAAAAGTAGTGCCATTGGATCCGTAACAGTGAATTATTGTATATTAACGAATTTTGTGACAATTGGACATAGCATTTAGTCATATGAGCTCGAAACACACATAAATTAATTAAGGGAATTCAAATTAGTATAATTTGATCTTGAAAGTTAACTTCCATATATGATGGAATTGGATTCCGATACTATTTTTATTGAGTTCGGAATAGGGGTATTTAGTATGAAACGTCAGGCAGAACCTGTTGTTTGGAGTTCAAAATTTTAGACCGTGAATAGCTTTGAATTTTTTTATAAAAGGATCCCCACTTCTTTCTTTTTCATTCTAAACTTAACCCTAGCCATTCCATCTAATGACCGAGAATTTGCACGATGATCGGAGCTGTTTCGGGTGAACTCTCCAATATGAAGGTTGTGCGCACGGGCTAGAGGAACACATTGGTGGAGGTGGATCATAGATCAGAGGTGTGTGGTGGTAGGAATCTTGAGTTGAACATGGTTCGACGTTTGCGGTGGCGGTGGAGATTGGTTTATAAAGGCTTGGGCGTTCAGTAGTGACGATGAGGCAAGCTCCGGTGGCTAGTGGTGGTGACGCGATGGTAACTAAAAATCATGATGATGGGTTTGAAAATGCGTGGCCTGGAAATGTTAATGTGGTAGGATATGGTAATTTAATTTAAACCTATTTTAAGCTAATGTTAATTATAATTTAAATATCTCTGATTTCTAAAGTCGATGTCTTATCCATACGAGATCGAATTTGGATGCGGTCAGCCGCCTTGCACTCGTGAATGCTAGATTATGGAGTTGGACTTGGGTAATTCAGAGCTTACATGAATTGGTGTTAAATTCCAAATGTCGGTTTGATTTTAATTCAAACCGAAATGCTTTGACGATAGTTGGAATTTCTATAAGTTAATTCACCTCTCTAGAACCACTTATATTTTATATAAGTGTGGATATTTTGGTTCATGCTTGTTGTTGATTGTTTGGTTGATTTATTGTTTTATCATTTGGTTTGGATTTATTCTCGCCATTGGAGAAGATGACCTTTTAATATATATACCCGCCTAGTTGTGGACACATACTATATGATTATGTACTGTACGTGTTGTAGGAGGATAGGTTGGAGGGATCCAATGGGATTCCTCACCACTATTGATTCTACTTTCGTATAAAATGTGATATACGATTTATTGGATGCCATATTTGATGACACAGACGTGATTTTGATTAAGTCCTATAGTTGCACTTGGCATTATTTTTAGTATTCTGAAAAATTATTCAGTGAACATTTTGAATTATAAGGACATTGATGCAGTTTTGAAATAATGTATGTTTTCAACAATTATTCTTGAATTATTAAAAGAAAGGAGTTTGTTTTAAATAAAATAAAAAGTGAGATTTTGGTATTACAAAATGATAGTTTGTGAAATATGAACTATATTATAACGGTTTTAAAAACTTAATAAATAAGTCCATCTTTTCTTATAAAGGAAATACGGTTTTAATGAAGATATAAATAGTTTGAAAAATATATTACTGAAATGGTTTATGAAAAAGATTTATAAAAATAATATTTTATAAATAAAGAAATAGATTATAAATGGATTTATATAAATTTTAAAAATGGATCGGTAACGGATATTTGGTAAATAGATTTATGTGATAAATAAATGAGATTTATAAAGGAATGGAATTATTAATAGAATTTTATAAAAAAGTGATTATATAAGAAGAAGTTTTAGGAAAATAGAATGGAGGTTTATAAGATAGCTTTTATAAACATGGAAATGATTTACGTTGAGGTTTGAATATGGATTTTTATAAAGGAAATACATTCACGTTTTAAAAGTTAAAATAATCTTTTAAAGGAATGTTTTGAAAATGATGTTTTGAAAAGGAGTTAAATGCTTTTAAAAGGTGATTTGAAATGTACTAAGTAATGATAAGATAGATAAAAATATTTATTATTGTAATAAATGTTTTCAAGAAAGCAAAGAAGACATAGAATATTAAAATTATTTCTAAAAGGAAATGTTTTACATAGTATACGAGATTTATATGAATATAATAGTCAAATCTCTGTATTATTGTTTTGGGTTGTCATAATGATGTTTTACGCAACATTCGTTTTGACAACAAAGCATGTTTTGGAAGATATGAAGCTTTCCTCAAAAGATTTGTAAATATACTTTATGGATTTTAGTATATAGAGATATTTTCTAAGTATTGGAAACGAAATGATTTGTAAATATACTTATACAATTGAAATAAGTATTTGGGAATGTTTTCAAAATATCAAAGGACTAAAATAGTTTTGAGAGTATATTTTTTAAAGATAGTTTAAGATAAATATAAAATGATTTAATCTTTAAACATGCCTAGTGATTGCTTATATGCTAGATTGTATTTTTGGCCATTTTTGGTTCCTTGACTAAATGTGAGAACTGATTAGTCGTGCATTTAGTACGAGGTGAAGTGAGTAGGCTTGTTTATTGTAACAACCCGATATTTTCAACTATTCGCATCCGCACATGTCGGACTTGAATTGCTCAAAATACCGCGTTGTAAATAAAATTTGGCAAATCTTAGAACATACAGTAAATATTAATCATAGAACACAGGCACAGAGTAAGAAATGCAGCGGAAGTAAAAGAGATCGTAGTTCATGAAGCTACAATGTAAATATATTAGAGTTAAATAAAATACAATAGAATAAATAAAGTACAACAGAAGTCTCAAGATGATAACCAAGTACAAGCTGAATAGAACAACAGAACTGAAATAGATAAAACTGGATAAGCAGATAATCTCCAGCGATTCCAATCTTCAAAAAGTGGAATCCAAATCTGTGAGTAACTCAGGTTCACCCGAGCGTAAATAAAAATACAAACACTCAAGTCAGGACAATATATACTTATATAATGTAAACCAACTCAAGTGGACTGTAATAAGGTACAAGTAACTTAAAGGATGCCTGAGACCACCCATCCTCTAAGGATCCGTTAAACTATTTACTATATAGTAATATTGCGCTATTGTAATAATGTCTACGGTAAAATAAACATACTTTTAAATAGCGTTTCGGGCTGCCCATATCACCCTTCACACGTAATAGTCCTAGTAGTCCATCCAATATCATGATATCTCAAGATTGAGAAACTATCAGAGGATACCGCACGGTGCACGGGAGAAAAAAAAACTCGTAGTAAAGGCTCGGTATGGTAGGTGACATGGCACACAGGGCAATGCCAGGGTAGATATACCAATTACGCACACGGCTGGTGGTAACATAGCAGCCACATACGCCCACCTCAGAAAACACTCCCAATCAAAATCGAAGGATGGCCATCAAATCAATCACAAGCAAGAGTATAGTATCGAAGGAATGTGTCCAACCAGAGGAGCTACCCCTCTTGGCCCGAGATCGCTCCTGTTTTAGCCACCTTAAGCCAACTCACGGGAGTCGGGTCCACGTAATATACCTCAAGAACGTCACCACCATCCTACTTCATTCTGGAAACTCCACCGCGTATACAGTTGTTAAAGTGGTTTTCGGTATCGACAGAGAGTATGTCCATATCCGATCCCGGTCTCTTTAACAACCAATCGTTATTATAACCCGTAGTTATAATTTAAAAGTCATAGTTTATACTTCAAAATAAAGTATCATTTCAAATTCAAATCTTTATCAAAATAAAGATTAAATTAATTCCAAACCAATTCAAAAACATCATATCTTTCCAGAACTTCGTGTCAAATCGTTTCAATATATCAAAATATCACATCTTTACAAAACTTAATTTCCAATCATTTCAATATATAAAAATATCATACTTTACAAAACTTCATTTCCAATCATTTTAATATATCAAAATATCATATCTTTACAAAACTTCATTTCCAATCATTTTAATATATCAAAATATCATATCTTTTCAAAACCACATTTCAAATCATTTTAATATATCAAAATATCATATCTTTTTGAAACCATATTTTAAATCATTTTAATATATCAAAATATCGTATCTTTTCAAAACATCCTTTCCAATCATTTTAATATATCAAAATATCATATCTTTTCAAAACTTCCTTTCCATTCCTTTTAATATATCAAAATATCATATCTTTACAAAACCACATTCATTTCAAATCATTTTAATATATCAAAATGTCATAGCTTTTCAAAACTTCATTTCAAATCGTTCCATTTCATTCACTTTAAAATACCATTTCAATTCACATTTCAAAACAGTTTATATTTCAAAAGTCATTTTAAATCATTAAAAATGAAGTAATTATATTTAATAATTAAATTATTAAATTTTCAAAATTTTCAACTTTCAAAGTTCATTTATTCACTTAAGTTTATCAAAACAGTGAAAATTCACTTTTCGCAGCATTTAGAAAATGCTACGGAAAGTTACATTCAAAACAGTTCAATTTAACAAAACACAACATTTTAAAAATACTGTAATAGGGTTTACTTAAATTTCAAATAAACTTAGTTAAATTCAACAATTATAGCACTTACATAAATTGCTATAATAGCCTTTAATTCAATTTAGCTTTTTAGTTCACTATCATCAACTACAGCATTTACAAATGCTGTAATATAATTTACATTACAATTCATAGCATTTCAAAAATGCAGTTAATTAACTTCAAATACTCAATAAAATTTCACAACCAATTATATTTTTATTTAAAACATTTTTAACTTATAAATCGTACATTTTCACATTTATAAACATCATTTAATTTTCCTTAAGTTCATGATTTTATAAAGTTAAATTTCCATTCAAAAATCAAGATTTAATAAAATTTCACTTATTAAATTTCAACATTCATTGTTAAACTCATTGAATTAAATTTAAAATTTACGCTTAAGTTTAAAATTTCGAAATATAACTTAATTTCAATTTTATTTACTTTACTTAAAGTTCACTTTTAAGCAAAATTCACAAATTCCCATTTTGGTTATATTTCAAAATTTCAACTTAAATAATCATTCATTTCACATTTTAACTTTATTCAAAAATCATTAATATATTATAAAATCACTTTAAATTCATTTTAAATTCAAATTATCATAAATTTATCATATTTTCATATTTAATTTAATTTCCAATTATTATTAGATCAAAATTTCCAAAATAACTTACATTTAGATTTTCTAACTTTTCCATAATTTATTTAACTTATAAATTTCCAGAAAATCAATAATACTTTACAAAAATCATTTTTAATTATTTTTTAAATCAAAATATTATAATATTTACATTTCAAACATATTTTTAAAAATTTTAGAAAAATATATTTTAACTACGGGTCTATATATAATTTTCTAGCCTAGGTAAAGTGATACGGGTAATAAATCATTTCAACCCGTAATTTACAAAGAAAATCAGGGTTTTATCATTTCAAACCCGCATTCCCAAGTAAATGAAAATAATTTAAAATCATTCAGGCCTATCATTTCAGCCCGTAACGATTTTCCCTTATTCTAAAGTCCGTTCGGGTATGTATCATTTCAACCCATAGTGATTCTAATCTAAAGGGAACTTGCAGTGTGATAAACTGATATAAACAATAGAACAACATAATATAACAGTAACATATGATATAACAGGTGTTTAAGCATGGGTGACCAACATATGATCTAATATAGCAGATATAATATGGTGATGCATTTTAAATATTCACGGGTGATCGATTTACTAGGTATGTAAGTACAAAATTGTCTGGTGAGAATAACTCACTTGTATAAGCTGGAGGTAACGATCAAAAGAACAAACTGAGATCTTCCTAGGCACAAAAGCACGACACAGATTCGAGTTTGCGAGAGCCAAAAATTAAGTTCCGTGAACACATTCAAACAAGACAACACAAACAACATAAGATTTCAACTAAAAATACGATTAAACAATGTTAGAGATGAATGCATGAATCGTCTCCAAAGTCTTTGCACTTGCCTTCTACCACTAATGTTTCAGATATAGGTCAGAAAGGCACGGCTAAAGCAAGGATAAGGATCTAGTTTGGGTTCATAAGAGGCCGGCCAAACATGTATGGGATGGAGCAAAAGTTATGATGCATGAGATATGTGCAAGGATTACAACTACAAGGTAAAATATCATGAATTCAAGGCAACATTGGCTCGGCCCAAGCTGTAAGATCTAGATTAACCCTTGAGGGGGGTGAATAGGATTATAGCAAATTTTCTCGATTCAAACACAGAAATAAACTGTAGAAGTAAATATGCTGAAAAGTAAATCACACACAAAATTTACCCAGCTTCGGCAACCCCTGCCTACTGCTGCATTCCCATATTTCTATTAGAATTAAACAGTATCCCGCTTACAAACACTCTAACAGACTCGCAAACCCTTGCTCCCGCTTACAAACACTCTAATAGACTCGCACCCCCTGCTCCGCCTATAAAGTTTTGAAAACTCGCAAACTCTGCTCCCACCTATAGTGTTTTGCAAACTCGCACACCCTGCTCATTGAACTAACTCTAACTAGACAATCTGACACTACCTACAACCTAGGTGGTGATTTACTAATAGTTTGACTCGAAAAGAAAAACTGACTTCAAAAATAAAAGCAGGAGCAAAAATTAAAATACAAACTTGACTCCATAATTTTTGCTCAAATAAAACTCAAACCAAATTAAACAAAAAAACTCTTTTAAAATAACCCCAAACAAAAAAACCCCTTTATAATAATAAAGCCGGCCCTTTTATTCTTTAACCCGATCCACTTCTTTTGGCTTGTGAGAATAATGACGGCCGATCCCCTGCTCCTAAATTAGGGCTGCGTTTCCTTGTGAAAATTGGGCCTTTATGCTTTGATTCTTTGTTTGATCTGACTTGTGTTGATCTGGCTCGCTGCTTCGCTTATGATTGATTCTCTGGTTGCGTTGCTCCTCTGTTGATTGATTTCGTTGTTGCTTCGGTATGTAATCTGTGCTTTTGCTGGTTTAATTTGCTTGAATTATCACTTGTTCTTGTTGGGCGCTCGATGCCGATGATGAACTTGGGTTTATATTTGGATTTGTTTTGATCCTTTTTCTCACACAGCCGATGATAATTTTGGGATTGTATTTATATGACTTCGAGGCACATGAATTTGCTCGTACTTTCCTAATTTTTGCGTTCTGTGACTTGATGCTCACGGCTTTGTTTTTGAAGCGTTTGATTTACCTTGATTAACACGGCAGAGACTTTCCTCTTTTAATTTACGACTTTTTCAAATTGTCACACACTTGATTTCGAACTTGTTGGTCATCACGTTGTTGACTTTGATTTGAGACACGGCATTGAATTTGTTACTGATTTCGTGTATACCACTCGACGACTTTGCATTACTTCGGCCATCACTGTTTTCATTCCTGTAGCATTGTCGTTGATTATCTTGTAGTCTTCGTCTCTGGCCATCTTCTCTGGTCTCCACTTGAAAATTGCACTGTTGTTCACTGATCCTTTACCATGTTGCATTATTCACTGATGCACTTGCTCATTTCCACTACTTCATCATGTTGTATTCATCCCTGTACTTGTAGTTGTGTAGTTCTTCTGGCTTCACATGTGCACAGAGTGGTTTGCTGTGATGTCATTTATGCATTGATACTATTCTCTGTTATAAGTGTTCCATTTTCATTGACTTTCTGTTGCAAGTGCATGTTTCTATTCAATGGTACATGTACATTGCTGCTATTATCTTGTACTTGCTTATTTTAGTTTGCATTGTTCATCTTGACTTGTTCTTGTACCCACTGTCCTCACATGTACATGCTTCATGTCATACTTCCATACTTTGGTTTTGTAGTTGTTTGTGTCAGTTGCATCGAGTTGGTATTTGTATTTCTCTGGTCTCTTCATTGTAGTTAGCTTGTGGTCTGTACTAGGTTTGTTTGTAGCCTGGTTGCTTGGTACATTCCTGTAGCTCCATCTTGACTTGGGCTATTGATTCATCTCTCTGCATTTGGTCTGATTGATTGTGGTCTTTGACATGTCATCTGAATTGTATTCCATTGTTCTCAGCTGCATTGTTGTGTTTTCCTGTTGCACTCTAGTTTCATTTTGTTGTACACTACTCTTCATTCACTTCAGCATTCTTCACTGTTGTATATGTTGTTTCCTTTACTGCTGTTGCATGCACTCTTATGCTGCTTGCTTGTTTTACTAATCATGATAGTCTGATCATTGATTGCTTGTGACATGTGTTCCCTGTTGAGTCTTTGATGGTGCTTCCACTTTGAATTTGCTTGCAAACTGTCTTGTAATCTGCACTTGTGAACTTTGTTGTGTCTTGTTCATTGGGCTGTGTTTGGTTTGCTTTTATTGTTGTGTTGTTTTCTGTTGCATCCATGTTGGTTTAGTCGTGCACTTGTGTTGAACCCAGTTTTAAAAACTCGGGTTTGACCTTGTGCTCGTGTTGTGATTTTGAATATATTGCACGCGAGTTGAACCCGGCTTTTCATTTGGGTTTGACCTTGTGCACACCTGTCCCTATAGCATTATCAAGTGTATATCGACGTGTCGGCCTTGTGGCATGTACAGTGATTCACTGTGCATGTCACATTGTTCGTGTGCGATGAATTCAAATGTAAATGATGACGAACAACCCAAATAACTGAGGCAAATATTATTTTTGAAATTCACATTTTATTTTATATTGCAAAAATATTTCTTTTTCAATTTGACTGCGTTAGTGAATATTTTTGCAGATTTCTCAGATGCTGGATTCAAACTGGAATGCAGTTGAAGATTAACTACGAGTGTGAGCGATATGTAGTGAGGTTATTAATGTAAAAATAATTGTGATGTAACCAAAAATGTATATGTATAGTGATAGCTTGAATTTGTACTATTCAAAATTGTAATAAATATTTGTTTGAATAAAATATCTGTTTGAATTCAAATTCTGTGTAATTTATTTTATTCAACAAATATTTATTTAATCTATAAAAAACAAAATAGTACATTACCAAATACATTTAAATTAATATATATATATATATGTTTATTATCATCAAACAAAAATCATATAAGCGCAAAGCGCATATTCAAACAATCTCCCCCTTTTGATGATAACAAACATATATTTAAGATTTTGACTGTGTTAAATGTATTTGATCAATGATATGCACTAATTGCTCCCCCTATTTAAATGCTTCCTCTCTACATGATGCTCCCCCTACATATATGCATATAAATAGAAATATATAAATGAGCCTAGATGCAAATGGAAAAATTATTTGACCTTTGCTTGATTTTATTTGACAAAATCTTAACTCTTCTCTCCCCCTTTTGTTATCAGCAAAAGAATAATAGTGTTAGAGAAAATAGAGAGATAAAGTGATCAATATTAATCCAACATTAAACTCAAATTGAATATAAATATTAAACTTCAATAAAAATCAAACAAAAATCGTAACTACCCTTGTTAGGCGCATATTCCACTTTTAGAAAGAATGGAAATGATGTTCTAATATAAAATCATACAATTGTATCAACTTGTGGTACATTTATATCAGGAATTTGAATATCTACTAATCATGCATAACCGTTAGGACTTTTAAATGAGATTAGTAGTATTCCAATTTAATTTAAAAAATGAAATCAAGTATCTTCTAACCACGCATGACCGTGAGGACTTTTAAATGAGATTAGAATCAACTTGTCTATTTAATCAATTAATTTTGATATGCGTTCCATGCATGCATAACCGTAAGGACTTTTAAATGAGCATGGAAGCACATAATCAAAAATCCAAGTAATTCACTCATGCATAACCGTGAGGACTTTTAAATGAGAGTGAATACTTTGGATATTTATTTATTTTTACAAAAAAATATGAAATGAAAAACAAATGATCCCTGATTATAGTACCACATATCGACCAACTATATTTATGTTTTGATAAACAATGGTCGATAGAAATATGATAGATATAGAAATGGTCATGGAATCTTTACCAAACAAAAAGTTTTATAACTCTTGTTTGAATTTCTAAATAAATTTTTCTAAAATATACTCTCTTGAGTAATGTATGAAAAATATCAACACACATCACTTTTTCCAATCACTATTTATCTTTTCGATAATTATTAGGGAGTTAGATTAGTCAAATTTTGTCATTTAAAATCAAATAAAAATGACTAATCTGAAAGTATGGTCAAAAATGATTTTCTCGAGGGGGTTATATGAGAAAATAATTTCTGCTATTTGAAAATTATTTAAAATGAAAAATATGCAGATATTTATTTTAAAAAAAACAATGCAGTTACTAAATGTCTCACCATAGGTCACGTTTAACTAGTAATTTTTCTATCAACTAGATTACCAGTGTAATCTGCATCTGAATTTCTCTTTCAATCCAAAATATCACTAAGTAAAATTGATAAACCAGACCATGAAGAGTGCATCAAAAATTTCAAACTCAATTTTACACAGCATTTTAAATGACATTCTCTTGAATTTGGATTGAAGCCATGTAAACAATCAGAAACTGAGAATATAGAGTTAGCCGAATTATGACCAAATGTATCCAACAAAACACAATGTTTAATCCAAACAAATATGTATGAAGTAATTCGAAGAATAGTGATTTTGGCATAAATGTAATTGGCCAACTATGTCGAACAAGTCAGAATCAAAAAATCATCTTTACAACATCTCAATATTGGCTGATTTCATTCAGAATACGGTGCAGATTATCACATTTAATATATCGATCAAATAAATATACCTTCACCTGTTTTTACCTTTACGATAATTTTTCGTGGTTGCCCATTGTGATTCTATCACCTTTGTATTAGGCCGAGGAACTTTGCTTTGTTGCCCGTTGTGTTTCTGGAATAGCCAAAATCCAGAGAACACTGTTGTTGTTCCTTAGCCTACCACCATACCTACACGATGAAAGATTTTTGTGACCTATTTGTTTTTATAGGTCCATAATTATTAGTGGCTGAAGCATTGTGAATAAACAAACCCTTTGGAACACAAACTTGTTTAGTCCTTTCCTTCTTGTTCCAATAGACATGAAATTTGTTTGTAGAGTTCTTAGGAACCCAAACTTGTATAAATTTTGTGTTCTTGTTCCTATGACTACAATTTTCAACACGATGTCCAATTATTTCACATCTATCAAAGACACTCTCATCATCATCAGCTTGTGTTTTCCCAAAACCTAGTCCTTTTCTGTTAGCAAAAATTTGATTTCCCAATAGCATGTTGAATGATTTTTCTCCTCTTGAAAATTTATTCAGAGATTTCTCAAGATTTCGGACTTTGGTTTTTAGATTTGTGTTTTCAGTTACAAGCGATGTGCATTTATTTATAAAATCCTTTTTCCTAGTGTCAATGATTTCCTTAAGACTCAAGTTTTCTTTTTTAAGATTCTCAGAGCTATTCTTAAGTCTTGATAATTCTGAATCTAAAATTTTACATTTTTTACATTCTAGGTTTTGAATATTTTCAATTCAGTTTCTAACCTAAAATTTTCATGAGCAAGTTCTCTCCTATGAGATTTCAGTTTTTCAATTTTAGATTCAAGAGTATCAACTTCTTTAGTAAGATCAAGACACATAAAAACAAGATCTTTATAAGAATAGTCATCTACCTCATTAGATTCTTCTGAGCTTGCTTCTGAATCCGATTTTGCCACAAGACACAAGTTAGCCTCCTCTGAGCTACTATTCGAAACTTCCTCTCCTTCAGCATCATCCCAAGTTGCTACAAAGACCTTCTTCGTCTTTTTATTTCCTCGATTGTTTTTGAGAAGTGGGCATTCTTGTTTGAAGTGGCCAGGCTTGATGCAGTTAAAGCACGTCGGTTCATTATCGGAATGGTCAGAATCTTTTGGCCTATTACGACTTGTTTTCTTCTTGCATGGCTTGAATCTTGACCATTTTCTAAGATTATTGACAGCCATTGCAAGCTCTTCAATTGGATCTTCTTCATCTTCATCGCTCTCTTCTTTGCTTTTTAAGGCAATCGTCTTTTTCTTTGGTTCGGAGTTGTTGCGTTCCTCTTTTGCTTTTAGCTCAAGCTCATATGTCATCAAGTTGCCAATCAACTCCTCCATTCTTAGTTTACTCAGATCTTTCGATTCTTGTATTGCCATGACTTTTGCCTCAAAGTTCATTGGTAAAACTCGTAGCACCTTCCTCACAAGCTCTACCTCGGTGAATACCTTCCCAAGCGCTCCAGCGTTGTACACCAAAGTTGAAAAGCCTCCAAACATGTCCTTTATGCTCTCGCCTTTGTCCATCACAAAGTTCTCGTATTCATTGCTGAATAGGGCTAGACGAGACTCCTTGACTTGAGAAGTTCCTTCATGTGTCACCTCCAAAGTATGCCAAATTTTCCGTGCTGTTTTACAATGAGAAATTCTATTAAATTCATTCTTATCAAGAGCACAGATCAAAGCATTCATGGCTTTAGCATTTGTGGTTTTTAATTTCTTATCGTTAGCATCCCACCTATCCCTAGGTTTAGGAATCTCAGTATCACCAACAGTTATAGTGGGAGATTTATAGCCAGTTTCAATAATATCCCAAACATCATAATCAACAGAACTAAGATATATACCCATCCTAACTTTCCAATAAGCATAATCATTCCCGTTAAACATGGTTGGCCTAACAATAGATTGCCCCTCAGAAAAAGCATTATTTGATGAATTCATGACTCTAGAGTTAAAGAAAATACCGGGCTCCGATACCACTTGTAGGATCGAGATTAACCCTAGAGGGGGGTGAATAGGGTTATAGCAAGTTTTCTCGATTTAAACATAGAAATAAATATGCTGAAAAGTAAATCACACACAAAATTTACCTAGCTTCGGCAACCCCTGCCTACTGCTGCATTACCAGATTTCTATTAGAATTAAACAGTATCCCGCTTACAAACACTCGAACAGACTCGCAAACCCTTGCTCCTGCTTACAAACACTCTAATAGACTCGCACCCCCTGCTCCGCCTATAGAGTTTTGAAAAGTCGCAAACTCTGCTCCCGCCTATAGAGTTTTGTAAACTCGCACACCCTGCTCACTGAAATAATTCTAACTAGATAATCTGACACTACCTACAACCTAGGTGGTGATTTACCAATAATTTGACTCGAAAAGGAAAACTGACTTCAAAAATAAAAGCAGGAGCAAAAATTAAAATACAAACTTGACTCCATAATTTTTGCTCAGATAAAACTCAAAACAAATTAAACAAAAAAAACCCTTTTAAAATAACCCCAAATAAAAAAACCCCTTTATAATAATAAAGCCGGCCCTTTTATTCTTTAACGCGATCCACTTCTTTTGGCTTGTGAGAATAATGACGGCCGATCCCCTGCTCCTAAATTAGGGTTGCGTTCCCTTGTGAAAATTGGGGCTTTGTGCTTTGATTCTTTGTTTGATCTGACTTGTGTTGATCTGGCTCGCTGCTTCGCTTATGATTGATTCTCTGCTTGCGTTGCTCCTCTGTTGATTGATTTCGTTGTTGCTTCGGTATGTAATCTGTGCTTTTGCTGGTTTAATTTTCTTGAATTATCACTTGTTCTTGTTGCGCGCTCGATGCCGATGATGAACTTGGGTTTATATTTGGATTTGTTTTGATCCTTTTTCTCACACAACCGATGATGATTTTGGGATTGTATTTATATGAATTCGAGACACTTGAATTTTCTCGTACTTTCCTAATTTTTGCGTTCTGTGACTTGATGCTCACGGCTTTGTTTTTGAAGCGTTTGATTTACCTTGATTAACACGGCAGAGACTTTCCTCTTTTAATTTACGACTTTTTCAAATTGTACACACACTTAATTTTGAACTTGTTGGTCATCACGTTGTTGACTTTGATTTGAGACACGACATTGAATTTGTTATTGATTTCGTGTGTTAACTCCCTTCTGCAAACGACCTATAGATCAAAAAGCTGCGACCTAAAAGACGGCACGACCTAAAGGACAACGCAACCTAGCGACCTAAAAGTTTAACGACCTAGAGGATAGAGCAACTTAGCGGTTTAACGAAGCAAGCGACCTAAAGTAGCGGAGGTTAGCGACCTACAGGTAGTTGCGACCTAAAGGAAGACTCACTCTAACCAACCAACGACCTAAGGGGATTCAGCAACCTAAAGTCTTCAGCGACCTAGTGCCTTCATTACTCAGCGACCTAAAGTCTTCAGCGACCTAGCGCCTTCATTACTCAGCGATCAAAAAGCCAGAGCGACCTAAAGATCATATCAGCCTAAAGAGGCCGCGACCTAACAGAATGGCTCGACCTAAGATAGGTCGCCCACAACCTAAGGTAGGTCGTTCCCGACCTAGGGACAGTGTATCAGAAGGCCGCCTTTTCTATACTGCCACCAATAAGGTCGCTTACGACCTAGGACTTGTCGAAACGAGCTCGTGCATTCTTATGAAAGAAGGGGGAGGAGCCAGTGCTTCTTAGGGCGCCTACGACCTACGACCTTGCTTAGGTCGGTCGCGACCTACGACCTAACTCCGAGCAAAGCCTATAAATACGCCCCTAGCTCCAACTAGCAAAGGACCCTTTTGGGCTAATTCTCGAAGCACCGTTACTCTGCCATTTTCTCAACTCAAGCAGCACTCCAAGCACTCCAAACTCCAAGGACGCTATTACACACTTCAAAGAAGAATCACAATCATTCAAGATGAATTCGAAAGATTATTCTTCATGGGAGTTTGAACTATTTGTCTGAAGTTAATTGTAATTGAAGAAAGTGATATAAATTGTACTCATATCAGCAATAAAGAGAATCTAAGTGGACGTAGGCCTGATTTTGGGCCGAACCACTATAAAACTTGTGTTTTTACTGCTTTTCTGCAATCTCCTTACTTATAATTCTTTCCCGATCTATCGGGTGGTGCTTTCACAAATACACTTCACACACCGGGGTGTTAGCGTTCAAATTTAAGCGTTAACATTTTTGGTGCTTTCACTGAGAATTGAACTCAGGACAGCTGTCATCATTGCTTCGCAGAGATTTGAAGAAAGAATTTCCTTAAAAACCATAAGTATATCTGAGATTATGGCTCCTGGAAGGAAAAGCAGATCTATCAGATCTGGGAACATTCAAGAGGGAACCTCCGCTTCCCCTGTGCCTAATCTACCCACTCCGTCTGTTGGAGTTACAAAAGCGGAATTGGATGCTGTGATTCTAGGGCTAAACCAGCAGATAAACGCCCAAAATGCACAACTAGAGGCTCAAAGTGCCCAGAATGCTCTGATTCTGAATAAGTTGAACGACTTACTTGGGGCAAACAATGAACCGGCTGGTAATGAAAGGAACTATGCTGGCAACATTCATGATGTTAATGAAAGGAATGCTCCTGAAAGGCCTACTAGTCCCTTTGAGCAGGCAGTACCTGACGCCGGTGGATCTAGAACTCGACATGATGAGGAATATCTTTCTGGAATGGTCCGGCAGATCATGAAAGAAAGTATGCAAAGGATTGAAGATGAGAAGGAATGGGGTTTCGCTCCAAGTAAAACTCCGTTTACTGAAAAAATCTTGAAGGCGGAATTTCCAAGGAAGTTTGTCCCTCCGACTATTCCAGCTTACAAAGGGACGAGTGATCCGAATGAGTTCCTGTATAAATATGACTGGCACATGACAGGTGCCAGGGCCTCCGACGAAATAAAGTGCCGATATTTCCCCGTATACCTGGAAGGCGTGGCTTTATTGTGGTTCACCAAGTTACCAGTCCGATCTATCGATCAGTTTTCAGACTTGACCAGAAAATTCAAGGAGCAGTTTAGACTATATGCTTCGAAGGCCAAGGATATTATGTCACTATCGAGTTTAGAGCAGAATCCTGGTGAATCTATCAGATCCTTCTTGAACCGCTTCAATATAGCACTGGCTGAGGTGGACAATGCTGAACCACGAATGATATTGACTTATCTGATGAGGGCTATCGATAAGTCAAGCGAATTTGGGAAATGGTTAAATATGAAGGAGCCAACCTCTCTCGAAAAGTTCTACAAAAAAGCAGACGAGTTCATTCGCTTGGAAAGCCGTCCTTTACCAGTAAAGACAGTGTTAGAAAAAGCAGAAGACAACACTGTCGCTCCACGCAAGAATGAATCGGTGGGGGAAAAAAGGGAGAATAGTAATGGGAAGAAACAGGGTAATCTGAAGAAGCCCCGATCCTTCAAGCCATCAGAATATACTCCATTATCACATACACCGGAGCACATCTACCTCGCCACTAAAGATTCCGTCGATTTCCCTAAACCTATCCCGTTGAGAACTGGGAGAAAAGCCATACAAAGTGGGAAATTCTGCCGCTTCCACAATCAACCAGGTCATGAAACTGATGAATGCCGCCAGCTGAAAAATCTGATTGAAGAGTTGCTAAGAGAAAACAAGTTGCAGCAATTCGTAAAAAAGAATAGCAACAATCCTGCATCGTCGAGTCAGGGGCAGCGGGCCCCTGTTCATCAGCCTGGGGCAGGAGAGAAAGCTACGGGGCACGAATCTGGAAGGCCCGTTATCAATGTCATTTCAGGAGGACCTCACCCAGCTGGTAAAAGTTGGGGTGAGATGGAGAGATATTCCAGGGCTTTGAAATATGCTCCAGTCGAAGAAAACGTCTTTGTTCTAGAAGACACTACGCCCCTTAAACAACAGAAAACTTTCAGTGACGATATTATTTTTAGAGCCAGAGATTCTACAGGTATTGAAGCTCCTACTTTAGATCCCTTGGTCATCTCGGCTGGTATTGGACCAGCCATTGTCAGAAGAGTCCTCATTGACTGCGGAGCATCATGCAATATTCTCTTCAAGAAGACATTTGACCAGATGAAAATCCCTATGATCGATGTGCAAGCCTCATCACAGAAAATCGTGGGCTTCACAGGGGAGCCAAAGCAACCAGTAGGAACCATCGATTTGTTTGTAGAACTTGGGGAAGGAGAAAGGAAAGTGGCCCGAAAGCAAACATTTGTGATTGTCGATGAGTTTTCTGCCTCTAATGCTTTTCTTGGCCGTCCAACACTCGCAGCATTCAAAGCTATCCTAGCCCCGTGGTGCCTCACTATTAAATTCCCTACTGACAATGGAGTAGGAGTTATAAAAGGGGATCAAAATGCTGCGCGAGAATGTTATTGGACAGAGCTGCGAGAGTCAAGAAAAAGAGAAATGGGAAAGGATGCGGCAACTCCAGTCCGCATCAAGGAACCAGCTTTGTAGCAATTACAGAGCGGACCCTGCACTGGCGAGCACAGCGGGGCACGGAAAGAAATGGATCCCAGAAAAGCCAGTACAGGGGAGAATAGAGTAGTACCGGTGGAAACGACAATTCCGGTACATGTTGACCCGAAGGACCCAAATAAGGTGTTGAATGTGGGTTCGCAGCTTAATGTGTCAATTCAGAATGTCTTGATATCTTTCCTGAAAGCAAATCTGGATGTCTTTGCTTGGACTCATGCCGATATGTGTGGGATATCCCCAGAAGTTGCTGTAAAGACCCGTAAGTCCGTACTCCTTGAATAGACACTAATCTCCTTTGTTTAATTCAAGATGAACGAAAATACGAACCCTTAGGGGTTTTAAGAAAAAGAATTTAGGAAAAGAAGAAGAGAAGAAGAGGGAAAATAGAAAAAGGAAAATAGAGGGGAAAGGAGATAGACAATTTTTAGAAAACAGAGAAAGAAAACAGAGAATTTGAAAAATAGAAGATAGAAGAATTTTAAAATAGAAGACAAAGAGAATAGAGGAAAAAGAAAAAAAACAGAAGAAAATAGGACGGGACAGAAGAAAACAACAGAACAACATCAGAATCTCACAATTCGCAGCGGAACAACATATAATAATAAATGAATAATCTTTAAACAAAGAACTATATCAGTTATTACATTTTATACATTTCGTTTCATCATGTCATCAGAGTGTACAACAACATACAACATCAACCAACAGTGCAGCGGAAAAAAGAAATACTATATATTATTAATATGCTATGCCATCCAGCTTGCCTCCAGCAACTCCAGAATATCCAGAATATCCTGATAAACCTAACTCTTAACTGCCCGTGTGGAAATTGGTGGGCACCCAGAGTTTAGGAAGGAAAACAATAAACTCCAAGTCAGTCATGTGACTGGTGTGAGAACTCAAAACAGTTTATTTAACTTTAAAAATCAAAAAGAGGAATATTTTTAATTCAATTCGCAATGCTTTTAAAAAATGAGACTACCATAAGACCTCCCACCACACACACAATGCAAACGCAGACTTGGAGGAGATTTCTTCTTATGTTAGTCAAAGATGCTTGATACGCATTAAAAGAAAACAATTGATATTATTACTAGTGCATAGTGTAGAACAAATTCTTTCGAAAGTAGAATATAAATCTTAGCCAGCATAGGTACCATTATATTATGCCTACTAATAGCTACCATATTAGATGGCAGGTTCTACAACTAAAACCGTACAAGTCACGTATTGTTTCTTTGGATTTCCAACAAATGGTCAGGCCAAGGAACTTCCCATTGCCACTGAGAATGCCTCTGGAAAGACATCCCCGAGAACCAAACCGGAACTCTGCCAACACAAGGCCGGGTTACCCCTTAACTGGGTAACTACTGACACGAGCACGCCATTCCCCGGTCCTTTAGGACCTTTTCAACCGAGCGCTCGATATCCAACATCACACCATAATAAATAGAGTGTTTTCAACGTGAGTAAGTATCTGGGCTCCATACCATGATACCACCCCTTTCCAGAAGGAAATGCACATACCCTAAGGGGAGCTACAGCAACCCCTAATAACCTTGCCGCATCTTTCCTGTTTTGACCATTTCCGGGATGTGAGGCTCGACGAAGTCACGTCCACAAAAACATACTTTATACAAAAGCCATGCTTTGGGTCAATAAATGATCAACACAATGATCACTAAGATAGACGATCAAATAAATGATCCTATCACAATAATCAACACAATGATCATTTCAGCATCACTCAGCATGTCACATTACCAAAATGGGATATATCGCTGATAACTTCAACTATATAACCTTTGAGCTCATACGTCTCAAAGAAGGGTGTTAAGCAAAGAATAAATTCTCCGCCACCAACAGAAATATATTTGAATGAAATCGTCTTTATATCTCAAATTGTAATGTCAGGCATACAATCCATACAAGTCTGTTCCGGGATCCAACAGAACCGAAGGCACTTACAAAGAAGTCCTTGCAATCCGGATATCCACAATCCTGATCGGATTTCCCATCACTTAGGGAGTCTCTATACCGTTGCAACTCAGTGCAGAGACAATCGATAGGTCATCCTATCACTCTCGCAAATACCGGTCTTCAACACCGATCTTCAATGCAATTCACAACGACGTATCACATATTCGGAATGGGTTATACGACCCCATGGTCCTTTCCCGGTTAACCCGAATAGTGAGCGCTTATTCAAAAATAAGTGTGCATTCAAATTCAAACAATTCACACCAAATACCCATTCAAAGGGAAATACTGATAGTCGGCTATTGAACTATCACTGGATATGCACACATCACCAGATTCCAAATAATTTTCCAAATTATTTATTTTCCAAAATATCTTTACAAGATATAAAATTCCAACACTTCAAAAATAAATCAATATTTATTTTTAACCAATTTCACTTTTCACATATAAATTCCATAATGAATTTATATTTCAAAATATTCGTGAATATACAATTCAATTATTCACTTTCAATTTATCTTCAAAAAGATAAATTCTCAAAATATTCACTTTATATCGGAAAACAATCCCTACTTATATATTTATAAGTAATTCACAAATCTCTTTTATTTTCAACACTTAGAAAATATTCAATATACTTAAATCGAATTAAGTATATATTTCATTCTTTAAGGAAATCATTCACTTAAACATATTTATTTGGGTCAAAACGAATGTTGCGTAAAACATCGTTACAACAACCCAAAATCACTAGTATAGGGATTTGAATTTTAAATAGATATATAAATCCCAATACTATACAAAAACATTTCCTTTCGGAAATCATTTACTATAACAACAGTGTTATAGCCCACATTTCCTTTTATTTCTCGAAAACGTCTATTTCAACAATAAATGTTGAAATCTATGGTTTCGAATCTCAACACATTTAAAACATCGTTAGATCGTTTTAATTCTGTTTAAAACATCATATCTAAACAATTTCTTTAACGTATTATTCACTATTCAAAAACGTGAATATACTACCTTAACAAATTTCATCATTTCTATTAAATTTATTTTAAAGGATTATTCACTATTCAAAAATGTGAACATAACTCCATTAATAGGTTATAAAAATTAACTTATCAAAATAAGTCGTTTGCGAATTTATAAAACAACGTTTATAAATTCCATTTCTATTTATTTATAAAAACTTCCTTTTTATAAATTCCTTTATTAACTTATTCCAGTTTATAACTAAATTATAAACTAAACGTTCACATTATAAGTTAATTACTTATAAAAACGATTATTTACAAAATCGTTCTTTTAAAGACTTTCCAAACCATAAATCTTATAACTTATAAGATTCATTTATTTAACAAAATTTATTCTTCAAATAACCTCACAAATTTATAAATCTTACTATTTATAAATTTCATTTATAACTTCACCATTTATAATTCTATAAATTTCATTCTTTAATGAAATTCATTTTCACTTCATACAAACACTTATAAAAACTTGTTTTATAATGTCTGAATCTCAATTCATAAATACCCATTTATAAATCTTTTAATATAAATCAGTTTATATTATTATTCTGAAACGTCTTTAATTTCCTTTATAATTTCACCATATTGATTTATAAAATAATCAAATTTTATAAATCCTATATTTAAACTTTTATCATATATTCAAAAATCCAATCTAAATTATTTTAAAAAAAATATTAATCCATATTTCTCAAAAATCAGCTTTTAACTGTATTTCTAAAAATCAGCGTTTTAACTATATTTCACAAAACCCATAATTTTATAACTTTAAAAATTATAGCGTTTAATTATTTAAAATGGATCAATTTCCAAAAATATAGTATATTTTCAAAAATCATTTAAAAGATCATTTTAAAATCCCAAAATTTGGGTCCAATGATGCTACACATCAAATAGTCAATCACCACTACAACGATATCATATATCAATATGATAATCAATCAAATATCAAAATATCTGAAATAAAATAAATACTGTTGAGGAATCCAGTTGGATCCCTCCAACCTGTTTCCTGCATCCAAAAACATTAGCACAATACCAATTTCGCTCCAGTACGAAATTATCGCGGTATATGTTCTTAATAAATATTATCCGCTTAATAACGGCGTAATAGGGTCTCATCCGCTAAACAAAAAATGCGGGAAATCAATCAACTGCAATATATACATATGCCAATATATATATATTGATATTATATATAATACCAATTTCACTGTTTATGAAATATTCGCGGTATATGTTTATATTAAATAACATCCGCTTACTAACGGCGCATAATGTCTATTTTAACAATCAATAATTTACAGTCATCATTCAAACATGCATTCAAATATTTTAAATCTAACTATTTAAAATAAAATCGAAATCTATTCGATTGAGTGAGAAGTTCTCACCTTGGTTTTAATTTCCGTTTAAGCTTTTATTTCGAATAAAATTAAACGCGCGTTTAATTTTACCCGAAATTCTCACTAACTCCAAATGACTCCAAACCAACTCCATCGCGTAGTGCTCGTCCATACGATTCCAACGCAACTGGGTTTGCATTTTTTCGACCTCGTATGAAAAAGTTATTGATTTTACAAGATTGCACATGATTTTATATAACTAATTTCAACATAACTTATAAAATTTATAACCTCCATCACATTACAGCCATAGGATCTCCATACCCCCTCATCACAGCCGTTCCCCCTTTCTTCCTCAAATGTGCGTTTCCCCCCTACAGACAACACCACGCACACGCAACCCATAAGCAAAATTAGGGTTACAACTCACACCCTCAAACGACGACTATACACGATCACCTCAACGCCATGTCGAAGCCCATTGCTTGCTCTATGCTCGGCCCCAAGCTAGTGGAGCTCGGCCCCCTGTAGTGTCTAGAATTTCGTGCGCAACCGAGTATCTTTAAGCACGAATTCCCATCAATTCGCAGCTCCGTTCTCCATCTCGACCGTTGGATTCGATGTGTTCGATGAGATCTACGATTTTCCAGTTGAAAGTTTAAGCTAATAGCTGCTGGATTTGGTGGAATCGAAGGAGGAAGGAGAAGAAAAACTGGCCGTTCAGGGGGTGGCGGCTGCAAATTTAGGTTTAGGGTTTTGAATGTTATTTTTTTTTTTAGTTTGTGAATGGTGCTATTTATAAGAACGAGCAAGCGTAAACACTATTCATCCCGGGAATTCTGAACTCCGATTTAGACGCCGTAACCAGCGTACCTAGGGTTTATCCCGCGTTCCGGACACAATGGAATAGGTTTCGGAAGCTAATTCGGAAGTATGTGCGAGTTATGGCAGAAAACGTTCAATTTAAATTAAACCGATTTAAATCGATTTCTAGGCGTTTTAATTTGTACCGGACAAACGGTAAATCCAATTGACTTGAAATTTGAAACCTTACAATAATATCACATTACGGATCTGATGAAACTGGTTTCGTCGAATTCCGAGACTTTTTGAAAAATGGCTATTTTGACTCGTCAAATTTAAATTAAAAATAAATCGATGCGTTTCGAGCTGCCACGATCAAACGATAGCTCCGATTGACACGAAATTTGAAATCCGGTAATAACTAACTATTACGGATCCAATGGAACTAGTTTCGTTCAATTCTGAGACTGTTGAAAAATTGGCTATTTTACAGTCGATTATTAAATATTAAAATATTCAATTTTCACAGATTAACTTTTAATTCGATTTTAAAAGTTCTAAAATATTTCTATAACTCCAGTATGATTAAATAAAATTTTCCAAATTATTTTCTATCATATTTAACTATATTTTCAATTATTTCCATAATTTCACATATTAAATTATTAATTTAATTATCCAATTAAATCTAATAAATCAAATAAAAATTTATTTGACTTAAAAATTCACTTATAAATATTTAAAAATAATTAAATATTCAAATTTTAATTAAATAAAATTCTGGGTCGTTACAATCTTTCCCCCTTAAAAGAATTTCGTCCTCGAAATTACAAGTAAGAAAGGTTACAAAATCTATTAACTTTCCAAAATTCATAATTAAACTTCTTACAATAACTTTACTAAGTTTTCAAATCATACTTAGTTATCTTTTCAAAAACAATTATATCATTTAACTTTCAACTTTAAAACAAAGTTTAAAGTTTTCAAAATTTTCCCATTTTCTTAAATTTTTTCTAACGCCTTAAATTTTCGGAAAAATTCGCCATAGTCTCCTTTGCGCGGCTCGATCCGAAAAAAAAATGACAGTATATATATCACAAATATACATCTCATCAAGTAATGAGGCATCCCGAAGGGAAAAAAAGTGTAAAAGTGCGATATTTAATCCGAAATATGTACCTTATATTTTATTAGCAAGCATATACGGCTAATATAGCGCTAAAGCGAACTCCAAATGCGAAGCAACGCGATCCGCACCTACTAAACACTTAACAAACAACATGAGAATATGCACATATGCAAATAATCTCAATATACAACATATAGTAACATATCAACTATATATATCACATAGCAAATGCAACTAAACTACAATTGCAATATATATTCAACCATCATCCAACTAACATCCATAACCAATAAACATTCATTCATATTCTCATTCATATTTAATGAATTGGTTTTCACTTTAAATTACATTTGATTCATTTACATTGGATTTACTAACATTCATTCTAAATTTTAATTAGTTTGCATTCACTAATTAAATCCAATTCACTTTCAATTCTATTCAAATTTATTTGCTTTCAATTTGACTTCAATTACATAGCTTTCAACTTCATTAAATCTTAATGAATTATAAACAATCAACTAACAACCATATAACAACCAATGTTTATATAATACAATCAAATTCCTTTGCTTATATTCATTCTCATTCAATTTATTCAACTTCTAATAACATTAGATTTTAATGAATTAACACTTTCATTCATTATTCCATATCAATTATTCACATTCAATTGATTAACATTCAATCCATTTATTCAATTCAATTACAAAGTTGAATTTCATTTATATAACTCAAGTTCATATTTATCATTTAACTTTATTAATTTAGTTTGATATCAATATCAACTTATATATATAAGTTTTATTTCACAATTGTAAATCACTTTAATTATAATTCAATTCTTATAATTCTTTTTACTTATACAATTATTCTTCAATTTAGATTATTCAAACAACTAAACAATCAACTTATATACTCTAATAATTCTGAAAAATTATTCCTTTATATATAAAAATATAATCAAGTAAAATTATTTCATTTACCCAATTTAAAATCAATACTATGTCGAATTATCTTGTTTAAGAGTTTAGAAACCCCTATCTACGATAGTTAGCTAGACTAAATCGACGGGAATCTATAAACAATCAACCGATAAGTCAACACAATATAAAACAATTTTATTCACTAACAAATACGCTCTCATAGCTATTATTACACTCAAACTCATTCTAGAGTACTACTGACTCTATCTCTAATGAATAATACCCTACAGAACCATGGTTCTCGCTTAACCATCAGAGCTCTGATACCAAATGTAAAGACCCGTAAGTCCGTACTCCTTGAATAGACACTAATCTCCTTTGTTTAATTCAAGATGAACGAAAATACGAACCCTTAGGGGTTTTAAGAAAAAGAATTTAGGAAAAGAAGAAGAGAAGAAGAGGGAAAATAGAAAAAGGAAAATAGAGGGGAAAGGAGATAGACAATTTTTAGAAAACAGAGAAAGAAAACAGAGAATTTGAAAAATAGAAGATAGAAGAATTTTAAAATAGAAGACAAAGAGAATAGAGGAAAAAGAAAAAAAACAGAAGAAAATAGGACGGGACAGAAGAAAACAACAGAACAACATCAGAATCTCACAATTCGCAGCGGAACAACATATAATAATAAATGAATAATCTTTAAACAAAGAACTATATCAGTTATTACATTTTATACATTTCGTTTCATCATGTCATCAGAGTGTACAACAACATACAACATCAACCAACAGTGCAGCGGAAAAAAGAAATACTATATATTATTAATATGCTATGCCATCCAGCTTGCCTCCAGCAACTCCAGAATATCCAGAATATCCTGATAAACCTAACTCTTAACTGCCCGTGTGGAAATTGGTGGGCACCCAGAGTTTAGGAAGGAAAACAATAAACTCCAAGTCAGTCATGTGACTGGTGTGAGAACTCAAAACAGTTTATTTAACTTTAAAAATCAAAAAGAGGAATATTTTTAATTCAATTCGCAATGCTTTTAAAAAATGAGACTACCATAAGACCTCCCACCACACACACAATGCAAACGCAGACTTGGAGGAGATTTCTTCTTATGTTAGTCAAAGATGCTTGATACGCATTAAAAGAAAACAATTGATATTATTACTAGTGCATAGTGTAGAACAAATTCTTTCGAAAGTAGAATATAAATCTTAGCCAGCATAGGTACCATTATATTATGCCTACTAATAGCTACCATATTAGATGGCAGGTTCTACAACTAAAACCGTACAAGTCACGTATTGTTTCTTTGGATTTCCAACAAATGGTCAGGCCAAGGAACTTCCCATTGCCACTGAGAATGCCTCTGGAAAGACATCCCCGAGAACCAAACCGGAACTCTGCCAACACAAGGCCGGGTTACCCCTTAACTGGGTAACTACTGACACGAGCACGCCATTCCCCGGTCCTTTAGGACCTTTTCAACCGAGCGCTCGATATCCAACATCACACCATAATAAATAGAGTGTTTTCAACGTGAGTAAGTATCTGGGCTCCATACCATGATACCACCCCTTTCCAGAAGGAAATGCACATACCCTAAGGGGAGCTACAGCAACCCCTAATAACCTTGCCGCATCTTTCCTGTTTTGACCATTTCCGGGATGTGAGGCTCGACGAAGTCACGTCCACAAAAACATACTTTATACAAAAGCCATGCTTTGGGTCAATAAATGATCAAAACAATGATCACTAAGATAGACGATCAAATAAATGATCCTATCACAATAATCAACACAATGATCATTTCAGCATCACTCAGCATGTCACATTACCAAAATGGGATATATCGCTGATAACTTCAACTATATAACCTTTGAGCTCATACGTCTCAAAGAAGGGTGTTAAGCAAAGAATAAATTCTCCGCCACCAACAGAAATATATTTGAATGAAATCGTCTTTATATCTCAAATTGTAATGTCAGGCATACAATCCATACAAGTCTGTTCCGGGATCGAACAGAACCGAAGGCACTTACAAAGAAGTCCTTGCAATCCGGATATCCACAATCCTGATCGGATTTCCCATCACTTAGGGAGTCTCTATACCGTTGCAACTCAGTGCAGAGACAATCGATAGGTCATCCTATCACTCTCGCAAATACCGGTCTTCAACACCGATCTTCAATGCAATTCACAACGACGTATCACATATTCGGAATGGGTTATACGACCCCATGGTCCTTTCCCGGTTAACCCGAATAGTGAGCGCTTATTCAAAAATAAGTGTGCATTCAAATTCAAACAATTCACACCAAATACCCATTCAAAGGGAAATACTGATAGTCGGCTATTGAACTATCACTGGATATGCACACATCACCAGATTCCAAATAATTTTCCAAATTATTTATTTTCCAAAATATCTTTACAAGATATAAAATTCCAACACTTCAAAAATAAATCAATATTTATTTTTAACCAATTTCACTTTTCACATATAAATTCCATAATGAATTTATATTTCAAAATATTCGTGAATATACAATTCAATTATTCACTTTCAATTTATCTTCAAAAAGATAAATTCTCAAAATATTCACTTTATATCGGAAAACAATCCCTACTTATATATTTATAAGTAATTCACAAATCTCTTTTATTTTCAACACTTAGAAAATATTCAATATACTTAAATCGAATTAAGTATATATTTCATTCTTTAAGGAAATCATTCACTTAAACATATTTATTTGGGTCAAAACGAATGTTGCGTAAAACATCGTTACAACAACCCAAAATCACTAGTATAGGGATTTGAATTTTAAATAGATATATAAATCCCAATACTATACAAAAACATTTCCTTTCGGAAATCATTTACTATAACAACAGTGTTATAGCCCACATTTCCTTTTATTTCTCGAAAACGTCTATTTCAACAATAAATGTTGAAATCTATGGTTTCGAATCTCAACACATTTAAAACATCGTTAGATCGTTTTAATTCTGTTTAAAACATCATATCTAAACAATTTCTTTAACGTATTATTCACTATTCAAAAACGTGAATATACTACCTTAACAAATTTCATCATTTCTATTAAATTTATTTTAAAGGATTATTCACTATTCAAAAATGTGAACATAACTCCATTAATAGGTTATAACAATTAACTTATCAAAATAAGTCGTTTGCGAATTTATAAAACAACGTTTATAAATTCCATTTCTATTTATTTATAAAAACTTCCTTTTTATAAATTCCTTTATTAACTTATTCCAGTTTATAACTAAATTATAAACTAAACGTTCACATTATAAGTTAATTACTTATAAAAACGATTATTTACAAAATCGTTCTTTTAAAGACTTTCCAAACCATAAATCTTATAACTTATAAGATTCATTTATTTAACAAAATTTATTCTTCAAATAACCTCACAAATTTATAAATCTTACTATTTATAAATTTCATTTATAACTTCACCATTTATAATTCTATAAATTTCATTCTTTAATGAAATTCATTTTCACTTCATACAAACACTTATAAAAACTTGTTTTATAATGTCTGAATCTCAATTCATAAATACCCATTTATAAATCTTTTAATATAAATCAGTTTATATTATTATTCTGAAACGTCTTTAATTTCCTTTATAATTTCACCATATTGATTTATAAAATAATCAAATTTTATAAATCCTATATTTAAACTTTTATCATATATTCAAAAATCCAATCTAAATTATTTTAAAAAAAATATTAATCCATATTTCTCAAAAATCAGCTTTTAACTGTATTTCTAAAAATCAGCGTTTTAACTATATTTCACAAAACCCATAATTTTATAACTTTAAAAATTATAGCGTTTAATTATTTAAAATGGATCAATTTCCAAAAATATAGTATATTTTCAAAAATCATTTAAAAGATCATTTTAAAATCCCAAAATTTGGGTCCAATGATGCTACACATCAAATAGTCAATCACCACTACAACGATATCATATATCAATATGATAATCAATCAAATATCAAAATATCTGAAATAAAATAAATACTGTTGAGGAATCCAGTTGGATCCCTCCAACCTGTTTCCTGCATCCAAAAACATTAGCACAATACCAATTTCGCTCCAGTACGAAATTATCGCGGTATATGTTCTTAATAAATATTATCCGCTTAATAACGGCGTAATAGGGTCTCATCCGCTAAACAAAAAATGCGGGAAATCAATCAACTGCAATATATACATATGCCAATATATATATATTGATATTATATATAATACCAATTTCACTGTTTATGAAATATTCGCGGTATATGTTTATATTAAATAACATCCGCTTACTAACGGCGCATAATGTCTATTTTAACAATCAATAATTTACAGTCATCATTCAAACATGCATTCAAATATTTTAAATCTAACTATTTAAAATAAAATCGAAATCTATTCGATTGAGTGAGAAGTTCTCACCTTGGTTTTAATTTCCGTTTAAGCTTTTATTTCGAATAAAATTAAACGCGCGTTTAATTTTACCCGAAATTCTCACTAACTCCAAATGACTCCAAACCAACTCCATCGCGTAGTGCTCGTCCATACGATTCCAACGCAACTGGGTTTGCATTTTTTCGACCTCGTATGAAAAAGTTATTGATTTTACAAGATTGCACATGATTTTATATAACTAATTTCAACATAACTTATAAAATTTATAACCTCCATCACACTACAGCCATAGGATCTCCATACCCCCTCATCACAGCCGTTCCCCCTTTCTTCCTCAAATGTGCGTTTCCCCCCTACAGACAACACCACGCACACGCAACCCATAAGCAAAATTAGGGTTACAACTCACACCCTCAAACGACGACTATACACGATCACCTCAACGCCATGTCGAAGCCCATTGCTTGCTCTATGCTCGGCCCCAAGCTAGTGGAGCTCGGCCCCCTGTAGTGTCTAGAATTTCGTGCGCAACCGAGTAGCTTTAAGCACGAATTCCCATCAATTCGCAGCTCCGTTCTCCATCTCGACCGTTGGATTCGATGTGTTCGATGAGATCTACGATTTTCCAGTTGAAAGTTTAAGCTAATAGCTGCTGGATTTGGTGGAATCGAAGGAGGAAGGAGAAGATAAACTGGCCGTTCAGGGGGTGGCGGCTGCAAATTTAGGTTTAGGGTTTTGAATGTTATTTTTTTTTTTAGTTTGTGAATGGTGCTATTTATAAGAACGAGCAAGCGTAAACACTATTCATCCCGGGAATTCTGAACTCCGATTTAGACGCCGTAACCAGCGTACCTAGGGTTTATCCCGCGTTCCGGACACAATGGAACAGGTTTCGGAAGCTAATTCGGAAGTATGTGCGAGTTATGGCAGAAAACGTTCAATTTAAATTAAACCGATTTAAATCGATTTCTAAGCGTTTTAATTTGTACCGGACAAACGGTAAATCCAATTGACTTGAAATTTGAAACCTTACAATAATATCACATTACGGATCCGATGAAACTGGTTTCGTCGAATTCCGAGACTTTTTGAAAAATGGCTATTTTGACTCGTCAAATTTAAATTAAAAATAAATCGATGCGTTTCGAGCTGCCACGATCAAACGATAGCTCCGATTGACACGAAATTTGAAATCCGGTAATAACTAACTATTACGGATCCAATGGAACTGGTTTCGTTCAATTCTGAGACTGTTCAAAAATTGGCTATTTTACAGTCGATTATTAAATATTAAAATATTCAATTTTCACAGATTAACTTTTAATTCGATTTTAAAAGTTCTAAAATATTTCTATAACTCCAGTATGATTAAATAAAATTTTCCAAATTATTTTCTATCATATTTAACTATATTTTCAATTATTTCCATAATTTCACATATTAAATTATTAATTTAATTATCCAATTAAATCTAATAAATCAAATAAAAATTTATTTGACTTAAAAATTCACTTATAAATATTTAAAAATAATTAAATATTCAAATTTTAATTAAATAAAATTCTGGGTCGTTACAGTTGCAGTACACGCTCTGAATATTGACCCAAAGTTTACGCCAGTTAAACAGAAAAGAAGAACCCAAGGTCCAGAAAGGTCAGCAGCATTAAAAGAAGAAGTTGATCGACTCATGGAAAATAACTTCATCAAAGAATCTACGTATCCGAATTGGGTTTCAAATCCTGTGTTGGTCAAGAAAGCTAATGGAAAATGGAGAGTATGCATCGACTTTTCTGATCTAAACAAGGCTTGCCCCAAAGATTGCTTCCCATTACCCAGGATCGATCAACTGGCAGACGGAACTGCGGGACATGAATTGTTATCCTTCATGGATGCCTACTCCGGTTATAACCAAATCATGATGCATGAGCCGGATCAAGAGGATACAAGCTTTATCACAGATGTTGGACTTTATTGCTACAGAGTTATGCCCTTCGGATTGAAAAACGCAGGGGCAACCTACCAAAGACTTGTTAATGCTATGTTCAAACCGCAATTGGGCAAAACTATGGAAGTCTACGTCGACGACATGTTAGTGAAGTCCAGGAAAGCAGTGGATCACATTGAACACTTAGCAGAAATGTTCGCAGTCCTCCGGAAATACAGAATGAAACTTAACCCTCTGAAATGTACATTTGGGGTCGAATCCGGAAAGTTCTTAGGTTTTATTGTCAGTGCTAGGGGCATAGAGGCTAGCCCAGCTCAAATTACCGCCTTAAAAGAAGTTAAAGCTCCTAGAACGAAGAAGGAATTGCAAAGTCTCAACGGAAAGGTCGCCGCTTTGAATCGGTTCATTTCCAAAGCTACTGATAAATGCATCCCGTTCTTCGATGCCCTGAAAAAAGGAAAGAAGAACTTTGAATGGACTCCCGAATGCCAAAAAGCTTTTGAAGAGTTGATCCGTCATATGGAAACGCCTCCGATACTTTCTAGGCCAGGCGATGGTGAGGATCTTCTTATATACTTGGCAGTATCATCTCATGCTCTAAGTGCAGCGCTGATACGGGAAGACAAAAGGATTCAACATCCAGTTTACTATATCAGCAAAAGACTCACTGGGGCAGAGCTGAATTACTCCAAGTTGGAAAAACTCGCCTATTGCCTACTAGTTGCATCGAGGAAACTGAGGCAATATTTCCAAGCTCATCCTATCAAAGTACTCACTGATCAGCCTCTAAAGCAAGTCCTATTTCGCCCTGAAACTTCGGGTCGTCTTCTAAAATGGAACATTGAACTTAGTCAATATGACATCACCTATCACCCCCGAAAAGCAATCAACGGACAAGCTTTAGCTGATTTCATTGCAGAATTCACAGAGAAAGATAATGGTGAGGAAAAAGCGGTCAATGATTCTCCAATCCAGTGGAAGATGTATGTTGATGGCGCAAGAAATGACAACTGTTCTGGAGCCGGAGTGGTACTTGAAACTCCTGAAGGTCGATCATTATGTTATGCACTAAGACTGGAATTTCCTTCAACAAACAATGAAGCAGAATATGAAGCTCTTATTGCAGGTCTGAAAATCGCTAAAGAGCTGAACATTCAAGCATTACAAATTTTCAGTGATTCTCAGCTTATTGTATGCCAAGTCAAGAAAGAATTTCAAGCAAAAGGTGGAAATTTGCCTTCCTACTTGTCAAAGGCTTGGGAACTCCTATGTGAACTCGGTCACTATTCAATAAGCCACATTCCTCGGGAAGAGAATATGAAGGCAGATTCCCTCGCAAAGTATTCAAGTTCTGGTGAAGCTCAACTATTGGGATTGGTCCCTGTAGAAGTCCTTTCAGCGCCAAGTATAGACGAGATGGATATAGACTGGATTGTGAATGTATCTCAAGAACAAGAGTCATGGATGACTCCAATACTAGATTACCTACTCAGGGGTTCTCTGCCAGAAAACTCGATAGAAAGACGAAAGCTTCTAAGAAAGGCCTCTCGCTATGTAATTCAGGATGGCCGATTATACAGACGGGGATTCTCAATGCCATTGCTTCGATGTGTATCCCGGGAAGAGTCCAAAACAATCCTAGCTGAAGTGCATGGAGGAGAATGCGGTGATCATTCAGGTGGTCAAACACTAGCAAAGAAAATTCTCCGATACGGATATTTTTGGCCAGAAATTAATCGGGATGCCACAGATTACTCCCAAAAATGTGACAAGTGCCAAAGATATGCCAAAATTCCTAGAGCACCTTCTACCGAACTCACACAGATGGTCAGTCCATGGCCATTTGCAATTTGGGGAATGGATCTCATCGGGCCGCTACCAACTGCTAAATCAGGGATTAAATATGCTATTGTTGCAGTTGATTATTTTACTAAGTGGGCTGAAGCTGAACCATCGGCTACTATCACTTCTAAGAAAATGATAAGCTTTGTGACCAAGAATATCATTTGCAGATACGGTGTGCCTCAGAAAATAATCACAGACAATGGTACTCAGTTTGAAAGCGAGGAATTCCAGGATTTTTGTAAACGATTCAAAATCCAGAAAAGCTTTTCGGCAGTAGCTCATCCGCAGGCAAACGGGCAAGTGGAAGCAGTGAACAAGATCATCAAATCAACCATCAAAAAGCAACTCGAAAAAGCAAAAGGTGGTTGGGTCGATAAACTACCACTTGCACTATGGGCATACAGAACTACTCACAAAACTGCAACTGGGCATACTCCTTTTTCGTTAGCATACGGATCGGAAGCAATGATCCCGGTTGAAACAGAGGTCCCTTCACACAGAAGAATCCATTTCAATCAAGCGGAAAATGAAAAGCTGCAACTTGAAGCGCTGGATTTCCTTGATGAAAAAAGAGATGAAGCTAACCTCAGAGTTGCAGCTCATCAGCAAAGGATAGCCAGACATTTCAATTCCAAAGTTCGTCAACGCAGCTTTGAAATTGGAGATCTAGTCCTGAAAAGAATTATGACCGCGACAGGTGTGTTTGGGCCAAATTGGGAAGGACCATATGTAATAGGTCAGAAGCTTCTTGACGGCACATTCAAGCTCACCACTGTTGATGGAGAGCAAATTCCAAGGGCATGGAACAGCAACCACTTGCGTCCATACTTTACTTGAAAATTTTATTGAAAAATTGTAAAAAGAATTATGGCTGTATGATTCTTGTAATTGAAAGCAATTGTGAAACTGATGCAAGTAAATAATGAAAAAAAATATAAAGTGGATGTAGGCCCAATTTCATGGCCGAACCACTATAAATCTTGTGTTCCTTATTATCATTATATGCTTGCTTTGTTTTCGATATAAAAATACATAAGATGTATTGCTAAAATGTCAATTTAAATTTTTGCAGACCATGGAAATAAAACTTGCGCATAATAAGACTGAGCGATTCTCACCATCATTCAACAAACAAATTTCAAGTCACAAAGACCCCGAATTCAAATCCTAGATAGGAAATACTTCAATTGAACGGCTAATGATTTCGATAGAAACGAGCCCTTGCTGATAAATTGAGATCGTTTGATCAAACAAACATCCAATTAGGAAGCTAGTGCCCGTTCTCACGAACTTGCCTGGCAATGAAGTACACTTCCTTGGATTAAACAAGCCACTTGTGAGAGAAAGGGGAATGAAAACTTGAAAAGAAAAAAAAAAAAAAGAGGATCGCTGAAAAGGCATAAGCAAGTGAACAGAGGAACAACCAAAGCTACCATCAGCGGCACAAGTCCTCTTCGGAGGCGCAACTCTTCGGAGGATAAAAGACCTCTAATGGGTCATACGCCACAAAAAAGAAAGTTCTCTACTCAACAAAAAAGATTGGAGGAGTCATGACCCTCCAACCATGAGAGAGTAACTTCCAGGCGATGAAAACCCTCTCTGAGGCACATTTCACCAGGAGTTGAAGTGTTATAATCGCTCTTCGGGATTTCACTTCACCAGAGTTGAAATGTAAACAAAATAAAAACCCTCTCTGAGGCACATTTCACCAGGAGTTGAAGTGTTATAACCGCTCTTCGGGATTTCACTTCACCAGAGTTGAAATGTAAACAAAATAAAAGCCCTCTTCGGAGGCCCATTTCACCAGGAGTTGAAGTGTTATAACCGCTCTTCGGGATTTCACTTCACCAGAGTTGAAATGTAAACAAAATAAAAGCCCTCTTCGGAGGCACATTTCGCCAGGAGTTGAAGTGTAGCAACCGCTCTTCGGAATTTCACTTCACCAAAGTTGAAATGAAAAAACAAAGACCTTCTTGAAAGCACACGTTTCACCGAGATTGAAATAAAACTTCCAAGTGTTGAAACGTGAAAAGGCTTTCTTCAAAGGCACAACTCTTTGGGGGTACACGTTTCACCAAGATTGAAATAAAACTTCCAAGTGTTGGAACGTGAGAAATCCCTCCTCAGAGGTACAACCCCCTCCCGGGAACACAATTAAGAAGAAAGACCTCTTTGGAAACCCACGTTTCACCGAGATTGAAATAAAACTTCCAAGTGTTGAAACGTGAAAAGGATTTCTAAAGCATAACTCTTTGGAGGTACACGTTTCACCGAGATTGAAATAAAACTTCCAAGTGTTGAAACGTGAAAAATCCCTCCTCAGAGGTACAACTTTCTATATATATAAAAAAAATCCTCATCAAAAGCGTACTTTAACTTTCAAAGGAAAAGTAATTTGCCTACTATGGAAAATGATCGTAAAAAAAAAAAAAAAAAAAAAAAAAAGAGGAAGTTAAAGTACCCTTCAGAGGTCCGCTTTACCACATAGAGGAATTCACTTGGTAAAATATGCACATAAGCAAAAGAAAAAAGTGATTTCTTCGTACGACAAAGCGTAAAAACTTATACGAAGGGAGTTGTACTCTATAAAAATTTTCTTTAAAGAATAAAATAATTATTCTTTAACAAATAAGAGTGCAAGTCCCCTCGAAGTATAAAATATTGTAGCAAGCTTAAGGTATGGGGGCAACATGGTATAGTAGCATAGCTGCATCAGTAAAGTAATACTCAAACAACATACCATAAGCCCGCTGCAATATCGTGTAAATAAACTTGTGCAAGAAATAAAATAAATAGTAAATGCATTCTCAAATTCAAACAGAAGTTTGTACAAACGAAGAATCATTTTATTCAATTATAATGCAGATACAGGTTTTCAAAATAAAAGCGGGGGCCGGTACCCGCACAACTCTCGGCCAGTTCATACAAAAGGCAAAAAGCTAAAATCTTCACTTCTTCTTCCCTCCTTTGGACCCTTTACTCGGTCGAATAACCAGCTTTTCAGGACGGCCAGTGGGTATAAGGGAAGTGGGAGAGGCAGGTGTAACCGGTCCAACTTCCGGCTCCTCTTCAGTGGCGGTGATTTTCTTCCCCCTCCTCTTTGATGTCCCACGCTTCTCTCTCCTCTGTGAGGAAGACTCACTCCCCGGAGTGACAAGTTTTGATAGAACAATGTCGTCAGAAGGAGTCCGTTCCGGGGAAATGTCACCTCCCTCAGGTCTCTCATCTTTCTGCTCTTGCGAAGCGATGGGATCATCCAAGCCATGAAGAGCCTCTATTTGTTCCTCCTGTGATCCAGGTTGCGAGGCAGAAGGAGGCACCGCCGGAAGAGACGAAGGAAGGATGACCGGAGGAGTAGAAGTTTGAGCAGTGCTTGGTACTCTCTCTACAGAAGAAAAAAGGTTAAAGTCAGTAAAAAGAGGAGATGAGGGTTCACCAATGAAGTCAGTAAAGAGAGGAGATGAAGGCTCGTCAAGGTTGAGAAAATAGCCAAGGAGCTCGTGAAACTCATGTGAAATAAGCGAGTAACCAGCTTGAGCAGAATTGACAGTAGCGAAATTAACAGTGAAGTTACCTGAAGAAGCTGGTTTCCTGATATCGACTTCATAAGCTTGCGTATCAGCGCTCTCTTCACCCTCGTCTCCACCTTGTGTGCTTGTAATATCAGCGGTAACTTTGGTGGGAGAAGCGAGATGGGAACTGGAACCAATAATGTCGACTTCAGACGAAGAAGGTGGCTGGACTAGAGTAGTTGAAGTGGTTTTCCCCAGCTGATCCCCTTCCGTCACTTCGGTTCTTAGTTTGGCAAGTTGTTCCTTTCCCCTGGCGAGAGCAGCGCGAGCGTCTTCATCAAAATAATGCCTTTCCAGGGCTGACTCATCATAACCAGCACCTTCAGCACCAAGCATATCGAGGGCGGCCTCCCACACTTCAGCTAAAGTGATCTCATACTTGGGACCAAGAAAGGCGAGGCTTCCACGCCCCAAGACGCTATGCAAGTAGAAGTCGAATAATGTTGAGCCGAAGCTGTTTTTGGTCGCCTCATGAGATTCTTCGGCTGCGATTTTGCCGGCGACAGCCTCATCGCGCTCCCTTTCAGTTCTGGCAAGCTGAAGCTTGAGCATTTGTATCTCCGCCTCCTGGGAGTTGTTTTTCTTTCGAAGCTCGGCAATATCAGAGACATAGCCGTCACTGATTCTTTTTTGTACTTCAAGCCTGTCCTCAGCGTCTCTCTGACTGGCATGAGCATCTCTAACTTGTCTGAGAAGCACTTCTTCTTTTTGAGAGTATGAAGTAGAGGAAGCAGCAAGCTCATCTTTCAACTTCTCAACCTTTGCTTCGAGCTCCTCGTTGTAGGAAGTAATACTTCTCATCTCGGTATCATGCTGCTCAAGGACCTTTTGCCACTCAGCCTTATCGTTTTCCATGGTGAGCATAGCCTCTAAGTTGGCGCGGTTAACTCGTTGAAGCTCATCAACAAGCTTCTGCCAGTTTGACATCCTCTCGATATCAAGTTTAACGGCATCAAGATTTCGTAGCATAGCAGGCTTGTCAATAGGGACTAGGTCGAGATCGAACCTCACACCCTTTAAACACCACTGCGGAAAACGACTTTGTAAAGTGGCTGGGCCCGGTCCCACTTGAAATTTAGGCCTACTTATTATTGTCTGGATGTCCTCCTTCCCAAGAGCAGGAGAGTCAGAAGTAATGTCAAGAGGGGCAGGGGCAGTAGGCTTTTCGGGAATAGCGGAAGCATGTCTCTCACCATGTCGAGCTCGTTTGCCTGAATCTTCAGCTACATGACCTTTTCCTCGGTCGTCGTGAGATTTCCTTTTGTGCGAGTCATCACTCCTCTGCAGAGAATCATGGTGCTCATCCCTATCCCTTCTGTCATAACGCTCTTCTGCATCCCTCCTTTCACGAGCCTTTCGAGCAGCCCTCTCTTCGTCAGACTCTCTATAGGAGGGAAAGTAACGCCGATAATCATATTGACCACGCCCCCCGTAGCGTTGGAAATCCTGATAATATGATCCGCCGCGTGTCATTAAAGAATCTGAAATAAGAAAAGAGGAGCTTCAGAAATCTTTAAAGTATAAGAAGATAAGTGCATAAATGTGCTGGAAAATCCTAAGTGTTGTGTGATGTGCAAGCTACACGCATTAAGCTACAAACCACTCTTTGGTGCAGAGGTGATGAAAGCTTGGGTATGAGGAGTTGGTGTTTGTGTTGGTGTTTGTCGAAGAAGAGACGTCGCCTCAATTACAGGAGAGATAGTTTTAGATACGTCATCTCTAAAAAGCTCCTGCGAAGTCACTATTATGTCGCTCAACCCCTCGTAAACATCGTCACCATCACGCTTGGTGGGACTTGTTTTCTCAATTCCTACATCAGCTAACCCCCCGAGAGGCCGTGAAGGTTCTTCTTCTTCCTCGATCGGGGTAAGCACCGTCTTACTGGATGACCCCATAATGTTGGTAGAAGTGGAACACTTCACCAAAGAAGCTTCAATATTAGACTCTTTTGATGCGAGTTGTTCGACAGTAACCGGGGCGTCAGGAGTTTTCGTCGGAGAATCGGGAACTTCTGTTGGAACTTCATGAGCATGCGTAGAACGAGAAGCATGTAGAAGCCCGTATTGGTGTAAAAATTCATCCTTTAGCAGAAATTTTATGCTCCTTTCTTCCGCAGCCACGGCACTCAACCTCTCGAAAACTTGTTTATGAATCGGATCTCTAGAAGGGAGAGGAAGTGCTGAAAAGAGCAAAGAATGAAGTTAGCAACTGAAAGTTCGGATCTCGGAAAAAGTTTCAAAAACGAAAAAATGGAAACACTAGTCTTACTTCCTATTCTCCAGATGGCATAAAAACCTGGAGGGCAACGAGCATAAAAGAACTGAGTCAAAAACCCGTGTGCACTCTCGGGCAAATCTAAAATGAGTTTGCGATTTCTCGCACCTCTCACAAGAATGATAGAAGGATGGTCTTTATTTTTCGCAAATGTGCATAAATAGCAGATTTCCTCAAAGCTAGGGAGGCGATCAAGCGTCTTCCTGAATAGCACGCCCAACCCCATCAAGATGGCATAACCATTGGGGTGCAGTTGAAAGGGAGATATAGTTAACCGAAGAAGGGTTTGTCGAAGAAATTCGTTAAAAGGAGGAATCGCTCCGCTTGAGCACATTTGGCGATTAACGGCAACAAAACCGTGAGGTGGTTGGTCAGCAAAGTCATTAGGTCCGGGAAGTAGAGCATCTGCTTCGGCGATGCCAAACTGGATGCATAATTGGCGAAAAGCCTTGTGGTTCAGAGTGGTTGGCATTCTCTCTGGAGGATCGATCAATTGGTTAGCAACTGGAAAAATCTCCCCAGTTTGTCCTGCTTCTTCTAGTTGAGAAGTCATTCTACACAAGGAACTGGATATTCAAATGTGAAGGTGCACGTTTCCTAAAAGTATGAAGTGTTGTGTAGCAACTAATAAAATAACAAGTAAATATAACTGAAATCAAACTAATTAATGAATGTCAATTATAGAGCTTCAGAACTTGTTATTATAAGGGCAAGTACAGTATTGAGGCAAATAAGTCAGCTTTAGTTGATTACTTTAACACTGCTTTAATACTTCACTTGAACTTGTTAATTCACAACATTTCATTCACATAAATTCATGTAAGCTAATTGTTTCTTGTTTACTAATCTGTCGTTTGATGTGGGCAGTCAACGACAGTATATTCGTCCCATTTTTCTGCAAATACTGTATTTAACAAGTTGACAGGTTCAAAGGTTAAAATAATCTGCAAAGAAGTACAACAAAATTCATATCCATGCAACTTAGTCAAATTTTTTATGGAAATTTTTACAAGTCCTAGGTCGCCCAACGACCTAGTATAGGTCGAAGCTCTTATTAGGTCGCACTATGCAAGCTAAAAGGTCCATAGCAATGCAAATCTGTTCAAAGTTCAAACTCGGCAGCGACCTATCCAAGTGCAAACCATCCAAGTGCTAGGTCGGCAACGACCTAACTTCTATGCCACAGGAATTTAAGTCCTAGGTCGGCCGCAGCCAAACCAACCCAGCAGTTCAAACTTAAAGCAATGCGCTTTCGCTTAAGTCCTAGGTCGCAAAAGCCCTAGGTAGCAAGGTTTTATAGGTCGCACAGGTTCATGGGTTAGTTCGGGCATGATTTTAAGCAAGTTCCAGATCAAACTTAAAAAACTCGCTTCCCTCTGCACTTTCTTCCCCCTTAACCCATTAACCCGTTGTCACTCACGTGCTACCACACCATCCTCCCTGGTAACCCATTAACCCGCTAGCACCTCAAAGCCTTCTTCATTTCTTCCCCAGTTGTAAGTCGGCCGGTTCGAAGTACTGCAATTCCCCATTATCCTCCTACATCATCACGAATTATCCAAAAATCCAATCCAAAACACCCCAAATTCATCATAAACCTGACGCGCTAGCATATTCACAGGGATCGCGGCAAAAAACTCAATAAAAATTGATCTAATCATAGTTTGTTGAGAAAAAACAGTGCATGAAATTGCATTAGGAACAAAGAATGCAACGCCTGCGATTTGATGGTAATCGAGTTATGATAAGGTTCACTTACGTAATCTAGTGATAGGATAATTGATGATGAAGTTGTTGGAGTTGTATTTGAAGGCTCAAAGGTTTGTTAATGGCGGAATGGAGGCTAAAGCAGATAGTGAGAAGAAGGAGCGACCTAGGTTATTTATATTCCAGAGTAACAAAACACGAACCGGTGCCACGGACCTAACCTCTTCCTTAGGTCGGATGCGACCTAGCAATCCTTCAGAGCACGAGTTAAGAAAGTCGAAGCACACGACCTATGGTTTAGTCGTATACTTCGAGGGGCAAATGTTAACTCCCTTCTGCAAACGACCTATAGATCAAAAAGCTGCGACCTAAAAGACGGCACGACCTAAAGGACAACGCAACCTAGCGACCTAAAAGTTTAACGACCTAGAGGATAGAGCAACTTAGCGGTTTAACGAAGCAAGCGACCTAAAGTAGCGGAGGTTAGCGACCTACAGGTAGTTGCGACCTAAAGGAAGACTCACTCTAACCAACCAACGACCTAAGGGGATTCAGCAACCTAAAGTCTTCAGCGACCTAGCGCCTTCATTACTCAGCGACCTAAAGTCTTCAGCGACCTAGCGCCTTCATTACTCAGCGATCAAAAAGCCAGAGCGACCTAAAGATCATATCAGCCTAAAGAGGCCGCGACCTAACAGAATGGCTCGACCTAAGATAGGTCGCCCACAACCTAAGGTAGGTCGTTCCCGACCTAGGGACAGTGTATCAGAAGGCCGCCTTTTCTATACTGCCACCAATAAGGTCGCTTACGACCTAGGACTTGTCGAAACGAGCTCGTGCATTCTTATGAAAGAAGGGGGAGGAGCCAGTGCTTCTTAGGGCGCCTACGACCTACGACCTTGCTTAGGTCGGTCGCGACCTACGACCTAACTCCGAGCAAAGCCTATAAATATGCCCCTAGCTCCAACTAGCAAAGGACCCTTTTGGGCTAATTCTCGAAGCACCGTTACTCTGCCATTTTCTCAACTCAAGCAGCACTCCAAGCACTCCAAACTCCAAGGACGCTATTACACACTTCAAAGAAGAATCACAATCATTCAAGATGAATTCGAAAGATTATTCTTCATGGGAGTTTGAACTATTTGTCTGAAGTTAATTGTAATTGAAGAAAGTGATATAAATTGTACTCATATCAGCAATAAAGAGAATCTAAGTGGACGTAGGCCTGATTTTGGGCCGAACCACTATAAAACTTGTGTTTTTACTGCTTTTCTGCAATCTCCTTACTTATAATTCTTTCCCGATCTATCGGGTGGTGCTTTCACAAATACACTTCACACACCGGGGTGTTAGCGTTCAAATTTAAGCGTTAACATCGTGTATACCACTCCACGACTCTGCATTACTTCGGCCATCACTATTTTCATTCCTGTAGCATTGTCGTTGATCATATTGTAGTCTTCGTCTCTGGCCATCTTCTCTGGTCCCCACTTGAACATTGCATTGTTGTTCACTGATCCTTTACCATGTTGCATTATTCACTGATGCACTTGCTCATTTCCACTGCTTCATCATGTTGTATTCATCCCTGTACTTATAGTTGTTTAGTTCTTCTGGCTTCACATGTGCACATAGTTGTTTGCTGTGATGTCATTTATGCATTGATACTATTCTCTGTTACAAGTGTTCCATTTTCATTGACTTTCTGTTGCAAGTGCATGTTTCTATTCACTCGTACATGTACATTGCTGCTATTATCTTGTACTTTCTTATTTTAGTTTGCATTGTTCATCTTGATTTGTTCTTGTACCCACTGTCCTCACATGTACATGCTTCATGTCATACTTACATACTTTGGTTTTGTAGTTGTTTGTGTCAGTTGCATCGAGTTGGTATTTGTATTTCTCTGGTCTCTTCATTGTAGTTAGCTTGTAGTCTGTACTAGGTTTGGTTGTAGCCTGGTTGCTTGGTACATTCCTGTAGCTCCATCTTGACTTGGGCTGTTGATTCATCTCTCTTCATTTGGTCTGATTGCTTGTGGTTTTTGACATGTCATCTGAATTGCGTTCCATTGTTCTCAGCTGCATTGTTGTGTTTGCCTGTTGCACTCTAGTTTCATTTTGTTGTACACTACTCTTCATTCACTTCAGCATTCTTCATGGTTGTATATGTTGATTCCTTTACTGCTGTTGCATGCACTCTTATGTTGTTTGCTTGTATTACTAATCATGATAGTCTGATCATTGATTGCTTGTGACATGTGTTCCCTGTTGAGTCTTTGGTGGTGCTTCCACTTTGAATTTGCTTGCAAACTGTCTTGAATCTGCACTTGTGAACTTTGTTGGGTCTTGTTCATTGGGCTGTGTTTGGTTTGCTTTTATTGTTCTGTTGTTTTCTGTTGCATCCATGTTGGTGTAGTCGTGCACTTGTGTTGAACCCAGTTTTAAAAACTTGGGTTTGACCTTGTGCTCGTGTCGTGATTTTGAATATATTGCACGTGAGTTGAACCCGGCTTTTCATTTGGTTTTGACCTTGTGCACACCTGTCCCTGTAGCATTATCAAGTGTATATCGATGTGCACGGCCTTTTGGCATGTACAGTGATTCACTGTGCATGTCACATTGTTCGTGTGTGATGAATTCAAATGTAAATGATGACTAACAACCCAAATAACTGAGGCAAATATTATTTTTGAAATTCACATTTTATTTTATATTGCAAAAATATTTCTTTTTCAATTTGACTGCGTTAGTGAATATTTTTTCAGATTTCTCAGATGTTGGATTCAAACTGGAATGCTGTTGAAGATAAACTACGAGTGTGAGTGATATGTAGTGAGGTTATTAATGTAAAAATAATTGTGATGTAATTGTGATGTAACCAAAAATGTATATGTATAGTGATAGCTTGAATTTGTACTATTCAAAATTGTAATAAGTATTTGTTTGAATAAAATATCTGTTTGAATTCAAATTCTGTATAATTTATTTTATTCAACAAATATTTATTTAATCTATGAAAAACAAAATAGTACATTACCAAATACATTTAAATGAATACATATATGTTTATTATCATCAAACAAAAATCATATAAGCGCAAAGCGCATATTTAAACACAAGCAAGACCAGGCACGACAATCTTTGTAGTGTGCTGGAGGATGGTGTGGCAGAGGGTTTCAGGTCATCCATGGGTGGTGGAGGTGGAGTTAGTGGCGGCCAAAGGAAGGTTGAAGGTGATGAAGGCATAGGTGTTGGCTATGGTGCATATAGGTGAAGTTCTGTAGAATTAGGTGGAGTTTGATCAACTATTGGGCACGGCCAGTGGCTTGGGGCTGGAAAGGAGGTGGTGTGTGGTTTAGGTGGTGGAGTAGGCAGCCATGGGGTTTGGAATGGTGGGGCCAAACCTGAAGTAGATAAGAAGGCAAGTAAAAATCAACATAAACAAGTAGAAAAACAAGAAGAAAAATAATGGAAAAATAAAAAAAAATTACCAAACTCTTGGAGTTGATGGAGGCCAAATTTTTTTTCAAATGGGAAGAAAAATGTTTTAGGTGAATGAGAAAAAAAATTGGCGGCTTAAGAAATGAGGAGATGTGGCCAATTGAATGAAAAGTAAGGTTGAAATGTGAAAAGGTGGGAGATAAACAGCAATTGGAAACCAAAAGTCAAAACCTTTTCACATTACCTTTAATTTATTTATATAAGTTTAAATTACTGATAAAAATAAAAATCGGTAAAAATTTCGAAAATGCAACAAAATATAAAACATAAATAAATAATTATTAATTATATAAGGTAAAAATAAGAAAATAGCTCAGAAAATACAAACTAGTCAAGCAAATTTGAAAATAAACAGAATAAATTTTGGAAAAATTATATGGACTTGGAAAATATAAAAAATAAAGATAAGAACATAAAATAAACATTCCTTCACAAACTAAATAAATTTTAGTTAAATATAATTTAAATGAAGAAAATAGCAAAGAAAATAGAAACCAGACTTTAACATAGAAAATAATTTCAATAACTTTGAAAAAATTCAAACATCACTTTAAAAATATTTAAAAGTCAAAATATACATAATATAACATAAATATACAAATTAGAATAAGATATATCAAGTAAAAATATCATTTATATAAATTAAAACAAAGAATATTGTTAAATAACCCTATATACACACAATATTGTAAATGTATAACTTTCACAATTTAAATCCAATTTCAACGAAATGAAAAGCAGTATTCATGATATTTAATCTATTTTCATAATAAAAGATAAAATTCAATAATTCAAGTATTTAAATTTAAAATTTAAAAGTCAATGTTTGACCAGTTTGGACCACAATTCCCTTTTTAAGGAAAATATTCAATTTATACCAGTTTGAAATTAAAATTCATATAATAATCAAAATTTATATTTAAAATTGAAATGTTTGAAATAAAACAAGTTTAAAATAATTTCAAAATAAAATAAAGTCAAATTTAAATTATATGCAAAAAAATCTAGGGTTGTTACACTCTCCCCCACTCAAAACTTTTCGTCCCCGAAAAGGAATGAGGTACGGGAAAGCACAGAAAAAGATAAAGTGAAATAAGATTAAGACAAGATGACAAGGTGATTGAAATTATACCTGATAACTATTGTTATAGATAAGTTTAACAAGGTGGAGATTATCAAAGATTATAAAAAGATTTCTAAACAGAAAAATTATAAAAAAATGTCTACAACAGCCTGAAGCAAGATAAGGAAAATAAGGACAACCAAAAGATAGATTGAAAAAAAAATAAGATAATAAGTTAGAAACCATGGAAATTTCAGCTTAAATAGATAATTAAATTTTTTACACAAGTAAAGTAAATCTTAACTATCTCAAATTTTATAATCTTATCTTCTAATCATCTTAAATTAACAATTTCTAATATCATGGATTTGAAAAAAAACCATTCATTATACTCATAATGTACTTTATAAATTAAATTCTTCTTTATTCCTACTTAAGGTTAAATTTATTCCTCTCAATATATTTTATCATATATGCCCATTATACTTACTCTTATTATAACTGCTTTAATTTATTGTTAGTTCCATTAACATCATTTTATATTGTAAATTATTCAATTAACCTTTTATTCTGTTTACTCCTGTTAATCATTTTATAACTAAAATTTAAGTGTATAACCTTTATTTTAACCATTCAAATTTGATTTATAAAATCTTTTTTTTTATATTTCATATTATCCAATTACATTGTTAATTTCTGTATAATTTGGGTAAGTTATATTTAAATGCAATTGAGTATTATACAAATAAAGTTTCTAATTCCCTCATCTCAAGTTTGAATCATTTATCTAAAATTTTGATTTTCTTTTTATAATTGAAATGATTCTTTAAGATAAAGTTTAAGAATAAAATTTCCGATTCCTTCAAACCATTTAGAGATAATTAAATATATATATATACACATAACATGTCAAATCAAATTTAAATCATATATCTATATATATATTATAAATCCAATCTTATTTTAGAAATTCAAATCAATTAAATTTTCCAAAACAAATCTGTAGCAAGACTACAGAACGGTCTCTTCACTTCGAAACTCGAAGATGAACGTCGATGATGCCGCGGTCATCACCGAAGTTATTTTCCAACGACAAAGAGAAGAGCACTAATTTTAAACTTTAAAATTTCTTGGAAACAAATTTCTATTAAAAAATACTTTAAATAATATACCTGTTTTAAAACTTTAAACACAAGGTTTGAAACCATCGGAAATTAAATTCTCAAATTTGTTGTTTTAAACTCATTTCAGTTCCCAAATCAATTTATAAACAGCTATTTATAAATTCATTTATAGAACAATAAATGATAAATCAAGTATTATCATTTCAAATGATTAATTTATATCAATTTATTAAGTTCCATAAATTTACTTATATCAAAATTTATTTTATTAACCAAATTTTAAAATAATATTGTGGCAGTTTGTTATGTCAAAGTGTTTTAGAAATCCTATCGATAGCGTTGATCAGACGAATCAATCGGAAACCCAAATCAACATCAACAACTCAAACAACACAATATAAAAAAAACCTTAATATTGATTTACAAGTACAATTCAAAATGTTTGGAAGACAAATTGGAAACAAAAGACAAGATGATTGAATAACAAAATTGGGAGGGGGATAAGCTTAAATAAATCACGGGCAGGCTTAACAGGGTCAACCATGACTTAAAGAATAAGATCGATGTGGATTTTCTAAGGTAAGTCAACATTCGATCTCAATAGATAGAGTTTGGAATAACAAAAGATATTAGCATCTAAACCAAGGATATGTATAAATATCATGGTGAATCGATGCTAATTGTAAAGGAGTTTCCCCCTTTACAAATGAATTTTTGAGATTGGCGGGTCCGCCAATTGACTATAAAGCTCATTCGAAGTGGAGTTATGGGATACACCAGAATCAAAAGGAGATGAATAATAAGGGACATGAATGAAATTTGGAAAAATTCAAATGAAATTTGAACCAAAGAGGAAGTGATTCAAGTTTGTATGAAAGTGCTTCTGTAACTAAATTTACCATACATTCTAAGTTTTGCCTCAAAGCCAAAGCTCTGATACCAACTGTAACAACCCGATATTTTCAACTATTCGCATCCGCACATGTCGGACTTGAATTGCTCAAAATACCACGTTGTAAATAAATTTTGGCAAATCTCAAAACATACAGTAAATATTAATCATAGAACAAAGACACAGAGTAAAAAATGCAGCGGAAGTAAAAGAGATAGTAGTTCATGAAGCTACGATGTAAATATATTAGAGTTAAATAAAATACAATAGAATAAATAAAGTACAACAGAAGTCTCAAGATGATAACCAAGTACAAGCTGAATAGAACAACAGAACTGAAATAGATAAAACTGAATAAGCAGATAATCTCCAGCGATTCCAATCTCCAAAAAGTGGAATCCAAATCTGTGAATAACTCAGGTTGACCCGAGCGTAAATAAAAATACAAACACTCGAGTCAGGACAATATATACTCATATAATATAAACCAACTCAAGTGAACTGTAATAAGGTACAAGTAACTTAAAGGATGCCTAGGACCGCCCATCCTCTAAGGATTCGTTAAACTATTTACTATATAGTAATATTGCGCTATTATAATAATGTCTACAGTAAAATAAACTTACTTTTAAATAGCGTTCCGAGCTAGCCATATAACACTTCACACATAATAGTCCCAGTAGTCCATCCAATATTATGATATCTCCAGATCGGGAAACTATCAGAGGATACCACACGGGCTACGGGAGAGAAAAAACTCGTAGTAAAGGCTCGGTATGGTAGGTGAAACGGCACGCAAGGCAATGCCAAGGTAGATATACCAATTACGCACACGGGCTGGTGGTAACGCAGCAGCCACATATGCCTACCTCGGAACACACTCCCAATCAAAATCGGAGGATGGCCATCTAATCAATCACAAGCAAGAGTATAGTATCGAAGGAATGTGTCCGACCAGAGGAGCTACCCCTTTTGGCCCGAGATCGCTCCTGTTTTAGCCACCTTAAGCCAATTTACTGGAGTTGGGTCCACGTAATATACCTCAAGAACGTCACCACCATCCTACTTCATTCTGGAAACTCCACCGCGTACATAGTAGTTAAAGTAGTTTTCGGTATCGACAGAGAGTATGTCCATATCCGATTCCGGTCTCTTTAACAACCAATCGTTATTATAACCCGTAGTTATAATTTAAAAGTCATAGTTTATACTTCAAAATAAAGTATCATTTCAAATTCAAATCTTTATCAAAATAAAGATTAAATTAATTCCAAACCAATTCAAAAACATCATATCCTTCCAGAACTTCTTGTCAAATCATTTCAATATATCAAAACATCATATCTTTACAAAACTTCATTTCCAATCATTTCAATATATCAAAACATCGTATCTTTACAAAACTTCATTTCCAATCATTTTAATATATCAAAATATCATATCTTTACAAAACTTCATTTCCAATCATTTTAATATATCGAAATATCGTATCTTTCAAAACCAAATTTCAAATCATTTTAATATATCGAAATATCATATCTTTTTGAAACCACATTTCCAATCATTTTAATATATCAAAATATCATATCTTTTTTAAACCACGTTTCAAATCATTTTAATATATCAAAATATAATATCTTTTCGAAACTTCCTTTCCAATCATTTTAATATATCAAAATATCATATCATTTCAAAACTTCCTTTCCAATCATTTTAATATATCAAAATATCATATGTTTACAAAACCGCATTCATTTCAAATCATTTTAATATATCAAAATGTCATATCTTTTCAAAACTTCATTTCATATCATTCCATTTCATTCAATTTAAAATACCATTTCAATTCACATTTCAAAACAGTTTATATTTCAAAAGTCATTTTAAACCATTAAAAATGAAGTTATTATATTTAATAATTAAATTATTAAATTTTTAAAATTTTCAACTTTCAAAGTTCATTTATTCACTTAAGTTCATCAAAACAGTGAAAATTCACTTTTCGCAGCATTTAGAAAACGCTACGGAAAGTTACATTCAAAACAGTTCAATTTAACAAAACACACCATTTTAAAAATGCTGTAATAGTGTTTACTTAAATTTCAAATAAACTTAGTTAAATTCAACAATTATAGCACTTACATAAATTGCTATAATAGCCTTTAATTCAATTTAGCTTTTTAGTTCACTATCATCAACTACAGCATTTACAAATGCTGTAATATTATTTACATTACAATTCATAGCATTTCAAAAATGCAGTTAATTAACTTCAAATACTCAATAAAATTTCACAACCAATTATATTTTTATTTAAAACATTTTTAACTTATAAATCGTACATTTTCACATTTATAAACATCATTTAATTTTCCTTAAGTTCATGATTTTATAAAGTTAAATTTCCATTCAAAAATCAAGATTTAATAAAATTTCACTTATTAAATTTCAACATTCATTGTTAAACTCATTGAATTAAATTTAAAATTTACGCTTAAGTTTAAAATTTCGAAATATAACTTAATTTCAATTTTATTTACTTTACTTAAAGTTCACTTTTAAGCAAAATTCACAAATTCCCATTTTGGTTATATTTCAAAATTTCAACTTAAATAATCATTCGTTTCACATTTTAACTTTATTCAAAAACCATTAATATATTATAAAATCACTTTAAATTCATTTTAAATTCAAGTTATCATAAATTTATCATATTTTCATATTTAATTTAATTTCCAATTATAATTAAATCTAAATTTCCAAAATAACTTACATTCGGATTTTCTAACTTTTCCATAATTTATTTAACTTATAAATTTCCAGAAAATCAATAATACTTTACAAAAATCATTTTTAATTATGTTTCAAATCAAAATATTATAATATTTACATTTTCAACATATTTTTAAAAATTTTAGAAAAATATATTTTAACTGCGGGTCGGTATATAATTTTCTAGCCTAGGTAAAGTGATACGGGTAATATATCATTTGAACCCGTAATTTACAAAGAAAATCCGGGTTTCATCATTTCAAACCCGCAGTCCCAAGTAAATGAAAATAATTGAAAATCATTCAGGCCTATCATTTCAGCCCATAACGACTTTTCCTTATTCTAAAGTCCGTTTGGTTATGTATCATTTCAAACCATAGTGATTCTAATCTAAAGGGAACATGCAGTGTGATAAACTGATATAAATAATAGAACAGCTTAATATAATAGTAACATATGATATAACATGTGTTTAAGCATGGGTGAAAAACATATGATCTAATATAGCAGATATAATATGGTGATGCATTTTACAGATTCACGGGTGATCGATTTACTAGTTATGTAAGTACAAAACTGTCTGGTGAGAATAACTCACTTGTATAAGCTGGAGATAACGATCAAAAGAACAAACTGAGATCTTCCTAGGCACAAAAGCACGACACAAATTCGATTTTGTGAGAGCCAAAAATTAATTTCCTTGAACACATTCAAACAAGACAACACAAACAACATAAGATTTCAACTAAAAAAATACGATTAAACAATGTTAGAGATGAATGCATAAATCATCTCCAAAGTCTTTGCACTTGCCATCTACCACTAATGCTTCAGATATAGCTCAGAAAGGCATAGCTAAAGCAAGGACAAGGATCTAGTTTGGGTTCATAAGAGGTCGGCCAGACATGTATGGGATGGAGCAAAAGTGATGATGCATGAGATATGTGCAAGGATTACAACTACAAGGTAAAATATCACGAATTCAAGGCAACATTGGCTCGGCCCAAGCATGACCAGGCAAGACAATCTCTGTAGTGGGCTGGAGGATGGTGTGATAGAGGGTTTCAGGTCGTCCATGGATGGTGGAGGTAGAGTTGGTGGCGGCCAAAGGAAGGTTGAATGTGATGAAGGCATAGGTGTTGGCTATGGTGCATATAGGTGAAGTTTCTATAGATTTAGGTGGAGTTCTGTAATGATCCGTATTTTTACGGATCGAAGAATCGTAGAACTATTGTCATTAGGTTGATAGTGTTGTTAAGTCGTTTAGAATTTAAGTTGTTTGGAGCTTAAGTCAACCAGAGATGAGTCGTCCAGGGTAGGGTCGAGTTGTAGCATGAGTCGGTGGAGCGACTTAGAGGATGGAGCGACTTAAGGAAGGTGATCGACTTAAAGAGTAAGCAACTTAAGAGATTGGCTGGTTTAAAATAGTGAACGACCTATAGGAGTGAGCGACTTAGGGGTTTGGCCGACCTAAGGAAACTAACGACTTAAGGGTTAACGGCTTAAGTTAGTAAGCGACTTAAGGAATTCTCGTGTTGAGGCTTAGGTCGTGTGTTGGATTAGGTCGTGAACGAGTTAAGGTTAGGTCGGCTATGCCATGTTATAGTTAGGTCGTTCGAGCGACTTAAGGCAATAGTTTAAGTCGTTGGGTCGGCTATGTAGTTAGGTCGCTAGGTCGTCTCTTGTGTTAGGTCGGCAGTGTAGATAGGTCGGTGAAGCGACTTAAGGTAGTTAGCGGCTTAGGTCGTGGACGAGATAAGGCTTAAGTCGTAGGTTGCTAAGCCATGTGTGTAGTTAGGTCGTTGAGCCGTGGAAAGTCTTAGGTCGGGGGCACTGCTAAATCGTAGGTCGTGGAGCTGTTAAGTCGTGAGTCGGTAGATTGTTGAGTCGTCCAAACGACTTAGGACTTAGGAAGGAACGCGGCTTGCATGTTAGGTCGCGTGTGTGTTGAGTCGTGTGTGTTAAGTCGCGCGCATGTGTTAAGTCGCGCATAGGCTTGAGTCGTAAGTCGTGCGGCCTTGATGAGTCGTGACCGACTTAAGGGGGGCGAACGACTCAAGGATTTCCAGCCTATAAATAGAAGTGCCTATCTTCATTTTTGGGATCCGGATTTTGAAGCGACGAAGTGCTGCTATTTTGAGGCCTCGACTACAACACTTCTTCACTTCTTTTCTCCACTTTAATCTGGTGCTTCCATCCATCTAGATCGAAGATCAAATCGAAGATCCAAGAGCTTAGATTGAAGATCTCCATCCATCGAAGAGAGATTTCATCGTTTGAATCAGAATTTTGGCGGATCAAGCTAGATCCTTCGCTGTCCGGATCTGGAGTTTTTTGCTTTTGAGGTGTTTAGGTGATTCGATGAGTGGTGGTTATCTCTCACACGGACCCAAAGGAGTATATTGGATCGGTGGCTTGTTTGTGTGTTAAAGATAGTGATTTCATGCATTTTCCTTAAGTCTGCATGTATATCCATCGTTCATAAAGTTTTGATATCCACTTTACTACATGTTAACCTATGCTAGTTCATTCGTTAAGACATTACTTAGAATTCATGCTTGTTAGATTTGGACTCTTTATTTACGAAATTGCCATTATTGTTATAACTGTTTATTTAGATCTTATTTGAATGATTGATTACTTGGATTAATGATTGATTTGATTGATTGTTAGAAGTTAGTTGATTGATGATTTGATTTGGACAAGTTGGTCTAAGATGATTCAAAAGCTAAGTGAAAAGGCTCTTGAATAAGGAAAGCTGCTCGCGGCATATGAAGCGGATGATAAAGCTCATATGGACAGATTTGATGATGATGTTGAGATGGGACTTTGCTATGATGCGATGAGGCAAATCATGATGTTGAGATGGGACTTTGCTATGATGCGATGAAGCGAAGCTTGATGTGAGATAGCCTTGGTTTAATCCAGACGGGATCATCTCAAGCATGTTGATAACTCGGTGATATGGTTCGAGTTTGTTGATAATGGTTGGCTCGAGAGGCGCTTGAGCTAGTATGAGAACAGTCGTCGAGGAGGATGACTAAAAGGCTGAGATCTCATCGTTGTTGAAGGTTCTAGCAGACTCAAAGCAAGAGTACGCTGGGAAGATTCGATATTCCCAAGACGAATAGTTGATGGTCTAGTACTCTGGGCAGATTCGATAGTCCTAGGCACGGGTCACGATGACGTGCGGAGTTATGTCTAGAACCAGGGTTACCATTAGCCCTTGACGGACGGATGAAATAATGAGCCGATCATTCAATTAACGGTGATATCGAGGCAATGATAACAGTGATAGCCAGACTCATGGATGTTTGGTTGTATCATCATTCGGTCTCAAGAGTGATGTTTTGTGGGTGCTTATCTGATCTTGGTTTAGGCCTTGGGGGTTTGTAATTGGAAAACATTGACCTTGACTCGAGTGATAATTGCTTTACTTTAATTGTCTGCTTTGCTATGTTTGTTTCTGCTTAGTGTGTCTGGGGGCTATCACTGTAGAAAGAGGTGGAGTGGGATGGTTGGTTTCCTATTCCTTTTTACCCCTTTATGCTCTTTTGGTATGTTTGATAGTTGTTTTACCGCTCACTAAGACTTTTGTTTGACTCAAGGTTTTATGTTCAACCCTTATTACCTTGGGTTGTTTATCCATTTTGGGATGGGCAGACTAGGTAGCTGGTGACAGGTGCTGTTCTTAGTGATCAACGCTGTTGATGACGAAGACGAGCTGGAGGCTTTTGCATATTGTTTTCTTACTATATGTACTGGATGTTCCGCTGTTTGTATCTACTCTGAGTGATATGTAGTGAGGCTTGCTGTATTGACTTTTCAGATTGTTGTACCAAACTATTATGAGTTTATATGATGAGATTCTGTTCTATGGAGCTTCACTATGTATACTTTTCTATTGTATTTTATCCATGCGCTGTGAGTAATACGATATACTATTCTGTGATTAGCTTACCTTGATGATCGTCCATGGCGGTCTGGCACACTTTTCAGCGCACTATTCCCTTGTTTAGTGCAGGAGTTATGGGCGGTCGTCACATTTGGTATCAGAGCTTTGGTTAATCGATTTTAGCCAACGCTCGTTGACGTAACTGCGTAAGAGAGACGTAATTGTAATTTTTATGGATGATTACTATATATAATATAGTAGCTTAGAAGGATTTGAAGTCCTTATGCAGTTGTTTCTCAAGGTATATTAATCATTTTCTTATAGATATTAGGAATGAGTCGAAGAGGGAGACCAGCTGCTAGGGAAGGCCGTGCTGTTGAGGGGGCTGATGATTATGCTTCTATGTTCGAGGCCATGATGACTTCGATCATGAGAAGGATGCCAGCTCCAGGGCCATCAGTAGATGTTGGAGTTCAGGTGTAACGATAGCGATTTTTCGTTGCCGAAAAACCGAAATGTCAGGGTTTAAGAAGAAGAAAGAGAGAGAAGAAGAGATAAAAAGATAGAAAATGGAGGGAAAAAAATATAGAACTGAAAGAGATAACATAGAAAATAGAACGGAACAGAAAACAGCAGAACAACATCAGAATCTCACAATCGCAGCGGAACAACATATAATAGATAAATGAATAATCTTTAAACAAAGAACTATATCAGTTATTACATTACATCACATTACATTTCATTACATCAGAGTGTACAACAACAAACAACAACAAACAGCGGAAAAGAAATACTATATACTAGTAATACGCCATGCCATCTAGCTTGCCTCCAGCAACTCCTGAATATCCAGAATATCCTGATAAACCTAACTCTTAACTGCCCGTGTGGAAATTGGTGGGCACCCAGAGTTTAGGAAGGAAAACAATAAACTCCGAGTCAGTCATGTGACTGGTGTGGGAACTCAAAACAGTTTATTTATCTTAAAAATCAAAATAGAGGAATATTTTTAAAGTCAATTCGCAATGCTTTTAAAAATGAGACTACCATAAGGCCTCCCGCACACACACACAATGCAAACGCAGAATCGGAGGAGATTTCTCCTTATGATAGTCAAAGATGCTTGATACGCATTAAAAAGAACATTTGATATTATTACTAGTGCATAGTGTATGAAAAATTCATTTCGAAAGTAGAATATAAATCTTAGCCAACATAGACATTTCGAACTATGCCTACTATAGCTACCATCTAAACAGTGGTGACCACCATAAGTAAATGGCAGGTTCTATAACTAATACCGTACAAGGTTTCGTATTGGGAATTGGATTTCCAACGAATGATCAGGCCAAGGAACTTCCCATTGCCACATGAGCATGCCTCTGGAAGGACATCCCCGAGAACCAAACCGGATCTCTGCCAACACAAGGCCGGGTTACCCCTAACTGAGTAACAACTGACCGAATATGCCATCCCCCGGTCCTTTGGGACCTTTCACCGAGCGCTCGTAATCAATTCACACAATCATAAAATGTTTTCAACATGAGTAAGTATCTGGGCTCCATACCATGATACCACCCTTTTCCAGAAGGAAATGCACATATCCTAAAGGGCGCTACCCCTCATAACCTTGCCGCATCTTTCCTGTTTTGACCATTCCCGAGGTGTGAGGCTCAACGAAGTCACGTCCACAAAAACACACTTTATACAAAAGCCGTGCTTTGGGTCAACAAATGATCATAGAAATGATCACCAAGATAGACGATCAAATAAATGATCCTATCACAAATAATCAACACAATGATCATTTCACAGCAACACTCAACATGTCACATTACCAAATTGGGAATATATCGCTGATAACATTCAACTACATAACCTCTGAGCTCGTACGTCTCAGAGAAGGGTGTTAAGCTAAAAGAATAATATCTTCGCCACCAACAGAAATATATTTGAAATAAATCTGCTTTATATCTCAATTTGTAATGTCAGACATACAATCCATACAAGTCTGTTCCGGGATCGAACAGAACCGAAGGCACTTACAAAGAAGTCCTTGCAATCCGTATATTCACAATCCTGATCGGATTTCCCATCACTTAGGGAATCTCTAAAACAGGAGCTACCCAGTGCAGAGACAATCGATAGGTCATCCTATCGCTTTCGCAAATACCCGGTCTTCAACACCGGTCTTCAATGTTATTCATTACGTCGTATCACTATTCGGAATGGGTAATCCGAATAACGAGCGCAATAATTTCAAAATAAGTGTGCATTCAAATTCAAGCAAATCACAACAAATACATTTCAAAGGTAAATATTGATAGTCGGTTATTAAACTATCAATGGATATGCACAACATCACCAGATTCCAAATAATTTTCCAAATTATTTATTTCCCAAAAAAATCTTTACTAGATATATAATTTCAATACCTCAAAAATAAATCAATATTTATTTTTAAAAGAATTCCACTTCCTTCTATAAATTCCATAGTGAATTTATATTCCAAAATATCTATGAATATACGACTTCAATTATTCACTTCAATTTATCTTCAAAAAGATAAATTCTCCAAATATTCACTTTATATTGGAAAACATTTCCATACTTACTTATTAAGTAATTCTCAATCCATTTATTTTCAACACTTGGAAAATATTCAAATATGCTTAAATCGAGATTAAGTATATATTTCATTCTTTAAGGAAATCATTCACTTAAACATATTTATTTGGGCCAAAACGAATGTTGCGTAAAACATCGTTACGACAACCCAAAATCACTAGTATAGGGATTCGAAATTAAAATAGATATATAAATCCCAATACTATACAAAACATTTCCTTTCGGAAATCATTTACTATAACAACAGTGTTATAGTCCACCATTTCCTTCTATTTCTCGAAAACGTCTATTTCAACAATAAATGTTGAAATCTATGGTTTCGAATCTCAACGCATTTTAAAACATCGTTAGATCGTTTTAATTCTGTTTAAATATCACATCCTAAACATTTCCTTTAACACATTATTCACTATTCAAAAACGTGAATATACTTGTTAACAAATTTCATCCTTTTATTCATTTTATTTCAAAGGATTATTCACAGTCAAAAACATGAATATAACTCCATTAATAGGTTTCAACAATTTACTTATCAAAATAAGTCGTTTGCAAATTTATAAACCAATGTTTATAAATTCCTTTATTAACCTATATTCAATTCATAACCCAATTATAAACCAAAAGTTCACATTATAAGTTAAACACTTATAATTTATTTGTTTACAAGATCGTTCCTTTAAACTTCATAATTATAAATCTTATAACTTATAAGATTCAATTATTTATCCAAAACCATTCTTTTAATAACTTTGCAAATTTTATAAACCTACTGCTTATAAAATTCCTTTCATAACTTCACCGTTTATAATTTTATAAATTTCGTTCATTTATGAAATCCATTCATAATTCATTCTAACACTTATAAAAACTCGTTTTTATAATTCAAATATTTTAATTTATAAATATCAATTTATAAATCTTATAACTTATATAAGTCAATTTATATTATTCTTTTAAAACATCTTTACTCCTTTATAATTTCATCATTTTGATTTATAAAACAATCAAATTTATAAATCCTATATTTAAACTTTTATAATAAATTCAAAAATCCCGATTAAACTATTTTATAAAATCATTAGCCTCATATTTTCAAAAATCAACTTTTAACTATATTTCTCAAAATCCATAATTTTTATAACATTAAAATTTATATCGTTTATTTATTTAAAATGAATCAATTTCCAAACATATAGTATATTTCCAAAAATCACTTTAAAAATCATTTTAAAATTCCAAAACTTGGTCCAATGATGCTACATACCAAATAGTCAATCACGACAACAACGACATCATATATCGATATGATAATCCATCAAATATCAAAATATCTGAAATCAAATAAAAACTGTTGAGGAATCCAGTTGGATCCCTCCAACCTGTTTTCCTGCATCCACAAACATTAGCACAATACCAATTCCGCTCCAGTACGGAATTATCGCGGTATATGGGATTTAAAGTATTATCCGCTTAATAGACGGCGCAATAGGGTCTCATCCGCTATACAAATGCGGGAAATCAACAACTCCAATATATACATATGCCAATATATATATTGCTATCATATATAGTACCAATTTTACTGTTTATGAAATATTCGCGGTATATGTTTTTAATAAATAACATCCGCTTACTAACGGCGCATAATGTCTATTTTAACAATCAATAGATAACAATCATCATTCAAACATGCATTCAAATATTTTAAATCTAACTATTTAAAATAAAATCGAAACTGATTCGATTGAGTGAGAAGTTCTCACCTTGATTTCAATTTCGCTTTAGCGATTTATTTCGAATAAAATTAAACAGACGTTTAATTTTACCCGAAATTCTCACTAACTCCAAACGACTCCAATCCAATTCCATCGCGTAGTGCTCGTCCATACGATTCCAACGCAACTGGTTTCGCGCGTTTTCGACCTCGTATGAAAAAGATATGCATTTATGAAGTTTACACGATTTAATTTATATAATTTACAACAAATTAATTTTTTTTAAACCCTACATCCTCAATCTGGCCGTTTATTCCTTTTCCCCTGCATCTCAGCCGCATACACTTTCTTCCTCTCCCCTCTCGCGTTTCCCCCAGACCATTCGAAACCCACGGCCGCCTCTAGGGTTAATTATCACGGCAACATCGTTCATCTACATGCCGATCAGGAAGCACCATCGAGAAGCTCGTCACGCGCTCCACCGTCGGCATAAAGGGCTTCGAGCTCGGCCCTCCCTAGCGCCCTCGAAATACGTGGGAACGGCAGGCCTTTGTGGCACGATTCCCATCAATCCACTCGCCTAAATACGATCACAGCCGTATAGAATGAAAGCTCTCGTGATCCTCTACGCTTTACTAGTTGAAAGATTTCGATAATATGGTGTGGATTGAAAGAAATTAATGGAAGAACAATACAAATTTTCGGCCATAGGTTTGAGGGTGGCGGCTGAAGATGAAATTAGGGTTAGGTTAATTTTTTTTTTTATTTTCTTGTGAATGTGGGCTATTTATAGAAAAACGAACGAAACAATATTCATTCCGGAAATTCCGAACTCCGATTTACGCACCGTAACCAGCGTTTCTAGGGTTTACCCCGCGTTCCGGACACAATGGAAAAGGTTTTGAAAGCTAATTCGGACATCTGTGCGAGTTATGGCAATAAACGTTCAATTTAAATTAAACCGATTTAAACGATTTTCTAGGCGTTTTAATTTGCACCGGACAAACGGTAAATCCAATCGACACGAAATTTGAAACCTTAAAATAATATCACATTACGGATCCGATGAAACTGGTTTCGTCGAAATCCGAGACTTTTTAAAAAATGGCTATTTTAACTCGCCAAATTAATATTAAAAACAATTCGATGCGTTTCGAGCTGCCACGATCAAACGATAACTCCGATTGCTACGAAAATTGAAATCCCGTAATAACTAACTATTACGGATCCAATGGAACTGGTCTCGTCCAATTCTGAGACTGTTCAAAAATTGGCTATTTTCACTAGTCGATTTAATATTAAAATATTCAATTTTCACAAATAAACTTTTAATTCGATTTTAAAAGTTCTAAAACATCTTTCTAACTTCAACATGATAAAATAAAATTTTAAAAATCATTTTCAATCATATTTAACTCAATTTTCAATTATTTCCATAATTTAACATATTAAATTATCGATTTAATTATTCAATTAAATCCAATTATTCGAAATAAAATTTATTCGACTTATAAATTCACTTATTAATATTTAAAATTAATTAAATATTCAAATTTTAATTACTTAAAATCCTGGGTCGCTACAATCTTCCCCCTTAAAAGAATTTCGTCCTCGAAATTATCAAGTAAGAAATATTACAGAATCTATTAACTTTCCCAAAATTCATAATTAAATTTCTTACAATAACTTTACTAAGTTTTCAAATCATACTTAGTTATCTTTTCAAAAACAAACTATATCATTTAACTTTCAATTCCAAATCAAAGTTAAAGTTTTCAAAATTTTCCAATTTTCTCAAATTTTTCCAACGCCTTAAATTTCCGGAAAAATTCGCCATAGTCTCCTTTGTGCGGCTCGATCCAAAAAAAATGACAGTATATATATCACAAATATACATCTCATCAAGTAATGAGGCATCCCGAAGGGAAAAAATTGTAAAAGTACGATATTTAATCCGAGATATGTACCTTATATTTTATTAGCAAGCATATACGGCTAATATAGCGCGAAAGCGAGCTCCAAATGCGAAGCAAACGCGATCCGCACCTACTAAATACTCAACAAACAACATGAGAAACATGCATGTAGACAATAGTACCAATATACAACATATAGCAACATAATAACTATATATGCCAACATAGCAAATGCAATAAAAGCAATATATTCAACCATCAACCAACTAGCATTCATAACCAATAAATATTCATTCATATTCTCATTAATATTCAATGAAATGGTTTTCAATTTAATCACATTTGATTCATTAACAGTGGATGATTTACTAACATTCATTTTCAATTAGTTTATATTCACTAATTCATATTCAAGTTGGTTCACTTCCAATTCAAATTCAATTCTATGTAAAATTCACTTAACTTCCAATTGAATTTCAATTACTTTAGCTTCCAATTTCATTAACGCAATTTCATTAACATTTAATGAATTATATACAATCAACTTACTTTTGCTTATATTCATTCATTTTGGTTTACAACTCGTATTCATAAATATATTCATATAGTTTCACTTCTCATATATATAAGTTTATTTCACAATTGTAAATCACTTTAATTATAATCCAATTCTTATAATTCATTTGCTTATGCAATTATTCTTTTATTTAGATTATTCAAACAACTAAACAATCAACTTATATACACTTTAATAATTCTGAAATATTATTTCTTTATATATAAAATATAATCAAGGTAAAATTATTTCATTTACCCAATTTTAAAACAATACCGTATCGAATTGTTCTATTCAAGTGTTTAGAAACCCCTTCGATTCAGTTTCGAGGCTGCGCCGACGAAGGTTCATATACCACTCAACAAACCAATCATCACCATATAAAACAATTTTATATTCACTAACAAATACGCTCTCATAGATATTATTACACTCAAACTCATTCTAGAGCACTACTGACTCTATCTCTAATGAGTAATACCCAACAGAACCATGGTTGTCGCTTAACCATATGCTCTGATACCAAATGTAACGATAGCGATTTTTCGTTGCCGAAAAACCGAAATGTCAGGGTTTAAGAAGAAGAAAGAGAGAGAAGAAGAGATAAAAAGATAGAAAATGGAGGGAAAAAAATATAGAACTGAAAGAGATAACATAGAAAATAGAACGGAACAGAAAACAGCAGAACAACATCAGAATCTCACAATCGCAGCGGAACAACATATAATAGATAAATGAATAATCTTTAAACAAAGAACTATATCAGTTATTACATTACATCACATTACATTTCATTACATCAGAGTGTACAACAACAAACAACAACAAACAGCGGAAAAGAAATACTATATACTAGTAATACGCCATGCCATCTAGCTTGCCTCCAGCAACTCCTGAATATCCAGAATATCCTGATAAACCTAACTCTTAACTGCCCGTGTGGAAATTGGTGGGCACCCAGAGTTTAGGAAGGAAAACAATAAACTCCGAGTCAGTCATGTGACTGGTGTGGGAACTCAAAACAGTTTATTTATCTTAAAAATCAAAATAGAGGAATATTTTTAAAGTCAATTCGCAATGCTTTTAAAAATGAGACTACCATAAGGCCTCCCGCACACACACACAATGCAAACGCAGAATCGGAGGAGATTTCTCCTTATGATAGTCAAAGATGCTTGATACGCATTAAAAAGAACATTTGATATTATTACTAGTGCATAGTGTAGGAAAAATTCATTTCGAAAGTAGAATATAAATCTTAGCCAACATAGACATTTCGAACTATGCCTACTATAGCTACCATCTAAACAGTGGTGACCACCATAAGTAAATGGCAGGTTCTACAACTAATACCGTACAAGGTTTCGTATTGGGAATTGGATTTCCAACGAATGATCAGGCCAAGGAACTTCCCATTGCCACATGAGCATGCCTCTGGAAGGACATCCCCGAGAACCAAACCGGATCTCTGCCAACACAAGGCCGGGTTACCCCTAACTGAGTAACAACTGACCGAATATGCCATCCCCCGGTCCTTTGGGACCTTTCACCGAGCGCTCGTAATCAATTCACACAATCATAAAGTGTTTTCAACATGAGTAAGTATCTGGGCTCCATACCATGATACCACCCTTTTCCAGAAGGAAATGCACATATCCTAAAGGGCGCTACCCCTCATAACCTTGCCGCATCTTTCCTGTTTTGACCATTCCCGAGGTGTGAGGCTCGACGAAGTCACGTCCACAAAAATACACTTTATACAAAAGCCGTGCTTTGGGTCAACAAATGATCATATAAATGATCACCAAGATAGACGATCAAATAAATGATCCTATCACAAATAATCAACACAATGATCATTTCACAGCAACACTCAGCATGTCACATTACCAAATTGGGAATATATCGCTGATAACATTCAACTACATAACCTCTGAGCTCGTACGTCTCAGAGAAGGGTGTTAAGCTAAAAGAATAAATTCTTCGCCACCAACAGAAATATATTTGAAAGAAATCTGCTTTATATCTCAATTTGTAATGTCAGACATACAATCCATACAAGTCTGTTCCGGGATCGAACACAACCGAAGGCACTTACAAAGAAGTCCTTGCAATCCGTATATTCACAATCCTGATCGGATTTCCCATCACTTAGGGAATCTCTATACCAGGAGCTACCCAGTGCAGAGACAATCGATAGGTCATCCTATAGCTTTCGCAAATACCCGGTCTTCAACACCGGTCTTCAATGCTATTCATTACGTCGTATCACTATTCGGAATGGGTAATCCGAATAACGAGCGCAATAATTTCAAAATAAGTGTGCATTCAAATTCAAGCAAATCACAACAAATACCTTTCAAAGGTAAATATTGATAGTCGGTTATTGAACTATCAATGGATATGCACAACATCACCAGATTCCAAATAATTTTCCAAATTATTTATTTCCCAAAAATATCTTTGCTAGATATATAATTTCAATACCTCAAAAATAAATCAATATTTATTTTTAAAAGAATTCCACTTCCTTCTATAAATTCCATAGTGAATTTATATTCCAAAATATCTATGAATATACGACTTCAATTATTCACTTCAATTTATCTTCAAAAAGATAAATTCTCCAAATATTCACTTTATATTGGAAAACATTTCCATACTTACTTATTAAGTAATTCTCAATCCATTTATTTTCAACACTTGGAAAATATTCAAATATACTTAAATCGAGATTAAGTATATATTTCATTCTTTAAGGAAATCATTCACTTAAACGTATTTATTTGGGCTAAAACGAATGTTGCGTAAAACATCATTACGACAACCCAAAATCACTAGTATAGGGAATCGAAATTAAAATAGATATATAAATCCCAATACTATACAAAACATTTCCTTTCGGAAATCATTTACTATAACAACAATGTTATAGTCCACCATTTCCTTCTATTTCTCGAAAACGTCTATTTCAACAATAAATGTTGAAATCTATGGTTTCGAATCTCAACGCATTTTAAAACATCGTTAGATCGTTTTAATTCTGTTTAAAATATCACATCCTAAACATTTTCTTTAACACATTATTCACTATTCAAAAACGTGAATATACTTGTTAACAAATTTCATCCTTTTATTCATTTTATTTCAAAGGATTATTCACAGTCAAAAACGTGAATATAACTCCATTAATAGGTTTCAACAATTTACTTATCAAAATAAGTCGTTTGCGAATTTATAAAACAATGTTAATAAATTCCTTTATTAACCTATATTCAATTCATAACCCAATTATAAACCAAAAGTTCACATTATAAGTTAAACACTTATAATTTATTTGTTTACAAGATCGTTCCTTTAAACTTCATAATTATAAATCTTATAACTTATAAGATTCAATTATTTATCCAAAACCATTCTTTTAATAACTTTGCAAATTTTATAAACCTACTGCTTATAAAATTCCTTTCATAACTTCACCGTTTATAATTTTATAAATTTCGTTCATTTATGAAATCCATTCATAATTCATTCTAACACTTATAAAAACTCGTTTTTATAATTCAAATATTTTAATTTATAAATATCAATTTATAAATCTTATAACTTATATAAGTCAATTTATATTATTCTTTTAAAACATCTTTACTCCTTTATAATTTCATCATTTTGATTTATAAAACAATCAAATTTATAAATCCTATATTTAAACTTTTATAATAAATTCAAAAATCCCGATTAAACTATTTTATAAAATCATTAGCCTCATATTTTCAAAAATCAACTTTTAACTATATTTCTCAAAATCCATAATTTTTATAACATTAAAATTTATATCGTTTATTTATTTAAAATGAATCAATTTCCAAACATATAGTATATTTTCAAAAATCACTTTAAAAATCATTTTAAAATTCCAAAACTTGGTCCAATGATGCTACATACCAAATAGTCAATCACGACAACAACGACATCATATATCGATATGATAATCCATCAAATATCAAAATATCTGAAATCAAATAAAAACTGTTGAGGAATCCAGTTGGATCCCTCCAACCTGTTTTCCTGCATCCACAAGCATTAGCACAATACCAATTCCGCTCCAGTACGGAATTATCGCGGTATATGGGATTTAAAATATTATCCGCTTAATAGATGGCGCAATAGGGTCTCATCCGCTATACAAATGCGGGAATTCAACAGCTCCAATATATACATATGCCAATATATATATATTGCTATCATATATAATACCAATTTCACTGTTTATGAAATATTCGCGGTATATGTTTTTAATAAATAACATCCGCTTACTAACGGCGCATAATGTCTATTTTAACAATCAATAGATAACAATCATCATTCAAACATGCATTCAAATATTTTAAATCTAACTATTTAAAATAAAATCGAAACTGATTCGATTGAGTGAGAAGTTCTCACCTTGATTTCAATTTCGCTTTAGCGATTTATTTCGAATAAAATTAAACGGACGTTTAATTTTACCCGAAATTCTCACTAACTCCAAACGACTCCAATCCAATTCCATCGCGTAGTGCTCGTCCATACGATTCCAACGCAACTGGTTTCGCGCGTTTTCGACCTCGTATGAAAAAGATATGCATTTATGAAGTTTACACGATTTAATTTATATAATTTACAACAAATTAAATTTTTTTAAACCCTACATCCTCAATCTGGCCGTTTATTCCTTTGCCCCTGCATCTCAGCCGCATACACTTTCTTCCTCTCCCCTCTCGCGTTTCCCCCAGACCATTCGAAACCCACGGCCGCCTCTAGGGTTAAATATCACGGCAACATCGTTCATCTACATGCCGATCAGGAAGCACCATCGAGAAGCTCGTCACGCGCTCCACCTTCGGCATAAAGGGCTTCGAGCTCGGCCCTCCCTAGCGCCCTCGAAATACGTGCGAACGGCAGGCCTTTGTGGCACGATTCCCATCAATCCACTCGCCTAAATACGATCACAGCCGTATAGAATGAAAGCTCTCGTGATCCTCTATGCTTTACTAGTTGAAAGATTTCGATAATATTGTGTGGATTGAAAGAAATTAATGGAAGAACAATACAAATTTTCGGCCATAGGTTTGAGGGTGGCGGCTGAAGATGAAATTAGGGTTAGGTTAAATTTTTTTTTTTTTCTTGTGAATGTGGGCTATTTATAGAAAAACGAACGAAACACTATTCATTCCGGAAATTCCGAACTCCGATTTATGCACCGTAACCAGCGTTTCTAGGGTTTACCCCGCGTTTCGGACACAATGGAACAGGTTTTGAAAGCTAATTCGGACATCTGTGCGAGTTATGGCAATAAACGTTCAATTTAAATTAAACCGATTTAAACGATTTTCTAGGCGTTTTAATTTGCACCGGACAAACGGTAAATCCAATCGACACGAAATTTGAAACCTTATAATAATATCACATTACGGATCCGATGAAACTGGTTTCGTCGAAATCCGAGACTTTTTGAAAAATGGCTATTTTAACTCGCCAAATTAATATTAAAAACAATTCGATGCGTTTCGAGCTGCCACGATCAAACGATAACTCCGATTGCTACGAAAATTGAAATCCCGTAATAACTAACTATTACGGATCCAATGGAATTGGTCTCGTCCAATTCTGAGACTGTTCAAAAATTGGCTATTTTCACTAGTCGATTTAATATTAAAATATTCAATTTTCACAAATAAACTTTTAATTCGATTTTAAAAGTTCTAAAACATCTTTCTAACTTCAACATGATAAAATAAAATTTTACAAATCATTTTCAATCATATTTAACTCAATTTTCAATTATTTCCATAATTTAACATATTAAATTATCGATTTAATTATTCAATTAAATCCAATTATTCAAAATAAAATTTATTCGACTTATAAATTCACTTATTAATATTTAAAATTAATTAAATATTCAAATTTTAATTACTTAAAATCCTGGGTCGTTACAATCTTCCCCCTTAAAAGAATTTCGTCCTCGAAATTATCAAGTAAGAAATATTACAGAATCTATTAACTTTCCCAAAATTCATAATTAAATTTCTTACAATAACTTTACTAAGTTTTCAAATCATACTTAGTTATCTTTTCAAAAACAAACTATATCATTTAACTTTCAATTCCAAATCAAAGTTAAAGTTTTCAAAATTTTCCAATTTTCTCAAATTTTTCCAACGCCTTAAATTTCCGGAAAAATTCGCCATAGTCTCCTTTGTGCGGCTCGATCCAAAAAAAATGACAGTATATATATCACAAATATACATCTCATCAAGTAATGAGGCATCCCGAAGGGAAAAAATTGTAAAAGTATGATATTTAATCCGAGATATGTACCTTATATTTTATTAGCAAGCATATACGGCTAATATAGCGCGAAAGCGAGCTCCAAATGCGAAGCAAACGCGATCCGCACCTACTAAATACTCAACAAACAACATGAGAAACATGCATATAGACAATAGTACCAATATACAACATATAGCAACATAATAACTATATATGCCAACATAGCAAATGCAATAAAAGCAATATATTCAACCATCAACCAACTAGCATTCATAACCAATAAATATTCATTCATATTCTCATTAATATTCAATGAAATGGTTTTCAATTTAATCACATTTGATTCATTAACAGTGGATGATTTACTAACATTCATTTTCAATTAGTTTATATTCACTAATTCATATTCAAGTTGGTTCACTTCCAATTCAAATTCAATTCTATGTAAAATTCACTTAACTTCCAATTGAATTTCAATTACTTTAGCTTCCAATTTCATTAACTCAATTTCATTAACATTTAATGAATTATATACAATCAACTTACTTTTGCTTATATTCATTCATTTTGGTTTACAACTCATATTCGTAAATATATTCATATAGTTTCACTTCTCATATATATAAGTTTATTTCACATTGTAAATCACTTTAATTATAATCCAATTCTTATAATTCATTTGCTTATGCAATTATTCTTTTATTTAGATTATTCAAACAACTAAACAATCAACTTATATACACTTTAATAATTCTGAAATATTATTTCTTTATATATAAAATATAATCAAGGTAAAATTATTTCATTTACCCAATTTTAAAACAATACCGTATCGAATTGTTCTATTCAAGTGTTTAGAAACCCCTTCGATTCAGTTTCGAGGCTGCGCCGACGAAGGTTCATATACCACTCAACAAACCAATCATCACCATATAAAACAATTTTATATTCACTAACAAATACGCTCTCATAGATATTATTACACTCAAACTCATTCTAGAGCACTACTGACTCTATCTCTAATGAGTAATACCCAACAGAACCATGGTTGTCGCTTAACCATATGCTCTGATACCAAATGTAACGATAGCGATTTTTCGTTGCCGAAAAACCGAAATGTCAGGGTTTAAGAAGAAGAAAGAGAGAGAAGAAGAGATAAAAAGATAGAAAATGGAGGGAAAAAAATATAGAACTGAAAGAGATAACATAGAAAATAGAATGGAACAGAAAACAGCAGAACAACATCAGAATCTCACAATCGCAGCGGAACAACATATAATAGATAAATGAATAATCTTTAAACAAAGAACTATATCAGTTATTACATTACATCACATTACATTTCATTACATCAGAGTGTACAACAACAAACAACAACAAACAGCGGAAAAGAAATACTATATACTAGTAATACGCCATGCCATCTAGCTTGCCTCCAGCAACTCCTGAATATCCAGAATATCCTGATAAACCTAACTCTTAACTGCCCGTGTGGAAATTAGTGGGCACCCAGAGTTTAGGAAGGAAAACAATAAACTCCGAGTCAGTCATGTGACTGGTGTGGGAACTCAAAACAGTTTATTTATCTTAAAAATCAAAATAGAGGAATATTTTTAAAGTCAATTCGCAATGCTTTTAAAAATGAGACTACAATAAGGCCTCCTGCACACACACACAATGCAAACGCAGAATCGGAGGAGATTTCTTCTTATGATAGTCAAAGATGCTTGATACGCATTAAAAAGAACATTTGATATTATTACTAGTGCATAGTGTAGGAAAAATTCATTTCGAAAGTAGAATATAAATCTTAGCCAACATAGACATTTCGAACTATGCCTACTATAGCTACCATCTAAACAGTGGTGACCACCATAAGTAAATGGCAGGTTCTACAACTAATACCGTACAAGGTTTCGTATTGGGAATTGGATTTCCAACGAATGATCAGGCCAAGGAACTTCCCATTGTCACATGAGCATGCCTCTGGAAGGACATCCCCGAGAACCAAACCGGATCTCTGCCAACACAAGGCCGGGTTACCCCTAACTGAGTAACAACTGACCGAATATGCCATCCCCCGGTCCTTTGGGACCTTTCACCGAGCGCTCGTAATCAATTCACACAATCATAAAGTGTTTTCAACATGAGTAAGTATTTGGGCTCCATACCATGATACCACCCTTTTCCAGAAGGAAATGCACATATCCTAAAGGGCGCTACCCCTCATAACCTTGCCGCATCTTTCCTGTTTTGACCATTCCCGAGGTGTGAGGCTCGACGAAGTCACGTCCACAAAAACACACTTTATACAAAAGCCGTGCTTTGGGTCAACAAATGATCATATAAATGATCACCAAGATAGACGATCAAATAAATGATCCTATCACAAATAATCAACACAATGATCATTTCACAGCAACACTCAGCATGTCACATTACCAAATTGGGAATATATCGCTGATAACATTCAACTACATAACCTCTGAGCTCGTACGTCTCAGAGAAGGGTGTTAAGCTAAAAGAATAAATTCTTCGCCACCAACAGAAATATATTTGAAAGAAATCTGCTTTATATCTCAATTTGTAATGTCAGACATACAATCCATACAAGTCTGTTCCGGGATCGAACACAACCGAAGGCACTTACAAAGAAGTCCTTGCAATCCGTATATTCACAATCCTGATCGGATTTCCCATCACTTAGGGAATCTCTATACCAGGAGCTACCCAGTGCAGAGACAATCGATAGGTCATCCTATCGCTTTCGCAAATCCCCGGTCTTCAACACCGGTCTTCAATGTTATTCATTACGTCGTATCACTATTCGGAATGGGTAATCCGAATAACGAGCGCAATAATTTCAAAATAAGTGTGCATTCAAATTCAAGCAAATCACAACAAATACCTTTCAAAAGTAAATATTGATAGTCGGTTATTGAACTATCAATGGATATGCACAACATCACCAGATTCCAAATAATTTTCCAAACTATTTATTTCCCAAAAATATCTTTGCTAGATATATAATTTCAATACCTCAAAATAAATCAATATTTATTTTTAAAAGAATTCCACTTCCTTCTATAAATTCCATAGTGAATTTATATTCCAAAATATCTATGAATATACGACTTCAATTATTCACTTCAATTTATCTTCAAAAAGATAAATTCTCCAAATATTCACTTTATATTGGAAAATATTTCCATACTTACTTATTAAGTAATTCTCAATCCATTTATTTTCAACACTTGGAAAATATTCAAATATACTTAAATCGAGATTAAGTATATATTTCATTCTTTAAGGAAATCATTCACTTAAACGTATTTATTTGGGCTAAAACGAATGTTGCGTAAAACATCGTTACGACAACCCAAAATCACTAGTATAGGGAATCGAAATTAAAATAGATATATAAATCCCAATACTATACAAAACATTTCCTTTCGGAAATCATTTACTATAACAACAGTGTTATAGTCCACCATTTCCTTCTATTTCTCGAAAACGTCTATTTCAACAATAAATGTTGAAATCTATGGTTTCGAATCTCAACGCATTTTAAAACATCGTTAGATCGTTTTAATTCTGTTTAAAATATCACATCCTAAACATTTTCTTTAACACATTATTCACTATTCAAAAACGTGAATATACTTGTTAACAAATTTCATCCTTTTATTCATTTTATTTCAAAGGATTATTCACAGTCAAAAACGAGAATATAACTCCATTAATAGGTTTCAACAATTTACTTATCAAAATAAGTCGTTTGCGAATTTATAAAACGATGTTAATAAATTCCTTTATTAACCTATATTCAATTCATAACCCAATTATAAACCAAAAGTTCACATTATAAGTTAAACACTTATAATTTATTTGTTTACAAGATCGTTCCTTTAAACTTCATAATTATAAATCTTATAACTTATAAGATTCAATTATTTATCCAAAACCATTCTTTTAATAACTTTGCAAATTTCATAAACCTACTGCTTATAAAATTCCTTTCATAACTTCACCGTTTATAATTTTATAAATTTCGTTCATTTATGAAATCCATTCATAATTCATTCTAACACTTATAAAAACTCGTTTTTATAATTCAAATATTTTAATTTATAAATATCAATTTATAAATCTTATAACTTATATAAGTCAATTTATATTATTCTTTTAAAACATCTTTACTCCTTTATAATTTCATCATTTTGATTTATAAAACAATCAAATTTATAAATCCTATATTTAAACTTTTATAATAAATTCAAAAATCCCGATTAAACTATTTTATAAAATCATTAGCCTCATATTTTCAAAAATCAACTTTTAACTATATTTCTCAAAATCCATAATTTTTATAACATTAAAATTTATATCGTTTATTTATTTAAAATGAATCAATTTCCAAACATATAGTATATTTTCAAAAATCACTTGAAAAATCATTTTAAAATTCCAAAACTTGGTCCAATGATGCTACATACCAAATAGTCAATCACGACAACAACGACATCATATATCGATATGATAATCCATCAAATATCAAAATATCTGAAATCAAATAAAAACTGTTGAGGAATCCAGTTGGATCCCTCCAACCTGTTTTCCTGCATCCACAAACATTAGCACAATACCAATTCCGCTCCAGTACGGAATTATCGCGGTATATGGGATTTAAAATATTATCCGCTTAATAGATGGCGCAATAGGGTCTCATCCGCTATACAAATGCGGTAAATCAACAGCTCCAATATATACATATGCCAATATATATATATATTGCTATCATATATAATACCAATTTCACTGTTTATGAAGTATTCGCGGTATATGTTTTTAATAAATAACATCCGCTTACTAACGGCGCATAATGTCTATTTTAACAATCAATAGATAACAATCATCATTCAAACATGCATTCAAATATTTTAAATCTAACTATTTAAAATAAAATCGAAACTGATTCGATTGAGTGAGAAGTTCTCACCTTGATTTCAATTTTGCTTTAGCGATTTATTTCGAATAAAATTAAACGGACGTTTAATTTTACCTGAAATTATCACTAACTCCAAACGACTCCAATCGAATTCCATCGCGTAATGCTCGTCCATACGATTCCAACACAACTGGTTTCGCGCGTTTTCGACCTCGTATGAAAAAGATATGCATTTATGAAGTTTACACGATTTAATTTATATAATTTACAACAAATTAAATTTTTTAAACCCTACATCCTCAATCTGGCCGTTTATTCCTTTGCCCCTGCATCTCAGCCGCATACACTTTCTTCCTCTCCCCTCTCGCGTTTCCCCCAGACCATTCGAAACCCACGGCCGCCTCTAGGGTTAAATATCACGGCAACATCGTTCATCTACACGCCGATCAGGAAGCACCATCGAGAAGCTCGTCACGCGCTCCACCTTCGGCATAAAGGGCTTCGAGCTCGGCCCTCCCTAGCGCCCTCGAAAGATGTGCGAACGGCAGGCCTTTGTGGCATGATTCCCATCAATCCACTCGCCTAAATACGATCACAGCCGTATAGAATGAAAGCTCTCGTGATCCTCTACGCTTTACTAGTTGAAAGATTTCGATAATATTGTGTGGATTGAAAGAAATTAATGGAAGAACAATACAAATTTTTGGCCATAGGTTTGAGGGTGGCGGCTGAAGATGAAATTAGGGTTAGGTTAAATTTTTTTTTTTATTTTCTTGTGAATGTGGGCAATTTATAGAAAAACGAACGAAACACTATTCATTCCGGAAATTCCGAACTCCGATTTACGCGCCGTAACCAGCGTTTCTAGGGTTTACCCCGCGTTCCGGACACAATGGAACTGGTTTCGAAAGCTAATTCGGACATCCGTGCGAGTTATGGCAATAAACGTTCAATTTATATTAAACCGATTTAAACGATTTTCTAGGCGTTTTAATTTGCACCGGACAAACGGTAAATCCAATCGACACGAAATTTGAAACCTTATAATAATATCACATTACGGCTTCGATGAAACTGGTTTCGTCGAAATCCGAGACTTTTTGAAAAATGGCTATTTTAACTCGCCAAATTAATATTAAAAACAATTCGATGCGTTTCGAGCTGCCACGATCAAACGATAACTCCGATTGCTACGAAAATTGAAATCCGGTAATAACTAACTATTACGGATCCAATGGAACTGGTCTCGTCCAATTCTGAGACTGTTCAAAAATTGGCTATTTTCACTAGTCGATTTAATATTAAAATATTCAATTTTCACAAATAAACTTTCAATTCGATTTTAAAAGTTCTAAAACATCTTTCTAACTTCAACATGATAAAATAAAATTTTACAAATCATTTTCAATCATATTTAACTCAATTTTCAATTATTTCCATAATTTAACATATTAAATTATCGATTTAATTATTCAGTTAAATCCAATTATTCGAAATAAAATTTATTCGACTTATAAATTCACTTATTAATATTTAAAATTAATTAAATATTCAAATTTTAATTACTTAAAATCCTGGGTCGTTACATCAGGTTCAAGCCCCAAAACCAGTAGATTTTGCTAAGTTGTGTAAAGACTATACTGCTCTTGGAGGGAAGGTTTTCTTGGGAACAGAATCAACCATAGAAGTTCAGAGATGGATAGATGCTTGTAGAAGGATATTTGGTGACTTGGGAATTGAGGATGCAACTAAGAGGAAGCTTGCATCAAGACAGCTTCATGGAAGAGCTTCTGATTGGTGGAACTCTATCACCATTGATACTCCGGAGGAAGAAATTACTTGGGTGCAATTCCAAGCTAGATTTGAAGCTAAGTTCATTTCTACAGCTCAGAAATCTGTTCTGTTTAAGAAGTTTGTGGAGCTCAAGCAAGGTGGAAGACCAGTTCTTGAGTATGTTTCTGAGTTTGAAGCTTTGTCCAAGTATGCTCGGTCGTATATTGAATCTCCTTATCAGAAGAATGAGAAGTTTGTGACAGGTTTGGACACTTATCTTGGGAGACAGTTGGTGGATCATTTGGATGACCCGTTTGAGAAGCTTGTGGAGAAAGCTCTCAGGCATAAGAATTTGTTTCCTAAAGAAGGATCTGTTGTTGCTGTAACCAAGGAAGGGTCTAAACTACAGCAGGGTGGAAACAAGAAGAGGAAGCAGCAGCAACAGAAGGGTAAGGATGGCCAGAAGAAGCCGAAGGGCGAAGTGACCTGCTACAACTATCAGCAGAAGGGTCATCTCTCCAGAGATTGTAAGAATCCGAGAGTACCGGTGAAGTGCCACAACTGTGACAAGCTAGGGCATATCAGGAAGAATTGTCCAGAACCGAGGAAGGACAAACAGATTGTGCAAGCTTATGCTTTTGGGGCTGTGCCATCGACTTCGAAAGCTCCTACTGCCGAAGAGAAAGGAAAGAGTGTGGTGGTTTAAGGTACTCTTTCCATTTGTGGTGTTCCAGTTAGAGTGTTATTTGATACTGGGGCGTCGCATTCCTTTTTTTGTAGTGAACTTGTAGGCCGGTCGGGTTTGGAACTGGATATCGTGGATAGACCATTGGTTGTGACTAATCCAGTTGGGGGTTCGTCTTGTTTGTGTATGGTATGCAGTGGTCTAGTTGTATCGAGTCATGATTGCTCTTTTGTTTGTGATTGTTTTGTTCTGAACTTTGTGGGGTTCGGAATTATTTTGGGTATGGACTGGCTTAGGAAGTATGCGGCAAGGGTTGATTATAAGAGGCTGGAGGTGACAGTCGAGAATGTGGAGGGGCGAAGGGTTGTGATACGATGTAAGCATGAAGAAGGCGTCTTCATGAGCTTCATGTATTCGCTAGTTGTTCCACGGGATGGACTGTCATCGGTGCCTATTGTGAATGGATTTGAGGATGTCTTTGACGAGGCCAAAGGGTTACCGCCGCATAGGGAGATCGAGTTTCGTATCGATCTAGTTGAAGGAGCCAGACCTGTTGTGATGCCTCTTAGGAGAATGGAGCCTAGGGAACAGCAAGAGTTGAAGGTGCAAGTTGATGACCTTTTACAGAAAGGATTCATTCGGCGTAATGTGTCCGAATGGGGTGCACCAGTTGTGTTTGCAACCAAAGCGGATGGATCGTTGAGGTTGTGTGTGGATTATCGTGAGCTGAATAAAGTGACTAAGAAAAAAAGTATCCATTGCCGAGAATAGATGACTTGTTTGATCAGCTTCACGAAGCTAAGATGTTTTTTCAGATGGATTTGGCAACGGGATTTCACCAGTTAAGAGTGGCAAAGGATAGTGTGCCGAAGACTGCCTTTAGGACACCATCCGGTTTCTATGAGTGGCTGGTAATGCCGTTTGGATTGACCAATGCACCAGCATATTTTGTGGATCTTATGAATAGAGTGTTCAGAGATCAGTTGAACAAGTTCGTACTTGTGTTCGTGGATGATATTTTGATTTATTCCAGAACTGAAGAAGAGCACAAGATGCACTTGCGTATTGTTTTGGAAACCATGCGAAAACATCAGCCGAGGGCTAAGTTTTCGAAGTGGCACTTCTGGAAGAGTGAAGTGAGGTTCTTAGGCCATATTATCTCTGGAAATGGAATAGCGGTTGATCCCGCCAAGGTGGCAGCGATCCAGGATTGGGTTAAACCTAAGAATGCATCTGATGTGAGAAGTTTTCTTGGATTAGCAGGATATTATCGTCGGTTTATCAAAGACTTTTTCAAGATAGCTGCAACATTAACAGGATTGACGAAAAAGAACCAAGTGTTCAGATGGGATGCTAAGTGTGAGCAAGCTTTCGGAATCCTGAAAGAGCGACTGACAAGTGCTCCTGTTTTGAGTATTCCAAGTGGAAATGATGAGATGGTGGTTTACACCGATGCATGTGGTACTGGACTTGGAGCAGTGCTGATGCAGAAGGATAAAGTTGTTGCGTATGCAAGTCGACAGCTGAAGCCGCATGAAAGGAATTATCCGACTCATGATTTGGAGTTAGCGGCGATTGTATTTGCTTTGAAGATGTGGAGACATTACCTATTGGGAGTCCGATTCGAGTTGTTTACTGATCATAAGTCATTAAAGTATCTTTTCTCCCAAAAGGATTTGAATCTTCGACAGCAACGATGGCTAGAGTTTTTAGCATCATATGATTTTGGTATAGCCTATACTCCGGGAAAAGGTAACGCAGTGGCAGATGCGTTAAGTCGAAGACATGCAGGATTGGGAGCCATGTTTTCGGATTGGAAGAGTCTCGAGTATTTGGCTGGATTTGACTTCAGGCCTAGATGTGAATTGGAAGCTGAGATGTTGGCAAACTTATCAATAAGACCTACTCTGGTGGAAAGAATTGGAGAGAGCCAAAAGCGAGACGATAAGCTTGTCAAGATTATCCGTAATTTGGAATCTGGATTGGACCCAGAGAAGGATAAAGGATTCGAGGTCGATCGAGAGGGTTGGCTTCGGAAACAAGGACGACTAGTTGTTCCCGATATAGATGAATTGAGAGACGAAGTTCTGAAGGAAAGTCATCACTCGAAGTTGATAATTCATCCAGGTGGAAATAGGATGTATCAGGATATGAAGAGAACCTATTGCTGCGAAGGTATGAAGAAGGATGTTGGAATTTTTATTTCCAAATGTATGAACTGCCAGTTGGTAAAAGCTGAGCAGAAGAAGCCCAGTGGATTGCTTCAGCCATTAGAAGTTCCTACATGGAAGTGGGAGCAAATATCGATGGATTTTATCGATGGTCTACCTAGAACCAGAGCAGGAAATGAAGGGATTTGGGTCATCGTAGATCGATTAACTAAGAGTGCAAGATTCATTCCTATTCGATCAACTAGGACTGCATCGAAGTTGGCTGAACTGTATGTTAAGTGGATAGTTCGATTCCATGGTATTCCGAAAAGTATAGTGAGCGATGGAGACCCATTGTTCACTAGTGGATTTTGGAAGAGCTTCCAGGAAGTTTTGGTAACCGAGTTGTGTTTGAGTACAGCTTATCACCCTCAAACATATGGTCAGACCGAGAGAGTCAACCGAGTTTTGGAAGTTCTCCTCAGGGCATGTGTTTTGGACTTTGGAGGATCATGGGAAGATCATCTTCATTTGGTGGAATTTTCATATAATAACAGTTACCAGTCGAGTATTGGTATGGCACCATATGAGGCATTGTACGGAAGACCGTGTAACTCTCCGACATGTTGGCTGGAAACAGGAGAAAAGTTAATACTTAGGCCAGAAATGATTCGACAGACTTCGGATTGTATAGAGATCATTCGGCGACGAATGAAGGCAGCCCAAGACCGTCAGAAAAGTTATGCCGATAAGCGTCGTAAGGATTTGGAATTCGACATAGGTGATATGGTTTTTGTGAAGATTTCTCCACTGAAGAATGTTATTCGATTCGGGAAGAATGGAAAATTGACTCCGAGATTTGTTGGACCATTCCCGATCATCGAGCGAATTGGAAAGCTCGCTTATAAATTGGAGTTACCAGAAAAGACGTCGGGTGTGCACAATGTTTTTCACATATCGTATCTACGGAAGTATGTGCACTACTTGAATACAGTGGTTTCTGCTGATAGCTATGAAGATTTGGAAGTTGATCCAGTTGTTAGAAGACCTTGTAAGCCACTTCGTGTTGTGGAAACTGACACGAAACAACTTAGGAGGAAGGTAGTCAGGTTGCTCAAGGTACAATGGAGTGATGATGTTAACGACTGTACATGGGAGGAGGAAGAGAGGATGAAGGCAGCTCATCCTGAACTCTTCGAGGTATGGCCCTAAGGTGTCGTGACATCTCATGAATTTGTAACTTGTTCTAGTCTTAGAATTCTGCATGTTAGGCTAGTAATTGGATGCATGGTTTGTTGATTGCTATGGATGGTAGGCATGCAGAATAGTTTTGGTTGCTCTTGTTTGTTTGGAATTTCGGGGGCGAAATTCCTAAGGGGGAGAGAATGTAACGACCCGTATTTTTACGGATCGAAGAATCGTAGAACTGTTGTCATTAGGTTGATAGTGTTGTTAAGTCGTTTAGAATTTAAGTTGTTTGGAGCTTAAGTCGTCTAGAGATGAGTCGTCCAGGGTAGGGTCGAGTTGTAGCATGAGTCGGTGGAGCGACTTAGAGGATGAAGCGACTTAAGGAAGGTGACCGACTTAAAGAGTAAGCGACTTAAGAGATTGGCTGGTTTAAAATAGTGAACGACCTATAGGAGTAAGCGACTTAAGGGTTTGGCCGACCTAAGGGAACTAACGACTTAAGGGTTAACGGCTTAAGTTAGTAAGCGACTTAAGGAATTCTCGTGTTGAGGCTTAGGTCGTGTGTTGGGTTAGGTCGTGAAGGAGTTAAGGTTAGGTCGGCTATGCCATGTTATAGTTAGGTCGTTCAAGCGACTTAAGGCAATAGGTTAAGTCGTTGGGTCGGCTATGTAGTTACGTCGCTAGGTCATCTCTTGTGTTAGGTCGGCAGTGTAGATAGGTTGGTGAAGCGACTTAAGGTAGTTAGCGGCTTCGGTCGTGGACGAGATAAGGCTTAAGTCATAGGTCGCTAAGCCGTGTGTGTAGTTAGGTCGTTGAGCCGTGGAAAGTCTTAGGTCGGGGGCACTGCTAAGTCGTAGGTCGTGGAGCTGTTAAGTCGTGAGTCGATAGATTGTTGAGTCGTCCAAACGACTTAGGACTTAGGAAGGAACGCGGCTTGCATGTTACGTCGCGAGTGTGTTGAGTCGTGTGTGTTAAGTCGCGCGCATGAGTTAAGTCGCGCATAGGCTTGAGTTGTAAGTTGTGGGGCCTTGATGAGTCGTGACCGACTTAAGGGGGGGCGAACGACTTAAGGATTTCCAACCTATAAATAGAAGTGCCTATCTTCATTTTTGGGATCCGGATTTTGAAGCGACGAAGTGCTGCTATTTTGAGGGCTCAACTACAACACTTCTTCACTTCTTTTCTCCACTTTAATCTTGTGCTTCCATCCATCTAGATCGAAGATCAAATCGAAGATCCAAGAGCTTAAATTGAAGATCTTCATCCATCGAAGAGAGATTTCATCGTTTGAATCGGAATTTTGGCGGATCAAGCTAGATCCTTCGCTGTCCGGATCTGGAGTTTGTTGCTTTTGAGGTGTTTAGGTGATTCGGTGAGTGGTAGTTATCTCTCACACGGACCCAAAGGAGTATATTGGATCGGTGGCTTGTTTGTGTGTTAAAGATAGTGATTTCATGCATTTTCCTTAAGTCTGCATGTAGATCCATCGTTCATAAAGTTTTGATATCCACTTTACTACATTATAACCTATGCTAGTTCATTCATCAAGATATTACTTAGAATTCATGCTTGTTAGATTTAGACTCTTTATTTACGAAATTGCCATTATTGTTATAACTGTTTATTTAGATCTTATTTGAATGATTGATTATTGGATTAATGATTGATTTGATTGATTGTTAGAAGTTAGTTGATTGATGATTTGATTTGGACAATTTGTTCTAAGATGATTCAAAAGCTAAGTGGAAAGGCTCTTGAATAAGGAAAGCTGCTCGTGGCATATGAAGCGGATGATAAAGCTCATATGGATAGATTTGATGATGATGTTGAGATGGGACTTTGCTATGATGCGATGAGGCAAAGCATGATGTTGAGATGGGACTTTTCTATGATGCGATGAAGCGAAGCATTATGTGAGATAGCCTTGGTTTAATCCAGACGGGATCATCCCAAGCATGTTGATAACTCGGTGATATGGTTCGAGTTTGTTGATAATGGTTGGCTTGAGAGGCGCTTGAGCTAGTATGAGAATAGTCGTCGAGGAGGATGACTAGAAGGCTGAGATCTCATCGTTGTTGAAGGTTCTAGCAGACTCGAAGAAAGAGTACGCTGGGCAGATTCGATAGTCCCAAGACGAATAGTTGATGGTCTAGTACTCTGGGCAGATTCGATAGTCCTAGGCACGGGTCACGATGACGTGCGGAGTTATGTCTAGAACCGGGGTTACCATTAGCCCTTGACGGACGGATGAAATAATGAGTCGGTCATTCAATTAACGGTGATATCGAGGCAATGATAACAGTGATAGCCAGAGTCATGGATGTTTGGTTGTATCGTCATTCGGTCTCAAGAGCGATGTTTTGTGGGTGCTTATCTAATCTTGGTTTAGGCCTTGGGGGTTTGTACTTGGAAAACATCGACCTTGACTCGAGTGATAATTGCTTTACTTTAATTGTCTGCTTTGCTATGTTTGTTTCTGCTTAGTGTGTCTGGGGGCTATCACTGTAGAAAGAGGTGGAGTAGGATGGTTGGGTTCCTATTCCTTTTTACCCCTTTATGCTCTTTTTGTATGTTTGATAGTTGATTTACCGCTCACTAAGACTTTTGTCTGACTCAAGGTTTTATGTTCAACTCTTATTACCTTGGGCTGTTCATCCATTTTGGGATGGGCAGACTAGGTAGCAGGTGACAGGTGCTGTTCTTAGTGATCAACGCTGTTGATGACGAAGACGAGCTGGAGGCTTTTGCATATTGTTTTCTTACTATATGTACTGGATGTTCCGCTATTTGTATCTACTTTGAGTGATAGGTAGTGAGGCTTGCTGTATTGACTTTTCAGATTGTTGTACCAAACTATTATGAGTTTATATGATGAGATTCTGTTCTATGGAGCTTCACTATGTATACTTTCCTATTGTATTTTATCCATGCGCTGTGAGTAATACGATAGACTATTCTGTGTTTACGTTACCTTGATGATCGTCCATGGCGTCCTGGCACACTTTTCAGCGCACTATTCGCTTTTTTAGTGTAGGAGGTATGGGCGGTCGTCACAAGTTTGATCAACTATTGGGCACGGCCAGTGGCTTGGGGCTGGAGAGGAGGTGGTGTGTGGTTCAGGTGGTGGAGGATGTGGCCATGGTGGCTGGAGTGGTGGGACGAAACCTGAAGTAGAAGAGAAGGCAAGTAAAAATCAACATAAACAAGTAGAAAAACGGGAAGAAAAATAATGGAAAAGGAAAAAAATTACCAAACTCTTGGAGTTGATGGAGGCCGAAATTTTTTTCAGATGGGAAGAAAAATGTTTACGTGAATGAGAAAAAAAATAGGTGGCTGAAGAAATAAGGAGATGTGGCCAATTGAATGAAAAGTAAGGTTGAAATTTGAAAAGGTGGGAGATAAAGAACCAATGGAAACCAAAAGTAAAAACCTTTTCACATTACCTTTAATTTATTTATATAATTTTAAATTAGTGATAAAAGTAATAATTCAGTAAAAATTTCAAAAATGCAACAAAATATAAAATATAAATAAACAATTTTTAATTATATAAGGTAAAAATAAGAAAATAGCTCAGAAAATGCAAACTACTGAGCTTCCTTCTTGGCTAAAGGATAGCAAGTTGAAAGCTGGAAACATGTTAAGTCCATGAAATTTGGTTTCCGTTATAAGGTTAAGGGTCTCTTATCGATTGTTGGTCTCGAGGGACCATGATGGGATTTATAAAAAAACCAATTTGGACTAACGTTTGCATTTGAAAGTGTAGATTGTTAAAGAGAATGATTTTGAAGACAGAGATCTTCATGATGTAAGGCTGCTTGCCACTAGCCTCATGATTCCATGTTATATGTATATGGTAGCAGCAGCGCTCTATTGTGAAATCTTCGATGCAAGGACCGCTCGCTACTAATCCTAGGGTTGATTCATCCAATATGTATTAGGGCAATGCCTTTGCTTTATCCTGTTATTAGACAATTTTTATGGAAAAATGTCCGACATTAAATTTCTAACAACCATATATATTGGTTTTTACAAATGTACATCTGTTGGTGCTGCATGAGGTAATCCCTCTTATACTTAACACCGAGATGTACGAGCTCAGAGATTGTAATTTTGTGGAAATCAATTAGTGTCTTGTGGAAATGGCCTTGTGGCATTAAAATTGGGATTTTTCATGTGAAAGGTAAATGTTACCTTAAGCCACATATCTGAAAATTACAGAAACAAGGTAAGCCATAAAACTAAGTAGGTCGCTCTTATTAGGGTATGCTCATCACCTTTCTTGATTACCCTCTATATTTTGGGTTTTTCTGTGTATGTTGTGGCAACAGATAAGTCGGGAATGATGAGGGCGATGTCCTATTTGTTTCTAGCCGCCACAAGATGTGTCCGTAGGTAGGCCACTCTTGCCAAATGTATAGGTTTCAAATTATTAATCTCGGTACATTTCTCTAGAAATGTACTGTACGGAAGGTAGTTCCTTACCTGCCATTGTATGGAAATCCATTCTCCAATAAGTGCCTTCGGACTTGATTGTGAATTTATTATGTTGGAATACAATCATTGTAACAATGTAGGCTATGATTAACATGTATTTTTATCCTAGACACTATTATAATATACGAGGATTTGATATGAAGTGTTTTGGTTATCGTTACGTAAAACTTGTCTGTGTTTATGTGCGGCTTAGTGTTATGAGATACCTATGTTTTGAAAGGTTTTTATAACTTTAAAATCGAGATGAGATGTGTTTTCTCACACTGGTTTACCAGACTGATCTGGACGTTCTTCCTTTTAATGCTCGAGTAAGACGAAGTATATTTACAGGTTTAATTTTAATGCTTTGGAGCTTCCGAAGACGAGCCGGAGATTTTCAAATCGTATCCACGTATATGTTATCTTCCACTGCATTGGTTGTTTAAAATTATCATTATTTGTGAGGACATGTTTTTTTCTGTCTAAGTTGACGATTAGTGATTTATTGTTGTACTCTGATTGATGTATGTATATTATAATTTCTCTTTGTAAAGACCTGGGATATTATATTATATGTTGTTTCCCTATGTTGTGAGATTTTGTATTGTTTGGTTTACTTTCTTCTTTCCTCTTTCTTCACCCTAACTATTTGCCTTTTCATTCAATTCGATTTGGACATATGTGGTTTATTATTAGCTTGAAACGTGTGGAATTGCGGGTCATTACATTTGTATCAGAGCTTAGGCTAGTGAACACCTAGGCTTTGGTGGGGTACTTATTATAGATAGGATTAGTAGCACCCTACAATGAGTTTGTATGTGTGTGTATAAGCCGTATTTGTTAGTGATATAAAAAAATGTTTTATATTGTGTTGGTTGATCTATTAAGTGGTTTATGGATTCTAGTCAGTATGAGTAACGAACGTTGTAGATAGGTATTTCTAAACACTTGAACATAGCAATTCGACAAAGTATTGTTTTGATATTGGGTAAATGAAATAAATTTAACTTGATTATATTTTATATAAGGAACAATTTTTCAAAAATTATTATAGCTATATATGGTATGCTGGTTGGATTTAAGGTATAATGTTAATAAAAATTGTTTGTGACAAACTAAACAAAGATAAACATTTGTAGAATGAGTTATATAAGAAAGTGGATTTATAAATGTGAATTATAGAGTATTGATTATAACTAAAATAATTAACCTTCGTGAAATTATATTATATAAGAAGTGAAATTATAGAAGGATGATTTATACGTGTGATTAATAAATAGAAAGAAAATGAAATACTATAAGTATATTCATAAATGTAGGTTATAAATAAAAATATATTTAAAATAAGAAACTAAAATTTAAATCTCGATGATTCTGAAAAAAAATTCCTTAGTTTTTGGAAGAAATAATAATAGTACTATTTTGAAAATATTTTGGTTATAAATATTTTAAAAAGAAATTTAAAAGAGATAAAGAAACACCAAACTCACTTTGATCGCTGGAAAATAATGCAGGTGATGACTGCAGCATCATCACTATTCACTTTCGAGTTTCTAAGTGATGGAAACAATTATAGCGATTTGCTATAAAAGTTTGTTTTGGTGCAATAAAGTTTTGTTTGTCAACCAAATATTGTTTTATATTTCAAAAGTATCATTTCGTATACAATTGTATAATGTATATATTATGATTTCAAAATGTTTTGAAATTTCAGGTATTTGAATTATAAAAATTTTCATTCAAGTGTTTTGTGAAAATATAAGAAAATAAGATTTTATAACTTACAAGTTAAAAAATAGTAAGTTTAAAAAAAAATTTAAATTTGTTAAATATTCTGGTTAAATAAGGAAAATTGGAAATTTTGCACACTCTTAGGACGTAGAACTGTGTGAAATTAATGTAAACTTAAGTTGTAAAGTGATTATATATCCACAAATTGTAATTATAGAATGTGGATGAACTTATGTGAAGGTTTATGAAATTATTAGTAGATAAGTTTATATAAGTTATAAATTTGAGAAAATGGAAAGTGAAACAAAATTTTAAAAGTGTTAAACATTTTTGTTAACAAAAGATAATCTGAAATTGAGCTATGAAATGAAATTTAACTTAATTAAGGTTAAATGAAATTGATTTTGATTTAAAATGAATATGAACTTGTGCTTGGAAGTGATAATAAAAGTAGGTTGTGTCGTACGAAATGTTTATAATAAACTTATGTACTGATTTTATGGAATAGTTACTAAGATATATTAGTATTAAAGGAAATAGACTAAGAATAAAATGAAAGAGAATAAAACGAATACGAGTAAAAAGATTTTGGTATAGTTAAGAAACCCAATTGAAACAAATACATAAGTTGTACGTAGATCATTTTATTGCATAACTCTTTGATCCAGATTCAAGTACACGATTTCGAGGTGATTTACACTAGTTCGAGTTAGGATTTTTCACTTGACTCTTAATGGCGGATAGTGGATATGGATTTTTAAATTATTATAAAAATTATCTATCATGGTATATAGCTATGCAAGGAGAATGACTATTTCTAATTAAGGAACCGGATCGGAGTCCACATTAGAGACGTCAAGTGAGCGATACTAGTTCGGAAGTGAAATTGTATGATCAAGAGAGTGATCGGATTTGATACTACATATGGATGGTCATGGACATCTTAATGGTTTTGGTATAATTGTATGCAAGGTTAGTTAATTTTATTTACTAGTAATTGTAAACACTATTGAGGAAATATGCATGATGGTTTCTTGGTTGCATATAGTTGTTATATTAGTCTATGTTATATAGTGATTACCATATACTTGTTCTCATTTGTTGCTAAGTGTTTTAGTAAGTATGGTTGATGTATGCTTTGCGTTTGGAGCTCGCTTTCACGTTATATTAATTATTATACATGCTTGCTAATATAAAGAAAAGATACACATCTCAGATTACATATCCTACGTTTTTTCCTACGGGATGCCTCATCCTTGAGATGAGATTTATATTATGTGATTATATACACATATATAATATATACAATTTTCCAATCGAGTTACGCAAATGAGACGTTGGTGAAATTTTGCATAAATTTAAGGCATCAGAAAATTATTGAGAATTTTGTGAAATTTTGATAACTAAATTTTTTTATTTTTGTCATAACTTAGAATGTGTTAGCCGATATTGGTGAAAGAATTTTGAAGACATAGTAAATTTTATAATCTATGTAAGCTAAATGATTTTGGAAAGTTAATGGTTTTTCATATTTTTCTTACCCTGGCAATTTCGAGGACGAAGCTCTTTTAAGAGGGAAGCCTGTAATAGCTTGGGATTTTGGTCATTTGAGTTTGAAATATTTAGTTAAATTTAAGTATTGAAAAGTTAATTTTATAAGTCAAATAACATAAATTTCAAATATAGGGATTTAATGTGAATAAAAAAAGATTTCGAAAGCTACTTTAAATTCTATTAAATAAGAATGAAGATAGTAAAGTCTTAAATTTGAATTAAAAGTAATTAAAATGGTTTAATAATAATTCGCTTTAATGAATGGGTAAAATTGCCTTATAAGACACTAGCTTGGATTTTGACAAAATTAGTGTCATTAGATCTGTAATAGTGAATTATTGTATGTTAACAAATTTCATGGTGATGGGACATATCGTTTAGGCGTGCTAGCTTAAAACGTGTAGAAATTAATTAAAGGAATTTAAATTAATATACTATGATTTTGAAAATTAACTTATGTATGTGATGGAATTGGGATCCGATATAGTTCCATTGTGCTCAAAATAGGGGTATCTAGTATAGAACGCTAGGCGGCACACCTCTTTTATAGTTTGAAATTTAGAGCGTGGATAGTGCTTTGAAAACTTTATGTAATAGGACCCTCACTTCTTTCAAGCCTAACCCTAGCCATTCCATCCAACGGTCGAGATTTTGCGCGATGATCAGAACCGTTTTAGGTGAACTCTCCAACATGAAAGTTGTGAGCATGGGTAAGGGGAATACATTGGTGGTGGTGGATCATCGATCGAAGGCATGCGGTAGTAGGGATCTTGAGTTGAACATGATTCAAATTTTGCATTTTTTTGCGGCGGCGGTGGCGATTGGATGGCTAAGGTGGGTGGCGATGGGTTGAAGAAACCTATGGCATTCAGTAGTGATAACGGAATAACCTTCGGTGGCTTATGGCGGCAATTCGGTGGTGGCAAAAAATATCAATGATGGGTTTGAAAATGGGCGGCTTGGAAGCTTTAACGTGGTAGGAGATGGTAATTTAGTTTAAGACAATTTTAATTAAATGTTAATTATAATTTTAATTATCTCTAAGTTCAAACGTCTGTTTCTTGTCCATCTAAGATCGGAATTGGATGCAGTCAGTCGCATTACTCTCATTACAATGAATTCTATGTTATGGAGTTGGATTGAGGTAATTCAGAGCTTGTAGGAATTCGTATTAAAATTGAATGTCATTTCGATTAAATTCAAATCGAAACGCTTTGGAAATAACTGAAATTTCGATGAGTTAACTCTCCACTCTGGACCTACTTATATTTTATATAAGAGTGGATATTTTTGTTGAAGCTTTTTGTTGTGAATGATTTACTTTTTTATCAGTTGGTTTGGATTTTGACGTGAACATAAAAGTGATATTTTTACTCCCATATTTAATCATCTTTTATTAAGTAAATGAGCATATTAGGGTACTTTTACATGTTTAAACCAAAATCTAAATTGTTTTCAAATCATCATTCATTCATATTCATCTGATGGAAAATTTGTAATTTTGTATATGAATTTATTTTGAGAAAAATTATTTGCACATTTTTAATTTTATTTGTACAAATTAAGTGCAAATTGGATAAAGATTCATGGATATATGCATGCACAAATATTCAAAGCTTAAGAATGAAATGAGTAAAAGAATTCATGCAAATGGAGGTGTCCACATGCCACTAACTAATGGACCATAATTAAAAGCACACGCACATGTTAGTAGAGATTTAAAGGCAGAAACACATGTTAGTGAGGATTAATTAATTCTCTAATGATTACTTAGAGGTTACACAAACTTAAGGGCATTTTTGGTAGTCTTCTAAAAAGAGGATTAGGATTTTAGGCACGTATAAATACCCCTTATGTTTCATGTAATGGAATCGCTTAATCTCTCTTCTATTCTGCAAAATTGTAGCACAAAATCAATGTTAAATAAAATATCTCTTTAATGGATGCTTAGCCTTCTTCTTTACTTTCATTCACCTTCATTTCATGCTTTCTTTTATTGTTATTTCATTTTATGCTCTATTTTAATTCATGCAATTAAATTAAATTTATTTTATGCAAGTAGGTAGTTCCTTTTCCTTTTAATTAGCTCTCATTTTCCTTTATTTTTATGGTTATATTTGTTTTATGTTGAATGAATTCAATTATGAGAAGCTAAACCCCATCAATTTAGGGGTAATTAAGCTCTCATGAATTTGATTGAATCAACATAGAATGGTTTCATTTATATTCTCTTATTTTGTGCTTAATGGAAATTTAGATGTTGATGTAAGTTTATTAGTGAATTTGATTGTCTATGTTATTCATAAAAAATAGGCTACGTTTAGTTAAATATAAACACAAGTTACGTCATCATCTAACAAATATGATTTTGATAATGAAATTCAAACTAGAATCAAATTTGATTATCTATGTTGCTAGTTCATACTAAATAGATCATGATTAAAGTAGATTTTTATGACAATCTAGAATTTCTGACATCTATTACTGGGATAATTAACTAATTTTAATTAGTCAAACAAAAAAAATTTCTGATGTTTAAAATAGTTGAATATATATTGGTTAAAAACAATGTTAATTTTAAATTATAAATTCCTGGATATGATAAATTTTATTGAAATGTATATAAACTCCACCATTTGAACTTAAGATAAAATATCCATTAATGTATATATATAAATATATACAAGCTTTTTGATGTTTATATATATATATATATATATATATATATAAATTCTAGATATACATGTTTATGAAAATATAATATATAAAAATAAACATATTATATCTAAATGTGTATAAACGCAAATATGATAAAATAAATATGATAGTGTATATGTATGCATATCTATATATATATAATTATGGTAAAATAGTGTACGTGAACTTACATATAAATTTATATAGGTAAGAGCTTTATGATGGTAAAACATATGTAAGTAAATGTATATGTACTTATGTTACATAAAATAGTAAATAGGTAAATGTATATGTTAATATAAAATAATGTATGTAACATCCTGATATTTTCAACCATTCACATCCGCACATGTCGGACTTGAATTGCTTAAAGTACCAGATTATTAATTTATATTTGAGAAAACTAAACATATACAATAATAAATAATCACAGAATCACAAACATAGAGTAGTACACAATATGCAGCGGAAACAAATGAATAGTAATTCATGAAACTATTATATATATAAAAGAGTTAAAACAAGATACAATAGAAGTCTCAAATACATATAAGTCCCAATACAATAGTCACATACAAAATCTGAATACATCATTGGAATCAACTGAATAACCGAAAGCTGAATCGATAGATGGATCTCCGAGCGAAACTCCAATTCCGAAGGCGAGTCTCGAATACTAGTACACTCAGTCTGACCCGAGCGTAAGGCAAAACACAAAATATTTGAGTCAGGATTAACATTCGTATATCAATAAGTCCAACTCAAGTGAAATATGAACTGAAATACAAGTAACTCAAAGGATGTTTCGGATAACCATCCTCAAAGGATCCGTTAAACTATCTACTATGTAGTAATATACACTATATAATAATGTATATAGTAAAGTAAACTATTAAAATAGCGTTAAGGCGTTACCCGTATCCCCCTAAACACATTTTTATATATTCCCATAGTCTATAAGTACTGTAACTTCCTATAAACTTGGCTTATCAGAGGGCACTCCATAGGTATGGTACGAAACAAACTCGTAGTGGTCTTGATAAGGTAGGTGACATGGTACAACTAGGCAACGCCAGGGTAGATATACCAATTACACTTCTGGGCTGGTGGTAATGCATAACAGCTACTACTGCCCACCTCGAAACACACTCCCAAATCAAAATCAAGGGTGGTCACCAAATCAATCACAAAGTCAGAATATAGTATCGAAGAAATGTGCCTGATCGGAGGAATGACCTCACTTGGCCCGTCAATTGCTCCTGTTTTAGCAACCTTAAGCCAACTCATGGGAGTCGGGTCCATGTATATACCTCATAAAGGGTCGTCACCACCATCCTACTTTATTATGGAATCTCCACCGCGTACACAGTTATTAAAGTGCTTTCGGTATCGGCAGAGAGTATGATAATATCCGATCCCAGTCTCTATAACAGCCAATCGTTATTATAACATCGTGGTCATTTCAAAATAGTTTATACTTCAAAGCCAAAATATCATTACCTTGTCAAAACCAAATCAATATGATATCATTCTTCACTTCAAATACATCCATTTCCAAAATCATAGCATTTTCAAAGTTATAACGCTTTCGAAAACAAAACACTTGAAATTATAACACTTTGGACATAACACTTTGAAATCATTATTCTTTGGAAAACCATAACTTGAAATCATACCTCCACTACTTAAACAGTTTAGATATTAATAATATAATATATATAATAAAATAGTTTATATTAGAATAATTTATATTAAAATAGTTTATATTAAAATAGTTTATAAGGTAAAATATATAAATAGTTTCAAATAAAATTTAAAAATACTTTATATAATAAAATAGCTTCTTCAAATTTCACAAATCGACAAATCGATTCAATCAACTCGAATTCCAAAATTTCAAACTTAATTCAATCTTAATTAATCAATTTCAATTCAATTCTATTTCTCAATAAACCATTTCAGATTTTGTCGATTTCAAATACAGAATTGAACCATAAAATTAACCATTTCAATTTCAATATATTTCAAAGCTTTAAATATTCCACATTTTCAAAACTAAATTTGACAACTTCATATATACCTTAATTTAACTTCATCATTATTTAGTTTTGAAACCTTCACTTAATAAATCCAATATCATTTAAATAAAACCCCAAATTACAAATAAACTAAATATTTCCTTCAATTTATCTAGACTTGAAATATTCATTTAAATCATCTTAACCAAAATCAAGTTATAAAATCATATCCTTTAAAATCTCAAATTTAATAAGTTCCAAATCGATTTAATTAAATAAAATCCTAATTAAATACCATTTCAAATCAATTTCAAATCTATCTTCCCAACCTTAATTTATTAAAATTTATTATAAACTCTATATTTGAAAATATAGTGCAAATAAATACTTAAACACATTATATATAAATTAAATCAACTTTACTAAATTACTTTTATTATCAAACTTATTTTATAATAAAACTAATTCAAACAAATTTTAAAATAGTAAAATTATAAGTAAATTCTTAAAAATCATAGTTTCAAACCTAACATGTAGTTTTAAACAAATTCACACATAGAATTTTTAAAATCAAGAATTTAAAACTATATAGAATATAGTTATATAATATCATAAAAATCAATATTTATTAAACCATATATTTCTTTCCAAAACTATAGAAATCAATTTCAAAATATTTATATATATCAACCAACGGTGTCTGTATATAATTTTCTATCTTATCGTCAAGTGATACGGATATTTGTCATTTAAATCCGTAATTTAAATATATACGGGTATATATTATTTCAGTCTGCAATCCCAAATTCGATTCAATGAAAATTACTTGGGTTTATCATTTCAACCCATAACGATTTTTTCCTATTCTACAGATCGTTCGGGGATGTATCATTTCAACCCATAGTGAATTCTATACTAACTGGGAACTTGTAGAGGGATAACATATATGATAATAATGTAACAGGCATATATCATCAATATAAATAATAGATAATGGTGTCAGATGTCACAGGTGAACAGATATAGATGGTAGTGTATATATAGCAATGTAACTAACTAACTAACTAATAATGGCATATTTCAATTGTCGTTCTATTTGAAATTAAATTTTTAAATATAAGAACGTTATTCATGAGTGATTGCTCACCTTTCGAGGCTAGAGAGGATAGATAAAGAGATGAGCTACGAATTCAAGCACGAGTCCCAAAGCAAAGCTAGATTGGCACGAATTCGACGGACAAACTGATAAATAGGAACTGATAAATCAGAATCCGCTTGATATAGATTGAAACAATATATATATTATATTATTTTTATATCACACACACATATATATATACACACACTTTAAAAAAATCAAATTGAATTTGATTTATTTCAATATATATAAACTATCACTTTATATAACAATACCCACATATAAAAAAATAAAATCCACATACACGCACACACACATATATATTTCTAAAGAAATCCAAATATCAATATTTAAAAAAAAATCATAATAAACAATTTATTATAATATATAACTTAACAGTTGAAAGATTTAAAAATCTATGTATAACATATATATAACTTAACTCATGTATATAACTGGCATATAAAGTCAATTACTGGCACATGTTAAGATTAAAATAAAACCCCTATCCTACATTTGAAAGAAAAATCCATGCATACTTATATATATAAACTAATATATATAACTAATATATAATTTGATATATAAATTGACAAATGTACAATAGTAGAAAAGAAGGAAAAATACAAAAATACAACATTGTACATGTATGTTATATAAGGAAATCAATACAACTAACATATATGAGAATACTACTGACATACTGTATATAACTAAAAAATACATATAACTTGGGTTATAAACGAGCTTTTTAACAAATGTGTATAACTTGGTACAAACTGAACAAATGTATATGAACTTGTATATACAACAGTCGAAACTTATATAAACAAATACGCATATGAAATCTGGTTATAAATAAAGTTATGCAAATAAGTATATAATAAGAGCCAAATATATTTATGTATATATAATATAAAATAATATAAAGAACAAATATGTATAAACTTATATATACAACTTACTATATACACGGACAAATAGATAAAATATATATGTATTCATAAGATATCAAAAATCTAATATATATCATCAGTTAAAACTTATGCATTACTATATATAGATCATATATTCTATAACACCTTTCAACATATTATAAATATAAACTAATATACTAATATATATAAATATATATAACCAAATTTAAAATAAACTTAACAACTTACTGTAACTAAACAACTACAGTGTATTAAACAAACATAACTTAGTTACTGCAAACTATTTGAAAAGAAAACCATATAGGTATAACAATCATATTATACAATACTGTTACGAGATAATAAAAAAAATATTTACATACAGTATTATATATGTACATATATACATACCAGAACACGCATATATACCTGAGCAACAATTATTTGAAAAGCACGGTCAGAGGGAAAAAGAAGGGAAGGAGGAGACGTCTCGGGTTGCGTGAGAGAGAAGGAAGAGGAATCGACCTAGTTGGGTTTACGTGGCTCATGGTGGTAGTGGCAATAGGAAGGGGAGCTCGGGCTTGATGGTGGCTGAAGGTGAAACGCCCGGGATGGCTGTCGCATTAGATAGCCTCGGGTTGATGATTCTTAGTAGAGAAAAGAAAAAAAACAAGCTACAGACTATGATATTAATATACGAATTGGTATTATAATATGAATTCTCAAAGCAAACTGAAAGGAAAAGAAATGAACCAATAGAAAGGGGGAATGGAAAAACTTGTTGATGAATTCATAGAAACATTTATGGTTAGAGGCTGTTGATTTAGTTTACACTGGAATATAAAAAGGTAAGGAAAACCAAAAGGTTTGAAAACCGCCGATACGAAATTGGTTTTCACAAATTCCGCTGCGTACCATATTTCAAAACACATAATTGAATATACCAAAGAGACCAACACGATGAGATGATCAAAACATTATACACATATTAGTAGTACGATCATCCTATCGAATATCGATAATCGGTACCAAAAAATGCTGCTGAAATGCCAGAAATAAGATGAATGGAGCAATAACAGAAAAAATTTGGTGAAATGAAATATGATGTCTCACTCAGAAGATGATTTACAAATTTGTTGTATAATATTCATGTTTAGAAAATATTTTATTATCATCAAATATTAACTGATATCAAATTGAAATTGCAGTATAGAATTAACATTCATATTTTCTGATGAAAGTTTACTATTTGCTATGTTTAAATAGACATATTCCAAATGTCAAATTTTAAATTCAAAATTTAATCATTTAAAATTTCACAAAATTTCAATTCATTACATTAATAAAACTACTAAAATTTACAGGTAGTTACACTCTCCCCAACTCAAAACTTTTCGTCCCTGAAAAGGAACGAGTTAGGAGATTAGAGACAACCAGAAAGAAAATAAATTTAAAACAAAATAAAACAATTAATTTAAAACCATATAAATTTCAATTTAAATTAATAAATATTCAATAATTTGGTTTAATCTAGTTGATTTCACGTACATTAATTCAACTTATAATTCAATTTTAACTATTTCTAAATTCATATTTATCTATTCACGATCCTATTATTCAATTATTTTAATTAAAAATTTCTATAATCATAAATTAAGTGTACAAGCATTGATTATAATCACTCAAATTAATTTATAAATTTCATTAACATCAATTTAAATTATATATTATTTAATTCCATAGATAACTTCTGAATAATTTAGGTATGTTATATATATTGGGATGAAATTAAGTATTATACAAGAAAAATTTATCAATTCAATTATTTCAAGTTTAAACATTTATTCAAAAAAATTGGCTTCATTTTATAATTGAAAACATCCATTAAGAAAATTAAAGAATTATATTTCCAATTTACTTCAAACCATTTAGAGAATATATATATATATATATATATATATATATATATATATATATTGAAATCAAATCTAAAATCATATATCTATATATATAGTAAATCAAGTCATACTTAAGAAATTTAAATCAATTTTTTTTTCAAAACAAAAGTGCAGAAAAGCTACGAATTGGTTTCTCCACTTCGAAACTCGAAAATGAATGTCGATGATGCGGCCGCCATCACCGAAATTACTTTTCAACGACAAAAGAGGAGAGCATTGATTTAAACATTTAAAAATTCTTTGGAAATGATTTATATTCAAAAGTACTTTAAATAATATACACTGTAAAACTTTAAAACCAAAGTTTGAAATCATTGGAAATTAAATTCTAAAATTCTAATTTAAATTCATTTAATTCTAAATAGATTTATAAACAATGCCTATAGTTTCATTTATTTATTTTATGTTGTAATATTTATTGTTTTGCAAAACAATAAACTAAAGTCAAAACCAATTTAATTAACTATTTAATTTCAAAAAATTATACATATATATACATATATATATAATCTTACAAAATTTATTGTGTTAGTTTGCTCTGTTTAAGTGTTTTAGAATTTCTGTCGGTAACGTTGATCAGGCGAATCGATCGAAACTCCAAATCAACATTAACAACTGAAAAAACGCACTATATAAAACATTTTTATATTAATTACAAATACACTCCCTCACTCGATGATTCAAAATGAATGGGTTTCAGAAAAAGGATAGAGATCCAAATTAGAGGGACCCTAATCAAAAGATTTCAAGCTAGAAGATAAGCTCGAAACAAAGATAAAATGATTAAACAACGAAATAGGAAGTCGGATATACTAATATTAATCAAGGGTGACCTTAACCGGGTCAACCGCGACTCCATGAATAAGATCGAAGCAGAATTCTGAGGCAAATCGACATTCGATCGCAAGAGATAAAATTCGAGCATAGCCAGAGATAGCAACATCTAAACTGAGGACATAGAAATCTCCGGTGAATCGATGCCTATTGCAAAGGAGTTTCACATCTTTACAAATCATATAGTGGAGCTATGAGATGCTCCAAAATCAGAAGAATACGAATAGGGAGGGACAAGAATGAATTTCAGAAAATAGGGAAGAGTTCCAAAATTCAAAGGAAACTGAGTAAAAGTGCAAGAGATTCAAGCTCGAATGAAAGTGATTCAGTAATTAAATTTACTACATATGCTAAGTTTTGCCTAAAACCAGAGCTCTTATACCAACCTTAACATCCTGATATTTTCAACCATTCGCATCTGCACATATCAAACTTGAATTGCTCAAAGTAGCAGATTGTTAATTTATATTTGGCAAAACTCAGCATATACAATAAATAAATAATCATAGAATCACAGACATAGAGTAATATACAATATGCAGCGGAAGCAAATGAATAGTATTTCATGAAGCTGCTATATATATGTATATATATACATATAACAGAGTTATAACAAGATACAACAGTTGTCTCAAATACAAAGAAGTCTCAATACAATAGTCACATACAAAATCCGAAAACATCACTGGAATCAACTGAATAACCGAAAGTTGAATCGATAGATGGATCTCTAAGCGAAGCTCCAACTCCAAAGGTGAGTCTTGAATACTGGTACACTCGGTCTGACCCAAGCATAAGGAAAAACACAAAACACTCGAGTCAGGATTAACATTCTTATATCAATAAATCCAACTCAAGTGAAATATCAACTGAAATACAAGTAACTCAAAGGATGTTTGGGATAACCATCCTCTAGGGATCCGTTAAACAATCTACTATGTAGTAATATACGCTATTATAATAATGTCTACATTAAAGTAAACAATAAAAATAGTGTTAACTACCCATATCCCCCTTAACACATTTATATATATTCCCATAGTCTATACAGTACAGTAACTTTCCGTAAACTGGGCTTATCAAAGGGCACTCCATAGGTATTGTAACAACCCTGGTATTGGTGATTACCTATGATATTAAATTATAACAATAATTTTAATTTAATACTGAAAATAAAATGAAATGAAGAAGATAATATGGTTAAATAAGATGAAAATATTAGAATTTTGTTAATTTGAGTTAATAAATTAATTAAGAGATGTATTTCAACATTAAATTGTTGAAATAAATATAAAGTGATGGAAATAAAGTTTTAAAAGCTTTATTTTGACAATTTGGAGTGAAATAATCAATTTGCAAATTTAATTTGGGTAAATGCAATAATATTGGAAATTAATGCCAATATTAACCATTTATTGATTTTTAAAAAGGGGAAAAATAAAGTAAATTTGTATTTTATTAATATAAAAGATGAAATATAGTTCAAAATAGTATTTTGATGATAAAATTAAATTGGAATGATTTACTATAATTTATTTGTCAAGAAAATAATTTTTGTACAAGTTGTTGCATTAAAATGGTGTTTTACACTAAAATAGTGTAAATTGTGTAATGTAGTCAAAAATAAGGTTTTATTGTTAAAAATGACTTTTTATAGTTAAAATAATTTTATTTTATTTAAATAACAATTTTATTGCATTATTAATGGGGATTTGCTTATTTTTGACTTTAAAATGTGAAAATATGTGAATTTAATGTAAAATAAGATAAAACATTAACATAGCCTTTATTTTTCTTTGAGTAATTTGTCCTTGGGCTCATTTGGGTAAAGTTTGAATCCATTCGCCCATTTTCTAGAGGCATCTAGTGAGAAACTAGTGTTTGTACGTTGTTTGTTTCTCTCCTCCTTCTCAAACAAAAAGTTACAGTAAAGAAAACAAGAAAAGAAGGCAAAAGTAATGGACATCTTCAACTAAAATCAATATCCACTCAATTTTGCTACTAACTCAAGAAGAAAATCACTAAATTAAGAGAATAGAAGGTAATCTCCACCAATACTACAGAATTATTTCATCAAAATCATAAAATTAGGCATGAATAGTGTGTAACTTTATATTTTGTTCTTGCGTGTTTTTGAAAATTTTATTTCTAGGTTGTTGAAGCATCTTTCAAGCAAAAGCTCGCCTCTTTTCGCCAATTTGATCTTGAAGCTCAGTACTTTGAAAGATGAGTATCAATCTCATAAAAGTTAGCTCATGCAATGTTAAAATCACAAGTTGAAATCAAAAATTTGCTAAAAAATTCGTTTTTGAAAAATTTGGATATTCTATGTAAACTGTCTTGAGTTGCAACTTTGTGCAGTTCTATCTCTCTATTCTGGCAACGAAATGTTGCCAGATTTTTTTTGTTTTGTAGACCATGTTTTGTAGATTAAGCTGCCAAATTTCAGATCAATTTGTCCTATATAGCTTATAGAAACATGCTACCGAACTTTGACCTGGAGCATGTTTTTGCCCAGATTTTTACAGTGATGACACTCTCCAGGTTCAAGTTTGAGGCATCATAACTTTCTCATACCTTATCTAAATTGCTTGATTAATTTTTTAGTTTAAAGTATAGTTATTGATCTTTATGCATATTAAACATCAGGTCATTACGACCTCTGTAGCTTATAGAAACATGCCGCCAAACATTGAATTTGAGCATGTTTTGCACCAACTGTTGACAACGAAATCTGGCTGCAAGTCCAATTTTGAGAGATCCTCCTCATTTTTTTATTCAAAGTAAGTTGTTGAACTCTATGCCTGAAAAATATCAAGGCTTTTAAACCTTTGTAACTAGTTGATAATTTGCTTGGAACTTTGAATCGGAGCATGTTTTGCTCCAGCAGAACATTTAGATTGTTTTACATGGATTTTTTTTTCAATAATGTTTTTTATCGGCTTGATCCTAAGATGGAAGAGCTAATATTACCACTTATCCCTATTTTGGATTGGTGAGTTTTTAGGGGATTTTTGTATGATGATTTCATAAATAATTTCATTGAATTTTTGTTCATTTTTGTCATTTCTTTGCACGTGCTTACTAAACTGTTTTCGAAAAAAAATTGGCCTTTGAAACAAATATTTTACAATATTTATAATTAATTTAAAGCTATTAAAATTATACATTATCTATAATAAGAGAAATTTAAAAATTTATTTTCCAAACGATTTTGAAAATAGTTTAAAAGCTTGTTTTCTATAATAAAAATTATCTTCTGTATAATAATACATGTTTTTGCACTTTTCGGACATATGAGAAAGAGAATTAAATTATTTAGTAAAATACGTGGTATATGACACCTGAGTTTACTTTTTCGGTTAATTCCGGACTTGTACAATCAAAACCTCTTGAGTATATTGTTTTAAGTTGATAATTGAGATTTATATTTCTTATTATAGGAATTATCTGAGTTGGCCAATATTTGGCGAATTGAGAGGTTCGGGATCTCCTATTATAAGGGTAATAATCAATAAGAACCACTTACGTATGTTGTTTTACATTTCGATGAGGGGAGGGGAGTCTTGAGATGAGGTTTTCCTTTCCAGGACTTATAGGTTATGAGAAACCACTATGGGATTTATTTGCACTCGTCGATGATACGAGGCAAGATATATGAGTACTCTGAGATTTATTAGGTTTGAGATTTAATTCCAAGTGAAAACCCTTGGTGAACATATACCATGCATTAAGATTATACTATACTTATACCCTTTCTTTTTAGTTAAAGGAAGAATTCCCTTATGCACTTATATTTCTCTTATCTTATACTAATATCAAGTTCTAGCTAGCCTGACCGTGTATTTATTACTCGGGTTAGATTGAGTAGCAGGTTAGGCAGTTGGACTCTTAGCTTGCTTTACCTTTTGGACTTCACCATCAACTTGGGATATGGAATATTTTTTGTGTAGTAGTCTTTCTATTGGGAACTTGTGATGTATATATTCTTTTGTGGGGAATGTATGTATATATTTTGGTTGTATACCACTGGTGGCATGTTGTGTTATATTTGATGTATGTATTCATATGTATCGTTTTTGTGTTGTTGTTGTTGTTGTAATTGATATAGTTATTAAGTTTTGTTTCTGAATCGATCATGTAGCCACCATAGTAGTGTATTAGATCGGTATTAAGTATTTCAAAAACTGGAGATGAAATGTAAAAAGAGAGTATAAATATCGACATACTTAGCTCTTATATAATGGAAGACTATGATCGCCCTTAACCGGCCATACTCTCTGCGTTAGCAGACGAAATTATTAAGTAATTTTCTTTGTTAATGTAGGTCTCGGGGTGGGGCATCACAAGTATGGTACAAAACAAACTCGTAACGGTCTTGATAAGGTACGTGGCATCGGCACAACAAGGCAATGCCAGGGTAGATATACAAACTACACTTCCGGACTGGTGGTAACGCATAGCAGCTACTACCACCCACCTTGAATACACTCCCAAATCAAAATCAAGGGTGGCCACTAAATCAATCACAAAGTAAGAATATAGTATCGAAGGAATGTGCCCGATCGGAGGAATGACCTCACTTGGCGCGTCAATTGCTCCTGTTTTAGCCTACTTAAGCCAACTCACGAGAGTGGGGTCCACCTATATACCTCATATAGGATCATCGCCACCATCCTATTCATTCTGAAATCTCCACCGCGTACACAGCTGTTAAAATGGTTTTCGGTATTGGCAGAGAGTATGAAAATATCTGATCCCGATCTCTTTAAAAACCGATCGTTATTATAACACTGCAGTCATTTCAAAATAGTTTGTACTTCAAAACCAAAATATCATTACCATTTCAAAACCAAATCAATACGATATCATTCTTCACATCAAAAACATCCATTTTCAAAATCATAGCACTTTCAAAATTATAACACATTCGAAACCAAAACACTTTAAATTATAACACTTTGAAAGTCATAACACTTTGAAATCATAATTCTTTGGAAAATCATAATTCGAAATCATACCTCCACTACTTAAATAGTTTAGATATTAATAATAGTATATATATATAATATAATAGTTTATAAAATAAAATAGTTTATACTAAAAAAATTATATTAGAATAGTTTATATTAATATAGTTTATAAGGTAAAATATATAAATAATTTCAAATAAAATTTAAAAATACTTTATATAATAAAATAGCTTCCTCAAGTTTCACAAATCGATAGATCGAATCAATCAACTCGAATTCCAAAAATTCAAATTTAATTCAATCTTAATTATCAATTTCAATTCAATTCGGTTTCTCAATAAACCATTTCAAATTTTATCAATTTCAAATACAGAATTGAACCACAAAATAAACCATTCAATTTTAATATATTTCAAAGCTTTAAATATTCCATATTTTCAAAACTAAATTTTATAACTTCATATATACCTTAATTTAACTTCATTATAATTTAGTTTTGAAACCTTCACTTAATAAATCCAATATCATTTAAATAAAACCCCAAATTACAAATAAACTAAATATTTCCTTCAATTTATTCAAACTTGAAATATTGATTTAAATCACCTTAACCAAAATAAAGTTATAAAATCATATCCTTAAAAAATCTAAAATTCAATAAGTTCTAAATCGATTTAATTAAATAAAATCTTAATTAAATACAATTTCAAATCTATCTTCCCAACTTTAATTTATTAAAATTTATTATAAACTCTATATTTGAAAATTTAGTTTTAAATAAATACTTAAACACATTATATATAAATTAAATCAACTTTATTTAATTACTTTTATTATCAAATAGTAAAATTATATATAATAGTAAATTTAGTTTTAAATAAATACTTAAACACATTATATATAATTTTGAAATAGTAAAATTATAAGTAAATTGTCAAAAATCATAATTTCAAAACTAACTTATAGTTTTAAACAATTTCAAACATAGAATTTTTAAAATCAAGAATTTAAAATTATATAGAACACATTTATATAATATTATAAAATCAATATTTATTAAACCATATATTTCTTTCCAAAACCATAAGAATCGATTTCAAAATACTTATATATATAGACCAACAACGTCTATATATAATTTTCTATTCTATGGTCAAGTGATACAGATATTTATCATTTCAATCCGTAATTTAAACACATACGGGTATATATCATGTCAACCTGCAATCCTAGATTCAACTCAATGAAAATCGCTTGGGTTTATCATTTTAACCCATAACGATTTTTTCCTATTCTACAGATCATTTGGGTATGTATCATTTCAACCCATAGTGAATTCTATACTAACAGGGAACTTGCGGAGTGATAACATATACGATAATAATGTAACATGCATATATCACATATATCATAAATATAAATAACAGATAATGGTGTCAGATGTCATAGGTGAGCAGATATAGATAATAGCATATATATAGCAATGTTACTAACTAACAGTGGCATATTTCAATTATCGTTCCAATTGAAATGAAATTTAATAAATATAAGAACGTTAATCATGAGTGATTGCTCACCTTTTGAGGCTAGAGAGGATAGACAAAGAGATGAGCTACGAATTCAAGCACGAGTCCCAAAGCAAAGCTAGATTGGCACAAATTCGACGAGCAAACTGATAAATAGGATTTGATAAATCAGAACACGCTTAATATAGACTGAAACGATATATATAATATATTATTATGATATCATACACACACACACACACACTATAAAAAAATCAAAATGAATTTTCTTTATTTCATTGGTTATCACTTTATATAATAACACCCACACAAAAAAAATAGAATCTATATACAACTATATATATTTATAAAGAAATCCAAATATCAATATTTAAAAAAATCAAAAAAAACAATTTATTATAATATGTAACTTAACCGTAATGAAAGATTTAAAAATCTATGTATGACATATATATAACTTAACTCATGTATATAACTGGCATATATTTGTACCAAAATTGACCACTACACTTTTCAGAAGAATTTGAAGAGATAAAAATGAAGAATAGAAATGTAAAACAAGGGTTATCTAACAAACACTTCAAAAAACGTTATGAAAACACGTAAAAACACAATGATTTAGAGTGGTTCGACATACGACTTACGTCCACTATGAAGTTGATGACTTTATTGATATTCACTTGTTGATTACAACTGACTACAGCGGATTACAACCGATTATAGTGTTGAAATTCGAGTACAACAGCAGCTATGGAGTACAAAAATTATTCCGGCGGAGTCTGGACATCAAAGAGCCAAAAGATCCTTTTCCGTAAGCCTTGGGGCTCTATTTATAGGCGTAGGGGGCAAATATCTCGCTCAGATCTCGGGTGACTTCTTCTGGCACATCGGCGGGCCCACGTGATCGATCCTAGGCGATTTCGACTCGATTCGTGATCAAGACGAACGAATTTTTTATCGATCAACATTTAATCCAATCAAGTCGAAATTTGGCAGGAACATTCTTTAGGTTGTACGTAAGCTCCTAAGAATATCTCATAGCATTTAGACTTGTGGATTGCAAGTTATGGTTGATGCAAGTTTGGGCTTTTCGGTCGTCATTCTATTCGCATCGATGGACTTCGAATCGATCACTTCGTATCGATGGCCACACACGCGATGCAAGTTGACATGACGCTCACTCTTCGGATCAATCCACTTTTTATGCTGAGTCGACCGAATCTTTCCAAGGCATTCGCTCGTTCGTATCGAAGACCGTTGCCTCGTTCGAACCGATGGAGATGGCTTAGTTCGTATTGATAGTCGTTGCCATTTCATATTGATGGAAATTGTTCAGTTTGTACCGATGGAGGTGGCATAGTTCGTATCGATGGATGTGGCTCTATTCACATTGAGGAAGGTGGCTCTTGTTCGTATCAACCAAAGTTTCTTCAACTTGATGGATACGAACAAACGATATTGTGATGGATACGAACAGTGGTTACTCAATGGATACGAACAAAGGCCACTTGATGGATATGAACTAACGATTCGCGATGGATTCGAACAAAGTTCTTCTAAGATGGATACGAACTAGACAACTGCTGTAGTGGAGCTTGTTCGATGGTGGAGTCGAATAGATCGATAAAAACAAGCATATTCTCTCGATGGATACGAAGTGGCGCGTCCTGATGGATTCGAACAACTACTCACCGATGGATACGAACAAGGATCGATACAAAATGATTGGTTGTGACTTGAATAGATTCGAAGTGATGGGTACGAATGAGCTGACCTCCTTGACTTGCATCGATCATATCTTGATCATATGAACTCGGATTGACTTGAAACTTGGAATGTTGGATTTCATAGCTTTGCTCATCATGTCTTGTCAATTATAGCTTGATCCGGGCTCGGACAAAATTTATCAACATCTATAGTGAACCTGTGCTTATTCGACATTTGGGATGAGTGGTCTTGGATCTTTCAGCCTATTTCTTGAGATCTCGGCCTTGCGAAAAGGCGGGGTAACATTTGTCCCCCAAAGTACATCTTGTGTGAACATGACGTGCTATGAATAGTCGCATCTTTCATCCTAAATTGTAATTCTTGGCTGATTTTTTAGTAATATGGACTGTTGACTGCTAACAGTTATACCGTGTACCATTGTAACTGATTGCTGTATGATAGTGATAACCTGTTTGTTGTTGTAATCGTTATCAGGAGGGCATTTGACTTGTGAATTTTGGAAATTGAAAATTAGTCCGACATACATGCACATATGTTAACCTGACTCTTGTTATCGTTCGCACTTTCACAAGTCATTGTCAGTTTTCTTGTATTGAATTCAGTATCGATCCTCTCTTGAATCGATGTGAAATTCGAGTTGCAACAACGCTTCATGGTTCCTTTGGAATGTCCCTTCGTATAGATCCTCTCCTGGATCGATGTAAAAGGTTGAACGATAGTTTTCGTATTGATGAAATTCATAATGATGGATATGAAATAAACATTCACATCGATAGATACGAGTTTCAATGGACTCCATAGCAATGGGTATTAGGTTGTGATTTTGTATCGATGAACTTATGAAGGATACGAACAGAGCAGTTGGTTCTTCATGTATTGTTCGTATCGATGGCTGATGACGGATGCGAATAGCCAATTCGTTTCGATGTATATGAGCCTTTATGAGTTGCGTGTTGATGGATACGAACAGAGCATTTTGTATTGATGGAATTTAGTGATTATAAAAAAAATTCATTGCAAATTTCGCATTGATAAAACTCGAGTCTATGGATACGAATAGCTTATTCCTATCGATTTGGGGGAAAACTTATGTCTACTGGTCCAGGCAACTCGGAGGCGAATCGTTTCATTTCGTCGGTTTCCCATCCATATAAATACGTTCTGCACTTTGCCAAATTTTTATCTGTTTTTACTTTTCAGCTTGCCTTCGTAATGATTAAGAAACCGAGAAATTGAAACTTTCTCCATCCAAACTAACATACCTTCTTAATTCTTCGAACCTACACTTCTATTCTAGATAGCTAGTTGATGAATTCATGTTAAAACGATAAGATTTGATTTCCAACACCAATCCAATTGGAGTCGCGGCCTATTCCAGCGTTGTTGGTGTCGGGGTTGGGTTGAAGCGAGGTCAAAAAAGGCAATGGTGTTTGTGCTCATTGGAGAAGAAGGAGCGAGGAAGGAGACGAAATAATAGGCGAAAAATTGCTCGAACTTGATTTCGTGTCGGTGAAAGGTTAAAGGAATTGGATTTCTCATCTAGCCTCGACTAGGAACTTCACATCGATCACCTACCTTTAACTTCGTGTCGATTGTTGATCCTTTGATTTTGTATTTGTCACTTCGAATCGGTATGTATATGAAGCATAGTTGTGACGAACACGAATTTTATTATGACCCGATGGATACGAAATCAATGTGACCCAATTGATACAAAGTAAATGCTTTCTGATCGATACGAAACTATTGTGCTTCGATTGATACGAAATAGTGGTTCTGCTGATAGATACGAGAACATAGGCTATGAATAATACGAATGAGACTTTGGGCGATCGATCCGAACTTGCATTTAGATGGATACAAATCTCAAATGAACATATGACTCCAACGAGCTTAATTTTTGCATATCTGGAATTAATTGTTGAACTGCATATTTGACTATACTTTGAAGCTTGTCGATGGGACTGTGACTTAACAAACTTTTTAATGAACTTTAATTTGGATCGATTGCTAATGTCTTGATAGCATGGTTGTGGCGGTCAACGATGACGGTCACTCCAGTTGAATTTCGAAGTCTTGTCATTTGCATATTTCTTCATACTTTGTAGAATTTCTCAAGTAATCTATAGCACTGCATTGCACAACACATTCACACACTCCACACTGGGGGATGCACAGGCTTATTATCGTGTAATGATGATTTTTCATAAGTTAGTTAGTTATGGAATCTACAAGCTCATAACAGCAGGAAATTCAGATTTTGCTACCTCTAACAATCGAGATACCAGCCATTGCGGCTAAAGTTATAGATCCAACTCTAGATGAGTTACCAGGCGCTACGTTTATCTGTAATCTGTCGGATTCTGTACCGTCCAATGTTTCTGAAGACATGTTGGGATGGATATGCTTAAGGCACGGCCTGTCACTGGACGATGTGCTATTACCGGGACGGAACGATAGACCGCATTATCCATCGTAGGGGTTTACTACATTCAATCGCCATGCATGCACAGCTGGAACACTTCCTCCATTCAACCAATACATTAGGGAAGTGCTATCTTTTCTTGGAATCTCTCCATCTCAGCTACACCCTAACGCATAGGCGCTACTGAACAACATATTCATCGTATTCATGGAGCATCTCTTTCGCCCACCGATCCCGATAGAGATTAAATACCTATTTAATATCAAGATTTGGGGGGATAGCCCTTCTTATAAGTTCCTAGAATCGGTCAGGAATTGTCAGGTGGTAACAGGGTCTTGGACCAGGTTGAGTTACTTCAAAAGAGAATGGTTCTACGTCCGATGTCCCCCAAGATTTGCTAGCCGATGGTTAGCCAGATGTAAGTGTTGTGACCTTTTCCAGTAGTTAACAAGATAACCACAGCTGACACCAAAACTTATATCTCTTTTTCCTTTACAGCTGTGATTCCGCGACCCTAGGGCGTACATTTCAAAGAGAAAGTACACGTTCTTCAAGAAGTCCCGAGGGAAGTGAGGGACATTGGTTCGGTTCTAACAGATAGAAGTTTGAGAATCATTGGATTGATCCAGCGTAGCCAAAGTATACCGCTTGAGGGAATGTTAGGGGCTATCTCGAAGAAGCGAGCGAAGCGTAAGGCGCCTGGAGTTGTTATAATAGAGGGGGTTGATCCAGAGAGAACACTTACCGATGATGAACTTGTGGCCAGGCCTTCTTTCAAACGCTTACCGAAGGAAAGAGAAAAGGCAAGGCATCTGCTTTCAAACGCTCTAAGTCTGTGAGATGGAAATCTGTGGTTGTATCTTTGCCTGTTCTCGAGATTAGAATTTCGCAGGCTCCTCCCTCGCTTGTGTAAAACCTTTTCAAAGGGCTCGTCGATATTCCAATTTCGGATTATGTGTCATTTCAACATGATGCCGGATTGGTGGAGCTTCAGCACCCTTTAGACTTAAGCAAGTCTCTTCCCACTAGTGTAGCCAACATTTCCAGTTGGCCGGGGGGTTGCACATACATATACACTTCACGGCACTACACGATTCCTGACCATAAGTTGCTTACTTTGGGAGATCACTAACTCCGTTCTTCTTTTACTTTGCAGATACAATGACTAGGTGGGATTCTATGCTCGAAAGTCTTCGTTCAGCGCGCCAATCTTCTATATATTATGAGTCACGTAGGAAAGAGACAGATAGGGATTACGACCGTGGGTACTCCAGTCAGGAACGATATGACAGAGATAGGGATAGGGACTACAGACATCGATCCCGGTCCCGTTCTCTACCTCCTAGAATCCCTACACACCCCTTGAATTATGGAAAACAAGCAATAGAGCCTCCCCGCCAGAAACAGTCTTCTCAAGTCTCTAGTCCTGAGTCACACCGTTATAGAATCAAAACAATTGCCCTCATAATTGCAGAGCAAGTCCCCACCGAACCTACGGGGGAAGGAACGATTAAGATCGCCAAATTGAAAAATGATCTTTTGAACATTTTTTTGATGGTCCGAACTTAAAGAGAATTCCAACGGAAGCTGAGAACACGATGCATGACTACATTCACGACTTCTATACTCAGTATAAGGAATGGTTGAAAGCGTCAGAAAAAGCGTCGAAGCTGGCCTTTAAGCGGGCATCTACCATTAAGGAATTGGAAAATGAGCTTGCTTAGAAAGATCGCATTATCCAGGTTCTTAACACCGAAGCTGAATCCTCCCGAAAGTCGAAAATAGAGGCCACTCAAAAGGCCGACGAAGCTAACTTGGCCATAGAGAGGATGAGGCAAACACACTATGCCTTGGTGGAAGAGATAGGCCATCGGAACACCACCGTTACTGTAGAGTGGGATGTGACCCTCAAAGAACTTAACGAGCGTAAGTCCAAATTTTTTTAAATTGCCAAGGATAGGGACGATGCGACCAACGCAGCCCAGGAGGCATGTGAGTAGGCCATAGTGCTCCGAGATGAACGGGATGCGGTAGTGGAGAAAGTTCGTGCGGTGGAGACCGAGGTCGAGGAGAGGATCCAAATGGTAGAGTCCAGGCTAGAGGCTGATATCGAAGATCTCCTCATCACTTACAATGCTAATGTGCTGAAGCATAGGAATCTAGCCTGGCACGAAAATTAATAGGTATATCCTCACAACGCTTGGGGACGATTGGTTGAGAAGGAGAATGTGGCGCATCCAAATGAATCAATCGGCGATTTTGAGCTTGAGAATCATATGCTGACTGAAGATGAAAGAAAGATTCTTCACGATTCAATGATTTCCTATGAAAAGGAGAAGCTCGATTCCCAACATCCGAAGGTTGGAGAAGGTTTAGGTGTTGAGCATCATGAACCAAGCCTTGAGATTCCTGCGCCAACCCAACCTGAACCTGCACCAACGGTTGAACCCAATCTGTCTCTGCTTACAATTTGAAATAACCGAAGATATCTCCTATTAAAGAGCACACTTTTGAGGTCATTCAATCATCTACCGGCCATACTAAGGAAGGTACTCTGAACATTCTTCATACGTGTCCAAAATAAGAAGCTTGATTCAAAGCGTTCACTAACAGTCCGTCTTTTTCTCTGTACAGTGAATGGAGTTACATTGATAGTGCCTCCTGCAACCCAAGAATCGCACAAAACGCAGGAGGCTATCGTTACTGAGGCAACCACCACAACAACGACTGCACCGATTGATGGAACGTAGGGGCACACTCTCTATTGACGAGCAAATGATGGAGGAACTCCTTAGTCGCCATAGTGTTGTGGACCTATCATTTGTTATGAGTGGAATTGCACCTGCCACTAGCTCTTCAATGCCGACCATCGATGTTTCTAGCAGAGCTCAAGTGACTCGCGAAGAAGAGATATTAGCCGAAATCAATGCTGAAATGGAGGCAGCGACTCGTGGTGGCGGTTCTGGAGGTGGAATGGTGGCACCTGACCCGGCTCCTGTTGGGCGTGTTTCCACCCATGAGTTTCCCTCCTTGCCGAACCAAAGGACATCCGGTCAAGCTCCATCCGGTCGCAGGCCTCACCGGACCAACACATATACACTCCCCCGCCGAACCACCCATCACCGGTCCAAGCTCCATGCCGAACCAACACCGCCTTCATGCCGAACCAATCCCTTCCCCATCACCACCGAGTCAACCTGCCACCGGTCCACTCCATCACCGGTCCAAGCTTCATGCTGAACCAATCCCTTCCCCATCACCACCGAGTCAACCTGCCACCGGTCCACTCCATCGCGGGTCCAAGCTCCATGCCGAACCAACACCTCTAAACCCACTACCGAATGAACCTCCAAACCACCTACCACCGGTCCACTCCATCACCGGTCCAAGTTCCACGCCGAATGAACCCTCGCCGAACCAGAATGCTTTCAGGCCAGATTGCTTCAGCCCAGGCCCACCAGCAGCTATATACATCCAAGACCCCTACCCCCAGCCTCACTCTATAAATAGAGGGGCAGGGGTACAACAATGGCAGACAAGTTTGAGAGCTCAAGCATGGAAGGAACTTTCAAACAACTTTCATATACTTGTATGCAAAGCTTTGTACTTGTAATCTGAAAGAAAAGGGATAATAACATATAAAGTGGATGTAGGCACGTTCTGGCCGAACCACTATAAATCTGTGTGTCCTTTACAGTTTAGTCCCTGTTTTTTACATATTTGCATAAGTCGCCCAAATCATTGAAAACCATATAAAATCGACTAAATAATACGACTTGGAGGTGTTTTCCCAATTTTTTGTGCAAACATTTTTTGTGCTTTCACTGAGAGTTGAACTCAAGCTTCAGCTTCCCTCATTCAACCTTCTTTCCCAATAGCACCCTTCATTGCCTAGGAAACATGACTTCCAGGCCGAGAAAAGACGCCAACAAGGGAAAGAACGTTGCAACCAGCAGCGCTCCAGATCCAGTGGATCCAGATCAAGAGAACCATCCCACTACGACAGCAGTGCCAAATGTAGATCAGGCAATTCCGACAGCCCCTGCCGCGGAACAACCGGCAGCAATCACTAGGGCAGACCTAGACAGAGTTGTGGTTGAAGTGACTAACCGCTTCGCATCCCAACAAGAAGCTTTGGTGAACCAACTCATGTCACGCTTGAGGGATGCCGAAGAATCCAACCGCAGCACTGAATCATGGGGTGAGTCCCAATCTGGAGGACCTCGGAGACAACAAAGGTCTTCCCTCTTCGAAGAAGCTATCAACAGGAACAACAATGATAGGGGCCACGCCCGGACTCAGCCCGAACTCCGACTCGAGGAAGCGCTTGGAACCGAACCCAATGGGGGAGGCACCAGGCGAGGGTCGGATGTAGCTGAGCCAGTCATGCCGCCTAATCATAGAAACCACGCTGAACGGAGCAGAGCTAGAACCCAGCCCGAAGTTGACCCCATGGAAACGCTCGAAACAGAACCCCGCAGGGGAAGATCAAGGCAGGGGCCAACTGTAGCTGGTCCTAGCATGCATCCGAGCAGCCAAAGACAGCCACTAGATAACGTCAGAAGTGATAGACTATACCATCCCTACAGGTCATCTGGACGAGATCGATCCCGCAGGGAAGAACCAAGCTCATTTTTGTCCGCTCCAAATTCTGATGAAAGAATGGCACGATTATTCAGGGAATGCGTCCGACGGGAGCAAAGGGATCGAGGGATAGGCGCTAGGGTAACCAACCCTTTCACCCGCGACATCGAAACCGCCATCATCCCTCGAGAATGGAAAATGCCAACGATGGAACCGTACAAGGGAACTTCCGACCCCGTTGTACACCTGTAGAGATACACACAGCATATGCTCATGAGCGGAGCAACGGAAGGAGTGTTGTGTAAATGCTTTCCGCTATTCCTAACAGATCTAGCTACCTCCTGGTTCTGCCATCTACCCCAAGGATCTATCAGCTCATGGAAGATGTTGAAAGAAAAGTTCATTATCCAGTTCCGCATTCATGTGGAGCAACCCAAGGATGCTTATTCTCTATCTACTATCAAACAGAAATCCGGAGAGACACTGCAACAATATCTAACTCGGTTCAACGTCGCAGCGGCCGCAGTCCAAGATGCCGATGAGAAACTCGCCCTAATGGCCCTCTGTAGTGGTGTGCACCCAGATACCAAGTTTGCTAGAAGACTAACTAAAGAAAAACCAGCTACCTTGCCCGATTTCTTCCATGAAGCTAGGAAGTACAAGAGACTCGAAGAGGCTGCCACTGAAAGGCAGACAGGACCACAGGCTAAGATGGCTCATGAAAACGCCACAGCCGCAGTGAAGGACATTCGGAGAAACGACTCCAGAGACAATGCAGGGGGCAAGAAGGGGGAAAAGCGCTTGTACCGACCAGGATCGAGATTCGAAGCTTACACTCCCTTGAATGAAACAGTCGAGAACATCTTCCTGGCCACCTAGGACGAACTTACATACAAGCGCCCCCCCGTACAAGAAGGAGTCAGATCACGCAATCCAGTCCAGAAAGTTCTATCGTTTCCACGAATCTTATGGACATGATACCAATGAATGTCGCCACCTCCGTGACCTAATCGAAGAACACATCAGAAGGAAGAGATTAGAACGCTATGTAAAGGGACAGGACAGGACCCCAGCTCCTACCAAGGAAAACCCAGGGCAGCTCCACCCAGAAACAGGCGGAGAATACCGCAACACCAGCGGTTCCAGCCAAGAGAAGATAGTGGTTCATACAATATCTGGGGGGCCACACATCGCCGACAAATGCTGGGCAGAAATGGAAAGATATGGAAACTCACTCAGAAGCGAGGGAGACTGCGTCACTTCTGTTATGGAAGAACGCCACCCTAAGCGGAAGGAAAATAATGACATCACATTCAGTGGATGCGACCTAGAAGGAAGGCAATACCCTCATATGGATCCTATGGTCATCTCTGCCTGGTTCGGCCCAGCTGAAGTTTTTCGAATCCTAGTAGACACTAGAAGCTCAGTGAATATTCTGTTCAAGCATGCTTTCGACAAAATGAAGCTGTCAATGAAGGACGTGTCTCCCTGCAACAAACCGCTACACGGTTTCATTGGATAAGCAAAGATGCCCCTCGGACAATTGGATCTCTTTGTTGAATTGGGAAGTCATCCCCGCTCCACCGTTCGGAAACAAACATTCGTGCTAATAGACAGCCACTCGGCCTACAATGCCTTTTTAGGAAGACCAGCCTTGTTCGACTTCCAAATTGTCCTGGCCCCATGGTGCCTGAAGATGAAGTTCCCAACGAATAATGGAGTGGGAGAAGTAGAAGGGGATCAAGACGCCGCTCGGGACTGCTATGTAACCGAACTTCGCAATAATCGCAGGAGAGATAAAGGGAAAAATGCAGAGACTATTCTCTGCATGAAAAGCTTGGAAGCATAGCAACTAAAGAAAGCCCCTCCTCTTCGGTATACCAGTGATCCTTTCAATGAATTAGACCCCAGGGACAAAGAGGAGGAGGCCACCGCCGAGCCTACAGAGGCTATGGAATTCGTATCTGTAGACAAACGTGACCCAAGTAAACTGCTGAGAGTCGGATCTCAGTTAAAAAGAGAATTAAAGAATCAACTCATTGATTTTCTTCGCCACAACATGGATGTATTTGCATGGACGCACGCTGATATGACTGGCCCCGAACATAGCATGCCATGCACTAAACATCGATCCTACCAAGGTACCGGTAAAGCAAAAGAAGAGAAGTATGGGGGTAGAACGATCAGCAGCCCTCGAGGAAGAAGTAAAGAACTTACTTGCCAATGACTTCATACGTGAAGCCATCTACCCGGAATGGATCGCCAACCCGGTACTGGTAAAGAAAGCTAATGGGAAGTGGCGAACATGCATCGATTTCTCCAACTTAAATGACGCTTGCCCGAAAGACTGCTTCCCACTCCCCCGAATCGACCAACTCGTGGACAGCACTGCTGGACACGAACTCTTATCCTTTATGGACGCATACTCAGGATATAACCAGATCCCTATGCACGCCCCCGATCAAGACCACACTAGCTTCGTCACTGACCGAGGATTGTACTGCTACAAGGTAATGCCATTTGGACTTAAAAACGCCGGAGCTACTTATCAGCGCTTCGTCAACAAGATGTTTGCAGAACTGATAGGACGAACTATGGAAGTTTATGTGGATGACATGCTGGTAAAATCGAGGAAAGCCAACGACCATATAAACCACCTGGACGAGATGTTTCAAGTACTTCGCCAATATGGAATGAAGCTGAACCCTCTAAAATGCTCCTTCGGAGTATCATCGGGAAAGTTCTTGGGATTCATGGTTCATGCCAGGTGGATTGAAGCAAACCCCGAACAAGTCTGAGCTTTACAAGATATCAAGACACCATCTACTCGAAGAGAGATGCAAAGCCTAAACGGGAAAGTGGCCGCCATGAGTAGGTTCATCTCTAAATCAACCGACAAATGCATCCCTTTCTTCGAAGCTCTAAAGAAAGACAAAGGAAAGTTCGAATGGACTGACGAATGCTCGACAGCCTTCCTTAACTTAATCAGACACCTCCAGAGACCACCGGTACTTTCAACTGCAAATGAAGGCGAGGAACTATACCTATACCTTGCTGTATCATCCCACGCTTTGAGCGCCGCTTTGGTGAGAGAAGACAACCGCGCGTAGCGACCCGTATACTTTGTAAGCAAGAGATTCACGGGGGCAGAAGTCAGATACCCTAAACTTGAAAAGCTAGCATACTGTTTTCTTATCACGTCGCGGAAACTGCGACACTATTTCCACTCTCATTCCATCAGAGTTTTAACCGATCAACCGCTAAGGCAAGTGCTCCATCGCCCCGACACTTCTGGGCGATTACTTAAGTGGTGCATCGAACTAAGTCAATATGATATCACTTACCATCCTCGCACCGCTATCAAGGGGCAAGCCATAGCTGATTTCATTGCCGAATTCACTACTAGCGAAGGTAAGGACCAATCTGAAATAGCAGAAGATATCAAGTGGAATCTCTTCGTAGATGGAGTGTCGAACGAACAAGGCTCGGGGGCAGGTGTTGTGATAATCACCCCCAGGGGAAAGAAGCTGCACTGCGCCCTAAGATTGAAATTCGCTGCCACCAACAATGACGCAGAATACGAAGCAGTGATAGCCGGATTAGAACTTTCACTGGAAATTGGAGTCAGTTCTTTATGTCTCCATAGTGATTCTCAACTTATTGTAAATCAAATACTATGAGAGTTCCAGACTCGAGGAGAACGACTCACAGCATACCTAAAGAAGACCAAGCTGCTACTTAACCAACTGGATCACTATTTGATCAGACACATTCCTCGAGAGGAGAATCAAGAGGCCGACGAACTGGCAAAGCAAGCCAGCATGAAGAACAACTCCTTTTCGAGAGCAATAGCCGTCTCAAAACAACTAGCCCCGAGCTTCGAACGGGAGGGTCTGATAGCTGCGATTGAAGAAGAAACTTGGATGGCTCCTATCCGGAAATACTTACAAGATGGCGCATTGCCCAGCGAGCGTAGCGAAGTCAGGAAAATCTTGAGGAAAGCCTCCCGCTGCACACTGCAAGAAGGAATCCTCTACCGGCGTGGCTTCTCTAACCCCTTATTACGATGTGTCGCTGGAAGGGAAGCCAAGGAAATCTTATCCAACATCCACCAGGGAAGCTGCGGAGATCACACTGGAGGGCAGACTCTGGCAAAGAAGATACTCCGATATGGATATTTCTAGCCCACCTTGAACAAAGACGCCTTAGACTTCATCAGAAAATGTGACAGATGTCAGAAATTTGCCAAAATTCCTCGACTACCGACAAATGAGATCACTCAAATGACTAGCCCTTGGCCCTTTGCAGTATGGGGAATTGACTTGATTGGTGAACTGCCAATGGGCCAAGGCGGAGCTAAATATGCTATAGTAGCAGTTGACTATTTCACCAAATGGGTGGAAGCAGAACCTCTGAATAAAATATCTTCGACAAAAATCATTAACTTCTTGATCAAAAATGTTCTGTGCAGGTACGGAGTACCACTCAAAATCATATCAGACAATGGACTTCAGTTTGACAGCAAGGAATTCACCAACTGTTGCCAAGAGCACGGGATTCACAAAAGCTTCTCATCCGTGGCTTATCCCCAGGCAAAAGGCCAAGTCGAAGCTGTCAACAAAATTCTCAAAACACTGATCAAGAAGTAACTTGAAAAGTCAAAAGGGCGCTTGGATGGATCAACTTCCTACGGCACTTTGGGCCTATCGCACATCTTTCAGAACATCAACACGGCATACTCCTTTCTCTTTGGCATACGGATCGGAGGCAATGCTCCCAGTTGAGACTATTGTGCCTTCCCACCGTAGGATCCACTACAACCCAGAAGAAAACGAAGAACTCCTCCTCATGTCTTTGGATCTGATTGAGGAGAGAAGAAATGATGCAGCACTCAAAGTAGCAGCTCACAAACAAAAAGTGGCAGCACTATACAACTCCAAAGTCAAGCATCGCAGCTTACAAGAAGGAGATCTTGTCCTCAAACGAATCTTTCCGCGCCCCAGGGCACTGGACCCCATCTAGGACGGACCATATGTAATTCATAAAGATCTCCACAGCGGAGCTTATATTTTTTCAACAGTGGACGGAGAGGTGTTCCAGAGGGCATGGAACATCCGACACCTCCGTCGATACTTTTCTTAACTTGTACTGCCCATATGAAGTGAATTAACAAAGAGAATCAATGGACATAGGCATTTTCGTGCCGAACCACTTTAAAAAAAACTTGGCTCTTGTTAACTTGTTCCTTTGTATCTTGGCTACTTGTTAAGCTTTATCCTTTGCTGTTGAACAAAATCCTTTGCAGATGACATTTCAATTCAGAGCTTGACAACACAACTCCACCTGGACAAAATCTAACAGGTACGCTACGATCCTATGCCCTCGCCAATGAGACACTTTGCTCCGGTATCCCTCTACCGCGAGTTAACTCATTGTTTGCCTCGGCCCTTAAAGCCGACTGTAATAAGCCGAGTATAAGCCACCGAGAAGGCCGATTATGCCATGGCAGCTCATTACGGCGATTCGGCTCGCCGGCAACTGTGAACCGACCATAAGCCCCAACATAAGGTGTGGCCAGCCAGGGGCAGTTCACAGTTGACGATCGGCCCCCACGCTAGCCGGCCGTAGTAAATCGAATAATACCCGCGATTACGGGCCATAATGGCCCGGGTAGTTACTGTGCGCGATCGGCTCCGATGTGTCTTAAGTGCGGCTGTGGTAAAAAAGAAAACTCCCCGCAAAGGCGTGAGATGGGTGACAAATGTCTCCAAGACCCACAGCTAGGGAAAGTGACTACAAAACCCGTTTGCCACGAACTTAAGCACATCGACGGCCTTCCGTGACTGGAAGTTTTACTTTTCCTATATTTCCATTTCATTTAAAACTTTTCTCCTATTCTCCGTAACGGTGCTTGAAAGTACAGGACATGAAATAGGGAACGCTCGCTAATGGGAACAGAAACTTACAATCGGATGACGAGACACTCAACAGCATTCCGTGCTTAGTCTTACAGGGCGCACGAAGTTGCCGTCCACAGCCGAAACATGAAGGGCGGTACCTTCTACTTTTATACATTAATGCATAGCTGCAATTCATATTCACACATCACATTTACGTTGCAAAATGAGAAAATTATACTTTAAGCAAAAAACTTGGCATCAGGCACAGTCAAGTCACTAGTAACATGCATAGTTACACCACTTACACAACACAACAAAATAGCGATAACATTCCAACATAAAGGAACCTGCTTATGTTATGAAATTACATAAAGTCATTCACCACAAACAATATTATTACAGTCACATCAGTGTTTTGGATTAACATAAACAGCGATAAAAGGAAATCAAAAGGTGGCCGAATCCGGACAAGGAACCAGCTGCGTCCACGCTTCGCCCTCATCCTACCAACTCTTCAAGCCTACTTAGCCGCAGGGTCGGAGCTCCCAGCATGTTGATCGGAAGTCCCACCTATCCAATTCAGAAGAGGAATTCATTAAACAAACAGTAAACGATCAAGTTATGAAAACCTAAAAAGAAAAGAAGGGGAAGCAAGGCTTGAACTCAGAACACTCAAGATGAAATGCACATTCATTACCAGCTTCAATCTTCTTTGCATTGACTACACATTTCAACATCATATACGAAATTACATGATCAGTCCTTCTGCGGTCATGAATAACCAATTGCACTACTTAGATGATCATAATCTTTGGAACGATATTGATGGTCTGCCCAGTGGATTTGATGATGCTCAACTAGATTTTAGTAAAGGATCATTCAGTGGTTTGAACAATGAAGTACCAGATTTGGATGAAATAATCAATGCCATTCCTCTAAACCATCCTTCAGATCCTCGTTTAGCTTCTCTGACCCTTTCTGAAGAGTTCAATATCATCTTCAACGACTTGAGTTATGAGATAGAGAAGTCCAAGTTGAGCTACAGGATATCTAATGATGATCAGAAGGAAGAATCAAAAAAAAAATAAGAAGAAATTAACGATGAACAAGGAAAAAACGGCCTTAACATTTGAACTAGTATCGAAGTACTTTTACTTGCCAATATCGCAAGCAGCGAAAGAATTAAACATAGGTCTAACTCTTTTGAAGAAGAAATGCAAAGAGTTGAGAATTCCTCGGTGGCCTCATCATCAAATGAAGAGCATGCAGACTCTCGTAAGGAATGTTCAGGAACTGGAGAGAGAGAATGGAGAAGAAGGAGAAGAGAGACTCATGAACGCTCTATCATATGGCATAACTCCAGCCCCTGGCAGCACCATGGGAGCTCTATCAATCCCAAAAGAACGAGATATGGCATCAAGCTGCTCCTCCCTGAGGGAGCTAGGAAAACAATCGGGCGGAGAATTCAGAAGTTCCTGGGGACCATACCCATCCACTAACGACCTCGGGGCAGGTCCATGTTGCGCCGGTCTTGGCTGGGCTGGGGGCACGGAGGAGGAATCTCCTTCGCCCTTAGACTTCCCTTTATCTGATCGGGTTTCTACTTTGTGAGACATTTATCTACAAACACAAAAGCAAAAGTACATCATTAAAACGGAAGGTATAAACATGCAAGTATCATAGTCTGAAATTTCGCCCGAACTCCTGGTGTCATTCGGTAAAGCAAATATAAAAGTCCATCCGTTAAGGAGTTCATTCAACACTCGGAATCCCCGAGTTCATTCAGCAAGGCCCAACCTAGAGTCCTTTCGGCATTCAAACTTAAAATATCATTCGGCATTTAAAACTCCAAATCTCATTCAGCAATACAAGCACAAGTTCATTCGGCAGAAGCAACATCACCTGGAGCGGCAGTTAGGATCGACGCAGTAATTGGTTGATTCGGCTGATTCGAGTAAACGAGTTTGATTCGGCAATCAAGTGATTCGGCTATATCAGACGGTAAAGGGATAACAGTAGTATGATTCCCCTACTTATAGGCGAGCACAGGATAACCGGACCGGATGATTTAGCACTTGGAACCGAATAAAGCCATCCCAACTGCAAGAAAACAAAGCGCGACACATGCAAGCACGTGCCCCACTTTGGGGGGCAAATGTTGGGTGTGTTTCCACCCATGAGTTTCCCTCCTTGTCGAACCAAAGGACATCCGGTAAAGCTCAATCCGGTCGCAGGCCTCACTGGACCAACACATATACACTCCCCCGCCGAACCACCCATCATCGGTCCAAGCTCCATGCCGAACCAACACCGCCTTTATGCCGAACCAATCCCTTCCCCATCACCACCGAGTCAACCTGCCACCGGTCCACTCCATCACTGGTCCAAGCTTCATGCCGAACCAATCCCTTCCCCATCACCACCGAGTCAACCTGCCACCGGTCCACTCCATCACCGGTCCAAGCTCCATGCCGAACCAACACCTCTAAACCCACTACCGAATGAACCTCCAAACCACCTACCACCGGTCCACTCCATCACCGGTCCAAGTTCCATGCCGAATGAAGCCTCGCCAAACCAGAACGCTTTCAGGCCAGATTACTTCAGCCCAGGCCCACCAGCAGCTATATACATCCAAGACCCCTGCCTGCAGCCTCACTCTATAAATAGAGGGGCAGGGGTACAACAATGGTAGACAAGTTTGAGAGATCAAGCATGGAAGGAACTTACAAACAACTTTCATATACTTGTATGCAAAGCTTTGTACTTGTAATCTGAAAGAAAAAGGATAATAACATATAAAGTGGATGTAGGCACGTTCTGGCCGAACCACTATAAATCTGTGTGTCTTTTACAGTTTAGTCCCTGTTTTTTACATATTTGCAAAGCCACCCAAATCATTGAAAACCATATAAAATCGACTAAATAATACGACTTGGAGGTGTTTGCCCAATTTTTTGTGCAAACAGCTCCGCTGAGAATGATATCGCCGGAGGTACAGTTATCGACACTAGTAGGCCCATCACGCCTCCTACGGTTGATCTTGTTCCTCTAGCTCCACCTTCAGGAAGCATCCTCGTACACTCGGGTACGAAGGAGGACGTCGAGATCATGCTCCCAACTGGAGATCGACCATCGAAAGGCTAGAGCACAAAGCGGAAAATCATTAGCGGTTCTAGTGGGTCCACGCCGTAGAAGAAGCCGAGAAAAAAGAAAGAGTAGATAGGCCTCTTCGGCACAATTTTTGGTAGATAAATGGGAATCTATTTTGTTTTCGTAGGCCATGTATAGATGCGGGTTCGGCCCCTGCTAGTAGGAATTTTGGAAAAACTTGTACATGGACATCTTTCACAGTTAGCTGAAATGTAATTTGCTTTGACTTCAACTCAGTTGGTGTTTATTTTTCTTAAGTGTTTCAGTATCTTAATTTCAATCAAGTGCACTAGCGGAGTTTCAACCTTTGAGTCGAGTTTGTTTTTATTTTCCAAGTCCAGAAGTCATAAACATGAGTCATGATCGGAGATTAAGTTGAACTTCGACGTTGCACTACTTCAGTCAATGGTTGACACTTAAGTTCTACCCCTAGTTGATGAGTTGCAAAGATCGGCTAGCGATTACATTCCTCCTTCATTTCTTCGATCTTAACATCATTAAATCGATGCTAAAACAAGTGACAGTTGAGTGGTCGAATCACACTCACTCACTTAATAATGATTATGTCCACACTCCGGGGACCTGCATTTGTATGTTGGCGGTCGATCATGCCTGTTTAATTTTTAAGTATGTGTCCATGCTCTAGGGACTTAAGTTATTTTGCAAGTGGTCAACCACACCCGAGTTATGTTTATACTCCGACCATACTCTAAGGACTCAGAGTTATTTGTGGTTGACTCCCTGGTTCGCACTTTGGGAATCTGGGGACAGTCGACATTTGTACTCTGGTTCGCACTCTGGGAACCCAAAGTTAGTGTTTATACTTCAACTCGCACTCTGGGAATTTGGAGTCGATGCTTATACTCCGACTCATGGTTTGGGAATTTGGAGTTGATGTTAAACTCCAATTCACACTCTGGGAATTAAGAGTTGGTGTTTATATTCCAGTTCACACTCTGGGAACCTAGAGTTGATGTTTATATTCCAATTCGCACTATAGGAATTTGGAGTTGGCCGATAGATGGTCAGTCACTTCTGTTTAGGCTTTTAGGATTTCGTCCGCACTCTAGGAGCGATGGATTTATCAGGATCGTGGATGGTCGATTCACATCCACCCCGAGTTAATAAGTGAGATAGGATGGACGGATCCATCCTCCTCAAACTTGGTTAGGATACGGTCGAAGTCATTAGGTGGATGGGTCCATCATCTTCGGAACCGTATTTATGAGTTTATACTCCAGCTCGCACTCTGGGAGTTTGGAGTTAGTTAAAGGATTGTCGTGTATCAATCCTTTTTTGGCTTTAGTGTAGTGACTTGCCCTCTATCTCAGGTTTTAGTTAGCGTGCGGCCGGTCGTATCACAGTCACTCCCTATTTGATTAAATTCCACCGTACGATGGAACTTAGCTCTTCGTGCATCATGATGGTTGTATGTCACATTCAATGAATCACAGCTCTGGCTCGAAGAGATGGCATTTTATTGCTGAAATGAGAAAATACGGCAAAGTTAGTTGGCTTATTACAAATTCAAATTTCAAAATGCAGAAAAAAATTGCAAATGAATAATAGACTAAAATAAATAAAGCCTATCATGTGTAGTAGCGACGGAGACTCTCGCGGTTCCAGACTCTCGGCAAAGTAAGATCATCAACGGTCGATAACTTAAGCGTGCCATCTTCGAGGTTTCGTTCAATCACATATGGTCCTTCCCAAGTTGGTTTCATGCGTGAAGGAACCGGATAGATTCTTTTGAGGATGAGATCGTCAAGTTCAAAGGTTCGTGGTTGGACCTTGGCATTGTTAATCGAGCAATTCGACTTTGGTATGTGGTTGCCCTCAAATCAACCTCTTTGCGCTTCATATCCAACAAATCAAAGGATTCAGCAAGTAGTATGGCATTTGTCTTTGGATCATAATAATTCATATGATGAGAAGGTACTTCCATATTGAGGGAAATAACGGCTTATGAACCATAGGATAGAAAGAATGGAGTGGGTCCAATCGCGGACTTGTGGGTTGTCTGGTAAGCCTATAAAGCCATAAGAAGTTCATCAACCCACTTGTCCCCGGCCTTTTCCAATCGCTTCTTTAGAATAGACTTGATAACTTATTAACAACTTCAACTTGGCCATTCGCATGAGGGTGTGTAGCTGCAGAGAATTTCTTTTGAATGTGGAATCGTTGGCAGAAATCCTTGAATTCAAAGCTGTCGAACTGGGTTCCGTTATCAGTGATGATGGTATGCGGGAGACCAAATCGGCAAATAATGTTGCGAACTACAAAGTCGATCACCTTCTTCATCGTGATTGTAGCAAGAGGTTCAGCTTTGGCCCACTTGGTAAAGTAATCAACTGCGATGATGGCGTACTTCACACCACCTTTGGCCAGAGGTAGAGAGCCAATGATATCAAAGCCCCATACTACAAACGGCCATGGACAGACCATTTGGGTTATCTCAGTAGGTGGCGCTCTAGGAATTCGAGCATGCTTTTGACATTTATCACATTTCCTGGCGTAGTCTGCTGCATCACGGTTTATAGTTGGCCAATAATACCCGTATCGGAGTATTTTCTTAGCGAGAGCTCGCCCCCGGTGTGATCGCCACTTCGTGTGCATCATGTAACACTCGTTTAATTTCATCATGGGCGATAAATCGAGGAGAGGAATAGAATACCCTCTTCTATACATGACTCCATTCTAAATAGTGAACCGCGAAGCTTTACAAACAATCTGTCTCTTCTCACTCCTACGCTCAGGCAGCGTTCCATGCTCAAGGTAATTTTAGAACGGAGCCATCCACGACTCCTTATGGGGAGTGAATTCAAATACCTAGTTTGTCTCCATCCGATCAATGCTTGGGGCAGATAGTGTTTCCACAGAAACTAGTCCTATTTGATGTGCTTCGCCCGCACTTGCTAACTTTGCCAATGAGTCAGCCTTTTGATTGTGCTCACAGGGTATGTAAAAGATGGCATAATAATCAAACTGATTAAGTATTTCCTGGACTCGAGCTAGATAAGTAGCTAGTCTTCGATCCTTTGCCTGATACTTACCCCGAACTTGACATACAACTAGTTGTGAATCACAATAAATTTCCACATCAATAATTCTCAAATCTCGAACTAGTTTCATTCTACCAAGCAAGGCTTCATATTCATTTTCATTATTGGTTGCACGAAAATCAAATTTTAGAGCATAACATATGGACCTACCTTCGGGGGTTTCAAGTACTACTCCAACACCCGAGCATAGGTCGTTTGATGCACCATCGGTATGCAGCTTTCAGATATATTCCGGAGATTCACTAGTTTTAGGCAAGTCCTCTAGGATGGTAAATTCGGCTATGAAATCCGCTAGGACTCATCCTTGAATATTTCGCCTCGGAGTGTAAGTAATATCGAACTATCTCGGCTCAATGTTCCATTTGAGTAAGCTACCGGACGTCTCAGTACGTGCAAGGACCTATCATAAAGGCTGATCGGTGTAAACGATGATAGGATGAGCCTGGAAATAAGGAAAGGAGCTTTCTCGAAGCAATAACAAGAAAATAAGCCAGCTTCTCTAGCTTCGGTTAATTTCTCTCAGCTCTGGTTAATCGCTACTAACATAGTAGACCGATTTTTGCACTCGGTCTTCCTCCCAAATTAATGCAGTACTGATTGCGTTTTCTAATACCGCAAGTAAAGGTACAATTTCTTAAGATCGATAGGCTTTGACAAAATTAGCGGGGTGGAGAGATGTTGAATCAGTGCTCGGAATGCGCCTTCACACTCAATGGTCCATTCAAAGTTTCAACTCCCTTTTCGGATCAGATCGAAGAAGGGAATGCACTTGTCGATGGATTTTGAAATGAACCTGCTCAATGCAGCTACCTTCCCGTTGAGGCTCTGTACTTGCTTTATGGTTCTTGGAGCCACAAGATTTCTGATTGTCCAGATCTTTTCGGGATTTGCTTCGATTCTTCGAGCGTTGACGATAAACCTAAGGAATTTTCCAGAAGCGACCCCAAAGTGACATTTCAGTGGATTGAGCTTTATCCTGTATTCTCGAAGAATGCTAAAGATTGCTTCCAAGTCTTTAATATGATCAGTGGAGAATGGTGAATTTACCAGCATGGCATCTACATATACGTCCATGGTCCTTCCAATTTGGTAAGCGAACATTCGGATGGCCTGTCGCTGGTATGTAACCCCGGCGTTCTGGAGTCTGAAGGGCATGACTTTATAGCGGTAGTGTCCCAGATCGGTCACGAAGCTGGTATGTTCTTGGTTGGGTAAATGCATGGGTATCTTTTCATAATCGGAATAAGCATCCATAAAAGATAATAGTTCGTGCCCAGCCGTTGAATCTATGAGCTGATCAATTCGGGGAAGTGGAAAGCTATCTTTCGGGCAAGCTTTGTTCAGGTATGAGTAGTCAACACACGTTCTATATTTCCCGTTTGGCTTTCAGACAAGTACTGGATTGGATAACCACTACGGGTATAAGGCATCTCGAATAAACCCATTTGATTTCAGCTTATCGACCTCCTCTCTAAGGGCGGCAGATCTCTCTGGATCCACACCACGCCTTTTCTGTTTGACCGGGATATACCGTGGGTTAATATTCAAAGTGTAGCTAGTGATGTCTGGCGAGATCACGTATGTCAGAATGCGTCTAGGCGAAAACATCGAGGTTTTCCTGGATAAATTCAACTAATTCCTTCTGTGTCTGTTGGCTTAACTAGATCCAATCTTTTCCATCTGTGAATCGTCATCATCGTCGACCGGGACATTGATTGTCAGTTCGACTGGGGAAGCTTGACTGCCTTTAGTTTCATCTTATCTTTCAGCATCTCTCGGGTCAAGATCCCTTTGGAATTGGTTGGGGTGCCAGGGCCGAGGCCCAGGCACCAATTGTCAATTATCAGCAAAACAAATGTAGAGAGATTCCTCTACACCCTTTCCTTTCTCCTTTCTGCGTCCCGCGCAGCTCAGCAACATAACAGGCTCATCCAGCAGCCTGATCTCCTGGAATGACTCTGACCCCCATGATGGCGGGGAACTTTAGAGTCAAGCACCATGGGGCAATGGCTGCCCTGAATTCAGCAAGGGTCGTTCGGCCCAAGAAAGCATTGTAAGGGGAGTCTTTGTCTAAAATAACAAACTGTAATATCCGTACTCTCCGGCATTCTCCAACTCCTAATTCCACTAGTAGTTCCACCACTCCAATGGCTTTAGTAGCACTCCTATTGAAGCCGTGGATTCGAGACTAGCAGAGTTTCAAATCTTTGGCTTTCATTTTCATTTGATCGTATGCTCGCTTAAAAATATATTCATAATGCTTCCACTGTCAACAAAGATCCTCTTCATCCAACCAGGACCTACCTAAGCAGATATGACAAGTGAATAGATAGTGGAGGCTTCGACCTTATCAGCATCTCTATTTCGAAACACGATGTCATCGGTCGTTGTCTTTTGTTGCTGGGCCGGACCCCCATCATCACAACTACTACAGCATTCGAAGTCCACACGCCTGATAGAGCTAGCATAAGACTCCATTTCCCTCAAGCTTCAGTCTGCTAGATGAGGACCGCTACTCACAATGTTTATCACCAACCTCCCGCCGGTGCAAACGGGTTCCTCTTGTCTTTCCTGACTGGGTATATTATTCTGATTCGATGGGCCCGCACATCCAGACTATGGCGTCCGCATAAACTGTTCCAAATTCCTCTCTCTAATCAGCTTTTTAGTGAGATCTTGCAAATAACGACACTCATTTGTATTGTGACCATAACTCTCGGGAAACCTACAAATTTCCCTGTTTGGATTTGCCTTTTCGATGATGGCTTCGGAGCAGGCTTCTTGTATTGCAGGTTTGTAGATATACATTCTCTAGCGATGTATTTAGTGGAGTGTAATTGTCAAATATTGAAGCTCTACATCGCGGACCACGGTTTTAATCTCGTTTTCTATTCTAATTCCCATTGTCTTTCTGCTGAGTTCGTTTTTCTGAATATTCAATTGCACTTACCCGAAACTCTCCCCGGACTATTTAACTGCAACATTACTTTGGATCCCATCCATGCTCGGCCCTGCGTTATCTTGCTCCCTAGACTGTTTTGCATCCTCCCTTCTCAAGAATTGGGCTACCTAAAAATAGAAATGGTTCAATGACACAGGTGGTTTTTCGACCAACCAGTTTTCGAATTCAAAATGAGGGTCAATCCCTTAAGTCAATGCCATGAGAATGGGGTTATCATTTGGTTTTCTGATCTCAACATAAGCAACATGGAATCTTTCTAAATAACGCCGAAGTGTCTCTCCAGGAGCTTGAGTGCTAGACAGAGTGTTAACTTCCTTCGACCTTGCGACATGCATTCAAAACTGCTCAACAAACTTGGTTGCCAGTTGGTCAAAGCAAGAAATAGATCGAGAAGGAAAACGAGTGAACCACATGGTGGCTATGCCCCCCAAAGAAATAAGAAAACTACAGCATTTCACTACATCATCAACTCTCACAGCATTCATCGGCCATTCATACTTCAGAATGTGTTAATTAGGATCAGAACTTCCTTCATAGAGTGGTAAGGCCGGCATTCTAAATCTCCGAGGGGGTTCAGCATAGAGTATTTCATCTATGAAGGGAGTATGACTCCAGAAGATTCCTCAATCATCATTTGTGAGGCCTTGACTCTCTCGAATCATTTGACGAATCATCTTCGGTATATCTGGCATCTAGACATTCTATGCACGTTGAGCCAAGGTATGGTCGGGTTCCATAATGCAAGGCTGGACCAGACACGGTCAATGTTCTATGTCTCGCCTCCATTCGTACACGGTCAATGGTCCATGTCTCGCCTCCTTGGTTCCAAGTCTTTGGGGATGTAGGGTTCAGGAGTACGTCCATGCTAACGGTGGTCCAGATCTGTCTGATTTCTGGCATCAACCCCCGGTTCAATAGCAGCGGCTGTAGCGTGATTGTCTATGGTGAAGTGAGGAATAGTACCTCCAAGGGAGTAGAGTCCAGTCTGGTAGCTGGTCGATGGGCCAACTCTAGGTTGCCCAACGTTCAGTGCAGGTTGATGCTCTGTAGCTTGAGTGTAGCTTACATCCAGTTGTGGGCGTGTAGATCTATGACGATAGTTGGACGAGGCTGAACATTCTGTGGATGAGTAAGAGGCGTGATCCCTCCTGGATCTCCTACACCTTTGGCGGTTTAGCTGATTAGTTAATTATGCGTTGGTACATAGTTGTTCATTAAGTTGCCGACGACTCTGAGTCAGCTCTTGCATAAGCATTTGGAACTCTTTTCGGGTGACAGGGCCAGATGGATCTGATGGTCTGGCAGTATTCTGGTTGGATTGAGTCAGTTGTATAGGATTCTGTCTATCCCACGCTTCTTGATCTTCAGCTGTATAGGTGGTCCTTATGCTAACCATGGCGGATAATGAAGTCCTTTCCTAGATCTGATGCAATTCTGAATAGGTTGGAAGGATTCTAAACTTGAGATCTGGATCTTCCTCTTGGATTTTTGCAATCCGGTATCGATAATAGATCCAAGGAGTAGGAGAAAAACTGTGTGTTCTTAGTGAGAGAACTAAAGTGTTTATACCAGAATTGGACACAACACTCTTAGGAAGTATTTGAAGAGATAAAAATGAAGAATAGAAATATAAAACGAGGGTTATGTAAAAACACTTCAAAAATAGATATGAAAACATGCAAAAACACAACGATTTAGAGTGGTTCGGCGTGTGGCCTACGTCCACCATGAAGTTGATGACTTTATTGATGTTCACTTGCAGATTACAACTGACTATAGCGGATTACAACGGATTATAGTGTTGAAATTCAAATACAATAGCAGCTATGGAGTACAATAATTGTTCCGGCAGAGTCTAGACGTCAAAGATCCAAAAATCCTTTTTCTATAGGCCCTGGGGCTCTATTTATAGGCAGAGGAGGCAAATATCTCGCTTAGATCCCGGAAGACTTCTTCTGGCACGTGAGTGGGCCCACGAGATCGATCCAGGCAATTTTGACTCGATCCATGATCGATAGGAACGAATTTCGTGTCGATCAAGATTTGATCCAATTGAGTCGAAATTAGGCAGGAACATTGTAAGCTCCTACGAAAATTTCATAGCATTTGGACTTGTGGATTACAAGTTATGATCGATGCAAGTTTGGGCTTTTTGATCGTCATTCTATTCGCATCGATGCTCTTCGAATCAATCACTTCGTATCGATGGCCGCACACGTGATGCCAGTTGACGTGGCGCTCACTCTTCGGATCGATCCACTTTTTATACCAAGTTGACAGAGTCGTTCTAAGGCTTTCGCCTCGTTCGTATCCAAGGTTGTTGCCTAATTCGCACCGATGGAGATGGCTTAGTTCGTATCGATAGTCGTTGCCAATTCGTATTAATGGAAGTTATTCAGTTCGTACCGATGGAGGTGGCATAGTTCGTATGGATGGATGTTTCTCTGTTCGCATCGATGAAGGTGGCTCTTGTTCATATTGACCAAAGTTGCTTCAACTTGATGGATATGAACAAATGATATTGTGATGGATATGAATAGTGGTTACTCGATGGATAAGACCCAAGGTCACTTGATGGATACGAACTAACGAGTCGTGATGGATTCGAACAAAGTACTTCTAAGATGGATATGAACTAGATAACTACCGTAGTGGATCTTGTTCGATGGTGGAATCGAATAAATCGATATGAACAAGCATATTCTCTCGATGGATAAGAAGTGGTGCATCCTGATAGACTCGAACAACATCTCGCCGACGGATACGAACAAGGATCGATACTAAATGATAGGTATGACCTGGATCTATTCGAAATGATGGATACGAATAAGTTGACCTCCTTTACTTACATCGATCATATCTTCAGCATATGAACTCGGATTGACTTGAAATTTGGAACATTGATTTTCATAGCTTTGCTCGTCATGTCTTGTCAATTGTAGCTTGATCTGGAATCGGACAAAATTTATCGACATCCATAGTGAACCTGTGCTTATTCGACATTTGGGATGAGTGGTCACTGATTTTTCAGCTAATTCCTTGATATCTCGGTCTTACCAAAAGGTGTAATAACAGCATATAAGGTCAATTACTGACACATATTAAGATTAAAATAAAACCCTTATCCTATATTTAAAAGAAAAATCCATGTAAATTTATATATATATATATAAACTAATATATATCACCAATATATAATTTGATATATAAATAGATATATGTACAATAGTAGAAAAGAAGGAAAAATACAAACACTGTACATGTATGTTATATAAGGAAATCAATACAACTAACATATATGAATATACTACTGATGTACTTTGTATATAACTAACAATACATATAACTTGGGGTTATAAACAAGCTTTTAACAAATGTATATAACTTGGTATAAACCGAACAAATGTATATAAAATCATATATACAACAGTCGAAACTTATATAAACAAATACACATATGAAATTCGGTTATAAATAAAGTTATGCAAATAAATATATAGCGGTAGTCAAGTATATTTATATATATAATATAAAAAATATAAAGAACAAATATTTTATAAACTTATATATACAACTTACTATATACACAGACAAATAGATAAAATATATATGTATTCATAAACAATCAAAATTCTAATATATATCGTCAGTTAAAACTTATGCATTACTATATATAGATCCTATATTCTGTAACACCTTTCAACATATCATAAATATAAACTAATATACTGATATATATAACCAGATTTCAAATAAACTCAACAACTTACTATAATTAAACAACTACGGTGTATTAAACAAACATAACTTGGTTACTGCAAACTATTTGAAAAGAAAACCATATAGGTATAACAATCATATAATACAATACTGTTATGAGATAATAATATATATATATAAAGTACTATATATATATATACATTTATACATACCAGAACATGCATATATACCTGAGCAACCATTATTTGCAAAGCATGGTCAGAGGAAAAAAAGGGAAGAAGGAGATGTCTCGGGTTGCATGAGAGAGAAGGAGGAGGAATCGGTCTGGCTAGGTTGACATGGCTCACGGTAGTGGTGGCAATAGGGAGGGGAGCTCGGGTTTGATGGTGGCTGAAACTGAAACGCCCAGGATGGCTGTCGCGTTAACTAGCCTTGGGTAGATGATTCTTAGCAGAGAAAAGACAAAAACAAACTATAGACTATAATATTAATATACGAATTGGTATTATAATATGTATTCTCAAAAGAAAACTGAAAGGAAATGAAACTGTGATGCCCCACCTCTATACCCACACTAGCCAAGGACACTATGGGTTAATGACGTCAACTAGCGCGAACAATAAGGCTGTTGAGGAGCGACCATCCGCGTAATTGCTTTGGGTGAGCAACGATATGTCAGATAGTACAACATGCGTCTGGTTTAATGAGGAAATCCGACATACCGTTACAAACTCAAAACTACTACACAGTGGCTATATATATTCTTCGGAAACAAATATAGAAATAAGCATAACACAAATCAGTCACAGACATCCATATCACAAAGGCGGAAATAGATATGAATAAATAACACATGAAAGTGTACATCAGAGCAGTGGTCAAACAAGATCCACAATGTCACAAAAGAATAGCTACAAGTGCTAGACAAAAGAATATGGGTACATCAATGAGTTATATCTCAAATGTATACAACAAAAACTACTAATCTAAGTAGTTAGCCAAAAGTCAGGGTGGTAATCCTAAAGGTGAAGTCAAGCAGAAGAACCTGTAACATCTCGGTCTGACCTGAGTATTATTTAATAAGAAAATAATAAATGTATCGGTCTAGCTATAAATATCAGATAACATGATATAGAATAAGAGATATGACATAAACATATGATAACAATAAAGCCATACCGTGATAAGTATGTAACTGAAAATCAACAAGAGATTAATCAATATCACAAGAATCATCTCAAAGATAAAAAGAAATGTCATACTCTGTATATTTTTCACAAAAAGTTAATGACACACAAATTCACCAATGCACAAATATTGATAAAACATATCAATGTAAATCACGAAAATTGGTGAAACACAAATTCTAGAAATCATCAATGGAAATCCAGAAATCACAAAAAGGGGGAGGCCTATCACAAAACGGGAGCATGAAAGTTCACCAACACGTGTATCACAAAATGGAACGCTATTCCGTGGTTGCTATCCATTAATTTTGAGCCGAAGCTCCATAAAACGGCCCGAAGACCATGGGTCGCTACCCCACCAAATTGAGTCGAAGCTCCATAGAAACGGCGTTTAGTCTCCCTCGTAGACAAAGAGACATCGCACATTTGCTAGTCTAAATCACAAAAATGATCATCAACGATCATCAAGAAGTGTCAATTACAATAAGCTAGTAAATATATGAGCTTAGCTTCATGTCCCATAACCACTAGTTCAACTTAAATATTTACGAACAAATTGTAAATCTCCACTAGAAAATTGTCACAAGAGATTCAACCGAACAAGTCCAAGAATTAACCGGTGAAGTAAATGCAAGCTTTTCATACCATTTGTTTTACTAAGCCTTTTAATTAGATTTCTCGTACGAGTGAGATAAAGTGACAAATCACAAAAATGATTGTAGAAACAATAAATCACAAAAATTCACATTCGAAGACGTAAATAAAAAATCCAAAGAATTCGTTTCCAAATCCATCAAAATGGAAATACCCTTGCGATTTAACAGCCATGGCTTACGACCTAACGTAAGTCAACACAAGAAATCAACGACTTAAGAAATAGCATGCGACCTAACCGTGCGACCTACATGGCACGACCTAGGGCATGGCGCGACCTAACATGGTTGCGAAATAGCAGGTGCGACTTACATGGTTGAGCGACCTATGGGGTGGAACGGCCTAATGCCCGAGCGTGCGACCTAACAGCATGGCCGAGCGACCTAAGGGGTTGCGACCTAAGAAGCTAGCGGCATAACAAGGCCGAATGACCTAAGTGATGCAACGACCTAAGAGAAGAACAGGCCGAGCGACTTAAGGGTTGGAACGACCTAACAGGCCGAGCGAGTTAAGGGTTGGAACGACCTAACAGGCTGAGCGACTTAAGGTATAGCGCGACCTAATGGGTAAAGAAGGCTGAGCAACGACCTAACGACCAAAGGGGTGCAAGGTCGAGCAACGACCTAACGACCTAATGCGTATGAGAAGGCCGAGCGACCTAAGTTGCGAAGGTGACCGAGCGACCTAACTACTAAACAAGGCCGTGCGACCTAACGACTTAAGTGATAAACAAGGCCGAGCAACGACCTAGCACGGCGTGACCTATAGGGGAGCGACTTAATTTGCAGGCCGAGAATCCTTCATGTGCAGGCTGAGCGACCTAGGTGTTTGGAGTGCAAAAACTCTCTCAATTTGCAACCGATCGAGCATGGACGCTAGGGGATTATGCCCATAGGCTACCCGGTCGTATTGGCTCCTCGATGCATCACCAAAAATGTGTTCAAACATCGAAGTTGGGATTTTTAAAGATTTGAACTTAAAACACTAAAAATTGGGATTTTCACCAATTCAATCCAAATCAATAGCAAATGCACATGAATAAGTGTTAGGAATTCATACCTAACAATCAAAGATAGTTATAGACAAATATGTGAGATAAAAATCTCACCTTTACACAAAATCTATGAAGAAGAAGCTTGAAAGCAAAGGAAGAATCAATGGCTTCTCCTTGAATTTGGAGTTGGATGTTGAATTTGCAAATGAACTTGAGCTTGGAGTTTTAATTTCCCATTCCTTCCTCCATTTTTGATGAAGCTTGAGCGTTAGGAAATGAAAGTGAAGTTATGAAGGGAAGGGGGTTGAGCTAGAGTAAATAGCTTAGGCTAATGGGCTAATCCAAACCCAAAGCCCAAAGTGAAAAAGTGGCAAAATTCCACTAACTCCAAACATATCAAAGTTTATACTCAAAAAGATCGCAAACGGTGTTTTGGACCCAATGGAAGTGGTTTAGAGTACTAATTCGACCATATGCAAAAAGTAACTTTTCGGACTAAAGTCCGACCAACGATAAAATATTAAAATAAAATATTTAAATATTCAATCGTAAAATATGCGGGTTGTTATAGACTCCCCTCCTTAAAGAAATTGCGTCCTCGCAATATTTAAGAAGAAAATATAAGGTAACAACCCTGAAAGCATATTAATACAGAAGAAATTTGAAATAAGAAATTCACCTCAAAGAGCACGGGAAAGTAAGTCCGGATGTGTTCGCTCGATGAACTCTCTAGATTCCCAAGAGCAATCCTTAGGATTTGAGGACCATTGGACTTTAACAAGCGGATTTGAATAGGATGTTGCTCATAAGTTAAATTAGGTGAAACTTCAGTTTCTTCCACAACACCGGGCTCAATAATAGAATCGGAATCTCGAAGGCACTTCCGTAATTGAGAAACGTGAAACACATCATGAATAGCATAAAACTGAGCCGGTAATAAAAGGCGATAAGCCACGGAACCAATACGTTCGGTGATGGGAAATGGACCAATATATCGAGGTGCTACCTTTCCCGATCGACTGAAACGTACAACACCCTTCATAGGTGAAACACGAATAAACACAAGATTTACCACAGAAAATTCTAATTTCCTTCTCCGGTTATTGGCATAGGATTTTTGTCTACTTTGGGCTTCTTTCATCCTATGATGAATAAGATCCATCTTTTCTGTGGAATCACAAACAAAATCTATACCAAAAACCAGCTTCTCACCAGCCTCAAGCCAACAAGAAGGAGATCGGCATGGCCTTCCATAGAGTGCCTCAAAAGGTGACATACCAATACTAGATTGGAAGCTATTATTATAGGAAAACTCAACAAGAGAAATATGATCTTCCCAACTTCCACCAAAATCAAGAACACATGCACGAAGAAGATCTTCAAGAGTTCGATTCACACGCTCAGTTTGTCCATCGGACTGGGGATGATAAGCGGTGATAAAATTAAGTTTCGTTCCAAAAGCTTTTTGAAGACTCTTCCCAAATCCACTAGTAAACAATGGATCACGATCACTAACAATATAAGTGGGGACTCCATGCAATTTAACAACTTCTTTGATAAAAAGTTTGGCCAAAAGAGGAACGGTTCGATTGGACCGAACGAGAATAAAAAGTGCGGATTTAGTAAGTCTATCGACTATCACCCATAAGCTATCATGACCCGAACGAGAACGGGGAAGGCCGTCTATAAAATCCATGGAAATTTGATCCCACTTCCAAATTGGAATTTCTAAAGGTTGTAATAACCCACCGGGCCTTTGGTGTTTGGCCTTGACGAGTTAGCAAGTCATGCAACACTTAACAAAGTTAGCAATATCAAATTTCATTCCCTCCCAATAATAAAGTCGCCTCATATTCGCGTACATTTTACTACTACCGGGATGAATGGTAAATTTAGAATGATGAGAATCTTCTAAAATGTCTCTAGAAGACCACTGATATTTGGCACGATAAGTCTACCAAATTTTCGAATACCGCCACGAGAATCAATGTCAAAGTCTTTCAAACCTTCAATATCAATTTTATCTTTAAAATTCTGGCCAAGAAGAGCCAATTCGGGATCTAGCTTTTGAGCTTCAAGAATGCGGTCTAAAAGAGAAGGATGAGCCTCAAGACTACATAAAACAAGAGATGAACACAAATCGGAAACACAAATCGGAAACACGATCTCGAATCTCACAAGTGGATAGAATTCCGAGATCATTCCATTCGGGTACCATCATAGAAACAACCGCTTGTTGCTTACGACTAAGTGCATCGGCAACACGATTTCCCTTTCCGGGGGTATAAAGAATATCAAGATCATAAGCTGCAAGAAATTCGAGCCAATGTTGTTGACGCAAATTAAGTTCCTTTTGAGAAAATAGATACTTCAAAGATTTATGATTGGTGTATAAAATAAATTTTTCTCCCAAAAGATAATGACGCTAAATACAAAGGGCAAAAACAATAGCCGCGAGTTCTAAATCATGAGTGGCATATCTAGTCTCGGCTGGCTTCAATTGCCTAGACCCATAAGTAATAACACGTCCTCTTTGCATAAGAACGGCACCCAACCAACGCGACTAGCATCGGTATAAACAATAAAATCTTGATTCCCCTCGGGAATAACAAGAATAGGAGCATCGAAAAGGAGTTCTTTTAATTTCTGAAAAGAAGTTTCACATTTGTCCGACCAAATGTATTTAACTCCCGTCTTTGTCAAGCTAGTAAGAGGCACGAAAATTTTGGAAAAGTCCTTTATGAAACGACGGTATTAACCAGCTAATCCAAGAAAACTACGAATTTCCGTCGCACTCTCCGGTCTCTTCCAATTTTGAATCGCTTTAATCATTGAAGGATCCAGGGAAATTCCGGATTCGGAAATAATATGTCCGAGAAACTTCACATGAGATTGCCAAAAGTGGCATTTAGAAAATTTTCCTTTTAATTGATTGCTCCTAAGAGTTTCCAACACAATCCGAAGATGTTTTTCATGCTCCTCCTCGGTTTTTGAATACACAAGAATATCATCAATAAAGATGAGAACAAACCGATCGAGGAAGTCTTTGAAAACTCTATTCATAAGGTCAACTAAATAAGCCGGAGCATTCATTAAACCAAATGGCATAACAAGCCATTCATATGATCCATAACGAGTACGGAAAGATGTCAAATGAATGATATCCTCTGAAATACGAAGCTGACGAAAACCGGTAGCTAAGTCTAATTCTGAAAAGACTCTAGCACCATTAAGTTGATCGAATAGATCATCAATCCAAGGTAAAGGATATTTATTTTTAATAGTAAGATCATTAAGCTTGCGGTAGTCAACGCAAAGCCTAAGTGTACCATCGGATTTCTTCACAAAAATAGCCGAAGCTCCCCATGGCAAGGAACTAGAGCGAATAAATTGCTTCGTCTCCAATTCGGATAATTGATTGTGCATCTCCTCATATTCTTTATTAGACATACGATAAGGAGGACGAGTAATAGGTTGAGCTCCAAGGATGAGATTAATTCTGAACTCAATTACTCGCTTAGGTGGTAATTCTAAAACGGGCTCAAAGATGTAGGAAAATTCACGAACAACGTGAATAAGAGAAATAATATCCTCCTCATCATCGTTATCGTCATCATGAGGATTTAGTGAATACGAAGATGCAACCAAGCTGGAATCCGAATCTTTACGATCAATAGAAAACTACTTAACGGATTGAGGATGTCGAAGATGAATAGTCCGCTCAGGACATAGGATTTGGGCTTCATAGCGGTTAAGCCAATCAATTCCCAAAATCATTCCAAAGCCTAAGTAGCGCATAACATGCAAATCGGCTCGGAAAGAAAAATCACACAAAATAATCTCGACATCTTTACACAATAAATTGATTGTTGCGGATCCACCAACCGGATTCGCGATTCTCAAAGAAGTCATTAAACACAAAACATCCAAAGAAAAAGTATCAACAAGTTCTTTTGAAATAAAAGAATGGGACGCACCCGTATCAAAAAGAACTCGAATAGCATGATCACGAAATAAAATAATGCCATCAAGGATAGAATGAGAAATACCTTTACCACGAGATGTGTTGCCAGGGGCTTGAGCAACATTAAGCTTTCCCTCCTTCCTATTTTGAAGTTTGGGACAAGAAGATAAATAATGATCCGGGCATTTGCAATAGCGATAAGCACGAGGCTTTGAACACTTGTTCGCATAATGATCCTTAGAACCACAGTTGTAGCATTACCCACCACTTGGGGTAGAAGTCTTAGTTGCCGGAGAGGCTTGCTTCCCTTTCTTATTGTTGGGATAAGGACCCTTGAATTTATTAGGCCTTTTCTTGTTGTTGAAGTTTGGTTTGGCACTCATAACTTCAACATCACTCTCCCTATCTGCCACTTCAAGATGAAGAGCGATATCAACGAGTTGATCAAAAGAAGCTTCTAATTTTAGAAGTAATGGCTTCTTGAGATTTTTATTCAAGCCATAGACAAATCGTTGGTTTTTCTTCAATGGGGTGTTTATGTACTCGACCCCATATTTAGAAAGTGACTCGAATGATGTGACATAGTCTGTCACAGAGGATTCACCTTGAACAAGGTCAATGAAACGGCGAGCCAAAGTCACCTTCTCAGCTTCTGCACAAATTTTAATTTGAAGCATTCTCGGAAATTCTCCCAAGTAAGATTCGCTTCATTTATTTCAGAAATCAGAAGCTCATACCAATCTAATGCTCTTTCTTGGAGCATACTAGAGGCCACCTGAACACGGTGAAGATCAATAAGATTCATGCGAGAAAATATTCGATCGCACGTTCTCAGCCAAGCCTGGACTTCAATAATAGTTTCAGAACCTTTGAATGGCTTCCCTCCCAAATTGGTATAATAATTGCACAAACGTGCAAATCCAGACTTAGGGTAAGTAGACTCCGAATTAGATCCGTCTGCTTGAGCATTCCTTACTAGATCAAGAAGCTGCTGAGCAGACATAAATACTCCATCTTGGGGAGTAGCACGAGATTGACTGGCGCTGGGACGGCCAGGTCTAACCATTTCTCTTCCTTTTTGAAAGAAAGAAAGAAAGAATAAGGATAAGGTTATTCACCAAATGAATATCAAGCAATCTTGATAGATAAACAAGGAATCATAAAGAAAATAGGATGAATCGGTACGAAGACCTGAATTAAATCCTAAAGCAGACTCCTAAGATGGACTTAGGACGATGATCCTTGTTAAATTATTCCACATTGTTCCGAAGTTTGGCTCTGATACCAAGCCGTGACGCCCCACCTCTATACCCACACTAGCCAAGGACACTACGGGGTAATGACGTCAACTAGCGCGGAGAATAAGGCTGTTGAGGAGCGACCATCCGCGTAATTGCTTTGGGTGAGCAACGATATGTCAGATAGTACAACATGCGTCTGGTTTAAGGAGGAAATCCGACATTATGTTACAAACTCAAAACTACTACACAATGGCTATATATATTCTTCGGAAACAAATATACAAATAAACATAACACAAATCAGTCACAGACATCCATATCACAAAGGCGGAAATAGATATGAATAATTAACGCATGAAAGTGTACATCAGAGTAGTGGTCAAACAAGATCCACAATGTCACAAAAGAATAGCTACAAGTGCTAGACAAAAGAATATGGGTACATCAATGAGTCTATATCTCAAATGTATACAACAAAAACTACTAATCTAAGTAGTTAGCCAAAAGTCAGGGTGGTAATCCCAAAGGTGAAGTCAAGTAGAAGCACCTGTAACATCTCGGTCTGACCCGAGTATTATTTAATAAGAAAATAATAAACGGATCAGTCTAGCTATAAATATCAGATAACATGATATAGAATAAGAGATATGACATAAACATATGATAGCAATAAAGCCATAGTGTGATAAGTATGTAATTGAAAATCAACAAGAGATTAATCAATATCACAAGAATCTTCTCAAAGATAAAAAGAAATGGCATACTCTATATTTTTATTCACAAAAAATTAATGACACACAAATTCACCAATGTACAAGTATTGATAAAACATATCAATGTAAATCACGAAAATAGGTGAAACATAAATTCTAGAAATCATCAATGGAAATCCAGAAATCACAAAAAGGGGGGAGGCCTATCACAAAACAGGAGCATGAAAGCTCACCAACACGTGTATCACAAAATGGAACGCTATTCCATGGTTGTTAACCATTAATTTTGAGCCGAACTCCACAAAATGGCCGGTGAAGTAAATGCAAGCGTTTCGTACCATTTGTTTTACTAAGCCATTTAATTAGATTTCTCGTACGAGTGAGATAAAGTGACAAATCACAAAAACGATTATAGAAACAATAAATCACAAAAATTCACATTCGAAGACGTGAATAAAAAATCCAAAGAATTCGTTTCCAAATCCATCAAAGTGGAAATACCCTTGCGATTTAACAACCACGGCTTACGACCTAACGTAAGTCAATACAAGAAATCAGTGACTTAAAAATAGCATGCGGCCTAACCGTGCGACCTACATGTCGCGACCTAGGGCATGGCGCGACCTAACATGGTTACGAGATAGCAGGTGCGACTTACATGGTTGAGCGACCTATGGGGTGGAACGGCCTAATGCCCGAGCGTGCGACCTAACAGCATGGCCGAGCGACCTAAGGGGTTGCGACCTAAGAAGCTAGCGGCACAACATGGCCGAACGACCTAAGTGATGCAACGACCTAAGAGAAGAACAGGCCGAGCGACTTAAGGGTTGGAACGACCTAACAGGCCGAGCGACTTAAGGTATAGCGCGACCAAATGGGTAAAGAAGGTCGAGCAATGACCTAACGACCAAAGGGGTACAAGGCCGAGCAACGACCTAAGGACCTAAGGCGTGTGAGAAGGCCGAACGACCTAAGTTGCGAAGGTGACCGAGCGACCTAACGACTAAACAAGGCCTTGCGACCTAACGACTTGAGGGGAGAACAAGGCCGAGCAATGACCTAGCACGACGCGACCTATAGGGGAGCGACCTAATGTGCAGGCCAAGAATCCTTCATGTGCAGGCCGAGCAACCTAGGGGTTTGAAGTGCAAAAACTCTCCCAATTTGCAACCGATCTAGCGGGATTATGCCCATAGGCTACCCGGTCGTATTGGCTCCTCGATGCATCACCAAAAAGCATGTTCAAACATCAAAGTTGGGATTTTTAAAGATTTGAACTCAAAACACTAAAAATTGGGATTTTCACCAATTCAATCCAAATCAATAGCAAATGCACATGAATAAGTGTTAGGAATTCATACCTAACAAACAAAGATAGTTATAGACAAAGATGTGAGACAAAAATCTCACCTTTACACAAAATCTATGAAGAAGAAGCTTGAAAGCAAAGGAAGAATCAATGGCTTCTCCTTGAATTTGGAGTTGGATGTTAAATTTGCAAATGAACTAGAGCTTGGAGTTTTAATTTACCGTTCCTTCCTCCATTTTTGATGAAGCTTGAGTGTTAGGAAATGAAAGTGAAGTTATGAAGGGAAGGGGGTTAAGCTAGAGTAAATAGCTTAGGCTAATGAGCTAATCCAAACCCAAAGCCCAAAGTGAAAAAGTGGCAAAATTCCACTAACTCCAAACATATCAAAGTTTATACTCAAAAAGATTGCAAACGGTGTTTTGGACCCAATGGAAGTGGTTTCGAGTCCTAATTCGACAGTATGCAAAAAGTAACTTTTCGGACTAAAATCCGACTAACGATAAAATATTAAAATAAAATATTTAAATATTCAATCGTAAAATATGCGGGTTGTTATAGAAACAAACTGATAGAAAGGTGGTATAGCAAAACTTCTTGATGAACTCAGAGAAACATTTATGGTTAGAGGCTATTGAGTTAATATACACTGGAATATAAAAAGGTAAGGAAAACCAAAAGGTTTAAAAACCGGTGTCGATACGAAATCGTTTTTCGTAGATTCCGCTGCGTAGTACTTCAAAACACAGAATTGAATATAGAGTAGAGATCGGCACGACGAAACGATCAAATCGGTATACAGATATTAGTGGTACGATCATCCTATCGAAAGTCGATCATCGGTACCAAAAAATGCTGCCAAAATGCAAGAAATAAGATGAACAGAGTAATAACAGACAAAATTTGGCAAAATGAAATATGACGTCTCACTCAGAAGATGATTAACCATAATTTATTATATAAAAATATAAGGTTTGAAAATATTTTATTATCATCGAATATTAACTGATATTAAACTAAAATTGGAATTGCACTACAGAATTAACATTCATATTTTCTGATGAAAATTTACCATTTGCTATGTTTAAATAGATGTATTCCAAATATCAAATTTTAAAGTCAAATTTTAATCATTTAAAATTCCACAAAATGTTAATTAATTACGTTAATAAGACTATTAAAATTTATGGGTCATTACAATGTATATGTAGATTCCTTAATATATATATATATATATATATATAGTATATGAAAATAAATGTTTATAAATAGAGGAAGATCATTATGGCAAGGCATCACTTCAAGCATACAAAATATTTTATCAAAGTCAAAACAAAATAAGATCAAGTCATATGAAAAATCAAATCATCTTTATATCTAAATCAAGTCATAATTTCAAAATCAAAAAAATAAAAATAAATAAAGGAATGAAAAATCTCAGCCTGTACACAAAGGGTTCAGCTACTCTAGCATCCACTGTACACTTTCACCCCATATATATACACATACATATCACTAAATCATTCGCTTTCATATATACATCCTAGTTCTAAAAAAAAGAAGCTGCCATTGATAACAAAAAAAAATGCTTGGACGAGAATTAAACCAAAAAGCAGCATTCATTCTTCTGATAACTGTGAGTACAACACTTACGTTTTCAACTTGTTATATATACATATAAGCATATAATTATGCCTATGAATGAATTTTTGATCTGGGTTGAATGTTTTTTTTTAAATTTTGCTAGGTACGAATGTTTTTAATTAAGAATTACACATGAAGAAGGTTCGGTTATAGGAAAAAAAATACTTTGTTCGTTGTTTAGTTAAAACCAGATAATCACCCTTTTCAAAAATAAATATCTTCTTGTCCATTTAGTTTTAAACTTTGATTCCAAAACAAAAATATTTTGTTTATGAGTATAAAACATTTTAAAATTTATTTAATTAGAATTCATCAAGCAAAGTGAGGGAAATCTACTCATAACCGCAAGTGAATCAACTTGGTCATGTTTTCATCTATCATAATTATATGAATGGATTGTATAACTATGTTCACAATTGAAAACCATGATATTTAGAGTCGGTATAAGAATTTTTAGTGTCGTGTGTATGATGAAATAAGGAGATGATCAGATTTGGGGCTATGACGAAACTGCAGTGACTCGAGCTATTTCATGGATCAAGTTTTGGGTTGAAGGAGGATGAAAGGGTGGGGGAATCATGAAAAATGAAGCGGTGTTTTTTTACAGCTTGGGGTGGACAGTCGAAGATGATTTAGGGTTTAGGGTCATGATTGGGTTGGCTTCGCTTTTGGTCTAATGGCGACGAAAAGAGAGGGAGTTAGGCATGCGAAGGTGGGGGATAAAGTTGAGGTAATGTTGACGATCCTCTGGCCAAAGTCTGGTGGTGAACGGCGAGAGATGGTGGCGTAGAGGGGGCGATTTTTGGTGGCTCATCTTCATCAATTTTGTGAAGAAGAATTGAATTTTGAACGAGGGGTTGGGCCACATTTTCAAGTAAGGGGTTGCATTGTAATGGTCGTTGGTGATTTGTGGAGTCGGTCAACTGTGAGGTTGGATGGCCGGAGGGTGGTTGTGGGTGCACGGATACTTGCACGACTTTGTGCAAATTCAGTAATAGGGAATAAGAACTAGAAGAGAAAAGGAAGAAGGAAAGGGGGATTTTATTTTCTTTGGGCCAGTTTAATCTGGTTTGGGCCGGAAAAGAAGGGAAAAAATAGGAAAAAAGGGGGAAATAGAATTTGTAAATTAATTACCTAAATAACCTTTAGACATTATTCTCTTTAAACCCAACCAATATCATAAGTTTCGGTTATTGATTCCTATTGCCAAATATTAGTCTAATTGATGTTACTAATTTCCTGTAATACAAAATTTAAATTATTTTATAATAGTAAGTGAATTATTAATTAAAGCTTGTTTGATTAAATACTTTGTTGATTAGAAAATAATTAAATTCCTAACTGTTAGAATCATATGATGATTGATAAAATCGGTTATCAATTGGATTAGTTATTTTATTTAAATAACAATAAATTGTTTATAATTTCTTGAATTATAAGTAAGTTTGGATTAAAAATATAAGTAGATCCATCTTAATTTAAGTTGACTGAATTTTGATTTTGAATTGTTACCATATGAGTTGTTAGTCGTTATTTTAGTTAATGGTCTTTACTTGGCTTTTATTTCCATGAATTTACTTATTTTTTCTTATCTGTGCCATTAAGTAGCCTAGCAAAATTAAAAGGTTGAAATAAAATGATGATACATTTATTTCAAACAAACGTATATAGTAAACTACTGTTTGCAAATATCGGCACTCTGAATATAAGTTGTTTATTTTAAACAATTTACTTTTAAAAGTTATTGCTTGGATTCAAAGAGAATGGGATCGGATATTAGTGTTATCCGGAACCACTTCGATTTAATATTCATTACGAACCTTTACGGTTGGATTATAGAGTTCAGTAGACTGGAATTGGACTAATTTTCACAAATTTAACTATTTTAGATAAGTATTGTACTTAGACACTATTATCGTATCAATGGATTTCTGTAAATGTGTTTTGGTGATAAAAAGATAAAACTCACCGTGTTGTACAAGTTACCTTTGTCTTCAAAGAGTTTTTTAACTTAAATATTTCAAAATTTATAGGTTTACTCATGCTGGTTTCCAGCCTGATGTACGTGTTACTTTATTGTAATGATCGGGTCAGACCGAGTATTACAAATTTCAGGTTAGGATACTTTGGAGCTCCGGAGACGAGCTGGATGGCGGAGACGTAGTGCACATATTTGACTATATTCCATTGTGCGTTATTGGCTGCATAGTCAGCGGTTGAGGACAAGTTAATACAACTGTCCAGATTTAATTGTTAATGATTGTACTCTGATAGCTTGAACGTATATTAACAGATATAGCTTTCTTTGTTATAAATGCTGATATTGTATATTATAGTTTATTCATTTGTGATTTTGAGATTATGTGTTGTTGTTTATGTATTTTTCACCTACCTCTTTTCTTCTTAACCCAAAAAACTTGGTATTTTTGGCACTCGATTGCTCGATGCTCTATACAATGGACGTATTAGTGTCGATTTTCATGGGTCGAAAATCGTCGGGTCATTACACGTAGTATCAGTGTTGATGGTTAAGCAAGAACCTTAGCTCCAGCGGGGATTACTCATTAAAGATAGGGTCGGTAGTACCCTAGAATGAGTTGAGGGTAGTATATATGAGGGCGTACTTGCTATTTTCATATATAATGATTTTAAAAATAATTTCTATATAAGATTATATTTTGATATAAAAGAAATAATTTTTTTAGATTATTATAGTATATAAAGGTGATTGGCTGTAATTATTAAATAAAGTTATAAAATTAAAGTGGTAAAACATATATAACCAAATGGGAATTTGATAAAAATGAACTATAAAAATAAGTTAAGCTAAAAGTAGACTCAAACTAGAATTTAAAATTCTGAAAATTGCAAAAATGTTTTTTAAAGTGTTATGTAGTGAAATAAATTTACCTTGATTATATTTTATAGAAATAACCGCTCAGGAAATTATTGTGGAAAATATGTTGTGTTTGGTTTCTAGATATGATAATATTGGTCATTATCATATAATTTGTTGTTGTGTCTTAATAAAGGATGTTTATTACAGAATAAACAATGATGAAACGGAGTTAAATGTTTATGGAAGTGAAATTATATAAGCTGTATTTATAAATGTGAACTGTAAATTAAAATGAATTTTGTAATATCTCGGAATTTCCAGGAGTTTAAAATGCTGATAATCTCTTAATTTAATTATTTGAAATCTTATAAAATTGTTATTTTCAAAGATAAATAACCAAGTAACAATAATACAATGTTTTAATTATGGTTATAAATTGGTTTTAAATTAAGAATATTTATTTTATTTGTGAAAATAAATTCTAAATAAACTTATTTGTTTTCATAATCAATAAGTGTGTTTAAATACATCTATATCTGTGTATTTTAAAATTGATTTTTAAGATAGGATAAACTATTTGTAAATAATAATAAGCTTATTTAAAAATTGATATTTTATTTATTTAAATTGATTTTAGATTTGGATTTTTAAATTGACTTTGACATTGAATATAAATTTGAATTCAAGAATATACATGCATCTTAAAATAGAACAATAATATAGTCTGGTTTTAAAATATATAGATAATGTTTTTAATTTAAAATAAGATTTGTTTTATTTCTTTTTATAGAATTTATCTTAAGAAATTTGGATTTGTATTTATTTAATAAGAATAAATGCAAGGCTTTTGAAATAGCATCTTTAAAATAAGTTTGCAATGTTGTATATAATTTTATTTAAATTATATTTGGTTCATTCTTTTCAAAGATTGTATTTTATATAATTTTAGCAAACATTTATAAATTTATAAATGTATTTGATTATTAGATATTTAATTAGAAAAGTATTTTTTAAAATTAAGAAAACATGATTGTTAATTTGGAAATTAATTTAAAATTCTTTTAAATTTCTTTAGAATTAAAAACAAACTCATTTTGACAAATGTTTAGTTCAAAAACACTATGTTAACAAGTGTTAAATATTTATGGTTTATAAGACAAGTGTGCATATGTTTTTCTAATGTATTTTTAATTTATTAAATCTGAAAATTGCTTATATAATCACCTTTTCTCTTCATCTTTCTTTTTTAAATTCTTTGTTCAATCTAAAAAGAAACTTGAATATTCATGCACCTTCACTCAACATCTAAAACCAGAAAGCCTGAAACAATCCTCAAATTTAAATCTGAAGCTCCTCAAATTTAAACCATGTTCAAATCAAAACCCTGAAACATTAACTCTCTGTTTACCAAAACCTGAAAGCATCCCAGTTTAAAACCAAATCTACAAAATGCTTTTGCAAGTTATCAATCCAGTCTGCATTATTCCATGTCTACCTCAAACTTCAAATGCATACAAATTATCAATTTAGATCTGTAATTTTCCATGCCTGCATCAAATTTTCATATGCATGCAAATGGGTCAAAGCAATCTGAAGCAAAATTTGTTAAAGCAATTTTAAAGGGTTCAGCTTCAAGTCTAAGTGTTTCTGCAAGTTCAAGTTCAAAGTTATTTTGCCAGTTTTCAAAATGCAAAATCTGGAAGCAATTTCAATTCGAAGCCTCCCTGTTTTTTTTCAAAACCACTGCATTTCTTTTATGAGGTGAGTAAACTTTTTATTAAAAATTAAAGTAGTACTTATCTATTGCAAATAAGTTAGTAATAATGTTTATATAAGTTGCCTCTGCGAAAATAAATATGCAATAGAGTTTATTATGTTTTAAACCATATCATTTCCCTGTTTACAGGTTTGAGTGTTTACAAATGTATAAAATTCCATATCTGTTTATTTATGCATTTTTAACACTTGAATAAAAAACAAATTAGTTAAGTATTAAAATAAACTAGGTACTGAATATATAAACATGGATTTATGAATTAAGGATATGTTTGTATTTGGGAAAAAACAGTAGTAATCTGTAACTTAAAAAAACATATGTTAAATTTTATTAATTCAAGCATATATCCTAGTTCAGTTTGAAAAGTTATGATTTTTGAAACAAATATCACAATTTTTAAATTTGTATTAAGCTAGAAAATGGGTTCAACTGGAAATTGGGCTTTTGGTCAAATTCAGTTGACTCATGAATCTGGGTTGCTCGGGATTCATCATGAAGCTAGGGGTTGGATTAGAGAGTGCAGTAAAAATGGTTGAAGGATTTGTAATCCATTGTGGATGGTGAATTTGCTCGTGATTTGCTTTAAACCTAGTTTTGGGTTCTTGCTGTATATTGGTCTACTGCATCTACATCCCTGCATCGAGCTTGATATAATTTTGGGTGAATGATGTGTGGTGGGTCAGCAACTGATGGCCGGAGTTGTGGCATTTGTAGTTGATCAGAGGCGAGGGTACAGGGGGAAGTTTCCTGATGATGTTGGGGTTCTGTTCAACTATGGATACTCGATTTTGAATCGAGGTAGGAATTGATGTTCTGTGGATCGAGAATGTTTGAAGGATGGAAGAGTGATGTGGCGGTGGGTTCGACGTTGGCCAGAGAGGGTTCCCAGCTGGTGCACTTGCACGTGTTGGTTGGTGTCAGCAATTTGTGTCATTTTGGGTTTACTTGTTTTTCTCGAGTAAGGTCTCGGGTGTATGGGAAGATGGCTTGGGAAGGAACTCGTGTTGGTTCTGGGTTTGGCTGTGTGGGTTTTAAACTGTGATGTTAACCTTTTTTAAGTTTTAAATTAAACAGTTTTTAAAAATTTTAAAATCAAATTTGTTTAAGAAAAAAAGAAAATGTACTTTGTTTCTTGGTTCAAATATTAATGGGTTGAACCCAAATGGAACATTTAACTAGATTTTAAATTTAAAATAAAGTAAGTTTTTAAACTTTAAATAATTTAAGCTAAGTTAAATTCTTGTTTAAAATTGATTTGTTTTTATAACGGAATTTGCATGAACAGTTAAAATGTTTTAAGTTAATGTTATTTTCAAACTTACTTTGAAAATATAAAAAGAGGAATTTATACGGAAATGTTTTTTTTATTTATGAAAAATGATTATTAATTAACAATTAAAGATTTAAGTAATTTATTAACTTTAAATTAGGAATGTTAGTTAATAATTAAAGAAAAGTAATTAATGATTACTTTATATTTTAAACTAATTAATGACTTATGTTAAGTAAAGTTTTTCCAAAGTTAATTTAAGATAATGTTTTATCTTAAATATTAATTAAGTGTTAATGATTTGTAATTAATTAAGTTGAATAAGAATTTTAAGTTTGGTTAATTAATTTAATTAATTATATTAAAGGAGTTAATTAAAAAATTAAAAAATTATAATTATTAATTTAATTAACTAATAATTATGATGATTAGATTAATGACCAATGATTAATTAAATTGTAATTACTTATTAATTAAGTAATTAAAGGGTTAATTAAAATAGTAATTAATTAATACTTAATAAAGCTTTTATTAAGTAATGATTAGGGTTTTCTTAATTAATATTTAAAAGGTTATTAATCTATAATGCAAGTTAATTATGAATTAATTAACTATTTTTATTTAAGGTTAATTAATTATAATTAAGGATTAATTAATTATATTTAGGGATTAATGAATTTGTAATTACGGTTGTTAATTAATAATTAAGTTTTATTAATTAATGATTAAGAGATAATTAATTGGTTAATTAAGGTTACTTATAAAAGTAATTACTGATTAATTACTTTGTATTAAAGGATTAATTAATAATTGAAGATAATTAATCTGTTAATTGAAGATTAATTTGGTTAAGAGTAATTAAGGGATAAATTGCTCGATTTTAATTTATGAGATGAGCGTGATCAAGTAAGTTAATTAATTTGTTAATTAATTAAATATAGTCACTTGATAAATGATTAAGTATGTTACTTAATAAGTTTTGATAAGGCAAATCACTTGAGGTAAGTAATTGATAAATTATAGAGGAAAGTGAGTTAAGGTAAATTACTGATTGGGAAGTAATTTTAAATGGATAATTACTTGATAAAGTAATTTAGGGTTTATTACTTGGTGTAATAAATCAAAGAATTTATAAAGAAATTAAAAGTAATTAAGAAGTAATTAAGAATAATTAATTACTGTTTATATTTAAAATTGATTAATTGGAAGTGATTAATTTAAGCATGATTAAGTTATGTAATTAATTAAGAAATAATGTAATTAATTATAGTTAACTAATTAATGGAAGTAAATTAATTAAGGTTCATTAATTGATATGATTAATGAGAATAATTAAGGATTAATTACTTGATTAAGAGTTAGTTAATCAAGGTTGATTAATTAAAATAATGATTAATTAATTGGTTTAATTAATGAATAAGTAAGCAAAATTTATTGTGATGAAGGTAATTAATTTAATTAATTTTAAATTAATTAAGAGATGAGGTAATTAATTTAATTCACTTTAAATTAATTAGAAATGGATATAGTTAATTTAATTCATTTTAAATTAATTATGTTGTGATTTAGTAAATCATTGCTTATGTATGAATGGATGACATTGTTTGTTTTGAATGGATGTAATCTCATAAATGAGATAAGTAATGTTGTGTGGTATGAATGCTTGGTTGCATTGTGATGATGATATAGATTATCTATTGTGATGATGATGTGGATTACCTATTTTGTTATGAATCATCTGTTTATTTGATAATGTGGTTATCAATTGTGACTTGTGAGTTATCTATCTGTGTGTATATAGATACTGTATTGAATTTGTTTAACTTTAAAACAATTTGGACCTAAAAGACACGCTATGGATTTCGATGAGACCGGGATCGGGTTTCCATGTTTGGATATCCGAAAACCACATCGGTGCAAATTAACGATAGGTCGTGAATCTCTTGTGAAGAGTGAAGACTCGAGGTGTAAGGACTATACGTCAATAACTCTGTGGGTGATTCCGTAATGAGTTGACGGACTAGTTCTTATAGGTTCGAGATGGTGGTCCAGAGTGCAAGGGTTATTCTCGTTAACTCTGAGGATGATTCCAAAAATGAGTGTAACGAGATAATGCCTTTGGTTTCGTTCAAACCTGGAACGAACTTGTATGGATTGAATGCTTTCAGAACATCGTCAGGTGGACGATGAGCATTCAAAGTGATGTGTTCACTAAAGGTAATCGTAGCCTCAAGCCTCATCAACCGGGAATGGCTAAAACAGGGGAGGTGCAGCAAGGCTTCGTGAGTAGCTTCCACTTGAGAGGAAGATTTACTCATGTCTAGAGGTCTCTTTTATTTCGGCTGTGTGGGCGGTTGAATAGCTACATCCGCCGGGGTTGTCTTATTTGGAACTGTTCAGTAAGGAACGGGTCCGGCTTTGTGTTGTAGGGGAGCGGGTGTACTCCTAGGTACGGTGATATAGGCCACGTACTGTGACGGGCGGTACCCCAGTAGCCCTGCCATTGTATGGAATCCAAAATCCAATAAGTGCCAACGGATTTGATTGTATTACCCACTTTTGTGGCTAGTAGCTGGAATTTAATGAATGTAACAATTTCGGCTACTTCATATTTATTTGAAAACCCTAGACACTATTATAATATCATCGGATTTCCTATCAAATGTTTTGGTTAGCGTAAGGTAAAAACTTTTCCATGTTTATGTGTGGGAAGTCTTACGTGATACCTTTTCTTTTAAAAAGTTTTTTAAAGTTAAGCAAATTTAACCGTTTACTCACACCAGACCCATGTCTGACCCGGAGTTTATTCTATTTTTCTTAAACTCTTGGGTACTCAAATTTTTACGACTAGCCAAGGGATTTTAGGTTGGCTTGATGAATTCTGGAGGAGCAATGGAGCAGGAGGATTCTGCATATAGCTATAGAGTATTCCGCTGTGCGTTCTCTGAGTTGTTTGTCATTGTGTTGTATTGAGTTGTATAACTAGACAGGTGTTTATAATTGTCTAGTATGTGTTGTTTTGACTGTGTATCTCTGATAGTGATTGTAAATTATGTAATATTTATGTTATTAATATAATTTATACGTTCCGCTGTTTAGATTCTGATGTTGTTCCTTTCTTCTTCTCTGTCTTTTCTCTTTTCTATCCCTTTCTTTCTTAAAGATGATGCGATTTTCTGTGGTAAGAAAGTCGGGTCGTCACAGTTGGTATCAGAGCATTAGGTTGAGTGAATACCTAGGCTCTGTAGTGATGTCTTTCTTGAAAGAGCGTATTTGTAAAAAAAATTATACATAACTATATATATATATATATATATATATATATATATATATTTCTACCTATTTGTTGGGTTACCTGTTCGGGTTTTCCAATATAAGTTATAAAGGTAGATAGAGTAGTGGTGTGTAACACAACTACCAATGATTGGAGTTTGAATGTTTGAGATTGGAGGTGTATGTGTCGAGACTATAGACCTATTACCGTCTCGAGTAATCTTTGTAGTTTGGTGTTAGGATTTCATTTGATCTCTGAAGGAAACCTGTTAAGGTTCGGAGTTTATTTTTGAAGCGTAAGTTTGTTCGCGCTCGTATGAGCGGATTTTTTGAGAATTTGGATCTGTCGGTTAGGCAGAAGTAAGTGATGATATCTTGGCAACCTCTGGAAGTAGTAGTTGCGTGATGAGATGCAGTGACTACGGATGTCTCCGAGGATGTTTTCTTTCGGAGCAATTTTAAGGAAGTGTGTCTGCTTCAGAGTTGTAGCTGAGTTCAGCAGGATGTATGTTTTTAGTTGGAAGTCCGAGTTTCTCAAAGAACTTTGGGTAAGAAGTCTTTGACATCTGTGTTAGCGGTGCAGCTCGGGAGATGTTCTGTGTTCCAGCAGGAAGATCTTTTTGGCTTAACATTTCCTGGAGGTGGAATTCAAAAGCAGCAGTGAGGATCTGTTTCTTCGATGGATTAGTTGGTCAATGATAAACTGTTCTGATTAGTGGAGAGAGAACAGTATCTTGGATATTGGATTGGGTGACCGCAAAAGTGACTTGCGATGGTTTGGTGATTTTCTTAGATAATCTTTTGCTTGGATTTGTGGCATTTCTAGAGGATGTAGAAGTTATGAAAGTTGTCGAGAATTTTCTTGATATATCTTCGGGAAAGTTAGAGATTTGCCCGCATTGGAGATTGAGTTCTGAATTGACATGATGTCAGGAGTGATACCGGTGATTCAGCTAGGTAGAAGGTTGTCTCCGAGGTTGATTGTTTGGTGAAGCAGCTCTGTATTCTTGGAATTTCTATTGAACCTTATTTCTAAGATGAGATGTTTAGTTTGTGCCTGTGTTCATTCTATGGCATTTTCATCTGCTCCAGATCAGAGTTGTGCAGCGGAAGCAAGGTGGCTGTTGTTCTTGAGTAGAAGCAAGCGGAAGTTGCAGTGTTTTGGATTAGAGAGTTTCTACTGAATTTATTTTCAGAATCTGAGGCAAGTTGGCGAGTATTTATGTTCTGTCTTTTCCACATTAGAGAAGTTGTTTCCTACCGTTGATAGTAAAGTTTGGTTTTGATTTTGGATTGATCTTGTGAGGATCAGTTTGTGAGTTGATCCAGTTTGTTTGTAGAAGCATCAGTGAAGGTTGAGCTAATCAGGAAGGATCTATAGGTAGGCCGGATCATCCGGGAAGTTTTTAAGATTAGGTAACGGAAGAATTTGGAATTCGAAGTTGGAAACTTCGATGTTGCTGAGTTTTTCTCTGGTAAAGGAGCAATAAGATTTGGTGAGCTTCGAGGTATATTGGATTCTTCTGAGTTTTTGTAGAGATCAGTGCTTTGGTTTGAAGAGTTGAATTGCCAGTTTGAAAGACTGGAATTCAAAATATTTCACGTGTCTCTGAGGGAGTACGTGTTTAGTTCATCACTGGTTTTGAGACCAGTAGTTCTGTGAAGGTTTTAGTTGTTGATCAGACTTGTTTATGGTCTGGTATCTTGTGTAGATTGTAGATCTAACTGAGTAGGAACTCAGTAGCTTAGCAGTTTAACTAGTGTGGATTTAGTAGAGCGAGTATTCCTGTATTTGTACCTGGGAAACTCGAGATAATTTTAGGAAGTTTATCCGGATCTGTGTCCAGATACCTAGTGTTAATTATTTGATTGAATTGATTGTTTGGATGAGATTGTTTGTTTGTTTGATAATGTATGGCTATTATGAATGTTTGGATTGGTTAAAATAAAATAAAACTTTGGATTATCTTTGTTTTAAATTTCGAGGATGAAATTCTTTTAAGGGGGGAGGATTGTAATATCCCGGAATTTCGAGGAGTTTAAAATGCTGATAATCTCTTAATTTAATTATTTGAAATCTGATAAAATTGTTATTTTCAAAGATAAATAACCAAGTAATAATAATACAATGTTTTAATTATGGTTATAAATTGGTTTTAAATTAAGAATATTTATTTTATTTGTGTAAATAAATTCTAAATAGACTTATTTGTTTTCATAATCAATAAGTGTGTTTAAATACATCTATATTTGTGTATTTTAAAATTGATTTTTAAGATAGGATAAATTATTTGTAAATAGTAATAGTCTTATTTAAAAATTGATATTTTATTTATTTAAATTGATTTTAGATTTGGATTTTTAAATTGACGTTGACACTGAATATAAATTTGAATTCAAGAATATACATGCATCTTAAAGTAGAATAATAATATAGTCTGGTTTTAAAATATATAGAAATGTTTTTAATTTAAAATAAGATTTGTTTTATTTCTTTTTATAGAATTTATCTTAAGAAATTTGGATTTGTATTTATTTAATAAGAATAAATGCAAGGCTTTTGAAATAGCATCTTTAAAATAAGTTTGCAATGTTGTATATAATTTTATTTAAATTATATTTGGTTCATTCTTTTCAAAGATTGTATTTTATATAAATTTAGCAAACATTTATAAATTTATAAATGTATTTGTTTATTAGATATTTAATTAGAAAATTATTTTTTAAAATTAAGAAAATATGATTGTTAATTTGGAAATTAATTTAAAATGCTTTTAAATTTCTTTAGAATTAAAAACAAACTCATTTTGACAAATGTTTAGTTCTAAAACACTATGTTAACAAGTGTTAAATATTTATGGCTTATAAGACAAGTGTCCATATGTTTTTCTATTGTCTTTTTAATTTATTAAATCTTAAAATTGCTTATATAATCACGTTTTCTCTTCATCTTTCTTTTTTAAATTCTTTGTTCATTCTAAAAAGAAATTTGAATATTCATGCACCTTCACTCAACATCCAAAACCAGAAAGCCTGAAACAATCCTCAAATTTAAATCTGAAGTTCCTCAAATTTAAACCATGTTCAAATCAAAACCCTGAAACATTAACTCTCTATTTACCAAAACCTAAAACATCCCAGTTTAAAACCAAATCTGCAAAATGTTTTTGCAAGTTATCAATCCAGTCTGCATTATTCCATGTCTGCTTCAAACTTCAAATGCATACAAGTTATTAATTTAGATCTGCAATTTTCCATGTCTGCATCAAATTTTCATATGCATGCAAATGGGTCAAAGCAATCTGAAGCAAAATTTGTTGAAGCAATTTTAAAGGGTTCAGCTTCAAGTCTAAGTGTTTCTGCAAGTTCAAGTTCAAAATTATTTTGCCAGTTTTCAAAATGCAAAATCTGGAAGCAATTTCAGTTTGAAGCCTCCCTGTTTTTTTTCAAAACCACCGCATTTCTTTTGTGAGGTGAGTAAACTTTTTATTAAAAATTAAAGTAGTACTTATCTATTGCAAATAAGTCAGTAATAATGTTTATATAAGTTGCCTCTGTGAAAATAAATATGCAATAGAGTTTATTATGTTTTAAACCATATCATTTCCCTGTTTACAGGTTTGAGTGTTTACAAATGTATAAATTCCATATCTGTTTATTTATGCATTTTTAACACTTGAATAAAAAAATTAGTTAAGTATTAGTATAAACTAGGTACTGAATATACAAACATGGTTTTATGAATTAAGGATATGTTTGTATCTAGGAAAAAACAGTAGTAATCTGTAACTTAAAAAACATATGTTAAATTTTATTAATTCAAGCATATATCCTAGTTCAGTTTGAAAAGTTAGGATTTGTGAAACAAATATCACAATTTTTAAATTTGTATTAAGCAAGAAAATGGGTTCAATTGGAAATTGGGCTTTTGGTCAAATTTAGTTGATTCATGAATCTGGGTTGCTCGGGATTCATCATGAAGCTAGGGGTTGGATTAGAGAGTGCAGTAAAAATGGTTGAAGGATTTGTAATCCATTGTGGATGGTGAATTTGCTCGTGATTTGTTTTAAACCTAGTTTTGGGTTCTTGCTGTATATTGGTCTACTACATCTACATCTCTACATCGAGCTTGATATAATTTTGGGTGAATGATGTGCGGTGGGTCAGCAACCGATGGCCGGAGTTGTGGCATTTGTACTTGATCGGAGGCGAGGGTTCAAGGGGAAGTTTCCTGATGATGTTGGGGTTTTGTTCAACCGTGGATACTCGATTTTGAATCGACGTAGGAATTGATGTTCTGTGGATCGGGAATGTTTAAAGGATGGAAGAGTGATGTGGCGGTGGGTTCGACGTTGGCCAGAGAGGGTTCCGGCACCGGTGCGCTTGCACGTGTTGGTTGGTGTCAACAGTTTGTGTCGTTTTGGATTTACTTGTTTTTCTCGAGTAAGGTCTCGGGTGTATAGGAAGATGGCTCGGGAAGGAAGTCTTGTTGGTTCTGGGTTTGGCTGTGTGGGTTTTAAACTGTGATGTTAACAGTTTTTAAGTTTTAAATTAAACAGTTTTTAAAAATTTTAAAATCAAATTTGTTTAAAAAAAATGTACTTTGTTTCTTGGTTCAAATATTAATGGGTTGAACCCAAATGGAACATTTAATAAGATTTTAAATCTAAAATAAAGTAAGTTTTTAAACTTTAAATAATTTAAGCTAAGTTAAATTCTTGTTTGAAACTGATTTGTTTTTATAATGGAATTTGCATGAATAGTTTAAATGTTTTAAGTTAATGTTATTTTCAAACTTACTTTGAAAATATAAAAAGAGGAATGTATAAGGAAATGTTTTTTATTTATTTATGAAAAATGATTATTAATTAACAATTAAAGATTTAAGTAATTTATTAACTTGAAATTAGGATTGTTAATTAATAATTAAAGAAAAGTAATTAATGATTACTTTACATTTTAAACTAATTAATGACTTATGTTAAGTAAATTTTTTCCAAAGTTAATTTAAGATAATGTTTTATCTTAAATATTAATTAAGTGTCAATGATTTGTAATTAATTAAGTTGAATAAGAATTTTTAGTTTGGTTAATTAATTTAATTAATTATATTAAAGGAGTTAATTAAGTAATTAAATAATTATAATTATTAATTTAATTAACTAATAATTATGATGATTAGATTAATGACCAATGATTAATTAAATTGTAATTACTTATTAATTAAGTAATTAAAGGGTTAATTAAAATAATAATTAATTAATATTTAATAAAGGTTTTATTAAGTAATGATTAGGGTTTTCTTAATTAATAATTAAAAGGTTATTAATCTATAATGCGAGTTAATTATGAATTAATTAACTATTTTTATTTAAGGTTAATTAATTATAATTAAGGATTGATTAATTATATTTAGGGATTAATGAATTTGCAATTAAGGTTGTTAATTAATAATTATGTTTCATTAATTAATGAATAAGAGATAATTAATTGGTTAATTAAGGTTAATTATTAATTAATTATAAAAGTAATTAGTGATTAATTACTTTGTATTAAAGGATTAATTAATAATTGAAGATAATTAATCTGTTAATTGAAGATTAATTTGGTTAAGAGTAATTAAGGGATAAATTGCTCGATTTTAATTTATGAGATGAGCGTGATCAAGTAAGTTAATTAATTTGTTAATTAATTAAATATAGTCACTTGATAAATGATTAAGTATGTTACTTAATAAGTTTTGATAAGGCAAATCACTTAAGGTAAGTAATTGATAAATTAGAGAGGTAAGTGAGTTAAGGTAAATTACTGATTGGGAAGTAATTTTAAATGGATAATTACTTGATAAAGTAATTTAGGGTTTATTACTTGGTGTAATAAATCAAAGAATTTATAAAGCAATTAAAAGTAATTAATAAGTAATTAAGAATAATTAATTACTATTTATATTTAAAATTGATTAATTGGAAGTGATTAATTTAAGCATGATTAAGTTATGTAATTAATTAAGAAATAATGTAATTAATTATAGTTAACTAATTAACGGAAGTAAATTAATTAAGGTTCATTAATTGATATGATTAATGAGAATAATTAAGGATTAATTACTTGATTAAGAGTTAGTTAATCAAGGTTGATTAATTAAAATAATGATTAATTAATTGGTTTAATTAATGAATAAGTAAGCAAAATTTATTGTGATGAAGGTAATTAATTTAATTAATTTTAAATTAATTAAGAGATGAAGTAATTAATTTAATTCACTTTAAAATAATTAGAAATAGATATAGTTAATTTAATTTATTTTAAATTAATTATGTTGTGATTTAGTAAATCATTTCTTATGTATGAATGGATGACATTGTTTGTTTTGAATGGATGTAATCTCAGAAATGAGATAAGTAATGTTGTGTGGTATGAATGCTTGGTTGCATTGTGATGATAATATAGATTATCTATTGTGATGATGATGTGGATTACCTATTTTGTTATGAATCATCTGTTTATTTGATAATGTGGTTATCAATTGTGACTTGTGAGTTATCTATCTGTGTGTATATAGATACTGTATTGAATTGTTTAACTTTAAAACAACTTGGACCTAAAAGACACGCTTTGGATTTCGATGAGACCGGGATCGGGTTTCCACGTTTGGATATCCGAAAACCACGTCATTCCAAATTAACGATAGGTCATGAATCTCTTGTGAAGAGTGAAGACTCGAGGTGTAAGGACTATACGCTAGTATAACTCTATGGGTGATTCCGTAATGAGTTGACGGACTAGTTATTATAGGTTCGAGATGGTGGTTCAGAGTGCAAGTGTTATTGTCATTAACTCTGAGGGTGATTTCAAAACTGAGTGTAACGAGATAATGCCTTCGATTTCGTTCAAACTCGGAACGAACTTGTATGGATTGAATGCTTTCAGAACATCGTCAGGTGGACGATGAGCATTCTAAGTGATGTGTTCACTAAAGGTAATCGTAAGCTCAAGCCTCATCAACCGGGAATGACTAAAACAGGGGAGGTGCAGCAAGGCTTCGTCGGTAGCCCCCACTTGAGAGTAAGATTTACCCCTGTCTAGAGGTCCCTTTTATTTCCGCTGTGTGGGCGGTTGAATAGCTACATCCCTCGGGGTTGTCTTATTTGGAACTATTCGTTAAGGAACGGGTCCGGCTTTGTGTTGTAGGGGAGCGGGCGTACTCCTCGGTACGGTGATCTAGGCCCCGTACTGTGACGGGCAGAAACCCAGTTGCCCTGCCATTGTATGGAATCCAAAATCCAATAAGTGCCAACAGATTTGATTGTATTACCCACTTTTGTGACTAGTAGCTGGAATTTAATGAATGTAACAATTTCGGCTATTTCATATTTATTTGAAAACCCTAGACAGTATTATAATATCATCGGATTTCTTATCAAATGTTTTGGTTAGCGTAAGGTAAAAACTTTTCCGTGTTTATGTGTGGGAAGTCTTACGTGATACCTTTTCTTTCAAAAAGTTTTTTAAAGTTAAGCAACTTTAACCGTTTACTCACATCAGACCCATGTCTGACCCGGAGTTTATTCTGTTTTTCTTAAACTCTTGGGTACTCAAATTTTTACGAGTAGCCAAGGGATTTTAGATTGGCTTGACGAATTCTGGAGGAGCAATGGAGCAGGAGGCTTCTGCGTATAGCTATAGAGTATTCCACTGTGTGTTCTCTGAGTTGTTTGTCATTGTGTTGTATTGAGTTGTATAACTAGACAGGTGTTTATAACTGTCTAGTATGTGTTGTTTTAAATGTGTATCTCTAATAGTGATTTTAAACTATGTAATATTTATGTTATCAATATAATTTATACATTCCGCTGTTTAGATTCTGATGTTGTTCCTTTCTTCTTCTCTGTCTTTTCTCTTTTCTATCCTTTCTTTCTTAAAGATGATGCGATTTTCTGTGGTAAGAAAGTCGGGTCGTCACAAATTTAAATTCGTAAATTTTGAATCTAGTCCCTGAAATTTTAAAATTGTTTCAAGGTGTTGGAGGAAACAATAAAAAATATTATTTGGAATATTTTTGAATATAGAAAACTTATTTTAAAATAAGGTTGTTTGAAGATGAATTTGTTTGGACTAAAAACCAAGAATGGTTTAAAGTTTAAAGTGGGATTTGGTATGTAAATGGGATAAATATGTATATATGGGGATATATTTTTGTGTCTGTGTCTATGATTTCAAAGTTGATTTGAAATAAATGTTGGGTGTAAAAAAAATTTTAAACCCGCTTAAAAGGAGAAGTATAACCCAAAGAAAAATAAGTTTTTGAACTTATAAGTGAGAAGTGATATTGATAAGAACTGGATTTGGAATGTAAAATTTAAATTGAGTAAGGTTGAATAGATTGGAAATTTACTCAGGGCAAGCTAAATAAGTTTTGAGCTTATAGAATTGGAAATTTCAAGGTGAAATTGAAATTTAACTTACGGGAGTTAAATGAATTAAATTATGAAAGAAAAGGTATAGATCTGATGAGAGTTGCAAAGGAAGTTATGTGTAAATGATTTCAAAACGATTTTGAAATGAAAACGGGTTTCGAATTATGGGAATTTGTGATGGATGCTATTGATTTATGTTTTACATATTTTGGTTGTTTATTTGTTGATATAACATACTATCATCCCATTTGTTATTCACAGTATATAAAACAATAAATTGGATTATTTCGAATATATTAAGAAGTGGATTGACATGATATATGTCCTTTCCTGAAATTAGATGGAAATAAAACTTTGATTTGAATTCGATTTTAAGAAATAAAATCAAATTTATGAAAATGGAATTATTTTGAACTTAAATTTGAAATGTTAAAAATGAATTTGTCAACCGGAATTGTTTAAAGAATCGGGTTTAAAATTTTGATGTTATAATTGGGAAATAAATTGAATTTCAAAAATTTATTTGTTTAAAAGGATATGAACCCTCGTTCAAACCTTGAAACAAGTTTAAGCAGAGGTAGTTTAAATGAATATTTGAAATTTGGGCGTAGTATTGAATTATTTTAAAAACTTGGGTTGTTAAATTAAATATTAAGGGTTAATTTGATTTAAGCGATTCAATCGGTATTTTGAAAATCGAACTCGAATTTCTATAAATCGAGATGGTTTAAAAATTGAGATCGGAATTGTAATTAATTCAAATTGGAATTGAATTAAATTAATTTGAATTGTAATCGAAGTTGAATTAGTTTGTAGAGGAAATGGAAATTGATTTGGATTAAAATTGTAATCGAAGTTAATTCAAATTGGAATATGGATTGAATCAATTTAAATGGGAATAGAAATTGAAAATTGATTTGAATCGAAGATTGGAGATTGAAAATTGAATCAGTTTGACATTTAAACTATTTTCAAATAAATTATTTGATATAAACTGTCATAAATCTATCTTCTTAAATAATTCGAATTATTTTGATTTTCCAAGCAATTTGCTATACAAACCATTCTTTTAAATACCCAAACTATCTTATATTAACTATTTAACTATTTTATAACTATTCAAGCTATTTTCTAAATTTAATATGGTCAGAGTAGAAATTGTTAAATTTAAATCATGAATTTCAATACAAATTGGGATAAATTGAAGTTATAACCCAAATGAAAATTTAATGCAATTCTAAATGGAACCGGAATCAAGTACTAAGGCAAAAATGATTTTGAAGTGAAACATTATATTTTGAGTAAATGTGATGACTTAAAAATGAAGATTAAGTAGTTACTATAATTGAAACTCACTTTATAAGAGCTAAGAAAAGTTATAAATAATTGTGTAAAGATAACGGACTTGAAAATTTTGATTTTGCATTAATGAGGTTATATTTTTTATATATTCAAACTCCCCTTATTGAAATTATAACCAAAGGAAATGATCTTTGAAGGATATTTGAAATACTAAATGGAGTTTATAAAAGTATGAAGTGGACTTAGAAATTATTGATCTGAAAGTTATTCAAGTTGAAAAAATGATTTTATATGCATATGAGAATGTAACTAAAAAGGTTTTGGGACCCATTGATTTTAAAATGCTTTTGTTTTTGGAAAATAGCCAATTTGGAAATTTGGTAAACCAAATTTGAAAACTATCGATTTTGAAGGTATCGAATTTTTGTGGATGAAGCTTATATGTGATACATATAAAGAGTATGATTTGAAAAGTACTATATATGTATAGTATGATATGTTTTAAGACAAAAAGTATGGAAAGGCACCCCCATGAAAGTCGAAACTTGTAGAAGGAGATCCACTGGATGGTTCTTCCTTAGAACCCTAAGGGTTGGTTCAATGAATTGGGATCCCAAAGGACATCCGGACAAAACTCATGAGTTCCTAATGATCGTTGTTGGGTAGCGTAAGTCGAGTGGTGTTGATGCCTACAATTACATTGGGTTTTGCTGTGATGACAATGTAACCTTTGTTGTAACTACGATCTATTGTGGTTCCATAGCGAATGTCGAGTGGCAATGATTGCCTATAATTTACATTTGATTTCACCAGGATAACGAAGTAACATCGGTAGATTATGATCTATGTGGTTTGGTTCCATAACGTAATTCGTGTGGCAGTGAGTGCCTACATTCTACATTGTATTTCACTGGGATAGTGACGAAACCTTTGTGTAGTCTGCGATCTTTGTGGTAAAGCTTTGTCTAGCAGCATAATTCGAGGGGCAGTGATTGCCTTCAAACTACTTACGGTTTCACTATGATAGCAACCTAACCTTAGGGTAGCTGCGATCTGTGGTGTTCCCATGGTGAAAGTCGAGCGGTGCGGATGCCTATAGTCTTCTTATTGATTTCGACACGATGGCGATGCAATCATCGTGCTAACTACGACCCATGGTGGTGAAGAGGGGTGTGATACTTTCCATTGCATTTTTGAAAAGAAAATATTTTCAAGCATTTTCACTGGATGTTGAAATGGGTCTACTAAGCACTTATAGATTTTCAGTCCTACGCCTGATCAATGTATGACTAAAATTCTGTAAGAACAAGGATGGACTTGTTAGATATCGAGTTATGAAAAGTATTTTATATAAAATTAGCTTGGCAATACTATATAATTTACAGTGTTTTAAATTGTAAAATAGAAGAGTAAGAAGTTAAATGTTCAAAATGATTTAATTAATAATACACACTAAAAAAAATTTAAAATTTTCGCTTCATTCCTTTTTGGGGACGAAAAGTTCAAAGGGGGAGGAATGTGACGACCCGGATTTTTTGACGTCAGTTATTGATAATTAACTAAATTTAGTTAGCCGAACAAATAAATTTTCCGATGTTTAGAATAGCTGAATATATATATTGGTTGAAACTATGTTAATTTTAAATTATAAATTCCTGGATATGATAAATTTATTGAAATGTATATAAACTCCACCATTTGAACTTAAGATAAAATATCCATTATTGTGTATATATAAATATATACAAGCTTTTTAATGTTTAAAAATATATATAAAAATTCTAGATATACATGTTTATGAAAATAAAATATATGAAAATAAACATATTATATATAAATGAGTATAAACGCAAATATGATAAAATAAATATGATAATATATATATATATATATATATATGCATATGTATGTATGTATGTAAATATAATTTTATGTATGTAAATATAATTATGGTAAAAATAGTGTACATGAACATTCATATAATTATATATAAGTAAGAGCTTTATGATGGTAAAACATATGTAAGTAAATGTATATGTACTTATGTTACATAGAATAGTAAATAGGTAAATGTATATGTAAATCCCTTAATACATATATATATGTAGTCTACGAAAATAATTGTCTATAAATAGGGGAACATCATCATGGCAAGGCATCACTTCAAGCATAAAAAATATTTAATCAAAGTCAAAACAAAATAAAATCAAGTCATATGAGAAATCAAATCAGCATTTTATCTAAATTGAGTCATAATTTCGAAATAAAAATAAATAAAAGAATGAAAAATCTCAACTTGTATACAAAGGCTTCAGCCACTCTAGCTTCCACTGCATACTTTCACCCCATATATATACACATACACATACATATCACTACATTGTTTGCTTTCATATATACATCCTAGTTATCAAAAAAATGGAAGCTGCCATTAATAAAAAAAAAGCTTGGAGGAGAACTAAAAAGCAGTGTTCATTCTTTCGATAACTGTGAGTACAGCACTTACTTTTTCAACCGGTTATATATACATATAAGCATATAATTGTGCATGTGAAAGATTTTTTGATATGGGTTGAATGTTTTTTTTAAAGTTTGCTGGGTACATATGTTTGTAATTAAGAATTCGACACAAAGAAGGTTCACTTAGAGGAAAAAAATATATACTCTGTTCGTTGTTTAGTTAAAACCATCCAATCACCCGTTTCAAAAATCAATATCTTCTTGTCCATTTAGTTTTAAACTTTGATTCCAAAATAAAAATTGTTTGTTTGTGAGTATAAAACATTTTAAAATTTATTTCATTAGAATTCATCATGCAGAGTGAGGGAAATCTCCTTATAATCGCAAGTGAACCAACTTGGTCATGTTTTCATCTATCATAATTATATGAATGGATTATGTAGCTATGTTTGCGATTGAAAACCATTTTTTTTAGAGTTGGTATGAAATTTTTAGTGTCGTGTGTATGATGAAATAAGGAGATGATCAAATTTGGGTCGATGACGAAACTGTGGTGACTCGAGCGATTTCGTGGACCGAGTTCTAGGTTAAAGGAGGATAGAAGGATGGGTGGCTCACAAAAAATGAAGTAGTGGTTTTTAACCGCTTGGGGTGAACGGTCGAAGGTGATTTAGGGTTTAGGGTCGTGATTGGGTTGGCTTCGCCTCTGGTCCAATGGTGATGAAAAGAGGGGGAGTTAGGCATGCGTAGGCGGGGGATAAGTGGAGGTGATGTTGACGAACCTCTGGTCGTAGTCTGGTGGTGAACGAGGAGCGTTGGTGGCATGAGGGGGCGATCTTTGGTGGCTCGGCTTCGTTAGTTTTGTGAAGAAGAGTTGAATTTTGAACGAGGATTGGGCCGCGTTTTCAGGTGAGGAGTTGCATTATGATGGTCGTGGGTGATTTGCGGGGTCGATCGACGGTGAGGTTGGATGGCCGGAGGGTGGTTGTGGGTGCACGGATACGTGCACGACTTCGTGCAAATTCAGGAATAGGGAATAAGAACTGGAAGAGAAAAGGAAGAAGGAAAGGTGGATTTTATTTCTTCTATGGGCCGGTTTAATCTGGTTTGGGCCGGGAAAGAAGGGAAAAAAATAGGAAAAAGGGGAAAAATAGAATTTGTAAATTAATTATCTAAATAACCTATAGAAGTTATTCTCTTTAAACCCAACCAATATGATATAATTGAATCCTATCACCAAATATTAGTCTAATTGATGTCACTAATTTCCTTTAATACAAAATTTAAATTATTTTACAATAGTAAGTGAATTATTAATTAAATCTTATTTGATTAAATACTACGTTGATTAGAAAATAATTAAATTCCTAACTGTTGGAATCTTAAGATGATTGATAAAATTAGTTATCAATTGGATTAGTTATTTTATCTAACCAACAATAGATTGTTTATAGTTTCTTAAATTATAAGTAAATTTGGATTAAAAATATAAGTAGATCCAGCTTAATTTAAGTCGATTGGATTCTGGTTTTAAATCGTTACCATATGAGTTGTTAGTCGTTAATTTAGTTAATGATCTTTACTTGGCTTTTATTTCCTTGAATTTATTTAATTGTTCTTATCTGTGCCATTAAGTAGCCAAGCAAAATTAAAAAGTTGAAATAAAATGTCGATACATTTATTTGAAATAAACATATGTAGTAAACTCCCATTTGTGAATATTGGCACTCTAAATATAAATTGTTTATTTTAAACAATTTACTTTTAGAATTTATTGTTTGGATTCGAAAAGACCGGGATCGGATATCAGTGTTATCCGTAACAACTTCGATTTAATAATTATTACGAACCTTTACGGTTTGATTATAGAGTTTATTAAACTAGAATTGGACTAATTTTCACAAATATAACTATTTTAGATAAGTATTGTACTTAGACACTATTATAATATCAGTGGATTTCTGTTAAAAGTGTTTTGGTTACAATCAGATAAAACTCGTCGTGTTGTACAAGTTACCTTTGTCTTCAAAGAGTTTTATAACTTAAATATTTCAAATTTAGTGGGTTTACTCCTACTGGTTTCCACCCTGACTCGGGTGTTACTTTATTGTAATGCTCGGGTCATATCGAGTATTACACATTTCGGGTTAACGCTTTGAAGCTCTAGAGATGAGATGGATGGCAGAGACGTATTACACATATTTGACTATATTCCGATGTGTCTTATTGGCTGCATAGTCAGCAGTTGAGGACAAGTTATTACAACTGTCCAGATTTATTTGTTGATGATTGTACTCTGATAGCTTGAATGTATATTAACAGATATAGCTTTCTTTGTTATAAAATGTTGTTATTGTATATTATAGTTTATTCCGCTGCGATTGTAAGATTCTGTGCTGTTGTTTATGTTTTCTTCTTTTATATCTTTTCTTTAACCCTAACAACCTGGTATTTCTGGCATTCGATTACTCGGCACTCTATACAGTGGACGTAATAGTGTCGATTTTCGGGGGTCGAAAATCGCCTGGCCTTTATAATTTTATTTTTAGTTACATGATCGTTTTCATAAGATTCTAGAAGTGGGTTTTAATCGTGTGCTAGAGTTTGATGGTTAAACATGTTCTAATTAATAGCACCAGCCATGCTTATAATAAACACATAGTTTATTACTACTTCAAATATAAATGAGAGGCTATGGGTACATTTTGTGTTTGATTTATCTGAATGTTTGAAAGTGAATTTACCTCTAAATTGCTTCTTAATCTCACAGTTTTATTCACTTATGTTCTAGTTTGTTTTCTACAATTTTCTTAGTTTAACACAATTTCAAAACATTGAGCTAATTAAATTGAATAATTTTAGAATTTTCCTGTGGATTGACTCATACTCGCATACATATTATGATCGTACGCCGTGCGCTGGCGGCTTTATATTATTACATTTTTGACGGTATTATAATCAATAGTGCATTGTGCCATCGAACAAGTTTTTTGCGCCACTGTCAGAAAAACAATTTAGTTTTAGTTTCACTTTTCAATTTTTTTTATTATTTGTGTTTTTTAGTTTGCGCTAGTTTTCAAAAAAAAAGTTGTCATTGTATTTATTTACACTTCTCTGTTTAATTTTCTGTTTGTTTCTTTAGTACATATTTGTTCTATGTTTCATCACGTTCTATTCTATGTTGCAAATTTTTGCAAGCACACTGCTTTCTTCTCCACCAAGCTGAATTACAATTTCATAGTCATTTTATTTGCTCTTACATTTCACAACACACTACATTACATATTCTAAGTTACACTGCGCAAATCGTTTTCATTTCTTTATCAAATTGCTTGGACATTTCAATAACCTGAACCCTAACATTTCATTACATATTTTGAGTTATATATATATATATATATATATTGTTATCCCGCTTTTTGGGCAAAAGCCGTGATACCAAAAGATCGGTCAAAAACAGAAAATAGTTCGCCTCAGAGATTGGTCGTATTTCACCTCACTATGGATATCGATGAATTCTGTCCGAGCCCGGATCGGGCCACAATTAATAAGGCATGACAAGAAAGACCATAGAAGCCAGCATTTCAAATTTCAAGTCAATCCGAGGTCATATGCTCAAGTTATGATGGATTCAAGTTAAGAAGGTACACATTGCTCGGTTCGAACCCATCATGTTCGAACCCATCATATTCGAACCCATCATGTTCGAACCCATCATATTCGAACCCATCGTGTTCGAAACCATCGTGTTCGAAACCATCTGTTTCGAACCCATCATATTCGAACCCATAGGAAGAGGCGACGTTCGAATCCATCAGCCAACGTCTCCCTTCGAATCCATCAATCCAATTCATGCTTCGACCCCATCAACTTCGTATCCATCACTACTTCGAATCCATCCATCAACTTCGTATCCATCACTACTTCGAATCCATCCATCAACTTCATCACTACTTCGAATACATCCATCAACTTCGTATCCATCACTACTTCTAATCCATCCATCAACTTTGAATCCATCACCACCTTCGAATCCATCACCAACTTCGAATCCATCACAAGCTTCGAGTCCATCGCAGCTTCGAGTCCATCACAGCTTCGAATCCATGCTGTCTTCGAACCCTACACGTTAAAAACAACCTCGAATCGATCCAGAGCCATCGATTCGAAGCGCCCCCTCACGCAACAGGTTCGATTCGAACCTATGGTTTCGAACCATATGGACTCGAACCATAGGGATTCGAACCTATGGGTTCGAACCATATGGATTCGAAACATATGGGTTCGAATGACCCATAGGATCGGTTCGAAGTTGCCAGCGTACCGAAATGCATCACCTTGAATCGATCATTTCTCTCAATCTACTGATCCAAAACCCATGAAATTTTCACAGAAGTTTGTCAACATGATGAAGAGCGTCCACGCAAAGTTTCATCGCAATTGGACAATTTTTTGATCGATTCGAAGTTCACTTCGAATCGATACCAAACTGGGCACGCATTCCAAGAACGCGGGCCTGTGGGCCCCCAGTCATGTGCCAAGTAGCCTCTCCAGGTTTTAGGCTGGATTTTGACCTTCCACACCTATAAATAGAGCCCCTGGTCATTCAGAAAAGGGGGAGGAGATTCAGAAGAGAGAAAGCAAGTCCAGACTCTGCTGAATTCAATCCTATTCGTCACTATTGCTGTTGAGTTCAGAGTTCAAAGCTATAATTCGTTGTAATCAATTAAGATTATCAAGTTCAAAGTTACAACCCGTTGTAATTGAATAAGATCATCAAGTGAAGCAATAAAGAGAAAACCTTCAAAGTGGACGTAGGCACGAACGCCGAACCACTATAAATCCTGTGTTTGTGATTATTGTCTGTGAATTATTGTGATTAGTTGCTTAGATCTGAATTCTATATTGATTGTTGCTGAGAATTGTGTTGATTATTATTAATTTGAGTACGTAAATGGGTGCTTTCGCGGTATTGGGTGTTTGTGACCAATTTTGGCGCAAACATTTTGGTGCTTTCACTGAGAAGGCTAATTCAGGAAGAAGTTGAATTTGAAAATCCAGGAGTTCAGATCTAGAAATTATGACAAGACAATCGAGTAGAAGGCCAAGGCCTGAGAGAAGTGAACCACAAGGAAGTCAAGAGGCCTCCTCAGGAGGGAATCAAGCATCAATCTACATCACTAGGGACGAAATGGAGACAATGATGAAGAGGCAGGAGGAGTTGATTCAGAGCTTATTCCAACAAATTGGACAACTTGGAGCACAGAATAGAGAAACCGATGGAGTTCAGAACGGAGCAGGACCATCCGGAATAGCACCTGGATCAGGAGGCGCACACTTGGAGCACGAAGATCTAGTCCCGGAGGGAGAGAGAGGAGTGCCCACGCAACCTGGAGGCAACAGAGGGATGAACGCTCAGTCAAGGGGGCAGATTCCAGAATTCCCTCGTGAACTCGGGGGGCAGGTTGAAAGTAATGAACGAAGATTGCACCTCGGTGACAACGACAGATTGGCGGAGATGGTTAGAAGAGCTATGAGAAGCGGTTTGGTAAACAAGGATTTGGAGGATGTTAATAGGAGTCCTTTCACTTCGGCAATTAGACAAGCTAGAAACCCACCGGATTTCAAGTTACCATCGTTGGACACGTATGACGGAAGAACGGACCCCACGGTTCATCTAACAAAGTATATGAGGCATATGGAAGTGCTGGGGGCACCAGAGGAGGTTATGGCCCGGTGCTTTCCATTATACTTGACAGATATTGCAGCATTGTGGTTTAGGCAATTAGAGAATGGATCCATCGGAACGTGGAATGGTTTAATTGAGAGATTTATGAGGCAATTCAGGGTTCACATTACGAGACCCAAGAATGTGATGACTTTGGCAACCTTAAAGCAGAAAGCCGGAGAGACCTTGAGAAGTTATCTAGCACGATTCAATGCAGCAGCAGCATCAGTGGACCGAGCGGATCCGTCCATGGTGGTAATGGCAGCTGTGTCCGGAGTAGCTGAAGGCGCATAATTCAAGAATTCATTGACTAAAGATCCACCCGTGGATCTAGAGGAATTCTACAACGAGGCAGAAAAGTTTTTACGTTTAGAGGACGCAAATGCAGAAAGAGAAGAAGGAGAGGGAATAGAAGTTTATATGCTTAAAGACAAAAAGCCTATCGAAAAGGACTCAGACAAGGATAAAGGAAAACGAAGGACTGAGGATTATCATGACAGGTCAAAACGGCAGCGGAGAGAGCCGCGGTTCACTACTTACACCGAGCTGACTGAGAGTTTGGAACGCATTTATCAGGATACCAAGGAGCAGATTCCGTATCGCAGACCAATGCGGAGGGATCCAACCTCAAGCGAAAGAAAATCAGATAAGTTTTGCGTATTTCATGAATTAAACGGTCATAACACTAATGATTGTAGGCATCTGAAGGACGAGGTGGAAGGACACATCAGGAACGGCATGCTCCTTCAGTATGTGAGGAGGCGAGCTTCAGCGGAGGAGCCAGAGCGGCCACCGTCTACATCGACCAGGGGCAACCCTGAACCAGGACGCCGTTTGGTTATCAATTAGTTAAAATAACGATGAACGAGTCGCAAGCTCCCACTAACGCAATCGAATCATTTACACATGTACGAGATCGCGAACGTTCTCCAGGCATGCTCTGAATGATCATTGAATGTTTCGTAGTGGGAACTTACACTTTGACATCTTTGCTTTGTTTTTATTTCATGTTGATTTGGACTTTGACATCTTTGCTTTGTTTTTATTTCATGTTGATTTGGACATTTGAACTTGGTTTGTTTGGACATTTCTGTTTTTAAAAGCTCACCCGTTGAATAGATATTTGATTCTGATAACTCTGAAATGGCTAGGCTACTTGCACATGTACGGGGTCGCGAACGGTCCTTAGGCATGCTCTGAGATAGTGATATACCTAAACAAATGATCCAGGGACCCACGCGAACGTGAACCTGGTATCAACAATATCAAGCCCCTCCGGGTACACTGATTCGCCTTCAATAGGCACACAAACAATCCAGGAACTCACCCGAACGTGACCTTGCACTCAAAACATCAAGCCCTCCCGGGCGCGTTTTCTCGCCTCGAACGGCACCCGACTTCGAACAGTCACAAACTCGCCTCGAACGGAACACGATCGCGAACGGTCACAACTCACTTCATCTCAAATGGCTCGATCACGAACGGTCGTCATTTGGGGTCCGCCTCGAACGGCACAACTCACTTTACCTCAAATGGCTCGATCGCGAATGGTCGTCATTTGAGGCCCGCCTCGAACGGCACAACTCACTGTAACGGCACAGCTCACTGTACCTCAAATGACTCGATCGCGAAAGGTCGTCATTGGAGGTCCACCACCTGATCGCTGACTGCTACACCTTACCTCAAATGGCTCGATCGCGAACGGTCGTCATTTGAGGTCCACCACTTGACCGCGCACTGTCGCACCTTACCTCGGATGACTCGATCGCGAACGGTCGTCATTTGAAATTAGGCGCTTGACCTTGAACGGTCATATTTCACCGCAGATGACTCGATCCCGAATGATCGACGGACGGATTTACGCGCTTGATCGCGCAGGGTCGCACTTCCCCTCAAATGACTCGATCACGAACGATCGTCATCTGAAGTTAGGCGCTTGACCATGAACGGCCGCGCTCCATCCCGAATAAACTCGATCACGAACGATCGTCATTTGAGGACATATAAAACTATCAAGTTCTTTACAGGTTGATGACAGGATATGAACATCCAGCTCAAGGCATTGCAAAACACATCTTGCTACCGCAAGGCATGTTTTGGGGGGCAAAATGTTATCCCGCTTTTTGGGCAAAAGCCGTGATACCAAAAGATCGGTCAAAACAGAAAATAGTTCGCCTCAGAGATTGGTCGTATTTCACCTCACTATGGATATCGATGAATTCTGTCCGAGCCCGGATCGGGCCACAATTAATAAGGCATGACAAGAAAGACCATAGAAGCCAGCATTTCAAATTTCAAGTCAATCCGAGGTCATATGCTCAAGTTATGATGGATTCAAGTTAAGAAGGTACACATTGCTCGGTTCGAACCCATCATGTTCGAACCCATCATATTCGAACCCATCATGTTCGAACCCATCATATTCGAACCCATCGTGTTCGAAACCATCGTGTTCGAAACCATCTGTTTCGAACCCATCATATTCGAACCCATAGGAAGAGGCGACGTTCGAATCCATCAGCCAACGTCTCCCTTCGAATCCATCAAGCCAATTCATGCTTCGACCCCATCAACTTCGTATCCATCACTACTTCGAATCCATCCATCAACTTCGTATCCATCACTACTTCGAATCCATCCATCAACTTCATCACTACTTCGAATCCATCCATCAACTTCGTATCCATCACTACTTCGAATCCATCCATCAACTTTGAATCCATCACCACCTTCGAATCCATCACCAACTTCGAATCCATCACAAGCTTCGAGTCCATCGCAGCTTCGAGTCCATCACAGCTTCGAATCCATGCTGTCTTCGAACCCTACACGTTAAAAACAACCTCGAATCGATCCAGAGCCATCGATTCGAAGCGCCCCCTCACGCAACAGGTTCGATTCGAACCTATGGTTTCGAACCATATGGACTCGAACCATAGGGATTCGAACCTATGGGTTCGAACCATATGGATTCGAAACATATGGGTTCGAATGACCCATAGGATCGGTTCGAAGTTGCCAGCGTACCGAAATGCATCACCTTGAATCGATCATTTCTCTCAGTCTACTGATCCAAATCCCATGAAATTTTCACAGAAGTTTGTCAACATAATGAAGAACGTCCACGCCAAGTTTCATCGCAATTGGACAATTTTTTGATCGATTCGAAGTTCACTTCGAATCGATACCAAACTGGGCACGCATTCCAAGAACGTGGGCCTGTGGGCCCCCAGTCACGTGCCAAGTAGCCTCTCCAGGTTTTAGGCGGGATTTTGACCTTCCACACCTATAAATAGAGCCCCTGGTCATTCAGAAAAGGGGGAGGAGATTCAGAAGAGAGAAAGCAAGTCCAGACTCTGCTGAAATTCAATCCTATTCGTCACTATTGCTGTTGAGTTCAGAGTTCAAAGCTATAATTCGTTGTAATCAATTAAGATTATCAAGTTCAAAGTTACAACCCGTTGTAATTGAATAAGATCATCAAGTGAAGCAATAAAGAGAAAACCTTCAAAGTGGACGTAGGCACGAACGCCGAACCACTATAAATCATGTGTTTGTGATTATTGTCTGTGAATTATTGTGATTAGTTTCTTAGATCTGAATTCTATATTGATTGTTGCTGAGATCTGTGTTGATTATTATTAATTTGAGTACGTAAACGGGTGCTTTCGCGGTATTGGGTGTTTGTGACCAATTTTGACGCAAACATATATATATATATATATATATATATATAGTTACATTCATTTTTGCATACCAAACCTTGACTGTAAATTCAAAAAATGCAATTGAACCGCAACCTTCACATTTCCATCTTACAACAAATCTGCTGACTCTAATACAACCACCTCCCTATGCTGCATCATTGAACATAATCTGAAACATCGCCTTCTACCTTATACACGTCACCTTTACGTCAACCCAACAATAGCACCACTCAGCCTTCATATCCAATCACTCCTTCACCTCCCCAAAACCCTGAATCCGCGAACAAGCATCACCTCTTTCTCATCACTTTAAATCTGCAATGCTAGAAACAATTTCCTGACTCCAATAACCGTCCCCAAGTCAGATTGCTAACGACTAATCCCATTGCAACTTCAAATTCACCTTACCGGCACACCAAACCGTCACCAATTAGTCAACCTCACTACAAATTCCCTACCCCCACAGCGACTGACCATATCCACAACCTTCCATCACCTCAGTCGCCCAAATCAGCATTGCTTCCTCAACCTGAATCAAACATGTGACCTTCAGATGAAATTTCAACAAGTTTTGATTTGAAGTTCTGGTATGAGAATTTGGGATTGAGGGAGAATTTGTTTGTGTCTGCTTCATAAAAAATATAATATTTTTGTTTTTTGGGATAATCGGCTCTTGATTAGGACGGGAGCGAATTGGCTAATGGGCTTGGTGGGATAAGTTTGTGTTTTTTGGTTGCCTCTGTTTTTGTTTTATCCTTTAAAAATTAATTTCATTTTTCTTTCAAAAAACAAAAAAAAACAAAACAAAGATATATATACACACACACATGTGTGTGTGTGAGTATATATATGTAAATCACTTTCAATGCTTTTTTGGGTTGCAAAAGAAGAAAAATGGACGAGGATTGCTCGCTGTAAAAACGGCTATGTTTTGCTTGTTAAAATCTGCACTAAAAAATCAGTGTCTAAAAATAAATAAATCTGCATGCTCTGCTATTATATTTTTGACTCTTGTTTTATTTTACTCGCATTGTTGGTTGCCTGCATTTAAAAATCCAAAAACGAAAACAAAATCAAATCTCATTCGTAGTTGCATTGTTAATACACGTTTAATTTCTGTTTTGTATTCATTTCATCTTATTCTCTTTTCTAAGGCAATAACCAACTTCACATAAGGTGAGAGATTTCATCACCCCTTTCTTGGCCTACAAATTGGATAAACTCTTAGAATTCGACTAATAATAACTGTTAGGCATTGGACTTAAGGGAGTCGCGAGCTCACCTAGGGTAAATTTATATCTTGATAGGTTGATTTTTTTTAATAATATATTTCTTAGTGTTTAGGCTACGGCAAAGCAATAATCATCTATAAATATTATGGTTATTCATAAATATTATAATGATTGTTTCTCTAAAGGTACCGAAACTTTCGACTGCATTGCTACGGTGATTCGTGGCACACCGATAATCCATGCTCGTTACATGGCTAAGAACTATTTTGTTAAATTACGTCAAAGTATGATTTGAGTTAGAAGCTACTAAGGACAAAAATTTGTGGTTAAGTCCTTGCATTCATTTAGTTGCATTAGTTCATGCATATATAAAAGACAAAAGAATCCAAAAGTAAAAAAAATTCAAATTTTCCTGAACTTAGATTTCAAACAAAAATAAAAAAACAAATATTTTCCTTGAAAAAAATTAAAAAAAAATCCAAAACATCCAAAAACAAGCATTTTACTTAATTGATTTATTTTCAAAAAAAATCTGAAAGAAATAGGTCCTTTAAAAAGAAATCTAAAAAAACAGAAACATTATAAAAAAAATTAAAATCTAAAAAATACGACAAAAATTAATATTCCTTTTAAAAATAATTTCTTTTTGGTAAATATTTTTAATTTAAAAAACAGAGAAGAATTTTTCACTTCATTTCATTCTTTAAATCTTGTTTAATTCTCTTAACCTTGATTTTCACAGCTTTCTCTCCTTGATCTTTTCATTTGTGTAGGAGTGCTGGACTCGTGACACAACAACGAATAATTTAGCTCGAACGAACCTCCAACAATGGCTAATGAAAACTGATGTAGCCCAGGATAAAGGAAAAAGTCGTCCACAACTTAACTTGAGTCGTCCACGACTCAACATGAGTCGTCCGCGACTTAACAGATCAGGCGGAAGGGGGCTGCGACCTAACAACGGGTCTGAAGGAAAAGGTTTCCGACCTAACAAAACTACTATGAGTCGTCCACGACTCATCAAGCAACAAAGACAAGTTCCAGTCATCAGAAGCTTTGAATCGGAGACGGGTTACGACATAGATGAGTCGTTCAGAGTTGACTCGGTTGAAGGGTTATGCCGCAGGGGACTTGGAAGCTTGAGTCGTTGGAAGGATGTTGAATCGGTGAAGCTATGAGTCGTGAGTCGGCATGAAGTTGAGTCGATGGAAGGTGATGTGTATATATGAGTCGTTGTATCTTTGAGTCGTATGTCGTGTGCTATGTTCTGAAGCATGTATGTGATGCACTGCTGCTAAGTCATGAGTCCTAAGTCGTGAGTCGTGAGTCTGTGGAGTCATGAGTCATTGAGTCGGCATTGTGTTGTAAGTATAAGCCGTGTGCATTGAGTCGCCGCCGACTTATATTGAGTCGTAGGCCGTGTACGACTTAGGGCTTGGTTGTAAACACTATAAATAGGGGTGCGTGTTGTACATTTGGTGGTGGATTTTTGGAATAAAATTTCTTGTTGATTTCTTTGTGCTTTCATACAAATTGGTAGTTGAGTGTGATCTCCTATCTCCTCTTTCGGTTAATCGAGTGCGCTCGATTCAACGATCGTAGAAGCCGATTCACGGTATCTAGTGCGCTAGATCAACGTACGAAGAATCGTAGATCTTCTTTCTCGGTATCGTGCGCGAACAACGAGACGAAGATAGCTAGAATCCGGTATCTTTGGATCAACGGATTTGGGCCTTGCAGTATTCACAACTCACCGATTGCTACATTCCATCGATTGAAGTTTGTTTCGATTAATCCGCTGCGTCAGTTTTTGGTATCAGATCCATACTTAGCCAATCATAGCTAAGTTGATTCTTGGAGCCAATTTTTGAAGTTGTGTTCATCGTGTTCATATTGAAGTTGCAACAAGAGGGAGAACTTTCGATCCATTCCATTTCGGATCAACGTGTTGAAGGTGTTTGAAATTGAAAGCCGTGTATACTTGTGGGAAGTAGCCGAGCCTTGTAAAGGGTTTGAGTCGTACCTTGTGCTTAAGTAGGAGCCGACCTTACTTTGAGTCGTTCCTTATTGCCGAGCTAGAGCAAGCCGAGTCAAGGGAAGCTGTGACTTGTTGTTTTGTTAAAGCTTTGAAGTCTTGTGTTCAAATTGTTGAAGTGTTTGTGAAGTTTTCCAATCATGCCACCAAGGAGAGCTAACCGCCATCAAAATATTGAAGCACTATATCGAAGAGAAGAGGCCGATCAAATGGAACAACGTATGCACGAAAAGATTGATGAAGGCATTGGTAGGTTGGAGAAGCTTATGATTGATATGAGTCAAAGCAGAAGAAGAAATTCACCTGAATCCATCCGTGGAGGAAGTAGAGTTTCACATCATTCGGATCGGGAAAGGAGAGAGAGTCAAGATCATCGGAGTGTTGACAATCGGAGTAGGAGGAATGATGATGATCGTGATCGAAGAGATATGGGAAGTAGGAGTGGTGGTAGAGATGTTGGAGGGCGTGAAAGACAACGATATGCATCAGACTTTGATGAAGAGTTTGACGGTGAAAGAGGAAGTGTTCATTTTCGGGATAGAGATCAAGGACAACGTTCGTATCGGGTTATTGATGATGATCGACGTTGGGAATCAGGAATGAAGATGGAGATTCCGGAGTTTAAGGGAGGAATGGTAGATGAAGAATTCTTAGATTGGTTATCTAATGTGGAGGAAATCTTTGATTTCAAGGAGGTTCCAGAGAATAGAAGGGTGAAGTTAGTCGCTACAAGGCTGAGGGGAAGAGCTTTGGCGTGGTGGCAGCAAACTAAACTTACCAGAGAGAGAATGGGGAAGTCAAAGATAGAATCTTGGGAGAAAATGAAAAAGTTGATGAGAGCTACATTTTTACCATACAACTATCAATCGCTTATGTACCAGAGATTGCAGAATCTATGGCAGGGGACGAAATCAGTAAATGACTATGCAGATGAATTTTATCAACTCATTGCCAGAAATGATATAATGGAGACAGAAGAGCAACTGACAGCTAGGTTTGTTGGAGGGCTTAGAATGCAGATCCAGGATATGGTTAATATGTTTGATCCAAGATCTGTGGTGGAAGCACATCAGAAAGCGTTAGCTTGGGAGAAGCAAGGAAGGCGTGGAGGTGGTGTGTTTACTAATTCCAATAATCAAGTGAGGGGTGTTGGTGGAAGTTCTAATGTTCCTAAACCTGTTACAAAACCAGTGGTAAAGGAGGCTGAGAAGGCGAAGGTTAGCAGTGGGTTCAAATGTTATAATTGTCAGGAGTTGGGTCATAAGAGCAATGAATGTCCGAAGCTGAAGAAGAGAGCTATGGTTGCAGAAGTTGAGAAGGATGATGGTGAGGAAGCAGAATGTTCAAATACACCTTATGTTGAAGAGGAAGAAGAATTGTCTGGAGATGAAGGTTGTAATCTTATGATGAGAAGATCTTGTCTTACACCAAAGCAAGAGGAGGACTGCAGTTGGTTGAGGAGTAACATATTTCAGTCGACATGCACTATTCTAGGGAAAGTTTGCAAGTTCGTTATTGATGCTGGAAGTTGCGATAATATTATTTCTACCGAGGCTGTGAAGAAGTTGAACTTGAAAACTGAGAAACATCCTAAACCGTACAAGTTAGCATGGTTAAGGAAGGGAGGTGAAGTGAAGGTGTGTCGAAGGGCTTGTGTTAATTTTTCTATTGGGAAGAAGTACAAAGATGAAATTTGGTGTGACGTTGTAGACATGGACGTATGTCATCTGTTGTTGGGCAGACCGTAGCAGTTTGATAGATCAGTTCAACATGATGGTCGTGCTAATAGCTACAGTTTCATGTTCGAAGGTACTAAAATCACTTTAGTTCCCAAGAAACAACAACAGAAAGAAAGCAAGCTTGAGGAGATTGAGCAATTGAAAACTCTGTTGACTTTGAAGGAGTTTGTTAAGGAAGTTGAAGAGGAGCCTGAAGTCTATTTGTTGATTGGGCGAGAGAGCAGTGAAGAGGTTGAAATTCCTGAAGAAGCAAAGCCAGTTTTGAAAGAATTTGAAGATGTATTTCCAGAAGAGTTGCCTAAGGAATTACCGCCATTGAGAGACATTCAACATCAAATTGATCTTGTTCCGGGAGCAGTGTTACCACATAGACCACATTACCGAATGAGTCCGAAGGAACATGAAGAGTTACGAAGGCAAGTGGAAGAGTTGTTAGAGCAGGGACGTGTTCAGGAAAGCTTGAGTCCTTGTGCAGTGCCAGCATTGTTGGTGCCAAAGAAGGATGGAACATGGAGAATGTGCACAGACAGTAGAGCATCGAATAAGATCACTGTTCGTTATAGATTTCCTATGCCAAGGCTGGATGATTTGCTAGACCAATTGAGTGGGGCAACTATATTTTCGAAGATTGACTTGAAGAGTGGTTATCATCAAATTCGGATTAGACCTGGAGACGAATGGAAGACAGCTTTCAAGACGAGAGAGGGGTTATACGAATGGTTGGTTATGCCATTTGGTTTGTCAAATGCACCTAGTACATTCATGCGGGTGATGAATCAAATCTTTAGACCATTCATTGGGAAGTTCGTGGTGGTTTATTTCGATGATATTCTGATTTATAGCAGGAGTACAGAGGAGCATGTTCAACATTTGAGGGAAGTATTGATTATTCTTCGTGAGGAACAATTTTATGCTGCTACGAAGAAATGTGTGTTTATGACGCACAGTGTTTTATTTCTGGGTTATGTTGTTTCAGGAGAAGGTATTCGAGTTGATCAGAGTAAAGTTGAGGCAGTCAGGAATTGGCCACAACCAAAGACAATTACGGAAGTGAGAAATTTCCATGGGCTAGCGTCATTCTACCGAAGATTCATTCCACACTTCAGTAGCGTGATGGCTCCAGTTACCGATTGCATGAAAGGAAAACAGTTTGTATGGTCAGAGGAAGCGGGAGTTGCTTTTGAGAAGATCAAGGAGCTATTAACGACAGCACCGATTCTTGTTTTACCTAATTTTCAGTTGTTGTTTGAGCTACACACTGATGCATCAAAGGTGGGGATTGGAGGAGTGTTGAGTCAGTAGGGGAGACCTATTGCATATTTCAGTGAAAAGTTGTCAGGGGCGAAGATGAGATACAGCACATATGACGTTGAATTCTATGCTGTGGTGCAAACGATCAAACATTGGAGACATTATCTATTTCAGAAAGAATTTGTTCTGTACACTGATCATGAGGCATTGAAGCATTTACAGGGGAAGGATAAGATTTCAGCGAGACATGCATCATGGATTGCATATTTACAGCAGTTTACTTTTGTCGTTAAGCACAAATCAGGGGTGACGAATCGGGTAGCTGATGCTTTGAGTAGGAGGAGTCATTTATTAACGACAATGAAGGTTGAAGTGACGGGGTTTGAAATGTTGCCAGAACTGTTTGGGGAGGATCCTTACTTTGCAAAGTTTGTTGAGAAAGTTAAGGATGGAAGTTCGGATGAATTTGTGATGGTTGATGGATTCTTGTTCAAAGGAAATCAATTATGCATTCCAGACTGTAGTTTGAGAATGAAGATTGTAAAAGAGTTGCATGAAGAAGGACATGTGGGCCGTGATCGTACTTTACAGTTGATTTCACAGTCTTACTTTTGGCCGTCGATGAGGAAAGAAGTGGGAAGGTTTGTGGAGCGATGTCATACTTGCCAAGTTTCGAAAGGAAGCACGACCAATGCTGGTTTGTATATGCCATTGCCTGTACCGGCTAGACCATGGGTTGATATGAGTATGGACTTTGTATTGGGATTGCCGAGAACACAGCGTGGTAATGATTCGATATTTGTTGTAGTTGACAGATTTTCTAAAATGGCACATTTTATTGCTTGCAAGAAGACGACGGATGCTGTTCGTGTTGCTCAACTACTTTTCAAGGAAATCTATAGACTTCATGGATTGCCAGAGTCTATTGTGTCAGATAGGGATACTCGTTTTCTGAGTCACTTTTGGTTAAGTTTGTGGAAGATGGTGGGAACGAAGCTGAAATTTAGTAGTGCTTATCATCCGCAAACTGATGGACAAACAGAAGTTGTAAACAGGTCATTGGGAAATTTGTTGCGATGTCTTGTACAGGATAATTTGAAAAACTGGGACATGAAGTTATGCCAAGCCGAGTTTGCACATAATCATGCAGTGAATCGTAGCACGGGATTCAGTCCATTTCAGATTGTTTATTCAAATTTACCCAGGGGACCGTTAGATTTGGCAGTAGTACCACAGTCGAAGGGAACAGTTAAACGGGCTGTTGATTTTGTTGATGAGTTGACTGAATGTCATAAAATCGTTCAGGAACGATTGGAGAAATCGAATGAGAAGTATAAGAAGTCTGCAGATTTAAAACGTCGAAGCGTTGAATTTAAGGAAGGTGATTTGGTTTATGCTGTATTAACCAAGGATCGTTTTCCAGTGGGCGCTTATAACAAGTTGAAAGCCAGGAAAATTGGTCCTGTCGAAGTTGTGAAACGAATTAATGACAATGCTTATAAGTTGAAGCTGCCGGAGGATATATACACTTCCGACGTATTCAATATTAAGCATCTGGTGCCATATTATGGAGATGAACAATCTAGCACAGAAGAACTTACAAATTCGAGGGCGAATTCTTCTCAACCAGGGGAGGATGATGTAGCCCAGGATAAAGGAAAAAGTCGTCCACAACTTAACTTGAGTCGTCCACGACTCAACATGAGTCGTCCGCGACTTAACAGATCAGGCGGAAGGGGGCTGCGACCTAACAACGGGACTGAAGGAAAAGGTTTCCGACCTAACAAAACTACTATGAGTCGTCCACGACTCATCAAGCAACAAAGACAAGTTCCAGTCATCAGAAGCTTTGAATCGGAGACGGGTTATGACATAGATGAGTCGTTCAGAGTTGACTCGCTTGAAGGGTTATGCCGCAGGGGACTTGGAAGCTTGAGTCGTTGGAAGGATGTTGAATCGGTGAAGCTATGAGTCGTGAGTCGGCATGAAGTTGAGTCGATGGAAGGTGATGTGTATATATGAGTCGTTGTATCTTTGAGTCGTATGTCGTGTGCTATGTTCTGAAGCATGTATGTGATGCACTGCTGCTAAGTCATGAGTCCTAAGTCGTGAGTCGTGAGTCTGTAGAGTCATGAGTCATTGAGTCGGCATTGTGTTGTAAGTATAAGCCGTGTGCATTGAGTCGCCGCCGACTTATATTGAGTCGTAGGCTGTGTACGACTTAGGGCTTGGTTGTAAACACTATAAATAGGGGTGCGTGTTGTACATTTGGTGGTGGATTTTTGGAATAAAATTTCTTGTTGATTGCTTTGTGCTTTCATACAAATTGGTAGTTGAGTGTGATCTCCTATCTCCTCTTTCGGTTAATCGAGTGCGCTCGATTCAACGATCGTAGAAGCCGATTCACGGTATCTAGTGCGCTAGATCAACGTACGAAGAATCGTAGATCTTCTTTCTCGGTATCGTGCGCGATCAACGAGACGAAGATAGCTAGAATCCGGTATCTTTGGATCAACGGATTTGGGCCTTGCAGTATTCACAACTCACCGATTGCTACATTCCATCGATTGAAGTTTGTTTCGATTAATCCGCTGCGTCAAAAACCCTCCCCGAACTCCCATGGATAGAATCTTTCCCGACAAAGTTTTTATTACTTCTTGCATCACATTACCCACCCCATGGCGATCACTTTTAAATACATTCAAATCACATTGCCACACCCCCGAAATTTGAAAACTTTGAACATGATGACCCATACATCTTCTTAGTGAAATTCGAAAAAGTCTCTGCAACCATTAAACTCCAATAATTATGCGATGATGAAATCAAACTTAGGTTAATTCCATTCACCCTTACCGACTACTTTGAAAATTGATTACATAGCTTGCCTTCGAATTCAATCGAAACTATGAGGTTTCGTTTCTTCAACTCATGGAAATCGATACTAATACATCCTCAATATTCCCCTATCATAAATCAAAGTGCTTGAGAAGCGGATTCTCAAGGGTGATAAAGAAAAATAAAGATAGAAAAAAATCTTACGTATATTGTTTCAATAAAAAAATTAAAATGGAAATTAAAATAAAATTATCGGAGTTAAAAACATGTATTGTTATAAATTCCTGTCCTTACAAATGCAAAATACTATAACACAAGAGTGTGGTGGAAATAGACAAAAATCTTGAGGAAAATCTTTAGAATCCATGCTTCGATCTCCCTCCATCTTTCTTTTAAACTAAACATGACTACTACGCTGTCCTCGAAAATTAGGGCATCTAGAGTTTAGGGGAAAGGAAAATAAACTCCATGTCAATCATGAGACTGGTGTGGGAATTCAAAATACGCATTTTGAGAACAAAAAAATTCTCATAAGCCGACGAAACACATAAACATGAAACCTTATGATAACCAAAACATTCTTACGTAATAATAAGGGATATTAATTTTAATGGCATATACTTAAAAATATTTGAAAGTAAACTAATTAATCTTACCCGAAATTGTTACATTGGTTAAATTCCAGCATGTTAGCCACAAATGCGGGTTCTACAAATGAAATGGTAGACGCTTATTGGAGAACGGATGTCATAGAATTGACCAGGAGAAGGGACTACCTCCTGGTGGCGCATCTCAAGAGGAATGTGCCGAGGCATTGGACATCTACCCTCTACGAACACAAGACTGGCCTACCATTCTCACTAGATAGTACCGAATATGTCATCACCCTAGTTTTTACCGACCTATTTGAGGGCCCTCATGGCATAATCCACATTAATTTAAACCCAAGCATCGTAGCGAGTAGGAATATATCTAGAAGGAGATGATCTTGCCCTAATGGCTGTGAAACACAGCCTTGCCGCATCTACCCTATTTCGGCCATATTCCGAGTGCGAGGCCCGAGGGAACGATTATTTCACATAGCACATCATCTTCCTGTGAATGCCACGCTGCCATCCCATTGATCCCTATCGACTTTTACAAATATACAACCTTCGAGTTTATATTTCTTAGATAAGGGTGTTAAGCTAAGAGAAGTTGACTTCTACACCATCAAACAAACGCATGTCTATAAAAGTCAACGATGAAATACAAAGAGTGTAGTGTCAGACATCTATCCATACAAGTTCGTTTTGGGACTGAACGAAACCGAAGGCACTCTTTTACTACATCCTATCGAGAATTAACCCTAGGATTAGTATTAAGAAGTCATTACAACCTAAGGAGATTTAGAAATGAACGTAGCACTGCTGCTTTAGTATTTGGTATCTAACCAAAATTATTAACAAGTAGTCCTTTCACCCTAAAAATCTTCAGCCTTCATCCTTCATTTTCTTTATTCAGTCTTCATTATTCGAATGCATACACAGGTACAAAGTGGTTTTTGGATAGGAGTTACCCAAATCTGACCTTGGCTCCTTCGATCCAATCATCGAAAAAAGGGGTTTTCCGAATAGGGAATCATTCTTTAATTGATTAAGTTCTTTTGATTAAAAATCTCTTTCGAAGATATATATTTCCAAAACATTCTTTCTGTTATATACATAGTCATTAAACCTCGCTTGTTAATTATTTAATTACTTAAAATCCTTTTTATATACTGGAAAAACTCATTTCATTTTTCACTTAGAAAAACATTTCCAAATCATTTCATTTAAATCATAACAACAATTTCTTAATTCAAAATTCATAATTTTAATTTATTTAGAGCCATGTGATCTAGGATATTAATCCTAAAACCAGTAAAAGCTAAGTGAGCAGAATCTATAGAAATCATCTAATTCTACTCAATATCAACTACTATAGTCCAAAAATTCTATGGACAGAATAATGGTGAAATCACTTTTTAAATTGCATGAATAATACGAGTTTCCTCTTCGGATTTAACACCGAGTACGAGAAGATTATCCCCATAAAATCAAGTTATATAAATTTAAAAAAATTATTGTTTATTCTTTGGAAAATTTTTGTCCTGTAAATAAAATTTACTATTCCATCTATCAAGTTTCGGATAGCCAGGGAGAGCAGGAAACTGGTTTTCCAAACTCGAGCCTAGACGCTATCTCTTTGATACCCATAAGACGGTCAAGTTATTTGAACGAATCTAAATCATTAAAACATTTATCATTACATTTAAAACACTTTATTAATCATTTAGAAAATTTTGTAAAATAATTGGAAAAGAACCGTAAAGTTTAAAACTATATTTCAAAAGTTATAGAAAAGTGCTGCGAAAAAGTGCCATGGAAAGTGCTTTTTCATTTTAAGCTATATTGATCAAAACAACATTTTATTGTTTGGAAATTCATTTTATTTACTCAAATAATTTTTAAAACATTTTAAAATATTTGTTACACATTTTTAATAAAAATTAAAACATCATTTCAAAGAAATCATGTTTTGGATTCCGAACTGCAAAACCGCAATTTTTCAAAAAGCTTGTTTTACTCATATCTAAAAATCTACTTATCGATATATTGATTTTCTTCTTTCGCTAGAAAACTATGGATATATTATTTCGAAAAAAATTTTATCTCGAAGAATTCCAAGCTATATTCCAACTTTTATACTTGTTTGACTTTTATAGCGCGAAATCGCAAACTGCCGTTATACGACGCAACTAAATTTTCCATTTCTTTTCAAACTTCACCAAAACACTTTTATATATTAATAAAAAAAATTCAAACTTGTGATAAGCCACATTTCAAAATGTTGAAATTGACAATAATCCACACATGTCCAACTTAAACAATCTGTAAAATAGATAATAAATGGGGTTAATTATGAAAAATAAGAAAAGAAGAAGAAAAAAAAAACACAAAATATCGCACTAGAGCGATAAAATATAATAATCAAATAAACAGTTTATGAAGCTGTTTATATAATACATTTGATTATAATCTATGCAACATTTACCTGAGTTATATATACATCAGGAATGAATAAAGTAATGCAGCTGACAACATGATGCAGAAGTAATAATAGTAATAGTATGCCAAATCTTCATCTTCGTCCTTCGGAATAAGTCTTCAATAAGCTAAAAACTCAGGACAGACCCGCGCTTAATGAAAAGACAAAACACTTGAGTCAAGATTAAAATGTCATTATGTTAGTCAAATCAATATCGCATATAACATGAGTGTAATAGCGTCAGATATGTTTGCCTGATTTCTTATCTCCTATCCAGTGTATAACGTGTGTGCAATAACTCAAGAGATGTTACGAGATTTTCCAGCTCTTAATAATCCTTCAAAATATTTATGTATAGTAGAATACGCTACATATATAATGTCTAGTCGGTAAAATAAATATTTTTCTTAGCGTTAAGGCTTTATATTAATCCCCCTTAACACGTTTTTTAAGCATTGGCATACAGTTTTCATTTGACACGCTAGCAGAACATTGGTAGTCAGGGATGCGCCGTGATATGTAAACACTAAACCAAAATCATATGGGTCTCGTATAGGGATAAAATTATGACAAGGCAAGTTAGAGAATGCCCAAGGTAGGATACTACCAGTTTACCCTTCTCGACAGGTGGCCACGCATCACAGATATGATCGCCCACTCATCCAACACTCCTATAATTCGGAGTGTACGTACGAAACAATCACAAAATAAATGATGGTAATACGAAGAAGTGGTCCGACAGGGTTGCTAACCCACTTGATCGGTATGGTTCCTATTTTATTCATTTCAAGTTGGCACAAGTGCTAGACTAATCCATCATCGTTCTCTTTCTTCAAATCAAGAAAATGACGCCAAATCCAACCACTTCATTCTGGATCATCACTTCACATACACAGTTGTCAACGTGGTTCCGGTATCGACAGAGAGTATGCCCATATCCGGCCGCGGTCTCTTTAACAACCAAACATCGTTTTACACACCGATTGATACCTTTACATTTCGAAAACAGATCATATTTGATATAAAAATATCATATTTACTTCAAAATCAAATCCAATTCGAAATCATCATATTTACTAAAAATATACTATTTCAGTTCAAAATCATTTTCGCCTTAATATCTCTATTTCGCTTCCAAAATCGTTTCGAATCCCAATTTAGGTTATAACTTCATTTAACCCAACTCGTCTTTAAATCCATGATTTAAAAATAAACATTCCACCCTTGACCAGTTTGAAATTTTTGAAAAACGGTTTGAATGGTTCAAATAATTAAAATAGTTAGAATAATTTTAAAATAGTTTAAATAATTAAAATAGTTTGAATAGTTTTAAAATAGTTTAAATAATTGAAATGGTTAAAAATAATTTAAATGGTTAAAATAGTTAAAAATAGTTTAAATGTTTAAAATAGTTTAAGTATTAAAATGGTTTATACAGTAAAATAATTTGGAAAACCAAAACGATTTGTATAATTAGGAAGATAGATTTTAAACAGTTTATATTAAAATAATTTTATTGATAATAGCTTCAAAGTCAAACTAATTCAATTCCAACTTCCCAATTCGAATCAATTCCAATTTCCATCCAATTGATTCAATACCAATTTCAATTCAAATCAACTTCAACTTCGATTTTAAATTAATTCAATTCCACTTCCAAATCTAGTTAATTAAATTTTAATTTCAATTTATATCAGTTTCGAGCTCGACCTTCAAAATATCGATTCAAAACACTTAAATCAAATTAACCTTCAATATCCAATTTGAAATCCAAATTTTCAAATACTTCCACTTAGTAAAATTCAAAGTTTGAACAAAAGTCCCATGCTTTAATTCAAATCAATTTCTAAAATTTAAATCATAATTCGATTATAACTTAAAAATCCCGACTCAATTATTTAAAGAATTTCGTTTACCAAATTTAAATTTCAACATTCCATGCTCAAGTTCGAAAATAATTTGATTTCTATAAATTTGGCCTTTATTTATTTTAAATCAAAATCATTTAAATAAATTTCAAATTAGAAATTTTAAAATCATTTAATTTAAACAATCCAATGTCCGTATATAATTTTCTATCCTATGGCCAAGTGATCGGTTATTTCAATTGAATTTCAGGGATTGATGTATATATCATTTCAATCCAAATCACAATGTGATAGGTATATATCATTTCAACCTATTTCTTAATTTATTCGAAATAATTAAATTTATAGTTTATATACTATAAATAATATACTGGGTGATAATAGGATATATCGGAATAAATAAACGTCAAATCATCCAAAGTATCAACCAATAGCGTCCATCGCAATCAATTATCCAAACAGTCAATATAATTTACAATAATTCCATAGTTGTTTATCGGGTGTTTTACTGCCAATTCAATGCCAATTTCAAATTTAACCATCAATTTTAATTTATATAGTTGATTCAAACGACAATTTAGAGGACAATTTATCAAACAACAATCAAAAATTCATATCAATTCATAATTTCAAATTTAACTAGCATAACAATATTCTAGTACTTGTGAGCATTATAAAACACTCACCTTGATTTTTCAATTTTAGATCAAATCGAACAATGTTCGATTGAACCTAAAATTTTAACTAGCTCTAAACGACTCCAAATCAGTTCTAAAATGTAGTGCTCATTGTCACGATTCCATTGCCACTTGTTTCGTCCCAATCAGACCTCGTTTATGCGAGAGCTATTATATTTTTAGTTCATCGATAAAATTAAATTAAATTAAAACCGATATAACTTAATTTATTTCTTTTTTAAACCCACCCAAAATTTCAAACCCAGCTTGCTATCAAGTTTAGCCCACTTCAACCTTTCTTCCCCAACGTATTACCTGTGCATGAACAAGATATCCATGGTTGTGCTCGCTTCTCCACTAGTACAAAACTCCAGCCCTTGAATCCACATTCTGACTATGCCAACATTTTCAACTCTGAAATCTCTACTTGGCTGTACCCAAATACTTAAACTCGGCCTCGCCATCACAAATGTGGCATTTCCACCGCGTCCCCCATCCCTGTCAGGTCGCGACTCCCCACACCTCACCGCGAGCCGCCAGAATCCGCCTCCCGAAGCACCATGCCATAACGTACCCACATCCTACCACCATAGCTCCAATCAGAGCTTAAATCTCATCATAACGTAAACCATAGCACATAACAACAACATCGATCTCAAAAATCATGGCCACACTTCAATTCAAGCATACCAGATCGAAGTACAAGATGAAATTTGAACTTTAAAATTGGTTTTATATTTTTTTGTTCAGTAATTTGTGAGATTTGAATTTTCAAAACTTCGATTTCTTATTTTATTCTCTTGTTTTTCTTTCATACAAAAAGAAGAAAGAAAGAAGTGTTTTGAAGAAGTAATAGGCACGATCACATCATGGGGTGGCTGATTGGATAGAATAAATGGCTGTGATTGACTTAAAACAATTTAAAGTATTATTTAATTACAAATATCTCGTTCAAAAGAAACTTAAAATTTCGAACGCCTATCTTAGCATGCCGCTAGGCGTTCATAATGTTATACCTCTATTCTGAACGCAATGGAACAAGATTGAGTCCTAGTTCGATCGTATGAAGAAGATATTGTTTGGACCCAATTATTATATTGAATTTTCGATATTAATTTCAATGTGTTTTTATCCCATAAGACCAAGCAATAACTCCCAATGCTATGAAATTTGAAATCCGATAATAATAGTCTATTACGGATCCAATGGAACATGTTTCGTCGAATTCAAAAACTGTAATGATCTCATTTTTAAGCCAAATTTAACTTAGTAATTAATATAAGTTTTAGAATTATGTGTGAATTAATTTGAATTTTTCCAAAACAAATAAGATATGTGTTGGTTTATGTATAAATATATATACATACATATATATATATATATATATATATATATATTGATTGTAAATAGAATTTTGATTTGAAATTCAAAAATAAATATCTTAAAATTAAATTGGATTTAAAAACTCTATATTTTAAAAACAACTAATATATATATTTATTAATGTATAATTAGATTTTAAATCATTTTCTTTAAAGATTATATAAATATTAATAAAAGGAAAAGCTTATTAAAAAAATAAAAAATATATATATATATATATATATAAAATGCTATAGATAAATATTTATTAATTTAAGATATAATAGCTTAAGCTTAAAAATAAAATCTAATAAAAGATTTATATACTTTCTTTTTAAAATTATAAATGCACTAAATTTGATTTGTATATATATAAGCATAAATTGATAAAACATAAATTAACGAAAACATATATTAATATAAAAACATAAGAAGACATAAAATAAATTGCAAATTAACGTGTAAATTTAGTAAGATGCAATTTATAAAGTGTCATTAATTTTCTTTTTTTTTAGTAATTAATAAACAAAGCTATATATATATATATATATCCCTCTAACTCCTTTTTTTCTCATTTTCTTTCTATTCAAAACCAGAGATTAAAAGAAAATCAAACTAACACAATAGCAACTTCAAGTTTCGATCTGAGAAAATTCAAGGATCAAAATAAATCAAGCTTCAGTTCAAATTCATCTCAACACAAGAAGATCAGATCAAATCTAAGTTCCAACGTTCAAAATTCAAAACCAATTTCCAGTTTTAAAGCTCCTCTGCTCTTTATAAACACCGAGTAAACATTTCTTTTTAAAAGCTAGCTTGTTTGATAGCCTGATACATATGATAATCCTTGAAGTTATGATGTGAACTATGCTTGCATGATTGTGTAAATATGATTGCATGCCTGTATATATGAAGATATTGTGTGTACATTCTATGTACATGAACATATGCTCTTGTTCTAATCTATAGACATAGATTAGATTCAAAATTCAAATTCTCTTCTTCTAATCTCTTATTGCTGATGATGTTTAAACAAAAGTTGTTTAAATTGCCATGATCTATGTTTTAAAAATATTTTTATGGATAATTAGTTAATGATTTTCTAGAAAATCAGAAGATATACAGTAAACTCAAATGCATGTCAAAATTCGATTTTCATGATTTCAAATTTCACTTACGTCATATGATTTGTATTTAAAAACCGTGAATTTTAAAAAGAAAATCAAGATTTTTAGTTGAGCATTAATTGAGAATTCTTGGGTTAAACGGAATCGAGTGTTTCCTCGATTTCTAGTGATCGGTGAAGAAATGGGTCTCGTGGTCCTTCCTGGAGCATGCTCGGAGGTTAGGGGCCTCGGAAAAAATGATCAGAGCATTTATCGCTCATCGTGGTGGCGGCACGATGACATAGTAGGGTTTAAGGACCTGTTTAAGTCAATGTGGGTTTTGAGGCTTATTCGTCAACGAGGGAGCACCGAAGCTGATCGGAGGTGGGGGAATTAGATGCGTGGGACTGCTGTGAAGCTTTGGTCGAAGTGCCAAGCTCTCTAGTGATCTGAAGCGGTGGCACGAGGAGGTTGTTATCAATCGGTTCATTCCAGGTTGGGTTCTCGTGTGCTCAATTTCGTGATCGATATAGGGTTTTCGGTGGTCAGAACCTTAGGAGAGGTAGTCGTCATCGTGATGGTGGTAGCGGCAATGGTCGGAGCGACGACATGCGTCTGTGCATGTGCACATGTGTCAGGGTTGTATCAGTAGGTTGGATTTGGGAAAAAGGTGGTGGTCTCCGGTATTGACTCGGGGAAATGAAGTTGGAACTCGATTGTGTTCTCGGGTGTGTTCGCGGTTGTTTTTCTAGGGTAATAGTTTAAAATTTTAAACAGAGAAAAAAGAGGAAGAGGAAGATTTCTAAGGTCTGGTATCGGGTATGCTCCAGGTTTGACTCGGGTATATGAAGTAGCAATTTTAAAATTTTAAAAAAAAATCAAGTTTTAAAACTATTTTCTTAAATCAATTTATTTTAAATAATAAATGTTTATTTAAATATTTGGCTAAATAGAAGTTTATAATTTATTTTAATTTAAATTAATTCTTAATTTCATTTAATTAAATTTAATAATGTAATTAAGGAGTTAATTAAAGAAGGTAAAATATTTTAATCACTAATTAAACTTAAAGGTTTTAAGTAATCATAAAAGATTAATTAATTAAGATAAATGGTTTATCTTAAATTAATTAAGGTCTTAATTAATCAACGGCTAATTTCTTAATGTGATTATTTAAAGAATAATTAATTAATGTAATTAAAAATTAATTAAAGGATAATTAATTGATGTAAGTAATTAATGATTAATTAATTAATGAAAGTAATTAGAGAATGATAAATTAATTAGTAATTTAAGGTTAATTAATTAATTAAAGGTCGGTTAATTAATGATTAAAGGATAATTAATTAATAATTAAAGGATAATTAATCAGTAATTATAGGATAATTCATTAATGTAAGTAATTAAGGATGATTAATTAATTTCATTAATTAATAAAATAATAACAAATGGTTTGTAATTAGTTAATGTTTATTAAGCAGGATTAGGTAATTTATTCATAAGTAGTTAATTTATTTTGGGTTAATTAAATTAATTATAAATTATATGATTAATTAATCTTGCTTATGGATGATTAATTATATTGAATGCTTGGATTGATTAATATCTCTAGTATGTTAATCTATAATATTCTGTGATATGTATTGCTTTGGATTGAGCTGTGATAAATGTAAGTTATTTATCTGTGATGAATTGCTGCGTTAATATAATGTTCTGCATTGAATTATAAAAGGTAGATCTTTTGTTTAAACCATTCCAAAGGAAAGGTTTTGGGAAATAAGGGCTAAAAGTTGTGATTTAACTAAGATCCGAATGTATCGATATGTTTTAAAATAAACACTCATTATTCAGAAAGGCCGGGGGAGGACATTAAGTCGTAAAAACCATTCTGAATAATGATACGACGAAATGGAATTGCACTTGAAGACAGTGGCTGAAGGCTGGGTATTTTCGAAAATGAAAGGATTGCCTGTTGATAATCTCTACACCGAGTTGTTCCGCTATAGATATTACCCTATGTGATGGGGAGTCCAGACGAGATTGGGGATATCCCGATTTGTAAGGACTTCTTTTCTTGATTGCACGAAGTGCCTTTGGTTCCATTCAGACCCAGGATGGACTTGTATGGATGTATGTCTGACATTACACTTTGAGAAATAAAGATGGTTTCTATCAAATACATTTCTGTTTGGTGGCGCAGAATTTATTCTCTTAGCTTAACACCCTTCTCTGAAGCGTACGAGCTCAGCAGTTATGTAGTTAATAGTTATTAGTGATATATTCCCAATTTGGTAATGTGGCATGCTAAGTGTTGAGCATTGGTTGATCAAAGCATGTCTTTTTTGTAAAGCGTAGCTTACGAGACTCCATCGAACCTCACACCCTGGGAAATGTTCGAAACAGGATGCAGCAAGGTTATGGGGTTCGCAGCCCTAAGGGTATGTGCATTTCCTTCTGGATTAAAAGTGGTATTATGGTATGGAGCTCAGATATTTTACTTATGTGGTTGTTGGAACTTGAGGGGCCCCAGTAAAGGTCGGTTACGATCGGGGAATGACATACTCGTGACAGTTAGTTTCCTAGTCACAGATGTTGCCCAGCCTTATGTTGGTAGAGATCCAGTTAGGTTCTCGAGACGTCCCTCTAGAGGCGTACCCATTCGAATAAAGGAAGTTCCTTGGCCTTGGCAATTTGTTGGAAATCCAAATGAAACAATACGAGCCCTTTACGATTTCAGTTGTAGAACCTGCCATTTAACATGCCATAGTAGGCATAGTATAATGGTACGTATGCTGGCAAAACTTAATATTATACTTGCAAATTTTTTTTCCACACTATATGCTAAAAATAATATCAGAAGGATTTTCACGTATCAAGCATGTTTGACTACTATAAGGATAAACCCCCCCATGTTTGCGATTGCATTGAGTGTGTGCCGGGAGACCTTATGGTAATTCATTTTCCAAAAGCATGAATGGATTTTTTTGTACAAATAACCGCTTTTATGTTTCTCACACCAGTCCCATGACTGACTTCGGAGTTTATTGTTCCCTTTGCTAAACTCTGGGTGCCCCTAATTTTCCACATGGACTGCCTAGAGTCAGGTTATCGGTAGGTTTGGAGCTATGTTGGAAAGTAGATGTGGATTTAGAAGCCTTTGGTTTGGAAGCTTTTGGTTTTGAGCTTGTTGGTTTTGCACTTTGAGTTTTGGAAATGAAGATGCAGCATGTTGAACTCTCTTGGAAGACACTGTTTAAGTTATTTTTCCACTGTTATGTTATTTTTCTGCTGTTGGGTAATATATAGGCTCTGATGATGTTGGTCTATTGTTGTAGAATGTTTTAATCCATGAAGTGTATTGAATGAAAGTTCTTTTATTTCCATTGTGTTGTTATCATCTAATGTGTTATGACTCTATCGAACTAGACTCCAACGTTTGACTCTCCGGCATTTGAATACGGGTGATGTATTGGATGCCAATTTTCGAAGGTTGAAAGTCGGGGTCGTCACATTTGGTATCAGAGCAAAAGGTTGAGTTAGAACTTTAAATTTGGAGTAATAACTCATTAGGTGACTCATTAGAGATAGGGTTAGAAATGCCCTAGAATGAGTATATTCCCTAAGATATCTCGTCTGTATGCGTAAATCAATTTTCTTACTATTTACAGATAGTGAGAATGAGTGCAAGAAGAGGACGAGCTAGGGGAAGGGGGAGTACCACTACAAATGGTCGATACCCTGCAACAACAGTAATGGAAGGAGCAACTCTTCCCGTCCAACCCTAGCCAAATATGGCAGAGTTATATCGGAATTTCTCAAAACTTGGAGAGAAAACATTCAAAGGTGTGGAGACTATTATAGAAGCGCAAGCTTGGATTCGATCTTGTGAGAGGATTTTTAAAGAATTAAAATTGGATGATGATCAAAAGAGGTTGATGGCTTCATGGCAGCTCCAGGAAGAAGCTTTGGCATGGTGGGAGACGATTACTTTGGGAAAATCAGAGGATGAGTTTAAATTGGATAGATTCAAGCAAGTATTTGAGCAGCGTTATATGCCTTCCGCTAGTATTTCCAGGATGTATCAAGAGTTTACTAATTTGAAGCATGGAAATCTATCTTTTGAAGAATACTTAAATAATTTTAATGATTTATCCCGATTTGGACCTGAAGTGGTGAATACCCTCTTAAAAAGAATGAGAGATTTATTAAAGAGATGAACGCGAAGTTTCATGAAAGGATGACAGGCCATGTGAAGGAGTTATTTGCTGATTTGGTAGACATAGGATATAGATATGCCACTTTAGATAAACAAGAGATTCCAGAAGAGAAACGATGCGGAAGTAATCCAAATTGAAAGAGGAGAAAATTTGGAGGAAAGAAGCCTTGGCAAGGTAAAGAAAAGAAGGATACTCAGGAGAACAAGGCGAAGAATGCCACCTGTTTCAAATGTTTGGAGAAAGGTCATTACACAAATAATTGCAAGAAGCCCAAGAAGTAAGGGAAGAAGGATCAACCTAAGAAGTCAGGACAAGAAGCCAGGGAATGCTACTATTTTCATAAGCCAGGACATATGATGAAAGAATGCCCGATAATGAAGCGGGCTCAAGTAGCAAAGGAATATGCAATCAAGGATGACCCTTCAACCTTAGGAGCTGGTAAAGGGAAAGGAATTTTGGAACGTAATCTTCTTATTTATGATAAAATTATTCTATTCGACACTGGAGCCACGCATACTTTTATTTCCCAGCAAACCATAGAAGAGTTAAATCTTAAACCTGAATTCGTAGACGAACCTATTTGTGTGAAGAACCCAATAGGAGGCCCTACGAATCTTTGTTTACGTTGTAGAAAGGTTCCTATTTCGTATTCTCATCATCAGTTTCCTATCAGCCTTTTTGTTCTTGACTTTAATGAATTTGAGATTTTACTTAGAATGAATTAGTTAACAAAATATGAAGCTAAAATATATTATATCAATTGAACCGGTCAAAACCAAACTTGGGAATTTTTTTGTGATTTCTTGTGAGGATCCAAGTCCGAAGAGGGACAATCCAATGTATACTTTAGGATATCCCGACCCAAGTTTGGAATCCGTACCTATTTTTCGAGAATTTTCTGGCGTATTTGAAGAAGTTAAGCCTTTACCTCCGCATAAGGAAATCGAATTCAGAATCGACTTGGTTCGCAATGCCCGTCCAGTTGTGCATGCATGTCGTAGGATGGGACCAAGGGAAAAAGTAGAGCTAGTTAAGCGAACCCAAAATTTACTGGACAAATGATTTATACGACCTAGTCGTTCCATTTGGGGTTTAGCTATAGTATTTGTAGCCAAGTCCGATGGATCTTTGAGATTGTGCGTAGATTATCGTGATCATAATAAGTCAACCCTTAAGAATAAATTTCCTTTGCCCCGAAACGACAACCTGTTCGATCAATTGCATGGTGCTCGATTCTTTTCCAAGATAGATCTAGCCCAAGGATTCTATCAGTTGAAAATTGCGGAAGATTGTATCCATTTGACTGCTTTTAGGGGTCCCGATACAGTCTACGAATGGTTAGTTATGCCCTTCGGACTAACCAATGCCCCTGCATATTTCATATACCTAATGACCCGAGTATTTGTGAAGTAATGAATAAGTTCGTTCTCGTATTTATTGATGATATTCTAATTTATTCCAAAAATGAAAAAAAAACATGTAGAAGTCCTATCCTAAATGTAGAATAGATATTTTGGCTTGATTTGGTAAGCCATTTCTCTATCTTTTTATGTGTTCTTATGTTCTTTGTTTGTCTCCCTGTCTATCAAATTTCGAGGATGAAATTTTCTTAAGGGGAGGAATTTGTAACGATCCCATTTTTAAACCAAATTTAATTTTGTAATTAATATAATTTTTAGAATTAATTTTAATTTTTCCAAAACAAATAAGATATGTGTTTGTTTATGTATGTGTGTATGTGTGTGTATTGTAAATAGAATTTTGATTTGAAATTCAAAATAAATATCTTAATAATAAAATGGATTTAAAAACACTATATTTAAAAAAAACTAATATATATATGTTTAGTTATTAACGTATAATTAGATTTTAAATCATTTTCTTTAAAGATTATATAAATATTAATAAAAGGAAAAGCTTAATATAAAAATGTAAAACATATATACATTTATATATATAACACTATAGATAAATATTTATTAATTTAAGATATAATAGCTTAAGTTTAAAATAAAATTTAATAAAAGATTTATATACTTTCTTTTTAAAATTATACATGTACTAAATATGGTTTGTATATATATATATATATATAAACATAAATTAATAAAAAATAAATTAATGAAAACATATATTAATATAAAAACATAAGAAGACATAAAATACATGCAAATTAAATGTGTAAATTTAGTAACATGCAATTTAACAAGGGTCGTTAATTTTTCATTTTTTTAAATAAATAAATAAATAAATAAAGCTATATATATATCCCTCTAACTCCTTCTTTCTCATTTTCTTTCTATTCAAAACCTAAAGAAAACCAAAACTAGAGATTAAAGGAAAATCAAACTGAATCAATAGCAACTTCAAGTTTCAACCTAAGAAAATTAAAAGATCAACATAAATCAATCTTCAGTTCAAATTCATCTCAACACAAGAAGATCAGATCAAATCTATATTCCAGTTTTCAAAAGTCAAAACCAATTTCCAGTTTTAAAGCTCCCATGTTCTTCATAAACAGTGGGTAAACATTTCTTTTTAAAAGCTAGATTGTTTGATGTTATGATGTGAAATATGCTTACATGATTGTGTAAATATGATTGCACGCCTGTATATATGACGATACTATGTGTACATGTTTGCGTATAGGCAAATATACCCCTGTTCTAAGTTACGGACTTATATTAGAATCAAAATTCAAATTCTCTTCTTCTAATCTCTTATTTCTGATGATGTTTAAAAAAAAGGTGTTCAAATTGACATGATCTAAGTTTTAAAAATATTTTTTGGGATAATTATTTAAAGATTTTCTAGAAAATCAAAAGATATATAGTAAACGCAAATGCATGTCAAAATTCGAGTGTCATGATTTCAAATTTCACTTACATCATCTGATTTGTATTTAAAAACCATGAATTTTAAAAAGAAAATCAGGATTTTTAGTTTAGTATTGATTAAGAATTCTTAGGTTGAACGGAATCGAGTGTTTCCTCGATTTTTGGCGATCAGCGAAGAAATGATTCTCGTGGTCGTTGCTGGAGCATACTCGGAGGTCAGGGGCCTCGGCAAAAATGATCGGAGCATTTATCGATCATCCTGGTGGCGGCACGATGTCAAAGTAGGGTTTAAGGATCAGTTTTAGTCGACATGGGTTTCGAGGCTTGTTCGTCAACGAGGGAGCACCGAAACTGATCGGAGGTATGGGAATCAATGCGTGGGACTATGGCGAAGCTTCGGTCGAAGTACCGAGCTCTCTGGTGATCTGAGGTGTCAGCACGAGGAGGTTGTTGGCAATCAGTTCGTTCAAGGTTGGGTTCTCGTGTGCTCGATTTTGATTTCGTGATCGATACGGGGTTTTGGGTGGTCAAAATCATAGGGGAGGTTGTCATGATGGTGGTAGCGGCGCTGGTCGGAGCGACGGCACATGTCTGTGCATGTGCATATGTGTCAGGGTTTTATTAGTAGGTTGGATTTGGGAAGAAGATGGTGGTCTCAGGTATTGAATCGGGGAAATGAAGTTGGAGCTCGAGTGTGTTCTCGGGTGTGTTCGCGTGTGTTTTTCCAGGGTAATAGTTTAAAATGTTAAGCAGAAAAAAGAAAGAGGAAGAGGAAGATTTTTCGGGTTTGGTATCAGGTATGCTCCGGGTTTGACTCAGGTATATGAAGTAGCAGTTTTAAAATTTCAGAACAAAATCAAGTTTTAAAACTATTTCCTTAAATCAATTTCTTTTAAATAATAAATGTTTATTTAAATATTTGGTTAAATAAAAGTTGTGTAATTTATTTTATTTAAATTAATTAAGTTAATTCTTAAGTTTATTTAATTAAATTTAATAATGTAATTAAGGAGTTAATTAAAGAAGGTAAAATATTTTAATCATTAATTAAACTTAAAGGTTTTAAGTAGTCATAAATGATAATAGAGTAATTAATTAAGATAAATGGTTTACCTTAAATTAATTAATGTCTTAATTAATTAAACGTTAATTTCTTAATGTGATTAATCAAAGTATAATTAATTAATGTAATTAATTAAAGGATAATTTATTGATGTAAGTAATTAAAGATTAATTAATTAATGAAAGTAATTATAATGATTAATTAATTAATAATTTAAGGTTAATTAATTAATAATTTAAGGTTAATTAATTAATTAATTAAAGGTTAATTAATTAATGATTAAAGGATAATTAATTAATAATTAAAGGATAATTAATCAGTAATTATAGGATAATTAATTAATGTAAGCAATTAAAGATGATTAATTAATTTCATTAATTAATTAAAATAATAACAAATGGTTTGTAATTAATTAGTGTTTTTTAAGTAGGATTAGGTAATTTATTCACAAGTAATTAATTTATTTTGGCTTAATTAAATTAATTATAGATTATTTGACGAATTAATCTTGCTTATGGATGATTAATTATATTGAATGCTTGGATTGATTAATATCTCTAGTATGTTAATCTGTAATATTCTGTGATATGAATTGCTTTGGATCGAGCTGTGATAAATGTAAGTTATTTCTCTGTGATGAATTGCTGCATGAATATAATGTTCTGCATTGAATTATAAAAGGTAGAATTGTTGTTTAAACCATTCCAAAGGAAAGGTTTTGGGAAATAAGGGCTAAAAGTTGTGATTTAACTAAGATCTGAATGTGTCCATATGTTTTAAATTAAACGCTCATTATTCGAAAAGGCCGGGGGAGGACATTAAGTCGTAAAACCCATTCCGAATAATGATATGACGAAATGGAATTGCATTTGAAGAAGGTGGTTGAAGATTGGGTATTTTCGAAAACGAAAGGATTGCTAGTTGATTGTCTCTACACCGAGTTATTCCGGTATAGAGATTACCCTATGTGATGGGGAGTCCAGACGAGATTGGGGATATCCGGATTTGTAAGGACTTCTTTCCTTAATTGGATGAAGTGACTTCGGTTCCATTCAAACCCAGGATGGACTTTTATGTTTGTATGTCTGACATTACACTTTGAGATATAATGCTGATTTCTATCAAATACATTTCTGTTTGGCGGCGAAGAATTTATTCTCTTAGCTTAACACTCTTTTCTGTGACATACGAGCTCAAAGGTTATGCAGTTGATAATTATTAGTGATATATTCCCAATTCGGTAATGTGGAATGCTAAGTGTTGAGCATTAGTTGATCAAAGCAAGGCTTTTGTGTAAAGCATAGCTTTGTAGGACGAGACTTCATCGAGCCTCACACCCTGGGAAATGGTCGAAATAGGAAGGATGCGACAAGGTTATGGGGTTCGTGACCCTAAGGGTATGTGCATTTCCTTCTGGATTAAAAGTTGTATTATGGTATGGAACCTAGATATTTTACTTATGTGGTTGTTGGAATTTGAGGGGCCCCGGTAAAGGTCGGTTACGACCGAGAATGGCATACTCATGACAGTTAGTTACCTAGTTACAAAGGTATCCCGGCATTGTGTTGGCAGAGATCCGATTAGGTTCTCAGGATGTCCCTCCAGAGGCGTACCCTTTCGGATAAAGGAAGTTCATTAGCATCGGCCATTTGTTGGAAATCCAAATGAAACAATACGAGCCCTTTACAATTTCAGCTGTAGAACCTGCAATTTAACATGGTAGCTATAGTAGGCATACTATAATGGTACGTATGCTGGCTAAGATTAATATTATACTTGCAAAATATTTTTCCACACTATGCACTAAAAATAATATCAAAAGGATTTTCGCGTATCAAGCATGTTTGATTACTATAAGGAGAAACCTCCTCCATGTGTGTGATTACATTTGAGTGTGTGCCAGGAGACCTTTTGGTAGTTTCATTTTCCAAAAGCATAAACGGATTTCTTTTTGTACAAATAATTGTTTTTATGTTTCTCACACCCGTCCCATGAATGTCTCGGAGTTTATGGTTCCCTTTGCTAAGCTCTAGGTGCCCATAATTTTCCACACGGGTAGCCTAGAGTCAATTTATCAGTAGGTTCTAGAGCTATGTTGGAAAGTAGATATGGATTTGGAAGCCTTTGGTTTGGATTCTTTTGGTTTTGAGCTTGTTGGTTTTGGACTTTGAGCTTTGGAAATGAAGATGTAGTATGTTGAACTCTATTGGAAGACCCTGTTGATGTTAATTTTTTCGCTGTTATGTTATTTTTACGCTCTTGTGTAATATATAGGCTCTAATGATGTTGGTATCTTGTTGTAGAATGTTGTAATCCATGAAGTGTATTGAATGAAAGTTTTTTTTATTTCCGTTTTGTTGTTATCATCTAATGTGTTATGACTCTAACGAACCGTACTCCAACTTTTGAATCTCCAGCATTTGAATACAAGTGATGTATTGGATGCCGATTTTCAAAGGTTGAAAGCCGGGGTCGTCACAGAGACTGTGCCCCTAGAAGGTTATTTTTATATGCTAATTTAAACGGGGTTTTTTTTAAAATGGAGTAAATCACTTTTAAATTCAATTTAAAATTCTATTTACCTTCATTCTTATGAATATAAATTTAATAAGTCTTTAAACTATCCTTTTCCAAATAAAAATCCAAGATTTAAATTATTTTCACGATTCAATTATTTAATTCAATAATTAAATTATCCATAAATCGCTATATTTGAAATTCAACCTAATCAATCGATAAAATTTTACTTTACAATATTGCCAAGGTGAGAAGAATGACCCAAAACCCATTAACTTTCCCAAAACAAAGTAGTTGAAACAACTTCACAAAATCAATTTGTTGAAACCACACTATCACTTTTACTAATTCCCAAATTCATCCAAAGATTCTGAATAATATGATTTACTATATCATTTCAAGTTATGATCCAAAATCAAATTTTCATTATGTGATGATCTGGAATTTTTGAATGTTTGAGATTGGAATATTTAATTGATTTTAAATATTAAGAAGTTAAATTTTAACCTGAATTCAAATATCACTATTTATTTGATAATTAGATTATTGAACTAAATAATTTGAAGTTGGGTAAAATATGAAAACTTGAGTTTTAAGCTTGTTAAAAATAATTTGAAGGCATGTAAAATTTATATTGATAATACTGAAGATAGTAAAAGGGTTAAAATTGAATTTAAAGCTGATTTGTTCAGTTTTGAAAATATATCGTTTAAATCGATATTTAAATAGCCTTTCGAGGCACAGTCTCGGATTTCGACGAAACAAGTTCCATTGGATCCGTAATATTATATTATTATCGGATTTCAATTTTCGCAGTGTTTGGAGTTACCGTTTGGTCGTACGATCTGAAAATGCCTTGAATAATCTAATGGAATTTAATTTAAATAGTCAAACCTTCTTATATAAGCCACACCCTTCCAGCTTTTAACGCAAGCTTCTTCTTTCCTCTTTCGTCTTCATATTCAAATTCACGTGCTAGAAAAAAAGGGATAAAAACGAAATCAAACAATGTAAACTATGAGCCTCCTCCTTCCCCATTCTGATTTTTTATTTGTGATGCCTATTCATTTCAATTCAACAAATTCGAATCCATCTTAAAGGGAAATCTAATCGTTCAAAGAGAAAAAAAGACCCTAGATTCTGTGCTCATCCCCCTTCGTGCTCGTTCCTTCTTAGTGCAATGAAATCGGGTTCTTCAATTCAGTTGTGGTTGCGTCTACGACCAGATCTGGGAAAATCAATGTTATGCCATCTTCCTTATCCTCGTCGTCCGTCGTTGTTTGGCTTCGCTTGAGCCTCTGCCAAGTCACCGTATAAATTCCCTATACCTGGATAGCTTCAAGCAATTTTCGATGCCTGTGGGCCATCGTTTGCTGATGATAGTTGTCATCGTGCTGGTCCAGATACCGTTTTCAGTAATCCAGGGTCGACGAGGTGTTTGGCTGGGTGTGTAGTAGTTTGCTAGGTCTGGTCGCGATGGGGAAGGGGTGTGGCGGCTCGAGCGATCAATAGTGCGGTCCGTTTTCTTCTTTATTCCGATTTAATAAAATTTTATTTGTAGATGAATGAAAATTTAAACAATATGGGTTGAAACAGAAAATGATAATAGTAAAGATGTATATGATTTTAAATGTCTTCCTGTATATATATACACATATATACATGTACACATTTTAGTCTTGCTATTTAATTTTAAAAAAGTATTAAAGTGATTTATATATTATAATGTAATATTAAAACGAATATTTAAAAATTAATAAATTGTGATGAAGTGGTAAATTTAGTTTGAGCATTTTTAAATTGATATTACTCAAGTCTAAATCTAAGTTTATCTTGTTGGTTTTTTTAGTCCATTAATCAGAAATTATTTTTATAGATAAGATTTTGGAAAAAATAATATTATAGGGATTTTAAAATGTTTGAGAACTTATAAAAAGATTAGATTTTTGAAATCTATGATTTAATTTTAAATGGAATATATGTAGTTTCAAAGGGAAAATTACTAATTTAAAAATTAAATCATTAGTTAATTTAATTAATGGTAAATAACTATTCGATTTTTTTTAGAGTATTAACAAACCTTATAATATTCATACAAGGTCTGGAATCGTGAAGAAATAGTCAAGATGGAATGGATTGCAAACAAAATCAAAGGTGAGTTAATCTCACACATCTGGATTATTTAAATTCAAATTGTTAAATTTAAATAATTGGTTGTATGGTTGAATTGATTTGATGTGCTGTGTTATCTCTACTATTAATAATATAAATTCATTGAACTGCCTTCAACCGTGTCTTTTTGAAATACCGAAAATAACCTTTCGTTTCTTATAGCCCGCGCGCGTAACTCCCACTGCTCCCCCTTTTGTTCTCGATGAAAACCTAATTCTTCTTCCAAAATCATCGCCATTACTAAATTCAATTCCTCAAAACCCCGATTCCAATCGTCGGCATCACCAGATCCCAAAAATTTGGTTCTCTTACTTGCGAATCAACAAAGCAGCGTCACCACAGACGTATCGTCCACAACAGGCTATTGGATGGGTGGCCAGAGATAGCTCACGTGTGCTATCAACTTCTGCTTTTCCTTGAAGGTATTATCAGATCCCAAAAATTCAGTTCTCTTACTTGCGAATCAACAAGGCAGCGTTTTTATTCACCTTACTTATTTATGTACATCATCATTTTATATAATTTCGACAATAAGTGTTCGTGTAATTATACTAAGCATTTGCACTAACAGGAAGCGTTACTCATTTTTAATTCGTTGATCGGCTGCGAAAGACCTTGAGACGCACCCGTAATTAAGTTGATTATATCAAAATATAGCTTTTGATGAATTATTATTTCCAATGTTAGTGACTTTACCTTGCAGTTGTTGATGTGGACATATAAAACATAAACTTGCCTACTTGATTAGTTTATAAGATTATTAAAAAAAGTATATTATCGTCACTCCAACACAAGATGCACTTTTAACAAATTAATCAAATTGTAAGACTTTCTTTTAACTATTACTCTTCTTTCTGTCAATTTTCTTAAAATATAAATTTCATGAGAACGATTTATTTCCGATGATCAAATAATTTGGTCAGAGTTATAAACTTGAGAAAAAAATCAGTTCAATTTTGTGATCAAAATGAGATAAAATTTGATCATAACGTGACTATAATCTGAATATTTACATTAAAAGGTCAGTGTCTATTGTGCATGCATATGTAAAATAAATTATAGTTGATTGTAATGAAGAAATTACAACTTCAAATGCGAACTAAACTTAAAGAGGATTGCAGAAGGGTAGCTACAGCAGTGTAAAACTAGATTAACCATCATGGCATGCTCAAACTATTAAGTCAGTGGATATAATTCATCTTTTTTCTTTTGAACATTAATAAAAGATGTACATTAATCTATAGGGAATTCAAAGTTTAAGGTGACAATTTAAGGTATAAACTTATATCTTTATGTTTGTTTTTTAAATTTTGGTCAGTTCTTAATTTTAAAGAGAGCAGGATGGTTTGCAATATTAATTCACTGACGAAACAGAAGTATATATTATATATTGCGGTTTGATTTCTATATTATTTGTTTATCAAATCCTTAATTGCTAGATTTCTGTTGTTTTATTCATGTGTGATATAATACTTGAATATGACATTTGATTAACAATGAAGTCTGAGTATTTCTTTTATATTGTATGAGCCAAAATAACATAGCATGTCGATTGGTAGTTTATTTTTGTGTGATGCTTTTTTGGTCAGAAATGATTATTATCACTGTTATTTATATCGAATTTATCCATATGCTTTGAATATTGAGGTGTTGGATGTAATTTTAAGGAAATGCGAATTGCGTAGGGTTTAGTTTGTGGATATATTATGTGATGCATCATCCTAGAATGGAGAAGATGAGGCAGTTGTTGGAACCTGCACAATTTGGAGAGCTTAGAATGGTAAGTTTACATAATATATATACCAATGAAATATTTGAATAGTGCCATTAAAATGAAATGTGTGTTAATGCCATTAATGAAACCAAAATTTTCTTATTAATGCATAGTATTCTTTGTGATTTATTTCAAAAGACACAATCATATATTTTTATAATAGAAAGCAGGAGGAAGTAAATTAATATAGGTAAGCATTTAAAATCAAACATTAATTTCCTCATTTTTTTTCCTACATGGCAAAAAGCAAGAGGTTTACTGTGATCTCATAATACTTTACTTCCTATAATAACATGATAAATTGCTTCCTACTATCATATAAAGAATTGATTCGTATGATCAGATGTTAAATTGCTTTAACATAAGGGTATTTTTGAAAAGTATCATAGAATTAAAAGTACGGTGCGTGAGTATTTTCTAAGCTGCATGTTAATTTCAGCGTGTAAATTTGATACGATTTCGGGACATACAAAAATTGTTCTCATAAAACAATTAGTCTATTCTTTCGACAATTTTCTTTTGATAAGATTAACATAGCCTAATGAGAAATTTGAAATCATTCAGAATCACTTTTTCGTCTTTGAGTCCTATTAAGATTATACTACTTCTTTTTTAGACTCAGATTACACATAATCCTTTGACTACACATTGTAGAAATGAATACTATTTATTTTACAAGCAAGTGTTATGTCTGACTTTGCAGCTTTCCCTTTTTACATAATAATAATGATAATTTATTGGTAATATTCATTTATCTTTGAAATAAAAAGTTAGAACACATGAAAAACTACATTTTATTTAATATATTGAGAACTCTTAACTGAATGATAATGAGCACAGGGGCCTGTTTGTGGTATGCATTTTCATAATGTAATCTTCTTTTTTCCTTTTTCCTTTTTCAATTTTTTCTGTTTTTATTGTTCTTTAAAATTTATATAGGCATTTGATCTTTTTTCTACAACTTTTTGATCTTCTACATTCATAATGCACTAGGTGATTAGTTTTGGTTATTGTTCTATGATTTGGCAGACCATTTTTTAATGTATTTATGCTAATGGTTTATATGACGATTTCGATATTGCATATATTAAGCATAATAGTATTTTGAGATTTACATAATTTCCAGTTAGAGACTTACCTAAAATATTGATGAAACATGCAGGTCTAAATTTCATTTTGACTTACCTTTTATCTTTGAAGTGTTTTCTTATGCATTAAAGGTATCAGTTAATATTTGTAAACCAATTATGTATTATGCATTGTTTACTAATTTATATTACAAAGTTTGCCTGTTTTCATTCCATTTTCATATAGTAATTTCATTCGATTACTTTCCATGGTAAGAATTATCATCCTTACTCATGTAGAAAAAAACCTATAGCTGATAGAAGCTTGGCACAACCAAGTTATCAAGCTCACAGTAATATCAATATCGTAGTTTCATTGATGTGTTTCTATTTGAGCCCCAATTTACTTTCATGAGCATAAAGTATGTTCTAAACGATTGAATTTTAGGCTATAGGTTGGACAACCTCATGTTAATTACTTACCACTGATTGCCCAATACAATTAATTACATCCACTTATAGCTATTATTATTAATATTACATTTCAATAATAAGTGAAAATCAACCTATTATTTACTGAATTATTTATTGTTAATGGGTTGTAAGTGTGCATAACTAGAATTCAATATCAATGAAGTGAAAGAATTGAATGCTTTAAAGAATTCTTAACACCAGAGCTAACCTTCTCTCAACTAAGGGTAGACTTGTAGGCTGATATGGAGTTAAGACGGTCGGTTATGCGGATTTAAATGAAGGTTGTATGTAGGTTTAGAATAGAAGGAGAGCGGGTTATGGGTCCATGAGCCAGGGATAAATCTTTTGGGGTACGAGCCTGTGAAATGAGGTTAAGGAGGTGATGGATTATTCGGTGGAAATAAAAGGGGTTGTTTGAAAGGAAATTAGAAGGCTGGGCTAATTCAACAAGTATTATAGGGAAAGAGAATTGGGTTTGAAGGGATAGGGCTGACTTTGGGTTGGGTTGAAAGGCGACATAGCTTGAAGTATAAGGCTGAGGTAGCGGGATTAAGGATGAAGATGGGATCAAAGTGGATAAGGCTTGGGGCTTGGGACGGCGAAGGAATATAATGGTGGATGCAAATTTTTTTGGAGGAATGGGTTAGCCTACTATGTGAGGAGTAGGCATGATTGATGCAGTAAATTATGAGGATGGCGCCATGTGCTCCTAGGCTTGAATATTCCTAATGACGTTTTGATTTCTTTTTTCAGGAAAGAACTGAGAAACTTATGTTGTTGTATTAGTAGTATATTTGAATAAAAGTCATATGTCATGTTGAGAGTACATGAGATATATTTTGAATTTTATTATTGACTTATAATCATTTGTTTGTTGATCATTTTCAATACTGCACAATGTATAGTATATTTGATTGTATGTCAGCTGTCATGTTGGGATAGTTTTGGTTGTGGTAGCGCATATATGATTACATGAGAAATTTGAGTGTGTTCATATGGAGACAGTTTCAATTTCAGCTACCAATTGTCAAGGTATATAAATGGTATAATACATTAGAAACATTTTGAGTCTGGTTATTTTCATTTATCAATTTCAGCGCAATTTCAGCGGTGTGTATTACCATCTTTACACCATGTTGGAAATTTGCGATATAAGTCATGATATTAGAGTTAGTCTTTAAAGTATCTTATATACAACATTTGTGATATGTCATGAATGTTTATTCTTTTTTCTTCCAAATTATAATTGCAAGTTGAATTTGTATCAAATGCATCTCCACAAATACTATATAATAATGAAGCGCAAAACAAATATTATATTAGTACAAAAGCACAATGCAAAAATGTATTTTTTGCACCGAGTTGAAGATCTGTTATATATCATGTTAATGATTAATTGCAAGCAATTAAGCGATTGGAAAACATAATAATTATTACACATTTTAACTTGCAAAAATTGAACCAATGCCAAAAATTTCAACGATCAACATTTACAGTTGTATCCAATGGTTGTGTCCTTTGCATATCTCTTTCTTCTTACCTCGATCATAATGGCTGCGGTTGAATTAATGTTAAGTTATTTTTACAAATTCAAATGCTATTCTGTAGCAATTTTTAGGTTATTACTGTGCTCCAACGTTGCTTTTAAGGATAAGACTACACCTTTTTTTCTTTCCATAAAGCCACAAGAAACCACATTGCTTCTGTGAAGCAGTTCAACTACCTCAAGTACATGCATGTTCAAATGAACGTGCATATACACTCGTAGTATATAATATATCTTGAAATGATTGATTTCTCGCATTCTATAGCGGATGAGACCCTATGCGCCGCATAATAGCGGATGATATTTTATAAATCCCATATACCGCGATATTCCACCTCGAAGTGGAATTGGTATTATTATATTGTGCTAACATCTGTAGATGCAGGCAAACAGGTTGGAGAGATCCAACTGGATTCCTCAATTTTTTTTTAATATTCTCTGTTATGAATATTCGATATTCTGTGATGGATATTATTAACAATTGGATTATTGAATGCTATGGTTACTTGAATATATTTTGCTACACTGAGTTATCAAAATATATAGAAAAGAGATTTTTGAAAAGAAAATAAAAGGAAGAGAATTTGTAAGTGAAATAATTATAGAGAATATAAATAAATTAAGAATGAACTGGATAAGAATAATAGTGGTTTTAAAATTGTAATAAATAAATTCCGTATATGAAAAGGGAATTTTGAATAGACGGGAAGATAATGAATTTTAAACTTCAGTGTTATTATTTAAAAGAATAAAGCATTTATTTTAAATTTAAGATTTAAATTATTGAAAAGAATAAAGAAGAAATTTGGAAAATCTGAAATTGGTATGTTTCAGTTAAAAGATTTAAAATCCAAGCGAGAAAAAAATAAAGTCTATAATTAACGGATTTTGAAATGAATTGAGTAAGTAAAGAAATTTATTTCTAGATGGAGTAAATTGGAATTCAATTTGAAAATTTATTTAAGTGGTTGAAGTTGGAACTTTAAAAGAGAAGTGGGACTTTGGAATTTATAAACTGGGTTTATAAAAGTAAAGTAATATATCAGTGGATATTTGGAGAAATAAATCCACGATGGAAAGTTATTAAAGAAATGGAAAATTTGTTTAAAAATAAATAGTGATTTAATTTTAAAGGATTTGAACAGAAGTATATTTCCCTAGTTAGCCAAGATCATTTCAAAGTAAATTTTTAAATATAAGTTAAAAGTTTTAATGTCGTTTTAAAAAGCATGTTTAAAAAAAACTTATTATATCTAAATGTTTAAACTCTGAAGTAAGTATTTTTCAAATCCATTATAGCAGTAATTATTTGAACGTGACTTGATATTTTGTTTTAAAAGAGAAAATCTAGTTTTATATTTTGTAAAGTAGCCTCATTTTAAATATTCCTATAGTATATATTTTAATAAAGTATTAAACTAATTTTTAATTTAAATGTTTTAAAGGATAATTTATAATAAAGAGTTTTAAATTATTTTAAAAAAATCTAAAGTTTTGTGCTTGATTGTTTCCAGTGGAAATATATATTTGGAAATTTATCCTATGAGGAAAGTATGGTTTGAAACTGTTTCGAAGGGTTGAATATAGAAATATATCTTGTGAAGATATTTTGTGGTTAATTAACAATTTGGTGAAATTATTTACGTTTGATGGATGTTTTTGAATGTTAATTGATAGTTAAATAACCGACTATCCATATTGGCCAATGCGCTGATCATTTCGAAGAGACCGGGATAGGGATTAATTTCTCGAAAACCACTTCGATCCGGTTTGTACGTTTTCATGGAAAAACGAATTCGGAGTCGAAGATGGAGCAGTGAAGTGCAAGGGCTAGACGCTATTAAACCTGAGGATATTTCCAAAATAGATGTAGTAGGAATAGTGCCTTCGGTTCCGTTCGAACCCAAGACTGACTTGTATGGATGAAAGCTTTCAAAACATCGTTAGCTGGACGATGGGCATTCTAAGTGAAACGTTCTAAAAGGTAACGCTTAGCCTCCATCCTCATCAACCAGGAATGACTGAAAATCAGGGGTTGTGTAGCAAGGCTAGGTGGGTAGCACCAATTTCATGGTGGGGTCATCCCTGTCTAGATGTCCCTTTTATTTCATCTTAGTGGTGCGGTTGTTGATCACAACCGTGGGGTGATCTTACTGGGGACTATCCAGTAAGGGTTAGTCCCGGTTTTGTGTTGCAGGGGATTGGGAGTGATCTTCGGTACAGTGATCTAGGCCACGTACCGTGATATGTGGTACCCCAGTGCCTGGTCATTAGTTGGAAATCCATTCTCCCTACTTGCCTTTTACAAGTTTTGTTTGTATTACCCACTTTTTGGCTAGTAGCTGGAATTTAATAGATGTAAAAATTTCGGCTATTTTAATAAGTATTTGTAAATAGACCCTATTATAATATCATAGGATTTGAATAAAAAGTGTTTTAGCTATCGTAAGGTAAAAACCCGACATGTTTATTTGTGGCGTGATCTGACGAGATGCTTTTGTTTCCAAAGGATTTTGAAACTTTAATAATCAATTTGAGTGTGATTTCTCACGCTGGTATTCCAGACTGACTCGGGTGTTATTTAACTGTAATGCTCGGGTCAGACCGAGTATTATAGAATACAGGAATGGATGCTGTGGAGCTCAGGAGACGAGCTAGATGGCGACACGTACTTCCGTATTTGTGTTACATATTCCGCTATGTACTCAGATTATGAGGACAGATTATGATTACTGTCCAGTTGTGTGTTATGTATACTCTGATGATGTATGTATAAACAGATATAGTATGTGTTTTTGGTGTAAAAATATGTGATTATCTATTATATTTTATTCCGCTGTGATGGTTAGATTCTGATGTTGTTTTCTATCTTCATCTTCTACCTCTTCTTCTTTAACACAAATGGTTCATATTTCCGTTCATCTTGAGTTGATTGATGTAGAATTGTGTTGACTCATGGGGTACGGATTTACGGGTCACCACAGTTGGTATCAGAGCTAAGGTTGGTGATAACCTTGGCTCTGGTGGGGATTACTCATTGAAAATAGAGTCAGTAGTACTCTAGAATGGGTTTGGTATTAATAGTTGTGAGCGCGTATTTGTTAGTGAATATAAATTATTTTAATACTGTGTTGGCTTATTGGTTGGGTGGAATATGAATTATGATCGGGTAAGTTGGCCACTACCCGAGAAGAGTTTATAAACACCTGATACGATAAATTGACACAGTATTGTTTTAAAGGTGGGTGAATGAAATAATTGTACCCAAAATATATTTTGATATAAAAGAAAAGTTTTTGTAAATATTTTAGCTAATATTTGTTTCCTTGGATGTTAGGAATGATAATATTAAATTATTATCATTGTTGTGTGAAAATTTAACTAGAAATTGAAAATGTAACTAAAGTTTAAGGAAATAAATTCATTTATAAAATGAAATTTATAAATGTGAATTATTAACATGATTTATAAATTGAAATATGATCAAATGGGAATTTGTGCGAGCATAGATTATACAAATGAATTATAGTTAAAATCTGATTTAAATCAAAGTTGAAAATTTAAAATCCCGGAGATTTTGGAAGTTTTTTTCGAAGTGTTTTAAAGACCAATAATAGCATTATTGTTTTAGAAGTATTTCTAGAAGGAAATTGTTTCAAATAAAATTCTGGGAAGGGATATACCATTGAACTCATTTCAGTCGCTGGAAAATAACTTCGGTGATGACTGCAGCATCATCGATGTTCATTTTTGAGTTTTTAAGTGATGGATTGCTGCCAAATTGATTTATTCAGAAAAGCTAGTTTGTTTTTGAAAATTTCAAAGTAAATTTGTTGGGGATGAAAACCAGGATTGGTTTAAAAATTTGAAAAATGTGATTTTGAGATAATGGTGATTTCAAAATGATTTGAAACCAAAAGCCTGGTGTTTAAAAATTCCGATGAGATAGGTTATAAGCTTATAGATTGAGGTGATTTTTAAATCAGGAGGGAAATATGAGCATTGAATGTTGGAATTAAAATTTAAAGTGAAATTTTAAAAATGAAATTAACTTAGAATTGAGAAAGAAAATTGAATCGAATTGAATTAAATAAGTCTGAGTTAAAATAGAATTGGATTGGAATAAATAAATTAGAATAACTTATAAAAGAATTAAAAATCCATGGAATAAAAATGTGCTTGGGTTATAAATAAGCGTAAATCTCAAGTTAGAAATAAAAAATGAATATATTCAAGCCTAGAATGAATGGAAATGTGTAAAATAATAAGTTGTGACTTATAAAATTGAAAAGTGCAATAGAAAACCCAAAATAAATATTTTTTGATGTTTTGAAAAATGAAACAAAAATCCAAACTTGAATTATAAAATAAATTGAACTTAAGAGAATTGAATGAAGTGATTTTTTAGATTAAAAATCAAGTGTTGAATTATAAATAGGGGGAGAACTAATTAGATAATAAATTAGTTAATGAAATATATAGATGGAACCTAATGTAGTTAAATAGAAGCTGAATTGTGAGTTAATGATGAAGTTTTGAAATAAAACTCAAGTTATAAATCAAATTAGACTTGAATAGTTAGTGAAGTAAATATAATTGAAAATTTGTTGCCAAATAAAAAGAAATTGGATTAAAATAGGGATGGTTTTAGTTGTAAATAAAACCTAGATGAGTGGGAATAAAATTGAAAATGTCCTTGTAATCAATTGAATGAATTGAATCTGAAAATTTAAAATTATAATAACTAATCAAATAAATTTGTAGACTGAAATGAGATTTGATTGAAATAGAATCAAGTTAAATTCAAAAGGAAGATTTATTTGCAAAATGGAAATGAGCTTATGAATGAAATTTGAATAATCTGAAATAAATTTATTTAGGTCTAAAGTTAGTGGAAGCTTGGCTTCGAGTAAGGGTAAAAGTCCATTAAGTAAAAGCTTGGGTAAATTTAAATTGGGAAATGGTTATTAACATATAAGCTTGGAATGGTTCAAGCTTAATAAAATGGTCTCAAATGAAATGAAGGCAAATATGGGATGAAACGTAAATGAAATGGATCGTGAATAAAATTGAAATAGAATGTGTCGAGCTAAATAAAATGGTTGTGAATGAATTAGAATGGAAGAAATTAAATAATAAATTGAGTTGGAATTAATTTAAAATGGTTATAAGCTTAAGTAATTGTTATTTGCATGAATAACATCAAATTTGCACAGAAAATTAGTCATTTTATCGTAAACGAAAGTAAATGTATTAACAGAGGTGGATAGAATTGATTTTTTAATCAATTGGAATAATATGGGTTTGTTTAAAATTAAAAATGAATTGAATGTAAGCAAGTGGGTCGTAAATCATTCAAATTGAACGAAAATGGTATATGAATTAATTGAAAACAGTTGAATTAGTATTAAAACTATATAAATTGCTTACGAAAAGTGTTTAGTGTGCATTGCTTTTAGAATTCATGTGTTTAACTATTGCAAATAAGTGAAATGTTGTTAAACTTCATATATATATGACACTTACGTGTTTTAGTTGAGTAAATACAGGTTCAGCGAAGTCGTTGGGCTGGATTTGATTGCGCAAAATGCTAAATAAATAAGCCGCTTGCTTAAAAAAGATGCTAAATAAAGGTACACCTACGCAATAAAAATAGGAAATATGAACTGTTATTGTTTTTCCGATCGTGTGGGTCGATGTATATATATATATCTCGTCAAATTGCAAAAGCTCCTTCGTACAAAGGAGACTCTGCCAACATTTTCTGAAAATTTTAAGAGTTAGAAATTTTTTGAAAAAAAATTTGGGAAAATTTTTCTTTGCGACATGACGATTTCAAATTGGAAATTGAAATAAATTAATGAATGAAATTAATTTAAAATAATGATATGAATCAGTTATAAATGGAAGATAAAATTCAATATTCAGATTTGAAGATAAATTGAATTCATATTAAATGGGAAAACTAATTTGAATAAAAGTAGATATGAAAACCTCTGTAAGGAAATGTATAAAATGATTTTAAAAGATATGATTGGATATTATTGCTAAATAGGATATGCAGGTATTATAAAGGGAAAGGAAAATTGGTTTTGATTTGAGATGATAAATTTGAATTGCCCGACCAAAAAGGTACGTGTTAAAATTTCTATATGAAATTTTATTGGCTTTTTGATCTAGCCACTTGGCATTTTGTTTTCTTTTGGAATTTGGGACCCCGTAGAGGCCTTTTGTAGTTGTACCGAGCTAGCCATGCAAAGGAGACACTGGCAAAAATTTTCGAAAATTTAGAGAGTTAGAAATCTTTTGAGAAAGTTTTGATAATTCAAATTCGGATTTAAATTTAAATTTGAATGGTTGAATAAGTAAAGTTATTTGGAAACTATGGAAGGTTTTGGGGAAGTTGGTTGAAGTAATAGTGGGTCTTTAATAAAGATATGTTATGGCAAATTGATAAAACTGTTTGGTTTTGGAAAATAGTAATGGGTATTAACTAATAATTTCGGGGACGAAATTCTTTTAAGGGGGAGGAATGCGACGACCCGAATTTTTGGATGTTTGAGATTGGAATATTTAATTGATTTTAAATATTTAGAAGTTAACTTTTAACCTGAATTCAAATATCACTATTTAGTTGATAATTAAATTATTGAATTAAATAATTTGAAGTTGGGTAAAATCTTAAAACTTGAGTTTTAAGCCTGTTAAAAATAACTTGAAGGCTTGTAAAATTTATATTGATAATGCTGAAGATAGTAAAAGTGTTAAAATTGAATTAAAAGGTGATTTGTTCAGTTTTGAAAATATATCGTTTAAATCGATATTTAAATAGCCTTCCGAGGCACAGTCTCGGATTTCGACGAAACCAGTTCCATTGGATCCATAATATTATATTATTATCGGATTTCAATTTTCATAGTGTTTGGAGTTATCATTTGGTCATACAATCTGAAAATGCCTAGAATTATCTAATTGAATTTAATTTAAATAGTCAAACATTCTCATATAAGCCACACCCTTCCAGTTTAAGCAGAAAATGATAATAGTAAAGATGTATATGATTTTAAATGTCTTTCTGTATATATACATATATACACGTACACATTTTAGTCTTGCTGTTTAATTTTAAAGAAGTATTAAAGTGCTTTATATATTATAATGTCATATTAAAACGAATATGTACAGATTAATAAATTGCAATGAAGTGGTAAATTTAGTTTGAGCATTTTTAAATTGATATTACTCAAGTCTAAATGTGAGTTTGACCTGTTGATTTTTTTTAGTCCCTTAATCAGAAATTATTTTTATAGATAAGATTTTGGAAAATTAACATTATAGGGATTTTAAAATGTTTGAAGAACTTATAAAAAGGTTAGATTTTTGAAATCTATAATTTATTTTTAAATGGAGTATATGTAGTTTCAAAGGGAAAATTACTAGTTTAAAAATTAAATCATTATTTAAATTGATTAATGGTAAATAACTATTCGATTTTTTTAGAGTATTAACAAACCTTATAATATTCCTACATGGTCTGAAATCGTGAAGAAAATAGTCAAATGGAATGGATTGCAAACAAAATCAAAGGTGAGTTAATCTCACTCATTTGGATTATTTGAATTCAAATGGTTAAATTTAAATAATTGGTTGAATGGTTGAATTGATTTGATGTGCTATGTTATAGTATATAATATATCTTGAAATGATTGATTTTCCGCATTCTATAGCGGATGTTACCCTATAAGCCGCGTAATAGTAGATGATATTTTATAAATCCCATATACCGCGATATTCCACCTCGAAGTGGAATAGGTACTATTATATTGTGCTAACATCTGTGGATGCAGGGAAACAGGTTGGAGGGATCCAACTGGATTCCTTAAATTTTTTTTAATATTTTCTGTCATGAATATTCGATATTCTGTGATGGATATTATTATTATTAAATGCATTGGTTACTTGAATATATTTCGGTACATTGAGTTATCAAAATATATAGCAATGGGATTTTTGAAAAGAAAATAAAAGGATGAGAATTTGTAAGTGAAATAATTATAGAGAATTTAAATAAATTAAGAATAAACTGGATAAGAATAATTGTGGTTTTAAAATTCTAAATAATAAATTCCGTATATGAAAAGGGAATTTTGAATAAACAGGAAGATAATGAATTTTAAACTTCGTTGTTATTATTTAAAAGAATAAAGCATTTATTTTAAATTTAAGATTTAAATTATTGAAAAGAATAAAGAAGAAATTTGGAAAATCTGAAATTGGTATGTTTCGGTTAAAAGATTGAAAATCCAAATAAGAAACAAATAAAGTCTATAGTTAATGGATTTTGAAATGAATTGAGTAAGTAAAGAAATTTATTTCTAAATGGAGTAAATTGGAAATCAATTTGAAAATTTATTTAAGTGGTTGAAGTTGGAACTTTAAAAGAGAAGTGGGACTTTGGAATTTATAAACTGGGTTTATAAAAGTAAAGTAATATATCAGTGGATATTTGGAGAAATAAATCCACGTTGGAAAGTAATTAAAGAATCGGAAAATTTGTTTAAAAATAAATATAGATTTAGTTTTAAAGGATTTGAAGAGAAGTATATTTCCTTAGATAGCCAAGATCGTTTCAAAGCAAATTTTTAAATATAAGTTATAAGTTTTAATTCCATTTTAAAAAGCATGTTTTAAAAAAAATTATTTTATCTAAATGTTTAAACTCTGAAGTAAGTATTTTTCAAATCGATTATACTTGTAATTATTTGAAGGTGACTTGATATTTTGTTTTAAAAGAGAAAAGCTTGTTTTATATTTTATAAAGTGGCCTCATTTTAAATATTCCTATAGTATATATTTTTAATAAAGTATTAAAGTAATTTTTAATTTAAATGTTTTAAAGAATAATTTATAATAAAGAGTTTTAAATTATTTAAAAAAAATCTAAGTTTTATGATTGGTTGTCTTCAGTGGAAATAAATATTTGCAAATTTATCCTATGAGGAAAGTATGGTTTGAAACTGTTTCAAAGGGTTGAAAATAGAAATATATCTTGTGAAGATATTTTGAGGTTAATAAATAATTTGGTGAAATTATTTATGTTTGATGGATGTTTGTGAATGTTAACTGATAGTTAAATAACCAACTACTAATATTGGCCAATGTGTTGATCGTTTCGTAGAGACCGGGATTGGGATTAATTTCTCGAAAACCACTTCGATCCTGTTTGGAGTTTTTCGTGGAAATACGAGTTCAGAGTCGAAGATGGAGCAGTGAAGTCCAAGGGCTAGTCACTATTAAACCTGAGGATATTTTCAAAATGGATGTAGTAGGACTAGTGCTTTCGGTTCCGTTCGAACCCGGGACGGACTTGTAGGGATGAATGCTTCAAGAACATCGTCTGGTGGACGTTGGGCATTCTAAGTGAAACGTTCTAAAAAGGTAACGCTTAGCCTCAAGCCTCATCAACCGGGAATGATTGAAAATCAGGGGTTATGCAGCAAGGCTAGGTGGGTAACACCCATTTTAGGGTGAGGTCATCCCTGTCTAGATGTCCCCTTTATTACGGCTTAGTGGTGCGGTCGCTGATCACAACCGTGGGGTGATCTTACTCTTGATTATCGAGTAAGTGGTAGTCCCAGTCTTGTGTTGTAGGGGGATTGGGAGTAATCCTTGGTACAGTGATCTAGGCTACGTATTGTGAAAGGTGGTACCCTAGTGCCTAGTCATTAGTTGGAAATCCATTCTCCCTACACGCCTTTTACGAGTTTTGTTTGTATTACCCACTTTATGGCTAGTAGTTGGAATTTAATAGATGTAACAATTTTGGCTATTTTAATAAGTATTTGTAAATAGGCCCTATTATAATATCAGAGGATTTTAATAAAAGTGTTTTAGCTATCGTAAGGTAAAAACCCGACATGTTTATTTGTGGCGTGGTCTTACGAGATGCTTTTGTTTCCAAAGGATTTTGAAACTTTAATAATCAATTTGAGTGTGATTTCTCACGTTAGTATTACAGACTGACTCGGATGTTATTTAACTGTAATGCTTGGGTCAGACCTGGTATTATAGGATACAGGAAAGGATGTTGTGGAGCTCAGGAGACGAGCTGGATGGCGATACGTACTTCCTTATTTGTGTTACATATTCTGCCGTGTATTCAGTTTGTGAGGACAGATTATAATTACTGTCCAGTTGTGTGTTATCTATACTCTGATGATGTATGTATAAACAGATCTAGTATGTGTTTTTGGTGTAAAAATCTGTGATTATCTATTATATTTTATTCTGCTGCGATGGTTAGATTCTGATGTTGTTTTCTATCATCTTCTTCTACCTCGTCTTCTTTAACCCAAATGGTTCGTATTTCCTTTCATCTTGAGTTGATTGATGTAGAATTGTGTTGACTCAAGGGGTACGGATTTGCGGGTCACCACACATTACTAAATATATTTCAATAAAATTTTAACTCCTTAAATTTTCAAAAAATTTCGCTAGCGTCTCCTTTGCGTGGCTAGATTGGAACGATTACAAAACGCCACTGCGGGCCCCAAACCAAAAATAGAAAACAAAAGCAAAGTGGCTCGATCATAAAATCAAATCAAGTGACAAAATAAACATGTACCTTTTTGTCGGGCAATCCAAAAAATTTTTGATTTTAAATACATGCATCTTATTTACCAATGATATCCAATCATATAATTTAAAATTATTGTATATTTTGCGTTTTCAATTTCCAATATTTTCTTTACTCAAGCTCGTACGATATACATATATCATCCATACACAACATCCAATCTAATCGTTCTCTTGTAACGACCCAAAATGTTGGTTATTTGAAATTGGAATATTTAATTGATTTTACATAATTAAAAGTTAGTTTAAACTTGAATTTCAAATATCACTATTTATTGGATAGTTAATTATTGAATTTAATAATTGGAATTTGGGTAAAATATGAAATCTTTGTTTTTAAGCTTGTAAAAATAATAATTCAAAGGCTAATAAAATATGTATTAATAATACGGAAGATAATAAAAGCTTAAAAATCGAATTTAAAAAGTGTTTTGTTTAGTTTTAGAAATATAACGTTTAAATTGACATTTAAAAATAGCTTTCCGGGGCGCAGGTTCGGAATTCGACGAAACTCGTTCCTTAGGATCTGTAATAATGTATTATATTTGGATTTCAAATTTCATAGTATTTGGATTTGTCGTTTGGCCGTACGGAATATAAACGCGTTGAATTTTCATCAAAAATTTAAATATAATAATTGGGTCCAAAAAGCTATCTTCTCCGTACGATCAAATTAGGACTCAAAACCTTTTCCATTACATTTAAAATAAGGGTATAACATTATAAATGCCTAGCGGTACACCTCAATGGGAGGTAAAGATTTTAAGCCACGGATTCGAGGCGATTAATATATATATATATATATATATATATATATATATATATATATATATATTTGATAAATGACTACACGCCAGTACGTCCCTTTTATTTCAATATCACAATAGCCCCTTCTTCAAGCTAACTTCCTTTCAAAATGTCATGCCCCTCTCCATTTTTAAAACCACGGAGCCATCATCCCAATTTCAAAATTACAAAAAGAAAGTAACAAAAAATAAAAAATTGTTGCTTTGAAAATATCTTAATGGCTGAACTTTGAATTCTACCTCAGGTTATACTTCTCTCTCATCCTCAATCCAAAATTTGAAACTCATGGCTTCCTTTTAAAATCCCCCTTCACGAGTGAAATAAAAAAATAGAAACTACACATGAGTGAATCGCGACTCTTGAGATGGACGAAGGGATGTGAAATCGCTCGATTGTAGGCGGCTCGACGATGGTCTAGCTGGAGCTCGAGGGTGGAGCCGTACAGTCGCGTTTAGGGTTCGATCGATTTGAAAGACCGTATTGCGAGAGGAAGTGGTCGTTGGGACTGGCAGCATGTACGGTTGATGACGCAATCGGAAGTGGGTGGCGCGGTGCAGTTGGCATGAGGAGGCGACGATGAGCAAATAGTTGAGAAGAAGTTGTTCTTTTCTGATGCTGCAGCGACTGATGGCCCTAATAAAATGATTAAGTTAATTAATTTTTCTACTTACTATAATTAATGAAAAAGATTTGCAAAAATTATGAAAATCAAAAAAATAATTTATATATTACATATCGGTTACATATGAGGTCTCGCGTTGGATTTGTAGCTGAAATCAATGCAATAAAATCAAATTGATACGATCAGCAAATTCAAAAATAAAGGTGAGTTCATCTCACTCAAAATTGGATTACTGGTAAATTATAAATAGTTAAAATTAATTTTGGTCTTTTTATTGAATTGATAAATATTTATCCGTTGAATGTGATGTTATACATAGTAGAGTGTGTGTGTGTGTGTGTGTGTGTATTAGAGTGGTTGATATTCCCACATTATATAGCAGATGAGACCTTATACGCCCTGCATAATAGCGGATGACCCAATATACCGTGATATCCCCCTCGAAGTGGGATTGGTATTTTTTTATTTGAATTAACATATGTGGATGAAGGGAAACAGGATGGAGGGATCCAATTGGATTCCTCAAAAATGTTGAAATTTATTTCATATTCAGTGATATGATTTATTTGAATAATCTGTAACAGATTATATTGGAAATTTGATTTATCGGATGACATGGTATTGCGCGGTATATTTTGGTATTTTATAATGTCAAAAATATGATCATGGAATTTTTAAAGGAAAATAAAGTGAAGAATTCAAAGTGAAAATATTTGTAGTAAAGATGGATAAATTTAAAGGTAATGAATTTGAAAAAAAAATAGTTGATTTTTAAAATCTTGTTTAATAATTCCGGAATATGGAAAAATAGAGATCTTTGAGTAAATGTGAACTAAAGGGTTTTTAAGAATAGAACTTAAGTGATGTTTTTTAAGTAATAAAAGAATGTATTTTTAACTTTTAAGATTTTAATAGTTTGGAAAAATAAAAAGGGAAATTTTGAAAATAAAATATGAAATTGATGCTCCAAATTTGAATAAGTTTTTAATTTAGAAAAAAGAAGTGAATCTGAAATAAGGGGGGTTTTGGAATAAATTTGGGTAAATCAAAAAATAAACTGTAAAATGGAATTAATTTAGAAAATCAATTAAGTGTGTGAAAACAGTGATAAAAGGGGAAAATGACACAGTGGGATTTATAAATGAGGTTTATAAATAAAGTGTAGAAAATTGTTAGTGGATAATTTGAAATTATAAATTCACAGTAGGAATTTATAAGGAGATGGATGAATCGTTTAAAAATAAATGGTGGTTTTATTTTTAGAAATTGTGAGAAAGGAAATTTACGGGATTGGAACGTAAATTAAGCTGAAGATAAATCGAGAAAGATTTATAAATGATTAGACTGGCTATATTAGAGTAAAAAGGTATTTTCTTTTTGAGAAGTTAAGTTATTTTAAGAAGGAAAGATTTTAGAGTATTTATTAGAAAATTTAAAGGTGTTTAAAGAATGTTTTCAGAAAATCTATTATTTAGTTTGTTTACTTTTAAAGTGTTTATTAATTAACACTTAGTTGTAGTAGTTAATTATTATTAAAGGTTTAATTAGCGTTTTTGTTTTAAAGAATAACTATTAAAAATTTATTTTTATATAATAGCTTTTATTTTTAAAAAGCAGTTTTGTCCAAAGTTTTACTTGGAGAATTATTATAGAAATATCGTAAGTATTATGTTGAAAATTTCTAAATAAAGTTTTCAGGAAGTATTGGTATACTCGCATGGCGAAATCGGAGGCAGTGAGTGGCTGCAGTTAAGACTTGGATTTCTCTATGATAGAGACATAACCATTGAACTGTGATCCATGGTTTGATGCTGCAGCGGTACTTTCCATATTATTTAAAAGTGTTTTTAAATATTTTGAAAGAAAAAGATAATTTGTTAATATGCTAAATTCGATAAGATAAGTATATATTTTTGAATAAAGAGATTTAAATTATTAGAGATTTAAATTAAACAAGACTTGGTGTTTTTGTTGCAATTAAAGTATTTGGTTGAATTGATTATTTATTTGATAGTTAAATAACCAACTACCAAATCTGGACCCAAATATAACTTTGGGAATATCTAGAAGAGGTAGGGAATTATATGGTACAGTTACTGTTGGAGGTGCTATATTGTACGTGTAAACTCATTTCGTTCTTCTTGGATGTTTATAACGAAATCCATCCACTAATGGTTAGGAGGTGATCTTTGATCTTGTTTTCGTCTGTTTATTTCCTAAAGAACTGCGGTTGAGTACCGGGAATATCGAACGTTGCTTCGAAGAGACCGGGATCGGATTTGTGATCCAAAAACCACTTCGATCCAACGAGTATGTTTTCGTAATGAAGACAAGAGCTTGGAGTCGAAGATGGAGCAGTGAAGTGCAAGGGCTAATCGCTTCTAATCTTGAGAGTGATTCCAAAATGGATGTAGTAGGAATATTGCTTTTGGTTCCGTTCGAACAGGGAACGGATTTGTATAAATGAATGCTATCAGAATATTATCATTGAATTACAATGAGCATTCTAAGTGAATATTTCTAAAAAGGTAACGCTTAGCCTCGAGCCTCATCAACCGAGAATAATTGAAAATCAGGGGAGATGCAGCAAGGCTAAGTGTGTTGCACCCAAGTAGAATAAGATTGCCCCTACCTAGAGTCCCTTTTATTCGGCTGTGTGGCGGTTGCTAATCCCAACCACGGGGTAATCTTATTCGGGCTATCCGGATTAAGGGTTAGTCCGGTCTTGTCTAGCAGGGGATTCCAGAATGGTCATCGGCATGCAGTTCTAGACGTGTACTGTGACAGGTGGTACCTAGTGCCTAGTCACTTAGTTGGAATCCATTCTCCAATACGTGCCTTTATGGTTTTGATTGTAGAGCCTAGTATTGCTAAAATTTAATTAATGTAACAATTTTAGCCATTTGAATAAGTATTTGTACTTAGACACTATTATAATATCAGAGGATTTTGCTATGAAATGTTTTGGTTATCGTAAGGTAAAAACTTATCGTATTTGTTTATGGTGTAGTCTTACGATACCTATGATTTTTAAAGGATTTTTGAAATTGTAATAATTCAAATTGAGTATGTTTTTCTCACGCTGATTTTCCAGACCGACTCAGGTGTTATTTTATTATAACGATCGGGTCAGACCGAGTATTACAGATTCTGTATGGGATGATATGGAGCTTAGGAGACGAGATGGACGACGAGACGTATCACACGTACTTGGTGTATATTCTGTTGTGCATTATGAGCTGTATACTCAGCTTTTGTGAGGACAAGTTATTATAACTGTCTATTATTGTGCTATTGATGTATCATACTCTAATGATGTAATGTATAGAAATAGAAATAGTTCTTTTGTATAAAGATCAGTTGTTATCTATCATATATTGTTCCGCTGCGATTGTGAGATTCTATGTTGTTATTTTTGTTTCCTTCTTCTACCTCATTCTTCTTTACCATAATGATCTGTAATTTCCAACATTCAATTGCTTGACATGTATTATAATGAACGTATTGATGTCGATTTTCGGAGGTCGAAAATCTAGACCGTGGCATCTCTCGATCACACAATTTAACTTTCGAACTAATATCGTTCACAAGACTCTCTAGTGCAGACTCAGATTTGGTTCCTTCATCATAAACCATTATTCTCCTTGCATAGCCATATACTATGATAGAGAATTCCAGAATCAGATCAAAAATCCATATCTAAGGTTCGCCGTGGAGAATCGAGTGAAAAATCCTAACTTGGATCGATATAAATTATCTCAAAATTGTGTGTCCGAATCTGGATCAAACCATTATGCGAATAATATACAACTTACGTATTTATTTCTATTGATCTCTTAGGTACACCAAATTCCTTTTATTCACATTTATGTCATTTACAATCAATTATCCACAATCATTATTCACATTGCTTAATTCATATTCATTTTTTAACTTTGTATATTTTTCAATACCAATTATTTCTTAAGAATTTTTCTCATCAAATTTTCTTAACTCAATTATAAACATTTTATACAAAAGTTCTTATGTTTATTACCACTTTACCACTTAATTTTATATCCATTTCCATTCAAATTCAAATTCAATACCATTTAACTCAATTCATTTGTTGACCATATTCCAAATCAAATTCAGCTCACTAATTAATACAATTAGTTCATATTTTAATTCATTTCCAAAATTTATTTTATTTAACCTAACTTCGGCTAATTTTCTTTCCATAATTCATTTATACTTAACTTGAGTTAAGTACAATTCCATAGTTCCAATTCTAGATTTTATTTTTCTTGCATCGATATTCAACAATTTTAATCATTGATCTTACTTGCTACTTTTCAAATTTCATAAGTCTCAAACTTGTTTTCTCATTTTTTTTCGATAAAACATTTAAAAGAAAACCCTAAAGTTTAAACACCTCATTTTAAACTATTTCAAATCAAATTTGAAATCATATACACGCACACACCAAATTCCACTAGTTGATCAAATCATCCTTTTGAATTTCAAAATCAAAACCAGTTTCCTAAATTAAAACTGCAATTGGTAGAAATTTCTCCATGGAAACTTTAAAATGAAAGTCAATAATGTTGGAGTCATCACCGAAATTATTTTCCAATGAACGAAGTGAGTTTAGTGCTTTTATTTGCTTTAAAACCATATTTAATATTCAAAAAAAATACTTCCAAAATAATAGTATCATTATTATTTTTCCAAAACACTTTGAAATACATTTCAAAATTTTCAAAACTTAGATTCAAAGTTCCTTGATTTAAATCAATTTTAATTTGTAAGTCACATTTATAAATTTTACTTGCAAAATCTTACTTCCTTAAACATTTCACAAATGTTTTATCATTGTTTACTTTATAACAAACAACTTTTATTAAGGCAGAACAACCAATTAGTCATAATAATCAATATTATCTTTCCTAACAGCCAAACATCTTATATGTACTATAATAATTTCTAAAAAATTATGTAACGACCCATAAAATTTTAGCAATTTTTAATTGGTTTATAACGTGTTGAATTGGATTTTTGAGAAATTATTAATAATAAAATTTTGAAAAAAGAAAAAGAAAATATGTTATGTATATTAATGATTTGTAGTGCGAGCTGTGTACATATATTTTAAAGTTTGGTTGGTTATACCTATAAGATCTAGTACAAAAACTTTTTAAACTATTATTTATATTATAATATAAGTTAAGTTTGATGTAAATTGGATAGCATAGTTCATTTCTATTGGATATAAATATCAATAATGTGGGTAATAAATTTATGGTCTCCTTTTGCTTTTCAGCAAAGTGTGTAAATTTTAAGTATATTGAGTACGTTCCATATTTATTTATTTTGGAAAACCACTGTATATGTATGATGGTCTATTTGAAGTGTATATATACTAAAGCATATTTATACCGAGTTTTATTTTATTTATATGTGTTGTAATATCTATATATATATATATATATGTTAGTCTTGATATTAGTATATAGTTTTACTGAAGTTTTGATTTCTAGTCATGTTATATATATATATATATTTGATTTTGGGTTTTTGTGTCACCATTGCCAGTTTATTTTAGTGCATATTTAGTATATCTATACATATGTCGTCAGCTATAAATACGATAGTTAAGGGTTTCATATATCATATGAACCGAAGACGAAGAGAAGTATATACTATATTTAACTACATATATGAAGTATATGTTTTAAGGGTTGATTTAAGGTCTCCATTAAAATTGGTAGTCTGCATGTTTGTTATGTACAAAGGTAAGCATATATGAATTCATGCATACGTAGCCTTTACATTTTGAAAGAATATACATAATATTAAATGAATATTGATTTTTTTTAAATATTATACATAAGGTTACCTTCATCTTCATTTGTCTCATATTCATTTATTTGTGTACGTTTTCGTTTCAATTATTGTACACATCATGATTCCTTTTATAAATTCATCGCCCATAAATTGTTTATTTCTTTCCCCTTCATCTTCTTTTGTCTCATATTCATTTATTTTTGTACGTTTTCATTTCAATTATTGTACACATCATGGTTCCTTTTATAAATTCATCGCCTATAAATAGTCTATTTCTTTCCCCCTTCATCTTCATTTGTCGCATATTCATTTATTTGTGTACGTTTTCGTTTTAATTATTGTACACATCATGGTTACTTTTATAAATTCATCGCCCATAAATAGTTTATTTCTTTCCCCCTTCATCTTCATTTGTCCCATATTCATTTATTTGTGTACGTTTTTTTTACATTGATTGGGCAAAGGCTCATATTTCAATTGCGTTTATAAATCAATTTCCATTTTTGCAACTTCACTTTGCTTTCACTTTCCACCTCATGCTTGCATCCTTCTTTTACTCACCTGCACACATTTTACCCCCTCTACATAAATTGCTCCCTTCTCTTTTGAAACCCAGCAAAAAAAAAAAAAAGAAACGAACACACTCCTCCGCCTCTGGCTTGCACCCTTAGCCTCTCGGCCTCAACTTCCGTACCTCCACCTGATCATCTCCGCCCTCCATATCCTCCTCTTCCATGCTGATGTTGTTCGGCGAGCCACTACCTTGCTGCGGTGAGTTTTGTTGTCCTCTTCCTTAATTCTTCTCTGGTTCTATATCTTGTCTGCATATATATATATATATATATATATATATATATATATATATATATATATATATTAAACTTAGGTATGTATAAACTATAAAGCGACTTTGTAAAAGTGATAATATCATATGTTGTGTCCTATTTTTATCTAATATTATACAGTATAAAGTTGAGTAAGGCTTAGTCTATGCATATAAGGCTATAAAGAAGAAATATATATATATATATATATATATATATATGCCGTGTTTGCTATATGCGTTTTGTATAAGATGTGTGTGTTTTTTTTTTTACTGTATATAATTGTTTTGCAGTACTATGTATATTTTGTATAGTTTCAGTGCTCGCATGTTTAAAGCATTGTAAAGTATAGAAGGTGTTGAGTATATTGTGTACTGACTTTAACTAACATATATTACTGTTAGTATTTTATATTGGTTTATTTTATATATAATCTGTTTTAGTAGCATATAGATTTTATAAAGTTTACATGGGTTTATATTAGTTTACATATACCTGAGTTAGATTTGGTATTGATACATAATATATGGACTTTATGTTATATGTTTTAATATTGATTTTAATATTTTATATATAAAGGTTACTTGTATAAAGATTTAAATTTTAGATGGTGTTTGGATATTGGTTTGTATATGGGTTTAAACATATACATTATTTAAACTATATTACATATAGATATGTTTTGTTCAAACCAATGATTTTTGAAAATATATATTTAATTTAATATATGTTTAAATTTAGAATACAGTTTTATTTATATATAGTTATATATACAACTATATATAGCTCACTTATCCTATTTATCTTCCCCGACCCAACTCTGATTTGATTTCGTCAATTCCTCTTTATCAGCTTTGATCATTAAAATTCCTGCCAATATTGCTTTGCTTCGAAATCTGTGCTTGGATTCGTATCTCTTCTCATTCCGCCCTCTCCTTTAGGCTCGAAAGGTGAGCAATCACTTACGATTAATGTTCTTATATTTATTAAATTTGATTTCAATTGAAACGACAATTGAAAAATACTTCTGATAGTTATTTACATTGCTATATATGCTATTATCTATAATTGTTCACTTGTGGGATATGACACCATATCCTGTTGTTTATTATTATTGATGATATATGCATGTTATTATTATTATCATATCTGTTATCTCTCTGCATGTTCCCTGTAGTTTAGAATTCACCATGGGTTGAAATGATACGTACCCGAACAGACAGACTTTAGAATAGGAGAATTTCATTATGAGTTGAAATGATAGACCCAAGCGATTTTCATTTAATTGAATTTGGGATTACGGATTGAAATGATATCCACCCGTGTATATATTTAGTGTACGGATTGAAATGATAAATGTCCGTAGCACTTGACTATATGATAGGAAATATATACAGACACCGTTGGTCCATATATGAATATTTTGAAAATAATTTCTATGATTTTGGAAAGAAATATATGGTTTAATAAATTTTGATTCTTAAGATTTTATATAAATGGAAATTTTATACATAGATTTAGTAGTAATATTTGATATAAATTAGATGGATTTAATACATATATATATATGGTTAAGTATTTTTGTAAATCTATATTTTAATAGATTATCTTGTAATAAATCGAATAAGTAAGATTGGGAGATAAATTGGGTTTATTAAATGGTATTTAAAGAAGGATTTATTTAATTAAATCGATTTGAAATTATTGAATGGGAAATTTAAAAGGCATGATTTTATAACTGGATTTTTGATTTAAGCGATTTAATGAATATTTCGCGTTTAAATAAATTAAAGAAAATATTAAGTAAAATGTAAATTAAGGTTACTTAAATGATATTGAATCTAATGAGGGAGTATTTTGTGACGCCCCACCACTATACCCACGCTAGCCAAGGACACTACGGTGTAATGCTGTCAACTAGCATGGAGAATAAGGCTGTTAAGGAGCGACCATCCGTGTAATTGCTTTCCGCGAGCACCGATATGTCAAATAGTATAACATGCATTTTATTTCAAGAGGAAATCCGACATACCGATACGAACACAAAGCTACTACACAGTGGCTGTAATAATCTTCGGAAAAAAATAGAAATAAGCATAACACAAATCAGTCACAGATAATTCATATCACAAAGGCGGAAGAAGATATGAATATATAACTAACACATGAAAGTGTATATCAGAGTACTGGTCAAAAAGATCCACAATAATACAAAAGAATAGCAACACTTGCTATATAAAAGAATACAACTATGAGTCCATATCTCAAGTGTATACAACAAAATAAACTACTAATCTAAGTAGTTAGCCAAAAGTCAGAGTAATGAATCCCTGGGGAGAAGTCAAGCTGAAGCACCTGTAACATCTCGGTCTGACCAGAGTATTATTTAATAAGAAAATAATAAACGGATCAGTCTAGCTATAAATATCAGATGAGAAGATATAGAATAAGAGGTATGACTAAACACATAATAATCACAATGCCAAGCTGTGATATATAAGTAATTGAAAATCAATAAGAGATTAATCAATATCACAAAAATCTACTCAAGGATCAAAGAAATGTCATACTCTTTATTTCGTTCACCAAACCATAAATATTGACGATTATATCAATATCAATCACAAAAGTCAATGACACACAAATTCACCAATGCACAAATATTGATAAAACTTATCAATGAAAATCACGAAAATTGGTGAAACACAAATTCTAGAAATCATCTCAAGAAATCCAGAAATCACAAAAAGGGGGAAGGCCTGTCACAAACGGGAGCATAAAGCTCACCAACACGTGTATCACAAACGGAACGCTAATTCCATGGTTGCTAACCATCACAAATTGAGCTGAAGCTCCACAAACGGCCCGAAGACCATGGGTTGCTACCCCACCAATTTGAGTCGAAACTCCACAAAACGGGGTTTAGTCTCCCTCGCAGACAAAGAGACATCGCACATTGCTAGTCTAAATCACAAAGATGATCGTCATGATCAACGAGAAGTGTCAATTACACTAAGCTAGTAAATATATAAATTTAGCTTCATGTCCCATAACCACTAGCTTAACTTAAATATTTACGAAAAAATTTTAGATCTCCACTAGAAAATTGTCACGAGAGTTTCAATCGAACAAGTCCAAGAATTAACCGACGAAGTAAACGCAAGCGTTTCATACCACTCGTTTTACTAGGTCGTTTAATTAGATTTCTCATACGAGTGAGGTAAAGGCTTGTATATACTAATAGATTGGAAAACAGTTTAAAAAACGAGCTTTGTAATAAAATAAACGTTGAAATCATTTTGATGAAAGAATTTTGATATTTACTACTAGTATAGAAAACCTTTATATTTTTAAAGTGACAAATCACAAATAAGATTGTAGGAACAATCAATCACTAAAATTCACATACGAAGATGTGAATAAAATCCAATGAAACCGATAAAGAATCCATCGAAATGGATATTCCCAAAAATCCATAAAAAGAAGTCATCAAGCTCGATAATAAGTGATAACAACTAACCGGATCAACAAAAATCGATAAACCTTGAAAATTTACTCAAAAATAACCAAAATAAGCAAATTAAACAGTTCCAGACGTCTGGTAGGTGTTCCTAGACGTCTGGCCCTAGGTTCTGGAAGTATATGTTTTTTCTCCCTTCTATTTTTAATTCCTGGGCCATTTCAGACGTTTGAAATTTTCAAACAGACGTCTGAATTTGATTTCAGACGTCTGGATTTTGTTTCAGACGTCTGGATTTAGTCTCTGCCTTTTCCAGACCCCTTTCCAAACGTTTGGATTATTCAACCAGACGTTTGGATTTGGTTTCAGACGTCTGAAATCTTCTGCTAGGCAAAAAACAGCCTAGACCAAAAATGGCAAATCCAAACCGAAATGCGATCGAACGAGCGATGGATGCTAAGGATTTATGCCAATCGACAACCCAGCACTATAGGATCTTCGATGCATCACCCAAAAACATGTTCAAACATCAAAGATTGGATTTTTTAAGATTTGACTACAAAACACCAGAAATTGGAATATTCACCAATTCAATCCAAATCAAAAGCAAATGAACATAAATAAGTGTTAGGAATTCATACCCAACAATCGAAGATAATTATAGACTAAGATGCGAGATAAAAATCTCACCTTTGAACCCAAACAATTGAAGAAGAAACTCGAAAGCAAAGGAGAATCAACCACTCTTCAAATCCAACTCAAGAACCTTGATTCTAAGCTTTAAAAGAAGAACACTCCCAAAGTTAGGTTTAGGAATTTCTGAATTTGATAAGAGAATGAGTTGGAGAAGAAGAAGAGAAGTTTACCAATGGGTTCTTCTATTAGTTTGGAGCTAGAGCTTGATTTGCAAAAGAAAACTAGGGTTTTGGAGTTTTAATTTCCCATCTCTCCCACCATTGATGCTTTGGACTGAAAAGAGGAGAAAGTGAGAGTGAACGTGGAGGAGTGGTTCAGATTTGAGTATAAGTTAAACATAGGGTTGAACCCAAACCCAAAGTGAAAATGGTCAAATTTTTGACTAGCTCCAAATATATCAAAGTTTATACTCAAAAAGGTTGCAAACGTCATTTTGAACTCAATGGAAGTGGTCCCGAGTCCTAATTCGACCGTATGCAAAAAGTAGCTTTTCGGACTAAATTCCGAGTATCGATAAAATATTTAAATAAAATATTTAAATATAAAATCGACAAACATGCGGGTTGTTGTAGACTCCCCTCCTTAAAGAAATTGCGTCCTCGCAATACATAAGATGGAAATAAAAAGTAACAACCATAAAATCATATTAACACAAAAGTAATTTGAAATAAGAAGTTCACCTCAAAGAGCATGAGAAAGCAAGTCCGGATGTGTTCGCTCAATGAACTCTCTAGATTCCCAAGAACAATCCTTAGGATTTGAAGACCATTGAACTTTAACAAGCGGAACATCTTTATTTCGAAGTCGTTTGACTTCCGAAGCAATGATACGAATAGGATGTTCCTCATAAGTTAAATTAGGCGAAACTTCAATCTCTTCCACAACACCGGGCTCAAGAATAGAATCGGAATCTCGAAGACACTTCCGAAGTTGAGAAACGTGAAACACGTCATGGATAGCAGAAAATTGAGCCGTTAATAAAAGGTGATAAGCCATGGAACCAATATGTTCAGTGATAGGAAATGGCCCAATATATCGAGGCGCCAATTTTCCCGATCGGCTGAAACGTACGACACCTTTCATTGGTGAAACACGGATAAATACGGGATCACCAACAGAAAATTCTAATTTTCTTCTTCGATTATCGGCATAGGATTTTTGTCTACTCTTGGCTTCTTTCATCCTATGACGAATAAGATCAATCTTTTCTGTGGAATCACGAATAAAATCTGGACCTAAAACCAGCTTCTCACCGGCCTCAAGCCAACAAGAAGGAGATCGGCATGGCCTTCCATAGAGTGCCCCAAAAGGTGCCATACCAATACTAGACTGGAAGCTATTATTATAGGAAAATTCAACAAGGGAAATATGATCTTCCCAACCTCCACTGAAATCAAGCACACAAGAATGAAGAAGATCTTCAAGAGTTTGATCCACACGCTCGGTTTGTCCATCGGACTAGGGATGATAAGCGGTGCTAAAATTAAGCTTCGTTCCCAAAGCTTTTTGAAGACTCTTCCAAAATCCACTAGTAAACAATGGATCATGGTCACTAACAATAGAAGTAGGAACTCCATGTAATTTAACAATCTCTTTAATAAAGAGTTTGGCCAAAAGAGGAACGGTTCGATTAGATCGAACATGAATAAAATGGACGGATTTAGTAAGTCTATCAACGATCACCCATAAGCTATCATGACCCGAATGAGAACGGGGAAGGCCGTCTATAAAATCCATGGAAATTTGGTCTTCCAAATTGGAATTTCCAAAGGTTGCAATAACCCGTCGGGCCTTTGATGTTCGGTCTTAACGAGTTGGCAAGTCATGCACCGCTTAACGGAGTTAGCGATGTCAAGTTTCATTCCCTTCCAATAATAAAGTCGCTTCATACCCGTGTACATTTTACTGCTACCGGGATGAATGACAAATTTAGAACGATGGGAATCTTCTAAAATATCTTTACGAAGATCACCAATATTTGGTACGATAAGTCTACCAAATTTCCGAATGCCGCCACGAGAATCGATATTAAAGTCTTTTGAACCTTCAATATCAATTTTATCCTTAATATTTTGTCCAAGAAGAGCCAATTCCGGATCTAGCCCTTGAGCCTCAAGAATGCGGTCTAAAAGAGAAGGATGAGCCTCAAGGCTACACAAAACAAGTGATGAGCATAAATCGGATACGTGCTCTCGAATCTCACAAGTGGATAAAATCTCGAGATCGTTCCATTCGGATATCATCATAGAAACAACTTCTTGTTGTTTACGGCTAAGAGCATCGACGACACGATTACCCTTACCGGGAGTATAAAGGATATCAAGATCATAAGGTGCAAGAAATTCGAGCCAGCGCTGTTGACGCAAATTAAGTTCCTTTTGAGAGAATAAATACTTCAAAGACTTATGATTGGTATGAAGAACAAATTTCTCTCCCAAAAGATAATGACGCCAAATCCGAAGAGCGAAAACAATAGCCGCGAGCTCTAAATCACGAGTGGCATATCTAGACTCGGCTAGCTTTAATTGCCTAGAAGCATAAGCAATAACACGTTCTTTTTGCATAAGAACGGCACCTAAACCAACGCGACTGGTTCTTTTAATTTCTGAAAAGAAGTTTTACATTTGTCCGACCAAATGTATTTAACACCTTTCTTCGTTAAGCTAGTGAGAGGCACGACAATCTTAGAAAAGTCTTTGATAAAACGGCGGTAATAACCCGCCAATCCAAGAAAACTACGAATCTCCGTCACACTCTCCGGTCTCTTCCAATCTTGAATCGCTTCAATCTTTGAAGGATCCATAGAAATTCCGGATTCGGAAATAATATGACCGAGAAACTTCACACGAGATTGCCAAAAGTGGCATTTAGAAAACTTTGCTTTTAAATGATTACTCCTAAGAGTTTCCAACACAATTTGAAGATGCTTCTCATGTTCCTCCTCGGTTTTAGAATACACAAGAATATCATCAATAAAGATGAGAACAAATCGATCGAGGAAGTCTTTGAAAACTAGATTCATTAGGTCAACGAAATAAGCTGGGGCATTCGTCAACCCAAATGGCATAACGAGCCATTCATTAGATCCATACCGAGTATGGAACGATGTCAAAGGAATGCTATCCTCTGCGAAACGACGCTGATGAAAACCAGTAGCTAAGTCTAATTGTGAAAAGACTCTAGCACCACTAAGCTGATCGAATAGATCATCAATCCGAGGTAAAGGGTATTTATTCTTGATAGTGAGATCATTAAGCTTGCGGTAGTCAACGCAAAGCCTAAGTGTACCATCGGATTTCTTCATGAAAATAGCCGAAGCTCCCCAAGGCGAGGAACTAAAGCGAATAAATTGCTTCGTCTCCAATTTGGATAATTGTTTACGCATCTCCTCATTCTCCTTATTAGACAGGCGATAAAGAGGACGAGTAATTGGTTGAGCTCCAGGGATAAGATTAATTCTGAACTCAATTGCTCGCTTAGGTGGTAATCCTAAAACGGGCTCAAATATGTCGGAAAATTAACGAACAATGTGAATAAGAGAAATTATATCTTCCTCATCATCATCGTCGTCATCACGAGGATTTAAAGAATATAAAGATGCAACCAAGCTGGAATCCGAATCTTTAAGATTAATAGAAATCTGCTTAACAAATTGAGGATGTCGAAGATGAATAGTCCGCTCAGGACATAGGATATGAGCTTCATAACGGTTAAGCCAATCCATTCCCAAAATCATTTCAAAGCCTAAATAACGCATGACATGCAAATTGCTAGGAAAGAAAAATCACACAAAATAATCTCGACATCTTTACACAATAAACTGATTGTAGCGGATCCACCGATCGGATTCGCAATTCTCAAAGAAGTCATTAAAGCAACAACACTTAAAGAAAAAGTAGCAACAAGTTCTTTTGATATAAAAGAATGGGATGCACCCGTATCAAAAAGAACTCGAATAGGATGATCACGAAATAAAATAATGCCATCAAGGATAGAATGAGAAATACCTTGATCACGAGATGTGTTGCCAGGGGCTTGAGCAACATTTAACTTTCCCTCCTTCCTGCCCTGAAGCTTGGGGCATGAAGATATAACATGACCGGGACCTTTGCAGTAGCGACAAGAGAGAGACCTTGGACACTTGTTCGCGTAATGGTCCTTCGAACCATAATTATAGCATTCCCCATGACCAAAGGAAGAAGTCTTTGCCACTGGGGTTGCTTGCTTCCCTTTCTTATTGGGATAAGGGCCTTTGAATTTACTGGGACTTTTCTTGTTGTTGTTGAAGCTTGGTTTGGGACCCACCACTTCAACATCATTCTCCCTATCCACCTCTTCAAGACGAAGAGCGATATCAATGAGTTGGTCGAAAGAAACTTCTAATTTTAGAAGTAATGGCTTCTTGAGACTTTTGTTTAAGCCATAGACAAATCTTTGGTTCTTCTTCAATGGGGTGTTGATGTATTCAACCCCATATTTGGAGAGAGATTCAAAAGACGCAACATAATCTGCCACGGAAGATTCACCTTGAACAAGGTCAATAAAACGGCGAGCCAAAGTCACCTTCTCAGCTTCTGGCACGAATTTTAATTCGAAGTGTTCCCTGAATTGCTCCCAGGTGAGATCCGCTTCATTAATCTCAGAAATAAGAAGTTTGTACCAGTCTAATGCTCTTTCTTGGAGCATACTAGAAGCCACCTGGACTCGGTGAAGATCAATGAGGTTCATGCGAGAAAAGATTCGATCGCATGTCCTTAACCAAGCCTGGACTTCAATAATAGTTTCAGAACCTTTAAATGGCTTCCCACCTAGGTTGGTGTAATCATTGCACAAACGTGCAAACCCAGATTTAGGGTGAGTAGGTTCCGGATTAGAACCAGCTGCTTGAGCATTCGTGACGAGGTCAAGAAGTTGTTGGGTAGTCATAAAAACTCCATCTTGGGGTGGAGCACTAGATGGTCCAGATCTAGGACGACCAGGTCTAACCATTTCTCTTTCCTAAGAAAGAAAGAAGAAGATTATTCACTAATGAGTATCAAGCAATATTGATAGATAAAACAAGGAATCATAAAAAATAGGATGAATCGGTACGAAGACTCGAATTAAATCCTAAGGCACGACTCCTAAGAAGGACTTAGGACTATGATCCTTGCTAGATTACTCTACATTGTTCCGAAGTTTGGCTCTGACACGAAGCTGTGACGCCCCACCTTTATATCCACGCTAACCAAGGACACTACGGTGTAATGCCGTCAACTAGCACGTAGAATAAGGCTGTTAAGGAGCGACCATCCGTGTAATTGCTTTCCACGAGCACTGATATGTAGGATAGTATAACATGCATTTTATTTCAAGAGGAAATCCGACATACCGATACGAACACAAAGCTACTACACAGTGGCTGTAATAATCTTCGGAAACAAATAAAGAAATAAGCATAACACAAATCAGTCACAGATAATTCATATCACAAAGGCGGAAGAAGATATAAATATATAACTAACACATGAAAGTGTATATCAGAGTAGTGGTAAAAAAGATCCACAATAATACAAAAGAATAGCAACACGTGCTATACAAAAGAATACAACTATGAGTCCATATCTCAAGTGTATACAACAAAATAAACTACTAATCTAAGTAGTTAGCCAAAAGTCAGAGTAATGAATCCCTGGGGAGAAGTCAAGCTGAAGCACCTGTAACATCTCGGTCTGATCCGAGTATTATTTAATAAGAAAATAATAAACGGATCAGTCTAGCTATAAATATCAGATGATACGATATAGAATAAGAGGTATGACTAAACACATAATAATCACAATGCCAAGCTGTGATATATAAGTAATTGAAAATCAATAAGAGATTAATCAATTTCACAAAAATCTACTCAAGGATCAAAGAAATGTCAAACTCTTTATTTCGTTCACCAAACCATAAATATTGACGATTATATCAATATCAATCAAAAAGTCAATGACACACAAATTCACCAATGCATAAATATTGATAAAACTTATCAATGAAAATCACGAAAATTGGTGAAACACAAATTCTAGAAATCATCTCAAGAAATCCAGAAATCACAAAAAGGGGGAAGGCCTATCACAAACGGGAGCATAAAGCTCACCAACACGTGTATCACAAACGAAACGCTAATTCCATGGTTGCTAACCATCACAAATTGAGCCAAGCTCCAAAAACAGCCCGAAGACCATTGGTTGCTACCCCACCAATTTGAGTCGAAACTCCACAAAACGGGGTTTAGTCTCCCTCGCAGACAAAAAGACATTGCACATTGCTAGTCTAAATCACAATGATGATCGTCATCATCAACGAGAAGTGTCAATTACACTAAGCTAGTAAATATATAAATTTAGCTTCATGTCCCATAACCACTAGCTTAACTTAAATATTTACGAACAAATTGTAGATCTCCACTAGAAAATTGTCACAAGAGTTTCAATCGAACATGTCCAAGAATTAACCGACGAAGTAAATGCAAGCGTTTCATACCACTCGTTTTACTAGGTCGTTTAATTAGATTTCTCATATGAGTGAGGTAAAGGCTTGTATATACTAATAGATTGGAAAACGGTTTAAGAAACGAGCTTTGTAATAAAATAAACGTTGAAAACGTTTTGATAAAAGAATTTTGACATTTACTACTAGTATAGAAATCTTTATATTTTTAAAGTGACAAATCACAAAGAAGATTGTAGGAACAATCAATCACTAAAATTCACATACGAAGATGTGAATAAAACCCAAAGAAACCGATAAAGAATCCATCGAAATGGATATTCCCAAAAATCCATAAAAAGAACTCATCAAGGTCGATAATAAGTGATAACAACTAACCGGATCACAAAAATCGATAAACCTTGGAAATTTACTCAAAAATAGCCAAAATAGGCAAATTAAACAGTTCCAGACGTCTGGTAGGTGTTCCCAGCCGCCTGGCCCTAGGTTCTGGAAGTATATGTATTTTCTCCCTTCTATTTTTAATTCTTGGGCCATTTCAGACGTTTGAAATTTTCAAACAGACGTCTGAATTTGATTTCAGACGTCTGGATTTTGTTTTAGACGTCTGAATTTAGTCTCTGCCTTTTTCATACCCCTTTCCAGACGTCTAGATTATTCAACCAGACGTCTGGATTTGGTTTCAGACGTCTGAAATCTTCTCCTAGGCAAAAAAAAAGCCTAGACCAAAAATGGAAAATCCAAACCGAAATGCGATCGAACGAGCGATGGATGCTAAGGATTTATGCCAATCGACAACCCAGCACTATAGGCTCTTCGATGCATCACCCAAAAACATGTTCAAACATCAAAGATTGGATTTTTAAAGATTTGACTACAAAACACCAAAAATTGGAATATTAACCAATTCAATCCAAATCAAAAGCAAATGAACATAAATAAGTGTTAGGAATTCATACCCAACAATCGAAGATAATTATAGACTAAGATGTGAGATAAAAATCTCACCTTTGAACCCAAACGATTGAATAAGAAGCTCGAAAGCAAAGGAGAATCAACCACTCTTCAAATCCAACTCAAGAACCTTGATTCTAAGCTTTAAAAGAAGAACATTCCCAAAGTTAGGTTTAGGAATTTCTGAATTTGATAAGAGAATGAGTTGGAGAAGAAGAAGAGAAGCTTACCAATGGGTTCTTCTATTAGTTTGGAGCTAGCGCTTGATTTGCAAAAGAAAACTAGGGTTTTGGGGTTTTAATTTTCCATCTCTCCCACCATTGATGCTTTAGAACTGAAAAGAGGAGAAAGTGAGAGTGAATGGGGAGGAGTGGATCAGATTTGAGTATAAGTTAAACATAGGGCTGAACCCGAACCCAAACCCAAAGTGAAAATGGTCAAATTTTTGACTAGCTCCAAATATATCAAAGTTTATACTCAAAAAGGTTGCAAACGTCATTTTGAACTCAATGGAAGTGGTCCCGAGTCCTAATTCGACCGTATGCAAAAAGTAGCGTTTCGGACTAAATTCCGAGTATCGATAAAATATTTAAATAAAATATTTAAATATAAAATCGACAAATATGCAGGTTGTTACATATTTCAAGACTAAATAATAATGAGGTTAAATCGAGATCTATATGAAACTGTTATATTGAACATTTAAATATTAACGCCTTAAACTACATTGGAATTTAAATGGTATATTTTGAGTTTCGGATCTGTATTTGATATCAATATAGTTAAATTTTTTATTTAGAAACTAAGTTAAAATTTAGGTTGAAATAAATTTGAAATTATTATTTAGAATACTAGATTGAATAAAAATTTAGTTGAAACGTTGAATACTTAAAGTTTTGAAATATATTGAAATATAAAGGGGTATTTTGTGATTTCAAATCCGAATTTAAGATCGATAAAATTTAAGTGGTTACTTTAGGAACTGAGTTGAATTTAAATTGATAAATTGAGATTGAATAAAATTTGAATGGGAAGGTCGGGTTGATTTTGAAACGATTTGTTAAGTTGAGTGATTTGAAAACTCTTTACTGTATAAATTATTTAATAAATATAAATACTATTTTGGGAAATATAGAGATATTTGAAGTAAAAATGATATTTGGTTTTGAAGCATAAATTAAAATGACCATGGTGTTATGGTGTATATTTCTACCTTGTAGATAGTTCTATAGATCCTTAAAGGGTGGTTATCCCAGACATCCTTCAAGTTAATTATATTTCAGTTGATATTTCACTTGAGCTGGATTTATTGATATAAGAATGTTAATCCTGACTCGAGTATTTTGTGTTTTGTTTTACGCTCGGGTCAGACCAAGTGACACAGCTTTTAAGACTCACCTTCGAAGTTGGAGTTTAGCTTGAAGATCCAACTATTTATTCTTTCAGCTTTTCCAATTGATTGGTTCAGAGAAGTCATCTACTCATACTGGAGATTTCACTGTATTTAAGGGTTCTGCTGTATTTTATTTCTAACTCTGATATGTATATAGTGGCTTCATGAACTACTATTCTTTTTCTATTCCGCTGAATTTTATTTCTAACGCGGTATTTTGAATTATTCAAGTCGGACATGTACGGTTTTATTGTCGATTTGAATGGTTCAAAATAGAGGGCCGTTACAGTTGGTATCAGAGCTTTGGCACTAGGCAAAACATAGCATATATGGAAAATTTATTTACATAATCACTTTTGTTCGGGTTGAATCTCTTCCTTTTGACTCGATTTCCTTTGAACTTTGGAACGTTCCCTATGGTTCAAAAATTCATTCTAGTCTCTCTCTATTTATATTCTTTTGATTCTGGAGTATCCAATGACTCCACTTAATAATTTGTAAAGGGGGTGAAACTCCTTTATAATTGGCATTGATTCACCGGAGATTTATGTATCCCTCGGTTTAGATGCTACTATCTCTTCTTATTCCGAATTATATCTCTGGCGATCGAATGTCGATTTGTTTTGGAATTCCCTATCGATCATATTCCTGAAGTCACGGTTGACCCGATTAAGGTCTCCCGCGATTTATATCCACCTTCTATTTTAAAATTTTAATTACCTCATCTTCGATCGAGCCTATCTTCAAATCAGGATTCTATTGATTGGAGTTCCTCTAATTTGTATCTTGATCTTTGTTTGGAAATCCATTCTTAAATCATCCTTCGAAAATCAAGTTTGTTTGTATTTTAGAAATTGTTTTATATATCGAAATTATTATTTTGATAAGTATGATTTTATTCTATATATAAAGGTGAAATATTTTCGATAAGGATTATATATCTTTTATAAACGAAATTCTGAAATTTTGAAAGGATTTGAAATTTTGGAAATTTATAAGGAATTCGATTATATAAAGGATTTATAACTGAGGGATTTTGAATTTGAATTTCGGGGAATTGAACTCCAGTATTTTGAAATTTGGTTTTGAGATTTCAAAAATATATATAATAATACGATTTGAAAGTATTTTCTAAATAAGAAGTTTTTCAAATGACTCAAACAAGTTCCAATGATTTCAAAGAAATTTTAAAGAAGTTTCAAAGAAAATAGAAGTCTGAAACTCACTCCTGTCGCTGCGAAATAATTTCGGTGATGAGTGCACGCATCATCGACATTGATTTTCGAGTTTCAAAGTGGGGGAGAGGCCCCTTTGATAGCTTCGCTATGCGAGTGATTTTGTAGAACAGTTTTGATTTCAAATTTCGAAGTATGATTTGATATTCGAAAGATATAGGTATATATATATTTGAAATAATTTAAAGTAAGCCGGTGTTCAAGCCTCGAGTTTTCGATTTGATTTAGTATATAACTCTATTTATAAAAAAAATTGATTTATTGATTTGTTGCTGATTCCAACTCTTGGATTTGAAATTTAATTTCACAGACTATTTTGAAGGTTCGAGCACTTCCAAATCAAGGTTTAAAATTTTAAAACTAAGAAATTTCGAAGAGTACAAAAAATTTGATAAAGAATATAAGTTTAGTTTTGTATGTTTAAAGTATGAAGAGTATGACTTAAGTAAATTTGAAACTTTTGTTAAATAAATAATTTGAAAAAGGAAAATTGGATTTTTCATATAGAAATAAATAGTTAAAGGTTTTAAAGGGATAATTATAAATTTAGAAATATTTTGAGTATAATTGATTTTGAGATGAATATTTGGTTTTGAAATTAGATTAGAATTGAAACCGGTACTTATATGGTGATTTTGGAAATGAATTGTTTGACCTAAATTTTGTGATTTAGAAACTGGATTATTTTCTAAACCTATTGTTAAGAAACTTTGAAACTGAATTGATATTGAAATGATTTGAAATTGAGAACCTTATATTATTAAGCACTTGATTTGGGAGTGGTCGAACTTATATAAATGGATTTGTATAAGTATGAAGTTGATTTGAAATCTATCGATTTGAAAGGTACACAATTTGGAAAGAGATTTTTTTTATAATCGGAGTCTATATAAGTATGATTTGATATACTATTGATTTGGAAAGTATTCGATTTGGAAAAGGAATCCTATATATAATGGACTTTATGTAAGTATGATATTTGAATGTATTTGGAAAGGTACTATATGATATATATTTTCGAAGTAAAGATATGGAAAGTGCCTTCTGCTTGATATCCGCTTTGTGGCCACATTGTGGATTCATTCTATCGATGCTATTCTCTCTTATTTTTGGTTTTCCGGATGTGATACTCGAGTGTTCCCACCGTGGCGTAACCCATGTTTTTTTCTCTCTCGCGACTGCATAGCGCAACTGCCTGGCTGAGTCTGGCCTAGGGGTACGGATTATTTCCTAGGGGATCCAGGCGTAACCATTGTGTATCCTGCAATCTGTGTAGGTTGCGATTAGTAGCGAAACTGGCTACTTGAGATGGCCTAGGGGTACGGATTGTTTCCTGGGGGACCCAGGCGTAACCATTGTGTATCCTGCACTCTACTAGTTATCATGGCGTAACTTACAGGGCTGAGAAAGCTTACGGATACGGATTGTTTCCTGAGGGACCGAGGCGTAACCATTGTGTTTCTGCGAACCATGGTTGTACAAAGGTTTTGGTTTGGTTGTTTGTTTGGATTGTACTTTCCATATCTGTTTTTAAAGGTTTTGAAGTATTTTCACTAGGCGTTGAAACGGGTTTACTAAGTACTTGAAGAATTCTTGCTTTGCGCCCGATCAACGCATGGCCAGAGTCCGCAAGAACGAGATAAACTTGTTGAAACATCGAGTTATAAAAGTATTTTCGAAAGGAAAATTTGTTTTGATATAAAAGTATTTTATTATAAAGGTATTTTATTATAAAAATATTTCCAACAACAAATTTCTGTATTAGTTTTTAAAATTTAAATTCTTATAATTTGAAATTTACGATTCGTACCCGATACTATCTTTTGAACCTACCTTCCTTCCCTTTTGAATATATACTTTAAAATATTGTTTAATTATATACTACCTGGTTTAATAGAAAAATTTAGTGTTATAAATATTTTAGAAGTTGTTTATTTAAAATAAACGTATTTAAAGTAAATGATTAGTGAGAATATTTGAAAAGTATTTTGAGAGAAAATTGGTAAGTTATAAATTATGGATTTAATGTTTTCAAATAACTTCCTTGTAAATATAACTAATCATGTAAATAAATTGTTTTCAAATAGTTTTCATATATTTATTAAGTGTTATTTAACGTATTTAATTCCAATGGGTTTTGAATTATTATTTTTAGTATTGAAGAAAATTAAATTTCAAATGAAGTTTTCAAATGAATATTTCAAGTAAAATTTATATAGTTTTAAAATTTATTGTTTATCTTGTCTTTCAATCTATATTTCATCTGGTTGTTTCTATTCTCCTACTTTATTCCTTTTCGGGGACGAAAAGTTTTGAGTGGGGGAGAGTGTAACGACCCATAAAATTTTAGCAATTTTTAATTGGTTTATAACGTATTGAATTGGATTTTTGAGAAATTATTAATAATAAAATTTTGAAAAAAGAAAAAGAAAATATGTTATGTATATTAATGATTTGTAGTGCAAGCTGTGTACATATATTTTAAAGTTTGGTTGTGGTTATACCTATAAGATCTAGTACAAAAACTTTATAAACTATTATTTATATTATAATATAAGTTAAGTTTGATGTAAATTGGATAGCATAGTTCATTTCTGTTGGGATAAATATCAATAGTGTGGGTAATAAATTTATGGTCTCCTTTTGCTTTTCAGCAAGGTGTGTAAATTTTAAGTATATTGAGTACGTTCCATATATATTTATTTTGGAAAACTACTGTATATGTATGATGGTCTATTTGAAGTGTATATATAGTAAAGCATATTTATACTGAGTTTTAATTTATTTATATGTGTTATAATAGCTATATATATATATATATATATATATATGTTAGTCTTGATACTAGTATATAGTTTTACTGAAATTTTGATTTCTATTCATATTATAAATATATATTTAATTTTGGGTTTTTGTGTAACCATTGCCAGTTTATTTTAGTGCATATTTAGTATATCTATACATATGTCGTCAGCTATAAATACGATAGCTAAGGGTTTCATATATCATATGAACCGAAGAAGAAGAGAAGTACTACTATATTTAACTACATATATGAAGTATACGTTTTAAGGGTTGATTTAAGGTCTGCATTAAAATTGGTAGTCTGCATGTTTGTTATGTACAAAGATAAGCATATATCAATTCATGCATACGTAGCCTTTACATTTTGAAAGAATATACATAATATTAAATGAATATTGATTTTTTTTAATATTATATATAAGGTTACCTTCATCTTCATTTGTCTCATATCATTTATTTGTGTACGTTTTCGTTTCAATTGTTGTACACATCATGGTTCCTTTTATAAATTCATCGCCCATAAATAGTTTATTTCTTTCCCCCTTCATCTTCTTTTGTCCCATATTCATTTATTTGTGTACGTTTTCGTTTCAATTATTGTACACATCATCGTTCCTTTTATGAATTCGTCGCCCATAAATAGTTTATTTCTTTCCTCTTCATCTTCATTTGTCTCATATTCATTTATTTGTGTACGTTTTCGTTTTAATTATTGTACACATCATGTTTCCTTTTATAACTTCATCGCCCATAAATAGTTTATTTCTTTCCTCCTTCATCTTCATTTGTCCCATATTCATTTATTTGTGTACGTTTTTTTTACATTGATTGGGCAAAGGCTCATTTTCAATTGCGTTTATAAATCAATTTCCACTTTTGCAACCTCACGTTGCTTTCAATTTCCACCTCATGCTTGCATCCTTCTTTTACTCACCTGCACACATTTTACCCCCTCTACATAAATTGCTCCCTTCTCTTTTGAAACCCAGCAAAGAAAAAAGAAACGAACACACTCCTCCGCCTTTGGCTTGCACCCTTAGCCTCTCCGCCTCAACTGCCGTACCTCCACCTGATCATCTCCGCCCTCCATCTCCTCCTCTTCCATGTTGACGTTGTTCGGCGAGCCACTACCTTGCCGCGGTGAGTTTTGTTGTCCTCTTCCTTGATTCTTCTCTGGTTCTATATCTTGTCTGCATATATATATATATATATATATATATATATATATATATATATTAAACTTAGGTATGTATAAACTATAAAGCAACTTTGTAAAGGTGATAATATCATATGCTGTGTCCTATTTTTATCTAATATTATATAGTATAAACTTGGGTAAGGCTTAGTCTATGCATATAAGGCTATAAAGAATAAAGAAGAAATATATATATATATATATATATATATATATATATATATATATAGTGTTTGCTGTATGCGTTTTGTATAAGGTGTGTCTGTTTTTATTTTATTTTGTTTTACTGTATATAATTTTTTTGCAGTACTATGTATATTTTGTATAGTTGTAGTGCTAGCATGTTTAAAGCATTGTAAAGTATAGAAGGTGTTGAGTATATTTATGTACTGACTTTAACTAACATATATTACTGTAAGTATTTAATATTGGTTTATTTTATATATAATTTGTTTTAGTAGCATATAGATTTTATAAAGTTTACATGGGTTTATATTAGTTTACATATACCGGAGTTAGATTTGGTATTGATATATAATATATGGACTTTATGTTATATGTTTTAATATTGATTTTAATATTTTATTTATAAAGGTTACTTTTATAAAGATTTAAATTTTAGATGGTGTTTGGATATTGGTTTGCATATGGGTTTAAACATATACATTATTTCAAACTATACTACATATAGATATGTTTTGTTTAAACCAATGATTTTAGAAAATAAATATTTAATTTAATATATGTTTAAATTTAGAATACAGTTTTATTTATATATAGTTATATATACAACTATATATAGCTCACTTATCCTATTTATCTTCCTCGACCCAACTCTGATTTGATTTCGTCAATTCCTCTTTATCAGCTTTGATCACTAAAATTCTTGCCAATATTCACTACAAGAATAATTGTTATTAATTGCAAGGGGTTACAGCATGGTATTACAACCTACTATTGTTATTCTTATAAATCATAGGACTATACGAGCAAAACGAAATATAGACGCTGTGAATAAAAACAATAGCACGAAACTCACAGGCAGGCTTCCAAATTATTTCATGGCCGCTCATTTTCCAATTCTTCCCTCCTCCTTTTCGCTTCTTCCCTACCCTCCATATCTCAATCATGAAAACTCTAAATAAACCTCTCATTCGTCCATCTCTCTTCTCACATCTCACATAATCAAGTCACTCGTTTTCTACCGCCTCCGCCCACCTCTGCAGCTGCGTCTTCGGGAATCACCATTGCAACCTCTCAAAAAACGTCTTTCCTTTTGTCGATATAATCAATTCTCTGGTTGCATTTGTGGTTAGCAAATCACCGTTCCTATTTTATTTGTTATGCATCCTGATTTTTTTTCAGAATCAAATTTATTAACCTATGTTAAAGATTGAGAGGAGCTGGTTAAATTTAATTCGAAAACCAGTTTTATTTTTTTACTATAACCATCGTTTTTAATTTTTTTAAGTTTTATTTTGTTTTCAATTTGGCAAAAAAACCTCTTTTAGGAACAGCTGGTATGTGTTGTTGAATGGACAAGAATCTTTTAAAATGAATATGATTTATTCATTCTAAGGACTAGATGAGGGAAAATTAATTACTGGGGTAAGATTGAGCTAGACGAGGGAAAATTAATTTAGTCAGTGGAAGTTTCGATTAAGATGAGATTGAGCACTTCCATCTAAGTAATAAATAAATATGCAAATAAGGGGTCTCCTTGTCTTAACCCTTACTTTCCATTAAAATAGACATTTGGATCTCCATTGATGATTATGGAGTAGTCAGTGTGGATATACTTTATGAATTCATGCACGGAAAGGTAAGGGATAACTCATTTTGGAGAGCATGAAGTAAGAGAATTCCATTTCACAAGATCAAATGCCTTATGGATATCCAGTTTAGCATGTTATTTAGAGAAAATAGAACCTTTAGAGCAACCATACATGATTTCTTAAGTCAGAAAAATATGGTCTTTAATGCTTCTTGAAGTCAGAAAAGCTTGTTGGTTGGAAGAAATAATTATTTGAAGGTCAACATTTAGTTTGGTTGATTTCACATTTGCAATGCACTTATAAGTTAAGTTATAGCGTCTTACAAGTCTATATTCATTCACTTTGTAGGGTTGATCAACCTTAGGGATGAATGATGCTACTCAATAGGATACCAATATTTAAGAAGTAGTGGATAGCTTTAAGAAAATCTCTTGAAATATAACTCTAACACTTGATGAAGAAAAATACATCAAAGACATCAGGTTGACTGAAATTGTTATGTTTTAAACCAAAGAGGACTTCCTTGATTTTAGTGTTTAATACTCGGTTGATGAGATTAATGCTTTCCTCAGCATATATTGCAAGCATTTTCAAAGAGTTAAGAAGTGAGTAGTCAATCTATGAGGGATTAGTATTGCTAAGAATATCTGTTTAGTGTTTAATACAAACATCAGCTTCTTCATCGTCACTTTTATCAACGGCAGTATGCTTATAACCTCGATACAATGAATGTTGTTTTCGTGTTGTTTGACATTTGGACTCTGATGATGATATTTAGTGTTTTGTCAGAAAAGGTTTCATTCATGTACCCCATTTTTTTCCAGTAGCCTCATTTTCCAACTGAAGGAAATGTAACAGGTCCTTGTTCAATTCTTGTTCTAGGCCAAAGCAGCATTGATTTGTGGGGTTGCTTAAAAGGTTACATTGTGCAGCAACTAGCAACATCCTAATGCTTTCTGATTTTTGAGCTCCTCTCCTAAAATTGATTCAATTCCAGGCTTTCTAGCTGTGCTTTAGTGTTCTTCATATATGTTGCAATCTGTACGTAGGATTTCCGAAGCGATGAACCCTCTATGAAAGTTGCAAAATATTTTAAATGTTAATAGGATCAAACCAAAAGTTAAAAATTTGAACCGAGGAAGGCTTTTCTTAATGTTAATAGTAAGAATTATAATTAATGTGCGTTGACAATCATTACACTGTATAGGTTGCATTCTCAGTCTTGTGCCTTTTTGACCCATATTCACATGTCACCATGTGCCCGGTGAATCCAAACCTTTTTTTAGCTAATTTTATTTCAATCCAATTATATTGCTGATCAATGATGGTGAACTAATGGGTATATTGAAATGGTAAAAAATGAAGACCAGACTAATTGAGCTTACACTATTGACAATAAGTAGGACCTTTGATTCTACCATCTACTCTATGACTTGCATAAAAATAAATAAACCATCTTTCTTGATCTATGCTACATTTTTATTTGTTATAGCAACGTATCATGCAAATTTTGTATTACCAATTACTTTGGCACCCTAGCCCTAAGAAGGCTATATGGGCATGCGTTCTATTGTTTTACTTACAGGGCAAGGCCAATGATATAATTAATTGGTTAATTTGTTAAATTTCCAGGTAAATAGTTAATTAGTAATAAAAATCCTATTCAAAACTATTTCCATATCTTGACAAGAACATATAATTTGTCAATTTTTTATAGTATACAAAAATCGAACTGTATGGTGTATTTTTTATTGACTATTTCTATATTTTCCCCGATTTATAAACTCCTTTTCCTGCTGCGACTATTTACTATTTGCTTTTTACTGAACCTGTTTCGTTGGTTTCAAAACATAGTGCTATTCTTAACATAAGTAGAGCTATATGCTTTAACATAAATAGAGCTATATTCGACATATCAGATTCAGGGTTTGGTATATTTATGTCTACTGTTTCCGTGGATGTAACTTTTAGGAATGTTCTATATATATCCCTATTGCTACACATGTGGATTATGTGGTACTCCTGATTAATCTAGCCTTTTGTGGAATTTGCTGAAAATTGGCGTAGGTATGTTTGGATGGCTTTTGTTGGTTTTGTGGAGTTTGATTTTCCTAGCTATTGTTTCATGAATCATGCATGAAAAGTAATTTTGAAAAACAATAATCTCAATGATGACTTATTATATTCATATTATGAATTGTCTATAACATAACTTGCATATTATATTGATATATTTTATTTGTTTCATTATGAACTGTTGGAACTTTACTGCTTTCACAATCTGATATTGTTTACTATCCTTTCTTATATGTGTTATAGGAACATGTCGAAGAACACCTAAATATGTGCATTCTGATTTTAAAAAAATTGACAACATGAGTATGGTAGTATGGGTTTTTCAATTTGAAAATAAAAATTGGACAAGCTTGAGAACTTTATGGTGGTCATCATCCTTAGCTTACCTTGTGATGAAAAAAAAAATTTGGTTTTGTAATTGTAGTCATACTGTGTCTGTTTTATATCCATATGTCCCTGTAGATGTATGTTTAGCACATTACAAGAAAAAATATATATAACGGCAAATCAACATGGCGTTTCTACATCCCGTAGGGTTAAAAATAAAATTATTCTACAAACAATTTCGTGAAACGCCATCTTTAGACAAAGGCTGCAGAATTTTTTATTCCCCCTAGTTCATTTTTTTAGTTCTTTTGACAGTGACTTGACTTTTGGACTTATTTATGATTTACACTATTCTCAAAGTATTTACTCATGATCAATATATAGTGAGAAGTTCATTTATTATCATCTTAAATATTTACTCATAATTAATATATTGATCAATGTATATGTTACTAATTCCTAAACAATTCAACTATACAATTAAATAGCCTAACCCCAAGTTTCTTGACTTGGTCGTTAGACAGACTCGATCCTCCATTGAAGTCCTTACCTGACCTAGCTTTTCATTTTCAAGTATCTCCTCTCATGAACTTCTCACTATCTCATTCATCATCTGCAAGACAATATAAGAAAATACCATATAGAGAACCTAAAACAGTATAGCTTGGCTTGCAACACTTGAGCATTAATTGTTAATCATATAGATGAAGGTATGTTCTTTATTCATATGTATTTAATTTTCGATGGACGATTTATGATCTTATTTGTATTAAACAGTGTAACAAATAGCATTGTACCAAAAGAAACTACTATATACAGATAGAAATTTATATGTATTACATTTGATCTTTAGTTTTGCAATCATAACTAATCAAAAGCTAATTGTACCTATTTTTTACAAGTTAGTTTTTAATGAACCGACTACTTAACTTCAAAACATTCAAACAAACACATAATCGAGTATTAGTCAAAGCCAACATCCCTTACTGCCATCTTTTTTACAATGACATCCACTAACAGGAACCTTGACGCTTGTCCGGATTCATTCATAGAAGCTTCACCTATGATTGCTCCATGCAACATGCTTCTACTTAGTCTACATGTCAATTAACCATTTCAGTTCTGGCTTATTCTATGGAAATTCTAGTTCACTGTGTTCCCACGCTAGTTGCTTCTACCGACTTTATTTATTAAGCAGCCACCCCCATTGTCCGACATTCCAATTCAGGTCAGTGCACACTTCAGCCTTTGCAGGTTGCAGGGTCAAATCAATATTGTTTGTGATGTATTCGGACCCACCATTTCATGGAACACTGCATTTCAGTACATCATCTTCAGCATTTCATTACTTCATCCGTTGCAGTTCATTGCACCACCTTCAAAAGTTCAGTACTTTATGCGTTGCGGTTCAGTACATCATCCATTGCAGTGCGCAACACACGTTATTTCTTCTCCTAAGTATGTATACTTATCTCTTTTCTTCAATTTAAGCTAGCATACTATCACTTTAATATTATCTCTTTTTTGCAGCTTTAATTTTCTTCATGTTTATTTGGTGATCATTGATCTAATGATCAACTTTCCTTAAATATACAGCTGTTGCATTCACTTTCATGTTAATATAGCCATAGGTCTAGAATTCGGTCATTACTTTAAAACTGTTTATCACTATAGTTGATGGAGGAATATCATACTCAGTTTAGTGCAATCAAATATTAGTAGCACCTGAAGTAATTATTTTTTCCCTTTCAATGAATTTTCTGAAATATCCACTGTCAAATTGATATTCTTTCATTTCTCCACTGTTAGAAGCGAAAAATATCTACAACAGTAGTTCAGTAAGCTTTTATGAACGGTAACTCTCAACTAGATATAGATAATAAACTAATTAAGTTTAAAATTACTTAAGTTCTTTAATAATTAACAAAACTAAGTTTTTTAAAATTAATTTAGTTTATAAAATTTCTAAGTTTTATATAAATTAATAAGTTTATAACAATCGACATGCAATTGTTGAGTAAGGTATGTAAAACAAAATATAACATTAACAAAGTTATCTAAGTTCTATAAAAATTAAATAAATTTATAAAAATTAACATACTTTATAAAAAGATAACTAATTTTTGTAGAAGTTAACTAGGTTCTATAGAAATTAAGTAAGCTTAAGTATTCAAAATAGACTAAATTAATAAAAATAACAAAGTTAATAAAATCTAACTAAGTTTTATAAAACTTGACCAAGTTTTTTACAAACATCCGATTATTAAGTTTGTAAAATTTGACCAAGTTTTATAAAATTCTAACTCTGATTTATAAAAATTTGATTAATTTTTGTAAAATTAGACTAGGTTAGATAAATTATAAAAATTAACCACGTTAACCAAGTTTTACAAAAACGTAAATAATTTTCTACCTTAACTAATTTTTAGAAAACTAAAAGTAAATTTATAAAAATTAACTAAGTTATATAAAAATTTAAATAAGTTAAACAAGTTGTATATAAATTAAATAATTATCTCAATATCGACAAAATTTTGTAAAAGGTAAGCAACTTTATAAAATAATAATTAAGTTTATAAAAATTTAACAAAGTTATCTAACTTTTGTGAAAATTAAATAAATTTATAAAAATCAACAAAATTTATAAAAATTAACCAATTTCTTTAGAAGTTAACTAAGTTTTTTACAAATTAAGCAAGTCTAAAAAAATAACTAAGTTTATAAACTTTGATTAAGTTTTTAAAATAAATTAAGTTTATAAAAATAACAAGTTAATAAAATTTAACTAATTATTATAAATTTAACCAAGTTTTATAAACATCCGACTTAAATTAAATTTGTAAAATTTATCCAAGTTTGAAAAAAAAATTAGTTGCGTTTTATAAAAATTTAACTGTCACGACTCTTGTGATTATGTGATATCTTTTGAAGTTGTGGAGTCATATACCGAAGCCTGGTTTTACTTTGTAGGAACTTCACCAACCTAATTTTGAATATATTGGAATTTCAGGTAGTTTTACCTAGCAATTCTTACTTCAAACAGTGATATTTCAATCTAAAAATAGTATTATTATACTTGTACATATATGTGAAATGGAACAATTGAATCAGTTTATTGATCAAACTGATGTTTGACTCCATGCTTCGGTGTCAGTTAAAATAGTCATCTTATGGTTAGGATCTTTAGATATCCTCCAAATAATATTTTCATGTAATAATTCTTATTTAATCAACTTACATAACTGACACTAATGTGCCGTACATATAATAACATACAAGAAATTGAATTAGAATCTAAAAAGAGAAGAAAATAAACATGTATTTTTATACAATCATGACATGTGTGCATGGGACAAAAGCTAATTCATGGAGAGAAAATTGCAGTGTATATCAGCATTAAAATAGTGTTTACTGCAGCTATAGAATATGAAATCTAATTAACGTACATAATGTTAAATAGTTAGGATTGATATGTACGGCCAGGCTTTTACTGTCACGTACATTATTGGTTATGCTAGTGGCGTTTCAAGGGAATGGTTACTTTGGTTTTGCTTGTGTGTTAGGTTTTCTCATCTTATAACAAATTCTGTTATACGAATCTATGGTTATTTTGTGCTATTTTGTTGTGGTGCTGTAGTTAGTTTGGGATTTTATCGTTAAAAATTATTGGTTTCTAAATTATTGGTGGATAAAGAGGTTGGAAGATGGATTAGGTGTTAATAACGGTGAGCTAAGTTAGATGATTTTGGTTCAGGATGGAATTAGTTGTCGACAAATCCTACTTTCTAAACTTGTTTGCTGAAAACCAATTTGGTAGATGATAAGGATGCAGGCTTAACTGCACCATTTCTTACCGAAAAGGTTCGGTATTGCAGATTATGGATGCTTCACTATGTGAAAAGGCAATGTACAAATTTAATTTTTTTAACATGATTTTGTTGAAGCAGATGGATGGTTGATGTGAAGCAATAAGACAAATCCTGCTCTTCATACTCGCCCAAGATGTATCAAGATCCATTTTGAGGCTCAAATATGTACGTAAACCCAGAGCATGTTACTCTAAGTTATTATAATGCAGTCCAATTCTTTATCTTCACTTAGTCACCTGTAAAACAAGATAAAACAAGTAGCTGCTCAATGTTAACAAATACCTTTTGATAAGCAAATAGTTGAAGACTTACAGTTTGTGGTTTAATTGAAATCAGGATATACGATGAGTCAATATCCAAGGAAGGGAAAGAGGTGATACCAATCGGGTATATGCATCCAAACTTCTTGGCATTTACTTTCATTTTTACTGGCTCGTATATATGTGTGTAATCATTATAAAGGTATTTTGATCGGTTAGAAACTACATAGAAAAGCTCATGGAAAATCAAACGTTTGGTTCTTATAGTTATTAATTGCTTATACAAAATATATTAAACCTTTGATAACATTGGAAGACTGCAGCTTGTTTCACTTAGAATCTAAAATTGTATGTTTATGTAGTCAGTTTTTGTTTTATGGAATATAAGTTGGTACCATGAATACTAGTCCTCTTGTGTTATACATAGATTTGGCTGCCCCATAATATTAGTAAGCTTATCGAATGCTAAGTTATTTTTTTGTTTTTCCTTCATTCTTTAGGGAAGAAGGGCTTAGAGTCGTAAAAGGAGTGAACTTATTGAGACAATAGCAGCAAAGCTTCCTTCCAACTCAATTCATTTTGGGTGTCAAATTATAGCAGTTGAAGCAGATCACATTACCTCATCTCTTGTTATATTTCTTGATGATGAAAGCAAAATAAATACTAAGGTAACTTGAAAGAAAATACCGAATAATCCTAATTCTCATCCGTTCTTGACAAAAACAATTAAAATAAAAAATGCTGCATTAATTTTTTATTTTGAGTTAAATCATCTTGTAATTATCAGGTGGTGCACACCCTCAACTGTCACGACTCTTGTGATTATGTGATATCTTTTGAAGCTGTGGAGTCATATACCGAAGCCTGGTTTTACTTTATAGGAACTTCACCAACCAAATTTTGAATATATTGGAATTTCAGGTATGTTTTACCTAGCAATTCTTACTTCAAACAGCGATATTTCAATCTAAAAATAGTATTATTATACTTGTACATATATGTGAAATAGAACAATTGAATCAGTTTACTGATCAAACTGATGTTTGACTCCATGCTTCGGTGTCAGTTAAAATAGTCATCTTATGGTTAGGATCTTTAGATATTCTCCAAATAATATTTTCATGTAATAATTCTTATTTAATCAACTTACATAACTGACATTAATGTGCCATACATATAATAACATGCAAGAAATTGAATTAGAATCTAAAAAGAGAAGAAAATAAACATGTATTTTTATACAATCATGACATGTGTGCATGGGACAAAAGCTAACATTTATGGAGAGAAAATTGCAGTGTATATCAGCATTAAAATAGTGTTTACTGCAGCTATTGAATATGAAATCTAATTACGTACATAATGTTAAACAGTTAGGATTGATATGTCCGGCCAGGCTTTTACTGTCACGTACATTTGCAGTTTCTTCTCATAGGATAAGTGTTAAATAGGTAATGACTTAAAAATAAGATAGTATTTCATGACTGAGCTAAATAGGATTTCAAGTTAAAATATCTATAATTAGCATAATTTTAGAGCTAAATAAGATAGCATTTCAGGCACCTGTGGAGTGTAGCATTAGTGTAAATAATCCATCGATTGATCGTTTAGACACACAATCTCATTATCTGAAAATATTTAGTCCAAATACAGCTGCTATTATTATGTTATTATGGGAGCATTAAAAATACAGCTGCTATTATTGTTATGTTTTATTCCTTTCATTTTGTTGCAGCAGCTTGAAAGTAGGCCAATCATATTTTATAAACAACTTTCGAAAATTGACTTTCTTTAATTTATTTTTATTTTATTTTTCAGTTCGTGTCACACACAAGTAGCAAGTATCAAGGCTTTAAGTTGGCACATAAGCTGTAACATGTACACCTAAACACTTTATTAAAACGTTAAACGTTAAACACATTGATATGCCAGCTATCTAACTTTTTACCGCCACTTGTTCAGACTTCAGACACATGATACGCTACAGCGGGTGAAATATTTGACTTGGTTTTAATGTACATCTATCTTTTGTAGAGTAGAAAACAGAAAGCACAATGATGTTCAATGAACTCTTTTTCATCAGGATTTTATACATGCTTTAGCCACAATTATTTCCATTTTGAGTTTCAGAAAACAAGACACTTCATAATATTGATAATACCAAAATATTAATAATACCGTGCTAACATACTTCATAATACTGAACCCTTAGATTTATATAACAGCCATGCTAACATACTTCATAATATTAATAATACCAAAATAACCATAAGTAAAAATAGAAACATATTACTGAAGTAATATTTCGTTATGGTTCAAACAAACATTTCTTCCGATCCTGTTTTGTATTGCTTGTTAGGAGAGTCATATTATTCTTCTATTTGCATGATCAAAATTTTGATTTTGATTTTTCTTTCTTTTTTTCGACTAAAGTATTCTCAGCTCATATACTAGTTCATTTAGTAGGCTGAGTTCATGAGCTCAATCAGCTCATATACAGTTCTTATCTTTTTTTGTTATGAAAAATTACATAACTTGCGGATGATGTTTAGGTTGAAAAGTAACATATGTGCTTCGTTTTGACAGGTGCTGTATGATGATACCAGGGTTACTACAAGTTGCAAGGGAGGAAAAATTATTTTGCTGCATTCATTGTCTTTCAAATCGGTCTAAAGCTTGGATTAATGTATTTTGTATTGACGTATATCTTTGCTTTTAGTATGTATCGTTTTGGTTAGCTACGGTTGTTATTGTTTTTTTTTGAGATCACAAATATTTAATGTTTGAAACTTTGTTTACGAAATATTATGGATATATATATATATATTATGGTTTGGCTTATGTCTCCATTTGGTTACGGACATCACAATGTGGTAATTGTGTTTTTTTGAAATTTTATAATATATTCGTAGAATTGTAAATTGTAAGCTGGAATGTATGTAGCAGCAATGATAAAAACTTATAGCGTTTTAACTGTGCTATGGAAAGATGGTTTTTCCCAGTTTTAATATACTACAGCATTATGATAGTGCTATAAACAGTTTTCATAGCAAATAAACAATGCTATAAAAGATAGCTAAACGCTATAAAAAGTAGTGGTATTTATGCATACAATTTACGATTGCAGCCCAAAACGCTGTTGAATTTTGCTTTGTATAGCGTTTTTGGACGCTATTGTATATTTCGTATGTATGGCAACTTATTGTTATATAGCATTCATAAAAACGCTATAGTTTTACTTCATAGCGATTTTTCAAGGCTATTACAAATCATGTTTATAGCACTTTTAAACCGCTATGAAAAGTCCTTGTCCATAGTGTCTCTTATAGCGTTTTTTACGTTGCTATTATAGGTCACTGACCTATAACAACATGTTAATATACAGCGTACCAAAACACGCTATAGTAGCCTATAATAGCGTTTTTTCAACGCTATTAAAGGGTGTTTTTGTTGTAGTGATTGCTTTGCTTCGAAATCTGTGCTTAGATTCGTATCTCTTCTTATTCCGCCCTCTCCTCTAGACTCGAAAGGTGAGCAATCACTCACGATTAATGTTCTTATATTTATTAATTTTGATTTCAATTGAAACGACAATTGAAATATACTGCTGATAGTTATTTACATTGTTATATATGCTATTATCTATAATTGTTCACTTGTGGGATATGACACCATATCCTGTTGTTTATTATTATTGATGATATATGCCTGTTATTGTTATTATCATATCTATTATCACTCTGCAAGTTCCCTGTAGTTTGGAATTCACCATGGGTTGAAGTGATACATACCCGAACAGACTTTAGAATAGGAGAATTTCGTTATGAATTGAAATGATAGACCCAAGCGATTTTCATTTAATTGAATTTGGGATTACGGGTTGAAATGATATCCACTCATATATATATTTAGTGTATGGATTGAAATGATAAATATCCGTTGCACTTGACTATATGATAGGAAATATATACAGACACCGTTGGTCCATATATGAATATTTTGAAAATAATTTCTATGATTTTGGAAAGAAATATATGGTTTAATAAATTTTGATTCTTAAGATTTTATATAAAAGGAAATTTTATACATAGATTTAGTAGTAATATTTGATATAAATTAGATGGATTTAATACATATATATGGTTAAGTATTTTTGTAAATCTATATTTCAATAGATTTTCTTGTAATAAACCGAATAAGTAAGATTGGGAGATAAATTGGGTTTATTAGATGGTATTTAAATAAGGATTTATTTAAATAAATCGATTTGAAATTATTGAATGGGAAATTTAAAAGGTATGATTTTATAACTGGATTTTTGATTTAAGTGATTTAATGAATATTTCGCGTTTAAATAAATTAAAGAAAATACTGAGTAAAATGTAAATTAAGGTTACTTAAATGATATTGAATCAAATGAGGGAGTATTTCAAGACTAAATAATTATGAGGTTAAATCGAGATCTATATGAAACTGTTATATTGAACATTTAAATATTAAAGCCTTGAACTACATTGGAATTTAAATCGTTTGTTTTGAGTTTCGGATCTATATTTGAAATCAATATAGTTAAATTCGTTATTTAGAAACTAAGTTAAAATTTAGGTTGAACTAAATTTGAAATTATTATTTTGAAAACTAGATTGAATAAAAATTTAGTTGAAACGTTGAATACTTAAAGTTTTGAATTATATTGAAATATAAATGGGTATTTTGTGATTTCAAATCCGAATTTGAGATCGATAAAATTTAAATGGTCATTTTATTAATTGAGTTGAATTTAAATTGATAAATTGAGATTGAATAAAATTTGAATTGGAAGGTCGGGTTGATGTTGAAACGATTTGTTAAGTTGAGGGATTTGAAAACACTTTACTGTATAAATTATTTAATAAATATAAATACTATTTTGGGAAATATAGAGATATTTGAAGTAAAAATGATATTTGGTTTTGAAGCATAAATTAAAATGACCATGGTGTTATAGTGTATATTTCTACCTTGTAGATAGTTTTACAGATCCTTAAAGGATGGTTATCCCAGACATCCTTCAAGTTAATTATATTTCAGTTGATATTTCACTTGAGCTGGATTTATTGATATAAGAATGTTAATCCTGACTCAGTGTTTTGTGTTTTGCTTTACGCTCGGGACAGACCGAGTGATATAGCTTTGGAGACTCACATTCGAAGTTCGAGTTTAGCTTAAAGGCCCAGCTATCTATTCTTTCAGCTTTTCCAATTAATTGGTTCAGAGAAGTCATCTACTCGTACTGGAGACTTCACCGCATCTGAGGGTTCTGCTGTATTTTATTTCTAACTCTGATATGTATACGGTAGCTTCATGAACTACTATTCTTTATCTATTCCGCTGCATTTTATTTCTAACGTGGTATTTTGAATTATTCAAGTCGGACATGTATGGTTTTATTGTCGATTTGAATGGTTCAAAATAGCGGGCCGTTGCAAATTATTTCTCTATATATAAAAATAATCCCGGTAAAATTATTTCATTCACCCAATTTCAAAACAATATTATGTCGAGTTGCTATCTTCAAGTGTTTAGAGATCCCTATCAATAATTAAAATTACTCGTATTGATCACGATCCCTATGCCACTCAATAGATCAACCAACACAATGTAAAACAATTTTATATCACTAAAAAATACGTGCTCGTATCTATTAATACACTCAAACTCATTATAGGGTACTAATAACCTATCTCTAATGAGTTACCCCACAAAGCTAAGGTTATCGCTAAACCAAAGCTCTGATACCAATTTTGACAACCCATATTATAGAATGTTTAAATTGACAATAATCCATACATGTCCAACCTAAACAATCTGGAATATAGATAATCAATGGGGTTAATTAAGAAAATTAAGAAAAGAAGAAAGAAAAAAACATAGAATCTCATAACAGAACGACAAAATATAATAATCAAATAAACAGTTGATGAAGCTTACATTTATTATAATCTATACAGCATTTATTACAGTTATATATACATCAGGAATGAATACAGTAATGTAGTAGATAACGTGATGCAGAAGTAATAATAGTAATAGTATACCAAATCTTTGTCTACGTGCTCCAAAGTAAATCTTTAATAAGCTGAAAACTCAAGACTGACCCGAGCATAATGAAATGACAAAACACTCGCGTCAGGACTAAACTATCCACATGTTAGTTAAATCAATATCACATATAACATGAGTGTAATATTGTCAGTGATGTTTACGTGATTTCACATCTCCTATCCAGTGTATGACGTGCGTGCAATAACTCAAGAGATGTTACGGTATTTTCCATCTTTTAAGGAACCATCAAAATATTTATATATATTATAATACACTACATATATAATGTCCAGTTGGTAAAATAAATATTTTTCTTAGCGTTAAGGCTTTACATCAGTCCTTCTTAATGTGTTTTCAAGCATTGGCATACACTTTGCATTTGACACCACTAGTAGAATGTCGATACTCAGGGATGCGCCGTGATTCGACAACACTAAACCAAAATCTTATGGGAATCATATAGGGATAAAAGTATGACAAGGCACATTAGGTAATGCCCAAGATAGGATACCACCAGTTTACTCTTCCCGATTGGTGGTCACACATCATAGCGATGATCGCCCACTGCATCAAACACTCCCATAATTCGAAGGTTGCACACCAATCAATCACAATATAAATGATGGTAATACGAAGAATTGTGTCCGCCTGGGGTAGCTAACGCACTTGACTGGCATGGATCCTGTTTTAGTCATTTCAAATTAGCACAAGTGGCAGGCTAATCCATCATAATTCTCTTTCTTCAAATCTATCAAACGAGGCCAAATGTAACCACTTCATTCTGGATCATCACCCCACGTACGCAGTTGTCAAAGTGGTTTCGGTATCTACAGAGAATATGCCCATATCCATCCCCGGTCTCTTTAACAACCAAACGTCATTTTACACACCAGTTGGTACTTTTACATTTCGAAAACAGTTCATACTTGATATCAAAATATCATATTCGCTTCAAAATCAAATCCATTTCAAATCATCATATTTGCTAAAAATATACTATTTCAGGTCAAATCATTTTCACCTTAACATCTTGATTTTGCTTCCAAAATCATTTCGAATTCCAATTTAGGTTATAACTTTATTTAACCCAATTCGTATTTAAATCCATGATCTAAGAATAAACAATCCACCCTTGACTAGTTTGAAATTTTGAAAAATAGTTTGATTATTTCAAAATAGTTTAAATAATTAAAATAATTTGAATTGTTTTAAAATAGTTTAAATAATTAAAATAGTTTGAATAGTTTCAGAATAGTTCAAATAATTAAAATAGATTGAGCAGTTTTAAAATAGTTTAAATAATTAAAATAGTTAAAAATAGTTTAAATGGTTAAATTAGTTTAAACATTTAAAATAGTTTGATAAAAAAATAGTTTAAGTATTAAAATGGTTTATATAGTAAAATAATTTGGAAAACTAAAATTATTTGTATATTTAAGAAGTTAGATTTTAGATAGTTTATTTTGAAATAATTTTATTGAAAATAGCTTCAAAGTTAAGGCAATTCAATTCCAACGTCCCAATTCGAATCAATTCCAATTTCCGTCCAATCAAATCAATTTCGATATCACTTCAATTCAATTTCAACTTTGATTTCAAATTAATTCAGTTCCCCTTCCAATTCAAATCCATTCAATTTCAATTTATATTGATTTCGAGCTCGATCTTCAAAATTTTGATTCTAAACACTTAAATCGAATTAACCTTCAATATCCAATTTGAAATCCAAATGTTCAATACTTAGTAAAATTAAAATTTTGAATAAAAATCCCATCCGCTAAATCAAATCAATTTCTGAAATCTAAATCATAATTCGATTATAATTTAAAAATCACAACTCAATTATTTAAAATGTTTCTTTTAGCAAATTTAAATTTCAACATTCCGAGCTTAAGTTCGAAAATAATTTGATTTCTATAAATTTAGTTTTTATTTCTTTTAAATCAAAATCATTTAAATAAATTTCAAATCATAAATTTAAAAATCATTTAATTTAACCCATCCGACGTCAGTACATAATTTTCTATCCTACGGCTAAGTGATCGGTTATTTCAATTTAATTTCAAGGATGGATATATATCATTTCAATCCAAATCACAGTGTCATAGATATATATCATTTCAACCTATTTATTAATTTATTCAAAATAATTCAATTTACAGTTTATACACTATAAATAATATATAGGGTGATAATAGGATATAACAAAATAAATAAACATCCAAATCATCCAAAATATCAACCAATAGCATCCATCGCAATCAATCATCCAAACAGACAATATAATTCAATACATCATAGTTGTTAAAATCGGGTGCTTTACTGGAAATTCAATTCGAATTTCAAATTTAATTATCAATTTTAACTTCTATAGTTAATTGAAATGACTATTTAGAGGACGATTTATCAAACAACAATCAATAAATTCATATCTTCATAATTTCAAATTTAACTAGCATAACAATATTCTAGTACTTGTGAGCATCATAAAACACTCACCTTGAGTTTTCAATTTTACATCAAATCGAACGACGTTCGATTTAACCTAAAATTTTAACTAGCTCTAAATGACTTCAAATCATTTCTAGATTGTAGTGCTCGTCGTCACGATTCCATCGCTGCTTGTTTCATCTCAATCGGACCTCATATGAGTGGGAGTTATTAAACTTTTAGTTTGTCGATAAAATAAAATAAAATTAAACCTAATATAAATTAATTTATTTCTTTTTTTTAAACCCACACAAAGCTTCAAACCTAGCCGGCTAACAAGTTTGACCCACTTCAACCTTTCTTCCCCAATGTATTACCTGTACATGAAAGAGATATCCATGACTGGGTATGCTTCTCCACTAATAGCAAAATCCGGCCCTTGAATCCAAATTCCGACCGTGCCAACATCTTCCACTCTGAAATCTTCACTATGTCGAACCTAAAAACTTAGACTCGGCCTCACCATCTCGAACGTGACATTGCCACCGCATCCCCAACCCCTATCAGGTCGTGACTCCCCACAGCTCGCTACGAGCCACTAGAATCCGCCTCCCGAAGCATCACATCACAACGAACCCACATCCTATCACCATACTTCCAACCAGAGCTTAAATCTCATCATAACTCGAACCCTAGCTCATGGCAACAACTTTGAGCTCAAAAATCATGGTCGCACTTTAATTTGAACATACTAGATCGAAGCACAAGATGAAATTTGATTTTCAAAATGGGTTTTACATTATTTTGAGTAATTTGTGAGATTTAATTTTCAAAGCTTTGATATTTATTTTTCTCTGGTTCGGTTGTTATATAAAAAGAAGAAAGAAAGAAGCGTTTTGAAGAAGTAATAGGCACGATCACATCATAGAGTGGCTAATTGGGTAGAATAAATGGCTATGATTGACTTAAAACAATTTAAAATATTATTTAATTACAAAAATATCTTGTTTAAAAGCAGCTTAAAATTTTGAACTCCTATCAAGGCATGCCGCGGGGATTTATAATGTTATACCTCTATTTCGAAAGCAATGGAATAAGTTTCGAGTCCTAATTCGTTCGTATGGAGAAGATAGCTTTTTGGACCCAATTTTTATATTGAATTTTCGATATTAATTTCAACTCGTTTTTATCCTGTACGATAAAATGATAACTCGAAATGCTACGAAATTTAAAATCTGATAATAATACAACATTATGGATCCAATGGAACTAGTTTCCTTAAATTCTGAGACTGTGTCTTGGAAGGCTAATTTTTATATGCTAATTTAAACGAGTTATTTTAAAAATCGAGTAAATCACTTTTAAATTCAATTTAAACTTTTATTTATCTTAATTCTTATGAATATAAATTTAATAAGCCTTTGAACTATTTTTTTTCCAAATAAAAATCCAAGATATAAATTATTTTCATGATTTCAATTATTTAATTCAATGATCAAATTATCCATAAATCATTATATTTGAAATTTAACCTATTAAACCAATAAACTTTTACTTTCCAATATTTAATATCAATTAAATAAATAATTTCAAATAACAAAAAATTATGGGTCGTCACAAAACTCATTTAAAATTATTTTTAAAGTGGTTTAACATTCCATGCACACTATTTATTAAATCAAGGAAAATGATTTCTTTTTTGCTTATCAAAATGTATTTTTGTGACTTGCATATATTTTCACATTCATCTGAAAACATCCAAACTTTATGATGAAAACATATGAAACATCCATTTGCAAACATCATATCATCATAAAAAATATAATATAATAGTTTAGGAGTTCTCACCTTCATTTTCCCTTCGAGCTGATAGAAAATCTATTGTATCTCCACCACGATCGAACCAAAGCAAACGAAACAAAGCCTGCAACCTAAGGAGGAGCTCGGCCTAGCCTAGATGGGGATGGTGCTCACGGCGAAGGTGGTGTGGGGTGGTGGTCATGGGTTTTGGAAGAGAAAAGGAGGTGTTTCAGACTAGTTTTGAAGTGGATTGACATTATAAACTGGTATATACTTTTTCCTCTTTTATTTGATGTATTTTTTTCTAACTTTTCATAAATCTTTTTCTGTGAATAAGAAGCCATTAAAGAGGCTCTTAGAAATCTTGAAAAAAAGAAGAAGAAATGAAATGGTATTAGGAATTTATGAGAAAAGAGGTGGCGTATATAGGCAAAACCTTAGAATAAAATATTAAATTACATAATTACCTAAATACCCCTAGACAACACCCCCTAGCCCCTAATGCATGGCCCCCCTCCCCCTAAAGCCATGTGATGGTTGATATGTGGTGATGGCGTGGTGTTATGAAGTGATGTTTGCTTTATGCTTACTTAAAGGTTAAGCTTATGCATTATTTAATCATTTTTGTAATATTTATACGCATATATGTATTCATGTATATATATGCATGTTATCATCTGCATGTAACATGTATATGTATGTACATGTAGGTGCATGATACTTCAAACATTTTCAAACAACTTTTGTTTGTTAAATCATTGAAATCTAGAGAATCGATTACCGTTCACATTTTCACTTATTTGTCAACGTACATATATTCATAAAAAATTTCAAAATAAATTACTTATCATTTTAAAGTAATTAAAATGATATAATTTTAATTATATAAGCATAGAAATTAATATTAAAAATTATTTATGAAATTGTCAGTTTACCCACAAAGCGTTATCGATTTTCCCTTATATTTTCAAATCAAATATACATCTTTATAAAACTATTATAAATGTTTCATTATCACTTTATAACTAATCAAAATGAATTATTATCATTTAAAATAATTATTTAGATAATTAAAATAATTACTAAATCGTTGAATCTTAATTTAATTTAAATTAAGTGTATATTTGAGTATGATGCCATTTATCGATATAAATTTCGAGTAATATTTTAGTAAATATTTATTCAAGATAATATTACTATTAATTATTATAATATTATTTGAATTACCAATAGTTATATGAATAAATTTAAAAATAAATATAATTTATCAAGTGATAAATCAGTTGTCGTTACAGACTCCTCCTTGAAAGAATTTCATCTCCGAAATGACCCAAACAAAAAACCCTAAAGGTTTGCCTAAAATATTTATTTATTTTACTTACATCCATATATATAAATCACCCATACAAAATATCTAATTCGATCTAGTATTCGAATCCACAACTTTACTTCATTGATCCCCCGATCCTTTAGTGCAGACTCTAACCAGGTTTCGATCATAACTTTAGTTCTCCTTGCATAGCTCTCAACTTTGATAGAAAATTCAAGAATCTAGCAATAAAACCTCATCAGTGTTCATCGTCAAGAATCGGGTGATAAATCCTCTTTCGAACAAGTGTCAAACTCGTCAAAATTTTGTACTTGAGTCTTCGATTAATCCATACGATGAAATAATCTGCATACTTCAAATGTATTTATTAGCCTTTCAAAAAATTTAATGAAAACATTTAATAAAAATTCCATTATTGTATTCAAACTTTTATAAAGTTACTTCTTTATACATAACCATTTTAATTTTAATTTTTCCCAATATTTATTCTCAAAGAAAATATTACATTTCTAAATATATCATATTGGTTTTCTGGAAAACTTAATGTCAAAATAATTCTTTAAATTGGTAAAATACCATAAACTTCCTTTAGCTAATGTCAAATGTGAAAACATTCTTTACTTAGTTAAAACTTCGTTTATCAATTAGCATTCCTTTATTAATTAAAATTTCTTTGTGTGTGTGTGTGTGTGTGTATATATATATATATATATTTCGCTTATACTAGTTTTAACATATAAAGTATTTATATACTAATTCATAGATTATAAGTATATTTAACAAGTTTTCTTACTTTAAAATATAATCAAAGTGATTAAAACAATTATTACCAAAACATTGTTATAATAAACTATTTTTCCTTTATAAATTTGAACTTATAACATTTTCTATCTTTTATAAAAGATTCCAATATTTGTTATTATCTTTAAAATTCCATTATTAAAGATCTAAATATACCTTTAAAATTTATTTTAAAGTTTCATTCAAGGGTTTAAAAACAAATGTTGCTAAAACAATGTATAAGACAAACCCCAAAAATACTATTCATTAATAACTTTAAATATTTATTTTAAAGATCAGTACTAATGAGAAGTTAGGACAACATCATATTATAAATTCTCCCATACTTACGTCATTCAAAATTTTCGAAGCTTTAGTCCAAAAGAAATTCCCCTCCCTTCCTTACACCAATATAATTCAAAACACTAAATCAAAATAAACATCCCATCCGTACTCATATATACTAGAATTAGACTCAACTCCTCAAATGCTATTCTTATTCTTCCGAGTCCAAAGACAATGGTGGACTCCAATATCATAAGTCAATCATCACATCACCTTCTCCTTCTTCCTCACTGTTTAGCTCGTCGTCGGACTTATTGTCGTCTTCCTCCCATGCGTCTCCCATTCCCTGGGGTAGCCATGCCTAGTTCCATGGGACATGTCAACATGTTGACCAGTATTCCAACAACGACTCTTCCCTCTTCTAACTCTTCTAAGCCTCGCACATTTTCCTCCTAAGGGTTTTTAAATTGTAACGACCTGAAATTTTCAAACCCGAATATTCCAGATAGTTATGAAAAAGAAGAAAGAGATAGAAGAAGAAGAAGATCAAAAACATCAACGTCTCACATTCGCAGCGGATAAAGTATAATAATAAATAATAACAGTTTACAAAAGAATATTATTCTTTCGATTACATTTTAATACATCATAGTTACACACATACTCAAACACTAGACATATGCAAATCAACATGTCTTAGATAAGCAAAAATATATTACAGCGGAAGTACTCCATACGTTCTTGTCATCCAGCTCGCCTCCTGAGCTCCAGAACGTCCTTACCTGAAAATTTGTAATACTCGGTCTGACCCGAGCATTACATCAAAGTAATACCCGGGTCAGGCTGGAAACCAACGTGAGTAAACTCATCCAACATGGAATACTAAGCATACAACTTATATAAAACCCGGGGTAACTCGAATCAATTTACTAGTTCACAATATGTTATAGAGATCACATATTTCACATATAAGTTTTCTAAGTACCAAGATTTAGATTTAAAATCGTCCAATTCCTTTAATACACTTCACTCCAGCCTATAGATTTCACATATCAATCTACAAAATTTCGAAGTGGTTTCGGGTATTTCCTAATACTCGAACCCGGTCTCTTCGAGTCTCATGTCATTCTAACCCAATTTATCCAAATGAAATACACAACATTTCATATCAGAGATATCAACTCATTCAAAGCATCCAATACCATTCAATCATTCGTAAGCAAAGCTTAATCACATACAAATTTAATTTAATTAATCCTAATTGAATTACTAACCTCAACCACTTAGATTTCTTCATTTAACATTAAATAATTTCAAATCAATTAATCAATCATCCCTTCATTATTCATCTTAACTAATCACCCTGGATTAATTATCCTTCAATTTCATTCAAGTAATTAACTTTAATTAATTTTACGATATTAATTCTTATTAACCAAAATCAATAAGTAATCTTAATTACTTCATGAATTAATTAACTATTTTAATTACATTAATGCCTAATTACTTATATTAATTAATCAATCTTTAATCGCATCAATGATAAATTAATGATTTCTAATTATATTTTAATTTATCCTAATCTAAATTAATTACACTAATTAAACCATGATATTAAACATTCTCGATTAATCTCAACCTGTATTTAACTATCTTTTATTTACTTCATTAAATAAATTAATATTCATTTAAAATAGAAATTTAAAACCAAATTCATTTTTAAATTCAAATCAAGTTAAAAATGCACTTTAACATTCAAGTTGTTAAAATAATTAAGTTTAAAAATTTATTTGTTTGAAAACCCAGATTCACTCTTGAATTCCAGGTTTAACTCTGATTTAAAACTTTTTTAAATCTCTACTTTATAACTTTTAACTTGAGTTTTTAAATATCATTTTCATTTCTTTCTAGTTCATTCTTATTTTTATTCTATAATTATTTCACTTTCAAAATTCATTCTTATATTCCTTTCAAAAATCCAATTTTATATATTTCGATAACTCAGGGTTCCGAAATATTCAAGCAACCCACAACATTCAACATTCCAATTGCCAAAAATATTCATCACAGAATATCAATCATTCCAGTATATACTATATATTACTATATAATATAACACATCAATTAATCCAACCATTCAACCAATCATTTAAATTTCACCATTTAAACTTAAATAAAAAATCCAAAACTGTGAAGTTTACTCACCTTGATTAAATTTTCTAGTCATTCCAATTTAAATTCTTTTGATTAGGTTCCACAGCTCTGAATCCTATACGACTGATTCCGTGCGATTTAACCACGTAAAAGTAAATTTCGAAAAATATAAATTAACAAATATTTATACATTTATAATTTTTTTTTATAAGTTTAAACATGACCAACATTAGTAAAAATGCTTTTTAAAATTAAATTACCTTCTTCCTTAATAATAGATCTGAACACCAAGCTCTCGACCTCACAATCGTCAATCGCAACAGAACTCCACCCATATCTTCTCCCAAGCTCCTACCCATAGCTAATACAGCCACACTATAGTTGACAACGCACACGCCCAGGTCGACACCACCTTCTCGAGAACCCAGCGCAACCCGCACCTACACGAGGCTAGAGAAAACCCTAGTATCAAATAAACGCGCTCCTCCACTGCTCCGACCTTAATTTCCCTGACTTCGCACGAGCGCATGCCTCTGCCTCGAACACGATCCAATCGATCACAACCTTCTATCTGAAAATCGCAGCTTCATCTTGACTTCGAGCATACCAAGATCAACTCAACTTCCCACTTCCTTTCAATCGATTAGAACCGCTCCCCAATTTATAAAGGTTACTCGAATTTAAATCCTTGTGCCCTCTTTCTTTTCGAGCGGAGAAGAAGAAAAAAAAGATTTAATGATTTTCGAATTTGAACCCTGTATTGAACCGTAATTTTAACAGCGGCCATTTTTTGTTTTTTTAAATGAGTTCGATTTCCATTTCTGTTGTAAGATCAGAGAGGAAGACGTAAATGCAATATCAGTTTGGGAAATAGCTTCTTGAGTACGCTAGTTTACTTATGAAAATATCTCGGACTAATGTACTTCAAATTTTATTATATTATAAAATTTCCAAAATGCCCTCGTAATTGCTACCATAAAATTTCGAACTCCTCTTAAGGAATGCCGCTAGCCGGTTATAGGGTTTTACCCGCGTTCTGAACACAATGGAATGTGTTTCGGAGGCTAATTTGGTCATAGGTGGAAGTTAGCTTTTTAAATTGATTTAAAATATTAAATTATTGGTTTTAATTTCAACGCGTTTCTCACCCGCACGAGCAAACGGTAAATCCAAATGCTACGAAATTGAATTCCGATAATAACTAGCTATTATGGATCCAATGGAACTGGTTTCGTCGAATTCCAAGACTGTGCCTCGGAAGGCTATTTTTAAATATCAATTTAAAAGATATAATTTCAAAACTGAACAAATCACCTCTAAATTAAATCTCAACCATTCTATTATCTTCGGTATCATCATTATAAATTTTATAAACCTTCAGGTTATTTTTAACAGGCTTAAAATTCCATATTCAACATCTTACCCAATTTCGAATTATATAATTCAATAATTTAATTATCAAGTAAATATTAATATTTGAAATTCAAGTTAAAATTAACCTTTAAATGTTTAAAACCAATTAATTATTCCATTTTAAATTGTTAAAAATTCTGGGCCGTCACATTCCTTCCCCCTTAAAAGAATTTCGTCCCCAAAATTACTAGTTAGGAAGAATGGTCTAATACCCGTTTACCTTTTCCCAAAAGCCACAATTCAACATCCTACCAACTATCTTTTATTAAAGACCCACTATCACCTCAACCAACTTTCCAAACTCTCCCACAGTTTTCAAATAATACCCTTTTTTCTCAATCACTTAAATTTCAATTTAAAACCAAATTTTGAATTATCAAAAGTTTCTCAAAATTTTTCTGACTCCCTAAATTTTCGAAAATTTCTGCCAGCGTCTCCTTTGCGCGGCTAGCTCGGTACAAGTACAAAATGCCTCTACGGGCTCCTAAATTCCAAAAGAAAACAAAAGGCCAAGTGGCTAGATCAAAAATCCAATCCAATTTCATACAGAAATTTAAATACATACCTTTTAGTCGGGCAATTCAAATTATCTCCAAGAATCAAATCCAATCTTCCTTTCCCTTTATAATACCTGCATATATTACCTGGCAATAATATCCAATCATAGCCTCTTAAAATCATTTCATATATTTCCTTACAGAAGTTTTCATATCTATTTCTATTCAAATTAGTTTTCCCCGTTTTTATATGAATTCAATTTTTAATATTGAATTTTATCTTTCATATATAACTGATTCGTATCATTAATTTAAATTAGTTTCATCCATTAGCTTATTTTAATTTCCAACATGAAATCGTTATTTTGCTAACGGAAAATTTTCCAATTTTTTTTTTCAAAAATTTTCTAACTCCTAAAATTTTCGAAAATTTTTGGTAGAGTCTCCTTTGTACGAAGGAGCTTTTGCAATTTGACAAGAGATATAAATATATATACATCGACCCACACTGTCGGAAAAGCAAAAACAGTTCATATTTCCTATTTTAATTGCGTAGGCGTACCTTTATTTATCATTTTAAGCAAGCGGCTTATTTATTTTAGCAATTAGTGCAACCAAATCCAGCCAAACGGCTTCCCGGTACCTATACTTACTCAATTTATATATGTAAGTGCCATATATAGAAAATTTATTAGCATTTCACTAACTTTCAATAGCTAAACACAAGCATTACATAAACAGCAAGCATCAAACGCTTCCCATAAGCGATTTATATGATTTTATAGCTTATTCAATTGCTTTCAACCAATTCATATGTCGTTTCATTAAATTTTAATGGTTTTCAACTCAATATCTTACATTCAATTCATTTTTAAGCAAAACAAACTCATATGCACTTCAAATGATTCAAAAATTAATTTTATTTGCTTCTATTAATTCATAGAATTTCTTTACTGTTTCCTGGGGAATTGACCGGGCAACTTAGTACTCGGCCTCCCTGTCGATCGGTCAAACTGGATCGTTCGGCATCACGTTACGTCAGGCATCCAAGAAGCACTCGGCATCCAAGTTCGGTCAGCGTCAACGAACGTTCGGCATAACAAGGACATTCATGAGCGCCTCATTCGGCATCAAGAAACGTTCGGCATCAAGAAACATTTGGTATTTAATATCGTTCGGCCAAAGAAGAACGTTCGACATAAGATCGTTCGGCAACCAAAGATTGCTCGGCCTCTTGAGTACGTTCGGCCAAAGACATCGTTCGGCCAAGGGATGTTCGACATCCATGAACGTTCGTCCTACAAGTTACGTCCGGCTCCTGGAGCGTTCGGCATTCATGCTCCACTCGGCATTCCATCTTCGTTCGGCCTGCACCCCACACTCAACACCACATCCCGTTCGGCACGTATCTCGTTCGGCCATCACCTACCATTCATCATCCAGAAACGTTCGACACCAATGGGTGTTCGGCATAAAGATGGCGGTTTGGCACTTGGTTGTTCGGTATGTTTGGGTCGGCACACAGGGCTTATTCCATTCGAATCGAGATATTGAGATACCAGGCCCATAAGGGAGTCCAACCCATTTTCGTCTATAAATAGAGGGGCAAGGGCACAGTAAAGAGGGATATTTTTTAGAGAACACTGGGGAGACTCTGCCACATTCAACCCTCATTCAAGACTTAAGCTTATTATTTAGCAATTGTATTCAAGTACTTAGAAACGGATTGCATCTGTAATCAAGCATCAAAGAAAGGAATAAAGATCAACTTCAAAGTGGACATAGGCTACTACGCCGAACCACTATAAATTTGGTATTCTTACTTTCTGCACTTGAATTTACATTATCTTCTCTGTTTTAATTTAGTTTCTTCATTAATCTCTCTACACAATCTTTCTAAGGGTGTTAGTGACCAATTTTGGTGCTTTCATTGAGAGTTGAATTCCAGGCTATTAGGATCTGTTTTGTAGCTACTGGATTACATAAATCCCCCGAAGGAGATCCAAAATCATTCACAAGGCATCTGTTGATTCTACTAAGAGTTACAACCAACAACTCTACATAGGGAGACCACAAACCAGATCGGCCTCTCGTAATACAGATGTCCATGAAACTGCTAGCGTACAACAAGATGGACCTGGAAATCAGCCGACAACCAGAGGTGCAGGGCCCTCCACCCAAATCCAAGCGGAAGTCGTTTCCCCAACGGAGTTCAATGACTTGATAAGAGAACTCAAGGAAAGTAGAAGACAGCTTGCTGAACAGATTCAAGCCAACATTGACCTCATGACTCAGCTCGCTCAGCAGCAGCGCTAGAATGCCGCAGGAAACCCTTCCCTTTATTATGAATCTGATAGCTCAACCTCAGCTGACGAACCTCCTAGGCATAGACGCCGTAAGGAGGATGATGCACAAGCAGGCATTGGGAATCAAGCCCACGAAGAGACCAGACACCCGAATCTCCAAGACCCAAATCAGGTGGGACATCAATTCGCACGATCCCATGGAACGGAACCCAACTTTCCATCCTCTATACAAACTCTGGACTTAACAGCTATGGTCAGGCAGTTGATGAGACAAAACCAAGGCTTGACCAATGAAGATTGTGGAGTGACCAAAAGCCATACCCCCATTACGGATGGCATCCTGCAGGCTGAGTACCCCAAGAAGTTCAATATGCCGACTATCCCAGCCTATGAGAGGAGGACTGATCCCAGGCAACATGTGATGAGGTATGGATGGGTGATGGATTCTGCAAGAGCCAAAGATGCGACCAAGTGTAGGTGCTTCCCAATCACTTTGTCTGGTATTGCCACCATGCGGTTTACTCGGCTCCCACCTCGATCTATATCCAGCTTTGACGAATTAGCAATGAAATTCATAGAACAATTCAGGATACACACCACTCGTCCAAAGGATGTGATGTCCGTATTAAGCATAATCCAAGCTCTGGGAGAGTCATTGAAAGCATACTTGCAGAGCTTTCATGTTGCTGCTACTGAAGTGAGTAATCCAGACGACCATGCAATTTTGATGGCGGTAATGCGTGGAGTGGATCCAGACTCTGAATTTGGAGATTGGTTGGCGGGAAAGCCCCCGGCCACGCTGGAGCGTTTTTATTCGAAAGCTCATCAGTTCATAAGGAGGGAAGATGCTCGATGGACGAGACGAGACAAGGCACCAGGGCCTGCTCAGGAGATTGAAAAATATCGTAGCCATGAAGCAAGCCGGCGACAATTCAGGAAAGGCTCAAGCCAACATCAAAAAAACACCTGGACAGCCTAAAGGATCCGAAGGTGGAAATCCAGGGAAGAAAAGAGAGACAGGGAAATGGAAGTCAAGGATCCCGACCTACAATGAATACACCCCGCTCAACGCATCACTTGAGAACATCTATTTGTCAACTTGCAACACTTTTCAATATAGAAAACCACGCCCAAATGAATCAACGGAGGAACAGAAGCGGAGTGGGAAATACTGCCGCTTTCGTGAGTCTTATGGGCACAACACAGAGGAGTGCAGGCACCTCCATGACGCTACTGAAAAGTTGATTAGACAGAAGAAGCTGCAGGAGTTCGTCAAAGATCCATAAGACGGAAGACAAGAGACATTGGACCCTAGACATGGGCCAGCTCCACGCCAACCAGAACAACCTGCTCGAACTATGGGTAGGTTGGTTATCAACACGATTGCGGGCGGACCTCATCCTACGGATAAGAATTGGCAGGAGATGGAGCGATATGCTAACTCTTTAAGACATGCGGAATATGAGTGCTGTTCGAATATGGAGGATGGGACTCCTACAAAACAGCAGCGAACGATGGATGATGATATTGTATTCAGGAGCCGAGATGCGGACAAAGTGGAGGCCCCTACCATCGACCCGATGGTCATATCTGCGACAATCAGGCAGTCGTATGTGAAGAGAATTCTAATTGATTGTGGAAGCTCGTTAACATCATCTTCAAGAAGGCATATGACCAAATGAAACTGGAAGCTAAGGATTTGAAACCATCCAATGCCAAAATCCATGGCTTTTATGGCGCAACAACGGATGCAGTGGTATATGTGGAGTTACCAGTTGAACTGGGGCAAGGCGAGCGTAGGAGGGTGCGAATCCTACCATTCGTAGTGTTGGACGTTGACTCTCCATATAACGTATTTTTAGGACGTCCAGCCTTGGCATAATTTAGGGAAGCATTGGCCCCTTGGTGTCTGACATTAAAATTTCCCACAGACAGCGGTGTCGGAGTGGTGCACGGCGATCAGGTGACCGGACGTGCCTGCTATGTGGCTGAGCAGAGAGAGGCTCAGCGTAGAGAGAAAGGAAAGGTTGCAGACCGCTCCGTCCGCAGCCGAAATGATGATGATTGAAAAGTAGCGTCCGAGCCCTGGCTCGGGCAACATTCTCGGATCTATAGGGACACAGATCCGAGAGACGATGATGGGGTACCCAAGGAAACAAATGCAGCACAGGCTGAACTAACCATTGACATCCTAGTTAGCCGGAGCGACCGATCACGAGTTCTTAAAATTGGGTCGCAACTCGACCCTTTGGCCGCTGAGAGCCTTACTGATTTCCTCCAAGCGAATCTTGATGTTTTCACCTGGACACATTCTAATATGTGCGGGATTTCTCCTGCGACTGCGAGTCATATGTTGAACATAGACCCGTAACATGTACCTGTGAAACAAAAAAGGAGAGGCACGGACCCGGAGAGATCCGTAGCTCTCAAAGAGGCGGTGGACAAGCTCAAGACCAATGGGTTCGTTCGCGGCGCCCTCTATCCCGAATAGGTATCTAACCCAGTGTTGGTAAAGAAAGCGAATGGAAAGTGGAGGACTTTTGTTGATTACTCCGATTTGAATAAGGCATGCCCGAAGGATAGTTTCCATCTACCTCGAATCGACCAGCTCGTCGACTCTATCGCTGGTCACGAATTACTATCATTTATGGATGCGTACTCTGGATATAATCAAATCCCAATGCACCTCCCAGACCAAGAACACACCAGTTTCATCACGAACATGGGACTGTACTGCTATGTAGTAATGCCATTTGGGTTGAAGAACGTAGGAGCGACTTATCAACGCCTGGTGAATGAATGTTCAAAGATCAGATTGGTAAAACAATGGAAGTCTATATGGACGACATGCTCGTGAAGTCGCGGCAGTCAAACGACCACATCCGAGACTTGACGGAGATGTTGGACATACTCAGGCATTATGGAATATAGATCAACCCGTTGAAGTGTTCATTCGGTGTAGCGTTAGGAATGTTTCTGGGATTCATTGTAAATGCCCGGGGAATCGAGGCTAACCCAGAGAAGATTCGGCTATCCAAGATATACAAGTTCCCAGAACCATAAAACAGGCATAAAGCTTGAATGGAAAGGTGGCTGCGCTGAGCCGTTTCATATCCAGGGCCACAGACAAATGTATTCCTTTCTTCGATGTCATAAAGAGAGGAAAGAGGAATTTTGAGCGGACATCCGACTGTGAGGAAGCATTCCGGGCTCTTGTAAGGCACTTGGAAAGTCCCCCGATATTGTCGAAACCAATACACCACGAAATGATGTACGTATACTTGGTTGTATCCCAGCACGCTATCAACACGGCCCTGGTTCGCGAGGAAGACCGGGTCCAGAAGCCCGTTTACAATGTTAGTAAACGCTTTTCGGGGGCGGAAAGAAATTATCCGTAGATTGAAAAACTAGCCTATTGCTTGCTGATTGCAGCACGCAAGCTTCGCCCGTATTTTCAGGCACACTCAATCAGTGTTTATACTGATCAGCCTTTGCGATAGATACTCCAACGACCGGAAACTTTCGAAAGGATGTTAAAATGGAATATTGAGCTAAGTCAGTTCGACATCATCTACCTGCCGCGAAGGGCCACACAAGTACAGGCACTAGCTGACTTCATTGCTGAATTCACTACGACAGACGAATTAAACGATCATAATGTCATACCTCCCATTCGATGGAAGATGTACACAGATGGGGCATCTAATGACCGTTGTTAGGGGGTTGGCATAGTTCTCGTAACTCCTGAAAAACAACTGATCTGCTACGCTTTGAAGCTCGAATTCACAGCAACAAATAACGAAGCCGAATATGAAGCGTTGATCGCCGGCTTGAAACTTATCAAAGAACTGGGAGTAAAATCGGTTGAAATCTTCAGCGACTTGCAGCTGGTGGTGTACCAAGTGCGAGGTGACTACCAAGCAAGGGGCAGAGACTTTCCCCATATTTGGTTCTAGTTCAGAAACTGCTAGCGAATCTCGAGTACTACGATATTTCACATTTCCCGCGTGAGCAAAACAGGGCAGCTGACTCGTTGGCAAAATTCGCAAGCACAGGCGACGCACAACAAATGAGATTATTTCCTGTCGAGACCCTCCATGCTCCGAGTATGGATATGATGGAGGTAGATTTCATTTTGGAAACTGAAATCGAGAAGGAATCATGGATGACCTCAATGAAGCAGTACTTGCTATTCGAGATCTTGCCCAAAGAAAGGAGTGAAGGACGACAAGTCCTTCGTAAGGCTTCTCGTTATGTAATACAGGATGGAATAATGCATTGAAGGGGATTCTCGACCCCACTACTCTGATGCATTGCCCATGATGAGATAAAACGAGTCGTGGATGAAGTCCATGAAGGAGGGTGCGGCGACCATACTGGAAGGCAGACATTAGCAAAGAAGATCCTCCGCTATGGATACTACTGGCCAACTGTGAATCGGGATGCTGCAGACTATGTGAAAAGATGTGATAAATGCCAGATATATGCAAAAATCCCGAGAGCTCCGCCGATGGAACTCACAGAAATGGTAAGTCCCTGGCCATTTTCAATGTGGGGAATTGACTTAGTTGGCTTTTTACCCATAGCTAAAGGTGGAGTGAAATATGCAATAGTTGCGGTCAACTACTTCACCAAATGGGCAAAAGTAGAGCCTTTGGCCATGATAACCACCAAGAAGGTTATTAATTTCGTCGTACGAAATATGATATGCTGCTTCGGCCTTCCATGGACCATCATTACAGACAATGGGACTCAATTCGAAAGCAAGGAGTTTAAAGAATTTTGTCAGAAATATGGCATTGTAAAGAAGTTTGCAGTGGTTGCTCACCCGAAGGCCAACGGACAAGTGGAAGCCGTAAACAAGATAATCAAGTCCATATCGAAAAAACTTCTAGAAATGGCTAGAGGCAGGTGAGTGGATGAACTTCCAACAGCACTTTGGGCCTACAGGGCCACCCATAAAACTATGAATGGCTACACTCCATTCGCGTTGGCGTATGGCACAGAAGTTGTCATACCCGTGGAACATGAGGTCCCATCACATCGAGTAACATATTATGACCCCGGGTCGAACCAGAATCTTTTATTGGAATCGTTGGACTTCATTGATGAAAAACGCGAAGAAGCTAATTTGAGAGCGGCCGCACACAAACACAGAGTCGCTAAATATTATAACGAGAAGGTCCGACCAAGAATTTTTAGTGTGGGAGACCTCGTTTTGAAACGAGTTTTGCCGATCCCGTCTCATATGAATCCCGCATGGGAAGGTCCATACGTCATCGAACGGAAGCTTGGAGAAGGAACTTTCAAGCTAGCGACCGTCGATGGTGCGACACTCCCCCGAGCATGGAACAGCGAGTACTTGCGGCGTTATTATACTTAGTCTATTTCTTTCATGTATTAGTTGCACTTATTTCCGGTATGCTTTTATTTCTAATTCTTGGCATGTAATAAGGCGATTTAGCTTGCCCTCGTTAATAAAGGCTTGAAGCCATCTTTTCCATGAATTACTAATGTCTCTACAAATGATGATCATGTGACGGGCAAATAAAATTATGTTATCTCGGCTAATGTACAAACACGCACAAACACTTAAAAATCTCCAAGTCCCCGGAGTGCGGACAGGAGTACTTTAAGTCCCCGGAGCGCGGATTCGAGTATAAACGATTTAAAATCTCCAAGTCCCCAGAGTGCGGACTGGAGTACTCTAAGTGCTTGGAGCGTAGACTCTAGTATAAACGATTTAAAATCTCCAAATCCCCGGAGTGCGGATTGGACTACTCTAAGTCCCGGAGCACGGACTCGAGTATAAACGAATTAAAAATCTCCAAGTCCCCAGAGTGCGGACTGGAGTACTCTGAGTCCCTGGAGCACGGACTCAAGTATAAACGATTTAAAATCTTCGAGTCCTCGGAGTGCGGACTGGAGTACTCTAAGTCCCTGAAGCGTGGACTCGAGTATAAATGATTTAAAATCTCCGAGTCCCCGAGGTGCGGACTGGAGTACTCTAAGTCCTCGGAGCGCGGACTCGAGTATAAACGACTTAAAAATCTCCAAGTCCCCGGAGCACGGACTGGAGTACTCTAAGTCCCTGGAGCACGGACTCGAGTATAAACGATTTAAAATCTTCGAGTCCCCGGAGTGCGTACTGGAGTACTTTAAGTCCTCGGAGCGAGGACTCGAGTATAAACGATTTAAAATCTCCGAGTCCCCGGAGTGCGTACTAGAGTACTCTAAGTCCCCGGAGCGCGGACTCGAGTATAAACGACTTAAAAATCTTTGAGTCCCCGGAGTGGGGACTGGAGTACTCTAAGTCCTCGGAGCGCGGACTCGAGTATAAACGATTTAAAATCTCCGAGTCCCCAGAGTGCGGACTTGAGTACTCTAAGTCCCCGGAGCGCGGACTCGATTATAAAAGATTTAAAATCTCCGAGTCCCCGGAGTGCGGACTGGAGTACTCTAAGTCCCTGGAGCGCGGACTCGAGTATAAATGACTTAAAATCTTCGAGTCCCCGGGGTGCGGACTGGAGTACTCTAAGTCCCCCGTGTGCAGACTCGAGTATAAACGACTCAAAAATCTACAAGTTCCCGGGGTGCGGACTGGAGTACTCTATGTCCCTGGAGCGCGGACTCGATTATAAACGATTTAAAATCTCCAAGTCCCCGGAGTGCGGACTGAAGTAATCTATGTCCCCGGAGTGCGGACTCGAGTATAAACGATTTAAAATCTCCAAGTCCCCGGGGTGCGGACTGGAGTACTCTAAGTCCCAGGAGCATGGACTTGAGTATAAACGACTTAAAAATCTCCAAGTCCCCGGGGTGCGGACTGGAGTACTCTAAGTCCCCGGAGCATGGACTCGAGTATAAATGACTTAGAAATCTCTAAGTCCCCGTAGTGCGGACTGGAGTACTCTAAATCCCCAGAGCGCGGACTCGAGTATAGACGATTTAAAATCTCCGAGTCCCCGGAGCGTGGGCTGGAGTACTCTAAGTCCCCGGAGCACGGACTCAAGTATAAACGATTTAAAATCTCCAAGTCCTCGGAATGCGGACTGAAGTACTCTAAGTCCTCGAAGGGCGGACTCGAGTATAAACAACTTAAAAATCTCCAAGTCCCCGCGGTGCAGACTGGAGTACTCAAAGTCCCCAGAACGCGCAGACTCGAGTAAAAAGGACTTAAAAATCTCCAAGTCTCCAGAGCACGGACTGGAGTACTCTAAGTCCCTGGAGCACGGACTCGAGCATAAACGATTTAAAATCTCCGAGTCCCCGGAGTGCGCACTGGAGTACTCTATGTCCCCGGAGCGCGGACTCGAGTATAAACGACTTAAAAATAACTAAGTTCCCTGAGTGCGGACTCGAGTACTCTAAGTCCCCAAAGCGAGGACTCGAGTATAAACGAATTAAAATCTCCGAGTCCCCGGAGTGCGGGCTGGAGTAATCTAAGTCCCCGGAGCGCGGACTCGAGTATAAACGATTTAAATCTCCGAGTCCCCGGAGTGCAGACTGTAGTACTTTAAGTCCTCGGATCACGGACTTGAGTATAAACGATTTAAAATCTCCAAGTCCCCGGAGTGCGTACTGGAGTACTCTAAGTCCCCGGAGCGTGGACTCGAGTATAAAAGACTTAAAGATCTCCAAGTCCCCGGGGTGCGGACTGGAGTACTCTAAGTGCCCGGAGCGCGGACTCGAGTATAAACGACTTAAAAATCTCCAAGTCCCCGGGGTGCGGACTTGAGTACTCTAAGTCCCCGTAGCACAGACTCGAGCATAAAAGACTTAAAAATATCCAAGTCCCCGAAGCACGGACTGGAGTACTTTAAGTCCCTGAAGCACGAACTAGAGTATAAACGACTTAAAATCTCCAAGTCCCCGGAGTGCGGACTGGAGTACTCTAGGTCCATGGAGCGCAGAATTAAGTATAAACGATTTAAATGACCAGGTCCACTGAAGACGGAATGGATATAAATGACTTGAAGACATCGAGCCTTCAGCGTGCGTATTAGAAAATATTCTAAGTGCTTGGAGCGCGAAAAAAAAAAAGATGGTTCTCAAAGAATTTCCGAGCTATATGAGGATGAACGAAGAGGTCTATTATATCCACAACAGCTTGGAATTGAATCACAATCACAAAGAAAATTGAACGACAAGAGCCATGGAAAAACAGAAAACTAAGTTTTCAAAGATAAGTTTCCATTACAACTCCTTTGAAGCTCGGAATCAAAAGTTTATTTACACAAACTAAGAAAACAAAAGTAATGCCTAATCTAAACTAACCATCGTTGAATGAGAGTAATGATTACTTCTTATGCTTCTTCGCCTTCTTCACCTCCGTTGTTTTCTCAGACGACCCCTCTCCTCCGCGTTTACCCTTGGTACCCTTCGTTGATGGAGGAGTAATAGACGAAGAAGTGTGAGGGACATCCATGGGTTTAGACCTGCCAAGGAGAATGGCCTTCAACGGCTTATTCAATGGATCGTCAGGGTCCACAATTTGAGGTTCAACCTTAATCTTGGTTGTTTCTCTCTTGTTCTTCTCCAGCCGCTCTTTCATACTCAGCTCAAATGTGTGTTCAGAGAGGTCTGTGATCTCTACTTTGTAACTCCCCTCAATGGGAGAAGAAGTCTCAGATTTGTCTTCATCCAGTGCCCCAATTACTTGAGCATCTGGCCCGGGAGCCTCTCCTGCCTGACTGGCCTCACCTACCTTTTCCTCCACCTCTTTGGCGACATCGCTCCTTGTAGTGGGCTCGGGATCAAAACGACCTGCACGAAAGCATGAAAACAAGTATTAGAACAGTCCTTCCTAAAGAGTGACGACGTTTGAAATCTTAAAGTGAAGAGTTATCTACCACGTTCCGGCAGGCTCTCAGCCGTCAACGGATCTCACCCTCCAGAATGGGAGATAGAATATGAACGCCAAGGCCGGGGTTCTCCGAGTTGTAACCAATATGCTGCTCAAATGGATCGAGTATCGGATCGGCCGATCGAGTAGGCGCATGAGCTGGAGGCGTGACCCCGGATGGACCAGTAATAACTTCTTTCACTTTCTTTGAGGGGGGACCTTTTCCATATATAGTTTTAGCTGCAGACAAGTCCAAAGGCTCGTTTCCCTTGAGATATTCTTTTATCAACGCCCCCTCATCAATCTCTTCGGTGTCGTGCTCGGCCTTCCTGATTTCTATCAAAGCCTCCCATGCCTCGGCTAGAGATTCAAGATAACCCTCGCCCAAGAATGTCAAGTCTCGATGCATGAGAACTCAAGCGTTGAACTCAGCGATTAGCGGGTCAAACATATTTTTGACCTTCTCCCTGCCTTCTTCTCTAGCCGCCTCAAGACGCGAGTCGATATCGATGGACGCTATCCTTTCGCCCTCTTCACGGGCCTCACTCTTTAACGCCTCAACCCTAGAAAGCTCGCCGTCAAGTTTTTCTTTCAAATGTCGAGTGGCAACAATCTCGTCACAGTATCGTTGTGACTCCTCTTAGGAGGTCGTTTCTCTTCGCTCTCCCTGCGAAGCTGCTCCTCAATCTCCTTGACTTGGAGGCTGAGCGCATCCCTCTCCTTTTGAACGGAATCCTTCTCTAGAGCCAAAGCCCCACACCGTTGAACCGCCTCGTCAAGTTCTTTCTTATGAGCTGACTCAAGGCGAGTAACGGCCTCAGTAGTGTCCTTAGCTCTCTGATGGGCGACCTCGAGCTCAGACTTGTAAGTGGCCATTTCTTCGTCCTGAGTTTTAATGATATCCTTGTCGTGGATAGCCTCAAGCTTCAGGCGGTCGATTTCATGCTGGCACTCCACGGAAACTTCAGAAAGTTTTTCGGCCAGATGAACAAACACGTCATGTTGAACATAGACGTCATTCGTACAAGCAAGGGCGCTTTGTTTGGCATGTTCGGGAATAGGGTGAATCGCTGGGAGGAATTTCAGGCCATCGAAGCAGATTTTTGGAAATTTATCTTTAAGCTCGGCCAGCCTCTCTGATACTATTGGGTCCGATGTAGGAGTGGGGGGAGACGGCTTTGAAAGTTCGCCCCTCCTGTAAGAATCTCGGGACTTTCGAGTAGAAAAGGAGTCGGAGTGTTGGTCTCGGGGAGCATCAGGTTGCGGCCTCTTATGGCCGCGCTTGTCTTTACTTTGCTCCGCGTAAGAATATGTATCCTGGTGGTATTTTGGCTGATAATAAGTTTTTCTCCAAGATGACGAGTCCCGGGAATGATAGTCTTTATCGCCTTCACCATCCCTATCTCGACGTCTTCCGGAACCCGAGTCCCGTCCAGAGTGGTGAAGAACAGACGAGCCACGAAGGTGATCGAATCCACGTGAACGCCCCATACCACCTATACGGAATTCAAATAGCAGCGAATTAGCAAAGAGTAGTGTGACGACAAAAGTCTAAGTGAAAAATTGAAGTGCAAGTATTCGTGTGTGTCCTAGTGTTTCCCCCCAACGGACCAGTCGCTTTGCTAATAGGAGTTTTCTCTCCCTGATGCTGGTTGGAGCACCCGCGTCGTCTCTAATGGACGAATGAAGTTTGAATGCCTCCGGATCGTCAAAGTCATAATTGAGAAAATCATCCGGAATAGAGAGGTTCGATAAGCCCTTTATAGAACTTTATACATGCTGCGAAGAAGCCTCTTTCTCCGTCGAGATAAGCGTAACTTTCAAAGTTCCGCCGAACTTCTCCTTTCTGATTTTGTACGTCGGTCCATTTTTCCTCTGTGAAGGAGAAGACGACATTTCGATATCGTGCACTTCAATTATAGGATCTTGGGCTGGACCCAAATTCTCACCTTGTGCTTCGGGTGTTTCACCCTCCTTGATTTCCCCCTCTTCTTGTATATCAGGGGTGTGGCGTGCTGACGACTCAGCTAATTTTTTCCCTTTGCCGAAGACCGGCCTGGGTACAATAACGCCTTCGGGAAGACTTAACCGGCGACCTTTTGCTAACAGTCTGAACCTTGATAGTGACTCATTTGAGATAAGAGTTCGGATGTCTCATTCTTCGACGGAAAGAGCTCTAATAGCTTCAACGTTCTCAGAATACTCGCGGCCGTCGGGACGTGGATTGATACCAGAGAAGATGAAACAAGAGTTAGCATAGGCATAGCTTCGGCCAAAACATGAGTATCGTTCCAAAAATTAGACTTACTTCCTTCGACCCATCTCCTCGCGAAACCAGGGGGCAATGCACATAGAACCATTCCTGTTTGTACAGGGAAAACTTGCTCCACGCCTCGGTTAAAATTTGGCATTTGTGATGCGGCTCGAGGAACACAAAGGAGGGGCTATCTCTCCGCTTCTTGATCATATAAATATATCTAATATCGCCAGGAGTGGGAGGCCTAGAGAAGACGGTCATGAAGAGTAGGTAAGTGCCATAGATGAAGGCGTGATTGTTTGGGTGCAACTACGACGGGGAGATGTCGATGTATTGCGGCACATCCCGAAGAAACAAATTGAACGGTTGCACACTTCTAACCCAGCACATGAATTTGTTGCACGCTGTGTATTCGACTGGGGGAAAGTGTGGCCGGTCGTGCCCCGATGTAACCAGCACGTCGTCAGAAGGTATTCCATGGATGGAGCATATTCGCTGGAGCGCAACTTCATTGATTTTTGAAGCCTGTGAATCGACAGGGTTGTCCAAGAAGATCGATGCCTCCAGGGTATCGGGGGCTAAGTTATGTGTAGGGGAGGTTGATGGATTTGAGAAGTCTGCGAATTCTTATCGAGAGGATGGCCCTGGTCTGTCAGAAATCGTGGCGGAGCTGGATTTTTGCGACATCTTCAATAAATAGTGGATTTGGCTAAGCAGCTGTGTGAACTATACTTGAAAAATGTTCGACTTTAGAATCAACAACACAAATATTCCCCCCAAGTGGTGTGTGACCTAGTGCGATCAATCATGTGTAAGCATTAAAAAATCGAAAGTCACAGGGTTACTGATATAAAACTAAGTTTCGAATCGTCGACTTCGAAGACCGTCATCGCTGACCGTCTCCAAAAGCCTGCCTTATGGTGTTCACAATTTCGGATTCAGAAAATATTAGAAGAAGTTATCTGATTATGTCAATTTAAGTTCAAAATTATGTCTACTGAAGCTAGAAAGCTGTCAGTCCGGATCAGTTCGATATGCTAGTATGCTGGGGTCCTTGCCTATGTTTTGTTATTTGATTAGGCGAGGTAAATAAGTACCCGACCTAAGCTAAGGGATGGTCTGGCATTCATAATGGTTCGGCCTAAGAGTCGTTCGGCTTAACTATCGTTCAGCCAAATCATCGTTCGGCCTAAATGTTGAACGACCAAACCACCGTCCGGCTAAATTGCTATTCGGCCTAAATTTGTTTGGCCAAACCATCGCTCGGCCTAGGCATCGTTCGAACGAAATACTGTTCAGCATAATTGTCATTCGGCCTCCTGTCTACTCCCCGTTTCATTTCAAACTTGTCCCACTCCAATTTCGTCTGGCACAGGGAGATTATGCCGAACCATAGCCCAGTCAAAAAATTACCAACAGTCCCGAACACTGAGTCCATTCTCGTGCTACCGTAAGGCTACTCGGCATTAAGAGATTATGCCGAGTCGCCGCAATAGACCATCACCCTTATGTTCTCCGGTCCATTCACCTCGAAATCACCTAAGAGCGTGCTAAGTTACAGCCCTAGACCATGACTGAGCCACAACTCATCACCCTTGTTCACACACCTCCTATTTTTCTATGGTCCATGAACGATTTGTTTGAGTAATATCTAATGCCTCCTGAGTCGAGAGTAAGTAGAAGTTTCTTACCAAAGATTACGGAGGGAGCTTGGGGATCGGTGAGTTTCGGATTGAAGATTGCTAAAACTTGGCTAAAGAAAGGCGTGATGGATTGCAAGTTCTCGGAAAATAACGGAAATAAAAGTGAAAAGAGGGGAAGAAGGAGGACGCCAGGTTTTATAGGGAAGAAGGAGAAGTTGAAGAGGCCATAACCGGTAGAGCCGGTCAAAAAGGTATCATTCGGCACGCATAAATCGTTCGGCTTCGACCATATCGTTCGGCATTTACATTACGTTCGGCACACACCCCCACAACTGGTATCGCAAGAAAGCAACCCCGAAGAATGATGGGCCAGGGTTTGATGAAAAGCACAAAGGACTCATGATCCAAAGCGTATCAAGTTCGGTCACGCGATACACTTTGGGGGGCAAGTGTTTCCTGGGGAATTGACCAGGCAACTTAGTACTCGGCCTCCCTATCGATCGGTCAAACCGGATCGTTTGGCATCATGTTGCGTCCGGCATCCAAGAAACACTCGGCATCCAAGTTCGGTCAACGTCAACGAACGTTCGGCATAACAAGGCCGTTCGACATGAGCGCCTCTTTCGGCATCAAGGAATGTTCGGCATTGAGAAACATTCGGTATTGAATATCATTCGGCCAAAGAAGAATGCTCGGCAAAAGAGCATTCGGCAACCAAAGATTGCTTGGCCTCCCGAGTACGTTCGGCCAAAGACATCGTTCGGCCAAGGGATATTCGGCATCCATGAACGTTCGGCCAAGGGATGTTCGGCATCCATGAACGTTCGACCAAGGGATGTTCGTCTCCTAGAGCGTTCGGCATTCATGCTTCACTCGGCATTCCTGGACTGCTCGGCATTCCAGCCTCATTCGGCCTACACGCCTCACTCAACACCATATCCCATTCGGCACATATCTCGTTCGGCCATCACCTACCGTTCGTCATCGAGGATCGTTCGGGACCAATGGGTGTTCGGCATGAAGAGCGTCCGACCTCATGTTGTTCGAAATAAAGATGGAGGTTTGGCACTTGGTTGTTCGGCATGTTTGGGTCGGCACACAGGGCTTATTCCATTCGGACCGAGATATTCAGATATCAGGCCCACCAGGGAGTCCAACCCATATTCGTCTATAAATAGAGGGGCATGGGCACAGTAAAGAGGGAGATTTTTTAGAGAACACTGGGGAGACTCTGCCACATTCAACCCTCATTCATGACTTAAGCTTATTATTTAGAAATTGTATTCAAGTACCTAGAAACGGATTGTATCGGTAATCAAGCATCAAAGAAAGGAATAAAGATCAACTTCAAAGTGGACGTAGGCTACTACGCTGAACCACTACAAATTTGGTTTTCTTACTTTCTGCACTTGAATTTACATTCTCTTCTCTATTTTATTTTAATTTCTTCATTAATCTCTCTACACATTCTTTCTAAGGGTGTTAGTGACCAATTTTGGTGCTAACATTTACCTTCGTTTACGTCAAACGACAACTATTTTTATGTAAATTCGGCGATATTTGCTTACAAGAGTATCCAATTTAGTTTATAAGTACTTCAAATTAATTTCAACTCATTCTATTTTTAATTCCATTTCAAATTTATTCACCAACCATACATTTGCATTTCATTTCATCTCCGCATCGTTTCCATTTTAAAACTATTCCATTGAGCTTGACAATATTCATTTCTTATATTAATATCCATTTTCCAAATAAATTTAACCCAAATCCTTATTTAGTGGTCTACTATTCTCACTCGAAAGCAAGCTTTTATTTAAGTAATTTTGCTTCAAATTAATTCGCCTCATAACTTAAGTCCATTCTGATAATCCAATTCCAATTAAAACTTTGATTCAATTTAATTCAATCAGACTTCATCCATTTATTATTTAATTTCATTAACCCATTTATTTCCCCATTTTATATTTTTAATTCACTTACTTAATTCATTTGCGAATTTATTTTATTTATACATAGCCATTCTCAATTTATTTCTACTTACTTGGGTTTTGTTTGCAATTCAAACCATGTCATTATAATTCAATTTCATTTCATTCGACAACACTTCCCATATATCTAAATTACTTGCAAATTTCGTTAAACATTATTTATAACTCACTTGAGTTTTATTTGTAATTCATGCCATCATTATTTCGATCCAACTCTATTTTATTTTTATTTTTTCACAACATCTCCACGTATTTAATTAATTATCAAATCCAAGTCGAATTCTATTTACAATTCGAATTCATTTCCAAATTCCATTATTAACCTACAATCCATTTATTTAACAGAGTTAAATTTTATTAACATACTCTATCAAATAATTATTCAGCTAATTAGCTTCCAACTTTTTAAATCAATATTCGATTTTATTAAAAAAACCACTTCATTAAGTTTTCCTGAGTTCAAATTTTTTTCATAATTCCAGTTTGGATTTTCTTTCATTTTCCAAAATTCCAACATTTTTGTTTTAAAATTTTAGTAATGCTTTTAAATTCACATCATACAATTAAAATAGCTCTTTATAAAAATATTTTCTTATAAGTCGATGTCTCAACCAGTCCATCCTTGTTCTCACAGAAATTCAGTCATATGTTGATCAGGCGTAGGACTGAAAATCTATAAGTACTTAGTAAACCCGTTTTCAACATCCAGTGAAAATACTTGGAAAATAATTTTATTGAAAATATAGAAAACTGTTTTTGAAAATAGGGGAAATATCATTGGTGAGAATGCTCTGGAAATCATCACCCACATCCATGGTCGCAGATACATTCCAGGGTTACATTGCTATCGCAGCAAAAGTCCATGTAACTGCAGGCACTTCGCGCCCCTTGATTACGCCATGGAACCGACAACAGATCGCAGTTACATTCCAGGGTTACGTTGCCATCGCAGCAATCCATGTAACTGTAGGCATCAGCGCCCCTCGATTTTCGCTGTTAAAATGAAACTTCTCCACTCCTACATAGGTCGCAGTCTACCGATGTAAAATCAAACGCAGACTGTTGGCTCTCAGCAACACACACGACTTTAGCTATGTTACCATAAGTCGCAGTCTACCGATATAAAATCAAATGTAGACCGTTGGCTCTCAGCGGCACACATGACTTTTGCTATGTTATCATAGGTCGCAGTCTACCGATATAAAATCAAACGTAGACCGTTGGCTCTCGGCGACACACACGACTTTCGCTATGGTATACACTACTCATAATCCTCAGGAACTAGTTTTGTCCGGACTCCTCACAGGATCAACTTTAGAACCCCCTTGGGGCTCAAGGAAGCACCACCCGGTGGCACTCCTGAGAAGTTCATTTCAAGAGAGCGCCTTTTTCCCCAGAGCCATCATCAAAACACTTTATATTATACATATAGTATCTTTCAAATCATACACCTAGTATGATCTCATAAAAAGCTCCTTTACACAAAATCGATTATTCCAAAATCGATAATTCTCAAATTAGGCTTTCCAAATTAAATATTGACTTTACCCAAAAATCAAAAGCCTTTCCAAATCCAAAGGTTCCCAAAACCTTTTCCAAAATCCTCATAAGATCCTTTATATATACATTCAGATATATATAATTTTTAAAACATTGGATCATTTTAAACTTGTATAAAACTCCTATTATACTTCAAATACCTTCAAAATTCATTTTCTTCTGGCTATAGACTCAACAAGGAGAGATTTATATTACATAACAAGGATATGTATCTTTGTTTATTCAAAATCAAATATTCAAATTCGATTACTCTTTTCGATATCAATTTCATTCAAATCCGTACGATATACACATATCATCCGTACGCTATACCATTCTGATCGCCCGCCCGATCACAAATTTCACTTCCGAACTAGTATCGTCCACCCGACTTCCTAGTGTGGACTCAGATCTGATTTCTTGATCAGAAACCGTCATTCTCCTTGCATAGCCATAACTATGATAGAGAATATCCAGAACCAATCAACAATCCATATCCAGGTTCGCCGCCGAAAATCAAGTGAAAAATCCCAACTCGGATCGATAAACTATCTCAAAATTCTGTGCCCGAATATGGATCAAATCACTATGCAAATAGAATAATATACGTACATCCTACGTATTTATTTTCATTGATTATTAGCCAAATCAATTTCCTTTCTATTCCCATTCACTTAAATTTTCCTTCACTTATTTACAATTGCCTCAATTCCATTGGATTATCACTTCAATCCTTATCTCACTTGGGTATTTAATCAATAACAGTTTGAACTCGACCGGTTTATATTTAGAAAATAGCTTGAAAATCCTTTTTTTTTTAAATATATAAGTATCTGAAAAATAATTATTAATTTGCAAAATAGCTGTAAAATAGTTAACTAAGTGTAAAATAGTTGGAAAATAGTTAAATAGTTATAAAATAGTTAGATGATCACAAAATAGTTTAAAATAGTAATTAGTTATTAAACAGTTGAAAAACAATAATTTGTTTATAAAACAGTTACAAAATAGTTAAATAACTCCAAAAGTAGTTATAAAATAAGTATAAGATAGTTTTGGGTTTAATAAGAAAGGTTGTATATATAATAAATAACTTGGAAAAATAGATTTGTACGGAAACAATTTATATTAAAAAAATAGTCTAGAGTCAAATTGTTCGATTCCCAATCTCCATTTTCATCAATTCAATTTAAATTTCCACTTTCATTTAAATTAACCCAATTCCAATTTAAATAAATCCAATTCCCATTGGACTTGATTTATTCCCAATTCAAGTTGAATTAATTCTCAATTTCTTTCCAACTTCAAATCAAATTCCATTTGATTCTTACTTATTCTACTTTATTTACAGTTCCAAATTATTCAAATAAATTTAGACTAATTTCAAATTGAATCCACTTCAATTTCAAATCATTTCAATTCCTGCTTGAATATAATCCCAATTCCCATTCAAATTTTAAACCTTCAGATTAATAACCTTTCCACTTAAGTTTAAAACTTGCTTCACTTTGGGTTTCACATCACATTCCAAGGAAAATTCAAAATTCAACCTTAGAGTTTATTTTCATATTTATTTCCTTTACACACCAGGTTATTTTTAAATTTTAAACCACCATTGGTTTTAATTTCAAAACAAATCCCTTAAAAATTTTCCAAACATTTCTTGTTTTAAAATAAGACTATATTCAAAATAGTCTGAATTATATTATTTGTTATTTTCTTTACCTCTTTGAAACAATTGATTTTTTCTAGACTTAAGTTTTAAAACTTCAAAATTTTAGAACCTAATTTAATTTAGAAGTTATACTCATCTTATAAATTTACTTCATTTGGCTTACTTAATAACAAATATATCATTATTAAACACAATAACTATTTATGATAATACACAAGGTAATCATATCAAGATACCAATTGCTTTTTATATTATTCTTACTTCTATAGATTCAAGATTAAATTTCAGTCTGAATCCATTTCAAACTTACCTTTATTTAAAGTTTTAAACAATTTAATTTCTGAGTTCTAATTCTAGAATCCCATTTCAACCAATTTAATTTTAATTTGGTGGTATTTCTATTACCACTTAATTTAATTCCAATTCAAGGTTTCAGTTTGGTTATATTTTATATTACTTCTTAATTTAATGCCAATAATTTAACAACCAATCACCTTAATTTATTAGAAGGAAATATTGCTTTATATATCAAAATATATTTTTATATAAAATCATTTAAAAACCTTAGATAAGAAAATAACAAGTACGTGCTCATATATATATATATAGTCAACTCATTCTAGAGTGCCAAAGACTCTATTTAATGAGTAATCCCCACCAGGCCAAGGTTCTCGCTTAACCTTTCAGCTCTGATACCAACTGTAACGACCCGAAATTTTCGAACCCGAAAATTCCAGATAGTTATGAAAAAGAACAAAGAGATAGAAGAAGAAGATCAAAAACATCAACATCTCACATTCACAGCAGATAAAATATAATAATAAATAATAACAGTTTACAAAAGAATACTATTTTGTCGATTACATTTTAATACATCAGAGTTACACACATACTCAAACACTGGACATATACAAATCAATATGTATTAGATAATCAAAAATATATTACAGTGGAAATACTCCATTCGTTCTTATCATCCAGCTCGCCTCTTGAGCTCCAGAACGTCCTTACCTGAAAATTTGTAATACTACGTCTAACCCGAGCATTACATCAAAGTAACACCCGAGTCAGGCTGGAAACCAGCGTGAGTAAAATCATCCAACATGGAATACTAAGCATACAACTTATATAAAACCCGGAGTAACTCGAATCAATTTACGAGTTCACAATATGTTATAGAGAGCACTTATTTCACACATAAGTTTTCTAAGTACCAAGATTTAGATTTAAAATCGTCCAATTCCTTTAAAACACTTCACTCCAGACTATAGATTTCACATATCAATCTATAAATTTTCAAAGTGGTTTCAGGTATTTCCTAATACCCGAACCCGGTCTCTTCGAGTCTCATGTCATCCTAACCCAAGTTATCCAAATGAAATATACAACATTTCATATCAGAGATATCAACTCATTCAAAGCATCCAATACCATTCAATCATTCATAAGCAAAGCGTAATCAAACACAAATTTAATTTAATTAATCCTGATTGAATTACTAACCTCAACCACTTAGATTTCTTCATTTAACATTAAATAATTTCAAATCAATTAATCAATCATCCCTTCATTATTCATCTTAATTAATCACCCTGGATTAATTATCCTTCAATTTCATTCAAGTAATAAACTTTAATTAATTTTACGATATTAATTCTTCTGAACCAAAATCAATAAGTAATCTTAATTACTTCATGAATTACTTAACTATTTTAATTACATTAATCCCTATTTACTTATGTTAATTAACTTCTCATAAGTCACTCATTATTGATTAATCAATCTTAATTAATCAATCTTTAATTACTAATAAATTAATGATTTCTAATTAAATTTTAATTTATCCTAATCTAAATTAATTACATTAATTAAACCTCGACATTAATCATTCTCGATTAATCTCAACCTGTATTTAACTATCTTTTATTTACTTCGTTAAATAAATTAATATTCATTTAAAATAAAAATTTAAAGGAATTTAAAACCAAATTCATTTTGAAATTCAAATCAGTTCAAAAATGCACTTTAACATTCAAGTTGTTAAAATAATTAAGTTTAAAGTTTTATTTGTTTGAAATCCCAGATTCACTCTTGAATTCTAGGGTTAACTCTGACTTAAAACTTGTTTAAATCTCTACTTTACAAATTTTAACTTCAAATTTTAAATATCATTTTCATTTCTTTCCAGTTCATTCTTATTTTTATTCTATAATTATTTCACCTTCAAAATTCATCCTTATATTCCTTTCAAAAATCCAATTTTATATATTTCAATAACTCAGGGTACCGCAATATTCAAGCAACCCACAGCATTCAACATTCCAATTACCAAAAATATTCATCATAGAATATCAATCATTCCGGTATATACTATATATTACTATATAATATAGCACATCAATTTAGTCCAACCATTCATTTAAATTTAACCATTTAAACTTAAATAAAAAATCCAGAAGCGTGAGGTTTACTCACCTTGATTAAATTTGCTAGTCATTCCAATTTATATTATTTTGATTAGATTCCACAGCTCTGAATCCTATACGACTGATTCCGCGCGATTTAACCTCGTAAAAGCAAATTTCGAAAAATATAAATTAACGAATATTTATACATTTATAATTTTTTTTATAAGTTTAAACAGGACCAACATTAGTAAAAATGCTTTTTAAAATTAAATAACCTTCTTCCTTAATAACAGATATGAACACGAAGCTCTTGACCTCACAATCGTCAACCGCAACCGAATTCCACCCATGTCTTCTCCCAAGCTCCTATCCATAGCTACTACAGCCACATTATAGTTGACAATTCACACTTCCAGGTCGACACCACCTTCTCGAGAACCCAACGCAGCCCGCACCTACACTAGGCTAGAGAAAACCCTAGTATCAAATGAACGCGCTCCTCCACTGCTCCGACCTCGATTTCCATGACTTCGCGCGAGCGCGCGCCTCTGCCTCGAACAGGATCCAATCGATCGCAATCTTCTATCTGAAAATCACAGCTTTATCTTGACTTTGAGCATATAGGATCGACTCAAATTCCCACTTCCTTTCAGTTGATTAGAACCGCTCCGTAATTTGTAAAGGTTACTCGAATTTAAATCCTCGCGCCCTCTTTCTTTTCGAACGGAGATGAAGGAAAAAAAAGATTTAGGGATTTTCGAATTTGAATCCTGTATTGAACCGTAATTTTAACAGCGGCCATTTTTTTTTCAATGAGTTCGATTTCCATTTCTGTTGTAAGATTAGAGAGGAAGACATAAATAAAATATAGGTTTGGGAAATAGCTTCTTGAGTATTCTTGTTTACTTATAAAAATATCTCTGACTATTGTACTTAAAATTTTATTATATTATAAAATTTCCAAAATGCCCTCATAATTGCTACCATAAAATTTTGAACTCCTCTTAAGGAATGCCGCTAGGCGATTATAGGGTTTTACCCACGTTCCGCACACAATGGAACGTGTTTCCGAGGCTAATTTGATTGTATGTGGAAGTTAGCTTTTTAAATTGATTTAAAATATTAAATTATTGGTTTTAATTTCAACGCGTTTCTCACCCGCACGAGCAAACGGTAAATCCAAATGCTATGAAATTTGAAATCCGATAATAACTAACTATTACGGATCCAACGGAACTGGTTTCGTCGAATTCCGAGACTGCCTCAGAAGGCTATTTTTAAATATCAGTTTAAACGATATAATTTAAAAACTGAACAAATCACCTTTAAATTAAATGTCAACCATTCTATTATCTTCGGTATCGTCATTATAAATTTTATAAGCCTTCAATTTATTTTAAGTGGCTTAAAATTCCATATTCAACATCTTACCCAATTTCAAATTATATAATTCAGTAATTTAATTATCAGGTAAATATTAATATTTGGAATTCTAGTTAATATTAACCTTTAAATGTTCAAAATCAATTAATTATTCCATTTTAAATTGTTAAAAATTCTGCATCGTCACATAAATCCTCTGACTCCCTCCTCTCTTCTTCTTCTGTTGTTTCTTCAGCGTCGCTTCTATCGCATTCCAGTTTATATATAACTGGATGATCCTTCCTTCCGTACAACATGCTCCCCGTTTATATACCATACTACATTGCTACATTTACTCGATATGATGGCCTTAGGATCTTCCATCGGCTCGGATTCCTCCTCTAGTGGCTCTATTTCCTCTTCCTCGGGTTCTGCTTCTTCTTGCATTGGCTCAATCTCTTCAATCAGTTCCAATATGGAGCTAGCGGGATCCGCTACCAATTTCCCTTCGAGGCCTGCCCATGTTCATCGTCGCTAGAGATCATAGTTACTTCTTGAGCTAGGGGTGGTATAAGCATTCCAGCCATAGGGTACCCATCTTCATCCTATCGTGTGTATGGGGCATATTCTTCCTCGGTCGGAAACCCACCGTTATTAGGCGGTTATTCTATCTACTCCTCTTCGTCACTAAAGAGAACAATGAGGCTATGCTTATTGCCCTAATTTTCTCTAAGGGACTCCCCTTTCACGTAACTTCCCCCGTACGGTTTCTACAAGGCAAACAATTATTCTTTTAGACACACGTAGTAGGTAATGGCTTGCATATTCTTAGGTAGAGAGGTTTGGTCAATACTCAGAAAAATATTTTGAGATTTATTTCAAAAGATGGCTTTTAAAACTCTTTGTATTAAAACTAAAAATCCTTTGAAAATTTTGTCAATTTTTTTATTTTTAAATTCATATATATATATATATGTATATATATGTATATATGTATGTATGTATATGTATTAGGTAAAATGATTTCATATAAAACCAAATTCATTTGTATATTTTATTAACAAATACGTGCTCATATATAATACTCTCAAAATCATTTTAGGGTATTACTAACCCTATCTCCAATGAGTTACTCATCCTAGTGTATTACTAACCCTATCTCGTAAGAGTCTTTTACCTCTATTAGGCTCAGATATTCGCTCAGCCAAAGTTCTGATGCCACGATGTGGGGATCGGTTTTTCAACTCTAGGAAATCAGCACTAACACATACTCGGTATTCACGTGCCGTAAATCCAACTGCCATAAATCCAAGTGCCAAAGAAGCGGATTCTTAAGGGTAAGAAAGAAAAATAAAGACAGAACGGGATCACACGTATATTATTTCAGTAAATATTTTACAACAGAAATTTAAATACAATAATCAGAGTTAAACACACGGACAATGATAAATTCCTATCCTTACAAATGTGAAATACTATAATATAAGAGTGTGGTGGGAATATACAAAAAGCTTCAATAAAATCTTCTGACTCGATGCTTTGAGCTCCCTCTAGCTTTCTTCTAAACTAAACCTGATGACACGTTGCTCGAGAAAATAAGGGCACCCAAAGTTTAAGGAATAGGAAAATAAACCACGGGTCAGTCATGAGACTAGTATGAGAACTCAAAATACGCATTTTGAAAATAAAAAAGTATCTCATAAGACCATGCCGCATACAAACGCAGAATGGGTTTTTACCTTATGATAACCAAAATATTCTTACATAAAAATAAGGGATATTATTTTTAATGACATATCTTTGAAATTTTTTGCAAGTAAACTTATTAATCTTAGCCGAAATTATTACATTTATTAAATTTCAACATACTAGCCATAAACATGGATTTTACAAACAAAATGGTAAGCACTTATTGGAGAATGGATTCCATACAAATGACCAAGTGAAGGGATTACCTTCCGGCAGTATATCTCTAAAGGAATGTACCAAGGCAAAGAACATTTTCCCTCTACCAACAAAATACCGACCTACCTTTCTCACTAGATAGTACCGAATATGTCATTACTCTAGTCGTTACCAACCTATCCATGGGTCCTCGTAGCATACATCCACATTAATTAAAACTCAAACGTAATAGCGGGTAGAAATATATCTAGAAGTGGATGATCATATGCTAATGATTGCGAACCACATAGCCTTGCTGCATCAACCCTATTTTGGCCATTTCCCATGTGTGCGGCCTGAGGTATCGTTTCCATTTCACATAGCATATTGTCTTCTTTTGAATGCCACACTGCCATTCCATTGATCCCTATTTACTTCTACAAACATACAACCTCCGAGCTCATACCTCTTCGAGAAAGGTGTTCAGTTAAGAGAAGTTGCCTTCTCCGCTACCAAACATATTTATGTTTATAAAAATCAACGATGAAATCTCAAGAATGCAGTTTTAGACATCCATCCATATAAGTTTGTTTTTGGACTGAACGAAATTGAAGGCACTCTCATAACATATCTTATTGGGAGTTAACCCTATGATTAGTACCAAGAAGACCTTGCAACCTAAACAGTTTCAAAAATAAAGGTACCACTTCTACTTTAGTATTTCGAAGCTAACTAGACTTATCAGCAAGCGTTCCTTCCACCTTGAAAATCTTTAGTCATCATCCTTCGTTTCCTTTATCAGGTCTTCATTTTTCGAATGCATACATTGGTTCTAAGTGGTTTTCGGATATGAGTTACCCAAATCCAACCCCGGTTCCTACGTTGCAATCATAGATAAAAAGAGGTTTTGTGAATAGGGAATCATTCTTTAATTGATTAAGTTCTTTTTATAAAAATGTCTTTTGAAAATATAATTCTAAAACATTCTTTCGGTATATATGGAATCATTAAACCTCATTGTTAATTTCTTTGATTACTTAAAACGTTTTTATATTTGGAAAAAACATTTCATTTTTCACTTAGGAGAATATTTCCAAATCATTTCAATTAAATCATAACCATGATTTTTAATTCAAAATTCATAATTTTTACTTAGTTAAAGCCATGTTATTTAGGTTGTTAATCCTAAAACCAGTAAATACCAAGTAAGCAAAATCTATAGAAATCATCTGATTCTACTCAATATCAATTCCCATATTCAAGAAATACGATGGATGGAATAATGGTAAAATCACCTTTAAAATTCTAGGACTAGTACGAGTTCCCTCTTCGGGCTTTAACATCAAGTATAAGAAGATTATCCCCATAAAATCCAAGTTATTTAAATCTAGAAAATATTATTCTTTATTCTTTGGAAAATTTCGATTCGAGTAAATCAAATTAACTATTCATCTGTTAGGCCAGTTCAAATAGCCAGGGAGAGCAGGAAACTGGTTTTCCAAACTCAAGCCTAGACGCTATCTCTTTGACAGCCATAAGATGGTCAAGTTATTTGATTGGCTCTAAATAATTAAAAATTTTGATCATGCCATAATCCTTCAGCTTACCTTTAAAAAACTTTACTAGTCATTTAAAAACATTTATAAAATAATTAGAAAAGAATCGTTAAGTTTAAAACCATATATCCAAAGCTATAGAATAGTGTTGTGAAAAGTGCTTTTAAAGCTATGTTAATCAAAACGACTTTTTATTATTTGAAAATTCATTTTATTTGCTCAAATCACTTTTAGAACATTTTAAAAGATTTATAAGACTTATTACACATTTTTAAATATTTTGAAAACATCATTTTCAAAGAAATCCAGTTTTGGATTTTGAACTACAAAACCATGATTTTTCAAAAAGCTTGTTTTACTCATATCTCAAAACCTACTTATTGGAAAACTATCGACATAATAGTTTGGAAAATTTATGTCTTGAAGTATTACAAGCTATATTCTAACTTTTATACTTGCTTGACTTTTATAGCGCAAAATCGTGAACTACCATTATGCGATGCACTTATGTTTAACTAAAATTTTCATTCCTTTTCAACACCAAAACACTTTTATATGTTTATAAAATATTTCAAACTCATTTAAACCATTTTTAAAGAGGTTTAACATTCCGTACACATCATTTCATTAAATCAAGGAAAATGATTTCTTTTGTGTTTATCGACGTGTATTTCCGTGACTTGCCTATATTTTCAAAACTCATATGAAAACATCCAAACATGATGATCAAAGCATATTAAGCATCCACATCATATCATAATCCAAATTATAATATAATATTTTAGTAGTTTTCAACTTCATTTTCCCTTTGAGCTAACAGAAAATAGGCTATAGCTCCACTATGATTGAATCAAAGCAAATGAACCCAAGCCTATGATTTAAGGAGGAGCTTGGCCTAGCCTTGATGGGGATGTTGCTCACGATCAAGATGATGTGGGGTGGTGGTCATGGGTTTTGGAAGAGAAAAGGAGGTGTTGCAGACTAGTTTTGAAGTGGATTAATATTATAAACAAGTATATATTTTTCCCTCTTTTGTTTGTTGTACTTTTTTCTATTTTTCATAAATCTTTTTCTATGAATAAGAAGCCATTAGAGAAGCTCTTAGAAAGCTTGCAAAGAAGAGGAAGGAGTGAAATTGGACTAAAAATTTGTGATAAAAGGGGTGGTATTTATAGAAAAACCCTTAGAATAAAATATTAAATTGCATAATAACCTAAATACCCCTAGCGCACAACCCGCTAGCCCCTAGCACACGGATCCCCTCCCTCCAAAGCCATGTGATGGTTGATGTGAGGTGGTGGTGTGGTGCTATGAAGTGTTGTTTGCTTTATGGTTAATTAAAGGTAAAGATTATGCATTATTCAAACATTTTTTTTAATATTTAGGTGCATATATGTATTCATGTATATATATTGATGTTATGATGTGCATGTAACATATATATGTATCTATATGTAGGTGCATAATACTTCGAATGACTTCAAACAAATTTTGTCTGTAAAATCATTGAAATCAAGAAAACCAATTATCGGCCACATTTTCATTTATTTATCAACGTACATATATTTGAAAAAAAATTCAAAAATAAATTTCTTATCATTTTAAACTAAATAAAAGGATCAAATTTGAATTATAAAACCATATAAATAAATACTAAAAATTATTTAAAAAATTGCTACTTTATTGGTAAGCGTTATTGTTTTTCCTTTATCTTTTTAAATCAAATACACATATTTATAAAACTATTACAAATGATTCATTATCACTTTATAACTATTCAAAATGAATTATCATCATTTTAAATAATTATTTGACAATTAAAATAATTATTAAATCATTATATCTTATTTTAAATTTAAATTAAATCTATATTTAAATATATTATTTGAATTGTCAATCTTTTATTGAATGAAATTAAAAATAAATATAATTTACTATTGTGATAAATTGGTGGGTCGTTACAAAACTTGGGATGGATTTATCAAATTTATCTTGAAAAAGTTCTACTCATTGGAAAAAACGACCAAAATACAAAATGAAATTGTAAATTTTCATCAATTCATGGGTGAACCTTTTGGAAAATACTTTAAAAGATTTAAAGAGCTTTTAACAAAATTTCTACATCATAAATTTGAAGAATGGACCCTTTACCAAATCTTATATGATGGATCTGAAAATAGATCATGAATTATGCTTGAATTGATGTGCCAAAGTAATTTTCTAGTCTAGCATCATGATAATTATTGGCAATTCCTTAAGAACTAGGCCAAAAAATCATTATAATGAAACACTCCATAACCTTTAGTATATCAAAAAAGGGCACATTAAAAGATGTGGTGCATTATAGGTATAGCAAAAGCATTATGGTGACTAAGATTCACAAGACAAATAAATACTAACAGCGGAAACATTTAAAATACTTATCATTAATTCATTAAATAAGTCATAAAAATACAATATCTCTTATAAACCAAATACACATGTCTCGTGAAAAATACAATCTCAGTCACATCATCAGAATACATAAATAATAAAAATCATCCCTCTCATAAAGTACCAGTACATCCAAAGTCAAATGAAAAGAAAACTGAAACGAAGAAGAATACATGAAGAATGGTAAAGCTCTGCAAATGGGTCCCTAAGAAATCCAAATCTACTGTACTTTCCTTGGCTGGTCTATGGAGGAAAAGGGGAAATAGAGGAGTGGGTCAGACTATAAGTCGGGTGAGTGAAAGTAACTACTAGTATTTTTAAGCAAGATAAAGATAATTGACTTAGCAATAGTTCTAGTAAGAAATGAAAATATAGAAAAGGTAAAACTAGGATAAAATACTATTTGACTATTTGCTTTGATGGTGGTTGTTTACACTTGTCTTAAATTGTTGTGATTAGGCTGATATCCTAATTCTATTTTAATTAGGCCGAAATCCTAGTTCTACCCGTTGGTCGACCTTCTATCCCTGTTGTGCCACTGTGAACCAGTCCTATTGGTCACCACCAAAGAAATTGTTTAGTGCTTGGAACAAAGTAGCGAATTATTTACCCTAATCGATGCCACACGATCGGTCATCGCCGGTACACGCTAACTGTCACTCCCTTATTTTGACCTCTTATTTACCCTAATCGGCATAAGTGTGCCCAGCCTCACCTAACTGTTGTGAGACCATCAGTCCTAGTCTGAAAGGGAATGCTGCCCAACCTCACCTTGGTGTTGTGAGACCATCAGTCCTAGACCTGAAAGGGAATGCTGCCGGTACTGGTCTTAACAAACGAATTATAGTTTGCACCCCTTGCCCAATTCCCCAAATTTGAGCCTCTATCTATTTCCCACTTATTTGCCCTTAAGCCTGTCCTAGCCTCACCTAACTATTGTGAGACCATCAGTTCGTGACTGAAAGGGAATGCTGTTGGTACGGTACACTACTTCTATCTTTGCTTATTAACTTAGTGTAAGTTTTAAAATAAGCCTTTTCTGTTATTTCTACTATATTTTCTTGTTAACTTAATCTAAGTTTAAAATAAGCCTTTTCTGTTGTCTCTTTCTTTCTATTTATAACCTATGTAATGATTGCTACTCTTCTGTTTCTCTTTTTTGTTATAACCACTAGTTATAATCATGCTTGCAAATGTCTCAAATTTTCCTATTTCAGTCTATCTTATTTTTATTACAGTTTTTCTTATTTTACATCAAATTATTGTAAATTATTGATTTTTTATTTAATCCATATTAGCTAATTCTTCTCTTTTTAATACTCTTATATTCTATTCCTGTAAAAAAGAATAAAAAGAAACTAACATTTATGGGCTAAATTCTAACTAAAACAGATGTAAATAAAATGTAAATAACTGTAAATAACTACAAATAACTAAATAAAATAGCTGAATAAAAATAGCTGAATAAAATAGACTGAAAAAACTTTTGAAATTTACTTAAAAGCTAGCTGTAAATAACTTATATAAAAACTGTCCTAAAATTATTGAAAAACTACAACTATTGAGAAACCTAGTATTTTAAATTATTTAAAAATCTAAAATAATTATAAAACACTCACCTGGGGTACTTAGCTCTAGTCCTTGGCCTTCCCAGATCCACTTCTAGGGCGTAGAATATTTTTATTAAAAATTTCTCCCCCCAAGAAAAAATTTCTTTTTAGGATTCAGCCTCAGACAATGAACCCCATTGGAAGAAAATATGAATGAAAAAAATAGTTAGGCTTAGGGTCTTATTTATAGTATGACTAAGGGATTTTAGACCATTACATTTGAAGTTTAAATCTGGTGCAACCATGTCACAGGCTCACTAGGAACCGCCAGATGGAAGCACGAATGCACAGGATTGAAAGAAAATCAAAATATGACGTGTTCGAAAAAAATAGCGTTCAAAAATTAAGCGGGTCGACCTAAATACAATGGGGTTCGACCTATGGCCTTTGGGGGTCGACCTAGCCTAGGTTCGGGTCGACCTGACCCTTTTTTTCATTTTATTTTCGATTTCTTATTTCTCTCATAACTTCTCCATAGTGACTCGGATTCGGATAAGTTATATATGGAAATTGATCACAAAATTGCCACGGACACAATGATGCAAATATCATAGCTTGATTCTAAAAACTTCACAAAAGTATTTTTTATTTAATTAATTCATTAATCGGTTATTACAGCTTAAATTTTTGGTTGTTACATTCTCCCCTCCTTAAAGGATTTCGTCCCCGAAATCTCCAAGGATAGAAGAATGAAATAATATTTTTATCCAAGTTCTACAACCAGATATTCAACCATCATCCATTACATCCATTGTCCTTGAGCTTTCTAATGCAACTTATGTTATGTGAAATAGTGTGTCTCAATGTCCCTGACTAATGCAAAAGATTAGGCAGTCTACTGATTCATTCGATCTCCTATTCATGCAATCATGTTCGTGCCATGTATCCAAATGAATGCAAGTTTCCTAATGATAACTGATAGTTCAATATGTATGTTACAATCATCATCCAACTGCAACAATCATATGATAATCATCCATTTATATCAACCATGAAATAAAATAAAAATGCAAATGCGTAGACATCCATATGCTTATGCTTTAGTGACCCAGTTAGGCGAATCCCTAAGAGATAATAGTGCCTAATGTGTATATATGTGTCCATTAGAATCCACTAGCAAATGCTTGCAACCACTAGCATCCATCATACATAACATGTTCTAGTAACATGTTTACATTTAGTCCTACAATCCATAGGTTAAATTCTAAAATCTACCTTCCCAAAGGATACAAAAGGAAAGAACCTATTCAAACCTAAAGATGGAAATAGGAAATTCAAACCATACCTTCGAAAAGATGTGGATAATAGGTACGTATTTTCTCCTCAGCCTCCCACATAGCGTCCTCAATGCTATCTCCCTACTGCACCTTAATCAAAGGGACTTCTTTATTCCTAAGCTTCTTGATATCATGCCCAACAATTTTGGTAGGAATGCGACAAACCGATACTTCTCTCTCCACTTCAACATCCTCGAGTTTACTAGGTTCCACTACCTCTGTTGAGTCATGTAAGCACTTTCTAAAGTGCAAAACATGAAAAACATCATGAACTCCTATGAGACTCTCTGGTAGCTTTATCTGATACGCTATCTTCCCTACCATTTCCATAATGTGGAATGGTCATATGAATATGTGAGCAAGTTTCCCACTTGATCCAAATCTTACTACCTTTCTTAGTGGAGACACCTTAATGAAAACCAAGTCCCCTACCTCAAACTCAACATCCCTTCTCCACTTATTTACATAGTATTTTTGCCTATCTTTAGCCGTCTTCATTATGCTTATCAAATCATTCTTTTCCGAAGTTTCTCCAATCATATCGAGATCAAGTAGCAATCTCTCTGTAGACTCCAACCAACACGAAGGCGACTTGCAAGGTCTTCCATAAAGAGCTTCAAAAGGTGCCATCCAAATGCTAGTCTGAAAACTATTATTATATGCAAATTTTACTAAAGGAAGATGCTCCTCTCAAGTTCCTCCAAAATCAAGAATGCACATCCTTAACAAATCCTCACGAACTCTATTAACTCTTTCTGTTTGGCTGTCCGTCTGAGGATGATAGGCTGTACTCAATTTAAGCTATGTATCTAAAGCCTCTTGCAATCACCTCTAAAAACTTTCTAAAAAAGATAGGGTCTCTATCGCTCACTATGCTAGAGGGAACTCCACGAAGTTGGACTATTTCACGAACACATAAGGATGCCAAATAAGGTGATGTCCTCGTACTCTTGACCGGAATGAAGTGGGCGCTCTTAGTAAAACGATCTAAAATACCCTAAATACTGGTGTTCCCCTTCCTAGATCGGGTAAATCATTTATAATGTCCATCGAAACACTATCCCACTTCCATTCGGGTACATCCAATGGTTATAGCAATCTGCCAGGCCTCTACTGCTTCGCCTTAACCCTTTGGCACATAAAACACTTAGCTACAAACTCTACCACATCCTTCTGCATGCCACTCCAATAAAACATTCTTTTCATGTTCTTATACATCTTATCCCCACCCGGATGAATAGTCATTCGAGAATGGTGTTCTTCTGCTAGAACTACTCTCGTCAAATCACTAGTACGGGGGACACAAAGTCTTCCATCTCTCCTTAGCCACCATTTGCTATCAATGGAATAGCGTTGGAGTTGTCTAGAGACCTCTCCTATGCTAATCCTCTCTAGAATATCCATAAACTGCGAATCCTCTCGCTGTCTCAAGTTTAAATCCTATTTTGAGAATTTGTACTTCAATGATTTATGGTCAGTGAAAAGCTCGAACCTCTCTTTTGGCCAGTAATGTCACTAAGACTTGAGCACGAAAAAAATAGCAGCTAACTCCAAATCATGAGTAGGTTGGTTCTTCTCATGAGTTCTCAACTGTCTACTTCCATAGCATACTACCCTCCCTTCTTACATCAATACTGCCCCAAGACCCATCCCACATGCATCGGTGTATAATGTAAAAGGCTTAGTTCCGTCGGTTAAAACTAACATTGATGCACTAGTAAGAGCCCTCTTTAGCATCGTGAAGGAATCCTCACAATCCACGTCCCACATGAATGTCGCATTCTTCTAAGTGAGGCGAGTGAGCGGTGTTGAAATCTTAGAAAAATATCTAATAAACTTCTTATAATAACCAGCAAAACCTAGGAAGTTTCCAACTTCGGCAACATTCTTGGGGGCCTTCCAATCTTATACTACTACTCCTTAGCGGGATCAACAGCTAGACCCTCTCTTGAGACTACACACGCGAAGAAATGCACATCCTTACGCCAAAAGTGACACTTCGAGAACTTTGCTTTCAACTGTTGAACATGAAGTGTACGAAGAACCTCTTATAGATAAATAGCTTGCTCTTCCATGCTCTTGGAAAACACCAAAATGTCGTCCACAAATATTACAAGGAACTTATTTAGGACTCTCGAAAAACACGGCTCATCAAATCTACAAAACAGGCTGGGCCATTGGTCATCCCAAACGGCATAACCAACCACTCAAAGAATCCATCAGGTGTCCTAAATGTTGTCTTATCGATGCTATCGTCAGCGACCCTAAGTTGATGAAATCCGGTGGCTAAATAACGATGAGAAAATTCTTAAGATCCAACCAACTGATCGAAAAGATCGTCTATCTTTGGAAGTGGGCGACAGTTATTTTTTGCGAGCTTATTCAACTCTCTATAGTCTACGCAAAGTCGAAGGGAACCATCTGCCTTTGTAACAAAGACGACTGGCTCTTCCCACTCAGATATGCTCCGTCTAATGAAACCTTTCTCCAATAGCTCATCAATCTGCTTACTTAACCCCTTCTCTCCCTAGAAACCATGTGTCTCACGGGTAATGCCACTGGCATAGCATTGTCATTCAGATAGATCCTAAAGTCGATCTCTCTCTTAGGGAGTAGTCATCTAGCCTCCTTAAAAATGTCTGGAAAATCTCAAACGACTGGAATGGAATTTATCCCTTTTAGTGATGAATCAAGGGAATAAAGGAAGCTCAACATTACTGACCCCTTTGGGTCGTAATATACGTCAAAAGTCCTTCCGCTACATGTATCTAGTCTGACGACTCTCCTCTCAAAGTCCAATATCACTTCATAAGTGGATAACCATTCCATCTCCAAAATCATCCCATATCCCAAAAATCCCAGTACATAGGCGTCATAATCAAACTCTACGCCTAGTATAAAAATTTCAAACCCCTACAAATCATGGATAAATGTGCTGATCCTCCTTTGGGGTTTGAAAAAACTATAGGGTCTACCACTAGAGAAATATCTAAGTGCAAACAATAAACCAAGGAACTAGAAGTGAAAAAATGTGATGCTCCAGAGTCAAAAAGAGTCCGAATAGGATAATCAGAAATATAGATCAAACCTTCTATAGAGACTTTCCTACCTCGACCCGGTCCACTACTTGAGGGTGCTGCATCTAAAGCCTATGCTTGCACTATAGGTGCGACTGTTCTCTACCCCATCCTCTGAGGACAAGCTCTACCATGGTGACCAGGCTGCAACATGTAACGTTCGACTTTTTCGACGCTCAAAAACTGACATAATATGTCCACTGTATCAACTGTCGAACAATCAAATGCCATAAAACCGAAATGTTATGGTTAAATAAGAAGAAAAAGATAGAAAAAGAGAGAAAAAGATAGAACAGAACAGAAAGAAGCACCAGAAAACAATATCAGAATCTCATAATCGCAGTGGAACAACATATAATAGATAAATGAGTAATCTTTAAACAAAGAACTATATCGGTTATTACATTACATCATATTACATTACATTACATTATCAGAGTGTAAAACAACAACAACAAACAGCAGAAAAGAAATACTATATACTAATGAATACGCCATGCCATCCAGCTTGCCTCCAGCAACTCCTGAATTCCAGAATATCCTGATAACCTAACTCTAGACTGCCCGTGTGGAAATTGGTGGGCACCCAGAGTTTAGGAAGGAAAACAATAAACTCCAGGTCAGTCATGGGACTGGTGTGAGAACTTAAAATAGTTTCTCTTTAAAACAAACCAAGGAAATATTTTTAAAGTCAATTCGCAATGCTTTTTTAAAATGTAACTACCATAAGACCTCCCACCACACACACAATGCAAACGCAGACTTGGAGGAGATTTCTTCTTATGTTAGTCAAAGATGCTTACTACGCAAAATCAAATCATTTTTGATATTATTATTAGTGCATAGTGTAGAAAACATTTTCGAAAGTAGAATATAAATCTTAGCTAGCATAGGTACCATTATATTATGCCTACTATAGCTACATATTACATGGCAGGTTCTTCAACTAAAACCGTACAAGGTTCTTATTGTTTCTTTGGATTTCCAACAAATGGTCAGGCCAAGGAACTTCCCATTGCCACATGGGTACGCCTCTGGAAAGACGACCCGAGAACCTAACGTTACGGTTAGATCTCTGCCAACACAAGGCCGGGTTACCCCTAACTGGGTAACTACTGACACAAATATGCCATTCCCCGATCGTAACCGATCTATATCCGAGGATCCTCGATTCCAACAACCATAAAGTAATAAATTTGCAGCAACAACATAGGTTAGGTTAAGTATCTGCGCTCCATACCATGATACCACCTCTATCCAGAAGGAATGACATACACTAAAGGGGCGCTACCCCCTAATAACCTTGCTGCATCCTTCCTGTTTTGACCATTTCCGGGGTGTGAGGTCCGACGAAGTCTCGTCCACAAAGCTACGCTTTATACAAAAGCTGTGCTTTGATCATCAAATGCTCAACAGCACTTCGTATGCCACATTACCAATTTGGGAATGTATCACTAGTAACCATCAACTACATAACCTCTGAGCTCGTACGTCTCAGAGAAGGGTGTTAAGCTAAGAGAATAAATTCTCCGCCACCAACAGAAATATATTTGATAGAAATCAACTTTACATCTCAAATTGTAACGTCAGACACACATCCATACTAGTCCGTTCCGGGATCGAACGGAACCGAAGGCGCTTCCAAAGAAGCCCTTGCAATTAGGATATCCACTAATCACGTCCGGACTTCCCGTCACTAAGGATGATAAAACCTCTATATCGGAGATCAGCTGATGTAGAGTCATTCGATGGTACTCCTTCCGTTTTCACAAATATCCGGTCTTCAACACCGGTCATCAAATGCAATCCATAACGACGTATCACATATTCGGAATAGGTTATACGACCCTAAGGTCCTTTCCTGGCTAACCTGAATAGTGAGCGCTTATTTTGAGAATAAGTGTGGCATTCAAATTCAAGCAAATCACAACAAATACCCATCCAAAGGTAAATATTGATAGTCAGTTATTTAACTATCAATAGGCAGGCACAACATAATCAAATTCCAAATAATTTCCCAAATTATTTATTTTTCTAAAGTATCTTTGAAAGACATATAATTTCCACACTTCGACCATTTGAAAACAAATTTCAAATCACTTTTCAACTTTACAACTTTTGAAAACAAATTTCAAATCGTTTCCCTACACGGGATATATTCACAAATCTTTATTCATTTTCATTTCAAAATGGTTCATTTAAACCAATTAAATAAATCCTTACCGGTTTACTTTATATTTACGTTCCAAATCCGTAAATTTATTTCCACACTTCAAAAATAAATCAATGTTTATTTTTAAACAAATTTCCCTTTCTTTTTTAAATTCCATAGTAAATTTACAATTCCAAAATATCTATGAATATACGATTTCCCAATCAATTTCTAATATTCATTTTCAATTTATCTTTAAAAGATAAATCTCAAAATATTCACTTCATATTGGAAAACATTTCCATACTTATTTAATAATAAGTAATTCACAAATCTATTTATTTTCAACACTTGGAAAATATTCAATATACTTAAATCGAAATTAAGTATATATTTCATTCTTTAAAGAAAACGTGCGCTTAAACACATTTGTTTGAGTCAAAACAAATGTTGCGTAAAACATCGTTACGACAACCCAAAATCACTAGTATAGGGATTCGAAATTAAGATAGATATATGAATCCCAATACTATATAAAACATTTCGTTTCAGAAATCATTTACTATAACAACATTGTTATAGTCCACCGTTTCCTTGAATTTCTCGAAACGTCTATTTCAACAACGAATGTTGCACTTAATGCATTTTAAATCAACTTCAAATCATTTTAATTCTATTTAAAATATCACTTCTCCAACACACTATAATATATTATTCACTGTCCCAAAATCGTTAATATTCTTCGTTAACCAAATTCAACATTTTTTCTACACATTTTGTTTAAAGGATTATCCACCGTCCAAAATCGTGAATATATCTCCTTTAAAAATCTAAAATAATTGACTTATCAAAATAAGTCGGTTTCGGGTTTATAAAATAATGTTTATAAATTGCCATTTATATTTTATAAAGACTTCAAATTACAAAATTTAAAAATCTTACTACTTATAAAATTCCATTTATAATCTCATTTTCGGCATTAACAGAACTCCTTTTATAATTCCATTATTTCGATTTATAAAATATATATTTTATAAATCTCATCTATAAACCATTTATACTTATTCGAAAATCTCAATTAAAATGCCAAAATCCAATTTATAAGTTAATTACTTATAAATCTTTTATTTTACAAAAATCTATTCATTTTATAACTTCCCAATTTATAAATTTATAAATTTCATTTACTTATGAAATCCATTTATACTTCGTTTTAACGCTTAATAAAACTCGTTTTATAATTCCTATATTTTTAATTTATAAATATTAATTTTATAAATCTTTTGTACACATCGTTTATAATAATTCAAAAATCCCAATTTAAACTATTTTATAAAATTCATGAACTCCATATTTCAAAAATCACATTTTAACTATATTTCACAAAAATCATAATTTTTATAATATTAAATTTTATAACGTCAATTTATTTACAAGGGATCAATTCAAAAATTTAATAAAACATACTTTCAAAAATCACTTTACAAATCCCTTTAAATTCAAAATCGTTACTTAATATTTTTAAAACTCTAAAATAGGCCAATGCTGCAACAGCAACAATATATCAATCACGACAATCCAAACATCATATATCAATATGATAATCAACAAATATCACAAGATCTGTAATTAAATAAATACTGGTGAGGAATCCAGTTGGATCCCTCCAACCTGTTTCCCTGCATCCACAGATGTTAGCACAATACCAATTCCATTCCAATACGAAATATCGCGGTATATGGGATTCATAAAATATTATCCGCTACTATGCGGCGCAATAGGGTCTCATCGCTATATAATGCGGAAAATCAACTCCAAGTACATAAATAATACCAATTTCACTTTGCAGTGAAATATTCGCGGTATATGTTTTTAATAAATAACATCCGCTTAATATACGGCGTATAGGGTCTATTTCAATCATCAACAAATAATAATTTATCATCCAGGCATGCGATCATCAATTTTAAATCTAACTATTTAAAATTTGAATTGAAACAATTTGATTCAGTGAGAAGTTCTCACATCGCTTTCAATTCAGTTTCAGCGTTTTATTTCGAATAAAATTAAACGTACGTTTAATTTACCCGAAATTCAAACTATCTCCAAATGACTCCAAACCAGCTCCATTGCGTAGTGCTCGACAAAATGAACTCGTCGTAATTCGTTTCGTGCAATTCCGACCTCGTATGAGAAAGTAACAGCATTTAGAAGTTTATACGATTTTATATAATATAAATTTTACAATTTTCTTTTTATTTTTGTAAACCTAGATGATCCAGGTCGTTGATTTTGAAATAGCAGATCGTGGCCGTGTTTCCTTTCCTTCTTCCCCGTCTCCAATTCGCGTTCATGTACGTGAACCCACTACTCACAATTAGGGTTTGAAACGCGCACCCCCACAACGACTTTGACGATGATCGAACACTTCTAGGTCGTAGCTCCCACCGCCGCGCCCCACCGCCCCCAGACCGGCCCCACTCGGCAGCGGCTTAGCCTCAAAAAACGAACGTGAACGACGCGCCTATATCACCACTTTGCCGTCGATTGGCTTGGTAAAAATCAATCTCTACCGTTGAAATCGTAGACTTTGAGACGATCTACTACATTGCGGTTGAAACTTTCTTGAATTAATGCTTGGATTAGAAGAAATTGAGGAGGGAAGAAAAAAAAATTTCGGCCATTCATTTTAATGGTGGCGGCTGAAGGTTTTCTTCTAGGGTTTTGCAAAATTGAAGTTGTGAAGGCCTTTTATAGAAAATTTCCAAATTACTATTTACCCAAAAAATTTCGAACTCCAAATCTCGCACGGCGACTGGCGTTTCTAGAGTTTACCCCGCGTTCCGGACACAATGAAGTAGGTTTTGGAGGCTAATTCGATCATATGTGTGAGTTACGGAAATAAACGATCGATTTTAAATTAAATCGATTTAAACTAATTTCTACGCATTTTGGCTTGCCTCGGACAAACGGTAAATCCGATTGACACGAAATTTGAACCTTACAATAATATCACATTATTGATCCGATGAAACTGGTTTCGTCGAAATCCGAGACTTTTTGAAAAATGGCTATTTTTACTAGTAAATTAAATATTAAAATATTCAATTTTCACAAATTAACTTTTAATTCAATTCTAAAAGTTCTATAACATCATTCTAACTCCAATATGATTAAATAAAATTTTAAAAATCATTTTCAATCATATTAAACCCAATTTTCAACTATTTCTGTATTTTCAAATATTAAATTATCGATTTAATTATTCAGTTAAATCTAGATATTCGAAAAATAAATTATTCGACTTATAAATTTCACTTATTAATATTTAAAATCAATTAAATATACAAATTTTAATTGACAGAAATTCTGGGTCGTTACAAACTCCCCTCTTAAAAGAATTTCGTCCTCGAAATTACCAAGTAAGAAAAGTTATAGAATTCATTAACTTTCCAAAACAAACTTCAAATTGGATTTTTCAACCTCTTAAGTGTTTAACTTTTCCAAAATTCATTGTTAAACTTCTTACAAAATCTTTACTAAGTTTCCAAATCCAAACTTAGTTTTCAAAATTTTCAATTCTCTCGAAAATATTCTAACGCCTTAAATTTTTGGAAAAATTCGCCAGAGTCTCCTTTGCGCAGCTCAATCCAAAAAAATGACAGTATATATATCACAAATATACATCTCATCAAGTTATGAGGCATCACGTAGGGGAAAAAGTGTTAAAGTAAGATATTTAATCTGAGATATGTACCTTATTTATTGTTAGCGAGCGTATACAGCTAATATAGCGCGAAAGCGAGCTCCAAATGCGAAGCAAGCGAAATCCGCACCTACTAAACACTCAACAAACCATGAAAAACATGCATATATGAAAGTAGTATCAATATACATCATATAGTAACATAACAACTACATGTGCCAACATAACGATGCATTCAATCAACAAATGCAACCATCAAACAACTATCCAACCAATAAACATCCAACAAATCCATAACCAAATCTATATTCATTCATATTCTCATTAATATTCAATGAATTGGTTTTCCAATTTAAATCACATTTGATTCATTAACATTGGATGTTTTTACTAACATTCATTCATATTCAATTTCAATTAGTTTGCATTCACTAATTCACATTCAAGTTAGTTTACTTTCCATTCAATCAAATTCAATTTCATAGCTTTCCATTTATCAATTCAACTTCATTAACACTTAATGAAATATACACAATCAATTAACAATCAAATAACAACTAATACATATTCAACATAACCAAATTATTAAATTTACATTCTATTTGGTTTAACATTTTTTAACTCCAATTGGTTGATATTAAATTGACTTCCATTCAATTATTCAATTTCTCAACTTCATTAGCTTTTAATGAATTTACACTTACATTCATTATCCCATATCAATTCTTTTACATTCGATTGATTAATATTTCATCCATTTATCAATTCAATTGCTAATTCCTTTAACAATATAAGGTTGAATTTCATTTATATAACTCAAGTTCAAATTCATCAATTCTCTTGATTAATTTACTTCGATACCAAAATCAACTTTATTCAACATCACTTAAGTTATATTCCATTTCAATCATTTGTTTAACTTAACTTAAATTTCCACTTAAAATCCTATTCAGATTCCAATTCTGAAGAAAATTATATTTAACCTTTAGCAAGTCAAATTTATTATCTCATATCACTATCAAATTCAGATTTTGTTTTGCTTAAACAAATTTTTTAACCATTTTTAACAATTTGTTTCAGTTTCATTTTCTCATTTCATAAGTTATACAACTTATATTCAACAATTACCACTTGGATTTTTATTGATTCACTTATACTTACTTTAGTTTAACTCTGTCCTTTAAGTTAAATTTATTCTATCAAAATTCAAATTGTATAAGTTATCAACTTATTTATCATTCCCATAAATATTTTAAATTGGATTCCAGAGTCTTTTCAACCTTTCAGAACCATTTTTTGAAATCAATTCAAATTACCTTTTGAATTTCCAAAACCAAACCCAAATTTTCCAAACAACTTCCATTTAAAATAATTTGGCAGCAATTCTTCTTTTGGAAACCCGAAAATGAACATCGGTGATGTTGCAATCATCATCGGAATTATTTTCCAACGACCGAAAAGAGTTTAGAGCTCTAATTTCTCCAAAACAATTTTTCCAAACCTTTGAAAACCATTTTCAAACTCAAAAAGGAATTTAATCTTTTCCAAATTGTAAACCCTTTCAAAACATATCCAAATATTCCTCTGGAATTTTACTTCAAATTACAAATCACATTTACAAATCTTTTACTTATATAATTTCACGTCTTATATATAAGCTTATTTCACAAGTGTAAATCATTTTAATTATAACTTCATACTTATAATTCATTTGCTTATACAATTCATTCTTTTGCAGCTGCTGTTTTTATTTACATTATTCAAACAACTTTTATTAACTTGCATATATCTTACATTTTCAACAACTAAACAATCAACTTATATACACTTTAATAATTATGAAAAATTATTCCTTTATATATAAAATATAATTAAGGTAAAATTATTTCATTTACCCTATTTTAAAACAATATCGTGTCAAATTGTTCTGTAAAAGTGTTTAGAGAGCCTTATCAACAACGTTAATTACTCGTGTTGACCAGAATCCATATACAACTCAACAAACCAATCATCACAATATAAAACATTTTATATCCACTAACAAATACGCGCACGTATCTATTATTACACTCAAACTCATTCTAGAGTACTGCTGACTCTATCTCTAATGAGTAATATCCAACAGAGCCATGGTTGTCGCTTAACCATATGCTCTGATACCAAATGTAATGTTCGACTTTTTCGACGCTCAAAAACCGACATCAATACGTCCACTGTATCAACTGTCGAGCAATCGTCGGAAAACCGAAATGTTATGGTTAAAGAAGAAGAAAAAGATAGAAGAAGAGAGAAAAAGATAGAATAGAACAGAAAGAAGCAACATAAAACAATATCAGAATCTCACAATCGCAGCGGAACAACATATAATAGATAAATGAGTAATCTTTAAACAAAGAACTATATCGGTTATTACATTACATCATATTACATTACATTATATCACATTACATTATCGGAGTGTACAACAACAACAACAACAAACAGTAGAAAAGAAATGCTATATAATAGTGAATACGCCATGCCATCCAGCTTGCCTCCAGCAACTCCTGAATTACAGAATATCCTGATAACCTAACTCTAGACTGCCCGTGTGGAAATTGGTGGGCACCCAGAGTTTAAGAAGGAAAACAATAAACTCCAGGTCAGTCATGGGACTGGTGTGAGAACTTAAAATAGTTTATCTTTAAAACAAACCAAGGAAATATTTTTAAAGTCAATTCACAATGCTTTTTGAAAATGTAACTACCATAAGACCTCCCACCACACACACAATGCAAACGCAGACTTGGAGGAGATTTCTTCTTATGTTAGTCAAAGATGCTTACTACGCAAAATGAAATCATTTTTGATATTATTATTAGTGCATAGTGTAGAAAACATTTTCGAAAGTAGAATATAAATCTTAGCTAGCATAGGTACCATTATATTATGCCTACTATAGCTACATATTAGATGGCAGGTTCTACAACTAAAACCGTAGGTTCTTATTGTTTCTTTGGATTTCGAACAAATGGTCAGGCCAAGGAACTTCCCATTACCACATGGGTACGCCTCTGGAAAGACGACCCGAGAACCTAACGTTACGTTTAGATCTCTGCCAACACAAGGCCAGGTTACCCCTAACTAGGTAACTACTGACACAAATATGCCATTCCCCGATCGTAACCGATCTATATCCGAGGATCCTCGATTCCAACAACCATAAAGTAATAAATTTGCAGCAACAACATAGGTTAAGTATCTGGGCTCCATACCATGATACCACCTCTATCCAGAAGGAATGACATACACTAAAGGGGCGCTACCCCCTAATAACCTTGCTGCAACCTTCCTGTTTTGACCATTTCCGGGGTGTGAGGTCCGACGAAGTCTCATCCACAAAGCTACGCTTCATACAAAAGCTATGCTTTGATCATCAAATGCTCAACAGCACTTCGTATGCAACATTACCAATTTGGGAATGTATCACTAGTAACCATCAACTACATAACCTCTGAGCTCGTATGTCTCAGAGAAGGGTGTTAAGCTAAGAGAATAATTTCTCCACCACCAACAGAAATATATTTGATAGAAACCAGCTTTACATCTCAAATTGTAACGTCAGACACACATCCATAAAAGTCCGTTCCGGGATTGAACGGAACCGAAGGCACTTCCAAAGAAGCCCTTGCAATTCGGATATCCACTAATCACGTCCGGACTTCCCGTCACTAAGGATGATAAAACCTCTATATTGGAGATCAGCCGATGCAAAGTCATTCGATGGTATTCCTTCCATTTTCACAAATATCCGGTCTTCAACCCCGGTCATCAAATGCAATCCATAACGACGTATCACATATTCGGAATAGGTTATACGACCCTAAGGTCCTTTCCTGGCTAACCGAATAGTGAGCGCTTACTTTGAGAATAAGTGTGGCATTCAAATTCAAGAAAATCACAACAAATACCCATTCAAAGGTAAATATTGATAGTCGGTTATTTAACTATCAATAAGCAGGCACAACATCATCAAATTCCAATAATTACCCAAATTATTTATTTTCCAAAAATATCTTTACAAGATATATAATTTCCACACTTCGACCATTTGAAAACAAATTTCAAATCACTTTTCAAATTTACAACTTTTGAAAATAAATTTCAAATCGTTTCTCTACACGGGATATATTCACAAATCTTTATTCATTTTCATTTCAAAATGGTTCATTTAAACCAATTAAATAAGTCCTTACCGATTTACTTTATATTTAAGTTCCAAATCCGTAAATTTATTTCCACACTTCAAAAATAAATCAATGTTTATTTTTAAACAAATTTCTCTTTCTTTTATAAATTCCATAGTAAATTTACAATTCCAAAATATCTATGAATATACGATTTCCAAATCGATTTCTAATATTCATTTTCAATTTATCTTTAAAAGATAAAATCTCAAAATATTCACTTCATATTGGAAAACATTTCCATACTTATTTAATAATAAGTAATTCACAAATCTATTTATTTTCAACACTTGGAAAATATTCAGTATACTTAAATTGAAATTAAGTATATATTTCATTCTTTAAAGAAAACGTGCGCTTAAACACATTTATTTGAGTCAAAACAAATGTTACGTAAAACATCGTTACGACAACCCAAAATCACTAGTATAGGGATTCGAAATTAAGATAGATATATAAATCCAAATACTATATAAAACATTTCGTTTCAGAAATCATTTACTATAACAACAGTGTTATAGTCCACTGTTTCCTTCAATTTCTCGAAACGTCTATTTCAACAACGAATGTTGAAATCTATGGTTTCGACACTTAATGCATTTTAAAACAACTTCAAATCATTTTAATTCTATTTAAAATATCACTTCCCCAAAACACTTTAATATATTATTCACTGTTCCAAAATCGTGAATATTCTTCGTTAACCAAATTCAACATTTTTTCTACACATTTTGTTTAAAGGATTATCCACCGTCCAAAATCGTGAATATATCTCCTTTAAAAATCTAAAATAATTGACTTATCAAAATAAGTCGGTTTCGGTTTTATAAAATAATGTTTATAAATTGCCATTTATATTTTATAAAGACTTCAATTTACAAAATTTAAAAATCTTACTACTTATAAAATTCCATTTATAACCTCATTTTCAGCATTAACAAAACTCCTTTTATAATTCCATTATTTCGATTTATAAAATATATTTTTTATAAATCTCATCTATAAACCATTTATACTTATTCGAAAATCTCAACTAAAATGCCAAAATCCAATTTATAAGTTAATTACTTATAAATCTTTTATTTTACAAAAATCTATTCATTTTATAACTTCCCAATTTATAAATTTATAAATTTCATTTACTTATGAAATCCATTTATACTTCGTTTTAACGCTTAATAAAACTCGTTTTATAATTCCTATATTTTTAATTTATAAATATTAATTTTATAAATCTCTTATACACATCGTTTCTAATAATTCAAAAATCCCAATTTAAACTATTTTATAAAATTCATTAACTCCATATTTCAAAAATCACATTTTAACTATATTTCACAAAAATCATAATTTTTATAATATTAAATTTTATAACGTCAATTTATTTACAAGGAATCAATTCAAAAATTTTATAAAACATATACTTTCAAAAATCACTTTACAAATCCTTTTAAATTCAAAATCGTTACTTAATATTTTTAAAACTCCAAAATAGGCCAATGCTGCAACAACAACAATATATCAATCAGGACAATCCAAACATCATATATCAATATGATAATCAACAAATATCACAAGATCTGTAATCAAATAAATACTGGTGAGGAATCCAGTTGGATCCCTCCAACCTGTTTCCGTGCATCCACAGAGTTAGCACAATACCCATTCCCCTCCAATACGGAATATCACGGTATATGGGATTCATAAAATATTATCCGCTATTATGCGGCGCAATAGGGTCACATTCGCTATAAAATGCGGGAAATCAACCCAAGTACATAAATAATACCAATTTCACTTTGCAATGAAATATTCGTGGTATATGTTTTTAATAAATAACATCCGCTTAATATACGGCGTATAGGGTCTATTTCAATCAACAACAGATAATAATTTATCATCCAGGCATGCTGTTCGTCGACGGAAATTCTATCGGTTTAGAAAACCGTCGAACGAATTTAAATTAAAAATAACCGCAAGCGCACGGCGTACTATCGTAGTACGTGGCGAATACGGGTCGATCCACAGGGAATTGATGATTTTAAAATTCTATTCAATCAAATTAACCGAAGTTGAAAGAGTGATTAACTAAAAAAATGTAGAAAAATGAGAAAAGAAAATAGATAAAAATATGAGAGTGTTAAGACAATTTAGAGGCAATTTCCACTCTCTAGATCACATAAATCAACAAAATGAAGTTATGATCTCTCTTTTCTTGTCATTAGTGAATTAGTTGATGTGCTTATTATACGTATGGTATATTTGTGTTGTTAATTAGCTTAATATAAACCATCAAACTATAACACAACCACTAATACACATTTAACTCTCATGAAATATGACAACAAGTTGAAAGCAAAATTTATTTTAAGCATAGCCTATTAACTATTGTTTAGAAATATAGGCTATCAAATTTCAATTTCAACATTCACTTCTTTGCCATAGTCATATTTAGATGAAGAGACAATTTGTGTTATGTTTGTTTAAGCATAGTCTATTTGTTATGAACAACATAGACTATCAAATTCAAAGCTAAACAACATCATTAAACCACTTCAAATGTTTCCATTAAAGCACAAAAAGAGAGTATAAACATCAAAATGTTGCATCTACATACTAGAGAGCTTCATTACCCCTAAATTGTAGGGATTAAGCTCTCATATTTGTTATCAAATCAACAAATGTAGAAAGCAACATGAAAGAAAAAAAGAAAAATAGAGCAAAGCAAAGAAACAAAACTAATCTACTTGCATGAAATAAGAGAAACCTACACTACAACATGAAAGTAAATGAACATGAAAAGGAAAGAGCATGTATTAAATTGCATAAAATAAAAAAGATTACAAGAAATAAAAATTGGCTAAGTAGCCATTAAAAGAGAAAGAGAGCTTTCTTTTATTTGATCTAAACTAAACTAAAGAGAAGGAGGCCTAAGAGAGACTAAGAGAGAGATCATGTTACATGAAACATATGGGTATTTATACATGTATGAAACCCTAATTCATATTTTTGGTGAATACCCAAAATGCCCCTTAGGAAGTGTGGAGGCCAAGTAACCATTAACATGTCTTAATCCCCCATTAAGTGTACATGAAACCATTAAGTCCAAAAGCATGTGCATTAGCCTTTAATTTGTACATTAAGGTAGGTGGGTAGGTGGGGTCCTCCATGTTCTTCACTTTGAATTATTTCCATCTTCATTCTTTTGTATTAATTTTGTGCATGCATATCTTCATGAAACCACTTCTATTTGAGATCAATTTCCTACAAAAATATATACAATTTTTCAATTAATTTTTCTCAAAGAAATATATGTACTTAAATGACCGTTTTGCCCCTATATGAAGATGAATATGTGAAAATTTGGAATTAATATGAATTTTGGTTAAAACAAGTTAAAATACCCAATATGATCATTATTTAATTTAAATAGAATAAATATGGTGGTAAAAATATGCACATTTACGTGCACATCACATGCCATCATCAATTTTAAATCTAACTATTTAAAATTTAAATCAAAACAATTCAATTGAGTGAGAAGCTCTCACCTCACTTTCAATTCAGTTTCAGCGTTTATTTCGAATAAAATTAAGCATACGTTTAATTTACTCGAAATTCAAACTATCTCTAAACGACTCCAAACCAGCTCCATTGCGTAGTGCTCGACAAAACAAACTCGTCGTAATTCGTTTCGTGCAATTCCGACCTCGTATGAGAAAGTTACAACATTTAGAAGTTTATACGATTTTATATAATATAAATTTTATAATTTTCTTTTTATTTTTGTAAAGCTAGATAGATCTAGGTCGTTGATTTCGAAATAGCAGATCGTGGCCGTGTTTCCTTTCCTTCTTCCCCGACTCCAAATCGCGTTCACGTACGTGAACCCACTACTCACGAATTAGGGTTTGAAACGCGCGCACCCACAACGACTTTGACGATGATCGAACACTTCTAGGTCGTAGCCCCCACCGCCGTGCACCACCACCCCCAGACCGGCCCCACTCGGCAGCGCCTTAGCCTCAAAAAACGAACGTTAACGACGGCCTATATCACCACTTTGTCTTCGATTAGCTTCGTAAAAATCGATCTCCACTTTTGAAATCGTAGACCTCGAGACGATCTACAACACTGCGGTTGAAACTTTCTTGAATTAATGCTTGGATTAGAAGAAATTGAGGAGGAAAGAAACAAAATTTTTGGCCATTCATTTTAATAGTGGCGGCTGAAGGTTTTCATCTAGGGTTTTGCAAAATTGAAGTTGTGAAGGCCTTTTATAGAAAATTTCCAAATTACTATTCACCCAAAATTTTCCGAACTCCAAATCTCGCATGGTGACTGGCGTTTCTAGGGTTTACCCCGCGTTCCGGACACAATGGAATAGGTTTTGGAGGCTAATTCGATCATATGTGGGAGTTACGGAAATAAACGATCGATTTTAAATTTAAAGCGATTTAAACTAATTTCTACGCGTTTTGGCTTGCCCCGGACAAACGGTAAATCCGATTGACATGAAATTTGAAACCTTACAATAATATCACATTACGGATCCGATGAAACTGGTTTTGTTGAAATCCGAGCTGTTTGAAAAATGGCTATTTTTACTCGTCAATTAAATATTAAAACATTCAGTTTTCACAAATTAACTTTTAATTCAATTCTAAAAGTTCTATAACATCGTTCTAACTCCAATACGATTAAATAAAATTTTACAAATCATTTTCAATCATATTAAACCCAATTTCCAACTATTTCTATATTTTCAAATATTAAATTATCGATTTAATTATTCAATTAAATCTAGATATTCGAAAAATAAATTATTCGACTTATAAATTTCACTTATTAATATTTAAAATCAAACAAATATACAAATTTTAATTGATAGAAATTCTAGGTCGTTACACAACATTTGTAACACCTCCTTCATCATGTCCTTCTTACAATCCTTTGTGAAATGCCCAGACAATCCACAACTATGACATTTCTCACCTTTCATGATCTGTCCCTTTTGAGATCCTCCTCCTTTCTTCTTGTCGTTATCCTTCTTATTCTTCCACCACTGCTTCATAGAGTTTTTTGACTAGGAACCTCTTTAAGCTCTCCTTCCTTAACAACATTTGACAAGAGATCCATTTCCACAAGTGACTCATACGTCACTCCCATAGGTACATGCGTCAATGCCAACCCTTGGAGGGCCTGGTTCAAACCCTTAGCAAACTTGATGGCCTTCTTATGTGGTGTATTAACAAGCTTCATCTTGAACCAGGACAACTCAAACTAATTTATTTACTCCTTCACCGAAAGATTCCCTTGCTTTAGACTAATGAACTTCTCCAACTGCATGCTTTCCTCATCTTGCGACAATAACTTTCTCTCAATCCTTTCCCTAAATCCAAACCAACCAATGTTTCTACCTTCCATCTCTATAATCTCCCACCAGTAAGAAGGTTCTCCTTTCAGCTGCCAAGATGCAAGCTGAACTCTTTGTAGGTCCTCCAATCCTAACAGCCTAAATATTCGCTCTGTATTCCTCAACCAAGCTCGTTCCTCGATGAAATCCTCCATATTGGAAAACATCATGGCTTCTAGATTAGCGAAGTCCTTACATAGCTTTGAAAAATTGGCTGCTGTAGGTGGATTAATGGGATCTCCTCCTGTTGGAGCTGCATTAGCGCTTGCCCTTGCACTGTAGCTTGGAGGTATCTACGAAACCAGCCAAGGATTTGGACACCCTCTAGAAGATTCGAGGAATCCTCTATACTATGCAAAGCAAAGTGAATATAGGCTCGAAAGAATCGAAAGAAGGTTGAACAAGACTTTAAGGGGATTTTTATAAAAACTCTCTTATACTTGAAAACCATTTCTATAGTAAGAGTTTCTTTCTGAAATTAGTTTGAAGATATTTTACTTTTGAAAAATACTTTACTTCTGAAATAAGTTTTTAGGAATCTTGTAAATTGAGACTTTGATACCAAATGAAACACCCCATACCCCTTAGTATACCCAAAAAGTACACACTAAAAGATGTGGTGTGTTACAAGTATAGCTAAAGCATCAAGAGACTAAGATTCAAAAGAAAAATAAATAATAATAGAGGAAACATTTAAAATACTAATCATTACATCATAAAATAAGTCATAAAAACAGAATATGTCTTAAAAAACAAATACATGTGCCTCGTGAAAAATAAAATCTCAATCGCATCATCAAATTACATAAGCAACAAAAATCATCCCTCTCAAAAATACCAGTACATGAAAAGTAAAATGAAAAGATAACTGGAAAGAAGAAGAACACATGAAGAATGGGAAAGCTCTGCAAATGGGTCTCCAAGAAATTTGAATCTGCTATCCTTGCCTCTGCTGGCCTGTGGGGGAAAAGGAGCAATAGAGGAGTGAGTCAGACTATAAGTTTGGTGAGTGAAAGAAACTACTAGTAATTTTAAGCAAGATAAAGATAGTAGACTTAGCAATAGTTCTAGTATGAAATAAAAATACAAAAAAGGAAAAACTAAGATAAAATACTATTTAACTATTTTCTTTGATTGTGATTGTTTGCACTTCTCTTAGATTGTTGTGATTCATCTGTATCCTAATCCTATTTTAATTAGGCTGAAATCCTTATTCGAACCGTTGATCGGCCTTCTATCTCTGTTGTCCCACTGTGAACCATTTTTGTTGGTCACTGTAAAAGACACATGTTTAGTACTTGGAACGCAGTAGCGAATTATTTGCCCTAATTGACACCAAACACTCAGTCATCGCCGGTACACACTAACTGTCACTCCCTATTTTGACCTCTTATTTACCCTAATCAGCATAAGCGTGCCCAGTCTCACCTAACTGTTGTGAGACCATTAGTCCTAGTCTAAAAGGGAATGCTGCCCAACCTCACCTAAGTGTTATGAGACCATCAGTACTAGACCTGAAAGGGAATGCTGTCGGTACTGGTCCTAACAAACAAATTCTAGTTTGCGCCCCTTGTCCAAATCCCCAAATTTGAGCCTCTATCTATTGGCCACTTATTTACCCTGATTAGCATAAGCGTGTCCTAGCCTTACCTAACTGTTGTGAGACCATTAGTTCCTGACCAAAAGAGAATGCTGTTGGTATGGACCACTACTTCTATCTTTGCTTATTAACTTAGTGTAAGTTTTAAAATAAGCCTATCCTGTTATTTCTGCTATATTTTCTTGTTAACTTAATCTAAGTTTTAAAATAAGCCTTTTCTGTTGCCTCTTTCTTTCTATTTAAAACCTATGTTATAATTGTTACTCTTCTATGTTCTCTTTTGGTTATAACCACTAGTTATAATCATGCTTGCAAATGTCTTAAATTTACCTATTTCGGTCTATCTTCTTTTTATTACAGTTTTTCTTATTCTACATCTAATTTCTGTATATTTAGTGTTTTTCTATTTAATCCATGTTAGCGAATTCTTCTCTTTTTAATATTCTTATTTTTTTGTGTAAAAAGGAATAAATGAAAGTAACATTTATAGGATAAATTCTGACCAAAAAATGTAAATAAAATGTAAATAACTGCAAATAACAAAATAAAATAGCTAAATAAAACAGACTAAAAAGAACTTTTGAAATTTACTTAAAAGCTTTAAATAACTTCTATAAAAACTATCTCAAAATTGTTGAAAAAATACAACTATTGAGAACTCTATTATTTTAAATTACTTAAATATCTAAAATAATTACAAAACACTCACTGTGGTCCTTAGCTCTAGTCCTTGGCCTTCCCGATTCAACTTCCATGGTGTAGAATATTTTTATTAAACATATCTCCTCCTAAGAAAAAATTTCTTTTTAGGGTCTATCCTCAGGAAATGAACCCAATTTGGAGAAAATGTGAATGAGAAAAACAGCTAGGCCTAGAGTCTTATTTATCGCGTGACTTAGAGATTTGAAGATTAAATCCGGTGAAACCATGTCATAGACTCACTAGGAACCATCGGATGGAAGCACGAACGCACAAGATTGAAAGAAAATCAAAATAAGACGTTTTCGAACTAAATAGCGTTCAAGAATTAAGTGGGTCGACCTTAATACAATAGGGGTCGACCTATAGGTCGACCTATGGCCTTTGGACCTGGCCTAGGTTTGGGTCGACCCTTTTTTTCGATTTTTATTTCTCTCATAACTTCTCCATACTGACTCGGATTTCGACAAGTTATGTATGGAAATTGATCAGAATATCGCCGTGGACACAATGGTGCAACTCCCTCTGCTTGATTCCAACAATTTGACAAACTTATTTTATTCTTAAGTAATTCGTTAATTAATTATTATTGCTTGGATTCTAGGTTATTCCACTAATGGAAATGCTCAAATTAGAATCCATTTATCCACGATTGAGCACACACTCAATAGGATTGTAATCTTTAGAAACAAAGATCGATGCAATGATCAACATATTCCATAATGCTTTCTGATACAATCAAATGAACCAAGCTTCCTAACCATTGTGTTATAGGTGTAACAATCCACATCACATCGCCAATCAATGCCCACAACCATTAGAATAACTAACGCTTTTAAAAGGTCAAGAATGACCCATTTTCTCCAACTTACAATCCCCCTATTGGAGAAATCACCCTAACTTTGCATGAAACCAAAATAATTCTAACACGGAATTCATTCGACTCAATTTTCAAGCATTTCTAAACTATGCTTCGAATCCTCCCTTTCAGCCAAACCACATTCATAAAAATTTTACGTCTCCATCTCAAAATCAACCGCAACAATCTTTCACTCCAAGGACAATAAACGATTGACTTCACTTGAGAAAAGTCTTGAAACTTTGGCTAAAGCGACCACTCAAAACCTCCAATCAAATAGCAATTTGCAAAATTTATTAACTTCGTACATGTAAATTATGAGTCAATCAATTACTAAACTCGAAATTCAAATGACAATTAGCCACTTTTGTGAGTGAATGTGAATGAGGCACGTTCCCAAGTTAGCCAGTTCCAAACCCTAGAAATCAAAGCAAGAACTCAAATCAAGTTCATATTTTTCAAGATAACAATGTAAACCAAATGAATGCTACTCCGACTTTGCATTCTAGTAAACTAATTGATAATCAATTTGTCAGTCCAAATGATTTACCAAAAACTCCTCTTGACACTTCAAAAACGACAACCTATTCGGAAGAAAACATAAAGTCAAATATCAAATCATATTCTAATGCAAATTCTTCTTCTAGTCAAGTAGATTGACTTACTAAGTATTGAATTTCACTTCCACATCGACTTCGACCTAAGAAACACTCGTCAAATGGAAAGGATGTTGAAAATTTTCTAACAAGTTAAAATGAAAATCCCCCTCCTTGATATCATTCAACAAGTCCCAACTAATTCCAAGTATCTAAGTGACTCGTGTACTCAAAAACGACACATTTATGTAGCCAAGAAAGTTTTCTTAGCTGCTATTCTTAGCAAAGTTTTGTCTCAATCAATTCCCAGAAAATACAAAGATCTCGGATGTCAAAAGTTATGGTGCATGATAGGAGATAAATTGATTAATAAATGCTTATTAGACTTAGGAGTGGGTGTCAATTTGATTCCTTATTTAGGTTACCACAACTTGACTTGGGTGAACAACAACTGATGAAAATAACTCTTCAATTTGTCGATCGTTCGAAAAAGAAACCCGTAGAGGAAACCGAGTACGTACTCATAAAAATCGATCAATTCGTATTGAACATCAATTTCATCATCCTAGAGACACAACCAATCTGACAAGTCAAATTTGATTGATTTCGGGACAACCTTTCTTAGCCACTTCAAATGCCCTAATCAATTGTTGAGATGATTTGATGAAATTTATTTTGGTAATATGACTTTGGACCTTGACATCTTAAATCTCGAAAATCAGTCAAATGAACCACTTGACCAAACGTTGGAAGTAAGCTCCATTCGAGAAAATTTTGACAATGAAACAGTTCACCTTAACCATGAATGCGTGACCAAATACAAACAATTTTTTCAAGATGAACCAGATGAGATCGAAAATGTGCTTCCATTTGAACCCCTTAAGGTTGAGTTATAACTTTAACCAAATTCTTTGTTTAAGCAACTCCAAGGTTGTACCTCAAACCTCTTCCCGATCCCCTTTAGTATGCATACTTAGGTGATGACGAAACATTCCATATCACAATCTCTTCAAATCTTTATCTTGATCAAGAAGCCTACTTCTTTTAATTCTATCGAAAAACGAAGAGGTAATTGGATAGTTGATTACAGATATTATGGTAATTAGTCCTGATCTTGCTCAACATCGCATCCATTTAGTTGATGAAGCCAAGCCTCTTCCTGACGTGCAACAAAGGCTTAACCCCAAAATAAAGGATGCAGTTCGTGACAAAATTCCTAATAACCTCGATAATGGAATCATATACTCCATTTCTGATAGTTCATGGGTTAGCCAAATTTATGCCGTGCCTAAAATGTTTTGACTTACCATTATCACGAACGATAAACATTTGTAAAATGAGTTATATAAGAAAATGGATTTACAAATGTGAATTATAAAGTATTGATAATATTCAAAATAATCAACCTTTGTGAAATTATATTATATAAGAAGTGTAATTATAAAAGAATGATTTATACATGCGATTTATAAATAAAAAGGAAAATAAATAGTATAAGTATATTTATGAATGTGGGCTATAAATAAAAATAGATTCAAAACGAGAAATTGAGAATTTAAATCTCGATGATTTTGAAAATTGATTTTCAAAGTTTTTGGAAGACATAATAATAGTATTATTTTGAAAATATTTTGATTACAAATATTTTAAAATGAAATTTAAAAGAGATAAGGAGACACTGAACTCATGTTGATCGTTGGAAAATAATTCAAACGACGACTACAGCATCATCGATATTCATTTTTGAATTACTAAGTGAGGATTGCTATCATAGTGATTTGCTATAAAAGTTTGTTTTGGTAAAATAAAGTTTTATTTTGGCAACCAAATATTATTTTAGATTATAGAAGTGTCATTTCATATACAAAGGAGTTATATATATATATATATATATATATATATTATGATTTCAAAGTGTTTTAAAAAACCGAGTGCTTGAATTCTGAAAATTTTCATTCAAGTGTTTTGTGAAATATAAGAAAAAAAAGGTTTTATAGCGTATATGTTGAAAAATAGTTAGTTTAAAACAAATTTTAAATTTGTTAAATATTCTGGTAAAGTAAGGTAAATTGGAAATTTTACATACTTTGAGGATGTAGAATAGTGGGAAATAAATATACACTTAAGTTGTACAGTGATTATATAACCATATGTTATAATAATAATATGGATGAGTTTAAGTAAAAATTTATGAAATTATAAGTAGATAAGTTTATATAACTTATAAATTTTAGAAAATGGAAAGTGAAAACAAATTTTAAATATGGTTAAACATTTTGGTTACCAAAAGATAATTTAATATTAAGCTAAGAAATGAAATTTAACTTAAGTAAGGTTAAATGAAATTGATTGTGATTTTATGAACTTGAGCTTGGAAGTGATAATAAAAGTAAGCCGTGTCATATGAAATGTTTATAATAAAATTAAGTTATGATTTTATGGAATGGTTCCTAAGAGGTATTAGTATTCAAAGAAATATATGAAGAATAAAATGAATGAGAATAAAATAAATATGAATAAAAAGAATTTGGTATAGTTAAGAAAACCAATTGAAATAAATAAGTAAGTTTTTCGTAGATCAATTTATTCGCATAACTCTTTGATCCAAATTCAAGTACATGATTTCGAGGTGATTTACACCGATCCGGGTTAGGAATTTTCACTTGATTCTTGATGGCGGATATTTAATATGGATTTTTGATTTATTCTGAAATTCTCTATCATAGTATACAGCTATGAAAGGAGAATGACGGTTTCTAATCAAGGAATCGAATGGAAGTCCACATTAAAGATGTCGAGTGAGTGTTGCTAGTTCGAAAGTGAAATTGTGTTATCGAGAGTGCGATCAGATTTGAGGTTACATACGGATGATCTAGGACATCTTACGGGATTTGGTATAATTGTATGCAATGATTAGTAACTTTGTTTACAAGTAATTGTAAAAACTATTAGGTAAAGATGTGTGATGGTTTCTTGGTTGCATATGGTTGTTATATTAGTCTATATTATATAGTGATTTTACTTTCCACATACGTGTTCACATTGATTGCTAAGTGTTTCGTAGGTATGGATGGTGTATGCTTCGCATTTGGTGCTCGCTTTCATATTATATTCATCGTATATGCTTCCTAATATTATGAAAAGATACACATCTAGGATTACATATCATATATTTTCTGCCTCATCAATGAGATGAAATGTATATTATGTGATTATAGTGTGTGCGTGTCTCTCTCTCTCTCTCTCTCTCTCTCTATATATATATATATATATATATATATATATATATATATATTGTACAATTTTTCGATCAAGCTGCGCAAAGGAGATGCTGGTGAAATTTTGCATAAATTTAAGGCATTAGAAAATTTTTAAGAATTTTGAAAAAATTTGATAACTAAAATTTGATTTTGTATTACAACTTGGAATGGTATTAGCTGGTATTGGTGAATGAATTTTAAAGACTTTGACAATTTAATAATCTATTTCAACCAATTGATTTTGGAAAGTTAATGGGTATTGTCGTATTTTTCTTACCTCGACAATTTCGAGGACGAATGTCTTTTAAGGAGGAAAGTCTGTAAAGAATTAGGATTTTGGTCATTTGAATTTGAAATATTTAATTGACTTTAAATGTTGAAAAGTTAATTTTATAAGTCAAAAAAATTAAATTTCAAATATAGGGATTTAAAGTGAATAAAAATGATTTTGAAAGCTAATTAAAATTCTGTTTAAATAAGAATGAAGGTAGTATTAAATTTGAATTAAAAGTGGTTAAAATAGTTTAATAATAATTCGTTTTAATTAATGGATTAAAATAGCCTTCTAGGAAACTGTCTCGGATTTTGGAAAAATTGGTGCTATTGGATCTGTAATCGTGAATTACTGTATGTTAACGAATTTTGTAGTGATCAGACATATCGTTTAGGCGTGTTGGCCCGAAGTGTGTAGAAATTAATTAAAGGTATTTAAATTAATATAATAAGATTTTGAAAGTTAACTTCTATATATGATGGAATTGGAATTCGATATAGTTCTATTGTGTTCGGAATAAGGGTATGTGTATAGAACGCTAGTCGTCGCACCTCATTTGGAGTTCAAAATTTTACAGCATGAATAGTGCTTTGAAAATTTTGAATAATAGGACCGTCACTTCTTTCTTTTCATTCTAAACCCTAACCCTAGCCATTCCATCCAATGATCGAGATTTTGCACGATATTTAGAGCAGTTTCAGGCGACCTCTCTAACACGAAAGTTGTGCACGTGGTCTAAGGGAACACATTGGTGGTGGAGGATCATCAATCAGAGGCATTTGGGAGAAAGGATCTTGAGTTGAACATATTTGAATTTTGCATTTGTTCGCAGTGGCGGTGACGATTGGAACGCCGAGGCAGGTGGCGATAGGTCAAGGAAGGCTGTGACGTTCAGCAATGATGACGTGATGAGCTCTGTTGGCCTATGACGGTGACATGGTGGTGACAAAAAACGCGACAACGGGTTAGAAAATGCGCGGGTTGGAAACTTTAACGTGGTAGGAGATAGTAATTTAGTTTAAACCTGTCTTAATTTAACGTTAATTATAATTTAATTATCTCTAAGTTCTAAAATATGTTTGTTGACCATACGAGATCAGATTTGGAGATGATCAATTGCATTGCTCTTGTTACAATGAATACTACATTATGGAGTTGGATTGGCGTAATTCAGAGCTTGTTGGAATTTGTGTTAAAATCAAACGTCCGTTTGATTTTAATTCAAATGAAATGCTTTGGACATAACTGGAGTTTCGATAAGTTAATTCACCTCTATGGAAGCATTTATATTTTATATAAGTGTGAATATTTTTGTTCAAGCTTTTGTCGTGGATGATTTACTTTCTTATCAGTTGGTTTGAATTTTGATGTGTACATAAAAGCGCATATCTTTTCTCCCATTTAATCTTCTTTTATTAAAATAAGTGAGCATATTAGGGTGTTTTTACACGTTAAACCAAAATCAAAATTGTTTTCAAATCGTCATTCATTCATCTCCATTTGTTAGCAAAATAGCAATATTGTATATGAATTAATTTTCAAAAAAGTTAATGGCACATTTTTAGTTTTATTTGTAGGAAATTAAGTGTAAATTAAATGAAGCTTCATGGATATATGCATGCACAAATATTCAAAGCTAAGGAATGAAGGGAATACAAGAATGCATGCAAATGAAGGTGTCCATATGTCCACTAAGTAATGGACAATAATTAAAAGCACATGCACATGTTAGTAGAGATTTAAAGGCAGAAACACATGTTAATGAGAATTAGTTAATTCCCTAAGATTACTTGGAGGATAAATAAACTCAAGGGCATTTTTGGTGGTCCCGTAAAAAAAGGATTAAGGTTTTAGGCATTTATAAATACCTCTTATATTTCATGTGATGGAGTCTTTTAATCTCTTTTCTTTTATGTAGCAAGAAGCCGGAAGTAGGAGCCTAAAGCTAAATTTGTAGCACAAAATCAATGTTAAATAAAATATCTCTTTAATGGGTCTCAGCCTTGTTCTTTACTTTCATGCACTTTCATTTCATGTTTTCTTTTATTGTTATTTTATTTTATGCTCTCTTTTGATTCATGAATTTAATTCGGATTTATTTTGTACAACAAGTTAGTTCTTTTTTTAATTAGCTCTCATTTTCCTTGCTTTTTATGTTTAAATCATTTTATATTGACATAAATTCAATTACGAGAGGCTAAACCCCTTTAGCTTAGGGATAATGAAGTTTTCATAAATCATATTGAATCAACATAGAATGGTTTCATTTATAATCTCTCATTTTATGCTTAATGAAAATTTAGATGTCGATATAAGTTTCTTAGTGAATTTGATAGCATATGTTGTTTATAACAAATGAGCTATGTTTAATCAAATATAACACAAGTTGCATCATTGTCTAGCAAATATTGTGATAACCCGGATTTTTGGACATCTGTTAATTGGTAATTAAAAGGATTAAATTTATTAAAATTCTGATAAATATCCGGATATATGAATGGATTAGAAACTATAATAAATGTTGAATTTATAAATCTTTGGAAATGATAAATCTTATAATAAATTAATAAATATATAAATAGATATATGCATACTTTATGATGTTGAAAACTTTAAATGTATATATATATATATGCCATGAGAAGTAAAATATATGGAAGTTTGTAAAAGTGTGGATACACACACACACATATATATATCAAAAATTCACATAAGATATTTCTAATTATAATATATATATATATATATATATATATATATATATATTGTGATTGGAAGCATTAATTTGAATTCAATGTAATAATTTTCAAAAGCTATTTAAAGTTAAAATTTTATATTTTAAAAACCCTAAAAGATAAATATTTATTTAAAAATTATGATTGCTTAAAATAAGATATAATAAAAGGTTTAAAATACTTTCTTTAAAAAAAAATTACACGAAATAAATATGGTTTGTAAATATAGAAGATATATAAACATAATTCTTAAATTAATAAAAACATAGAGAAAAAAATAAATTATAGGTTTTGACATTTATGGCTTTTGTATAACATGCAAAGATAAGTAGCATGGTTTTCTTTTAAGTAAAATTATAAATATAATTTTATGAGAAGAAATATGTATGCAGTTCAACACTTTTCCATTTCATTTTCTCAACTCCTTTCTTTTTCCTTTCATCTTCTAAAATAAAAACCAAAAGAAAATCAAACTATTTCAAGTAACCTGAAGTAAGATTCAAATTCAACTCAAACATAAGCAGATTCAAATCAACAAATCAAGTTAGAATTCAAAATCAACCATCGGCTTTAAAATCAAGTTCCAGGAAATAAGCTATGCTCTCTGTCTACAAAATACAGGTGAATAAACACCTTTTCAGAAACTAAATATGTGTTTATACTTTGATGCATGTGCTAAATCTATGAAGTAATGTTGTAAATATGATTTGCATGGATGTATTTTGTTTGAAAAATAGCTGAATTACTAAGCATATACATATGTGCATGTCTGCGTATGAATAACTGGCCTCTGTTTGATTTTAACAGATTAAATCAAGTTACAATTTTATGTTAAGAACTTTAAAAAAAATTTGTTCATATTTACCAGATTTAACCTTTAAAAAAATTTCCAAGTATATATATCAAGTAATTATTTATAAAATAAGAAGTGACAGTGAAAATAAATTCAAGTCAAGAATTTGACATTTAAAATTTCAAGTTTTGATTATATTAAACGATTTGTACTTGAACATGATGATTTTTGATAATATTATCTAATTTTTAAGATTGTGGGTTGTGAGAATTTGTGGGTTGATAGAAATTGAGTTTTATTTCAATTTTTGACGATCGCGAGGCTCGGTGGCATCGGGGTTATGGACGGAGGTTGCTAATTAGTCGTTGATCATGGAAAAAATGGTCAGAAGGTTTTTAGTTCACCGTAGTGGCACGACGAGGCTGATTTAGGGCTTTGTCTGTGTTTTTGGTCTGGGTTGTTTACTGGGTATTCTCGACATTGTGATGGCATCGAGGTGGATGGAGGTGGGGCAAAGGGAAGATGGAAGCAAGACGAAGGTCTGGGCATGAGGTTGTGGACTTCAGTGGTCGGAGATAGGAGGAGGGAGGCGTTTGGTGATTGGTTTCATCCTGATGAGTTTCGAATTCGTTCGATTTTGTTTTACGAGGTGTTTCGTGGTTCTAGATGGTCGAAAAGGTCGAGGTGAGCATCAATGAATTGGTGGCGGTGGCAGCGATGGTCGGAGGGGTTCCGATCATATGTGCATGTGCACATGTGTCAGTGTATTCGGGTTTTGGGGGTTTGTGTGTTTAGAAAGGAGAAGAAGGAGAGAGGGTTAGGAAAATCTGGGTTTGCCTCGAGTTTATATCGGGTTGGAATCGAGTGGATTGCTGGTGTGTGGAGAGAAGGAGGAAGAAGTCAGAGTATTTTGAGTTTGGCTCGGGGTTGTGATTGGGTAGCTTGGATTTAGGCCCGAGTATTTTATTAAGTGATGAATTAACCAAGTTTTAAAATAAGTAGATTTTTGAACAAGTTTCAAAGTAATTTTCAAACCAAAAGATTTTGTAGTTAAATGTTTGAACTTAGTTTGTTTGACTTAGGGTAATTATATGTTAGGTTAATGTTATTTTAAATTAATTCCTAAGTTTATTTAAAATAAAATCAAATGATGAAATTAAATAGATAATTTAGGAAAATGTATTAAACTTTAATTGATCTAAGGTCTTAAGTGATTTTATAAATTAATAATTGATTAATTTCAAACATTTGATTTAAATAAAATAAATGGTTGTAATTAATTAATATTAATTATCTAGATTCATAAGTAATTAACTGATTTTGTGTTAATTAATTAATTAGAAATGGTGTGGCCAGTTTATCTAGCTTGAATGATTAGTTTGAATTGAAGGCTTTGAATTGATAAGTATTTATGGTATGTTAATTCATTTTATTCTGTAATATGAAATACCTGGATTGTTTGTTGATAAATGAGAATCATTTATTTGATGATATCTGTGATGAAATTACTGTGTGAACATGACATTCTGAAATTAATTCGTTTAATAAAACAACTTGGCTTAAAGATGGTGGTTGGACTCGAAGAGACTGGGATCGGATATCAGTAATATCCTGGACCACTTCGATTTAATAAGTACTGCAAAACCTTACAGATTTGATCATAGAGTTTTAAACGCTGGAATTGAATATAATGAAGTAAAACCTGACTATTAAAAAAACGATACTTAGATATTATTTCAAATACCAATGGCTGAGCAATAAATGTTTTCTATAACAAGATAAGAACTCGTATTGAGGTACGAGTTACCCTGGTTTTCAAAGAAGTTTTATAACTCAGTATTTCAATTATATGGGTTTACTAATGCTGGTTTCCAGCCTGACTCGGGTGTTACTCTAATGTAATGCTCGGGTCAGACCGAGTATTACAGCTTTTCAAGTTAGGACGTTGTGGAACTCAGGAGACGAGCTGGAAGGCAGGAACGTATGGAGTATATTCTGCTATGCATTGAAGCTATATTGATTGTATTCTAGGACAGTAGTTACAACTATCCAGTTTATTTGTACTCTGATATATTGTTTGTAAATTGATAGTTGCTGTGATGCCCCACCTCTATGCTCACAATAACAAAGGTTATTATAAGGAATAGCGTCTGTTATTGCGAAGAATAAGGCTTGTTAGAAGCGGTCATCTGTAAGTTATGTCTTAGACGAGTATTTATTACATCGATAGGAGTTGTGTAAATTACTCCCAAAGATATAAATTCAATCCAAATCTAAAACGAAACTACGGTGGCTAAAGAAAAATCCAGAACAACTCATAATAACAACAATACAGATAGTATAATCACATCAGAACAGAAATATCAGATATATAGCGGAAGATAAGAGTCTAGATACATGCTACAACAATCGATAGTTCAATGAACCAAATGTACATATACATAACCATCAATACGTGCATGAGATGAGAATCAATACACCAAAAGTACTCCTCGAAGACTAGACAAAAGATGATGTGAAATCCCAAAAGCTGAAGTAGCAACAGAATAAGAGATAGCGATTATCCTGAAATAACTCGGTCTGACCCGAGTATTACTTTAAAAAAAACGGATCAGTCTAATTTAAACTTAGAATTGAATGCATCATAAACTACATCAAAGCAAAATAATAATTGTCTCGAATGAGACTATTCAACAAAAGAAATCAGCATAGTTTAAATGAAGAAATCACATTCAACTCATCAAAATCACTTTCAAATTCAAAACTGAATTCAAAACTGCAATTCACAAAATCAAAAAATCAAAAAATAGATAATAAGAAAAATCAGCATAAAAGTGGATCGATCCCATCATATGGCGAGTCTAAGCTACGCCACATGTGCATCAACATATGGCTGAAGCCTACCAAGTACTGTCATCATAATTTTGGCCCCCAACAAATGACTCGAAGGTCCAACATATGACCCGAAGGTCTAGTACTGGTAATTGACCCAATGGTCCATCATATGACCCGAAGGTACAACGTAGTGGCTCGAAAGCCCAACAAAACCATCAAAACCATCAAACAATAAATCCACAATGAATATTTCAATTAACGAGTTCAGAATTAGCCGAACTAGTAAAAGCGTGGTTCCATATTCCGCACTTTTGCTAATTCGTTTAAATCTCTTCATCGTTTCCTTGAAAGTGAAAAATTGTGTATTTTATATAAATAAAATTTTCGTTCTCAAACGGATAAATCCGGAATTAAGCGAATCAGTAAAAGTAAGGGTTCATAGTCCTCAATTTTGCTGAAGCATTTAAATCACTTCCTCATTCTTTTGAAAGCGCAAGCTGTAAAATTTTTGAAAATGATTTTATTTTAAAACAATTTTAAAACATGTGATTAAAACAGCAACAACTATAGCAATTTCGACGAGAAAATTGCGCTTCACAAAACACCGTAAAAACGGGTATCAAATCAGCGTTGCGGAATAACCGCTTAAAAATTCACTTTAAATTTACGGTTACTGAAGTCAAAAATAACTGTAATTTTTATTCGCTAAAAACATCATCAAAACAACATGTTCAAAAATATAGTACCAGATTAAAAATTCCGTTATAAAAATAATGGCAAGAAAATACTTTTTAGAACCAAACACCGGTTCAACGTAAATTGAACACTGGTATTTAAAACATTTTCGTGCAATTCAACTTGCACGTACACATTGAAAATGATGGTCTGAGCAATACTTTTGCTCGCACACAAATGAATGCATGCTCACTATAATTTACAAGTATGAAAAAGATGTCTGGATCATATTTTCTGTGCAACAATTAAATTGACAAATGGTCTAAACTCACCTTCGTGAAAAATGTTCTTGTAAAAAAAATTACAAAGTTTTAAAGTGTCATGCACGTTAACAGAACAAGTAATTAAATGACCTGGTTTTTCCATGCACGGTGCAATATTAAGAAGTGACCAATAATATTTTCACGTATAATATTTGCACAGTCCAATATAACTCAGGTAATATTTGCACGTGTAATATGAATTAATGAAAATCAATGATGGCCAGGCAATAATCATGTGTACAATATGTTTGCACGCAAGTAGTTAATGGGCAACGAAGTATAACGACCTAGGCTTGGTTTTATATTACAATATGCATGAAATTTTTTGCACGCAAGTGTAAAAACATGTTTCGTACATTACAAAAAAAGGAGGAAATCCTAGACATAATTTACATTGGTGTAATACCAAATTGACACACGTAAGACCTTGCAATACTCTGTGCACGTGATGAAATGTGTAAGTAAATGGCCAAGCGTTTAAATTATCACGCAGGTACATTTTTTTCACACACCTAGCACTTTTATTTGTTTGTGAAATGCAACTTTACATACTTCGTTAACAAAATATATACAAAATATTGACTCTATTTCGCGTGTTACCTAAAGACACTCAATTGGATTACAAAAAAAACAACCTGGATATAAACGCACTAACGCATGCATGTAACAAACTTTAAAGGGTTGGGCACTACAATTTTTCATGCAAGGATGATGAAATGAAAAATGGACCAAGCATTTCGCGTTTTACATAATACACGCAAGAAGAATTAAAAAAATACTTAAACCTGATCTCATTAATTTTGCCCAAAATGATTTTGTGATTCCCTAGTTACACGCAAGATGAAGTTTAAAAATTATCCACACATGCAAAAAAATTGATGATCTGGGCACAGTTTTATTGAACGCAAAAATAAAGTATACTAAATATACTAACCTGGCAACAAGGATTTTAAATTAGAAATGTGAGTTGCACTCACCTTAATTCGTTTCCAATCAGTTAACTACCAAGATCCCAAAAGTAGCTATAATTTTCTTCTTTTAAAACACCATTTATGCTCTACCGAGCTCTGGAAAATAATGGAACCAAAAGAGTGATGCAGTGCTACTTGAAAAAATAAAAGAATGTTGTAGCATACCCTTTTCTTTTATCAAAAATGTGTATAAGTCAATGCAAAGTGTTCTGGCATGTAATCTGGGTACAATGCATTTAAGGCAACATGCATAAATGATGAAACAAGGACATGCTAGCAATAAATGATGATGGCTGTAAAGATGGATTCAAATTTGTTTTATACATAACTGGTGACAGCAATTTCATATTTTCTTTAAAATGGACCCTTGTGTGTTACACGTGAATGAATAATGCAATGCATTCCACTGCTACCACTGCTACCACTTGCAAGATTTCAACTAGCTTTAAAACAGATTTTTGCATATTTTTTTTAATTTCTATTTAAAATATTTATTTCGACAGTAATTCAAAAATCACGGTTGTTACAAACTCCCCTTATAAAAATTGCGTCCCCGCAAGTTTCATACTAGAAGTTGTTTATAACACCAAATATTCATCACAACAAAGATTTAAAATAGAAAAGATGAATTAGAATGCCCACCCCCACCGGAGAGGAGAGAAAACCCGGATAAGAGCGATCGATGAATTCTTTGGTTTCCCAAGTGCAATCTTTGGGGTTTGCGAACCATTGAATTTTCACAAGAGAAACTTCTTTGTTCAGAAGGCGTTTAACCTCCGAAGCTAGCACACAAATAGGATTTTGCACAATAGACAAGTCGAGTGAGATCTCAAGATCTTGCAACATATGGGAATCAATAGTAGAATCTGAGTCTCGAAGGCATCGACGAAGCTGGGATACATGAAATACGTCATGAATTCTCGAAAACTGAATAGGTAGCGATACACGACAAGCAACATGGCCAATGCGTTCCGTAATAGGAAACGGTCCAATATATTGAGGAGCCAATTTCCCAAAGCTACTAAAACGCATCACACCCTTCATCGGAGAATCACGAATGAATACGTGATCGCCAACAGAAAATTCCAAAGGCATCCTACGATGATCGGCATAAGATTTCTGTCTATTCTGAGCCTCTTTCATTCTTTGTATGATAATATCAATCTTATCAGAAGATTCACGAATATAATCGGGGCCGAGAACTAACTTTTCCCCCGATTCCAACCAACAAGATGGTGATCGACAGGTCTTCCGTAAAGGGCTTCAAACGGAGCCATAACGATACTAGATTGAAAACTTTTGTTATAAGAAAATTCAACAAGAGATAAGTGGTCTTCCCAGCTACCACCAAAATCAAGAATACAAGCTTGAAGGAGATCTTCTAAGACTTGATTCGCCCTTTCAGTCTGACCATCAGACTGTGGATGATAAGCGGTACAGAGATTGAGCTTAGTGCCCAAATCTTTCTGAAGGCTCTGCCAGAAACCACTAGTAAAAAGCGAATCTCTGTCACTAACAATAGAACTAGGCACACCATGAAGTCGAACAACTTCCTTAATAAATAGCTTAGCCAATAAAGGAGCAGTCCGATTGGACTTGATAGGAATAAAATGGGTTGATTTAGTCAATCTGTCAACAATCATCCAAATACTAGTATGGCTCGACCTAAAACGAGGTAGACCATCAATGAAGTCAATAGAAATCTGATCCCATTTCCATAATGGAATCTCAAGAGGCTGCAAAAGACCATTGGGACGCTGGTGTTCTACTTTAATAAGTTGACAAGTCATGCAACGACTCACGTAACTTGCAACATCACGCTTCATACCTTCCCAAAAGTATAAGCGTTTCATATCAGCATGCATCTTACTACTACCCAGATGGATAGTATACTTAGAACGATGACAGTCCTCAAGAATGTCATTTCTAAGATTAGAAACATGAGGCACGATCAACCTTCACTTCTTCTGAATACAACCATGAATATCAATATCGAAATCCTTTAGATCATCACTTCGATATTTCGATTTACAACTCTAAATAAGATAAGAGATATCTGGATCTTGTTTCTGTGCATCGGCAACACGATCCAACAAACTAGGACGAGCTTCCATGCTAAATAAAAGCATGGGAGAATCAGAAATTGAAGGACGGTCTCTAATATCACAATGAGATAAAGCTTCCAACATATTCAACTTTGCTAGCATCATGGAAACAACAACTTGCTACTTGCGACTAAGCACATCAGCAACTCAATTACCCTTACCAGGGGCATACTGAATATCGAAATCATATGAAGCAAGAAATTCAAGCCAACGTTGTTGCCTCATATTAAGTTCTTTCTGAGTGAATAGATACTTCATAGATTTGTGATCAGTGATGAGAATAAAATGCTCGCCCAATAAATAATGTCGCCAAATCTTTGGAGCAAAGACTATGGCAGCTAACTCCAAATCATGGGTAGCATAACGAATCTCGTTAGGCTTTAGTTATCTAGAAGCATAGGCAACTACTCCATCCTTTTGCATGAGAACAGCACCGAGTCCGTAACCACTGGCATCGGTATAAACAACAAGATCATGATTCCCTTCGGGAACCACTAATATAGGAGCATGAGTAAGGAGATCTTTTAACTTCAAGAAAGAAGTCTCACACTTATCATACCAAATAAAAGGAATAGCTTTTCTCGTAAGAGTAGTAAGCGGTAAAGCAATACGAGAAAAGTCCTTAATAAACCGACGATAATAACCCGCCAATCCAAGAAAACTACGGATCTCAGTAACGGTCTCGGACCTCTTCCAATTCTGAATAGATTCGATCTTGGAAGGATCGACAGAAATACCATCGGAAGATACAATATGACCAAGAAACTTCACCTTATTCTCCCAGAAGTGACACTTGGAGAATTTGGCATAAAGCTGGTGCTGCCGAAGAGTGCTTAAAACAATCTCCAAATGCTGAATATGATCGACTTCAGATTTGGAATAAATAAGAATGTCATCAATGAAAACCAAAACAAACTTATCGAGATATTCCCGGAATATCTGATTCATAAGATCAACAAAATACGCTGGAGCGTTCCTCAAACCGAACTACATAACAAGCCATTCGTAAGAACCATAACGAGTGTGGAATGCGGTAATAGGAATGCTATCTTCCACAACTCGTAACTGATGAAAACCGGTAGCAAGAACGAGTTGGGAGAAGAGCTTAGCGCCACTTGACTGATCGAACATGTCGTCGATTCTAGGTAATGGATACATATTCTTGATAGTGAGCTCGTTAAGCTTGCGATAATCAATGCAAAGCCTAAGAGTACCATCTAGCTTTTTAACGAAGACAATGGCGGCGCCCGAAGGAGAAGAGCTAGAATGAATAAAATGCTTGGCTTCCAACTCAGATAATTGTTGCTTGAGTTCCTCATTTCCTTAGCAGACATCCTCGTGGGAGGACAACTGACAGGATGAGCACCAGAGATAAGATCAATACGAAACTCAATTGCCCTCTTCGGCGGCAATCTCGAAATAGGCTCAAAAACATCAGAAAAATCACAAACAACTGGAATATTATCTATGAAATCCTCCGATTCGAAGGAAGAAATGAGAGAATTTGAAGTATGATCCATGCTCCGAAATATAATAGATAACTGCTCGATAGCATCGGGATGCTTGAGATATAAAGTTCTTTCGGGATATAGGATTTGAACTTCATAACGGACGAGCCAATCCATACCAAAATCATATCAAAACCAAGATGATCCATAACATGCAGATTCGCATGAAAAGGGAAACCACAAAGTATAATCTCAACATCAACACATAACAAACCAAGAGTAGCGGATCCACCAATTGGATTCACTATCCTCAAAGGGTCGCAAAGAGTAACAACATCCAAAGCAATAACACCAACAACCTCCTTTGACACGAATGAATGCGATGCACCCGTATCGAAAAGAACTCTAATAGAACGGCCATGAAATAAAATAAAACCTTCCAAAACAGAAGGAGTAATACCTTTGGGCTTAGAGTAATCATCAGAAGCTTTAGCAACATTAAGCTTCTCAGATTTGAAGCCCTTAGGAGCAGTAGGACAATCAGAAACTCAATGACCCTCTTTCTTGCAATAGCGACAAATGTGAGGCTTAGGACAGCTATGGAGAAAATGATCCAAAGAACCACAATTATAGCACGCCCTCTGAATAGAAGGTGCACTACTAGGCTGAGAACTAGAGGTAGCTTGCTTCTTCTTCTTCCTGTTGGAAGAAGAATTAGGCCTATGAAATGGAAACCTCTTCTTATTGGGGTTCTTAGAAACCTCAACCTCATCACAACTATCACGTTCCTTTTCAACCGCTTCAAGGCAAAGAGCCGAATCAACAAGTTCCTCAAAAGGAAGCGTAAGCTGAAGCAAAAAGACTTTTTTCAAATACTTCTTCAAACCATCAACAAAATGAAGATTCTTCTTATGCAGAGTGTTAATGAACTCAACTCCGTATTTGGACAAGGCCTCGAAAGATGCAACATAATCAGAAACAGAAGACTTTCCTTGCTTCAACTCAAGGAAACTACGAGCAAGATTAGCCTTTTCTAATTCAGGAACGAACTTTAGTTCAAATCGTTCCTTAAACTGAATCCATGAGAGAGGACTCATCAACTTCCGTAATAAAAAGCTCATACCAATCAAGCGCATGCTCTTGCAACATGCTAGATGCCACGAGAATGTGATGATGATCAGAAAGATCCATCCGAAAAAATATGCGCTCACAAGCGCGCAACCAAGTCTGAACCTCCAATACACTTTTCGATCCCTTGAAAGGCTTGCCTCCAAGGTATGAATAATCACTACACATGCGGGCGAAGGCAGACTTATGAGTAGGAGCTGCGGGAGTAGCAATAGAAGGCTGAGTACCCCGAAATAGCTCCATAAACTGATCAGCTGACATATAGACTCCGTCCGGATGAGAACCACTAGACGGGCCTACAGAAGAACGCTTCCCTCTACCTCTTCTAGCCATGGGCTGAGAGAACAAGAGAAGATAAGGACTAGTTAAACAGTACACAATTGATAATAAATTTAACAATTGGAATACAACGGAATATGAGATTTATTCCTAGACATGCTCCACATGTTAAAGTGGAAGGAATAGATTTGAAAGGCACAAACAAAACCCTCAAATAGTTATAACGCATGTTCCATTCTGCTTCTGTTCTATGTATATTATAATTTGTTCTGAATTTCAACTCTGATACCAAGTTGTGACACCCCACCTCTATGCTCACAATAACAAAGGTTATTATAAGGAATAACGCCTGCTATTGCGAAGAATAAGGCTTGTTAGAAGCCGCCATCCCTAAGTCATGCCTTAGACGAGTATTGATTAGATCGATGGGAGTTGTGTAAATTACTCCCAAAGATATAAATTCAATCCAAATCTAAAACGAAACAACGGTGGCTAAAGAAAAATCTAGAACAACTCATAATAACAACAACACAGATAGTATAATCACATCAGAACAAAAATATCAGATATATGGCGGAAGATAAGTCTGGATACATGCTACAACAATCGATAGTTCACATGAACCAAATGTACATATACATAACCATCAATACGTACATGAGATGAGAATCAATAAACCAAAAGTACTCCTCGAAGACTAGACAAAAGATGATGTGAAATCCCAAAAGCTGAAGCAACAACAGAATCAGAGATAGCGATTATCCTGAAATAACTCGGTCTGACCCGAGTATTATTTAAAAGAAAATAATAAACGGATCAGTCTAATTTAAACTTAGAAGTGAATGCATCATAAACTACATCAAAGAAAAATAATAATTGTCTCGAATGAGACTATTCAACAAAAGAAATCAGCATAGTTTAAATGAAGAAATCTCATTCAACTCCATTAAAATCACTTTCAAATTCAAAATTGAATTCAAAACTGCAATTCACAAAATCTAGAAATCAAAAATAGATAACTAGAAAAATCAGCATAAAAGTGGATCGATCCCATCATATGGCGAGTCTAAGCTACGCCGCACGTGCATCAATATATGGTCAAAGCCTACCAAGTACTGTCATCATAATTTTGGCACCCAACAAATGACCCGAAGGTCCAACATATGACTCGAATGTCTAGTACTGGTAATTGACCCGAAGGTCCATCATATGACCCGAGGTCCAACATAGTGGCTCGAAAGCCCAACAAAACCATCAAACAACAAATCCACAACGAATATTTCAATTAACGTATCCGGAATTAACCGAATTAGTAAAAGCGTGGTTTCATATTCCGCACTTTTTCTAATTCGTTTAAATCTCTTCGTCGTTTCCTTGAAAGTGCAAAATTGTGTATTTTATATAAATAAATTTTTCGTTCTCAAACGGATAAGTCCGAAATTAAGCAAATAAGTAAAAGTAAGGGTTCATGTCCTCAATTTTGCTAAAGCGTTTAAATCGCTTACTCATTCTTTTGAAAGCGCAAACTGTAAAAATTTTGGAAATAATTTTATATTAAAATGATTTTTAAAACACTTAGTTAAAACAGCAACAACTATAGTAATTTCGACGAGGAAATTGCGCTTCACAAAACACCGTAAAAACGGGTATCAAATCAGTGTTGTGTGATAACCGCTTAAAAATTCACTTTAAATTGACGGTTACTGAAGTCAAAAATAAAAGTAATTTTTATTCGTTAAAAATGTCGTCAAAACAATACGTTTCAAAAATATAGTATCGGATTAAAAATTTCGTTATAAAAATAACGGCAACAAAATACGCTTTAAAACCAAACACCGGTTCAACGTAAATTAAACAATGATATTTAAAACATTTTTGCACGTATACATTGAAAATGATGGTCTGGGAAATACTTTTGCTCGCACACAAATGAATGCATGCTCACTATAATTTACAAGTATGAAAAAGATGTCTGGATCATATTTACCGTGCAACAATTAAATTGATAAATGGTCTAAACTCACCTTCGTGAAAAATGTTGTAAAAAAAAAGAAATTTACAAAGTTTTAAAGTAACATGTGAAATACTTCATGCACGTTAACAAAACAAGTAATTAAATGACCTTGTTTTTCCATGCATGGTCAAATATTAAGAAGCGACCAATAATATTTGCACGTATAATATTTGCGCGGTCCAATATAATCAGATAATACTTGCACGTATAATATGAAGCAATGAAAATCAATGATGGCCAGACAATAATCATATGTACAATATGTTTGCACGCAAGTAGTAAATGGGCAATGAAGTATAACGACCTAGGCTTGGTTTTATATTACAATATGCATGAAATTTTTTGCACACAGGTGTAAAAACATGTCTCGTACATTACAAAAAAGGAGGAAAGCCTAGACATAATTTACATTGGTGTAATACCAAATTGACACATGTAAGACCTTGCAATACTCTGCGCGCATGATGAAATATGTAAGTAAATGACCTAGCATTTTAATTATCACGCACGTACATTTTTTTCACACACCTGGCACTTGTATTTGTTTGTGAAATGCAACTTTACATACTTCGTTAACAAAATATATGCAAAATATTGACTCTATTTCGCGTGTTACCTGAAGATACTCAATTGGGTTAAAAAAAAAAACAACCTGGATATAAACGCACAAACACACGCATGTAACAAACTTTAAAGGGCTGGGCACTATAATTTTTCATGCAAGAATGATGAAATGAAAAATGGACCAAGCATTTCGCGTTTTACCTAATACACGCAAGAAGAATTAACAAAATACTTAGACCTGATCTCATTAATTTTTCCCAAAATGATTTTGTGATTCCCGTAGTTACACGCAAGATGAAGTTTAACAATTATCCACGCATGCAAAAAAATTATGATCTGGGCACAGTTTTATTGCACGCAAAAATGAAGTATACTAAATATACTAACCTGGCAACAAGGATTTTAAATTAGAAATGTGAGTCGCACTCACCTTTAATTCATTTCCAATCAGTTAAGTAGCTATAATTTTCTTCTTTTAAAACACCATTTATGTTCTACCGAGCTTTGGAAAATAATGGAACCAAAAGAGTGATGCAGTGCTACTTGAAAAAAATAAAAGAATGTTGTAGCATACCCTTTTCTTTTATCAAAAATGTGTATAAGTCAATGCAAAGTGTTCTGGCATGTAATCTGGATACAATACATTTAAGGTAACGTGCATAAATGATGAAACAAGGAGATGCTAGCAATAAATGATGATGGCCGTAAAGATGGATTCAAATTTATTTTATACATAAGTGGTGACAACAATTTCATATTTGCTTTAAAATGGACCCTTATGTGTTACACGATGAATGAATTATGCAATTCATTCCACTGCTACCACTTGCAAGATTTCAACTGACTTTACAACAGATTTTTGCATCTTTTTTTTAAATTTCTATTTAAAATATTTATTTCGACAGTAATTCAAAAATCACGGTTGTTACAGTTACAGCTTTCTTTATATAAATGATATTATTTAATATTATATTTTAATCCGCTGCGAATGTGAGATTTTGTGATGTTGTTTTCTGTTTCTTCTTCTACCTCTTTTCTTCTTTACCATAACAATCTGAGATTTCCGGCGTTCAATTGCTCGGCACTTCTACAATGAACGTATTAGTGTCGAATTCTTGAGGTCGAAAATTTCCGGGCTATTACAAATATGATTTTGATAATGAAAATCAAATTAGAATCAAAATTTGATGATCTGTGTTATAGTTCATTGTAAATAGATTATGCTTAAAATAGATTTTATTTTTAATTTCATGGTCATTTTCATGAGATTCTAGAAGTGTATTTGAATGTTGTTAAAGTTTGATGGTTTAAATTGTGCTAATTAATAACACAAATAGGTCATGCTTGTAATAAACACATAATTCTTTTCTACTTAAAATATAAATGAGAGGCTATGGTTACATTTTGTGTTTGATTTAAATGAATGTTTGAAAGTGAATTTACCTATAATTTGCTCCGTAATCTCATAGTTCATTCGCTTTTATTCTAGTTTGTTTTCTACAATTTTTTTAGTTTAACACAATTTCAAAACCTTGGGCTAATTTAATTGAGTAATTTTTAAATTTTATTCTTCCCCTGTAGATTGACTTGTACTCGTAGGTACGCCGTGTGCTTGTGGTTTTTTATTACTACTTTTTCGATGGCATTCTAACTAATAGAGCGAACAAGTTTTTGGCACTGATGCCGGGAAAAGCAATTTAGTTTTAATTTCAGTCTTTGAATTTTTTTTTTTTTTTTTTTTTTTAATTTGTGTTAGTTTTCAGAAGAAGAAAAAATACATTGCTTTTGTTTATACTTCTCTGTTTAATTTTCTGTGCATTTTCCTACTACATATTCGTTCTCTATTTCATCACATTCTATTCTCTGTTGCAAACTTTTGCAAGCACGCTACTTTCTTATCCACCAACCTGCATTACAATTTAATAGACATTTTGTTTGGTGTTAGATATCACAATACACTGCATTACATATTCTAGGTTACACTGTGCAAATCTGTATTCATTTGTTTATCAAATTGCCTGAACGTATCAATAACCTGAACCCCAACATTTCATTACATATTCTGAGTTATACAATAAAAAACCTGCACAAACCACTACAATCTGCACGTTACGTTTTGTAGTTACATTGTATTACATTCCGTTTTGCATTTGCTTCTTAAAAGGAATCTCCAACTTAACTTGCATTCTCTATTGTATTTCATTCTGTGTCATTTTCATTTGCATGTCATTCTATTTGTGTTGCGACCTCTTCAAACTGCCCACTGCAAAGTTTCTCTCACCTAAACCCAATCAACCAATCAACCTGCATCTCTTCTCCACATCCTGCATAAACAATTGATAATCAACCACCATCACTGAAGCACCACTGTTCCACCTTCCACACCATCACCTCACTACTTCATTTTCTCACTTCTACAACTACACCCGAACCACTTCACCCCTTAATTAGACCAATCACCTTTGAACTGCTCTACCCATATCGACTACCACACACTTTAACACTCAAACAACACAACTCTGCTACCATTGCCTATACAGCATACATAACCTACGAAGGCGAACTTACATAGCCCGATAACTTCTCCAACGAAAACTGATCTTAAACATCAGCAACTGCACCTCCACTCCACTCAGTCACTGTCACCAAATCGAACTTCCACAACCTTCAATCGTAGCCTTGACATTTCCATCTTACAACAAATCGCCTAACTCTAATACAACCACCTCCCTACGATGCATCACTCAACACCGCTTGAAACGTCACCTTCTACCTTAAACTCCATCACCATTACATCAACCCAATAGCAGCACCACCCAGCCTTCATGACAATCACTCCTTCACCTCCCCAAAACCTTGAACCTGCGACCAAGCATCACCTTTTTCTCATCACTTCAAACCTACAGTACCAGAAACCACTTCCTCCGTCCAACAACCATCGCCAAGTCAGATTCCTAACAACCAATCCCATTGCGCCTTCAAATCCACCTCACTACAAACCAAACCACCACCAATCAGTCAACCTCACTGCAAATTCCATATCGCCGCAGTGACCATCCATATCCACGACCATCCATCACCTCAATCGCCCAAATCAGCATCGCTGCCTCAACCTAAATCAAACAGGCGGCCATGAGACAAAATTTCAACAAGTGTTGGTTTGAAATTCTGGTATGATATTTGGGATTGACAGAGAATTTTTTTGTGTTCTGATTCGTAAAACAATGTAGCATTTTTGTTGTTTGGGGGAATCGGTTCTTGATTAGGGTGGGTGTGAATTGGCTTGTGCGCTTGTTGGGCTAAGTTTATGTTTGTTTTTTCTTTGCCTTTGTTTCCGTTTTATCCTTTACAAAGAAATTTCATTTTTCTTAAAAAACAAGACGAACAATATATATAATAATACACACACACAGAGAGACAGATAAATAGGCACAAGGAAGAAGTTGCAAAAAAATTTAGTCTAACAGACAACAAGTTTGCTTTTTAGCCTGAAAAACAATTTTTAGTGTAAACTGAAAATGATAGTTACAACTATCATTCTGTGATTTACACTAAAAAGTGCCCTTCAGCCTAAAAAACAAACTTCCTGAAACTAATTTTTTTTCTAACCTTTTCATTTAGCCTAATATATATATATATATATATATATATATATATATATATATATATATATATATATATATATATATATATATATATGAACACAAAATTGTGACACAAAAGATCCGGACAATTGAATTTTTTTGTCTTTATGGGGAGGGTGGAATTCAGGGGCAATGCAATGGTGGAGATTCTTTATGTCACCGATTGTGTCTCCATTTTGTGTCTAAATAGACTTTCCCAATGTGTGTGTGTGATTGTATGTTTGTATCATTTTCAACGCTTTTTCAAGTTGCAAAAGAAGAAAAGTGGATGAGGATTGCTCGAAGTAAAAACTGCTCTGCTTCCTAAAATCTGCGCTAAAAAATCGATGCTTAAAAATAAATAAATCTACACACTCTGCTATTGTGTTCTTGACTCTTTTTTTATTTTCCTTGCATAGCTGGTTGCTTGCATTTATAAATAGAAAAATAAAAACAAAATCAAATCTTATTTGTAGTTGCATTGTTAGTACATGTTTAATTTCTGTTTTGCATTCATTTTATCTTATTTCCTTTCTACGGGCAACACCCAACTACACATAAGGTAGGGGATTTCATAACCCATTTCTTAGTCCACAAATTTCATATCATCTTAGAATTTGAGTAATAATAATGGTTAGATGTTGGACTTAAGGGAGTCGTGAGCTTATCTACAGTAAAATTGTATATTGACAAGTTGATTTCTTTTAATAATTTGTTTCTTGGTGTCTGGTCTATAGAGGAGCAATAATCTTTTATAAATATTATGGTGATTCATAAATATTATAGTGATTGTTTCCTTAAAGATACTTAAACCTTCGGCTGCATTGTTACGGTGATTCATGGCGCATCGATAACCCTTGTCTGTTACTTGGTTAACAACTATTTTTTTTTGAATTATGTCAAAGTATGATTATATAATTTTGAGTTAGGAGCTACGTAGGATAGAAAATTCGTAGTTAGGTCCTTGCATTCATTTAGTAGCATTAGTTTATGCATATATAAAAAAAATCCAAAAGTAAAAAAAATACATTTTCCTTAACTTAGTTTTCAAACAAAAGTTCAAAAAAATCAAAAAAAAAAAGAAAAATATTTTCCTTTGGGAAAAAATCAAAAATCCAAAAACAAGCATTTTACTTAATTTTTTTAAAAGAAAATCTCTTTTAAAACAAAAAAGGTCTGTGAAAACAAAAACTAGAACATTATAAAAAAATTTAAAATCCAAAAAACAAAACAAAAATTAATCTACCTTCTAAAAATAATTTCTTTTCGATAAACATTTTTCATTTAAAAAAAAAAATTCACTTCATTTCATTCTCTATAAATCTTATTTCATTCTCTTAACCTTGATTTTCACGTCTTTCTCTTCTTGATCTTTTCACTTGCGCATGAGTACCTGGACTCTGACACAACAAAGAATGATTTAACCTAAACGAACGAACCTCCATTGATGGCTAATGAAACCCTCCCCGAACTCTTATGGATAGAATCTTTCCTGACAAAGTTTCTATTCCTTCTTGCATCACATTACCCGCCCTAATGGGTGGTAACTTTGAAATTCATTCAATCCAAACCCCCAAAATTTGGCAACTTTGAACATAATGACCCGTACATCTTCTTAATCAAAATTCAAACAAGTCTATACAACCATTAAACTCCAACAATTATGCGATGATGAAATCAAACTTAGGTTAATTTATTCGCCTTTGTCGATTATGTTGAAAAATGTTTGCATAGCTTGCCGTCGAATTTCAAAACTAGGGATTAATTCATTAAATTTTTCTTAAAAAATTCTACTCCTTGGAAAAAATGACCAAAATACAAAACGAAATTGTAAATTTTCATCACGGGTGAACATTTTGGAAAATACTTTGAAATATTTAAAGAGCTTTAATAAAATGTCCATATCATAATTTTAAAAAATGACTCTTTGCCAAATCTTATATGATGGACTTGAAAGTAGTTCACGAACTATGCATGAATCGATGTGCCAAAAGAATTTTCTCGCCCAACGTCACGATATGCTTGGCAATTCCTTAAGAACTTGGCAAAAAATCATACCAATATGAATATTCTAACGAGAAACCCATTTATTCACGATCAAGCACAATTTTGATAGGATGGTTAGCTTTAGAAACTAAAATCAATGCGATGATAAAAACATTGCACAATGTTTTCTCATCCAAGCAAATATACCAAGCTTCTCATCCGTTGTGTTATAGGTGTAACAAACCAAATCACATCGTTAATCAATGCCCTGAATTGTTAGAACACCTCAATGCTTTTAACAAGTTTAAGAATGACCCATTTTCTCCAACGTACAATCTCCCTGCTAGAGAATTCATCCTAACTTTACGTGGAACAAGAATAATTCTAACGCAAATTTGGTTCGATACAATTTTTCAGGCATTTCTGAACTATACTTCGAATACTCCCTTTCAGCCAAACCACTTTCAAGAAAAATTTGCGCCTTCATCTCAAAATCAACCGCAACAATCTTTCACTCCCCAAGACAATAAATGAATGACTTCATTTGAGAAAAGTCTTGAAACTTTGGCTAAAGCAACCACTTGAAACTTCCAATCAAACAGCAATTTGATAAATTTGTTAAGCTCGTACATGCAAAGTACGAGTCAATCAATTGCTAAACTCGAAATGCAAATGAGTCAATTAGCCACTTCTGTGAGTGAACGTAAACGAGGCACATTCCCTGGTTAGCCAATTCCAAACCCTAGAAATCAAATCACGAACTCAAATAAGGTTCATGTCTTTCAAAACAGCAATGTGAACCAAATGAATGCTATCACGACTTTGCATTCTGGTAAACTAATCGATACAAGTTGTCAAACCAAACGATTTATCGAAAACTCCTCTTTGCACTTCAAAAACGACAAGTGGTTCTGAACTAAATATCAAGTCAAATATTGAATCAAATTCTAATCTGTATTCTTCTTCTACTCAAGTAAACTGACTTACTTAGTATCGAATTCCATTTCCAATTGACTTTGACCTAAGAAACATTCTAGTCAAATGGAAAGGATGTTAGAAATTTTCAAACAAGTTAAAGTGAACATCCCTCTTCTTGACATTATTCAACAAGTCCCAACTTATGCTAAGTTTCTAAAGGACTTGTGTACTCAAAAATGACACACTCGTGTACTTAAGAAAAGTTTTCTTAGCTTTCGGTCTTAGCGAAGTATTGCCTCAATCAGTTCCTGTAAAATATAAATATCTTGGATGTCAAATGATCTCGTGCACCATAAGAGATAAATCGACTAATAGATGCTTATTAGACATGTTGCGAGTGTCAATTTAGTTTATCAGCAACTTGGCTTGGGTGAACTAAAACCGATGAAAGTAACTCCTCAATTTGTCGAACATTCGATAAAGAAACCCATGAGAGAAATTGAGGACTTACTCATAAAAAATGAGCAATTCATCTTCCCCATCGATTTCATCATTCTAGAGACACAACCTATGAATAATCCGATGAGTCAAATTCCATTGACTTAAGGACAACCTTTCTTAGTCAGTTGGAATGCCCTAATCAATTTTTGAAATAGTTTTATGAAAATTTCTTTTGGTAACATGACTTTGGACCTTAACATCTCAATCTCGAAAACTAACCAAATGAACCACTTGACCAAACGTTGGAAGTTCGCTCTCTGTTCAAGAAATTTTGACAATGAAACAGTTGACCATAACCACGAACACGAGACCAAATAGAAACAATTTTTTAGGGACGAGCCCGATGAGATCAAAAATGCGCTTCCGTTTGAACCCCTCACGATTGAGTTAGAACTTCAACCAAATTCTTTTATTATGCAACCTCCTAGGTTGGAATTCAAAGCTCTTCCTATCACAGTCTCTTCTTTCCAACGTACGGTTCAAAAGTTTTGATTATTGAAGACAATGATTTTGAAGATGGGGATCTTTATGATGTAGGGCTGCTTGCCACTAGCCCCATGATTCCACGTTATATATATATGTGTGTGTGTGTGTGTGTGTGTGTTGGTAGTAGTGCTCTGTTATGAAAATATTCAATATAAGGACTGCTTGCTCCTAATTCTAGGGTTGATTCTCGATAGAATTAGTAGGAGAGTGCCTTCGGTTTGTCTTGTTCTTGGGAAAATTATATGGAAGACTGTCCGACATTGCATTTCTAATAACCACATACATTGGTTTTTGCAAACGTTCATCTGTTGATGGTGTAGGAGGTAAACCCTCTTATACTTAACACCATTCTATAAGACGTACGAGCTCAGAGGTTGTAATTTTATGGAATCAGTTAGCGTGTTGATGTAAATGGAAACGTGGCATTCAATGTGGGATCTGTTATGTGAAATATAAACATTACCTTAAGCCTTACACTCAGAAATAGCTGAAACAGGGTATGTCGTAAGGCTAAGTGGATTGCTCCCATTAATGTATTGGCCAATCACCTTTCTAGATCACCCTCTATACCTCAAGTTTTTTTGTGTATGATGTGGCCACGGATAAGTCGGGAACAATCGGGGTGCTATCATATACACTTCTGTACGCCACTAGATGGGTTTGCAGATAGGTCGGTTTTGCCAAATGCAAAGGTTTAAAATTGTTGACTCTCGGTACATTCCTCTAGAAATGTACTCTACGGAAGGTAGTTCTTATCTGCCATTGTATGGGAATCCACTCCCTAATAAGTGCATTCGGACTTGACTATAAACCTATTATGCTGAAATTTAATTAATATAACAATTTCGGCTATGATTAATATGTATTTGTATCCAAGAGAGAATTATAATATTAGAGGGTTTGATATGAATTGTATTAGTTATCGCAAGGTAAAAATTCGTCTGTGCTTATGTGCGGCGTGGCTGTAACGACAGGGATTTTTGACCCTCAATAATCGACACTAATATATCCTCGGTGTTCATGTGCCGCAAATCCAAGTACTAAAATATTCGATTATTAATAAAAAATGAAAATAAAGATATAACAGAATCTCACACGAATGGAATAACATATATCATTTCAATAATAATACCGTCACGACCCGCTCTTCTCGACCCTCGAAAATTAACACAAATACGCCACTGTATATTATGCTGACGATTAAGAGCTGGAAAAAGACAGATTATTGAGAAAAAAGAAAAAAGATAGAAGAAAGAAGAAACTAAGCAAATAATAGAATCTCACAATCGCAGTGGAACAAATATAACAGATAATAACAGATCTTACAGTGGAAAATTTTAAAATACAATATCAGAGTCTAACCTACATTCATCCTTGAGAGTTATAAAATTCTATCCTTATCAATGCTGAAAATAACAAAACAAACACAATAGACACAACGGATAATAGAATACGTCCATACGATGATGAAGATCTATAGTTTTCCTTTGGAAACTCCAACCGCCTTCAACTAAACGTGAAACTACTTAGATCTGACCCAAATATTAAAAATACCTGGATCAGGCTTGATAAACCAGCTTGAGATACTTGAAATTTTAAATGTATGGATCATGACGATGTTATCAAAACCTTTAAAAAGAAGGGTATCTCATAAGACCATGCTCACACATAAATACAGACGAGTTTTTTACCTTATGATAACTAAAACACTTTATATAAAAACATTTGACATTATCTCTATTGACATGCTTTTGAAAACACTATTCAAATAAACTTATTCAAATAAGGTATCAATGTCCAGACTAAGTCTAAGGGAAAGATCTGGACTAGGTCAACGGATTATACCGGATGGAATATATGATAAAAAAAGTGGTAGCTGAAATGTTTGCAAGTCGTTACAGATATTTATGTGAGTACAATCAAAACCATAAAGATCGTGCTGGAATTGGATTATTCATCATGATAGGGAACCTCGATAATCATGCATAACAACCAGATCCTGGTAGTTTTTCAGGCAAGGACTTACACATCACTATTCCTTACATTGCCACAATTCTTAATATCCAATGGCTTTCCATATAAGGTCTCACACGCCACTATATCATAAAATAAGGGTCATATCTGGACACCTTGGCGACCTAGATCATACGCCGCCAGTCACCTTTAGGGATCATACGGCACCCTCATCATACTAAGCTTGAAATATGCAATATAGTTCCCGTATCATCTTTGAGATGTGAGGATCGTGAGGCTACATTCATTTTAACAAAGCCACACTTTATTCTTCCAGAAAGCACATTCCACTTAAAATGTCGCATTGTCATTCCATAGTCACATGACTGTTTTCTACAAATATATAACCTCCTAAGCTCGAATGTCTCGTAAAAGGATGTTAAGCTAAGAGATGGTATCTTATCCACCATTGAATGATATGCATTATATAGAGGCCACTCATTGTGATTTAGAATGCATGGTAAGACACTCGTCTATACTAGTTCATTCTGGGACAGAACAAAACCGAAGGCACTCCTCCTACTACCATTAGTAGCGAGTAGTCCTTGCAATCCAAAGATTTCAAAACACGATAGGACCACTGCTATAATAGATGTAACAACCCGCAAATTTTACGATTGTGTATTTAAATATTTTGTTTTAATATAGCATCGTTAGTCGGATTTTAGTCCAAAATGCTACTTCATTTATATGTTTGGAGCTAGCTATAATTTTGACCTTTTCACTTAGGGCTTTGGATTGTGACTTGGGGTTCAATCCACTAACCAAACTCATCTTATATCCTAACTCCACCACCTCTCCTCTTCATTCCTTCATAATTTCCTACAACTCAAGCTTTAGCAAAAATGGTGATGGAGATGGGAAATTAAAATCCTAAGGCGTAGTTTCTTTAACAAATCCAAGTTTTAGCTCCAAATTCAAAGAGAAGCTTAGGTAAGTATCTCCTCCTTCTTCTCCATCTCAATCTCTCTCTAATTTCAAAAATTCCTTATAACCTAATTTGGGAAATTATTTTCTTACGATCTTACATTGGAGCTTTTAGAGTTGATATTGAAGAGTGGTTGATCATCCTTTGTTTTCAAGTTTGTTCTTCCTTGTTTTTGAGTAAAAGGTGAGATTTCTATCTCACATCTATGTCTATATCTATCTTTGTTGTTAGATATGAATTCCTAACACTTATTGATGTTCATTTGCTTTTGCTTTGAATTGGTTTTATGGATGTTCCAATTTTTGGTGTTTTGAAGTTAAATCTTTAAAAATCATATCTTTGATGCTTGATCATGCTTTTGGTGGCATACCGAGGAGCCTATAGGGCTAGGTTGTCGATTGGCATAAATCCCTAGCGCCGGTGCTCTTCCGATCGCAAATTTTGGAGAGTTTCCTCTTCATTTTGCTATGCTGAAAATACTAGAAAATAGGTTCCGGTCGACTGGATCTCTGAGTTCAGTTGACTGACCTGGAGCCCGAGAGTTTTTCAGGCACTGAGTTCAGTCGACTGACTGACCTTCTTTTTTCAGTCCAAGTTGCCTATTTTGCTAGGAATCCCAATTTTTATCAATTCGCGAATTTTCGATTTGTTGTTATAATTTATTATCGACTTTGATGACTTCTATTTTGGAATTTTTGGTATATCCAGTTTAATGGATTTGGTATCGATTTCTTTGGATATAATTCACCTCTTCAAACGTGACATTTTGGTGATGGATTGTTTTTACAATCATTTTCATGGTTTGTCACTTTAAAACGCAAAGGTTTTATACTAGTAGTAAATATTCAAACTCTTTTGCAAAGATGATTTCAACTCTATTTTTAATAATACAAAGCTCTTTATAAAACCGTTTTTCCTACCTATTAGTATATACAAACATTTTCCTCATTCGTTTGAGAAATCTAATTAAACGGCTTAGTAAAACAAGTGGTATGAAACGCTTGCGTTTATTTTGTAGGTTAATTCTTAGACTCGTTCAATTTAAACTCTTGTGACAACTTTCGAGTGGAGACTTACAGTTTGTTCGTAAATATTTAAGTTAAGCCAGTGGTTATAGGACATGAAGCTAAACTCATCTATTTACTAGCTTAGTGTAATTGACACTTCTTGATGATAGATGATGATCATTTTGTGATTTAGACTAGCAATGTGAGATGTCTCTTTGTCTGCTAGGGAGACTAAACCTCTTTTATGTGGAACTTCAGCTCAATTTTGTGGGGTAGCAACCCATGGTCTTCGGACCGTTTTGTGGAGCTTTGGCTCAAAATTGATGGTTAGCAACCATGGAATAGCGTTCCATTTTGTGATACACGTGTTGGTGAGTTTTCATGCTCCCGTTTTGTGATAGGCCTCCCCCTTTTGTGATTTCTAGATTTCTAATCGATGATTTCTAGAATTTGTGTCCCGCCAATTTTAGTGATTTACGTTGATGAGTTTATTAATATTTCTGCATTGGATAATTTTTGTTTCAACAACTTTTACGATTGGCATTGAGATGTTTGCCAATATTTGTGATTTAGTGAATAAAAATAAAGAATATGGTTTTCTTTTTGATCTGTGAGAAGATTCTTGTGATATTGATTAATCTCTAGTTGGTTTTCAAATGCATACTTATCACAGTATGACATTACTGTTGTCATACGTTTCTGTCATATCCCTCATTCTATCTTAATTTTATCTGTTATTTATAGCTAGGCTGGTCCGTTTATTGTTTTCTTATTAAATAATACTCGGGTCAGACCGAGATGTCACAGGTGCTTCTGCTTGACTCCTTATCTGGGATCATCATTATCTGACTTTTGTCTAACTGCATTAGATTGGTAGTTTTGGTTGTTATACATTCGAGATAGAGACTCCTCGATGTATACATACTCTTTGATGTTGCACTTATATCTATCGTTTTGTGATATTGTGAATCTTATTTGACCACTACTCTGATGTACACTTATATGTGTTATATTCATATCTGTTTCCGCCTTTGTGATATGAATATCTGTGGCTGATTTATGTTATGTTTATTTCTATATTTGTTTCCAAAGACCACATAGCCATTGTGTAGTAACTTTGAGTTTGTATCGGTATGTCGGATTTCCTCTTTAAAATGCATGTTATACTATCTGACATATCGGTGCTCGTCCAAAGCAATTACACAGATGGTCACTCCTCAACAGCCTTATTTTTCGTGCTAGTTGACGGCATTATCTCGTAGTGCCCTTGGCTAGCATGAGTATAGAGGTGGGGCGTCACAGCTTGGTATCAGAGCCAAACTTCGGAACAATGTAGAATATTCTAGCAAGGATCATTGTCCTGAGTTCTTCTTAAAAGTCTTGCCCTAGGATTTTATTCGAGTCATTGGACCCATCCTATTTTCTTTGTGATGCCTTGTTTTATCAATCATGATTGTTTGATGTTCATTCTGAGATTAAACTTTTTCTTCTTCTTTCTTTCTTTCTTAAAGAAGAGAAATGGTTAGACCAGGCCGTCCCAGTGCCGGTCAATCCAGTGCTACTCCTCACGATGGAGTATTTATGTCCGCTCAACAGCTTCTTGATCTTGTAAAGAATGCTCAAGCTGTCGGACACTCCAGAGCCTACTCACCCAAAATCCGGATATGTATGCCTGTGCAGTGATTATACAAATTTGGGTGGAAAGTCGTTCAGGGGTTCCGAGGGAGTTATCGAAGTCCAAGTTTGGCTTAGAACATGCGATCGCATCTTTTCTCGCATGAATCTTATTGATCTTCATCGAGTCCAAGTGGCTTCTAGCATGCTCCAAGAAAGAGCATTAGGTTGGTATGAGCTTCTTATTTCTGAAGTAGTCGAAGCGGATCTTACTTAGGAGCAATTCCGAGAAAGATTCGAATCAAAGTTTGTGCCGGAAGCTGAAAATGTGACTTTGGCCCGTCGTTTTATTGAACTTGTTCAAGGTGAATCTTCTGTCGCAGATTATGTCGCATCTTTTAAATCCCTCTCTAAATATGGGGTCGAGTACATTAATACCCCATTGAAGAAAAATCAGAGATTTGTCTATGGCTTGAATAAGAATCTCAGGAAGCCATTACTCCTGAAATTGGAGGTTGTTTTGATCAGCTTGTTCATATCGCTCTTCGACTTGAAGAGGCAGATAAAGATAGTGATGTTGAAGTTGGGAGTGCCAAACCGAACTTCAACAATAATATGTAAGCTACCCAATAAGTTCAAAGGTCCTTATCCCAACAAGAAAGGGAAACAAGCAACTCCGGTATCCAAGACTTCTGCTCCTAGTGGTGGCCAATGCTACAATTGTGGTTCTAAGGACCATTTTGAAAATAAGTATTCAAAGCCCCTTGCTTGTAGCTATTGCAAAAGCTCGGGTCATTATATATCTGCATGTCCCAAACTTCAAAGCAAGAAGGAGGGACAACTAAATGTTATGCAAGCCCCTAGTAACACTTCTGGTGGTCAAGGTATTTCTCATTCTATCCTCGATGGCATTATTATGTTTCATGATCATCTTATTCAAGTTCTTTTTGGTACAGGTGCATCCCATTATTTTATCTCAAAAGAACTTGTTGATACTTTTTCTTTGAGTATTATGGCATTAATGACTTCTTTGAGAATTGCAAATCCAGTTGGTTGATCCGCAACACTCGGTTTGCTTTGTAAAGATGTCGAGATTATTTTATGTGATTTTTCTTTTCGATCCGATTTGCATGTCATGTGTTACTTAGGCTTTCGAATGATTTTGGGAATGGATTGGCTTAACCGTTATGAAGTTCATATCCTATGTCCTAAGCGGACTGTTCATCTTCGACATCCTCAATCTGTTAAGTAGATTTCTATTGTTCTTAAAGATTCGGATTCCAACTTGGCAGCATCTTTATATTCTTTGAATCCTCATGATGACGATAATGATGATGATGAGGATGTCATTTCTCTTATTCACGTTGTTCGTGAATTTTCCGACATATTTGAGACCGTTTTAGGATTACCACCTAAGCGTACAATTGAGTTCAGAATCAATCTTATCCCTGGAGCTCTACCTATCACTCGTCCTCCTTATCGTATGTCCAATAAAGAAAATGAGGAGATGCGTAAACAATTATCCGAATTGGTGATAAAGCAATTTATTCGTCCTAGTTCCTCTTCTTGGGGAGCTTCAGCTATTTTTGTGAAGAAATCCGATGGTACACTTAGGCTTTGCATTGACTACCGCAAGCTTAATGATCTTACTATCAAGAATAAATATCCTTTACATCGTATCTATGATTTATTCGACGAACTTAGTGGTGCTGGAGTCTTTTCACAATTAGACTTAGCAACCGGTTTTCATCAGCTTTGTATTGCAGAGGATAACATTCCTTTGACATCATTCCGTACTCGTTATGGATCGTATGAATGGCTTGTTATGCCATTTGGTTTAACGAATGCTCCGGCTTATTTCGTTTGCCTTATGAATCGAGTTTTCGAAGACTTACTCGATCATCGATTTGTTCTCATCTATATAGATGATATTCTTGGGTATTCTAAAACTGAGGAGGAGCATGAAAAGCATCTTCAGATCGTGTTGGAAACTCTTAGGAGCAATCAATTGAAAGCAAAATTTTCTAAATGCCACTTTTGGCAATCTCGGGTGAAGTTTCTCGGTCATATTATTTCCGAATCCGGAATTTCCGTGGATCCTACAAAGATTAAAGCGATTCAAAATTGGAAGAGACCGGAGAGTGTGACGGAGATTTGTAGCTTTCTTGGATTGGCAGGTTATTACCGCCGGTTCATAAAGGACTTTTCTAAAATTATCGTGCCTCTTACTAGCTTGACAAATAAGGGATTTAAATACATTTGGTTGAAAAAATGTGAAGCTTCTTTTCAAAAATTAAAAGAACTCCTTTCCGATGCTCCTATTCTTGTGATTCTAGAAGGGAACCAAGATTTTATTGTTTATACCGATGCTAATCATGTTGGTTTGGGAGCCATTCTTATGCAAATGGATCGTGTTATTGCTTATGCTTCTAGGCAATTAAAGCCTACCGAGACTAGATATGCCACACATGATTTAGAGCTCGCGGCTATTGTTTTCGCCCTTAGAATTTGGCGTCATTATATTTTGGGAGAAAAATTTATTCTTTACACCGGTCATAAATCTTTGAAGTATTTATTATTTCAAAAGGAACTTAATTTGCGTCAACAACTTTGGCTCGAATTTCTTGCATCTTATGATCTTGATATTCTTTACACTCCCGGAAAGGGGAATCATGTTGCCGATGCCCTTGGTCGTAAGCAACAAGCGGTTGTTTCTGATATCTGAATGGAATGATCTCAGGATTTTGTCCACTTTCAAGATTCGAGATCGTGAATCCGATTTATGTTCATCACTCGTTTTATGTAGCCTTGAGGCTCGTCCTTCTCTTTTAGACCGCATTCTTGAAGATCAAAAGCTAGATTCCAAATTGGCTCTTCTTAGCCAAAATTGTAGGGATAAAATTAATATTGAAGGTTTGAAAGACTTTGATATTGATGCTCGTGGCAGCATTCAAAAATTTGGTAGACTTATCGTGCCAAATATTAGTGATCTTCTAAAGACATTGTAGAAGATTCTCATCGTTCTAAATTTACCATTCATCCTGATAGTAGTAAAATATATGCGGATATGAAATGACTCTATTATTGGGATGGAATGAAATCCAATATTACTAATTTTGTTAAGCGATGCATGACTTGCCATCATTAAGGCCGAGCATCAAAGTCCCGACGGGTTATTGCAACCTTTGGATATTCCAATTTGGAAGTAGTACCAAATTTCCATGAATTTTATTAACGGCCTTCCTCGTTCTCGTTTGGGTCATGATAGCCTATGGGTGATAGTGGAAGACTTACAAAATCCACCCATTTTATTCCCGTTCGGTCCAATCGGACCGTGCCTCTTTTGGCCAAACTCTTTATTAAAGAAATTATTAAATCGCATGGAGTCCCTACTTCTATTGTTAGCGATCATGATCCATTGTTTACTAGTGGATTTTGGAAGAGTCTTCAAAAAGCTTTGGGAACGATGGACAAACCGAGCGTGTGAATCAAACTCTTGAAGATCTTCTTCGTGTATGTATTCTTGATTTTGGTGGAAGTTAGGAAGATCATATTTCTCTTGTTGAGTTTTCCTATAATAATAGCTTCCAATCTAGTATTGATATGACACCTTTTGAGGCACTCTATGGAAGGCCATGCCGATCTCCTTCTTGTTGGCTTGAGGCAGGTGAGAAGCTGGTTTTAGGTCCAGACTTTATTCTTGATTCTACAGAAAAGATTGAGCTTATCCGCCATAGGATGAAAGAAGCTCAAAGTAGGCAAAAATCCTATGCCGACAACCGAAGAAGGAAGTTAGAATTTTCATTGGGAGATTTTGTGTTTATTCATGTTTCACCTACGAAGGGTGTTGTGCGTTTCAGTCGATCGGGAAAATTAGCACCTCGATATATTGGTCCATTCTCATCACTGAACGTATTGGTTCCTTGGCTTGTCACCTTTTATTATGGGCTCAGTTTTCTGTTATTCATGACATGTTTCACGTTTCTCAACTACGGAAATGCCTTAGGGATTCCGATTCTATTCTTGAGCCATGTGTTGTGGAAGAAATTGAAGTTTCGCCTAGTTTGACTTATGAGCAGCATCCTATTCGTATCATTGCATTGGAGGTAAAACGCCTTCGAAATAAAGATGTCCCTCTTGTGAAGGTTCAATGATCCTCAAATCCTAAGGATTGTTCTTGGGAATCTAGAGAATTCATCGAACGAACACATCCAGACTCACTTTCTCGTGCTCCCTGAGGTGAACTTCTTATTTCAAATTTCTTTTGTGTTCATATGCTTTAATGGTTGTTACATTTTAATTTCTTCTTAAATATTGCGAGGACGTAATTTCTTTAAGGAGAGGAGTCTGTAACAACACGCATATTTAACGATTGTGTATTTAAATATTTTATTTAAATAAAGCATCGTTAGTCAGATTTTAGTACGAAATGTTACTTTTAGCAAACAGCCGAATTAGGACTCGATACCACTTCCATTGAGTTCAAAATGGCATTTGCGACCTTTTTGAGTATAAATATTTATATGTTTGGAGCTAGCTAAAATGTTGACCTTTTCACTTAGGGCTTTGGGTTTGGACTTGGGGTTCAACCCACTAACCAAACTCATCTTATATCCTAACTCCACCACCTCTCCTCTTCATTCCTTCATAATTTCCTACGACTCAAGCTTTAGCAAAAATGGTGATGGAGTGGGAAATTAAAATCCTAAGCCCTAGTTTCTTTAGCAAATCCATGTTTTAGCTCCAAATTCAAAGAGAAGTTTAGGTAAGTATCTCCTCCTTCTTCTCCATCTCAATCTCTCTCCAATTTCAGAAATTTCCTATAACCTAATTTGGGAAATTATCTGCTTATGATCTAAGATTGGAGCTTTTAGAGTTGAGATTGAAGAGTGGTTGATCATCCTTTGTTTTCAAGCTTGTTCTTCCTTGTTTTTGAGTAAACGGTGAGATTTCTATCTCACATCTATGTCTATATCTATCTTTGTTGTTAGGTATCAATTCCTAACTCTTATTGATGTTCATTTGCTTTTGGTTTGAATTGGTTTTATGGATGTTCCAATTTTCGGTGTTTTGAAGTTAAATCTTTAAAAATCATAGCTTTGATGTTTGATCATGCTTTTGGTGGCGTACTGAGGAGCCTATAGGGCTGGGTTGTCGATTAGCATAAACCCGTTGCGCCCGTGCTCGTTCGATCCCAAATTGTGAAGAGTTTCCTCTTAATTTTGCTATGCTGAAAATACTGGAAAATAGGTTCCAGTCGACTGGCTCTCTGAGTTCAGTCGACCGGCTCTCTGAGTTCAGTCGACTGACCTGGAGCCCGAGAGTTTTTCAGGCACTAAACTCAGTGTCCAGTCGACTGACCTGCTTGTTTCAGTCCAAGTTACCTATTTTACTAGAAATTCCAATTTTTTATCGATTCGCGATTTTTCGATTTTTGTTATCATTTATTATCGACTTTGATGACTTCTATTTTGGAATTTTTGGGTATATCCAGTTTGATGGATTTGGTATCGATTTCTTTGTATATAATTCACGTCTTCGAACATGAAATTTTGGTGATGGATTGTTTTTACAATCATTTTTATGGTTTGTCACTTTAAAACGCAAAGGTTTCTATACTAGTAGTAAATATTCAAACTCTTTTACTAAGATGATTTCAACTCTATTTTTAATAATACAAAGCTCTTTATAAAACCATTTTTCCTACCTATTAGTATATACAAACCTTTTCCTCTTTCGTTGGAGAAATCTAATTAAACGGCTTAGTAAAACAAGTGGTATGAAACGCTTGCGTTTATTTTGTCGGTTAATTCTTAGACTCGTTCGATTGAAACTCTTGTGACAACTTTCGAGTGGAGACTTACAGTTTGTTCGTAAATATTTAAGTTAAGCCAATGGTTATGGGACATGAAGCTAAACTCATCTATTTACTAGCTTAGTGTAATTGACACTTATTGATGATCGATGATGATCATTTTGTGATTTTGACTAGCAATGTGCGATGTGTCTTTGTCTGCGAGGGAGACTAAACCCCGTTTCTATGGAGCTTCGGTTCAATTTTGTGGGGTAGCAACCCATGGTCTTCGGATCGTTTTGTGGAGCTTCGGCTCAAAATTGATGGTTAGCAACCATGGAATAGCGTTCCATTTTGTGATACACGTGTTGGTGAGTTTTCATGCTCCCGTTTTGTGATAGGCCTCCCCCTCTTGTGATTTCTGGATTTCTAATTGATGATTTCTAGAATTTGTGTCTCACCAATTTTAGTGATTTACATTGATGAGTTTATCAATATTTGTGCATTGGTGAATTTGTGTTTCAACAACTTTTACGTTTGACATTGAGATGTTTGCCAATATTTGTGATTTAGTGAATAAAAATAAAGAATATGGTTTTGCTTTTTTATCTATGAGAAGATTCTTGTGATATTGATTAAACTCTGGTTGGTTTTCAAATGCACATTTATCACAGTATGGCATTACTGTTATCATACGTTTCTGTAATATCCCTCATTCTATCTCATTTTTACCTGATATTTATAGCTAGACTGATCCGTTTATTTTTTTCTTATTAAATAATACTCGGGTCAGACCGAGATGTCACAGGTGCTTCTGCTTGACTCCTTATCTGGGTTCATCATTATCTGACTTTTGTCTATCTACATTAGATTGGTACGTTTTATTGTTATACATACGAGATAGAGACTCCTTGATGTATACATACTCTTTGATGTTTCACTTGTATCTACTGTTTTGCGATATCGTGGATCTTATTTGACCACTACTCCGATGTACACTTATATGTGTTATATACATATCCATTTCCGCCTTTGTGATATGAATACCTGTGACTGATTTATATTATGTTTATTTCTATATTTGTTTCCGAAGACCACATAGCCACTGTGTAATAACTTTGAGTTTGTATCGATATGTCGGATTTCCTCTTTAAAATGCATGTTATACTATCTGACATATCGGTGCTCAGCCAAAGCGATTACACGGATGGTCGCTCCTCAACAGCCTTATTCTTCGTGCTAGTTGACGGCATTACCTCGTAGTGCCATTGGCTAGCGTGAGTATGGAGGTGGGGCGTCACAATATATGTCTCTATATTGGGAGCAACCCACAAAATTTCAACAAGTTGTCCTTCTGCTATGAAGATCTCTGGTCTTCAATAATCATCATCTTCAACATGTCTTCACTTTCATATGTATACATTAGTTCGAAGTGGTTTTCGGATAAGAGTCACCAAATTCGGTCTCGGTTCCTCTGAGCGAATCATTGATTAAAAATATGTTAATTAATATATGATTACAATAATCAATCAATTTAATTCATCTTTTTATTCATTCATAGATATCTCTTAGAGAAATATTTATTGAATCATTTCTTTATCCTTTCCAGGGTATACGGAATCACTAAGCCTCATTTTACAAATCATTTGGTTTATTTAAACCTTTCTTAAATCTTGGAATTATTCCAATTCAATTCATCTTTTTCTTAAGATTTTCAAATTATTCATTAAACCTTAATCAAAGATTTTTTTCTTAACTTCAAATCATATTCTTCCAAATCGAAGATTTTCATAATAGAGCACTACTGCCGTCCTATATATGGTAAATTCACCTTGAGGGACTAGTGGCAAATAGTCCTACATTACGAAGATCGTTTGTCTTCAATATGTTTTACTCAAAAAATATTAGTTTGAAGGGTTTTAAATCTTTCATTTAACACTTCCTCTTTAGTCTTAGGAAATACCAAGTGATCTTAACTAAATCATGTTTAAACTTTTAATAAAGATTTTATATTTCCAAATCCTCAATTAAATGGGTTAAACATGAAGTTATGTAAAACATCATTACAACAAACCCAATTTTTTTTATTTAAATCCTAGTTTAATTTTTGGAAAGCTCTTTACTTTTTACTTTGGGAAAATCTTAATATGATCTTTTAGAGCATTTGGGCTTTCATTTTGATCGGTTCCACCCCTTTCTAAAAGATAAAATGAAGGCCAGTTAAGTTTAGGACACTGGTTGCTCCATCACCAACCTTAGTTACACACCTTGTTTTACTGTTAATTATCTCACAGGTGGGACAACTGTTCAAGTCGTTTCCACATACTCAATTATTAGTCTTCACTTTAGAAATGGTTCATTAGAATTCCAAATCATTATTTAAAACATAAATTATTCTTTTAAAAATATCTATAAAAGATTTGAAAAAGGATTGTTGATTTAAATCCATAATTCATAAGTTATTAAAAAGTGTTGTGAAAGCATTCCAGAAAGCGTTATTCTCCAAAACGACTTTTATATCATTTAGTAATCTATCCTTTCAACTTAAGTTACTTTTAAAACATTTTAAAATATTTTTAGAATTTATTTTATATTTTTAAAACAATAAATCATCAATTTTAAACTATGGTTACTTTACTACAAGCGCAATTTTTCTAGAAAATTGTTTTGGACATATTTTAAAATCTATAAGATAAAATCTTGAATTTCTTTCTTTGTTGGAAAGATATGGATAAAATAGTTTGGAAAATTCTTGTCTCTAAGGATTCCGAGCTATATTCTACTTTTTATACTTATTTAAATTTTTTGATGTGAAATCGCGAACTACTGTTACGCGACGCGTCTAGTTTTGACTTGTTTTTCAATTTCTTTCCAAATTTCATTGAAACACTACTAAATCTTTATAAAACTTTTCTATATCATTTTAAAATCATTTCAAACAATATTTCCATATTTCAAACTCATTTTCCATTTCATTTCGTATTATAATATTATATTATTATGATATCATTTTTGATCTTTTTAAAATCATTTAAAGGCTAAACCACTCCATACAAATATTATTATGGACTTAATTTCCATTAAATTTAATTTCGTTAATTACTAGTCATTTCTATTATTATTATTAAACCTAGTTATCAACTATTTCAGAACTGTATAATCAACCATAATATCAACCACGTTATCATCCAATATCAACCAATATTCAACATATTAATTTCTAACTTAACATGTGTAATATCAACTTAAGTTTTATTAAAATAAAACTAGGATTTGAGCACTCACCTTTAACCAAATTGATTACTTCCTACCAAAAATCATATCAACTGATACTTCACTAACTTTTATTAGTTTCAACTATTAAACTTCTATTCCACTAAATACTATCAAACAACCTTACTCTACATTTTCAAATGCTCGATCCTTGCTACCCTCCACTAAGCTCCCGGATAACTTCTTTTCATGATCCAAGCTCACGGCCTCACCTCCCAAACTCCATCAAGCTCTCCATCACCATTATAGATGCTAATAACACCACCACCATCCATAGGGTTCGACCTCCCCTATTACGCTTCTTCCTCCATCATTTCTTCACTTCTTAGATGCTAAACCATGTTCCAACAATAATATAATAACTTTGGTAAGGTTTAGCAGTTTTTTGACTTTATTTGATATGGTTTTAAAAACGTTATTAAGGAAAGAATGAGAAGAATAAGCCATTAAAATGGAGTGGAAGGAGATGAAGAAGAAAAAGAAAGGAATGGAATGAAGTGTGAAGATTTGTGATGCCTTAGGGTCCTATTTATATGAAAAAAGTGAAAATTTACCGAATTAACCCTTTATGAAATTACCAAAATACCTTTACTTAAATATAAAGTACGCTACACTTTTTCAAAACTTAACATCATCCTTTCACATCTCTCTTTATGTCATAATCACTTAAGCATTAAAAAATAAAGTATTGATTTTGTTGGATTTAGATGTGATTAATTTGATGTTTGCTTTTTTACTTTTGTTAATTACCTTACTTACTTTTGTTAATGATAATCTAGATTTTTATAATGATACTTAGTAAAAGTAAGCATATGCTGTTATTAAAATGTGTAATATATATGTTAAAACATTTAAACAAAAGTGCAACAGCATTACGGCAACTTATTTTGAACAAAAACGTTGATTTTCGATAAAACGTGTTACGATCTCATTTTGACGTTTTTGTTAAACTTCATGTATTTGTGAACAAAATTTTAAAATAAGTTTCTTATCATATTATAATAATTAAAACAAGTTTATTTTATTTATAAAACCATATTAAATAACATTAAATTTCAATTATAAAATTACGACGTCGATCTGCCGAAATGCGACAAAATTTGTCAATCTTTATTAAAAAAACTTTATAATTTATAAAACAATTATAAATCAAATTACTATCATTATATAACCATTTAAAAAGAGTTATTTACCAATTACAACAATTATTCGAATGCATATGAAATTTTATCGAAAACCGGCTTTTGTCAATTTTACGATAAAACTTCAAAATCTCTATTTAATTCTAAAAATAAGTTCATCATTATTATTTATCTCATAAACCATGATTATTAATTTTGAAAATCCTATATTTGAATATCTAAAATTAATTAAATATTCCATTTCTAAAGTGATAAAATTACGGGTCGTTACATATTTCCCTCCTCTAAAGAATTTCGTCTCCGAAATTAAACCGAAACCCAAAGCCTGGAAATACATATTCAATTTTTTTTAAATTTAATTATGTATGATATACATAGATTATCCATACGCGATATCTGATTCGATCTTTTATTCAAATACACAACTTTTCTTCCGAACTAGTATTGATCTCTCAATCCTTTAGTGCGGACTCTAATCAGATTCTTTGATCAGACACCTTCGTTTCCCTTACATAGATCTCAATTATGATAGAAAACTTACGTATCTAATAATAAACCCTCATCAATGTTCATCGTCAAGAATTGAGTGATAAATCCTCTTTCAGACCAGTGAGAACGCCATAAAGTTCTGTACTTGAATCTTAGATCAAATTGTTTGACGAAATTGTCTACGTACCTCATATGTACTTGTTAACATATAAAAAAAGGTTTATGAAATTTTTTCATAAAACTTTTAATTTTTTTTTAAATTTGCATCTTAATATATAATCACTCCAAATATTTATTTTCAAATAATTTTCTTAAAGGAAATCATTTCATCCTAAAGGAACCATTTCAATTTAAATGATAATTTACCTTTTATTTTCCAAAATTAAAATCAACTTCTCCCATTATAATATATTCCTTTTTGAATGAATATTGATATTAATTTATCAAATAATAATTCAAAATTATCTTTTAACTTAAGAAAAATCATATAGGTAGAGTAACTTCAAAATAACACCAAGGAACTGGGTACTACCAATAGTATTCCATATCCCCCTATCAAGAAGTGTAATACTTAAGAGAAGTGTTTGCCATCCGAACACATCTCTTGACCATTTTTATTTACTTTCGAGCCACTCGGATTGATTAACCACAAGATTGTTTTGTTTCTCGTTTTCAAAATCCCATTTTAGAAATAATACGATTATTATTCTTTTTCCAAAATAAATCGATTATGGTTTATTTGGAATAATACCATTATAATTCTTATTTGAAAATTCCTTTGAAATTTCTTTATTAATAAATCTCCTTATAAATAATTCCAAACTTATTTTATATTACATAACTTTCCCTTTATACTTACTCAAAAATTAGGATATGAATCTCAACTCCATCTTTTTCAAACATCATTTTATTTTTGCTACTTACGCTTTATTTTATAAAATATATTTTTATAAAATATATTCTTAAATAATTTCTTGATTTAAACATTTTTATAAAGACACTTCTTTATATTATATAATATTTTAATTTCAAAATATCTTATTTAATTTGGTCGGATATAAGATAAAAGAAGTGCTATGAGAGGATAATCCAAAGAGGAGTTTACTAATTAACATCATATTTATACATCCATTCCATAATATTGTTTACTTAAGTTCATATACATTTTAATACAACATCTCATGTTTATTATTACTTTACAACTTAAGTTCATTCCATTTCAAATGTCAAATCCTAATTTCTATTTAACTTATTTCATTAATTTTGTTACAACTCAAATTCAATTCACTTTCATTTAACTTTTCTTAAGTTAACTTCATTTCAATTAACTTACTCAAGTTAATTATTTCATATCTCAGTTTCAAATTTCCTTTCTTTTGCTTAACCAAAATGTTTAACCATTTTTAAAATTTTATTATACTTTCCTGTTCAGATTAATAAGGCATAAACTTATTCCACTTTTTTTATACCATTTTCAAATTTATGAGTTCAAAAACTTAGTATTTTTTTAGAATTTTACAATCAAAACTTGTTTCATCGAAACAAAACATTAATAGTAAATTATTAAGGTAGCAATTCATGACTTAAAGACTCGAAAATGAATACTGGTGATGCTTCAGTCTTCACTTGAATTATTTTCCAACAATTAAAATGAGTTTAGTGCTTTTAATATTTCTCTTAAATTCCATGTTTATATTATAATTCATATTCATAAATTTATACTTATATATAATTTCACTTATTTCACCTTTGTTATATAAAACCATTTTTTATTTGTTTACGAAATTCATTTTATCAATCTATTCATAAAATTATCTTATATTAATTACTTACTTTTATAATTTATAATTCTTTTACAAATTAACCAAATTTTTATTTTCTCAAATTTATATAACATATCTTCCATACGAACATTTTGTATAATTATTTGTGTGAAATAAATTTTTATACTATGACTGATTTTATTATCTTATATAAATTCGTTAAACTTAACCTCATATTCTTATTAAACATCTTATACTTAAAACATGAAATTTAATTCACATGATGTTCGTCCAATCAACAAATGATAATAACGGAATATTATTATTCCCTTAACCATAAAGTGTCATGTAGAAATATATATATTTTTCAATGGATGTTCCTTTATACTTAAAATATAATCCTTTAAAAAATAGCATGTTGGTTTGTCTAGTTTAAGTGTTCAAAATTCCCTATTGATAACAGTGTTCAGGCGCACTGATCAGAATCTATAAACCACTCAATAGATAAATCAACACAAAATATTTTTAAGTTAAATAACAAAAAAGCGCTCATATGTATAGTACTCCCAAACCTCTTGTAGGTTTTTGCTATCCCTATCTCTAGCGAGTCCCTCATTCCAGGGTATTACTAACCTTGTCTATAATGATTATTACCCCAACAAAGCCTACATGTTCGCTCACCTAAGCTCTAATACCAAATGTAACGATCGGGATTTTCGACCCTCAAAAATCAACATTAATACATCATAGTATTCACGTGCTGCAAATCCAAGTGTCGAAAAACCCGATTGGTAGGGAAAAAAGAAAATAAAGATAGAACAGAATCTCACACGAATGGAATAACAAATATTATTTAAATAATAATATTTATAGCGGAAAAAATTAAAATGCAATATCAGGGTCTATCCTAGATTCAGCCTGAAGAGTTATAAACTTTTGTCATTACAAATGCTGAAAATAACAAAAAAAAAGCAATAGATGCAGTAGATAATAGAATACGTCCATACGATGATGAAGATCTCCAGCTCACCTCTAGAAACTCTCACCGTCTTCAACTAAACCTGAAACTACTCGGATCTGATATTTAAAATAACCTGATCAGTCTTGGTAAACCAATGTGAGATACTCGAAATTTTAAATGTTTAGATCACGACAATATTATCAAAACCATTGAAAAGAAGGGTATCTCAAAAGACCAGCCCCATACATAAATACGGCTGAGGTTTTTTACCTTATGATAACTAAAACACTTCATATAAAAACCTTTGATATTGTCTCTAATGGAATTCTTTTGAAAACATTTTTCAAATAAACTTATTCAAATAAGGTATCAATACCCGGACTAAGTCTAAGGGAATATATCCGGAATATGTCAATGGAATATACCGGACGGAATATATGATACCAAAATGGCGCAGCGGATAATTCGAAACAAACTTCAATCGGTGAAAGTAGCGATCGATGGAATGAAGATACCGAAATGCCCAAATTCGTTGATCCGAAGATACCGAATTCTAGCTATCTCAAACACGTTGATAGCGCACTATACCGTGTTCAAAGATCTACGATTCTTCGTACGTTGATCTAGCGCACTAGATTCCGTGAATCGGCTTCAACAAACGTGGATTCGAGCGCACTCGAATGACGTAAGTGGAGATAGGAGATTACACTCAACTACCAATTGGAGAAGAAAGCACAAAGCAATCAACAAGAAATTTTATTTCAAAATCAACTACCAACAATGTACAACGCACCCCTATTTATAGCGTTTCCTCGGCCTGAGCCTTAAGTCGTATACGACTCATACCCTACGACTCACGACTCATCTTCCCCTACGACTCACGACTCATTTTCCCACGACTCACGACTCATCTTGAGTCGGTAGCGACTCATTGGCAGTAGACGACCCAACTACATACGACTCAATACATGACCTAGGAAAAATACAATCAGTACAACATTTACGACTTTAAAATGCCACGACTCAATAGAACAACACACGACTCAAAACAATTACCTTACAACATGACTCAACCGACTCAATCAGGACGACTCATCATGAGTCGTATCTCGTTGTCTCGGCACAGCCTCCTTCTGATATCCAGTTAGCTCGGAAACGGCTCATGCTTCCCTTGACTCGTGAACGACTCAAGTCCGATACCTCCTCCGTTCGACCTATGTTTATCACTTCCCCCTGTAACTCCTTAGGTCGGAAACGACTCAAGTTTTCAATGAGTCGTGGACGACTCATCAAACTACACCACGAACTCATGTTTTCAGGAAATAAAGATTGCACAATTTCTTCTCTGGCCTTAGCTGCATCATCCTCCCCTGGTTTAGAAAAATTCGTCCTCGAATTTGTACATTCTTCTCCATCTGATTGTTTACCTCCATAATATGGAACAAGATGTTTAACATTGAACACGTCAGACGTGTAAACATCTTCTGGCAGCTTCAACTTATAAGCATTTTCATTAATTTTCTTCACGATTTCAATTGGACCAATTTTCCGCTCCTTCAACTTGTTATAAGCACCCACCGGAAAACGATCCTTCGTCAATACTGCGTAAACCAAATCACCTTCCTTAAATTCAACACTCCGTCGTTTCAAATCTGCAGCCCGCTTATACTTCTCATTTGACTTTTCTAATCGTTCTTGAACGATTTTATGACATTCAGTCAACTCATCAACAAAATCAACAGCCCGTTTAACCGTCCCCTTCGGTTGTGGTACCACCGCTAAATCTAACGGTCCCCTGGGTAAATTTGAATATACAATCTGAAATGGACTGAATCCCGTGCTACGATTCACTGCATGATTGTGTGCAAACTCGGCTTGGCATAACTTCATGTCCCAACTCTTCAGATTATCCTGTACAAGACATCGCAACAAATTTCCCAATGACCGGTTTACAACTTCTGTCTGTCCATCAGTTTGCGGATGATAAGCACTACTAAATTTCAGCTTCGTTCCCACCATCTTCCACAAACTTAACCAAAAGTGACTCAAAAAACGAGTATCTCTATCCGACACAATAGACTCTGGCAATCCATGAAGTCGATAGATCTCCTTGAAAAATAACTGAGCAACACGAACAGCATCCGACGTCTTCTTGCAAGCAATAAAATGTGCCATTTTAGAAAATCTGTCAACCACTACATATATAGAATCATTACCACGCTGCGTTCTTGGCAATCCCAATACAAAGTCCATACTCACATCAACCCATGGTCTAGCCGGTACAGGCAACGGCATATATAACCCAGCATTGGTCGCGGTTCCTTTCGAAACTTGGCAAATATGACATCGCTCCACAAACCTTTCGACTTCTTTCCTCATCGACGGCCAAAAGTAAGATTGAGAAATCAACTGCAACGTACGATCTCTACCCACATGGCCTTCTTCATGCAACTCCTTGATAATTTTCATTCTCAAGCTGCTCTCAGGAATACATAACCGATTTCCTTTAACCAAAAATCCATCAATCATCATAAATTCATCAGTACTCCCTTCCTTCACTTTCTCAACATATTTCACAAAGTAAGGATCTTCTTCAATCATCTCTGGCAGTAATTCAAAACCCGTCACTTCAACCTTCAATGTTGTTAACAAATGACTCCTTCTACTCAAAGCATCATCCACACGGTTCGTCACCCCAGATTTGTGTTTAACAACAAAAGTAAATTGTTGCAAATAAGCAATCCACGATGCATGTCTCGCTGAAATTTTATCCTGCCCCTGTAAATGCTTCAATGCCTCATGATCAGTGTACAGATCATATGTACTGTATCACAACAGCTTGTACAATAGCATAAAATTCCACGTCATATGTACTGTATCTCATCTTTGCCCCTGACAACTTTTCACTGAAATATGCAATAGGTCTCCCCTGCTGACTCAACACTCCTCCAATCCCAACCTTTGATGCATCAGTGTGTAGCTCAAACAACAACTGAAAATCAGGTAAAACAAGAATTGGCGCTGTCGTCAACAGTTCTTTGATTCGTTCAAAAGCAATCCCGGCTTCTTCTGTCCACGAAAACTGTTTACCCTTCATGCAATCAGTAACTGGAGCCATCACGCTACTGAAGTGTGGAATGAATCTTCGGTAGAATGATGCTAGCCCATGAAAACTTCTCACTTCCGTAATTGTCTTTGGCTGTGGCCAATTCCTGACTGCCTCTACTTTACTCTGATCAATTTGAATACCTTCTCCTGAAACAACATAACCCAGGAATAAGACACTTTTTGTCATAAACACACATTTCTTCGTAGCAGCATAAAATTGTTCTTCACGGAGAATAATCAACACTTCCCTCAAATGTAGAACATGCTCTTCCATACTCCTGCTATATATCAGAATATCATCGAAATAAACCACCACGAACTTCCCAATGAATGGTCTAAAGATTTGATTCATCACTCGCATGAATGTACTAGGTGCATTTGACAAACCAAATGGCATAACCAACCATTCGTATAACCCCTCTCTTGTCTTGAAAGCTGTCTTCCATTCATCTCCAGGTCTAATCCGAATTTGATGATAACCGCTTTTCAAATCAATCTTCGAAAATATAGTTGCCCCACTCAACTGGTCTAACAAATCATCCAACCTCGGCATAGGAAATCTGTAACGAACAGTAATCTTGTTCAAAGCTCGACTATCTGTACACATTCTCCATGTTCCATCCTTCTTCGGTACTAACAAAGCTGGCACAGCACAAGGACTCAAGCTTTCCTGAACACGCCCCTGCTCAAGTAATTCTTCCACCTGCTTTCGTAACTCTTCATGTTCCTTCGGACTCATTCGGTAATGTGGTCTATGTGGTAACACTGCTCCCGGAACAAGATCGATTTGATGTTGAATGTCTCTCAGTGGCGGTAACTCCTTAGGCAACTCTCTTGGAAAGACATCTTCAAATTCTTTCAAAATTGGCTTTGCTTCTTCTAGAATCTCAACTTCTTCACTACTCTCTCTCCCAATCAACAAAAAGACTTCAGGCTCCTCTTCAACTTCTTTAACAAACTCCTTCAAAGATAATAAAGTTTTCAATTCCTCAATCTCCTCCAGCTTGCTCTCCTTCTGTTGTTGCTTCTTGGGAACCAAAGTGATTTTAGTACCCTCGAACATGAAACTGTAACTATTGGCACGACCATCATGTTGAACTGATCTATCAAACTGCCATGGTCTGCCCAACAACAGATGACACACATCCATGTCTACAACGTCACACCAAATTTCATCTTTATACTTCTTCCCAATAGAAAAATTCACACAAGCCCTTCGACACACCTTCACTTCACCACCCTTTCTTAACCATGCTAACTTGTACGGTTTAGGATGTTTCTCAGTTTTCAAGTTCAACTTCTTCACGGCCTCGGTAGAAATAATATTATCGCAACTTCCAGCATCAATAACGAACTTGCAAACTTTTCCCAGAATAGTGCATGTCGACTGAAATATGTTACTCCTCAACCAACTACAATCCTCCTCTTGCTTTGGTGTAAGACATGACCTCCTCATCATAAGATTGCAACCTTCATCTCCAGACAATTCTTCTTCCTCCTCAACATAAGGTGCATTTGAACATTCTGCCTCCTCACCATCATCCTCAATCTCAGCAACCATTGCTCTCTTCTTCGGCTTCGGACATTTATTGCTTTTGTGACCCAACTCCTGACAATTATAACATTTGAAACCACTGTTAACCTTCGCCTTCTCAGCCTCCTTCACCACTGGCTTATTGACAGGTTTAGGTACATTAGAACCTCCACTAACACCCCTTGCTTGATCATTGGAATTAGTAAACACACCACCTCCACGCCTTCCTTGTTTCTCCCAAGCCAACGCTTTTTGATGTGCCTCTGCAACTGATCTAGGATCGAACATATTAACCATATCCTGGATCTGCATTCTCAATCCCCCAATGAATCTAGCAGTTAGCTGTTCTTCCGTTTCCATAATATCATTTCTGGCAATGAGTTGGTAAAATTCATCAACATAATCACTAACAGACTTCGTCCCTTGCCTCAGATTCTGCAACCTTTGGTACATAAGTGACTGATAATTGTAAGGTAAGAAAGTAGATCTCATCAACTTCTTCATCTTATCCCACGATTCTATCTTTGACTTCCCCATTCTCTCCCTTGTAAGTTTAGTTTGCTGCCACCACGCCAAAGCTCTCCCCCTCAACCTAGTAGCAACCAACTTCACTCTCCTATGTTCAGGAACCTCTTTGAAATCAAAGATCTCTTCAACATTAGAAATCCAATCGAGAAATTCTTCTGCTACCATCCCTCCTTTAAATTCTGGAATTTCCATCTTCATCCCCGATTCCCAACGACGATCATCTTCAACATCCCGATAAGAATTTCGAACTTGGTCTCGATCTCGATAATGAATGTTTACTCTATCACCCTCTTCATCAAAATCAAAAGTACGCCTACATCGATCTCGACCATTATCATCCCTCCGTTCATGCATGCTTCTTTGACTATGTCTCTCTTCCTCTCTATATGCTTCATTGTCAAATTCACGGCGACTTCTTCTCTCTTCATGTGCATAGTCATGATGTTCTCTTCGTGATGAAATTGACGTTTCTCTTCTATCTCTACAAGAATGTGGTGATACCCTCCTCGCTTCCGTAACCGATGGCGAAACTCGGTTTCCTCCATGGTTCGAGTTTGGTGATCTCCTCCTTTGATTCAAATCATTCATCAATTTCTCCAACTTTCCAATGCCTTCATCGAACTTCTCATTAATACGTTGTTCCAAAAGCTCGGCTTCTTCTCGTCTATATAATGCTTCAACATTTTGATGGCGATTAGCTCTCCTTGGCGGCATGATTGAATCAACACAACACTTCAAAACTTCACAAGTTTCACAAATTTTAACTCACGTTCAACAAATCTCGGTCAAAATACTTGTCTCGGCGTGAACTCACGGCTTAACTCCTTAGCTTGACCACAAATCCACACGACTTAACTTGCTCGGTTCAACACTAACTCGGCAACAAGTTAACTCGGCCACCACTTCAACAAATCGCACTTCAACACAACTATGTTCGGCTCAAGGTTAAGTCGGCTTCAATTCGAACATAAGGCACGGCTCACACTCTTCTACACTTGGCGCGCAAAAATCTCTTCACAAATTCAAACACTCTCCAACACTTTGATTCAAAATGCTATAGATCAAATACTCCAAACTTGTTGCAACTTCAAGATGAACACAACGAACACAACTTCAAACTTCAACTTCAAATACTTGGTTCCAAGAATCAACTTAGCTATGATTGGCTAAGTATGGCTCTGATACCAATAATGGCGCAGCGGATAATTCGAAACAAACTTCAATCGGTGAAAGTAGCGATCGATGGAATGAAGATACCGAAATGCCCAAATTCGTTGATCCGAAGATACCGAATTCTAGCTATCTCAAACACGTTGATAGCGCACTATACCGTGTTCAAAGATCTACGATTCTTCGTACGTTGATCTAGCGCACTAGATTCCGTGAATCGGCTTCAACAAACGTGGATTCGAGCGCACTCGAATGACGTAAGTGGAGATAGGAGATTACACTCAACTACCAATTGGAGAAGAAAGCACAAAGCAATCAACAAGAAATTTTATTTCAAAATCAACTACCAACAATGTACAACGCACCCCTATTTATAGCGTTTCCTCGGCCTGAGCCTTAAGTCGTATACGACTCATACCCTACGACTCACGACTCATCTTCCCCTACGACTCACGACTCATTTTCCCACGACTCACGACTCATCTTGAGTCGGTAGCGACTCATTGGCAGTAGACGACCCAACTACATACGACTCAATACATGACCTAGGAAAAATACAATCAGTACAACATTTACGACTTTAAAATGCCACGACTCAATAGAACAACACACGACTCAAAACAATTACCTTACAACATGACTCAACCGACTCAATCAGGACGACTCATCATGAGTCGTATCTCGTTGTCTCGGCACAGCCTCCTTCTGATATCCAGTTAGCTCGGAAATGGCTCATGCTTCCCTTGACTCGTGAACGACTCAAGTCCGATACCTCCTCCGTTCGACCTATGTTTATCACTTCCCCCTGTAACTCCTTAGGTCGGAAACGACTCAAGTTTTCAATGAGTCATGGACGACTCATCAAACTACACCACGAGCTCATGTTTTCAAGAAATAAAGATTGCACAATTTCTTCTCTGGCCTTAGCTGCATCACAAAAGAGGTAGCTGAAATGTTTGCAAGTCATTATAGCTATTCTAGGACTATATTCAAAACCGTAAAGCTCGTATTGAAATTGGATTTTCCAACATTATAGGCAATCTCAATAACCACACATAGCAACCGAAAGCCGGTGGATTTTCATGCAAGGTCTCACATGACACCGTTCCTCATATTGACACTGTACTTGATATCCGGTGGCTTGTCATGCAAGGACTCACACGTCACTATACCATACAATAAGGTCCCACCTAGACACCTTAGTGACCTAGATTATACGCCGCCAGTCATCTTGAAGGATCATATGCCATCCTCGTCAATTAAGCCTGAAATTGCAACATAATTCCCATATCATTTCCGAGATGTGGGGCCCATGAGGCTACACTCATTTTAACAAAGCCATGCTTTTCTTTTCACAAAGTCACGCTTTACTTTTCCATAACGCACATTCCACTTAGAATCCACATTTCCATTCCATAATCATATGACTGATTTCTATAAACGTATAATTTCCTAAGCTCAAATGTCTCAAAAAAGGGTGTCAAGCTAAGAAAACGTATCTTCTCCGCCACCGACTCATATGCATTATATTGAGACCACTCATTGTGATTTTGAATGCAAAGTTGGACACTCGTACATACAAGTTCATTCTGCGACTGAACGAAACCGAAGGCACTTCCCCTACTACCATTAGTAGCGAGTGGTCCTTGCAATCCAAAGATTTCAGAACAGAAAGAACTACTACAATAACAAATGTCTCTATATTGGGAGTGACCTAGAGAATGTCAACAAGTAGTCCTTCCGCTATGAAAATCTTCGATCTTTAATAATCATCATTTTCAACATGTCTTCACTTTCGAACGTATACATACGTTTGAAGCGGTTTACGAATAGGAGTTACCAAAATCTAATACCGCTTCCTTCTAATCAATCATCGATTAAAAAGATGTTAAGTTTGTATATGATCACAATCATCAACCAATTTAATTCATCTTTTTATTCATTCGTAGATATCTCTTCGAGATATATACATTGAATCATTTCTTTATTCTTTTAAGAGTATATCGAATCATTAAGTCTCATTTTATCGAATCATTTGGTTTTTAAACCTTTCTTAAATCTTGGAATGATTTCAAATCATTTCATTTTTATCTTAGGAAAATATTTCCAAATTATTCATTAAATCTTAATGAAAGATTTCTTTCTAACTTCAAATCACATACTTGCAAATCAAAAAATTTCATAATAGAGCAATACTACCACCCTAAATATGGTAAATTTCACCTCGATGGACTAGTGGAAAGTAGTCCTACATCATGAAGATCGTTTGTCTTCAATATGTTTTATTTCATAAACTATTAGTTTGAAGGGTTTTAACTCTTTCATTTAACACTTCCTCTTTAGTCTTAGGAAATACCAAGTTGTCTTATCTAAATTTTGTCTAAACCTTTAATAAAGAATTTCTATTTCCAAATCCTCATTTAAATGGGTTTAAAATGATGTTATACGAAATGTCGTTACAAAAAACCCAAAACCCTTTTATTTAAATCCTTGTTTAACGTATGGAAAACTCTTTACTTTTGACATCGAGAAAATCTTAATATGAACTTTTAGAGCATCCGGGCTTTCCTTTCAGTCTGTTCCATCCATCGTCTAAAAGATAGAATGAAGACCAGGTAAGTTCAAGGCACTGGTTGGTCCATCGCTAACCTTAGTTACACATCTTGTTTTACCGTTTAGATCTCACAGACGGGACATACATACTAGTTGTTTTCGCATACCCAGTTATTAATCTTCATTTTAGAAATAATTCATTAAACTTCCAAATCATTATTTACAACACTTAATTATTCTTTTAAAATATCTATAATAGATTTGCAAAAGCATTGTTGAGTTTAAATCCATAATTCATAAGTCATTAAAAAGTGTTGCGAATGCGTTGCAAAAAACTATATTCTTCAAAACGACTTTTATATTATCTAGAAATCCATCCTTTTAACTTTACTTACTATTTAAACATATTAAATGATTTTTAAAATTTATTTTATATTTTTAAAACATTTAAAATATTAATTTTAAACTATGGTCACTTTACTACAAAAGTGCAATTTTTCTAGAAAATTGTTTTGGACATATTTTAAATCTACAAGATGAATTCTTGATTTTCTTCCTTTTTTGGAAAGATATGGAAATTAAAGCTAGAAAATTCTTATCTCTAAGGATTTTGAGCTACATTCTACTTTCTATGCTTATTTAAAATTTTAAGCATGAAAGCACGAACTACTACTGCGCGACTAGTTTTGACTTATTTTTCAAATTTTATCCAAACTTCATTGAAGCACTTTTAAATGTTCATAAAGCATTTCTAAATCATTTCAAAATCATTTTAAACAATATTTTCATATTTCAAACTCATTTCTCATTTCATATCATATTATAATATTACATTATTATAATATCATTTTCAATCTTTTTAAAACATTTAAAGGCCAAAATACTCCATATAAATATTATTATGGACTTAATTTCTGTTAAATTTAATTTGGTTAATCATTAACCGTTTCTCTTATTATTTATCAAACAGGCTATCAACCATTTCACAACCATATAATCGACCATAATATAAACTAAGTTATCATCCAACATCAACCAATATTCAATTATTAATTTCTAATTTAACTTGTGTATTATCAACTTAAGTTTATTAAAATAAAACTAAGATTGAATTACCAACCTTTAACCAAATCGATTAACTTCCTACCAACATTCATGTCAACAAACACTTCACTAACTTTTGTTAGCTTCAACCAATCAACTTCTATTCCACTAATATTATCAAACAACCTCACTCTTCATTTTCAAGTGCTCGATCATCGCCATCTACCACTAAGCTCTCGGCCACCTTCTCTTCATGATCCATGCTCACGGCCTCACATCCCAAACACCATCAAGCTCTCCATCATCATTGCATATGCCAATAACACTACCACCATCCATTGGGCTCGACCTCCCATATTTCGCTTATTCTTGCATCATTTCTTCACTTGTTAGATGATGAACCATGTTCCAACAATGATATAAGAACTTTGATGAAGTTTGTTGGTGTTTTGACTTTGTTTGATAGGGTTTTGAAAAGGTAGTAAGGAAAGAAGAAGAAGAAGTCGTTAAAGTGGAAATGAAGGAGAAAAAGAAGAAAACGAAAGGAATGGAATGACGTGTGATGATTTGTGAAGCCTTAGGGTCCCATTTATAGGAAAAGAAAAGGTTGAAAATTTACCAAATTAACCCTTTATGAAATTACCAAAATAACCTTATTTAAAACTAAAGCAAGCTATATTTTTCAACACTTAACATCATCCTTTCACATCCCCACTTTATGCCATAATCACTAAAGCATTAAAAAAGTAAAGTAACAGGTCGTTGGATTTGGATGTGATTGATTTGAGGTTTTCTTTTTCACTTTTGTTAATTACCTTACTTACTTTTACTAATGATAATATAAATTTTTCTAATGATATTTAGGAAAAGTAAACATGTTTTATTATTAAAATGTGTAATATATATGTTAAAACATTTTAACAAAAGTGCAACAATATCGCAACAAGTTATTTTAAACAAAAACATTGATTTCGATAAAACGTGTTACAGTCACATTTTGACGTTTTTGTTGAACTTCGTATCTTTGTTAACAAAATTTTAAAATAAGTTTCTTATTATATTATAATAATTAAAACAAGTTCATTTTAGTTATAAAACCATATTAATTAACATTAAAATTCAGTTATTAAAATACGACGGTGATCTGCCAAAACGCGACGAAATTTGTCAATCATTATTAAACAAGTTTATAATTCAAAAAACAATTATAAATCAAATTACTGTCATTATATAGCCATTTAAAAAGATTTATTTACCATTTACAACAATTATTCGAATGTACGTGAAATTTTATCGAAAATCGGCTTTTGTCAACTTTACGATAAAACTTCAAAATCTCTCTTTAATTTTAAAAATAAGTTCATCGTTATTATTTATCTCATAAACCATGATTATTAATTTGAAAAATCCTATATTTGAATATTTAAATTTTATTAAATATTTTATTTTCAAAGTGGCAAAATTATAGGTCGTTATAGTGGCTTTATAAGGTACCTTTGTCTTGAAAGGTATTTATAATTTTAAAATCCAATTGAGATGTGTTTTCTCATGTTGTTTTACTAGATTGATCCAAGCGTTCTCCCTTTTGATGCTCGAGTCAGATCGAGTACGTTTACAAATTCAGTTGGATGCTTTGGAGCTTCCGAAATCGAGCTATTGGTCTTCTGATCGTATTCATGTATATGTTATTTTCTGTTGCATTGATTGTTTAAAATTATCAGCATTTATGAAGACAGGTTGTTATATATCTATCCAGGATGATGATTAGTAATTTGTTGTTGTACTCAATTGGTGCATGTATATTATAGTTTCTCTTTTATGATGATCATGGATATTATATCATATGTCGTTTGCTGCATTGTGAGATTCTATGTTCTTTAGTTTTCTTTCTTTCTCTCTTCTCTTCTTTCTTCTTTCTTCTTTCTTTTTCTTTTTCCTAACCATTCTCCTTGTCTTCAATTTGAGATGGTCATGTGTGGTTAATGTTAGCTTGAAATGTGCAGAATTACGGGTCATTGCAAAGTGAGAGATGTAATTTAGGGTTATGCATGATTCTGTGGATGGGATGTAACATTGACTGGAGAATGGAGGTGAAGGAGGTAATGGAAAAAGTTGACCTCATGATGAGGAAAAGAGAGGGTGAAAGAAAGTTGACCTGCATATGTCCTAACTGCTTGTATTTGAACTCTATTTGAAATGATAATGAGCAAGTGGGCTATCATTGCAGTAATTAGGGATAAACATTGTAAAAAAGGTATTAACGGAGTTTAGTAGAGTTAATATGTAACTACCCATAAATTTAAATAATTAAATTGGTTAATTTAATAAGATTTTTGGTAATGAAATTTAGAAAGAAATAAAATTTTGTATTTATATTGAAGTAAAGGTTAAGCATGAAATGTAGCAATGGTAATTAAAATTAATTATTGACAATTGAAGTGAATTCCCAATAAAGAAATAGTGTTAGTTGTTGCACTTGGGTATAAAATTTAAAATAAGTAAATAAAAGCAAGCATTTAATTAACCAATGCAATAATATATTGGTTAATAGTAATTGAATGTAAATTTAGGTAATAATGTTAAAGCAAGTTGATAAATAACTAATTTACTACAATCCCAATTAATTGAAACAATTGTAAGGTTTTAATTGATTGTAATTTGTAAATTGGGAAATAGATTCAAAGTTATAATTAATTGATGAAATAATACGTAATAAGTGCATTTTGATAGAATCAATGTTAGTATAAATTAAAGAAATAATTGGGAGTCATATTAATGAAATAATAACGAGAATGCAAGGTAAACAATGATAATTAAAGTTAATAATTAATGAACTTGAATGAAATTCCAATTATAAAATAATTTAAATGTTATGTTTGGCTATAAATTGAACATAAGTGAATGGAATTAGTAGTATGAAAAATAAATGGCAATATTGATTTGTAAGTAATAAAAGCGTATTTATGTGACTAAAGGGTAACGGTAATGATTATTGTATGTTACCAATTTATTTAGATTGTTAATTGAAATTGGAAATAAATTTTTAATAAATGTAAATAAATGTTACATTAATGTGAAATGTTATACAATGTTCAGGAGTCATTAAATTGGGTATATTAATGTAATGAATGGAAAAACAATATAACTAAGTTTACAGAGTAGTAATGAACTTAACAAAAAGATTTGAATTGAAAAAAAATCAATTTATTGAAATCCAATTTATAATAAGTGTAGTTATTGTAGCAATTGAAATTAAATATTATGCAATTTGAAATAAAGATAAAATGGGAAAATGTTAATGTATCAAGATATATACCAATGTAAATGGTACCTAAGATGATAATATGATAATTAGTTGAATTAAAGAATGATGGTCATGATTTATTTATTTATTTGAATTTAAAGTTAAATAATTGGATTTATTGCAAATAAGTAGAATTAAATATTAAATTTTACGTGAAATGAAGATGGAAAGTGAGAATATTAATGTAACAGATTTTGAATCAAATGTTAATCTCGTGCGTTTGATAATAATGAATTGAATAATAGAATGAAAAGTAAATTAAATAGAATTATTGGAAATTAAATTCATAATTTTGAATTTAATGAAATTGAGATTAATACTGGAACTGATAAATTAATCAACTCTAAATTGACATTTAAAATTTGTTTAAATCATTGTAAATGATTGAGAAATCAAAAGTGATGAAATTTGACAATTTACGAATTGAAATTGAAAATTTGATTTAATCAATTTTTTTAATTTTGTAAAGATAGCCATTTTGGCCACTGACTCGGATTTCGATGAAAACAGTTTCATCGGATCCATAATGGTGAATTATTGTAGGATTTCAAGTTTCGTATCGATCGGACTTGTCGTTTGATCGTATGGGCTTGAAATGCCTTGAAATCAATACGTTGAAATCAATTGAAATCAATTTGAAATAATTTGATTTTAGCTTAACTTCTTCATACGATGGTATTTGGACCTGAAACCTATTCCATTGTGTTTAAAATATTTGAAAACATCTATTTTGATATGTGGGTTGATTCTATTTCGTTCCAGATTCAGAACGGGCATTTCGGGCCATTTTATCGTTTAACGCGTATATCCAATCGATCCGGTCAATTCTAATTTCAGCTTCTCTATATGTACCCTATTATAAACCCTAGCCTATTTCTTATGTCATTATTATGTACGTACAATTCCAATTTAGCTATCTCTCCTCCTCAATGGTAGACAATCAAATTCCAGATCCAATTGCAATTCAAAATCAAATCAAAATTTCAAACTTCTCAAACTATATAGAATTATATATCGATTTGAAGCTCTCGAAGAGAGCATGTCAATTCTGTTGTCCATATTCCAATCTGGGTTTCGGTATAGCCGAAAATCAATGAAACATTCACGGCCGTTCATCGCACGTCGATGAACGTTGTCGGATCGTCGAATCATTTATGGATTTTGTAGAGTGGACCGAGGGGATTTCATCTATGCAGTTTACTAGGCAAATTGATGGTTGGGTTGTCCTGAAAAATTCGATAGGGTTTCAAACCCTAGTGGCGGCTGCGGCAATTATGGGGTTCTATCGGCTTCGTGGTGGGTCCAGGTGGGTCCAGGGGGGTCGGCTGGGCGAGGCAAGGCTGATGGTGGCCACGCCGTGGCCAACGACGGCCTGTAGTGGCAAGGAAGCCCGGTCAAAGGTCGGTCAAAAGGGGGGTGCGATGTATTTCATGTGTATTACAGGGTCTCGAGAGAGTTGCGTGAGTGATTACTATAGGTGATATTGGAAGATTAATGACATGGCAAGGGTATGTTTATTTTAATTATTGGTCTAAATTTAAATCGTATGAATGTTCTAACGCGCGTAACTTTTACATACGAGGTTGCTTTCACGTGCAGTTTTCTCCGCTAGGTTTGTATTGAAATTTCGGACAGTTTGACGCTGATTTGGACGGATTCTGAAACTATTCAAATTTTGGGTTTAAATTGGATTTAAATTCAATTTAAATTCCAAAGGTGAGTGTATTAACCCACTCACAACTTCTAAAATTTCTTGTGTTTGTTAAATTGATTTATGATGTGATTAGAAATTTATTTATGAATGTTTGGCATATTTTAAATCATCATCGCAGTGAAATTGAACTTACTGAATTAAATTGTTATTTAATTTATTACTGCGTATAAATTTCCAGTTAAATTGTTATTTAATTTATTATTGAATATAACTACCAGTAATTACTTGTTATTTATTATCTGTTCTATATTGATGTTATTGTTTGAATTGGATGATGATTGTGATAAATGATTGGTGATTGATATTGGATGAATGGATGTTGTATTTTATATTGTTATAAACTGCAAGTTATTATGCATTTTATTCCATTCGGGATTGCGGTTTGAAATGATATATGACCATATTTTTTTATTTTAAATTACGGATTGAAATGATAAATATCCGTATCACTTGACCATAGGGTAGAAAATTATATACAGACACCGTGGTCTATATATAAAAATATTTTGAAATGTTTTTCTATGGTTTTCTAAAGAAATATATGGTTTTATAAGATATTGATTTGGATATTTTATAAATTTTATTTTATATATAGTTAAATTCTTGGTTTTAAGCTATGTATAAAATTGGTTTAAAGTATAATAGAAGTTTAATAATAAAGTTGTATTTTATTAAGATATAATATGGTTAAATATTTATTTAAATTATATTGTTGGAGTTTATAATAACTTAAATGAGAATAATGTGGGAAGATGAATATAAAATTGATTTGAAATTTAATAAAATTGAGATTTAAAGGTATGATTTTATAACTGGATTTTGGTTTAAGATGAATTAAACGAATATTTCAAGTATAAATAAATTGAAGGAAATATTTAGTTATTTGTAATTTTAGTATTATTCAAATGATAATGGATTTATTATGAAAACATTTCAAAACTAAATAATAGAACATTTAATTATTGAATCATAAATTCCGACTATAGTTTAGAAATTGTTTAATACTCAAAGTTTGAAATATATTGAAATTGAAATGGTTTATTGAAACTAAAAGTGAGTTGAAAGTAATGAATCGAGATTTAATTTAAAGGAAATAAAAGTGTGAAGTCGAGGTTTTTTTTTTTAATTTATAAAGTAATTTTAAATTCAAACTATTTTATTTTATTTATACTATTTGAATATCCAAACCATTTAAGTTTTGAAAGTTATTGTTTAGAAGCTATGAAATTCGAAGTATTATGTTTTGAAATGTTATATTTCAAATGTTTGGTTTCGAAGTGTATAAATTTGAAAGGGTTATGATTTGGGAAAAGAGATATATTTGAAATAAAATGATATTATATTGATTTGGGTTTTATAAAATTGATATCATATTTATTTGGTTTTTGAAAGGGAAATGATATTGTATTTATAGGGTTTTGAAATGGTTAGTATATTTTGGTTTTGAAGTATAATTATTTTGAAATGACCGTGGTGTTATAATAACGTTTGGTTGTTGAAGAGACCGGGATCGAAAGTTGTCATACTCTCTGCCAACTTCGAAAACCACTTTAACAACCTGTACGTGGTGGAGATTCGAGAATGAAGTAGGTTGGTGGAGGCGTTCCTTTGAGGTATATACGTGGACCCGACTCCCGTGAGTTGGCATAAGGTGGTTAAAAGATGAGCGATTCCGGGCCAGTGAGGTAGCCCCTCTTATCGGACACACTCCTTCGATATTATATTATGACTTTGAGATTTATTTGGTGGCCACTTTTGATTTTGGATTTTTGGGGATGTGGCTCAAGGTGGACAGTAGCTGAGTGCTATGCGTCACCACCAGTCCGGATAGCAATTGGTATATCTACCATGGCATTGCCTAGTTATGCCGTGTCACCTACCCTAGCATGGCTTGTACGAGTTTGATTTGTGTCGTACCTATGGAATATCATCTCGTAGTCTCCCGATCAGGAGATATGCAGGTACTGTATAGACTACTGGCACTATTACGTGTTAAGGGCTATACGTGTAACCCCTTAATGCTATTTAAAATAAGTTTATTTTACTAATAGACATTATTATTACTACATAGTAAATAGTTTAACGGATCCTTAGGAAATGTGGATCACAGGCATCTCTTAAGTTACTGCACTCACGTTTGACGTTGGATAGGAGATGTCAAATTCCGTAAACATCTTTGACGTCGTTCCACTCACATTTTTTACAGTTGATTTAACTTACATAAGATTTTTTAGTTCTGACTTTAGTGTTTTGTCTTTTCAATTCACTCGGGTCAGTCTGAGCATTTCAGGATTCGAAGACTTTATCTTTGGCGGACGAAGACGAAGAATTATTATTACTATTTGTTATATATTCCACTACACCATTTTATTCCACTGCATTGTTATTGATTATTCTCTGGTATGGGTAACTCTGATATGTATTGTATAAGTATAATCAAATGTTTTTGTAAAACAGCTTCATGAACTGTTTATTTGATTATTATATTTTATCGCTCCACTGCAAGATTCTATTTTGTTTTTATTTCTTTCTCTACCTTTTCTTATTCACCTCAATAACAATCCGCTCTTTTGCATGGTTTGAGTCCGACCTGTGTGGTTACATCTGGTATCAGAGCTTTGGTTTAGCAATAAACCTTAGCTTTGTGGGGTCTGACTCTTTATTAATAGGGTAGTAATACACTATAATGAGTCGCTGAGTGTATATATATGAGAGAGCGTATTTGTTAGTGTTATAAAAAGTTTTGATATTGTGTTAATTTGTCCCGTTTTCTATTTATAAATTTTGGTTGGTGCATAGGATGCTATGACAACAATAGGGATTTCTAAACACTTAATAGGACAGACCGACACAATATTTGTTTTGAATATAGGTGAATGAAATCATTTTGCATATTACATTTTCAATATATAAAATAATTTTTTTTATAAAGGTTATATTTGATTATAATATATTGGTTGTTAGGTAGTGAAATTTATAAATATTGGTTGGAAATAAGATTCAAATTAAAATAAATAAAATTGGAAATTTAGAACTTAAGTTCCGGGGTTTTGAAAATTTCTTTTGAGTAATTTTGAAATATAATAATAATATTATTATAAGTATTTTCTAATATAAATATTTCAATATAATTTGAAAGAATTGTTTTAAAGAGATTTTGAGAAGAAATAAATTCTATACTCCTCTCTCTATCGCTGGAAAATAAATTCGGTGATGAGTGCACGCATCATCGACATTCATTTTCGAGTTTCGAAGTGGGAAGGCCACTATTTTTGATAACCAAATATAAAATTTTAATTGTTTTAAATATAACTGGATATAAGTTATAAGTATATATTTATTTATTATTTTTAAAATGATTTGAAATTTAACCCGGTATTTAGTTCTAAATTTTTCTTTAATTAATAGTTTCAATTTCCTTAGCGAAACGGAATTTCACTAATAATTAAAACTTCTAAATGAAATTTTAGATTTAATGCTAAGTTATAAATGAAATTTCAAGGAAGTTGAAATTGTAACCAATAAAACAAAAGGTATGATTTTTGAACATTAAATTAATTAAAAGAAATAAGATAAACTTGTATAATTGTAAATTGCATTCTTTAACATATATATAACTTACCAACTATAAAAGGTTAAAAGAAAATGTAATAGGAAATTTTACAAATAAAAATTGAAATAATGAAAGTATTTATTGAAATTCTTTAATAAATAAAAATTGGGTTTTGTAGTTGTTATAAACTTAAGATTGAAAGGCAGCAAATTAAATAAATTGAAGGAAAGTATTATTAATAAATGAATAAATGAAATTAAGTAATAAATGAATACTGTAAATAAACGATTATAAACTTAAGTAGACGAATTGATATGCTAAGAAATTTGAATTAAACATAATTACTATAAATAAATGTTATGAGATGAAAATAATAAGAATGAACTTAATTTATTATTTGAAATTGTTGTTCGTCTTGGTTTATGGTTGTTTGGGCAAGGATACGTTAAAATTGTTTGGATGAATGAATAATCTATTTAGTTTCATTTAAGACTGTTGAGTAAAGGATGCACTTAGTAGTTTATTCTTCATTCCGTACAATTTAAAGTTTTTAAACCCGAACAACTATTTGTTTGTTTGATATGAACGAATAATTGATTTGTGTTGATTCTGTATGATGGTTATATGTTGTGATTGAAAGTGATTATTATTGATTTGTTGTTAGTGGTTGAACAACCTTAAATATGTCATTTTATATAATTGTTAACATTTTTGGATTATATAAGTGAAATACAGGTTATGGAAGTAATTGCTATTGCTTTTGGTTTCATAATTAAGCATAATTGCCCAACCAATAGGTATGTTTTCGAATTACGGTTTTATAGTGCTATTATATATAAATATACACAAATACTTATATATATATATATATATTTATGTATATATATTTCCCGTTGTTGGAAGGTATTATTTTGAAGTATTATTGTAACATATGCGATTTTTTGGGGATCCGAAGGTCGGCATTCTTACGTCTGCCATATCAAATGTCGCATAATCGAATGCTGAAAAACTGAATTGTTAGGGTTAAAAAGAAGAGGTAGAAGAAAAAGGTAGAAGAAGTAAGGAAACAGAACAGAAACAATATCAGAATCTCACAATCGCAGCAGAACAACATATAATAGATAAATGAATAATCTTTAAAACAAAGAACTATCTCAGTTATTACATCACATTACATCAGAGTATACAACAACAATATACAACACAAAAAACAATGGACAGTTATACAAACGTGTCCTTACAAGTGAATTTACAGCGGAAAGATAATATCATATACAAGTAATACGTCTCACCATCCAGCTCGCCACTTGAGTTCCAAAGTACTTCTGAATCCAGAATGACCTGATAACCTGACTCTAGGCTGCCCGCGTGGAAAATTATTGGCAGCCAGAGTTTAGGAGAGAACAATAAACTCCAGGTCAGTCAAGGGACTGGTGTGAGAACTTAAAACAGTTATTTATCTTTTAAAACAACAACAACAAGGGAAGTGAAAAATATCCGCAATGCTTTTGGAAAATGAAACTACCATAAGGCCTCTCCACACACACGCAATGCAAACACAGAATTGGAGGAGATTTCTCCTTATGATAGTCAAAGATGCTTACTACGCAAAATAAATCATTTTTGATATTATTATTAGTGCATAGTGATTAAAGCATTTCAAAAATAGAATATTACTCTTAGCCAACATAGACATTTCGTACTATGCCTACTATAGCTACCATCCAAACAGTGGGGCGCCACCATAAGTGAATGGAAGGTGATACAACTAAAACCGTACAAGGTTCATATTGTTTCTTTGGATTTCCAACAAATGGTCAGGCTAAGGAACTTCCTACTGCCACATGGGATCACCTCTGGTGGGACGTCCCGAGAACCTAACCGGATCTCTGCCAACATAAGACCGGGTTACCTCTATAACAAGGTAACTACTACACGAATATGCCACCCCCCGGTCCTTTGGGACCTTTATCTGAGGGCCCTCTATAACCGAGCAACAACCACACAAAAAAATGAGATTGGAGCTACCACATAGGTTAAGCATCAGGGCTCCATACCTGACACCACCCTTTTCCAGAAGGAAATGACATACCCTAAAGGGAGCAACCCTCGTAACCTTGCCGCATATTCCTATTTCGACCATTTCCGGGGTATGAGGTCTGACGAAGTCTCATCCACAAAGCAATGCTTTTTCACAAAGCCATGCTTTTTCACAAAGCCACGCTTTGATCAATAAATAATCATCACACAACAACACTCAGCATGCCACATTACCAAATTTGGAGTATATCGCTGATAACCTTCAACTACAAAACCTCTGAGCTCGTACGTCTCAGAGAAGGGTGTTAACTAAGAGAATAAATTCTCCGTCACCAATAGAAATGTATTTGAAAGAAATCTGCTTTATATCTCAAAATGTAATGTCAGACATTTAACCATACAAGTCTGTTACGGGTTCGAACAGAACCGAAGGCACTTCAAAAGAAGCCCTTGCAATCCGGGTATTCACAATCCCGATCGAATTTCCCATCACAAAGGAAATCTCCATACCGTAGCTAACGGTGCAGAGACAATCGATAGGCCATCCTATCGTTTTCACAAATACCCGGTCTTCACCACCGGTCTTCAATGCTATCCATTACGTCGTATCACTATTCGGAATGGGTAATCCGAATAACGAGTGCAATAATTTAAAAATAGGTGTAGCATTAAATTTCAACCAATTCACAACAAATAGCCATTTAAGGGTCAATATTGATAGTTGGTTATTTAACTATCAATCAATATTCACAACATAACCCGATTTCAAATAATTTCCTAAATTATTTATTTTCAAAAATATCTCTACAAGATATAATTTCCACACTTCAACCATTTGAAAACAAATTTCAAATCAATTTTCACCTTTACAACTTTCATTTCCAAAATGGTTCATTTAAACCAATCGAATAAATCCTTACCGATCCGTAAATTTATTCCATACTTTTAAAAATAAATCAATGTTTATTTTTAAAACAAATTTCGCTTATAAATTTCCATTGTGAATTTACATTTCCAAATATTCACCTTTTATACGATTTTTCAAATCGATTTCAATTATTCACTTTCAATTTATCTTTAAAAGATATAATCTCAAAATATTCACTTCACATTGGAAAACATTTCCATACTTATCTAATAATAAGTAATTCACCAATCTATTTATTTTCAACATTTGGAAAATATACTTAAATCCAAATTAAGTATATATTTTATTCTTTAAGGAAAACTTCTCTTAAACACATTTGTTTGAGTCAAAACGAATGTTGCGTAAAACATCGTTACGACAACCCAAAATCACTAGTATAGGGATTCGAAATTTAAGATAGATATAGAAACCCCAATACTATACAAAAATTTTCCTTTTGGAAATCATTTACTATAACAACAGTGTTATAGTCCACCATTTCCTCCTATTTCTCGAAAACGTCTATTTCAACAATGAATATTGAAATCTATGGTTTCGATAGTTAATACATTTTAAAACACCTTTAAAATGGCGACTTCGTGATTAACTCTTGACTACTTCACGATTGACTTCGCTTCTTCGTGATTCCCCCCTTCATCTTTCCACGCCTGCCATTTCATGACCCCTTCTCGTTCATCTCCTCCGCCCCGTCCCTCTCCATCGTCGACTAGATCTGGGCGGCCTTTCAAATCCATGTCAATTGTTAAACCTAGGATTCTCTCGCTTACTGATTTCCCTCCTCTACGTGCTTCCGGCCTTTCATCTGATGTACCACGTGATTGTTTTCAACTTGCGGCAACTGGAAGTTCTGGCGCAGATTCGCCTACCCCTGGAATCCCTGTTTGTTTGCCTGAGAACATTGTCTGTGAATCGAGGAACCATAGTTTGACTTCTTTGTCTTTTGAGTGTGATATTGGTGGACCTGTTTCAACTGCAATGGTCAACGAGTGTGGTGTTGGTGGCCTGATTGGTAGAGATGTGGGGTTACTTGAAGCTTCTACCTCCGATCGTTGCACGTCAGGTGTTTGTTTAAATGCTAAGGAGGGTCTTGCTCCAGTAAATAATGTTGGTTTTTCTGCTGCATCCAAGGATGTTGTTCAAACTGTTTTGCCCATTGTTGTGGATCGACCATTGCCTTCTGCAACAATTCCAGCATGCCCTAAGTCCTGGTCTTCTTTATTCAAGTCGCTTCCTCGAAACGCTGGTGATTACATTCCTATTGATTTTGAAATTGTTGAAGAGAATGGAGTGAAGATCCCGCCTCCTAATGTTATCCAAGCCGGAGTTGATTTTTGGTCTGATTATTTGGTTGGTTTCTTCCTGGAACCAAATCACCGTATTCGTGATCCGTCCTTGTTATTACGTAGATTTGGAAGCTGCGTGGTAATTTGCAAGTGAAACTCATTGACATCTTGTATTATCTAAAGTTTTCTTCCGCTGAGGATCGTCGGCTAGTTCTTAGTGCCGAGACTTCTTTTTTTGCTGGAAGACCATTTATTATCACCCCCAGGACTCCTACCGTGGCGAGTGCTCGCGAACAAGTGCTATCCATCCCTGTTTGGGTGTACTTTTCCCAGATTCCCTCCGCTCTTCATCCTTTGCTTGGGTTGAACTGGTTGGCCTGTAACATAGGACAATTGAAGTGTTTTGACACTAATACGGTTGCCCGAGAAAAATTGATGTATGCTAACGCTCTTATTGAGATTTCCCCCTCCAAGCCTCTCCCTGCTACTATCCCGGTTCAGCTTGCTGTTGGGCATGTTGCGGAGGTGATGGGTTCCAGATATTTGTTCCTACTGTCAGTCTTTTGGCCACCTGGCCATTTCCTGCCTGCGTTCCGAATCCAACGCGTCTGCTCCTAAGATTCCTCTGCCTCGCCCACCTCTTCGGAAATGGATGCCTAAGGTCCCTTCTTCTCCTATCAATCCTCTTCCTGCGTCTGATCTGGGTCCGCTACCTTTTGGAGATACGTCTGCCCCCTATTGTTGCTGTGGTACCTTGTGTCGCCTCAGCTTCTTCTGTTGCTGTTCCAGATTCTGCTCGGGTATTTTGGGATGTGTTTGAGAGATGTTGGGTTGATCGCATTTCTGATGTTCGGTTTAGCCCAGAAAATTGCTCTTTCTTCAGATTTGCTTTAGATGATCAGAAGGACCTTCGATGCCTTTATTACCGTTCGACTGGTGATTCATTGCTTCTTGATTTGGATGGAGTGTTTGCGAGTAGAAACTCGGACTTGCTTGCTGATCTTTCTTGGGACCGTTCTTTCATTTATTCTCCTACTGCTCTGGGTTATGAGCCTTGTCTTGCTTCCCTTTTCAGGCCCTTTGCTAGACTTTGTGGGAATGTGCCTTTGGTTATTGATGATGATGGTGATTCTTCCTCTTCGGAGGAGGCATAGTCTTGGTGATTTATTTAGTTACTGTGACTAGTATGCCACATACCTGTGCTGTATTTTTCCAGTTTTTTAGTAGTGTAGGTTCCTTTGCCTTACTCCTGTACTTCAACTTTATTACTTTCGTAATAAAAGTGGACGACCCACTATAAAACCGGCTTGCTTTGCAAAAAAACAAAAAAAACAAATAAAAACACCTTTAATTTGTTTTAAATTCTATTTAAAATATCACTTTCCCAAAACATTTCTTTACTATATTTTTCACTGTCCAAAATCGTGAATATACTTCGTTAACAAAATTCAGCATTTCTACATATTTTATTTAAAGGATTATTCACTATCCAAAATCGTGGATATCTTTCTTTTAATAAGCTATAATAATTAAACTTATCAAAATAAGTCGATTTAGGACTTATAAAACTCGTTTTATAATTCCAACATTTTAATTTATAAACATCAATTTTTATAAATCTTTTATATAAATCATTTATAATAATTCAAAAATCTCAATTTAAACCATTTTATAAATTAATCAACTACTTATTTCAAAAAATGACATTTCGGTTATATTTCACAAAAATCATAATTTTATAACATAAAAAATTTCAATGTTTATTTATTTAAAATGAATCAATTCCAAAATTAAATTTTATTACGAATTCTCAACTTAAATTTTCAAAAATCAAACTTAATTCATTTTCGTCATCCAACGATACCAGAAATATATTCGGCTAAATTTTAGCCTTTAACGATTTCAATCACAAAGATAATCACGCAGATTATAAATAGATCAACACACTACATTGAAACAAATTCAACCATTTGAGGAATCCCATTGGATCCCTCCTGTTTCCCTGCATCCAAAGATGTTAGCACAATACCAATTCCGCTTCAAGACGGAATATCACGGTATATGGGATTTATAAAATATTATCCGCTATTATGCGGCGCAATAGGGTCTCATCATCTCATCCGCTATATAATGCGGGAAATCAACTCCAAGTACATATATAATACCAATTACATACAAGTTGGAATTATCGCGGTATATGTTTTTAATAAATAACCTCCGCTTAATATACGGCGTATAGGGTCTATTTCAATACAACAGATAATAACTATCATACAATCACACAATTAAGCAATTTTTAAATCTAACTATTTAAAATTTAAATTGAAACAATTCGATTGAGTGAGAAGTCCTCACCTTGAGTTTTCGATAATAGTTGTAGCGTTTTGTTTCGAATAAAATTAAACGTGCGTTTAATTTTACCCGAAATTTTCACTAAATCCAAACGACTCCAAACCAGCTCCATTGCGTAGTGCTCTACAAAACGAATCCAATGCAATTCGTTTCGTAATTTTTCGATAATATAACATTACGGATCCGATGAAACAGGTTTCGCCGAAATCCGAGACTGTTTGAAAATGGCTATTTTCACTAGTCGATTAAATATTAAAATATTCAATTTTCACAAATTAACTTTTAACTCAATTTTAAAAGTTCACAAACATTGTTCTAACACCAATATGATTTAATATAACTTTATAAATCATTTTCATCCCCATTAAACCCAAATTCCAATTATTTACGCTATTTCAAATATTAAATTATCGATTTAATTATCCAATTAATTCTAAATATTCGAAACATAAATTATTCGACTTATAAATTTTACTTGTTAATATTTAAAATCAATTAAATATCTGAATTTCAAATGACAGAAATTCTGGGTCGTTACAAACTTCCCCTCTTAAAAGAATTTCGTCCTCGAAATTACCAAGTAAGAAAAGTTTTGAAATCCATTAACTTTTCAAAACAAACCGTTCAAATTTGATTTACAAATCTCTTAAGTGTTTAACTTTTCCAAAATCCAATAGTTAAACTTCTTACAAAATTTTACTAAGTTTTCAAATCCATATATAGTTATTCTATCAAAATCAACTGTATCGTTTAACCTTTGACTTCAAATCAAAACTTAGTTTTCACAAATTTTTCCAAAATTTCCCAAAAATTTTCTAACGCCTTAATTTTCAAAAAAATTTCGCCGTAACCTCCTTTGTACGGAGGAGCTTTTACAATATCACAATAGATATAAATATATATACATCGACCCACACGGTCGGAAAACAGAAAAACAGTTCATATTTCCTATTTTTATTGCGTAGGCGTACCTATTTAGCATTTTTAAGCAAAGCTGTGACGACCCAAACTCGATGTCCAATAAACGACATCAAATTCTCATCGCCGGAGCTTATAACAACAATTAGATGAATATAAAACAGCGGAACAGAATCAATATCATAAATAACATCACTGTTACAACATCAACATAATATCCATACTGCAACAGAGTACATAATACATACACTACAACTCCAAATACAACATCATGATAATACAACAGTGAACATATATCCAAAAGTTCTCAAATGAGAGAGATGATAACGAACTCCCAAAAGCTAACACCTGAAATCTCCAATAGCTCCTAAGATATCTCCAAGATAAGAGCCCCAAAATACTGCTACTCCAAAATATAGAAACCTGCTACTAGGCTGCCCGTGTGGAAATAATGGGCACCCAGAGTTTAGGAAAGAAAACAATAAACTCCGGATCAGTCATGGGACTGGTATGAGTAAACAAAACAGTTGTATTTAAATAAACAAGATTTATAAAAGAATTTTCGGAATGCTTTTAAAAATGGAACTACCATAAGACCTCCCGCCACACACATAATGCAAACGCAGAATTGGAGGAGATTTCTTCTTATGATAGTTAAATATGCTTGGTGCGAGAAAAGAATTCTTTGCTATTATTACTAGTGCATAGTGAAGTAAATCATTTCGAAAGTAGAATATAAATCTTAGCCAGCATAGACATTCCGAACTATGCCTACTATAGCTACCATTTAAACAGTGGGGCGCCACCATAAGTAAATGGCAGGTTCTACAACTAAAACCGTACAAGGCTCGTATTGTTTCTTTGGATTTCCAACAAATGGTCAGGCCAAGGAACTTCCCATTGCCACATGAGAACGCCTCTGGAAGGACGTCCCCGAGAACCAAACCGGATCTCTGCCAACACAAGGCCGGGTTACCCCTAACTGGGTAACTACTGACACGAGTATGCCATCTCCCGGTCGTAACCAACCTTTAACCGGGGCCCCAGCAACAAATCACAAAATCATATATATATATATCTGCGATATCAACATAAGTTAAGTATCTGGGCTCCATACCATGATACCACTTCTATCCAGAAGGAAATGCACATACCCTAAGGGGTGCTACCCCCAATAACCTTGCCGCATCTTTCCTGTTTTGACCATTTCGGGGTGTGAGGTCCGACGAAGTCATGTCCACAAAAACACACTTTATACAAAAGCCGTGCTTTGGGTCAACAAATGATCATAGAAATGATCACAAAGATAGACGATCAAACAAATGATCCTATCACGAATAATCAACACAACGATCATTTCACAGCAACACTCAGTATGTCACATTACCAAATTGGGAATATATCGCTGATAACCTTCAACTATATAACCTCTGAGCTCGTACGTCTCAGAGAAGGGTGTTAAGCTAAAAGAATAAATTCTCCGCCACCAACAGAAATATATTTGAAAGAAATCGGCTTTATATCTCAATTTGTAATGTCAGACATACTATCCATACAAGTCTGTTCCGGGCTCGAACAGAACCGAAGGTACTTCCAAAGAAGTCCTTGCAATCCGGATATCCACAATCCTGATCGGATTCCCCATCACATATGGAGAACTCTATACCGGAGCAACTCGGTGCAGAGTCAATCGACAGATCATCCTATCGCTCTCACAAATACCCGGTCTTCAACACCGGTCTTCGATTGCTATCCATAACGTCGAATCACATATTCGAAATGGGTTATATGACACAACGGTCCTTTCCCGGCTAATTCAAATAGTGAATGTCAAATTTTAAAACATGTGGATGTCATTCACAAATATTCACAGAGTCGATGTGGGTTTCGGATAACAAACTGAAATCCGATCCCCTGTCGCATCGAAGTTTAAATGCCGTTTTACGGACAACAGGGTTTTCACATCAATACAGAACAAATCATAATCACAGTGCAATAACATGGCAATTACATCATATAGAATTTACATTCAATAGTTAACAACAATAGTTAATTACTTCACAATGTGATTTAAATAAATTTACCCCTAAATTAATTTAATTTAATGATGAGAATTTGGATAAATAAACTAAATTTTGATTATTCAATTTATTGTTTCAAAATTTACAAATTCTTACTTACAAATTTATTTAAACACTTAATTGTTTATAAATCAATTTAATTACCTTAATTATCATTTTAAACTACATTATTTACTTATTAAACAATTTTGTAAAATAATGTATCTGGATTTAATAAATTAACCATATAAATATTATTATTATTTTTTTCTTGATTACTTTAAAACGATGACTTATTATTTATAATTACAATTAAATTAAATCTCAATTGACTATATTAATTTATTATTCCTTAATAAATTATCTTAATGTAACTATCAATTTTGAATCAATCAACTTAAATTATCAACTTAATGATTTTTAAATTTACAACTTTAATTTTAATTGCTTTTATTTATTTATTATTATTAATTAAAAAGTAATTTTAAATCATAAATTATTTAATCATTAATTTATTAACTTCACATTCCATTTACAAACGATCTTCATTTTATAAACAATGCTTATAAACATTGTTTAAACTTAAGTTTTCGACAAGCCTCAACTGAACATGCTGTTTCAGGTGGCCAACCCGAGTCTCCCCTGAGTCACGCTCGAGTTCGAACGCTGCCTGCTTCGAGTTTCATCCCAAAGCTACCCGAGTAATTAAAATTTTGCAAATTTTGTTAAGTCCCAATTTTGTCACGACAAAACCCTGAAACCTCCCGAGTCTCCCTTCGAGTTCTGCCCAGTTTTCCCCGATCAAAACTTCGAGTCACCCACACGAGTGCAAACCTGAAATGCTTCAGGAAATCAAATTTCTTCCAGGTCATAAATTCGTGCACGTATACGTGCACAACGCCATTGATGATCTTCAGGCGTCGCTGCATCGATGAGTAAGTCAGAACTCCCCCTAGTCCAATCCCCGATCACCTAAACTCCTTTATCATCTCGAATTCAAAATTTAGTTCGAGCACGCAAACCTGCAACATACACTGGAACTACCACCGTCCCTGTCAACGCCTTGCCACGCCACCAGACGCCGCCAGAAACCCAGAAACTTCGTCCATAGTTCGACAACACCCCATGCTATCATCACCCACAAAATCTTCGAACTCGATGCATCCAAGGTAGCGTACGCATCCAGTTTACAGACCATATCAATTTCAAAAACTAAACCCTACTTCGAGCTCGTACTCCCAACTCACGCAATAGAAAAATTAATTTGTATTTTCCCAACATTCTTGAGTATTAAACTAGCTCCACGCGAAATTTCAACATTCAAAAATCTTTTGATTAACATGAATTGATTTAAAAGCAACATTTGCTAAAATATAAACTGCTCCTAAGATACCCAAGTAAAAATCATCATATTTAGTTTAAAAATCCCATTTTTGTATACTTACTCAAATTATACAATCAAATCAATGATTAATCATACTTGAATTTATCACCATTTTGATTTACTGTAAGGTTTGAGGTTGCACAGCCAAAAAGTTTCGCTTCAAACTTAAAATAAAATTTTAAACTGTGAGTTAAGTTTACAAAACATATTTTGGTTTAAGAATCCTAAGTTAAAAATGTTAAATGAAGTTCCTTTGAATCTTTTTTTTTTTCTAATTAACTAGCTCTGAGATATGGATATTAAAGAATAGAGCTCACTTGTGTTTTCCAGTAACACAGAACAATATGCAGAACAATAATTTTTGTTTATATACAACAAAACACAAATTCATGGATTAAGTGTTTATATTTTAAATAAATATAAGTTTACTCACCTGAACAATATAGAAACAGAGAATACTTTTGTTACTTTTTTAACTGCAGTTTTGATTCTTCTTCTCCTTTCTTCTTTCAGTACTTTTGCCTTTCAACTTGTAATTTATAAAGTGACTATCTTCTTTTTTTTTTTTTTCCTTTTTCAGGTTTGCAGAAGTTTGTTGAACGAAATAAAGAGGCAGGTTGATGTTTATATATAACAGATTGTTTACTGAGGCTTATTAAAACAAGTACAGAATAAACGATGCTGGAAGTAAAAGCATTAAATGCAGGTATGTTGCTTTGTAGAGGCTTGCATTTAATGTAAGCATGTTTTTGTGATGCTTCTATCCTGTGTACAGGTATATTACAGCATACTGTCTGGTCTTCTATTTTTTTTATTTTTTTATTTTTTAACTAATTTCAGATCTTTGTTTTTTTTAGGTTCTTAGACTTACCTGATTTGATTTATTAACATGTTTATTTGTTTGAATGTTTTACTTTCTTGCATTTTCTTTTATATGTACAGTTCATATGTTTTTATATTTTTAATAAGTGTTATCTTGTTTGATTTGTTTATATGTTTAATTATTATTATGTTATTTAAATTTTACAACTTCATCATATCTTACCTTATTATTTTACTTTGTTAAAAAGAAAAGTGGTTTTAGTTATTAATATTAAATAACTATGTGATTTTATTACAATATTTGCTTTAATTCTATTAAAAGTTTTAACTAAAAACACTAAACTTTGTTCATATTTTATTTCTTTATAACTTTTCAATTTAAATTTCAAAAAGTTTCAAATATATTACTAAATTTTAAATTCAAAATTTTCGGGATGTTACAATATCCCCTCCTTAAGAATATTTCGCCCTCGAAATTGAAAGAGAGAGAAACGTAAACAAATAATATACGAATTCAAAAACAAGGAAATGACTTACAGTTTTAAGTCAAGATGTCAATTCTGCATTTGGGATATGATTTCTTCATATTCTCTTCAGTCTCCCAAGTACAGTCCTTTGGATCGCCACTCCATTTAACTTTGACCAATTTCACAATTTTGTTCCTCAATCGCTTCTCATCACGATCAACAATTTTCATCGGTTCCCTTCTAACTGCCAAGTTGGGAGTGATTTCAAGATCCTGCTGAGCAGCTTCTTCAATAATATCATCTGGATCGTGCATATATTTCCGAAGATTAGAAATATGGAACACATCATGTACGCCAGACAACCAGCTGGGTAACTGCACTCTATATGCTAGAGAACCAATCCTTTCCAGAATAGGAAAAGGACCAATATAACGCGGTGCCAACTTTCCAGTTTTCCCGAATCTCAACACACCCCGCATCGGAGATACTTTCAGAAATACAGAATCTCCAACTTGAAATTCCAAATTTCTCCTTCGATGGTCATAGTAGCTCTTCTGATGGCTCTGGGCAGTTAATAACTTCTTTCGAATAAAATTTACCTTCTCAGTGGCTTCTTTTATCATATCTGGTCCAAGAACAAGTCTGTCACCTGATTCGATCCAGCATGTAGGTGATCGACACGGACGACCATATAAAGCTTCGAAAGGAGCCATTTCTAAACTGGCCTGATAACTGTTGTTATATGAGAATTCAACCAGATGCAAATGGTCCTCCCAAGAACCACCAAAATCATGTACACAAGCACGCAGTAGGTCTTCTAAAATTCGGTTAACTCTCTCAGTCTGTCCATCAGATTGCGGATGATAAGCAGTACTGAAATTTAATTTCGTTCCCAATGCGTCCTGAAATGCTTCCCAAAATCTACTAGTGAAGATCGGGTCACGATCACTCACTATACTACTGGGAATACCATGGAGGCGAACAATTTCCTTTATATATATACCTGCCAAGCTTGCTGCAGTCCGAGTAGATTTAACTGGAATGAAATGAGCATTTTTGGTTAGACGATCTACAATTACCCAAATCGCTTCATTGCCTTTCTTGGTTCGTGGCAATCCGTCGATGAAATCCATCGATACTTGATCCCACTTCCATTTCGGTACTTCTAAAGGTTGAAGTAAACCGGCCACTTTCTTTTGGTCGCTCTTGATCTGCTGACAAGTAGCACAACGACTCACATAAATAGATATGTCTCTCTTCATCGTTTTCCACCAGAATGTTCTTTTAACATCTCGATACATTTTGTTGACTCTTGGATGAATGTTGAATTTGGACTTGTGGCATTCATCCAAAATTTCACGTTTCAGTTCAGGGAAGTCTGGAACACAAATCCTGCCTTTTAATCTTATTACTCCTCTATTATCCATCTCGAAACTAGTGCCTTCTCCCTGGCATATTCTTTTATAAATTCCCCGAAGAAACTCATCTTCATATTGCTTATTTGCGATCTTTTTAAGAAGAGTAGGAGTGATAACAAGATATACGAGAACAACATGTCTTCTGCTCAAAGCGTCTGCAACTACATTGGCCTTTCCGGGTGTATACAAAATATCTAAGTCATAAGATGGTAGAAATTCCAACCAACGTTGTTGTCGCAGATTCAGATCCTTCGGGGTGAAAAGATATTTCAAGTTTTTATGATCGGTGAATAATTCGAATTTTTCACCTAAAACAAAGAGAGTTTATTAAGTATATTCCTTTAGTTAATTTCACAAATGATTAAGAAAGCTGAAAAGATTCTTACCCAGAAGATAGTGTCGCCATATTTTCAAAGCGAAAACAACAGCCAAAAGTTCCAAATCGTGCGTTGGGTAGTTCTTCTCATGCGGACGTAATTGTCTACTTGCGTAGGCAACCACCTTTCCATTTTGCATCAATACTGCACCTACCCCTTCACCACATGCATCTGTATAGACAGATAAGCCTTGGTTCCCATTAACAATAGTGAGAACAGGAGCGGTGGTCAATCTCTTTTTCAACTCTTGAAAAACTTCCTCACATCGTGAAGTCCAAATGAACTTTGCATTCTTCATTGTTAGCTTAGTCAGCGGACTAGCTAACTTAGAAAAATCTTGAACGAATTTCCGGTAATAGCCTGCTAAACCCAAAAAGCTTCGAACTTCTCTTGGAGTAGTAGGTTGTTTCCAATCAATAATGGCGGAAATTTTGCTAGGATCTACTGAAATTCCTTCTTCATTAACAATATGGCCAAGGAATTTGACTTCATTGACCCAGAAGTGGCATTTGGAAAATTTTGCATATAGAACATTTCTCCTCAAAATTTCTAAGACAATTCTAAGATGCTCGGCATGCTCTTCTTTAGTCTTAGAATAGATCAAAATATCATCAATGAATACTAGCACAAATTTATTCAAAACTTCCCGAAACACACGAGTCATGAGATCTACGAAGTATGCTGGAGCATTGGTTAGCCCGAAAGGCATAACTAACCATTCATAGAACATATTAGGACCTCTGAAAGCAGTCAAATGGACACAATCTTCGGCGATTCGCAGTTGATGGAATCCTTGGGCTAGATCCATCTTTGAAAAGAAACGAGCGCCATGCAACTGATCAAATAAATCATCAATCCTGGGCAGTGGAAATTTATTTTTGAGAGTTTGGTTATTTAGATCGCGGTAATCTACACACAATCTCAAAGATCCGTCTGATTTGGCAACAAATACGACGGCTGAACCCCATTCAGAAACACTGGGTCGAATTAATCCTTTTGCTAGTAGCTCATTAGTTTGATGAACCAATTCAATCTTTTCCCTGGGTGCCATCCTGCGACTTGCGTGAACAACAGGACGAGTATTAGGTACAAGATCGATTCGGAATTCTATTTCTCGATGAGGAGGTAAAGATTTCACTTCTTCAAATACGTCGGAAAAATCCCGAACAACAGGTATAGACTGCAAAGTGGGTTCAAGATTTCCCAAAGTATACATCAATCTGTCACTCCTTGGACTTGGATTCTCACAAGAGATTTCAATAAAATTTCCAAAACTTGTTTTGATTAAAACTGTCCGATTACTACACTCCAATATAGCATCGTATCTCGATAACCAGTTCATATCGAGTAAGATTTCAAATTCATCAAATTCGAGGACATAAAGGTTGATAGGAAATTTATAGCTAGCATATGAAATAGGAACTCTCTTACAATATGAACTAAGATTTGCGGGACCTCCAACCGGATTTTTCACGCAAATAAGATCGTCAGCAAATTTAGTTTCAAGTCCAAATTCATTTACGGTTTGTTGGGAGATAAAGCTATGTGAAGCTCCTGTATCAAATAAAACTCTAACAGTTCTATTATTAATAGTAAGGTTACCTTCCAAAACACTTTTTCCTTTGTCAGCTTTTGAAGATGAGGGGTCCTCCTTTATCGTGTAAACTTTTGCCACCTGCGCTGGCTTCATCACTGGGCAATCTTTAACTAAATGTCCCGGTTTATGACAATTGTAACATTCTCTAGCTGGTTTCTTCGGTTTTGGGCAGTCATTTGAATAGTGGCCTTTCTCTTTGCAGTTGTAACAAGTGACATTTTCTATTGCTCTTCCTTGAATGTTCCTCTTCTTCTCATTGCCTTGCCAAGGTTTCTTGCCTCCGAATTTTCGCTTTTTATAATTCTGACTACCTGAATTACCTTTCTCCATAGTTGCTTCTTGTATATCAAGAGTAGCGTACCTGTACCCCATATCTACTAAATCCGAAAAAGATTCTTTAACATGACCTGTCATTCTTCCATGATATTTCTGGTTCATTCCCCGGATAAACCTTTCGTTTTTCTTCAGAGGTGTATTTAGCAATTCCGGGCCAAACCGAGATAGTTCACTGAATTTATTCAAGTATTCTTCAAACGACAAACTTCCTTGCTTCAAATCCAGAAATTCCTGATACATTCTGGAAACTCCCGCCGATGGCATGTAACGTTTCTCAAACACTTCTTTAAAACGATCCCAAGTAAATTCTTCCTCGGGTTCATCTGTAATGATGGTTTCCCACCAAGCTGAAGCTTCTCCTTGGAGTTGCCAAGAAGCTATAAGTCTTTTCTGCTCATCCTGCAATTTTAGCCCTTTAAAAATCTTTTCACACGATCTTACCCAAGCTTGAGCGTCAATAATTGACTCCTTGCCAATGAATGGTTTGCCACCAAGCTTTTCAAATTTCTTATATAATTCAGCCAAGTTCGGCTGCTGCTGAATTTCTATTACTGCTTCTGCGGCTGCGGGAATTTGATTTGGTGTTGCAGGATTGCCTTGACCCCTAATTCTTCCTCTGCGTCCACTCATTTTCACTATCTGAGATTAGTAAGAAAATTGATTCAGATATACAGACGAAATATCTTAAGGAATATCAGCAGTAAAAAGAAATAGACTAAGAAATTTAAAGTTTCAATTTTGATTATACTCATTCTAGGGTATACTTCACCCTATCTCTAATGAGCCATCTAATGTGTTATACTCCGCAGCTAAAGTTCTTACTCAACCAACAGCTCCGATACCAATTTTGTGACGACCCAAACTCGATGTCCAATAAACGACATCAAATTCGCATCGCCGGAGCTTATAACAACAATTAGATGAATATAAAACAGCGGAACAGAATCAATATCATAAATAACATCACTGTTACAACATCAACATAATATCCATACCGCAACAGAGTACATAATACATACACTACAACTCGAAATACAACATCATGATAATACAACAGTGAACATATATCCAAAAGTTCTCAAATGAGAGAGATGATAACGAACTCCCAAAAGCTAACACCTGAAATCTCCAATAGCTCCTAAGATATCTCCAAGATAAGAGCTCCAAAATATTGCTACTCCAAAATATAGAAACCTGCTACTAGGCTGCCCGTGTGGAAATAATGGGCACCCAGAGTTTAGGAAAGAAAACAATAAACTCCGAATCAGTCATGGGACTGGTATGAGTAAACAAAACAGTTGTATTTAAATAAACAAGATTTATAAAAGAATTTTCGGAATGCTTTTAAAAATGGAACTACCATAAGACCTCCCACCACACACACAATGCAAACGCAGAATTGGAGGAGATTTCTTCTTATGATAGTTAAATATGCTTGGTACGAGAAAAGAATTCTTTGCTATTATTACTAGTGCATAGTGAAGTAAATCATTTCGAAAGTAGAATATAAATCTTAGCCAGCATAGACATTCCGAACTATGCCTACTATAGCTACCATTTAAACAGTGGGGCGCCACCATATGTAAATGGCAGGTTCTACAACTAAAACCGTACAAGGCTCGTATTGTTTCTTTGGATTTCCAACAAATGGTCAGGCCAAGGAACTTCCCATTGCCACATGAGAACGCCTCTGGAAGGACGTCCCCGAGAACCAAACCGGATCTCTGCCAACACAAGGCCGGGTTACCCCTAACTGGGTAACTACTGACACGAGTATGCCATCTCCCGGTCGTAACCAACCTTTAACCGGGGCCCCAGCAACAAATCACAAAATCATATATATATATATCTGCGATATCAACATAAGTTAAGTATCTGGGCTCCATACCATGATACCACTTCTATCCAGAAGGAAATGCACATACCCTAAGGGGTGCTACCCCCAATAACCTTGCCGCATCTTTCCTGTTTTGACCATTTCGGGGTGTGAGGTCCGACGAAGTCACGTCCACAAAAACACACTTTATACAAAAGCCGTGCTTTGGGTCAACAAATGATCATAGAAATGATCACAAAGATAGACGATCAAACAAATGATCCTATCACGAATAATCAACACAATGATCATTTCACAGCAACACTCAGTATGTCACATTACCAAATTGGGAATATATCGCTGATAACCTTCAACTATATAACCTCTGAGCTCGTACGTCTCAGAGAAGGGTGTTAAGCTAAAAGAATAAATTCTCCGCCACCAACAGAAATATATTTGAAAGAAATCGGCTTTATATCTCAATTTGTAATGTCAGACATACTATCCATACAAGTCTGTTCCGGGCTCGAACAGAACCGAAGGTACTTCCAAAGAAGTCCTTGCAATCCGGATATCCACAATCCTGATCGGATTCCCCATCACATATGGAGAACTCTATACCGGAGCAACTCGGTGCAGAGTCAATCGACAGATCATCCTATCGCTCTCACAAATACCGGTCTTCAACACCGGTCTTCGATTGCTATCCATAACGTCGAATCACATATTTGAAATGGGTTATATGACACAACGGTCCTTTCCCGGCTAATTCAAATAGTGAATGTCAAATTTTAAAACATGTGGATGTCATTCACAAATATTCACAGAGTCGATGTGGGTTTCGGATAACAAACTGAAATCCGATCCCCTGTCGCATCGAAGTTTAAATGCCGTTTTACGGACAACAGGGTTTTCACATCAATACAGAACAAATCATAATCACAGTGCAATAACATGGCAATTACATCATACAGAATTTACATTCAATAGTTAACAACAATAGTTAATTACTTCACAATGTGATTTAAATAAATTTACCCCTAAATTAATTTAATTTAATGATGAGAATTTGGATAAATAAACTAAATTTTGATTATTCAATTTATTGTTTCAAAATTTACAAATTCTTACTTACAAATTTATTTAAACACTTAATTGTTTATAAATCAATTTAATTACCTTAATTATCATTTTAAACTACATTATTTACTTATTAAACAATTTTGTAAAATAATGTATCTGGATTTAATAAATTAACCATATAAATATTTTTTTTTTCTTGATTACTTTAAAACGATGATTTATTATTTATAATTACAATTAAATTAAATCTCAATTGACTATATTAATTTATTATTCCTTAATAAATTATCTTAATGTAACTATCAATTTTGAATCAATCAACTTAAATTATCAACTTAATGATTTTTAAATTTACAACTTTAATTTTAATTGCTTTTATTTATTTATTATTATTAATTAAAAAGTAATTTTAAATCATAAATTATTTAATCATTAATTTATTAACTTCACATTCCATTTACAAACAATCTTCATTTTATAAACAATGCTTATAAACATTGTTTAAACTTAAGTTTTCGACAAGCCTCAACTGAACATGCTGTTTCAGGTGGCCAACCCGCGTCTCCCCCGAGTCACGCTCGAGTTCGAACGCTGCCTGCTTCGAGTTTCATCCCAAAGCTACCCGAGTAATTAAAATTTTGCAAATTTTGTTAAGTCCCAATTTTGTCACGACAAAACCCTGAAACCTCCCGAGTCTCCCTTCGAGTTCTGCCCAGTTTTCCCCGATCAAAACTTCGAGTCACCCACACGAGTGCAAACCTGAAATGCTTCAGGAAATCAAATTTCTTCCAGGTCATAAATTCATGCACGTATACGTGCACAACGCCATTGATGATCTTCAGGCGTCGCTGCATCGATGAGTAAGTCAGAACTCCCCCCTAGTCCAATCCCCGATCACCTAAACTCCTTTATCATCTCGAATTCAAAATTTGGTTCGAGCACGCAAACCTGCAACATACACTGGAACTACCACCGTCCCTGTCAACGCCTCGCCACGCCACCAGACGCCGCCAGAAACCCAGAAACTTCGTCCATAGTTCGACAACACCCCATGCTATCATCACCCACAAAATCTTCGAACTCGATGCATCCAAGGTAGCGTACGCATCCAGTTTACAGACCATATCAATTTCAAAAACTAAACCCTACTTCGAGCTCGTACTCCCAATTCACGCAATAGAAAAATTAATTTGTATTTTTCCCAACATTCTTGAGTATTAAACTAGCTCCACGCGAAATTTCAACATTCAAAAATCTTTTGATTAACAGGAATTGATTTAAAAGCAACATTTGCTAAAATATAAACTGCTCCTAAGATACCCAAGTAAAAATCATCATATTTAGTTTAAAAATCCCATTTTTGTATACTTACTCGAATTATACAATCAAATCATTGATTAATCATACTTGAATTTATCACCATTTTGATTTACTGTAAGGTTTGAGGTTGCACAGCCAAAAAGTTTCACTTCAAACTTAAAATAAAATTTTAAACTGTGAGTTAAGTTTACACAACATATTTTGGTTTAAGAATCCTAAGTTAAAAATGTTAAATGAAGTTCCTTTGAATCTTTTTTTTTTCTAATTAACTAGCTCTGAGATATGGATATTAAAGAACAGAGCTCACTTGTGTTTTCCAGTAACACAGAACAATATGCAGAACAATAATTTTTGTTTATATACAACAAAACACAAATTCATGGATTAAGTGTTTATATTTTAAATAAATATAAGTTTACTCACCTGAACAATATAGAAACAGAGAATACTTTTGTTACTTTTTTAACTGCAGTTTTGATTCTTCTTCTCCTTTCTTCTTTCAGTACTTTTGCCTTTCAACTTGTAATTTATAAAGTGACTATCTTCTTCTTCTTCTTTTTTTCCTTTTTCAGGTTTGCAGAAGTTTGTTGAACGAAATAAAGAGGCAGGTTGATGTTTATATATAACAGATTGTTTACTGAGGCTTATTAAAACAAGTACAGAATAAACCATGCTGGAAGTAAAAGCATTGAATGCAGGTATGTTGCTTTGTAGAGGCTTGCATTTAATGTAAGCATGTTTTTGTGATGCTTCTATCCTGTGTACAGGTATATTACAGCATACTGTCTGGTCTTCTATTTTTTTTTTTTTTTTTTTAACTAATTTCAGATCTTTGTTTTGTTTTAGGTTCTTAGACTTACCTGATTTGATTTATTAACATGTTTATTTGTTTGAATGTTTTACTTTCTTGCATTTTCTTTTATATGTACAGTTCATATGTTTTTATATTTTTAATAAGTGTTATCTTGTTTGATTTGTTTATATGTTTAATTATTATTATGTTATTTAAATTTTACAACTTCATCATATCTTACCTTATTATTTTACTTTGTTAAAAAGAAAAGTGGTTTTAGTTATTAATATTAAATAACTATGTGATTTTATTACAATATTTGCTTTAATTCTATTAAAAGTTTTAACTAAAAACACTAAACTTTGTTCATATTTTATTTCTTTATAACTTTTCAATTTAAATTTCAAAAAGTTTCAAATATATTACTAAATTTTAAATTCAAAATTTTCGGGATGTTACAAAAGCAGTTATTTATTTAGAATTTTGCGCAACCAAATCCCGCTAACGGTAGCCCCGGTACCTGTACTTACTCAATATAAATATGTAAGTGACATATATAAGAAGTTATTAACATTTTACTCTTTTAAACAACTACAACACATTCATATTAAAAGAAATGCACACTAAACAAGGTTTATAAACAACTTATGTGATTTCAACATTACTTGTAATTGTTTACAACCAATTCATATACGACGACATTTAATTATACATTTTCAATTAGTTTACATTCACTAATTTACATTCACATTTGTTTACTTTCAACTCAAATCAATTTCCATTCAATTTAGATTTACTTAACTTCCAAATTGAATTCAATTGCTTTAGCTTTCAATTTTATTCATTTAATTGCATATGAATCACTATTCAATCAATTAACAATAATCTAACAACCAATGTATATCCAATACAACCGAATTTATTCACTTTACATTCCATTTTCATATTCACTTTATTTACCTTCAATTTGGTTTAACATTTAATTAGCCTTAAATGAATTAACACTTATATCCATTATTCCATATCAATTCATTACATTCGATTGATTATATTCAATTCATTAGTTCAATTTCCAATTTATTTTACAAATAAATTTGAATCTCCTTTATATGACTCAAATTCATATCCATTAATTATTTCATTTCATTTATTCATTTTGATACCAAAATCAACTTCATTCAGCCTCACTTAAGTTATATTCCCTTTAAACATTGTTTGTTTAACTTAACTTAAATTTCCATTTCAACAACATATCTAATCCAATTAAAATCCAATTCCAAAGTAAATTCTATTTTACTTTTACCAAAGTCAATTTCATCACTTATTCAGATTCACACCTCATTTTGCTTAACAAAGTTGTTTAACCATTTTAATAATTAGTTTTAATTACATCTTCACATTTAATAAGTTATACAACTTATTATTCAACTTCGAAATCTGATTTAATTTATTTAACTTCCTTTAGTTAAATTTTACATCATACATTTTATTATGCTAATTCAAATTTATTTCAGCTTTACCAAAGTTAAATCTTTATTATCTCATATTATAAATTCAAAACTTGATAACTTATATTCATCAATTTCAACTTGGATTTTTAATTTCAAATCTGCTTATCACAACAAAATTCAATTTCAATTTACTATGGTAGCAAATCCATCACACAGAAACTCAAAAATGATACTGATGATGTTGCAGTCATCACCCCTATTATTCCCCAGCAACAGTAGTGAATCAGTGCTTTAAATTCTTTCAAAATTTTCTTTTATTTATGAATCTCATTTATAATTCTTTTCTTATAGAATTTCACTATTTCCCTTTACTTATACAAGATTATTCCACAATTGTAAATCATTTCAATTATAATTCTATACTTATACAATTGTTGCTTTTATAAAATTTATTCTTTCACAATTGTTGTTTTTATTCGGATTATTCGAACAACTTTGATTCACATATACATTTTCTTACATTTTCAACAATCAAATAATTAATTTTACATACACTTTAATAATTCTGAAAAAATTATTCCTTTATATATAAAATATAATCGAGGTAAAATTATTTCATTTACCAAATTTAAAATGATACTATGTCGGTTTATCTCGTTTAAGAGTTAGAAACCCCTATCGACGACAGTTAGCTAGACTGCATCGACCAGAATCTATAAATAATCAACCGAACAGTCAACACAATACAAAATAATTTCATATTCACTAACAAATACGCGCTCATATCTATTATTACACTCAACTCATTCCAGAGTACTGCTGACTCTATCTCTAATGAGTAATCCCCAACAGAGCCAAGGTTGTCACTTAACCATATGCTCTAATACCAAATGTAACATATGCGATTTTGTCGGGATCCGAAGGTCGGCATTCTTACGTCCACTATATCAAATGCCGCATAATCGAATGCCGAAAAACCGAATTGTTAGGGTTAAAAAGAAGAGATAGAAGAAAAATATAGAAGAAGTAAGGAAACAAAACAGAAACAATATCAGAATCTCACAATCAAGCAATTTTTAAATCTAACTATTTAAAATTTAAATCTAACTATTTAAAATTTAAATCAAAACAATTCGATTGAGTGAGAAGTTCTCTTCCGATAATAGTTGTAGCGTTTTGTTTCGAATAAAATTAAACGTGCGTTTAATTTTACCCAAAATTTTCACTAACTCCAAATGACTCCAAGCCAGTTCCATTGCGTAGTGCTCGACAAAACGAATCCAATGCAATTCGTTTCGTAATTTTCCGACCTCGTATGAACAAGTTATGGTATTTTAAATATTGTACACATTATAATATAATATAATTTACAATTTCTTTTAATTTTTATAACCTAATCAAACCAGAGCCGTTGGATCTCCAGACCTAGCATCCAGGCCGTCCCCCCCTTCTTCCATCTCCTTCCAGTAAACTAACGCACCCATAAACCCATAGCCGCGAAACTACATCAAATTTTCGCACCACCCTCGTCGACCTCCGCGATGATCAAGCACTTCCATTCAAATGGCCATCATGAGAGCCACCTTCGGCCACAACCTCAGGGAGCTCGGGCCCCCATCTCTCTCAAAAAATGCGCATACACGGTGAACGAACGTGGCCAAAATCGAGCCCCATCATCACGCCATATCCCATCATCTCCGTATAGATTTGAAGAGCTCGCCACCCTCTACAATTCCATAGTTGTAAGCATTTGATAATTCTTCACGGATTGAGAGAGATTAAGAGAAGAAATCTAGAAATTTTCGTCCATTGGTGGATATGGAGGCGGCTGATGCTATTTAGGGTTTGGCTTTTGCAAATGTGAAGTATTGAGGTACCTTTATGGAAATTTCAACGAAAACACTATTCACTCGATTTTCCGAACTCCAAATCTCGCGCGATGACTGGCGTTTCTAGCGTTTACCCCGCGTTCCGCACACAATCGAATAGATTTTGGAGGCTAATTCGATCATCTGTGCGAGTTACAGCAATAAACGATAAATTTTAAATTAAATCGGTTAACCAAATTTCTATGCGTTTTGGCTTGCCCCGGACAAACCGTAAATCCGATGGACACGAAATTTGAAACCTTACAATAATATAACATTACGGATCTGATGAAACCGGTTTCAATGAAATCCGAGACTGTTTGGAAAATGGCTATTTTCACTAGTCGATTAAATATTAAAATATTCAATTTTCACAAATTAACTTTTAACTTAATTTTAAAAGTTCACAAACATTGTTCTAACTCCAATATGATTTAATATAACTTTATAAATCATTTTTATCCCCATTAAACCCAAATTCCAATTATTTACGCTATTTCAAATATTAAATTATCGATTTAATTATCCAATTAATTCTAAATATTCGAAGAATAAATTATTTTACTTATAAATTTTACTTGTTAATATTTAAAATCAATTAAATATCTGAATTTCAAGTGACAGAAATTCTGGGTCATTACAATTATTGTATACTGTTATATATGATATTATATTTTCTCCCGAGCCTCTCCGTACAAAGGAGGCTCTGCCGAATTTTTCCTTAAGTTTTGGACTTAGAAAATATTTTGAAAATATTTTCCAAACTTTATTAGTTTGAGTGTAAAAAGATTTAATGGTTATAAATTGGTATATTTTATCTAAATTAATTAATTTTGAAAATTTATTTATTTATAAGTTTAATATCTTAAGTAAGATATATTGATTTCTATATTCTTTCTTTTCCCTTCTTTTCCCTTTACGGGGATGAAAAGTTTTGAGTAGGAGAGAGTGTAACGACCCGTAAATTTCGATAATTAAATTGGTTAATTTAATAAGATTTTTAGTAATGAAACTTAGAAAGAAATAAATTTTTTATAATTATATTGCAGTAAAGGTGAAGAATGAAATGTAGCAATGGTAATTAAAATTAATTATTGACAATTGAAGTGAAATCCCAATAAAGAAACATGTTCATTGTCGCACTTGGGTATAAAATTTAAAATAAGTAAATAAATGTAAGCATTTATTTAACCAATGCAATAATATATTGACTAATAATAACTGAATGTAAATAAGGTAATAATGTTAAAGTGTAACGACCCAGAATATTTGTTAATTAAAATTCATATATTCGATTGAATTTAATTATTAACAAGTGGAATTAAATAGTTAAATAAGTTTTATTTCAAATAATTGGATTTAATTGGATAATTAAATCGATAATTTAATAGTTGAAATTACAGAAATAACTGGAAATTGGGTTAAATATGATTAAAATTGATTTGTAAAATTTTATTTAATCATTGAAGTTAGAATGATGTTATAGAACTTTTAAAACTGAATTTAAAGTTAAATTGTGAAAATTGAATATTTTAATATTTAATTGACGAGTTAAAATAGCCATTTTTCAAACAGTTTTGGATTTCGACGAAACCAGTTTCATTAGATCTGTAATGTGATATTATTGTAATGTTTCAAATTTCGTGTCAATCAGATTTACCGTTTGTCCCGGACAAGCCAAAACGCATAGAAATAGGTTTAAAACGATTTAATTTAAAATCGATCATTTATTGCCGTAACTCGCACAGATGATTGAATTAGCTTCCGAAACCTATTCCATTGTGTCCAAAATATGGGGTAAACCCTAGAAACGCCAGTCACCGCGTGAGATTTGGAGTTCGAAAAATTTTGAGTGAATAGTAATTCGTCAATTTTCTATAAAAGGCCACCCTTCCTCAATTTTTATACCAAAACCCTAATTCGGAACCCTAGCCGCCATCAATTGTCCAATGGCCGAAATTTTATGCTTCTTCTTCCTCTATTTTCGCCAAATCTGTAGACAATTATGCAAATCCTTCAACTAGAATCTTGTAGAGCACAGCACGAACTAGATATCCATACGGTGATGATCGTGTATGGAGCGACGTGGAGGAAGTAGTTGGCCCGCGTTCGCGTGCGTTTTGGGCATGATTTTCTAGGCGATATCATGACCGAGCTCTCCTATATCGCGGCCGAAGGTGGAGTCGTGTGGGGGCATTCCAACAGTGGTGGCCGATCGTTGTGGAAGCGATGGTGTTGGTCACGAAATTCAAACCCTAGATGGCGGCATGGGTTTCTTGCGCGTGCGACTTACCTGGGGAAGAAGGAAGGAGTGTGGGAATGGCCTTGATTCGAAATTGCAGATCGTGCCGCCCAGATTGATTTAGGTTAAAAATTATAAAAGAAATTGTAATTTATTTATATTTAAATTCGTGTAAACTTACAAATGTCATAACTTCTTCGTACGAGGTCGGATTGTGACGAAACGAATTGCGTCAGGTTCATTTTGTCGACCACTACGCAATGGAGTTGGATTGGAGTTGTTTAGAGCTAGTTTGAATTTCGGGTAAAATTAAACGCACGTTTAATTTTATTCGAAATAAAACTCTACAACTGTTATCGAAAACTCAAGATGAGAACATCTCACTCAATCGAATTGTTTCGATTTAAATTTTAAATAGTTAGATTTAAAATTGTTGATTGTATGCCTGGATGATAAATTATTATCTGTTATTGATTGAAATAGACATTATACGCCGTATATTAATCGGAGGTTATTTATTAAAAACATATACCGCGAATATTTCACTGCAAAGTGAAATTGGTATTATATGTACTTGGAGTTGATTTTTCCGCATTATATAGCGGATGAGACCCTATTGCGCCACATAATAGCGGATAATATTTTATAAATCTTATATACCGCGATATTCCGCATTGGAACGGAATTGATATTGTGCTAACATCTATAGATGCAGGGAATTAGGTTGGAGGGATCCAACTGGATTCCTCACCAGTATTTATTTGATTACAGATATTGTGATATTTGTTTATTATCATATACAGATATATGATGTCTATGTTGTCGTGATTGACTATTTGGTGTGTTGCATCATTGGGCCAATTTTGGAATTTTAAAAATATTAAAGCAACAATTTTGAATTTAAAAGGATTTTAAAGTGATTTTTGAAAATATATGTTTTATTAAATTTTGGAATTGGTTCATTTTAAGTAAATTAACGTTATAAATTTGATGTTACAAAAATTATGATTTTTGAAAAATATAACCGAAATGTGATTTTTGAAATAAATAGTTGATAAATTTATAAAATAGTTTAAATTGGGATTTTTGAATTATTATAAACGATTTATATAAAAGATTTATAAAATTAATGTTTATAAATAAAAAATATAGGAATTATAAAACGAGTTTTGTTAAATGATAAAATGAAGTATAAATGGATTTCATAATTAAATGAAATTTATAGATTTATAAATTGGGAAGTTATAAAATGAATAGATATTTGTAAAATAAAAGATTTATAAGTAATCAACTTATAAATCGGATTTTGACATTTTAATTGAGATTTTCGAATAAGTATAAATGGTTTATAGACGAGATTTATAAAATATATATTTTATAAATCGAAATAATGGAATTATAAAAGGAGTTCTGTTAATGCTGAAAATGAGGTTATAAATGGAATTTTATAAGTAGTAAGATTTTTTAAATTTTGTAAATTGAAGTCTTTATAAAATATAAATGGGAATTTATAAACATTATTTTATAAATACGAAACCAACTTATTTTGATAAGTCAATTATTTTAGATTTTTAAAGGAGATATATTCACGATTTTGGACGGTGGATAATCCTTTAAACAAAATGGGTAGAAAAATGTTGAATTTGGTTAACGAAGAATATTCACGATTTTGGGACAGTGAATAATATATTAAAATGTTTTAGGGAAGTGATATTTTAAATAAAATTAAACGATTTAAAGTTGTTTTAAAAAGCGTTAAGTATCAAATACATAGATTTCAACATTTATTGTTGAAATAGACGTTTCGAGAAATAGAAGGAAATGGTAGACTATAAAATTGTTGTTATAGTAAATGATTTCCGAAAGGAAATGTTTTTGCATAGTATTGGGATTTATATATCCACCTTAATTTCGAATACCTATACTTGTGATTTTGAGTCGTCGTAACGATGTTTAACGCAACATTCGTTTTGACCTAAATAAATGTGTTTGGAAGAACGTTTTCTTTAAAGAATGAAATATATACTTAATTTCCATTTAAGTATATTGAATATTTTCTAAATGTTGAAAATAAATGGATTTGTGAAGTACTTATTATTAAATAAGTATGGAAATGTTTTCAAATATGAAGTGAATATTTTGAGATTTTGTCTTTTAAAGATAAATTGAAAATGAATATTAGAAATCGATTTGGAAATCGTATATTCATGGATATTTTGGAATTGTAAATTCACTATGGAATTTGTAAAAGAAAGATAAATTTGTTTAAAAATAAACGTTGATTTATTTTTGAAGTGTGGAAATAAATTTACGGATTTGGAACGTAAATGTAAAGTAAATCGGTAAGGATTTATTTAATTGGTTTAAATGAACCATTTTGAAATGAAAGTATTTCCGCGTATGGGAAACGAATTGAAATTTATTTTCAAAAGTTGTAAAGGTGAAAAGTGATTTGAAATTTGTTTTCAAATGTTGAAGTGTGGAAAATATATATATATCTTGTAAAGATATTTTGGAAAATAAATAATTTGGGAAATTATTTGGAATTTGATGATGTTGTGCATGCCTATTGATAGTTAAATAATGGACTGTCAATATTTACCTTTAAATGGGTATTTGTTGTGATTTGCTTGAATTTGAATGCCACACTTATTTTTAAAAATAAGCGCTCACTATTCGGGTTAGCCGGGAAAGGACCTTTGGATCGTATAACTCATTCTGAATATGTGATACGTCGTAATGGATAGCATTGATGACCAGTGTTGAAGATCGAATATTTATGAAAACGGAAGGATTACCGTCGAATGTTTCTGCATCGGCTGATCCCCGATATAGAAATTAATTACCCTTTGTGATGGGAAGTCCGGTCGTGATTAGTGAATATCCGGATTGCAAGGACTTCTTTGTAAGTGCATTCGGTTCTGTTCGATCCCGGAATGGACTTGTATGGATGTGTGTCTGACGTTACAATTTGAGATGTAAAGCTGGTTTCTATCAAATATATTTCCGTTGGTGGCGGAGAATTTATTCTCTTAGCTTAACACCCTTAGATGTTATGTAATTGATGGTTACTAGTGATACATTCCCATATTGGTAATGTGGCATATGAAGTGCTGCTGAGCATTTGTTGAACAAAGCACAGATTTTGTATAAAACGTAGCTTTGTGGACGAGACTTTGTCGGACCTCACACCCCAGAAATGGTCAAAACAGGAAGGATGCGGGAAGTTTATTAGGGGGTAGCGCCCCTTTAGTGTATGTCATTCCTTCTGGATAGAGGTGGTATCATTGTATGGAGCCCAGATACTTAACATATGTTGTTGCTGCAAATTTATTACTTTGTGGTTGTTGGAATCGAGGATCCTCGGATATAGATCGGTTACGATCGGAGAATGACATATTCGTGTCAGTAGTTATCCAGTTTGAAGGGTAACCCAGCCTTGTGTTGGCAGAGATCCGGTTAGGTTCTCGGGTCGTCTTTCCAGATGCGTACCCACGTGGCAATGGGAAGTTCCTTGGCCTGACCATTTATTGGAAATCCAAACTTCAATACGATCTTGTACGGTTTTAGTTGTAAAACCTATCATTCACTTATGGTGGTCACCACTGTTTGGATGGTAGCTATAGTAGGCATAAGTGCGAAATATCTATGCTGGCTAAGATTTATATCTTTACTTTCGAAATGTTTTCTACACTATGCACTATTAATAATATCAAATGTTTCTTTTTAATGCGTATCAAGCATCTTTGACTATCATAAGGAGAAATCTCCTCCGATTCTGCGTTTGCATTGTGTGTGTGTGCGGGAGGCCTTATGGTAGTCTCATTTTCCAAAAAGCATTGCGAATCTATTTTAAAAATATCTCTTTGTTTGTTTTAAGAAGATAACTGTTTTAAGTTCTCACACCAGTCCCATGACTGACCTAGAGTTTATTGTTTTCCTTCACAAACTCTGGGTGCCCACCAATTTCCACATGGGCAGTGTAGAGTTAGGTTATCAGGATATTCTGGAATTCAGGAGTTGCTGGAGGCAAGCAGGATGGCATGGTGTATTCACTAGTATATAGTATTTCTTTTCCGCTGTTTGTTGTTGTTTGTTGTTGTGCACTCTGATGATGTAATGTAATGTAATATGATGTAATATAATTACTGATATAGTTCTTTTGTTTAAAGATTATTCATTTATCTATTATATGTTTTTCCGCTGCGATTGTGAGATTCTGATGTTGTTATGTTGTTTCTTTCTATTATGTTCTATCTTTTTCTCTCTTCTTCTGCCTCTTTCTTCTTCTTTAACCATAACATTTCGGTTTTCCGGCCTTCGATTACTCGGCAGTTGATACAGTGGACGTATTGATGTCGGTTTTCGAGCGACGAAAAATCGTAAATGTTACATTTGGTATCAGAGCATATGGTTAAGCGACAATCATGGCTCTGTTGGGTGTTACTCATTAGAGATAGAGTCAGTAGTTCTCTAGAATGAGTGTGAGTGTAATAATAGATACGAGCGCGTATTTTTTGGTGAATATAAATTGTTTTGTATTGTGTTGGCTTATCGGTTGATTGTTTATGAATTCTGCTCGGTGCGGGAAGTACAACCGTGATCGATAGGGGTTTCTAAACTCTTAAACAAGATAAACTGACACAGTATTGTTTTGAAATAGGGTAAATGAAATAATTTTATCCAAAACTATTTTCGTATTTAAAAGAAATAAATTTTCTATAAATGTTTATAATATATGGTTGCTTGGTTGTTTGGAAGTGATGATATTGAAATATTATCGTTATAAAAATGGAAATTGAAATAAGAAATTGAAATAATAACCAAAGGATAAAGGAATGAATTTATATACAAATGGGAATTGAAATTATTTATAAGTTGGAATAAAATTCATTAATGGAATGAAATTGGTAATGTGAATGTATAAATGAGTTTTATAAATTGAAATGAGATTTGATGGGGAATTGAAGTTTGATTGTGATAAACAAATTTGAAATAAAAATCCAAGCTGAAATTGTTGAATATAAGTGAAAAGAGTTTTGAACTTATAATATGAGATAATAAATTTGACTTTGGTAAAAGTAAATGGAATTTACTTTAGAATAGGAATCTGAATTGTATTATAAGTGAAAAATTTAAGTTAAGTTAAACAAATTGATTTGGATTGGATATGATGTTTGAAATGGAATATAACTTAAGTGAAGTCGAATAAAGTTGATTTTGGTATCCAAGTAAAATAATAAGTGAATTAGTGAAATGAAGTTATGAATGTGAACTTGACTATATAAATGAAATTCAACTTTATTTGTAAAATGAATTAGCAATTGAATTAATGAATGGATGGAATATTAATCAATCGAATGTACAAGAATTGTTATGGAATAATGAATGTAAGTGTTAATTCATTAAAAGCTAATGTTATTGGAAGTTGAATAATTGAATGAAAATAAATTTAATATAAACCAATTGGAATTAAAAGCATTGGACCAAATTCAATGTAAATTAAATAATTTGGTTATGTTGAATGTACATTGGTTGTTATTTGATTGTTAATTGATTATGTATATTTCATTAAGTGTTATGAAGTTGAATTGATGAAATGGAAAGCTATAAATCATTGAAATCAAATTGGAAGTTAAGTGAATTTGATTTGAATGTGAAAGTGAACCAACTTGAATGTAAATTAGTAAATGCAAACTAATTGAATATGAATAAGTGAATGTTAGTAAAAACATCCAATGTTAATAAATCAAATGTGATTAAATTGAAAACCAATTCATTGAATGTTAATGAGAAGTTAATGTAATTGATTTGGTTATGGATGTTAGTTAAATGCTAGTTGGATAATGGTTGGATTTGTTGTTATGTTGCAATTGCTATGCTGGCACATGTAGTTGTTATGTTACTATATGATGTATAATGATATTTCTTTCATATATGCACGTTTCTCATGTTGTTGTTGAGTGTTTAGTAGGTGCGGATTGCGCATTGCTTCGCATTTGCAGCTTGCTTTCGCGCTATGGTATATGCTCGCTAATAAAATATAAGGTACATATCTCGGATTAAATATCATACTTTTACAATTTTTTCCCCGCGGGATGCCTCATCACTTGATGAGATGTATATTTGTGATATATATATTGTCATTTTTTTTTCGGATCGAGCCGCGCAAAGGAGGTTATGGCGAATTTTTCCAAAAATTTAAGGCGTTAGAATATTTTTGAGAAAATTGGGAATTTTGGAAAATTTGGAAAACTATAACTAAGTATGATATGAAAACTTAGTAAAGCTATTGTAAGAAGTTTAACAATGGTTTTGAAAAATTAATGATTCTGTAACTTTTTCTTACTCGGTAATTTCGAGGACGAAATTCTTTTAAGGGGGCAGTTTGTAACGACCCAGAATTTTTGTTAATTAAAATTCATATATTTGATTGAATTTAAATATTGACAAGGGGAATTAAACAGTTAAATAAGTTTTATTTCGAATAATTGGATTTAATTGGATAATTAAATCGATAATTTAATAGTTGAAATTACAGAAATAATTGAAAATTGGGTTAAATATGATTAAAATTGATTTGTAAAATTTTATTTAATCATGTTGAAGTTAGAATGATGTTATAGAACTTTTAAAATTGAATTTAAAGTTAAATTGTGAAAATTGAATATTTTAATATTTAATTGACGAGTTAAAATAGCCATTTTTCAAACAGTCTCAGATTTCGACGAAACCAATTTCATCGGATCCGTAATGTGATATATTGTAAGGTTTCAAATTTCGTGTCAATCGGATTTACCGTTTGTCCGGGGCAAGCCAAAACGCATAGAAATTGGTTTAAATCGATTTAATTTAAAATCGATCGTTTATTGCCGTAACTCGCATAGATGATCGAACTAGCTTCCGAAACCTATTCCATTGTGTCCGAAACGCGGGGTAAACCCTAGAAGCGCCAGTCACAGCGTGAGATTTGGAGTTCGTAAAATTTTGAGTGAATAGTAATTCACCAATTTTCTATAAAAGGCCACCATTTCTCAATTTTTATACCAAAACCCTAATTCAGAAGCCTAGCCGCCATCAATTGTACAATGGCCAAAATTTTGTGCTTCTTCTTCCTCTATTCTCTCCAAATCTGTAGACAATTACGCAAATCCTTCAACTAGAAACTTGTAGAGCACAGCACGAACTAGATATCCATACGGTGATGATCGTGTATGGAGCGACGTGGAGGAAGTAATTGGCCCGTGTTCGCCTGTGTTTTGGGCACGATTTTCCAGGCGATATCATGATCGAGCTTGCCTATATCGCGGTCGAAGGTGGAGTCGTGTGGGGGCTTTCCAACAGTGGTGGCCGATCGTTGTGGAAGCATGGTGTTGGTCACGAAATTCAAACCCTAGATGGCGGCATGGGTTTCTTGCGCGTGCGACTTGCCTGGGGAAGAAGGAAGGAGCGTGGGAACGACCTTGATTTGAAATTGCAGATCGTGCGGCCCAGATTGATTTAGGTTAAAAATTATAAAAGAAATTGTAATTTATTTATATTTAAATTCGTGTAAACTTATAAATGTCATAACTTCTTCATACGAGGTCGGATTGTGACGAAACGAATTGCGTCGGGTTCGTTTTATCGAGCATTACGCAATGGAGTTGGATTGGAGTCGTTTGGAGCTGGTTTGAATGTCGGGTAAAATTAAACGCACGTTTAATTTTATTCGAAATAAAACGCTACAACTGTTAGCGGAAACTCAAGGTGAGAACTTCTCACTCAATTGAATTGTTTTGATTTAAATTTTAAATAGTTAGATTTAAAATTGTTGATTGTATGCTTGGATGATAAATTATTATCTGTTATTGATTGAAATAGACATTATACGTCGCATATTAAGCGGAGGTTATTTATTGAAAACATATACCGTGAATATTTCACTACAAAGTGAAATTGGTATTATATATGTACTTGGAGTTGATTTTCCCACATTATATAGCGGATGAGACCCTATTGCACCGCATAATAGCGGATAATATTTTATAAATCCTATATACTGCGATATTCCGTATTGGAACGGAATTGATATTGTGCTAACATTTGTGGATGCAGGGAAACAAGTTGGAGGGATCCAACTGGATTCCTCACCAGTATTTATTTGATTATAGATATTGTGATATTTGTTGATTATCATATACTGATATATGATGTCGTTGTTGTCGTGATTGACTATTTGGTGTGTTGTATCATTGGGCCAATTTTGGAATTTTAAAAATATTAAAGTAACAATTTTGAATTTAAAAGGATTTTAAAGTGATTTTTGAAAATATATGTTTTATTAAATTTTGGAATTGGTTTATTTTAAGTAAATTTACGTTATAAATTTAATGCTATAAAAATTATGATTTTTGTAAAATATAACCGAAATGTGATTTTTGAAATAAATAGTTGATAAATTTATAAAATAGTTTAAATTGGGATTTTTGAATTATTATAAACCATTTATATAAAAGATTTATAAAATTAATGTTTATAAATAAAAAATATAGGAATTATAAAACGTGTTTTATTAAGTGATAAAATGAAGTACAAATGGATTTCATACGTAAATGAAATTTATAGATTTATAAATTGGGAAGTTATAAAATGAATAGATATTTGTAAAATAAAAGATTTATAAGTAATTAACTTATAAATCGGATTTTGACATTTTAATTGAGATTTTCGAATAAGTATAAATGGTTTATAGATGAGATTTATAAAATATATATTTTATAAATCGAGATAATGGAATTATAAAAGGAGTTCTGTTAATGCTGAAAATGAGGTAATAAATGGAATTTTATAAGTAGTAAGATTTTTTAAATTTTGCAAATTGAAGTCTTTATAAAATATAAATGGGAATTTATAAACATTGTTTATAAATCCGAAACCGGCTTATTTTGATAATCAATTATTTTAGATTTTTAAAGGAGATATATTCACAATTTTGGATGGTGGATAATCCTTTAAACAAAATGGGTAGAAAAATGTTGAATTTGGTTAACGAAGAATATTCACGATTTTGGGAAAGTGAATAATATATTAAAGTGTTTTGGGGAAGTGATATTTTAAATAGAATTAAACGGTTTAAAGTTGTTTTAAAATGCGTTAAGTACCGAATACATAGATTTCAACATTTATTATTGAAATAGACGTTTCGAGAAATAGAAGGAAATGGTGGACTATAACATTGCTGTTATAGTAAATGATTTCTGAAAGGAAATGTTTTTGTATAGTATTGGGATTTATATATCCATCTTAATTTCGAATCCCTATACTAGTGATTTTGGGTCGTCGTAACGATGTTTTACGCAACATTCGTTTAGACCCAAATAAATGTGTTTGAAAGAACGTTTTCCTTAAAGAATGAAAGATATACTTAATTTCGATTTAAGTATATTGAATATTTTCTAAATGTTGAAAATAAATGGATTTGTGAATTATTTATTATTAAATAAGTATGGAAATGTTTTCCAATATGAAGTGAATATTTTGAGATTTTATCTTTTAAAGATAAATTGAAAATGAATACTAGAAATCGATTTGGAAATCGTATATTCATAGATATTTTGGAATTGTAAATTCACTAGGGAATTTGTAAAAGAAAGGGAAATTTTTTAAAAATAAACGTTGATTTATTTTTGAAGTGTGGAAATAAATTTACGGATTTGAAACGTAAATGTAAAGTAAATCGGTAAGGATTTATTTAATTGGTTTATATGAACCCTTTTGAAATGAAAGTATTTCCGCGTAAGGGAAACGATTTGAAATTTGTTTTCAAAAGTTGTAAAGGTGAAAAGTGATTTGAAATTTGTTTTCAAATGTTGAAGTGTGGAATATATATATATATATATATATATATATATATATATATATATACCTTGTAAAGATATTATGGAAAATAAATAATATGGGAAATTATTTGGAATTTGATGATGTTGTGCATGCCTATTGATAGTTAAATAACCGACTATCAATATTTACCTTTAAATGGATATTTGTTGTGATTTTCTTAAATTTAACACCACACTTATTTTTTAAAATAAGCGCTCACTATTCGGGTTAGCCGGGAAAGGACCTTTGGGTCGTATAACCCATTCCGAATATGTGATACGTCATAATGGATAGCATTGATGACCGGTGTTGAAGACCGGATATTTATGAAAACCGAAGGATTACCGTCGAATATTTCTGCATCGACTGATCCCCGAAATAGAAATTTATTACCCTTTCTAATGGGAAGTCCGGTCGTGATTAGTGAATATCCGGATTGCAAGGACTTCTTTGTAAGTGCCTTCGGTTCCGTTTGGTCCCCGAACGGACTTGTATGGATGTGTGTCTGATGTTACAATTTGAGATGTAAAGCTGGTTTCTATCAAATATATTTCCGTTGGTGGCGGAGAATTTATTCTCTTAGCTTAACACCCTTAGAGGTTATGTAGTTGACGGTTACTAGTGATACATTCCCAAATTGGTAATGTGGCATACGAAGTGCTGCTGAGAATTTGTTGAACAAAGCACAGCTTTTGTATAAAGCGTAGCTTTGTGGATGAGACTTCGTCATACCTCACACCCCAGAAATGGTCAAAACAGGAAGGATGCGACAAGGTTATTGGGGGTAGCACCCCTTTAATGTATGTCATTCCTTCTGGATAGAGGTGGTACCATGGTATGGAGCCCAGATACTTAACCTATGTTGTTGCTGCAAATTTATTACTTTGTGGTTGTTGGAATCGACGATCCTCGGATATAGATCGGTTACGATCGGGGAATGACATATTCGTGTCAATAGTTACCCAGTTTGAAGGGTAACCCGGCCTTCTGTTGGCAGAGATCCAGTTAGGTTCTCGGGTCGTCTTTCTAGAGGCGTACCCATGTGGCAATGGGAAGTTCCTTGGCCTGACCATTTGCTAGAAATCCAAACTTCAATACGATCTTGTACAGTTTTAGTTGTAGAACCTATCATTCACTTATGATGGTCACTCTGTTTGGATTGTAGCTATAGTAGGCATAAGTGCGAAATGTCTATGCTGGCTAAGATTTATATCTTTACTTTCGAAATGTTTTCTACACTATGCACTATTAATAATATCAAATGTTTCTTTTTAATGCGTATCAAGCATCTTTGACTATCATAAGGAGAAATCTCCTCCGACTCTGCATTTGCATTGTGTGTACGTGCGGGAGGCTTTATGGTAGTCTTATTTTTCAAAAAGCATTGCGAATCTATTTTAAAAATATCCCTTTGTTTGTTTTAAAAAGATAAACTATTTTAAGTTCTCACACCAGTCCCATGACTGACCTGGAGTTTATAGTTTTCCTTCTTAAACTCTGGGTGCCCACCAATTTCCACACGGGCAGTTTAGAGTTAGGTTATCAGGATATTCTGGAATTCAGGAGTTGCTGGAGGCAAGCGGGATGGCATGGCGTATTCACTAGTATATAGTATTTCTTTTCCGCCGTTTGTTGTTGTACACTCTGATGATGTAATGTAATGTAATATGATGTAATGTAATTACTGATATAGTTCTTTTGTTTAAAGATTATTCATTTATCTATTATATGTTGTTTCGCTGCGATTGTGAGATTCTGATGTTGTTCTGTTGTTTCTTTCTGTTCTGTTCTATCTTTTCTCTCTTCTTCTGCCTCTTTCTTCTTCTTTAACCATAACATTTCGGTTTTCCGGCCTACGATTACTCGGCAGTTGATACAGTGGACGTATTGATGTCCGTTTTCGAGCGATGAAGAATCGTAAACGTTATATAAAGCAAGTTGATAAATAACTAATTTAGTGCAATCCCAATTAATTGAAACAAATGTAAGGTTTTAATTGATTGTAATTTGTAAATTGGAAAGTACATTCAAAGTTATAATTAATTGATGAAATAATACGTAATAAGTGCAATTTGATAGAATCAATGTTATTATAAATTAAAGAAATAATTGGGAATCATATTTATGAAATGATAACGAGAATGCAAGGTAAACAATGCTAATTAAAGTTAATAATTAATGAACTTGAATGAAATTCCAATTATAAAATAATATAAATGTTATGTTTGGCTATAAATTGAACGTAAGTGAATGAAATTAGTAGTATGAAAAATAAATGGCAACATTGATTTATAAGTAATAAAAGCGTATGTATGTGACTAAAGGGTAACGGTAATGATTATTGTATATTACCTATTTATTTAGATTGTTTATTGAAATGGTAAATAAGTTTTTAATAAATGTAAATAAATGTTACATTAATGTGAAATGTAATACAATGTTAGGAGTTGTTAAATTGGGTATATTAAGGTAATGAATGGAAAAACAATGTAACTAAGTTTATAGAGTAGTAATGAACTTAACAAAAAGATTTGAATTGAAACAAATCAATCCATTGAAATCCAATTTATAATAAGTGTAATTATTGTAGCAATTGAAATTAAATATTATGCAATTTGAAATAAAGATAAAATGGGAAAATGTTATTATATCAGGATATATACCAATGCAAATGGTACCTAAGATGATAATATGATAATTAGTTGAATTAAAAGAATGGGAGTCAGGATTTATTTATTTATTTGAATTTAAAGTTAAATAATTGGATTTATTGCAAATAAGTAGAATTAAATATTAAATTTTACGTTAATTGAAATGAAGATGGAATGTGAGAATATTAATTTAATAGATTTTGAATCAAATGTTAATTTCATGCGTTTGATAATAATGAATTGAATAATGAATGAAAAGTAAATTAAATAGAATTATTGGAAATTGAATTCATAATTTTGAATTTAATGAAATTGAGGTTAATACTGAAATTGATAAGCTAATCAACTATAAATTGACATTTAAAATTCGTTTAAATCATTGTAAATGATTGAGAAATCAAAAGTGATGAAATTTGTTAATTTTTGAATTGAAACTGAAAATTTAATTTAATCAATTTTTTTTATTTTTGTAAAAATAGCCATTTTCGCCACTGACTCGGATTTTGATGAAACCAGTTTCATCAGATCTGTAACGGTGAATTATTGTAGCATTTCAAGTTTTGTATTGATCGGACTTATCGTTTGATCATATGGGCTTGAAACGCCTTGAAATCGATAAATTGAAATCAATTTGAAATAATTTGATTTTAGCATAACTTCTTCATACGATGGAATTTGGACCTGAAACCTGTTCCATTGTATTTAAAATATTTTAAAACATCTATTTTGATATACAGGTTGACCCAATTTCGTTCTAGAGTCAGAACGGGCTTTTCGGGCCATTTTATTATTCAATGCGTATATCCAATCGATCCGGTCCATTCTAATTTCAGCTCGCCTATATATACCCTATTATAAACCCTAGCCTATTTCTTATGTCATTATTCTGTACGTACAATTCCAATTCAGCCGTCTCTCCTCCTCAATGGTAGACAATCAAATTCCAGATCCAATTGCAATTCAAAATAAAATCAAAATTTCAAACTTCTCAAACTATATCGAATTATATATCGATTTGAAGCTCTCGAAGAGCGCATGTTAATTCTGCTATTTGTTTTTCAATCTGATTTCGGTGTGGTTGGAATGCAAGGAAACATTAAATTTTACGTTAATTGAAATGAAGATGGAATGTGAGAATATTAATGTAACAGATTTTGAATCAAATGTTAATTTCATGCGTTTGATAATAATGAATTGAATAATAGAATGAAAAGTAAATTAAATAGAATTATTGGAAATTAAATTCATAATTTTGAATTTAATGAAACCGAGGTTAATACTGAAATTGATAAACTAATCAACTATAAATTGAAATTTAAAATTCGTTTAAATCATTGTAAATGATTGAGAAATCAAAAGTGATGAAATTTGTTAATTTTTGAATTGAAACTGAAAATTTAATTTAATCAATTTTTTTTTATTTTTGTAAAAATAGCCATTTTCGCCACTGACTCGGATTTTGACGAATCCAGCTTCATCAGATCTGTAACGGTGAATTATTGTAGGATTTCAAGTTTTGTATTGATCGGACTTATCATTTGATCATATGGGCTTGAAACGCCTTGAAATCGTTAAATTGGAATCAATTGAAATCAATTTGAAATAATTTTATTTTAGCATAACTTCTTCATACGATGGAATTTGGACCTGAAACCTTTTCCATTGTATTTAAAATATTTTAAAACATCCATTTTGATATACAGGTTGACCCAATTTCGTTCTAGAGTCAGAACGGGCTTTTCGGGCCATTTTATTATTCAATGCTTATATCCAATCGATCCGGTCTATTCTAATTTCAACTCGCCTATATATACCCTATTATAAACCCTAGCCTACTTATTATGTCATTATTCTGTACGTACAATTCCAATTCAGCCGTCTCTCCTCCTCAATGGTAGACAATCAAATTCCAGATCCAATTGCAATTCAAAATCAAATAAAATTTTCAAACTTCTCAAACTATATCGAATTATATATCGATTTGAAGCTCTCGAAGAGCGCATGTCAATTCTGCTGTTCGTTTTTCAATCTGGATTTCGGTGTGGCTGGAAAGCAAGGAAACATTCATGGTCGTTCATCGCGCGTCGATGAACGTTGTCGGATCGTCGAATCGTTTATGAGTTTTGTAGAGTGGACCGAGGGGACTTCATCTATGCAGTTTATTGGACGAACCGACTATTGGATTGTCGTGAAAAATTCGATAGGGTTTCAAACCCTAGTGGCGGCTGCAGCAATTATAGGGGTCGATTGGCTTCGTGGTGGGTTTGAGGGGTCGGCTGGACGAGGCAAGGCCGATGGTGGCCACGCCGTGGCCAACGACGGCCTATAGTGGCGAGGAAGTGCGGTCAAAGGTCGGTCAAAAGGGGGGTGCGATGTGTTTCGTGTGCGTTACTGGGTCTCGAGAGAGTTGCGTGAGTGATTACTGTAGGTGATATTGGAAGATTGATGACGTGGCAAGGGTATGTTTATTTTAATTATTGGTCCAAATTTAAATCGTATGAATGTTCGGACACATGTAACTTTTACATATGAGGTTGTTTTCACGCGCAGTTTTCTCCTCTAGGTTCGTATTGGAATTTCGGACAGTATGACGCTGGTTTGGACGGATTCTGAGACTGTTCAAATTTTGGGTTTAAATTGTGACGCAGCTTTGATTAGGCTAGAACAGTTTAGATACCAAATTGTCACAACCTATCCAGGATCTTCCTCACGAAATGATGATTTCGTGTCAAATAAACCGATATAACGATAAATGCTCAGTTCCGTTAATCTTAATGATGCCGGAATCTAGCTATCTCCAACGCTTTGATCTGTTAAGATGCCGTGTTGAAAGATCTACAATTCGATCGTTGATCACTCGTAAGTGATTCCAAGAATTGGCTTCAACTTTGTTTCTTCGCTCATGAATAACCCAAAGATGGAAAGAAGAAGGAGATCGCACTCAACTTTCAACAATGGTGGCCAAAGCTCACATACAAATTTATTTTCAAAATCAACCGCCTTTACAAATGACAACACAACCCTATTTATAGGAAATTACAACACACACATTTGACTCAACACACGCGACTCACGACTTAACACATACGACTTAACATCATACGAGTTACAACATCATACGACTTAACAACAACGCGACATAAGAAATTAGCATACGACATACGACTTAACATCATACGAGTTACAACATCATACGACTTAACAACAATGCGACATAAGAAATCAGCATACAACATACGACTTAACATCATATGAATTACAACATCATATAAGTTACAACATCATACGACTTAACTCAACACATACGACCTATGTAACAACCCGCATATTTATCGATTTTATATTTAAATATTTTGTCGTTAATCGGATATTGGTCCGAAAAGCCACTTTTTACAAACGGTCAAATGAGGACTCGAGACCCCTTCCATTGAGTTCGAAATGCCGTTTACAATTTTTTTTAAGTATAAACATTGGTAGGTTTGGAGTTAGTGGAATTTCACTAACTTTTCCCGCTTTGGACTTTGGGTTAGATTGCCATTATAACTCAAGCCCAAACCCCCTTCCTTCTTCTCACTCTTCATAAATTTCCTAACAACCAAGCTTTTTCATTAATGGTGAGTGGAAGAGGAAATTAAAACTCCAAGCTTAGGTTTCAACTTTAAATCCATCATTCGACTCCAAAATCAAAGTGAAGACATTGGATTCTAGCTTGTAGTTGCTTCTCCATTGTTTCAAGCTCCTTCTTCATTGAATTTGTGCAAAGGTGAGATTTTTATCTCACAAATCTAGTCTATAACTATATTGGACTGATGGGAATGATTCCCTATCACTTTTGCATGCACATTTGCCTTTGGTTTGGATTGGATTGGCGAAAAACTCCAATTTTTAGCATTTTTTGGAAATTTCCTGCACTTAGCTCATTCTGGCCACTTGACTCGTTCGGTGATAGGTCGCAAGGTCGCTGGGTCGTAGGTCGCAGCGCTTTAGCTCATTCTGGAAATATTGGCACTTCGGAGTTAGGTCGCTCACGAGTTAAGCCTTAAGTCGTAGGTCGCTCACGAGTTAAGCCGTAGGTCGCTCGCGAGTTAAGACTTAGGCAGTAGGACGTTCGCGAATTAAGCCTTAGGTCGTTTGGCCTTTATAATGTTAGGTCGCAACCTCTGTTAGGTCGGCCATGTTAGGTCGCAACCTCTGTTAGGTCGGCCATGTTAGGTCGCTTCTGGCCTAACCCTTAAGTCGCGTAACCTCTTGGTCACTTGACCCCTTCCCTCTTAACTCGTTCTGCCGCGTGGTCTTATCTCGTTAGGTCGCTCCTGGCTTAACCCTTAAGTCGTTCGACTCTTAGGTCATAACACTTAGGTCGCATGACCTTTAAACCGATAGGTCGTTGGACCTATAACTCGTTGGGTTGACCCCCTTTAGGTCGTGAACCTTGTTAAGTCGTTCACCCTCCATTTCGTAAGTCGTAAGTCGTTACCGACCTTAAATCTCCTCTGCTAGTTTGGTCATGTGCTTTTAGGTCGCTCGACTCTTTTAAGTCATAGGTCGTTCGCCTTCCTTAAGTCGCTCGACCCCTCCACACTAGGCCGCTCGGCTTGCTTGAGTCGTAGGTCGTTGGACCTTAAGTCGCTTGCCTCCCTTAACTCCAGTTAGGTCGCTCGGCCATTGTGTTAGGTCGCGTGAACCCTTAGGTCGTTAGACCTCATTTTGCTTTAGGTCGTAGGCCGCTTGTCTTCACTTAGGTCATACCGTTTTGGACGGGGCGCTGCCCCGCACCACGCCGGGGGCGCTGCCCCCTGGACCCCCACCTCCGTAAAGGATCTTATCTGAAAAACATTGAGCTGATTTCCTTGGATTTTATTCACATCTCCGTATGCGATCTTTGTGACTGTTTCTACAATTGCTTCTGTGTTTTGTCACTTTATAATATAAAGGTTTCAATACTAGTAGTAAATATCAAAACTCTTTTAACAAACAATTTCAACTCTATTTTTAATAACTAAGCTCTTTTCTTTAACCGTTTTCCAATCTATTAGTATATACAAACCTTTACCTCACTCGGATGAGAAATCTAATTAAACGACTTAGTAAAACAAGTGGTATGAAACGCTTGCGTTCACTTCGTCGGTTAATTCTTGGACTTGTTTGATTGAACCTCTTGTGACAATTTTATTAGTGAAGATTTACAGTTTGTTCGTAAATATTTAAGTTAAGCAAGTGGTTATGGGACATGAAGCTAAACTTCTATATTTACTAGCTTAGTGTAATTGACACTTCTCGTTGATCATGACGATCATTCTGATGATTTAGACTAGCAACTGTGTGATGTCTCTTGTTGCGAGGTTAGACTAGACACCACTTGTGTGATTCCGCTCACACATACCTTTTTGCTTTTTGGTTAGTCTGGACCTTAATCTGTGTGATTCCATTCACACATGTGGGGTAGCTCCCCTTGGTCTTCGGACCGTCATGTGATAGGCCTCTTTCTCTTTTCTATGGTTACTGGACTTCTTGCATTGATTTCTAGAATTTATGTCATTGACTTGTTATGAGTACAAGTTTGGGGTATGGTGCCCTTTTCGAATCTTTGAGAAGATTCTTGTGATATTGATTATCTCTTATTGATTGATCTTCTGTTGATCATTATTTACATACTTATAGTGGTATGTCATTATGGATATTTTATGTTTATGCCATATCTTTTATGTTATATCATGTCATCTGATATTTATAGCTAGACTGACCCGTTTATTATTTTCTTAAATAATACTCGGGTCAGACCGAGATGTTATAGGTGCTTCTGCTTGACTTCTTCCCAGGGATTCATCACTCTGACTTTTGGCTAACTGTTTAGATTAGCAGTTTTTTGTTGTATACACTTGAGATATAGACTCATAGTTGTATTCTTTTGTATAGCACGTGTTGGTATTCTTTTGTATTATTGTGGATCTTTTGACCACTACTCTGATGTACACTTTTATGTGTTAGTTATATATTCATATCTTCTTCCGCCTTTGTGATATGGATGTCTGTGACTGATTTGCGTTATGCTTATTTCTATGTTTGTTTCCGAAGATTATTTGTAGCCACCGTGTGATAAGCAATTACATGGATGGTCGCTCCTCAACAGCCTTATTCTCCGTGCTAGTTGACAGCACTACTCCGTAGTGTTCTTGGCTAGCGTGGGTATAGAGGTGGGGCGTTACAACCTAAAAAGAGAGCACAGCTTCAGGAACTACTTAAGCGACATAAGGAAAATGCCATAGTCCGAACGACGTAAAGACATCACAACACCATGCGACATAAGAGAACCATGCGGCATAACTGAACGGCTTATAGAAATGCGGCATAAGTGAACGTTTTATAGAAATGCGGCTTGATTTCTTGAGTCGTTATCTTATAAGGTAGGTGACTCATGGCAGGCGACTTAAGGTAGGCGACCTAAGATGGTTGGCATACGATTGACATAACTCGTTATGTCGAGTTTGTTCCGCCCGCTTATCATGATGCGCTGCTTCATCCTTCCCTGGTTGAAAAGAATTCGACCCCGAATTTACACTTTCCTCTTCTTCGACATACTTATTCTCATGATATGGAATCACATGTTTGACGTTGAAAATGTCAGCAGTATGGATATGATTCGACAATTTTAACTGATAAGCATTCTCATTAATCTTTTTTACGATTTCCAAAGGGCCAATATTTCTAGCAGCTAGTTTGTTGTAAGTACCAATAGGAAATCGATCCTTAGTCAATATTGCGTATACAAAATCTCCTTCTTTGAACTCAACATTTCTTCGTCTAATATCTGCAGATTGCTTATATTTCTCATTCGCCTTAAGCAATCGTTCCTGCATAACCTTGTGGCACTCTTGCAATTCATTCACAAAATCACTAGCTCGTTTGATCACTCCTTTCTGCTGTGGTACCATAGATAAATCTAATAGCCCCTTAGGGATTGTTGAGTAAACGATCTAGAATGGACTGAAGCCAGTGCTACGATTAACTGCATGATTGTGTGCATACTCAGCTTGACACATCTTGGAATCCCAACTCTTCAAATTGTCATTAACGAGGCATCTCAATAGATTACCTAGGGATCTATTCACAACTTCTGTCTGTCCATCCATCTGTGGATGATAAGCACTACTAAATTTCAGCTTTGTCCCGACCATTCTCCATAGACTCATCCAAAAATGACTCAGAAAACGAGTGTCTCTATCCGATACAATAGATTCAGGCAACCCGTGAAGATGATAGATCTCTTTGAACGAACTTTTCAACATCCTTCCTCATTGACGACCAAAAATATGACTTTGAGATCAACTGCATAGTATGGTCGCGGCCCACGTGTCCTTCTTTATGTAATTATTTGATGATTTTCATTCGTAGACTGCAATCTGGAATACACAACAGATTTCCTTTGAATAGAAAACCTTCAACCAGCATATATCCAGCCATGTTTCCCTGCTTGACTTTGTCTAGGATTTCGGAAAAATATGAATCTGAATTAAGAAGATCTGGAAGTAAGTCAAAACCCATCACCTCTATTCGCATGGTTGTTAGTGAATTATTCCTCCGACTCATTGCATCAACGACGCGATTAGTTACTCCAGACTTGTGCTTTATGACGAATGTAAATTGCTGCAAATAAGCTATCCACGATGCGTGCCTAACTATAATTTTATTCTGCCCTTATAAATGTTTCAATGCTTCATGATTTGCATACAAAACAAATTCTTTGTATCGCACAACTATACTTTCGACAACATCACACCATATATCATCTTTGTACTTCTTCCCAATAGAAAATGTAACAAATGCTCGTCTTCCCACTGTCACTTCTCCACCTTTCTTTATCCATGCCAGTTTATAAGGTCTAGGGTGTTTTTCAGTCTTCAACCCTAATTTCTTGACGGCTTCTTCAGAAATAATGTTATCGCAGCTTCCCGCATCAATAACAAATCGACAAACCTTTCCCAAGATAGTACATGTAGACGGAAAGATATTGCTTCTCAGCCAACTAGAATCATTCTCATGCTTTGGCATTAAAAAAGACCTCCTTATTATCAAGTTACACCCTTCGTCACCTGACACAACTTCTTCATCAAACTTCGATGGTTGAGAATAATCAATTTCATCTTCCACAGCCTCATACTCACATTCCTCTGCAACTAATGCTCTCTTCTTTGGCTTTGTACATTCATTGCTTTTATGGCCAAACTCCTGACAATTATAGCACTGGATACTGTTATTGACCTTTGCTTTAGCGGCTTCATTGACAATTGGTTTATTGACTGCCTTGTAAACATTAGCACTGCTACTAGCACCCTTATTCTGGTTATTAGAACCCGTAAGCACACCAATTCCTCGTCTCCCTTGTTTCTCCCAAGCTAGAGCTTTCTGATGTGCTTCAACAACAGACATTGGATAAAACATATTAACCATGTCTTGAATTTGCATTCGTAACCCTCCAACATATCTAGCCGTTAGCTGTTCCTCGATTTCCATAATATCATTCCTTGCAATCAATTGATAGAATTCATCTGCATAGTCGTTCACTGTCTTCGTCCTATGTCTCAAATTCTGCAAACGTTGATACATAAGAGATTAATAATTGTATGGAAAGAAAGTCGCTTTCATCATCTTTCTCATCTTCTCCCAATTAAAAACTTTTGATTTTCCCATTCTCTCTCGAGTTAGTTTAGTTTGTTGCCACCAAGTCATAGCTCTTCCCCTTAGTTTTGTAGCAACTAATTGGACTCTGCGATTCTCAGGCACCTCCTTGAATTTCAAAATTTCTTCAACATTCGACAACCAATCAAGAAATTCTTCTGCTTGCATACCATCTTTGAATTCTGGAATTTCCATCCTCATACCTGACTCCCATTTACGATCATTTTCTGAATCCATATATTGATTTCGTACTTGGCCTCGATTTCGATAATGAATACTACCTCCATCACCATCTTCCTCAAAATCAGATGTATTTCGATATCGATCCTGACCATCTACGTCCCTACGACCATGCATGTCCCTTCTACCCTGTCTTTCAGCATCACGATATGGTTCATTTTCGAACCCACGTTGAGTTCTTCCCTCTTCATTTCGATACCCATGGTGGTCTCGTATCATTGAAACTGATGATTCTCTCCTATCTCGATAAGACTGGGGTGAAATCCTCCTTTCTTCCGAAACCGATGGTGAAACCCTATTTCCACCCTGGTTCGAAACTGGTGACGTTCTCCTTTGATTTTGATTCATGTCGTTCATCAATTTCTCCAATTTTTCAATACCCTCATTGAACTTTTCATGGATACGCTGCTCCATCTGCTCAGCTTCTTGTCTTCTATACAAATCTTCAACATTATGATAGCGATTAGCACGTCTCGGAGGCATGATCATTAAACAATTTCCATCTCTGATTTGGCTCTGATACCAATTGACGCAGCTTTGTCTAGGCTCGAACAGTTTAGATACCAAACGGTCACAACCTATCTAGGATCTTCCTCACGAAATGATGATTTTGTGTCAAATAAACCGATAGAACGATAAATACTCAGTTCCGTTGATCGTGATGATGCCAGAATCTAGCTATCTCCAACCCGTTGATCTCGCAAGATGCCGTGTTGATACCGAGAATTGGCTTCAACTTTGTTTATTCGCTCACGAATAACCCGAAGATGGAAAGAAGGAGATCGCACTCAACTTCCAACAATGGTGGCCAAAGCTCACACACAAATTTATTTTCAAAATCAACCGCCTTTACAAATGACAACACACCCCTATTTATAGGAAATTACAACACACACATGCGACTCACGACCTAACACATACGACTTAACATCATACGAGTTACAACATCATACGACGTAACAACAATGCGACATAAGAAATCAGCATACGACATACGACTTAACATCATACGAGTTACAACATCATACGACTTAACAACAATGCGACATAAGAAATCAGCATACGACAAAACATCATACGAGTTACAACATCATACGACTTAACTCAACACATACGACCTAAGAAGATAGCACAACTTCAGGAACGACTTAAGCGACATAAGGAAAATGCTATAGTCCGAACGACGTAAAGACAGCACAACACCATGCGACATAAGAGAACCATGCGGCATAACTGAATGACTTATAGAAATGCGGCATAAGTGTACGATTTATAGAAATGCGACTTGATTTCTTGAGTCGTTATCTTATAAGGTAGGCGACTCATGGCAGGCGACTTAAGGCAGGCGACATAAAATGGTTGGCATACGATTGACATAACTTGCTCTGTCGAGTTTGTTCCGCCCGCTTATCATGATGCACTGCATCAAATTGGAATTCAATTTAAATTCCAAAGGTGAGCGTTTTAACCCACTCACAACTTCTAAAATTTCTTGTGTTTGTTCAATTGATTTATGATGTGATTAGAAATTTATTTATGACTGCTTGGCATATTTTAAATCATCATCCCAGTTAAATTGAACTTATTGAATTAAATTGTTATTTAATTTAATACTCCATATAAACTGCAAGTTAAATTGTTATTCAATTTATTATTGAATATAACTGCCAGTAATTACCTGTTATTTATTATCTATTCTATATTGATGTTATTGTTTGAATTGGATGATGATTGTGATAAATGGTTGGTGATTAATATTGGATGAATGGATGTTGTATTTCATATTATTATAAACTGCAAGTTATTATGCGTTTTATTTCATTCAGGATTGCGGTTTGAAATGATATATAACCGTATTTTTTTAATTTTAAATTACAGATTGAAATGATAAATATCCGTACCACTTGACCATAGGGTAGAAAACTATATACAGACACCGTGGTCTATATATAAAAATATTTTGAAATATTTTTCTATGGTTTTGTAAAGAAATATATGGTTTTATAAGATATTGATTTGGATATTTTATAAATGTTATTTTATATATAGTTAAATTCTAGGTTTTAATCTATGTATAAAATTGGTTTAAAGTATAATAGAAGTTTAATAATAAAGTTTGATTTTATTAAGATATAATATGGTTAAGTATTTATTTAAATTATATTTCTGGAGCTTATAATAACTTAAATGAGAATAAGGTGGGACAATGAATATGAAATTAATTTGAAATTTAATAAAATTGAGATTTAAATGTATGATTTTATAACTGGATTTTGGTTTAAGATGAATTAAACGAATATTTCAAGTATAAATAAATTGGAGGAAATATTTAGTTATTTGTAATTTGAGTTTTATTTAAATGATGATGGATTTATTATGCAAATATTTCAAAACTAATAATAGAATATTTAATTGTTGAATCGTAAATTCCAACCTTAGTTTTGAAATTGTTTAATACTCAAAATTTGAAATATATTGAAATTGAAATGGTTTATTGAAACTGAAAGTGAGTTGAAAATCATGAATCGAGATTTAATTTAAAGGAAATAAAAGTGTGAAGTCGAGGAATTTTTTTACTTTATAAAGTAATTTTAAATTTAAACTACTTTATTTTATATATACTATTTGAATATCCAAACCATTTAAGTTTTGAAAGTCATTGTTTAGAAGCTATGAAATTCGAAGTATTATGTTTTGAAAGGTTATATTTCAAATGTTTGCTTTCGAAGTGTACAAATTTGAAAGGGTTATGATTTTGGAAAAGAGATATATTTGAAATAAAATGATATTATATTAATTTGGGTTTTATAAAAATGATATCATATTTATTTGGTTTTTGAAAGGGAAATGATATTGTATTTATATGGTTTTGAAATGGATAGTATATTTTGGTTTTGAAGTGTAATTATTTTGAAATAACCGCGGTGTTATAATAACGTTGGTTGTTGAAGAGACCGGGATCGGAAATTGTCATACTCTCTGCCAACTCCGAAAACCACTTTAACAATCGTGAACGCGGTGGAGATTCGAGAATGAAGTAGGTTAGTGGTGGCATTCCTTTGAGGTATATACCTGGACTCAACTCCCGTGAGTTGGCATAAGGTGGCTAGAACAGGAGCGATTCCGGGCCATTAAAGTCGCCCCTCTTATCGGACACCCTCCTTCGATATTATATTCTGACTTTGAGATTTATTTGGTAGCCACTTTTGATTTTGGATTTTTGGGGGTGTGGCTTGAGGTGGGCGATAGTTGCGCGCTATGCGTCACCACTAGTCCGGATAGCAATTGGTATATCTACCCTGGCATTGCCAAGTTGTGTCATGTCACCTACCCTAGCGCGCCCTGTACGAGTTTGATTTGTGTCGTACCTATGGAGTATCTTCTCGTAGTCTCCCGATCAAGAGATATGCAGGTACTGTATAGAATACTGGCACTATTACGTGTTAAGGGCTATATGGGTAACCCCTTAACGTTATTTTAAAGTAAGTTTATTTTACTAATAGACATTATTATAATAGCGAAATATTACTACATAGTAAATAGTTTAACGGATCCTTAAGAGATGTGAATCCCGAGCATCTCTTAGGTTACTGCACCCACGTTTGACACTGGATAGGAGATGTAAAATCCCGTAAACATCTCTGACGCCGTTCCACTCACTTTTTTACAGTAGATTTAACTTACATAAGATTTTTTAATTCTGACTCGAGTGTTTTGTCTTTTCAATTCGCTCGAATCAGTCTGAGCATTTTAGGATTCGAAGGCTTTATCTTTGGAGGACGAAGACGAAGAATTATTATTACTATTTGTTATATATTCCACTACACTATTTTATTCTGCTGCATTGTTATTGATTATTCTCTCGTATGGGTCACTCTGATATGTATTATATAAGTATAATCAAATGTTTTTGTAAAACAGCTTTATGAACTGTTTATTTGATTATTATATTTTATCGTTCCGCTGCAAGATTCTATTTTGTTTTTCTTTTTTTCTCTGCTTTTTCTTATTCACCCCAATAACAATCCACTTTTTTGCATGGTTTGAGTCCGACATGTGTGATTTATTATCGATTTAAAGCGTACAAAAATGGTAGGACGTTACATAATATACATTATCATTGTTGTGGCATAGACATATTATAACAATCAGATGTCTTTATAAAAATGAATCTCACCCGTTGTTTGTCTCCTTCATTAAATCAAGCCAATTTTATTATATAGATCACTTTTATATTTTATAGTACTTATATAATAGTCTTATGTATGACATTGTATTAATTAAATCTTATTTAATTAATTTTAATTAATTTTATGTTATTTTTTAGCAAAGCTTGCGAGGTTGACTGGGCCCCTATCAGATTTTATTGCAACAAAACAAAAAAACAAAATGACTTAAAACAAACTTTGAACTAAAGAAATGAAATTGAAAATACATAAGGAAAACAAGAAGAAAAACATGCAAGGAACACTACAAAAATAGAACTAAGATAGAATTAAAGAGAAATCAAGCCCAAGCAAGAGCCAATCCATCAGGAAACGGACATATGATCTCTTCAAGTACATGTGAGTTCTACTATTAATCTCATGCCAAAAGCACACCATAGTATTTCTTTTACCTTCAAATATAATTGCATTTCTCTCCTTCCAAATGATATCAAGATATATCTTAGTGCACATTGCAATCAATCTCAAACTTGCATTTTTCCATTTAGAAGATTTAAACACATCATTTCCCTCAATGTCAGAGGATAAACTCGCTAGACTTCTACCTGCTTTGTTCATAATCCTCGACCACAAACTGAGTAGGGAAGGACACTCAAAATAAATATGGGTAAAGGACTCATCATGAATATAGAAGAAGACAAAATCTCTACTGCAAGACAAACCATAACCATTTAATATATCAGAAGTCAATAAGGCAGTGTTGATCACCTTACACATCCTGAAGATTTCTAAGAGAGAGGAATCATTCCTCCATATAATGCTAGACTATTTCTTAGCAGGTAAGGAAACGTTACCTGTAAGAAGATGGTACACATTACCAATAAAATGTTATAGCAGGTTCAAGGAAGGTTGCATAGTGGTATGAACATGGGACTGCCTGCTCTGAATGCTCTCCCACAGCAATCTAACAGCCTGATTGCTGATGTATGGTAGAAGAACTATCCTATCATTTACATAGTCATTTTCCTTAGCATGATAGTGTATCACAATTTTCTCTAGTTGCTGATAGGTTGAAACTTTAGATAAAATGATGCCTTTACCAACCCATGGCTCATGTCAAAAGCTAACTGAATTACTTCTAGTAAAATGGGTGTGAATGTGTAGAAAGAGCAAGGTTCTAAACCCCAGAAGTTTCCTCCATGTCCAGCTACATGATTGTGATATTTCCATATCCAAAAAATTCTTCCTCCCTATGTTATAATGCCAAACCCATTTAACCCGGACATTGTTTTTTCTATTAATAGTGTCATTAAAGTGCTTTCCGAACGCTGCTATGTTCCATATTTTAATATTAAGGATACCCAGACATCCCTTGTTCAAAGGAGCTTCAAACTTGGAGAAAGAATGGGGAAGAAGCTTCTTATTATGCATTGAACCAGTCCAAAAAAAATCTGAGTATGGCAGATGTAACAATCCTCAGCAATTTTCTAGAGAGAATGATAATAGTAGCTCAATACACCATCGTGGAGAAGCTTATTGACTTTATAAGGACCAACCTACTAGATTGAGATAGGTATCTATTGGACCAAAAATTCAAGGAGGCAGTGTGAAACGACCCGCCTTTCTCTCCACAGAAAGACGCATCATTATTAATAAAGAAAGGGATAGAAAAGAGAAAAGATAGAGAAGAAAGAATGAAAAAACATCAGAATCTCAGCAGAACGAATAAATTATGTTAATCACATAAGTATTACATAATATACAACACCTATAAGAGTCACACAGCCTATACATCACATGCTAGACAGTTATGAACACCTATCTAGTCATTACAACTCAAAGATACAACATAGAGATACCATCACAGCGGAAACACTAAATATCTACAATCGCTGAAGCCTCTTGCTCCATTTCTCCTCGAGAGTTCATCAGAACTAACCTTAATCCCTTGGCTACTCGTAAAAATTTAAGTACCCAAGAGTTTAGGAAAACAAAAAATAAACTCCAGGTTAGACATGGGTCTGGTGTCAGTAAACAGTCAAAATTGCTTAATTTTGAAAAGCCTTTTGAAAACAAAAGGTATCTCGTAAGATTTCCCGCACATAAACACAGAAAAAATTTACCTTACGATAACCAAAACATTTGATAGAAAATCAAGTTATATTATAATAGGGTCTAGGGTTTTCAAGTAAAATAAAGAAATAGCTGGAATGCTTACATCTCACGTTCCAACATAGTTGGGCACAATCAAAACGTATGACACTTATTGTAGATTGGATTCCGTACAATGGTAGGGCTACTGGGGTACCGCCCGTCTTAGTACGTGGCCAAGATCACCTTACTGAGAATCCATCCTAAATCCCCTGCAACACAAGGCCGGAACCATCCCTTACTGGATAGTCCTGAACAAGACAACCCCGCAGTTGTTTGCAACCGACTGCCCACACAGCCGAATAAAAAGGGACCTCTAGACATGGGAAAATCTTGTCCTACTTGAGCGCGACTCATTTAGCCTTGCTGCACCTCCCCTGTTTTAGCCATTCCCAGTTGATGAGGCTTGAGGCTACGATTACCTTTATAGAACACATCTATCTTAGAATGCTCATCATCCTCCAATGACGATGTTCTGAAAGCATTCAATCCATACAAGTTCGTTCTAGGTTCGAATGAAACCGAAGGCACTATCTCGTTACACTCACTTTGGAATCACCTTCAGAGTTAACGATAATAGCCCTTGCACTCTGAATTTCCATCTCGCTCTTCACTGAGATTCATGACCTATCGTTTAATTTTGATCGATGTGATTTTTGGATATCCAAATTTGGAAACCCGATCCCGGTCTCATCGAAATCCAAAACGTCGTCTTTTAAGGTCAAGTTATTTTAAAGTTAAAACAATTCAATTCATTATCTATATTCACACAGATTGATAATTCACAATCTCACAAATAGATAATCCATATCATCACAATTCATCCAAAGCATCTTATATCACAGATCAGCACGTATCTCATATCAGAGATATCAAACAATCCAATGCATTCAATATCATTCAACCATCCATAAACAAAGATTTATTAATCATACTAGCACTAATTAATTTTAAATTAATTACTTCCATTACAATAAATCCTGCTTACTTAACGATTAATTAATTACAAACCAATTAATTAATCATCCTCTAATTATCCATTATAATTAATCATCCTTGATTAATTATTCTTCAATTACAATAAGTAGTTAACCATAATTAATTACAAAAATTAATTATCCTTAACCATTTATTGCAACTAACCTTTAGTTGCACTCATTAATTAATTAACTATAATTAATTACATTAATCCTTATTTAATTACATTAATTAATTATTCTATAATCACTTATTATAGTTTAATTATCTTCAATTAATCAACCCTTGATTACATCATTAATTACATTAATTAATGACTCTCTAATTACTTCTTTAATTATTAATCATATCTAATAATTAATCTTTAATTAGTCACATTCATTAATCAACCTTGATTAATCACATTCAGTGATTAACTACCCTTAATTAATTACATTACTTAATTAACTTTTAAATAAATTTTACTAATTAATGCTTTAATTAACTACACTAAGTAATTAATCCTTCTTATTAATTACACAAAGTAATTAAACCTAAATTACTTCACTAAGTAATTATCATTCAATTAATTAAATTCAGTAATTTTCCATTAATTACTTCACTCAGTAATTACACTTCGTTAATTACATTAAGTAATTATACTTAACAAATCATCAAGTGATTATCTTAAATTAATTAAACTAATTAGTTAACTTAAACTAATCACATTAATTTAATTAATTACATTGAGTAATTAATTCCTTTAATAACTTTCATTAAGTAATTATACTTTAATTAACCATTTTTAATTACTAATTAATTAATCCCTAATTACCAATTAATTAATCTTTAATCACTTAATTAATCAACGCTTAATTGTAACTTCATTAATATTTAATTACTTAATTACTTAATTAATTACTAATCATTAATTAATTATCTTTACTTATCTAATTATGATCCTTACTTACAAATTTATTAACCCTAATTAATTAACTTACAACCCTTAATTATTTATTTATTAATCCTTAATCATTAATTAATTAAATTAATTAATTATACGTCAATTACATTATTAATTTAATTAATCTCAAATCATTAAATCTTAATTAACTTAAGATAAAACATCCTTATCAATGACTTAATTATCATAAATCATATTTCAAACATTTAATTTTAAAATTAACTTACTAATTAAATCATTAAATTTTAGATTTAAAATAACAAAATCAAGTTAAACAAATTTTAAACTTTTACTCAACATTTAAATCTTTTAAAACTTGTTTAAAACATTTTACTTGGAAAACAAATTTATTTTCAAATATCCTTATATCTTTAAACTTGTTTTAAACCCTTCTTCCTTTTGAAAACTAATTATCTTAATAACTTTTAAACCTTTTAAAAACTTAAGTTCTTAGCTTTTAAAACCCAGTTCACAACTTTCTTTTTAAACTTTAGACTAGGTTAAATTTATGCTATAAACATACATTAGTTTATAACTTTCCAAACCTGGTTATGCTTTACTTCAAAATTTGAAACATATTGCTTAACAAACTCAAACCTAAGCCAACATCCAAGACAACTCGAGCAACCCTCGTGACATCTCGTGTACCCACTATCCTTGAGACAAACACCTGAAGACCACGAGCCAGACCCGAGCAACCCTTCTTCCTCAGAGCCCATACTTCATCATACTCCAATCGTGCACCGTGCACATGCACGGTGGCTCCGACCACTTACGGTCAACGTCACAATCCCCCACAAGTCTTCCACCACCTTATTGTCACATACGACTACCTAGAATGACGATTACAACAACAGACAAAAATCGAGCTATCGAATCAACAGGAACCCAATAACTCGATCAAAAAAACCACCCATCGCCGATGTTCTCGACACTGAGAAACCTCATCGTTCTCGCCGCAGACTCGCCCCGATTTCCAGCAACGATCCCATCATCGCGGACCACTCCAGTCCACCCTAATTATCGCCACTGCCTCTACAACTTCAACAACCATAACCCACCTCTAAACCCTACCTTGCCATCTCCTGGCCACCATGGTGACTCGGAATAACTATAACCAAATTTCCAAAGATCAACAACCCTAAAGCCACCCTCGATATCAATCCCAAGCTTCATCTCGACATAGGTCATCGGCAATTGCCGATTTTGTATACTAGGTTAAAAATCTTGGGAAGCTTATCAAAAATCATCATTTACAAAGGTGATTTTGTTTAGATAATCAAAGTATGGGATTAAGATGATTGATTTCTGACCTTAATTGAGTTATCACTGTAAAATTTTATTTTGAATTTATATAAACACATAAATTTATGTTTCAAAAAAATAATAGTCTTCCCATCAGTTTCTCTTTAAAGATCAAACCCTAAAATTGATTAGAGAAAGAGAGATTGAAATCTCTTTGGGGGAGTTTGAACCTTACATAAAACAGAGGCTACATATACATATTCACAGACATACAATAAATCCATAAAATGCATTCATATTCATACATGCAAGCAATTAACACTGCATTACCATAAGATTTTCATCATATATATCAGAGCTAAAACCAGATTAAAACTTTTTAAAAAATTATTTACTCACCTGTTGTAGAGAACAGAACATAGGGGTTTTAAGTTTAAATCTAGAATTTTGTTAAAACAGAAGCTTGTTGTTGAAATTTGAAATCTTTGCATTTGAAACCGAAAACTTGATCTTTAAAACTAAGATGATCAAAGCTTTTGAAAACTGCATGCTGTGGTCTGGGAAAAATACTTGAATGCTGGAAGACATTGCTTGAACTTGCTTTGATTAAATCTCAGGTTGAAGAAATGTTTGCAGGCTAATGTATTTTCTGGTTAAAGATTGAGTTACAGGGTTTGATTTGTTGATTTTCTGGTGGATTGAAAAATGTTTTACAGATTTCTGGTTGGATCTATTTTGAGAATATTTATAGATTTGAGTTTTCTTGCTTGTAAATTTGTTTACAGGGTTTTGTTTCTTGCTTTTGGAAATGAGAAAAAGAATGAGAAGAGAAAAGAGATGTATATATATAGTTAAATTTGGATTTATTAAAAATTAAAGAAATAACATAAATAAGGGACACTTGTAAAATTTGTTAACATTTGTCAATCTCATATTTTAATCTCATAACACGTGTAGCTAATATCGCTTAATGTATTATGACTTATCATATGTTTTTTTAATATTTTAAATGTTAATAATAAGCTTTTATATTAAATTTACTAATTTATAAATACTTATCTAAATTTTTATATATAATTTTTTTAAAGAAAATATTATAAAACAAATTATATATACTAATAAAAGATTTATACATATATTTTTAAAATCCAGAATATTTTAAAATATCTACCTTTTGAATTTCAATTTTAAATCCAAATTCGAATTCAAATTAAATTTAAAAATTCAATTTAAAGTCAACTTATATATATACATATATAACAACACATTCAGTTTGAAGATAACAATTCTATTTTCTTAAAAATCTGTTTATATCTATACATAAAAACAACACATTATTATTATTGTTTTGAAAATATCAATCTTGCAAATTTTAAATAATTTAAAATGGGAATTATCACATTATTTATAAATTACTTCTATTACAAAATTTATTAATGTATCATATGTTTAATATGTTCGTAAATTTTATTTTAAACTTTTATATATATTTTCAAATCAAAATTATCAAGTAATATTTAAAAAGAAAATAAAACAAACCTTTATGTTAATTTTATTTAAATTTAAAATTAAGATAAAAGATATTTTAAACAATTAACATTTACCTTAAGTATTTTAAAACTATATGGTTAACTATTTAAATAATCTATAAAAAGTTTTATACTAAATTAATCATAATTTCCAAATTCCCAATATATATTAGAATTTGAAAACATGATTTTATTTATTTATTAAATGCAAACTAAATATATTCTAATTACAATGTATACAAATATATATACATTATAAATAGAAAACATTTTGTTAGCTTTTAAAAGATAAAATTTACCAATTAAATATTTATGTGCTTTTAGAAGAATAAACTTGCCAATTTTAAATTAGAATCATGAAAGAAAATTATCAAATCAATTTAATTATTAATATAGATTATTAAATTGATATTGTCCAAAATTCCGGGTCATCACATTTCTTCTCCCTTAAAAGAATTTCGTCCTTGAAATTTAAAAGAAAAGATATTTAATAACCCAACAAAGATTTTAATTTTAAATCACAAGAATATATTATCAACCATATGCTAACAACCATAGCAATCAATTTACTTAATCAGACAAGTCTAATGATCCTGACACAAATTAGGATAGACCTTCCTAACACTATCTAGAGTTTCCCAGGTACAAACACTACAATACTCTAATAAACCCAAACAATCTATACTACTAACTATTGAGCTCTTGCTCATCTAGATCTACAAAACTGAACAGGATATCAGACCATAGTCAAGTATGACTCAACTACCAAATCCTCCTGAACTGCTGGTTCCACAACAAGTGATGGATCATACACGTACCCCCTCAGAGATACAAGAAACACATTGAATCCTAGTCTTCCAAACTGGAAATTCAATCCTGTAGACCAAAGCACTTATCCTTACAAGAATACAAAAAGATCTAATATCTCGGAGCTAGCTTCCCAGTCTAACCAAATCTTATAGCTTCCTTAGATCAGAGAAAACTTATCCAAAATCAAATCACCGACTTAGAAATCCAAATTCCTCCGTCTCTTATCCATAAAATTCTTCTGACGATCCGCAGCTACCTTCATCCTTCCTGATCGGATCAACCTTCGCTCATGCCTCTTGAAACAAACTGGACCAAAAACAAACCAACAAAATGATCCTCTCAAGATCTATTGAAATCAAGAACACAAACTCTACTCCACAATCATCAAATCCTTCAAACTTACTTCTCCTATCCCGAAAAGACAAAACAGTTGCACTCGCCAATCTCGCCTTCAGATCCCGAAAAACTACTTGTAGAAGCTCTTTAATCCAAAACACTGCAAACTTCCAAGGAGTCTAGGGTTGCTTCTAATCTAGAACAGCTGCTATCTTGCTTCCACTGTGCAACTCTGATCTGAAGTAGATGAGAATGTCGTTGATGATCACGAGCACAAACTTGTCCAAAACATCCCGGAAGACATGGTTAATTGGATCAATAAAGAGAAAAATCAGAAGTACCACGAAATCCTAAGTTGCTTCACCGAATCCTCTCTCTAGGAACCATCTTTCTACTAGCTAAACCACCGGTATTACCCTTGGAATCCTAGTCGAAACAAAAAATCAATCTCCAAACGCTAAGGCAAACCTTGGCTTCTTCGAAGACATCCGGAAAAATCACTGACAACTTCGATAACTCCTATATTCCCTAGAGATGCCTCAATCCTATGCAAAAGATTACTCAAGAGAACACTCAACTATCGTAAGTCATTTTTGCGATCAACCCAGCCTATTTTCCAAAGATATTTTTCTCTCTTTACCAATCAGAGCAGCTTATACTTATCAAGTCAATCAATCAAAGAAATGGATCCACTCTGCTGCTTCTGAACTCCATCTCTAGAAAACTGCTGAGCCAGATGACCTTCTTGTCGGCACACAGAACACCTCCGAGCTACACTACTGACACAGATGCCAAAGACTTCCTATCCAACGCTCTTTGAACCTCAAAGCCATATCATCCAATCCCACACAGAGCCTCGAGATGGGTAGACATCCCCTTAGGAAACTCGGGCCTTAAACCAAACATAACACCATGTTGAACCTAGTCTCATCACCGATGCAGACACACTTCCTTAAACTTGCTTCAAAGAAACATCTTCGGACACTTCCATAGTCACTGCGTTTCACCATGCATTTGCTTCTTTTCGAAGTTGCCAAGATACCATCACTCGCTTTAGCTTGACCGACAGATCCAAACTCTTACTCACCCAAACTTGCACTCCAATGATGGACTCTGCTCCTTAAAAAACTTCCTTCAGAGATTGGTGAAATCCTTATACCACTACAAAGCTTACTCGAGACGGTATTGGATCTACAGCCTCGGCAGATACACTTCCAACCTCAACATTCGGACTTCTTCCATTGGTAGTCGTGCTACACACACCACTACCCTTTCTACCTATAGAACTCATATTGGAAAACCCGAATAGGTAACCCAACAAATAGGTAGAAATATATATGTATATATATATATATTAAAATTACAAGTACGCTCTCTCAAGAAAGAAATCACTCCGAAGCCTATGTATTCACTCAATCTAGCGCTTTGATACCAAATGAAACGAACCGCCTTTATCTCCATAGAAAGATGCATCATTGTTAAGAAATAAAGGATTAGAAAAGAGAAAAGAAAGACAAGAAAGAACGAAACAACATCAGAATCTCACAGTAGAACAAATAAATTATATTAATCACATAAGTATTACATAATATACAACATCTATCTGAGTTACACAGCTTATACATCACATAATAGACAGTTATAAACACCCGTCTAGTCATTACAAAGCAACGATACAACACAGAGATACCAACACAACGGAAACACTAAATACTACAACCACTGAAGCCTCGTGCTCCATTTCTCCTCGATAGTTCTTCAAAGCTAACCTAAATCCCTTGGTCGCTCATAAAAATTTGAGTACCCAAGAGTTTAAGAAAACAGAAAATAAACTCCGCGTCAGACATGGGTCTAGTGTGAGTAAACGGTTAAAATTGCTTAACTTTGAAAAGCCTTTTGAAAACAAAAGGTATCTCGTAAGACTTCCCGCACATAAACACAGAAAAGTTTTTACCTTACGATAACCAAAACATTTGATAGGAAATCCAGTTATATTATAATAGGGTCTAGGGATTTCAAGTAAAATACAGAAATAGCTGAAATGCTTTCATCTCACGTTCCAACATAGTTGGGCACAATCAGAACGTACGACACTTATTAGAGATTGGATTCCATACAATGGCAGGGCTACTGGGTACTGTCCGTCATAGTATGTGGCGTCGATCACCGTATCGAGGATCCACCCTAAATCCCCTACAACACATGGTCGGAACCATCCCTTACTGGATAGTCCCGAACAAGACAACCCCATAGTTGTTTTCAACCAACTGCGTACACAGCCAAATAAAAAAGGACCTCTAAACAAGGGAAAATCTTGTCCTACTTGAGAGCGGCTCACTTAGCCATGCTGCACCTCCCCTGTTTTAGCCATTCTCGGTTGATGATGCTTGAGGCTACGACTACCATTGTAGAACATATCTATCTTAGAATGCACATCGTCCTCCAAAGAAGATGTTCTGAAAGCATTCAATCCACAAGTTCGTCCTGGGTTCGAACGAAACAATAGGCGCTATCTCATTACACTCATTTTGGAATCACCCTTAGAGCTAACGACAATAGCCCTTGCACTCTGAATTTCCATCTCGATCTTCACTTGAGATTCACGACCTATTGTTTAATTTGGATCGATGTGGTTTTCGGATATCCAAATTTGTAAACCCGATCCCTGTCTCATCGAAATCCAAAACGCCGTCTTTTAAGGTCAAGTTGTTCTAAAGTTAAAAGAATTCAATTCATTATCTACATTCACACAGATAGATAATTCTAATCTCATAAATAGATAATCCATATTATCACAATTCAACCAAAGCATCTCATGTCACAGATTAGCACAGGTCTCATATGAAAGATATCAAACAATCGAAGGCATTCAATATCATTCAGCCATCCATAAGCAAATATTTATTAATCACACTATCACTAATTAATTTTAAATAAATTAAATTAATTACTTCCATTACAATAAATCCTGCTTACTTAAACATTAATTAATTACAAACCAATTAGTTAATCATCCTCTAATTATCCATCTTAATTAATCATCCTTGATTAATTATTCTTCAATTACATTAAGTAATTAACTATCACGACTCGCCCTTCTCAACCCTCGAAAATCGACACAAAATACGCCATAGTATAATATGCCAATGATCGAGTGCCGGAAAAGACAGATAATTGAGGGAAAATAAAGAAGATAGAAGACAGAAGGAACTAAACAATAGCAGAATCTCAAAATCGCAGCGGAACAAAATATAATAACTAATAACAGATCTTTACAAAAAATGAAAACTATATCTGTTTTATATATTACATCATCAGAGTATCACAAGCCAACAACAGTTACCAGCCTGACAATTTCTAACAATCACAGCAGCGAATATAAACAAGTACGGATAATACGTCTCGATCCCCAGCTCCACTCCTGAGCTCCCCAACATCCTATCCTGAACATATAATAATCGATCTAACCCGAGCATTATAATGAAATAACACCCGAGCCAGTCTGGAATTCCAGCTGATAAAAATACACCCAAATTGATTATTAAAGTTTCAAAAATACTTTTGAAAACAAAAGCATCTCGCAAGACCATGCCACAAATAAACATGTCGGGTTTTTACCTTACGATAGCTAAAACATTTCTTATAAAATCCTCCGATATTATAATAGAGTCTATATACAAATACTAATTAAAATAGCCGAAATTGTTACATTTATTAAATTCCAGCTACTAGCCACAAAGTGGGTAATACAAACAAAACTCGTAAAAGGCTCGTAGGGAAAATGGATTTCCAACTAATGACTAGGCACTAGGGTGCCACCTGTCACAGTACGTGGCGTAGATCACTGTACCGAGGACCACTTCCGATCCTCTGCAACACAAGACCGGGACTACCCCTTACTGGATAATCCCGAGTAAGATCACCCCATGGTTGGGATCAGCAACCGCACCACTAAGCCGAATAAAAATGGACATCTAGACAGGGATGACCTCGCCCTAATGGGTGCTACACACATAGCCTTGCTGCATATCCCCTGATTTTCAGTCATTCTCGGTTGATAAGGATTGAGGCTAAGTGTTACCTTTTTGAATATTTCACTTAGAATGCCCATCGTCAACCTTACGTTGTTCCGAAAGCATTCATCCATACAAGTCCATCCCGAGTTCGAACTGAACTGAAGGCACTTCTCCTACTACATCCATTTTGGAAACATCTTCAGGATTAGTAGCGACTAGCCCTTGCACTTCACTGCTCCATCTTCGACTCCGAACTCATTTTTCCATGAAAACGTACAAACCGGATCGAAGTGGTTTTCGAGAAATAAATCTTGATCTCCGTCTCTTCGAAACGATCAACGCATTGGCTAATATTGATAGTCGGTGATTTAACTATCAATTAACATTCACAAACATCCACCAAACAATAAAGAATTTCCCCAAATTATTTATTATTCTCAAAATATCTTCATAAGATATATTTCCAATTTCAAACCCTTGAAAACAGTTTCAAACCACATACTCCTTATGGAATAAATTTCCAAATATTGATTTGCACTGAAAACATCCAAGCCAAATGCCTTAGAATTATAATAGTTTAAATTAAAGCTATTTACATACTTTATTTGAAATATATAAATACTTTTTAAATGTTTCAAAAAAGCTGCTTTATAAATATAAACCATTCTTCTTCAAAATAAAATTTAAGTCATACTAGATTGTAAAATAAAGTTATGAAATCCTATACAAGTTTCAAGTAAAACTTTAACCAAACTATTCTTTAAAATAAATCCATTTTTATAAATATAAATATTAAGAATATTCTTTTAAAACATAATACCAATTAACTCTTTAAAATAATTATTATTATAACTAATTTAGTAAATATTTACCTTTGAAATCATTACAACTTAAATAAGAGTTTCCTAAAAATATTACTTTAAAACCAAATTTTAAAACTTTTAATTTTTACTTAAAAATCTACTTTAAAACATACTTGGCTTTTTAGGGAAATTCACTTCCATTTTTGAATAAACCAAAGAATTTTTCTATAAATCCTGCTTGATTTATCTCAATTTGAATTTACGTTTGAATCCCGTAAATTTCTTCCCATACTTTAAAAATAAACTCCTTTTATTTTTAAGCACCTTTCTATTTCCTGGAAAATCGCTTTCAAAATATATGCTTAAAAATATTTAGAATAAGGCTACTATAAATTTCTTAATGAAAATATTTAAGGAAATATAGATAAGTTTCTAAGTAATTTAAAACAAAATTACCTTGTAAAATAAAGTTATTAATCCAATATTTATACTATCATTTCCTTTTTATATAAAGTTATTACATCAAGTACTTATAATAAAATTTCCTTTAGAAATCATAATACTAAGTTATATTTAAAATAATTAAATACCATAAATACTTTAATAATATTTACTTTTCACTTAAAAGTAATTAATGATAGTAATTTTTCTAAAATATTCTAAAAGCACATTTTTAAACTTTCTAGTTTATACTTGGAAAGCTTCTCTTTTGAAACATACTTCATTTCCCAGGAAAAATACACTTTCCATCCTTTAAAAATAATCCCATTATTATTTTTAAAATAATTTGCACCTTCTTATAGAAGTTCCCACCGGAAATCTATACTTTCATATTTATCCCCCGATAAATATCCCATTTCACTTATAAACCCTGTTTATAAATTTTCATTCCTTATTTCCTTTTAAATCATAATTTCAAAACACTTCAAATTCTAAACCAATATCTTGAATTTAATTTCCTTAAATTCATTACTTAAAAATTCTTTTTATTTCCTTTTTACTCCCATTTCAATTTATTGATGTTTAAAGTACAAAATTATATTATCCAACCATGACACAGCATAACAAAATTCCAAATCAATCTATCACAGGATATCAATGAAATATATCACAGAATATAAATAAAATTTCTATTTGTGAGGAATCCAGTTGGATTCCTCCAATCTGTTTTTCCCTGCATCCCAGATGTTAGCATGACAAATAAATATCGATCAAATATGATAATAATTTTCATATTAAACTAATCAACCAATCATTTAAATATTAACTATTTAAAACAGCTGAAATCCCAGATGTGAGTGAGATTAACTCACCTTGCATCGGCGTTTTCAAATTTTAAATTAAATCGAGCCCGTTCTATTTATTTTAAAATTCTCGCTTACCCTAAATGATCCCAGATCTGCATCGCAGCGTAGATTGCACCGCTGCGATTCCGACGCTTCCTGTTTCGTCGGAATCTGACTATGTTTGCAAAAGATATTCAGTTTTAAAGATTTGTATATATAATTTACAAAACAATTTCCTTTTTATTATATATTATACCAGATCAAATCCAAACGGTTGATTCCAAGACCCAAAAATCCAGGCCGCAACCCTCACCTTCCTAACACGATCGTCTCCAGGATAATCACGGTCGAAAGAACCCAAATTCACGAACAAAATCCCCATGTTGCACCTTCCACGCTGATCCGAAACTCGATCAGAGACCAACACCTCGAAGATCGTCACACACTCTTCCTACGGCCAGAAAATCTCCGAACTCGGTGCGCCCTATGCCTCGAAAACTGTGTACACATACGTGGCCTATCGGCTTCAATAACTCCTTCGTCGTTGCTCGAAACGCAATCACCACCGTCCACATCATAGATCTTGAAGCCCTTTACGATCTTCTAGTTGGAAGAATCTTCTAAAACTCGATGGATTGTGGTAGATCTGAGGTGGAAGGTAATTAAATTTCGGCCATAGGAGCTAAATGTAGCGGCCGGTGAAAATAGGCTAGGGTTTGGCTAAAACGTGATTATATAAACGTTATTTAATATTATTTTAATATTATTTTTCCTAAATTACAAGTTTTACAAACGAACTCCAAATCACACGTGCCGTGTAACGAAACGGGTTTTGCCCGCTCGAAAATCGACATCCATACATCATTCGTACTCGAATGCCGTAGATTCGATCGTTCAAATCCGATTCGCCGGAGCTTATAACACAATTAAGTAAACAACATAGCGGAAAAAAAGAATAATACATTGATATACAGCTTTGATACAATATCTGATACAACAGATGATCCAATAGGTATCAGTATACATCAGAGATATGATACAATAAAATAGCAGCGGAAAAGAAAAATAGATAACATCTAGTAGCGAAACCACTAACTCTAAGATAGTCTTCAAAGGAGAACTCCGAGTACTGCAACTCCATTTCCAAGAACCAATCCAGCAATAGCTCGGACTCCCAATAACGATGCACCATGCTAAGCAAGACTGGTGTGATCCAAAGACTGAACTAACTCCAGATAAACTACTGTACCTAACTATCTGAAAAACCCAACTCTAGGCTGCTCGTGTAGAAAATAATGAGCACCCAGAGTTTAGGAAAGGAACAATAAACTCCGGATCAGTCATAGGACTGGTGTGAGCAACAAAAATAGTTTATCTTTAAAACAAACAACAAAAGATTTTTAAAGTAAATTCGCAATGCTTTTTGAAAATGAAACTACTATAAGACCTCCCACACACAAAATGCAAACGCAGACTTGGAGGAGATTTCTTCTTATGATAGTCAAACATGCTTAATACGCAGAAAAATTTCTTTGATATTATTATTATAAGTGCACGGTGCAGAAAAGCATTTCGAAAGTAGAATATTAATCTTAGCCAGCATAGGTACCATTATATTATGCCCCCTATAGCTACCATATTAGATGGCAGGTTCTACAACTAATACCGTACAGGGTTTCGTATTGAAGATTGGATTTCCAACAAATGGTCAGGCCAAGGAACTTCCCATTGCCACATGAGAACGCCTCTGGAAGGACGTCCCCGAGAACCTAACCGGATCTCTGCCAACACAAGGCCGGGTTACCCCTAACTGGGTAACTACTGACACGAGTATGCCATCCCCCGGTCCTTTAGGACCTTTAACCGAGCGCTCGATAACCATCATCACACTATAGCAAATAGAGTGTTTTCCCCACGAGTAAGTATTTGGGCTCCATACCATGATACCACCCCTTTCCAGAAGGAAATGAACATACCCTAAAGGGGCGCTACCTCCTAATAACCTTGCCGCATCTTTCCTGTTTTGACCATTCTGGGGTGTGAGGCTCGACGAAGTCTCGTCCACAAAGCCACGTTTTGGTACAAAGCCACGCTTTGGGTCAACAAATGATCAAAGTAATGATCACAAAGATAAATGATCAAACAAATGATCATATCACAAATGATCAAACAATGATCATTTCACAACAACACTTAGGATGTCACATTACCAAATTGGGAATATATCACTGATAACCTTCAACTACATAACCTCTGAGCTCGTACGTCTCAGAGAAGGGTGTTAAGCTAAGAGAATAAATTCTCCGCCACCAACAGAAATGTATTTGAAAGGAATCTGCTTTATATCTCAACGTGTAATGTCGGACACACAATCCATACAAATCTGTTCCGGGTTCGAACAGAATCGAAGGTACTTCCAAAGAAGCCCTTGCGATCCGGATATTCACTAATCACGTTCGGACTTCCCATCACATATGGAGTCTCTATACCGGGGACCAGTCGATACAAAGACATTCGACGAGTTGTCTTTCCGTTTTCGAAAATATCCGGTCTTCACCACCGGTCTTCAAATGCTATCCATAACGACGTATCACATATTCGGAATGGGATATATGACACAAAGGTCCTCTCCCGGCTAAACCGAATAGTGAGCGCAATATTTAAAAACATATGGATATTGGGATTTCAATCAAGTCACAACTTAATTATTCAAACATTTCTTTCAAATGGTTTAAATCAATTACCATTTCAAATCTTTAAACAAAAAGATTTATTTCACCAAGATCAATTCATAGATTTCCAAAACAATTTCATTTCGATAGGATTAACTCGTTAAATCTTTAAATCAAAGATTTAACTTATAGCTTTCAAACCGTTTCTATAACTTGGAAATCATTTTCATTTTAAACTAGAAATCATTTTAACACAAATTGGAAGTTCATTACTTCTGTGAAAGCTTTAATTAATTAAAAACAAACAGTTTTCGTTTCAGAAAAATCCAATTATATTTGCACAAATTAAAGTTCTTAATTCATATTCATATTCCCAAATTAATACATTTTAAAATGGTTCATCCCATATGTAACTGGTATAACATTTTTAATCCCTAGTTTCAAATTATAGAATTCAGTTTCACAATTTTGAATTTAAATTTAAATCAAATTATTTAAATTTCAAACTTTATCAAGTTATTCAAAATAAGCTTCATCTTTGAAATTCCACTTCAAAAGCTTTTCACTTAAAACCCAATCTTATTTTCAAACCATTTGAATTTAAAATTCAAAATCAAAACTATTTTCAAAAATCAGTGACTCAATCGATTTCCTCGTGAAATCCATATTTGTGTGTGTATAAGTGTGGTCTAGGGGTTTAACACATAAAAGTCCACATCATCAATCATCACAGATTAAAACACAGAAATATAGTTGATAAGCGATATAAACAATAACGCTTATCGTCCCTCACAAATCACAGATACATATATCACAGATAAATAAGTCACACAGCTCAAATCAAAACAAAGCATCACATATCAGGGGTATCAAACAATACTGTCATCCAATAGAATGCCCACATTCATAAGTAAGATCAGTTTATTTTTATTTTTTTTATTCAAATCAGATTTAATTACTTATGAATTATTAATCTTGGTAAATTAATATTAATTAATTGCAAATCATTTTGATTAATTCTTTCTTAGATCATTAATTAACCATTTATAAATAATTAATCAATCAACCCTTTAATTATAATTCACCAATCTTTAATTATTAAATAACTAATCATTAATTATTTAATTCACCATTTATCTTTAATTAATTAATTAATTACCATTTTATTAATTCCCCTTAATTAGTTACAAACGATTGATTATCCTTAAGTTGATTTCCGGATTTATTAATACTAATTAATTACAAACCAATTTGATTAATTATCCAATTCCGATGTATTAATTACAAATCTTTTGGTATAAATTAATTTATCAAACGCTTTAATTAATTAAATTATTCTCAATCAATCATATTAATCAAATTGACCTTTGAACCAATTATATTAATTAATTAACTTCTTAATTAATTATTTCAAGAAATTTTCTCTTTAATTACTTATGATTAAGCAATCATTTCATAATAACAAATCATTAATTACCGATTTATCTTTATCATTGATTTAATCAAAATATCCAAATTTTATTACAATTAGTAACTAGCCCCTCAATTGCTTTCATTAAGTAATTAACAATTTACAATTTATTTAATTAATAAATCTAATTTGTTATCAAAATTTATCACATTAATTTTGTTACTTAATAATTCATAGTTAATTATCCTCATTAACTAATAACATTCCTTAACTTACTTCTTAATTAATTAAATCCAAATCATTAATTAATTTAACTTAAAATTTTGATGAACTATAAATCATTCAAAACTTAATTATTTTTGAGATAAAAGATTTTTATTTTTATCTTTTTATAATTGATTCAATTATCATTACAAACACTTTTGAAAACATCTTGTTTTCAAATTCACTTTTAAATTCCATTACAAATTAAAAGGATTTGAAATAACTACAAATTTAACTTTGCAATTTTTCGTTTATTTTAAATTCAAATTTTTCCTCATACAACAAGAGTTCGACCCGAGCTCCCCTGAGAAACAGCCCATACAAACAAAACAGGTTATCAAACTGTAGCCAACCAAACAAGCCCAAACCCAAGTTACTTCTCCTCCCCCAAAACCTGATGCCCATCAATGCTTCAACATGCACGGTGCACGTGCACCATGCCGCCTTCACCTCCGGCCCTCTGCCGGTTATCGAGACAAGTCGACGAACCTCCCTACATCAGTCTCCGGTCATCGTAACTTCGAACTCCCCTGAGAATCGAATTTTAACATTCGAGCCCAAACATGGAAACGCACAAAGCACATAAACCAAAACTGTAAACGTTGCCGTTCGCCCAACCTCGACCACCTGAACACGCGAAACTCCGGCCATAGCTTCATCGACGTCTGCTCCACCATTCCCCCAACCCACGGCGAACTCGGTCGCCTGAGGACGATGCACGAATCGAAACTCCCATCACGCTTAAAACTAGGTTTAAGAAAAAGAATCGCTTGCCGCCGCTACCACGTGCAACTGCCGACCCTCTCACCATTTTTCTCTAACACCCCGTAGCCTCATCTATCGGCACTAGAAACCCCGAAACCCCTAACGTCTCCGACCACTGGAAATCGCCCAAAATCCCATTTTCGTTCAAAGTTGAGCTACGCTTTAACCCTTTATCTAAAAATCAAAATTTTTACTTTAAAAATCATATTTTCTTATAAGAATTCAGTTTGTAACCCTGAATTCAAGAATTAAGAAGTTCGAAATTTGACAAATTTAAAGTCTTGGTCTATTCTTTTAATTTACAGAGATAATACTAGGTTGTTTTGACTTGAATAAAATTTTAATCTTAAGCATATGCTATAAAAAACCATTTTTGTTTTAATACTATGTCAAAACATTGGGTAAATCAAGTGGAAATGATTTTTGAACTCAAATCTTATGTTCAGAATAGTAAACAGAGGACAATTTCATCATCACCCTGTACAGAACTTCCAACATTCAAGATAAATAGAGAATTCATATAAATATAAATACCAACCTACATATTCACAAACATATATATATATATATATATATATATATATATACAACTAATCTTTTTTTCAAATTGGTTTAAAGTAGTGTTACTCACCAGTTCGAAAAAGAACAGAGGAAAACATAGTATACATGACAAAACATACAGACATGCAAGCATTATCTCAACATAATTTCAAGCATGATCACATATATAAAGCAGACACTATGGAAAGTTTGCTCATAAACAAAACAAACAGATTAGGGTGGAAGATTTTTCTCACCTTGTTTTCAGGGAAAGAATGAACAGGCTTGAATTTTTAGCTAACTGGAGATCTTCTTTTAATCTCTGAGTTGTAGTTGCTTCTGGTTGTAGCTTTGATTTTATTTTAATTTTTTCTCTTTTCCAGGCTTTCATTTTGTTGAGTTTTTTTTTTGATGGACGAATAGAAATGAAGTTAATGTATATGAGAATGAGTTTACAGGTTAATATTTATAAACAAGTTGCAAGGTGATAAAATCAATACAAGTGAGGTTATATTTTTGTGCAACATCTTGGAGGCTGAAAAGATATCAATAGGTACAATATACAACTTGAAACTTGACTTTGGTTTGCTAGCATTTAATGTAAAAGTGTCTTGTTTCAAATCTTATACTTATCTCATTTTTTTTATTACATACAACTTGTATACATGATGCTATTTCGGCTGAGATAACATGTTTGGGGATGCATTTATGAGCTTGTACTTTTGTTTTCTTATTTTATTTACATGCATATCTTTGTTTTGGCTTTATCTTTGCATTTGTTTTGTTACTTTGTTTGTTTATATACTTCCTATACTTACTCTTTCTTGCCTGCACACTTAGAAATATAAAGTCCTATTGTTTGTTTATAACATGAATGTAGTTGTACTGTTTATAGATGTTATGTTCACTTATTTTCTTTGTTTGTTATATCTTACTTTGTTTTGTTTCTTATTTATGCATTTGTTTATTTAGTTAGCTTTGTAACCTGCTTATGTCTACTATTTTAAAGACATATCTTACTTTATATATTTTTTTATTTGCTTACTTTGTTTTCTTGTTTGTTTCTGGTATTTATTTTATTTCTTTTGTTACTTGTACTTTGTATTGTAAATAAATTTCTAATTTAATTTCTAACTTAATATTTATCTGTTTATTTTACTTTTAAAGACTTCATTTTGAAATTTCAAATCAATTTATCAATATATTTCACTAATTTAAATCAAAATTAAATTTAATTATCAATTTAAAATAAATTAAAACTCGGGATCGTTACAGACTTCCCCCCTTAAAAAGAATTTCGTTCTCGAAATTCGCCAGAGAGAGATAACGGAGACAGGCGAAAGATAGAAGAACAATTCTCCATGCCAAACTAGATATCTATTCTGCATTTGGCTTACAAAATCAGAATATCAACAATAGATACAAGAAATTACAATAGAATTTCAAATTTAGTTTTAAACGAAATCGTTTTATCGATTCAATTCAAATTATCCTTCATATTCTATTAATCAATTTTAACTCAATTTAAAATTTCCAATTTATTTAAAAAAAATTCAATGTCAAATTTCCAATTCATAATTCTAAATTTCCAATTTATTCATTAGAGTTTAAATCGAAAAGCCGATAAGAAACCGATGAAGATACGAAGTAAAAATTTCTTACAACGATACATAGGGCCATCATCACACCGAAACTTCTTTTTGGAGCTATCACGAAGAAATCAAAAGGATTTGGAAAGACGAATCAAAGGAGATTGATAAGAAAAGTTGTTTCCGCTGTTGCAGGTTATTGACCATTTATAGTCGTATTTACCTGTCCCCTATCTCGTTCTCTTCTCGCACTCATACTCACTATCAGTGGATAGTAAGAGAATTTACTGAGGCATTCAAACAGATATCTTAGGGATTACTCATTCTAGGGATACTTCACCCTATCTCTAATGAGCTACTTAATGTGTTATACTCCTGAGCTAAAGTTTCACCTTAGCTCTGATACCAAATGTAACGAAACGGGTTTTGCCCACTCGAAAATCGACATCCATACATCATTCGTACTCGAATGCCGTAGATTCAATCATTCAAATCCGATTCGCCGGAGCTTATAACACAATTAAGTAAACAACATAGCGGAAAAAAAGAATAATACATTGATATACAGCTTTGATACAATATCTGATACAACAGATGATCCAATAGGTATCAATATACATCAGAGATATGATACAATAAAATAGCAGCAGAAAAGAAAAATAGATAACATCTAGCAGCGAAACCACTAACTCTAAGATAGTCTTCAAAGGAGAACTCCGAGAACTGCAACTCCATTTCCAAGAACCAATCCAGCAATAGCTCGGACTCCCAATAACGATGCACCAAGCTATGCAAGGCTGGTGTGATCCAAAGACTGAACTAACTCCAGATAAACTACTGAACCTAACTATCTGAAAAACCCAACTCTAGACTGCTCGTGTAGAAAATAATGAGCACCCAGAGTTTAGGAAAGGAACAATAAACTCCGGATCAGTCATGGGACTGGTGTGAGCAACAAAAACAGTTTATCTTTAAAACAAACAACAAAAGATTTTTAAAGTAAATTTGCAATGCTTTTTGAAAATGAAACTACTATAAGACCTCCCACCACACACAAAATGCAAACGCAGACTTGGAGGAGATTTCTTCTTATGATAGTCAAACATGCTTAATACGCAGAAAAATTTCTTTGATATTATTGTTATAAGTGCACGGTGCAGAAAAGCATTTCGAAAGTAGAATATTAATCTTAGCCAGCATAGGTACCATTATATTATGCCCGCTATAGCTACCATATTAGATGGCAGGTTCTACAACTAATACCGTACAGGGTTTCGTATTGAAGATTGGATTTCCAACAAATGGTCAGGCCAAGGAACTTCCCATTGCCACATGAGAACGCCTCTGGAAGGACGTCCCCGAGAACCTAACCGGATCTCTGCCAACACAAGGCCTGGTTACCCCTAACTGGGTAACTACTGACACGAGTATGCCATCCCCCGGTCCTTTAGGACCTTTAACCGAGCGCTCGATAACCAACATCACACTATAGTAAATAGAGTGTTTTCCACATGAGTAAGTATCTAGGCTCCATACCATGATACCACCCCTTTCCAGAAGGAAATGAACATACCCTAAAGGGACGCTACCCCCTAATAACCTTGCCGCATCTTTCCTGTTTTGACCATTTTGGGGTGTGAGGCTCGACGAAGTCTCGTCCACAAAGCCACGCTTTGGTACAAAGCCACGCTTTGGATCAACAAATGATCAAAGTAATGATCACAAAGATAAATGATCAAACAAATGATCATATCACAAATGATCAAACAATGATCATTTCACAGCAACACTTAGCATGTCACATTATCAAATTGGGAATATATCACTGATAACCTTCAACTACATAACCTTTGAGCTCGTACGTCTCAGAGAAGGGTGTTAAGCTAAGAGAATAAATTCTCCGCCACCAACAGAAATGTATTTGAAAGGAATCTGCTTTATATCTCAAAGTGTAATGTCGGACACACAATCCATACAAGTCTGTTCCGGGTTCGAACAGAACCGAAGGTACTTCCAAAGAAGCCCTTGCAATCCGGATATTCACTAATCACTTTCGGACTTCCCATCACATATGGAGTCTCTATACCGGGGACCAGTCGATGCAAAGACATTCGACGAGTTGTCTTTCCGTTTTCGAAAATATCCGGTCTTCACCACCGGTCATCAAATGCTATCCATAACGACATATCACATATTTGGAATGGGATATATGACACAAAGGTCCTCTCCTGGCTAAACCGAATAGTGAGCGCAATATTTAAAAACATATGGATATTGGGATTTCAATCAAGTCACAACTTAATTATTCAAACATTTCTTTCAAATGGTTTAAATCAATTACCATTTCAAATCTTTAAACAAAAAGATTTATTTCACAAAGATCAATTCATAGATTTCCAAAACAATTTCATTTCGATAGGATTAACTCGTTAAATCTTTAAATTAAAGATTTAACTTATAGCTTTCAAACCGTTTCTATAACTTGGAAATCATTTTCATTTTAAACTAGAAATCATTTTAACACAAATTGGAAGTTCATTACTTCTGTGAAAGCTTTAATTAATTGAATACAAATAGTTTTCGTTTCAGAAAAATCCAATTATATTTGCACAAATTAAAGTTCTTAATTCATATTCATATTCCCAAATTAATACATTTTAAAATGGTTCAACCCATATATAACTGGTATAACATTTTTAATCCCTAGTTTCAAATTATAGAATTCAGTTTCACAATTTTGAATTTAAATTTAAATCAAATTATTTAAATTTCAAACTTTATCAAGTTATTCAAAATAAGCTTCATCTTTGAAATTCCATTTCAAAAGCTTTTCACTTAAAACCCAATCTTATTTTCAAACCATTTGAATTTAAAATTCAAAATCAAAACTATTTTCAAAAATCTGTGACTCAATCGATTTCCTCGTGAAATCCATATTTGTGTGTGTATAAGTGTGGTCTAGGGGTTTAACACATAAAAGTGCCACATCATCAATTATCACAGATTAAAACACAGAAATATAGTTGATAAGCGATATAAACAATAACGCTTATCGTCCCTCACAAATCACAGATACATATATCACAGATAAATAAGTCACACAGCTCAAATCAAAACAAAGCATCACATATCAGGGGTATCAAACAATACTGTCATCCAATAGAATGCCCACATTCATAAGTAAGATCAGTTTATATATTATTTTTTATTCAAATCAGATTTAATTACTTATGAATTATTAATCTTGGTAAATTAATATTAATTAATTACAAATCATTTTGATTAATTCTTTCTTAGATCATTAATTAACCATTAATAAATAATTAATCAATCAACCCTTTAATTATAATTCACCAATCTTTAATTATTAAATAACTAATCTTTAATTATTTAATTCACCATTTATCTTTAATTAATTAATTAATTAATTACCATTTTATTAATTCCCCTTAGTTAGTTACAAACGATTGATTATCCTTAAGTTGATTTCCGGATTTATTAATATTAATTAATTACAAACCAATTTGATTAATTATCCAATTCCGATGTATTAATTACAAATCTTTTGGTATAAATTAATTTATCAAATGCTTTAATTAATTAAATTATTCTCAATCAATCATATTAATCAAATTGACCTTTGAACCAATTATATAATTAATTAACTTCTTAATTAATTATTTCAAGAAATTTTCTCTTTAATTACTTATTATTAAGCAATCATTTCATAATAACAAATCATTAATTACCGATTTATCTTTATCATTGATTTAATCAAAATATCCAAATTTTATTACAATTAGTAACTAGCCCCTCAATTGCTTTCATTAAGTAATTAACAATTTACAATTTATTTAATTAATAAATCTAATTTGTTATCAAAATTTATCACATTAATTTTGTTACTTAATAATTCATAGTTAATTATCCTCATTAACTAATAACATTCCTTAACTTACTTCTTAATTAATTAAATCCAAATCATTAATTAATTTAACTTAAAATTTTGATGAACTATAAATCACTCAAAACTTAATTATTTTTGAGATAAAAGATTTTTATTTTTTTATAATTGATTCAATTATCATTACAAACACTTTTGAAAACATCTTGTTTTCAAATTCACTTTTAAATTCCATTACAAATTAAAAGGATTTGAAATAACTACAAATTTGACTTTGCAATTTTTCATTTATTTTAAATTCAAATTTTTCCTCATACAACAAGAGTTCGACCCGAGCTCCCCTGAGAAACAGCCCATACAAACAAAACAGGTTATCAACCTGTAGCCAACCAAACAAGCCCATACCCAAGTCACTTCTCCTCCCCCAAAACCTGATGCCCATCAATGCTTCAACATGCACGGTGCACGTGCACCGTGCCGCCTTCACCTCCGGCCCTCTGCCGGTCATCGAGACAAGTCGACGAACCTCCCCACATCAGTCTCCGGTCATCGAAACTTCAAACTCCCCTGAGAATCGAATTTTAACATTCGAGCCCAAACCTGGAAACGCACAAAGCACATAAACCCAAAACTGTCAACGTTGCCGTTCGCCCAACCTCGACCACCTGAACACGCGAAACTCCGGCCATAGCTTCATCGACGTCTGCTCCACCATTCCCCCAACCCACGGCGAACTCGGTCGCCTGAGGACAATGCACGAATCGAAACTCCCATCACGCTTAAAACTAGGTTTAAGAAAAAGAATCGCTTGCCGCCGCTACCACGTGCAACTGCCGACCCTCTCACCATTTTTCTCTAACACCCCGTAGCCTCCTCTATCGCCACTAGAAACCCCGAAACCCCTAACGTCTCCGACCACTGGAAATCGCCCAAAATCCCATTTTCGTTCAAAGTTGAGCTATGCTTTAACCCTTTATCTAAAAATCAAAATTTTTACTTTAAAAATCATATTTTCTTTTAAGAATTCAGTTTGTAACCCTGAATTCAAGAATTAAGAAGTTCGAAATTTGACAAATTTAAAGTCTTGGTCTATTCTTTTAATTTACAAAGATAATACTAGGTTGTTTTGACTTGAATAAAATTTTAATCTTAAGCATATGCTATAATAAACCATTTTTGTTTTAATACTATGTCAAAACATTGGGTAAATCAAGTGGAAATGATTTTTGAACTCAAATCTTATGTTCAGAATAGTAGACAGAGGACAATTTCATCATCCCCCTGTACAGAACTTCCAACATTCAAGATAAACAGAGAATTCATATAAATATAAATACCAACCTACATATTCACAAACATATATATATATATATATATATATATATATATACATATATATATATATACACACACACAACTAATCTTTTTTTCAAATTGGTTTAAAGTAGTGTTACTCACCAGTTCGAAAAAGAACAGAGGAAAACATAGAATACATGACAAAACATACAGACATGCAAGCATTATCTCAACATAATTTCAAGCATGATCACATATATAAAGCAGACACTATGGAAAGTTTGCTCATAAACAAAACAAACAGATTAGGGTGGAAGATTTTGCTCACCTTGTTTTCAGGGAAAGAATGAACAGGCTTGAATTTTTAGCTAACTGGAGATCTTCTTTTAATCTCTGAGTTGTAGTTGCTTCAGGTTGTAGCTTTGATTTTATTTTAATTTTTTTCTCTTTTCCAGGCTTTCATTTTGTTGAGTTTTTTTTTTTTTTGATGGACGTATAGAAATGAAGTTGATGTATATGAGAATGAGTTTACAGGTTAATATTTATAAACAAGTTGCAAGGTGATAAAATCAATACAAGTGAGGTTATATTTTTGTGCAACATCTTGGAGGCTGAAAAGATATCAACAGGTACAATATACAACTTGAAACTTGACTTTGGTTTGCTAGCATTTAATGTAAAAGTGTCTTGTTTCAAATCTTATACTTATCTCATTTTTTTTATTACATACAACTTGTATACATGATGCTATTTCGGCTGAGATAACATGTTTGGGGCTGCATTTATGAGCTTGTACTTTTGTTTTCTTATTTTATTTACATGCATATCTTTGTTTTGGCTTTATCTTTGCATTTGTTTTGTTACTTTGTTTGTTTATATACTTCCTATACTTACTCTTTCTTGCCTGCACACTTAGAAATATAAAGTCGTATTGTTTGTTTATAACATGAATGTAGTTGTACTGTTTATAGATGTTATGTTCACTTATTTTCTTTGTTTGTTATATCTTACTTTGTTTTGTTTCTTATTTATGCATTTGTTTATTTAGTTAGCTTTGTAACCTGCTTATGTCTACTATTTTAAAGACATATCTTACTTTATATTTTTTTTAATTTGCTTACTTCGTTTTCTTGTTTGTTTCTGGTATTTCTTTTATTTCTTTTGTTACTTGTAATTTGTATTGTAAAAAAATTTCTAATTTAATTTCTAACTTAATATTTATCTGTTTATTTTACTTTTAAAGACTTCATTTTGAAATATCAAATCAATTTAACAATAAATTTCACTAATTTAAATCAAAATTTAATTTAATTATCAATTTAAAATAAATTAAAACTCGGGATCGTTACATGCCGCCTGGCGTTTATAAGGTTTTACCCACAGTCCAAACACAATAGAACGTGTTTCGGAGGCTAATTTGGTCGTATGTGGAAGATAGCCTTTTTAAATCGAGTTTAAATATTAAATTTTTGATTTAAATCTCAACGCGTTTCTCACCCGTACGAACAAACGGTAACTCCAAACGCTACGAAATTTGAAATCCGATAACAACTAACTATTACGGATCCAATGAAACTGGTTTCGTCAAATTGCAAGACTGTTTCCCGGAAGGCTATTTTAACTCGTCGATTAATTCGAGCGATTTCCGAAATTGTCGAAATCACTTAAAATTTCACTTTTAAAACTTTACTAACTTATTTATAAATCATATAGAATCTATAATCATATTTGAAACCATTCTGATTCATTTTAAATCGAAATATTATTACTTGCATTATTATATTGTTAAATTCCATTATTAAATTAATATAAAATTCCAAATTTTAAACCTATCGACTTTTGATTCCATCCAAATGTCTGACATCATTATTTAAATCCAAATAGACTTAAAATAAGTTTTAGAATCTATTTTTATATCTATTTACACCCAGATTCACCATTTATCCCAATTCCAAATATTTAAATTATTATTATTTGAATCCAATTAAATTGCCGTATTTGAAATTTAACTAATTCTATAAATTCTATTAATTTAACCAAAATCTTTTTATTTCAAAATCAAATTATAATCCATATCCATTATTTAAAAGGAATTAAATGTTCAAATCTAGCGGCCAAAATTTCGGGTTGTTACATTCTTCCCCCCCCCCCCCCAATAAAAATTTCGTCCCGGAAATTTGCTAAGGTAGAAAAAATGCTCCAAACCCAATAAAGAAACCCACTTAGTGAAAATCTCAAATTCGCTTTACCTAAACTCTTTAGTTTCAAATCAAAACTGCTAGTTTTGATTCCTATTCAAAAATCCTTTTATTTGAATTTTAATTTGAAATCAATTTGTCGTTAACGAAACGTTTTCAAAAATTTCAAAATTTTTCTAGCCCCCAAAATTTTTGAATTTTTTTGGCAGAGTCTTCCTTGTATGGAGGAGCTTTTGCAATATCACAATAGATATAAACATATATACATCGTCCCATAAGGTCGGAAAACCAAATATATCACAATATATATATCATTTTCCTAATTTTATTGCGTAGGCGTATCTTTTATTAGCATTTTAAAAGAAAGCGGCTAAATAACATTGCATATACGCGCTCCAACTCTATCGATTGCCTCCCGTACCTATACTTACTTAAACAAACACATCAGTTTTAAAAAATATGAGAACTTATTAACATTCTATTCATTAAACTAGCCAAACATATCAATTACATAGTTTAAACCAATAAACCTCATGATTTACCATGTTAACCATATTTTGTCAGCAATCTAAAGATTTTAATCATCATTTTAATTTTCTGACAAATATAAACTTCATTTTTAATCTCCTCGAATGATTTAAATTCAAGTTTACTTTTTACAATTCATATTTACTACAACCAAATCACTCTCTCTTCAATATGATTAACATATGCTTTACTTACATCAATTTTTTCCAATCCAATTCCAAATTGATTCGCAATCAAATTCTTATTTTCAATTTGATACCTTTGCATTTCTTTTATGATCTACTTTCATTTTTATGCAAAACCACTTAATTATATTACACTTATTTAAATTGAGTCAAAACCAACTTTATTTGCTTCTTCAAACCAATCCACTTCCGTTTACAACAAACGACTAATTTCTATGCAATTTAAAGTTATCCATGCAAGTAAGCATCACTTAAGCTTATAACCATTTAAAATTAATTCCAACTAAGATTTATATTAATTTTATTTCATTTGGAATTTTTCACAATCCCAAATATTCTTGTTTCCTTGCAATTTTTAAATCAAATCCTTATTCTCACTTCAAGTTCATCATCCAACTTAAGTTTATATTAATATCATCCCATTCTGTGTTATTTACAACTCATACATACTTATTTCATCACGATAAGAAATTAAAATTCTTTCACTTGCATTAAAATTTTATTATCTAAACAAACTTCATTCAAGACCCCTTATAAAGCTCGACTACAATCATTTTCCAATTTGCTTAAGTTATTTCAATAACAAAATAACTCCATCTATTCTCACCTTAATCTTATTTCCATTTTAATTCGATTCTTATTAAATCAAATTCCAATCTATTAAATTTTTTAATTCAAATCGTTTATATGCTCTATCTAATTTTAATTTTAATTCACCTTCCCAATTCATTTCTGAATTTATTTTATTAACAATGAGGCCACTTCAAATTATTTCACTCATTTGAGTTTATTTACAATTCAAACCATCACTATTATATTCTAATTCCATTATTCATTCACACTCTCAACTTTTTATTGCCAAAATTAAATCCCATACCACAACTGGGTCTTTATTTTACTTTTCAAAATTTTAATAAACTACCGAAATTTCTTCTATGCCAATACAAATTCCATTAAATTTAGCTTACACTAAATTCATTTCCAAACAACTATTTTGGATTTAGTTGAGTGAGCATTTACTTTATTCAATATCATTTCAACTAAATTAAATTTCCTTTCAATTTAATTCTTTTCCAAATTTAATTCAAGTTCAACTAAATTTTTATTTAGCCAACTTAAATTTATATCATTTCCTTACTATTTTAAATAAGAGTTGAATTTCATTCAATATTATTTATAACACAACTGAATTTTGATTTTAATTAAATCCAAATTCAACTCAATTCCATTTTATCGAAGTTAAATCCAATTCGATCAAATTTTATTTCTCCATTCAATTTAAATTTTTACTTTCTAATATATATAAGTTTTAAAACTTATTTACTAACTTAAGTCCATACACCTTTTATATTTTCCTTTATCTTATCTTACTTTACATTTCATTTAGGAACAAGTTTTGAATTTCCCATAAAATTTCAACCATTTTATTTTGGCTTTAAAATTCATTTCCTATCCATAAGTTCTCCAACTTATTTATTTAAAATCTTATATTGCTCATTTGAGTCAATTTACATTTTATAATCACAATCCCTAATTATATATATATATATATAACACTAAATGGCTTAAGGGTATAAATTTTCATTACACAATTATAACTCTCAACTACAAAGTCATTTTACATTTCAACTTTATATTCAATTTAATTCAACTTCAAATTTTAACCTATCCTGAGTTAAATTCAAATATTTTATTCACCACCATTTTCTTATGTTAAATTTCAAATACAGGATTAAAAATTTCATTTACCCTTAGTATTTAAATCAATTTCATTTTATAAGTTCAATAATTGATTCATTTTAACTTTACACATTATTTCTAAATAGAATTTCCAGAATCCAATTGCTCGGTTTTATTCCAAAACCATTTTGAAATAAAAATCAACACATTCCCACTTGGTATATCAAATCAAACTTCAAGATTCCAAAATAACTTGTTTTTACCAAAACAAATTTTCCTTTTTGAAATTTCTAAAACAACTTGTATACCCAACAAGTCCAAACAAATATTATAACCAATCTCCACGGCAGCAATCCATCACCTTAGAAACTCAAAAATGAATACTAATGATGTGGCCATCATCAACGGGATTATTTTCCAGCGACTGAAGTGAGTTCAGTGTTTCCCTACTACCCCAAATTCCCTTTCAAAAACAATTTCCATTCAACAATATTTTCCAAAATAATACTCCATTATTGTCTTCAAACACTTTGGAAAACATTCCCACGATTTTAAATTCCCAAACTTTAGTTTTAAATTCATTCAAACCTTTTCAAAATTTCCAGGACTTAAATTCTGCTTTAAATCAAATTTTAGTTATACTTATAAAATTCTATTTGGTTATAAATCATTTCAAATTTTAGATTCTTATATTTGATTAAGATTCCACAACCAAACATCCAAATATATATAATAATTTCAGAAAATTATTCCTTTTGTACCAAAATATAATTTTGGGTAAAATTATTTCATTTACCCACTTTAAAAACAATACTATGTCGGTTTACCTTGTTTAAGAGCTTAGAAATTCCTATCGATACGGTTGTACTTCCCGCACCGACCAGAATTCATAAACACTCAACCGATAAGTCAACACGGTATAAAAATAGTTTTTATATCCATTGACAAATACGCGCTCATAGCTATTAATACACTCAACTCATTATAGAGTACCATTGACTCTGTTTAATGAGTAATATCCCCACCAGAGCCAAGGTTATCGCCAACCTAAGCTCTGGTACCAAATGTCACGACTTGCCCTTCTCGACCCTCGAAAATCGACACATAATATGCCACAATATAATATGCCAACGATCGAGTGCCGGAAAAGGCAGATAGTTGAGGGAAAAGAAAGAACATAGGAGACAAAAGGAACCAAACAATACCAGAATCTCACAATCGCAGTGGAACAAAATATAATAATTAATAACAGATCTTTACACAAAATGAAAACTATACCTGTTTTATATATTAAATTATTAGAGTATCACAAACCAATAACAATTACTAGCCTGACAATTTCTAACAATCACAGCAGCGGATATAAACTAGTACGGATAATACATCTCGGTCTCCAACTCCACTCCTGAGCTCCACGACATCCTATCCTGAACATATAATACTCGGTCTGACCCGAGCATTATAATGAAATAACACCCGGGTCAGTCTGGAATACCAGCTGATAAAAATACACCCAAATTGATTATTAAAGTTTCAAAAATCCTTTTGAAAACAAAAGCATCTCGTAAGACCATGCCACAAATAAACATGTCGGATTTTTACCTTACGATAGCTAAAACATTTCTTATAAAATCCTCTGATATTATAATAGTGTCTATGTACAAATACTTATTAAAATAGCCGAAATTGTTACATTTATTAAATTCCAGCTACTAGCCACAAAGTGGGTAATAGAAACAAAACTCGTAAAAGGCTCGTAAGGAGAATGGATTTCCAACTAATGACTAGGCACTGAGGTGCCACCTGTCATAGTACGTTGCCTAGATCACCGTACCGAGGACCACTCCCGATCCTCTGCAACACAAGAACGGGACTACCCCTTACTGGATAATCCCGAATAAGATCACCCCACGGTTGGGATCAGCAACCGCGCCACTAAGCCGAATAAAAAGGGACATCTAGACAGGGATGACCTCAGCCTAATGGGTGCTACCCACATAGCCTTGCTGCATATCCCCTGATTTTTAGTCATTCCCGGTTGATGAGGTTTGAGGCTAAACGTTCCTTTTTGAACGTTTCACTTAGAATGCCCATCGTCCACTTGAAGTTGTTCCGAAAGTATTCATCCATACAAGTCCATCCTAGGTTCGAATGGAACCGAAGGCACTACTCCTACTACATCCATTTTGGAAACATCCTCAAGATTAGTAGCGACAAGCCCTTGCACTTCACTGCTCCATCTTCGAATCCGAACTCGTTTTTCCACGAAAACGGACAAACCGGATCAAAATGGTTTTCAAGAAATAGATCCCGATCCCGGTCCCTTCGAAACGATCAGCGCATTGGCCAATATTGATAGTCGGTGATTTAACTTTCAATGAACATTCAAAAACATCCATAAAACAATAAACAATTTTCCTAAATTATTTACTATTCTCAAGTATCTTCACAAGATATATTCCCAATTTCAAACCCTTGAAAACAGCTTCAAACTACATACTCCTTATGGAATAAATTTCCAAATATTGATTTCCACTGAAAACATCCAAGCCAAATACTTTAGATTTATAGTAATTTGAATTAAAGCTATTTACATACTATATTTAAAATATATAAATATTGTTTAAATGTTTCAAATAAAACTACTTCATAAATATAAACCTTTCTTCTTCAAAATGAAAGTTAAGTCATACTAGATTGTAAAATAAAGTTATGAAATCCTATACAAGTTTCAAATAAAACTTTAACTAAACTATTCTTTAAAATAAATCCATTTTTATAAATATAAATATTAATAATATTCTTTTAAAACATAATACCAATTAACCCTCTAAAATAATTATTACTATAACTAATTTAGTAAATATTTACCCCTGAATTCTTTGCAAATTAAATAAGAGTTTCCTAAAAACATTCCTTTAAAATCAAATTTTAAAACTTTTAATTTTTACTTAAAAATCTGCTTTAAAACGTACTTGGCTTTTCAGGGAAATTCACTTCAATTTTAGAATAAACCAAAGAATTTTTCTATAAATCCTGCTTGATTTATCTCAATTCGAATTTACGTTTGAATCCTATAAATTTCTTCCCATACTTTAAAAATAAACTTCTTTTATTTTTAAGCGCCTTTCTATTTCCTGGAAAATCACTTTCAAAATATATGCTTAAAATATTTAGAATAAGGCTACTAGAAATTTCTTAATGAAAAATATTTAAGGAAATATAGAGAAGTTTCTAAGTAATTTAAAACAAAATTACCTTGTAAAATAAAGTTATTAATCCAATATTTATACTATCATTTCCTTTTTATATAAAGTTATTACATCAAGTACTTATAATAAAATTTCCTTTAGAAATCATAATATTAATTTATCTTTAAAATAATTAAATATCATAATTTTTTAATAATATTTACTTTTCACTTAAAAGTAATTAAAGATAGTAATTTTTCTAAAATATTCTAAAAACACATTTTTAAACTTTCTAGTTTATACTTTGAAAGCTTCTCTTTTGAAATATACTTCATTTCCCAGGAAAAATACTCTTTCCATCCTTTAAAAATGACCCCATTATTATTTTTAAAACAATTTGCACCTTCTTGTAGAAGTTCCCACCGAAAATCTATAATTTCAAATTTATCCCCCGTTAAATATCCCATTTCACTTATAATCCCAGTTTATAAATTTTCATTCCTTATTTCCTTTTAAATCACAATTTCAAAACACTTCAAATTCTAAACCAATATCTTGAATTTAATTTCCTTAAATTCATTACTTAAAAATTCTTTTTATTTCGTTTTTCCTCCCATTTCAATTTATTGATATTTAAAATAACAAATTATATTATCCAACCCTAACACAACATAACAAAATTCCAAATCAATCTACCACAGGATATCAATGAAATATATCACAGAATATAAATAAAATTTCTATTTGGGAGGAATCCAGTTGGATCCCTCAAACCGTTTTTCCCTGCATCCACAGATGTTAGCACGACAAATAAATATTGATCAAATTTGATAATAATTTTCATATTTTACTAATCAACCAATCATTTAAATATTAACTATTTAAAACGACTGAAATTCCAGATGTGAGTGAGACTAACTCACCTTCCATCGGCGTTTTAAAATTTTAAATTAAATCGAGCCCGTTCAATTTAATCTAAAATTCTCGCTTGCCCTAAATGATCCTAGATCTGCATCGCAGCGTAGATCGTGTCGCTGCGATTCCGATGCTTCCTGTTTCGTCAAAATCCGACTGTGTATGCAAAAGATATTCAGTTTTAAAGATTTGCATATATAATTTATAAAACAATTTCCTTTTTATTTTATATTATACCAGAGAAAATCAAAACCGTTGATTCCAAGACCCAAAAATCCAGGCTGCAACCCTCACCTTCCCAACACGTCATCTCCAGGATAATCACGGTCGAAAGAACCCAAATTTGTTGGATCTAGATTAGCCCTAGAGGGGGGGGGGGTGAATAGGGTTATAGCAAATTTCCTTGAATTAAACGCAAAAACAAATTGCAGAAATAAATATGCTGAAAAGTAAATCACACACAAAATTTATCCAGCTTCGGCAACCCCTGCCGACTGCTGCATTCCCAGATTTCTATTAGAATTAAACAGTCTCCCGTTTACAAAACACTCTAACAGACTCGCAAACCCTACTCCCGCTTACAAACACTCTAATAAACTCGCACCCCCTGCTCCCGCCTATAGAGTTTTGCAAACTCGCAAACCCTGCTCCCGCCTATAGAGTTTTGCAAACTCGCACACCCTGCTCACTGAACAAATTCTAACTAGACAATCTGACACTACCTACAACCTAGGTGGTGATTTACCAAGACATGATTTGAAAAGAACAAATAAAAATAAAACTAATAAACAAAAAAACCCCTTTAATAAAAATAAACCCAAGAATTTAAAATAAAGCCCTTTGTAATAAAACAAGGCCGGCCCAAATTTACTTCTTTAACCCGATCCTCTTTTCTCTTCTTTGGCCTGTTCCTTTTCTTTTTGCTTGTGGGAATAATGGCGGTCGTTCCTCTTTGCAACTAAATTAGGGCTTCGGCTCTTTTATTCCTTGCTTCCAAAATTAGGCTTTTGAAGCTTCGCCTTTTTGTTGATCGATACAGTGGTTTGCGTGTTGCCTTGCTCGCTGCTTCTCTGATGATCGATTCTCTGGTTGCTTTGCTTGCGCTTGTTCGCTGCTACTCCTTAGATCGAGTTCGATAGATTGTGGTATGCAGTTTTTCCCTTTCGTTGCTGGTTTAATTGCTTGCTTGAACTCGATGCCGATGATGAATTTGTTGGGTGAATATTTATATGGATTCTGAGACCCTAATCAATTCGATACATTTCTAAATTTCGATTGCCTGATGCGCACGGCTTTGATTATGGAACGTTCGATTTTTCTTGAGTCATACGAAAAGAAAACTTTCCTGTTTTGATTTGTTTGACTTTCCTATTTTCGGCAATTTCCATTTTCATACATACTTGATTTCATGTATACCAATCCACGATTCTGCATTACTTCGGCCATCACTGTTTTCATCGTTGTGAGCTTCGTCTCTGGCCTTGTTTGATTTTAGCCTCTACCACCTTGATGCTGTAACCATACTTTTGGCATGATTGTTCTGGCCTTGTTTGTGTATTTTGTTGGTTTTATTTGCATGTTGCTGTTCTCTGTTGCACTTGCTCATTTGCAGTGCTTCATCATGTCACTTGATCTGTTTCATTTGAGTTGTAGCTTGATAATCATGTCTGCACTCTCTGACCTTTTTCTGGGGTTTATTTGATATGCTATTGATTTATGAGCTATTGTTCGACTATCTCTTTGAGTTGTAGTGCTTCATGTTGTATTCATCCCTATAATATAACCTGTTGCACTCTGGCTTGTTTATCTGGACTGCCTGTGCATACCTTTGATGGTTCAGTGGTGTCACTTGTGCATTGTTGTACTTGTTGGTCTTTCATGATGTATTTGCTGTTGCGGTCTCTTGTGGTGTCAAATTAGTTCCATTTTCATTGACTTTCTGTTGCAAGTGCTTCATGATGATTGCATTATATTGTGATATTGAGTTGGGCATTTTTTTGTCTCTGATCTTTCTGAAACTCGAGCTGCACACTGCTATTTTGAGTCACTTCCATACTTGAGCATTGTTCCATGTATTTGCATTGTACCATGCTGTTACCTCTCTTGTATCATTGGTGTTTGTAGCTTGCCACTGACTTGTGTTTTTTTTCATTTGTATCACAGCAAAACTACATGTTACTGTCTTTGTGGTCTGCACTTGCACACTGCTGCTTGTTGCACTTGTTGTTCACCTCTCTTCATTGATCCTTGTACATGTTGTATTGTGTCTGACCTGTGCACATTGTCGCCTTAGTCCTGTTACACGAATTTTTGTTGAGTTGCTTCACTATACTTTGGTTTGAGTGGTCATTTATGCATTCATTTTGTCACGCTGAACTATTTACTGACTTGATTCTCTGTTGTAACTGGACCTGGTCATTGCTTGGATCACTGGTCTTTTGGTCATGTTGAACTGTTGCACTGAGTCTCTGGTTGGTGCATTGCCACACTAAACTTGATTCATTCTTTTTGCATTCATTTGTTTGTTGCAGTCCATGTTGCATGCATGTTTTTCGGTGTTGATGCTTGTGACATTCATGTTGTTTGCTTCATGTAGCTGTTGGTCTGACTTGAACTTTGGACTTGGTCATCTTGTACTTCTGGATGCACTTGTCTGATTGTCTGGACAATTATTTTATCACTTGAGTTGAATCTAGTTTCAAAACTCGGGTTTGACCTTGTGCTCGTGTCGTGATTGAACGTGAGTTGAATCCGGCTTTTCATTTGGGATTGACCTGTGCTCACCTGTTCCTGTAGCATTATCAAGTGTATATCGATGTGCACGGCCTTGTGGCATGTACAGTGATACACTGTGCATGTCACATTGCTCGTGTATGATGAATTCAAATGTGAATGATGACGAACAACCCAAATAACTGAGGCAAATAATATTTTCAAAAATCCATATTTTATTTTATATTGCAAAAATATTTCTTTTTCAATTTTACTGCGTTAGTGAACATTTTTGCAGATTGCTCAGATGCTGGATTCTAACTGGAATGAAGTTAAAGATAAACTACGAGTGTGAGTGATATGTAGTGAGGAAATTATGTAAACTGAATTGTGATGTAATTAGAATCAAAATTGTATATGTATAGTGAGAGCTTGAATTTGTACTATTCAAAATTGTAATAAATATTTGTTTGAATAAAATTTCTGTTTGAATTCAAATTCTGTGTAATTTATTTTATTCAACAAATATTTATTTAATCTATGAAAAACAAAATAGTACATTACCAAATACATTTAAATGAATATTTTTTTTTATTATCATCAAACAAAAACATATAAGCGCATATTCAACATTCTCCCCCTTTTGATGATAACAAACATATATTTAAGATTATGACTGTGTTAAATGTATTTGATCAATGATATACACTAATTGCTCCGCCTATTTAAATGCTTCCTCTCTACATTATGCTCCCCCTACATATATGCATACATATAGAAATATATACAAATGAGCCTAGATGCAAATGGAAAATTATTTGACCTTTGCTTGATTTTATTTGACAAAATCTTAACCTTTCTCTCCCCCTTTTGTTATCAGCAAAAGAATGATAGTGTTAGAGAAAATAGAGATAGAGTGATCGATATTAATCCATCATTAAACTCAAATTGAATATAAATATTAAACTTCAATAAAAATCAAACAAAAATCATAACTACCCTTGTTAGGCGCATATTCCACTTTTAGAAAGAATGGAAATGATGTTCTAATATAAAATCATACAATTGTATCAACTTGTGGTACATTTATATCAGGAATTTGAATATCTACTAATCATGCATAACCGTTAAGACTTTTAAATGAGATTAGTAGTATTCCAATTTAATTTTAAAAAATGAAATCAAGTATCTTCGAACCACGCATGACCGTGAGGACTTTTAAATGGGATTAGAATCAACTTGTCTATTTGATCAATTAATTTTGATATGCGTTCCATACATGCATAACCGTAAGGACTTTTAAATGAGCATGGAACCACATAATCAAAAATCCAAGTAATTCACTCATGCATAACCGTGAGGACTTTTAAATGAGAGTGAATACTTTGGATATTTATTTATTTTTACAAAAAAATGTGAAATGAAAAACAAATGATCCCTAATTATAGTACGACATATCGACAAACTATATTGAATTTTTGAAAAACAATGGTCGATAGAAATATGATAGATATAGAAATGGTCATGGAATCTTTACCCAACAAAAAGTTTTATAACTCTTGTTTGAATTCCTAAAGAAATTTTCTAAATATACTTTCTTGAGTAATGTATGTTAAATATCAACACTTATCATCTTTTCAATCACTATTTATCTTTTTGATAATTAGTAGGGAGTCGGATTAGTCAAAATTTGTCAAAAATGACTAATCTGGAAATATGGTGAACAATGATTTTCTCGAAGGGGTTATATGAGAAAAAATTTCTGCTATTTGAAAATTATTTGTAATGAAAAACATGCAGATATTTTCTTTGAAAAACGATGCAGTTACTAAATGTCTCACCATAAATCACGTTCAACTAGTAAGTTTTCTGTCAACTAGATTACCAGTATGATCTGCATCTGAATTTCTCTTTCACTTCAAAATATTACTAACTAAATTTGATGGACCAGATCATGAAGTGTGCATAAAAACTCAAACCCAATTTTTAGAATTGAAGTCGTGTAAATAATCAGAAACTGTGAATATAGAGTTAGCCGAATTATAACCTAATGCATTATCATCCAACAAAACACTATGCTTAATCCAAACGTATATGTATGAAGTAATTCAAAGAATAGTGTTTTTGGCATAAATATAATTGGCCAACTATGTTGAACAAGACAGAATCAAAAAATCATCTCTTTACAACATCTCAATATTGGTTGATTTCATTCAGAATACGGTGCAGATTATCACTTTTAATATATCGATCAAATAAATATACCTTCATCTGTTTTACCTTTACGATAATTTTTCGTGATTGCCCATTGTGATTCTGTCACCTTTGTACTAGGCTAAGGAACTTTGCTTTGTTGTCCGTTGTGTTTCTAGAACAGCCAAAATCCAGAAAACACTATTGTTGTTCCTTAGCCTTCCACCATACCTACACGATGAAAGATTTTTGTGACCTATTTGTTTTTATAGGTCCATGATTGTTAGCGGCTGAAGCATTGTGAATAAACAAACCCTTTGGAACCCAAACTTGTTTTGTCATTTCATTCTTGTTCCAATAGATATGAAATTTGTTTGTAGAATTCTTAGGAACCCAAACTTGTATAAATTTTGTGTTCTTGTTCCTATGACTACAATTTTCAACACGATGTCCAATTATTTCACATCTATCAATGACACTTTTATCTTTTGCATTATCCTAAACTTGTGTTTTCCCAAAGCCTAGTCCTTTTCTGTTGTTAGCAAAAATTTGATTTCCCAATAGCATGTTGAAAGATTTTTCGCCTCTTGAAAAGTTATTCAGAGATTTCTCAAGATTTTGGACTTTGGTTTTTAGTGTTGTGTTTTCAGTTACAAGTGAGGTGCATCTATTTATAAAATCCTTTTTCCTAGTGTCAATGGTTTCCTTAAGACTCAAGTTTTCTTTTTCAAGATTCTCAGAGCTATTCTTAAGTCTTGATAATTCGGAATCTACAATTTTACATTTTGTACATTCTAGGTTTTGAATATTTTCAAGTTCAGTTTCTAACCCAAAATTTTCACGAGCAAGTTCTCTCCTATCAGATTTCAATTTTTCAATTTTAGATTCAAGAGTATCAACTACTTTAGTAAGATCAAGACACATAAAAACAAGTTCTTTATAAGAATAGTCACCTCCCTCACTAGATTCCTCTGAGCTTGCTTCTGAATCTGTTTTTTGCCATAAGACACAAGTTAGCCTCCTCTGAGCTATTATTCGAAACTTCCTCTCCTTCCTTATCATCCCAAGTTGCTGCATAGGCCTTCTTCTTCTTTTTCTTTCCTTTGTTGTTTTTGAGAAGTGGGCATTCTTGTTTGAAGTGGCCAAGCTTGTTGCAGTTAAAGCACGTTGGTTCATTATCGGAATTGTCAGAATCTTTTGGCCTATGACCACTTGTTTTCTTCTTGCGTGGCTTGAATCTTGACCATTTTCTAAGATTATTGACAGCCATTGCAAGCTCTTCAATTGGATCTTCTTCTTCTTCATCGCTTTCTTCTTGCTCTTGAAGGCAATCGTCTTCTTCTTTGGTTCGGAGTTGTTGCGTTCCTCCTTTGCTTTTAGCTCAAGCTCATATGTCATCAAGTCGCCAATCAACTCCTCCATGCTTAGTTTACTCAGATCTTTTGATTCTTGTATTGCCGTGAATTTTGCCTCAAAGTTAATCGGTAAGACTCGTAGCACCTTCCTCACAAGCTCTACCTCGGTGAATATCTTCCCAAGTGCTCTAGCATTGTACACCAAAATTGAAAAGCGTCCAAACATGTCCTTTATGCACTCGCCTTTGTCCATCACAAAGTTCTCGTATTCATTATTGAATAGGGCTAGACGAGACTCTTGACTTGAGAAGTTCCTTCATGTGTCACCTCCAAGGTATGCCAAATTTCCTGTGCAGTTTTACAATGAGAAATTCTATTAAATTCAGTTTTATCAAGAGCACATATCAAAGCATTCATGGCTTTAGAATTTGTAGTTTTTAATCTCTTATCGTTAGCATCCTACCTATCCTTAGGTTTAGGAATCTCAGTATCACCAACAGTTATAGTGGGAGATTTATAGCCAATTTCAATAATGTCCCAAACATCATAATCAACAGAACTAAGATAAATACCCATCCTAACTTTCCAATAAGTATAATCATTGCCGTTAAACATGGGTGGCATAACAATAGATTGCCCCTCAGAAAAAGCATTTTTTAGTGGATTCATGACTCTAGAGTTAAAGAAAAATACCTCGCTTTGATACCACTTGTAGGATCTAGATTAACCCTAGAGGGGGGCTGAATAGGGTTATAGCTAATTTCCTTGAATTAAATGCAAAAGCAAATTGCAGAAATAAATATGCTGAAAAGTAAATCACACACAAAATTTACCCAGCTTTGGCAACCCCTGCCTACTGCTGCATTTCCAGATTTCTATTAGAATTAAACAGTCTCCCGCTTACAAAACACTCTAACAGAATCGCAAACCCTGCTCCCTCTTACAAACACTCTAATAGACTCGCACCCCCTTCTCCCACCTATTGAGTTTTGCAAACTCGCAAACCCTGCTCCCGCCTATAGAGTTTTACAAACTCGCACACCCTGCTCACTGAAGTAATTCTAACTAGACAATCTGACACTACCTACAACCTAGGTGGTGATTTACCAAGACTTGATTCGAAAAGAACAAATAAAAATAAAACTAATAAACGAAAAAAACCCTTTAATAAAAATAAACCCAAGAATTTAAAATAAAGCCCTTTGTAATAAAACAAGGCCGGCCCAAATTTTCTTCTTTAACCCGATCCTCTTTTCTCTTCTTTGGCCTATTCCTTTTCTTTTGGCTTGTGAGAATAATGGAGGCCGTTCCTCTTTGCAACTAAATTAGGGCTTCGGCTCTTTTATTCCTAGCTTCCAAAATTAGGCTTTTGAAGCTTCGCCTTTTTGTTGATCGATACAGTGGTTTGCGTGTTGCCTTGCTTTCTGCTTCTCTGATGATCGATTCTCTGGTTGCTTTGCTTGCGCTTGTTCGCAGCTGCTTCTTTGATCGAGCTCGATAATCGTGGTATGTAATTTTTCCCTTTCGTTGCTGGTTTAATTGCTTGCTTGAACTCGATGCCGATGATGAATTTGTTGGGTGAATATTTATATGGATTATGAGACTCTAATTAATTCGATACTTTTCTAAATTTCGGTTGCCTGATGCGCCGACTTTGATTATGGAACGTTCGATTTTTCTTGAGTCATTCGAAAAGAAAAATTTCCTGTTTTGATTTGTTTGACTTTCCTATTTTCGGCAATTTCCATTTTCATACATACTTGATTTCGTGTATACCAATCCACGACTATGCATTACTTCGGTCATCACTGTTTTCATCACTGTGAGCTTCGTCTCTGGCCTTGTTTGATTTTAGCCTTGACCGCCTTGATGCTGTAACCATACTTTTGGCATGATTGTTCTGGTCTTGTTTGTGTATTTTGTTGGTTTTATTTGCATGTTGCTATTCTCTGTTGCACTTGCTCATTTGCACTGCTTCATCATGTCACTTGATCTGTTTCATTGAGTTGTAGCTTGATAATCATGTCTGCACTCTCTGACCTTTGTCTGGGTTTATTTGATATGCTATTGATTTATGAGCTGTTGGTTGACTATCTCTTTGAGTTGCAGTGCTTCATGTTGTATTCATCCCTGTAGTATAACCTGTTGCACTCTGGCTTGTTTATCTGGACTGCCTGTGCATATCTTTGATGGTTCAGTGGTGTCACTTGTGCACTGTTGTACTTAGTGATCTTTCATGATGCATTTGCTGTTGCGGTCTCTTGTGGTTTCAAATTAGTTCCATTTTCGTTGACTTTCTGTTGCAAGTGCTTCATGATGATTTCATTATATTGTGATACTGAGTTGGGCATTTTTTTGTCTCTTGATCTTTCTAAAACTCGAGTTGCACACTGCTGTTTTGAGTCACTTCCATACTTGAGCATTGTTCCATGTATTTGCATTGTACCATGCTGTTACCTCTCTTGTATCATTGGTGTTTGTAGCTTGACACTAACTTGTGTTTTTTTTTTCATTTGTATCACTGCAAAACTGCATGTTGCTGTCTTTGTGGTCTGCACTTGCACACTGCTGCTTGTTGCACTTGTTGTTCACCTCTCTTCATTGATCCTTGTACATGTTGTATTGTCTCTGACCTGTGCACATTGTCGCCTTAGTCCTGTTGCATGCATTGCTGTTGAGTTGCTTCACTATACTTTGGTTTGAGTGGTCATTTATGCATTCATTTTGTCACACTGAACTATTTACTGACTTGATTCTCTGTTGTAACTGGACCTGGTCATTGCTTGGATCACTGGTCTTTTGGTCATGTTGAACTGTTGCACTGAGTCTCTGGTTGGTGCATTGCCATACTGAACTTGATTCATGCTTGTTGCATTCATTTGTTTGTTGCAGTCCATGTTGCATGCATGTTTTCCTGTGTTCATGCTTGTGACATTCATGCTGTTTGCTTCATGTAGCTATTGGTCTGACTTGAACTTTGGACTTGGTCATCTTGTACTTCTGGATGCACTTGTCTGATTGTCTGGACAATTGTTTTATCACTTGAGTTGAATCCAGTTTCAAAACTCGGGTTTGACCTTGTGCTTGTTTCGTGATTGCACGTGAGTTGAACCCGGTTTTCATTTGGGTTTGACCTGTGCTCACCTGTTCCTGTAGCATTATCAAGTGTATATCGATGTGCACGGTCTTGTGGCATGTACAGTGATACACTGTGCATGTCACATTGTTTGTGTATGATGAATTCAAATGTAAGTGATGACGAACAACACAAATAACTGAGGCAAATAATATTTTCAAAAATCCATATTTTATTTTATATTGCAAAAATATTTCTTTTTCAATTTTACTGCGTCAGTGAACATTTTTGCAGATTGCTCAGATGTTGGATTCTAACTGGAATTAAGTTGAAGATAAACTACGAGTGTGAGTGATATGTAGTGAGGAAATTATGTAAACTGAATTATGATGTAATTAGAATCAAAATTGTATATGTATAGTGAGAGCTTGAATTTGTACTATTCAAAATTGTAATAAATATTTGTTTGAATAAAATTTCTGTTTGAATTCAAATTCTATGTAATTTATTTTATTCAACAAATACTTATTTAATCTATGAAAAACAAAATAGTACATTACCAAATACATTTAAATGAATATATATGTTTATTATCATCAAACAAAAACATATAAGCGCATATTCAACAAAATTCACGAACAAAAACCCGATGTCGCACCTACCACGCTACTCGATCAGAGAACACCACCTCGAAGATCGTCACGCACTCTTCCCACGGCCAGATAATCTCCGAAATCGGTGCGACCTATGCCTCAAAAACTGTGTACAAACATATGGCCTATCGGCTTCAATAACTCCTTCGTCGTTGCTCGAAACATGATCTCCACCGTCCACATCGTAGATCTCGAATCCCTCTACGATCTTCTAGTTGGAAGAATCTTCTAAAACCCGATCGATTATGGTAGATCTGAGGTGGAAGGCGATTAAATTTCGGCCACAGGAGCTAAATGTAGCGGCCAGTGAAAATAGGCTAGGGTTTGGCCAAAACGTGATTATATAAAAGTTATTTAATACTATTTTAATATTATTTTTCCAAAATTACAAGTTTTACAAACGAATTCCAAATCACATGTGCCGCCTGGCGTTTATAAGGTTTTACCCACAGTCTAAACATAATAGAACATGTTTCGGAGGCTAATTTGGTCGTATGTGGAAGATAGCCTTTTAAATCGAGTTTAAATATTAAATTTTCGATTTAAATCTCAACGCGTTTGTCACCCTTACGAACAAACGGTAACTCCAAATGCTACTAATTTGAAATTCGATAATAACTAACTATTACGGATCCAATGAAACTGGTTTCGTCGAATTCCGAGACTATGCCGCGGAAGGATATTTTAACTCGTCGATTAATTCGAGCGATTTCTGAAATTGTCGAAATCACTTAAAATTTCACTTTTAAAACTTTTCTAACTTATTTATAAATCATATATAATCAATAATCATATTTGAAACTATTCCGATTCATTTTAAACTAAAATCTGATTATTTGCATTATTATATTATTAAATTCCATTATTAAATTAATATAAAATTCCAAATTTTACACCTATCGACTTTTGATTCCATATAAAACTCCAACATCATTATTTAACTCCAAATAGACTTAAAATAAATTTTAGAATCTATTTTTATATCTATTTACACCCAGATTCACTAATTATCCCAATTCCAAATATTTAAATTATTATTATTCAAATCCAATTAAATTGCCGTATTTGAAATTTAACTAATTCTATAAATTCTATTAATTTAACCAAAATCTTTTTATTTCAAAATCAAATTATAATCCATATCCAACATTTAAAATGAATTAAATGTTCAAATCTAGCGACCAAAATTCCGGGTCGTTACATTAACCTTAATTAATTACACAAATTAATTATCCTTGACCATTACAGTAATTAATCTTTAATTACTTTCATTAATTAATTAACTATAATTAATTACATTAATCCTTAATTACATCGATTAATTAGTCCATTATCACTTATTATAGTTTAATTATCTTTAATTAATCAACCCTTAATTACTTTATTGACTACATTAATTAATGACTCTCTAATTACTTCTTTAATTATTAATCATATTTAATAATTAATCTTTAATTAATCACATTCATTAATCAACCTTGATTAATCACATTTAGTAATTAACTACCCTTAATTAATTACATTACTTAATTAACTTTTAAATAAATTTTATTAATTAATTCTTTAATTAATTGCACTAAGTAATTAATCCTTCTTATTAATTACAAAAATTAATTAAACCTAAATTACTTCACTTAGTAATTATCATTCAATTAATTAAATTCGGTAATTTTCCATTAATTACTTCACTAAGTAATTACACTTTGTTAATTACATTAAGTAATTATACTTAACAAATCATCAAGTGATTATCTTAAATTAATTAAACCAATTACTTAACTTAAACTAATCACATTAATATAATTAATTACATTGAGTAATTAATTCCTTTAATTACTTTCATTAAGTAAATATACTTTAATTAACCATTTTTAATTACTAATTAATTAATCCCTAATTACCAATTAATTAATCTTTATTCTCTTAATTAATCAATACTTAATTGTAGCTTAATTAATCTTTAATTACTTAATTAATTAATTACTAATCATTAATTAACAATCTTTACTTATTTAATTAATGATCCTTAATTAAAAATTAATTAACCCTAATTAATTAACTTACAACCCTTAATTATTTATTTATTAATCCTTAATCATTAATTAATTAAATTAATTATACTTTAATTACCTTACTAATTTAGTTAATCTCAAATCATTAAATCTTAATTAACTTAAGATAAAACATCCTTATCAATGCTTAATTATCATAAATCATATTTCAAGCATTTAATTTTTAAAATTAACTAACTAATTAAATCATTAAATTTTAGATTTAAAATAACAAAATCAAGTTAAACAAATTTTAAACTTTACTTAACATTTAAATCTTTTAAAACTCGTTTAAAAGATTTTACTTGGAAAAAAAATTATTTTCAAATATCCTTAAATCTAAATTTTTTTTAAACCCGTTTTCCTTTTGAAAACTAATTACTTTAATAACTTTTAAACCTTTTAAAAACTTGAATTCTTAGCTTTTAAAACACAGTTCACAATTTTCTTTTTAAACTTTAAACTAGGTTAAATTTTTGCTATAAACTTACATTATTTTATAACTTTCCAAACCTAGTTACGCTTTACTTCAAAATTTGAAACCTGTTGCTTAACAAACTCAAACCCGAGCCAACATCCAAAATAACTCAAGAAACCCTTGTGACATCTCGCGTACCCACCATCATCGAGACAAACAAGAGAAGACCACGATCCAGACCCGAGCAACCCCTCTGTAGAAAGCCCATACTTAATCAGACTCTAATCGTGCACCGTGCACATGCACGGTGGCTCCGACCACTTACGGTCAACGTACAATCCCCTACAAGTCGACCACCACCTCGATGTCACACACGACCACCCAGAATGACGATTTCAACAGCAAACAAAAATCGAGCTATCGAATCAACAGGAACCCAATAATTCGATCAAAAAAACCACCCATCGTCGATGATCTCGACCCTAAGAAATCTCGCCGTTCTCGCCGTAGATTCGCCTTGACTTCCATCAAAGATCCCCCCATCGCGAACCACTCCGATCCACCCTAATTATCGCCACTGCCTCTGCAACTTCAACAACCAGAACCAACCTCTAAACCCTACCTTGCCATCCCCTGGCCACCACTATGACTTGGAATTACTCCTACAAATTTTCTAGAAATCAACAACCCTAAGGCCACCCTCGCTATCAATCCCAAGCTTCATCTCGACATTGATCATCGGCAATTGCCGATAACCCCAAAACTGAACAACTCAGGATATCTCAACATATACGAGCTTAAAAATCTTGAGAAGTTTATCAAAAATCATCGTTTACTAAGGTGATTTTGTTTAGATAATCAAATCATAAGATTAAGATGATTGATTTTTGACTTTAATTCAGTTATCACTGTAAAATTCCTATTTTGAATTCATTACTCAATATAAACACATAAATTTATTTTTCAAAAAAAATAACAGTCTTCCAATCAGTTTCTCTTCAAAGATCAAACCCTAAAATTGATTAGAGAAAGAGAGATTATTTCTTTGGGGGAGTTTGAACCTGACATAAAGCAGAGGCTACATATACATATTCACAGACATATCATAAATACATAAAATGCACTCATATTCATACATGCAAACAATTATCACTGCATTACCACAAGATTTTCATCATATATATCAGAGCTAAAACCAGGTTAAAACTTTTTAAACAATTGTTTACTCACATGTTACAGAGAACAGAACATAGGGTTTTTAAGTTTAAATCTGGAATTCTGTTAAAACAAAAGCTTGCCGTTGAAACTTGAAATCTTTGCATTTGAAACTGAAAACTTCATCTTTAAAACTGAGATGATAAAGGCTTTTGACAACTACATGCTATGGTCTGGAAAAAAAATACTTGAATGCTGGAAGACATTGCTTGAACTTGCTTTGATTAAATATCAGGTTGAAGAAATGTTTATAGGCTAATGTATTTTTTGGTTGAAGATTGAGTTACAGGGTTTGATTTTATGGTGTATTGAAAAATGTTTTATATATTTCTGGTTGGATCTGTTTTGAGAATATTTATAGGTTTGAGTTTTCTTGCTTGTAAATTTGTTAACAACATTTTGTTTCTTGCTTTTGGAAATGAGAAAAAGAATGAGAAGAGAAAAGAGATGTATATATAGATTAAATTTGGATTTATTAAAAATTAAAGAAAATAAAATAAATAAGGGACACTTGTACAATTTGTTAGCATTTTTCAATCTCATATTTTAATCTCATAACTTGTGTTACTAATATAACTTAATGTATTAACACTTGTCATATGTATTTTCTTATTTATGTTAAATGTTAAGAATAAGCTTTTATATTAAATTTACTAATTTATAAATACTTATCTAAATTTATATTATAAATTTCTTTAAAGAAAATATTATAAAACAAATTATATATACGAATAAAAGCTTATACATATATTTTTAAAATCCAAAATATTTTAAAATATCTACCTTTTGAATTTCAATTTCAAATCCAAATTCAAATTCAAATTAAATTTAAAAACCCAATTTAAAGTCAACTTATATATATACATATATAACAACACATTCAATTTGAAAATAACAATTCTATTTTCTTAAAAATCTATTTATATCTATATATAAAAACAACGCATCATTATTATTGTTTTGAAAATAAGTATCTTGCAAATTTTAAATAATTTAAAAGGGAATTATCATATTATTTATAAATTACTTCTATCTAAGTGAATTAATGTATCATATGTTTTATATGTTTGTAAAATTTATTTTAAACTTTTATATATATTTTCAAATCATATTTATCAAGCATTATTTAAAAAGAAAATAGAACAAACCTTTATGTTAATTTTATTTAAATTTAAACTTAAGCTAAATGATATTTTAAACAATTAACATTTACCTTAAGTATTTTAAAACTATATGGTTAACTATTTAAATAATCTTTAGAAAGTTTTATATTAAATTAATCATAATATCCAAATTCCCAATATATATTAGAATTTAAAAACATGATTTTATTTATTATTAAATGCAAACTAAAGCTTTTCTAATTACAATACATACAAATATATATACGTTATAAATAGAAAACATTTTATTAGCTTTTTAAAGATAAAATTTACCAACTAAATATTTATTTGCTTTTAAAAGAATAAACTTGCCAATTTTAAATTAGAATTATAAAAGAAAATTATCAAATCAATTTAATTATTAATACAGATTATTAAATTGATATTGCCCAAAAGTTCGTGTCATCACACAATGATTTTACTATATACGGGAAAGCAATTGCATAAGGTGATTCTTTTAGTTATCAATGGCAAACCCAAATACTTCATGTCTCCAACCATACTATTAAACCAAGTTGCCTGATGCAAACTACTAGCAAGGATTTCAAAAACACAAAAGAGTCACATACTTGATTTATTAGGCTTGAGTTTAAGCCCAGCCATCTTGTAAAAGGTATCTAAGGTTATGCAACCTAAGGAGGAGAACTCAGGTTTGGTAAAGAATAAAACATCATCTACAAATATGAAAGAGGAAACTTGCAACTAACTACATTTGGGGTGATATTTTACAAGTGTATTAGTGTACTTCATTGACAACATGTTAGTGAAAACTTCCATAACCAATATGAAAAGATAAGATGAGATAGGATTACCTTTATGAATTCCATGCCTACTTTTAAAAAAATCTCACAGATCTTTTATTGGTGGTTACAGAGAAAGCAGGGGAGGATATGCAAGTGTAAGCCTATGCTACAAAAACCTTGGGGAAACCTGTAACGACCCTTATTTTTGAATTACTGTCGGAGTAAATATTTTAAATAGAAATTTTATTTTATTAAAATTTGAAATAAAATATTGAAACATTTTTGGTTGGCTGTCAACAAAAGCAAAGTCAGTTTATGCTAGTTACGTATAACCAAGTTGAACAAGTGGTCTCATTTTAAAAGCAAAGTGGATCATATGTACTGTCACATTTTCAAAAAAAAAAAAAAAACAGAAGTAGTAAACACTTTGCCTTGGCTGCCACTATTATGTAAAGCAAAGCTTGAACAGTTTTGTGCCATCATCATATTAATTGCAGCATGTCCTTAGCAGGTTTTCAATTTAATGCCTTTGTACCTTGCTTGCATATTTCATTGACTTATAAACATATTTGTGAAAAAAGAATTATGGCTGCATTATTTTTTGGTTCATTCTCCTTCCAGTAGCTGCGTCGTTTATTTCGTTTTCTTCAAAAGCTCAGCAAAGTTTATTAATGGCAGTGCAAAATGTTGCTTCAAATATTCTTTCCCGATAACTGGTAGGAAGCAAATTAAATGTGAGTTCAAAACTCACTTCTCTAATTTGATAACTACTTAATTTATGTGTAAACTATGTTGATAGTTATTTGTATTTTTTCATTGGGTACGTACAAGATTTTATTTTATGCATTGCTTTATGCATGAGGTGTGCATGCATTAAATTTTTCTGGGTGGATGCATTTAAAAGTATATCTAGTTTTGGTGTAAAATTCATTTTTATGCCTGATTTGTTTAATTAGTGTGTGTGTGAGCATTATAGCCAGTTTTGCTCGTATGCATGTAAATGGAGTTTCAAGCTAATTATTTTCATTTACTTCATAACAGTAGGATGAGCGTGAAAATGAACATGAGCCCAGGTCTTGTTTTATAAATTTTTTTATGCGAGCAAAGTTAGTAGCAAGAGAAAAAATAATAATATGTGCAGGTCTTTTTTTTATTCTTATTAGCGTGTAATCTTTGTTTCGTGTAAGTAAACATTTTGAGATGCATTGCCAAACTTCATTGGCGTACAACTCTTTCTGCATGCGTGAGATCAAGTCCAGGTTGTCATTTATTTTTACAAATTGCATGTATTGGGTAGTATTTCTAGACCATATTTCATATTATTAAGTGTTGTAATGAAATGCATTCATATTATGTCCAGAGACCATTTTTCACCATTTTTTGCTTGCGTGTAATGCATGTCCAGAGACCCTTTTTCACCATTTTTGCTTACATGCAATGCATGTCCAGAGACCATTTTTTTATATTATTAAGTGCATTTCACAAAAAGTTTTGCCAGGTCATCTTTATGCCATGTTTTTGGTGCACGTAAACCTTTTTACATCAAATTTGCATGCTTCATATGGTCCTGATTACTTTGTTCATATTGGCCTAAAAAGTGTACGTGAAGGCTTTTTTTTGGGCATTAGGCATGTTTTGCAAAGTATACATTAATTTCAGGTTGAGACAGTGCAATATTTTTGGTGAAAGTATAGTGGTGCAGTCCACTATTTAGTTAATGTTGAACTGGTGTTACGTTTCAAAACGTATTTTGTTGCCGTTATTTTTATAACGGAATTTTTACGCCGGTATTATATTTTCGAAGCATATTGTTTTGATGACATTTTTGACGAATAAATTACTGTTGTTTTGACTTCAGTAACCATCAATTTTAGAGTGAATTTTTAAGCGGTTATCCCGCAACGCTGATTCGATATCCGTTTTATGGTGTTTTTGTGAAGCACAATTTCCTCGTCGAAATTGCTATAGTTGTTGCTGTTTTTAATCTCGTGTTTTAAAAATCGTTTTAGAAAAAACTATTTCCAAAAATTTTACAGGTTGCACTTTTAAAAGAATGAAGAAGCGATTTAAACGATTCTGGAAAAATTGAGGACTATGAACCCTTACTTTTACTGGTTCGGTTAATTCCGGACTTGTCCATTTGAGAAGGTAAAATGTTATTTATAAAAAATACATAATTTTGCACTTTCAAGGAAACGATGAAGAGATTTAAACGATTTAGCAAAAGTGCGGAGTATGGAACCACATTTTTATTAATTAAGTTAATTCCGTACTCGTTAATTAAAATATTTGCTGTTGTTTGTTGGTTTGATGATTTTGTTGGGCTTTCGAGCCAATTTGTTGGACCTTCGTGTCATTTTTTGAACCTTCGGCTCAATTACCAGCACTAGACCTTCGGGTCATTTGGTGGACCTTCGGGTTATTTGTTAGGCGCCAAAAATTATAGTACTTGGTAGGTTTTAGCCATTTGAGATGCACGTGCGGCGTAGCTAAAACTCGCCATCTGCTGGGATTGATCCACTTTTATGCCGATTTTCTAGTTATCTACCTTTGATTGCAAGATTTTATGAATTGCTATTTTGAATTCAAATCTTGAATATGAAAGTTGATTTTGATGGAGTTTGATGTGATTTCTTCATTTTAACTATGTGCATTTCTTATGTTGAATAGTCTCATTCGAGACTATTATTTTGCTTGATGTTGTTTATGATGCATTCACTTCTAAGTTTAAATTAGACTGATCCGGTTATTATCTTCTTTTAAATAATACTCGGGTCAGACTGAGTTATTTCAAGGTAATCGCTATCTCTGATTCTGTTGCAGCTTCAGCTTTGGGGATTTCACTACATCTTTTGCCTATTCTTCGAGGTGTACTTTTGGTGTATTGACTATCTCCTCATGTATGTTGATGTCTTTGTATATGTACATTTGGTTCAGTTGAACGATCGATTGTTGTAGCATGTATTCCAGATTTGTCTTCCGCTATATATCTGATATTTCTGTTCTGATGTGATTATACTATCAGTGTTGTTGTTATTATTAGTTGTTCTGGATTTTTCTTTAGCCACCATAGTTTCGTTTTAGATTTGGATTGAATTTATATCTTTGGGAGTAAGTTATACAACTCCTATCGATGTAATCAAAGCTCGTCTAAGGCATAACGTACGGATGGTCGCTTCTAACAAGCCTTATTCTTTGCAATAACAAGCGTTATTACCTTATAATAACCTTTGTAATTGTGAGCATAGAGGTGGGGCGTCACAGCTTTGTATCAGAGATGAAATTCAGAATAAACTATAATAAACACAGAATAGAAGCAGAAAGGAACATGCGTTACAACTATTCGGGGGTTTTATTCGTGCCTTTCTAATCTGTTCCTTTCACTTTAACATGTGGAGTATGTCTAGGAATAAATTTTATATTCTGTAATATTCCATTTGTTAAATTTCTTATCAATTGTGTGTTTTTTTAACTAATCTTTAACTTCTCTTATCTCTTATCCTATGGCTGGAAGAGGTAGAGGGAAGCGTTCTTCTGCAGGCCCGTCTAGTGGTTCACATCCAGACGGTGTCTATATGTTAGCTTATCAGTTTATGGAGCTATTTTGGGGTACTCAGCCTTCTGTTGCTACTCCTGTAGCTCCTACTCAAAAGTTTGCCTTCGCCCGCATGTGTAGTGACTATTCCCACCTTGGAGGCAAGCCTTTCAAGGGATCAGAAAGAGTTATGGAGGTTCAGACTTGGTTGCGCACTTGTGATCCCATATTTTCTGGGATGGATCTTTCGGATCATCATCACGTTCTCGTGGCATCTAACATGTTGCAAGAGCGTGAGCTTGATTGGTATGAGCATTTTATTGCGGAAGTTGATGAGTTCTCTTTCTCGTGGATTCAGTTTAAGGAACGATTCGAACTTAAGTTCGTTCTTGAATTGGAAAAGGCTAATCTTGCTCGTAGTTTCCTTGAGTTGAAACAAGGAAAGTCCTCTGTTTTTGATTATGTTGCATCTTTCGAGGCCTTGTCCAAATACGGAGTTGAGTTCATTAACACTCCGCGTAAGAAGAATCTTCGTTTTGTTGATGGTTTGAAGAAGTATTTGAAGAAGTTCTTTTGCTTCAGCTTAAGCTCTCTTTTGAGGAGCTTGTTGATTCGGCTCTTTGCCTTGAAACTGTTCAAAACGAACGTGATAGTGGTGATGAGGTTGAGGTTTCCAATAACCCCAACAAGAAGAGGTTTCCATTTCATAAGCCTAATTCTTCCAACCAGAAGAAGCAGAAGCAAGCTACCTCTAGTTCTCAGCCTAGTAGTGCACCTTCTATTCAGAGGGCATGTTATAATTGTGGTTCTTTGGATCATCTTCTTCGTAGCTGTCCTAAGCCTCGCATTTGTCGTTATTGCAAGAAAGAAGGTTATTGGAATTTTGATTGTCCTACTGCTCCTATGGGTCTCAAATCTAGAAAACTTAATGTTGCTAAAGCTTCTGGTGATTCTTCTGAGCCCAAAGGTATTACTCCTTCTGTTTTGCAAGGTTTTATTTTTCATGGCCGATCTATTAGAGTTCTTTTCGATACGGGTGCATCACATTCATTCGTGTCAAAGGAGCTTGTTGATATTATTCATTTGGATGTTATCACTCTTTGCGACCCTTTGAGGATCGTAAATCCTATTGGTGGATCCGCTACTCTTGGTTTGTTGTGTGTTGATGTGGAGATTATTCTATGTGGTTTTTCCTTTCATGCTATTGGGTATGGATTGGCTCGTCCGTTATGAAGTTCAAATCCTATGTTCCAAAAGAACTTTATATCTCAAGCATCCCGATGCTATCGAGCAATTATCTATTATATTTTGAAGCATGGATCATACTTCGAATACTCTTATTTCTTCCTTCGAATCGGAGGGTGTCATAGATAATATTCCAGTTGTTTGTGATTTTTTTGATGTTTTTGAGCCTATTTCGAGATTGCCACCGAAGAGGGCAATCGAGCTCCGTATTGATCTTATCTCTGGTGCTCATCCTATCAGCCGTCCTCCCACGAGGATGTCTGCTAAGGAAAATGAGGAACTCAAGCCACAATTATCTAAGTTGGAAGCCAAGCATTTTATTTTTTCTAGCTCATCTTCTAGGGGCGCCGCCGTTGTCTTCGTTAAGAAGCCAGATAGTACTCTTAGGCTATGCATTGATTACCGCAAGCTTAACGAGCTCACTATCAAGAATAGGTATCCATTACCTAGGATCGACGACATGTTCGATCAGTTAAGTGGCTCTAAGCTCTTCTCCCAACTCGATCTTGCTACCGGTTTTCATCAGTTACGAGTTGCGGAAGATAGCATTCCTTTTACCGCATTCCGTACTCAGTTATGGTTCTTACGAATGGCTTGTTATGCCTCTCGGTTTGACGAATGCTCCGGCGTATTTTGTTGATCTTATGAGTCGGATATTTCGGGAATATATGGATAAGTTGGTCTTAGTTTTCATTGATGATATTCTTATTTATTCCAAATCTGAAGCTGATCGTATTCAGCATTTGGAGATTGTTTTGCGCACTCTTCGTCAGCATCATCTTTATGCCAAATTCTCCAAGTGTCACTTCTGGGAGAATAGGGTGAAGTTTCTTGGTCATATTGTTTCTTCCGATGGTATTTATGTCGATCCTTCCAAAATCGAATCTATTCAGAATTGAAGAGGCCCGAGACTGTTAGTGAGATCCATAGTTTTCTTGGATTGGCAGGTTATTATCGCCGGTTTATTAAGGACTTTTCTCGCATTGCGTTATCGCTTACCATTCTTACGAGAAAAGCTGTTCCTTTTATTTGGTTGGATAAGTGTGAGAATTCTTTCTTGAAGTTAAAAGATCTCCTTACTCATGCTCCTATCTTAGTGGTTCCCGAAGGGAATCATGATCTTGTTGTTTATACCGATGCTAGTGGTTATGGACTCGGTGCTGTTCTCATGCAAAAGGATAGAGTAGTTGCCTATGTTTCTAGACAACTAAAGCCTAACGAGATTCGTTATGCTACCCATGATTTGGAGTTGGCCATCATAGTCTTTGCTCTAAAGATTTGGCGACATTATTTATTGGGCGAGCATTTTATTCTGTTCACTGATCATAAATCGCTGAAGTATTTATTTACTCAGAAAGAGCTTAATATGAGACAATAGCATTGCTCGAATTTCTTGCTTCATATGATTTCGATATTCAGTATACCCCTGGTAAGGGTAATCGGGTTGTTGATGCGCTTAGTCGCAAGCAGCAGGTTGTTGTTTCCATGATGCTAGCAGAGTGGAATATATTGAAAGCTTTATCTCATTGTGATATTAGAGACCGTCCTTCAGTTTCTGATTCTCCCGTGCTTTTATTTAGCATGGAAGCTCGTCCTAGTTTGTTGGATCGTGTTGCCGATGCCCAGAAACAAGATCCACATTTTTCTTTTCTTATTCAGAGTTGTGAATCGGAATCCCGAAGTGATGATCTAAAGGATTTCGATATTGATGTTCATGGTTGTATTCGGAAGAAGGGTAGATTGATCGTGCCTAATGTTCCTAATCTTAGAAATGACATTCTTGAGGACTGTCATCGTTCTAAGTATACTATTCATCCGGGTAGTAGTAAGATGTATGCTGATATGAAACACTTGTACTATTGGGAGGGTATGAAGCATGATATTGCAAGTTATGTAAGTCGTTGCATGACTTGTCAACTTGTTAAAGTAGAACACCACCTCCTAGTGGTCTTTTGCAACCTCTTGAGATTCCATTATGGAAATGGGATCAGATTTCTATGGACTTCATTGATGGTCTACCTCGTTCGAGGTCGGGCCATACTAGTATTTGGGTGATTGTTGACAGATTGACTAAATCAGCCCATTTTATTCCTATCAAGTCCAATTGGACCGCTCCTTTGTTGGCTAAGCTGTTTATTAAGGAAGTCGTTCGACTTCATGGTGTGCCTAGTTCTATTGTTAGTGATAGAGATCCGCTTTTCACTAGTGGTTTCTAGCAGAGCCTTCAGAAAGCTTTGGGCACTAAGCTCAATCTCAGTACAACTTATCATCCACAGTCTGATGGTCAGACTGAAAGGGTGAATCAAGTTTTAGAGGATCTCCTTCGAGCTTGAATTCTTGATTTTGGTGGTAGCTGGGAAGACCACTTATCTCTTGTTGAATTCTCTTATAACAGCAGTTTCCAATCACGTATCGGTATGCTCCTTTCGAAGCTCTTTATGGTAGGCCGTGTCGATCTTGTTTGTTGGAATCGGGGGAAAAGTTAGTTCTCGGCCCCGATTATATTCGTGATTCTTCTGAGAGGATTGATATTATTAGACAGAGAATGGAAGAGGCTCAGAATAGGCAGAAATCTTATGTCGATCATCGTAGGAAGCCTTTGGAATTTTCTGTTGGCGATCGTGTATTCATTCATGTTTCTCCGATGAAGGGTGTGGTGTGTTTTAGTAGCTCCGGGAAATTGGCTCCTCGTTATGTTGGACCGTTTCCTATTACGGAACGCGTTGGCCCAGTTGCTTATCGTGTATCGCTACCTATCCAGTTTTCGAGAATTCATGACGTATTTCATGTATCCCAGCTTCGTCGATGCCTTCGAGATTCAGATTCTATTATTGATCCTCATGTGTTGCAAGATCTTGAGATCTCACCCGACTTGTCTATTGTGCAAAATCCTATTCGTGTGCTAGTTTCGAAGGTTAAATGCCTTCGGAATAAGGAAGTCCCGCTTGTGGAAATTCAATGGTCCGCAAACTCCAAATATTGCACTTGGAAAACCAGAGAATTTATCGAGCGTTCTTATCTCGGTTTTCTCTCCTCTTCGGGTGGGGTGAGCATTCTTATCCATCTTTTCCATTTTAATCTTTGTTGTGATGAATTATTTGTGCTATTGACTGCTTCTAGTATGAAAATCGTGGGGACGCAATTTTTATATGGGGGAGTCTGTAATGACCGTGATTTTTGAATTACCGTCGAAGTAAATATTTTAAATAGAAATTTTATTTTATTAAAATTTGAAAAAAGAATTGAAACATTTTTGGTTGGCTGTCAACAAAAGCAAAGTCAGTATTTGCTAGTTACATATAACCAAGTTGAACAAGTGGTCTCATTTTAAAAGCAAAGTGGATCATATGTACTGTCACATTTTCAAAAAAAAAACAAAAGTAATAAACACTTTGCCTTGGCTGCCACTATTATGTAAAGCAAAGCTTGAACAGTTTTGTGCCATCATCATATTAATTGCAGCATTTCCTTAGCACGTTTTAAATTTAATACCTTTGTACCTTGCTTGCATATTTCATTGACTTATACACAATTTTGTGAAAAAAGAAGTATGGCTGCATTATTTTTTGGTTCATTCTCCTTCCAGTAGCTGCGTCATTTATTTCGTTTTCTTCAAAAGCTCAGCAAAGTTTATTAATGGCAGTGCAAAATGTTGCTTCAAATATTCTTTACTGATAACTGGTAGGAAGCAAATTAAATGTGAGTTCAAAACTCACTCCTTTAATTTGATAACTACTTTATTTATGTGTAAACTATGTTGACAGTTATTTGTATTATTTCATTTGGTACGTGCAAGTTTTTATTCTGTGCATTACTTTATGCATGAGGTGTGCATGCATTAAATTTTTCTTGGTGGGTGCATTTAAAAGTATATCTGGTTTTGGTGTAAAATTCATTTTTATGCTTGATTTGTTTAATTAGTGTGTGCGTGAGCATTGTAGCCAGTTTTGCTCGTATGCATGTAAATGGAGTTTCAAGCTAATTATTTTCATTTACTTCTTAACAGTAGGATGAGCGTGAAAATGAACATGAGCCCGGGTCTTGTTTTATAAAATTTTCTATGCGAGCAAAGTTAGTAGTAAGAGAAAAAATATATGTGCAGGTCTTTTTTTAATTCTTATTAGCGTGTAATCTTTGTTTCGTGTATGTAAACAATTTGAGTTGCATGGCCAAACTTCATTGGCGTACAACTTTTTGTGCATGTGTGAGATCAAGTCCAGGTTGTTATTTTTTTACTACTTGCGTGTATTGGGTAGTATTTCTAGACCATATTTCATATTATTAAGTGTTATAATGAAATGCGTTCATATTATGTCCAGAGATCATTTTTCACTATTTTTTGCTTGCGTGTAATGCATGTCCAGTGACCATTTTTCACATTTTTGCTTGCGTGTAATGAATGTCCAGAGACCCTTTTTTATATTATTAAGTGCATTTCACAAAAAGTTTTGCCATGTCATCTTTATGCCGTGTTTTTGGTGCACGTAAACATTTTTACATCAAATTTGCGTGCTTTATATGGTCTTGATTACTTTGTTCATATTGGCCTAAAAAGTGTACGTGCAGGCATTTCCTTTTTATTTTTGCATTAGGCATGTTTTACAAAGTATACATTAATTTCAGGTTGACAAAGTGCAATATTTTTGGTGAAAGTATAGTGGTGCAGTCCACTATTTAGTTTGCGTTGAACCGGTGTTACGTTTCAAAACGTATTTTGTTGCCGTTATTTTTATAACGGAATTTTTACGCCGGTATTATATTTTTGAAGCATATATTGTTTTGATGACATTTTTGATGAATATATTACTGTTTACTTCAGTAACCGTTAATTTTAGAGTGAATTTTTAAGCGGTTATCCCGCAACGCTGATTTGATATCCGTTTTTACGGTGTTTTTGTGAAGCGCAATTTCCTCGTCGAAATTGCTATAATTGTTGCTGTTTTTAATCATGTGTTTTAAAAATCGTTTTAAAAAAAAAATTATCTCCAAAAATTTTACAGTTTGCACTTTCAAAAGAATGAGGAAGCGATTTAAACGATTCAGCAAAAATTGAGGACTATGACCCGTTACTTTTACTGGTTCGGTTAATTCCGGACTTGTCCATTTGAGAACGTAAAATGTTATTTATATAAAATACACAATTTTTCACTTTCAAGGAAATGATGAAGAGATTTAAACGATTTAGCAAAAGTGCGGAGTATGGAACCACACTTTTATTTATTCGGTTAATTCCGGACTCGTTAATTGAAATATTTTTGATGTTGTTTGTTGGTTTGATGATTTTGTTGGGCTTTCGAGCCACTTAGTTGGACCTTCGGGTCATTTGATGGACCTTCGGGTCAATTACTAGTACTAGACCTTCGGGTCATTTTTTGAACCTTCGGGTTATTTGTTGGGTGCCAAAAATTATAGTACTTGGTAGGCTTCGGCCATTTGAGATGCACGTGCGGCGTAGCTAAAACTCACCATCTACTGGGATCGATCCACTTTTATACTGATTTTCTAGTTATCTATCTTTGATTTCTAGATTTTGTGAATTGCTATTTTGAATTCAAATCTTGAATTTGAAAGTTGATTTTGATGGAGTTTGATGTGATTTCTTCATTTTAACTATGTGCATTTCTTATGTTTAATAGTCTCATTCGAGATTATTATTATTTTGCTTGATGTTGTTTATGATGCATTCACTTGTAAGTTTAAATTAGACTGATTCGGTTATCATTTTCTTTTAAATAATACTCGGGTCAGAACGAGTTACTTCAGGGTAATCGCTATCTCTGATTTTGTTGCAGCTTCAGATTTTGGGATTTCACTCCATCTTTTGTCTAGTCTTCAAGGTGTATTTTTGTGTATTGACTATCGCCTCTGTATGTTGATGTCTTTGTATATGTACATTTGGTTCGTTTGAATGATCGATTGTTGTAGCATGTATTCCAGATTTGACTTCTGCTATATATCTGATATTTCTGTCCTGGTGTGATTATACTATTAGTGTTGTTGTTGTTATGATTTGTTATGGATTTTTCTTTTGCCACCGTAGTTTCGTTATTGATTTGGATTGAATTTATATCTTTGGGAGTAATTTATACAACTCCTATCGATGTAATCAATGCTCGTCCAAGGCATAACGTACGGATGATCGCTTCTAACAAGCCTTATTCTTCGCAATAACAGACGTTATTACCTTATAATAACCTTTGTTATTGTGAGCATAGAGGTGGAACATCACAAAACCCATCTTTGCCATGGTCCATACAATTGCAGACCAATGCACACTATCATACGCTTTAGATATGTAAAGTTTTAGAACTACAGCAGCCGTGGAAAAGGACATAGCATAACCTTTTAATAACTCTTAAGCAAGAAGAATGTTATTCAAAATACTTCTCCCATGCAAAAAAGCTGCTTGGTTGGAGGAGGTAAGTTTAGGCAAGATCGCAATAAGCCTAGATGCAAGAAATTGGTCTAAAAGAGGAAACAATTGTTGGATTGTTGATCTTTGGAATTAAGGCAATTTTAGTGGTGTTGACCTCTCCAAGGAGTTTGCATTTATCAAAAAATTTATGTATAGCCTTGCAGAAATTAGGCCCTATCACATTTCAGAAGGAGATATAAAAAGTTACATTTAGGACATCACGCCCACCAGTAGATTGCTGGTTTATAGAGAAAAGAGTCATTTTTATCTCTTCATCTATCACTTTAGTGGTCAACGAAATGGCATCATCATGGTTGATAGAAGGAAGGTTAAGGAATGAGATTGAATCCACATCAGGGGTAAAGTCAGCAGTGTTACCAAATAAATTAGAAAGTGATAATAAAGGCTTTGTCCACACAATTAGGAGATGAGTATGGATTTTCTTCATCATCGTATATGCCATGAATATGGTACTTAGCTTGCTCGACCTTAATAGAAGCATGAAAGAATGTAGTATTTCTGTCACCTTCCTCATTCTATTTATCATGAAGTTGTTGTCTTTTCATGCTAGCTTCAATTTCCAGGGTTCTGTTGAGTTCATGGTAGATCCTACTTTCCTCTTGAGCTGCTTCAACATCATTGGGATGTTCCATCATTTTATCTTGGGCACTTTTTAGCTATATCCGAAGATTTGCAGACATCATACTAGCGGAGCCAAAAATGCTACGAGCCCACTACCTTAAAGCCACCTTAATATTCTTTAATTTTTTATAAAACTTGAACATATGGTTACCATAGTAAATATTAGAACTAGCTTGCAATATATCATTATGAAAATGAGGATGCTTGGACCAAGCATTATAAAACTTAAAACTTCTCTTTTCTATTTTAATAGGGAGCCCAGAGTTAAAAATTAAGGGAGAGTGATCAGAAAGGATTGGCTGTGGTACGAAGATAGAATGTGAAGGCCGTTAAGATAAAGAGGATAAATTAAAAAGGCATGACAATGGTAGTAAAGGTACGAACTCCACTCCTACTTCTGTTGTTCCAGGAGAGTTTAGCACCTGATTTGGAGATAGGGATGAGGTCAGAGTGAGACAATTCAATGTTTAAAGGGTCAATGTCCTTGGGGATAAAAGGGACACCACCCATTTTATCTTCAAGGTGGTAGCAACAGTTGAAATCTCCCAACACCAGCCAGGGATAGGAAGCTTTTCCAAGAGGAGGAATAGAATTAAGGAAGTTGTTTCTTGAGAGAAGGTAATTGTCAACATATATTATTAGATAAGGGTGGGTAATTAGATTGAACATGGAGTTGGATGTGTTTTTTGGAGGTTAAGATGGTTGAAACAGATAATATTGAGGAATCATAGAGGACGAGGATTCTTCCATAAGGAACATTTTCAAGGTTGTGAAGCATAGACCAAGAGGGGTTGATGTAGTTGGCAGCTTTAATGGAAAAGGCAAATTAAGCTTGGTTTTAAGAAGTGCAATATGAAAAAGGTCATGGAGTTGAATTAATTCCTTGGCTTGATCAAGTTTTATATTACTATAAGCTCTTTGTATATTCCAAACAGCAATTTTTTTTAATCTTTGAGAAAACTATATACAATGGGGTTAACTTCTTTGCTTCTCTTAAAAGAAAAAGATCGAGTTAGTCTTCTTAAATTTGAGATACTTAAATTGGGATCTTTTGTAAAGGAGGATGGCAAGTCTTTCTGAATGATGTTTGAGTTTACATAATTGGTAATTATAGGTTGTGAATCATGAGTTTGTTGTTCAGATGAAACCTAGCCAGGGACTTTGATGGAGAAGGTATAATCGGGTGATTATGCAATGTTAGAGGGGAAGGGCTACATTGGAGATTCGATATTGTTTTCTTTTTCATGCATTGTTATTATCATATTTCTTAGTTGCATTTGAAGAGATGTGGACCATTCAGACTCAAAAATTAGAGACGACAAGTTATCAGCACTAGCTTGAGCAAATAAGTGAGTCACTTTGGGCTTGGGCATTTTGCATCCTATTGCTTCAGCATTCTCACAATGATTGTGCATGTGACATGTGTATCGCCTAAAAAGTTGTGCATAACATTTATATTAAATATTTATTATATATATCTAACCTTTATAATATGACATATATATCATATATATGAATATATATCTGTGTTTGTGCGTGTATGTACATTATTTAATTAATTAACCTTTTTTATTTAATTAATTAACCATTATTTATTTATTTATTTATTTATAATTTTTTTAATTATATTCAACAAATCATATTATATACATACATGTATAGATGTGATACCTTAAACATTTTAAAATATCATAACAAATATCAAAAATATTTAATACTTGTAAAAATATTTCATTAGTTAACTTATTTAATTAATTTACTAATCTTATTAATAAATTTAAAATTTCAATATTAATTTATATAATTTTTCAAACATTTTAAAATTTTATTGTATTATAACTTTAATAGTATATATACCTTACTTTAAATTTTACTTTTATATTTAAAATATTACATTTTATTTTTCAAACAATTTTGAAAATTAGCCCAAAGCCTAATTCAAATTGGGTCTTTTCAATCAGGAGCAACATTTGGGCTCACTTATCTGTTTAGGCTAGCTAGGTAGGGCAGAGTATTAAATTACCCAAACTCAATCCTAGACATCACATTTTTAGATACCTTACTTGCTAGGTTGTGAGCTTAATTAGTTTACCATAACACAACTAATTTAGACCGCATAGGCTATTGGGCTCTGATATCTTTGTTGGAATTGGACCATCCCGCAGTGGAAGTTTTAGGTGAATTTCAAAAAAATTCCCATATTGGATTTGCATCGGGCCATGAAGTCTAATTTATTTAGAACATTTCTAAATTTTATTTAAATAAAATACTTTATTTTCTTTAAATTTATAAATTTATAGTTTTTTATTTATATCTTGATATATATATTTGTGTGTGAATGCTTATGTAGGGGTGTGTATGTATCGTATACACATATACACATGTGTGCTTGTGCAACATATCAACTCATGCATGGAGAAACATGCCATGGTGTATATGTTGGGATTTACATCGCAGCAAATATATTAGCTTGTCTAATATAAAATTATTTGTTATCCAAATATATGTATATATAAGCTTTTATTTTATAAAACTATTAGAAATTGTGTGTGTGTATATATTAAGTTAGTTTAAATAATTATGTATAATATTAATTAATATTTGTATATATATTATTTTATAAATGAATCAATAATATTTTTTATGTACATATTATTATAATATACTAATTTAAATATACATAAGTTATTTCAAATACTAAAATATTCATTTATATTTTATAAGCCATTAATAATTTATATACACACACAAAATATATATTCATAATATAAGTGTAACACACACACACACATATTATATATATATATATGTATGTATGTATCTATATATATATATATATATTAATAACATTATTGTAGATAAATTATAGGTCATGCGCACAATATAAAAAAATTTATTCTTTTAATTTTAAATTTTTTTTTAATTACATATTCATTCAAAATTAATAGAATATCAATAAAATTAATTTTGAAATTTTTATTTCAAACTTTAAAATTCCAGAAAGTCCAAACTGGTATTTTATGGTTGAAGAACTTTTTCCTCATTTTTGAGCTTAAAGCTATTTTTAATAGTTTATTCATTTACTACAATTTTAAGTAATCAAAAATTTAAAAATAGAAAATTTATATTTTATTTTTTATGGTTGAAAGCTTATCTGGTTCTATTATAATTTTTTAAAATTTTAAAAAAAAATTCCAAGACATTTTTGGATTAACACAATTTATGAATTAAGTAAATTAATTTCAATAATATTAAATGATAATAAAATATTTATAAAAAACATTTTTTCTGTCAAAATTAATATCATTACAATATATTATAATTATATGGTTGATTTTAACAATGATATAATGTTGCAACTAACAGTTATATATATATATATATATAATATATGTTAAATTAATAAAGTATAATAATTAAAAAAATTATATGGCTACACTGGCCTGACATATATTATAAAAAAGATTTTTTTTTATTAAGCTTGAATATATATATATATATATATATATATATATATATATATATATATATATATGCATATAACCAAACTAATTTGTGACAATATTGCTTGCATATCATAATCGTAACCTAATTAACAATATAATATAATCTAACAATATAATATAGTTATAGATATACATATATGTTAAAACATTATACTAATAATTATTCACTATAAAATCATATCTTAATTCCAAGGCATTGAAGTACACCTTGAAAAGATAAACTCTCCTCTTCGAAACCTTTTCTGATTCAGTAGATTGCTAGTCCTTAAATCGTTGAACTTTGGCTATCGAATAATGTTCAATCTGACTTGATTTGATTTTGCATTGATGAAGAGGATATGGTATGAATTTGGCTAGCAACGAAGGAAAGAGGGCAGCCAAACTTCTAACGTAAATAGGGTTAGTGTGACAACCGGCAAATCTATACCTTTTGAATCAACAATGAACCTTACATGTTCGACCCAAAAAGCACAGAGCGATGGAAAGTCATGAGAAAGAAGAGAGAGGGTAAAAAGAAAGAAAGAAGAGAGAATAAGAGAAGAGAAGAAGAATAGAGAAACGAAACAATAACAATACAGAATCTCACATCGTAGCAGAATAACATATAGTAAAGATGAATTATCATTACAAAAGAGAAACTGTAATATACATACATCAATCAGAGTATTTGAACAAATAATTATCAGCTTAGATGGTTATAACAACCTGTCCTCACAAATGCTGATAATTTACAAAAACAATGCAGCGGAAAATAAACAAATATGTGTATACGACACGAAGATCTCTAGCTTGACTGCTGAAATTCTAGAAGCACCAAATCTGAACCTATAAATATACTCGGTCTGACCCGAGCATTGAAAGGGAAGAACACCCGGATCAGTATGGTAAACCAGCATGATAAAAGCACATCTCAACTGAATTTTAAAGTTTTAGGATTACCAAACTTCTTTATCAAAACAAAGGGTATCTTGCAAGACCGTCACATAAACATGGACGGTTTTCTCCTTTACGATAACCAAATCATTTCATATCAAATTCTGTAATATTATGATAGCGTCTATTATACAAATAATAATTAATCATAGCTAAAATTGTTACATTATTAAATTCCAGCATAATAGGTTTACAAACAAAATAGCAGGCACGTAGTGGATATTGGATTCCAAAAAAATGACAAAGTAAGAGACTACCTTTCCGAACTCGATACACCTTTAGAGGAAAGTACCTAGGTCAACATAGTCGGCGCCAGAACCAACTCAAGACCAGACTAGCCTTCTTAGATAGTATCGAGTATATCATTACCTCATCCGTTATCGACCTTTAACTGGTACCCGGGTTATACATTCACCACATAATTAGACATGTGTAGAGTAAATCTAGAAGGACGATGACATTTCCTAATGGGAGCAACCCACTTAGCCTTACTGCTTCTACCATGTTTTAGTCATTTCCTAAAGTGTGAGGCCAAAAGAGATATCGAATACCTTTCACATATCTCATCACGCATCACATCATCTTTGAATGCCATATAGTCATTTCCGTTGACTACTAATTGTCTTCCACATAAATACAACCCTCGAGCTCATACGTCTCGAGGAGGGTGTTAAGCTAAAATAAGTTGCCTTCTCCTCCACCACAAATGATCAACAAGAAGTCCTTCCATAAAAGTAGTCGAGGAATAGGACAAACCGAAGGTACTTCCTACCACATCCTATTAAGAAATCACTGCGATTAGTAGCGAATAGTCCTTGCATTAGATATTTCATAACAAAGAGACTACTGCTACTATAGGTATATTGGGATTTAACCCCAAATGATCAACAAGCAGTCCTTCACTATGAAAATCCTAAATATCATTATCATCAACAAACCTGCACAATCATCGCATATAGGTTGGTCCGAAATGGTTTTTAGATAAACTGATCCCGGTCTCTTTGCACCAACAACGCAAAAGCGTTACTCAACCACATACAGAAACCAAGTCTCGTAGACTTATCATGTTTCCAACTTTCAACTTGCTATCTTTCGGATGGCTACGTACTAAGTGTATGATAATCATGCCTAAACAGATGGCTACGTACTAAGTGTATGACTAATTAGTTTCCACATCAAGTCGAGAAAGTAAAATAACCAAAAATATAAATTTAGAACATAAGCAGTCACTAGGCCTGATTTATTAATCTTTTATAAATCAAATCTCTTTCCGAATCATTTACTTCGAACTATCTTTAAAGATATATTTCCAAAACCATTCAATTTACAATACTTGGAAAACCTTTCCATACACTTATTTTAATAATGAGTGAATTCATAAATCATTTCATTTCAATAGTTAAAAAATATTTCATATACTTAAATCGATGGTTAAGGATATATGCAAAATCATTAAGGAAAACATTCTTTGAAACACACTTTATTTGGGTCAAAACGAATGTTGCATAAAACATAGTTACGAAAACCGACAAATACTAATATAGGGATTCGACTAACTACATTAAATATTAATCTTCAAAATCGAACTTCAACTATTTATTAGTTAACAATAAAGAGCATCAAATTGGGGTATCACTACCTCTCCTCGACCGAATAGCATTCATAACTTCAAAATGGATAAAGGTTACCATTTCGAATATCAACATCAATATAAGATATATAAATAAATCCAGTAAGTGTATAAATATTTCCTTTCGAAAATCATTTACAATAACAATAATGTTATTGTACATGTCTTCCTTACTTTTCAAGAAAACGTCAATTACAACAATAAATGTTGAAACCTATTTTTTCGTTACTCATCATATTTTAAATCATCTTTCAAAAAACATTTACACTTTATTTTAAATATCACTTCCACAAATTTCATTTAAAGGATTATCCATTTTAAAATGTGAATACAATTCCTTTTATAAAAATCTATATTTAGCTTATCAAAATAAATCATTCCACATTTAAAAATCAATATTTACAAATCTGATTTCTGTCTTATAAAACTTCTATTTTATTACATCTCCCTATTTATAAAATTCAATTTAAAATTTCGTTTCTTTATATATCTCTTAATTATCAAAATCCAATTGTAAGTCTCATTTGTATATTCTAGTTACAAATACATTTCACAAATATATTTATAAATTCCATTTATAAAACTATTTCTCTATTATGAACATTATGTTAAAAGTCCTTTATATAAATTATTTGGAAATCTTTATTTGAAATATTTCGAAAATTAGTTATATAAACATTTCAAAAATCATTCTTTTGAAAATTAGTTATTTAAAGATTTCAAAAATCTTTATTTTGCCTTGTTTGAAATAAAACTTGCCCTTTGATAATTTAAAAAAACAATAAAACTTATATTCTCCAAACTCACTTTAGTTTCCGTATTAAATTGAAATCATTATTTTGGTATCCTAAAATTCCAAAAATTTGGCCAAATGCCACAATAGCATTAAATAAGGTGATTCACATCACGTGACATCCAAACATCATATATAACTATGTCTGTAAATAAAAATCAACAATAGTGAGGAATCTAGTTGGATCCCTCCAACCTGTAACCTGCAATAAAAACACATATGACAAAAATATGTACAATGTATGCTTTGAGTCAGACGCACGTACAAAGGGTCACCTGCTCATACACAGGTCTCATCTTCTCTAATAGGCACTAATATATCCAACTACTAATAATATAGTATAACATTCAAATAATCGTCATGCATCATATAATAAATTTATTGCGACTTGTATAAAAATATAAGAGGGCCAGAGAGAGTGAGCTTTACTCACTTTGGTCGCATTTGCAATAGTATTCCATTTTGAATTAAAATTAAATAGGCATTTAATTTTAACCAAAATTTCCATTAGCTCCAATTAACTCTAATCCAACTCCATAGCGTATTATTTTCAGATACGAACCCAATGCAATTTGTTTTGTGCAAATCTGACCTTGTTTGAAGAAGTACGAAATTTACAAATTTACACAAATTTTAATTATAATTAATTTGCAACTTATTATTATTTTTAAACCTTCCAAAACCTGGACCGTTCATCCCTGCATAATCAAATCTCAGCCCTCTGTTTCTCTTACTTTCTTCTACCTCTCCAGAGTTTGAACGCATGACAACAACCCACAGCCGCTTCCTTCCTTCGACGATCGCTCCTCCTACGTTCACCTCGAGGCTGATCAACTCGCCGTATATGCAAGCCCCATCCACGAGCTTGCCGATTGCTACTAGTCCGGTCATCTCCAGCTAATCCTAAGCCCAAAAAACACCGATTGAACGCCACGCATTTGAACACAAATCGACGTCAATCCATCGCTCCAAACACCATCACAGCCGTTAAGATCCTAAATCTCTCTACCCTCTACAATCTTCATTTAGGGATCGAAGTTTAAAAATGTAAGGATTGAGGAATAATTGAGGAAGAATGATTGAAGTCACTGCCATTCAGCAATTTAATGCCGGCGGCGTTTATTAGGTTTAGGGTTTGCCAAGAGAATGTACTTTATGGTCCTTATGTAGCCAAAAATCCAACACTATTCACCCGTAAAGTTTTCGAACTCCAAACGAATAATGCCGCCTGACATTCATAATGCTTTTCTCCTATTCCGAACACAATGTAATATGTATTGGAAGCCAATTTCATCATATATAGAAGATAGTTTTTTGAAATCGCATTATTTTAATTAAAATTACGTTAATTAATTTCTAGGCGTTTTAGCTTCGCACGACAAAACCGTAAGTCCGATTGACATAAAATTTGAAATCCTATATTAACTCACTATTACGGATCTAATGAAACGAAATCCATGATAGTGTCAAAAATGTCTATTTTTACACGATAATTAAATCAATTAATTTCCAATTTCTATTAGCTCAATTTTAAATCAAATTTAAAAGTTTACTGACTTCATTCTAATTCAATTAGAATTTAAATCAACTTTATAAATCACTTTCATTCATATCAAATGCAAATTGCAATTCCAATTATTTACACAATTTCAAATATTCAATTGAATAATTTAATTATCCAAATAAATCACGGTATTTGAAATATAAGTTATTCAACTTATAAAATTTACTATCGAATATTTAAAATTGATTAAATATTCCAAATTTAATGACTGAAAAACTAAGTCGCTGCATACATCACTCTATAAAAGATTCTCATCCCCAAAATTACTAAGTAAGATAGATACCCAAATCCAAATTACTTTACAAAACCAAATCTAGGTGAAATCAATTACTAAATTCCTTTTTAAGTGTTTAACTTCTCCAAAATCAATTAGTTGTAACTTTTTATAAAAAAAAATTTCTTAAGTCTTTAAATCCATTCATAGTTATTAACTAATACTATTCCAAATTAAAACTCGAAATTAAATTTTAGTTATAAATTTTTTCCAATTTTCCGAAATTTTTTCTAATGCCTTAAATTTTTAAAATAATTCTCTAGAGTCTCCTTTGCACGGTTCGATCTGAAAAAATCACAATATATATAATATCACAAATATACATCTCATCTCAGTGATGAGGCATCCCATATGGAAAAAAGTTTTGAAGTACAATATGTAATCCGAGATATGTACCATATATATTATTAGCGAGCATATACGGCTTATATAGCGCGAAAGCGAGCTTCAAATACGAAGCATACGTTGTCCGCACCGACTAAACACTCAACAAACCGTAAGAAAATGTATATGGAAGTAACATCAATATAAACCATAGCTATACAACAATCATAAGCAAATGAAACACAAGCAACATAAAAGATTATCAAACAAATAACATCCATTCAATGTCCTAACAAAATCAAACTACATTTTCAATTGTCAACATTTAATTCATACACTTTAATCTCATATTAATATTCATTAGTTTTGCAATCAATTAAATCACATTCCATTGATTCATCTTTAATTGATTAATGTAACAGCCCAAATTTTAACAAGTATTTTATTCTTTATTTATAACTCTGGGGTTTTATTTTACGAAAGTTGAATTTTGAATTTAAATATAAATAAATCACCCAAAATTTATAAATATAAGCAAAATTCTATAATTCTTATTTTGGTTAAAGTCTAACAAAATTGAAGTTTTAAACCTTTAATTTTTACTCCCAAATCTTTTCATTTAACTGGATATATTAGTAACAACATTTTATTCCACTTTTGTTCTTTTAAAAATTGGTTATACACCTTTAAATCAAGTATTTAATATTCTGTAAAAGAAATAAACTTTATACGTATACGCAATTGTTTCTTAGTTAAATGATTAATAAATAAAATTTTAAATTGAATAGTATATATAGGAAATAAATTTTACGTTTTCTTTTATACGTATATACATCAGTTTATTTGTTAAATGTTAAGTAAATCAAACCAATGTAAACTAATTAAAAGTTAATTAAGTAATAAATTTTCAAATTAATAGAGTATAACTAGGCTATTTAATTTCACGTTTAAAATTGGTACGTGCTGTTTAATTTAGTTGGCATATAAATGGTGCGTAATTAATGAAATATTCTTTGAATGTATATTTTACTAACATAAGTAGCGAATAAATAAGAAAACGTAAAGATTTAAATACGTTATTTTCGTTATATTTTGGACATAAATTATTGCGTCTGTAGTACGCATTCTTAAAATTCATACCGCAGATATAAATAAATAAATAAATCAATCAGTTAATCACTAGGCATTTCAGAGGAGGGCAGAAATTAACTATAGTCGTTCAAATTCATAGTACCCTGAATTCACGTGTAAACTTTCAATTTTCCTTTTGCTCTCCTGATTTAATAGAAACGTTATCCACAAATTTCATAACCGTTCACATTATAATTCTTCCCAATGTTCCTAAATCAACGTAAGTTTTTATTTATAAAACACGTTCAAAATTGTTATTTCTTGCCTTTGTCCTCTCCCACAGAAATCTATTCATTGATTTCTCTTGCCGTTTCTAACAAATTTTGCCTAAAAATTTCGCATGCCCTGATTTTCGTTTTCACTTTATCATTATTGCCTGCGTTTTTAAGTTTATAAATCAACCCAATTAATTCTGGTTAAATTGCAAAACCACACGCATTTTTCCTTTACTGTTCAAAAATTTATTTCTTACCATTTCCATCTTCCACTAAATCAGTGCATCCTCCTTGATACCATTTCAAAACAAAATTGCTTGCCACTTTTGCATTTGAATTACGTGACTTATCAGATAAATGCAGTGCATACAAGATTTCTTGCCACTTTTCCCCTTGATTTACGCTACCTCTCTGCTTAAATATCAAATCCCTTTCTTCCTTGCCTAAAATTTGCATGCTATAATTTACGTTTCCTATTTTTAGAAACCTGTGGTGTAACAAATAAATACAAACCACGTATCCAACTTTAGGTGCATCTCGTTTGGATCCAAACATCTTCTTCCTTGCGTGAGTTCTTGCAAATCAGGTATGGTTGCCAGTTTCTTTTTCTTCCTCCTTTCATTTATTTTTCTTTCTTTCTCTGTTGCGTGTGTTTTTTGTTTATGTTTTCGTCTTCGCCTAGTACTCGGCCTGCACCCTACCCCTCTCCACCACCTCGTCACCACATGCCTTCCCGACCCATGTAGTGCCGACACCATCAGCCGCAACTCCCTCAAGTTCAACGACATACCGACCTTGACTCGCCTCTAGATGATAATGGCCATGCAAGTGGCCGAGCTAGCATTGGCTGAGCCTTTTATAACTGAGAAGAAATGCACACCTTTTGTTTATAATAAGTAATAAAAAAAGGAGAGAAAAAACAGTGCATGCGCCACCTTAGGTTTAGCTAGTCAAAAAAATTTCCCGGTCCTCTACCTTGATTTGCGCATGCGTGTATGTCACCGTGTACAGGCCGTGCATCCTTGATGCGTTGGACCAAACCCTAAAGCAAATTTTTTTTGTCACCAGTTGATTTGAAGAAAAAAAGGATTTTCCTAACCTTGAAGATGGAAAATAAGACGAGACGTGAGATGTGGTCGGGTTGTGTGGTGAAGTGGTAGAGCATGTTGTGCCAGTTATCCTCTTATTTAGTTTCGTTTTGGTTTTGATTTGTTTAAAAAATTTCTTTGACGATGATTGAATTCACGTACTTAGTTTTATCTATTTATCCGGTTAAAGATTTGAATCGAGTCGCTGCTTCCGCCAAAAATTGATCGGGCCTTGTGTACACTTTTTCCGGGGTAGATATCATTATTTGAATAGAATCTTCAGCAGCGGAAAGGTAAGTATTCTCACCTGACAAACATATTTATATATCTGTTATGACGACCCGCCTTTCTAACCCCAGAAAGGCGTATCATCATTAAGATAGAAAGGGATAGAAATAGAAAGAATAGAAAGAAAGAATAACAATATCAGAATCTCACAGCGGAATGGAACAAAATATAATACATCACATGACTATTATATTGTTATACATACATCATAGTCATACAAGATCATATACCAGAACTGTCATATATATATATATATATATATATATATATATATATATATATATATATATATATATATATGTTCATACATACATCCAAAATACAACATATACTAACTACACAGCGGCACTACATATATAGACACATACGTCTGGTCTTCTTCCCAAAAGCTTCTCCAGAAAATCAACACTTCCAATACCTATCACTTGGCTACTCATAAAACTTTGAGTACCCAAGAGTTTGTGAAAAACAAAATGTAAACTCTGGGTCAGATATGGGTCTGGTATGAGTAAACGTGTTTAAATTGTTTAACTTTGAAAATCATTTGAAATAAAGGTATCACGTAAGACTCCCCATAAATAAATACGGGAAAGTTTTTATCTTACGCTAACCAAAACATTTTTTAGGAACTTCGGTGATATTATGATAGTGTCTAGGGTTTTCAAGTAAATAGAAAATAGCCGAAATTGTTACATGATTAAATTCCAGCTACTAGCCACGAAAGTGGGTAATACAAAACAAAACCGTAGGGTCTCGTGGGGGAAATGGGTTTCCAACAATGGCAGGGCTACTGGGGTACCGCCCGTCACAGTACGGGGCCTAGATCACCGTACCGAGGATCACTCCCGACCCTCTACAACAAAAGGCCGGAACCATTCCTTACTGAACAGTCCCGAACAAGATAACCCCGCAGTTGTGGCCAACAACTGCCCACACAGCCGAAATGAAAGGGACATCCAGACAGAGGAATATCTTGTCCTGCTTGGGCATGACCCACCTAACCTTGCTGCATCTCTCCTGTTTTAGCCATTCCTGGTTGATGAGGGTTGAGGCTGTGATTTCCTTTATTGAACATTATTCTTAGAATGCTCAACGTCCGCCTGACGTCGTGCCAAAAGCATTTAAGCCATACAAGTTCGTTCCGGGTTCGAACGAAACCGAAGGCATTATCTTGTTACACTCATTTTGGAATCACCCTCAGAGTTAACGACGATAACCCTTGCATTCTGAAACACCATCTCGATCTCCACTTGATAAGTCACGACCTATCGTTTAATTTGGATCGAAGTGGTTTTCGAAGAATCAAAATTGATTCTTCCGATCCCGGTCTCATCGAATCCAAACGCCATTTTAAGGGCCAAGTTGTCTATTTAACATAACAGTTCAATTTAATATTAAGAATTCACATAAAAGATATCACAGATAAATCATATACAGTTATCATAGATATATCCATAGCATATCACAGAAATATCACCAACAACTATCAAAGTAAATCAAATAGAATTACTAATTCATACCAACCCAGTTTGGTTTACTTAGCTTAATTGATTGCTTAAGAATAAACTACTTTATTCTGCTTAATTAATTACTGATTAATTAACTTATTTATGATCAATTTATTAGTCATCTAATCTTAAATTAATTATTTAATTACTCAACTTAATTACTCAGTTAATTAGTTGATTCCTAATTATTTATTATTAATTAATAACTTACTTATTAAAAATTAATTAGTTATTTACTTATCACGAATTACGTTAATTAATCTATTATTATCAATTTTATTTACTATATAATCTTTGATTAACCACTTAAGTTAATCATCATTTATTAATTAACCTTTTGAGCATTAGCTAACATTCTTAAGACTTAAATTGATTTAACACATGATTAAATTTTTTTTATTACAAATTTAATTATAGTTATTAATTAATTTCGGTATAAAATAAATTTACATACTAATTGCCTTATACTAATTAATTACACCCCTGTTACAACCCATATTCTTAATAAATTTAAATTAATTACCTACTTTAAACTAACAAATATTCTTTACTGTTTATCTTTGTTAATCAAGATGCTTAAAGAAATCAGACACGACAAGACCCGAAGCAACTCCATCTTCCTTCGCGACAAACCCGAGTACTTCTACTATTTTCCCCGAGTTCATTCCGTGTCGCTCCTTCTTCTCCCAGATCCTTTCCTTCTTCTCTCTTTTTTTTTAAAAAACTTATGTTAGAAAATTTAAACAACAGCAATTCATAGACACACACGCGCGCGAACCAGAATAACTCTAAGCAAAACCCAACACCCTCGAGCAAGAGCACGCGACATCACGACACTCCATTGGACATACCAACGCCACCGTGCCCGTGCATGGTGGTTCGCCGATCCTCCGGAAACCCACACCACCACCAACAAACCACAAATCGTCTCGATGATCGAAATCAAAGCCCAGATTTTCGAATAATGGTCGAAGTCAAAAAAATGCCTGAAGCTCGAACCACTGTTTCGAGCAACCACGAAAAAAAAAAACCCTTCGCCCTCCAACACAGACCACCGGAGGCGAAACCCCCTCATCCATGTCACGCCCATACCTTCCTCGGCCTTCACTCACAACCACGAGCCACTCGATCGAACCATGGTGGCGAAAACCAAAATTCACAGAGCATCCAAAAACTTATGAACTAAACCCCACTTTTACCTTCACCGCAAAATCTATGCATTCGAATATTATTTTGACATTTTTCTGGAATCAAATGGATTACAAGCTTGCTTCCTATCAATTTATAAAAATTAAAATTTACTCAATCATCTAGAATTGACAAAAACCATTTTAGTTTCATTTTAAAACTACTCCTCATAGCCTTGTTTAAAAATCAAAATTTTTATGCTAAAAATCATAATTATGTGTATGAAATCTAAATATACTATTGAATTAACAAATTTAAACATTTGAAATTTGATCCTTTTAATTATTTTACCTGTAAGTTGAAATACAGTATGTATAGATTACTGTAAAACTCTAACAAAGTTACAACCCTTGATTTGGATAAACAACTTAGATTAGCATTAATATCCAAGGTTAAAACATTTGAAGTATTTACAATTTCTTTGCTTATTATGTTCAGAAACTTGGAAACAAAACTGAAGAACAGCCATATCAAATTTCCAGAGCAACAGAAAATACTCAAGGCTACTCATTTAAGCAAATATCAAAACACACACCATTTAATAGCTAAAGATACAAGTTTAGATTGAAGATAAGCAAGTTTACTTACTTGATATGAAATTAGACAGAGAGTTAGGCTTGGTCCTTTTTTCCAGGTGATCACAGCCTTATATTATGCTTCAAAAGTTATGTTTTGATGACACTGATGTTGGTCAAGTTGTTGTTGGTTTTATATATTTTGTTTTCTCTTCAAGTTTAGATTTTTAGAACGAAAATGAAATACAAGATGGTATATATAGATGAAAGTTACAGCTGATGAAATTTAGCCAAGATATTTTATGCACAAAATTTGTAGGCTGAAAAGATTGATTTGTGGCTTTATTAATTACTTTTGTCAAGTTGATATTATTACCTTATACTCAATTATTACCCTAAACTCAATAGATGTCCAGGTGGCTTCATTAATTAATTTACCTTGTCTTACTTAAAAAGCTTGCTCATGAATCTAAGTGTGTCATATTATTTTATTTTATTATTTTATAGTGCAGCCTGATTTTTGATTTCTTCGTTTGTTGAGTGTAAATATAATTTGTTAATTTCATATTACATTGCTAAGAGTTTATGCTTTTACTTGATTTCTTATTTCAATTTTATATATATTCTCTTTGTATGTTGACTAACAATATTTAACGACATTTATAAGTTTATTTGCATTTTACTTTCATCGTTTAGTTTGATAGTCTTTGATGTATTTCAACATTATAACCTATATATAATATTTATCAATTGTTAACAAAGTGAAATATTTTAATTCAATTACATAAGGTAAATACTATGTAAGAGATTTATTTTAAATTTTCAAATCTAACTGTTCTTTCTAAAATACGAATTTTTATATAAACAAATGGCAATCATTCCAAAGATTTATTTATTTTAGAATGATCGGTTTACATTTTATTTAATTGGATTAAATATTTATTAAGATAAATAGGGTCAAAATTCAGGGTCGTTACATTCCTCCCCCCTTAAAAGAATTTCGTCCCCGAAATTTAAAACAACAGTTAATTCAAAAGTTTTTATATTAACAATCCAAACATACATATCCTTCATAAAATAGCGAACAATCAAACAGTCTACTCTAACAAACATCACTAGTTATCCGAACATAAATCGGGATAAGCATTCTTAAAACTATCGAGAGTTTCCCAGGTACAATCTTTGGGATCCTCACTCCATTGCACCTTGACGAGTTTCACCACTTTGTTCCTAAGTTGCTTCTCGTCTCGATCCACAATCTGAACTAGATTTCTAACTACAGTTAAATTGGGTTCTACTTCCAAATCTTCTTGGATTACCGGTTCTACAACCAGTGGTGGATCGTGAACAAATTTTCTCAAATGCGATACATGAAACACATTGTGAATTCCAGACATCCGCTCTGGTAATTCAATCTTGTAGGCTACAGCTCCAATTCTTTCCAATACTCGAAATGGTCCAATGTATCTCGGAGCAAGTTTTCCTGTTTTTCCGAATCTTATAGCACCTTTAATTTGGGAAACTTTAACAAAAACCAAGTCTCCGATCTCAAATTCCAATGGCCTTCGTCTTCGGTCAGCATATTTCTTCTGACGATCTTGAGCAGCTTTCATCCTTTTGTTGATAAGCTCAACCTTTGCAGAAGCTTCTTGAATAAGATCGGGTCCGAGCACAAGTCGATCCTTCGATTCAATCCAACAAGATGGGGATCTACACGGTCTTCCGTATAAAGCTTCATAAGGAGCCATCTTAATATTCGCTCGATAGCTGTTATTATAAGAAAATTCTACTAGATGAAGATGGTCTTCCCACGATCCTCAAAAATCTAAAACACAAGCCCGCGGCATATCCTCAAGAATACGATTAAGCCTTTCCGTTTGTCCGTCCATTTGAGGATGATAGGCTGTACTCAATCTCAAATTTGTTCCCATTGCTGATTGCAGAGCTTCCCAGAATTTGCTAGTGAAAATAGGATCATGGTCACTTACTATGCTGACTGGAACACCATGCAATCGAACTATCTCCTTCAAGAAAATTTCCGCCATAGAAACTGCAGTACCGGTTGCCTCTACGGGTATAAAATGGGCACTCTTAGTTAAACGATCCACAATAACTTATACACCATCATTCCCTTTCCTGGTTCTAGGAAAACCATCAATAAAATCCATCGAAATCATTTCCCATTTCCAGTTCGGAATTTCCAAAGGTTGCAATAGTCCGGCAGATTTCCGTTGATCACCTTTAACTTGTTGGCAGATGACACAACTGTTCACAAATCTAGCAATATCTTTCTTCATGCCCGGCCACCAGAATACTATCCTCGTGTCCCTATACATTTTCGAAATTCCAGGATGAATATTTAATTTGGAACGATGACCCTCAGATAAGACTTCCTGCTTCAAATCCTTATCATTCGGAACACAGATTCTCCCGTTGATCCTTAATGTTCCTTGGCCATCAATTTCAAAACTTGGACACTGACCTTTTCTAACTCTTTTAATGATCCTCCTCAACTTCTTATCAGATTCTTTCTTGCTTGAGATCCTTTCAATAGGAGATGGAACCACTTCCAGAAGAGATAGAACTGCAGTCCTATTGAGAGCATCAACTACGACATTCGCTTTCCCCGGTGTGTAGAGAATATCCAAATCATAGGATGCAAGAAATTCAACCCACCGCTGCTGTCTCAGATTAAGATCTTTTTGAGAGAATAGATATTTCAACGGTTTGTGATCCGTGAACAATTCAAATTTCTCTCCCAAAAGATAATGTCTCCAAATTTTCAAAGAAAAAACAATGGTTAGCAGTTCAAGATCATGCGTAGCGTAGTTTTTCTCGTGTGGCTTCAATTGCCGACTAGCATACGCAATAACCCTTCCGTTCTGCATCAGAACTGCTCCCAAACCCACTATACAAGCATCAGTATAAACCTCGAATTTGCTCTTCCCATCCGGAATAGCAAGTACTGGTGCACTAGTTAACCTGATCTTTAATTCTTGAAAAGCTTCTTTACACTGAGGTGTCCATTTGAATTTTGCCCCTTTTCTAGTCAGCTTAGTCAAATGCGAAGAAGTCTTGGAATAATCCCTGATAAATTTCCTGTAGTAGCCAGCCAATCCTAGAAAACTGTGAACTTCCGTCGGTGTCTCCGGTTGTTTCCATTCCAGAATAGTTTCAACTTTCGCTGGGTCTACAGAAATGCCTTCACCCGAAACAATGTGCCCTAAAAATTTAACTTCCAATTTCCAGAAATGGCACTTCGAAAACTTCGCCTTCAACACATGCTTTCTCAGAGTCTCCAATACAATCCTCAAATGTTCCCTGTGCTCTTCTTCAAATTTGGAATAGACCAAAATATCATCAATGAATACCAGCACGAATTTATTCAACATATCCCTAAAGACTCGGTTCATGAGGTCAACGAAGTAGGCAGGAGCGTTGGTTAATCCGAACGGCATAACCAACCACTCATAGAAACAATTCGGTCCCCTAAATGCAGTCAAGGGAATACTTTCTTCAGCTACCCACAACTGATGGAAATCTGAAGCTAGATCTAGTTGAGAAAAGATAGAAGCACCATGCAATTGGTCAAAAAGATCATCGATGCGAGGAAGAGGATATTTATTACGGATAGTCACTTTGTTCAATTCTCTATAATCCACACAGAACCTTAATGATCCATCCGATTTGGTCACAAACACTGCCGCCGAACCCCAACAAGAAAAACTGGGCCTAATCAATCCCTTCTCTAAAAGATCCTGCGTCTGCTTAATCAACTCTTCTCTCTCCCTAGGAGCCATTCTCCTACTGGGCTGAATCACTGGCACAACTCCTGGAATCAAATCAATACGGAATTCTATTTCTCGATGTGGTGGCAGAAACTTAACTTCTTCAAATACATCAGCAAAATCTTGAACCACATCGATATCTTCAATCTTCTCTTCAGAAATCTCAATTCCATGCAAAAGACTGCTCAAGTGAATTCCAGAAGTATCACACGACACTCTGCCAATTCTACCCAGATCAGTTTCCAACGAAACTGTTCTTTCATCACAATTCAAAATGGCTTTGTACTTATCCAGCCAATCCATTCCCAAAATAAGATCAAATCCTTTAAATTTTAACACATACGGATCACAAGAAAAACTGGGGGATAGATAAGAAATCTTCAAGTCCTTACAGATGGTGTCTAATTTGGTCCCCTTCTATAGGATTAGATACCAAGATAGGACTGTCTACAGAACTAGGGGTAAGAGAGAACTTTTCAACAGAGTCCAAAGAAATAAAACTCAAGGAAGCACCCGAATCAAACAAAACTTTAATATATATTCCATTTAAAAGTAAAGTACCTTCTAATATTCCTTTTCCCATCGAAGAAGAAGATGGTCCATTTAAAAGTAAAGTACCTTCTAAAACTCAAGGAGGCGCCCTCTGCAGAAGTGGACAATTCTTGATCATGTGTCCTGGCTGATGACAATTAAAGCACAATGATTTATGAACCATAGCTGATCCTGGCCACTCTGATGCGGTTGCTGTTGCTGGGATCCTTTTCTAGGACATTTATTTGCCAAATGCCCCTCCTGTTGACAAATGTAGCACTTGCGAGGTCCGTTGTTATTCCCAGGTTTCTTCTTATTCGGCTTCTGTAACGACCCGTAAATTTTCGATAATTAAAATAGCTAATTTAATAAGATTTCGTGATTTAGTGTTAGAAAAAAATTTTGTAAATTCGTTTGGAATAATAATAACTGGAATAAATTGCAACAATAATTATCCAAGTAATGAAAAATGAATGCTACTTAGTGAATGCCTTTGAAATCAATAGTTGAATAGGATAATAAATGTTGAAATTCATTGGGTATAATAGAGTAATTGATTGATAAGTAAAATCTATTTAAAATCAAATATTGAATATTGGACAGGTAAGTTGTTCAAATTAAATATTTAAAACTTATTGAATAATTGAATAACTGTAAAATGAAAATAGTGTTCTAAATTGTGAATTGGTTTTAAGGGTTGAATCTTATAAGTTTAATCTCAATATTTCAAAAGATAATGAATTATTGGATAAGCGAAATTGTTTAAATTAAATATTTGGAATTTATTGATAATTTAATAACTGGAATTGAATAACTGTTTTAATAAAAATGGTTGTTATATAAATTTGAATTTGTTAAATTTTATAAGTTCGTTTCGAATATTTCAGAGGATAGTGATTTAAGAATAATCAAATTTGTTAAATTTAATATTACGAATGTTTGAATAATTAAATTCCGAATTTGATATGATTAATTTGATATTGAAATTTAATATATGAAAATAGAGTGGATATTTGAAATTTGATTTAATATGATTCAAATTGGTTTCCAAAGTGAATGTAAGTTATATTAGAATTTTAATAGGGTTAGTAAGATTTTAAAATTGGAATTTATTGGATAAATTGAATAACGGGTTTAATATGATTAAAAATGATTGTAAAATTTTATTTTATCATATTGGAGTTATAGTGATGTTATAGAACTTTTAAAACTGAATATAAAATTTATTGGTGAAAATTTAATATTTTAATATTTAATTATCGATTGGAAATTAGCCAAATTTTGAACAGTCTCAGAATTTGACGAAACTAGTCCCATTGGATCCGTAATAGTAAGTTATTATCGGATTTCAATTTTCGTAGCAATCGGAGTTGTCATTTGACCGTGGCAGCTCGAAACGCGTTGAAATTATTTAATATTAATTTAACGAGTTAAAATAGTCATTTTTCAAACGGTCTCGGATTTCGACGAAACCAGTTTCATCGGATCCGTAATGTGATATTATTATATGGTTTCAAATTTCGTGTCAATCGGATTTACCGTTTGTCCGGGGCAAGCCAAAACGCATAAAAATTTAGTTTAATCGGTTTAATTGAAATTTGATCGTTTATCGCTATAACTCTCACATACGATCGAATTAGCTTTCGAAACCTATTCCATTGTGTCCGGAACATGGGATAAACCCTAGAAACGTCGGTCACCGCGCGAGATTTGGAGTTCGGAAATTTGGAGTGAATAGTATTTTTCGTTGAAATTCTATAAAGGGCCACCCATTTTCTCAAAATTGAAAACCCGACCCAGAAAACCCTAGCCGCCACCGTGCTATTTTCAATGGCCAGAATCACGCAAGCTTCCTCCTTCGTTTTCTCCCAATCCATCGACTTTTACCAAAAACTATCAACTGCAATGTTGAAGAGCTAGGGGAGATCTTGAAATCCATACGGATATGATCGATTATAGTGGAGGAAATCATCGGCAAATCGCATGAGAAGTCGCGCCGTTCATCCACGTCGTTCAAGACCTATAAGCGACCGGGTTCGCCGAGATCACTGCCGTGGGTCGAGCTCGCGTTGGGCAACAAGCTGGTGGTCTCTGATCATTTTGGAATCGAGTTAGGTGGCTCGCGTTTCGAGGAAGACGGGGGCGTTGATGGGTTCCTGTACGCGATTTATCACCTGGGAATTGCGTGAGAAGAAGAAGCATGCGGCCTGGATTCCATCAAGCAGCGATCAACGGCAGTGATTGGTTGAGATTTAATTATATAAAAGAAATGTTAATTTAATTCTATTATAATTCGTATTAACTTTAAAATGCTCTAACTTTTGCATACGAGGTCGGAATTCAACGAAATAAATTGCGTTGGCTTCGTTTTGACGAGCACTACGCTATGGAATTGGATTGGAGTCATTTGGAGCTAGTGGAAATTTCGGGTAAAATTAAACGCTCGTTTAATTTTATTCGAAACAAACGCTGGAACTACATTTAAATCAAGGTGAGTGTTTTATAACGCTCACACCGTACTAAATATCTTTATGCTAGTTAAATTTGATATTATGAAGTGTTATGATTTTATTTGTCGTTGTTTGGTAAAAAATTTAATTGTCATATAGCTTGTCATTTGCATTAACCGTTGAAAAATTAAATTGACAGTTAAATTGAAATTAAAATTGGATTGCGATTAAATTACCTGACATTGATAACTATGAAACTGCCATGAATTGTATTGTTTATTGGATGATGTATTTTGATGGATGCTATTGGTTGATAATTGAATGTTTGGATGTTTATTTGCTTATATAGATCCTGTTATGCATACATATGATACTGAGATTAATTTAAGTAATGTATACTCACTCCTGACATTTAATTGAAATAAAAAAATTACTTGGCCATAGGATAGAAAATTATATACGGACACCGAATTGGCTAAATAAATAATTTTTGAAATCGTCAATTTAAAATTTATTTAAATGTTTTGATTTAAAAGTTATAAATAGAAATCAATTTATAGAAATCAAATTTGTCGAAAAATTGAGTTGGAATGTTGAAATAAATTTTGGTTAAAAGAAATTGGTAAATAATTTAAGTTGTGACTTTAAAAAAATTTTTTTGGATATGATTGAATTTCAAAAATCTATTTATTTTAAAGATTGAACATTATTTCGAGCTTTGAATATTACTAAGTAAAAGTGATATGAAATGATATTTTGAAATCGAGTTTGGAATTGAATCATATTTGGAATTTGGATTTAAACTTGAATATTGTTGGAAATTTTGTTAAGTGTTATAAATTGATATTTTGAGAAATCAAGCTCCAAATCGATATAAATTGAAATTGAATTAATTAAAGGTGAATGTAGAATTGAATTGATTTGAAGTAAAAGTTGACATTGTTTTGAATTGAAATCGAAATTGAATCGGTAGAATGGAAATTGAAATTGATTTGAATTGGGAAGTTATAATTGAAATGGATTGATTTTGAAGCTGTTTTAATTTGTTTTCCAAATTACTCTGTTATATAAACCATTTTGAATACTTAAACTATTTTAATCTATTTTAAATCTACTTAACCCAATTTAAATTATTTTAAACTAATTTATCTATTTTAAATCCATTTTAAAGATTTTAAGTATTTTTAACTATTTTAATTATTTAAACTACTTTTAAACTACTTAAAACTATTTTCTAAAAACTTTAAGCGGGTTAATAAGGTGAAATGTTTATGTTTAAATCTTGAATTTAAATACAAATTGAGTTAAATGAAGTTGCAACCTAAATTGAAATTCGAAATGATTTTGAAATCGAAATGAGATATTGAGACGAAAAATGATTTTTGAAAAGGAACCTTATATTTTGAATGGCTATGTCGATATTTGAAATGGATTTGATTTTGAAACAAACATGATATTTTAATATCAATTATGAATCGATTTGAAATGTAAAGGAGCCAATGGTGTAATAATACGTAGTTATTAAAGAGACCGGGATCGGATATGGACATACTCTCTGTCGATACCGAAAACCACTTTAATAACTATTATACGCGGAGTGTTGATCCAGAATGAAGTGGATGGTTTGGTGAACGCGTTGACTGAAGAAAGAGAACGATTATTGGATGACCCCTGACATGACTAAAACAGGAGCCGCGCCGGGCCATTAAGGTTCGCCACCTCTAGCGGACACACTTCTTCGATACCATTTCTATTACATTTGTGATGCGATTTGGGTGCACCCCTTGATTTGGGAGTGTTGTTTCGCGGTGTTGGGGTAGCTGCTGGCTATGCCCAACATCAGTCCGGATCACGCAACTACTAGTATCCTAGTTGGTATTGCCTCATGTACCTTGTCATACTGATTATCCTATTCGCGACCACTACGTTTTGATTTGTACCTTGAGTATATGGATTGCCCTCTGGTGACTTCCGGTTTTGGGGAAACTACGGTCTTGTATATGCTTTTGGGAATATAAAAATGTGTTAAGGGGGATTATGGAAACGCCTTAACGCTATTTTGATACTTTATATTACTTATAGGCATTATCTACTTAGCGTATATTACTACATAGTAGATAGTTTCACGGATCCTTGAGAGATGGAAAATCCCGTAACATCTCTTGAGTTATTGCACGCACGTTGACACTGGATAGGAGATGTCAAACCCCGTAAACATCTCTGACGCCGTTACACTCATATTTATTTACGATTGATTTAACTTTCATAAGGATATTTTAGTCCTGACTCGAGTGTTTTGTCTTTTCATTACGCTCGGGTCAGTCCTGAGTTTTCAGTTTAGGTTGAAGATCATTTCCTTGGAGGACGGAGACGAAGATTTGGTATATTATCTACTACTATTATATTCATTCCATTCCGCTGCATTGTTGTATGATATTTGCTGTGTATGTAACTCTGATAAATGTTGTATAATAATAATCAAATGTATTCATTTCAAATGTATTCATTTAATTAACAGCTTCATGAACTGTTATTTTATTATTATACTTTAGCCTTCCGCTGTGAGATTCTGTGTTGTTTCATTTCCTTTATTTTCCTTCCTTTTCTTTTCTTAATTACCCCAATAACTATCTGCCCTTTTAATGGTTTGGAATCGACATGTGTATTTGATCGTCGGTTTAAACTGTCCAAAAAGGCGGGTCGTTACAGTTGGTATCAGAGCTTTGGTTTAGCGATAAACCTTGGCTCTAGTGGGGAATAACTCATTGAAATAGAGGTAAACTATATGAATGAGTTGAGTGTATATGAGAGAGCGTACTTGTTATTTGATATAAAATGGTTTTATATTGTGTTAATTTGTTCCGTTGAGTATTTATGAATTCTGGTCGATACTTGGGACGCCAAGGCGTCGATAGGAATTTCTAAACACTCGAATAGGACAAACCAACACAATATCATTTTGGAATATATGTTATATAAAAGAATTATTTGAATATTTATTCATTTTGATTGAATTGATTGTTAGGAGATGATAATATTAGATTATTATCGTTATTGTTTGATCCGTCAATATTTACAACAATTGACTAAATAACAATGGATTTAGGAAAATGAAATCTTGTAGACACAATTGATAATGAATATAAATGAATTTTAACTTGGATTTGGGAATTTAAATTTCGGTGTTTGAAATTGACTTACAAGAATTTGAAAAACATAATATGAGTATTATATGATAGTATAATTGAGTTGAAATTGTTTTCGAAGGATTTTTTTTATGATAAGTGTTATATTCCCTTCTCTTGACGCTGGAAAATGATTTCGGTGATGAGTGCACGCATCATCGGCGTTTATTTTCGAGAGTCCGAGTGGGGGAGACCACTTAATAGCTTGTCTAAACTTTGTTTTGATTCAAATTTTATTTTATTTTGTATTCTCTATAGTATGATTTGATATATAAATTATATAAGTATATATTATTTCAAAACTTGATTTGAAATGAAACCGGGATTGGAATTCTTAAGTCCTTTAATAATTAATGATTTTTTTTAAATGATTGAAATGAATTTAGACTTGAATCATTGAGGAACTTCTGAATTGTGAAATGAGAAATGAACCTAAGAGCTAAGTGAAAATATCAATTGAAGTAGAAATCCTTAGAATTAGGAAATTATGAACTTAAAATAAAATTGAAACTGTAAAACTCGCGTAGTATTAGATTTCATTCTATAGCATAGATATAACTTACCAAAATATTTAAGAAGTTCAAAAATGTTATATGAATTGTTAATTGGATAATATACAAGTATAGGTTTGAATAATAAAATATGCATTTAATTAATGGTTTGCAAATATAAATAAAATTGTTAGTAAATAATTAGAATTTAAATTAACATTTAAAGGTGATTCAAAATTATGTTAATATAAAATGGAAATACTATATGTGAACGTAAATGTGAAATTAAATTATAGTGAAATTTAAGTAATGACTTAAGAATTAATTAATTGAAATTTCGACTTTAAATGAAAAGAAGTTGTATGTTGTTTAACTACATTCTATTTGCATAACTATAACTTACCAAATACTTAAAAGGTTTACAATGCTAATAAGGATAAGTAGAGTAATAATATACCAGTGTGAGAGTGAAAAATAAAATGTAAAGATCTATTGATAGTTGTAAATATAAAAGAAATTTAAGCTGTAAAATGAATGATACATGTATAAGTGAATGAATAAAATTTAAACTTAATGAAATATAAAATTGGTAAATGGAAACTAATTAAATTTGAGTATAACTAAATGTCAATAAACTTGGAAGTGTATGAAATTAAAATTGACTTGGAAATGTATAATTGATTTAGTGTAGATTCTGGATGGTTGTTAATGTTTGATATGCATTGGTTGTTAGATGGATGATAATTGATTAAGTAGAATTCATTAGTGTTAATGGAATTGAATAAACGGAATAAAATTGTAAAATAATTAAATTCAAATTTGAAGCAAAGTGAAATTAAATATAATTGAATTCAATTTAAATTGAAGCAAATTGACTTGAATTAAAATTGTGAATGAAACAAACTTGAATAAATCGGAAACAATTGAATGTAAACCTATTGCATGGATGAATAAGAAAATAAATGATTTTGTGTTTATGATTGTTCTTTAAAAAAATTTGAAGTTTTGTACTTTGAAATAATAAAAGCAAATTTTTGGAAAAAAAAAAAATCCAACATTGTCCAATGTATGCTGAAACGAAAACAACCATAACTTTTAAATGGCTGAACGGAATTCGACGATCTTGGACTTTTTGGAAAGCTTAGAAACTATAGTACAACTTTTATTTAGAGTGTCTTGAGAAATTCCATCGTCTACTAGGTTAAAAACTTGAATGTTACTCGCTGTCCTGTGTAAAAAAAAAAAATAAGTAAAATCTGAACCATACAACCTTAGTATTTTCGCCATATCTTTTGACTGGTTTATCGGATTTTGATGATCTTGCACTTTCTGGAAAGCTAAGAACTTAAGCTAAAACTTTTGTTTTAAGTGTTTTGTGTTTTGATGTCGTTTATAAGGTCAAAAATGTGGGTGAACGTCGCTGACCTGCGCAATTCATTGCCCAGGCCGAGGCGTATCCTCTAAGTAAAACGGCCATAACTTTCGAACGGATGGTCCGAATTCGATGATTTTGGACATTTCGGAAAGCCTGAAATGAATAAAACAACTTTTGTTTAGATTCTATTGTCAAATTTTACCGTTTAGGTAACCTAAAGCTAAGATTTGTTTGCTGTCCAGAAATTGAAATCTCAGTTTTGAAGCTAAATATGTTATATATATGTTGTGTAGGCTAAGTATAGCGATCTATCTTTATATGCATGGTTCTAACTTAGTTCTTGAGCATTTTAGTAGGTAGCAAAGGGGTTGCGCTTCGTTGTGGAGCTCGCTTCTACGCTAAACGCATAATGTAAGTAAAATGCTAATAAATGCTAAATAAAAGGTACGCTTACGGTTTTATATGATATTGGTGATATTTATATGTTGTTTCCCCACATATGGGATGCCTCATCATTGAGATGAGATGTATATTTGTGATATATATGCTATTGTATTTTTTCCGATCGAGCCGCGCAAAGGAGACTCTGCCGAAATTTTCCGTAAATCCAAGTGTTAGAAAAATTTTCAAGTTTTAAAATTTTATAACTTGTTTTGATAACTAACTTTTAAATTTAGAAAGCCGTTCGGAGTAACATTGTGGAATCATAGTTATGACTTTATTAAAGGAATTTCATTGTCTTATAAGTTGGCAACTTTGAATAAAATATATCAAATGTTGAATTTTATACTTGGTTTCTTTTCCCTTCTTTTTCCTTTTCGAGGACGAAAAGTTTTGAGTGGGGGAGAATGTAACGACCCGTAAATTTTCGATAATTAAAATAGCTAATTTAATAAGATTTCGTGATTTAGTGTTAGAAAAAAATTTTGTAAATTCGTTTGGAATAATAATAACTGGAATAAATTGCAACAATAATTATCCAAGTAATGAAAAATGAATGCTACTTAGTGAATGCCTTTGAAATCAATAGTTGAATAGGATAATAAATGTTGAAATTCATTGGGTATAATAGAGTAATTGATTGATAAGTAAAATCTATTTAAAATCAAATATTGAATATTGGACAGGTAAGTTGTTCAAATTAAATATTTAAAACTTATTGAATAATTGAATAACTGTAAAATGAAAATAGTGTTCTAAATTGTGAATTGGTTTTAAGGGTTGAATCTTATAAGTTTAATCTCAATATTTCAAAAGATAATGAATTATTGGATAAGCGAAATTGTTTAAATTAAATATTTGGAATTTATTGATAATTTAATAACTGGAATTGAATAACTGTTTTAATAAAAATGGTTGTTATATAAATTTGAATTTGTTAAATTTTATAAGTTCGTTTCGAATATTTCAGAGGATAGTGATTTAAGAATAATCAAATTTGTTAAATTTAATATTACGAATGTTTGAATAATTAAATTCCGAATTTGATATGATTAATTTGATATTGAAATTTAATATATGAAAATAGAGTGGATATTTGAAATTTGATTTAATATGATTCAAATTGGTTTCCAAAGTGAATGTAAGTTATATTAGAATTTTAATAGGGTTAGTAAGATTTTAAAATTGGAATTTATTGGATAAATTGAATAACGGGTTTAATATGATTAAAAATGATTGTAAAATTTTATTTTATCATATTGGAGTTATAGTGATGTTATAGAACTTTTAAAACTGAATATAAAATTTATTGGTGAAAATTTAATATTTTAATATTTAATTATCGATTGGAAATTAGCCAAATTTTGAACAGTCTCAGAATTTGACGAAACTAGTCCCATTGGATCCGTAATAGTAAGTTATTATCGGATTTCAATTTTCGTAGCAATCGGAGTTGTCATTTGACCGTGGCAGCTCGAAACGCGTTGAAATTATTTAATATTAATTTAACGAGTTAAAATAGTCATTTTTCAAACGGTCTCGGATTTCGACGAAACCAGTTTCATCGGATCCGTAATGTGATATTATTATATGGTTTCAAATTTCGTGTCAATCGGATTTACCGTTTGTCCGGGGCAAGCCAAAACGCATAAAAATTTAGTTTAATCGGTTTAATTGAAATTTGATCGTTTATCGCTATAACTCTCACATACGATCGAATTAGCTTTCGAAACCTATTCCATTGTGTCCGGAACATGGGATAAACCCTAGAAACGTCGGTCACCGCGCGAGATTTGGAGTTCGGAAATTTGGAGTGAATAGTATTTTTCGTTGAAATTCTATAAAGGGCCACCCATTTTCTCAAAATTGAAAACCCGACCCAGAAAACCCTAGCCGCCACCGTGCTATTTTCAATGGCCAGAATCACGCAAGCTTCCTCCTTCGTTTTCTCCCAATCCATCGACTTTTACCAAAAACTATCAACTGCAATGTTGAAGAGCTAGGGGAGATCTTGAAATCCATACGGATATGATCGATTATAGTGGAGGAAATCATCGGCAAATCGCATGAGAAGTCGCGCCGTTCATCCACGTCGTTCAAGACCTATAAGCGACCGGGTTCGCCGAGATCACTGCCGTGGGTCGAGCTCGCGTTGGGCAACAAGCTGGTGGTCTCTGATCATTTTGGAATCGAGTTAGGTGGCTCGCGTTTCGAGGAAGACGGGGGCGTTGATGGGTTCCTGTACGCGATTTATCACCTGGGAATTGCGTGAGAAGAAGAAGCATGCGGCCTGGATTCCATCAAGCAGCGATCAACGGCAGTGATTGGTTGAGATTTAATTATATAAAAGAAATGTTAATTTAATTCTATTATAATTCGTATTAACTTTAAAATGCTCTAACTTTTGCATACGAGGTCGGAATTCAACGAAATAAATTGCGTTGGCTTCGTTTTGACGAGCACTACGCTATGGAATTGGATTGGAGTCATTTGGAGCTAGTGGAAATTTCGGGTAAAATTAAACGCTCGTTTAATTTTATTCGAAACAAACGCTGGAACTACATTTAAATCAAGGTGAGTGTTTTATAACGCTCACACCGTACTAAATATCTTTATGCTAGTTAAATTTGATATTATGAAGTGTTATGATTTTATTTGTCGTTGTTTGGTAAAAAATTTAATTGTCATATAGCTTGTCATTTGCATTAACCGTTGAAAAATTAAATTGACAGTTAAATTGAAATTAAAATTGGATTGCGATTAAATTACCTGACATTGATAACTATGAAACTGCCATGAATTGTATTGTTTATTGGATGATGTATTTTGATGGATGCTATTGGTTGATAATTGAATGTTTGGATGTTTATTTGCTTATATAGATCCTGTTATGCATACATATGATACTGAGATTAATTTAAGTAATGTATACTCACTCCTGACATTTAATTGAAATAAAAAAATTACTTGGCCATAGGATAGAAAATTATATACGGACACCGAATTGGCTAAATAAATAATTTTTGAAATCGTCAATTTAAAATTTATTTAAATGTTTTGATTTAAAAGTTATAAATAGAAATCAATTTATAGAAATCAAATTTGTCGAAAAATTGAGTTGGAATGTTGAAATAAATTTTGGTTAAAAGAAATTGGTAAATAATTTAAGTTGTGACTTTAAAAAAATTTTTTTGGATATGATTGAATTTCAAAAATCTATTTATTTTAAAGATTGAACATTATTTCGAGCTTTGAATATTACTAAGTAAAAGTGATATGAAATGATATTTTGAAATCGAGTTTGGAATTGAATCATATTTGGAATTTGGATTTAAACTTGAATATTGTTGGAAATTTTGTTAAGTGTTATAAATTGATATTTTGAGAAATCAAGCTCCAAATCGATATAAATTGAAATTGAATTAATTAAAGGTGAATGTAGAATTGAATTGATTTGAAGTAAAAGTTGACATTGTTTTGAATTGAAATCGAAATTGAATCGGTAGAATGGAAATTGAAATTGATTTGAATTGGGAAGTTATAATTGAAATGGATTGATTTTGAAGCTGTTTTAATTTGTTTTCCAAATTACTCTGTTATATAAACCATTTTGAATACTTAAACTATTTTAATCTATTTTAAATCTACTTAACCCAATTTAAATTATTTTAAACTAATTTATCTATTTTAAATCCATTTTAAAGATTTTAAGTATTTTTAACTATTTTAATTATTTAAACTACTTTTAAACTACTTAAAACTATTTTCTAAAAACTTTAAGCGGGTTAATAAGGTGAAATGTTTATGTTTAAATCTTGAATTTAAATACAAATTGAGTTAAATGAAGTTGCAACCTAAATTGAAATTCGAAATGATTTTGAAATCGAAATGAGATATTGAGACGAAAAATGATTTTTGAAAAGGAACCTTATATTTTGAATGGCTATGTCGATATTTGAAATGGATTTGATTTTGAAACAAACATGATATTTTAATATCAATTATGAATCGATTTGAAATGTAAAGGAGCCAATGGTGTAATAATACGTAGTTATTAAAGAGACCGGGATCGGATATGGACATACTCTCTGTCGATACCGAAAACCACTTTAATAACTATTATACGCGGAGTGTTGATCCAGAATGAAGTGGATGGTTTGGTGAACGCGTTGACTGAAGAAAGAGAACGATTATTGGATGACCCCTGACATGACTAAAACAGGAGCCGCGCCGGGCCATTAAGGTTCGCCACCTCTAGCGGACACACTTCTTCGATACCATTTCTATTACATTTGTGATGCGATTTGGGTGCACCCCTTGATTTGGGAGTGTTGTTTCGCGGTGTTGGGGTAGCTGCTGGCTATGCCCAACATCAGTCCGGATCACGCAACTACTAGTATCCTAGTTGGTATTGCCTCATGTACCTTGTCATACTGATTATCCTATTCGCGACCACTACGTTTTGATTTGTACCTTGAGTATATGGATTGCCCTCTGGTGACTTCCGGTTTTGGGGAAACTACGGTCTTGTATATGCTTTTGGGAATATAAAAATGTGTTAAGGGGGATTATGGAAACGCCTTAACGCTATTTTGATACTTTATATTACTTATAGGCATTATCTACTTAGCGTATATTACTACATAGTAGATAGTTTCACGGATCCTTGAGAGATGGAAAATCCCGTAACATCTCTTGAGTTATTGCACGCACGTTGACACTGGATAGGAGATGTCAAACCCCGTAAACATCTCTGACGCCGTTACACTCATATTTATTTACGATTGATTTAACTTTCATAAGGATATTTTAGTCCTGACTCGAGTGTTTTGTCTTTTCATTACGCTCGGGTCAGTCCTGAGTTTTCAGTTTAGGTTGAAGATCATTTCCTTGGAGGACGGAGACGAAGATTTGGTATATTATCTACTACTATTATATTCATTCCATTCCGCTGCATTGTTGTATGATATTTGCTGTGTATGTAACTCTGATAAATGTTGTATAATAATAATCAAATGTATTCATTTCAAATGTATTCATTTAATTAACAGCTTCATGAACTGTTATTTTATTATTATACTTTAGCCTTCCGCTGTGAGATTCTGTGTTGTTTCATTTCCTTTATTTTCCTTCCTTTTCTTTTCTTAATTACCCCAATAACTATCTGCCCTTTTAATGGTTTGGAATCGACATGTGTATTTGATCGTCGGTTTAAACTGTCCAAAAAGGCGGGTCGTTACAGCTTCCTCCATTTAGGATCGAATTTTCGCTTATTCGAATTAGTGAAATTCCCACCTGAAGCTGCAACTGGAGCCCCCGGTTTCTTACTCATCAAACTTTCATATCTCAACGCCATATCAATCAAATCAACAAAAGATCCTTTCAAAAGCACCGTCAATTTTCCATGGAATTCAGGCCTCAAACCTTGCACAAATTTCTCATTCTTTTTCAGAGGAGTATCGATGAGTCCTGGACCATAACAAGAGAGTTCGTTGAATCTGGTTTCATACTCCGAAATAGACATACTACCCTGCTCATATACAAAAAATCCTGATACAATTGGGTTCTCCCTGCCGTTGGCATAAACTTCTCTTCAAACAACTCCTTAAATTTGTCCCATGACATGTCATCCTCAGAAATATTTGCAATTGTTGAATCCCACCATGCTGCTCCACCACCTTGCAATTGCCACGATGCCATATGCCTCTTACACTCATCAGATAATTTCATGCTCTTGAAAATGCGTTCGTAAGAGCGTAGCCAGTCTTGAACTTCAATTATTGACTCTGAACCTTTGAATGGTTGGCCTCCGAGATGTTTGAAATGCTTGCATAAAACTGTGAAACTAACTTGAGACGGCACTGGATTGACAGCCTCACTAACATTTTGACTTCGTCCATCATCTGTTGAAGTACTGGCCCTAACTATACCTCTTCTTTCGGAACTCATGTCGGTCACCTGAACAGGTAACTCAACAATTTAGATAACTATATATATAATTATATGAAAATACAAATACGCACTCTCAAGATAAATATAACACAAGAGCCTAGGTACTCGCTCAACCTAGCGCCCTGATACCAAATGTGACGACCCGCCTTTCTAACCCTAGAAAGGCATATCATCATTAAGCAAGAAAGGGATAAAAATAGAAAGAATAGAAAGAAAGAATAACAATATCAGAATTCACAGCGGAATGGAACAAAATATAATACATCACATAACCATTATATTGTTATACATACATCAGAGTCATACAAGATCATATAACAGAACTGTCATATATATATATATATATATATATATATATATATATATATATGTTCATACATACATCCAAAATACAGCATATACTAACTACACGGCGGCACTACATATATAGATACATACGTCTGGTCTTCTTCCCAAAAGCTTCTCCAGAAAATCAACACTTCCAATACCTATCACTTGGCTACTCATAAAAATTTGAGTACCCAAAAGTTTATGAAAAACAAAATATAAACTCCGGGTCAGACATGGGCCTGGTATGAGTAAACGGGTTAAAACTGTTTAACTTTGAAAATCATTTGAAATAAAGGTATCATTTAAGACTCCCCACAAATAAATACGGGAAAGTTTTTACCTTACGCTAACCAAAACATTTTATAGGAACTTCAGTGATATTATGATAGTGTCTAGGGTTTTCAAGTAAATAGAAAATAGACGAAATTGTTACATGATTAAATTCCAGCTACTAGCCACGAAAGTGGGTAATAAAAAACAAAACCGTAGGGTCTCGTAGGGAAAATGGGTTTCCAACAATGGCAGGGCTACTGGGGTACCGCCCGTCACAGTACGGGGCCTAGATTACCTTACCGAGGATCACTCCCGACCCTCTACAACACAAGGCCGGAACCATTCCTTACTGAACAGTCCCGAACAAGATAACCCCGCAGTTGTGGCCAAAAACTGCCCACACAGCCGAAATAAAAGGGACATCTAGACAGAGGAATATCTTGTCCTGCTTGGGCATGACCCACCTAACCTTGCTGCATCTCCCCTGTTTTAGCCATTCCTGGTTGATGAGGGTTGAGGCTGCGATTACCTTTATTGAACATTATTCTTAGAATGCTCAACGTCCGCTTGACGATGTGCTGAAAGCATTCAATCCATACAAGTTCGTTCCGGGTTCGAACGAAACTGAAGGCATTATCTTGTTACACTTATTTTGGAATCACCCTCAGAGTTAACGACGATAACCCTTGCATTCTGAAACACCATCTCGATCTCCACTTGATGAGTCACGACCTATCGTTTAATTTGGATCAATGTGGTTTTCGGAGAATCAATATTGATTCTTCCGATCCCGGTCTCATCGGAATCCAAACGCCATTTTAAGCGCCAAGTTGTCTATTTAACTTAACAGTTCAATTTAATATTAAGAATTCACATAACAGATATCATAGGTAAATCATTTACAGTTATCATAGATATATCCATAACATATCACAGAAATATCATCAACAAATATCAGAGTAAATCAAATAGAATTACTAATTCATACCAACCCAGTATGGTTTACTTAGCTTAACTGATTGCTTAAGAATAAACTACTTTATTCTGCTTAATTAATTACTGATTAATTAACTTATTTATGATCAATTTATTAGTCACCTAATCTTTAATTAATTATTTAATTATTCAACTTAATTACTCAGTTAATTAGTTGATTCCTAATCATTTATTATTAATTAATAACTTACTTATTAAAAATTAATTAGTTATTTACTTATCACGAATTACTTTAATTAATCAATTATTATCAATTTTATTTACTATATAATCTTTAATTAATCACTTGAGTTAATCATCATTTATTAATCAACCTTTCAGTCATTAGCTAACATTCTTAAGACTTAAATTGATTTAACACATGATTAAATTTTTTTTATTACAAATTTAAGTATAGTTATTAATTAATTTCAGTATAAAATAAACTTACATACTAATTGCCTTATACTAATTAACTACACCCCTATTACAACCCATATTCTTAATAAATTTAAATTAATTACCGACTTTAAACTAACAAATATTCTTTATTGTTGATCTTTGTTAATCAAGATGCTTAAAGAAATCAGACACGACAAGACCCGAAGCAACTCCATCTTCCTTCGTGACAAACCCGAGTACTTCTGCTATTTTCCCCGAGTTCTTTCTGTGTCACTCCTTCTTCTCCCAGATCCTTTCTTTCTTCTCTCTCTTTTTTTTTAAAAAAAAAACTTATGTTAGAAAATTTAAACAACAGCAATTCATAGATACACGCGTGCGCGAACCAGAATAACTCGAAGCAAAACCCAGCACCCTCGAGCAAGAGCACGCGACATCACGACACTCCATCGGACGATCCAACGCCACCGTGCACGTGCACGGTGGTTCGCCGATCCTCCGGCAACCCACACCACCACCAACAAACCACAAATCGTCTCGATGATCGAAATCAAAGCCCAGATTTTCGAATAATAGTCGAAGTCAAAAAAATGCCTGAAGCTCGAACCACTGTTTCGAGCAACCACGAAAAAAAAACCCTTCACCCCTCCAACACTGACCACCGGAGGCGAAACCCCCTCATCCATGTCACGCCCATACCTTCCTCGGCCTTTACTCACAACCACGAGCCACTCGATCGAAACATGGTCGCAAAAACCAAAATTCACAAAGCATCCAAAATCTTATGAACTAAACCCCACTTTTACCTTCACCGCAAAATCTATGCATTCGAATATTATTTTGACATTTTTCTGGAATCAAATGGATTACAAGCTTGCTTCCTATCAATTTACAGAAATTAAAATTTACTCAATCATCTAGAATTGACAAAAATCCATTTTAGTTTCATTTTAAAACTGCTCCTCATAGCCTTGCTTAAAAATCAAAATTTTTATGCTAAAAATCATAATTATGTGTATGAAATCTAAATATACTATTGAATTAGCAAATTTAAACATTTGAAATTTGATCCTTTTAATTATTTTTACCTATAACTTGAAATACAGTATGTATAGATTACTGTAAAACTCTAACAAAGTTGCAAGCCTTGATTTGGATTAACAACTTAGATTAGCATTAATATCCAAGGTTAAAACATTTGAAGTATTTACAATTTCTTTGCTTATTATGTTCAGAAACTTGGAAACAAAACTGAAGAACAGCCATATCAAATTTTCCAGAGCAACATAAAATATCAAGGCTACTCATTTAAGAAAATATCAAAACACACACCATTTAATAGCTAAATATACAAGTTTAGATTGAAGATAAGTAAGTTTACTCACTTGATATGAAATTAGACTGAGAGTTAGGCTTGGTCCTTCTTTCCAGGTGATCACAGCCTGATATTATGCTTCCAAAGTTATGTTTTGATGACACTGATGTTGGTCAAGTTGTTGTTGGTTTTATATATTTTGTTTTCTCTTCAAGTTTAGATTTTTAGAACGAAAATGAAATACAAGATGGTATATTTAGATGAAAGTTACAGCTGATGAAATTTAGGCAAGATATTTTAATGCACAAAATTTGTAGGCTGAAAAGATTGATTTGTTGCTTTATTAATTACTTTTTTCAAGTTGATATTATTACCCTATACTCAATTATTACCCTAAACTCAATAGATGTCCAGGTGGCTTCATTAATTAATTTACCTTGTCTTACTAAAGAAGCTGGCTCATGAATCTAAGTGTGTCATATTATTTTATTTTATTATTTTATAGTGCAGCCTGATTTTTGATTTCTTCGTTTGTTGAGTGTAAATATAACTTGTTAATTTCATATTACATTGCTAAGAGTTTATGCTTTTACTTGATTTCATATTTCAATTTTATATATATTCTATTTGTATGTTAACTAACAATATTTAACGACATTTATAAGTTTATTTGCATTTTACATTCATCGTTTAGCTTGATAGTCTTTGATGTATTTCAACATTATAACCTATATATAATATTTATCAATTGTTAAAAAAGTGAAATATTTTAATTCAATTACATAAGGTAAATACTATGTAAGAGATTTATTTTAAATTTTCAAATCTAATTGTTCTTTCTAAAATACGATTTTTTATATAAACAAATGGCAATCATTCCAAAAAAAAAAATTTATTTTAGAATGATCGGTTTACATTTTATTTAATTGGATTAAATATTTATTAAGATAAATAGGGTCAAAATCTAGGGTCATTACTTCTTTAAATTAATAACAAGTGTAATCATAGAATGATTATATTTTATTTTATTTCACTGTGATATTAATTTATGATGTTAAAAACCCTGTTATTAAATCTACACATCTTCAGTTATATTATATACTATTTTATTTATGCTGTTACACTATTTATTTATATACTATTTATCACACTACAAGTTTCCCGTAGAATAGAATCGTTACGGGCTGAGATGATAGGCCTGAACGATATTTGTTTATTTGTTTATTTATTCAGTTATTTATTTAACTTGGGATTGCGGGTTTAAAATGATAGAACCCGAGAGTTTCTTTGTAAATTACGGATTGAAATGATATATTATGCGTACCACTTTACCTAAGGTAGAAAATATTTTACAGACCCATGGTTATAAATATATATATTTTTCTGGAAAAATTTAAGTATTTTAAATTTGTATATTTTATTATTTTGATTTGAATTTGATAAAAATGATTTTGGTGATTGTATACAAGTTAAATATATATAAATAAATAAATGGTTAAGTTGAAATTTGGAATATAAAATTATTTTTGAATTTGATTTTGTAAAGGAATGAGATTCAAGTTAAGTAAATAAGATATAATAAATTTGATATAAATTGAAATTAAATGATAAATAAGGTGTTATTTAAATGTTAGATAAATTAAATGGTAAATAAAATAAATACATAAAAATATAATTTTGAATATAACTACACTTAGAAAAGTGGAGTTTGGATTTAGAATAAAGGGGTAAGTTAAGAAATAAATTGAAATTGGAATTATATTTGAAATGGTAATAAAACTTAATTGTTAAGTTAACTTCGAATACAAAGAATAGAAAATTTTATAATTGATTTTGAAGTGAAGCCTTGAGAAGTTGATGTTTATTGGTAAAAATTTACTTTATAATAATCATAAATTATTGAGTAATTTAAATGACTATTCAAAGGTGGAAAATATGATTTTATATGCTAAATTGGTTTAATTTAAGGTTTAATTATTGTTGAAATTATATTGAAGTCTAAAATTTAATTTACTCAAATCTGTTGTAAAGGATATTACCGCACTGCGCAAGTGCTGTAGTTGATACAAATGAACTAAGGCTAAACCTTTGGGATTTATATTGGATTTTGTAGGAATTATAACTTCACTTTTAAATAGTTTTAAAGGTAATATTTTGATTGAAATATAAAACTATTTTGGATTTTTGTAACCACGCGTAATAATAACGTTGGTTGTTAAAGAGACCGGGATTGGATATGGACATACTATCTGTCGATACCCAAAACCACTTTGACAACCGTGTATGCAGTGGAGATTCCAGAATGAAGTATGATGGTGGTGACGTTTCCTTTGAGGTAAATATGTGGACCCGACTCCCGTGAGTTGGCATAAGGTGGCTTAAACATGAGCGATTCTCGGGCTAATGAGGTAGCACCTTTGATCAGACGCACTTCTTCATATTCCATTCTATTACTTTGTGATTGTTTGGTGCGCACCTTTGATTTCAGAGTGTTGTTCGAGGTAGGCGGTAGTAGCAGCTACGCGTTACCACCAGTCTGGATGCGTAATTGGTATATCTACCCTGGCATTGCCTAGTTGCGCTGTGTCACCTACCCTAGCGCGCCTTGTACGAGTCTGGTTTTATCCCGTAGCCCATGTGGTATCCTCTGGTGGCTTCTGTAACGACCCTGGATTTTGGCCCCGGTTATTTTAATAAATATTTAAGCTAATTAAATGAAAAGTAAACTGACCATATTAAAATGAATATGATTTTGGAAATAACTGCCATTTGTTCATATGGGTTGGTATTTTAAAAGGGAAATTGATTTGAAAATTTGAAATAAATATCTCAATAATATTTACGTTAAAAATTTACCTTATATAATTGAAATAAAATACTTTACTTTGTTTATATTAGGTATAAATATATATAGATGATACTGTTTTAAATAAAATCAATTTCTATAAGTGTGAAATATAAATACAGAAATAAGTATAAATGTAAGTCAAACACATGAATATAATTTAATAATTGATAGTTAAAATACAAATACAAATGAATGTATAAAACTAATATAAATCTCCATATTGAATATAACTCAAACATTGATAGTCAAAGTTCAAATACAAATGTAAATACAAATAAGAAATGAAGTTAAATACAAAATATAGAATAAACAAGCATACAACATAAACTATAAATTTGAAACCAAAGAATAAAACAAGAACGAAGTATAAAATAAAATAACCCTCTTTCACTAGAACATCTACCTGCAATATGTACTTTTACATACAAAATATATATATACATCTTAACATAATAATAATAGTGTAAACATGATTGGAAACAAAACATTTAATGCCATCTATTCAAGCTAGAAAATAACAATACATAAAGTATCTTCATCTATGAGCCAAATTTCTAACTTGCAAAATGAACATCTGCCTACAGAATATCTTCACATATAAAACAAAGTATAAAAAGAGAACACAAGTGTATATACAACATAACTTTAACATTTGCAAACAAAGCATAAATTAAAGCAAGCGAATAAGGTTTGACAAACACATATATATGGAGTACGAGCTAAAGAATAATATAAACCTGACATAACCATATAAATATGAATTGTGAAGCTAGTAGTTGATAAAACAATATCTTCATTAACAAGCTATGTCTACCTGCAAGAGTATTTTCGCATACAAAATATCTACACACAGAGAACAACATAATTATAGTATGTAAACACAATAGAAAACCTAAACATTTAATTGCTATCTTCTCAGCCAATAATTTTGTCACTTCAAAATATTTTGAAAACCTGTTCACAAAGGATGAAGCTGACCAGTTACCACCTCCACTTGTACATATTGATATCTTATATATTTAGGTATACATCTTCTTTCCAGTTCGTTCAACTACCATAAGTAAACCATAGAAAAACTAAAAAGAAGAAAAAGAAGTAACTCATTGTATTTCAAACTAGAAACTGTAAAGAATCCAAACAGGGGTTTAAGAGCAGATTCAAGATAGTTCAAGCTTCAGATTTTTAAGAACATCTAGTATTTTTCGTTTACAAAATCTTTCAGGTGAGTAAACATTCTTTTTGAAAATTTAAAATCTAACTTATTTGGATCATGAAAATAGTATGTTTGATATATACTGTTCTGTGATGTTGTTAATTACTGTATGTTCTACTTGATGATGTTCTTCTAGTTTTATGTTTTTCTGAGACAAAGAAACAGAGGATAAATCATACTTTTTAGATTAAAACATTTTTTTTTACTTAGAGATTTAACTAAATAACTTTGTTTAAGCTAAAGATCAAGGGTTGAAAATGGTTTAAAGGTAGCTGTGAAATATAAACACTGTGAGTTCAAATTTTACAGTAAAAGTGAATAAATGGTTAGATTTCGAATAACTCAAACTGTAAATATGAATTTATATCTAGAAATAACATTCAAAAGTATGATTTTCGAAACAAAAATTTAGATTTCTAGATAAACATCCAGAGAGCAGTTCACTAAAGAACCGAAAATACATTTTCTTTGATTCCTGTTGATTTAATCACTAATTGATGTTAAAATTTGTCATGGAGTTAGTTTATTGATGCATGGTTATAGGAAAAATGTTAACAAATTTTTCTAATGCAAAAATCTTTCAGTCGAATCAAATCTAGGGTTCTTGGTTCGATATTTTTAGGCTCTGCACATTTAATAATTGCGAAGCCATGAATTAACTGAGCTCTATGAGATTTTGGGAGGTGATAGAGGAAGTCGAGGGTGAGGTACGGCCGGAATTGCTTGACCTCCGGTGATCGAGGTTGTGTGGACGTGGCGTTTTTCCCTCTGTCGTTTTCGAGTTACTGTTCCTTTATTCGAGCATATTTTGTTTTCGAGCTTATAGTGTTAAACTGGGCTGTGTTTTCAGGTGAGAGGTCGTTATGTGATTTGCAGGCAGTGTCGTGGGTCGCTGGAGTGGAGGAGAACCGCCGTGCACGTGCACGATGGCGGAGAAGTGTCAGCGTTCGTATGGTTTGGTTGACTCGATTTATACTCGAGAAAATTGAGGGGTTACTTCGTGTATTGATTTGGGTGCGTGCGTGTGTTAGTTGGGTGCAGCAGTGTGTAAATGAACTTGACTAAAAGTAAAATAAACAGAGGAGAAAGAACAGTAGAAGAAGATGAAGTATGCAGGGAGACGGGACGCGAGAAGCTTAGTGGAACTGAGGTTAGCTCGAGCATTGCACGATGTTTTCTTCGGGTTTAAAACTTCCAAGGGTTAATCAAGTTTGATATTAATTAAGTTATTAAATGTTGAAGGGGTTTAAGTTAAAACTTAATTTTAATTTATCAAGAAAAATCTTCAAACGTAGGATGGTTAATTTAAATTGAAATAATTAAGAATGTCATAAATTTTATAATTATAATTGAATGAGTAATTAAGATTTATTAAACTTGTAATTAAAGATTTATAATGATAATCTTGTGTAAATCAATTTGTAATTAAAGAATTAAATTAACCATTTAAAGTAACTTAATTTATAAATAAATAGTTGTTAACTAATTAAGTAATTAATTAAGGATTAAACGATTAAGTTAATTGGTAATTAATGTTTAATTAAGTAAGTAGTTATAATCAAATGAGTAATTGAGTTTAATTAAGGTTATTAATTAATAATTAAGAATTAATTAATTAATTAAATGAGTAATTAAGATGTAATTAATAAATTTAATAATTTGATTAATGAGTAATTTAAATAAGCGAGAATAAATATGGTTTATTCTTAAGCGAGTAATTAAGTTTAAATCAATTAAACTAAATTTAAGAGAAATCGATGATTCTATTTGATTGAGTCTGATGTTTATTTATATCCTATGATGTTCTGTGATATTCTGGATATATCTGTGATAATTGTGTATGATTTATTTGGGTTAAATTGCTATATGATTTATCTGATATTATTTATCTGTGTTAAATTGCTATATGAATTCAATTATTGAACTTAAACTATATAAGTTAAATTAGACAACTTGGCCCTTAAAATGGCGTTTGGATTCGATGAGACCGGGATCGGAAGAATCAAATTTGATTCCCCGAAAACCACATCGATCCAATTTAAACGTTAGGTCGTGAATTCTGATAAGAAGATCAAGATGGTGATTTCAGAATGCAAGGGTTATCGTCGTTGACTCTGAGGGTGATTCCAAAATGAGTGTAACGAGATAATGCCTTCGGTTTCGTTCGAACCCGGAACGAACTTGTATGGAGTGAATGCTTTCAGGACATCGTCAGGCGGACGATGAGCATTCTAAGAAATATGTTCTATAAAGGTAATCGCAGCCTCAAGCCTCATCAACCGGGAATGGCTAAAACAGGGGAGATGCAACAAGGTTAGGTGGGTCATGCCCAAGCAGGACAAGATATTTCCCCTGTCTAGATGTCCCTTTTATATTTCGTCTTAGTGGGTGGTTGGTCGCGCCAACCACGGGGTTTATCTTGTTCGGGACTATTCAGTAAGGAATGGTTCCGGCCTTGTGTTGCAGGGGATGAAGGGAGTAATCCTCGGTACGGTGATCTAGGCCCCGTACTGTGACGGGCGGTACCCCAGTAGCCCTGCCATTGTTGGAAATCCATTTTCCCTACAAGACCCTACGGTTTTGATTTGTATTACCCACTTTTGTGGCTAGTAGCTGGAATTTAATCATGTAACAATTTCGGCTATTTTCTATTTACTTGAAAACCCTAGACACTATTATAATATCACTGGATTTCCTATGAAACGTTTTGGTTAGCGTAAGGTAAAAACTTACCCGTATTTATTTGTGGGGAGTCTTACGTGATACTTTTATTTTCAAATGTTTTTCAAAGTTAAGCAACTTTAAATCGTTTACTCATACCAGACCCATGTCTGACCCGGAGTTTATTTTTGTTTTCATAAACTCTCGGGTACCCAAATTTTTACGGGTAGCCAAGGGATTCAGGTTAGCTTTGACGAATTCTGGAGGAGCAATGGAGCAGGAGGCTTCTACGTTGTAGATATAGATATATGGTATTCCGCTGTGTTGATATCTCTGAGCTGTTTATCTATATTGTATATTGACTAGACAGGTGTTTTATAACTGTCTAGTATGTGTTGTATGATCTGTATAGCTCTGATATATGTAAAATTATGTAATAGTTATGTAATATATTATATTTTGTTCCATTCCGCTGTGAGATTCTGATGTTGTTGTTCTTTCTTCTCTATCTTTTCTATCTTCTCATCCCTTTCTTTCTTAATGATGATACGTCTTTCTGGTAGCTGAAGGGAGGGTCGTCACAATTGGTATCAGAGCATAGGTTGGTGATAACCTTGGCTCTGGTAGAAATTACTCGTAGAATAGAGTCAGTAGAACTCTGAAATGAGTTTGAGTGTATTAATATATATTTGAGCGCGTACTTGTTAGTGAATATAAAATTGTTTTTATATTGTGTTGATTTATCTGTTGAGTGTTTATGGATTCTGGTCGATGTGTGGGACGCCATTTCATCGATAGGGTTTCTAAACTCTTAAACAAGATAGACCGACACAGTATTGTTTTTAAACTAGGGTAAATGAAATAATTTTACCCAAAATTATATTTTGATATAAAAGAAATATTTCTCCGAAATAAATTATTTAAGAATGATTTTAAATAAAAAGGAATATAACTGAAACCTGATTAAACTAGAATTTAAGTCCCGGAAATTTGAAAAATGAATTTAAACAAAAGGATTTAGGGGTTTAAAAATCTTAGGAATGTTTGAAAATGTGTTGAAGGAAATAATGGAATTTTGGTTTTGGAAAATATTGTCAAATGGAAATTATTTTGGAACGAATTTGTGGAAGTAAGGAAGCACTGAACTCACTTCAGTCGCTGGAAAATAATCCTGATGGTGATGGCCACATCATCAGTATTCATTTTCGAGTTTCTAAAGTGATAGATTGCTACCAGGATAGTTGGTTATGATATTGTTTGGGGTTGTTGGGTATGCAAGTTGTTTTATAAATTTTCAAAAGGAGAAAATTTGTTTTGGTGCAAACAAGTGTTTGAAATTTGATTATCATTTCAAATGGTTTTGGAAATGAAAACCGGGCAATTGAATTTTAAGAAAATTCTATTTAATAATAGGGTTTGAATAAATCAACTATTGAACTTATAAAGAAAAGTTGATAAAGTTGATATTGATAAAAAGAAGTTGGGAATTGTAATCCCGGAATTAAAATTTAATTTAAGTAAATGAAAATAAGGAAACATATTGGAGTTTAACCTGAGATAAGCTAAATGGAATTGAAGTTCAAAATAAACTTATTTGGATACAAAATTTGAAGGAAAAATGATTGTGATTGTAAGGTAAAAATTTATACCTTAAGATAGTAAGTGTTATATATATGTGTAATCTGAAATTGTTGTTATAATATAAAATGACCCAAATGAGCAATGTAAGCTTTTAAGCAAACAAATAAGTTTTGAGCTCATATATTGAGAAATAAAATTTAAAGATTGGTAAGTAGCTAAATTTAGCTGAAGCTGAGTTAAAATAGAATTGAATTTAAATGAATTCAGTCGAGTTTAAATAATATTGAATGAAATAAAATTCTTATGTAAATGAGTAAATGTAAACCAAAGTATTGAATTGGATTTAAGTAGAAATAGTGTGAGTTGCAAACAAATCTAATTCAAGTATAAATTGAATAACCTTATTATGAATAAACTCAATAATGAATTGTTAATGCAAATTAAAGAGTGGATAAAAAGATAAACAAATCAGTAAATAGTTGGGCTTTGATTAAAGAAAAATCAAATCAAAGATTTAAATGGAATTGGTAAAATAGAATAAACTTAAGTTATTGGGTAGAACAGTTTGAAGTAAATTGTGAAATGATTATTTAAAACATTGGTTGTTGTGTTTAATAAAATGGTTTGGAATCAAACCTGATTGAAATGGAAGAAAATGCAATGTGGAGATTGTGAATAATTTAAATGGGGATTGGAATCATTTAAAATTTGTTATAAAGCTTAAGTAATCATTTATTCTCAATGATATTGTTAAATTGCATAAGCAAATAGGTTGTTTGAAGTAAATAAGAATTAGATGAAATTCTATGAATTATTGGAAGCAAAATAAGATGATTTTGGATATGAGTTTGTATTGCTTAAATGGATTATATAAGCAAGTAAGTTGTAACTCACTTAAATTAAAGGGAATGGTTTGAGAATTGATTGAAGTTAATTGTGTTGAGAATTAGAACCTTACATATGTGCTTATGGAAATATGTAATGGAGAATATGTCAAAGTTTTTCAGAATTTGAAAACTATATATATAAAAAAAAAATTAGCAACAAAACAATTTCAAACTGAAAATTTAAAGTAAACTAATGAATGAAACGAATTTAAAAATAATAATAGGAATCAGTTATAAATGGAGATAGTCAGCAAAGGTTCAATATTCAGAGTTAAAGAAAATTTGAATTCACATGGAATTAGAAATTCAAATTGGAAATTCAGATTTAAATAAGAAGATATAAAGGCTAAAGTGGCAGAGTAATAATATAAGGGTATATATAATGCTTATATTAAACTTAAGACATGAGTGGTGAAATTTTTAAGTACAGTTGTTACTGAGAAAAATTATGCTAAGTGGATATAAATCAAAATAATGTGAATAAAAGAAATTTATATGGTTGATAATCAATGGATACAAAAACATAGGATGTACGTATATTATTTTATTCGCATAACAATTTGATCCAGATTCGAGCAAAGAATTTCGAGATAGTTATATCGATCCGAGTTAGGATTTTTCACTCGATTTTCGACGACGAACCATGGATTTGGATTTTGATTGATTCTAGAAATTCTCTCTCATAGTTATGACTATGTAAGGAGAATGACTGTTTCTGATCAAGAAATCAGTTCTGAGTCCGTACAAGGAAGTCGGGTGGACGATACTAGTTCGGAAATGAAATTGTGTGATCGAGCGAACGATCGGATTTGATATTGCGTACGAATAGTATATGTACATCGTACTGGCTTGATTGAATAGATATTGAAATTCTGTAAACAAGTCAATAAAATTTGAACAGAGTTAATACTGTAGATTTCAGTATTGAATTTCCAGAGTGGATATATGGAATTTATTGTGTATTCCATATATCCCATCTTAAATTTATTCTTGATTCATCATTAGTTGTGAAACCAGTAATTCAGGAATTTGGAAGTTAAATTAAATTTAACTGTAGACAGGAATCCAGTTGAATTGTTGATCATCGAAAGACAAACTCTCGATAATGTTTGGGAAAGTTATCCGGATTTGTGTTCGGATAACTAGAGTTGTTAGTTAAGATTGACGGTTTGGTTATTGTTAATACATAAATGATATTTATGTTTGAATGATTGGCATAACAGCTTTTAAAATTATCTTGGTTTTAAATTTCGGGGACGAAATTCTTTTAAGGGGGAAGGAATGTAACGACCCTGGATTTTGGCCCCGGTTATTTTAATAATTATTTAATCTAATTAAATGAAAAGTAAACTGACCATATTAAAATGAATATGATTTTGGAAATAACTGCCATTTGTTCATATGGGTTGGTATTTTAAAAGGGAAATTGATTTGAAAATTTGAAATAAATATCTCAATAATATTTACGTTAAAAATTTACCTTATATAATTGAAATAAAATACTTTACTTTGTTTATATTGGGTATAAATATATATAGATGATACTGTTTTAAATAAAATCAATTTCTATAAGTGTGAAATATAAATACAGAAATAAGTATAAATGTAAGTCAAACACATGAATATAATTTAATAATTGATAGTTAAAATACAAATACAAATGAATGTATAAAACTAATATAAATCTCCATATTGAATATAACTCAAACATTGATAGTCAAAGTTCAAATACAAATGTAAATACAAATAAGAAATGAAGTTAAATACAAAATATAGAATAAACAAGCATACAACATAAACTATAAATTTGAAACCAAAGAATAAAACAAGAACGAAGTATAAAATAAAATAACCCTCTTTCACTAGAACATCTACCTGCAATATGTACTTTTACATACAAAATATATATATATACAGCTTAACATAATAATAATAGTGTAAACATGATTGGAAACAAAACATTTAATGCCATCTATTCAAGCTAGAAAATAACAATACATAAAGTATCTTCATCTATGAGCCAAATTTCTAACTTGCAAAATGAACATCTGCCTACAGAATATCTTCACATATAAAACAAAGTATAAAAAGAGAACACAAGTGTATATACAACATAACTTTAACATTTGCAAACAAAGCATAAATTAAAGCAAGCGAATAAGGTCTGACAAACACATATATATGGAGTACGAGCTAAAGAATAATATAAACCTGACATAACCATATAAATATGAATTGTGAAGCTAGTAGTTGATAAAACAATATCTTCATTAACAAGCTATGTCTACCTACAAGAGTATTTTTGCATACAAAATATCTACACACAGAGAACAACATAATTATAGTATGTAAACACAATAGGAAACCTAAACATTTAATTGCTATCTTCTCAGCCAATAATTTTGTCACTTCAAAATATTTTGAAAACCTGTTCACAAAGGATGAAGCTGACCAGTTACCACCTCCACTTGTACATCTTGACATCTTATATATTTAGGTATACATCTTCTTTCCAGTTCGTTCAACTACCATAAGTAAACCTGAGAAAAACTAAAAAGAAGAAAAAGAAGTAACTCATTGTATTTCAAACTAGAAACTGTCAAGAATCCAAACAGGGGTTTAAGAGCAGATTCAAGATAGTTCAAGCTTCAGATTTTTAAGAACATCTAGTATTTTTCGTTTACAAAATCTTTCAGGTGAGCAAACATTCTTTTTGAAAATTTAAAATCTAACTAATTTGGTTCATGAAAATAGTATGTTTGATATATGCTGTTCTGTGATGTTGTTAATTACTGTATGTTCTACTTGATGATGTTCTTCTAGTTTTATGTTTTTCTGAGACAAAGAAACAGAGGATAAATCATACTTTTTAGATTAAAACATTTTTTTTACTTAGAGATTTAACTAAATAACTTTGTTTAAGCTAAAGATCAAGGCTTGAAAATGATTTAAAGGTAGCTGTGAAATATAAACACTATGAGTTCAATTTTTACAGTAAAAGTGAATAAATGGTTAGATTTCGAATAACTCAAACTGTAAATATGAATTTATATCTAGAAATAACATTCAAAAGTATGATTTTTGAAACAAAAATTTAGATTTCTAGATAAACATCCAGAGAGCAGTTCACTAAAGAACCGAAAATACATTTTCTTTGATTCCCGTTGATGTAATCACTAATTGATGTTAAAATTTGTTATGGAGTTAGTTTATTGATGCATGGTTATAGGAAAAATGTTAACAAATTTTTCTAATGCAAAAATCTTTCAGTCGAATCAAATCTAGGGTTCTTGGTTCGATATTTTTAGGCTCTGCACATTTAATAATTGCGACGCCATGAATTAACCGAGCTCCATGAGATTTTGGGAGGTGATAGAGGAAGTCGAGGGTGAGGTACGGCCGGAATTGCTTGACCTCCGGTGATCGAGGTTGTGTGGACGTGGCGTTTTTCCCTCTGTCGTTTTCGAGTTACTATTCCTTTATTCGAGCATATTTTGTTGTCGAGCTTATAGTGTTAAACTGGGCTGTGTTTTCAGGTGAGAGGTCGTTATGTGATTTGCAGGCAGTGTCGTGGGTCGCTGGAGTGGAGGAGAACCGCCGTGCACGTGCGCGATGGCGGAGAAGTGTCAGCGTTCGTATGGTTTGGTTGACTCGATTTATACTCGAGAAAATTGAGGGGTTACTTCGTGTATTGATTTGGGTGCGTGCGTGTGTTAGTTGGGTGCAACAGTGTGTAAATGAACTTGACTAAAAGTAAAATAAACAGAGGAGAAAGAACAGTAGAAGAAGATGAAGTATGCAGGGAGAAGGGACGCGAGAAGCTTAGTGGAACTGAGGTTAGCTCGAGCATTGCACGATGTTTTCTTCGGGTTTAAAACTTCCAAGGGTTAATCAAGTTTGATATTAATTAAGTTATTAAATGTTGAAGGGGTTTAAGTTAAAACTTAATTTTAATTTATCAAGAAATGTCTTCAAATGTAGGATGGTTAATTTAAATTGAAATAATTAAGAATGTAATAAATTTTATAATTATAATTGAATGAGTAATTAAGATTTATTAAACTTGTAATTAAAGATTTATAATGATAATCTTGTGTAAATCAATTTGTAATTAAAGAATTAAATTAACCATTTAAAGTAACTTAATTTATAAATAAATAGTAGTTAACTAATTAAGTAATTAATTAAGGATTAAACGATTAAGTTAATTAGTAATTAATGTTTAATTAAGTAAGTAGTTATAATCAAATGAGTAATTGAGTTTTATAAATTAATAATTAAGGTTATTAATTAATAATTAAGAATTAATTAATTAATTAAATGAGTAATTAAGATGTAATTAATAAATTTAATAAGTTGATTAATGAGTAATTTAAATAAGCGAGAATAAATATGGTTTATTCTTAAGCGAGTAATTAAGTTTAAATAAATTAAACTAAATTTAAGAGAAATCGATGATTCTATTTGATTGAGTCTGATGTTTATTTATATCCTATGATGTTCTGTGATATTCTGGATATATCTGTGATAATTGTGTATGATTTATTTGGGTTAAATTACTATATGATTTATCTGATGTTATTTATCTGTGTTAAATTGCTATATGAATTCAATTATTGAACTTAAACTATATAAGTTAAATTAGACAACTTGGCCCTTAAAATGGCGTTTGGATTCGATGAGACCGGGATCGGAAGAATCAAATTTGATTCTCCGAAAACCACATCGATCCAATTTAAACGTTAGGTCGTGAATTCTGAGAAGAAGATCAAGATGGTGATTTCAGAATGCAAGGGTTATCGTCGTTGACTCTGAGGGTGATTCCAAAATGAGTGTAACGAGATAATGCCTTCGGTTTCGTTCGAACCCGGAACGAACTTGTATGGAGTGAATGCTTTCAGCACATCGTCAGGCGGACGATGAGCATTCTAAGAAATATGTTCTATAAAGGTAATCGCAGCCTCAAGCCTCATCAACCGGGAATGGCTAAAACAGGGGAGATGCAGCAAGGTTAGGTGGGTCATGCCCAAGCAGGACAAGATATTTCCCCTGTTTAGATGTCCCTTTTATATTTCGGCTTAGTGGGTGGTTGGTCGCGCCAACCACTAGGTTTATCTTGTTCGGGACTGTTCAGTAAGGAATGGTTCTGGCCTTGTGTTGCAGGGGATGAAGGGAGTAATCCTCGGTGCGGTGATCTAGGCCCCGTACTGTGACGGGCGGTACCCCAGTAGCCCTGCCATTGTTGGAAATCCATTTTCCCTACGAGACCCTATGGTTTTGTTTTGTATTACCCACTTTTGTGGCTAGTAGCTGGAATTTAATCATGTCACAATTTCGGCTATTTTCTATTTACTTGAAAACCCTAGACACTATTATAATATCACTGGATTTCCTATGAAACGTTTTGGTTAGCGTAAGGTAAAAACTTACCCGTATTTATTTGTGGCGAGTCTTACGTGATACCTTTATTTTCAAATGTTTTTCAAAGTTAAGCAACTTTAAATCGTTTACTCATACCAGACCCATGTCTGACCCGGAGTTTGTTTTTGTTTTCATAAACTCTCGGGTACCCAAATTTTTACGGGTAGCCAAGGGATTCAGGTTAGCTTTGACGAATTCTGGAGGAGCAATGGAGCAGGAGGCTTCTACGTTGTAGATATAGATATATGGTATTCCGCTGTGTTGATATCTCTGAGCTGTTTATCTATATTGTATATTGACTAGACAGGTGTTTTATAACTGTCTAGTATGTGTTGTATGATCTGTATAGCTCTGATATATGTAAAATTATGTAATAGTTATGTAATATATTATATTTTGTTCCATTCCGCTGTGAGATTCTGATGTTGTTGTTCTTTCTTCTCTATCTTTTCTATCTTCTCATCCCTTTCTTTCTTAATGATGATACGTCTTTCTGGTAGCTGAAGGGCGGGTCGTCACAGCTTCCCGATCAGGAGGGACTATGATATTGGATGGACTACTGGGACTATTACGTGTTAAGGGCTATATGGGTAACCCCTTAATGCTATTTAAAAGTAAGTTTATTTTAATATAGACACTATTATAATAGCAAAGTATTACTACATAGTAAATAGTTTAACAGATCCTTAGAGGATGGGCAGTCCCAAGCATCCTTTAAGTTAATTGCACTCTATTACAGTTCACTTGAATTAGCTTACACTGTATAAGTATGTATGTCCTGACTCGAGTGTTTGTGTTTATTTCTTACGCTCGGCTCAGCCTGAGTAGCAGTTCGGACTTCTTTTTTCGAAGTTAGGACTTCTGAAGACTTTCTCTTTCCCAGCTACTGTCAAGTTTCTGTGCAGTTCTTATTTTAGCTTTGTAATCGAGACAATTGAATATTGAGATTTTCTGTGGTGATTTCAACTATATTTGGTTTAAGACTATGTGCTTTATACTTATTTTGAGATTATTGATAGTGGCTTCATGAACCACTAAGTTTTTTTAGTTCCACTGCGAGTATTCTGATTTCTGTGTCTGTGATTCTGTGATTTGATTTCATTTGCTACAAAATTATTTACAATCTATTTTTTTGAACTATTTAAGTTTGGCATGTTTTAATTTATTGTCGAATTTGAATGGTGCAAAATAGTGGGTCGTTACAATTAACATTCGTTTATTATCTTTCATTTTATTTATTTTCAATTAGTTTACATTCAACTAATTTATGTCCAATTCTATAACTTCTAATTTGTAAACATGCATTTATTAATATTCAATTCATTTGTTATTCAATTGGTTAACAACCATTCTATTCACATTAATTTTCAGTCCAATTGAATTTAATGGACTTACATTCAATTATAATCATATTTGACTAGTTTTCATTCCACTGCTAATATTCACTTAAATTAAATTCATGTTTAACAACATCTCATTCCTTATTCAATTTCATATTCACATTTATTTTTACTATTTGCACGAGTTTATAATCACGTTCATTTACATTACATTCATTTTTTAATGCCATTAACACTTAACCATTACATAGATTCTTACTTAAGTTCATGTTAACATTTTTATACAACACTTCTTATGTTTATTATCAATTCATAACTTAAGTTATATTCAATTTTAACAAACAATCATTCCAAACCATATTCCATTTACTAGTTATTTCATTAGTATAATTCAATTCATTTTGCACTAAAGTAGAATTTCATTTAATAACTCAAGTTGATTATTGTAACAACCCGCATATTTATCGATTTGATATTTAAATATTTTATTTAAATATTAGGTCGTTAATCGGATATTGGTCCGAAAAGCTACTTTTTGCAAACGGTCAAATTAGGATTCGAGACCACTTCCATTGAGTTCGAAATGCCGTTTACAAATTTTTTAAGTATAAACATCGATAGGTTTGGAGTCAGCGAAATTTCACTAACTTTTCCCGCTTTGGACTTTGGGTTAGTTTAGCCTATTAAGCCCAAGTTCCAACCCCCTTCTCCTCACTCTTCATAAATTTCCTAACTAACTCAAGCTTGGACATTAATGGTGAAAAGAATGGGAAATTAAAACTCCAAGCACAAATTCAATTGCAAATCCAACATTCAACTCCAAATTCAAGTAGAAGATATTGGATTCAAGCTTTGGATTGCTTCTCCTTGCTTTCAAGCTTCATCTTCATAAACTTTAGTGCAAAGGTGAGATTTTTAACTCACATTCTTGTCTATAACTATCTTGGGTTGTTGGGAATGATTCCCTATCACTTTAGCATGAATATTTGCTTTTGGTTTGGATTGGATTGGCGAAAAACTCAGATTTTTGGCGTTTTGGCGAAATTTCTGCCTTTAGGTCGTTCTGGCCATTTTTAGGTCGTTCGGAGTTAGGTCGTGTGGGTCTTAGGTCGTAGGTCGCGTACGAGATAGCTCCTAGATCGTTCTGACCACTTTTCGTGTGTTCGGAGTTAGGTCGTTCACGACCTAGTACTTAGGTCGCTCGTGAGTTGGTGGCGTTGGTCGTAGGTCGTTTAACTCTTAGGTCGTTAGGCCTTGTGTGTGGAGTTAGGTCGCCTGCTTTCCTTAGGTCGTAAGTCGCGTGTGCTTTAGGTCGCGCACTTTCTTAGGACGCGAACCCTTTTAGGTCGTTGACCACGCTAGGTCGCTTGGCCTCTTCACTGCTTAGGTCGTTAAACCCTTCCTCTTTTGGGTCGCTCCCCTTTATTTCTTAGGTCGTTGTGGTCTTAGGTCGTGATATTTATAGGTCGCGGCAAAGTTAGGTCGCTCGACCCATGTTGCCGTTAGGTCGCTCGATCCTCATTGCCGATAGGTCACGTGCTTTCTTAGGTCGCGTGTCACCTCTACCTCGTTAGGTCGCAAAGAACTTTAGGTCGCTCGACCTCCTTACCCACCAGGTCGCGCACTTAGTTAGGTCGCGTGAACCCTTAGGTCGTTGGACCTCATTTTGCTTTAGGTTGTTGGCCTCTTGCCTTCACTTAGGTCGTACCGTTTTGTCGGGGCGCTGCCCCCGCACCCCCACCTTGGAGGGTTGCCGCCCCCCCCCCCCCCCCGGACCCCCCCTCCATAGGGGATCTTATCTGAAAAACATTGAGCTGATTTCCTTGAATTTTATTCACATCTCCGTATGCGATCTTTGTGACTGATTGTTTCTACAATTGCTTCTGTGTTTTGTCACTTTATAATATAAAGGTTTCAATACTAGTATTAAATATCAAAACTCTTTTAACAAACAATTTCAACTCTATTTTTAATAACTAAGCTCTTTTCTTTAACCGTTTTCCAATCTATTAGTATATACAAACCTTTACCTCACTCGGATGAGAAATCTAATTAAACGACTTAGTAAAACAAGTGGTATTGAACGCTTGCGTTCACTTCGTCGGTTAATTCTTGGACTTGTTCGATTGAACCTCTTGTGACAATTTTATTAGTGAAGATTTACAGTTTGTTCGTAAATATTTAAGTTAAGCAAGTGGTTATGGGACATGAAGCTAAACTTCTATATTTACTAGCTTAGTGTAATTGACACTTCTCGTTGATCATGACGATCATTCTGATGATTTAGACTAGCAACTGTGCGATGACTCTTGTTGCGAGGTTAGACTAGACACCACTTGTGTGATTCCACTCACACATAACTTTTTGCTTTTTGGTTAGTCTGGACCTTAATCTGTGTGATTCCATTCACACATGTGGGGTAGCTCCCCTTGGTCTTCGGACCGTCATGTGATAGACCTCTTTCTCTTTTCTATGATTTCTGGACTTCTTGCATTGATTTCTAGAATTTATGCCATTGACTTGTCATGAGTACAAGTTTGGGGTATGATGCCCTTTCCGAATCTTTGAGAAGATTCTTGTGATATTGATTATCTCTTATTGACTGATCTTTTGTTGATCATTATTTACATACTTATAGTGGTATGTCATTACGGATATTTTATGTTTATGCCATATCTTTTATGTTATATCATGTCATCTGATATTTATAGCTTTATTATTTTCTTAAATAATACTCGGGTCAGACCGAGATGTTACAGGTGCTTCTGCTTGACTTCTTCCCAGGGATTCATCACTCTGACTTTTGGCTAACTGTTTAGATTAGCAGTTTTTTGTGGTATACACTTGAGATATAGACTCATAGTTGTATTCTTTTGTATAGCACGTGTTGCTATTCTTTTGTATTATTGTGGATCTTACTGACCACTACTCTGATGTACACTTTCATGTGTTAGATATATATTCATATCTTCTTCCGCCCTTGTGATATGGATGTCTGTGACTGATTTGTGTTATGATTATTTCTATGTTTGTTTCCGAAGATTATTCATAGCCACCGTGTGATAAGCAATTACATGGATGGTCGCTCCTCAACAGCCTTATTCTCCATGCTAGTTGACAGCACTACACCGTAGTGTTCTTGGCTAGTGTGGGTATAGAGGTGGGGCGTCACAATTATTCATTCCATTAGCTTCATTTTATTAATTCATTTTAAATATCAAAATCGGCTTCATTTAATTTTCTTAAGTTAAGTTCCTTTTTTAAACATCAATTTATTTCACTTAACTAAAATTTCAAACTTATAATTCAAATTCAGATTTTGTTTTGCTTAACAAAATGTTCAACCATGTTGATATTTTGTTTTACTTTACATTTTCTCATTTTGTTTATTATACAACTTATTTACTTAAAATTCCATGATATTTTCTTAATTTTATTCACATTCCATAATTTCAATTCATGGTTATACAATTATTTTACTACTTCAGTTTATATTCATTTTATTTGACCCATTCCAAATATCTATCTAATTCATTTCAAATTCAACTCAATTCATTAAACTTTACTAAAGTTAAAATTTTAATTCATGTCGTAGTTTAAATTTTCTTTTTTTATGCATACCATTTTCAAGTTATAAGTTCATAAAATTATTTTCTTATATTTATCAAATCATACTTTGAATTTTAAAATCAAACTTGTTTTTATCAAAACAAAATTTCATTAGTAAATTACTAAGGTAGCAAATCAATCGCTTAAAAACTCGAAAATGAATACCGATGATGGTACAGTCACCGTCTTTATTATTTCCCAGCGATTGTAGCGAATTCAATGCTTATTTATTATTTCTTTTTAAATCCTTTCATTACTTATAAATCACATTTATAAATTTTATACTTATATATAATTTCTCTTATTTCACTTTTCTTATATAAGGTCATTTCAATTTTTTTATCTTTGTTTAGATTTGTTATAATAACAACTTTTATTATTTAAATATAACAAATAACAAATGATAATACTCAAATATTACCATTCATTAACAACCAACAATTTATATAATATTATATAAAATATAATTAAGGTAAAATTAGTTCATTTACCCAATTTCATAAACAATATGATGTCCAATCTCCAAGTTTAAGTGTTTAGAGATCTCTATCGATAATGTAAGCCAGACATGACGACCAAAACCTAGAAGCCACTCAACAGCTCAATCAACACAATATAATATATTTTTATATCACTAACATATATGTGCTCATACACACACAACACACTCAGACTCATTCTATGGTATTACTAACCATATCTATAATGAATATCCATCAAAGCCTAGGTTTAACACTAAATCCAAAGCTCTAATACCACGCTTCAATGACCTAGAAATCCATACCATTTGAATTGATAATAAACCACACATATCTAACTTAAAAAGCACAGAATGACGAAAAGTGATGAGAAAAAAGAGAGAGGGTGAGAAGAAAGAAAGAAGAGAGAAGAACAGAAGAGAAGAAGAGGGAAATAGAACAATAACAATGCAGAATCTCACATCGCGGTAGAATAAATATAATATAGATGAATAATCTTTACAAAAGAGACTATAATATACATACATTAACCAGAGTGCATGAATAAATAATTATCAGCCTGGACGGTTATAACAAACTGTCGTCACAAATACTGATATTTTACAACAACAATGCGGTGGAAAATAAATAGATACGTGCATATGACATGAAGATCTCCAGCTCGTCTGTTGAAGCTTCAAAAGCACCAAATCTAAACCAGTAAATATACTCGGTCTGACCCGAGCATTGAAAGGGAAGAACACTTGGATCGGTCTGATAAACCAGTGTGAGAAAAACACATCTCAACTGAATTTTAAAGTTTTAAGTTTACCAAACTTCTTTGTCAAAACCAAGGCTATCTCGTAAGACCATGCCTACACATAAACACGGACGGGTTTTTCTGTAACGAACCGTTATTTTCCACCATTCAAATCGACAATAATCCACATATGCCGGATTTGAATAGTACAAAAAACATAATATCAGTCTGAAAATAGATACAATACATAATATCAATCTGAAAACAGAATATCTCGCAGTGGAAAATAAAATACCATAGCAGTTCATGAAGCTACAATCACAAAGTCTCAAAACCAAATACATAATATCAGTCTGAAAACAGATGCAACATAAAATCCCAAATACAAAGAAGTCCACTAATATAAAGCTGACAACAGAACAACAGAACTGAAATATAGATAACTAGATAAGCTGATAAATCTCCAACAATTCCAGACCTCTAGAGAGTGGAAATCCAAATCTGTGAATACCTCAGGTTGACCCAAGTGTAAAATAAAACACAAACACTTGAGTCAGGACATACATACTTATCCAATGTAAACCAACTCAAGTGAACTGTGGTAAAGGTACAAGTAACTTAGAAGATTCTTGGAACCGCCCATCCTCTAAGGATCCGTTAAACTATTTACTATGTAGTATATTGCGCTATTATAATAGTGTCTATCAGTAAAATAAACTTAATTTAAAATAGCATTAAGGAGTGACCTAATATTCCCCTTAACACAATAATGCCAATAGTCTATACAGTACATGCATATCTCCTGATCGGAAGACTATGAGAAGATACTGCATAAGTACGACACAAATAGAAACTCGTAGTAAAGGCTTGATATGGTAGGTGACACGGCACACAAGGCAATGCCAGGTTAGATGTACCAATTACGACACTCGGGCTAGTGGTAACGCAGCAGCCACATACGCCCACCGTGGAACACATTCCCAAATCGGAAGGTGGCCACCAAACAATCACAAGTAATAGAATGGTATCGAAGAAATGTGTCCGTTACAAGGTGCAACCTCAATTGGCCCGAGACCGCTCCTGTTTTAGTCACCTTATGTCAACTCACGGGAGTTGGGTCCACGTAACATACCACAAGAACGTCGCCACCATCCTATTTCATTCTAGAACCTCCACCGCATACACAGTTGTCAAAGTAGTTTTCAATATCGACAGAGAGTATGTCAATATCCGATCCCGATCTATTTGCCAACCAATTGTTATTGTAACCCGTGGTTATAACTTTCAAAACAATATTTTATACTTAAAAATAAATATCATGTCAAATCCAAATCTTATCAAAATAAAGGTCAATCATTTCCAAACCATTTCAATATTTCAAAATATCGTATCCTTTCAAAACTCCCTTTTCAAATCATTTATATAAGTTCAAATCCAAATATTCAACTTTAAATACCCTTTTAAAATTCAAAGATAACATTCATTAATTTCAATTCAAATCATCTTTTAAAACGATTCATTTTCCAATAAAATTTATTCATTTAAATCATTTAAAATTGAAGTTGTTATTCTTTCAAGTCAAGTATTCAAATTTCAAAGTTTCAAGTCATTCTGAGCTCATTTACTAAGTCAAACCCAACAATTATTAAAAATTTCAGCCTTTCGTAGCATTTAGAAAAAGTTATTATAAGTTATACTTGAAAACATTTTAATTCAGCAATGACAGCACTTAAAAACTGCTGTTAAAACTCAGTTTTAGCTAAATTTTAGTTCAAAACAACAAAGACAGCATTTCCAGAAATGCTGTAATAGCTCAGGTTTCAAAACAAAGGTTTTTTTATTCATTTCTGCAAAGACAGCAGGCCATTACAGCATTTACAGAAATGCTATAATAGCTCTAAGTTAAGTTTTAAGCCTATTCAATTTACTATGGCAACTACAGCATTTCAGAACTGTTGTAATAGCTCTTTTATTAGCCTTTTAGTTCATTTCCAGAAACCATAGCACTTCTGAATGCTATTAAAAGTGATTTCCAGATTTTTAGTGTATTTTCAGCAATTAATAATCTTCATTTTAAACCCTTTAAACATTGTCAAAATCATAATTTAACATTTAAAAATGTTCATTAACATATCAACTAACATATTATTTTATACAATAAGTTTCTTATAATTAAATCCAATTTCACCAAATTACTTAATAAATTCAAGTGTAAAAGTTTCTAATTCTTCACATTTTTATATAAACAACTTAACACTTAAATTATCACCACTATTTTCTTTCATATAAAATTTAAATTCCATTTTTATTTCCTATAACCAAATTATTATTTAACAAAATTTCAACTTCTACTTAAGTTATATTTTCAAAATTCAATGTAACCATTTATTTTTCCAACATTTTTAACTTATAGAAAATTCCAAATTTCTATATTTCATATTTAAAAATCCAATTTAAATTAAATTTTCATATATATACACTTTTAAAATTACTTAAAAATTCCAGAAAATTTAAAAAAAATAACCACGGGCCTGTATATAGTTTTCTAACCTAGGTTAAGTGATACGGATATATATCATTTCATTCCGCAGTTTACAAATAAAAATCCGGGTTCTATCATTTCAATCCCGCAGTCCCAAGTAAAAATAAATAAATAAATAAATAAATAAAAACCGTTCAGGCCTATTATTTCAGTCCATAACCATTTTTCCTTATTCTAAAGTCGGTTCGGATATGTATCATTTCAACCCATAGTGAACGTAATCTACAGGGAACTTGCAGATTGATAAACATATATAAATGAACAGTTTAACATTATACAACATTAAAGGTGATATGACATGTAATTTAACAATTACGACATCATATATGAATAATCACACGCAGTTGTAGCATCATTTATAATTCTACACATTCAAATGTTGTCGCTTCACAATTGCATGAGTATATAGTGTCATGTGAGGTTTACTCACCTCTAAATGCTGGAGATTGCAAAACCAATAACACAGCGGAATCAAAAGCAAAGTGACCAGACTACGGACTTTGAGTGGAGAGCGAGATCCATGCTACAACACTTGTGTTATAACCCAAACAAAAATCAAAACAATTTATAAATACAATATCATATTGAAATGAAATAACTTTTAAATAAAAAGAGATTTGAATGTCAAATATTTTGCCTTGCTTTCTTATATGCTACGCACGGCCTAGGGATACAATTGGCTCAGGTTTGGACATGACATGGCTTGGGTTTGGTCATGTAAATGCGTGGGATAAAGGCTAGAATGATGGAGGAGGTTACAACATGGAAATGTGAAGAGTTTTAGGCAATATAGTGGTTTTTGGTCATCAAAGTGGTTCGACCATGGAGAGTGGGCACGGCATGTGGTTGCACCATGGTTAGACAATGGCTGGAGGGGTGTGTGGTGGTCAGGTCGGTGAAGTGGTGGCGGCTAGGGTGGTGGCCGTTGTGGTGGTTGAAGGAAATGAAGCAAAGTGGCCAAACTAGCATGATTTCAAAGGTCTAGTTGCAATTTTTGTGGAGTGTTATCACCATAGGGGATCGTCCTTGGTCAAGACAGGAGTAGTTGGTGATGATGGTAAGGAAGAGGTGTAGGAGGTGGTGACCGTGGCTATGGAGAAGTGGCCTATCAAATAGCATGAGAAAACAAGGCAAAGTTCATAGAAAATAAGAAGAAAAAGCATAAAAGATGAAGCCATTACAGAAAGAATTCTCTACCGGTGAATGGAAAAATGAAATGAAAAATTTTGTGCATGAGAATTAATAAAAATCATGGCTAAACACAAAAATTTACATGGCCAAAAGAAATTAAATGAGGAGTTAAAGAAAATGAAAAGTCTAGAAAGTGAAAAGTCAAAAGAAAAGGAAGAGTCTTTGCCTCTTCAAATTTCTTTTTCTTTTAAAACTAATAAAACAAAAAAAAAATTAGCAAATACTTTTAAAAACCGAAACCAAGTGAAATAATATGAAAATAAACAATTAATTTTGAAGGAAATATAAAAAGAACAAAAGACATTGCTTAAAAATCCAAAACAGTGTTCAGAAATTACAAATAAATCATCATTAGGCTTAAAAAAATATCCACTTCATTTTAAAAATATTATAAAGCAAAATTTTGAAATAAAATAATTTAATTATATAAATAATTAAATTGAAGAAAAACAGAAAAAGAACTAAAGAAATTGTTTAAAAATGGCAAACAGGAGATGAAAATTACACAAAAATACCATTATCTCTTGAAAAATTCCTACTTCACTTAAAAAAATATTTTAAAACAAAATTTTAAGTAAAATAATTTCTAAAGCATTTTCAAAGGGAAATATATTCAATAAAAGTAATGTCCAAAATATTGGGTTGTTACACTCTCCCCCACTCAAACCTTTTCGTCCACGAAAAGAACGGAAACAGGGAAATAAGAAAAACAAGATAGAAAAACAAAATAGTGCCTTGAATAAATAATTCCAGACTCGAAGCACGAATGCTCTCCTCCGTCTTCCAAGTACAATCACGATCATCAGTACTCCACTGTACTTTGACCAGACTAGCAGATTTCCTTCTTAGCTGTACCTCTATTGATAATACGTAGTGGCTTCCTCTCGACAGTCAGATTAGGCTCAATGTCCAAGCTATCAAGAGCAAAAGGCTGAAAAAACAAAGATGGGTCATGGATATACAAGCGAAGATGTAAGACGTGGAATACATCATGCACTCCTGAAAGCTTCTCGGGTAACTCCAGACGATGAGCTAAGGAACCAACTCTTTCCACAATGCGGAAATGACCAATGAATCTAGGAGAAATCTTCCCTCTACGACCAAAGTGAAGAACATTCCTTAAGGGAGATATCTTAAGGAAAACCAGATCACCAACAGAAAACTCAAGCTTCCGCCTTCGCCTATCAGCATACTTCTTCTGTCTATCCTGAGTAACTCTCAACCTTCTATTAATCTCCTCAACTCTCTCCGAAGCTTCCAAAATCATATCAGGACCAAGAACCAGACGATTATAAGAGTCAATCAAGTAAGATGGAGATCGCCAAGGTCATCCATATAGAGCAGCAAATGGAGACGTCTTGATACTGGCCTGAATTCAAAGGTAGAAAGAGATAGATAGAAGATTAAGATAAGCTTAAAACAGAAGATAAGATTATACCTGATAACTATTATTGTAGGTGAATTCAACAAGATGCAAATGGTCTTCTTAAGATCCACCATAATCAAGCACACAAGCACAAAGAAGATCTTCGAGTATCTGATTCACTCTTTCCGTTTGACCATCGTTCTGCGGATGATAAGCAGTGCTCAGATTCAGATGAGTACCCAAAGATTCCTGAAATGTTTTCCAGAACTGGCTGGTAAAGATAGGATCACGATCATAAACAATACTGAGGGGAACACCATGGAGACGAACAATCTCCCTTATGTAGATCTCAGAGAAGCTAGAAGCAGAAGGGTAGACTTGACCAGAATGAAATGAGCAGATTTGGTCATCCTGTCCATAATAACCTAGATACTCTCATTGCCTTTCCTAGACCTCGATAATGCATCAATGAAGTCCATGTAAACTTATTCCCACTTCCAGTTGGGAATATCTAGGGGCTGCAACAAACCAGGGGTCTTCTGATGATCTGCCTTGACTTGCTGACAAGTCGCACACCGACTAACAAAGATAGAGACATACCGCTTCATCTCTCTCCACCAATAAAGCCTCTTCATATCCTGATACATCTTTGACACACCAGGATGAATAGAAAGTCTAGATCGATGATTCTCCCGAAGCAATTCCTACCTCAATCCATCAACATTCGGGACACAAATCCTGCCATTAATCCTCAAAATACCACTATCATCAATCTGAGATCCACCACTACCACTACTACCACCACCAACCCTGCTACGAACACTCTCCTTCATCAACCTAAGCATATCATCCTCATCCTGCTTAGCCTTGATACGATCCAGAAGAGGAGAAGAAACAACAAGCTGACACAATAAAGCCATCTTCCGACTCAGAGCATCCGCCACAACATTAGCTTTAACGGGAGTATAGCTAATATCGAGGTCGTAAGAAGCCAGAAACTCAAGCCAACAAACTTGCCTTTGATTCAAATCCTTCTGGGCGAAGATATATCTCAGAGATTGATGATCAGTGAAAAACTCAAACTTAGCTCCAAGATGATGATGCTTCTAAAGCTTCAAAGAAAATACAATAGCAAGCAACTCTAAATCATGAGCAGTATAATTAGATTCATGGGTTTTCAACTGACGGCTGGCATATGCTATGACTTTACCATCCTGCATGAGAACAGCATCCAATCCCTCACGACAAGCATCAGGATATACCGCCAATCCCTCACTTCCGTTCGGAATGGTAAGAACTGGTGTGGAAGTTAGCTTGCTCTTTAACTCGTTGAATGCAGCTTTACACTTTTCATCCCAGATAAACTTAACATTCTTATGGGTCAAAGCAGTGAGAGGTGCAGAAATCCAAGAAAAATTCTCAATAAATCTCCGGTAGTAATTGGCAAGGCCCAGAAAACTATGAATCTCAAAAGGAGTCTTAGGAGTTTTCCAATCCTGTAACAGAAATAGGGGAAAATAAGAACCATAGAAGAGATAGAATGATTAAATGAAGAAGGAAAAGAAAAAAAAAAGAAAGAAAGAAAGACTTACACTGATCGCAGCGATCTTGGCTGGATCAACAGAAACTCCATTACCAGAAACAATATGTCCGAGGAATCAGACTTCATCTTTCCAGAAATGGCATTTAGAAAATTTAGCCTTCAATTGATGACTTCTAAGAATCTCCAGAACAGATTTCTAGTGCGACTCATGCTCTTCCTTGGTCTTAGAAAAGACAAGGATATCATTAACAAAGACTAGAACAAATTTATTAAGCACATCACGAAAAACACGATTCATAAGATCCACAAAGAAAGCAGGAGCATTAGTCAAACCAAAAGGCATGACTAACCATTCATAAAACCCATTGTCAGTACGGAAAGCAGTCTTGGGAATGCTTTCCTCAGCAGCTCTGAGCTGGTGAAAACCTGTGGCAAGATCAAGCTGAGAAAAACAAGTGGTGCCATATAGCTGATTAAACATATCACTGATGCGAGGCTTTTGATATCTGTTTTTCATAATGAGCTTGTACAGCTCCCTATAATCAACACACATCCTCAAAGATCCATCGGACTTGGTGACGAAAGACATCGCTGCTCCCCATTCTGAATGGCTAGGTCTGATCAGACCTTTGGAGAACAAGTCCTCAATTTGCTTCGCTAACTCAACCTTCTCACGGGGTGCCATTCTCCTAGGAGGAAGAACAACAGATCGAGTTCCAGGAATAAGATCAATGCGGAAATCTATCTCCCACTTAGGAGGCAAAGTAGTGACTTCACCAAAAACATCTGGAAAGAGTTTGACCACACGGGTCGAATGAAGATCACCAGGAATAGAATCCATAAAATAAATAAAACTGCCAGCAAAATCCTGAGGCATGCGGCACTGAATAACAAAGGAATTACACAGATCATCCTCAAGATAAACAGACTGGGCTTTACAAGAGATGTGAGCATCATGTATACCAAGCCAATCACCACCAAGCGACAAATCAAAAGCATCGAAGCCCAAAACATAAAAATCACCACTGAAGTAATGATCGGAATAGAGAAGCTTCACTTGTTTACAAATCCTATTAAGGTTTGTGGGACCCCCAATTGGATTTGAAACATGTAAGGATTCAGAAGCATACTAAGGAGAAAGGAGATGCTCAAACTTATCACACAAATCCACATATATAAAACTGTGGGACGCACCATTATCAAACAGAACACGAACACGATGCTGAAATAAAGAAAAAGAACCCTGGAGAGTACCTTGGTTATCACTAGGAGCTGGAGGGGCATGTGCTGGAGAAGAGGCAAAGGTGACATCAAATATACCAGAAGGCTTACCCTTCTGCTGGGTGGGGCAATCCTTCCTGATATGGCCAGGCTGGAGACAGATGTGGAAAAAATCACGCCTAGCTGATTGAGCAGGTGGAGGAATGGCAGCACCAACACTAGTAGGACAACTATTCGCATAGTGTCCCTTCTGGTCACATTTGAAGCAGGTGATGGAAGAAAGGTCAACTGGTTGACTCTGAGATGGAGCAAATGATAAAGATCCCAAACCCGGATTCTTGAGCCAATTCTTCTTCTGCTGTTGGAAACTAATCCTTCTCTTCTTAGAATCTGCAGAATAAATCTGAGATGAAGGAGCACCAACTGAAGCAGGACCCTTAGAAGTAGGGTTCTCATAACGAAGAGCCATATCCATAAGTTGGGTAAAAGTGCCATGAACATGAGAAATGAGCCGACTATAATACTCGGGACGAGCATCAGCAATAAACTTCTCGTTCTTCATCAAAGGAGTGTCTACCAAACCAGGTCTGAACTTAGAAAGTTCGTTAAACTTCCTCTCGTACTATGTAGAAGACATGCTTCTCTGCTTGAGGTCAATGAACTCCCTATAAAGTTGGGATTTCCCGGTTTCGGGCATCCACTTAGCAACAAAAGCCTCCTTGAGAAGAATGATAATTAAGCTTAGAAAAGGCACGAAAAGATAGAAAAACAGAATTCAAAGAAACTCAAGAAGATACCTGAACTGTTCCTAATTAAGATTAGCCTCAACGGTGTTAGCCGTAACAGACTCCCACCAATCTTGGGCAGCCTCCTGCAACTTCCATGCGGTTAACTAACGCTTCTAGGCAATAGTAATCTCAAGACCAGTAAATATCCTCTCGATACTCCTCAGCCATTGCTGAGCCTCAATGATAGACTCAGAACCAGTGAACTTGGTTCCACCATGCTGAGTAAATTCTTTGCAAAGAACAATGAAACGGACAGGAGCTGGGGATGGAACTGGGGCAGCACCACGACCCTGACCTTTAGTATTTTTACGATTCATCCTGAAAATTCAAGAATGAATATTAGGAAAAAGGTAGAGATAAGTTAAAGATAAGACAAGACAAGACAAGATAAATTCACTTGGACGAACATCCTAATTACAGAAATTTCTAACAAGGTAGACACGAAAGGAAAGAAGTTAGAAAATTTTGCTTTTAAGACAAGAAATTTTTTATATCAAAATAATCTTTTAAAAGTCCTTTGAAAATCATTTTAAAATCATTTCATACTTTGAAAATGCGTTCTCTCACAAAGAATTGATTCTGAAGTTGATTTCACTCATTCTAGGAATTTCTACCCTATTTCTAATGAGTTTTTGCTCCGCAAGCTAAGGTTTGCCTAAAACCAAAGCTCTGATACCAACTATAATGACCATTATTTTCCACCATTCAAATCGACAATAATCCACACATGCCGAACTTGAATAGTACGAAATAACAAATAGTAATAAAAATTCGAAGCAAATAAAATTAAATCACAGAATCACAGACACAGAATATCAGAATATCTCACAACGGAAAATAAAATACCATAGTAGTTGATGAAGCAACTATCACAAAGTTTCAAAACCAAATACATAATATCAGTCTGAAAACAGATACGACATAAAATCCCAAATACAAAGAAGTCCACTAATACAAAGCTGACAACAGAACAACAGAACTGAAATATTGATAACTAGATAAGCCGATAAATCTCTAGCGATTCCAGACCTCCAGAGAGTGGAAATCCAAATCTATGAATAACTCAGGCTGACCCGAGCGTAAAATAAAGCACAAACACTCGAGTCAGGACATACATACTTTTCCAATGTAAACCAACTCAAGTGAACTGTAGTAAAGGTACAAGTGACTTAGAAGATGCTTGGGACCGCCTATCCTATAAGGATCCGTTAAACTATTTACTATGTAGTATATTGCGCTATTATAATAGTGCCCATCAGTAAAATAAACTTACATTAAAATAGCGTTAAGGAGTGACCCAGTATTCCCGTTAACATAATGATGCCAATAGCCTATACAGTACATGCATATCTCCTGATCGAGAGACTATGAGAAGATACTGCATAGGTACGACACAAATAGAAACTCATAGTAAAGGCTCGATATGGTAGGTGACACGACACACAAGGCAATGCCAGGATAGATATACCAATTACGACACTCGGGCTGGTGGTAACGCAGCAGCCACATAAATCCACCGCGGAACACATTCCCAAATCGGAGGGTGGCCACCAAATAATACAAGTAATAGAATTGCATCGAAGAAATGCGTCCGCTACGATGTGCGACCTCAACTGGTCCAAGACCGCTCCTGTTTTAGCCACCTTATGCCAACTCACGGGAGTTGGGTCCACGTAACATACCACAAGAACGTCGCCACCATCCTACTTCATTCTAGAATCTCCACCACGTACACAGTTGTCAAAGTGGTTTTCAGTATCGACAGAGAGTATGTCCATATCCGATCCTGGTTTCTTTGCCAACCAATCGTTATTATAACCCGTGGTTATAACTTTCAAAACAATATTTTGTACTTCAAAATAAATATCAATTCAAATCCAAATCTTATCAAAATAAAGATCAAATCATTTCCAAAACATTTCAATATTTCAAAGTATCATATCCTTTCAAAACTCCTTATTCAAATCATTTATATAAGTTCAAATCCAAATATTCAACTTTAAATACCCTTTTAAAATTCAAGGATAACATTCATTAATTTCAATTCAAATCATCTATTAAAATGATTCATTTTCCAATTAAATTTATTCATTTAAATCATTTAAAAGTGAAATTATTATTCTTTCAAGTCAATTATTCAAATTTCAAAGTTTCTAGTGATTCTGACCTCATTTACTAAGTCAGAATCCATAATTATTAAAATTTCAGCCTTTCGCAGCATTTAGAAAAAGCTGTTATAAGTTATACATGAAAACATTTTAATTCAGTAAAGACAGCACTTAAAAACTGCTGTTAAAACTCAGTTTTAGTTAAATTTCAGTTAAAACAGCAAAGACAGCATTTACAGAAACGCTGTAATAGCTCAGGTTTCAAAAAAAAGGGTTTTTTTATTCATTTCTGCAAAGACAGCAGACCACTACAGCATTTACAAAAATGCTATAATAGCTTTGAGTTAAGTTTTTAGCCTATTCAATTTACTACAGCAACTACAGCATTTCAGAACTACTGTAATAGCTCTTTTATTAGCTTTTTAGTTCATTTCCAGAAACCATAGCATTTCTGAATGCTATTAAAAGTGATTTCCAGATTTTAGTGCATTTCCAGCAATTAATAATCTTCATTTTAAACCCTTTATACATTGTCAAAACCATAATTTAACATTTAAAAATGTTCATTAACATATCAATTAACATATTATTTTATACAATAAGTTTCTTATAATTAAATCCAATTTCACCAAATTGCTTAATAAATTCAAGTGTAAAAGTTTCCAATTCTTCACATTTTTAAATAAACAACTTAACAACTTAAATTTTCTCCATTATTTTCTTTCAAATAAAATTTTATTTCCATTTTTATTTCCTATAACCAAATTATAATTTAACAAAATTTCAATTTCTACTTAAGTTATATTTCAAAATTCAATGTAACTATTTACTTTTCCAACAATTTTAACTTACAGAAAATTCCAAATTGCAATATTTAATATTTAAAAATCCAATTTAAATCAAATTTTCATATATATACACTTTTAAAATTACTTAAAAATTCCATAAAATTTATAAAAAAATAACCACGGGCCTGTATATAGTTTTCTAACCTAGGTCAAGTGATATGGATATATATCATTTCAATCCACAGTCTAAAAATAAAAATCCGGGATCTACCATTTCAAACCCGCAGTCCCAAATCAAAATAAATAAATAAAAACCATTCAAGCCTATCATTTCAATCCATAATGATTTTTCCCTATTCTAAAGTCCGTTCGGGTATGTATCATTTCGACCCATAGTGAACCTAATCTACAGGGAACTTGCAGTGTGATAAACAGATATTAGTGAACAGTTTAACATTATACAACATTAACAGGTGATATGACATGTAATTTAATAGGTATAACATCATATATGAATAATCACAGGCAGTTATAGCATCATTTATAATTCTACACATTCAAATGTTGTTGCTTCACAATTGCATAAGTACATAGTGTCATGTGAGGTTTACTCACCTCTAAATGTTGGAGATTGCAAAACCAATAACACAACGGAATCAAAAGAAAACTGACAAGACTATGGAATTTGAGTGGAAAGTGAGATCCAATGCGACAACTCTTGTGTTACAACCCAAACAAAAATCAAAACAATTTATATGCACAATACCATATTGAAATGAAATAACTTTTAAATAAAAAGTGATTTGAATGTCAAATATTTTGCCTTGCTTTCTCATATGCTACGCACGGCCTAGGGATACATTTGGCTTAGGTTTGGACATGACATGGCTTGGGTTTGGTCATGTAAATGTATGGCATAAAGGCTAGAATGATGGAGGAGGTTACAACATGGAAATGTGAAGTGTTTTAGGCAATATAGTGGTTTTTGGTCATCAAAGTGGTTCGGCCATGGAGAGTGGGCTCGGCCTGTGGGTGTACCATGGCTAGACAGTGGTTGGAGGGGTGTGTGGTGGTTAGGTCAGTAAAGTGGTGGCGGCTAGGGTGGTGGCCGGGGTGGTGGTTGAAGGAAATGAAGCAAAGTGCCCAAACTAGCATGGTTTCAAAGGTCTAGTTGCAATTTTTGTGGAGTTTTATCACCATAGGGGCTCGACCTTGGTCAAGACCAGAGTAGCAGCTGGTGACGATGGCAGGGAAGAAGTGTAGGAGGTCGTGGCCGTGGCTATGGAGAAGAGGCCTATCAAATAGCATGAGAAAACAAGGCAAAGTTCATAGAAAATAAGAAGAAAAGGCATAAAAGATGAAGCCATTACCAAAAAAATTCTCTAGCCGTGAATGGAAAAATTAAATGAGAAATTTTGTGCATGAGAAGTAATAAAAATCACTCCTAAATACAAAAAGTTACACGGCCAAAAGAATTTAAATGAGGAGTTAAAGAAAATGAAAAGTCTAGAAAGTCAAAAGTCAAAAGAGACGGAAGAGTCTTTGCCTCTTCAAATTTCTATTTCTTTTAAAACAAATTAAAAAAAATTCAGCAAATACTTTTAAAAACTGAAACAAATTGAAATAATATGAAAATAAATAATTAATTTTAAAGAAAATATAAAAAGAATAAAAGAAATTGCTTAAAAATCCAAAACAGTGTCCAGAAATTACAAATAAATCATGACTAATCTTGGAAAAATATCCACTTCATTTTAAAAATATTATAAAGAAAATTTTTGAAATAATATAATTTTTTTTATCATTTCTAAAATAAAATAAATAATTAAATTGAAGAAAAATAGAAAAAGAACTAGAGAAATTGTTTAAAAATGGCAAACACGACATGAAAATTACATAAAAATACCATTATCTCTAGAAAAATTCCTACTTCACTTTAAAAATTATTTTAAAACAAAATTTTAAGTAAAATAATTTCTATAACATTTTCAAAGTGAAATATATTCAATAAAAACAATGTCCAAAATATTGGGTTGTTGCATTTTCACTTACGATAACAAAATCATTTCATATCAAATTCTATTATATTATAATGGTGTCTCGTATACAAATAAACATTAATCATAGCTGAAATTGTTACATTATTAAATTCTGGCATAATAGGTTCATAAACAAAATGGTAGGCACGTAGCGGATATTGGAATCATAGCTAAAATTATTACATTATTAAATTCCAGCATAATAGGTTTACAAACAAAATGGCAGGCACGTAGCGATTTCGGAATCCATACAAATGACAAGGTAAGGGACTACCTTTCTGAACTCGGTACATTTCTAGAGGAATGTACTTAGGGTCCAGATACTCGATGGCTAAACCAACACAAGATTGGCCTACCCCTTCCTAAATTGTACTGAATATGTCATCACCCCAGTCGTTACGGACTTTTAATGCATACCAGGTCATACATTCACCACATACTTAGACATATGTAGAGTGAATCTAGAAGGATGATGACATCTCCTAATGGGAGCGACCCACTTAGCCTTGTTGCTTCTACCCTGTTTTAGTCATTTCTTAGGGTGTGAGGTTAGAAAAGGTATCGAAAACCTTTCTCATATCACATATCACATCATCTTTGAATGCCACGTTGCCATTTCCGTTGACTACTAATTTCCTTCCACAAAAATACAACACTTGAGCTCATACATCTCAAGAAGGGTGTTAAGCTAAAAGAAGTTGCCTTCTCCGCCACCACAGTTGTATGTTTGTTAAAACTAATATGCGTAATCTTAGAAATGCAATGTCACACATCCATCTATATAAGTTGTCCGGGAATAGGACAAACTGAAGGTTCTTTCCTACCACATCCTATTGAGAAATCCCTAGGATTAGTAGCGAATGGTCCTTGCATTGGATATTTCATAACAAAGAGACTACTACTACTATTATATATATTGGGATTTTAACTCCAAATGATCAACAAGCAGTCCTTTACTATGAAAATCCTAAATATCAATAACAGCAACAAACCTACATAATTGTCGCATATAGGTTGGTCCGAAGTGGTTTTCGGATAAACTGATCCTAGTCTCTTTGCACCAACAACTAAAAAGCGTTACCCAACCCCATGCAGAAACTAAAGTCACATAGACTTATCACGTTTCTAACTTTCAACTTGCTATCCTTCGACCAAGAAGGAAGTTCGGTAGATAGGAGTAATCACTCCGCACTACTTGAATCAACGCCCTTTACACCAAACGATAATCAAGCCTACACAGATGGCTACGTAGTAAGCGTACGACTAATAGGTCCACATCAAGTCGAGAAACTAAAATGGCCAAAAATATAAATTTATAACTAAAGCAGTCATTAGGCCTGATTAATTAATCTTTTATAAATCAAATCTCTTTCCAAATCATTTACTTCGAATTATCTTTGAAAGATATTTTTCCAAACCATTCAATCTTTCAATATTTGTTAAACGTGTCCATATACTTATTTTAATAATATGAGAATTCACCAATCATTTCATTTCAATAGTTAGAAAATATTTCATATACTTAAATCGATGATTAAGTAGACATGCAAAATCTTTAAGGAAAACATTTTTCATAAGACACTTTATTTGGGTCAAAACGAATGTTGTGTAAAACATCGTTATAAAAACCAAAAATATTAGTATAGGGTTTTCAATTACTATATGAAATATTAATCTTCGAAATTGACCTTCAACTATTGATTAGTTAACAATGAAGATAATCAAATTGGGGTATCACTAACTCTCCTCAAATGAGCAACATTTGTAACTTCAAAATGGATAGAAGTTACCATTTCGAATATCAACGTCAATATAGGATATATAAATAAATCCGGTAACTATATAAAATATTTCCTCTCTGAATTCATTTACTATAATAATGGTGTTGTAGTACATGTCTTCCTTACTTGTCAAGAAAACGTCTATTACAAAAATAAATGTTGAAATCTTTTTCTTCGATCCTCAACACATTTTAAATCACCTTTCAAAAAACATTTACACTTTATTTTCAATATCATTTCCATAAATTTCATTTAAAGGATCATTCACTTTAAAACATGGATATAATTCCTTTTATAAAAATCCACACTTAGCTTATCAGAAAATATGATTTTACATTTAAAAATCAATGTTCACAAATCTGATTTCTATCTTATAAAACTTCTATTTTATTACTTCTCCCTATTTATAAAATTCTATTTAAAATTTCATTTTTTTATAAATCTCTTAGTTGTCAAAATCCAATTACAAGTCTCATTTGTATATTCTAGTTACGAATCCATTTCACAAATAAATTTAAAAATTCCATTTATAAAACTATTTCTCTATTATGAACATCACTTTAAAGTCCTTTAAATAAATTATTTGGAAATCTTTATTGAAACACTTTTCAAATTATTTATATAAACATTTCAAAAATCATTCTTTTTCTTTGTTTGAAATAAAACTTTCCCTTTGACAATTTAAAAAAAAAATATATAACGTACATTCTCCAAAATCACTTTAGAATCCACTTTAAATAGAAATCATTATTTTGGTATTTTAAATTCCAAAAATATTGCCCAATGCTACAATAGCATTAATAAGGTGATTAACATCAATCAATATAATCGTGGCATCCAAACATCATATATCACATGAAAATTGTCACGACCCATTTTCCACGACCCCTCGAAAATCGACATAATACGCTCATCATATTACATGTTGAACAGTCGAGTGTCGGAAAGACAGATTGTTGAGGGAAAAGAAAGTGGGTAGAAGAAGAAGAAAAAAAAACAGAATCTCATAGTAGTCAGGATAATATATAATATCAATAGTTCTTTACACCAAGAAAAACTGTAATAAACATATCTCACATAAGAGTACACAAATCAATAATTATCAGTTGGACAGTTATAACATCCTATCCTCACAACTGCTGGTAATTTCAAACAACACTATAATGGAAATAAACAAGTACGAGAATACGTCTCCCGCTCGTCATCTAAGCTCCATAGTATCCAATCCTGGATCTGTAATACTCGGTCTGACCTAAGCATTGTAATAAAATAATACCCGAGTCAGTCTGGAAAAACAGCGTGAGAAAACACACTCAATTGAATTATTAAAGTTTTCAAAAACCTTTGAAAATCAAAGGTATCTCGTAAGACCACGCCACAAATAAACACGAAGGATTTTAACCTTACAATAACCAAAACATTTCATATCAAAATCCTCTAATATATTATAATAATGTACTTATTCAAATAGGTGAAATTGTAACATTAATTAAATTCTAGCAATACTAGGCTCTACAATCAAAACCACAAGGCACGTGTTGGAGAATGGATTCCAACGGAATGATTAAGCACTAGGGTACCACCTGTCGCAGTACACGTCTAGAACAGCGTACCGAGATCGAACCTATCAATCCCTGCCAACACAAGACTAGACTACCCCTAACTTGTATAGTCCGAATAAGATTACCATACGGTTGGGATCAACAACCGCCATGCAGCTGAATGAAAGGGACTCTAGATAGGGGTAATCTTACCCTACTTGGGTTCGACCCACTTAGCATTCATGCATCTCCCCTTATTTTCAGTCATTCCCGGTTGATGAGGTTAGAGGCTACGATAACCTTATAGAAATACTCACTTAGAGTGCTTATTGTCCTCCAATGACAATGTACTGATAGCATTCATCCATACAAGTCCACTCTGATCCTAAAGGAACCAATGGCACTACTCCTACTGCATCCATTTTGGAATCACCCTCGGGATTAGTAGTGATTAGCCCTTGCACTTCATCTCTCCATCTTCGACTCCATGCTCTTGTCTTCATTATGAAAACGTACTCGTTGGACCGAAGTGGTTTTTAGATCAAAAATCCATTCGGGTCTCTTTGAAGCAATGTTCGATATTCTCGGTAAACTTACCCTTGGTTCTTTAGGAAATAAACAGACGAAAATAAGATCGGAGATCACCTCCTAACTATTAGTGGACGGATTCCCTCAAAAACATTCTAGAAGAATGAAACGAGTTTATACGTACAGTATAGCACATCGAACGGTTACCGTACCATATAATTCTCGTTCCTCTTCCAGATATTTCCAAAGTTATATTTGGGTCCAGATTTGATAGTAGGTTATTTAACTATCGAATAAACAATCAACTCAACAAAATACTTTAATTTCACCGAAAAAACTAAGTCTTCATTTAAATTAACTTTTAAATAAATTAAATCTCTTTATCCAAAAATATATACTTACCTTATCGAATTCGGTAGATTCACAAAGTATTCTTTTTAAATTTATTTAAAAAACCGCTTTAAAGAAAATAAATGTAGAAAGTACCACTACGGTATCAAACCATGGATCACAACTCAATGGTTACGTCTCTATCCCAAAGAAATTAAAGACTTTAGTATAGGCACTCACTACCTTCGATTTACGCTTTACAAGTATACCATTACTTCCCAAAAACTCAATTTTAAAAATTATCTCAAATATAATGCTTATAAGTTCAAAATAGATTTTGTTTCAAGTTTAGTCCAGTCAAATATACTTAGATATAAGTTATTGTATAAGCCATATTAATATTTAGTAATTTATCCTTTAAAACAAAAAATGCCGGCTTTTTCTTAAATGAAAATAAATATTTTAAAATTGTTATGAAGTAACTAATGAATAATTAAATATACTTTAGCACTTTAAAATAATTTAATAACTAGTTTTCCAGAATATTTTAACACTTTTAAAATTTACCAAATTACTAATTAAAACCCTCTTATAAAACAAACCCAATTTCTCGATTTTAAAACCCTTTTATATTTAAACAATTACTATAACAGCCCACAAATCCGTACCCCATGAGTCAACGCTATTTTACATCAATTTACTCAGGTGGGACAGAAATACGAACCATTAGGGTTAAAGAAGAAGAGATAGAAGAAAGAAGGAACTAAACAATATCAGAATCTCACAGTCGTAGTGGAATAAAATATAATAATCAATAATAGATCTTTACACAAAATGAATCTATATCTGTTTCATATATATCATCAGAGTATCTCATAGAAACAATATTTACCAGATAGACAAATCCATACAATCACAGCAGCGGATATATATACAAGTACGTATAATACGTCTCGGACTCCAGCTCCTCTCCTGCTCCATAGCATCCTGTCCTAAACATATAATACTCGTTCTGACCCGAGCATTATAATGAAATAACACCCGGGTCAGTCTGGAATACCAGCTGATAATAATGCACCCAAATTGATTACTAAAGTTTCAAAAGTCCTTTTGAAAATAAAAGCATCTCGTAAGACCACACCACAAATAAACATGTCGGGTTTTTACCCTACGATAGCTAAAACACTTTTTATAGTAATCCTCTAATATTATAATAGGGTCTATAAACAAATACTTGTAAATTAGCCGAAATTGTTACATGATTAAATTCCAGCTACTAGCCACAGAGTGGGTAATACAAACAAAACTCGTAAAAGCTCGTAGGGAGAATGGATTCCAACTAATGAATAAGCACGGGGGTACCACCTGTCATAGTACGAGGCCTGGATCACCGTACCGAGGACCACGCCCGATCACCTGCAACACAAGGCCGGAACCATCCTTACTGGACAGATCCAAGTAAAATCACCCCACGGTTGGGATCAGCAACCGCATCACTAAGCCGAATAAAAAGGGACATCTAGACAGGGATGACCGTACTCTCAAGTAGGGGCAACCCACTGATGTGCACGTAATGTGCATATTTTTATCATCGTATTTATTCTTTTTAAATTAAATAAATGATCATATTGGGTATTTTAACTTGTTTAAACCAAAAATTCAAATTATTCCAAATTGTCACATATTCATCTTCATATATGGGCAATACAGTCATTTGTGTGCATATATTTGTTTGAGAAAAATTAATTGAAAATTTGTGTATATTTTTTGTAGGAAATTGATCTCAAATAGAAGTGGTTTCATGAAGATATGCATGCACAAAATTAATACAAAGGAATGAAGATGGAAATAATTCAAAGTGAAGATCATGGAGGACCCCACCTACCCACCTACCTTAATGTACAAATTAAAGGCTAATGCACATGCTTTTGGACTTAATGGATTCATGTACACTTAATGGGGGATTAAGACATGTTAATGATTACTTGGTGTGAAGACCCGTAAATCCGTACTCCTTGAATATACACTAATCTCCATAGATTAACTCAAGATGAACAGAAATACGAATTATCAATGTTTAAGAAAAAGAAAGAGAGAGAAGAAGAGAGAAGATAGTAGAAAATAGAGAGAAAAGAAAATAGAAAATACAGAAAGAAAATAGAACATAGAACGGAACAGAAAACAACAGAACAACATCAGAATCTCACAGTCGCAGCGGAACAACATATAATAGATAAATGAAAAATCTTTAAACAAAGAACCATATCAGTTATTACATTACATTACATTTCATTACATCATATCATCATCAGAGTGTACAACATCAAACAACAACAAACAGCGGAAAAGAAATACTACATACTAGTAATTACGCCATGCCATCCATCTTGCCTCCAGCAACTCCAGAAATATCCTGATAAACCTAACTCTTGACTGCCCGTGTAGAAATTGGTGGGCACCCAGAGTTTAGGAAGGAAAACAATAAACTCCGAGTCAGTCATGTGACTGGTGTGAGAACTCAAAACAGTTTATTTATCTTTAAAATCAAAATAGAGGAATATTTTTAAAGTCAATTCGCAATGCTTTTTAAAATGAGACTACCATAAGGCCTTCTGCGCACACACACAATGCAAACGCAGAATCGGAGGAGATTTCTCCTTATGATAGTCAAAGATGCTTGATACGTATTAAAAAGAACATTTGATATTATTACTAGTGCATAGTGTAGAGAAAAAATTCATTTCGAAAGTAGAATACAAATCTTAGCCAGCATAGACATTTCGAACTATGCCTACTATAGCTACCATCCAAACAGTGGGGCGCCACCATAAGTGAATGATAGGTTCTACAACTAATACCGTACAAGATCGTAGTGTTTCTTTGGATTTCCAACGAATGATCAGGCCAAGGAACTTCCAATTGCCACATGAGAATGCCTCTGGATGGACATCCCCGAGAACCAAACCGGATCTCTACCAACACAAGGCCGGGTTACCCCTAACTGAGTAACAACTAACCGAACATGCCATCCCCCGGTCCTTTGGGACCTTTCACCGAGCGCTCGTAATCAATTCACACAATCATAACAAAGTGTTTTCAACATGAGTAAGTATTTGGACTCCATACCATGATACCACCCTTTTCCAGAAGGAAATGCACATATCCTAAAGGGCGCTACCCCTCATAACCTTGCCGCATCTTTCCTGTTTTGACCATTCCCGAGGTGTGAGGCTCGACGAAGTCACGTCCACAAAAACATACTTTATACAAAAGCCATGCTTTGGGTCAACAAATGATCATAGAAATGATCACCAGGATAGACGATCAAATAAACGATCCTATCACAAATAATCAACACAATGATCATTTCACAGCAACACTCAGCATGTCACATTACCAAATTGGGAATATATCGCTGATAACTTCAACTACATAACCTCTGAGCTCGTACGTCTCTGAGAAGGGTGTTAAGCTAAAAGAATAAATTCTCCGCCACCAACAGAAATATATTTGAAAGAAATCTGCTTTATATCTCAGTTTGTAATGTCAGACATATAATCCATACAAGTCTGTTCCGGGCTCGAACAGAACCGAAGGCACTTACAAAGAAGTCCTTGCAATCCGGATAATCTCTAATCACGTCCGGACTTCCCATCACATAGGGAGTCTCTATACCGTAGCTACTCGGTGCAAAGACAATCGACGAGTTGTACTTTCGCTTTCAAAAAGATCTGGTCTTCAACACCGGTCTTCAAATGCAATTCATAACGACGTACCACATATTCGGAATGGGTTATACGACCCCATGGTCCTTTCCCGGTTAACCAGAATAGTGAGCGCTTATTCAAAAATAAGTGTGGCATTCAAATTCAAACAAATCACATCAAATACCTTTCAAGGGTAAATATTGATAGTCGGTTATTGAACTATCAATGGATATGCACAACATCACCAGATTCCAAATAATTTTCCAAATTATTTATTTTCCCAAAAATATCTTTACAAGATATATAATTTCAATATGTCAAAAATAAATCAATATTTATTTTTAAACAAATTCCACTTTCTTTTATAAATTCCTTAGTGAATTTATAATTCCCAAAATATCTATGAATATACGTTTTCAATTATTCATTTCAATTTATCTTCAAAAAGATAAATTCTCAAAATATTCACCTTATATTGGAAAACATTTCCATACTTATTTATTAAGTAATTCTCAATCCATTTATTTTCAACACTTGGAAAATATTCAAATATACTTAAATCGAGATTAAGTATATATTTCATTCTTTAAGGAAATCATTCTCTTAACATATTTATTTGGGCCAAAACGAATGTTGCGTAAAACATCGTTACGACAACCCAAAATCACTAGTATAGGGATTTGAAATTAAAATAGATATATAAATCCCAATACTATACAAAACATTTCCTTTCGGAAATCATTTACTATAACAACAGTGTTATAGTCCACCATTTCCTTTTATTTCTCGAAAACGTCTATTTTAACAATAAATGTTGAAATCTATGGTTTCGAATCTCAACACATTTTAAAACATCGTTAGATCGTTTTAATTCAATTTAAAACATCACATTCAAAACAATTTCTTTAACATACTATTCACTATTCAAAAACGTGAATATACTACGTTAACAACTTTCATCACTTCTATTCATTTTATTTCAAAGGATTATTCACAGTCAAAAATGTGAATATAACTCCATTAATCGTTTTCGACAATTTACTTATCAAAATAAGTCGTTTGCGGATTTATAAAACAACGTTTATAAATTCCATTTCTATTTATTTTATAACAACTTCCTTTTATAAATTCCTTTATTAACCTATTCACTTTATAACTCAATTATATACCAAAGGTTCATATTATAAGTTAAACACTTATGAAACGATTATTTTACAAAATCATTCCTTTTAAGACTTTCTAAATTAGAAATCTTATAACTTATAAGGTTCAATTATTTATCCAAATATACTCTTTTAATAATTTTGCAAATTTTATAAACCTACTGCTTATAAAATTCCATTTCTAACTTCACCGATTATAATTCTATAAATTTCATTCATTTATGAATTTCATTCATTTATGAAATTCATTCATAATTCATTCTAACACTTATAAAACTCGTTTTATAATTTCAAATATTTTAATTTATAAATATCAATTTATAAATCTCTTATATAAATCAATTTATACTATTATTTTAAAACATCTTTAATCTCCTTTATTATTTCATCATTTTGATTCATAAAATAATCAAGTTTTATAAATCCTATATTTAAACTTTTCACAATAATTTCAAAAATCCCGATTTAACTAGTTTATAAAACCATTAACCCCATATTTTCAAAAATCAGTTTTTCTAACTATATTTCTCAAAAATATAATTTTTATAACATTAAAATCATAACGTTTATTTATTTAAAATAAATCAATTTCAAAAATATTTTATATACGTATACTTTCAAAAATCACTTTGAAATCCTTTTAAAATTCCAAAATTTGGTCCAATGATGCTACATACCAAATAGTCAATCACGACAACAACGATATCATATATCGATATGATAATCAATCAAATATCAAAATATCTGAAATCAAATAAAAACTGTTGAGGAATCCAGTTGGATCCCTCCAACCTGTTTTTCTGCATCCACAAACATTAGCACAATACCAATTTCGCTCCAGTACGAAATTATCGCGGTATATGGGATTTAAAATATTATCCGCTTAATAACGGCGCAATAGGGTCTCATCCGCTATACAAATGCGGGAAATCAATAACTCCATTATATACATATGCCAATATATATATTGCTATTATATATAATACCAATTTCACTGTTTATGAAATACTCGCGGTATATGTTTTTAATAAATAACATCCGCTTACTAACGGCGCATAATGTCTATTTTAACAATCAACAGATAACAATCATCATTCAAACATGCATTCAAATATTTTAAATCTAACTATTTAAAATAAAATCGAAACTGATTCGATTGAGTGAGAAGTTCTCACCTTGATTTCAATTCCATTTTAGCGATTTATTTCGAATAAAATTAAACGGACGTTTAATTTTACCCAAAATTCTCACTAACTCCAAATGACTCTAATCCAATTTCATCGCGTAGTGCTCGTCCATACGATTCCAACGCAACTGGTTTCGCGCGTTTTCGACCTCGTATGAAAAAGATATGATTTTTCTAAGATTGCACGATTTTATATAAAATTTACAACTAAAATTTTGATTTCTTAAACCTATTCAATCCTAGCCCTTGGATCCAAACCCCTGTAGATCTCGGCCGTGCGCACCCCGTCCCCCCTTCTTCCTCTCTTCGTTCAACTACAGGTGATAAAATACGCATATGAACCCATTAGGCACGAAACTAGGTTTAATTTTTGCTCCTCCCACAAGCATCGATACTCCATCATACCACCGCCATCTTGAAGCTTGTCGCCTACTCCATTCTCGGCTGCAGTACCATAGAGCTCGGCCCCCTCTTTCCATCGTTTTGCGTGCACGAACCGTGCGCCTTCATCGGCCAATTTCGACGAATCCAAACCTTTTCAACGCGAATCCATCGTTGGATCAATAGAGCTCGTGATGCTCTACCTTTTGCTAGTTGGAAGATTGTTGTAATATTGAGTGGATTAAGAGATTTGGGGGAAGAAAGATCGTGAGTTTCTGGCCGTTGAATGCTATGGGTGGCGGCTCTGAACAAATTAAGGTTTCAAAATTTTTTTTTATTTTTTTTGTGAAGGTTTGGGCTATTTATAGAGAATTTTCAATCACTATTCATCCTGGAATTCCGAACCCCGATTTACGCGCCGTAACCAGCGTTTCTAGGGTTTACCCCGCGTTCCGGACACAATGGAACAGGTTTCCAAAGCTAATTCAGACATCTGTGCGAGTTATGGCTATAAACGTTCAATTTAAATTAAACCGATTTAAACGATTTTCTAGGCGTTTTAATTTGTATCGGACAAACAGTAAATCCAATTGACACGAAATTTGAAACCTTACAATAATATCACATTACAGATCCGATGAAACTGGTTTCGTCGAAATCCGAGACTTTTTGAAAAATGGCTATTTTAACTCGCCAAATTAATATTAAAACAATATCGATGCGTTTCGTGCTGCCACGATCAAACGACAACTCCGATTGACACGAAAATTGAAATCCGGTAATAACTAAATATTACGGATCCAATGGAACTGGTTTCGTTCAATTCTGAGACTGTTCAAAAATTGGCTAATTTCACTAGTCGATTTAAATATTAAAATATTCAATTTTCACAAATTAACTTTTAATTCCATTTTAAAAGTTCTAAAACATCATTCTAACTCCCACATGATATAATAAAATTTTACAAATCATTTTCAATCATATTTAACCCAATTTTCAATTATTTCTCGAATTTAACATATTAAATTATCTATTTAATTATCCAATTAAATCCAATTATTCGAAATAAAAGTTATTCGACTTATAAATTCACTTATTAATATTTAAAATTAATTAAATATTAAAATTTTAATTACTGAAATTTCTGGGTCGTTACAATCTTCCCCCCTTAAAAGAATTTCGTCCTCGAAATTATCAAGTAAGAAAAGTTACAGAATCCATTAATTTTCCCAAAATCCATAATTAAATTTCTTACAATAACTTTACTAAGTTTTCAAATCATACTTAGTTATTTTTCAAAAACAACTACTATTGTTTAACTTTCAATTCCAAATCAAAGTTAAAGTTTTCAAAATTTTCCAAATTTTTTTCCAATTTTTTCTAACGCCTTAAATTTCCGGAAAAATTCGCCATAGTCTTCTTTGCGCGGCTCGATCCGAAAAAAAAAATGACAGTATATATATATCACAAATATACATCTCATCAAGTAATGAGGCATCCCGTAGGGAAAAAAGTATAAAAGTACGGTATGTAATCCGAGATATGTACCTTATATTTTATTAGCGAGCATATACGGCTAATATAGCGCGAAAGCGAGCTCCAAATGCGAAGCAAACACGATCCGCACCTACTAAACACTCAACAAACAACATGAGAATCATGCATATATGACAATAGTATCAATATACAACATATAGCAACATAATAACTATATATGCCAACTTAGCAATTGCAATAAAAGCAATATATTCAACCATCAACCAACTATCATCCAAAAATTCATAACCAATAAATATTCATTCATATTCTGATTAATATTTAATGAAATGGGTTTTCAATTTAAATCACATTGATTCATTAATAGTGGATGTTTTTACTAACATTCAATTTCAATTAGTTTATATTCACTAATTCATATTCAAGTTGGTTCACTTCCAATCAAATTCAATTCTATTTAAGATTCACTTAACTTTCAATTGAATTTCAATTACTTTAGCTTCCAATTTCATTAATTCAATTTCATTAATACTTAATGAATTATATACAATCAACTAACAATCATATAACAACCAATGTATGTCAATTGCAACCAAATTCCTTTGCTTTCAATTGGTTTAATTAAATTGATTTTCATTCAATTATTCAACTTCTCATAGCATTAGATTTTAATGAATTAACACTTACATTCATTATTTCATATCAACTTAATTTACATTCCATTGATTACATTCAATCCATTCATTCAATTCAATTACAAAAGTTGAATTTCATTTATATAACTTAAGTTCATATTTGTCACTTAACTTTATTATTTTACTTTGATACCAATATCAACTTTATTCAACATCAATTAAGTTATACTTCTTATATATATAAGTTTATTTCACAATTGTAAATCACATTAATTATAATTCAATTCTTATAATTCTTTTGCTTATACAATTATTCTTTTATTTAGATTATTCAAACAACTAAACAATCAACTTATATACACTTTAATAATTTTGAAAAATTATTCTTTTATATATAAAATATACTCAAGGCAAAATTATTTCATTTACCCAATTTTAAAAAAATACTGTGTCGAATTGTTCTGTGCAAGTGTTTAGAGATCCCTATCAACAACGTTAATTACTCGTATTAACCAGAATCCATATACCACTCAACAAACCAATCATCACAATATAAAACAATTTTATATTCACTAACAAATACGCTCTCATAGCTATTATTACGCTCAAACTCATTCTAGAGTACTACTGACTCTATCTCTAATGAGTAATACCCAACAGAACCATGGTTGTCGCTTAACCATAAGCTCTGATACCACCAGTGAAGACCCGTAAATCCATACTCCTTGAATATACACTAATCTCAATAGATTAACTCAAGACGAACAGAAATATGAATTATCAATGTTTAAGAAAAAGAAAGAGAGAGAAGAAGAGAGAAGATAGTAGAAAATAGAAAGAAAAGAAAATAGAAAATACAGAAAGAAAATAGAACATAGAACGGAACAGAAAACAACAGAACAACATCAGAATCTCACAATCGCAGCGGAACAACATATAATAGATAAATGAAAAATCTTTAAACAAAGAACTATATCAGTTATTACATTACATTACATTTCATTACATCATATCATCATCAGAGTGTACAACATCAAACAACAACAAACAGCGGAAAAGAAATACTATATACTAGTAATTACGCCATGCATCCATCTTGCCTCCAGCAACTCTAGAAATATCCTGATAAACCTAACTCTTGACTGCCCGTGTAGAAATTGGTGGGCACCCAGAGTTTAGGAAGGAAAACAATAAACTCCGAGTCAGTCATGTGACTGGTGTGAGAACTCAAAACAGTTTATTTATCTTTAAAATCAAAATAGAGGAATATTTTTAAAGTCAATTCGCAATGCTTTTTAAAATGAGACTACCATAAGGCCTCCCGCACACACACACAATGCAAACGCAGAATCGGAGGAGATTTCTCCTTATGATAGTCAAAGATGCTTGATACGTATTAAAAAGAACATTTGATATTATTACTAGTGCATAGTGTAGAGAAAAAAATTCATTTTGAAAGTAGAATATAAATCTTAGCCAGCATAGACATTTCAAACTATGCCTACTATAGCTACCATCCAAACAGTGGGGCGCCACCATAAGTGAATGACAGGTTCTACAACTAATACCGTACAAGATCGTAGTGTTTCTTTGGATTCCCAACGAATGATCAGGCCAAGGAACTTCCCATTGCCACATGAGAATGCCTCTGGATGGACATCCCCGAGAACCAAACCGGATCTCTACCAACACAAGGCCGGGTTACCCCTAACTGAGTAACAACTAACCGAACATGCCATCCCCCGGTCCTTTGGGACCTTTCACCGAGCGCTCGTAATCAATTCACACAATCATAACAAAGTGTTTTCAACATGAGTAAGTATTTGGACTCCATACCATGATACCACCCTTTTCCAGAAGGAAATGCATATATCCTAAAGGGCGCTACCCCTCATAACCTTGCCGCATCTTTCCTGTTTTGACCATTCCCGAGGTGTGAGGCTCGACGAAGTCACGTCCACAAAAACATACTTTATACAAAAGCCATGCTTTGGGTCAACAAATGATCATAGAAATGATCACCAGGATAGACGATCAAATAAACGATCCTATCACAAATAATCAACACAATGATCATTTCACAGCAACAATCAGCATGTCACATTACCAAATTGGGAATATATCGCTGATAACTTCAACTACATAACCTCTGAGCTCGTACGTCTCAGAGAAGGGTGTTAAGCTAAAAGAATAAATTCTCCGCCACCAACAGAAATATATTTGAAAGAAATCTTCTTTATATCTCAGTTTGTAATGTCAGACATACAATCCATACAAGTCTGTTCCGGGCTCGAACAGAACCGAAGGCACTTACAAAGAAGTCCTTGCAATCCGGATAATCTCTAATCACGTCCGGACTTCCCATCACATAGGGAGTCTCTATACCGTAGCTACTCGGTGCAAAGACAATCGACGAGTTGTCCTTTCACTTTCAAAAAGATCCGGTCTTCAACACCGGTCTTCAAATGCAATTCATAACGACGTATCACATATTCGGAATGGGTTATACGACCCCATGGTCCTTTTCCGGTTAACCCGAATAGTGAGCGCTTATTCAAAAATAAGTGTGGCATTCAAATTCAAACAAATCACATCAAATACCTTTCAAGGGTAAATATTGATAATTGGTTATTGAACTATCAATGGATATGCACAACATCACCAGATTCCAAATAATTTTCCAAATTATTTATTTTCCCAAAAATATCTTTACAAGATATATAATTTCAATATGTCAAAAATAAATCAATATTTATTTTTAAACAAATTCCACTTTCTTTTATAAATTCCTTAGTGAATTTATAATTCCCAAAATATCTATGAATATACGTTTTCAATTATTCATTTCAATTATTCATTTCAATTTATCTTCAAAAAGATAAATTCTCAAAATATTCACCTTATATTGGAAAACATTTCCATACTTATTTATTAAGTAATTCTCAATCCATTTATTTTCAACACTTGGAAAATATTCAAATATACTTAAATCGAGATTAAGTATATATTTTATTCTTTAAGGAAATCATTCTCTTAACGTATTTATTTGGGCCAAAACGAATGTTGCGTAAAACATCGTTACGACAACCCAAAATCACTAGTATAGGGATTTGAAATTAAAATAGATATATAAATCCCAATACTATACAAAACATTTCCTTTCGGAAATCATTTACTATAACAACAGTGTTATAGTCCACCATTTCCTTTTATTTCTCGAAAACGTCTATTTCAACAATAAATGTTGAAATCTATGGTTTCGAATCTCAACACATTTTAAAACATCGTTAGATCGTTTTAATTCAATTTAAAACATCACATTCAAAACAATTTCTTTAACATACTATTCACTATTCAAAAACGTGAATATACTACGTTAACAACTTTCATCACTTCTATTCATTTTATTTCAAAGGATTATTCACAGTCAAAAATGTGAATATAACTCCATTAATCGTTTTCGACAATTTACTTATCAAAATAAGTCGTTTGCGGATTTATAAAACAACGTTTATAAATTCCATTTCTATTTATTTTATAACAACTTCCTTTTATAAATTCCTTTATTAACCTATTCACTTTATAACTCAATTATATACCAAAGGTTCATATTATAAGTTAAACACTTATGAAACGATTATTTTACAAAATCGTTCCTTTTAAGACTTTCTAAATTAGAAATCTTATAACTTATAAGGTTCAATTATTTATCCAAATATACTCTTTTAATAATTTTGCAAATTTTATAAACCTACTGCTTATAAAATTCCATTTCTAACTTCACCGATTATAATTCTAGAAATTTCATTCATTTATGAAATTCATTCATAATTCATTCTAACACTTATAAAACTCGTTTTATAATTCCAAATATTTTAATTTACAAATATCAATTTATAACTCTCTTATATAAATCAATTTATACTATTATTTTAAAACATCTTTAATCTCCTTTATTATTTCATCATTTTGATTCATAAAATAATCAAGTTTTATAAATCCTATATTTAAACTTTTCACAATAATTTCAAAAATCCCGATTTAACTATTTTATAAAACCATTAACCCCATATTTTCAAAAATCAGTTGTTTTAACTATATTTCTCCAAAATATAATTTTTATAACATTAAAATCATAACGTTTATTTATTTAAAATAAATCAATTTCAAAAATATTTTATATACGTATACTTTCAAAATCACTTTGAAATCCTTTTAAAATTGCAAAATTTGGTCCAATGATGCTACATACCAAATAGTCAATCACGACAACAACGATATCATATATCGATATGATAATCAATCAAATATCAAAATATCTGAAATCAAATAAAAACTGTTGAGGAATCCAGTTGGATCCCTCCAACCTGTTTTCCTACATCCACAAACATTAGCACAATACCAATTTCGCTCCAGTACGAAATTATCGCGGTATATGGGATTTAAAATATTATCCGCTTAATAACGGCGCAATAGGGTCTCATCCGCTATACAAATGCGGGAAATCAATAACTCCAATATATACATATGCCAATATATATATATATATATATATATATATATATTGCTATTATATATAATACCAATTTCACTGTTTATGAAATATTCGCGGTATATGTTTATAATAAATAACATCCGCTTACTAACGGCGCATAATGTCTATTTTAACAATCAACAGATAACAATCATCATTCAAACATGCATTCAAATATTTTAAATCTAACTATTTAAAATAAAATCGAAACTGATTCGATTGAGTGAGAAGTTCTCACCTTGATTTCAATTCCATTTTAGCGATTTATTTCGAATAAAATTAAACGGACGTTTAATTTTACCCAAAATTCTCACTAACTCCAAACGACTCCAATCCCATTTCATCGCGTAGTGCTCGTCCATACGATTCCAACGCAACTGGTTTCGCGCGTTTTCGACCTCGTATGAAAAAGATATGATTTTTCTAAGATATCACGATTTTATATAAAATTTACAACTAAAATTTTAATTTCTTAAACCTATTCAATCCTAGCCCTTGGATCCAAACCCCTGTAGATCTCGGCCGTGCGCACCCCGTCCCCCCTTCTTCCTCTCTTCGTTCAACTACAGGTGATAAAATACGCATATGAACCCATTAGGCACGAAACTAGGTTTAATTTTTGCTCCTCCCACAAGCATCGATACTCCATCATACCACCGCCATCTTGAAGCTTGTCGCCTACTCCATGCTCGGCTGCAGTACCATAGAGCTCAGCCCCCTCTTTCCATCGTTTTGCGTGCATGAACCGTGCGCCTTCATTGGCCAATTTCGGCGAATCCAAACCACTTCAACGCGAATCCACCGTTGGATCTGTAGAGCTCGTGATGCTCTACCTTTTGCTAGTTGGAAGATTGTTGTAATATTGAATGGATTAAGAGATTTGGGGGAAGAAAGATCGTGAGTTTCTGGCCGTTGAATGCTATGGGTGGCGGCTCTGAACAAATTAAGGTTTCAAAATTTTTTTTTTATTTTTTTTGTGAAGGTTTGGGCTATTTATAGAGAATTTTCACTCACTATTCATCCGGGAATTCCGAACTCCGATTTACGCGCCGTAACCAGCGTTTCTATGGTTTACCCCACGTTCCGAACACAATGGAACATGTTTCGAAAGCTAATTCGGACATCTGTGCGAGTTATGGCTATAAACGTTCAATTTAAATTAAACCGATTTAAACGATTTTCTAGGCGTTTTAATTTGTACCGGACAAACGGTAAATCCAATTGACACGAAATTTGAAACCTTACAATAATATCACATTACGGATCCGATGAAACTGGTTTCGTCGAAATCCGAGACTTTTTGAAAAATGGCTATTTTAACTCGCCAAATTAATATTAAAACAATATCGATGCGTTTCGTGCTGCCACGATCAAACGACAACTCCGATTGACACGAAAATTGAAATCCGGTAATAAATAAATATTATGGATCCAATGGAACTAGTTTCGTTCAATTCTGAGACTGTTCAAAAATTGGCTAATTTCACTAGTCGATTTAAATATTAAAATATTCAATTTTCACAAATTAACTTTTAATTCTATTTTAAAAGTTCTAAAACATCATTCTAACTCCCATATGATATAATAAAATTTTACAAATCATTTTCAATCATATTTAACCCAATTTTCAATTATTTCTGGAATTTAACATATTAAATTATCGATTTAATTATCCAATTAAATCCAATTATTCGAAATAAAATTTATTCGACTTATAAATTCACTTATTAATATTTAAAATTAATTAAATATTCAAATTTTAATTACTAAAATTTCTGGGTCGTTACAATCTTCCCCCCTTAAAAGAATTTCGTCCTCGAAATTATCAAGTAAGAAAAGTTACAGAATCTATTAATTTTCCCAAAATCCATAATTAAATTTATTACAATAACTTTACTAAGTTTTCAAATCATACTTAGTTATCTTTTCAAAAACAACTACTATTGTTTAACTTTCAATTCCAAATCAAAGTTAAAGTTTTCAAAATTTTCCAAATTTTTTTCCAATTTTTTCTAACGCCTTAAATTTCCGGAAAAATTCGCCATAGTCTCCTTTGCGCGGCTCGATCCGAAAAAAAATGACAGTATATATATATCACAAATATACATCTCATCAAGTAATGAGGCATCCCGTAGGGAAAAAAGTATAAAAGTACGGTATGTAATCCGAGATATGTACCTTATATTTTATTAGCGAGCATATACGGCTAATATAGCGCGAAAGCGAGCTCCAAATGCGAAGCAAACACGATCCGCACCTACTAAACACTCAACAAACAACATGAGAATCATGCATATATGACAATAGTATCAATATACAACATATAGAAACATAATAACTATATATGCCAACTTAGCAATTGCAATAAAAGAAATATATTCAACCATCAACCAACTATCATCCAAAAATTCATAACCAATAAATATTCATTCATATTCTCATTAATATTTAATGAAATGGGTTTTCAATTTAAATCACATTGATTCATTAATAGTGGATGTTTTTACTAACATTCAATTTCAATTTGTTTATATTCACTAATTCATATTCAAGTTGGTTCACTTCCAATCAAATTCAATTCTATTTAAGATTCACTTAACTTCCAATTGAATTTCAATTACTTTAGCTTCCAATTTCATTAATTCAATTTCATTAATACTTAATGAATTATATACAATCAACTAACAATCATATAACAACCAATGTATGTCAATTGCAACCAAATTCCTTTGCTTTCAATTGGTTTAATTAAATTAATTTTCATTCAATTATTCAACTTCTCATAACATTAGATTTTAATGAATTAACACTTACATTCATTATTTCATATCAACTTAATTTACATTCCATTGATTACATTCAATCCATTCATTCAATTCAATTACAAAAGTTGAATTTCATTTATATAACTTAAGTTCATATTTATCACTTAACTTTATTATTTTACTTTGATACCAATATCAACTTTATTCAACATCAATTAAGTTATACTTCTTATATATATAAGTTTATTTCACAATTGTAAATCACATTAATTATAATTCAATTCTTATAATTCTTTTGCTTATACAATTATTCTTTTATTTAGATTATTCAAGCAACTAAACAATCAACTTATATACACTTTAATAATTTTGAAAAATTATTCTTTTATATATAAAATATACTCAAGGCAAAATTATTTCATTTACCCAATTTTAAAACAATACTGTGTCGAATTGTTCTGTACAAGTGTTTAGAGATCCCTATCAACAACGTTAATTACTCGTATTAACCAGAATCCATATACCACTCAACAAACCAATCATCACAATATAAAACAATTTTATATTCACTAACAAATACGCTCTCATAGCTATTATTACACTCAAACTCATTCTAGAGTACTGCTGACTCTATCTCTAATGAGTAATACCCAACAGAACCACGGTTGTCGCTTAACCATAAGCTCTGATACCACTTGTGAAGACCCGTAAATCCGTACTCCTTGAATATACACTAATCTCAATAGATTAACTCAAGATGAACAGAAATATGAATTATCAATGTTTAAGAAAAAGAAAGAGAGAGAAGAAGAGAGAAGATAGTAGAAAATAGAGAGAAAAGAAAATAGAAAATACAGAAAGAAAATAGAACATAGAACGGAACAGAAAACAACAGAACAACATCAGAATCTCACAATCGCAGCGGAACAACATATAATAGATAAATGAAAAATCTTTAAACAAAGAACTATATCAGTTATTACATTACATTACATTTCATTACATCATATCATCATCAGAGTGTACAACATCAAACAACAACAAACAGCGGAAAAGAAATACTATATACTAGTAATTACGCCATGCCATCCATCTTGCCTCCAGCAACTCCAGAAATATCCTGATAAACCTAACTCTTGACTGCCCGTGTAGAAATTGGTGGGCACCAGAGTTTAGGAAGGAAAACAATAAACTCCGAGTCAGTCATGTGACTGGTGTGAGAACTCAAAACAGTTTATTTATCTTTCAAATCAAAATAGAGGAATATTTTTAAAGTCAATTCGCAATGCTTTTTAAAATGAGACTACCATAAGGCCTCCCGCACACACACACAATGCAAACGCAGAATCGGAGGAGATTTCTCCTTATGATAGTCAAAGATGCTTGATACGTATTAAAAAGAACATTTGATATTATTACTAGTGCATAGTGTAGAGAAAAAAATTCATTTCGAAAGTAGAATATAAATCTTAGCCAGCATAGACACTTCGAACTATGCCTACTATAGCTACCATCCAAACAGTGGGGCGCCACCATAAGTGAATGATAGGTTCTACAGCTAATACCGTACAAGATCGTAGTGTTTCTTTGGATTTCCAACGAATGATCAGGCCAAGGAACTTCCCATTGCCACATGAGAACGCCTCTGGATGGACATCCCCGAGAACCAAACCGGATCTCTACCAACACAAGGCCGGGTTACCCCTAACTGAGTAACAACTGACCGAACATGCCATCCCCCGGTCCTTTGGGACCTTTCACCGAGCGCTCGTAATCAATTCACACAATCATAACAAAGTGTTTTCAACACGAGTAAGTATCTGGGCTCCATACCATGATACCACCCTTTTCCAGAAGGAAATGCACATATCCTAAAGGGCGCTACCCCTCATAACCTTGCCGCATCTTTCCTGTTTTGACCATTCCAGAGATGTGAGGCTCGACAAAGTCACGTCCACAAAAACATACTTTATACAAAAGCCATGCTTTAGGTCAACAAATGATCATAGAAATGATCACCAGGATAGACGATCAAATAAATGATCCTATCACAAATAATCAACACAATGATCATTTCACAGCAACACTCAGCATGTCACATTACCAAATTGGGAATATATCGCTGATAACTTCAACTACATAACCTCTGAGCTCGTACGTCTCAGAGAAGGGTGTTAAGCTAAAAGAATAAATTCTCCGCCACCAACAGAAATATATCTGAAAGAAATCTGCTTTATATCTCAGTTTGTAATGTCAGACATACAATCCATACAAGTCTGTTCCGGGCTCGAACAGAACCGAAGGCACTTACAAAGAAGTCCTTGCAATCCGGATAATCTCTAGTCACGTCCGGACTTCCCATCACATAGGGAGTCTCTATACCGTAGCTACTCGGTGCAAAGACAATCGACGAGTTGTCCTTTCGCTTTCAAAAAGATCCGGTCTTCAACACCGGTCTTCAAATGCAATTCATAACGACATATCACATATTCGGAATGGGTTATACGACCCCATGGTCCTTTCCCGTTAACCCGAATAGTGAGCGCTTATTCAAAAATAAGTGTGGCATTCAAATTCAAACAAATCACATCAAATACCTTTCAAGGGTAAATATTGATAGTCGGTTATTGAACTACCAATGGATATGCACAACATCACCAGATTCCAAATAATTTTCCAAATTATTTATTTTCCCAAAAATATCTTTACAAGATATATAATTTCAATATGTCAAAAATAAATCAATATTTATTTTTAAACAAATTCCACTTTCTTTTATAAATTCCTTAGTGAATTTATAATTCCCAAAATATCTATGAATATACGTTTTCAATTATTCATTTCAATTTATCTTCAAAAAGATAAATTCTCAAAATATTCACCTTATATTGGAAAACATTTCCATACTTATTTATTAAGTAATTCTCAATCCATTTATTTTCAACACTTGGAAAATATTCAAATATACTTAAATCGAGATTAAGTATATATTTCATTCTTTAAGGAAATCATTCTCTTAACATATTTATTTGGGCCAAAACGAATGTTGCGTAAAACATCGTTACGACAACCCAAAATCACTAGTATAGGGATTTGAAATTAAAATAGATATATAAATCCCAATACTATACAAAACATTTCCTTTCGGAAATCATTTACTATAACAACAGTGTTATAGTCCACCATTTCCTTTTATTTCTCGAAAACGTCTATTTCAACAATAAATGTTGAAATCTATGATTTCGAATCTCAACACATTTTAAAACATCGTTAGATCGTTTTAATTCAATTTAAAACATCACATTCAAAACAATTTCTTTAACATACTATTCACTATTCAAAAACGTGAATATACTACGTTAACAACTTTCATCACTTCTATTCATTTTATTTCAAAGGATTATTCACAGTCAAAAATGTGAATATAACTCCATTAATCGTTTTCGACAATTTACTTATCAAAATAAGTCGTTTGCGGATTTATAAAACAACGTTTATAAATTCCATTTCTATTTATTTTATAACAGCTTCCTTTTATAAATTCCTTTATTAACCTATTCACTTTATAACTCAATTATATACCAAAGGTTCATATTATAAGTTAAACACTTATGAAACGATTATTTTACAAAATCGTTCCTTTTAAGACTTTCTAAATTATAAATCTTATAACTTATAAGGTTCCATTATTTATCCAAATATACTCTTTTAATAATTTTGCAAATTTTATAAACTACTGCTTATAAAATTCCATTTCTAACTTCACCGATTATAATTCTATAAATTTCATTCATTTATGAAATTCATTCATAATTCATTCTAACACTTATAAAACTCGTTTTATAATTCCAAATATTTTAATTTACAAATATCAATTTATAAATCTCTTATACAAATCAATTTATACTATTATTTTAAAACATCTTTAACCTCCTTTATTATTTCATCATTTTGATTCATAAAATAATCAAGTTTTATAAATCCTATATTTAAACTTTTCACAATAATTTCAAAAATCCCGATTTAACTATTTTATAAAACCATTAACCCCATATTTTCAAAAATCAGTTTTTTTAACTATATTTCTCAAAAATATAATTTTTATAACATTAAAATCATAACGTTTATTTATTTAAAATAAATCAATTTCAAAAATATTTTATATACGTATACTTTCAAAATCACTTTGAAATCCTTTTAAAATTCCAAAATTTGGTCCAATGATGCTACATACCAAATAGTCAATCACGACAACAACGATATCATATATCGATATGATAATCAATCAAATATCAAAATATCTGAAATCAAATAAAAACTGTTGAGGAATCCAGTTGGATCCCTCCAACCTGTTTTCCTGCATCCACAAACATTAGCACAATACCAATTTCGCTCCAGTACGAAATTATCGCGGTATATGGGATTTAAAATATTATCCGTTTAACAACGGCGCAATTGGGTCTCATCCGCTATACAAATGCGGGAAATCAATAACTCCAATATATACATATGCCAATATATATATTTCTATTATATATAATACCAATTTCACTGTTTATGAAATATTCACGGTATATGTTTTTAATAAATAACATCCGCTTACTAACGGCGCATAATGTCTATTTTAACAATCAACAGATAACAATCATCATTCAAACATGCATTCAAATATTTTAAATCTAACTATTTAAAATAAAATCGAAACTGATTCGATTGAGTGAGAAGTTCTCACCTTGATTTCAATTCCATTTTAGCGATTTATTTCGAATAAAATTAAACGGACGTTTAATTTTACCCAAAATTCTCACTAACTCCAAACGACTCCAATCCAATTTCATCGCGTAGTGCTCGTCCATACGATTCCAACACAACTGGTTTCGCGCGTTTTCGACCTCGTATGAAAAAGATATGATTTTTCTAAGATTACACGATTTTATATAAAATTTACAACTAAAATTTTAATTTCTTAAACCTATTCAATCCTAGCCCTTGGATCCAAACCCCTGTAGATCTCGGCCGTGCGCACCCCGTCCCCCCTTCTTCCTCTCTTCGTTCAACTACAGGTGATAAAATACGCATATGAACCCATTAGGCACGAAACTAGGTTTAATTTTTGCTCCTCCCACAAGCATCGATACTCCATCATACCACCGCCATCTTGAAGCTTGTCGCCTTCTCCATGCTCGGCTGCAGTACCATAGAGCTCGACCCCCTCTTTCCATCATTTTGCGTGCACGAACTGTGCGCCTTCATTGGCCAATTTCGGCGAATCCAAACCACTTCAACGCGAATCCACCGTTGGATCTGTAGAGCTCGTGATGCTCTACCTTTTGCTAGTTGGAAGATTGTTGTAATATTGAGTGGATTAAGAGATTTGGGGGAAGAAAGATCGTGAGTTTCTAGCCGTTGAATGCTATGGGTGGCGGCTCTGAACAAATTAGGGTTTCAAATTTTTTTTTTATTTTTTTTGTGAAGGGTTGGGCTATTTATAGAGAATTTTCAACCACTATTCATCCGGGAATTCCGAACTCCGATTTACGCGCCGTAACCAGCGTTTCTAGGGTTTACCCCGCGTTTCGGACACAATGGAACAGGTTTCGAAAGCTAATTCGGACATCTGTGCGAGTTAAGGCTATAAACGTTCAATTTAAATTAAACCGATTTAAATGATTTTCTAGGCGTTTTAATTTGTACCGGACAAACGGTAAATCCAATTGACACGAAATTTGAAACCTTACAATAATATCACATTACGGATCTGATGAAACTGGTTTCGTCGAAATCCGAGACTTTTTGAAAAATGGCTATTTTAACTCGCCAAATTAATATTAAAACAATATCGATGCGTTTCGTGCTGCCACGATCAAACGACAACTCCGATTGACACAAAAATTGAAATCCAGTAATAACTAAATATTACGGATCCAATGGAACTGGTTTCGTTCAATTCTGAGACTGTTCAAAAATTGGCTAATTTCATTAGTCGATTTAAATATTAAAATATTCAATTTTCACAAATTAACTTTTAATTCCATTTTAAAAGTTCTAAAACATCATTCTAACTCCCATATGATATAATAAAATTTTACAAATCATTTGCAATCATATTTAACCCAATTTTCAATTATTTCTGGAATTTAACATATTAAATTATCGATTTAATTATCCAATTAAATCCAATTATTCGAAATAAAATTTATTCGACTTATAAATTCACTTATTAATATTTAAAATTAATTAAATATTCAAATTTTAATTACTAAAATTTCTGGGTCGTTACACTTGGCCTCCACACTTCCTAAGGGGCATTTTGGGCATTCCCCAAAAAGTGAATTAGGGTTTTAAAACTTGTATATGTACCCCTTATGTTTCAGGTAGCCACATCTTCTCTTAGTTAGTTAGTTTTAGTTTAGAAAATAAATCAAAGAAAATAAATCAAAGCTCTCTTTCTTTCCATGGCTACTTAGCCATTTCTTCTCTTATGTAATTCTTTTTTTATGCAATGTTAATTATTGTTTCTTTTTAATTACATGTTCATTTCCTTTTATGCAAGTAGCGTAGATTTTCCTTTATGCAATTAGAATAGTTTTTCATTTCACCTTCCTCTCCTTTTCTTTTCTTTTTCTCTTATGTTGCAAGCTACATTTGTTCATATAATAATAAATATGAGAGGCTAAACCCCTTCAATTTAGGGGTAATGAAGCTCTCTAATCATGTAGCTTCAACTTAATTTGATGTTTATGCTCTCTTTTTGTGCTTAATGAGAATGATTGAAGTGGTTTAATGATGTTGTTTGGCTTTGAATTTGATAGTCTATGTTGTTCATAACAAATAGACTATGCTTAAACAAACTTAACACAAATTGCCTCTTCATCTAAATATGATTATGGAAAAGAAGTGAATGTTGAAATTGAAATTTGATAGCCTATATTTCTAAACAATAGTTAATAGGCTATGCTTAAAATAGATTTTTATTTCAACTTTGATGTCATATTTCATGAGAGTTAAATGTGTATTAGTGGTTGTGTTATAGTTTGATGGTTTATATTGAGCTAATTAATAGCACAAATATACCATACTTATGATAAGCACATCAACTAACTCACTAATGACAAGAAAAGAGAGATCATAACTTCATTTTGTTGATTTATATGATCTAGAGAGTGAATTATCTCTAAATTGTTCTTTTAACTCTCATATTTTTTATCATTTTCTTTTGCTAGTTTTTGTTAGTTTCTTACATTTTTAGCTAATCACACTTTCAACTTTGGTTAATTTGATTGAATAGAATTTTAAAATCATCAATTCCCTACGGATCGACCCGTATTCGCCGCGTGCTACATTCGTACACCGTGCGCTTGCGGTTAGTTTTAATATAAATTCGTTCGACGGTTTTCTAAACCGATAGAATTTCCGTCGACGAATAAGTTTTTGGCGCCGTTGCCGGGGAGTTGTTTTGATTTTGATTTTCTAGTCTTCTAATTATTTGTGTTTGATTTTTATGTGTGTGTTTGTTGTGTTAAAAAAAATTGTGTGTTTGTTTGATTTTGTGTGCGTTTGTTTGTGTTCTTGTTTGTTTTGCATTTCCATTTTCATTTGCCTTTCCTTTTTTTTCTAAAAAAAAAAACACACCATTTCAAAAACAATTTTTTTATATATTTTCATTTGCTTTTACATTCACATTTTACATTTGCATTTGCCTTTACATTTTACATATACAATTTCAAAACTGTGCACATCAGCCTGCACACAAACCCCCTCTCTGTTTTCATATTACTGCACACTTCATAAACCACTGCAGTTGCCTTCATCAACCAACATAGCTTCACCATTACTTCTAGCATAACAATAGCCACTTCATCAATTTCAACCCACCTTCATCCTTCATCATTTACCTTCTGCTTGCCTACTGCACAACAACTCCGATCGACAAACTCCACACCCATCACCATGCCAAACACTCCTCAACTTCATACTGCCATCTTACATTGCTGCCCCATCCACTGTTACATCACCAAGCACACACTCTAACCTGTTCATCTCTCAACAATCCAAAGCAACTAACTCAACAAAACTCTACCCACTACATTACTTCTTATTCCTCCTTCATTGCCTAAATCTACAACACTTCCCATTGCCAAACTTCACCATTCATCCACTAATATCACCGACAGTCATCAATATCAACTTCAACTTACGGCTGTAACCACCGTATCTCCACAAAAAGCCTACACTTCATCTGAACCTCATCTGTCTACATCCCTGCAACAAACTTCTGTCAACGTTGCCACTACAACATCACAGTCGTCCACCAACTGCCAGTTCACAACTACCACCGTGACCTCCTCCTGCAAGCACCAGTCAACCCACTTACAAACTGTAGATCACTTCAATTCACTAGCCACAGTTCAACACTCTCCTTCACCAAACAGGCCACCACAACCTGCCACTGCTACTCTGCTGTCAAAGCCCTTAACTTTTGCTGCTCACCATCAAGTCTGTGTGACCAAACATTCATCAAAACCAAACTCCCCAATCATTCAAAAAAAACAAAAAAAAAGAGTGGAATTATCGACAGTGACAGCATACCCTCAGATCATCCAATCGCGACCACTTCGACATCCCCATCGCCAAACCGAGGACATCAAATCGAATCGAACTCCAGCAAAACCCACTGTTGCAATCATCACAACACTGGAACCAAAAGTCATACATTACTGCACACTTCACTCTGCAACCATTGCGAGCAACCCCCCTAAATCGACCAATCGCCTTTATCCCCAATTGCAACTTCGCCACCCACTAGAATCGCCTCCAGGCCAATTGCAACCTTCATCCAAGCAACTCGAACTACCTCTTCAATTCGTGTCTCCCCAAATCAATTCCGTAACCCAGAATCCCACTGTGAACTCAAATCGAGAATCGCCAATCACTCAATTTAACATCGCAAACACCCAGTACAGCTGCGAGCACCCAAACATACGTTATTTTGTTGTCGCGACTTAAAATTCGATTTGGAATTGTAGAGATTTGAGAATTTCGAGAATTTAAGCCTTTGAAGTTTGAAGTGCTGTGTGTTATCTCGTGAAACTTAAGTTTTGATGGATTAAGGGAAGGCTATTTTATTTTGTTCAATAGTGGGCCGGGTTTGATTTTAGGCCGACCCCCATTTTTTTTGGCGTTATCTTGCATTTGTTTTTTTAAATTTTTTTTCCAGCTTTAAAAAAAAAGGTGTTGGTTCAATTTTTTTTAAAGTTTTGTTTGATTCATTTTTAGTTTAATTTGTAAAGTTGTTTTGTTTTAAGTTCTAAGCATATACAAAAAAAAGAGTTTTATATTGTGTTTTAATTTGTTTTGATTTGTTTAACTTCTTCCTTGATAATTACATATTCATTTCCTTTTATGCAAGTAGTGTAGATTTTCCTTTATGCAATTAGAATAGTTTTCCATTTCACTTTCCTCTCTTTTTCTTTTCGTTTTCTCTTATGTTGCAAGCTACATTTGTTCATATAATAACAAATATGAGAGGCTAAACCCCTTCAATTTAGGGGTAATGAAGCTCTCTAATCATGTATCTTCAACTTAATTTGATGTTTATGCTCTCTTTTTGTGCTTAATGAGAATGATTGAAGTGGTTTAATGATGTTGTTTGGCCTTGAATTTGATAGTCTATGTTGTTCATAACAAATAGACTATGCTTAAACAAACTTAACACAAATTGCCTCTTCATCTAAATATGATTATGGAAAAGAAGTGAATGTTGAAATTGAAATTTGATAGCCTATATTTCTAAACAATAGTTAATAGGCTATGCTTAAAATAGATTTTTATTTCAACTTTGATGTCATATTTCATGAGAGTTAAATGTGTATTAGTGGTTGTGTTATAGTTTGATGGTTTATATTGAGCTAATTAATAGCACAAATATACCATACTTATGATAAGCACATCAACTAACTCACTAATGACAAGAAAAGAGAGATCATAACTTCATTTTGTTGATTTATATGATCTAGAGAGTGAATTATCTCTAAATTGTTCTTTTAACTCTCATATTTTTTTATCATTTTCTTTTGATAGTTTTTGTTAGTTTCTTACATTTTTAGCTAATCACACTTTCAACTTTGGTTAATTTGATTGAATAGAATTTTAAAATCATCAATTCCCTGCGGATCGACCCGTATTCGCCGCGTGCTACATTCGTACACCGTGCGCTTGCGGTTATTTTTAATATAAATTCGCTCGACGGTTTTCTAAACCGATAGAATTTCCGTCGACGAACACCCACGAAGCCTTGCTGCATATCCCCTGATTATCAGTCATTCCCGGTTGATGAGGCTTGTGGCTAAGCGTTACCTTTAGAACGTTTCACTTAGAATGCCTATCGTCCACCTGACGATGTTCCGAAAACATTCGTCCATAAAACTCCATCCCGGGTTCGAACGGAACCGAAGGCACTACTCCTACTACATCCATTTTGGAAATATCCTCAGGATTAATAGCGACTAGCCCTTGCACTTCACTGCTCCATCTTCGACTCCGAACACGTTTTTCCATGAAACGTACAAACCAGATCAAAGTGGTTTTCGAGAAATAAATCTCGATCCCGGACTCTTCGAAACGATCAACGCATTTGTCCAATATCGATAGTCGGTGTTTTAACTATCAATTAATATTCACAAACATCCATCATACAATAAATAATTCCCAAGTATTTATTTCCTCAAAATATCTTTACGAGATATAATTCCAATTTCAAAATTCCTTTAGAAACACTTTTCAAACCCAATTTCCTCATGGAAATAGATTCTCAAATCTTTATTCCCTCTGAAACATCCAAGTACCCATATTTAAGGTTTAAAATAATTTAAATACTTTATCCCTCAAAATACATTAATACCATTTATATCAAATCTACTTACATACTTAATTTAAAATATACATATACTTTTAAAAATATTTCGAATAAAACTGCTTTATAAAATATAAACAATTAACTTTAAAATAAGTTAAGTCATACTAGTTTTAAACATAAAGTTATGAATCCTTATACAATTTCAAATAAAGCTTTAATTGATTTTCTTTAAAATAGAACCAGTTATAAAGTATAAATGATAATAATGTTCTTTAAAACATGATTCTAATTACCCTTTAAAAATAGTTATTTTATAACTACTTTAATATATATTCACTTCAAAAATTCTTACAACTTAAATAATTTTTCTTAAAGCCATTCTTTAAATAAAACTCAAAACTCCTAACCTTTCAAAAATCAACTTTAAAAATGTACTCGGCATCTCAGGGAAATATACTTTCTTTTTAGGATAACCCAAGAATTCTCTTTATCAATCCAATCATGATTTACCGAATTCAATTTTACGTTCATCCCGTAAAATTTCTTTCCATACTTTAAAAATAGCTCCTTTTATTTAAAGACATTGCCATTTTCTGGAAATCACTTTCAAACATATGTTTAAAATATTTAAAATAAGCTTTGGAAATTATTTAATTGAAAGTAATACTTAAGGAAATATATAGGGGTTTCTTAAGTATTTTAAATAAAACTTATTATTTTTTTAAAAAAAATAAGGCTATTAAATCAAGTATTCATATTAAAATTTCCTTTTGAAAACTTAATATTGCTTTACCTTTTAAAAATAATTAAATACCATAATTACTAAATCAATGTTGGCTTTCACTTAAAAACATTTTAAAATAATATTTCTTTCTAAAATATTCTAAACATATTTAAACTGCAAATTTATAATTTGAAACTTTCTTAAAAACAAAATAAAATTTCCAAGAGAAAGCACTCTTCACATTCTTTAAAATAAATTTTGCTATTCTTTAAACAATTCACATTTCCTTTATAGATCACATTCCTAACATTTCAAATTATAAACAAATTTCTTGAATTTAATTCCTTTAAAATTCTTTACTAAGGAATTTCTTTAATATCCTTTAAACCCAATTCATCTATTTATATTTAAAATTCTTAGGTTGTATTCTCCCAATCACAGTACAACACAATTAAAATTTCAATTTAATTCACCACAGCATATAACTAAAATGCAGCATAACAAGATCGAAACAAATTATCACAGAATATAAAATAATTTCTATTTGTGAGGGATCCAGTTGGATCCCTCCGACCTGTTTTCCCTGCATCCACAGATATTAGCACAACAACATATATCAATTCAATTTGATAATAATTATTATATTCAACCAATCAAGCAATCATCCAATTAATGACTATTTAAATTAATTAATATTCCAGATGTGAGTGAGTTAAACTCACCTCGGGTTTTCGGCGAGCATTTCGAAATTTAAATTAAACTGAACGGTGTTCGATTTAACCTAAATTTTTACTTGCCCGGAATGATTTCAGAAATGCACAACTGTGTAGTATTCATCTCTGCGATCCCGGCTTTTCAAGTTTCGTCAAAAACGGATAAAACATGAGTGAGATATTGAATTTTAAAGATTGTATAAACATTTATATAAATAAATTACATTTTTTTAAAAAATAAAATAAAATACCATCATGGCCGTAAGATCTGCAATTGAAATCAAGGCCGCTCAACTCTTCTTCTCACACGCGCGACATTACCAGGAAAATCGAACCCAATTTGCCGCCTAGGGTTGAAAAACGTGGCCACAATATCGAACAATAACTCGATCAGAACCCTCCACCTCGTATGTCAGCTCGAGCTCCCCCTCCGGTCCAAAACACGGCACGCTCGGTTGCCTCTAACATCGCAAAAACGAGTTCGAATGTCCTACGCTTAACGACCAAATCTCGCCTCCTCAAAGCACCAAAAGCGATCTCGACCGTTGGATGTGTAGTACTCGTCAAGTACTACAATTCTCTAGTTGGGAGATTTCGAAAATATTGAGAGGATTGATCGAAAATAGAAGATGAAATCCAAAGGGTTCCGGCCATTGAATGAATAGGAACGACGGCGGCTCCAAATAGGCTAGGGTTTAGTAAAAATGTTGATTTATAATATAATTTTGTATTATTCTAATATTATTTTCCAAATTTGATGACTTATGCCAACGAACTCCAATTCTCACGTACCAACAGGCGTTCCCAAGGGTTTTATGCATTCCAGACACAATGGAATATGTTTCGTAGGCTAATTCGGTCGTATGTGCGAGTTGCGAAAGTAAACGTTCAATTAAATTAAATCGGTTAAATCGATTTCTATGCGTTTCGAGCTGCCACGGTCAAACGACAACTCCGATTGCTACGAAAATTAAAATCCGATAATAACTAACTATTACGGATCCAATGGAACTAGTTTCTTCGAATTCCGAGACTGTGTCCCGGAAGGCTATTTTAACTCGTCTATTAAATCGGGCGATTTTTTGAAATTATCAGAAACGCTTAAAATTTCACTTTTAAAATTTTATTAACTTAATAATAAATAATATAAAATTTATAATCACATTAAAAATCATTCTGGCTCATTCCAGACCAAAATCTGATCAATTGCAATATTTTATTATTAAATTCTATTATTAAATTAATATAAAATCCCAATAATAGCTTACTGACTCTTAAATTCATCTAAAAATCCAATATTATTATTTATAACCAATTGAACTTAAAAATAATTTTAAAACCATTTTTATAACTATCTACATCCAAATCACTAAATTTTCTCAGTCCAAATATTTAATTATTGTTCAATTTCAATTGAATTATCATGTTTAAAAACTATAGCTTACTTATTGATTGTATCTAATTTTTCCCATTCCAAATCAATTTAAAGATCCACATTAAACATTGAAAATGAATTTAAATGTTCACAAATCCTGTGTTTAAAATTCCAGGATGTCACATTCCTCCCCCTTATAAAAATTTCGTCCCCGAAATTTGCTAAGGTAGAAATGCCGCTAAAACTCATTTACCTACCCAACTTACTTAGTTAACAGCTTATATACTCTTCCTAAAAAACCCTTTAGCTCCATCCCAAACCCATGTGCTTCATTTATTATTCAAAAGCTTTTGTGACAACATTATTTCAAAACAACTTTACTAGTTAATAAATTTTTTAAAATTCCTAAAAAATTTCTAACTCCCAAAATTTTCAGAAAATTTTGGCAGAGTCTCCCCTGCACGGAGGAGCTTTCGCGATATCGCGGTACAGATAAATATATATACATCGACCCACACGGTCGGAAACCAAAGTATATCACAATATATATATATATATATATATATATATATCATTTCCCAATTATATTAGCGTAGGCGTACCTTTTTAGCAAATTTTAAAAGAAAGCGGCTAATATATAATGCATATACGCGCTCCAACTCTATCGATCACCTCTCATACATGTACTATACTCAACAAACTCATCAGTTTTCAAGGATATGAACATTTCATTAACATTTCCAATATTAATCTAAGCCAAACATATCAATTTCATAATCCAATCAACAATTTGCATGATTTCATAAGTAAATCATATTTTATAGCATGTACAAAGTTTCTTTTCTAATTCCAAGCTCCATTTTATTTCACAAAAATGATTTACATACAAGTTTACCATTCTCAATTCATAATTACTACCACCAATTCATATGCACTATAATATTATGAACATATGCTTCACTATTTTCAATTTACTTCAATTTAAATTCAAATTGATTCACAGTCCAATGTACTTCCAATTTGATTTATTTGCATTTCTTTTCCAAATTCAAACTTCATTATATTCCACTCGAATGACTTACATCCGAGTTGCAAATGTTAGATTCACATTCACTTCAGTAAGAGTAATATAAGATTTTGATTCATTTACTTTTCTTTTTAATTGACCTCCATTTACATACAAACCCACTAAATAGATTCCAATCCATTTTCCATTATTCAAATATCAATTTCATTTACTTCATTTGATTCATTCACTTAAGTTTAACGACTAATTTCTATGCAGGTTGTGGTTATTCAAACAAATAGCCAATTCTTAAGCTTATAACCAGTTAAAACCAATTTCCAACTTAGATACATATTAATTTTATTCAATTCTGCATGGTTCACAATCCTAGCATTCTTATCACATTACAATTATTCAATTTCATTAACCAATTCGAGTTTATATTAATATAATTCCATTCTGGATTATTTACAACTCATACAACCTTATTTTAACACAGTAATTAATTAAATTCTCTTCACTTGCATTAATGCTTATTATCTAAACAAATTTGTCCAAGACAACATTATAAAGCTCGACCACAATTATTATTCAATTGGCTTAAGTTCTTCCACAATATTTTCATTATCTTCTTATATCAATTTTTATTTTATTTTCATTTGATTCTCATCCAAATCAATTCCAATCCATTTACAAATTTTAATGCACTTTTTTTATTTATTCAATCCATTTTTAGATTTATTTTATTAACAAAGAGACCATTTTAAATTATTTCACTCATTGGAATTTATTTACAATTCAAACCATCACTATTATAATCTAATTCCATTATTCATTCACACTCTCAACTTTTTATTACCAAAATTTAAATTCCATACTAGAACTGGGTTTTTGATTATTTTACCTTTCAAAATTTTCTTAACAAACCATCAAAATTTCATCCATACCAATACAAATTCCATTTAATTTAGTTTACACTAAATTCATCTTCAAGCTTCTTTTTATTTAATTCAGCTTATGCTAAAATCATTCTCAAACAATTTGTTTGAATTTAGTTGAGTTAAAATTTTATTCACACAATATCATTTTAATTAAATTAAACTTTCCTTCAACTCAATTCTTTTTCCCAAATTTAACTCAAGTCTAACTAAATTTATTTATCCAACATGGATTCATTTCATTTCTTTTACTATTTTAGATAAAAATTAATTCCATTCAATATTATTCATAACTCAGTTGAATTTTGATTTTGATTAAATCCAAATTCAACTCAATTCCATTTAATCGAAGTTAAGTCTAACTCAATCCAATTTTATTCTCCGTATACAAGTTCAAACCTTATTTACTGACTTAAGTTCGTTCACCCTTGTATATTTTATATTTTCTTCACCTTATCTTACTTTACATCTCATTTAGGATTAAATTTGAATCCCCCATACCATTTAACTATTTCCCATTTGTGATTATAATTCCATTTCCTATTCATAAATTCACCAAATTATTTACTTCAAGTTTATATTGCTCATTTCAATCCATTTACATCTTATAATCACAATTCCAAATTCTCTATATATATATATATATATATATATATATCTAAATTCTTAAGGATATAAATCTTCTTTCACCTTAATCCTTTGCAAATTTTAAATCCACAATTTTCAAATCACAAGTATAACACTTAATAGCTTATGGGTACAATTTATTGTACAATGACCCATGATTACCAAGTTATTTAACATTTCAATTTAATCCAAATCAATTTAATTCTAAGTTCAATTTATTTAATGTCAGGACCCGATTCTTCGTCTTTCGAAAATCAACATCGATACTCACTTTATCGACTGCCGAGCAATCGAACGACGGAAAACCGAACACTGAGGGTTTTAAGAAAAGAAAACGACAGAAAAGAGAATAAGAAGATGGATAGAAAATAGAGAGGAAGAAATATAGAGGGAAAAGAAATAGAGGAAAGAAAATAGAAAATAAAGAAAATAGAACATAGAACGGAGCAGAGAACAACAGAACAATATCAGAATCTCACAATTCGCAGCGGAACAACATATAATAATAAATGAATAATCTTTAAACAAAGAACTATATCAGTTATTACATTACATTACATTTCATTACATTACATCATATCATCATCAGAGTGTACAACATCAAACAACAAATAGTGCAACGGAAAAAGAAATACTATATAAACTAGTAATACGGCATGCCATCCAATCTGCCTCCAGCAACTCCAGAATATCCAGAATATCCTGATAAACCTAACTCTTGACTGCCCGTGTGGAAATTGGTGGGCACTCAGAGTTTAGGAAGAAAAACAATAAACTCCGAGTCAGTCATGTGGCTGGTGTGAGAACTCAAAATAGTTTATTTATCTTTAAAATCAAAATAGAGGAATATTTTTAAAGTCAATTCGCAATGCTTTTAAAAATGAGACTACCATAAGGCCTCCCGCACACACACACAATGCAAACGCAGAATCGGAGGAGATTTCTCCTTATGATAGTCAAAGATGCTTGATACGCATTAAAAAGAACATTTGATATTATTACTAGTGCATAGTGTAGGAAAAATTTATTTCGATAGTAGAATATAAATCTTAGCCAGCATAGACATTTCGAACTATGCCTACTATAGCTAACTATGTTCAATAGCAGGTTACCGCCACATTCCATAGCAGGATATACAACTAAAACCGTACAAGTCTCGTATTGTTTCTTTGGATTTCCAACGAATGATCAGGCCAAGGAACTTCCCATTGCCACATGAGAATGCCTCTGGATGGACATCCCCGAGAACCAAACCGGATCTCTACCAACACAAGGCCGGGTTACCCCTAACTGAGTAACAACTGACCGAATATGCCATCCCCCGGTCCTTTGGGACCTTTCAACCGAGCGCTCGCAATCAATTCACACAATCATAAAGTGTTTTCAACATGAGTAAGTATCTGGGCTCCATACCATGATGCCACCCTTTTCCAAAAGGAAATGCACATATCCAAAAGGGCGCTACCCCTCATAACCTTGCCGCATCTTTCCTGTTTTGACCATTCACGGGGTGTGAGGCTCGACGAAGTCACGTCCACAAAAACATACTTTATACAAAAGCCATGCTTTGGGTCAACAAATGATCATAGAAATGATCACCAAGATAGATGATCAAACAAATGATCCTATCACAAATAATCAACACAATGATCATTTACAGCAACACTCAGCATGTCACATTACCAAATTGGGAATATATCGCTGATAACATTCAACTACATAACCTCTGAGCTCGTACGTCTCAGAGAAGGGTGTTAAGCTAAAAGAATAAATTCTCTGCCACCAACAGAAATATATTTGAAAGAAATCTGCTTTATATCTCAATTTGTAACGTCAGACATACAATCCATACAAGTCTGTTCCGGGCTCGAACAAAACTGAAAGCACTTACAAAGAAGTCCTTGCAATCCGGATATTCGCAATCCTGATCGGATTTCCCATCACTTAGGGAGTCTCTATACCGTTGCAACTCAGTGCAGAGACAATCGACGGGTCATCCTATCGCTCTCGCAAATACCGGGTCTTCAACACCGATCTTCAAATGCAATTCACAACGACGTATCACATATTCGGAATGGGTTATACGACCCCATGGTCCTTTCCCCGTTAACCCGAATAGTGAGCGCTTATTCAAAAATAAGTGTGGCATTCAAATTCAAACAAATCACATCAATTACCCATTCAAAGGGAAATATTGATAGTCGGTTATTGTACTATCAATGGATATGCACAACATCACCAGATTCCAAATAATTTTCCAAATTATTTATTTTCCAAAATATCTTTACAAGATATATAATTTTCACACTTCAAAAATAAATCAATATTTATTTTTAAACAAATTCTCCTTTTCATTCATAAATTCCATAGTGAATTTATATTTCACAATATCCATGCATATACGATTTCAATTATTCATTTCAATTTATCTTCAAAAAGATAAATTCTCAAAATATTCACTTTATATTGGAAAACATTTCCATACTTATTTATTCATAAGTAATTCAAGATTATATTTATTTTCAACACTTGGAAAATATTCAATATACTTAAATCGAGATTAAGTATATATTTCATTCTTTAAGGAAATCATTCTCTTAAATATACTTATTTGGGTCAAAACGAATGTTACGTAAAACATCGTTACGACAACCCAAAATCACTAGTATAGGGATTCGAAATTAAAATAGATATATAAATCCCAATACTATACAAAACATTTCCTTTCGGAAATCATTTACTATAACAATAGTGTTATAGTCCATCATTTCCTTCTATTTCTCGAAAACGTCTATTTCAACAATGAATGTTGAAATCTATGGTTTCGAATCTCAACACATTTTAAAACATCGTTAGATCGTTTTAATTCTATTTAAAATTTCACATTCTAAACGTTTTCTTTAACCTATTATTCACTATTCAAAAACGTGAATATACTACGTTTAACAAATTTCATCTTTTTATTCATTTTTATTTCAAAGGATTATTCACAGTCAAAAACGTGAATATAACTCCATTAATAGGTTTCAACAATTTTCTTATCAAAATAAGTCGTTTGCGAATTTATAAAACAACGTTTATAAACTCCATTTCTATTTATTTTATAACAACTTCCTTTTATAAATTCCTTTATTAATTTATTCGATTTGTAACTCAATTATCTACTAAAATTCATATTATAAGTTAAACACTTATAATTTATTTGTTTACAAGAAATCATTCTTTTGAACTTCATAATTATAAATCCTATGACTTATAAGCTTCAATTATTTATTCAAAACTATTCTTTTAATAACTTTATAAAATTTATACATCTTACTATTTATAAATTGCATTTATAACTTCACCATTTTTAATTTTATGAATTCCATTCATTTACAAATTTCATTTTCACTTCATTCAAATACTTATAAAAACTCGTTTTATAATGTCAATATTTCAATTTATAAATATCCATTTATAAATCTCTTAATATAAGTCAATTTATATTATTCTTTAAAACATATTTAATCTCCTTTATAATTTCACCATTTTGATTTGTAAAATAATTAAAATTTATAAATCCTATATTTTCAACTTTTATAATAAATTCAAAAATCCTGATTTAATCATTTTATAAAATCATTAGCATCATATTCTCAAAAATCAGTTTTTAACTATATTTCTTAAAAATCATGATTTTTATAACATTAAAAATTATACGTTTATTTATTTAAAATGAATCAATTCCAAAATTATTTTATAAACGTATACTTTTAAAAAAAATCACTTTGAAAATCATTTTAAAATTCCAAATTTGGTCCAATAATGCTACATACCAAATAGTCAATCACGACAACAACGACATCATATATCGATATGATAGTCCATCAAATATCAAAATATCTAAAATCAAAAATAAATACTGTTGAGGAATCCAGTTGGATCCCTCCAACCTGTTTTCCTGCATCCACAAACATTAGCACAATACCAATTCCGCTCCAGTACGAAATTATCGCGGTATATGGGATTTAAAATATTATCCGCTTAATAGACGGCGCAATAGGGTCTCATCCGCTAAACAAATGCGGGAAATCAATAACTCCAATATATACATATGCCAATATATATATATATTGCTATTATATATAATACCAATTTCACTGTTTATGAAATATTCGCGGTATATGTTTTTAATAAATAACATCCGCTTACTAATGGCGTATAATGTCTATTTTAACAATCAATAGATATCAATCATCATTCAAACATGCATTCAAATATTTTAAATCTAACTATTTAAAATAAAATTGAAACTGGTTCGATTGAGTGAGAAGTTCTCACCTTGATTTCAATTTCGTTTTAGCGATTTATTTCGAATAAAATTAAACGGACGTTTAATTTTACCCAAAATTCTCACTAACTCCAAACGACCCCAATCCAATTCCATCGCGTAGTGCTCGTCTATACGATTCCAACGCAACTGGTTTCGCGCGTTTTCGACCTCGTATGAAAAAGATACGAATATTTGAAGTTACATGAATTTTCTATAATTAATTTACAACATTTATTTAAAACTTTTAACCTATGCTACATCAGCCATTGATCCCCTATCCTTTGCATCTGAACCGTCCCCCACCCTTCTTCCTCTTCACGCACGCACAGGCTATCAAGGCCGAACCCATCATCAACAATTAGGGTTAGAAATTCGAGCCTCATCGACGAACTTGAACGCGATCAGGGAACACCACCTCGAAGCTCCTAGCCTCCTCTACTCTCGGCCCCAACCACCATGAGCTCGGCCCCCTATTTCATCATGAAATGCGTGCGCAACATACGTGCGTCGGCCCCCTCCTGCTCCCTCTACGTTGCTCCAAAACCCATCACAGCCGTTGAACTACAAGATCTCACTCTCCTCTTCGATATTGCAGTTGAAGAATTGCATAATTATCTACGGGTTGAAAGATAAATGAAGGAGAAGTTGGGACATTTCTGGCCATTGGTGAAGCAACTGGCGGCTACAACTAAATTAGGGTTTTAGTTTTATTTTTTTTTTAATTTATGAAGGGTAGGGGGCTATTTATAAGGAATTCTCAAACACTATTCAATCCGGAAATCCGAACTCCGATTCACGCGCCGTAACCAACGTTTCTATGGTTTACCCCTCGTTCCGGACACAATGGAACAGGTTTCGAAAGCTGATTCGGACATCTGTGCGAGTTATGGCAATAAACGTTCGATTTAAATTAAACCGATTTAAACGATTTTCTATGCGTTTTAATTTGTATCGGACAAACGGTAAATCCAATTGACACGAAATTTGAAACCATACAATAATATCACATTACGGATCCGATGAAACTCGTTTCGTCGAAATCCGAGACTTTTTGAAAAATGGCTATTTTAACTCGCCAAATTAATATTAAAAACAATTCGATGCGTTTCGAGCTGCTACGATCAAACGATAACTCCGATTGACACGAAAATTGAAATCCGGTAATAACTAACTATTACGGATCCAATGGAACTGGTTTCGTTCAATTCTGAGACTGTTCAAAAATTGACTATTTTCACTAGTCGATTTAAATATTAAAATATTCAATTTTCACAAATTAACTTTTAATTCGATTTTAAAAGTTCTAAAATATCTTTCTGACTCCAATATGATAAAATAAAATTTTACAAATCATTTTCAATCATATTTAACCCAATTTTCAATTATTTCCATAATTTAACATATTAAATTATCTATTTAATTATTCAATTAAATCCAATTATTCAAATAAAAATTTATTTGACTTATAAATTCACTTATTAAATATTTAAAATTAATTAAATATTCAAATTTTAATTACCAAAAATTCTGGGTCGTTACAATCTTCCCCCCTTAAAAGAATTTCGTCCTCGAAATTAACAAGTAAGAAAAGTTACAGAATCTGTTAACTTTCCAAAAATTCATAATTAAACTTCTTACAATACTTTACTAAGTTTTCAAATCATACTTAGTTATCTTTTTAAAAACAACTACTATTGTTTAACTTTCAACTCCAAAATCAAAATTAAAGTTTTCAAAATTTTCCAATTTTCTCAATAATATTCTAACGCCTTAAATTTTCGGAAAAATTCGCCATAGTCTCCTTTGCGCGGCTCGATCCAAAAAAAAATGACAGTATATATATCACAAATATACATCTCATGAAGTAATGAGGCATCCCGCAGGGAAAAAGGTATAAAAGTACGGTATGTAATCCGAGATATGTACCTTATATTTTATTAGCGAGCATATACGGCTAATATAGCGCGAAAGCGAGCTCTAAATGCGAAGCAAACGCGATCCGCACCTACTAATCACTCAACAAACAACATGAGAATCATGCATGTAGAAAATAGTATCGATATACAACATATAGCAACATAATAACTATATATGTCAACATAGCAAATGAAACAAAACAACAAATGCAAACTTCAACCAACTAACATTCATAACCTAAACAATATTCATTTATATTTTCATTAATATTAAATGAAATGGTTTTCTATTTAATCACATTTGATTCATTAACAGTGGATGTTTTTACTAACATTTTCAATTAGTTTATATGCACTAATTCATATTCAAGTTGGTTCACTTCCAAATCAAATTCAATTTTATTTAAGATTCATTTAATTTCCAATTGGATTCCAATTACTTTAGCTTCCAATTTCATTAACACTTAATGAATTATATACAATCAACTAACAACCATATAACAACCAATGTATATTAATCTCAACTAAATTCCTTTGCTTATATTCATTCTATTTGGTTTAACACCATTACTTTCAATTGGTTTAATTAAATTGATTTGCATTCAATTATTCAACTTTCAGTAACATTAGATTTTAATGAATTTCACTTACATTCATTATTCCATATCAACGTTATTCACATTCAATTGATTATCATTCAATCCATTAATTCAATTCAATTTCAAAGTTGAATTTCATTTACATAACTCAAGTTCACATTTATCACTTAACTTTAATAATTTACTTCGATACCAACATCAACTTCATTCAACATTTCTTAAGTTATATTCCATTTAACTTTAAATTCACTTTTATTTACAACTCATATTCATAAATATATTCATATAGTTTCACTTTTTATATATATAAGTTTATTTCACAATTGTAAATCACATTAATTATAATCCAATTCTTATAATTCTTTTGCTTATACAATTATTCTTCAATTTAGATTATTCAAACAACTAAATAATCAACTTATATACACTTTAATAATTCTGAAAAATCATTCCTTTATATATAAAAATATAATCAAGGTAAAATTATTTCATTTACCCAATTTAAAACAATATTGTGTCGAATTGTTCTATTCAAGTGTTTATAAACCCCTTCGGCATAGTTGTACAGACCGTGCTGACGAAAGTTCATATGCCACTCAATAAACCAATCATCACAATATAAACAATTTTATATATTCACTAACAAATACGCTCTCATAGCTATTATTACACTCAACTCATTCTAGAGTACTGCTGACTCTATCTCTAATGAGTAATACCCAACAGAACCATGGTTGTCGCTTAACCATATGCTCTGATACCACATTGTCAGGACCCGATTCTTCGTCTTTCGAAAATTCAACATCGATACTCACTTTATCGACTGCCGAGCAATCGAACGACGGAAAACCGAACACTGAGGGTTTTAAGAAAAGAAAAAGACAGAAAAGAGAATAAGAAGATGGATAGAAAATAGAGAGGAAGAAATATAGAGGGAAAAGAAAATAGAGGAAAGAAAATAGAAAATAAAGAAAATAGAACATAGAACGGAACAGAGAACAACAGAACAATATCAGAATCTCACAATTCGCAGCGGAACAACATATAATAATAAATGAATAATCTTTAAACAAAGAACTATATCAGTTATTACATTACATTACATTTCATTACATTACATCATATCATCATCAGAGTGTACAACATCAAACAACAAATAGTGCAGCGGAAAAAGAAATACTATATAAACTAGTAATACGGCATGCCATCCAATCTGCCTCCAGCAACTCCAGAATATCCAGAATATCCTGATAAACCTAACTCTTGACTGCCCGTGCGGAAATTGGTGGGCACCCAGAGTTTAGGAAGGAAAACAATAAACTCCGAGTCAGTCATGTGACTGGTGTGAGAACTCAAAACAGTTTATTTATCTTAAAAATCAAAATAGAGGAATATTTTTAAACTCAATTCGCAATGCTTTTAAAAATGAGACTACCATAAGGCCTCCCGCACACACACACAATGCAAACGCAGAATCGGAGGAGATTTCTCCTTATGATAGTCAAAGATGCTTGATACGCATTAAAAAGAACATTTGATATTATTACTAGTGCATAGTGTAGGAAAAATTTATTTCGATAGTAGAATATAAATCTTAGCCAGCATAAACATTTCGAACTATGCCTACTATAGCTAACTATGTTCAATAGCAGGTTACCGCCACATTCCATAGCAGGTTATACAACTAAAACCGTACAAGTCTCGTATTGTTTCTTTGCATTTCCAACGAATGATCAGGCCAAGGAACTTCCCATTGCCACATGAGAATGCCTCTGGATGGACATCCCCGAGAACCAAACCAGATCTCTACCAACACAAGGCCGGGTTACCCCTAACTGAGTAACAACTGACCGAATATGCCATCCCCCGGTCCTTTGGGACCTTTCAACCGAGCGCTCGCAATCAATTCACACAATCATAAAGTGTTTTCAACATGAGTAAGTATCTGGGCTCCATACCATGATGCCACCCTTTTCCAGAAGGAAATGCACATATCCTAAAGGGCGCTACCCCTCATAACCTTGCCGCATCTTTCCTGTTTTGACCATTCACGGGGTGTGAGGCTCGACGAAGTCACGTCCACAAAAACATACTTTATACAAAAGCCATGCTTTGGGTCAACAAATGATCATAGAAATGATCACCAAGATAGACGATCAAACAAATGATCCTATCACAAATAATCAACACAATGATCATTTACAGCAACACTCAGCATGTCACATTACCAAATTAGGAATATATCGCTGATAACATTCAACTACATAACCTCTGAGCTCATACGTCTCAGAGAAGGGTGTTAAGCTAAAAGAATAAATTCTCCGCCACCAACAGAAATATATTTGAATGAAATCTGCATTATATCTCAATTTGTAACGTCAGACATACAATCCATACAAGTCTGTTCCGGGCTCGAACAAAACCGAAGGCACTTACAAAGAAGTCCTTGCAATCCGGATATTCACAATCCTGATCGGATTTCCCATCACTTAGGGAGTCTCTATACCGTTGCAACTCAGTGCAGAGACAATCGACAGGTCATCCTATCGCTCTCGCAAATACCGGGTCTTCAACACCGATCTTCAAATGCAATTCACAACGACGTATCACATATTCGGAATGGGTTATACGACCCCATGGTCCTTTCCCCGTTAACCCGAATAGTGAGCGCTTATTCAAAAATAAGTGTGGCATTCAAATTCAAACAAATCACATCAATTACCCATTCAAAGGGAAATATTGATAGTCGGTTATTGTACTATCAATGGATATGCACAACATCACCAGATTCCAAATAATTTTCCAAATTATTTATTTTCCAAAATATCTTTACAAGATATATAATTTTCACACTTCAAAAATAAATCAATATTTATTTTTAAACAAATTCTCCTTTTCATTCATAAATTCCATAGTGAATTTATATTTCACAATATCCATGCATATACGATTTCAATTATTCATTTCAATTTATCTTCAAAAAGATAAATTCTCAAAATATTCACTTTATATTGGAAAACATTTCCATACTTATTTATTCATAAGTAATTCACAATTTTATTTATTTTCAACACTTGGAAAATATTCAATATACTTAAACCGAGATTAAGTATATATTTCATTCTTTAAGGAAATCATTCTCTTAAACATACTTATTTGGGTCAAAACGAATGTTACGTAAAACATCGTTACGACAACCCAAAATCACTAGTATAGGGATTCGAAATTAAAATAGATATATAAATCCCAATACTATACAAAACATTTCCTTTCGGAAATCATTTACTATAACAATAGTGTTATAGTCCATCATTTCCTTCTATTTCTCGAAAACGTCTATTTCAACAGTGAATGTTGAAATCTATGGTTTCGAATCTCAACACATTTTAAAACATCGTTAGATCGTTTTAATTCTATTTAAAATTTCACATTCTAAACGTTTTCTTTAACCTGTTATTCACTATTCAAAAACGTGAATATACTACGTTTAACAAATTTCATCCTTTTATTCATTTTTATTTCAAAGGATTATTCACAGTCAAAAACGTGAATATAACTCCATTAATAGGTTTCAACAATTTTCTTATCAAAATAAGTCGTTTGCGAATTTATAAAACAACGTTTATAAACTCCATTTCTATTTATTTTATAACAACTTCCTTTTATAAATTCCTTTATTAATTTATTCGATTTGTAACTCAATTATCTACTAAAATTCATATTATAAGTTAAACACTTATAATTTATTTGTTTACAAGAAATCATTCTTTTGAACTTCATAATTATAAATCCTATGACTTATAAGCTTCAATTATTTATTCAAAACTATTCTTTTAATAACTTTATAAAATTTATACATCTTACTATTTATAAATTGCATTTATAACTTCACCATTTTTAATTTTATGAATTCCATTCATTTACAAATTTCATTTTCACTTCATTCAAATACTTATAAAAACTCGTTTTATAATGTCAATATTTCAATTTATAAATATCCATTTATAAATCTCTTAATATAAGTCAATTTATATTATTCTTTAAAACATATTTAATCTCCTTTATAATTTCACCATTTTGATTTGTAAAATAATTAAAATTTATAAATCCTATATTTTCAACTTTTATAATAAATTCAAAAATCCTGATTTAATCATTTTATAAAATCATTAGCATCATATTCTCAAAAATCAGTTTTTAACTATATTTCTTAAAAATCATGATTTTTATAACATTAAAAATTATACGTTTATTTATTTAAAATGAATCAATTCCAAAATTATTTTATAAACGTATACTTTTAAAAAAAATCACTTTGAAAATCATTTTAAAATTCCAAATTTGGTCCAATGATGCTACATACCAAATAGTCAATCACGACAACAACGACATCATATATCGATATGATAGTCCATCAAATATCAAAATATCTGAAATCAAAAATATAACTGTTGAGGAATCCAGTTGATTCCTCCAACCTGTTTTCCTGCATCCACAAATATTAGCACAATACCAATTCCGCTCCAGTACGAAATTATCGCGGTATATGGGATTTAAAATATTATCCGCTTAATAGACGGCGCAATAGGGTCTCATCCGCTAAACAAATGCGGGAAATCAATAACTCCAATATATACATATGCCAATATATATATATTGCTATTATATATAATACCAATTTCACTGTTTATGAAATATTCGCGGTATATGTTTTTAATAAATAACATCCGCTTACTAATGGCGTATAATGTCTATTTTAACAATCAATAGATATCAATCATCATTCAAACATGCATTCAAATATTTAAATCTAACTATTTAAAATAAAATCGAAACTGATTCGATTGAGTGGGAAGTTCTCACCTTGATTTCAATTTCGTTTTAGCGATTTATTTCGAATAACATTAAACGGACGTTTAATTTTACCCAAAATTCTCACTAACTCCAAACGACTCCAATCTAATTCCATCGCGTAGTGCTCGTCCATACGATTCCAACGCAACTGGTTTCGCGCATTTTCGACCTCGTATGAAAAAGATACGAATATTTGAAGTTACATGAATTTTCTATAATTAATTTACAACATTTATTTAAAACTTTTAACCTATGCTACATCAGCCATTGATCCCCTATCCTTTGCATCTGAACCGTCCCCCACCCTTCTTCCTCTTCACGCACGCACAGGCTATCAAGGCCGAACCCATCATCAACAATTAGGGTTAGAAATTCGAGCCTCATCGACGAACTTGAACGCGATCAGGGAACACCACCTCGAAGCTCCTAGCCTCCTCTACTCTCGGCCCCAACCACCATGAGCTCGGCCCCCTATTTCATCACGAAATGCGTGCGCCACATACGTGCGTCGGCCCCCTCCTGCTCCCTCTACGTTGCTCCAAAACCCATCACAGCCGTTGAACTACAAGATCTCACTCTCCTCTTCGATATTGTAGTTGAAGAATTTGCATAATTGTCTACGGATTGAAAGATAAATGAAGGAGAAGTTGGGACATTTCTGGCCATTGGTGAAGCAACTGGCGGCTACAACTAAATTAGGGTTTTAGTTTTATTTTTTTTTAATTTATGAAGGGTAGGGGGCTATTTATAAGGAATTCTCAAACACTATTCAATCCGGAAATTCCGAACTCCGATTCACGCGCCGTAACCAGCGTTTCTAGGGTTTACCCCGCGTTCCGGACACAATGGAATAGGTTTCGAAAGCTAATTCGAACATCTGTGCGAGTTGTGGCAATAAACGTTCGATTTAAATTAAACCGATTTAAACGATTTTCTAGGCGTTTTAATTTGTATCGGACAAACGGTAAATCCAATTGACACGAAATTTGAAACCATACAATAATATCACATTACGGATCCGATGAAACTGGTTTCGTCGAAATCCGAGACTTTTTGAAAAATGGCTATTTTAACTCGCCAAATTAATATTAAAAACAATTCGATGCGTTTCGAGCTGCTACGATCAAACGATAACTCCGATTGACACGAAAATTGAAATCCGGTAATAACTAACTATTACGGATCCAATGGAACTGGTTTCGTTCAATTCTGAGACTGTTCAAAAATTGACTATTTTCACTAGTCGATTTAAATATTAAAATATTCAATTTTCACAAATTAACTTTTAATTCGATTTTAAAAGTTCTAAAATATCTTTCTGACTCCAATATGATAAAATAAAATTTTACAAATCATTTTCAATCATATTTAACCCAATTTTCAATTATTTCCATAATTTAACATATTAAATTATCTATTTAATTATTCAATTAAATCCAATTATTCAAATAAAAATTTATTTGACTTATAAATTCACTTATTAAATATTTAAAATTAATTAAATATTCAAATTTTAATTACTAAAAATTCTGGGTCGTTACATTTAACTTATCCCAAGTTAAATTCCAATTTTCTGTTCACTTCAATATATTTCATTCACTTCCAATAACTCAAGTTGAAATCTAATTCCAAGATTAAAAATTTCATTTCCTTTTTATTAATATCAACATCACTTAATAAGTTCAATGGTTGATTCAATTTAACCTTACACATTATTTAAATAGAATTTACCAGAATTCTACTACCCAGTTTTATTTCAAAATCATCTTGAAATAATAATCTACTCATACCTACTTGGTATACCAAATCAAATCTCCAGATTTCCAAAACAACTTGGTTGTACCAAAACAATTTCCCCATTTGAAATTTCCAAAACAACTATTATACCCAACAAGTCCAAACAATATCATAACCAACCATTTTGGTAGAAATCCATCACTTTAGAAACTCAAAAATGAATTCTAATGATGTGGCCAGCATCATCAGGATTATTTTCTAGCGACTGAAGTGAGTTCAGTGCTCCTTACTTTCCCAAATTCATTTCAAAACAGTTTCCATTCAAAAATACTTCCCAAAATAATATTCCACTATTGCCTTCAAACACTTTGGAAAACATTCCAACATTCCCAAGATTTTAAATTTCCAAACTTTTATTTTCATTACATTTAAAATCCTTTCCAAAACTTCCAGGATTTAAATTCTGGTTTAATTCAAATTTATTTATTCTTCTTTCGAATTTATATAATTTATACTTATAAAATTTATCTGATTATAACCATTTCAAATTTTAGATTAAATTCTAGACTCTTATTTGATTATGATATTAACAACCAATCAACCAAATATATATAATAATTTCAAAAAATTATTTCTTTTATATCAAAATATAATTTCAGGTAAAATTATTTCATTTACCCTCTTTAAAAACAATACTATGTCGGTTTATCTTGTTTAAAGTTTAGAAACCCCTAACGATACGGTTGTTCTTTCTGTACTGACCAGAATCCATAAAAACTCAACCGATAAGTCAACACAGTATGAAAACAATTTTATATTCACTAACAAGTGCGCTCTCATAGTTATTAATACTCTCAACGCATTATAGAGTACTATTGACTCCGTTTAATGAGTAATTTCCCCACCAAAGCCTAGGTTGTCGCCAACCTAAGCTCTGATACCAAGTATAACAGCCCGCAAATCCGCACCCCTTGAGTCAACACTATTTTACATCAATTTACTCAGGTGCGACAGAAATACGAACCATTAGGGTTAAAGAAGAAGAGATTGAAGAAAGAAGGAACTAAACAATATCAGAATCTCACAGTCGCAGAGGAATAAAGTATAATAATCAATAATATATCTTTACACAAAATGAATCTATATCTATTTCATACATATCATCAAAGTATCTCATACAAACAATATTTACCAGACAGACAAATCCATAAAATCACAGCAGCGGATATATATACAAGTACGTATAATACGTCTCGGACTCCAGCTCCTCTTCTGCTCCATAGCATCCTGTCCTGAACATATAATACTCGGTCTGACCCGAGCATTATAATGAAATAACACCCGAGTCAGTCTGGAATACCAGCTGATAATAATGCACCCAAATTGGTTATTAAAGTTTCAAAAGTCTTTTTGCAAAAGCACCTCGTAAGACCACACCACAAATAAACATGTCGGGTTTTTACCCTACAATAGCTAAAACACTTTTTATAGTAATCCTCTGATATTATAATAGGGTCAATATACAAATAAAATAGCCGAAATTGTTACATGATTAAATTCTAGGTACTAGCCACAGAGTGGGTAATACAAACAAAACTCGTAAAAGCTCGTAGGGGAATGGATTCCAACTAATGACTAGGCACTGGGGTACCACCTGTCACAGTACGGGGCCTAGATCACCGTACCGAGGACCACGCCCGATCCCCTGCAACACAAGGCCGGAACCATCCCTTACTCGACAGTTCCAAGTAAAATCACCCCACGGTTGGGATTAGCAACCGCACCACTAAGCAAAATAAAAAGGGACATTTAGACAGGGATGACCTTACACTCAAGTGGGGGCTACCCAAGAAGCCTTGCTGCATATCCCTTGATTTTCAATCATTCCCGGTTGATGAGGCTTGAGGCTAAGCGTTACCTTTAGAACGTTTCATTTAGAATGCCCATCGTCCACCTGACGATGTTCCGAAAACATTCGTCCATACAAGTCTGTCCCGGGTTCGAACGGAACCGAAGGCACTACTCCTACTACATCCATTTTGGAAATATCTCAGGATTAATAGCGACTAGCCCTTGCACTTCACTGCTCCATCTTCGACTCCGAACATGTTTTTCGATGAAACGTACAAACCAGATCGAAGTGGTTTTCGAGAAGTAAATCTCGATCCCGGTCTCTTCGAAACGATCAACGCATTTGTCCAATGTTGATAGTCGGTGATTTAACTATCAATTGATATTCACAAACATCAATCATACAATAAATAATTCCCAATTATTTATTTCCTCAAAATATCTTTACGAGATATAATTCCAATTTCAAATTTCCTTTTGAAACACTTTCAAACCCAATTTCCTCATGGAAATAGATTCTCAAATCTTTATTCCCTCTGAAACATCCAAGTACCCATATTTATGGTTTAAAATAATTTAAATACTTTATCCCTCAAAATACATTAACAACCATTTATATCAAATCTACTTACATACTTAATTTAAAATATACATATACTTTTAAAAATATTTCAAATAAAACTTCTTTATAAAATATAAACAATTAACTTTAAAATAAGTTAAGTCATACAAGTTTTAAACATAAAGTTATGAATCCTTGTACAATTTCAAATAAAGCTTCAGTTGATTTTCTTTAAAATAGAACCAGTTATAAAGTATAAATGATAATAATGTTCTTTAAAACATGATTCTAATTACCCTTTAAAAATAGTTACTTTTATAACTACTTTAATATATATTCACTTCAAATATTCTTACAACTTAAATAATTTTTCTTAAAACCATTCTTTAAATAAAACTCAAAACTCCCAACCTTTCAAAAATCAACTTTAAAAACGTACTTGACATCTCATGGAAATATACTTTCTTTTTAGGATAACCCAAGAATTCTCTTTATCAATCCAATCACGATTTACCCAATTCAATTTTACGTTCATCCCGTAAAATTCCTTTCCATACTTTAAAAATATCTCCTTTTATTTAAAGACATTGCCATTTCCTGGAATTCCTTTCAAACATATGTTTAAATTATTTAAAATAAGCTTTGGAAATTATTTAATTGAAAGTAATACTTAAGGAAATATATAGGGGTTTCTTAAGTATTTTAAATAAAACTTAATTTTTTTTTAAAAATAAGGTTATTAAATCCAGTATTCATATTAAAATTTCCTTTTGAAAACTTAATATTACTTTACCTTTTAAAAATAATTAAATACCATAATTACTAAACCAATGTTGGCTTTCACTTAAAAACATTTTAAAATAATATTTCTTTTTAAAATATTCTAAACATATTTAAATTGCAAATTTATAATTTGAAACTTTATTAAAAACGAAATAAAATTTCCAGGAGAAAGCACTCTTTACATTCTTTAAAATAAATCTCGCTATTCTTTAAACAATTCACATTTCCTTTATAGATCACATTCCTAACATTTCAAATTATCAACAAATTTCTTGAATTTAATTCCTTTTAAATTCTTTACTAAGGAATTTCTTTAATATCCTTTAAACCCAATTCAACTATATATATTCAAAATTCTTAGATTGTATTCTCCCAATCACAGTACAACACAATTAAAATTTCAATTTAATTCACCACAGCATATAACTAAAATGCAGCATAACAAGATCGAATCAGATTATCACAGAATTTAAACTAATTTCTATTTGTGAGCGATCCAGTTGGATCCCTCCAACCTGTTTTCCCTGCATCCGTAGATATCAGCACAACAACATATATCAATTCAATTAGATAATAATTATTATATTCAACCAATGAAGCAATCATCCAATTAACGACTATTTGAATTAACTAATATTCCAGATGTGAATGAGTTAAACTCACCTTGGGTTTTCGGCGAGCGTTTCGAAATTTAAATTAAACCGAATGGTGTTCGATTTAACCTAAATTTTTACTTGCCCAGAATGATTTCAGAACTGCACCACTGCGTAGTGTTCATCTCTGCGATCCCGGCGTTTCTAGTTTCGTCAAAAACGGATAAAACATGAGTGAGATATTGAATTTTAAAGATTGTATAAACATTTATATATTTATTTAAAATAAAATAAAATACCACTACGGCCGCAAGATCTGCAATTGAAATCAAGGCCGTTCAACTCTTTTTCTCACATGCGCGACATTACTAGGTAAATCGAACCCAATTCGTCGCCTAGGGTTAAAAAACGCGGCCACCATATCGAACAAGAACTCGATCAGAAACCTCCACCTCGTACGTCAGCTCAAGCTCCCCCTCCAGTCCAAAACACGGCACGCTCGGTTGCCTCTAACATCGCGTAAACGAGTTCGAATGTCCCACGCTTAATGACCAAATCTCGCCTCCTCAAAGCACCAAAAGCGATCTCGACCGTTGGATGTGTAGTTCTCGTCGAGTGCTACAATTCTCTAGTTGGGAGATTTTGAAAATATTGAGAGGATTGATCGAAAAAAGAAGGCGAAATCCAAAGGGTTTCGGCCATTGAATGAATCGAAACGACGGCGGCTCCAAATAGGCTAGGGTTTAGTAAAAATGTTGATTTATAATATAATTTTGTATTATTCTAATATTATTTTCCAAATTTGATGACTTATGCCAACGAACTCCAATTCTCACGTACCAATAGGCGTTCCTAAGGGTTTTCTGCATTCTGGACACAATGGAATAGGTTTCGTAGGCTAATTCGGTCATATGTGCGAGTTACGGAAGTAAACGATCAATTAAAATTAAATCGGTTAAATCGATTTCTATGTGTTTCGAGCTGCCACGGTCAAACGAAAACTCCGATTGCTACGAAAATTAAAATCCGGTAATAACTAACTATTACGGATCCAATGGAACAAGTTTCATCAAATTCCGAAATAGTGCCCCGGAAGGCTATTTTAACTCGTCTATTAAATCGAGCGATTTATGAAATTATCAAAAACGCTTAAAATTTCACTTTTAAAATTTTATTAACTTAATAATAAATCATATAAAATTTATAATCACATTAAAAATCATTCTGGCTCATTCCACACCAAAATCTGATTAATTGCAATATTTTGTTATTAAATTCTATTATTAAATTAATATAAAATCCCAATAATAGCTTACTGACTCTTAAATTCATCAAAAAATACAATATTATTATTTATAACCAATTGAACTTAAAAATACTTTTAAAACCATTTTTATAACTATCTACATCCAAATCCCCAAATTTTCTCAGTCCAAATATTTAATTATTGTTCAATTTCAATTGAATTATCATATTTAAAAACTATAGCTTATCTTATTGATTGTATCTGATTTTTCCCATTCCAAATAAATTTAAAGATCCACATTAAATGTTGAAAATTAATTTAAATGTTCACAAATCCAGTGTTCAAAATTCCGGGATGTCACAATTACCATTTTAAGGATTTATTATTTAAAGATCTTTTTATATATATTTTCATTCCAAAATCTCTATTGACAATAACCCAAAATAGTTACACACGGTTTCAAACCCTTTTTATTTTACCCAATTAATTTTGTCCAAACTCTATATAAACATTTTCTCCAAAATCCCTATTTTAAATTCTTCATCAATTCAAAAACCCTATTTTATTTGCATTTAAAATACCAAAATCCAACTAAAAGCCGCCATATCATTCCATCAATTTAAAACACACAATAACATGCCATACATTATTCAAACAAAATATATCTTTAATAATAGTTGCAATATCTTTGGTGTCACACTTTTTGGGTATCAATGTGAACTACCAAAAATGCCCCTCTACAAATATTATTAAATATCAGTATCACTTAGAAATAGGATGTAACGAACAATTTTCCTTTACCAATTCAAAATGCCCCTCTTTGGATATTATTAAGATCTTAACATCGCTAGGATCTAACAAATATATATTTTTAAAAGTTGTTTTTTTATTAATTTAAAATAGAAATAACAATTCAAGCTAATAAAAAATCAAATTCATTCTTTATTAAATAATAATAGAAATAAAAATTCAAACTAATAAAAAATTAGATGTTTCAATTTAGAAAGTAAAATTAAAACTAACCGCATATCATTGCAACACAAAAATAGGGTTAAATATCTATGTAGATCATATTTTTTCAAACGAGTTAAACACATACAGTTTGCAAACAATAATAATTCACAAGAAAAGTGCATGCCATCATCACGCGTGAAGCGCGCGTCGTACCATTTATCACTATATATGAAATTAAATTCAAAATTTTTGAGGAATCTAGTTGGATCCCTCCAACCCGTTTCCCGCACCCATAGATGTTCGAACAACATAAAGATACCAATTCCACTTCGGTGGAATATCGTAGTGTATAGGGTCATCTGCTATTATGCGGGCGTATAGGGTCTCATCCACTATATAAATGTGGGAATATCAAACATTCCAATATATATAATATCACATCCAGCTGATAAACATCAATTTAACTAATCAATCATTCATTAATTTTAACTATTTAAAATTAATCACTAGCAGTCCAAAATTGAGTGAGATTAACTCACCTTGAGTTTTACGTTGCCAAAGTTCCAGTTTTAAATTAAACCAAACATGTTCGATTTAACCTAAAATTTTCACTTACCTCGATCGACTCTAGATCTGCACTACAGCGTATTGCTCGTCGCTGCGATTCCGGCGCCCCTTGTTTCATCCAATTCCAACCTCATATGGAGAAGATACGAGTTTTTAAAGATTTTGATATAATTATATAAATAAATTTACAATATTTATTTTATTAAAATTCTCAAAGAAAATCAGACCGTATATTTTGGTTTGAAAAAATCATAGCCACCCCCTGTGTTTCTCTCTTCTTCGCTCGCCCCAGGTCAAGATACATGTCGCCGCCTTCCTTTCCTCCCAAACCACAGCCTCCGCTGACCACTTAAACCACATCCAACGATGCCGCTTGAAAGCCATGACCTTCCTTCCCCTTCGACCTCGAACCGCACCACTAAGGCCACGTCATCACCTTGAAATTCCAATAGAACCCGTTGCCCTTAAGAGACATTTGCCGCCAATCTACTCAACTCCCCTCGATCACCATCGTTGGCTGTGTAGGGCTCAAGGAGATCTACAATATTCTTGTTGAAGATTTCTCACGAAAGTTCATGGATCTGAAGAAAATTGAGGGAGAAACACGGAGGTTTTCGGCCATTAACTAAAACTGTGGCGGCTGCGTATCTATCTTCTAGGGTTTCTTGTTGATGCATTTACATACGCGTATGCCTATATTATTTAAATATTATTTTCCAAAATTAATGTGATTTTCAAACGAACTCCAAACGAAATGTGCCGCCTAGTGTTTATAATTTTTAGCCCTATTCCGAACATAATGGAACATGTTACGAGGCCTAATTCAAGCGCATGTGGAAAATAGCTTTTTGAATCGAATTAAAATATTAAATTTTCGATATTTGTTTCAACGCATTTCTATCCCGTACAACCAAACAATAACTCCAAACACTAGGAAATTTGAAATCCGATAATAATACATTATTACGTATCCAAAGGAATTGGTTTCATCAAATTCCAAGACCGTGCCCTGGAAGGCTATATTAGCTCGTCGATTAAATCGAACAATTTCCAAAATCATAGAAATCATTTAAGATTACAAATTTAAAAACTTACTGACTCCATTATAATTCAAATAGAATCTATATCAATATTAGAAATCATTCCGATTTATTTTAATCAAAATTCAATTATTTACACTATTATTATATATTACTTTTCACCATTATATTAATATATATAAATTCCAAATTTCAACTTATCGACTTCTAATCCCATTCAAAAGTCCAAAAATTTTAATTCTAATCCAAGTAGAATTTAAACCAATTTTAGAAATCATTTCCATGTCCATTTATTCCCAGATTCCCATATTATCCCAATTTTCAATTATAAATTTTTATTATTCTCTAAACCCATTGAATCGCTATATTTTTGAAATTACAAACCATTTCACTGATTCTTCCATATTTAAAATCAATTTATAATTCAACTTCAACATTTAAAATAAATTAAATGTTCAAAACTATCGACCGAAATTCCGGGTCATTAAAAAAACAACAAATATAACAATGTCTGTAAATAAAAATCAACAATGGTGAGGAATCCAGTTGGATCCCTCCAAACCTGTAATCTACAGCAAATACACCTACGAGAAAAATATGTACAATGTCTGCTTTGAGAAAGACGCGTGTACAAAGAGTCATCCGCTCGTACACGGGAAGATATAGGGTCTCATTTGCTCTAATAGGCAGGAATCTATCCAACTACTAATAATATAGTATAACATTCAAACAATCATCCAGCATCATATAATTAATTTATTCCTACTTATATAAAAATATAAGCAGGCTAGAGAGAGTGAGTTTTACTCACTTTCGTTTCATTCGTCGCAATAACATTCCGGTTTGAATTAAAATTAAATAGGTATTTAATTTCAACCAAAATTTATGTTAGCTCTAATGAACTCCAATCCAACTTCATAGAGTAGTATTTTCAAACACGAACCCGACGCAATTTTTTCTTGCAAATCCGACCTCGTACGAAGAAGTTATGCAATTTATAAATTCACATGATTTTAATTAATTAATTTACAATTTATTATTATTATTTTTAAACCTTTCAAAACCTAGACTGCTCGTCCCTACTCAGCCCTCCGTTTCTTCTCTTTTCTTCTACCTTTCTAGAAATTGGACGCATGAAAACAACCCACAACCGCTTCCTTCGACGATCACTCCCCCTGCGTTTACCCCGAGGCCAATCAACTCGCCATATGTGCAGTCCCCATCCACGAGCTTGCCGCTACAACCAGTCCAGTCATCTCCGACTTCTCCTAAGCTGAGAAAACGTAGGTCGAACATCACACATTCAAACCCAAATCGACGTCAATCCATCATTCCAAACACCATCACAACCGTTGAGATCTAAGATCTCACTTCCCTCTACAATCTTTATTTATGAATCGAAGCTTAAAATGCAAGGATTGAGAAATAATTGAGAAAGAATGATTGAAGTTTCCGGCTATTTGTGAATTTAGTGGCGGCTGCGTTTATTAGGTATATGGTTTGCCAAAAGAATGTAGTTTAGGGTCCTTATATAGTCAAAAATCCGGTACCATTCACCCGTAAAGTTTTTAAACTCCAAATGAATCGTGCCCTCTTGTGTTCATAATGTTGTACCACTATACCGAACACAATGGAATATGTATTGGAGGACAATTTATTCATATACATAAGATAGGTTTTCGAAATTGCATTGTTTTAATTCAAATTCCTTTAATTAATTTCTAGGCATTTTAGCTTGGCACTACCAAACCGTGTGTTCGATCGGCACGAAATTTGAAATCCTATGATGATACACTATTACGAATCAAATGAAACTGGTTTCGTCGAAATCCCAGACAGTGTCAAAGATGACTATTTTTACATGTTAATTAAATCAATTAATTTCCAATTTTTATTAGTTCACTTTTAAATCAAATTTAAAAGTTTACTGACTTTATTCTAATTCAAATAGAATTTAAATAAAATTTATAAATCATTTTCATTCATATTAAATTCAATTCCAATTATTTACACAATTTCAAATATTAAATTAAATAATTTAGTTATCCAAGTAAATCACTATATTTGAAATATAAGTTATTCAACTTATAAAATTTATTTTTGAATATTTAAAATCAATTAAATATTTGGAATTCGCACGACTAAAAACTGGGTTGTTATAATTAGGGATGCTTAAATTATGGATAAAAGGAGAGAAAAATAGATCTAATATCGCACTCCTTCTTCTTCAATCTAAACCATCCAAATTCAAGCCTATCTAACTCTAAATGAGCATCCCTCTAGCCTAGGTTGTTGCCAAAATTATCATCCCTCAAGTTGGGCTTTAAACCCATTTAAGGCCCGAAAGAATATTTTTGCTTTTAAATCTGATTTAAAACGTTTATCGATATCATGTATCGAATTAATGTATTATAACTTTTAAAAATACATATTCATTTATCAAATCAGAATCAAATTTATAAATAATTTTTAACTAATAATTTTTTTTTGAATAGACAGCAAGGTTGAGTGGGCCCCTACCAGATTTTATTGAGACGGAAAAAGCAAGGAGAAAACACACAAAGAGAGACACAAAAAAAATGTGCCAGTCCAAAAAGAAAGGAAAACTATAACACATCACAGAACAAAAACATAAAAAACAGGAATACAACATCACTATATTACAACAACACAAGACAGAGAAAAACACCACAGCAACATGAAAAAGAGGAAAGAACAAGAAAACCACAGCAGAAGAGCATGCACAGGCCGATGCACAAAGAAACTACAGCACGAGAAATCAGAGAGCTACCTCTAAATATCAGGCTGATGGGGGGAGAAGCAATGCCCAGATGCACGAATACCATTTCTAATCTCTCTCATCATATTCGGCCATATAGACAAAGCAGGAAGAGCTACCTTGTGAAAGCACCGTTTGTTCCTCTCCGTCCAAACATTTCGTTTGTATATTTTCAGGACATAGAAGACAATGTCCCATCTACTGGATCGCCACCTTGTAGCCTTAGGAAGTATTATCCAGTCAGAATTGGAGACACCCATAATGCCATTAGCCCCAACCTTTTGCATGAGACTTGATCACAAATTAATAAGATAACTACACTCAAAGAAAATATGCTCAACTGATTCAGGAGTTATATTGTAGAAGGCACACAGATTATCCACGTCCATTCCAACAGCCACAAGCCTATCCCTGGTCATCAAAGAATTGTTAACGACCTTCCATAACAAAAGATTGTCAGAGCTAGACGAATACGAAGTCAAAGCAACTTTAGCCCATAGGGAAACAGGCATTTCCTCAACCTTGGCAAGGAGATCATATACTGCACTGATGCAGTGAGACTTTCCCCTCCAAGAAAGAGCCTCCTCATCAGTAATGGTAACTTTGTGGTGTGCCAAATTTCTCCATAGAGTGTTAACAGTCTGATTACTAGAATGTGGAACGAGCAATTTCCCATGAGCAATAAAATTAACAGCCCTAGCATTGAATCCAATCATAGATTGAACCTGATCCTGCTTAGATAACATTCGAGATAAGACACAACCATAGCTTATCCAAGGGTCCGTCCAAAAGTTCACAGAACTGGAAGGAGACAAATTGAATTTAATCAGGGGGAGAAGCAAATTTCTAATACCCAATATTTTCCTCCATATCCAACTACTAGCCTGAGAGACCTCCATTGACCAAAAGTCTTTATCCTTAATGTGATATCTCCATGTCCACTTCACCCACTGGCTATCATTCTTAACCAAGATGGCGTTGACATGAGCACTCATAGCAGCAATATTCCAAAGTTTAATGTTTATTATACCAAGCCCCCCTTTACTTATATGCCTTTCCAAAGAAGAGAAGGGAGCAGGAATTAGCTTCCTGTTATGAATAGTTCCAGTCCATAAGAATCTCATCATTGCAGCTCTGATCATGTGAAGGAGCTTGGAAGGAAGAATGAAGCTTCTGGCCCAATAAACAGTCATAAAAAGCACCCTGCTTTGATGAGAACAAGTCTTCCTGCCATTGAAAGAAACTTAGTAGACCAAGAATTCAGCCTATTAGTGATCCTATCAAATAGGGGTAGACAAGCAGTTTTGGTAACCCTCGAAGTGCACAGAGGAAGACCTAAATAGGTCATATTATTATCCATAGATTGAAGACCAGACAAAACCTCAATCCTCACCCTATTAATGTTATCAATTCCAGCAATAAAAATATGAGATTTAGAGGTGTTTAGCTTGAGACCAGTGGCTAAGTAGAAGGTGTGCACAGTGTCAAGAATTTGAATAATGGAACTATCAGTAGGCTTAGTGAAAATCATGATATCATCAGCAAAAAAAAGGGATGATAAACGAAGGGATTGACATTTAGGATGATATAAAATACTTTTATCATCAAACTTGGAGGAAAGCATGATGGAGAGAGCCTCCATGACAGTAATGAATAAGTATGATGATATAGGGTCCCCTTGCCTCACCCCTTGTTTTCCTCTGAAGTACCCCGTTGTTTTCCCATTATAACAGTGGGAATAAGTGGGAATAGAAATGCATTTGTACACCCAGGCCGCAAAAGCTTTAGGAAATACCATAGTAGACATTATTCGAACAATTGAAGACCAATGAATGCTATCATAGGCCTTACTAATATCTAGCTTCATCATAGTACGAGGAGAGGACTGACTCCTACCATAACCATTAATTAACTCATAAGCTATCATAACATTGTCAAGAATGTTTCTGTTAGGAACGAAAGCAGTTTGGTTTGTCGAAATAATAGAAGACAGAACTTGGACAAGCCTTGAAGCAAGAATTTTTGATATATATTTATAAACAACGTTACAGCAAGATATAGATCTAAAGGAAGTAGCATTTAAAATAGGTCTAACCTTCGGGATGAGGACAAGATTAGTTTCGTTAACTTCTCTCAACAGCTTAAATTTGTCAAAGAAGTTATGCACAGCAGCATAAAAGTCAGAACAAATGACATTCCAGCTAGTTTTGAAGAACACCGGGTTAAAGCCATCTGGCCCGCCACAGGACCTAGAATTCATCGAAAATAAAGCATTCTTTGTTTCAAGGTTAGTCACTTTTGCAACAAGCATTTCTTTCATTTCAGCTTGAGTCTTGGGAAGGGGGACGTTATTGAGCTATCAACGTCGGGAATAAAGTTTGTGGTGTTACCAAGATGATTAGAGAAAAATTGAAGGAGATAACTGTCAGTATCCTCATCAGAGTTAAGAAGGACCCCAGTATCATCCTATAGCGTGGCAATACGATCTCTAGCATGCTTGACTTTGATAGAAGCATGGAAGAACTTAGTATTCCTGCCCTCCTTAGAAACCCATTTCTGATGATATTGCTGCTTCCTCATACTAGCTTCAACATTAAGAGCATCATTGAGCTGGTGAAAAAGCATGGATTCATTCTGAGCATGGATAGGATTGGATGGGTCCTCATTAATCATCACCTGAGCATGTTTCAACTGAACCTTGATATTCTTGATTTGGAGAGAACCATCCCCGAATTTTTCATGAGCCCATTGACGAAGTGCATTCCTTGTTGCCTTTAGCTTCCTGCAGAGAACAAACATTGGGATGCCATGAATAATATTAGACCAAGTAGTAGAAATAATATTAATATATTCAGGGTCTGAAACCCAAGCATTATAAAAGTTAAAAGCCTTTTTTCCTCTAATTGACGTACTAGAAAGAGAAAGAATAAGAGGGGAATGATCAGATAAGATTGGATGAGGCATGAAGGAAAAGAGGGAAGGCCAGAGAGAGAAGGCAGCAGCGTTGCAGAAGGTATGGTCAATAGTGGAGGACGTAAGTAAGCCAAATCGACTTCTGTTGTTCCATGAAAATGGTACACCAGAATGAACAACAGGGAGAATATCAGAATCAGTTATTCAGATGTTTAATGGAGGAATATCCCTTGGAAACAAAGGAAGACCCCCAAACTTATCAGATAAATTCAAGCAACAATTTAAATCCCCCAACACAAGCCATGGATGGGAGGATTGCCGTAATGAAGGGAGTGTATTGAGAAGAGGTTGCCGCATGGCAACGGCATTATGCGCATAAATGAAGGTTATATAAAAAGAAAGCTGATTAGGCAGAAAAAGGGCATGGAAATGAATCATTTGCGTGGAAGAGAGAATTTGAGTGAGAGAGAAAACTGAGGGATCATGAACAACAAGGATACGTCCATAAGGGGCTTCCATCAAATTGTGATTGAAATCCCAGGTTGGATTAATATAGTTTGCAGCTCTGATAGTTAATGGAAGAGAGAGCTTGGTTTCCAAAATGGAAAACATTTTGATATTATGGTCATGGATTAAGGATTTAACATGATCAAGTTTCCCAAAATTATGGGCACCCATTATGTTCCAAGCAGCGATCTTATTCATCATTGAAAACTACAATGAAAGATGAGACACTCCTGCCCTACTCCTTGTTGAAGGAGGATCTACTCTAACTGACTTGAGCTTAGCAGAAAGTGAGGGAGACTTAGCAGATGTGTGGATGACAGAGGAAGGATCAGCTGGTGGTGAGACCCAACCAGGGATAGATCCTTTGAATATATATGGGGAGGCAATGGGGATGGAAGAAGAAGTCGAAAGGTTGGTTTCCTAAACTGGAGGCAGATTGGTTGCTGAGGATTGAAAGAGAAGTTGGACGGATTTTTCAATGCTTTGCATGAATTCTAGCTCAATAGATAGCATAGGGTTTGGAATGGGTGTCACCTTTGCATGGGAAACTTGTATATTAGAAGGTGGTTATTCAGTAGTACTACTAATATCAATGGCTGATCCATCACCATCCATGTAGCTTTGAACATTATGACAATCGCTTGATGCTTTGTCCTTTTTAGAGAGATACTGTGAGGAACTAAATTTATCTACCAGAAGAAATGTAGGATCAAGTTCACCTTCCTCTAAATTGGAGTTTAATTTCAAGTTTGATTCTTCACCAATACCAGAACACTGTAAAATATTAAACGGATTAGGATTCATGATTGCTTCGAGTAAAACCTCATTCTGCACTGGATCTACTCGAGAAATAATGGGGTCATCTTTGGGCACGACTACTGATTCCATCACTACTGATTCCCCTGCCATAGATGTCACTTTTCCTTGGTTGTTTCTATTTTCTTTTTCAATCCCTTTCCTTTTATCAAAATTACCAAACCTTTCCTTCCTGAAAGTAACCCTTCTCCACCCACCTTTCCTTTCTGCAACCTTTTCATCATTAACATTTCTTGCATCATTATTATTCATGATATCAGACTTACCAACTCCAGTATGTTCTTTACTTAAAGCTTCCTTTATCTTACCACTCATATTATTATGTACCATGAAATCTTGTTTATCATGCCCAAACTCCTTGCAACTCCCACAAATCTTTGGTTTCCACAAATATTCAACCTTCACCACTTGCACCGAGCCATCCAACAACTTCACCGAGAAGGACTCAGGTAATTCAAACAAAGCAGTAACCTCAACCAAACACTTTGCATACCCAATCCTGTCTGGCTTTTCAGTTGATTCATCCATACAGAGGAATCGTCCAAGTCTTGTTGCCAACCAGTTTATGCCTAAATGTGACCAACAGTAGAGGGGAATATTAGACAGCTTTAACCACATTGGAACAGATTTTATGGTACTGACACTATTGCCAATGGAGGGATCCCACTCTTTAACAATAAACAACTTGTTCCTCATTACTATAGGGTCTGTCTGGATTATCTTCCTTCTATCCTCATCAGAGGTTAGATTGAAGAGAAACAAGTTCCCATCAGACTTAACTTGAATGGAGCCTTTGAGCTTCCAAACTTTCTTAAGATGATTCAGCACAACAAGATACGGTAGGGGCTTGTTGAGGAAGAAGCCAACTAGATACTGGCCCCACACATCATTTCCAGCCTGAATAACTTCAGAAGGAGGAACAAGAGCTTCCCCATCATAAACGAGAGGAAAATTCACCGGGATGAATTTCCCTGCATTACCAGGTCTGGACTTGAATAGTGAGCACCAAGGAACGGCTTGTGAAGAAGGAATAGAAAGAGGTTGAGAGGGAGAAGAAGATGAAGGGAAAGATAAAGGAACTGGAGAGGGTGTTGGTAGGAGTGGAGGATAGATGACAAGACGGGAGGACAGTTGACAAGATGTGGAGGAGACGGAGGAGGATCAGGAGGCTGAGGTACGATAGAGGAAAAGGAAGCATGGCTAGGAAAATACAGAGGGATGGTGGAGGAAGAGAGATTCGGGAAAGAGGAAGAAAAAGAACGAGGGGGAGAGGCCATTAGAGGAAAAAGGAAAATTTCAAAAAAATATGATTTGTTTACGAGTAAATAAAAATTTCAAAAAATATTTAATTTAATTAATTTATAATAATTATAATTCAATTAAATATTTAAGGTCAAGAATTTATCTTTTTGATTATGTGATTCATTAGGTGTAAATTTGGTCAGCGATTAATATAAAACAACTCGAATATTAATATCCACACATCATTAGTACTTGTTGTGACATTTTTGCCAAATTTGTCGCTTATTTGGTTTCGTAAAAATCTCATTTTATTTCTTAAGCATTATCCGATTGTGACTTTTATTTACACAAATTCTCTTCGTCAAAACTATATCACTTTGGAATTATCGAATTTGGTAATGGTTAAAATTCCAATATCGTCATCATTCATCTCTATAGTTCCACCACAAAGTCCATAGTTCAATAATAATAATTGTTACTAACCAAAATGCTCTAGCCAAATACTTTGACTTTGAGTTGACTTCAGTTGACCATGATACTAAACATATATAACTGAGCAGATGAATCCTCTCTTGAATAATGCTTCACTTCTAATACTTCAACTTAATCCAATTATAGTTACTCGATGGACGTCGTGCCATGATTTGACTATAATCAAAACGGAGCTTTCGTATTGAAGATCCACGGTATTTTCCAGTCGAGAGAATTGTGTATATAGTCGCATCGATATTTTATGTTTGATCTTAGTTATATTAACCAACAAAAAAAACATCGAGTGAGATATTCCACAATTATCTAATAACTATCAGCACATAACTCCTAGATGCCCGAGTATTCATGAGTAATACACCACTCAACATTTGAAGAGCATCACATACTCCAGTCTCAACGAATATATTGATATCTAGTGTCGATATTTCTTTACTAGGAACATTGATAACCATATGTTTATTTTTATTATGACAAATTACCCACGGTTACAAATTTTGTAACTCTATCACAAAACATACCCTTTATGGTTTTTCTATGAAATATACTTTTATTAATTTAACTAATTAATATACACATTATATCAAGTACATAATAGAAAGAAAACACCTTTAATTTCGGGCAAGATTGGTTATTGAGTTAGATATATGTAATAAATTACATAGTTTCTCATAGGGCATACTCCTAACTCTATCACTAATAACCCTAATTCACATTTCAAAATCTACCAGTATACATTTATAACCAATCAATAGGCTATTATAATTGAACTAAGCCCAAATTTGCACTAGTTTTATCATAATTCGAACTGATTAGTTTAGGCGAAGAATATACTTGATGCACTAAAGGTGTAAAAGCTTGGAGATTCCAATTTTATGAAGATCGCGATGGATTGTGGCAGATTACGGCTGTTAAGGATGGATTTTGATGAATTGGGGGTTTAGGAACTAGATTTAAGGGTTTAGAGAGGGTGACAATGAGGAAGAAACGGGCTCGGCTAAAGCAATATTTGCAGGCTTCCGACGGCTGCCGACAACCATAGACGATAATATTTTGACTGTTTCAATGGGTATTTAATATATTAATTTTTATTTTCTCTCCATTTAAAATTAATTAAGATTAATTTAATTTGTTATAAAAAAATTAATATTTTACAATAATCCACTTTTGTAAATATTGTAATGATTATTTTTATATATTACACAATACTTTTTAATGATTTGATAATTAATTATGAATTTAAATGTATTTAACATAATAAATTCATACAAAATAAAATATTTAGTAAAAAACATGGTATCGACGTGCAGACTCAAACCTCAAATGGCTTTACAATATGTATCGACATCCAGACTTAAACCTCAAATTGCTTTACAATAGGCATCGACATGATTAATTTCAATACAAAAATGGTAGAAAAAAATACAAAATTAAACCTTTTCACTTGGCCAATATAAATTAAACTTAAATGATATATCCCCACTTTCTAAAGCCGATTGAATAGTTTACGTTTGTTTTCAATAAATATTAGAATCAATGTTAATGATCACAACCTCTTACATGCCTTTTCAAATCTTTCTTTCACTTATATATCGTCATTTTTTCCATTACCTGTATATTATATATACACATGCACATTTAGATAATCAAATAATCTGGCTTTCAATATGTTGGATGGCCAAAGCTTATTTAAATGCACACAATTGGTTGATTCAACTCTCGCTGCTTCATAACTTCAGTGCAAGTACTTTGTTGTATGTAGTACATTTTTAATTATTCGATGTTTTATTATTTTTCTACAAAATATTTTCTTTAATATGAATTTATAATGTTAAACACATTCCAAAATTCATAATTAGTTACATAACGGTCAAATATATATATGAATTCATAAAATATTTACGCATCATAAAATCATATATCTCTGTGTAAAGGGAGAAGAGAGAATAATAAAGTAGAAGAAGAATAAGGGGTGAACCAATTCCATGAAGAAAAGGTGAATCTAAATCCAAATCTAAATTAAATTCGAATCTCTTCTCGAATCTAAATTTCTAATAAGTGTTTATATTCTTGCGATGCATATTCTGATAAGGGGAAAGGGGAGCCAATTAGAAGTAGCAAGGTTTTGGTCTAGAGATTTGAAAATCTAGATAAGTGAGTGAGAAATTATATATTTTTATATATCTTGGATTTATATCGCTGTAAATCTATTCATGTATGCCTAAATGTAAATTTGGAGTTACAAGTCTAATTGTGTACGTTTAATGAATCTATAAACCCTTCATATATGTTCCACAATTGATAATTTAAATTTGATATTACTTGTATGTGAATCTTGAAAGAATTAGCTAGTAAAAGTCCTTGAATTTAGTAAATTATGTGGTAATTCTAGATTTGTAGACTTAAATGGCTAATGTAAGTAAGATGTAAATTAGAAGTTATCACAGTAAACTATTAGGATTTAAGTAGCACTTTAATTCATTGAAATATAGAGTGTTGCAATGTAATTTCATATAGATTATCATGCAGACTAATAAATAACAGTGTACCGTTTGAAATAATACAAAATGTGCTTAAAGGAAAGAGATGTATAAAATAAGGATATCGACCATATTTTATACTGTCTATTTCAACAACTTTTTGAAAAGATTATCACTTGTTAATGTAACACGAATTCCCATTTTGGATAAGATATAGAAATGCACAGTGTTAACCTTTGGTGAGGAAAATGTAATTCCAGTGCATTAAAATGCAGAAGCCCTTAAGAATGAATTAAAGAATTGTGAATGTGATAAAAATAATGGTTTTGGAGAACTTTAACGACCTGAAATTTTAATGATTTTTTATAACTTAATTAACTAAAAATTTTATGAAATTCAAACAATTAAATTGGGTAACGAAAATTTGATATTTGGTATGCATCTATTTAAACATAACAAATGGCAAATTTTCATTTGAAAGTATGAAAGTTAGTTTTGTTGTATAATTTTCAATTTCAATTTAAAATCGTTTAGTTTGATGGAAATAAAATATTTTCGAAATATAAATATTTTTTATATAATAAATTTGTAAACCATTTTCTGAGTGAGACTTAATACGTTTTTACAAATTTGAACAGTTATTAGCCCCGTTTATCTTATTTTCGACGTTTTAACAACATTTTGGAAGCGAATATCGACTTTTGATAGAGTAGTCATATCTGTGTACCGTTCTATTCGTCGTGTAACAACCTGCATATTTATCGATTTTATATTTAAATATTTTATTTAAATATTTTATCAATACTCGGAATTTAGTCCGAAAAGCTACTTTTTGCATACGGTCGAATTAAGACTCGGGACCACTCCCATTAAGTTTAAAATGCCGTTTGCGACCTTTTTGAGTATAAGCTTCGATATGTTTGGAGAAAGTTGATTTTTGCTACTTTTCACTTTGGGTTTGGTTTGGGCTCAGCCCTATGTTAACTTATGCTCAAATCTGAGCCACTCTTCCCCACTCACCCTTATTCTGTTCTTTTTTCTTCAGTTTTTAGAGTATTAATGGTGGGAGAGATTGGAAATTAAAACTCCAAAACCCTAGTTCCTTTTGCAACTTCAAATTCCTAGCTCCAAATTCAAGAGAACGCATTGGTAAGCATTCTCTTCTTCTTCTCCAACTTATTCTCTTATCAATTTCAGAGATTCCTAAACCTAATTTTGGGAATGATCTTGTTTTGAGCATAGATTCAAGCTCATTTGGATTGTGTTGGAGAGAGGTTGATTCTCCATTTGCTTTCAAGCTTCTTCTTGTTTGATTTTGTGAAAAGGTGAGATTTGTATCTCACATCTTTGTCTATAATTATCTTCGATTGTTAGGTATGAATTCCTAACGTTTATTCGTGTGCAATTGATTTTGGTTTGGATCGATTTCGTGTATATTCCAATTTTTGGTATTTTGGTCTAATTTATGAAAATCCTTTTATGGATATTTAGACATTGACATTTGAGGCGTATCGAAGAGCCGTTTAGGATGGGTTGTCGTTCGACGTAATTCCTTAGTCATCGCCATTTGCTCGTTCGATCGTTTTCAATATTCGTTTGGCCATTTTTGGCCTAGGTTCAGGGAATGCCCTGAACCCCAGGTTCAGACGTCTGAAACGTAATATTTTGACGTCTGAATATGATTCTGGGAAGATTTCTATTCCCAGTTTCAGACGTCTGAATATATGGTTTCAGACGTCTGAATTGGTTTTATTTCAAACAGAAAGAAAATAGGCTAAAACATGCCTATTTCAGACGTCTGAAACAATTGATTCAGACGTCTGAATTGTGTTCTGGAAATCTTTATATTTCCAGATTCAGACGTCTGAACCACTTGTTTCAGACGTCTGAATCAGCAGTGTTTTGCCTGCTTGCCTATTCGCTTGAGAATTCCAATTTAAATCGATTCGTGATGATCCTATTTGTTGTTATCAATTATTATGACTTTGATGACTCCTTTTTAGGAATTTTTGAATATCCATTTCGATGGATTCTTTATCGGTTTCTTTGGATTTTATTCACGTCTTCGAATGTGAATTTTAGTGATTGATTGTTCCTACAATCTTCTTTGTGTTTTGTCACTTTAAAAATATAAAGGTTTTCTATACTAGTAGTAAATATCAAAACTCTTTCCTCAAACGATTTTAATACCATTTTAATACCAAATTCGTTTATAAAACCGTTTTCCAATCTATTAGTATATATAAACCTTTACCTCACTCGTATGAGAAATCTAATTAAACGACTTAGTAAAACAAGTGGTATGAAACGCTTGCGTTCACTTTGTCGGTTAATTCTTGGACTTGTTCGATTGAATCCCTTGTGACAATTTTATAGTGGAGATCTACAGTTTGTTTGTAAATATTTAAGTTAAGCAAGTGGTTATGGGACATGAAGCTAAACTCATATATTTACTAGCTTAGTGTAATTGACACTTCTCGTTGATCATGACGATCATCTTTGTGATTTAGACTAGCAATGTGCGATGTCTCTTTGTCTGCGAGGGAGACTAAACCCCGTTTTGTGGAGTTTCGACTCAATTTGGTGGGGTAGCAACCCATGGTCTTCGGGCCGTTTGTGGAGCTTCGGCTCAAAGTGTGATGGTTAGCAACCATGGAATTAGCGTTCCGTTTGTGATACACATGTTGGTGGGCTTTATGCTCCCGTTTGTGATAGGCCTCCCCCCCTTTGTGATTTCTGGATTTCTTGAGATGATTTCTAGAATTTGTGTTTCACCAATTTTCGTGATTTCCATTGATAAGTTTTATCAATATTTGTGCATTGGTGAATTTGAGCGTCATTGACTTTTGTGATTTCTGGATTTCGCATATTGAATTCTGGAATTCGTGTGTCATTGACTTTTGTGATTGACATTGTTATTATTGTCAATATTTGTGCATTGGTGAATTTGTGTGTCATTGACTTTTGTGATTGACATTGATATAATCGTCAATATTTGTGGTTTGATGAACGAAATAAGGAGTATGGCATTTCTTTGATTCTTGTGTAGATTTGGTGATATTGATTAATCTCTCGTTGATTTTCAATTACTTATATATATCACAGCTTGGAATTGTGATTATTATGTGTTTAGTCATATCTCTTATTCTATATCGTTTCATATGATATCTATAGTTAGACTGATCCGTTTATTATTTTCTTATTAAATAATACTCGGGTCAGACCGAGATGTTACAGGTGCTTCTGCTTGACTTCTCTCTTGGGATTGATTTCTCTGTCTTTTGGCTTACTACTTAGATTAGTAGTTTATTTTGGTGTATACATTCGAGATATAGACTACATAATGTATACTTATTCTTTTGTGTAGTTCATGTAACTATTCTTTTGTGACATTGTGGATCTTTTTAGACCACTACTCTGATGTACACTTCCTAGTGTAATATTCATATCTATTTCCGTCTTTGTGATATGAATTGTCTGTGACTGATTTATGTTATGTTTATTTCTATATTTGTTTCCGAAGGTATTATAGCCACTATGTAGTAGCTTTGAGTTTGTGTCGGTATGTCGGATTTCCCTCTTGATAAAGAAATGCATGTTATACTATCTGACATATCGATGCTCGCGCAAAGCAATTACACGGACGGTCGCTCCTCAACAGCCTTATTCTCCGTGCTAGTTGACAGCATTCTTCGTAATGTTCTTGGCTAGCGTGGGTATAGAGGTGGGGCGTCACGGCTTGGTATCAGAGCCAAACTTTGGAACAATATGGAATATTATAACAAGGATCATCGTCCTAAGTCTTTCTTAGGAGTTGTGCTTTAGGATTTTATTCGGATCTACGTACCGTTCTATCCTATTTTCTTTTATGATTCCTTGTTTTGTCTATCAAGATTGCTTGATATTCATTAGTGAATAATCTTTTCCTTCTTCTTCTTTCTTTCTAAAAGGAAGAGAAATGTCTAGACCAGGCCGTCCCAGAGCTGGACCATCTAGTGTTCCACCCCAAGATGGACTTTTTATGACTGCTCAACAGCTTCTTGATTTAGTGACGAATGCTCAAGCAGCTGGAGTTAACCCGGAACCTACTCACCCAAAGTCGAGATTTGCACACTTGTGTAGCGATTACACTAATTTGGGTGGGGAGCCATTCAAAGGTTTCGAAACTGTTATTGAAGTACAGGCTTGGCTAAGGTCATGCGATCGAATCTTTTCTCGCATGAATCTTATTGACCTTCACCGAGTTCAGGTGGCCTCTAGTATGCTCCGAGAAAGAGCATTGGACTGGTACGAACTTCTTATTTCTGAAACTAATGAAGCGGATCTCACCTGGGAGAAATTCCGAGAGCGCTTCGAGTTAAAATTCGTACCATAAGCTGAGAAAGTGACATTGGCTCGACGATTTATAGACCTTGTTCAAGGTGAGTCCTCCGTGACTGATTACGTCGCCTCCTTCGAGTCGCTTTCCAAATATGGGGTTGAATACATCAACACCCCTTTAAAGAAGAACCAGAGATTCGTCTATGGCTTAAACAAAAATCTCAAGAAGCCATTACTTCTAAAATTAGAAGTTTCTTTCGACCAACTCGTTGATATTGCTCTTCGTCTTGAAGAGGCGGATAGGGAGAATGATGTTGAAGTGGTGGGTTCCAAACCAAGCTTCAACAACAAGAAGAGGCCAAATAAATTCAAAGGACCTTATCCCAATAAGAAAGGGATGCAAGCAACCTCCGTGGCAAAGACTTCTTCCTTTGGCCGTGGCGAATGCTATAATTGTGGTTCGAAGGACCATTGTGCGAACAAGTGCCCAAAGTCTCTCTCTTGTCGCTACTGCAAAGTTCCCGGTCATGTTATATCTTCATGCCCCAAACTTTAGGGCAGGAAAAAGGGAAAGCTTAATGTTGCTCAAGCCCCTGGCAACACATCTCATGGCCAAGGTATTTCTCATTCTATTCTGGATGGAATTATTTTATTTCGTGATCATCCTATTCGAGTTCTTTTTGATACGGGTGCGTCCCATTATTTTATATCAAAAGAACTTGTTGATACTTTTTCTTTGGATGTTTTGTGTTTAATGACTTTTTTGAGAATTGCGAATCCGGTTGGTGGATCCGCAACAATCAGTTTATTGTGTAAAGATGTCGAGATTATTTTGTGTGATTTTTCTTTCCGAGCCGATTTGCATGTCATGCGTTATTTAGGCTTTGGAATGATTTTGGGAATGGGTTGGCTTAACCGTTATGAAGCTCATATCCTATGTCCTGAGCGGACTATTCATCTTCGACATCCTCAATCTGTTAATCAGGTTTCTGTTATTCTTAAAGATTTGGATTCCGCTTTGGTTGCATCTTTGTATTCTTTAAATCCTCGTGATGATGATGATGATGATGAGGGTGATATTATTTCTCTTATTCACGTCGTTTGTGAATTTTCCGACATATTTGAGCCCGTTTTAGGATTACCACCTAAGCGAGCAACTGTGTTCAGAATTAATCTTATTCCTGGAGCTCAACCTATCACTCGTCCTCCGTATCGTATGTCCAATAAAGAAAACGAGGAGATGCGTAAACAATTATCTGAATTGGAGACGAAGCAATTTATTCGCTCTAGTTCCTCGCCTTGGGGAGCTTCAGCTATTTTTGTGAAGAAATCCGATGGTACACTTAGGCTTTACGTTGACTACCGCAAGCTTAATGATCTTACTATCAAAAATAAATATCCTTTACCTCGGATTGATGATCTATTCGATCAGCTTAGTGGTGCTAAGGTCTTTTCACAATTAGACTTAGCTACTGGATTTCATCAGCTTCGTATTGCAGAGGATAGTATTCCATTGACCTCGTTCCGTACTCGTTATGGATCTTATGAATGGCTTGTCATGCCATTTGGTTTGACGAATGCTCCGGCGTATTTCGTTGACCTTGTGAATAGAGTTTTCAAAGACTTCCTCGATCGGTTTGTTCTCATCTTTATCGATGATATTCTTGTGTATTCTAAAACCGAGGAGGAGCATGAAAAACATCTTCGGATTGTGTTGGAAACTCTTAGGAGTAATCAATTAAAGGCAAAATTTTCTAAATGCCACTTTTGGCAATCTCGTGTGAAGTTTCTCGGTCATATTATTTCCGAATCCGGAATTTTCGTGGATCCTTCAAAGATTGAAGCAATTCAAGATTGGAAGAGACCGAAAAGTGTGACAGAGATTCGTAGTTTTCTCGGATTGGCAGGTTATTACCGTCGTTTTATCAAAGACTTTTCTAAGAATGCCGTGCCTCTCACTAGCTTGACTAAGAAAGGTGTTAAATACATTTGGCCGGACAAATGTGAAGCTTCTTTTCAGAAACTAGAAGAACTCCTTTCTAATGCTCCTATTCTTGTTATTCCCGAGGGGAATCAAGATTTCGTTGTTTTTACCGATGCTAGTCGCGTTGGTTTGGGTGTCGTTCTTATGCAAAGAGAACGTGTTATTGCTTATGCTTCTAGGCAATTGAAGCCTGCTGAGACTAGATATGCCACTCATGATTTAGAACTCGCGGCTATTGTTTTTTCTCTCCGGATTTGGCGTCATTTTCTTTTAGGAGAGAAATTTGTTCTTTATACCGATCATAAGTCCTTGAAGTATTTATTCTCTCAAAAGGAACTTAATTTGCGTCAACAGCGTTGGCTCGAATTTCTTGCTCCTTATGATCTTGATATTCTTTATACCCCCGGTAAGGGTAATCGTGTCGCCGATGCTCTTAGCCGTAAACAACAAGCTGTTGTTTCTATGATGATATCCGAATGGAACGATCTCGAGATTTTATCCACTTGCGAAATTCGAGACCGTGTTTCCGATTTATGTTCATCTCTTGTTTTATGTAGCCTTGAGGCTCATCCTTCTCTTTTGGACCGCATTCTTGAAGCTCAAAGGCTAGATCCTGAAATGGCTCTTCTTGGCCAAAATATTAAGGATAAAATTGATATTGAAAGTTTGAAAGAATTTGATATCGATTCTCGTGGCGGCATTCAGAAATTTGGTAGACTTATCGTACCAAATATTAGTGATCTTCGTAAAGATATTTTAGAAGATTCTCATCGTTCTAAATTTACCATTCATCCCGAAAGTAGTAAAATGTACGCAGATATGAAGCGACTTTATTATTGGAAGGGAATGAAACTTGACATCGCTAACTTCGTTAAGCGTTGCATGACTTGCCAACTCGTTAAGGCCGAGCACCAAAGGCCCGGTGGGTTATTGCAGCCTTTAGAAATTCCAATTTGGAAGTGGGACAGTATTTCCATGGATTTTATAGATGGCCTTCCCCGTTCTCGTCCGGGTCATGATAGTTTATGGGTGATTGTTGATAGGCTTACTAAATCCGCCCATTTTATTCCCGTTCGGTCTAACCGAACAGTTCCTCTTTTGGCCAAGCTATTTATCAAAGAGATTGTTAAATTGCATGGAGTTCCTACTTCTATTGTTAGTGATCGTGATCCATTGTTTACTAGTGGATTTTGGAAGAGTCTTCAAAAAGCTTTGGGAACGAAGCTTAATTTTAGCACCGCTTATCATCCCCAGTCCGATGGACAAACTGAGGGTGTGAATCAAACTCTTGAAGATCTTCTTCGTTCTTGTGTGCTTGATTTTGATGGAAGTTGGAAAGATCATATTTCACTTGTTGAATTTTCCTATAATAATAGCTTCCAATCTAGTATTGGTATGGCACCTTTCGAGGCACTCTATGGAAGGCCATGCCGATCTCCTTCTTGTTGGCTTGAGGCCGGTGAGAAGCTGGTTTTAGGTCCAGATTTTATTCGTGATTCCACAGAAAAGATTGATCTTATTCGTCATAGGATGAAAGAAGCCCAGAGTAGACAAAAATCCTATGCCAATAACCGGAGAAGGAAGTTAGAATTTTCTGTGGGAGATCTTGTGTTCATTCGTATTTCACCTATGAAAGGTGTTGTACGTTTCAGTCGATCGGGAAAACTAGCGCCTCGATATATTGGGCCATTTCCTATCACCGAACGTATTGGTTCCATGGCTTATCGCCTTTTATTACCGGCTCAATTTTCTGCTATCCATGACGTGTTTCACGTTTCTCAACTTCGGAAATGTCTTCGAGATTCCGATTCTGTTCTTGAGCCCGGTGTTGTGGAAGAGATTGAAGTTTCGCCTAATTTAACTTATGAGCAACATCTAATTCGTATCATTGCTTCGGAGGTCAAACGACTTCGAAATAAAGATGTTCCGCTTGTTAAAGTCCAATGGTCTTCAAATCCTAAGGATTGTTCTTGGGAATCTAAAGAGTTCATCGAGCGAACACATCCGGACTTGCTTTCTCGTGCTCTTTGAGGTGAACCTTTTATTTCAAATTTCTTTGGTGTTGAATATGCTTTTATGGTTGTTACTACATATCTTCTTCTTAAATATTGTGAGGACGCAATTTCTTTAAGGAGGGGAGTCTGTAACAACCCGCATATTTATCGATTTTATATTTAAATATTTTATCAATACTCGGAATTTAGTCCGAAAAGCTACTTTTTGCATACGGTCGAATTAGGACTCAGGACCACTCCCATTGAGTTTAAAATTCCATTTGCGACCTTTTTGAGTATAAGCTTCGATGTGTTTGGAGAAAGTTGATTTTTACTACTTTTCACGTTGGGTTTGGTTTGGGCTCAGCCCTATGTTAACTTATGCTCAAATCTGAGCCACTCTTCCCCACTCACCCTTATTCTCTTCTTTTTTTTCAGTTTTTAGAGTATTAATAGTGGGAGAGATTGGAAATTAAAACTCCAAAACCCTAGTTCCTTTTGCAACTTCAAATTCCTAGCTCCAAATTCAAGAGAACGCATTGGTAAGCATTCTCTTCTTCTTCTCCAACTTATTCTCTTATCAATTTCAGAGATTCCTAAACCTAATTTTGGGAATGATCTTGTTTTGAGCATAGATTCAAGCTCATTTGGGTTGTGTTGGAGAGAGGTTGATTCTCCATTTGCTTTCAAGCTTCTTCTTGTTTGATTTTGTGAAAAGGTGAGATTTTTATCTCACATCTTTGTCTATAATTATCTTCGATTGTTAGGTATGAATTCCTAACGTTTATTCGTGTGCAATTGATTTTGGTTTGGATCGATTTCGTGTATATTCCAATTTTTGGTGTTTTGGTCTAATTTATGAAAATCCTTTTATGGATATTTAGACATTGATATTTAAGGCGTATCGAAGAGCCGTTTAGGCTGGGTTGTCGTTCGACGTAATTCCTTAGTCATCGCCATTTGCTCGTTCGATCGTTTTCAATATTCGTTTGGCCATTTTTGGCCTAGGTTCAGGGAATGCCCTGAACCCCAGGTTCATACGTCTGAAACGTAATATTCAGACGTCTGAATATGATTCTGGGAAGATTTCTATTCCCAGTTTCAGACGTCTGAATATATGGTTTCAGACGTCTGAATTGGTTTTATTTCAAACAGAAAGAAAATAGGCTAAAACATGCCTATTTCAGACGTCTGAAACACTTGATTCAGACGTCTGAATTGTGTTCTGGAAATCTTTATATTTCCAGATTCAGACGTCTGAACCACTTGTTTCAGACGTCTGAATCAGTAGTGTTTTGCCTGCTTGCCTATTCGCTTGAGAATTCCAATTTAAATCGATTCATGATGATCCTATTTGTTGTTATCAATTATTATGACTTTGATGACTCCTTTTTAGGAATTTTTGAATATCCATTTCGATGGATTCTTTATCGGTTTCTTTGGATTTTATTCACGTCTTCGAATGTGAATTTTATTGATTGATTGTTCCTACAATCTTCTTTGTGTTTTGTCACTTTAAAAATATAACGGTTTTCTATACTAGTAGTATATATCAAAACTCTTTCCTCAAACGATTTTAATACCATTTTAATACCAAATTCGTTTATAAAACCGTTTTCCAATCTATTAGTATATATAAACCTTTACCTCACTCGTATGAGAAATCTGATTAAACGACTTAGTAAAACAGGTGGTATGAAACGCTTGCGTTCACTTTGTCGGTTAATTCTTGGACTTGTTCGATTGAATCCCTTGTGACAATTTTATAGTGGAGATCTACAGTTTGTTCGTAAATATTTAAGTTAAGTAAGTGGTTATGGGACATGAAGCTAAACTCATATATTTACTAGCTTAGTGTAGTTGACACTTCTCGTTGATCATGACGATCATCTTTGTGATTTAGACTAGCAATGTGCGATGTCTCTTTGTCTGCAAGGGAGACTAAACCCCGTTTTGTGGAGTTTCGACTCAATTTGGTGGGGTAGCAACCCATAGTCTTCGGGCCGTTTGTGGAGCTTCGGCTCAATTTGTGATGGTTAGCAACCATGGAATTAGCGTTCCGTTTGTGATACACGTGTTTGTGGGCTTTATGCTCCCATTTGTGATAGGCCTCCCCCCTTTGTGATTTCTGGATTTCTTGAGATGATTTCTAGAATTTGTGTTTCACCAATTTTCGTGATTTCCATTGATAAGTATTATCAATATTTGTGCATTGGTGAATTTGTGCGTCATTGACTTTTGTGATTTCTGGATTTCGCATATTGAATTCTGGAATTTGTGTGTCATTGACTTTTGTGATTGACATTGTTATTATTGTCAATATTTGTGCATTGGCGAATTTGTTTGTCATTGACTTTTGTGATTGACATTGATAAAATCGTCAATATTTGTGGTTTGATGAATGAAATAAGGAGTATGGCATTTCTTTGATTCTTGTGTAGATTTGGTGATATTGATTAATCTCTCGTTGATTTTCAATTACTTATATATATCACAGCTTGGAATTGTGATTATTATGTGTTTAGTCATATCTCTTATTCTATATCGTTTCATCTGATATCTATAGTTAGACTGATCCGTTTATTATTTTCTTATTAAATAATACTCGGGTTAGACCGATATGTTACAGGTGCTTCTGCTTGACTTCTCTCTTGGGATTGATTTCTCTGTCTTTTGGCTTACTACTTAGATTAGTAGTTTATTTTGGTGTATACATTCGAGATATAGACTCCATAATGTACAGTTATTCTTTTGTGTAGTTCATGTAATTATTCTTTTGTGACATTGTGGATCTTTTTAGACCACTACTCTGATGTACACTTCCTAGTGTAATATTCATATCTATTTCCGCCTTTGTGATAGAATTGTCTGTGACTGATTTATGTTATGTTTATTTCTATATTTGTTTCCGAAGATATTATAGCCACTGTGTAGTAGCTTTGAGTTTGTGTCGGTATGTCGGATTTCCCTCTTGATAAAGAAATGCATGTTATACTATCTGACATATCGATGCTCGCGCAAAGCAATTACACGGATGGTCGCTCCTCAACAGCCTTATTCTCCGTGCTAGTTGACAGCATTCTCCGTAATGTTCTTGGCTAGCGTGGGTATAGAGGTGGGGCGTCACACGTCGCGTCATGCTGATCTCCACGGTATATTCATTCGTGTGTTTTGACGTCCGTTATGTGGCGAAATTTGCAAAGCGGTCAACCGTATCGGTACGCATTTGAGCCTTTTGAGTTCTGTGTCCTTCCATTTGTCCTGTTGAAAACTGACACCCATTGGCCTTTATTATTTTCGAAATTTAAGACGTGGCTTTTGATTTTCCACGCTGGTTCCAATATATTTCTTGTTGGTTTCCCAATATTCTTTCCTCTTTTTTGTTACTATTCTTTTGAAAAAAAAATTGAAAAAAAAATGTAATATAAAATTCCATCTATTTTAGTTCTTGTAGCTTTTTCGACTTCCTCCCTCTAATCTTTCATCCCATCCGCCATTTTCACCAAACCCTCAGTGCAACCGTCGAAGCCACCCTGTACGCAGCCCTAATCCCCACGTGCAGGATCCCCAAAGTCCTCTTCCTCCAACAACTTTCTTTTGCTTTCCGCCCCCCTCCTTAGGAAAAAAAACGAATTCAACTTGCTAGCGTGGCTAATACTCTCTACTCCTCACTAAGCACCTCCGCATGACCAGCACCGATATCAACCTTCCCCTTCCTACCAAGCCTTCCATTCGAACACCACATCATGGCCGAACACTACAGCTCCAATACCCTGCCACCCTACTGTCGTGAACCACACAGACTCCCTCTCTCCTTTGCTTGCCATTATTTCTTCCTACCTCGGCCGCATGAATCTCCGCCCGTAGCCACGACCTTGCCCACCAAAACCCAACACTTCTCACCATCATCCCTCTGACCCCTCCGCCTTCTCTCCCTGCCGATCGCTAACACTCCACGCCGACAGCCATGAACCTGAAGCTAGCTTTAGCTTTGAATATAAAGCTTTCTATTTATTAGTATGCATGCATTTTTTTGTCGAGACCTGCTTCTCAAGTCTTCCCACAACCGACCATTGCTTGCCTCTTTCCACCAAGCAACCGCATGCCACGTCCATCAACGGACCCATGCCTCTCCACCCTCCTTTGCCTTCTCTTGCTTGTGGTAAATATATAGATTTATAAATATAATTTATGTGATAAGTTTTGTCTAGTTTTAAAATGTGCTGCGCATACATATTTTTCTTCAAGTTTGTTTTGTCGTTCTCGTGATAGCCTGTTCATTTGTTTTGCAACCCATCCCATCGCAGTTGCTTTATAAAATTATAATGTATAAAGATACTTTGACTTGATTTATTTTATATTTTTAAATATTATGTTTATATTAGATACATACATACACATATATATACATATATATATATATATACACATATATATACACACATATATATACACACGCTGTGATAGGGATTTGATATGTTTGTCGTGATTTCTTTATTCTATATTCTTTCTTATTTATAGTTTTATGAGCTTAATTGTTAAAACTTATTTATATATATTATAAGATATATATAGATCATATATATATATATTTGATTACACATATATTAGTAAAATATAGATTATATTTGACAATTGATATTTGGCTCCATCGGCTTGGTTCTTCCCCTTTAAATTTTAATTTTAAAAAAAATGTGTATATTATATGTGTGTGTGTATATATATATATATATATGTTGATTTTGAAATTCTATCCTTATTGATTTGTTTTCCCACTATCTAATTTGTCACAACGGTTTTCTAGCTTGCCACTATCCGAATCCGCATCTCAGCAGTAGTTTTCTAGCTCTATCAATTATCTATGTTTATCCATGTCCATTTTCATATTGTTCTCGTGTGTCTTTAGCCTCGAAAGGTGAGCAATCACTCATGATTAATATACTTATATTCAGTAAATTTAATTCACATGAAATGACGATTGAAATATGTTGTTAAATTTTAATTGTTAAGTTATTTAATTGTTGAATATGATATGCCATTGTTTACCTATATCATATGACACCATAACTTGTTGATATGTTATGTTATTATCATATTTATTCTCACTCTGCATGTTCCCTATTAGTTTACAATTCTCTATGGGTTAAAATGATACATACCTGAATGATCACACAGATTAGAGGAAAACCATCTTGGGTTGAAATGATAACCCAAGCGATTTTCATCGATTTTGAATTTTGGGATTACGGGTTAAAATGATATATACCCGTAAATATTTAAATTGCCAATTAAAATGATAAATATGCGTATCACTTCACCATAGGATAGAAAATTATATACGAACTCCGTTGGTCCATATTTTGAAATGATTTCCAAAGTTTTGAAAGGAAATATACGGGTTTAATAGATATCGATTTTAAAAAATATGATATATAAATGTTATTTTTATATATGTGTAAAATTTAGAGTTTTAATGTTACAAGTTTTAGAAATTTTAAATTTATAAGTTAGTTTTGAAAATATAAATTTTAAGATTTTACTTATAATTTTTTTTAAATATACAAAATAAAATTTAATAATAAGATTTAATTTAATTATTATATATATAATATATTTTAAATATTATTATTTAAATAGATTTTGTAACGACTTTAAATAAATAGAGGTTGTGAAGATGTATTAAATATGAATTGATTTGTAGTTTAAAAGCGTTAGTACTTTGATTTAAATAAGAGTTGATTTATAATTAAATTTGTTTAGAATTGAACTTAAATAAGGATTGATTTGAACTTACTGATTTTGAGATTTTGAAAGGTATGATTTTGTAACTTGATTTGATAAAAAGTGATTAAATGAATATTCTCAACTTTAAATAAAATTGAAACCAAATATTTAATATTGATCTAAATTTATAAATTGAGATTTTATTTAATTGTTATTAAAATGATTAAGTGAATATTTTTCAATTTGAATAATTAATGTTAAATGTTGGAACATAAATGAAACTTATATTGTAAATGTTTGAATATTGAAACCTTGAATCTTATTGGAATCAAAGTGATGGTTCAAATCTAGATTTGAAATCGATATAAATTGAAATGGCTTATTGAGAATTAAATTTGAATCTTTAACCTTTTAAATTGAAATTGTTGAATTGGGATGAATTTAAATTCAATTTTTGGAATTTAAGTTGATTTGAATCGATTTGTGAAATCGAAGGAAACTCTTTTTATTATATAAAGTATTTTTAATATATATAAACTATTTTTGATATATAAACTATTTTAATCTATAACTTATTTTTAAATATAAACTATTTTTAATTTATAACTATTTCAAATTTATATTAAAACTATTTTCAGTGTACAAACTATATAAGTTGGAAATGTTATGATTTAGATTTAATGTATTTAAATACTAATATTTTGATATGATGGTTTAAACAATTTTGTGAATATGATTTCAAAAGCGATATGATTTTTTTTAAAAGAATATGATATTTTGATATGAAGCATGAACTGTTTAAAATGATTATAAAAGTGATTTCATAAAATGACCATAGTGTGAAATAAGTGTTTGATTGTTAAAGAGACCGATGTCTGATATTGTCATACCCTCTGCTATTGCCAAAAACCACTTTAACAGTTGTGTACGTGGTGAAGATTCCAGAACGAAGTAGGATGGTTTGGCGACGTTTCTGTATGAGTTATTAACGCATCCCCGACTCCCGCGAGTCAGCTTGATGTGGCTAAAATAGGAGCTATACCTGGGCCAAGTGAGGTCATACCTCCGATCGAATACATTTCTTCGATACTATTCTATTACTTTGTGATTTTATTGGGTGCATCTATGATTTGGGAATGTGTCTCGTGGTGGGCGGTAGTAGCTATTTGTGTTTCCACCAGCCCATTTCTGCAAAACAGTAGAATCCTACCCTAGGCATTGCCTCGCGTGCCTTGTCACATGCCTTATCGTGCCTTCTACGAGTTTGATTTGTGTCATACCTATGTAGTGCTCCCTGATAGCCCATCGGTTTGGTGGAGTTTACATTACTATATAGACTAGGACATTATATAAAATGTGTTAAGGGGGTTAAGAGTAATGACTTAACGTTATTTTAATATTTTACTTTACTGTAGACATTACCTATGTAGCGTATTGTGCTATGTATGTAGATAGTTTAATAGATCCTTAGAGTATGGGAATCCCAAACATGTTTTAAATTATTTGAATTTCAGTTGACATATTGCTTGAGTTAAATTTACTGGTATAAGAATGTTAATCCTGACTCGAGTGTTTTGTGTTTTTCTTTATGCTCAGGTCAGACTGAGTGTCACAACATTCGAGACTCACTTTTGGATTTTGGAGCTTCACTTGAAGAACAGTCTTTATCTATCCCGCTTTCCAGTTACTTCATTTTATTCCAGTTGTTTGTTCTGACTTGTCATTGGCATTTGTAATAGTAAGTTCTGTGTATTCGAGATATAAGTTGTATTTTACTTTAAACTCTGATGTTTATATACTAGCCGAACTTGCTGCTTATTGCTATATTACTCTGTGGCTGTGATTTTGTGATCGATTTATCTATTGTATATGCTGAGTTTTGCCAAATATAAATTAACAATTTGTAGTTTTAAGAAATTCATGTCTGACATGAGTGGATGATTTTCGATTTGAATAGTCCGAAATAGCAGGTCGTTACAAGTGGTATCAGAGCTTTGTTTTAGGCCAAACATAGCATATGGAGTAAAAACTTATCAGAGATAGGGTAGTGATACCCTAGAATGAGTAGAATCAATTATAGGATCATCTTCTTTCGAGCTTGAAATTCTTCTTCCTAGATTGGGATTTCTTTTGACTTTTGGAACCATCCTCCTTGTTTTGAAATCCATTCTTGTCTCTTCATATCCATGTCCTTCTTGATACTGGAGTATCCCATACCATTTGTGTCTCGCCAACTTTCGTATGATTTGTCAAGAGGTGAAACTCCTTTACAATAGGCATTGATTCATCAGAGATTTCTATATCTTCGGTTTTGATGTTGTTATTCCTTGTAAAGCCCGAACCGTTTCTCTAGTAGATGACCCGAGTAATTCTCTTAGATTGAATGTCAATTGCCTTAGAATAAAGCAAGTAATTCTAATAATTTCGCTTGGTTCGCATCCTAGTGATCTTGACTCCACACCGATAGTTATGGGTTATCCTGATGTTTCGGTGAAGTCATTTCTCTCCCACCTAAGTGGGAACTTGAATTCCATATCATTCTTATTCCTAGAGCTTAACTTGTTGTCCTTTCTCCCGGATGAATGGTTTCTATGAAAGGTTAAACATGCCCTTTGGATTAACCAATGCTCCTGCCTTCTTCGTCGATCTCATGAATCGTGTTTTCCATGATGTTCTCAACAAGTTCATCCGGATATCCATTAATTATATTCTCGTTTTTCTAAGTCTCGGTTGACCCAGTTAAGGTCGCCGTGATTAATATATGCTTACCCCTTTCCTCTTTTGTAATTTAATCATCCTATCTTTCTTTGAGCCTATCTTCTTGGTCAGAATTATCTTTAAATAAGGTCTCTCTAAATTTGAATTTCTATCCTTGTTATAAATCTATTTTTGCACCATCTTATGAGAGAACTTATTTGTAATTAATATAAAAATATTTTGTATTGTATTGTTTTGTTTGAGTTGTTAAGGTTGATTTGGGGTTTCGATCGATTCTTCTAACTAACGCCATCGATAGGAATTCCAAAATACTTGGACAAAGCAAGCTGACACAATATTGTTCCAAAAATGAAATAATTTTATGTATGATTATATTATATGTGTAAAAGTATAATTTTCTGAATTTAGATAATTAATTAAATTGGTTATTAGAAATGATAATAGTAGATTATCATTTATTGCTTTACCAACATACCTAAATACCATTAATTATTGTTATGATATAACGAAATGAATTTTTAAGATGTGGTTTATAAATTTGATTTGCAAATCAAATGAATTTAAATTAATGATTTGCGAACAAAATTTTCGATGCTTTTCTAAATTTGTTTTTTTTTAAATTTTGAAATATGTTATTTGAAATTATTTTTGAATGGAAATTGTTTCTAAATAATTTTAAAAGAAGTAAGTCCGTATCACCTTTTATGTCGCTGAAATAATTTCGGTGATGACTGCAACATCACCGACATTCATTTTCTAGTCTTGGAGTGGAGATACCACTTAGTAGCTTTGCTGCACTTTTGTTTTGCAAAATAAATTTGATTTGGATTTCTTGAATGTGATTTGATGTATTATATATATAAATGTATGTGTGTGTGTGTGTGTGTGTGTGTATTTATTTCAAATTTGTTTGAAGTGAAACTGGAAATTGAACTTTTAAATTCTATGTTAAGTAATGGTTTTCAATTATTGAAATGAAAAAGAAAAAAAGAAAAACGAAAATTTGATTTGAGTAATTGGAGTATCCAAAGTAAGAAATGAAATTGAAATAACTTAAAACAGTTGAACTAGGATAAAATTTAATTGTATGATACTAAGTTGCATTCTAGAACATATATAACATGCCTGAAATATTCAAAAGGTTTGAATGTTTATGTGAACATGTAACTGAATAATATACAATATAAATGTTAGCAATAAATGTCCAAAAATGTAATTTATATGGTTTTTGAATCAATAGTTATAACTGGTACTATGTATTTCAAATCTATCTTTACTTTCTGTTGTTTCTATTCTTCTATCTCGTTCCTTATCGGGGACAAAAAGTTTTAAGTGGGGGAGAGTGCAACGTCCCGGAATTTTAATGATTTTTAGTAACATAACTAACTAAAAATTTTATCAAATTTAAATAATTAAATTGGGCAATGAAAATTTGATATTTAGTATGCGTGTATTTAAACAAAGTAAATGGCAGATTTTCATTTGAAAATATAAAAGTTAGTTTTGTTGTATAATTTTCAATTTCAATTTAAAATCAGTTAATTTGATGGAAGTAAAATATTTTTGAAATTTGAGTATTTTTATATAATAAATTTGTAAACCATTTTTCGAGTGAGATGTTGTATTTCGTTTCGCCAAATTTGAAGTAGTATAGCCCTGTTTATCTTATTTTCTGCGTTTTAGCAACATTTTGGCAACGAATATTAACTTTTAATAGAATAGTCGTATCGTGGATATCTATGTATCATTTTGTTCGTCTCGTCATGCTGACCTCCATAGTATATCCATTTGTGTATTTTTGCGTACGTTGCGTGGCGAAATCTGCGAAACGTTCAGCTGTATCGGTACGCGTTTGAGCCGTTTGGGTTCTGTGTCCTTCCATTTGTCCTATAGAAAACAGAAAGCCACTAGCCTTTATTATTTTCAGAATTTAAGATGTGCTTTTGCTTTTTCCCCACTGGTTCCAATATATTCCTAGTTGGCTTCCCAATATTCTTTTCTCTTCTTTTTTACCATTGTTTTGAAAAGAAAACACAAAAAAAGTAATATAAAGGCATCTCCAATCGTCCAATTACTTGCTGAATTTGCGCAAAAAAAGTTTCCAGTCATTCAATTCAACCTTAATATTAAGGTTAACGTTCAGGATCCGATTCAGGATCCTGAACTGGGCTTGGGCGCCCATTTAATCGGCGCCCAAGCCCTGGCGCCCATTAAATGGGCGCCCACCCCCCCCCCCCCCAAATATCCATCCCTACCAGCCATATTTCCCCCCTTTTCACCCCTAATGGCTATAAACGATCATATTTCAAATTACAACGGCTATAAACGGTCATATTTCAAATTACAACGGCTATAAACGGTCATATTTCAATTACAACGGCTATAAACGGTCATATTTATGATTTCACTACATATATCAGAATGTTATCCAGATTGTAATACACACATCTCTTCTTCTATTACAATTTTATTCTCAATTCCTTAATATTGAAAGTATGTCTCATCCGTTTCAATCATATACCGAAGCGATGAATATGGATAGTTGGGATTTAGATTCTCAACCCTTTCAAAATGGAATTCCCCAAACCGCCCCCCTCTATCGTTCCATTCTTCTGCTCCATGGTATGGCGATGAAGATAAGGATTTGTGTTATATTTATTGTCATTTTTCTAACAACTCGGTAAAGGGGAACGACCAAAGTGGAGAGGCGTTTTGGGAAAAAGTCATGAGTGCGTACAATAAAAAACATGTTGAAAAGACGAGATCAATGTCTGCAATCACGGGTCGTTTTGGGAAGATTAATCGACAAACACAATTCTACGAGTCGCAGATCCACAAAATAAGAACAGCAAATCCAAGTGGAATGGGTTGCGAAGTTGAATTGGTAGCCTTTTGTAAAATCACATTTTTAATTTACATTCATTTCTAATCACTTTGTTAATATTTGATTTTGTTTTTCTGTTTCTGTAGAAGAGAATGGCGAACGATCAGTTCTTGAAATTATTTCCAAGAGAAAATGGTACAAAGAAACCCCACTACTATCAGTTTGCGAACTGTTATGACTTGCTTGTTAGTCAACAAAAATGAAACTCAAACACCGCAAAAGGCTTAAGAGATGTGCAGACGAAGTCAAAGGGGAAGAAAAAAGCAAGTAGATCTACTTACAATTCTAGCCCAGGCAATTCTTCTCATATGGCCTCAAATGAATGCCAAGATATCGAAGACGAAGAAGTAGTTCCCGCATTTGATGAGGACGCTAGACCGATGGGGCAACGAGCGGCTAAAAAGAAAATTGCTGTTCAATCTCAAATCGATTCTCGTTTAGCCCTAATGCATGAAAAACATGCGAGAGAAAATGCAGAACGTCAAAAAGGAAGCGCAGAAAAGCTTGCCGTGTTAAAAGAATTGACTGAGATTGAGAAGGGTCATTTTGAGCTAGAGCGGCAACGCCAAGAGACCATAGTAATGGAAAAGGATGTCACCGGAATGGATCCAATTACATTGCAATATTGGATGGAGTACAAACAGCGTATTGTTGAGAGTAGATCTGGAACAAAACATATGTAGTTGACGTATTAATTTGATATTTCTAGTTATTGCAGTTTAGATTTCCATGTACCTTTAGTTCATTTAGGTAATCAAGTGTTATTTTCGGTTTAACAATATTTAATGGTATATCATTTTTTCGATGCATTGTGTATATTCCCGTAATAGATTTACTTCATCAAACATAAATGACATTACAAACATAATAGTTGAAGCATTACACACTTCGTTATAGAAATAAAAAAGGCAAACATATGTAATTAAACAAAGATCCACCATCTTCAACTACTGATTTCCATGAGAATTCCAAATATGCTCCATTAAATCCCTTTGGAGTCTATTATGAATAGCTGCATTATGATATACCTCATGATGATCGTTATGAATTGCGTACTGTTCTTCATTTCGTAACGTGGTTGTGCGAAACAATTCGGGTGATTGTCTTGCCCCCTCATACTCGAAATCGGGATAATCCATACGACGTTCATCTTCAATGATCATGTTATGGAGAATTATACAACAGAACATAATTGTAGCCATTTTTGATCTCTTCCATATTAGATTGCTTACCATTGCAAATCTTGCTTGAAGGACCCCAAATGCCCTTTCTACGTCCTTCCTTTGTCCTTCCTGCATCGCAGCAAATTGTTTCTGTTTTGCCGTCATTGGGTTTGCAAATGTCTTCACAATCGTACTCCATTTGGGATAAATTCCATCTCCTAAATAGTATCCATGGTCATATGTGTTCTGACCAAGAGTAAATGATACGGGAGTTGACTTACCTTGCGCCAAATCGTTGAACAAATGAGATTGTTCGACAACGTTTAAGTCATTAAGAGAACCTGGCATTCCAAAGAAAGCATGCCAGATCCGCAAATCATGAGAGGCAACTGCCTTTAAGATGATTGTTGGTTTTTTTTCCTTGCCGTTATATGCTCCGTGAAAAGCTTTTGGACAGTTCTTCCACTCCCAATGCATACAATCTAGACTTCCAAGCATTGCAGGCCAGCCTTTGCTTTCATGCATTTCACGCAAGCGAGTTACATCTGCCTCGTTTGGAGATCGAAGATATTCCGTCCCATAAATGTCCACAACTGACTGGCAGAAGTGATCTAGGTTTTCCAATGTCGTACTCTCTGCAATACGATATGCATCGTTAAGGGCATCGGCGGGTGTACCGTATGCTAACATTCTCAAAGCTGCAGTCATCTTTTGATGCCCACTCAAACCATGTTTTTTTGCAGCGTCCTGCTTAAAAACAAAATAATTATTATTCTGCTGAATAGTTTCGAGAATTCTTCTGAATAATGGTCGACTCATTCTGAATCGTCGTCTGAATGTCTCTGGACCGTAAGTTGGATCACGGGCAAAGTAATCTTGCAGTAGTGTTTTGTGAAATGCTTGCTGGTTACGGTTGATATATTTCCTACCCACTACGGAACCACCATGTTTTCCAGAAGTTGATCCGTATGCTTCACGATATATCTCCATCAATTCCTCCTCCTCCTGTTGATGCGCTAACGCATACGCTTCTTCTTCAGAGTCACTGTCGTAAAGCAATACAGCTTTTAGTAAATTTCCAGACATTGTTTGATATTTGAGGATAGTTGTCTGATATTTGAATGTTTTGTTAGAGTAAATTGTGGTGAACAAGTATGACATCTATATGGTTAGTGGATAGAGGGTGTGTCAGTGCGCGGTCTAATCACGTACTGTAGCCATGTTCATTTGCCGGTCAAAATTCTCTGCTATGTTTAGTGGATAGAGGGTGTGTCAGTGCGCGGTCTAATCACGTACTGTAGCCACGTTCGTTTGCCGGTCAAGATTCTTTGCTATGTTTAGTGGATAGAGGGTGTGTTAGTGTGCGTTCTAATCACGTACTGTAGCCACATTCGTTTGCCGGTCAAGATTCTCTGCTATGTTTAGTGGATAGAGGGTGTGTCAGTGTGCGGTCTAATCACGTACTGTAGCCACGTTCGTTTGCCGGTCAAGATTCTCTGCTATGTTTAGTGGATAGAGGGTGTGTGAGTGTGCGGTCTAATCACGTACTGTAGCCACGTTCGTTTGCAGTCAAGATTCTCTGCTCATTATCCATTATATAAATTCACAAATCGTTATACGCTTAAATCATTTACAAACCTATCATTATTCAAATTACAATGTCCAACATGACATTTACGTCTCATGAATTGAAGTTGCTTATGCAGTAGTACATTCAAACCGATGAGAAGTGCGATAATCAGGAGTCAATGGCAATTAATTTTTGGGACACTCTGGCTGACCTGTACAACAACGATGTGGGCTCTCAAGTCAGACGTACGGCTCAAGAGGTCAGGACTGCACACAAAAACTTTACTAGGGCATGCACGCGTTACACAAAGATTATTAACGAGGTAATATTGGAAAATGTGTTTGAGACAACACGTTTGACTTATGACGGTCGATACAATTTAAAATATGGCACGCCCTTCATTGCCCATGATGCGTACTTCATACGTCAAAACTGGCTAGAAAGATTTGGATGGCCTTAAGATAACAGTATTGATAGTTGGTTATGTAACGTTCGTTAATGTATCATGAGCTTTTTGAATTGTCTTTTCAAATGATAATGTCTGCTTTTGTTGTCAAGGCTAATACCTATGTCTAATGTTTGTTTTTGAATATGCCCTAGTGTAATGTATGTTGTCAGATCAAAAAGTACTGCGACCAAAAGTGTATTGTTTATATATTCTCTTTCTTCCTTACTTATTCATCATTCATAATCATATTCTTCCACACTCACAACAATAAATTCTTCATCGCAATGCCTTCTTGGCCTTCTTCTATCGATTCAGATGCAGGTTACGTGCCTACGGAAAGTCCACATACTGATGAGGATTGGCTTATCGATTATCAAGAACAACACTATGAAGATGTCCGTAGTCAGTTTCCAAACCTTGAGCAGCTGAGACTTCAGGAAGTGGTCGAACTGCGATACGAACAAAATGCTGTACGTATGGCATATAAACAACATGAGAACCTGGATCAAGTAGTTCAACCTCCCACTGAGCAAGAAGTTGAATCGCAGCTAGTTTGTTGTCTGTGCGGGTTTGAAGTTGAAGTTGTAGTGCGTGTGGATGGAGAAAATATTGGTCGTCGAATCCAACTATGTCAATTCTGTCCGAATGGTTGCAATTACGCGAAATGGCTGGATGATCCATTATGTCCAAGGGGCATAACCTACGCAAATGAACTAGAACATGAGATAAGACGTCTTAGACTGTCTGTACAGGAGTTGCAGTTTAATCGTCACGTCTAGTTTCTTCATATGTGCAGTCTATTACTACTGTGTCGTTTCTTATAAGTGTTCTTTGTTTGAATCATTCACTAGTTAAACGAACATAAAGTATTCACATTGTACACCAACATATAGTTCGTATTTAATCGGACACCTACAAATAATAATATACACCAACATGTATAAGTCACGGTACTCACAGACATATAGAATTCACAGTAACCACGAGCATTATAATCCAAAATCCAAGAAAGTGACAGCATATAAATAATACACAATATACTGAAACAATGACCTAAGTACATATACTCATACGCATAAACTAAAAAGTATACAACTAAACGGAGGCAGCGTCGTCATTGTCAGCATCATCACCGTCATCACCATCTCCGTCACTGTCATTATCCTCATCTCCGTCACCAGCATCATCATCATCTCCATCATCATCATCATCATCATCGTCATCGTCATCCTCGTCATCCCCATCACCATCATCCCCCTCGTCCTCATCTAAACCACGAGCACCATACCCACTGGGACCAGCATCACCTCCGCCTTGTGATCCGAAAGGCTCATATAGAGCAAGTCTAGCTGATAGCTGATCAATCTGAGCCTCTAGCATCTGTGTATGCTGTATGTACATATCATGCATGGCGTGTGTATGTGCAAGAGTCATATCGCGAAACACACCAAACCCTACTCTGGCCTGATCCAATCTAGCAGCATACTACATAAAGATGACAAAAGCCATAATAAAAAAACAAGCATAAAATAAAGGAAAAATGACAGTAAACAACAAACGTACCTCATACGGAGGATATAACCCGACTGAAGGCACACCAGGATAGTCGGGGTGATCTGGAAAGACTAAAGGCTGCTCAATCAAAGTACCTGTCAAGTCATACGCTCTAAAAGTGGTATCAGGCTCCAACTGCATGGGAGCCTGGGAGAACTGTGACGGAATCGGGTCAAATGAAACCTGCGGTACCTGAACTCTACCGGCTGCCAGATGAGGTCCTATATGATCAGAGTTGACCCCACGAACATAATCTGGTACGATGAATCTACGGGATGCTACTCTAGCCCAATAAGCGTCGTAATCCCCATCGATGAAAAAAGTACTACTATCCACCCATCCAGCCTGTCGTAGAGCATGTAAGTACTAATCACCGATCACCCTATGTCTACCAAACATGTCCTCGTAGGATAAAGGATCGTATGGTATACGACGATCACCTGTAATCTGATAAGCACATCTCTCTCCCATATACCACATAGGCATAAATGCAGGCGTATGCAAAGCAACCCTACGTCTAGATACTGAATACGCAACCATCAAGGGATGGTCGTCCACCAGAAGACCTGCATCTGCTAGATGAGTCCAATGTGAGGCCCAAGTAGTCCGAATGATGTTACCACGACTACGCATATCCAACTGTGACCTAGCCTCCATCAAGTCATGCCGTACACCTAAGGGGACATGATGTACGTACTGCATGGTCTCCTATCGTCTCATCTTAGGGAAGTAATGCTCAGCAGCCTGACTAGCCGTGTCCTGGATGCGGGGATGCATGCTTGCCGTGTACTCGTAGTACCATAACGGCAAAATATACCAAAAAGCATGCATCTGCCTGACATCGCCATGCGCAAATGAATCTAGAGCGGTATATAGGGTGCCTAATATCGCCGTGCCCCAGTCGATAGTATGTAGCTGGTCTAATCGGGCAAGGGAAGCTAAATAGCCAAGTCTAACCGTACCTTTTTGGTTCGAAAAAAGGTCGAACCAAACAGGTACAACAAAAATTCTCTAGTAACTGCATCCATCATATCGGCTCTAGCTATATAACTGGTGATGTAATGCTGCAAGTACGTCAACTTAACATAACCACTAGAGACGCAGGTAACATCTATCAGTGGTAAAAAAACAGTATACAAATTGGGCGACTCGTATAAATCATCGAATGGAAAAGGTCGAAGACCCTGTCGTCCAATCTCAATCCCAGTGAACATGTAGAAATCAATTGGGGTGATACCAAGCTCAAAATCTGAAAAATGAAACGTATGCGTGGTGGGCCACCACCTCTCAGCTAATGCCTAGATGAGAGGTCGATCAAAGGACTGAACAGGCCTAATCGACAAAAATATACCAAAAGGGCTAGCCTGTAGCCTCTCAATAATAGGACCAGGAAGATAGTCATAAAACTGGGTAATGCACTTAGCCCAACTACCCCGACAATGAATGTAATGGTCCAATAGATAGTTAATGAAACAACAATTTTTGATAGCGTAAGCGTTATTTAATATGAGTATGTAATGTACAAATTAAAATAACAAGTTATAGTAAGGGTTGATTAATACCTGTATGGTCGTAAAAGCGGTTTCGGCTCTATGCCGATAACCATCTGGCAGCTCATGTAAAACACGTAGATCGTTTGGTGAAACTCCAGGCGGTGGCAGAACGTGTAGTGGTCCTCCTTGCTCCTCTGGATGTCTCTGAACCGTTCTTCGGGCGATTTTGGTTGGACGCGGCGGCATTTTGGATAAATTTTCTAATTTTAAAAAAAAAATCAAAACGAAAAGTGAAGAGAAATAAGGGGGAGGGGGCGGTGCCCATTTTATGAGGCCTCAGGCGCCCATAAAATGGGCGCCTAAAGCTCAGGCACCCATTAAATGGGCGCCTGGCCATTGGGCGGCCCCACCCAATTACGGGCTGAATATTCAACCCACTGAATATTCAGCCCACTGAATATTCAGCCTGTAATTGATTGGAGGTGCCCTAAACTTCAATTTATTTTAGTTCCTGTAGCTTTTCCGTCTTCCTCCTTCTAATCTTTAATCCCATCCCCGTTTTCACAAAACCCTCAGTGCAGCTGCCGAAGCCACCCTAGACTCCGCCCTGATCCTCACGTGCAGCCTCCCCACAGTCCTCTTCCTCGTCCACCTTTCTTTTTCTTATCGCCTCCTCCTATAAAAAAAACAAAACAAAAATGAACTTAACCTGCTAGCATGGCCGATACTCTCTCCCCCTCACCAAGCACCTCCGCATAACAAGCACGAATAACAGCCTTTACCTGCCGACCAAGTGTTCCATTCGAACACCACATCATGGTCAAACACACCACAGCTCCACTACCCTGCCACCCTACTCCGTGAATCACACAAACCCGCTCTCTCCCTTGCTCGCCACTATTTCTTCCCACCTCGGCCACACGAATCTCTGCCTGTAGCCACAACCCCGCCCACCAAAACCCAACACTCCTCACCATCATCCCTTGACCCCCTACACCTTCTCTTCCCGTCGATCGCTAATACTCCACGCCAACGGCCATAAACCTTAAGCTAGCTTTAGCTTTGAATATAAAGCTTTATATTTGTTGTTATGCGTGCTTTTATTTGCCGAAACTTCTTCTCAAGTATTCCCACCATCGACTACTGCTTGCGTCCTTCCACCAAGCAACTGCATGCCACCTCCATCAGCGGACCCGTGCATCTCCACCCTCCTTTTCCCTCTCTTGTTTTAGATATATATATAAATATATATATATAATAATAATTTTTGTTCGGTTTTAAAACGTGTTGCTCATATATATTATTTTTTTCAATTTTGTTTTTTCATTCTTGTGATAACCTGTTTATTTGTTTTGAAACCTAGCCCACTATAGTTGCTTTATAAAATTATAATATATAAAGATATTTTGACTTGATTTATTTTATATTTTTAAATATTACGTTTATATTACATATATATATACACACACACTATGATAGGGATTTGATATGTGAGTCATGATTTCTTTGTTTTATACTTTTTCTTATTTATAGTTTTATAAGCTTAATTATTAAACCTTATTTATATATATTATAAGATATATATACATCATATATATATATATATATATATATATTTGATATTTGACCACACGTGTATTAGTAATATTGTGATATCCCGGAAATTTGAGGCAATATCAATTTAATAATCTGTGATAAAATTAAATTGATTTAATAATATTTGTTAATAATATTTTGAATTGATTTAATAATCTTCTTTTAAACAAATGATTAACTGATAATTTATCTTTTTAAAGCCAATTAAATTGTTTTCTATTTATAATATATATACCCGTATATATTGTAAATAGGTTTTCTTTGTTTTAAGCTTAATAAAATAAAGACATGATTTCTAACTCTAATATTTTTGGAAAATTAGGAATTTGATTTTGATTTAATATTGAATAAATAATAATATGTTCGTAAAATACTCAAAGATAAATTTAAATTGTTTAAAAGTATTTTAGCCTACAGTTTAAATTTAAATAAAAGAATTGTTTTGTTCTTTTCAATTTAGCTTTATAAAATAAGTAATTTATATTTTGAAGAAATTGTTTCTTTTCTAAATTATTTTGAATAATGAGCTATATTAACAATGTAAATTTTACAATGGATTTAAGTAAATAAGAATTATTATTTTAAACTTATATACATATTTTGGAAAGCTATAATTTAAAATAAAATCTTTCAACAATGTTTAAAAATTAAACAAAACTTTATACATATGAAACATAAGTGTAAAACCAAACATAGGTTATAAAATAAGTCTGCATAAACTTATGAAATTGTGATATTAACATAAGGTTAAAAAAAAAGGAAACTAAAGTAATAAACCAAACAGATGTTTAAAACAGTTTTTATAGTATGAATGTAAACTGTTGCAATGCAAAGTAAAGTTCAAAACATATGCTTGTAAGTATGAAACAAGACAAAGTAAACATATGGGCTGGTAAAAAGAAATAAAATATACAAATGCAAGAAGCTTATAGACTAAGATTTCAGATAAGTATGAAAACAAAATAATAAAAGTCACCAGACAAAATGATTTTTGCTGTCTAATGTAAAACAAAGTAAAATGATAAAACAAAACAAAGCATAGTAGAAATATCTTGTGTATGTTCAGCATATAGAATAGTTTGTGAAGCAAGCTAAAAACATGCAGGTAAGAGAAATGTCAAAAGAATCTAATTACATCAGAGTATGTAGGAACATAAGTACTCAAGCATTAAATGCTAGCACAACTTAAATCTGTTCAAATTGTTTAAAAAATCTTTCAGCCCCTAATTAAAAGATTATGCCTGATAAAAACAAAATATATACAGTGTACTTGCATACACTTGACCCAGTTATCACCTTCTCCCCCTGAAAACTTCTTTATATACATCTTGTTTTAGTTCATCTATAAAAACATATAAAACCTAAAACTAAGTAATAACAATAAACAATTCCATTTATATAAACTCAATAGTAGATTTAGGAAATGCTGGCAAACCACTTTCCAGTTTTTAAGATCCAAGAATTTCAAGCAAGCATGCTCTGTTCATTCTTTTTTTTAGCAAGCAAGGTGAGTAACATTTTTAAGAATTTCTTAAGTTAATCTGTTGCAAGCTAACATTTGGATGCTTAAAATATTTGTGTGAATCTACATATACCCCTTTCTTTGGCCATTTGAAAAAATGAAATACTGCATCTGTTCTATGAAAGAAATTCATCTTCTTGAAATTTAAAACAAAAATAATAATAATATAAGTTTTGTTGTTTATGTATATTTCTGTGAATAGGATATATAGGTATATATGATACTCTGAACATTGAAACTGGAAGTGTTACCCTAGTTTGTTGATTGCTTAAGACCTTTGTTTGAGTTCTTTAATACAAATGTTAGTTTTCAAAACAGTTTTCTCAAGATATATTTAATTGTGTGAGCTTAGTGTTAAGCCAATATAAGTTGTATATTCTAAACTAAATATTTAAACATGTTTTAAGTTAAAACAGTTAGATCCTAATCTCTGAAACTGAGGTAATTTATATTTTTAGGCATAGGTTGACCTGAGTTTTCTAAAAACAAATTTTTAAAATAAATACAGTTCTTAGTGAAACCTGGTCAGTGTGGTTGGGAAGATTATTCAATCTAGTTTGTTCATTTGTTTGCATCATTGATTGTACTCACTGTTCCAAAGCACTGCTTTTATGTGTTGCCTGTGTAATGTGTAGCCACTGATCATATATTTGTGGCTGGGTATACATGTGTGTGGTCATCATTTACATTGTGTAGTAGATTGAGCATTAATCTTATTGTAATGGCTATCTCACATGATTGGTTGAGCTATCCCAGTTGCCACTCTAACTTGGTAATGCCCATTTATAGTCTGCACTGACCTGAGATGTACATGGGTTGGACCACTAAATTTTGTTTAGCATGTCTCTGTTGTCTGGTGTCTGCAGTGATTCTACCACTTACTGAGTTTGATTTGTATTTCATCCCTCTACTATATTCAGTTAGGACTGATTTTCAAGCTTGTGTGATGCTATGGCCTCTGTCTTGACAAATGCATGACCCTGTTACACTGTTGTATCCATGTTTTGTTAGTTGAGATGTTGGCATCTTAGGCCTCGAGGTGTACTCGAGTTTTTGTGCATAAGACTCGAAGCAAAGGGCATAATTACCCGAAGCATATTTGCTCTGGTCTCGGGTAGTATATATTTGTACAGGTAGCTTAAACTGCCTGCAGTTTTACATTTAACAAAATTTAAAAGCAAATTAAAATTTGCAGGCTAACCATAATCCAAAAGTTGAATTAGTGTAAGGTTAGATTTAAATGAAAGTCAAATCCAGATTTAAGTTTAAATTAAAATTTTGTATCTCTGAATTCATTTTGAAAGTTTCAGGTTTAAACCAGACAAAACTAAAACCTGAAATATTTGATTTAAACAATGATTTAAATTCTATGGTTAAACTCAGTTTTGAATAACTATTTTAAAGTTTAAAAATAGATTTGGATTTGGAAAATCAAGTTGTTGGAGGGGAGTTTAAATCAAAGTAAACTTGGAATATAAATCTGCAGGTTTAAATCAGTTTTGAAAATGTCTTTGGAAATTTAAATTTAAATTAAGATTCAAACAATTGAATTTAAAGGCTTTCTTATTTAAGTTTCATGTGTATGTAATTAAAGTTATTCGCAAGATTATATATTGAATTTAAACTTGATTAATGTTTAAATAGATAATACTTTTGAATCTTAAATTCCAAATGGAATTCAAATTTAAAATTTTGAAAGGTAAAGTTCTAACACACATAGATATTAATGAAGTCATTAGTAAAGAAATAAATTATCTTAGGAATAACTAAGGAGTTAAAAATATTTAATGAATGAGTTAATTAATGAATGACTTATGTATTCAATTTAAAAATTAATAATTTAGATTAATTTATAATTAGGAATTAATTAGGAAATAAATGTAGAAATGTAATCATGGTAATTAACTAAAGGATTATTAATTAAATTCATGAATGTGATTAATTTTGATAATTAATCAAAATTTATTAGATAATCCATTATAAATTGTTAGATGTAATTTCTTGATAAAAGAAATTAAGAAATTAATTACTTATCGAAATTAATTTGATAAAATGATTTATTTAAGTTAATTAATTTAGTTTAATTAATTTAAGAAATCATTTGATGATTTGTTATGTGTAATCACTTAGTGTATTAAATGGAGCATAATTACTTGAGGAAGTAATTAATATAATTACTGAATGTAATTAGTGAAGAGGGATTAATTACTTTTGTAAATTAATCAAGGGATTAATTAAATGGAGATAATTAATTATGGGATAATTAATTTGGAATAAGTAATTAAGGGAAGTTAATTACTGGTTGGTATTAATCAAGGTGATTAATAATTGTGTTTAATTAAGAATTAATCACTTAATGTAATTAAATTAAACAAAGTAATTTAATTTAAATATAAATTAGAGATCATTAATTAATGTAATTAATGATGAAATTAAGAATACTTTAATTAAGAAATAATTAATAATGTGGAGATTAAATTAAGATAATGTAATTAATTGTATTTAATTATAAATTAAATAATTAAATGTTAATTACTATGAATGATTTAGAATAATTAATTTGTAGAATTAATTAAAGACTAATTACTTACTGTAATTAGAAGGTGATTAATCGAAGAAGTTAATCAAGATAAATATCTAGAAATTGATTAATTAAGTTGATTTAAAATTAAATTAATAGTTGTGTAAGCAAGATTTGTAGATGAAGTAATTAATTTAATTAGAAATAGAAGTAGTTAATTTAATTCATTTTAAATTAATTACAAATGGTATAATTATAAATCATTGCTTATGGATGAATGATAGTATTATTTCATTTGATGATTGTGCATTCAGATCCGACTTGAATAATATATATGTGATATGGCTGCTTGATTTAAAGTATGATAATATTTAATTATCTGTTTTGATGATAATATGAATTATCTGTTTATGATGATGTGATTATCTATTATGATTGTGAATTATCTATCTATGTGTATATTGATGATATTGAATTGAACTGTTAAGACTAAATACACAACTTGGCCTTAAAAGACACGTTTTGGATTTCGATGAGACCGGGATCGGGTTTTCCGCATTAGGAACATCCGAAAACCACATCGTTTCCAAATTAACGATAGGTCGTGAATCTGAAGTGAAGATGTAGATTCAGAATGCAAGGGTTATCATCGTTAACTCTGAGGGTGATTCCAAAATGAGTGTAACGAGATAATGCCTTCGGTTTCGTTAGAACCCGGAACGAACTTGTATGGATATTGAATGCTTTCAACACATCGTCAGGCGGGCGATGAGCATTCTAAGAAATGTATTCTATAAAGGTAATCATAGCCTCAAGCCTGATCAACCGGGAATGGCTAAAACAGGGGAGGTGCAGCAAGGTTAGGTGGGTCATGCCCAAGCAGGACAAGGATATTCCCCTGTCTAGATGTCCCTTTTATTTCGGCTTAGTGGGCAGTAGCGACGGCTATCTGCGGGGTTATCTTGTTCGGGACTGTTCAGTAAGGAATGGTTCCGGCCTTGTGTTGCAGGGGATGAAGGGAGTAATCCTCGGTACGTTGATCTAGGCCACGTATTGTGACGGGCGGTACCCCGGTAGCCCTGCCATTGTATGGAATCCACAATCCAATAAGTGCCAACGGTTTTGATTGTATTACCCACTTTTGTGGCTAGTAGCTGGAATTTAATCATGTAACAATTTCGGCTATTTTCTATTTACTTGAAAACCCTAGACCTATTATAATATCACAGAATTTTCTATCAAATGTTTTGGTTAGCGTAAGGTAAAAACTTTTCCATGTTTATGTGTGGGAAGTCTTACGTGATACCTTTTATTTTCAAAAGATTTTCAAAATTAAGCAACTTTAACCTATTACTCAAACCAGACCCATGTCTGACTCGGAGTTTATTCTTGTTTTCATAAACTCTCGGGTACCCAAATTTTTACGGGTAGCCAAGGGATTCAGGTTAGCTTTGATGAATACAGAAGGAGCAATGGAGCAGGAGGCTTCAGCGTTGTAGATATATATATTTATAGTTCCGCTGTGTTGGTATCTCTGTGTTGACTTGTGTATTAAGTTGTATAACTAGACAGGTGCTTATAACTGTCTAGTATGTGATGTATTGTCTGTATAACTCTGATTTATGTTGTATATTATGTAAATATTTATGTGATTATTATAATTTATTCGTTCCGCTGTGAGATTCTGATGTTGTTGTTCATTCTTCTCTATCTTTTCTATTTTCTCACCCCTTTCTTTCTTCAAGACGAAGCGGTTTTCTGGGCATAGAAAGTCGGGTCGTCACAGTTGGTATCAAAGCGCTAGGTTGAGTGAATACCTAGGCTCTTGAGTGATTTCTTTCCTGAGAGAGCGTATTTGTTATTTTAATATATATATATATATATATTCCTACCTATTTGTTGGGTTACCTGTTCAGGTTTCCCAATAAGCTATAAAGGTAGATAGGGTAGTAGTGTGTGTAACACGACTACCAATGGTTGGAGTTTGAATGTTTGAGGTTGGAAGTATAATTGTCGAGACTGTAGACCTAATACCGTCTCGAGTGAGCTTTGAGTGATATAAGGATTTCATTGATCTCTGAAGGAAATCTGTTAAGGTTCAGAGTTCATTTTGGAGTGTAGTTTGGATGAGCTAGAGTTTGGATCTGTCGGTTGGACAGAAGCAAGTCATGATATCTTGATATATCAAGGTGTAGTAGCTGTGTGATGAGACACAGTGACTATGGATGTCTCTGAAGATGTTTTCGTTGGGACAAGTTAAGGAAGTGTGTCTGCTCGGTGTTGTGGCTGTATTCAGCTAGATGTTTCTGTTTACTTTGAGGTCCGAATTTCTCGAAGAACTTTGGATTAGGAAGTCTTCTGGCTTAGCATCTTTTCTTGGGTGACTTCAGAAGCAGTAGAGTAGTTCCATTTCTTCAATGGGTTGGCCACATAAGCGTAAGCTTTTCTGTTTGGTAAAGAGGAAGCATTATCTTTAGAATTAGGCTGGGTCAATCACAAAAGTGACTTGCGATGGTTTGAGTATTCTCTTGTCAATTTTTCCTAATGTCTTCAGGAAGTCAGAGTTTGGTCAGCTTCTGAAGATTGAATTTGGTATCGACGGGATTTCAGAAGTGGTACCGATGGTTCAACTCAGTAATAGGATGATTTTTGAGCTTGGTAAAGTAACTTGGATTTTGGAGGAACTTCAGAATTTTATTTTGATCTATGCACTTTATTGTTGGGGGTGTGTTGTCCAATCTGTGTTCGACTTCAGCATTTTCATCTGCTCAGTCAGAGTTGCGCAGTGAAAGCATGGTGGTAGCTGTTTTAGTTTGGAAGCAATTGGATATTACAGTGTTTGGATTGGAAAGTTCTATAAGAAGTTTTTCAGGATCTGAGGCCAGATTGGAGTGCACCTATTTAATTTCTTCTGGATAAGAGATGGACGAATTTGGATTCCGAAGTCGGAGATTTGATTTTGGATAAGTGTTTATTTTTCAAGATTGGATCGTTAGTTTGGATAATTGGAATTTGGAGTATTTCACGTATCTCTGAGGGAGTACGTATAAGATCTATCTTGATTTTAGAACCAGCAGTTCAGGGAGTTTTAGTTGTTGATTTCAGGCTTGTCTATAGTTTGATATCCTGTCTTGTTTTGTGGATCTAGATGAGTAGAAGTTTGTAGCTTAGTAGTATTGGTTGTTTGGATTCTATAGAGCGAGTAACCCGGCATTTATACTTGGGGAAACTCGAGGAAATTCTATCTAGAATTCTGTGTAGATAGTTAAATTTGTTTGTTTGGATGAATTGGTTGCTATGGTTGTTAGCTCATGATTGAAATATGCTTGGGTTTTAAAATTAAATCTTAAATTAGATTATTAAATTACCTTTGTTTTAAATTTCGGGGACGAAATTCTTTTAAGGGGGGAAGAATGTGATATTCCGAAAATTTGAGGCAATATCAATTTAATAATCTGTGATAAAATTAAATTGATTTAATAATATTTGTTAATAATAATTTGAATTGATTTAATAATCTTCTTTTAAACAAATGATTAACTGATAATTTATCTTTTTAAAGCCAATTAAATTGTTTTCTATTTATAATATATATACCTGTATATATTGTAAATAGGTTTTCTTTGTTTTAAGCTAAATAAAATAAAGACATGATTTCTAACTCTAATATTTTTGGAAAATTAGGAATTTGATTTTTATTTAATATGAATAAATAATAATATGTTCGTAAAATACTCAAAGATAAATTTAAATTGTTTAAAAGTATTTTAGCCTAGAGTTTAAATTTAAATAAAAGAATTGTTTTGTTCTTTTCAATTTAGCTTTATAAAATAAGTAATTTATATTTTGAAGAAATTGTTTCTTTTCTAAATTATTTTGAATAATGAGCTATATTAATAATGTAAATCTTTACAATGGATTTAAATAAATAAGAATTATTATTTTAAACTTATATACATATTTTGGAAAGCTATAATTTAAAATAAAATCTTTCAACAATGTTTAAAAATTAAACAAAACTTTATACATATGAAACATAAGTGTAAAACCAAACATAGGTTATAAAATAAGTCTGCATAAACTTATGAAATTGTGATATTAACATAAGGTAAAAAAAAGGAAACTAAAGTAATAAACCAAACAGATGTTTAAAACAGTTTTTATAGTATGAATGTAAACTGTTGCAATGCAAAGTAAAGTTCAAAACATATGCTTGTAAGTATGAAACAAGACAAAGTAAACATATGGGCTGGTAAAAAGAAATAAAGTATACAAATGCAAGAAGCTTATAAACTAAGATTTCAGATAAGTATGAAAACAAAATAATAAAAGTCACCAGAAAAAATGATTTTTGCTGTCTAATGTAAAACAAAGTAAAATGATAAAACAAAACAAAGCATAGTAGAAATATCTTGTGTATGTTCAGCATATAGAATAGTTTGTGAAGCAAGCTAAAAACATGCAGGTAAGAGAAATGTCAAAAGAATCTAATTACATCAGTGTATGTAGGAACATAAGTACTCAAGCATTAAATGCTAGCACAACTTAAATCTGTTCAAATTGTTTAAAAAATCTTTCAGCCCCTAATTAAAAGATTATGCCCGATAAAAACAAAATATATACAGTGTACTTGCATACACTTGACCCAGTTATCACCTTCTCCCCCTGAAAACTTCTTTACATACATCTTGTTTTAGTTCGTTCATAAAAACATATAAAACCTAAAACTAAGTAATAACAACAAACAATTCCATTTATATAAACCTAATAGTAGATTTAGGAAATGCTGGCAAACCACTTTCCAGTTTTTAAGATCCAAGAATTTCAAGCAAGCATGCTCTGTTCATTCTTTTTTTTAGCAAGCAAGGTGAGTAACATTTTTAAGAATTTCTTAAGTTAATCTGTTGCAAGCTAACATTTGGATGCTTAAAATATTTGTGTGAATCTACATATACCCCTTTCTTTGGCCATTTGAAAAAAATGAAATACTGCATCTGTTCTCTAAAAGAAATTCATCTTCTTGAAATTTAAAATAAAAATAATAATAATATAAGTTTTGTTGTTTATGTATATTTCTGTGAATAGGATATATAGGTATATATGATACTCTGAACATTGAAACTGGAAGTGTTACCCCAGTTTGTTGATTGCTTAAGACCTTTGTTTGAGTTCTTCAATACAAATGTTAGTTTCCAAAACAGTTTTCTCAAGATATATTTAATTGTGTGAGCTTAGTGTTAAGCCAATATAAGTTGTATATTCTAAACTAAATATTTAAACATGTTTTAAGTTAAAACAGTTAGATCCTAATCTCTGAAACTGATGTAATTTATATTTTTAGGCATAGGTTGACCTGAGTTTTCTAAAAACAAATTTTTAAAATAAACACAGTTCTTAGTGAAACCTGGTCAGTGTGGTTGGGAAGATTATTCAATCTGGTTTGTTCATTTGTTTACATCATTGATTGTACTCACTGTTCCAAAGCACTGCTTTTATGTGTTGCCTGTGTAATGTGTAGCCACTGATCATATATTTGTGGCTGGGTATACATGTGTGTGGTCATCATTTACATTGTGTAGTAGATTGAGCATTGATCTTGTTGTAATGGCTATCTGACATGATTGGTTGAGTTGTCCCAGTTGCCACTCTAACCTGGTAATGCCCATTTATAGTCTGCACTGACCTGAGATGTACATGGGTTGGACCAGTAAATTTTGTTTAGCATGTCTCTGTTGTCTGGTGTCTGCAGTGATTCTACCACTTACTGAGTTTGATTTGTATTTCATCCCTCTACTATATTCAGTTAGAACTGATTTTCAAGCTTGTGTGATGCTATGGCCTCTGTCTTGACAAATGCATGACCCTGTTACACTTTTGTATCCATGTTTTGTTAGTTGAGATGTTGGCATCTTAGGCCTCGGGGTGTACTCGAGTTTTTGTGCATAAGACTCGAAGCAAAGGGCATAATTACCCGAAGCATATTTGCCCTGGTCTCGGGTAGTATATATTTGTACAGGTAGCTTAAACTGCCTGCAGTTTTACATTTAACAAAATTTAAAAGCAAATTAAAATTTGCAAGCTAACCATAATCCAAAAGTTGGATTGGTGTAAGGTTAGATTTAAATGAAAGTCAAATCCAGATTTAAGTTTAAATTAAAATTTTGTATCTCTGAATTCATTTTGAAAGTTTCAGGTTTAAACCAGACAAAACTAAAACCTGAAATATTTGATTTAAACAATGATTTAAATTCTATGGTTAAACTCAGTTTTGAATAACTATTTTAAAGTTTAAAAATAGATTTGGATTTGGAAAATCAAGTTGTTGGAGGGGAGTTTAAATCAAAGTAAACTTGGAATATAAATCTGCAGGTTTAAATCAGTTTTAAAATTGTCTTTGGAAATTTAAATTTAAATTAAGATTCGAACAATTGAATTTAAAGGCTTTCTTATTTAAGTTTCATGTGTATGTAATTAAAGTTATTCGCAAGATTATAAATTGAATTTAAACTTGATTAATGTTTAAATAGATAATACTTTTGAATCTTAAATTCCAAATGGAATTCAAATTTATAATTTTGGAAGGTAAAGTTCTAACACACATAGATATTAATGAAGTCATTAGTAAAGAAATAAATTATCTTAGGAATAACTAAGGAGTTAAAAATATTTAATGAATAAGTTAATTAATGAATGACTTATGTATTCAATTTATAAATTAATAATTTAGATTAATTTATAATTAGGAATTAATTAGGAAATAAATGTAGAAATGTAATCATGGTAATTAACTAAAGGATTATTAATTAAATTCATGAATGTGATTAATTTTGATAATTAATCAAAATTTATTAGATAATCCATTATAAGTTGTTAAATGTAATTTCTTGATAAAAGAAATTAAGAAATTAATTACTTATCGAAATTAATTTGATAAAATGATTTATTTAAGTTAATTAATTTAGTTTAATTAATTTAAGAAATCATTTGATGATTTGTTATGTGTAATCACTTAGTGTATTAAATGGAGCATAATTACTTAAGGAAGTAATTAATATAATTACTGAATGTAATTAGTGAAGAGGGATTAATTACTTTTGTAAATTAATCAAGGGATTAATTAAATGGAGATAATTAATTATGGGATAATTAATTTGGAATAAGTAATTAACGGAAGTTAATTACTGGTTGGTATTAATCAAGGTGATTAGTAATTGTGTTTAATTAAGAATTAATCACTTAATGTAACTAAATTAAACAAAGTAATTTAATTTAAATATAAATTCGAGATCATTAATTAATGTAATTAATGATGAAATTAAGAATACTTTAATTAATAAATAATTAATAATGTGGAGATTAAATTAAGATAATGTAATTAATTGTATTTAATTATAAATTAAGTAATTAAATGTTAATTACTATAAATGATTTAGAATAATTAATTTGTAGAATTAATTAAAGAATAATTACTTACTGTAATTAGAAGGTGATTAATCGAAGAAGTTAATCAAGATAAATATCTAGAAATTGATTAATTAAGTTGATTTAAAATTAAATTAATAGTTGTGTAAGCAAGATTTGTAGATGAAGTAATTAATTTAATTAGAAATAGAAGTAGTTAATTTAATTCATTTTAAATTAATTACAAATGGTATAATTATAAATCATTGCTTATGGATGAATGATAGTATTATTTCATTTGATGATTGTGCATTCAGATCCGACTTGAATAATATCTATGTGATATGGATGCTTGATTTAAAGTATGATAATATTTAATTATCTGTTTTGATGATAATATGAATTATTTGTTTATGATGATGTGATTATCTATTGTGATTGTGAATTATCTATCTATGTGTATATTGATGATATTGAATTGAACTGTTAAGACTAAATAGACAACTTGGCCTTAAAAGACACGTTTTGGATTTCGATGAGACCGGGATCGGGTTTTCCGCATTAGGAACATCCGAAAACCACATCGTTTCCAAATTAACGATAGGTCATGAATCTGAAGTGAAGATGTAGATTCAGAATGCAAGGGTTATCATCGTTAACTCTGAGGGTGATTCCAAAATGAGTGTAACGAGATAATGCCTTCGGTTTCGTTCGAACCCGGAACGAACTTGTATGGATTGAATGCTTTCAACACATCGTCAGGCGGGCGATGAGCATTCTAAGAAATGTATTCTATAAAGCTAATCGTAGCCTCAAGCCTCATCAACCGGGAATGGCTAAAACAGGGGAGGTGCAGCAAGGTTAGGTGGGTCATGCCCAAGCAGGACAAGGATATTCCCCTGTCTAGATGTCCCTTTTACTTCGGCTTAGTGGGCAGTAGCGACGGCTATCTGCGGGGTTATCTTGTTCGGGACTGTTCAGTAAGGAATGGTTCCGGTCTTGTGTTTCAGGGGATGAAGGGAGTAATCCTCGGTACATTGATCTAGGCCACGTACTGGGACGGGCGGTACCCCAGTAGCCCTGCCATTGTATGGAATCCACAATCCAATAAGTGCCAACGGTTTGGATTGTATTACCCACTTTTGTGGCTAGTAGCTGGAATTTAATCATGTAACAATTTCGGCTATTTTCTATTTACTTGAAAACCCTAGACCTATTATAATATCACAGAATTTTCTATCAAATGTTTTGGTTAGTGTAAGGTAAAAACTTTTCCATGTTTATGTGTGGGAAGTCTTACGTGATACCTTTTGTTTTCAAAAGATTTTCAAAATTAAGCAACTTTAACCTGCTACTCATACCAGACCCATGTCTGACCCGGAGTTTATTTTTGTTTTCATAAACTCTCGGTTACCCAAATATTTACGGGTAGCCAAGGGATTCAGGTTAGCTTTGACGAATACTGAAGGAGCAATGGAGCAGGAGGCTTCAGCGTTGTAGATATATATATTTATAGTTCCGCTGTGTTGGTATCTCTGTGTTGACTTGTGTATTGAGTTGTATAACTAGACAGGTGTTTATAACTGTCTAGTATGTGATGTATTGTCTGTATAACTCTGATTTATGTTGTATATTATGTAAATATTTATGTGATTATTATAATTTATTCATTCCGCTGTGAGATTATGATGTTGTTGTTCTTTCTTCTCTATCTTTTCTATTTTCTCACCCCTTTCTTTCTTCAAGACGAAGCGGTTTTCTGGGCATAGAAAGTCGGGTCATCACAAATATATAGATTATATTTGGCAATTGATATTTGACTCCACCAGCATGGATCTTCCCCTTTAAATTTTGATTTTGGAGAAAATGGGTATATATATATGTGTGTGTGTGTGTGTGTTTGTGTGTGTTTCGGAATTCTGTCCATGTTGATTTGTTTTCCCACTATCTAATTTGTCACAACGGTTTTCTAGCTTGCAGCTGTCTGAATCCTCATCTAAGCAGCAGTTTTCTAGCCCTATCAATTATCTGTGTTTATCCATGTCCGTTTTCATCTTGTTCTCATGTTTCTCTAGCCTCGAAAGGTAAGCAATCACTCACGATTAACATTCTTCTATTTGGTAAATTTAACTCATATGAAATAGCGATTGAAATATGCTGTTAAATTTGAATTGTTAAGTTATCTAATTGTAAATATGATATGTCATTATCTGCCATTGTTTACCTATAACATATGACACCATAACCTGTTGTATATACTATATTTAAATTTTTCACTGATGATATATGCATGTTGTTGATATGTTATGTTATTATTATATCTGTTCTCACTCTGCAAGTTCCCTGTTAGTTTAGAATTCCTATGGATTAAAATGATACATACCCAAACTATCTTATAGGTTAGGGGAAAATTGTCAAGGGTTAAAATGATAAATCCCAGCGATTTTCATTGGTTGAATTTTGGGATTGCGGGTTGAAATGATATATACCCGTAAATATTTAAATTGTGGATTGAAATTATAAATATCCATATCACTTGATCATAGATAGAAAATTATATACAGATACCGTTAGTCTGTATTCTGCAAATGATTTACAAAGTTTTGAAAGAAAATATACGGATTTTAATAGATACCGATTTTCAAAAATATGATATCTAAATGTTATTTTTATATATGTGTAAAATTTAGATTTTTAAAATTATATGTTTTGGAAATTTTAAATTTATAAGTTAGTTTAGAAAATATAAATTTTAAAATTTAACTTATAATTTTATTATTTTTTTAAATATGTAAAATAAGATGTAATGTAAAATAAAATTAATAATAAGATTTAATTTAATAAATTTAATTTAATTAGTATATATATAATATGTTTTAAATATATATAAAATATTAACATTTAAATAGATTTTGTAATAACTTTAAATAAATAGAGGTTGGGAAGATATATTAAATAGGAATTGATTTGTAATTTAAATGATTAATACTTTAATTTAAATAAAAATTGATTTATAATTAAATTTGTTTAGAACTGAACTTAAATAAGGATTGATTTGAAATTATTGATTTTGAGATTTGAAAGGTATGATTTTATAACTTGATTTGTTAAAAAGTGATTAAATGAATATTCTCAACTTTAAATAAAATTGAGACTGAATATTTAATATTGATCTAAACTTGTAAATTGAGATTTTTTAAATGTTATTAAAATGATCAAGTGAATATTTTCCAATTTGAATAAAACTAAAGTTAAATGTTGAAGTATATATTAAGCTTATATTGTAAATGTTTGGATATTTAAATTTGAATCTTATTGGAATTGAAGTGATAGTTCAAACCTGGTTTTAAAATCGATATAAATTGAAATGGTTTATTGAGAATTTTAATTTGAATCTTTAACCTTTTAAATTGAAATTGTTGTACTGGGGTTGATTTAAATTGAACTTTTGGAATTTAAGTTGATTTGAATCGATTTATGAAATTAAAGGAAACTATTTTAATTATATAAAGTATTTTTAATATATATAAACTATTTTTAATATATGTGCTATTTTAATTTATAATCTATTTTTAAATTTAAAGTATTTTTAATTTATAACTATTTCAAATATATAAAACTATTTTCAATGTTTAACTATGTAAATTGGAACTGTTATGATTTAGATTTAATGGATTTAAATATTAATATTTTGATATGATGGTTTAAACTATTTTGTGAATATGATTTCAAAAGCGATATGATTTTTTTTTGAAAAGAGTATGATATTTTGATATGAAGCATGAATTATTTAAAATGATTATAAAGGTGATTTTATACAATATCCACAGTGTGAAATAAGTGTTTGGTTGTTGAAGAGACCGGGGTTAGATATTGTCATACTCTCTGCCAATACCAAAACCACTTTAACAAATGTGTACGTGGTGGAGATTCCAGAATGAAGCGGGATGGTCTACCGACGATTTTTATGTGGTATTAATGCATCCCTGACTCCCGCGAGTCAGCTTGATATGACTTAAACAGGAGCTATACCTGGGCCAAATGAGGTCATACCTACGATCGGGCTCATTTCTTCAATACCATATTATTAATTCGTAATTTGGTTGGGTGCACCTTTGCTTTGGGAGTGCGTCTCGAGGTGGACGATAGTAGCTACTTTGCGTTTCCACCAGCCTGGTTCTGCAAAACGGTAAAATCCAACCCTATGCATTGCCTCACGTGCCTTTTCACATGCCTTATCACGCTTCCACGAGTTTGGTTTGTGTCATACCTATGGAGTGCTCCTTGATAGCCCACCAGTACGATGGAGTTTATAGTACTGTATAGACTGTGACATTATATAAATGTGTTAAGGGGGATATGGGTAGCACCTTAACGCTATTTTAATATTTTACTTTACTGTAGACATTATCTATGTGTCATATTGTACTATGTATGTAGATAGTTTAATGGATCCTTAGAGTATAGGATCCCAAATATCCTTTAAGTTATTTGTATTTCATTTGACATTTCACTTGAGTTGAATTTATCGGTGTAAGAATGTTAATCCTGACTCGAGTGTTTTGTGTTTTGCTTTATGCTCGGGTCAAACTGAGTGTCACAGCATTTGAGACTCACCTTTGGATCTTGGAGCTTCGCTTGAAGATCGGTCTTTATCTATCCAGCGTTCCAGTTTCTTCAATTCATTCTAGTTGTCTATTCTGACTTTTCATTGGCATTTGTATTCGTAACTTCTATGTATTCGAGATATCTGTTGTATTTTAATTTAAACTCTGATGTTTATATAGTAGCTTCATGAACTACTATTTATTTATTCTGCTGCTTATTGCTATATTACTCTGTGCCTTTGATTGATTTATTTACTATATATGAAGAGTTTTGCCAAATATAAATTAACAATTCGTTGGTTTGAGAAATTCAAGGCTGACATAAGTGGATGATTGTCGATTTGAATAGTTCGAAATAGCAGGTCATTACAAGAACAATCGATATATGTTCCAAAGAACAAGATAGAAATCGGATAATAAAAAATAAAAAGATAGGCGATGAAAAGTCCATTAAATAAGATAGGGTAGTAAATTTTAAAAATGAATAGAAATAAGAATTCAATAAGGAGGAAGGGTAGTAAATGGAAATAATATTTAGATGATTTAAAAGATAGTAGTAAATGACATTAAATTGAATAAGAAGTAAACGCATGAAAAACTACGGAAATATTATGTACATTTAAACAGTTGAGGTGTAATAATTGAACAAGTAAGAATACGAGCGCATACACACACACATATATACACACGTAGCCTCAAATGTGCGTTTATAACGGATGTGGATTGTTAAAGTTATTTAGTAAGTTAGAAAGGTAAGAATGACATAGTCATTAAAATAGTTTGGAACGTGTGGTCAGTAGCGTTACACAATAGAAGCATGTCCACTGTAGTTGTGTATACATTATATTGATGTGGAATATATCCAATTGTAAGACTTGTAAAACTGTGCATACTTGCTTATAGGTGATGGAATACCCTTATAGGGTCTGCTTTAATATTTTAGGAGGGGTATTTCCTTACTTGCATTAGGAAGTCTAAATGGAATGGAGACGAGGGCTTGATGATATGTCAGCGTGTTAGGTATCACATTCGAGAGTAGGATCTACATATAGGTTGAGAGTGTCATTAGTCCTGAGCGGATAGCATAAAGACGAGGTTCATATCTGAATATACTACCCCTTCTTTTAGTGTAGATCACGTTAAGGACATGCACCACCATAGTTGTTTGCTAGTTTGTTTGTTAGGAGGCAAAGCTAGGTAATCCTTAATGGAGGTCTTTCAAAATGAGTGGGGCAGTTTGAGAAGCTAAGTTCTCCATAATCCGTGGAGATGAGTCCATAATAAGAAGCAACTAGATAAATTCCCAAGGAGAGATAGAATACAGTTAAACTATTATGACACCATTGTTAGGCGCTACGGGAGTTCCTTGGTATGCACAATGATGCGGTCCCGATACTGCATTGATGATGGATCCTAACGTGGTGCTGGGTTACAGATACAAATGGGGTAGTTTCTTGATCCAACGGGAAATGTGGTACTTACACACATACACACACATATTGGGATGTGTGTCTTTATGGTGTACTTTTGGTAGATAGAGGTATCAGATGCATACAAGAAGTCAAGACGACTAATGCAAAGTAATACACATAATCTAATGGAAGGTAATCGGAAAAAACTTGTGTTATGTATAAATTGTGTAATTTACCAATCACTAGAACGTTGATCGAACTCCTCATCATTACAACACACATGATAACTTTGGAGAGAAAGATAATGGCACAAGACGAGAATGGTGGAAGGAAATATTTCCTTATGCATGCACGATGCTGATAAGGACACTTGATCTCAAATGTGTCAACCTTCGTTAGCATTTATATTTTATTACACTTTATTATTTTATTATGAGTATATATTGGTAGTGCTCTAAGATGCATTTGTTTATTTGTAGGATACTAAAATTAATGATCTGTACTTTGGTGGACTTGTGTTTTCGATTGCAAAAATTTAGGTACGTTAAGATGCAGATTGTCACATTTGGTATCAGATCTTAGGTTAGTCGATCTTAAGAATTAGGAAACATTAAATGGGCATATTTGTATTTTTCCTACAATTATAAATATATTAAATGCCAAATTGTATAAATTCCAACTATAGAGTAGGTGCAACAATATTCTGAAAAGAGGTGTAAGTGAATATGAGTTCGAAACTAATAGAGGAAGTTGAAGATATACATCTTTCTCGATCACCCCATGGAAGATAATGTTGGAACTAGGCCAGCCCATAGCGGAAGAAATGGGTGAATTTCAAAAAAATTACCATTTTGGATCATTAACGGGCCTATGAAGCCTAAATGCATTTGGATCTTACCTAAATTTTCTTTTACATAAAATCAGTATTTCATTAGTTACATATTTTTTATTAATTAAGAATGGGATATAAAAATAAGGTTTGAATATATCGAATAAATTCATCCCTTAATTGTGTGATAGAATGGTTAAACATAAGGCAAGTATAATCAATTGATAACGTGATGTATATGAATAAATAAGAATAAGTTTAAAGACAATCACATAAGGGACAAATGTGAAAGGAAAATAAGATGACAAAGAAGATTAATTCATCTTTCCTTTTTGACAAACTTGATTTGGGCAGCATTCAATTAGCAATTAATGAATCATTATGACATAAGAATAGGAATAGCGAACAATAATTCATATGTATATACTGCTGGCTCATTTAAAATTGTTTGATATTAATTAAACATTTAACATATACAATTTGAAATATAAAAATTAAGTTTTATATGTAAATATACATGTAGATGTAATTATTTTTGTATAAAGACTAACCCAAAACTTCTTAATTAATTCAAAATAAACAATATTTCATTTTAATTTTTTGTTGTATTTATGAACTTATGTAAACTTAAATTAGTCAAAAATATATATATACACACACACAATTAAATCAAGAGATTCAACCTATATAAAAAAATTAAACAAAAGTGAAACATAATAAACCGAGCAATATATTAACAATACTTGGAATGCTTAATAAAAGATATTACTCATGTCAAATATGGTAAAAATTTATAAATTTACCGTAACTAATTTATTATCAAAGCATCCTTTAATCATGTGTGGGTTTATATTACAATAAGATGCAGATAATAAGAATAAACTTCAAATCTAAGGAGATTCAACCTATATCAATAATTATTATTTTTTCATTATTATTTCAAAACAAAATGTGATATATACTGATTTAAGAAATATGTTAAAATCCTTTGAATACGTAAGGAAGGATAATTATGATGTCAAAATGGGTAACAAATTTATAAATTTATCGTAACGACCCATAGATTTATCGTTTTGATAAATTGTATTTATTTTTAAATTTATTCAAATAAAAAGTGGATAATACAAATAATATTTTTTTGAGTGATAATACGTAATAGTAATCTTATTCTGAATAAATATTTTTCTCGAAATTTAAATCAATTAAATGGTCGAAAACTGTTTTATCGGCAAACAGCTCTAAAATCATTAAACGTCATATATAGAGCTAGATCCCTACACTTATTTTTATAATTGAACGGGATTATGAAATAAAGTAATTTATTGTATTTTGTGAAGACTAAATGCATTTACGACATTTTTTAACATCCTTAAATATAATAATTGATTTATTTTAGTTTAATTAAGATTTTATTATTTAATAATTATTTAATTATTCAGATATTATTTTTAAGTAATAATAATTCATTTTAAATGGCTATAAATTGATAGTAAAACATCTGTTGAAAAAATAATAAAAAATTGATATTGCTTTATCGATATAATAGTAATTCTTGTAAATAATTTTTTATATTAATTTACATGGTTTTATAATTCAAATATGATCATTTTAACTAATTTAAAATGATAAGAATTTTATTTTTAAGTTTTGTTTACAAATATATGTATGTTAATGAATAAGTGAAACTGTGACCAATAATAGGTTTCCCTGTTTTCAACGATTTACAGACAAAAGTTGTTCGAATTCATTTGAAGTGTTATGCACATACATGTACATGCATATATATGTCACATGCACATGTTAACATATACATGTGTACATGAACACTTAAACATATATACATATTATATAATAATTAAATAATTCCCAAAACTTAATACTTAAGTAACCAAAAAGCAAAGATCAACTCACCATGCCACACCATCATCACACCATCACCTAAACCATCACCATCACGTGGGAGAAGGGTGAGCCTTGCATGTTGGGGACGTAAGTGATTTGGTAACTATACTATTAGATATTTTATTCCAAGTTTTCTCCAATAAATACCCACCTACTTCCTCACATTTTTCACCATATTCTTATCATCTTCATCTCCACTTCAAGCTTCATTTCATGGCTTCTATTCTTAACAAAATTATGGTGAAATATTGGAAAAAGGAAATTAAAATCGCATAATATATATATAAGTTATCAATTCCACTTCAAATAGAAACTAAACTCTTCCTCTACCTGTTCTATATACATGGCCACCACTTCCCAAAGCAAGGCCAAGACCTTCCCCCTTCCCTACCAAGGCTGTGAGCTCCTCTTTGCATCCAAAGCCTTGGCCGAGACATTTAAAGTCGATAGTGTTAGTGATTGTGAGCGTAAATTTCATGATACCAGAGCTATAGCCAATTTTATATTAGCTCAAAGGGAAAATGAATTTGACAACTCCTAAACTATTATATAATATGATATTTGATGTTATATATGCTTGTTTATGATTGTTGATGATGATTGTTTAATATGACTGTTGAATATATATGAAAGTCATGGAAATACACTTCGATAAGTACAAAGTAAACCCTTTCCTTTATTGAATAAATATGTGTATATGGAAGTTAAACCTCTTCAAAATTGTTTAAGTTTGAAAAGTTTTATAAACATATGAAAGAGTTTTGGTGAAGTTTGAAAAGTTTTATAAACATATGAAAGAGTTTTGGTGAAGTTTGAAAAGTAATGGATAATTTAGCCAAAAATAAGTGCGTCGCGTAATGGTTGTTCGCGATTTTCAACATAAAAGTCAAACAAATGTATAGAATGAAGTTTAGCTCGGACTTCTTCGAGATAAGAATTTTTCGAACTATATATCCCTAGTTTTCAAATGAAGAAATAATTTATTTCAATAAGTAGATTTTGAAATATAAGCAAAACTAGTTTTTGAAAGAATTGTGGTTTTGCAGTTCAGAATCCATACCATGATTTCTTTGAAAATGATATTTTTATATTATTTAAAAATATGAAATAAATTCTAAAATATTTTAAAACATTTTAAAAGTGACATGAGTTATAAAAAATGAATTTTCAAACGATAAAAAGTCATTTTGATCAATATGGCTTAAAAACCACTTTCCACAGCACTTTTCTATAACTTTTGAAATATAGTTTTAAACGCAACAATTCTTTACCAAATTTTTTATAAATGTTTTCAAATGATTTATAAAAAAAATGTAAACGTGAGTTGAAGAATTTATGAAGTGGTTAAAAAAATGATTAAAATTTAGTAGAGTAAGTTAAATGATTTAGAGTCGACCACATAACTTAACTGCCTTATGGGTGATAAAGAGATAGTGTCTAAGCTTGAGTTTGGAAAACCAATTTCCTGCTCTCTCTGGCTATCTGGACTGGCCCGATGGATATGATAGTAAATTTGATTTACTCGGATCAAAATTTTCAAATTATAAAGGATAATATTTTCCTGATTTAAACAACTTGGATTTTATGGGGAAAATCTTCTAATGCTTGGTGTAAAGCCTATAGAGAAAACTCATACTATTCGTGGAATTTAAAAGGTGATTTCGCCGTTATTCTGCTCATAGTAGTTGTTGAATACGAAATTGATATTGAGTAGAATTAGATGATTTCTATATATTATGTTTACTTTACAATTACTGGTTTTGGATTAACATCCTAAATAACATGGTTTTAAATCAATCAAAATTTTTAGTTTTGAATTAAGAAATCTTTTTTAATATTTAAATGAACTGATTTGAAAATATTTTCGTAAGTGAAAAATTGAATGATTTCGAATTTTTCCAAGCATAAAAAAGGTTTTAAGTAATCAAAAGATTTGATAAGAGAGGTTAAATAATTCTGTATTTATTGAAAAGAATGTTTTAGAAATATATATATCTCCAGATGAGATTTTTATAATAAGAACTTAATTAAAAAATGATTCTCTATTCATAAAAATCATTTTTATCGATGATTATTTCGAAGGAACTAGGGTCGGATTTGGGTAATTCTTATCCGAAAACCACATTGAACCAATGTAGGCAGTTGAAAAATAAAGACCTGATAAGGAAAGTTAAGAATGAAGACCGAAAATCTTCATGGTGGAAGGTTTGCTTGTTGATAATTTCGGTTTTCTCCCAAATAATAAAGTAGCAGTGGTCCCTTTATTTCTAAAATTCTTCAGGTTTCAAAGACTTCTCGCTACTAATTCTAAGGGTAACTCCCGACAGAATGTGGTAGAAGAGTGCCTATGGTTTTTCCTATTCCTTGACAACTTGTATAGATGAATGTTTGACGTTGCATTTCCAGTTACATAAGTGATCTCTATGAACGTATCATCTGCTTGGTAGCGGAGAAGGCAACTTCTCTTAGCTTAACACCCTTTTCTGAAACATACGAGCTCGAAAGTTATACGTTTACAGAATTTAGTTGCATGACCATGTAATGGCAGTATGGCATTCAAAGTGAAATGCGCATAGTGAATTGTTACCATTACGTCAAGCCTCATGCCTGCAAACGGCCGAAATAGGATAGACGCGGCAAGGCTATGTGGTTCAAAACCATTAGGATATGATCGTCCCTTCTTAGATATATTTATTCCCGCTATGATGTTCGGGACTTAAATTATAGTGGATGTATGCGATATGGGCCCTCGGATATGTCGGTAATGACCGAGGTGATGACATAACCGTTACTATCTGGAGAGGAAGATAGGCCGACCTTGTGTTGGTAGAGGCTAGATGTTCTGTGGCCTTGGTACATTCCTCTTGAAATGTACTGTCATAATGTAGTCCCTTCCCTTGATCATTTGTATGGAAATTCATTCTCCAATAAGTGCCCACCATTTTGTTTGTAGAGCCTAGTATGCTGGAATTTGATAACGGTAATAATTTTGGCTACTTGAATATAATTACTTGAGAAGTATTTTCAAAAAGAATGTCGATAAAAGTATATCAAATAGTTTTACATAGCAAATGATTTGGTTATCATAAGGTAAAAACATGTTCCATGTTTATATGTGGCATACTCTTATGAGATTTTTCTGACCCAGAGTTTGTTTTCCTTTTCCCTAAACACTTGGTGCCCTAATTTTCCCAAGCATCCTAGTAGTCAGGTTAGTTGGAAGAAAGCTAGATGGAGCTAGAGGCATGAAGTTAGAAGATTTTTTTGAAGATTGTTATCTATTCCACCACGCTCTTATGGCATAGTATTCTACATTTCTAAGAACAAAAATTTATTACTATCCATTTTTAAGCTCTGATAAATTCTTCTGTAAAGTTTATGTTGAAGTAATGTATGTGTGATTTTATTTTGTCTTTATTATCTTTCTTATCCTTGAGAATCCTCTTCTCTAATGCTTGGATTTACGACATGTGAATACCGAGGATGTATTAATGTTGATTTTCGAAATTCAAAGAAACAGATCCTCACAAATATTGTAATCAATTTATTACCAAAACATCTTTAATCTTATGTAAGCTTCCATTACATCACAAATGCAAACAATAAGAACATATAAAATTTCAAAAGGTATACTTGATTTGAATGGTTAAACGGAGATCCAAAATTAAATTATTGTCTACTTATATTCAAGTTGTAGTTTTGATTTTTCTAAATAAATAATATACAATCAATTCACATAATAAACAATTTGAGCTACATAATCCATTTTTAAATCAAATGAGACAATATTGTAGATATATAAATTATGATATTCAATTTTATTCATTAAAACATTATATCAAAATTATTAGAATAAGAAGATCATACTTTAATTCCAAAGCCTTGAAGTACACCTTGAATGATTAAATTTTTCCTTCAAATGTAGCCAATGAATCGTACCTTAAATGATGTATCAAACCTCTTGATTCAAAAGTCAACCTCCAAATGTTGCAAGTAATAAGATACAAAACCACCATGAATTTATTTGTTTTGTTTGAATCTGTTTTATGAAATTTTATTTTTCACGAAGGCCAGCATAGAAGGGGAGGAGAGCTTAAGAAATAAAGATGGAAAAACTGCATGTCTAAAATAAAATGTGAATGGGGATGAGAGAGAGAATATGTTTTAAATGATAAAAATAAAACCTTTCTAATTTATGGATTTAAAATCTCCTTATTTTATTTCAAAATTAAATAACCAAATCCTATTCCATCTTCTTCATGTATTCAAAAGAATAAAATAAAGATAAAAGGACAAAGTTCATTTCATAAATGATGTGATGACCCGCATTTCGGACAATTTAAATCAACGATAATCCACATGTGCCCAACTCAAACAATCTAGAATATAGATAATCAATGGGGTTAACTAAGAGAAATCAGAAAAGAAGAAAAAAACACAAAATCTCACAGCAGAATGAAAAAATTATAACAATCAAATAAATAATTCGTGAAGCTGTTTATATTAAACGTTTGACTAAAACTTTAAAACATTTATCATAGTTATATATACAACAGAACAACAGAATAATGCAGTAGAACAACATGCTGTAGGGAGTAATACTACTAAAATATAGCAAATCTTTGTCTCCGTCCCCCAGAAAATATGATCTTCAATACGCTGAAAACTCTGTGCTGACCCGAGCATAAAGTAAAAAAACACACTCGAGTTAGAACTAAAATATTCTTATATGAGCCAAATCAATATCACATATAACATGAGTGTAATAGCAACAGAGATGTTTACGGCGTTTTACATCTTCTATCCAAGGTATAAGTGCATGCAATGGCTCAGGAGATGTTACAGGAGGCTGCTGCTGGCTGCAGCTGCAACGCTGCCGCACAGCGCTGCTGGGCATGCAGTTGGGCTGCATCTGCCCACTGCAGCTGCACTCAGCTGCCGTGCAGTGCAGCCGCTGTCCTACGGTGTTCCACTTAAGGAAAAAAAGATTTTTTTTTTAAAATAAAACAAAATATATAAATAAAATAATCGACTAATAAATGTTTTCAAGGAAAAGAAAATTTATTTCAAAACTTTGATAGTATTTCGCATACCAATGCGTGTTATTTTGTTTCAAAGTTAAATAAATTGTTATAAATGGTTTTTTTAACGAACTTTAAATAACTTTAATTCAATAAATTAAGTTTTTATGTTTCGCTTTGATACCAAAAATGTAACGTCCGGCCCCTATACCCATGCCAACCAAGAGCAATACTAAGTATTACTGTCGAAAAGCACGGAGAATGGGACTCGATAGGGCTAAATCTTGTACTCATTCCCTTGAACTAACACTGACACGAGAAATTTTTCGATTTTTTTTCCTACTTACCATTCATGCGCAGTGTTGGTTCAAAGCAATGGTACAAGATAAAAAAATTTCCAGGTTACATAGTACAGAATATAATAGAATGTACAGTTCAGCACAAAAACAGCATAATGCATAATACATATCATAATAGTAATGTCCACAATACATAGTCCGTAGTACATAACACTTTCAAAATACATAATAACATACATACCATATTACATATATTAACTACTCCTAAGTCCAAGCTGAAAAGTCCAAAACCCCAAAACGTGGAAAATAATATGAGTGCTGCTACAGTCCACGCAATCTAACCTGCAACCATAATCCTCAGACTGACCCGAGGATTATAAAACAAATCACACGGGTCAGACTATTTCTAATGTAAGTGAAGTAAGGTCTATGAACAATAATTGTCTCAATCAACAAAAGGAAAAGGAAGCGCCGCATGTATAAAGCAACATGAGGCATATATGTGTGTGAGAACCAACATGCAAATTTGGTTTCATAAACAATTCCCTTAATCAAACAATGGTTTTAGGCCAAACCTATCGTATGTAATCCAATACGATACTAACCCAATTATCATTTGTAACACAACGAATAAGTTCATACACACATTCTCCAAAAATACTGGGTTTTCAAAATCAACTTTAATACTTTCCAAAAATCATAAATCATCTTTTATGGAACTATCAAAATATCTATATAAAATAGAATATGGTGTATAAATGTTGTCTATTTGGTAAAATAAATATTTTTCTTAGTGTTAAGGCTTTACATTAATCCCCTTAATGCATTTTTAAGCACTGTTGTACAGTTTGCATATAACACCCCAGTAGCATGTCAGGGGATAGGGATGCGCCGTGATACGAAAAACTAAACAAAACTCGTAGTGGTCTCGTATGAAGATAAAAGTATAACAAAGCACGTGAGATAATGCCCAAGGTAGGATACTACTAATTCGGGTCATACTGCCGGTGGTAACGCATCGTAGGCATGGCCGCCCAACGCATCCGTCCCTTATTGGGTCAAAGGGAGGTCATCCCAAATCAAAGTGTACTAATCGAACCGACATCAAGAAAATAGTATAGACCATTTCCTAAAGAAAATTGAAGAATGAATGTCCACTGGAGGAGCTACCCTCAATGGCCCTATCAAGCATCTTATTTAGTCATTTCAAATTGGCACAAGTGCCGGGGTCTATCCATTATTGTTCTCTTTATTAGAATCCAGCAAACGTACGCCAAATCCAACCACATCATTCTAGAGCCTCCTCCATGTACACAATCTTTAAAGTGGTTCTAATATTGATAAAGAGTATGCAATAAGAGGCCTCGGTCTCTGTAACAACCAAACGTCGTTTTACACACCAATTAATTCTTTTACATTTTGAAAACGATCCATACTTGATATCAAAATATCATATTTGCTTCCAAAAAAATTCATTTCAAAATATCATATTTAGTTCGATATTTCATTTTCACTTCAAAATTCAATTTGAATCACAATTTAAGTTATAACTACATTTTACCCATATTCATATTTAAGTTAACGATTCAAATATAAACATTCCATTCTAGCACTATTTGAATTTTTTTTGAAAATAGTTTGAATAATGTTACATAGTTTAAATAGTTTTAATATTAAAATAGATTATATATTAAATGATTTGAACGTTTAAATAATTTGGAAATTTTGAAAGATGAATTTTAAAAGAGTTTGTAGGAAAAATAGTTTATAGTAGAAATAATTTTAAATTCAAAACAGTTTCTTCCCACTTCTAATAAATCTGGATTTAGGTCCAAATTTAAATCAAACTGACTCAATTTCAATCTTCCAATTCAGATCATCTTAAATCTCAAATCAATTCAAATTGACTAAGTTTTGATTTAAATTCAAATAAACTAAATTCCGATTCCAACTGGAATTACTTCGATTCGTTCATTTTAACTTCAAATTCGGTTCAAGAATTCGATTTAATGGTTTAAATTCCAATTTAATTCTTATTTTTAAACCATTTCACTTTATATCAATTTAGAATTCGATTTCAAAATGCCGATTTAAATCATGTAAATCAATTTAAACTTCAATGTTTAAATTTTAGATTCAAATCTTTAAAATAATTCAATTCCGAGCATAAATTTGGAATATTAATCTTAAATGCTAACCGAGATAAATTTCAAATTTCGAATAAACGTTCAACCCTTTTTAAAAGATTTCAATTTCCATAACTCAAATGATTTCTCAATTATAACTTCAAATTTTCAAATTCAATTCTCTAAACAGTTTCTGTAAACAAATTACATTTCAACACTTCAAAATTCGAGTTCGAAATAAATTACATATTTATAAATTCAATTTTTATTTCTTTAAAACGAAATAGTTTAAATAGATTCAAATTCAAGAATCTAAAATCATTTAATTTAACCAATCCAGTTTTTGTATATAATTTTCTATCATATGGCCAACTGAAGTTATTTCAATTTATTTTAGTGATGGATATATATCATTTCTATCTAAATCAAGGTTTCATAGGTCTATATCATTTCAACCTACTTCTTAATTTACTCAAAATAATTCAAATAACAGTTTACATACTGTTAGATAATATATAGGGTGATAACAGGATATATATAAAATAAATAAACATGCAATTGTCCAAAATATCAACCAATAACGTACGATCTCAATCAACAGCTAAAACCGTCAATAAATCATGGTAGTTAACTAGTTTTCAATAATAAGGCATTTAACTAGCAATTTAATTCCAATTTCAATTTAGCCGTTTCAAACTCTAATAATTCAATTCCTATGTCACAACTAAATGTCAGTTTATTTACCAAAGATCAATCAATAAAATTAAATTACTTCACGATTTCGATTTAACTAACATAAAATAATTTAGTGTTCATGAGCGGTTTAAAACACACATCTTTGTTTGAAACTAAAAATATTTCTACTTCAAGTAATTTCCAACTCAACTCCATCTCGTAGCCTTCATCGATACGATCGCAAAGCAACTCGTTTCGTTCGGAATGGACCTCACACGAAAAAGTAACACATTAATTAGCATAATGATATAATTAAAACTTAATTAACATAATTAAGTAATATAAAATAAACTTAATCTACCTAAACAGCCCTTTTTCCATCCCGTTCCCAGGCAAAATCGCACTTGCAACTATTGTTTCTTTTTTTCTTATATAAATCGATCGATCGTAGCCATCTCATTGTCGCCGACCACCATCACTCTGCGCCGCCGACCAAGATGCCTCCCAGCCATCATGCATACTCGAAATAATGCAGCGAAGCCCATAACGGACGTGACGAATGCAAGCCTCCCACGACCACCACACGACATCAATTGATGATCCAACCACATATCGTGTAGAGGATATCGAGATCTACATTTTCCTTTTTGGAATCACTCAATTTCGTTGAGCGGCTTGAGAGAAATCGAAGAGAGAAGAAAATGAATTATCAGCCATTGAGATCGCCAAATGAATGTAGCCAATGTTTGGAGTATAAGAATTTCCGACTCAATTCCTTCGCAAAAATTCCAAACTCCAAACAATGCATGTTATAACCCCACAATGGAATATGTATCGGAAGCCAATTCCATTATATTTAAAAGATAGCATTTCAAAATCAAATTATTTTCATTAGATACCTTTAATTAATTTCTATGCTTTTGAAGCTTGCACGACCAAACGATAAGTCTGATTACTACGAAACTTGAAATCCTATAATAATTCACCATTGCAATCTGATGAAACTAGTTTCGTGGAAATTCGAGAATATACCTAAAAAGACTATTTCTACCCGATAATTAAAGGGAGAAATTTCCAAAATCAATTTATTCACCTTAAATTAAATTTTATAAGTTAAAAATATTCTTTATTGTTTAAATAAAACTTAAATCAAGTTTCGTCATCATTTTCATGCGCATTAAATTCTGGAATTCAATTATCCAATATTAAATTTAAGCAGTTTAATTGTCCAACAAATCGCATTAAAAATCACTAAATCTCAAATGAATTTTACTTATCAACAATTATTTTATGTTCTTCTATGTAATTCAAAAATTATTATTCAATTCCAGCTATTGATTATAAACACATTCAATACATAAAATTTCATTTCAATACTTGTTGTTGCCTAATCTTCGAAATTTGTTGTTTCAAATTTTATTCAAGTTCATATTTAATAAATTACATCAATAAATCATAAAAAATTTATTTCTAACCATTTCTATTCAATAATTATATTAAATTGAAAAAACTAAAATAGTTAAAAATACGGGTCATTACATTTTTCTCCACTCAAAAACTTTTCGTTCGCGAAAAAGGGATAAGTAAGAAATCTAACATGTGATATATTTTATTCAAAATAATCAACTTACAAAATATAAGAATCTTATTTGAAAACCTTTACTATGCTTCTGCTATGCCATTACAATATCAGCTTACTGAAATTACAATTTATAAAACAAGTTATAAAATTTTAAAATTTCAAAAAACTTCCAATACCCGAAGTTACAGGAAATTTCAACAGTGTCTCCTTTGCGCGGCTCGATCGTAAAAATTTACAATATACAAATATATACCAAATATACATCTCATCTCAATGATGAGGCATCATGTAAGAAAAAATATACGTGCGGTATGCAATCCGAGATATGCACCTTATTATTAATAATATAAATGAGTTCACACATATTAAGCAAGCAAAAGCAAATCAAATCTATGTATACGTCCAAATGGTCTTCGTATGTATCTATCTCAACTCAAATTGGAATATTAATCACTTATAATAAGATAAAGAAGCATGTATAAGTTTAATAAAACTGTATAACATGAATTTTGAACCCAAATCACAAGCACAAACACTAATACACAACCATAACAATCATATGCAATCAAAAGCAGTAATAACAAATGATTTACGACCAAAGAAACCATCCAACACTTAATGTCCATCCAATTAATTCATAACTGCATGAATTTACATTATCCATTGTCTATAGCTAATTTATGCACTTCATTTCTTGTTAACATCTAATTTTTTTATTAACATCTAATTTATTTACTTCCATTATATCCATATGTATTTCGTTTACATCCAATTTGTTCAAATTTCAATTATTTCATTTTTGTTTAACATATTTCATATCAAGTCATTTATGGATCATTTAATAAATCATTTCATTTAATCTTATTTAAGCTAAATTTTATTTCATTACCACTTAGTATATTCTCTTTAACACAAATATCATTTATAAACCATTTCATAAAACCACTTAAGTTTATTATAAGCATTTTATAAATGCAACTCATGTTTATTGTTACTTCATAATATAAGTTCAAATTAATTTATTGATTAACTTTATTAGTTCATTTCATTAATTCATATCATTAACTTTACTTAAGTATATTTTATTCTATAACCCAAACTTACAATAATTATTTTCTTCTTTTTATCACAATAAATTACATTCAACTGTTCTTAGGTTAAATTTCGCTTAATAATTCATCTCATTAACTGATTTCATTAATTCAACCCATTCAACTTGACTTGAGTAAAATTTCATTTCATAACTTAATTTTCATCTTTCTTATTTCGTTAATCATTTTTTAAGTTTATAATCATTTTATATAGATGTATCTTGTTTTACAATATTATTTAAAGTATAATTATCTCAAAAAGCTACAACTAAATCTTAAAACATCCTTTGCAAATTTATTTTTATTTTACAAACAATTTACAAAGATATGATTTAATTTATTATTTGTTTACCTTCTCTTCAGTTCATATCTAAATAGTATTTTCCTTTTACTACTCAAATTATTCATCTAACATTTCTTAGAACATTATCTAAGTGTATGACATTTCTTATAACAACTTAATTTAATTTTTTATAAACATTTATTTAAACCTAATTTCAGTTTCAAATATATTTTTTTGTTTCTAAAGTTCAAGCTTGTACAATATTCTATTACATATTCATATTTAACATTTCAACCTTTTAAACTTTTCTGGTAAATTTTATACATGTTTTTAGAATATATTTGAGTGTTATACAAATTTATCTTATTCATTTTAGTTAATAAGAATGTTCAATAATTTACCCAAATTTAAATTTCCGTTATCTTGAAATTTAAGAGTTATAATGTAACTTCTCATATTTCATTAAAACACTTAGCTTCAATTTCCCATTTTGCATTTTAGAAGTTTCCAACTATTAAAAAAATCGCTTTATTCCAATAACTGAAAATCACTAATTAATAGGAATTTAAGATTCAAATACTGGGTTCATTCTAAATCATTTTGAAATTATATATGTACTCATCTCTTTTATATATATCAAATCATATTTGGAAATTTACATCGAAATCTGTTTATCGAACCATATGATAGCAAAGCTAATAAATGGTCTCCCACACTTTAAGACTCGAAAATGAATATCGTGGATGTGGTCGTTATCGCCGAAATTATTTTTCAGCTACAAAAGAGGGGAGTAATTGACTTATTTCCTTTTAATTCCTTTTTAAACAGTTCTATTCATAAATATTTTTAAATAATACAAATTATTATATCATAATTTTAGAAAACAATTTTAAAAGCATTAGGATTTAAGTTCTCAAATTCTTAGCTTTTAAATCATTTCAATTTATAAGCTACATTATAAATATACTTATACAATTTCATTACCTTATTATGAAAACATTTTATTAATTTACATCTTTATTACTACAATAAATCCTTATTGTAATTAGATTTCAATTCAATCTACATATCGAATGCTTCAGAAATAGAGTTCACAAAGTTTTCATTTTTCGTTTAATTCAACCAATAATTGATGATAATAATATAATTATCTCCTAACAATAATATTTATTAATAGTCATGCAGGTTTATGAAAATTATCATCTTATATATAATATAATTTAGGTAAAATTATTTCATTTACCCAATTTTAAACAATATTATGTCGACTTGCCTCGTTTAAGTGTTTAGGAACCCGTATCGATAACATGGAGTCCCACGCACCCACCAGAATTCATAAACAACTCAACAGATAAGCAAATACAATATAAAACATTTTATAACACTAACAAGTATGCGCTCTCATAGATATACAAACTCAAACAAACTCATTCTAGAGTCTTACTACCCTATCTCTAATGAGTCAAACCCTATAAAGTTAAGGATATCGCTAAACCAAACTTTGATATCAACTGTGATGACCCTTTTTTAGAAGGTTTGAATCGAAAATAATCCACATGTCCAATTCAAATAATCCAGAACACAGATAATCAATGGGGTTAATTCAGAAAAATAAGAAAAGAAGAAAACAAACACAGAATCTCACAGTGGAATGACAAAATATAATAATCAAATTAACAGTTCATGAAGTTTTTTATACTAAACATTCGATTAAAATTTTACAACATCTATCAGAGTTATATATACAACAAAATAGTAGAATAATGTAGTAGAAAAACATGATGCATAGAGTAATACTAGTAATATATACCAAAGCTTCATTTTCGTCCTTCGAAAAATATGATTTTCAATACGCTAAAACACAGGGCTGACCCAAGCATAAAGTAATACAATACACTCGAGTTAGGACTAAAATACTCTTATTTCAGTCAAATCACGTGAGTGTAATAGTGGCAGATATGTTTCCGGGGTTTTACATCTCCTATCTAGTGTATAACGTGCGTGCAATAACACAAAAGATGTTACGGAATTTTCCATCTCTTAAGGATATGTCAAAATATCTATATATATAGAAGAACACGCTATATATAATGTCTAATCAGTAAAATAAATATTTTTCATAGCGTTAAGGCTTTACATTAGTCCCTCCTGATGTGTTTTCAAGCATTGTCATACAGTTTGCATAAAACACCCCAGTAGTACGTCGGGGATAGAAATGCGCCATGATGCGACAACACTAAAGCAAACTAGTAATGGTCTCTATAAGGATAAAAGTATGACAAGGCATGTGAGGCAATGCCTAAGGTAGGATACTGCTAGTTCAGGTCACAAGGTTAGTGGTTTCGCATCGTAGCCATGATCGCCCACTACGTCCATCTATCCTATATCAAGTCAAAGGGAAGTCATCCCAAATCAAGGTGCACCAATCGAAACCAACATCAAGGAAATAGTATGGATCAGGTCCAAAAGAAAATCTAAGAACAGATGTCCGCAAGAGGAGTTACACTCATTGGCCTTGTCAAGCCGTCCTATTTTAGTCATTTCAAATTGGCACAAGTGCAGGGATCTATCCATCATCGTTCTCTTTCTTTAAATCCAGAAAACATATGCCAAATCCAACCACTTCATTCCGACTCTCCCCCGCATACACGATTGTTAAAACGGTTCCAATATTGATAGAAAGTATACCAATAAGAGGCCTTGGTTTCTTTAAAAACCAAACGTCGTTTTACATGTCGGTTGGTTCTTTTAAATTTCAAAAATGATTCATACTTAATATCAAAATATCTTATTTGCTTCAAAAATCTTTTTCACTTCAAATATCATATTAAGTCTGATATTTCATTTTAGCTTTGAAATTCATTTCGAATCAGAATTTTGTTTATAACTTCATTTTAGCCACATTCATATTTAAACCATTGATTTAAATATTAACATTCCATCCTCGCATAGTTTGAAGTTTTTTAGAAAATAGGTCAATAATTTTAAATAGTTTAAAAAGCTAAAATAGTTTAAATAGTTTAGCTATTAAAATAGATTATATATTAAATGGTTTGAAAATTTAAATAATTTGGAAATTTCGAAAGATGAATTTTAAAACAGTTTATAGCAAAAATAGTTAATAGTGAAAATAATTTCAAATTCTAAATTGTTTCTTCCCATTTCCAATATTCTGGATTCAGGTCCAAATTTAAATCAAATTGACTCTGTTTCAATTTTCCAATTCATATCATCTTCAATCTCAAATCATTCTAGATCGACTCGGTTTCAATCTAAATTCAAATCAGCTTACTTCTGATTCCAATTCGAATTATTTCTATTTCAAAACGTTCAACAATTCGATTTATTGGTTTAAATATCAATTCAATTCTTATTTGTAGACCATTTCAATTTATATCAATTCCGAATTCGATTCCAAAATACTGATTTCTATCACTAACTCGATTTAAACTTCAATGTTCAAATTTTAGATTCAATTCTTTAAAATAATTCAATTACGACCCCAAATTTGGAATATTAATCTAAATTACTAACAAGGTAAACTTCAAAGTTCGAATAAAGGTTCAACCTATTTTAAAACACTTTTAGTTTCCATTATTCAAATGGTTTCTCAATTATAACTTCAAAATTTTAAATTTAATTCTTTAAACAATTATTGTAAACAAAATTCAATTTTAACACTTCAAAACTCGAATTTGAAATTAATTCCATATTTATACATTTGATTTTTATTTCTTTAAAAAAAACTCATTTAAATAGATTCAAATTATAGAATTTAAAACCATTTAATTTAACTAACCCAGTATCCATATATAATATTCTATCCTATAGCCAGGTGATCAGTTATTTTGATTTTAATTTCAAGGAAGGATATATATCATTTCAATCCAAATCAAGGTGTCATAGGTATATACCATTTCAACCTATTTGTTAATTTATTCGAAATGATTCAAATAATAGTTTATATATTGTCAAATGATATACAGAGTGATAACATGATATATATAAAATAAATAAACATCCAATTATCGAAAATATCAACCAACAACATCCAATTTCAATCAATATCCTAAACAGCCAATAAAGCATGATAGTTGACCAGTTTCCAATAATCGTGACTTTAACTAGCAATTTAATTATAATTTCAATTTAACTGTCAATTAAAACTCTAATAGTTTAATTCCTATGCCATAGTCAAATGTCAGTTCATTTACCAAACATAAAATTAAATTACTTCATGATTTTATTTAACTAACATAAAATAATTTAGTCTTCCACTACACCAAAAAGTACTTTTGGTGGCGCAAAAAAAACGCAACCATAACTTCTGGTGGCGTTTTAGAGAACGCTGCCATACGACATGCAATTAAAAAACAAATATTTTTGGTTGCATTTTTAAATGCCGTTATGATGTGCCTTATTGCGGCGGCAAAAAAAGGCCACGGTAAATCTTTTTTTATAGCATGTTGAAACGCCACCAAAAGTGATATTTTTTCAACTTTTTTTTTCCTTAGCGTTTGATAAATGCCACTAAATATTTTTGCTTTCCTTTGTCTATTTCTCACATTCTGCTAGCTCATTCGCTCTCCAATTCACTTTATTCATAATTTATATCAAACGGATATATTACATAGTTCAATAATAAATAAAAAATACATGAACAAATGAACTACCATAAACACAGGTAGTACATTACCATACATTTCTTTGTCTTTACATTTCACTGTCTTACATTTCTTTTTATTTCTTTACATTTACAAGTCATTTTCACTATTCAATTCCCCTTGCTTCTTCCATCATACAAACATCCCACTGCCAACTTCACCATTTCAACACATGTAAGACCATTTACAACTTCATCACTACATCTTTACTACTGAACCACTCTGCCATTAACCCACCATCTTCCTACCTCTGCCTCTATCTCTGCCTCACCTCCATACCACCTCAAAACTGTGCCAATACATCACTACTTACTGCAACAGTTCAAACTCCTCCTGTACAAACCATATCTTCATCATAATCCTTATTTTTTGTTATACTTCTACATATTCACCTATGCACCTGACTGTGCATTATCAATTTCAACAAATTGTGCACAGTCTCATTACTCTATGCATTGTCATCTCCTTCTATCCACTTCTGCATAATCAACTGCCTGTAGCAAATTCCTCCAACCATCAAAACCTCCTGTCAACCACCTCACACTACTGCCACAACAAAACAACAGTGCATCCTCGCATTACATCAACTATTTCACCCTATATCTGTGCATATCTATGCCACCTCATGTCATCATCCCCACAACAAATATCCCCTGCCACTACCACTAAACTGCAACTACTTCTAGTACACATTGTCCACCATCCCACTTCACATCAAATATCCCACTGTTACCATACTAACCCCATTCCATTGATGTGCACTGCTACATAACATTTCAACTTCAACTGCACTAACCTTACTGCCACTGTCCATAGCATACATCAACTACATCTTGCTCAAAACCATCACAACAAGCAACTTCCCACGGCACTAACAACCCTCCTTTGCCTGGATATCCCCATCTCCTATCACCTAACTGCCACTGCTGCTATCTGCTCCATCATCTGCCTACACCCCATCATAACCCACCATACTCTCTGCTCCTCTGAATAAATTCATTACACTATTCTCAGAAATCATCACTGCGGTACACACACAATCAACTCACACCCTCTTCTATAACATCCACCAGCTGTTCATCACCTGTCAGTCCACATTCACCACTCTCCACCTTTGTCAAAACTCCCCTCTTGATCTTGCCTTGCTCTACTGCCAACATTCCCTTGTCCTATTCATTCACCTACAAGCAGCAGCCATTCCCCACCATCATTCCTCTGCTTGCACACAAATCAATCTCCATTACATAATCTTTTCTATTACTGCACACGCATAATCACCTCACCACACATCAGTGCATATACCATCCACTTCTTCAACCCTGACCACCTCCATCATGACAAACCCATAACTCCACCATCCATAACTTCCATATACCCACCATCCCGATGTGCTAAAAAAACTAGAATTGCTTTTTATTTTTCAGATAACACCTTGGATTTACAAGATGCGAAGTAACGCTTATTAGGAAAGCTCTCATCGATTGATAGGATAGGTGGTCCATGAGATACAAAACATGCATCCATGAAACTTGAGTAATATTGCTAGAAAGAAAGACCATAACACTTGAACAAAAACAATATTAGTTACATGTTATCAGAAAACTCAGAAACATCAGCTGATCTAGGTTTGCTTCTCCTAGAAGTATGAGATGATGTGCGTTTGAGATATTAGGATGTTGTAGGCAAACTTATGCAGATGTTCTATTTCGCATACTTTCTCTTCTAGCAATGCATACCAGTTGTTGCATCATGTGTCTTCAAGCTCGGAATTCCTATTCTTGCTAATTGGTAACTATGTAATAAATTAAATTTCATACACCAAGTTTAAATCAAGATAGTAATGGAACTGGACTACTAACATCATCTTGGAACTTTGCTCATTGCAAAACATGAAATAAAAGAAAATAAAAGTGTTTGCACCAAAATTGGGCAACACCCTTCGGAAGTCTTTGAAGAGATAATAAGTGAAGAACTTAAATTGGAAATGAAAATTATCTAACAAAAACTCCTAGTTATAGAAAAGTAAATTGCATAGAAGACAAGAATTTAGAGTGGTTCGGCGATGCGCCTACGTCCACTATGAAGTTTGATCACTTTATTGCTTAATACTTGAAGGTTACAAGTGTTTTGAAGCAAATTACAGCAGACAATAGACTTAAATTCGAAATCAGCAGCCAAGATGGTGGTATGGAGTGATTCTGGCAGCGTTTAGGCGTACTCTTTCTCTCCAAATTCTCCGACCCCTTCTCTGAATGACCAGAGGCTCTATTTATAGGTGTGGAAGGCCAAAATCCCGCCTAAATCATGGAGAGGCTGCTTGGCACGTGACGGGGGGCCCACAGGCCCGCGTTCTTGAAGTGCGTGCCCAGTTTGGGATCGATTCGAAGTGAACTTCGAATCGATCAAAAAATTGTCCAATTGCGATGAAACTTGGCGTGGACGTTCTTCATCATGTAGACAAACTTCTGTAAAAATTTCATGGGATTTGGATCAGTAGATTTGGAGTTATGATCGGTTCGAAATTGGGTGTTCGTCATGCTGGTCGATTCGACTCCACTGATTCATTCGAATCCATAGGTTCGAATCCATATGGTTCGACTCCATATGGTTCGAATCCATGCTTTCGTATGCGATGTGGATGGATTCGAAACCGATGGCTGATGGAGTCGAAGCTGATGGATTCGAAGCTTCTGATGGGTTCGAAGCTCCTGATGGATTCGAAGCTTGGATGGATTCGAAGCTTCTGATGGATTCGGAGTTTCTGATGGAGTCCAAGGTGCTGATGGAGTCGAAGCTTCTGATGGATTCGAAGGCGATGGAGTCGGAGCTTCTGATGGGTTCGAAGTAGTGATGGTCTCGAAGTTAAAGGATGGATTCGAAACTGATGGGTTCGAAACAGATGGTTTCGAACATGACGGGTTCGAACAGGATGGGTTCGAACATGGTGGTTTCGAACATGATGGGTTCGAACACGATGGGTTCGAACCAAGCAATGTGCACCGTCTCATTTTGAATCCATCATAACTTGAGCATACGACCTCGGACCGTCTTGAAATTTGAAATGCTGGCTTCTATGGTCTTTCTTGTCATGCCCTATCAATTGCGGCCCGATCCGGGCTCGGACAAAATTCATCGATATCCATAGCGAAGAGAAGTGCAACCAATCTCTGAGACGAATTGCCCTTTGTTTTTGGCCAATCTTTTGGTATCACGGCTTTGCCAAAAAGCGGGATAACATTTTGCCCCCCAAAGTACGTCTTGTGGGAACATGACGTGCTTTGAATAGCTGCCATTTCTTTCTGAAAAATCATTGCCCTCTTTTTGTTGAGACTCATATACCGTATTGCCGTAACCTTGCCTTGATATGATTGATTACTGTGCGACTGTGCTTAATCGTTGGCTGTCGTTGCTATAACAGGGTGAATATTTGATCCCTGTGAATGTTCAAAATCGAACGTTAGTTCGTTATGTGTACACATACATTAGCTCCGCCCTTATTAACGTCGTGTGTCCATGAGTCATGTCGGTCTTTGTTTGCTGATGGAGTCGAAGCTTCTGATGGATTCGAAACTCCCGATGGATTCGAAGCTTAGATGGATTCGAATCAATGATGGATTCGAGGACCTTGATGGACTCGAAGCCCTTGATGGATTCGAAACTTGGATGGATTCGAATCAGTGATGGGTTCGAAGAAAACTTGGATGGATTCGAATCAGTGATGGGTTCGAAGACTCCGATGGATTCGAAACTGGGATGGATTCGAAAGTGGTCGTTCGAATCGATGGGAGTTGAAGTGACACTAATCCCTCTTGGAATCCGTATAAATATACGAGGTTGACTTCATTTTCACTTTTTACCTTTTACCATTGTTTTAGCTGCTTCTCTGAATCGATTTCCCAGAGCCAAATCAAACGTGCTTTTTCACGAATCGACCAAATTCCTTCTAGCTTCCATTTGTGATCAAACTAAATCAGGTAATCAAGGGGTCGATTCGGTTTTGAGAATGATAGATTAATCTTTTTTGGCATTGATTCAACCCCTCCTTCTGGAAATTTTTGGAGAGTGACGAGGTTTGAACGAAGTAGGCCGACTCCATGGAACTGAGGAATGCAAAACTTTGAGCCGTATCGATCAGGGGTGCGCGCTTTGAGTTGGTTTCGAATGGGTAGCTTCGAACCGATGATCGCAGGAGAACACAACAAAAAAGGCGAGCTGTGATGGATTCGAAACAGTGGCATTCTGATCGATTCGAAGGAGCTCACTACTGATCGATTCGAAGCAATGACACGTTCATCGATTCGAAGGAGTTCAACTCCGATGGATTCGAAGCTAGGTGGGGCTTCGTGGATTCGAACCGCCCTTGATGGATTCGAAGGAGCCCAACTTTGATGGGTTCGAAGTCAGGTGGGGCTCCATGGGTTCGAACCGCCCTTGATGGATTCGAAGGAGCACGATTTCGATGGTTTCGAAGCTCCATGGATTCGAACCGCTCTTGATTGATTCGAAGGAGCCCGACTTTGATGGATTCGAAGTCAGGTGGGGCTCCATGGGTTCGAGCTGCGCTGATTCGAGATTCACCGATCTGACTCGTGTCGAATCATGTTGATTGATTCGAACATTCTTGCTTCTGAACTATGACCACTTTTAAATCGAACTTTTAACGAACTCACTAAATTTTTAGCATATCTGATTCCGACGAGCTTCGTCCTTCGCATGATCAAGGTTGACCTGACCTGTCTTTTTGAGCTCGTCGATGGCACTGTGATTTAAACGAATCCACACTTGAATCGGCCAGCAGTATCCGAAGGACGCGAAAGCGACGGTCAGTGATGACGGTCGTTTTCGTTCTCTGATCCAAAAGCCTAGTCGTTCAGATACCGCGTTTTACTCTTGTAAAATTTGTTTTAGTTATTTATTCGCATTGCACGACATATCCATATGCTTCACACCGGGGAATATACGGGCTTTCTTCGTTTTTTAACGCTGCTTTTTCGTGAGTTAGTTAGTTATGGAGTCTTCGGGTTCTGAACAACTAGAGTTACAAAGCTTGCCTCCTCTGATGCTAGAAATTCCAGAGATCATTCCCGAAGTAATAGATCCTGCTCCGGACGAATTGCCCGAGGCCTTATTTATCGAGGATCCCATAGATTCCGTCCGATCTAATATTTCTGGAGCATTATTGGGTCGGATATGTTCGAAGCATAGCTTATCCCCGGATGATGTTTTGCTACCGGGAGTTGATGATAGGCCTCACAATCCACCCGAGGGCTATACTGCTTTTTATCGCCACGCTTGTGCGGCTGGAACTCTCCCCCCGTTTAACCAATATATCAGGGAGATGCTATCGTTCATTGGAATCGCTCCCGCACAACTTCACCCTAACGGACACGCGTTACTGAACAGTGTTTTCATCTTATTCATGGACCGCCTTTTTCGTCCGCCTAGGCCAGCTGAAATTAGACATATATTCAACTTCAAGAGCAGGGGTGATAGTCCATCGTTCACCTTTCTGGAGGCAGTTAGAAATTGCCAGATTGTGACGGGAGCTTGGACCAGACTCAGTTACTTTAAGAATGAATGGTTCTTTGTCCGATGCCCCCCAGGATTTGCTAGGCGATGGCTGTCCAGACGTAAGTATCGTAAATCGTGTTAGCCTTCTTTAATGGTCATTGTCACCACTTGAACTGACATCAGGTTTTTTTTTTTTTTTTTTTTTTTTTGCAGCTATCATATCAAGGCCAGACGGTGGTCGATACAGAAACATCATCCGAAGTCTACAAGAGGTTCCGAGTGACCTGCGGCACATTGACTTGGTCTTAACCGATGATAACTTAAGGACGCTGGGCTTAATTGAGTCGAACCAGAGTATTGTCGTTGAAGGGTTTGTGAAATCGGCTCCGAAGGCAAAGAAGAGGACCGGTGTAGCGATAAGAGGAATGGGCGATGATGAGAGGACGCCTACTGACACCGGGCTAGCGGCTGATTTTCCCCAGGCAGGGAAAAAACGGAAAGGCAAGGCCGTTGTTCCTAAATTTGCGAGACGGAAGTCCGTAATCGTGTCTCGCTTGACTTCTGGAATTATTTCTTCTGACTCCGCTCTTTGTCAATCAGGAAACATTTTTACAGGGCTGGATGACGTTCCCATACCGGAGTGCGTTTCTCTTTATCACAAGTCTGGGCTGGTTGAGCTCCGGGAAGCGTTAGACATAAGCGGGCTTTTACCCATTAGTGCAGTCGAAACTTCTGGTTGGTCGGGGGCTTTGCACATTTGCATACACTCTCATGACACTACATGACTGCTTCACTCGTCTTATTGATTTTTCCTGAAACTTAACTGAACTGTATCTCTTTTCCAGGTAACATGGCTGGTCGTCAGACTACATTGGACAAACTCCGGAGAGTGCATCACCCCTCAACCTATTATGAATCTCGTCGTGGAGGCCCCGACCGTGATCGTGACCGGAGGCAATATGGCCAGGTGTATTATGCAAAGGATCATCGCCGTGGTAACTCCAGCCAGGAACGATCGGACAGAGATCGTAGGCATCGCTCCCTATCTCGATCTCCTCCGCAATCCCGAAGTCATGTCCAGGCATCCGAGCCTCTGCGACATCAGTCATCTTCGTAGGTTTCGAGGCCTGAGCCACGTCATTCTCGAACCGGGGTCGCAACGTCTATATCTGGGGAGGAGACCCTTGTTGAGTCTTCTGGCGAAGGGGCCATCAGGCTTGCACAACTGAGGAAAGATTTTCCAGAGATTTGCTTTGATGCTTGTATTTTTCCTCCCAATCTTAAAAGAATTCCCGATGATGCCGCGACTTCGGCGCTCAACTATACCCGCGACTTTTTTTCCCAGTACAAAGAATGGTACAAAGCGGCTGTTAAGGCTTCCAAAGTTGCCTTCGACCGGGCCCAAATCATTGAGAAGCTAGAGGCCGACTTGGCTCAAAAGAGTCGCATCGTCGACATACTCCAATCTGAGGCGGAATCTTCCCGCAAGGCCGAGGTCGAGTCGTTACAGAAGGTTGATGAGACATTAGCTGAAATGGCGAAAATGCAACAGGCACATTGTACTTTAGTTGAAGACTTAGGTCATCGATACAAGAACGTTGAATCTGAGCGGGATGCGGCAGTGAAGGAACTAGAGGAGCTAAAGGCTAGGTTTGCTGACATGAATAAAGAAAAAGACGACGCGAACGTGGCTGCGCAAGAGGCGTGTGAGCAGGCTGTATCTTTTCGGGCCGAGCGCGATGTGGCAATTGCAAGGGTTAAGGAGGTTGAATCGGAGTTGGAGGATAGAGTCCAAGCAGAGAGGTTCAAAATGGAGGCCGAATTTGACGATCTTTTGGACACATATAATGCCAATGTATTGGAGCATAGAAATCTATCCTGGCTAGGGGATTACTCGATGCCTCTCTACAATGCTTGGAAGAAATTAGTGGAAAACAAGAGGACGTCTTGTCCGGATTCGGTATTAGATGAGTTTGAGCTCGAGTCACGTCTGCTCAGCGAGGATGAGAGGAGGACCCTTCATGAAGCGATCATTTCTGTTGAAAAAGAAAGACTTGTCGTCCATCGAACGGAGGTTGGCGAAGGTTCGGGTATCGTGCACCATAGCGAGAATACTGAAGTCCCTGTTTCGACTTCACCCGAAGCTGCTGCCGTGGTTGATTCACAAGTTATTCCCGCCTACAATCCGTACCAACCGGAACTGTCCTCGGGCAAGACGCTCGTCCCCGAGCTTGTTCAAGCTCCAAGGCAAGGTAAAGTAGGTATTTCCCTTTACGTCTTAAAACATTGATTTTCGAGGGAATTTCTTGGTCTGATAGCTCTAATTTTGGTTGTTTAGTGACCGAGAGTGTCGCACCCGTGCTCCCTGTCCTTTCGGCTTTACATCCTACACGTGGAGTTATTGTCACCGAGGCGATTTCAACAGCCGCCATGGTTGGTGATACGGGAGAAGGAGGCTCAATATCATTCGATGTTCAAATGTTTGAAGAGCTATTTGGTCATCCTCTTGACCCCATGCCCGACCTCTCTTTTGTGACGAGCGGAGCTACTTCTGTTTCTGGCTCGATCGTGACGACCACCGGCGTACCTAGCGCACCTCAACTGTCTCGAGAGGAGGAGATTTTAGCAGAGATAAGTGCCGAGATGGCCAAGACAGTGACAGTTGGCCCCGATGGTGACGCCGTTCCTTCAAGCTTATCTTCTCTAATGATGATTTCTCCTGGTGGCACAGTAACCGTCTCGAGTGTCGCTGAACAAGTATCCGTTACTGCTCCCGTGCCCCTGGCTCGTCCTTATAAAAGGATCTCCATCCCTTCCAGTTCTGAGGAAGATGTTGATATCATGCCGGAACCGGAGGATGTTCCAAAGAAAGGCAAAAAGTCTCGTATGAAGCCAGGCAGCGGGTCTAGCGGCTCAACTCCGAGGAAGAAGCACCGGAGGAAGAAAGAGTGAGCCCCTCGCTTTGTCGTGAGATTTACAGATAACAATTCTTTTGCCTTTTCTTTTGTTCTTTCTTGGGCCATGTGTATGTACGGATGCGGCCTCCACTTATTTGAAACATCTTTACTTGCCATGTAATCAAACTTGTTTTTGTTGGTTGATGAAATGGGAAGTTACACTTTTCTTCTTATCTGAATGCCTTGCAGTATTTGTGTTGTATCCGCTTGGTATTTATATACCTTCGTGTCGTGATTTAATGAATGAGCCGGATTCTGAGTATATTATCACTTAAGCTAGCGATTAGCACCCAGCTTTTTGCCCCTTAGTTGTGGGGAGTAATACTCATATTCTGGTGGCTGATTGCGTTTATTGCAAGCCCTGAACACATGCCTCCCCCCTTCTGGGGATCCATGACAATTTGAGATTGATAACCTGTCCTGCATTCCAGGAATCTGAGGGTTATCGATGTTTACACTCCATTCCACGCTATGGGAATTGGGAGTTGATATTGATATCTCGGCCCGTATTTTGGGAACTTCGAATTGTTACTTGTACTTTGATTCGTGCTTCGGGGATCTGGATTAGATGTTTATACTCCAATTCGTACTCTGGGAAGTTGGAGTCCGTTCGCGCTCTGGAAACAGCTTATTGGATGTTTTATACTCCGATTCATACTCTGGGGAGTTGGAGTCCGTTCGTACTCTGGGAACGATTTATTGGATGTTTTATGCTCCAATTCACATTCTGGGAAGTTGGAGTCCGTTCGCGCTCTGGGAACGACTTATTGGACGTTTTATACTCCAATTCACACTCTGGGAAGTTGGAGTCCGTTCGCACTCTGGGAACGACTTATTGGACGTTTTATACTCCAATTCACACTCTGGGAAGTTGGAGTCCGTTCGCGCTCTGGGAACGACTTATTGGACGTTTTATACTCCAATTCACACTTTGGGAAGTTGGAGTCCGTTCGCGCTCTGGGAACGACTTATTGGACGTTTTATACTCCAATTCACACTCTGGGAAGTTGGAGTCCGTTCGCGCTCTGGGAACGACTTATTGGACGTTTTATACTCCAATTCACACTCTGGGAAGTTGGAGTTAGTAAAAGGATTGTCGTGTATCAATCCCTGTGAATGCTGGTATTGTGTTTTGCCCCCGAGCTCGGGTCTTATTTAGTAAGTCACTGGTCGTATCACAGTTACTCCCTATTTAGATAAATCCCATCGTGTGATGGAATTTAGCTCTTCGTGCAATGTGATATTATGTGCTATTTTCAGTGAATCACAACTTTTGGCTCGAAGAGATGGCGTTTTATTGCTGAAACAAAAGAAGCATGACAACATCAGTTGCCTTATTACAAGCTCAAATTTCAAAATGCGAAAAACAAAATGCTAAGGAAGAAATTGATAGAAAGATAAATAAAGCCTGTTAGGTGTAGTAGGGACGGAGGCTTCCGCTATTCCAGGCTCTTGGTAAAGTGAGACCATCAACGGTCGATAACTTGAACGTGCCATCTCTGAGTTTTTGTGAAATCATATACGGCCCTTCCCAATTTGGGTTCATGTGCGAAGGGACCGGGTAAACTCTTTTGAGTACCAGGTCACCGGATTCAAAAGTCCGTGGGCGGACCTTGGCGTTGTATATTCGGGCGACTCGACTTCGATATGCAGCTGCCCTCACGTCGGCTTCTTCACGTTTCTCATCAAGCAGATCTAGGGATTCAGCAAGTAATATAGCATTCGTTTTCGGGTCGTAGTATGTCACACGGTGAGAGTGAACTTCCATTTCGACCGGGATAACTGCTTCGGAGCCATAGGATAGAGAAAAAGGGGTGTGTCCGGTCGCAGTTTTGTGAGTTGTTCTGTATGCCCACAGAGTCATTGGTAGTTCATCGACCCATTTGCCCCCGGCTTTCTCCAATCTTTTCTTCAATATAGACTTGATAACCTTATTGACGGCCTCGACCTGACCGTTTGCTTGTGGATGCGCTACTGCTGAGAATCTCTTATGGATGTGAAATCGCAGACAGAAATCCCTGAATTCAGTACTGTCGAATTGGGCTCCATTATCGGTGATAATAGTATGCGGGATACCAAACCGGCAGATGATGTTGCGCACCACGAAGTTGATCACCTTTTTTGTTGTTATTGTTGCAAGGGGCTCAGCCTCAGCCCATTTGGTGCAGTAATCAACCGCAACTATGGCGTACTTTGCACCCCCTTTAGCTAAAGGCAATGCACCGATTATATCCATCCCCCACATTGCAAATGGCCACGGGCTGACCATTTGGGTTATTTCAGAAGGCGGGGCTCTAGGGATCCGAGCGTGTTTCTGGCATTTATCACACCTCTTGGCATAATCCATAGCATCGCGGTTAACGGTAGGCCAGTAATATCCGTTTCGAAGTATTTTCTTGGCAAGCGCTTGCCCCCCAGTGTGATCGCCACATTCTCCTTCGTGCACCTCATGCAACACTCGCCTGATTTCGTTATGCGCGATACACCGGAGAAGAGGAACAGAGTAACCTCTTCGATACATAACTCCGTCTTGAATGACAAATCGCGACACCTTTCGAAGAATCTGTCTTCTCTCGCTTCGTCGTTCGGGCAGTGTGCCATGCTTAATATAATCTTGGTAGGGAGTCATCCATGATTCCTTCTCGGATGTAGCTTCTAATGTGAATTCATTTTCCGTTCGATCAATGCTCGGAGAGGATAATGTCTTGACAGGGACGAGTCCCAAGTGTTGAGCTTCGCCTGTACTTGCCAGCTTTGCCAATGAATCGGCTTTCTGATTGTGCTCTCGGGGTATGTAGAAAATAGTATAATAATCAAACTGATCCAGTATTGCTCGGACCCGGGCTAGATAAGCGGCTAGCCTTCTATCCTTGGCCTGATATTCACCCCGAACTTGACATACCACCAACTGGGAATCGCAGTAGATTTCCACAGCGATAATTTTCAGGTCTCGGGCCAACTTCAACCCGGTGAGCAAGGCTTCGTATTCAGCTTCGTTGTTGGTTGCCCGAAAATCAAACTTTAAGGCGTAGCAGATGGATCGGCCCTCGGGGGTCTCAAGCACAATCCCTGCGCCTGAGCATCGATCGTTGGATGCGCCATCAGTGTATAGTTTCCATATATCTTCGGGGGAGTCACCAGTTTCGGGTAAGTCTTCAGGAACAGTGAATTCGGCAATGAAATCTGCCAAGACTTGACCGTGTATGGCTCTCCTTGGAACATATGCGATGTCGAACTGACTCAGCTCAATGTTCCACTTTAGTAACCTGCCAGACGTCTCAGGTCGTGTGAGGACCTGTCGTAACGGTTGGTCGGTGTATACAATGATAGGGTGAGCCTGAAAATATGGACGGAGCTTCCTCGAGGCGATGACTAGGCAGTATGCCAACTTTTCTAGCCTTGGATAATTTTTCTCGGCCCCGGTTAATCGTTTACTGACGTAATAGACTGGTTTTTGTATTCGGTCTTCCTCACGAACCAATGCAGCGCTAACAGCGTTTTCAGATACAGCCAGATAAAGGTATAATTGCTCGTGATCAACAGGTTTTGAAAGAATCGGTGGTGTGGAAAGATGCTGGATTAGTGATCGAAACGCGCCCTCACATTCCGTGGTCCATTCGAAGTTTCGTTTCCCTTTTCGGATCAGATCGAAAAAGGGTATGCATTTATCTGTTGATTTCGAGATGAACCTGCTTAGCGCTGCAACCTTTCCGTTGAGACTCTGAACCTGTTTTATGGTCCTCGGGGTTTGAAGATTCCTGATTGCCCAGATCTTTTCGGGGTTGGCCTCTATTCCCCGGGCGTTGACGATGAATCCAAGGAACTTTCCGGAAGCAACCCCAAAATGACATTTTAATGGATTTAGCTTCATCCCATATTTCCGGAGAACATCGAACATTGACTCCAAGTCCTTGACATGATCAATGGAGTACCGTGATTTTACCAACATGTCATCTACATAAACCTCCATGGTTTTCCCGATCTGATCGGCAAACATCCGGTTGACTAAGCGTTGGTAAGTTGCTCCGGCATTCTTTAAACCAAAAGGCATGACCATGTAGCAGTATAGTCCTAGGTCAGTTACGAAGCTTGTATGTTCTTGATCAGGCACATGCATGGGTATCTGATTGTACCCGGAGTAAGCATCCATGAAAGACAATAATTCGTGTCCGGCCGTTGAATCCACAAGTTGATCGATTCGAGGAAGTGGGAAACTGTCTTTTGGACAAGCCTTATTTAAGTCAGAGTAGTCGACGCACGTTCTCCATTTTCCATTTGGTTTGCGGACAAGTACAGGATTGGATACCCATTCCGGGTATAAAGCATCTCGGATAAACCCATTCGTCTTTAACTTATCGACTTCTTCTTTGAGGGCGGCAGATCTCTCTGGATCCATACCGCGTCTCTTTTGCTTGACCGGGATGTATCGCGGGTCAATATTTAAGGTGTGGCTCGCGATGTCCGACGAGATTCCACACATATCGGAGTGCGTCCAGGCGAATACGTCTAGATTCCCTTGGAGAAATTCGACCAATTCTTGTTGTGCTTGTAGGTTTAGCTGAGACCCAATTTTCAATATTTTCGAATCGTTATTGTCATCAATTGGAACATCGATCGTCAGCTCGGCTGGAGAAGCTTGATTTTCTTTGGATTCATCATTATCTTCAGTGTCTCGAGGGTCAAGATCCTTCTGGAATTGGTCGTGGTGCCCGGGCCGAGGCCCAGGCGCTAATTGTCAATCGTCGGCAAAGCGGACGCGGAGAGATTCCCCCACGCCCTTTCCCTTCTCCTTCCTTTGCGCTTTTCGTAGTTCAGCAACATAACAGGCTCTCCCGGCAGCCTGGTCCCCTTGAACGACCCCAATCCCGTGGTCAGTAGGGAACTTTAGAGTCAGACACCACGGGGCAATTGCTGCCCTAAATTCTGCAAGGGCTGGTCGGCCCAGAAATGCATTATAGGGTGAATGGATATCCAGGACAACAAACTGTAACATTCGGACTCTACGGCGTTCTCCGTTTCCCAATTCTACTGGCAATTCTACCATCCCGGTGGGTATATTTGCACTTCCGTCGAAGCCGTGGATCCTATATTGACAAGGCTTTAGATCCTTAGCTTCCATCTTCATCTGATCATATGCCCCTTTAAACAAGATGTTTACTGAGCTTCCACTGTCTACCAGGATCCTCTTCATCCAAGCAGGACCAACCTGTGCGGATATGACCAGTGGGTCTATGGTCGGGGCTTCGACTTTGTCAGCATCTCGGTTTCTAAAGATGATATCATCCGTCATCGTCTTCTGTTGTTTAGCCGGAGTCCCTTCATCAAGTGTACTACAGCTTTCAAAACTTACGTGCCTGATCGAATTGGCGTATGATTCCATTTCCCTCCAACTTCGATCCGCTGGATGAGGGCCACCACTGACTGTGTTTATGACCAACCTTCCGCTTGTACGGGCGGGCTCTTCCTGTTTTTCTTGGTTCTGCGCACGACTTTGGTTTGACGGGCCCACACCGCCGGTTTGTGGTGCTCGCACAAATTGATCCAACTTCCTCTCTCTGATCAGTTTTTCAATAAGGTCTTGCAGATGCCTGCAGTCATTGGTGTTGTGTCCATAGCTTTCGTGAAATCTACAAAACTTCCCCGTTTGAATCTGTTTCTCCGATGATAATTTCGGAGCCGGCTTCTTATATTGCATTGCATTACAGGTTTGTAGATATACGTTTTCCAATGTCGTATTCAGTGGTGTATAGTTTTCAAACATTTGCGCCCTACGTCGGGGGCCACGGTTCTGATCCTGCTTCTTATTCCTATTATCGCCATTCCTTGGCTGGGTTTGCTTGTTCTGAATATTCAACTGCACCCTTCCTGAGCCCTCTCCTGACTGTTTAACCGCCACATTGCTTTGAACCCCCTCCTTGTTGGGCCTTGCATCGTCCTGCTTCCTAGATTGTTTCGCATCCTCACGCCTTAGGAATTGGGCGGCTTTGGAATAGAAACGATCCAACGACGCGGGAGGTTTTCCAGCTAGCCAGTTTCCAAAATCAGAGTCGGGGTCAATCCCTTTAGTAAGAGCCATCAAGATTGAATTATCATTGGGGTTAGTGATTTCTGCGCAGGCGGCGTTGAATCTTTCCAGGTATCGCCTGAGTGTTTCCCCGGGAACTTGAGTGACACTAGATAAAGTGTTTACGTCTTTAGGCCTGGCGATGTGCATACGAAACTGTTCGATAAACTTGGTCGCCAACTGGTCAAACGAGGAGATAGACCGTGGTGGTAATCGTGTAAACCACATTGTCGCAATCCCTCCCAAGGAAATAGGAAAACTACGGCACTTTACTGCATCATCAGCTCTTGCAGCAGTCATTGACCACTCGTACTTTAGAATATGCTGGCTAGGGTCGGAGTTTCCTTCATACATGGGCAAAGCCGGCATTCTGAATCGCCGGGGAGGCTCAGCATATAATATGTCATCGGTGAACGGGGTGTGACTTCGAGAGATCCCCCAATCGTCATTCGTCAAACCTTGACTTTCGCGAACCATTTGGCGGACCATAGCTGAGAGATCAGGTGTTGCTGTATTTGAAGGGTGTCGAGCCAAAGTGTGGTCGGGCTCCACAGTGCGAGGTGGGATCGGGCGCTGTCGACGATCCGAATCTCGCCTCCTTGGCTCGACATCTTCCGGGATATTCGGTCCTGGGACACGTTGCTGTGGGTGGCAGTTTGGACTGGAGTGATTTCGAGCGTCGACTCCTGTGCCAACTGCGGCGGCTTGGTTATCTGCGGTGTGCTGTGGCACAGTGCCTCCTCGAGAGGAGGGTCCCGTATGAAAACTGGCGGAGGGGCCAACTCTTATTTGCCCTACAGTCAATGTCTGCCGGAGGCCAGAAGCATGCGCATGATTTCCGTCTAGCCTGGGGCGCGTAGATCTGCCGTTGTAGTCGGATGAGGCAGAGCTTTCCGCGGAAGTATGCGGAGCGTGGTCCCTCTTTGATCTCCTTCGCCCTTGATGGTTTAGTTGGTTAGCTAATTCAGCATTGATACGTAGCTGCTCAGTTAGCTGTTGTCGGCTTTTAGTTAATTCCTGCAGTAATGTTTGGAACTCCTGCCTTGTAACCGGACCTGACTGATCCGCTTGCCCAACGGTATCCTGATTGGCTGACGGTAGCTGTGCGGGATTCTGCCTATCCTGACCTTCTTGGTTACCAATGTTGGAAGTGGTTCTCGTACTAACCATCCTGTAGGTTAGATTCCTATCCTAGATTTTGAGCAAACCTGAAAAGAATGGGTGGAATCTGAATTTGAAGTCTGGATCTCCCTCTTAGATTTGTGCAATCCGGTATCGAAGATAGATCCACGGAGCGGGAGAAAGAACTGGTTCTTTTTCTTTCTCAGTGAAAGCACCAAAATGTTTGCACCAAAATTGGGCAACACCCTTCGGAAGTCTTTGAAGAGATAATAAGTGAAGAACTTAAATTGGAAATGAAAATTATCTAACAAAAACTCCTAGTTATAGAAAAGTAAATTGCATAGAAGACAAGAATTTAGAGTGGTTCGGCGATGCGCCTACGTCCACTATGAAGTTTGATCACTTTATTGCTTAATACTTGAAGGTTACAAGTGTTTTGAAGCAAATTACAGCAGACAATAGACTTAAATTCGAAATCAGCAGCCAAGATGGTGGTATGGAGTGATTCTGGCAGCGTTTAGGCGTACTCTTTCTCTCCAAATTCTCCGACCCCTTCTCTGAATGACCAGAGGCTCTATTTATAGGTGTGGAAGGCCAAAATCCCGCCTAAATCATGGAGAGGCTGCTTGGCACGTGACGGGGGGCCCACAGGCCCGCGTTCTTGAAGTGCGTGCCCTGTTTGGGATCGATTCGAAGTGAACTTCGAATCGATCAAAAAATTGTCCAATTGCGATGAAACTTGGCGTGGACGTTCTTCATCATGTAGACAAACTTCTGTAAAAATTTCATGGGATTTGGATCAGTAGATTTGGAGTTATGATCGGTTCGAAATTGGGTGTTCGTCATGCTGGTCGCTTCGACTCCACTGATTCATTCGAATCCATAGGTTCGAATCCATATGGTTCGACTCCATATGGTTCGAATCCATGCTTTCGTATGCGATGTGGATGGATTCGAAACCGATGGCTGATGGAGTCGAAGCTGATGGATTCGAAGCTTCTGATGGGTTCGAAGCTCCTGATGGATTCGAAGCTTGGATGGATTCGAAGCTTCTGATGGATTCGGAGTTTCTGATGGAGTCCAAGGTGCTGATGGAGTCGAAGCTTCTGATGGATTCGAAGGCGATGGAGTCGGAGCTTCTGATGGGTTCGAAGTAGTGATGGTCTCGAAGTTAAAGGATGGATTCGAAACTGATGGGTTCGAAACAGATGGTTTCGAACATGACGGGTTCGAACAGGATGGGTTCGAACATGGTGGTTTCGAACATGATGGGTTCGAACACGATGGGTTCGAACCAAGCAATGTGCACCGTCTCATTTTGAATCCATCATAACTTGAGCATACGACCTCGGACCGTCTTGAAATTTGAAATGCTGGCTTCTATGGTCTTTCTTGTCATGCCCTATCAATTGCGGCCCGATCCGGGCTCGGACAAAATTCATCGATATCCATAGCGAAGAGAAGTGCAACCAATCTCTGAGACGAATTGCCCTTTGTTTTTGGCCAATCTTTTGGTATCACGGCTTTGCCAAAAAGCGGGATAACAAAAAGTAGGTGCTTAAAAAGAAAAGCATGCACAGGCAGATATAAATGCAACATATTATGCATGCACAGGCAGATATAAATGCAACATATTATGCATGCACAGGAAAATATAAATGAAACATATTATGCATGTATGAAATATGTATAAGCTGAGGTTTATTATATATTATTATTGTTATTAAAAGTTATTAAAGTGAAAGACATGAAGGCAAGAGCAAGCTCAAATGGAAGCAGGCTACTAAAGAAACTAAAAGGAAAATCAGCAAGGAACAATATTATATTACAGTATACAAATACCTAAAGACTCCTAATTGTATAATCTAGCTCAGTTTTGTAGATTCGAGTTATATTTGCCTATTGCAAACGGTGGAGACTGAGTTATGTTTGCCTATTTCGCATACTCCTAATTAAAACAACCAATTCCATGACAACAACCATACATCCCACTGCCTTCAACTGGTTGTAGGGACATCAAAGGTGGCAATGACATTAATCTAGATAGAATGAACAAGTAGTTCAGGCTCTGACAGAAATAAACAAGTAAAGACAAGAGGAAATACATAAGTTCAGCTTTGGATGAATTAGATAAAAATGAAAGAAATGACAAATATAATACAGTCAAGTTGAATAAGTGACGCGAGTTTTAGGAACTAAGGTCCAATCAATTCACAAACCTTCTTCTTCTCTCTGTGGTTAAATGTCTGAAAGTGTTTCTCAGCCGCAATGTATAACATTTAATATTTGTCAACTATATTAACAAACAAGATCATATGTTTAGAATGCATATAAGGAAGTAATCTCGGTGAGCATATTATATCAAAACTTAATATCTACTCAATCCAATGGATCATTTAATTTCATTCCATTACAAGAATGCAAGCAAATGATTGAGAAACTGGTTTCGACTTATCATTGTATGACATATAACTAGTGCAATCTATTTTCTCGATAAAAATGGAAGCGAGAAATAACAAGTGACAGCTTGAAAAAAGAAGCAGAGTAGTAGATATTGAATTGATATATGCACACACACATGAGAATCGTAACATAACAGCTATTTAATTCATTGACAAGTTACCGGGTGTGCTTTCATCTTCGTTAGAAGCCATATGCACATCGAAGTCATCATTCAATGTAATTGCAAAGTCGCTACCTTCGTCGTCATCCTCCAAATTATATTTATTGGACCTTTTGGCTTTCAACTGAAGAAACATAGTATCAGTATAATGACTTACTACCGTGAAAGATGAAACACAAAATTTGAACTAATAAAAAAAAGTCATTATTCCTGGTATTTACGCTATTTAACATACAAATACATGTTTCAATCTTTTATAGAGATAATACTGAAAAAATACACATTTTTTTCCCTTCCTAAATTATGTACGTACAAAAAGATAAGTTGAAGCAGGCTCCTTATGCAATAATTGAATCTAAACTACACAAAATGTTGATCATTTGCTGATTTATACAATGATGGGAGTGCAAATTGCAACCCCTAAGTAGGGACTTCCACCACCAAAAAAATAGTCCAAATACAAATAAGATTGATTATTCTAACATATCCAAATATAAATTGCATATTATATGATATCCGTAACCAAACCTCCATAAACACATCCTAAATCTAAATGGAATTTAATTCTAAAAGCGCAATTATATCCATATGGTTTTCGTTATACATATTTCCATGCCATATCTCTACATATAGATTTTATAAACATTAGGAAAATTCAACTTTTATTACTTTGTTGTATCTTGAAATTCATTTGTAAGAACTTTTTGATGACCGGTATTTCAAGTATTTGATAATCCTTCAATCAGACAAAAATATATGACGAATAGAAAATAGTTTTCCTATCAGCTCATCTGAAACTATAAGAATATTGTTACAAATAAATCGATTTATATTTACATCCTTAAGCACTAGAAAGCCTCCAATATTAAATTTTTTATTCTATGAAGTATGAGCACAATCTTTATGATGACTCACATCATGAATTCAAAAGAACTGAATCATCACTATTTGGTCCATATCTAATATTGAATTTCTACAATTAAAGTGTTTTGCACTTTTTCTTGACTTCTACTGATAAAAAAATAATAAACCTATGGAACAGTGCAGGGACTTGGTAACCAATCTATGTTCCAATATAGCAGCCAATTTAGAACAAACAAAGAAAAAATTATTAGTGAACGGATAACCAAATTTCATTGTGTTACCTTACTAGGTAAAAGAGCATAGATGCTTAAATCTTATTTTAAATAAATTCATAGCTGTGATGAGACAAATCTAGATATTTGAATCATACCAAAAGAGATGGAGACTATAATTGGATGCTACGCTGAAGGGATCATCTTTTCCAAGTTAAAATTACTTTTGGTAGGCACTTAGGGTACCACTTTTTCTTAAACCCCTTAAGAAAAACAGTCGCATAATTCCTTTTTCATTCAAGGCACAAGGCCATATCAACCCAACTAATGTGCTATAGTTATATTAATCCAACTAATAAATGAAACTAAAATAGAAATAGCTCGGAAAATCGACCCAACTTGCCAATAGAAAGAAAAATCGCAAAGCAGTGGTCGAAGACCAAAAATGGTTAGCAAATCAACCAAGTATTACATAGTGTTTGAGAAGCAATTCAGAGATAAGTACTTGTTTAAAAAGTTAAAATTCCTACTCACCAATATGGTCAAAGGCCGAGGCACAGTGATAGGATGAGGTAGGATGATTGGCTTAGGCATGAAGATAGGTTACAGCGTAGTGGTGGGCTGAGGTCAGGACGAGATTTGATGTGGACAGTATTTTTGAGAGCTAGGGCTTAAATTAGACGACTTTGATGATTTTAGCTTCAGATCCAAATGAAAAAAAAATTCTTCAATTTTAAAGAAAAGTAGATAAAATTGTTTAAGTCATAAGTGAAAGAAAAAGCTATATGAGCGGCCGAAGAAAAACTTTGCCAAATTTTCCATGAATTATTGGCGCGAACAAGTAGCGGCGTTTCATTATTTATTTTTATTTTTCTAAAGATCAATGGTTGCACTTAATTTGGAAACGCTACTATTTAATGCAACTAATAACGAATTTTCTTGTAGTGTTCGTAAGCGGTTAAAACACTCACCTTTATTTGGAATTTAAAATATTTCAGCTTCTAAATAATTCCAACTCAACTCCTTCTCGTAGCCTTGGTCGATATAATCGCAACGCAACTTGTTTCGTTCGAAATGAACATCATTTGATAAAGTTACTCATTAATTAGCATAATGATATAATTAAAAATTAATTAACATAACTAGCTATAAAAAAAATTAACCTAACCGCAACCGCCCTCCTTCCATCTCGTTTTGAGGAAACGCCACGCTTGCGACTACTGTTTCTTTTTTAATACAAATCGAATGATCGCAGCCATCTCATTATCGCGGACCATCGTCGCACCCACACCGCCGACCATGAAACCTCCTAGCTATCGTGCGATCAAGACAATGCAGTGAAACCCATAACAAATGGAACGAATGTGAGCCTTCCACGTCCACCACACGACACCAATTGACGATCCAACCGCAAATTATAACGACCCAGAATTTGAACACCTTCAAATATAATATTTAAAATGATTTAAAATATAAAATATACAGGATTTTATAATTCAAATAATATTTAATAGGATTTTGAAATAGAAATATACGTAAAAATTGGAATATTTGCTTATATCGACAAAAGTGACAAAATGCCGATTTTACAAAAGTAAATTTTAATGGCTAAATAAATTATTTTAATTAATTTTATAAGTGTTTATATTTTTAAGTAGTATTATAAAAAATTACTTTTAAATTTAGATTACATAAACAAAAAGCTTAACTAAAATGTCAAAATGTGACCGTAAAATATTTTTGTCGAAAATCAACGTTTTGTCGGTTGAAAGTTGTCGCAACAACGCACCTTTATGTACATATTCTTATAAACATTATAAAATATAGGAAGTAATTAAAAAATAATAATCAAATTTACTTTTGCTAACTAAGGTTAGGAAATTCTAGAATATCATTATTAAAAGTAAATTAATAAAAACAAAACTTGTCAAATCAAAAGAAACATCATTATTACTTTTTTTTTCTTACTTCTTAAGTGATAAGGACATAGAGTAAGGATTTGAAATGCATTAATGAGATGGTAAGTTTACTTTTGGTAACGTGAAGTTTGGAAAAAAAATATCCATGTGTATTTTAGTAATTTAACAAGGTTAATTTGGTAACCACAACCTCATTCTTTTCCTATAAATACACAAGCATTCTTCTCATTTTTCGCACATCCATCTCTTAATTTCTTAAGCTCTTCTTATTTTTCTTTAGAGTTTTAATGGCTTCCATGCCTTGGAAAAATAATAAAAGTAAAGAAAAAATATATATAATATTCCACCTCAAAACTAGTGCAAACCATCTCCTCTCCACTTCCATAACCATGGCCTCCTTCTATCAACCCCTCAAGGCCAAACACACCACCATCCAAAGCTCGGATGTGCCAACCCTATCCTAGGCCAAGCCTATCAAGAAGAGGGGAGCAGGATCTTAGAACTTCGGAACAGGAAATAGAGAATGAAGTACCACCGAATTCGTTCCAATGATGTAGTAGAAATTCAAGTTGTCGTGGAAGCGCTGTCGGATTTTCTAGAGTTTGGAAAGGAGGAAACAATTGTAATGATTAATTAACAAAAGTTTAGGTGAAGTGTGGATTTATAAGAATGTTGGTAGGAAGAATCAATTTGGTTAAAGGTGAGTACTCAATTTTGAATAATTAATAATTCAAAGTTTAATAATATGAAAGTTAAACATGTTGGATTATTGTATGTTTGTTAAATTGGATGATAATATGGTTGCTTATATGGTGTTAAGATGGATGATTACTCGGTTTGATAATTGGTAATGGAAATGGTTAGTAATTAATCATAGTTAACTAAATAAGAATCAAATTCATAACAAGATGTGTATGGAGTGATTTAGCCTCTAAATGATTGCGTAAAAGTTTAAAATAAATATTATAATAATATAATGTTAGTTCTAGAGATGATGGTTGTATATGCAGGATATATATATATATATATATATATATATATATGTAGGTACTGAGGAATGAAGATTATACAGTACAAAGATTCAAGACTGACGAATTCAAGAATGAAAAATTCAAGACTGAAGATTATGAGTATCTTGAATTCAAGATTTTTCAAGAGTTCAAGATATTAAGATAAGTAATATCGTCTAGATTTATGTTAAAACTTCATAATAGCACTAAAAACTTTGTTCGGATTTTAGTTATGAAATGGAATCCATCTTCTCGCTTTAATAGTACGATGAAACCAACGACCTCTTTAGTGGGACGGAACCCATAACTTTATTTAGTGGAACAGAATCCATGAAATTTTCAAAATGATTTAATTTAAATATTTTTCAGAAACTTTTTAGAAAATCATCTCTGTCGATTTAAATATTTTAGCCTTAAACTGTTCTTGTCATCTTTTATATTTTTGATATTCAAAATCATTTCTTGTTTTTAAACTATCTCTTGGTTTTAATATTATAAGTTTTAAAATCTCAAAAATATATTCTATACTTGATTTTTAATATTACTTTTGTAATATAGATTATGTATTTTGAAGATTACTTTTTAAATCTATTTTATAAGTTTAAACTATATTCAAAATGGTTTATAAACTTTAGAGATTGTTTTGACAAGTTTTAGAATAGAAATCATTTTTAAAAAGAAAAACCAATTTTCAAAATTCACAAGGGCATGTCGACATACCCCATCCCCCCATGTCAACATGGTGACAGTAGAAATTCAAAATTCAAATTTTCAAATGAAGTGTCTATTTGTCATAACCTTTCGTGAATGGACATGGCTGTTATTCTTCTATAAATACAAGTTATTTTCAATGAATTTTAAGTTAGATTTTCTTTATTTCTTCACTCCTTCTTCTCTACTCAAATATTCTCTTATTTTCAAATATTCTTACCAAAATTCCACCGAAATCCTAACCAAATCAAACTCGATTATCTATATTAGATTCTCTACTACTCTCTCTCAAAGATCTCAGAGTTATATGATCATTTATAGTCAAAGAAGTTTATCGAGACTCTCTATCTATCAAAGTGATATTGGAAAGGGTGTGATTATGGCCTGAAAATCTATTAGGCATGATTGTAGTTTGTAAATTAATCAGGTGATCGTGTAGCCTTGTTAAATCAAGAGAGTTTGCCTTGGACTCAAAGATAGGAGGGTGTATCTCATGGCCTTGAAATCGAGGTTGTATTATTGATATTATATTTGAAAAGAAATATGCACAAGAAATTATGTGGGACTGGATGTAGGGTAACTCCGAGCCAGTATAAAATTTCGGTGTGTTCTTTCCTTTAATGCTTTTTATTTACTATTTGCATCTGTGTCTGATTCTGGGATTGTCTCTGTGGTTGTGAATTGCATCTGCCTGTGTTTAATTTCAAAAGATTTCAAAAATTCCATAAAATTCATTAAACACTTTTCACCTCCCCCCTTTAGTGTTAATCCGGCCTTAAGTTCCGTAATTTGCATTTCCAACATTTGGTATCAGAGCATTGGTTTTCAAAGTTTCTTAATCTGATTTTTGAAAATGTTTTCAAATGGCTGCCAACACTGGTAATGTCAACACTATCACTAGTTCATTTTTAGAGGGTCAATCTACTGGCAAACCATAATTTTTTAATGGAAGTAACTATGCATATTGCGCACGTAGAATGAATATCTATTTACAATCATTTGGATTAGACACTTGGAATATCACACAAATTAAGTACATTGAGCCCACAACTTGGAGTATCACATAAATTGAGTACATTGAACCCACAACTGATTTAGCACAGTGGGCTATTGAGAAAAAGACTATTGCACAAAACAAGTCCAAAGCCATGAATATTCTATTCTGTTCACTTGGTAGGAATGAGTTTAATAAATTGTTTGTCAGTAAGTCTGCATATGAGATCTGGAAACTTTGCAAGTTACTCATGAAGGAACAAGTAAAGTTAAACAGACCAAAATATCCATTTTAACCAATCAGTTTCAACTATTTAAGATGAATCCAAATAAGTCCATTTCAGACATGTATAGTCAATTTCAAGACATTATGCACTCATTAGTTACATTAGGAAAGAACATCTCCAAAGAAGATCAAGTTGGAAAAATTCTGAATTCACTCACTCCGACTTAGGATCAGAAGACTCTAGTTATTGAAGAGGAAAATGATATTAGTACTCTAAAGAATGAAGAATTAATTAGGAATTTGATATCGTTTGAAGTAAAAATGCAGGGTCGAAGTGAAAGTAAGGCCTCAAAAAAGAAGTCAATGGCATTCAAGGCAATAACAGATGGTCAGACTCAAATAGTGACGATGACGAAGAAATATCCTTGATGACAAAGAATTTTAGAAAGTTTTCGAAATACGGAAAGATGAACAACTACAAGAGAAATAATCTCAAGAATTCTAGATATAATAATATTGTGACTCTCAACAACGTCAGATGCTACAATTAGGATGAGCCAGGCAACTTGAAAAGAGATTGTCTGCTTCTAGATAAGCAGAAATTTCTTCCCAGCAATGATTCATCAAAGAAAAGGAAGATAGCATATACTGCTACACTAGACGATTCAGACTCACCCTCCAGTGATGAAGATCAAAAGCCCAAAAATTCGAATACGTGCTTTACATCTATTAACGAGTCTGATGATCTCGAAAAAAATGGATCTAAAAATAGGTACGCATTTAAATTATACTGATTAGAATTACTTTCTTGAATGTTTGATTGTTTGAATGATTTGAAATTGCTTGTTGTTTAAATTTAGAATGTTGATCTTAAAAATAATATTGTTTTAATAATATATTAAACATTAAAATATTAATATTAAAGTGTTATTATGTTTAATATTATTTCAGATGAAATATAAATTATATTATAGGATATATATTTAACAAAATAAGAAAAATTAGTCACATGTGTTATAGGACCCATGTCGACATGGCCCTACCCCTAGGTCGACATTCCCACAGAATTTGGAAATTCAAACTTTGAATTCAAAACTTTGAATTTCCCTCCACCTTTTCACCAACTCCAAGGCTTTCAAAAAGGTGTCACTTGACCAGAGAACATCACTATTGAATATCTATTTATCCCCTTATCTTTATCCTATCTTTTCACTTTCATTTCAAAATTCAAACTATCTTTCAAACTCTTAAGCTCACTACTCTCTTCAATAATGGCTTCCTCAAGCACTCCATCGACCATTAGGCTATCCAAAGCCATCAAAGAATTCCTTTACAGTAACTCGAAAGCTACCAAGCATACATAAGCTATGCAAACTTTGGAAAAGTCCATACAGGCGAATTTGCAATCTATAATGATTTTCCTTCTTATGAACTCAATATTCTTTTCGAAGAGAATCAAATTCTCAATTTAACTGATGATTCTCAAAATGATTTCATTTGTTATCCTAATCTTGTTAAAATGTTTTGTGAGAATTTGAATTGTGGCTTTTATGAAGGAAATAAAGGAGAAGTTTGAAGTAGTGTTAAAGGAACACGAATTGTTTTAAATAATGAGATTTTGGGAAATATTTTGGGTTGTAAGTATACTAGAATGTATTTTCGGATTTTCAAATTGATGAATATGATCATGAAACATTTCATCACATTTTCGAAGGGGATGATAACTTTGAATTTATAAATCGAAATTTTCGTCTTAAAGAAAGAATTATTAATCTTCTTTTGCAACATACCATAACTCCTAGATCGGGAAATTTCAATTACCCGACCTTAAATGTTTGCAAAGCACTTTTTGCTATTTTTGGACATTATGACATTAATTGGACGCAAGTAATTTTGGATGAACTTCGTCCTAAAAATTTTACCTTAGGAGAAAACACTTTGTATCATGGAATTTATCCTACTTGGATTTTTAATTATTTTGGAGTTGATTATAAGAGAGAAGAGTTTATCTCTCGAAAAGTGTTTAACTATGCAAATATCTCTCTTATGAAAATCCCACTTGTGTTACAACCATATTAAAAACTTGCGAAAAAAGATGAAAGGTTGGCACATGAAGAAGTGGAAGAAGAAGAGGAGGAGGAGGAGGAGGAAGGGGAGAAGACGGAGATTGAAGAATAAGAAGAGGAGAAGGAAGAGACATAATTGGAAAGTATTGAATACCTTATCACTCCTAACAATCCATCCAACAAAACACTTCTCAAAAACCAAAAGATAATAGTGGAAAATCAAAGGATTCTCAAAAGATCTTTAATAAAAAGTTGGATAAAATTTCCACCAAAATGAATGAGTTCTTTGGAAAAGTGAGTCGCAGGCTTGGATTATTATCATCTTCGTTATCCTCTATCGAATTCCAGTTACTTTTCATGATTGTATTAGTTTTTAATTAATGTTATGTATTGTTTATGTAACGTTAACTAAAATTTATCAATGAAAATCATTTATTTCTGTTCATTAGCTCTAAAATATCTCTGGAATGCTTGCTACTATATTATATAAGTTCATATACACACACACACACACACACACATAATATAAAGAAACAAAGCAAATTGCCAAATTCAACAAGGGCATATCGACATCCCCCTACCCCCATATCGACATGTAACAGCCAGAAAGTTATGGCCCGCCCTTCTCCACCCTCAAAAATTGACACAAATACAACACTGTATAATATGCCGAAGATGGGGTGCCGAAAAAGACAGATTGCTGAGGAAAAGGAAGAAGATAGGAGAAAGAAGGAACTAAACAAATAACAGAATCTCACAATCGCAGCAGAATAAAATATAATAGATAATATCTAACCTTTACACAAAAAGAAAACTATATCTGTTATATATATTACATCATTAGAGTATGTCATAGACAAAACAACAATTACCAGCCTGGCAGTTATAACAGTCTACCCCCTCAGCTAACCGAAAATTCAACAAACACAGCAGGGGAAATACACAAGTACGGGCAATACATCTCGATCTCCAGCTCCTCTCCTGAGCTTCCAAGCATCCTATCCTGTATTTTATAATACTCGGTCTGACCCAAACATTATAATAAAATAACACCCGAGTCAGTCTAGAATACCAGCGTGAGAAATCACACTCAATTGAATTATTAAAGTTTTCAAAATCCTTTGAAAATCAAAAGCATCTCGTAAGACCACGCCACAAATAAACATGTCGGGTTTTAACCTTACGATAGCCAAAACATTTCTAATCAAAATCCTTTGATATTATAATAGTAACTAAGTACAAATACTTATTCAAAATAGTCAAAATTGTTACATTTATCAAATTCCGGCAATACTAGGTTCTACAATCAAAACCGTAAAGGCACGTAGGGAGAATGGATTTCCAGCTAATGACTAGGCATTAGGGTACCACCTGTCACAGTACCTGGTCTAGATCAGCGTGCCGAGGATCCACCTTAAATCCCCTGCAACACAAGACCGGACTATCCCGTACTGGATAGCTCGAATAAGATCACCCAGCGGTTGGGATCAGCAACCGCCCTCTAAGCCGAATAAAAAGGGACATCTAGACAGGGATGACCTTACCCTAATGGGCGCGACACACTTAGCCTTGCTGCATATCCCATGATTTTCAGTCATTCCCGGTAGATGAGGCTCGAGGCTAAGCTTTACGTTTTTAGAACATTTCACTTAGAATGCTGACCGTCCTTTTGACGATGTTCTGAAAGCATTCATCCATACAAGTCCGTTCCGGGTTCGAACGGAACCGAAGGCACTACTCCTACTACATCCATTTTGGAATCACTCTCAGGATTAATAGCGATTAGCCCTTGCACTTCACTACTCCATCTTCGAATCCAAGCTCTTGTCATCATCACGAAAACGTACTCGTTGGATCGAAGTGGTTTTTGGATTACAAATCCGATCCCGTCTCTTCGAAACAACGTTCGCTATTTTCCCGTAAACTCAACCCGGTTCTTTAAGAAATAGACAAACGAATATAAGATCGAAGATCACCTCCTAACCGTTAGTGGACGGATTTCCTTATAAACGTCCTTGAAAATCGAAAGACTTTATACGTATAGTATAGCACGTTGAACGGTACCATATAATTCTCATACCTCTTCTAGATATTTCCAATGTTATATTTGGATCCATATTTGATAGTCAGTTATTTAACTATCAAATAAACAAAAATTCAACCAATTATATTGTTTCCACTAAAAACACAAGTCTCTTATAACTTAGATTTTTATAACTTAAATCACTTTTCTTAAAAATATATACTCAAAACATTTTAAAATTAAACTACTTTAAATCACTTTACTCAAAATAATATTTGTGAAATTCTATAATAAATTTCCAAGTAAAATTTTAGCCACAAACTACTTTTAAAATAAAGTTTATATAATTATAAATATTAGAAAATTTCTTTTAAAAACATAATGCTAATTTAATCTTTATAATAATTACTACCAAAATTAATTTGAATAGTAAACAATTAAAAATAATAATTTTTTTCCAAACATTCTTTTTTTAAAAACAATTTTTATAACTTAAACTTATACTAATAAAATTCCTTTAAAAAATATACTTGGCTTTCAAGTAAATACACTTCCATTTCAGAATAACCTATATAATCCTTTATAAATCTTGCCCGATTTATCTCGATTTAAACTTTCGTCTCAATCCCGAAAATTTCTTTCAACGCTTTAAAAATAAAACACCTTTTTTATTTTTAAACACATTTCCCATCTCTTGGAAATCACTTTCAAAATATATACTTAAATTATTTAAAATAAGTTACTAAATTCTTTATTCAAAATAATTCTTTTGAAAATCTATAAGAGTTTCCTGAGTAACTTAAATCAAAAATTTCCATTTAAAATAAAGTTATAATATCAAATATTTATGTTAAAATTTCCTTTTAAAAACATAATACCAATTTACCTTCAAAATAATTAAATACCATAATTACTTAAATAGATATTTACTTATACATAAAAATGATTAAAAATAATAATTTTATAATCATTCTAAAAAAATATTTCATTTAAACTTCTAGATTATACTTTGAAAATTTTTCTTTGAAAACATACTTTGTTTTCCAAGAAAATACACTTCTATCTTTTAAAAATAATCCCACCTTTATTTTTAAAACGATTTGTACCTTTCTTATAGAAATTCCCACCGGAAATCTATACTTTAAATTTATCCACTGATAAATATTCCACTTCATTTATAAACCCAGTTTATGAATTTTCCATTCCTCATTTCCTTTTTAAATTTATTACTTAAAAATTTTCTTTTCATTTCCTTTAAAACACAATTCATTTTATTTGTATTTTAAAATAACAGATTATACTTATCCAACCATAACATAGCATAACAAAATTCCCAAATTAATCTATCACAGGATATCAATAAAAAATATCACAGATTATGAAGATAATTTCTATATTGTGAGGAATCCAGTTGGATCCCTCCAACCTGTTTCCCTGCATCCACAGATGTTAGCACAACAAATAAAATACCATATCCAAGCTGATAATAACATTCATATTCAACCAATCAATCAATAATTTAAATTTTAACTATTTAAATTAAATGGCATTCTAGATGTGAGTGAGATCAACTCACCTTGAATTCAAAACGGCGAGCGTTCAAATTTTACATTAAATCAAGCACGTTTGATTTAATGCAAAATTTTCACTTTCTCAAAAAGACTCCAGATCCACGCCACAGTGGGCGGTTCGTCCCTGCAATTTCGATGCTTCTTGTTTCGTTGGAATCTAATCATGCATGCAAAAGTTATGGTTTTATAAAGTTTGAATATAAAATTTAAAACAAAATTTTTTTTTTATACCACCGGCCATTCGTTCAGAGATTCAAAATCAAGGCTACAAAATAGTACTTCCCCCTCCATTCATTCAAAACGCAAATAACCCAGGGTTTTCGAAACCCAAACGCCGCCAACTAGGGTTCACAGCATCACCTCCCACGGTCGCCTAGAGGACAATCGGCTTTCGTCCAAACGTGCGCCCATGATAGCTCCTCCAACGACCAGAAACTCGACAAACTCGACGCAACCCATCTTTCGAAAAACGTGAATGAACTGGCCCACTACATCACGCAATGGCCGGCGATTCCTTCACCTAAATCTGATCATAGCCGTTGGATCTCTAGAGCTTGTCGAGCTCTACCATTCTCTAGTTGATGATTTTGGCTAAAGATCGATGGATGGAGAAGATTGGAGGAGGAAGAAGATTAGTTTTCTTCCATAGGTTCTAATAGTGGCGGCCGTCAGGAAGAAAGTTAGGGTTTCTTTGCTTATATGTATATATATATACATGTTTATAAATATTATTTTAATATTAAATTTATTTTTAAAAAACTTTTCAAACAATCTCCAAATGACGCATGCCGAAGGCAATTATAATGTTTTACCCGCATTTTGAACACAATGGAACATGTTTCGAAGGCTAATTCAATGATATGTGGAAGATAGCTTTTTAAATTGATTTAAAATATTAAATTTTCGATTCTAATTTCAACGCGTTTCTCACCCGTACGAATAAACGGTCACTCCAAACGCTAGGAAATTTGAAATCCGATAATACACTATTACTGATCCAATGGAACTTGTTTTGCCGAATTCCGAGACTATGGCCCGGAAAGCTATTTTAGCTCGTCGATTAAATTCGAGCGATTTCCAAAATCGTCGAAATCGCTTGAAATTTCATTTTTAAAACTTTACTAACTCAATTATAAATCATATAGAATTTATATTCATGTTAGAAATCATTCTGATTCATTTTAAATCATAATCTGATTATTCGCATTATTATTATATTAAATCCCTTTATTAAATTAATATAAAATTCCAAATTTTAACCTATCGACTTTGGATTTCCTCCAAAGGTCCAATATTATAATTCAAATTCAATTAGACTTTAAATAAATTTTAGAAACCATTTTCATATCTATTTTCAGCAGATTTACAAAATACCCCAATTTCAAATAAATTATTATTATCCAAATCCAATTGAATTGCCGTATTTGAAAATCTACTAATCATAATGATTTAACCAAAGTTTTCTTATTTCAAATCAAATTTTAATTCACATTCAACATTTAAAATGAATTTAACGACCAAAATTTCGGGTCGTTACACAAAAAGTATTTTTTTGTTTGAGGTTGAAATTGACATAAGTACTTTGTGTCTTTTCATTTCAAATGACTTTCTATCTATTTAAACACCTATTTTCTTCTAGGAAAATGCACATTTTCATTTCTCTTCATTTTCTATTGAATTTCTTCATATATTATAAAAAAATGGCCTCTACTATCCATAATTTAAGTGAAAATCTTGAAGAAATTCTCAATTCTTTCAAGAACATACATACTTTTATCCTTCGCAATCAGCGACACTTAAAATTAAGCCAAAAGAAAATAATAAAGGAACAAGAAAGAAACTTCGATGCCATTCGTTGGACGATTTCCACCCTTAACAAAGAAGAACTCAAAGCGAATCCAGAAGGAACTCCAAACATGAATAATGAGGAAGGGATGCTATAAAGGTAGATCCTATCTTCGGTGAAGAAGGATGGGTTGAAGTTCCAAGAAATGTTTGATTTGACTTGTATGGTTTGATTTACTTTTGTGCCGACCCATATCATGGAGGGTTTAAATCGACAATAATCCACACATATCCAACTTAAAAAATCTGGAATATAGATAATTAGTAGGGTTAATTAAGAAAAATAAGAACAGAAGAAGAAAACAAACACACAATCTCGCAGCGAAACTGCAAAACATAATAATCAAATAAACAGTTCATGAAGCTGTTTATACAATACATTTGATTATAATATATACAACATTTATCAGAGTTATATATTCATCAGGAATGAATAACGTAATGCAATAGAAAACATGATGCGGGAAAAATAATAGTAATAATATACCAAATCTTCGCCTACGTCCTTTGGAGTAAGTCTTCAATAAGCTGAAAAACTTAGGACAGACCCAAGCGTAATGAAAAGGCAAAACACTTGAGTCATGACTAAAATATCCTTATGTAAGTCAAATCAATATCGCATGTAACATGAGTGTAATAGCATTAGAGATTCTTACAGGTTTTCACATCTCCCATATAGTGTATAATGTGCGTTTAATAACTCAAGAGATGTTATGAAATTTTCCATCTCTTAAGGATCCGTCAAAATATTTATATATCGTAGAATACACTACATATATAATTCCTAATTAATAAAATAAATATTTTTCTTAGCGATAAGGCTTCAAATAAATCCCCCTAAATGCATTTATAAGCATTGTCGTACAGTTTGTATATAAAACACCAGTTAAACAGTTTGTTGATAGGGATGCACCGTGATACGACAACACTAAACCAAAATCGTACGGGTCTCGTATAGGGATAAAAGTATGATAAGGCACGTGACGAAATGCCCAAGGTAGCATATTACCAGTTTACTATCCCAACTGGTGGTCACACATCATATCTATGATCGCCTCCCACGTCCAACACTTCCATAATTCGGAGGGTGCGCACTAATCAAACACAATGTTAATGATGGTAATATGAAGAAGTGAATCTGCTAGGGGTCGCTAGCTCGCTTCACCAGTATGGCTCCTTTTTTAGTTATTTTAAATTGGCATAAGTGCAAAGCCAATCCATCATTGTTCTCTTTCTTCAAATCCAACAAACGATGCCAAATCCAACCACTTCATTCTGGATCATCAATCCACGTACACAGTTGTTAAAGTGGTTCTGGTATCGACAAAGGGTATGCACATATCCGGCCTCGGTCTCTTTAACAACCAAACATTGTTTTACACACGGTTGGAACTTTTACATTTTGAAAACAGTCATACTTGATATCAAAATATCATATTCGCTTCAAAATTAAGTCCCTTTCGAAATCATCATATTTACTCAAAACATACTATTTCAGTTCAAAATCATTTCCACCTTAATATCTCGATTTCGCTTCCAATATCGTTTTGAATTCCAATTTAACTTTTAACATCATTTAACCTAATTCATATTTAAACCAATCATTGAAAAATAAACATTCCACCCTTGACCAGTTTGAAATTTTGAAAAATATTTTGAATAATTTAAAGCAGTTTAAATAATTAAAATAGTTTGAATAGTTTTAAAATAGTTTAAATAATTAAAATAGTTAAAAAATAGTTTAAATAATTAAAATAGTTTAAATGTTTAAAATAGTTAAAAATTGTTTGAATGGTTAAAATAGTTAAAAATAGTTTAAATTGTAAAATAGTTTAAATGGTTAAAATAGTTAAAAATAGTTTAAATGGTTAAAATACTTTAAATAAAAAGAATAGTTTAAGTATTAAAATAGTTTATATAGTAAAATAATTTGGAAAACCAAAATGATTTGTATATTTAAGAAGATAGATTTTAAGCAGTTTATATTAAAATAATTTTATTGAAAATAGCTTTAAAGTCAAACCAATTCAATTCCAACTTCCAAATTCGAATCAATTTCAATTTCCATCCAATCGATCCAACTTCGATTTCAATTCAAATCAATTTCAACTTCAATTTCAAATTAATTCAATTACACTTTCAAATCCAATTAGTTCAATTTCAATTTATATAATTTCGAGCTTGATCTTCAAATATCGATTCAAAACGCTTAAATCAAATTAACTTTCAAAATCCAATTTGTAACCCAAATTTTCAAATACTTTTACTTAGTAAAATTCAAATTTGAATAAAAGTCCCATCCTTTAAATCAAATCAAATTTTAAAATTTGAATCATAATTCAATTATAACTTAAAAATCCCAACTTAATTATTTAAAACATTTTGTTTACCAACTTTAAATTTCAACATTCCAAGCTCATGTTCAAAAATAATTTGACATATATAAATTAGGATTTTATTTCTTTTCAACTAAAATCATTTAAATAAATTTCAAATCAAAAATTTTAAAATTATTTAATTTTCGTTGTCCGTATATAATTTTCAACCCTATGGCCAAGTGATCAGTTATTTCAATTTAATTTCAGGGATGGACATATATCATATCAATCTAAATCCCAGTGTCATAGATATATGTCATTTCAACCTATTCCTTAAGTTATTCGAAATAATTCAATTTACAGTTTATATATTGTAAATAATATACAGGGTGATAATAGGATATATTAGAATAAACAAACATCCAAATCATCCAAAATATCAACGAATAGCATCCATCGCAATCAATCATCCAAACAATCAACATAATTCACAACAATTTCATAGATATCAATATCGGGTATTTTACTGGCAATTATATCCCAATTTCAAATCTAACTGTCAATTTTAATTTCTATAGGTAATTCGAATGACAAATTAGATGACAATTTATTAAACAACAATCAATAAATTCATATCACTTCATAATTTCAAATTTAACTAGTATAACAATATTCTAGTACTTGTGAGCATTATAAAACACTCACCTTAACTTTTCCATATTAAATCAAATTGAACGACGTTCGATTTAACCCAAAATTTTATTTAGCTCCGAACGTCCCCAAATTAGTTCCTGAATGTAGTGCTTGTCGCCACGATTCCAATGTTGTAACGGTCCGAATTTTAGGTCGCTAGATTTGAACATTTAATTCATTTTAAATGTTGAATATGTATTATAATTTGAATTTTGAAATAAAAGACTTCGGTTAAATTAATAAAATTGGTTATAATTTTAAATACGGTAGTTTAATTGAAATTTGAATAATAATAACTTAGTATTTGAATTGGGATAATTGGTAATTCTGAGTGTAAATAGATATAAAATTAGATTCTAAAATTTATTTTATTCTATTTAGGTTTGAATTTTAATACTGGACCATTGGATGGAATTAAAAGTCGATAGGTTAAATTTAGAATTTTTTTATTAATTTAATAATGAAATTTAATAATATAATAATGCAAATAATCAGATTTTGATTTAAATTGAACCAGAATGATTTCTTATGTGATTATAAATTCTATATGATTTATAATTAAGCTAATAAAATTTTAAAAGTGAAAGTTTAAGTGATTTCGACGATTTTGAAAATCGCTCGAATTCATCGACGAGTTAAAATAGCCTTCCGGGGCACAGTCTCGGAATTCGACGAAACCAGTTCCATTGGATCCGCAATAGTTAGTTATTATCGCAATTTTCGTAGCAATCGGAGTTGTCGTTTGACTGTGGCAGCTCAAAACGCATAGAAACTATTTTAATCGATTTAATTTAAAATTTATCGTTTATTCCCATAACTCGCGCATATGATCGAATTAGCCTCCGAAACACGTTCCATTGTGTTCGGAATGTAGGTAAAACCTTAGAAACGCCTCTCGGCACGCGTTGTTTGGAGATCATTTGAAAAAGTTGGTTTAAAGTGAATTAAATAATATGTTATACGTACATATATTCGCGTTTAGGGCCGAAAACCCTACTTCTACTTTTGAGCCGCCGTTTGTTATTTTCAATGGCCGGTAACATGCCTCATTCTCCTTCGTTTTTCTCCAAATCCACAAACTAATTTCAAAAACTTTCAACTGCAAAAATTGGGAGCACGATGAGAGCTACGTTTTGAACGGTTATGATCGAAAATTGAGCTCCGGTTTGTCGGCAAAATTGAGATGGATGGTGCGCGTTCGTGCTTGAATTCAAAAGCCTAGGAAGAACCGAGCTTCGCGTGGTTCTAGGCATCGGTGTAACCCGAGTTGGTGCATGTATTGGTGGTGCCTGATGGGGTCCACATGGGTCGATGGTGGTGCGGCGGCGAACCCTATTTGGCGTGTTTGGGTTTCGAAACCCCTGGAGTATTCGCGTTTTGAACGAACAAGAGGGAAGCACTATCTGTCAGCCAAGATTTTTATCTGGTTAGTAAAAAGAAAAGAGGAAAATTTGTTTTAAAATTTATATTCAAACTTTAAACTAGCATATCTCATGCTTACATTATCAGATTCTGACAAATTTGGTGACGCCGGAATCGCAGAGACGAGTACTATGCAGTGGAGAAATTTTGGGATCGTTCGGAGCAAGTAAAAATTTAGGTTAAATTGAACGCTATTCGATTTAATTTAAATTTGAACGCTCGTCGAAAACCCAAGGTGAGTTAACCTTACTCACATCTGGAATTTCAGCTGTTTTAAATAATTGTGTGATTGGGTGAGTATGAATATTAATACCCGTCTGGATTGATATTTTTGTTGTGCTAATATCTGTGGATGCAGGGAACAGGTTGGAGGGATCCAACTGGATTCCTCACAAAAAGAAAATTTTATTTATATTCTGATATATATCTCATTGATATTCTGTGATAAATTGTTTTAGATCCTGTTATGCTATGCTCTATTTATATATTGTATTAGATTAAATTGAAATTAAATTGTTATTGTGCTATGATTGGGTGGATACAACCTGGGAATTTAAAATAAATAAATGAATTGGGTTTAAAGGAAATAAAAGAAAATTCTTAAGTAACGGATTTTAAAAGAGATTAAATTCAAGGAATGGGTTGAAAAATTTGAAGTGTTTGAAATTGTTATTTCAAAGGGAAATGTGAATTGTTTAAAATAATAGCGTGATTTATTTTTAAAGGATGGGAAGTGTGCTTTCTCCTGGAAACTTTAGTATGTTTTTAAGAAAAGTTTTCAAATAAAATCTGCAGTTTATAGAATATTTTAGAAAAATATATATTATTTTAAACTGTTTTTAAGTGAAAGAAAATATTTGATTTAGTAATTATGGTATTAATTATTTTTAAAAGGTAAAGTGGTATTAAGTTCACAAAAACAAATTATAACATAAATATTTAATTTAATAACTTTATTTTAAAAGTTAAATTTGACTTAAAGTACTTAGGAAACCTCTATATATTTCCTTAAGTATTATTTCCAATTAAAAAATTTCTAGAAGCTTTATTTTTAAATATTTTAAACATATGTTTGAAAATGATTTCTAGGAAATAGCAATGCATTTAAAAATAAAGAAGCTATATTTAAAGTATGGAAAGGATTTTACGGGACGAACGAAAAATTGAATTTGGGTAAATCGTGCTAGATTGATAAAAAGAATTCTTTGGTTATCCTAAAGTGGAAGTGCATTTCCCTAAAAGCCAAGTACGTTTTTAAAGTAGATTTTTGAAACATTAGAGTTTGAAGTTAAATATTAAAGAATGGTTTTAAGAAAATTATTTAAGTCGTAAGAATTTTAAAAGTGAACATGTATCAAAGTAGTTATAGAAGTAATTATTTTAAAGGGGTAATTAGAATTATGTTTTAAAGAATATTATTATTATTTATACTTTATAAAATAGTTCTATTTTAAAGATAATTAATCACGGTATTATTTAAAAATTGTATAGAGTTTCATAACTTTATTTTAAATTTAGTATGACTTAACTTTATTTGGAAAGAATAGTTTATATTTTCTAAAGCAGTTTGATTCGAGATATTTTTAAAAGTGTGTGTGTGTGTGTGTGTGTGTGTATATATATATATATATATTAAATCAAGCATGTAAGTAGGTTCAATATAAATGTTTTAATTTATTCTCAAGAATATAGTATTTAAATTATTTTAAATCTTAAGGAATTAGTGCTTGGATGCTTTTAAGGGAAGTAACAATTTGGGAAATTTATTCCATGAGAAGAATTGGGTTTGAAAAGTGTTTTCAGCGGGATTTGAAAATGGAAACCTATCTTGTAAAGATATTTTTGTGGAAAATAAATAATGTGGGAATTATTTATTGTGTGATGGATGTTTGTGAATGTTAATTGATAGTTAAAACGCCGACTATCAATATTCGACAATGCGTTGATTGTTTCGAAGAGACCGGGATCAGGATTAATTTCTCGAAACTTCGATCCGGTCTGTACGTTTTCGTGGGAAGACGAGTTCGGAGTCGAAGATGGAGCAGTGAAGTGCAAGGGCTAGTCGCTACTAATCCTGAGGATATTTCCAAAATGGATGTAATAGGAGTAGTGCCTTCGGTTCCGTTCGAACCCGGGATGGACTTGTATGGATGAATGCTTTCGGAACATCGTCAGGTGGACGATGGGCATTCTAAGGGATATGTTCTAAAAGGTAATGCTTAGCCTTAAGCCTCATCAACCGAGAATGACTGAAAATCAGGGGTTATGCAGCAAGGCTTGGTGGGCAGCACCCATTTTCGGGTAAGGTCATTCTTGTCTAGATGTTCCTTTTATTTCGGCTTAGTAGTGCGGTTGCTGATCCCAACCGTGGGATGATCTTACTCAGATTATCCAGTAAGGGATAATCCGGGCCTTGTGTTGTAGGAGATCGGGCATGGTCCTCGGTACACTGATCTAGACCAGGTACTGTGATAGGTGGTACCCCAGTGCTTAGTCATTAGTTGGAAATCCATTCTCCCTACACGCCTTTTAGGAGTTTTGTTTGCATTACCCACTCTTTGGCAAGTAGATGGAATTTAATCATGTAACAATTTCGGCTATTTTATAAGTATTTGCATATAGACTCTATTATGATATCAGAGGATTTCTATAAAAAATGTTTTAGCTATCGTAAGGTAAAAACCCGACATATTTATTTGTGGCGTGGTCTTAGAGATGCTTTGGTTTTCAAAAGGATTTTTGAAACTTTAATAATCAATTTAGGCGCATTATTATCAACTGGTATTCCAGACTGACTCGAATGTTATTTAATTATAATGCTCGGGTCAGACCGAGTATTATATGTTCAGGACAGGATGCTATGGAGCAGGAGAGGAGCTGGAGTCCAAGACGTGTTATCCGTACTTGTATATATCCGCTGTTGTGATTGTATGGAATTGTCTGACTAGTAAATGTTGTTTGCTTGAGATACTCTGATGATATATTGTATAAAAGAGATATAGTTTCATTTTGTGTAAAGATCAATTATTATATATTATATTTTATTCCGCTACGACTGTGAGATTCTGATATTGTTTAGTTCCTTCTTTCTTCTACCTTCTTTCTTTTTCCTCAACAATCTGTCTTTTCCGACACTTGATCGTCGGCATATCATACTGTGGGGTATTTTGTGTCGCTTTTCGATGATCGAAAAGGGCGGGTCATAACAAATGCAAAATGTTTCACCTCGATCGGACCTCGTATGGGAGAGATATGATTTTTTTTAAGTTCATCAATAATCTAATTTACATTAAACACACATACACTATTATTTTTACAAAACCCATACCAAATAGCCAATGCTCGGCCTACAACGCAAATGCTTAGCCCATACGTTCTTCCCTAAACCAAAGTTCTGCTTTCTTTTTTTCTTTTGCTTTCCTTTCTCTTTTTTTCTTTCTTTCTCGGTACAAAGCCCACCCGCCTTCATCAACTACCCCCTTCTAATGCCTACACGAACGAACACAAAGAAACCCACAACTGCAAGTGCATGCCATCCATGATATGGACTCCAGTGCTCTGTTTCATGAACCAATTTCGTTGACGAACTTCCCTCGAGATTCTCGATCTGGATATACCCAAAGCTTCATCTTCGACACCTTGTACGAAAACGCGACCGAGCTCCTCCTCACGACCATGAAAATGTCATATGCCCCAAACCCTGATTGCACGTCTTCGAAACTCGTCCCCAGGTGTGCCTGAACGTGCTTATCTCAAATTTATACTCAAATCTCCACACCGGCTTCGAAATTGAACCTAGATCTCAAACCCTAGCACGAACTTACTCACGACATTCACCGTCGAAGTCCACAAACTATAGTCGTACCTTTTAATACTTATAAAAAATCAAACAGAATGAAGAAATGGGATTTTAGAATGTCGTTTTGGATTATTTTTTCTTTACTATTTTGTAAGAAATGAATTTTTGAAGCTTGCCCTTTTTTTCTTTTCCTACTGTATAGATGCGTGCGAAATAAAATGGAAGGGATGGCGTGATTTAAAAGGAGGAAGGGAAACGTGAATAGAAAGCAATAATGACAAGATAGAATATGCGGCTGAAAAGAAGGGCTGACTATTCAATACACACATATACATACTTTTAAATTCAAAAATATCTCGCTAAAATTTAAGATTCCAATCGAGGTGTGCCGCTAGGCGTTCCTAATATTATATCCCTATTCCATGCGCAATGGAAAGGGTTTCGAGTACTAATTCCATCATATGGAGAAGATAGATTTTTGGACCTAATTATATTAAAATTTTGATATAAAATTCAACGCGTTTCTATATCGTATGACCTAACAATAACTCCAAACACTATGAAATTTGAAATCCTATAATAATACACTATTATGCATCGAATGGAAATGGTTTTGTCGAAATTCGAGACTGTATTTCAGAATGCTATTTTTACTCATTGCTTAAAAATAGTTATTTTTAAAATCGAACAAATCACTTTTAAATCCAATTTAAAATTTTCACTATCTTCCTTCTTATTAATAAAAAATTAAATAAGCCTTGAAATTTTTTTATCAAGCTTAAAACCAAAGATCCAATTATTTAAGCAAATTCCGATTATTAAGTTATCTAATAAATAATTATATTTGAAATTTAAGTGAAAAATTAACTTTTAAATATTTAAAATTAATTAAATATTCCAATATCAAATAACCCAAAATATTGGGTCGTTGCATTCCTTTCCCCTTAAAAGAATTTCATCCTCGAAATTGCCAAGGTAAGAAGAATGGCCTAAAACCCAATAAGTTTCTCAAACCCAATCAGTTGAAACAACTTCCCAAAAATCAATTTAATGAAAACCACATTTTCACTTTTACTAATTCCCAAATTTATCCGTAGATTCCAAATGATATTATTCACTCAATCACTTCAAGTTATAATCCAAAATCAAATTTTAATTATTAAAATTTTGTTGAAAATTTTCTAACTCTTAAATTTTTGAAAAATTTCGCCAGCATATCTTTTGTGCGGCTAGATCGGAATAACTACAATCACTATGGGCCTTAAACCAACAAAATAAACCAAAAGCCAAGTGGCTCAACCATAAAACCATCAACTCCAATGACAATATACATGTACTTTTTTGTCGGGCAATCCAAATTTTTATTTTTATTTTTAAATACCTGCATATTATTTACCAATGATATCCAACCATATAATTTAAAATCATTTTATATTTGGCATTTTCAATTTCTAATACTTGCTTTACTTAAGCCTGTATGATGAACATATATCATTCGTATGCAATATCAAATCTGATCGCTCACTCGATTACACAATTTCATTTCCGAACTAGTATCGTTCACACGATTCTCTAATGCGGACTCAAATTTGGTTCCTTGATCAAAAACCGTTATTCTCCTTGCATAGCTATATACTATGATAGAGAATTCCGGAATCAAATCAAAAATCCATATCTAGGGTTCGCCATCGAGAATAGAGTGAAAAATTATAGCTCGGATCGATATAAATTATCTCGAAATTTTGTGCTCAGAACTGGATCAAATCGTTACGCGCATAAAATAATATACGTACAACTTACATATTTATTTCAAATTGATTTCTTAGTTACACTATATTGTTTTCATTCACATTCATTTCATTTATTTCAGTTATTCACAATCATTATCCATATTCATTATTTAACTTAGTGTATTCTTCAATACCAATTATTTCTTAAGAATTTTCTCATCGAATTTTCTTAAGTCAATTATAAACATGTCATACAAAAGTTCCAATGTTTATTACCACTTAAATTTATATCCACTTCTATTCAAATGCAATTTCAATACATTTAACACAATTCGTTTGTTTAAATTTTAACCATATTCCAAATCAAGTTCAACTCACTAATTAGTACAACTAGTTCATTCCTTAATTCATTTCCAAAATTTGCTTTGTTTAACCTAACTTAAGCAAATTTTCAATTCCCGTTTTATTTAACATAATTCAAGTTAAATTCCATTTCATAATTCAATCCTAAATTTTTACTTCTCTTGCATTCTTATTCAATAATTTAAACTTTGCTTTGTCTTTTTGATTTCCAAATTTCACGAGTTATCAACTTATTTTCTCATATTTCCAAATAAAATATTATAATTCAAAATCCCAAAGTTTAAACAACTTATTCTAAGTATTTCAAATCATTTTGAAATCATATATACACACACACAAAATTCCACAGGTATATCAAATTATCCTTTTAAATTTCAAAATCAAAACTCCAATTGGGAGCAATTTCTCCTTGGAAACTCCAAAATGAACATCGATGATTTTGCAGTCATGATCGAAATTATTTTCCAACGACCGAAGTGAGTTTAGTGCTTTTATTCCCTTTAAAACCATTCTTAATGTTTTTATTCAAAAATACTTCATAATTAATACTATTATTATTATTTTTCCAAAACACCATGAAATACATTTCAAAATTTCTGGGAATTAGATTCAAAACTTCTCAATTTAAACCCATTTTAATTTATAAGTCACATTTATAAATTATACTCACAAAATTTCACCTTCTTAAAACATTTCACAAATTTTTTATCATTGTTTAATTTAAACATCTTTTATTAAGGCTCAAAAACCAATTAATGATAATAACCAATATTATCATTCCTAACAACTAACGCACCATATATACCATAATAATTTTTGAAAATTGTTCCTTTATATATAAAATATAATCAAGGTAAAATTATTTCATTTACCCAATTTCAAAATAATACCATGTTGAATTGTTCTGTTCAAGTGGTTAGGGATCCCTATCAATAACGTTAATTACTCGTATTGACCAGAATCCAGAAGCCACTCAACAAATCAACCAACACAATATAAAACATTTTTTATATTCACTAATAAATACATGCTCATATCTATTAATACATTCAAACTCATTCTAGGGTGCTACTAACCCTAACTATAATGAGTTACCTCCACAAAGCTAAGGTTGTCGATAAACCAAAGCTTTGATACCAGCTGTGATGACCCACATTTTAGAGGGTTTAAATCAACAATAATCCACACATGTCCAAGTTAAGCAATCTAGAATATAGATAACCAATTAGGTTAATTAAGAAAAATAAGAACAGAAGGAGAAAACAAACACAAAATCTCGCAGCGGAACGACAAAATATAATAATCAAATAAACAGTTCATGAAGCTGTTTATATAATACATTTGGTTATAATCTATACAACATTTATCAAAGTTATATATACGTTAGAAATGAATAAGGTAATGGAGCAGACAACATGATAAAGGAACAATAATAGTAATAATATACTGAATCTTTATCTTCGTCCTCTAGAGTAAGTCTTCAATAAGCTGAAAAACTCAGGACTGACCCGATCGTAATGGAAAGACAAAACAATCGAGTCAGGACTAAAATATCCTTATGTAAATCAAATAAATATCGCAAATAACATGAGTGTAATAGTGTTAGAGATGCTTGCGGGTTTTCACATCTCTTATCTAGTGTATTACGTGCGTACAATAACACAAGTGATGTTACAGATTTTTCCATCTCTTAAGGATTCGTCAAAATATTTATATGTAGTAGAATACGCTACATATATAATGTCTAATTAATAAAATAAATATTTTTCTTAGCATTAAGGCTTTGCATAATCCCCCTTAACGCATTTTTAAGCATTGTCGTACAGTTTGCATATAAAACACCAGTTAAACGGTCGGTGGATTAGGATGCGCAGTGATATGAAAACACTAAACCAAAATCGTATGGGTCTCATACAGGGATAAAAGTATGACAAGGCACGTGAGGAAATGCCCAAGGTAGGATACTATCAGTTTACCCTTCCCAACTGGTGGTCATGCATCATAGTTATGATCGACCACCGCGTCCAACACTCTCATAAATCAGAGAATGCGCACCAATCAATCACAATGTAAATGATGGTAATCCGAAGAAGTGTGTCCGCTAGGGTAGCTAGACTGCTTCGTTGGTACGACTCCTGTTTTAGTCATTTCAAATCGGCACAAGTGCTATGCCAATCCATTATCGTTCTCTTTCTTCAAATCCAACAAACAACGTCAAATCCAACCACTTCATTCGGAATCATCACTCCACATACATAGTCATTAAAGTGGTTCCAATATCGAAAGAGAGTATGCCTTTATACAACCCCGGTCTATTTAACAAGCAAACGTCGCTTCACACACCAGTTGGTACTTTTACATTTCGAAAACTGTTCATACTTAATATCAAAATATCATATTCGCTTCAAAATCAAATCCCTTTCGAAATCATCGTTTTAATTCAAAATATACTATTTCAGTTCAAAATAATTTTCGCCTTAATATCTCGATTTCGCTTCCAAAATTGTTTCGAATTCCAATTTAGGTTATAACTTCATTTAACCCAATTCGTATTTAAATCCATGATTTAAAATAAACATTCCACTCTTGACCGGTTTGAAAATTTGAAAAATAGCTTGAATAATTTAAAATAGTTTAAATAATTAAAATAGTTTGAATAGTTTTAAAATAGTTTAAATAATTAAAACAGTTAATAATAGTTTTAAAATATTTTGAATAATTAAAATAGTTTAAATGCTTTAAATAGTTAAAAATAGTTGAAATGGTTAAAATAGTTAAAAATGGTTAAAATCGTTAAAAATAGTTTAAATGGTTAAAATAGTTTAAATAAAAAGAATAGTTTAAGTACTAAAATGGTTTATATAGTAAAATAATTTGGAAAACCAAAATGACTCGTATATTTAAGAAGATAGATTTTAAATAGTTTATATTAAAATAATTTTATTGAAAATAGCTTCAAAGTCAAACCAATTCAATTTGAACTTCCCAATTCGAATCAATTCCAATTTCCATCTAATCGATTCAATTTCTATTTCAATTCAAATAGATTTCAATCTCATTTCAAATTAATTCAATTTCACTTTCAAATCCAATTAATTCGATTTCAATTTCAGTTTATATCGATTTCGAGCTCGATCTTCAAAATATCGATTCAAAACACTTAAATCAAATTAACCTTCAATATCTAATTTAATATCCAAATTTTCAAATACTTTTACTTAGTAAAATTCAGTGTTTGAATAAGTGTCCTATCTTTTAAATCAAATAAATTTCTGAAAGTTCAATCATAATTCGATTATGACTTAAAAATACCAACTCAGTTAATTTAAACATTTCTTTTACCTACTTTAAATTTCAACATTCCGAGCTCAAGTTTGAAAATAATTTGATTTCTATAAATTTGGTTTTTATTTCTTTTAAATCAAAATCATTTAAATAAATTTTAAATCGAAAATTTTAAAATCATTTAATTTAACCAATCCGATGTCCATATATAATTTTCTACACTATGGCCAAGTGATTAGTTATTTCAATTTAATTTGTGGGATGGATATATATCATTTCAAACCAAATAACAATGTCATAAGTATATATCATTGCAACATATTTCTTAATTTATTCGAAATAATTCAATTAGAGTTTATATATTGTAAACAGTGTACAAGGTGATAATAGGATATATCAGAATAAATAAACATCCAAATCATCCAAAATATCAACCAATAGCATCCATCGCAATCAATCATCCAAACAGTCTATATAATTCGCAACAATTTCATAGATATCAATCACGGGTATTTTATCATTAATTATATCCCAATTTCAAGTCTAACTATCAATTTTAATTTCTACAGTTGATTCAAATGAAAATTTAGAGGACAATTTATCACACAACAATCAATAAATTCATATCACTTCATAATTTCAAATTTAACTAGCATAACAATATCTAGTACTTGTGAGCGTTATAAAGCATTTGCCTTGATTTTTCAATTTTAAATCAAATCGAACGATGTTCGATTTGATTTAAAATTTTATTTAGCTCCAACCGACCCTAGATTAGGTCTAGAATGTAGTGCTTGTCGCCATGATTCCAACACAAAATGTTTCGCCTCGATCGGACCTCGTATGAGAGATATGATTTTTTAAGTTCATCGATAATTTAATTTAAATTAAACACACATATACTACTATTTTCACTAAACCCATACCCAATAGCCAAAGCTTAGCCCACAACACAAATGCTCAGCCAAGACGTTCTTCTTCTCCAAACCAAATTTTTGCTTTTGTTTTGTTTTCCTTTTCTTTCTCTTTTTTTTCTTTCTTTCTCGGCCCAAATCCCACCCGCCTTCATCATCTACCCCCTTCTAATGCCTGCACGAATGAACACAGAGAAATCCACAACAGCATGTGCACACCATCGATGATATGGAGCTCCGATGCTCCGTTTCACGAACCAATTTCGCCAACGAACTACACTCAAGATCTCGATTTGGCCATACCAAAAGCTTCACCTCCGACACTACATACAAAACGCGACTGAGCTCCTACTTACTGTGACGATGCGGATTTTGCCGCTCGAAAATCGACATCCATACTTCAAATCGTATTCGAATGCCATAGATTCGACCGTTCAAATCCGATTTGCCGGAGCTTATAACAACATTAAGTAAATAACACAGCGGAATAAAAGAATAATACATTGATATACAGCTTTGATACAATATCCGATACAACAGATGATCCAATAGATATCAATATACATCAGAGATATGATACAATAAAATAGCAGCGGAAAAGAAAACGATAGATAACATCTAGCAGCGGAACAATAACTCTAAGATAGTCTTCAAAAGAGAACTCCAAGAACTGCAACTCCATCTCCAAGAATCAATCCAGCAATAGCTCGAACCCCCAATAACGATGCACCTAGCATAAGCAAGACTGGTGTGGTCCAAAGACTGAACTAACTCCAGATAATCTACTAAACCTAGCTATCTGAAAAACCCAACTCTAGACTGCTCGTGTAGAAAATAATGAGCACCCAGAGTTTAGGAAAGAAACAATAAACTCCGGATCAGTCGTGGGACTGGTGTGAGCAACAAAAACAGTTTATCTTTAAAAACATTCAACAAAAGATTTTCAAAGTCAATTCGCAATGCTTTTTAAAAATGAGACTACCATAAGGCCTCCCGCACACACACACAATACAAACGCAGAATCGGAGGAGGTTTCTCCTTATGATAGTCAAAGATGCTTGATACGCATTTAAAAGAACATTTGATATTATTACTAGTGCATAGTGTAGAAAAAATTTATTTCGAAAGTAGAATATAAATCTTAGCCCACATACGACTATTATCGTATGCCTACTATAGCTACCATCTAAACAGTGGTGACCACCATAAGTAAATGGCAGGTTCTACAACTAATACCGTACAAAGTTTCGTATTGGGAATTGGATTTCCAACTAATGATCAGGCCAAGGAACTTCCCATTGCCACATGAGAATGCCTCTGGATGGACATCCCCGAGAACCAAACCGGATCTCTGCCAACACAAGGCCGGGTTACCCCTAACTGAGTAACAACTGACCAAATATGCCATCCCCCGGTCCTTTGGGACCTTTCACCGAGCGCTCGCAATCAATTCACACAATCATAAAGTGTTTTCAACATGAGTAAGTATCTGGGCTCCATACCATGATACCACCCTTTTCCAGAAGGAAATGCACATATCCTAAAGGGCGCTACCCCTCATAACCTTGCCGCATCTTTCCTGTTTTGACCATTCTCGAGGTGTGAGGCTCGACGAAGTCACGTCCACAAAAACATACTTTATACAAAAGCCATGCTTTGGGTCAACAAATGATCATAGAAATGATCACCAGGATAGACGATCAAATAAATGATCCTATCACAAATAATCAACACAATGATCATTTCACAGCAACACTCAGCATGTCACATTACCAAATTGGGAATATATCGCTGATGACATTCAACTACATAACCTCTGAGCTCGTACGTCTCAGAGAAGGGTGTTAAGCTGAGAGAATAAATTCTCCGCCACAAACAGAAATATATTTGAAAGAAATCGGCTTTATATCTCAATTTGTAATGTCAGACATACAATCCATACAAGTCTGTTCCGGGCTCGAACAGAACCGAAGGCACTTACAAAGAAGTCCTTGCAATCCGGATATTCACTAATCACGTTCGGACTTCCCATCACATATGGAGTCTCTATACCGGGGACCAGTCGATGCGAAGACATTCGACGAGTTGTCCTTTCGCTTTCAAAAATATCCGGTCTTCAACACCGGTCTTCAAATGCTATCCATAACGACATATCACATATTCGAAATGGGATATATGACACGAAGGTCCTCTCCCGGCTAAACCGAACAGTGAGCGCAGTATTTCAAAAACATATGGATATTGGGATTTCAATTAAGTCACAACTTAAAACCCAAAACTTTTCTTCAAATGGTTTAAACCAATTACCATTTCAAATCTTTATACTACAAAAAGATTTATTTCACAAAGATCAATTTATAGACTTCAAAACAATTTCCATTCCAATTGGATTAACTCATTAAATCTTTAAATCAAAGATTTAACTCATGGCTTTCAAAATTCGATTAACTTGTTGAATCTTTAAATTTAAATTCAACTTATAGTTTTCAAATCGTTTTCATAACTTGGAAATTATCTTCATTTTCAAACTTGAAATTCATTTTAACACAAATTGGACGTTCATTTATGTGAAAGCTTTTATTATTTGAAAACAAACAGTTTTCGTTTCAGAAAAATCCAATTATATTTACACGAGTTAAAGCTCTTGAATTCTATTCACATCCCCAAATCAATACTTTTAAAATAGTTTAACCCATATATAACTGGTATAACATCTTTAATCCCTAGTTTTAAATCATAGAATTCAATTTCAAATCTTGAATTTAAGTTCAAATCAAATTATTCAACTTCATATTTTATCGAGTTATTCAAAATAAATTTCATCTATGAAATTCCATTTCAAAAGCTTTTCACTTTAAACCCAATCCATTTCCAAAACATTTGAATTCAAATATTCAAATTTAAGACTATTTCAAAAACATATGACTTAATCGATTTCCTCGTGAAATCCATATTTGTGTGTGTATGGTGTGGTCCAGGGGTTTAACACAATAAAAGTGCCACATCATCAATCATCACAGATTAAAACACAGAAATATAGTTGATAAGCGATATAAACTATAATGCTCATCGTCCATTCACAGATTCACAGATAATATACAAATGCAAATAATATACAATGCTCCATCTACAGAACAAAATATCACAAATCAGATAGGATAATCAATTCAAGGCATTTCATACAATACAATCATTCATAAGCATTCAATAAACATTTGTAAGCAGGATTTATTAATCGTTTAATCCTAATTAATTCAATTTAATTTCGATTAAATTTAATTACGTATGAATTTATTATCAAATTCTAATTTATTAATTACAAATCGTTTGATATAAAATAATTTATCAAACACTTCAATTAATTAAATTATTTCTAATCAATCATATTAATTTAATTGACCTTTGAACCAATTATATAATTAATTAACTTCTTAAATAAATTTATTTTTTCAAGAAATTTACTCTTTAATTACTTATCATTAAGCAATCATTTCATAATAACAAATCATAAATTACCAATTTATCATTATCATTAATTAAGTCAAGATATCCAAATTTAATTACAATTAGTAATAAACCCCTTAATTGCTTTCATTAAATAATTAACAATTTACAATCGATAATTAATAAATCTAATTTGTTATCAAAATTTATCACATTAATTTTGTTACTTAACAATTCATAGTTAATTATCGTCATTAACTAATAACATTTCTTAATTTACTTCTTACTTAATCTCTAATTATAAATTAATCTAAATTATTAATTTATAAATTAAATACATAAGTCATTCCTAAATTATTTTATTAATTGAATCATTTAATACCTTAATTATCTCTAAGATAATTTATTTCTTTATTAATGATTAAATTAATATCAATGTGTAGAACATTACCCTTTTTAAATTTAAATTTAAATCACATTTTTGAATATAAGATTAAAAAATGATTTACCATTTAGAACTTTAACCAAATTTAAATTGAATTTAAACTTTGTTTAAAACACCTTCAGATTTAAAACTGAATTTATTTCAACTTGTATTTAAATTTCACTTTTAGTCCAGGTTTTAAAATCTCGATTTAAATTTAAGTTTAAATCTTACTTTAGTTAACAAATCCAGACTTGAATTTAAACAGAACAGGCTTCTGTTTTTAAAATGCCTGGAACAAACAGTTTCCCGAGGCCAGACAAAAATGCTTCGAGTCAACCCTCCCATTTACTCGAGTTAAACTCGATAACAACCTGCTGCTCAAAACAACAGCACTTCACCAAAAATATTCACCCAGATACAAATGTGCACGGTGCACTTGCACGTCACCACCGCTCGCCTCCGGTCGGTGCTTCACCATTGAACAAGTCAACGATCGCCTAACAACCAATCCTCGACCACCCAAATCTCATCGTCAACTTGAATTCGTAATAAGCTAAAAAAAAGAAACCTGGAAACATGAACAGACCCCACCTCCAAAACCTGGAAAACGCCTCGTCTTCCAGTCTCCGACCACCGTTCACCACCAAACTCCAGCCGCAGCTTCACCTATGACCCATCCACCATCCCTCCAAACCGCGTCGAACTCGATGCACTACAGACGTCGAACGAGATGAAATTCTCGACCTCACAAAAACTAGGTTTAGGAGTAAAAACCCCACGCCGCCGACGCCACGACCAACTGCACACCATCACCATATTTTTCCTACCATTGTCATAGACTCATCCACCTCCACACGAGAGCCCGACCTCCCAGATCATCGGAGTTGTCAGAAATTGCCAAAATTCCATTTTCAGTTCAACCCCAAACTGCTCCTTTATTCCAACACTAAAAATCAGGATTTTTGATCTAAAATTCATGTTTTAGTTTAAGAATTCGATCTATATTCCTGAATTCATGAATTAAAAAGATTAGATTTTCGACTTATCTCAAGTTGCTCAGTATTTTTTTGGATTTCCAGAAACATTTATAAGTTGTTTTCACTTAATTGTATTTTAAATCTTGAGTATATGTTATAAGTAATAAACTTTGTTTTAATCTTAGGTTCAAACGACCAGTAAGTTGAATGGAAATAAGTTTATTTTTCTTTTTTTTCAAATGTTTGTGCTTTAAAACTCCAGATAGAGGACAATATAGCATAACCTGTGCAAAACACCCATCTTACAAATACTCAGAGAATATATATATATATACTAACATACTATTTCCAGATATGTATATGCAACAGGTTCAACTTCAAATAATAAAACAATATGATGTTGCTCACTTGGAAGTATGAAGGCAGAGCCTCTTTTTCCTTTTAAAACTGTTCTTGAAACTTGTATTTGATTTACTACTTCAGGCTTGAAATTTTCCTTTGATAAATTATCTTGTTTTTTTTGTTTTCATGAATAAATGCTTCAGCTTGTAAAAATGGAAATGCTTGCTTATCCTCTAGTTTACTTATTTTTGATGAATGAAAATGAGATGAGAAGAAGGTGATATATGGAAGCAAGTTACTGGTGATATTATTTTTGTACACAGTGATATTATCTGTTTAGTACAATACAAAGCAGAGACTTTAGCCTTTGTTTTGAAGGATGATATGATACGTTGAGGCTTGTATTATGGGCTGCTTTACAGAGAAGTTACACTTTGCTTGTACTTGTTTATGCATATGTACCTTTATGTTTTTATGCTTCCTATTTGTGTATGTGTAGATATTTCTATCTACCTTTATACTTGCCCTGGATACTAAGCTTCACATACATATATTTTTTTTATTTACCAGGTTTGTTTTCAACTTCATGTTCATGTATACTTTGTTTTGTTTCATTCTTTTTTTTTTATTTTCCTTTTACTTGTTTTATACCTAGATGCTTTCAAACTCGGCTGTGATGATGTAATGGGTGCTGGTCTTTATTATACTTGAATATATTTGTTTTGTATGTTGGTGGCTACAGCTTGTTTTTTTTTTTTTTTTACTTTTAACTTTGAATTTGTTTCTACTGTGTTAACTTCATACTTTATCTTTGTTTTGTCTTGTTTACACTTACTTTATATTTGTACAAGTGCTATTTTTATTTTATTTTTTTCCAGATTGTTTTCAAAACTAAATGTATATATAATAAAAGTTGTTCTAGTTATGTTTGTTTCTATTTTGTTTAATGTATTTTATTCTATGTTTTATTTCTTTATTTATTTTAACTTAAATTGTTTATTTTACTTTAATATTTATTGTTTTATATTAAATTTATAAATTCAAATTATTATTAACCATCAATTGTAATACTTATTGTTATCAATTATTATTAAACCATTCATTTACAATTCATATCTAATGTATACACATATATATCTCTATATTTATTTTTAAAATCATTTACTTAAGATTTTATTTCAAACCCAATTTAAATATATATTCATATATATACAAATTGTCAAATCCATATGACTTTATATATTTTCTAGTTGAATCGGGGAAACTCGCTACCATTTAAAAATCAATTTTACAATTTTTAATTCAAAAATTCATTTAAATTATCAATTTAGATTTATAAAAAACCTGGGTCGTTACAGACTTCCCCCTTAAAAGAATTTCGTCCTCGAAATTCGCTGGCACGAAAACAACACAGAGATAGACAGATTCGATCTCCTATAATTCCTCAAACTTAAGATATGAATTCCAAACTCAAGTCGGAATATCTCAGAATACGTACCAATTTGTCCCTCTTCGGACTTTGGTATTCATGAGAAATTACAATAGAATTTCAAATTTAGTTTTAAACAAAATCGTTTTATCGATACTATTCAAATTTATCCTTCATATTCCATTAATCAATTTTAACTCAATTTAAAATTACTAATTTATTTAAATTTTCAATTTCAAATTTCCCATTTATACAGAATTTCCAATTCATATTCATTAAGGTTTAAATCAAATAATGATAAGAAACCGATGAAGATACAAAGTAAGGATTTTCTACAATGATTCGTAGGGCATCACCGCATCGAAACTTCTTCTTGCAACTGCCACGAAGCAAATCAAAAGAATTTGAAAAGATGAATCGAAAGAGATTGATAGAGAAAGTTTGTTTCCACTGTTGCAGGGCATCGACCATTTATAGTGATACTCCCCTGTCCCCTATCGCGTTCTCTTCTTGCACTCATACTTACTATCGGTGGATAGTAAGAGAATTTACTGAGGCATTCAAACAGATATCTTAGGGATAGACTCATTCTAAGGATACTTCACCCTATCTCTAATGAGTTACTTAACATGTTGTACTCCTGAGCTAAAGTTCAGCCTTAGCTCTGATACCAAATGTAACGTCCCGGCGGCAGCGGTCACAACCGGTAGGCTTTTCAACCATCCCAGCCCCACCGTGGCTTACACTGATATCCCAAACTTGCTTTTACGGCCACCCTTTCGAATGTCACGGCTTCGCCTAACCAACCCCGTAAAGAGGACGTGTGGGGGTAAGAGTCTCCCGTTCGCCACCAAACCGCGAAGCGAGAACCCCCCATCACATATCACCTAACATAAGCAAGACTGGTGTGGTCCAAAGACTGAACTAACTCCAGATAATCTACTAAACCTAGCTATCTGAAAAACCCAACTCTAGACTGCTCGTGTAGAAAATAATGAGCACCCAGAGTTTAGGAAAGAAACAATAAACTCCGGATCAGTCGTGGGACTGGTGTGAGCAACAAAAACAGTTTATCTTTAAAAACATTCAACAAAAGATTTTCAAAGCCAATTCGCAATGCTTTTTAAAAATGAGACTACCATAAGGCCTCCCGCACACACACACAATACAAACGCAGAATCGGAGGAGATTTCTCCTTATGATAGTCAAAGATGCTTGATACGCATTTAAAAGAACATTTGATATTATTACTAGTGTAGAAAAAATTTATTTCGAAAGTAGAATATAAATCTTAGCCAACATACGACCATTATCGTATGCCTACTATAGCTACCATCTAAACAGTGGTGACCACCATAAGTAAATGGCAGGTTCTACAACTAATACCGTACAAAGTTTCGTATTGGGAATTGGATTTCTAACGAATGATCAGGCCAAGTAACTTCCCATTGCCACATGAGAATGCCTCTGGATAGACATCCTCGAGAACCAAACCGGATCTCTGCCAACACAAGGCCGGGTTACCCCTAACTGAGTAACAACTGACCGAATATGCCATCCCCCGGTCCTTTGGGACCTTTCACCGAGCGCTCGCAATCAATTCACACAATCATAAAGTGTTTTCAACATGAGTAAGTATCTAGGCTCCATACCATGATACCACCCTTTTCCAGAAGGAAATGCACATATCCTAAAGGGCGCTACCCCTCATAACCTTGCCGCATCTTTCCTGTTTTGACCATTCTCGAGGTGTGAGGCTCGACGAAGTCACGTCCACAAAAACATACTTTATACAAAAGCCATGCTTTGGGTCAACAAATGATCATAGAAATGATCACCAGGATAGACGATCAAATAAATGATCCTATCACAAATAATCAACACAATGATCATTTCACAGCAACACTCAGCATGTCACATTACCAAATTGGGAATATATCACTGATGACATTCAACTACATAACCTCTGAGCTCGTACGTCTCAGAGAAGGGTGTTAAGCTGAGAGAATAAATTCTCCGCCACAAACAGAAATATATTTGAAAGAAATCGGCTTTATATCTCAATTTGTAATGTCAGACATACAATCCATACAAGTCTGTTCCGGGCTCGAACAGAACCGAAGGCACTTACAAAGAAGTCCTTGCAATCCGGATATTCACTAATCACGTTCGGACTTCCCATCACATATGGAGTCTCTATACCGGGGACCAGTCGATGCGAAGACATTCGACGAGTTGTCCTTTCGCTTTCAAAAATATCCGGTCTTCAACACCGGTCTTCAAATGCTATCCATAACGACATATCACATATTCGAAATGGGATATATGACACAAAGGTCCTCTCCCGGCTAAACCGAACAGTGAGCGCAGTATTTCAAAAACATATGGATATTGGGATTTCAATTAAGTCACAACTTAAAACCCAAAACTTTTCTTCAAATGGTTTAAACCAATTACCATTTCAAATCTTTATACTACAAAAAGATTTATTTCACAAAGATCAATTTATAGACTTCAAAACAATTTCCATTCCAATTGGATTAACTCATTAAATCTTTAAATCAAAGATTTAACTCATGGCTTTCAAAATTCGATTAACTTGTTGAATCTTTAAATTTAAATTCAACTTATAGTTTTCAAATCGTTTTCATAACTTGGAAATTATCTTCATTTTCAAACTTGAAATTCTTTTTAACACAAATTGGACGTTCATTTATGTGAAAGCTTTTATTATTTGAAAACAAACAGTTTTCGTTTCAGAAAAATCCAATTATATTTACACGAGTTAATGCTCTTGAATTCTATTCACATCCCCAAATCAATACTTTTAAAATAGTTTAACCCATATATAACTGGTATAACATCTTTAATCCCTAGTTTTAAATCATAGAATTCAATTTCAAATCTTGAATTTAAGTTCAAATCAAATTATTCAACTTCATATTTTATCGAGTTATTCAAAATAAATTTCATCTATGAAATTCCATTTCAAAAGCTTTTCACTTTAAACCCAATCCATTTCCAAAACATTTGAATTCAAATATTCAAATTTAAAACTATTTCAAAAACATATGACTTAATCGATTTCCTCGTGAAATCCATATTTGTGTGTGTATGGTGTGGTCTAAGGGTTTAACACAATAAAAGTGCCACATCATCAATCATCACAGATTAAAAGACAGAAATATAGTTGATAAGCGATATAAACTATAACGCTCATCGTCCATTCACAGATTCACGGATAATATACAAATGCAAATAATATACACTGCTCCATCTACAGAACAAAATATCACAAATCAGATAGGATAATCAATTCAAGGCATTTCATACAATACAATCATTCATAAGCATTCAATAAACATTTGTAAGCAGGATTTATTAATCGTTTAATCCTAATTAATTCAATTTAATTTTGATTAAATTTAATTACGTATGAATTTATTATCAAATTCTAATTTATTAATTACAAATCGTTTGATATAAAATAATTTATCAAACACTTTAATTAATTAAATTATTTCTAATCAATCATATTAATTTAATTGACCTTTGAACCAATTATATAATTAATTAACTTCTTAAATAAATTTATTTTTTCAAGAAATTTACTCTTTAATTACTTATCATTAAGCAATCATTCCATAATAACAAATCACAAATTACCAATTTATCATTATCATTAATTAAGTCAAAATATCCAAATTTAATTACAATTAGTAATTAACCCCTTAGTTGCTTTCATTAAGTAATTAACAATTTACAATCGATAATTAATAAATCTAATTTGCTATCAAAATTTATCACATTAATTTTGTTACTTAACAATTCATAGTTAATTATCCTCATTAACTAATAACATTTCTTAATTTACTTCTTACTTAATCTCTAATTATAAATTAATCTAAATTATTAATTTATAAATTAAATACATAAGTCATTCCTAAATTATTTTATTAATTGAATCATTTAATACCTTAATTATCTCTAAGATAATTTATTTCTTTATTAATGATTAAATTAATATCAATGTGTAGAACATTACCCTTTTTAAATTTAAATTTAAATCACATTTTTGAATATAAGATTTAAAAATGATTTACCATTTAGAACTTTAACCAAATTTAAATTGAATTTAAACTTTGTTTAAAACACCTTCAGATTTAAAACTGAATTTATTTCAACTTGTATTTAAATTTCACTTTTAGTCCAGGTTTTAAAATCTCGATTTAAATTTAAGTTTAAATCTTACTTAAGTTAACAAATCCAGACTTGAATGTAAACAGAACAGGCTTCTGTTTTTAAAATGCCTGGAACAAACAGTTTCCCGAGGCCAGACAAAAATGCTTCGTGTCAACCCTCCCATTTACTCGAGTTAAACTCGAGAACAACCTGCTGCTCAAAACAACAGCACTTCACCAAAAATATTCACCCAGATACAAATGTGCACGGTGCACTTGCACGTCACCACCGCTCGCCTCCGGTCGGTGCTTCACCATTGCACAAGTCAACGATCGCCTAACAACCAATCCCCGACCACCCAAATCTCATCGTCAACTTGAATTCGTAATAAGCTAAAAAAAAAGAAACCTGGAAACATGAACAGACCCCACCTCCAAAACCTAGAAAATGCCTCGTCTTCCACGCTCCGACCACCGTTCACCACCAAACTCCAGCCGCAGCTTCACCTACGACCCATCCACCATCCCTCCAAACCGCGTCGAACTCGATGCACTACAGACGTCGAACGAGATGAAATTCTCGACCTCACAAAAACTAGGTTTAGGAGTAAAAACCCCACGCCGCCGACGCCACGACCAACTGCACACCATCACCATATTTTTCCTACCATTGTCATAGACTCATCCACCTCCACACGAGACCCCGACCTCCCAGATCATTGGAGTTGTCAGAAATTGCCAAAATTCCATTTTCAGTTCAACCCCAAACTGCTCCTTTATTCCAACACTAAAAATCAGGATTTTTGATTTAAAATTCATGTTTTAGTTTAAGAATTCGATCTATATTCCTGAATTCATGAATTAAAAAGATTAGATTTTCGACTTATCTCAAGTTGCTCAGTATTTTTTTGGATTTCCAGAAACATTTATAAGTTGTTTTCACTTAATTGTATTTTAAATCTTGAGTATATGTTATAAGTAATAAATTTTGTTTTAATCTTAGGTTCAAACGACCAGTAAGTTGAATGGAAATAAGTTTTTTTTTCTTTTTTTTCAAATGTTTGTGCTTTAAAACTCCAGACAGAGGACAATATAGCATAACCTGTGCAAAACACCCATCTTACAAATACTCAGAGAATATATATAGATATACTAAAATACTATTTCCAGATATGTATATGCAACAGGTTCAACTTCAAATAATAAAACAATATGATGTTACTCACTTGGAAGTATGAAGGCAGAGCCTCTTTTTCCTTTTAAAACTGTTCTTGAAACTTGTATTTGATTTACTACTTCAGGCTTGAAATTTTCCTTTGATAAATTATCTTGTTTTTTTTGTTTTCATGAATAGATGCTTCAGCTTGTAAAAATGGAAATGCTTGCTTATCCTCTAGTTTACTTATTTTTTATGAATGAAAATGAGATGAGAAGAAGGTGATATATGGAAGCAAGTTACTGGTGATATTATTTTTGTACACAGTGATATTATCTGTTTAGTACAATACAAAGCAGAGACTTTAGCCTTTGTTTTGAAGGCTGATATGATACGTTGAGGCTTGTATTATGGGCTACTTTAAAGAGAAGTTACACTTTGCTTGTACTTGTTTATGCATATGTACCTTTATGTTTTTATGCTTCCTATTTGTGTATGTGTAGATATTTCTATCTACCTTTATACTTGCCCTGGATACTAAGCTTCACATACATATATTTTTTTATTTACCAGGTTTGTTTTCAACTTCATGTTCATGTATACTTTGTTTTGTTTCATTCTTTTTTTTTTATTTTCCTTTTACTTGTTTTATACCTAGATGCTTTCAAACTCGGCTGTGATGATGTAATGGGTGCTGGTCTTTATTATACTTGAATATATTTGTTTTGTAAGTTGGTGGCTGCAGCTTGTTTTTTTTTTCCTACTGTGTTAACTTCATACTTTATCTTTATTTTGTCTTGTTTACACTTACTTTATATTTGTACAAGTGCTATTTTTATTTTATTTTTTTCCAGATTGTTTTCAAAACTAAATGTATATATAATAAAAGTTGTTCTAGTTATGTTTGTTTCTAATTTGTTTAATGTATTTTATTCTATGTTTTATTTCTTTTTTTATTTTAACTTAAATTTTTTATTTTACTTTAATATTTATTGTTTTATATTAAATTTATAAATTCAAATTATTATTAACCATCAATTGTAATACTTATTATTATCAATTATTATTAAACCATTCATTTACAATTCATATCTAATGTATACCCATATATATCTCTATATTTATTTTTAAAATCATTTATTTAAGATTTTATTTCAAATCCAATTTAAATATATATTCATATATATACAAATTGTCAAATCCATATGACTTTATATATTTTCTAGTTGAATCGTGGAAACTCGCTACCATTTAAAAATCAATTTTACAATTTTTAATTCAAAAATTCATTTAAATTATCAATTTAAATTTATAAAAAACCTGGGTCGTTACACTTACGACCGTGAAAATGTCGCATGCCCCAAACCCCGATCGCATGTCTTCGAAACTCGTCTCTATGTGTGCCTCGACGTGCTCATCTCAAATCTACAATCAAATCTCCACATCGGCTTCGAAATCAAAACCATATCTCAAACCCTAGCACGAACTCACTAACGACATTCACTGTCGAAGTCCATAAACTACTGCCGCACCTTTTAATACTTATACCAAATCGAAGAGAATGAAGAAATAGGATTTTAGAAAGTGGTTTCGGATTTTTATTTTCTTGATTATTTCGTGAGAACTGAATTTTTGAAGATTGCCATTTTTTCTTTTCTTACTGTAATTTGGGTGTGAAATAAAATGGAAAGGACGATGTGATTTTAAAAGAGGAAGGGAAAGGTGAATAAAAAGCAACGGTGATAAGATAGAATATGCGGTTGAAAAGAAGGGTTGACTAGTCAATATATACACACACACACACACACATACATACAATTTAAATTCGAAAATATCTCGCTAAAATTTTGGATTCCAATCAAGATGTGCCGCCAGACATTCCTAATATCATATCCCTATTCCGAACGTAAGGAAAAAGGTTTCGAGTCCTAATTCAATCGTATGGAAAAGATAGCTCTTTGGACCCAATTATTATATTAAATTTTTGATATAAAATTCAACGCGTTTCTATATCGTACGACCAAATGATAACTCTAAACACTACGAAATTTGAAATACGATAATAATACACCATTACGGATCCAATGTAATTAGTTTCGTTGAAATCCGAGACTGTGTCTCGGAAGGCTATTTTTACTCGTTAATTAAAACTAGTTATTTTTAAAATCGAACAAATCACTTTTAAATCCAATTTAAAAAATTTAATATCTTCCTTCTTATTGATAAAAAATCAATTAGCCTTGAAATTATTTTTATCAAACTTAAAACTCAAGATCTAATTATTTAAGAAAATTCCGATTATTAAATTATCCTATAAATCATTTTTTTTAATTCAATGTAAATATTAACTTTTCAATATTTAAAATCAACTAAATATTCCAATTTCAAATAACCCAAAATTCTGGGTTGTTACAACTTTGAATTGATTTGGTTTGATTTGAATTATTTGGTTTGGTTTGACTTGGTTTGAATTATTTTGAATTGGTTTGAACATGGTATGTAATATATAATTAAAATGGTGTTATTTGATAAATATATTGACTAATTATGTTTGAAATTTGTATATCTCTCACATTTACTTTACTATATTTTACCCATACTATTATCTGTCTCATTTATATTCTACTATACTGTATTATTATCCTATGTAGCGTTGTAGTATAAGATTTAGAGGGAGTTATGTAGTTTAGGATTAGTTTTTTTATGACAAAGGGGGGGAATTATAAAATAGGCTAGATGGGCTTAGATTAAGGGAGAGTTAGTAGTTTAAGCTGGATTTTTTGGAGTAAAGGGGAGTTATAGTAGAATCAGAGTTACTTTGGAGTAGATATTATAAACAAAGGTTGTTATCATCAAAATGGGGTATTATTAGTTCAGGAGATGATGGTTTTGATGACAACAACCTTAAGACTTGCTATAAAATACAAATACTAATATTCTTGTCTATATATATATATATATATATATATGCAGGATATATATGTAGGTACTGAATAATGAAGACTGTACGGTATAAAGATTCAAAACTAACGAATTCAAGATTGAAGAATTCAAGACTGAAGACTCATGAGTATCAAGAGTTCAAGATTTCAAGAGTGCAAGAGTTCAAGATATCAAGATAAGTAATAGAGTCTGGATTTACGCTAAAACTTCATAATAGCACTAAAATCATTATTCGGATTTTAATTGTGGAATGGAATCCACCTTCTTGCTTTATTAATGGGACGGAACACACGACCTCTTTAGTGGGATGGAACCAACGACCTTCTCTAGTGGAATGGAATCCACGTAATTTTCAAAATGATTTATTTTAAATATTTTTCAAACACTTTTTAAAAAATTCATCTCTCTCGGTTTAAATATTTTAGCCTTAAACTAATTCTTACCATCTCTATATTTTTGAATTTTAAAATAATTTCTTTTTTTTAAACTATCTCTTGGTTTTAATGTTACAAGTTTTAGGTTTTCAAAAATATATTATATACTTAGTTTTTTATATTTCTTTTGCATATAGATTATATATTTTTAAGATTACTTTTTAAATCACTTTTATAAGTTTAAACTATATTCAAAATGGTTTATAAACTTCAGAAATTGTTTTGATAAGTTTTAGAATAGAAATCATTTTTTAAAAGGAAACATCAATTTTCAAAATTCACTAGGGCATATCGACATACCCTATCCCCCCATGTCGACATAGTAACCATAGAAATTCAAATTTTAAATTTTCAAAAGAAGTGTTTATTCATCATAACCTTTCGCGAATGGACATGACTGCTATTCTTCTATAAATACCAGTTGTTTTCAATGAAATTTAAGTTAGTTTTTCTTCATTTCTTCACTGATTTTTCTCCACTCAAATATTCTCTTATTTTCAAATATTCTTAACAAAACTCTACCGAAATCCAAAGCAAATCAAACTCGATTATTTCTAGTTTGATTCTTTGCCACTCTCTTTCTCAAAGATCTCAGTGCTATTCAGAGTTATAGGATCATTTGTAATCAAAGAAGTTTGTCCAGCCATTCTAATCTATCAAAGTGATATTGGAAATGGTGTGATTGTGGCCTGTAAATCAATTAGGTGTGATTGTAGCCTGTAAATCAATTAGGTGATCTTGTAGCCTGATTAAATCAAGAGATTTTGCCCTGGACTCGAAGATGGAAGGGTGTGTCTCATGGCCTTGAAATCGAGGTTGTAATATCGACATTATATTTGGAAAGAAATACGCACAAGAAATTGTGTGAGACTGGATGTAGGGTAACTCCGAACTAGTATAAAATTCCGATGTGTTCTTTCCTTTACTGCTTTTTATTAACTATTTGATCTGTGTCTGATTCTGTAATTATCTCTGTGGTTGTGAATTTCATATGTTTGTTTTTAATTTAAAAATATTTCAAAATATTTCAGAAATCCCATAAAATTCTTTAAATACTATTCACCCTCCCTCTAGTGTTAATCCGGCCTTAAGATCAATAATCTGCATTTCCAAAATATAATATCATAATATGAAATGAAATAAAAAAGAGTTTGAAATATGAAAATATTGTATAAAATGAGTTTAAACTGATTTAGCAATGTTTTATAGACATTTAAAAGTGATTTCATGAAGCGTGAAAAGAAATTGAGAAACAAGTCAAAACTAGGCGCGTCGCGTAATAGTAGTGTGCGATTTCGCGCTATAAAGTTCAAATAAGTGTACAGAGTGGAATATAACTCGGAATTCTTCGAGATAAGAATTTTCTAGACTATTGTATCTATATTTTTCAAATGAAGAAAGAAAATCAAGGTTTCATCTTGTATATTTCGAAATATGCCAAAAACAGTTTTTCAGAAAAATCGTGCTTTTGCAATAAAGTGAGCAAAGTTTGAAAGTGATATTTTAAATGCTTTAAAAATATGAAATAAAATTTATAAATCGTTTAAAATGTTTTAAAAATGATTTAAGTTATAAAAAATGAAATTTTTAATGATAGTAAAGTCATTTCGATCAATATAGCTTAAAAGCACTTTCCGTAGCACCTTTCTATAACTTTCGAAAAATAGTTTTAAACGTAACCGTTATTTTCCAATTTTTTTATAAATGTTTTTAAATGAATAACTAAGAGTTTTAAAGATAAATTGGAATTTTTATAGTTCTTTCAGAGTTTAGGCAAATGGTTATTATAACACTTAAATAATATAACATAAATCATTTCCTTGAATGTAATTACAAACTGAGTATACGAAAACGACTAGTACATTTGCCCCGCTCATGAGATCTTAACGGTAAAAAAGGTGTGTAACTAAGGTTAGGAATGTAGCAACCGTTGCTCTGAACTTACCTAGCCTCTTTTTTATCTTTTAGATGAGGAGCGGAATAAATCGAAAGGAAAGCTCGGATGCTCTAAAAAGGTTTTCCCAAAGTAAAAAAGTGAAGAGTTTTCCAAGAGTTAAACAAGGATTTGAATAAAATGGTTTTGGGTTTGTTGTAACAATGTTTTACATAACATCATTTTTAACCCATTTGAATGAGGATTTAGAAATAGAAAATCTTTATTGAAGGTTTAAACATGATTTTAAATAAGATAACTTGGTATTTTCGAAGATTAAAGAGGAGTTTTAAATGAAAAATTTATGGACATAATGTTGAATGCTTTCCTAAGAAGAAGAGAAAATAATTTGGAGTTATTCCAAGATTTAAAAAAGGTTTAAGTAAACCAAATGATTTGTTAAATGAGGCTTAATGATTCCATATACTCTTGAAAAGAAAATGGAATAAATTGAAAAGAATATATCTAAGAAAGATATTTGATTTAAATAAAAGATGAAGTACTTGATTGATGATTGATATCCATATATGAACTAATCATCTTTTTATTGATGATTGGTTTCAATGGAACCGGGGTCGGATTTGGGTGATTACTATCTGAAAACCACTTCAAACCAATGTATACGTTCGAAAGTGAAGACATGTTGAAGATGTTGATTATTGAAGATCGGAGATCTTCATAGCGGAAGGACTGCTTGTTGACATTCTCTGGGTCGCTCCCAATATAGAGACATTTATTATAGCAGTGGCCCTATCGTATTTTGAATGTTTGGATTGCAAAGACTACTTGCTATTAATGGTAGTAGGAGGAGTCCCTTCAATTTTTCTCAGTCCCAAAAAGAACTTGTACGGATGAATGTCTGACATTGCATTTCTACGATCACAACGTTGACTTTTACAAACATACATCTACTTGGTGGCAGAGAAGGCAATATCTCTTAGCTTAACTCCCTTCTCCAAGACGTATGAGCTCAGAGGTTGTATGTTTGTGGAAGTCAATAGTGATCGAAGGAATGTCAATGTAGCATTCTAAGTGGAATGTGCTTTGTGGAAGAATAAAGCATGGCTTTGTTAAAATGGGCATAGCCTCACGAGCCTCACATCTCGGAAATGATATAGGAACTATGTTACGTATTCAGGCTTAGTATGATGAGCTCCCTCAAGATGACTGGCAGCATATGATCTAGGCCACCAAGATGTCCACACGGGGCCCTTATTGTATGGTATAAAGGCATGTGAGTCCTTGCACGAGAAGCCACTGAATATCAAAAAGTGTGGCAATATGAGGAATAGTGGTGTGTGTGTCCTTGCACGAAAAACCATCGGGTTCCGGTTGCCATGCGTGGTTATCAAGGTTCCCTAACATGTTGCAAAATCCAATACTAATATGAGCTTTACGGTTTTGATTGTAGTCCCAAATAGCTGTAATGACTTGAAACCATTTCATCTACACCTTTTGGTATCATATATTCTGTTAACCCATTCTGGATATATTCTCTTAGACTAAGTCCGGGTGTGAATACCATTTTTGAAAGATGTTTTCTAAAAGAATGTCATTTAAGATAATAACAAATTATTTTGGTAATAAAAGTTTTTTGTTTATCATAAGGTAAAAACTCATCCATTTTTATATGTGGCTGTGGTCTTATGAGATACCCTTCTTTTCAAATGGTTTAAACTGGCATCAGTTTATAAATCGAGTATCTTACGCTGGTTTATCAAGCCAGATCTGGGTATTTTAAATACTCGAATCGGATCCGAGTAGTTTTAGGTTTACCTAAATAGGCTTGTAATTCCTAGAAGAGAACTGGAAATCTTCATCTACCTACGGATGTATTCAACTATTCTTTGTATATATTGCATTTGTTTTGTTTGATTGTCAGCATTTATAAGGACGAGGGTTTATAATTGTCAAGGCTGAATTCATATTAGACTTTGATATTATATTCAAAATTTTCCGTTGTAAAGATTATATTTTAAAATAATATATGTTATTCCGTTTGTGTGAGATTTTGTTCTACCTTTATTTTCTTTTTCTCTAATAATCTAACTTTTCGGCACTTGGATTTGCGGCACGTGAATACCGAGGATGTATTAGTGTCGATTTTCAAGGGTCAAAAATCCAGGTTCTTTACGCACATCATTTAGATGAGATTTACATCTACGTTTTTCCTTTTAGAATCACTCGATTGCGTCAAGTGGATTTGCTGAAATCGTGGCGAGAAGAACAAGAACTATCAGCCAATGAAATCGCTGAAAGAAGGTAGCCGATGTTTTTGTCTCTACGGTTTCGCGAAATGAAAGAATGTGCGGCCCAATTATATAAATTTCCGACACGATTCCTCTGCAAAAATTATGAATTCCAAACGAAGCATGCCGCTTAGTGTTTTATATGTTATACCCCTATTCTGAACACACGGAAAATATAATGGGAGTCAGTTCCATCATAATCAAAAGATAGCTTTTCAAAATCAAATTATTTTAATTAAACTCCTTTAATTAATTTCTACGCGTTTCAAGTTCGCATGGCCAAACGATAAGCCTGATCATTATGAAACTTGAAATCCTACAATAATTCACCATTACGGATCCGATGAAACTATTTTCGTTAAAATCCAAAATAATGCCCAAAAAGACTATTTTTACCCATTAATTAAAACGAGAAATTTCTAAAATAATTTATCTAGTTTAAATTAAATTTTAGAAGTTGACAATCTTCGTTCTTGTTTAAATAAAATTAAATCAACTTTGGACATCATTTTCATTTACATCAATGAATTTTAGTTATCAGCAATTATTTTATTTTCATCTAAATAAATCAACATTTAATATGCAATTTCAACCATTGATTTCAAACACATTCAATATGTAAAATTTTATTTCAATACTTGTTATTGCCTAAATCTTCAAAATCGGTTATTTTAAAATTTTATTCAGATTCATATTCATTAGACTACATTAATAAATCATAAATTTTTTATTTCTAACCACTTCTATTCAATAATTATATAAAATTCAAAATTTTAAAATAGTTACGAATACGGGTCCTTAGAAAATGATATTTAAGTGATTCACAAAAGGGAGATTTATTTCCTTTTTTAATTAGTTCCTCCTTTATGTTTTCAAATCACATTTGAAATCTATACTTTTTTTCATTATACATGCGGGCCTCAATGAAAAATTCCAAAAGAAACACTTAGCAATTAATCTATTTACTCCAATTTAAATATTTTATCGCCATCGAACATTAATACGTGCGTTTGGAACAAGTATAGATTTACTTTATTATGTATTAATTAAGACAAATCAAATGAAGTTAAATAACTAATATTTCATAAATATTAATTAATTTAATTAATTTAGAATAATTTATAAATTGTGGTTTATTTGGAGTATTCATCAATACGATTGTGCACATCAAAGGTGTAAATTTAGTCATCGATTAATATTGAACTATTCGAATATTAACGTTCATATATCTCTTAGTAGGTGTTGTGACATTATGGTTAAATTTATTGCTTACACATCTTTAGGTAAAATCAACATAGTGGTAATTGTTTACACCAATTCTCTTCATCGAAACTATATTACGTTAGGACTTATGGAATTTAGTAATGGTCAAAATCCAAGTATCGTCCACATTTAACTTTATAATCCAACATAAAGTCCTTGGTTCAATAATAACAATTATTATTAACCAAACTGCTCTGGGCAAGGACATTTACTATGATATGACCCAACTATAGTTGTTTGATGGACATCGTATAATAATTTAACTATAATCAAAGTGGAGCTTCCATATTGAAGATCAACGGTATTCTCAAGTCGAGAGAACTGTGTAGATTAGTCAAATCGATATTCTCTACTTAACCGTAGTTATACTAACCAACAAAAAACTATCAACTGGGTTATTCCATAAATATCCAATAACTGTCAGTATGTAACCCCTTGGTACCCCCGACAATCACGAGTAATACACTCCCCGGCATTTAGAGAGCGTTACTTACTCTAGTCTCAACAGATGTATCGATATCCAGTTTCGATACATCTTGACAAGGAATATTAAAAATGGTATATTTATTTTCATTGTGATAAATCACTTATGGTTACAATATTTTGTAACTACTATTACAAAATTTACTATTTATGGATTTTCTATTAAGTATACTTTCAATTAAATTAATTAACACATTATATTAACTATATATAATAGAAAGAAAACACCTTTTAGTTTGAACAAGTGGTCATCAAGTTAGATATATGTAACAAATTGCATAATTGCTCCTAGGGCATACCCCTAACTCCATCAATCTCCCCTTTGCACTTAGCTAAATTATGAAATCTTATTCCAACGTCTCCAATCGGTTTTCTCAAAACCATTTCGGTCGGTCCCTTGTAAATGAGTATGCTATTATGTTCTAATTATCTACTCTATCAATCAACTCCAACGGTAATAGACTGTTTTATCATGTGGAACAATTCAGAGTATGTGTCTCAACTTCTAGTGAGCTCTAAATTTTGTTATAAACTATATCGCAACATTGTTATCACATAACAATGATATGAGATTCTCAACGTTTGAATCGGCAAAGTTATAAATTTGTGCATTTATAATTTTACATACATTATTCTGATTGCGGAAACATACAAGGGGACGTATGTAGCCTTTTTTCATTGAATAAGCTACAATCTATTCTTTGGAACATTCCCAACTTAAAGATTTTAAACTTGAATTTCTTATTGATATACTACACCCGATATGACTTATGAAGTTTGAGTTCGAACACTCCTTCATAAGGAGTTTTTGTTTCTGTAAACATTTCTCAAATATTTCATAAATACATACGAATATTTCAAGCAACCATTTAGTGATATCAATTTGGATTTAATATTTTCTTCACGTATCAAATACCAAAAAAATTATGATATCATAGAAAAAATAACATATGATAATTCCTTTTGCCAATGCAAAGGAATCATTCTTACATGTTATATAATAAGCATTTAATAAGATGTCCTTGCATATCATTTGGGACACTCCCAACATCTTTTATACTTACTATAAAAGACATCATTTATTAATCCAATGTTGAGTATTAAAACAACTAAGGCTGATTTTGGCACAAATACACCTTTAAAATCAACATCTATAGTTTACTTATAGTTTAGAAATATCAACGTACCTTTTAACATTCTTTCTTATGAACATATGTTTCCTCTTCACTTTGATTGAGAATCAAACTATTTGATGTTTTATAAAAATACTTATTCAATTTTGATGCTTATCAAATGATACTTTCGTATCATTTATTGGATCATGTCCAAAGACTCAAAGCTCAATATCGCTCCATTGACTTTGAGACGTTTTTGGTTAATATGTGCAAATAGGTTTCTTTAAATCGTTATTTAGCATTTTCTATTTCAATAAATATTTACCAAAACTCTAAGTCTTATAAAGCAATAATTTTGTGAGTAAATCCGAATTGGCTTGAGCATGTTGAATACTAAATCTATTACGCTATTTTCAGCAGTTGAAATTTACAATTTTATTCTTACTGACATTGCCCAATTAATTCCAACTGCATTAGACTTGCTCAGAAAGACATAATCACGGCCGATGGACCAGATCCCTTGGTTATGACCACCAAACTCATATTTTGATAGCGTGTTTGGAATTCTTTGGGATTTGTGCATCATGCTATATAGAGCCAACACTCTTAATGCTTTATTTAACCAATCGAGGATTATATATTTTCAATATTGATGAGAAACTCGTAGTTTCTTTTCAACGTGCGAGAATACTTATTAGACACTCTAATGTGATGTGTTCAATTAGGTTAGTTAATTTCATCTCATTTAATCAGTTCTATCTGTGGATTATGTCCAATTCCGTTTCTCTACCAATAATTCCTCAAAGAAATTCCTTCTTACAGAAGTTGGTATTTCTTTAAACAACAATTGTTTCTCAGTGCAACAGAATAGGTATTCATAAACATTATATGAATTTCTTTATTTATAATATAATTTAGTTTACAAAAGATATTTTCAAAACATGAAATGTCATCCAATGGCTATCTTCCTAAATCCTTTTGGGGAGATTCTTATAAGATCCCTCGTGAACAATTGTTACATGCAATCTTTCTACTCACATAACCTGCCAACTTCTTGGCCTAGGATATGTTGGAGTTTCTTATAAACCCTTAACGTGTGCGATTTTGTAAGTTGTTATTTAGAGAAAGGGTATTAACCTTCTGTAATACTCTTACGTGCATGACCTTATATAAAGAAATTAGCTCAACTTCACTCACAATCAATCATACGTTTTCTAATAATGTTCGATTACTTCTTATCAACGCATCATTATATATCACATAGAGGAGTGTTAACTCCTCTAAGAGACCTAATGGAATGAAGAGCCTAGCGACCTAAAGTTATTGCGACCTAACGAGCTACGAAACTCAGCGACCTAGACAGTTAAACGACCTAACAATTTAATTACCTAAAGGGTCTAGCGACTTAACATCATGAAGCGGCACAGCATGACACAACTCCGCGACTTAACGGGCTAAAGGTATAAGAGATCAGCGACCTAACGACCTATAGAGATAAGCGACCTAGCGACCTAGTAGCTAAACGACCTAGCGACCGAAAAGATCCAGCGACCTAGCAAGTTATCACAGAATGAAGCAACTTCTTATGCCGTTCTCAACCGTAAGTCGCCAACTATTCTCCCTAGGTCGCTCACGACCTAAACATAACGAAGAAGCTTCTTATGCTGCTTCCTCCCTAGGTCGTTCACGACCTATGACTTGTTAGTTTGTTCGAGGTGATCAAATACACTCTAGTTAAGCCATAAGCCGCTCCCACTAGGTCGCTCACGACCTACCTCGAGGTCGCTCACGACCTACGACCTAGCTCCGAAATTTTCCTATAAATACCGTGCCTACACCACTGAAGAGGGATCTTTTGGCTCATTTCTGGAACGCCTATACTCTGCTGATTTCTCGACTCACTCGACACTTCAAACACGAAAGACATCTCAACGAACTTCAAGAAGAAATAAAGAGTTCTTCTACATTGGAGTTCTAGTTATTTGTCCAAGTAGTGTTGTAATCGAAGATTGTTGTAAAGTTGTGATTGATTTAGCAATAAAGAGGATTAAAGTGGACGTTGGCTTAACTTGAAGCTGAACCACTATAAAACTGGTGACTTTATACTGTTTTTCTGTGACTTTTCTACAAGCTTCTAATTCCTGTATTAACGGGTAGTGCTTTCACTTAATCTCCACTTACACCGGAGTGTTAGCGTTCAATTTTAAGCGTTAACATTTTTGATGCTTTCACTGAGAACCCAACTCAGGCTACTTTTGTCATTGCTTCGCAAAAGTTTGTTAAAAAAATCTCTCTCAAAACCAGAAGTCTATCAGAGATAATGGCTCCTGGAAAAAAGCGTAGATCTATAAGACCCAGTAATGTCCATGAGAATACTGCCACTTCTCCTTCGTCAAGTCAAGCAGCACCAAGTGCTGGAATTACACGAGCGGAGTTAGACATTGCAGTATCTGGGTTATACCAGCAGATGGAAACCCAGAATGCTTTAATGCTTGATAGGTTAAATACTTTGCTCGGAGCTAACCGTCAACCAGTGAATAATGGAGAAAACCTTGCTTATGATGCTCATAATCTCGAAGAAAGGAATATTCCTCAAAGAGTCGCCAAAGAAACACCTTCCCAAGCTGGAGGATCGAGACCGCAGCCAACTCTCCGCGAACGTTTGTCCAGACAAACTTCCGAGAAAATGGCTGAAGTTTGTCCTGTAGAGCCTTTAAATGATGAGGAATATCTTTCGGGCATGGTGCGACAAATCATCAAAGAGAGCATGCAGAGGAAAGAAGATGAGAAGGAATGGGGATTCACTCCGAGAAAAACTCCGTTCACTGAAAGGATTTTGAAAGCTGAATTTCCAAGGAAGTTTGTTCCTCCTACCATCCCGGCTTATAAGGGAACAAGCGACCCTAATCAATTCCTATATAAGTATGATTGGCACATGACTGGTGCTAGAGCATCTGATGAGATCAAATGCCGGCACTTTCCGGTATACTAGGAAGGAGTGGCTCTACTCTGGTTCACAAAGCTACCGGTCCGATCCATAGACCAATTCTCCGATTTGACTCGGAAGTTTAAAGAACAATTCAGGTTGTATGGTTCAAAGGCAAAGGATATTATGTCACTGTCGAGACTGGAACAGGACCCTGGGGAATCTATTAGATCTTTCTTGAACCACTTCAACATAGCTTTAGCTGAAGTGGATAATGCAGAGCCATGAATGGTCTTGACATACTTGATGAGGGCATTCGACAAATCGAGTGAATTTGGGAAGTGGCTGAAGATGAAAGAACCGAATTTGCTTGAGAAATTCTATAAGAAAGCTGATGAATTCATGCGCTTGGAAAGCCTTCAAGAACCGGCTAAAGTGGCATTGACAGAGGTTAAGGATACTACTGCTGCTCCTACCAAAAAGGAATCCGGAAGTCAGAAGAGGGAGAATAATGGTGGGAAGAAGCAGAAGGATATGAAGAAACCTCGCTTCTTAAAACCTTCAGATTTCACTCCTTTGACTGACACCCCAGAGAATATCTTTTTTGCTACCAAAGATGTGGTAGAATATCCTAAACCACCTGAGATGAGAGTTGGGAAAAAAGCTGCTCAAAGTGGGAGATTTTGTCGGTTTCATAATCAACCCGGTCATGATACCAACGAATGTCGCCACCTGAAAAGTTTGATTGAAGAATTGCTGAGAGAGAACAAGTTGCAGCAATTTGTGAAGAGGAATAGGAATGACCCAACTTCATCTACTAAGGGTCATCAACTTCCTGCTCATCCATCTGGCTCTGGTGAAAGGACTACTGCGCATGAATCAGAAAGGCCCGTTATTAATGTGATTACGGGAGGTCCTCACCCAGCAGGCAGAAGCTGGGGCGAGATGGAAAGATATGCCCGTGCCTTGAAGTATGCACCAACAGAAGAGAGTGTTTTTGTGCTAGAAGATGCTGCATCTTTGAAGCAGCAGAAAACTTTTAATGATGATATTGTGTTCAGAGCTAGGGACTTTATGGGCATTGAAGCTCCAACCATGGATCCCTTGGTCATCTCTGCAGGCATTGGGTCGGCTATTGTAAGGAGAGTGCTTGTTGATTGCGGCGCTTCTTGCAATATTCTCTTCAAAAAGACATTCGACCAAATGAAAATTCCGATGGCTGATGTTCAAGCTTCATCGCAAAAAAATGTTGGGTTTACTGGGGAACCGAAGCAGCCAATTGGAACTATCGACTTGTTCATGGAGCTTGGAGAGGGGCAAAAAAAGGTGGTTCGAAAACAGACTTTTGTAATTGCTGATGAATTTTCTGCCTACAACACCATCCTAGGACGACCAACTCTTGCGGCTTTTAAGGCAATTCTCGCCCTGTGGTGCCTTACTATGAAATTCCCCATGGATAATGGAGTCGGAGTTATTAAAGGGGATCATAATGCTGGGCGAGAATGTCATTTAATAGAGTTGCGTGAAGCAAGAAAGAGAGAGATGGGAAAAGAAGCGGCAGCCCCAGTGCGCATCAAAGAACCAACCTTGTGGCAATTACAGGGTGGACCCTGCACTGGCGAGCATAGTCGGGCACGAAGAGAAATGGATCCTAGAAAAGCCGGTGTAGGGGTGAATAGAGTGGTGCCAGTGGAAGTAACGGTGCCAGTACCTGTTGACCCGAAAGATGCGAACAAAGTGGTGAATGTGGGTTCGCAACTTAGTGTGACGGTTCAAAATTCCTTGATATCATTCTTGAAAGCAAATCTGGACGTATTTGCTTGGACTCATGCTGATATGTGTGGAATATCCCCAGAAATTGCAGTACATACTCTGAATATTGATCCGAAGTTTACATCGGTAAAGCAGAAAAGAAGAACCCAGGGTCCTAAAAGGTCAGCAGCATTGAAAGAAGAGGTAGACCGGCTCTTGAAGAATGGTTTCATCAGGGAGTCTACTTATCGGAATTGGGTTTCATATCCAGTACTGGTTAAGAAAGCTAACGGAAAGTGGAGAGTATGCATCGACTTCTCTGATTTAAACAAAGACTGCTTCCCGTTATCCAGGATAGATCAGTTGGTGGATGGAACAGCGAGGCATGAATTGTTATCTTTTATGGATGCCTACTCCGGATACAACCAGATTATGATGCATGCGCCAGATCAGGAGGACACTAGCTTCATCACCGATGTTGGTCTCTACTGCTATAGAGTCATGCCCTTCGGACTTAAGAATGCAGGGGCAACTTACCAAAGACTTGTTAATGCTATGTTCAAGCTGCAGATTGGCAAGACTATGGAAGTTTATGTTGACGATATGCTGGTGAAATCAAAGAAGGCAATAGACCATATGGATCACTTGGTAGAAATGTTTGCAGTCCTCCGAAAGTACAGAATGAAACTTAATCCTTTGAAATGTTCATTTGGGGTGGAGTCCGTAAAGTTCTTGGGTTTCATTGTGAGTGCTAGGGGCATTGAAGCAAATCCTGCTCAGATTGCTGCCTTAAGAGAAGTCAAAGCTCCTAGAATAAATAAGGAATTGCAAAGTCTCAATGGAAAAGTCGTTGCCTTGAGTCGGTTCATTTCCAAAGCCACTGATAAATGCATTCCGTTCTTTGATGCTTTGAAGAAAGGAAGGAAAAATTTTGACCGGACTCCTGAATGCCAGAAAGCTTTCGATGAGTTGATTCATCATATGGAAATGCCTCCAATACTTTCTAAGCCCAACAATGGTGAAGATCTTTTCGTATATTTGGCAATCTCATCTCATGCTCTCAGTGCAGCGTTGGTACGGGAAGACGTAAAAATTCAGTGCCCGGTCTATTATATCAGCAAAAGATTCACTGGGGCAGAGATGAATTATTCAAAATTGGAAAAGCTCGCCTATTGTCTACTGATTGAATCAAGAAAATTGAGGCCATATTTCCAAGCTCATCCTATCAAAATCCTCACTGATCAACCTCTGAAGCAAGTCCTGTTTCGCCCTGAGACTTCGGGTCGTCCTCTGAAGTGGAATATTGAACTCAACCAATACGACATCACTTATCATCCCCGGAGAGCAATCAATGGACAAGCTTTAGCAGATTTCATCGCAGAATATATAGATAAAGGTGACAGTGAGGAAGAGGTGACTGATAATACCCCAATTCGATGGAAATTATATGTTGATGGTGCAAGAAACGATTACTGTTTCGGAGCTGGGGTTGTGCTTGAAACCCCAGAAGGGCGGTCATTGTGCTATGCATTGAGATTGGAATTTCCTTCAACAAATAATGAAGCAGAATATGAAGCTCTTATTGCCGGCTTGAAGATTGCTAAAGAACAAAATGTCAAAGTGTTGCAGATCTTCAGTGATTCACAGCTTATTGTATGCCAAATCAAGAAAGAGTTTCAAACTAAAGGAGGGAATCTGCATGCTTACTTGCCAAGAGCCTGGGAACTTCTCGATGATTTCGACCATTATACGATAAGTCATATACCCCGGGAAGAGAATATGAAAGCAGATTATCTCGCAAAGTACGCAAGCACTGGCGAAGCTCAATTACTGGAATTGGTTCCTGTAGAAGTCTTGTCAGCTCCAAGTATTGATGAAATGGAGATTGATTGGATCATGACCGTTTCTCAAGAGCAGGAGTCGTGGATGACTCCAATCAAGGAATATCTGCTTAACGGCTCCCTTCCAGAAAATTCAAAAGAGCGTCAGAAGCTGTTAAGAAAAGCCTCTAGATATATAATTCAAGATGGCCGATTGTACAAGCGGGGATTCTCAATGCCATTACTCCGATGTGTGACCAAGGAAGAGGACAAGACAATTCTACATGAAGTACACGGAGGAGAGTGTGGAGATCATTCTGGTGGTCTAACTCTAGCAAAGAAAACTCTTCGTTACGGGTATTTTTGACCAGACATTAATCGTGATGCTGCTAGCTACGCCCGAAAGTGCGACCGATGCCAAAGATTTGCAAAAATCCCAAGAGCACCTTCCACCGAGCTAACACAGATGGTCAGTCCGTGGCCATTTGCTATTTGGGGAATGGATCTCATTGGGTCTTTACCAACTGCCAAGTCCAGAATCAGATATGTTATTATTGTTGTTGATTATTTAACTAAATGGGCTGAATCTGAACCATTAGCTACTATTACCTCTAAAAAGATGATAAACTTTTTGACTAAGAATATCATTTGTAGGTATGGTGTGCCTCAAAAGATAATCACAGACAACGGAACCCAATTCGAAAGTGAAGAGTTCCAAGATTTTTGCAAGCGATTCAAGATCCAAAAATGCTTCTCAGTAGTGGCTCATCCGCAGGAAAACGGGCAAGTGGAAGCAGTAAATAAAATTATCAAATCAACCATCAAAAAACAGCTGGAAAAAGCGAAAAGTGGTTGGGTCGATAAGCTACCACTAGCACTATGGGCATACAGAACTACCCACAAAACTGCGACTGGGCACACTCCATTTTCATTGGCATATGGATCAGAAGCAATGATTCCGGTGGAAATAGAAGTCCCTTCACATAGAAGAATCCATTTCGATCAAGCTGAAAATGAAAAGCTGCAACTTGAAGCATTAGACTTCCTTGATGAAAGAAGGGCAGAGGCTCAGCTCAGAATTGCAGCCCATCAGCAAAGAATTTCTAGGCACTTCAATTCCAAAGATCGCCAATGCATCTTTGAGATTGGGGATCTAGTCTTGACAAGGATCATGACAGCAACATGAGTGTTTGCGCCAAACTGGGAAGGTCCGTATGTCATAGGCAAGAAACTTCTTGATGGCACTTTCAAACTGACAACTGTCGAAGGAGATCCAATTCCAAGGGCTTGGAACAGCAATCACTTGCGCCCATATTTTACTTAAAAGCTTTATTGAAATACTGTAAAAGAATTATGGATGTATGATTCTTGTATTGAAAGCCATTGTAAAGCCAGTGCAAGTGAATAATAAGAACTATAAAGTGGATGTAGGCCCAGTTCTTGGCCGAACCACTATAAATCTTGTGTTCTCTACTATTATAAAATGCCTGTTTTATTTCGATATATAAAGTACTTTAATTGTATTGCTAAAATGTCGATTTAATATTGCAAGCCATTAAAACAAAACTTACTCATCACAAGACCAAGCGATCCCTGACATTACTCAACAAATGAATGTTCAGCCACAAAAATTCCAGACTCAAATCCTATATAAGAAGTGCATCAAGCAAACAGTTAGTGGTTCCGCCGAAGGTAGGCCCTTGCTAACTAATTGTGATCGTTTGTGCAAACGAACATCCGATTAATTAGCCTGTGTCTGCCCCTGCGAACTCATTTAACAATGAAGTGCACTTCTTTGGATAAAATAACCTACTTGCAAAAGAAAGGAATGTGTGCTTGAGAATGATAACAGGGAATCGCTGATATGAGAAAATGGCGAAAAGACATGGGCGAGCAGGCAGGAAATAGCCAAAGATCTCTTCGGAGGCACAAGCCCTCTTCGGAGGCACAACTCTTCGGAGGATAAAGACCTCTAACGGGACTTGCTAGAAAAATAAAGTTCTCTTTCTCAACCAAAAAAGATTGGTGGAATGACCGGAGGCACCTTCCCAAGTGGAAGGCATGACACTCGTTAACTAGCTGAGATCGTTTGTGCAAACAAGCATCCAAGTTACTTGTGTCCGCCCCCTGAATCCATCCAACCATGAGAAAGAAACATACAGGCAAAAGCCCTACTCGGAGGTACACATTTCACCGAGATCTGAAATAAAACTTCACAAGAGTTGAAATGTGCAAAGCCCTCTTAGGAGGCCCATTTCACCAGAGTTGAAGTGCAAACAGCTCTCTTCGGAGACACACTTCACAAGAGTTGAAATGCTAAAAGACCTCTTCGGAGGAACACATTTCACCGAGATCTGAAATAAAACTTCACAAGTGTTAAATGTGAAAAGCCCTCTTCGGAGGCCCACTTCACCAAAATTGGAGTGCAAAAGCCCTCTTCGGAGGCCCTCTTCCCAACGAACAGGGAAAAAACAAAATCCTCTCCCCAGAGGCAGAAACAAAAATCCCTCATCGAAGGCCCGCTTCCCAGCGAACAGGGAAAAAACAAAAGCCTCTCCCCTGAGGCAGAAACAAAATGCCCTCTTCGGAGGCCCGCTTGCCCGCGTACAGGGAAAAAATAAAAGCCCTCTCCCCAGAGGCACACATAAAAAAGCCCTCTTCCCAGAGGCACAATCAAACAAAAGCCCTCTTCGGAGGCACAAATAGGTCAAAGCCTTTTTTTGGAGGCCCACTTTACCACGTATGAAAATTCACTTGCCAAAAATAAAAGTGACTTTCTCCGAAAGTGAAGTGTAAAAACTTCTTCAAAAAAAGAAAAAAAAGAGAAGAATTCTCCAAAACGAGGCGCCTTCTACTAAATCAGAAAAATATTCCCTTAAAATGGTAAAATTATTCTCTAAAGTACAGATGCAAGCCTCCTTCAAATGGAAAAGTTGTTCTCCAAAGAAAGAGTACAAGTCTTCTTGGAACAGAAGAGTTGTTCTCTAAAGTTTTGCCAATGTGAAAGAGGTTGCAGTAAACCGTGGTATGGGGGAAATATAATATAGTTACATTCATAAAAGTAATGCTCAAGCAACATACCACGGGTTTACTGCAACATCACATAGAGAAAATAAAGAAACTTGTATGAAAAAGAAAAATAAATGCATTCTCAAATACAGACAGAAGTTTGTACAAGTAAGAGAATCATTTTATTCCATACTATGAAAATTTTGTACGTGTGTAGGTTTCAAAATAAAAGAAGGCGGGGACCGGTACCCGTACAATCTCCGGTCAACACAAGCCTTTATATATACAAGCAAAGAAAAGCAAAAAGCGAGACGAAAAGCATAGGACCAAACCCATCACTTCTTTTTCCTGCCACCTTTCGAGCCCTCGCCTGGTTGGATGATTTACTTTTTGGGGCGGCTTGTAAGAGTAGGGGAAGAAAGAGGAAGGGGTGCAATTGGATTTTCTTCTGCTTTTTCTTCACTGGCAGAGGCTTCCCTCTTTTTCTTTGAGACTCCACGCTTCCCCTTCTTCCTTGAAGAAGACTCACTGCCCAGAGTGAAAAGTTTAGACAACTTTATGTCATCAGAAATAGTTTGCTCCGGAGTTCTTTCGCCTCCTTCAGATTCCTCGGCCTTCTGTTCTTGTGAAGTAACCGGGTCATCTAAGCCTTGAAGAGCTTCTATCTGCTCCTCTTGTGACCTCGGTTGAGAGACGAAAGGAGGTGTAATCTGAAGAGGCGGAGAGGGAACAGCTAGAGGAGGGGAAGTCTGAACTACACTTGGCGCTTTCACTACAGGAGAAGAGAAGTTAAAGTCAATATCTCCCATAAAAAGAGGCGAAAGTGGCGCGTCAAGATTAAGTAATAATCAAAAAGTTCATCAAGCTCATGTGAAGTAAACAAGCGGTCCACTTGAGCGAGATCAACATTGAGGTTACCTGGAGAAGTAGGCTTTACTATGTCAACTTCAAAGTCTTGTGCTTCAGTGCTTTCTTGAGTCTCATCTCCAGTGCGGGCGGTGGCACTTTCAATAACAGCTTTAGCAGGAGGTGGAGAATGGGAAATGGAGCCAACAATATCGATGTTAGCCGAAACCGAAGGTTGAACTGGGTCGGTTGAGGTTGCCTTCCCTAAATGTTCTCCTTCTGCCATTTCAGCTCTCTCTTTAGCAAGGTGCTCCTTTCCCCTGGCAAGAGCAGCACATGCATCGTCATAGATATAGTGCGCCATTAAATCTACTTCAGCATATCCAGCTCCTCCAAGCATATCAAGTGCGGCTTCCCACACTTTGTCCAAAGTGATTTCGTACTTCGGTCCCAAAAATCTAAGGCTACCGCGCCCCAGAACACTATGAATGTAAAACTCTAATAAAGTAGAGTTGATTTCGGCTTTATTTGTCATATGAGATTCCTCGGCTGCAGCTTTGTCGGCAATAGCTTCATCACGCTCTTTTTCAACTTCAGAAAGTTGAGCTTTTAACATTTCGATGTCCAAGTTCTGGGAGCTGGTTTTTTCTCGAATCTGAGCAATGTCAGTTCGGTAGCTTTCTACAAATTGTTGTTGTGCTTCAAATTTAGCTTCAGCGTCTCTCTGTGCAGCGTGAGCATCTCTCACCTATTTTTGAAGCACTTCTTCTCTTTGAGAATAGGAAGTGGAAGAAGTGGCGAGCTCTTCTTTAAGTTTTTCAACTTCCGCTTCAAGCTTCTCAATATAAGCGGCAATACTCTTCATCTCTGCATCATGCTGATCGAGTGTTTTCTGCCACTCGGATTTGTCATTTTCCATAGTCAGCATGGCTTTGATATTTGTGCGGTTTACTCTTTGAAGCTCGTCAACAAGGTTTTGCCAACCAGACATTCTCTCGATATCGAGTTTGACCGCATCAAGATTTCGCAACATGGCTTGCTTATCGATTGGGACCAAGTCAAGGTCGAAACGCACTCCCTTTAAGCACCAGTGCGGAAACCAGCTTTGAAGAGTAGTCAGACCCTTTCCAACTTGATAGGGGGGCCTACTGATGATCGTTTGAATATCAGCTCTTTGAAGGGCAGGAGAGCTGGAAGGGATTTCCAAAGAGACAGGAGCAACGAGCTTTTCAGAAATTTCGGATGTCGATCTTTCGCCGAGTTTGGCCCGTTTACTCGGATCTTCAGCAACATGACTCTTTCCTTTATCATCACGAGATTTTCGTTTGTGGGAATCATTCTCTCTGGGAAGAATCATGTCGTTCGTCCCTCCTCCCGTAGCGTTCTTCATAAGCGCGCTTCTCATGAGCTTTCCTCGCAGCTCTTTCTTCTTCGGTTTCCCAGGAGGCAGGAAGATACCTCTTGGGGTCATAAGAGCCGCGCCTCCCATAACGCTGGAAATCATCGTAGTAAGAGCCACTTCTTCCCATTGGAGAACCTGAAAAAGAAGAAAAGATAAATTCAGAAATCATTAAAGCAAGAAAGTTAAATGCATATAAATGCTGAAAAGTCCTAAGTGTGTGTAACGTGCAAACTACACGCGTCGAACTACGAACCACTCCTTGGTTGGGGGTGATGATGGATTTTACAACAAGTGTTAATTCTTGGGCTGACAGAGTTTGTTGCAAGACAGATGTCGCTTCAACTGCTGGAGAAATAACATTAGCAGTAGTGGTATCGTCTTTAAAGAGCTCCTGTGAAGTGATCATCAAGTCGCTCAATCCCTCAAAAATGCCGTCTCCATCCTGCCCAGTGGGACCCTTCCCCTCAGTTCCTTCATCAGCAGCCTTCCCGGATTTGTGAGGAGGTTCCTCTTCCTCAATGACCGGGGCAAGTGCAAATTTTCCGGATGACCCCACAGCGTCAATAGAAGTAGAACACTTCACCAATGAAGCCTCAACAGTAGGTTCTTTCGGTGTAAGTTCTCCGACGGAAACTGGGGCATCCGATGTCTCTACTGGAGAATCAGGGACTTCATGAGGCAGAGTAGAACGGGAAGGGTGCAGAAGTCCGTATTGGTGAAGAAATTCGTCTTTCAGCAAAAATTTAATACTTATTTCCTCAACCGCCACGGCGCTTAATCTTTCAAAAATCGGCTTGTGGCTGGGATCTTGAGAGGGAGGAGGAAGTGCTGTAAAAGAAAAGAACAAAATTAGCACCTAGCAACTCGGACTTTGTAAAGCTCAAATGGAAAAGGTGGGAGTGAGCAATCTTACTTCCTACTCTCCAGATGGCGTAAAATCCTGGAGGGCGACGAACGAAGAAGAATTGATTTAAGAACCCGTGGGCGATTTCCGGAAGATCGACGATCAATCTACGGTTCCTGGCGCTTCTCATGAGTGTGACAGAGGGATGATCTTTGTTCTTTGCGAATGTGCACAAGTAGCAGATTTCTTCAAAGCTCGGAAGACGATCAAGTGTCCTCCTGAACAGTACACAAAGTCCCATTAGGATGGCGTGGCCATTGGAATACAGTTGGAAAGGAGAGATAGTTAATCGAAAAAGGAGTCGTTGAAGAAAGTCATTAAAAGGAGGAATGGCACCACAATAGGCACATCTAACAGTTGACAGCGATAAAACCGAGAGGTGGCCTATCAGCAGTATCGTTTGGCCCAGGAAATAAAGCATCTGCTTCAGCAATACCAAACTGAATACGTAGTTGGTTGAACGCCCGCTGACTCAGGGTAGTTGGAGTTCTCTCCGGAGGATTATCCAATGGATTGGCTATCGGGAAGACCCCTTCAGCTTGCTTTATTATCTCCTCTTGAGAAGACATTCTACACAAGAAACTGGATATTCAAATATGAAGGTACACGTTTCCTAAATGTGTGAAGTGTTGTGCAAAACTAATAAAACGACAAGCAAATATAACTGAAATTAAACTAATATGCATTTGTCAATTTTAAAGTTTTAGGGCTTCTTGTTTTAAGTCCAAATACAAGTGCAGTGTTGATGCAAACTAATCAGTCTTAATTGATTAATGTGGCTTTGCTTTAATACTTCACTTGAATATGTCGATTCACAGCATTTCATATAATTTCTTTAAGTTGATTATCTTTTATCAACTAATCTGTCATTCGATGTGGGCTATCAGTGGCAGTATATTCGTCCCATTTATCTGCAAATGTTGTATTTAACAGGTTATTAGCATTAAAGTTAATGAGATCTGTAAATAAGTTCAACAAGTTTAGAAATGTTATCTCGGCAGTTCGAGTTGAGAGTACAATTCAACAATGTCATGTTCATTCAAGGTGAAAGGTATTCAAGTCCTTAGGTCGCAGGAACGACTTAAGCTAGCTCGGGGATTGTTTAGGTCGTCCTGATCAAGTCAAACGACTAAACATAAGTTGAACTTCTTAATTCGCATTTTTCAAGGCCAGGCAGTCAAAAATTATCCAAGTCCTAACTCATCCGCGACCTAAAACCTCTACCGCAGAAAGTTAGGTCGTTAGTTCGTTAAGTCGCTCAGCTTTATGTTATTCGGGCAAGTTAGATCGCAAGCGAATTAAGTTGCGAGCGAGTTAGGTCGTAAGCAAGCTAGGTCGCAAGTAGGTTGGGTCGCGAGTTTCATGATCAAGTCGATAAGCCTAAGGTCGGCCGAAGCTCCTCAACCAATCATTTCTTAGCTCCCTTTGCTCCTCCCCACTTAGCAAACGGCCTAACGAACAAACCCGTTACCCCAAAAACCTATTATCACCTCTACCGTAAAATCCACCGTCCCACCACCAAATCACCCAGAATCGATTCAAACCACTTCAGATTCGTCATGGATCCAGTATACTGCTGCGTTTTCGAAGTGTTACAATAATGTTGCAACCAAAGGCAGACGAGGATCGATTGTGACACGATTCATGGTGAAGCGCGGTGTACAAAGCTAGATTAAGGTGGCAAGTGGGGAATTCGTGATTTGATGATGAACATGGTTAAATTTTTGATGGAATTTACTTACGCAATATAATGGGGGAGATGATTGATGATTGAATAATGAGAATCATCTTCGAGAAGCTCAGAAACTTGTTAATGGAAGAACGAAATGTTAGAGCAGATGAAGCAAAGAAGAAACGACCTAAACTATTTATGCACCGGAGTAGTGGAACTCGAATTGGCACACACGACCTTAGCTTCTCATAAGTCGCTTATGACCTAACAGCTCAGAATAGTACGAGTTGAGAGATATCGAAGCACACGACCTAACCCCGAGACATGTACTTCGAGGGGCAAGTGTTAACTTCTCTAAGCGACCTAATGGAATGAAGAGCCTAGCGACCTAAAGTTATTGCGACCTAACGAGCTACGAAACTCAGCGACCTAGACAGTTAAACGACCTAACGATTTAATTACCTTAAGGGTCTAGCGACTTAACATCATGAAGCGGCACAGCATGACACAACTCCGCGATTTTAACGGGCTAAAGGTACAAGAGATCAGCGACCTAACGACCTATAGAGATAAGCGACCTAGCGACCATATAGCTAAATGACCTAGCGACCTAGCGAGTTATCACAGAATGAAGCACCTTCTTATGCCGTTCCCAACCGTAAGTCGCCAACTATTCTCCCCAAGTCACTCACTACCTAAACATAACGAAGAAGCTTCTTATGCCGCTTCCTCCCTAGGTCATTCATGACCTATGACTTGTTAGTTTGTTCGAGGTAATCAAATACACTCTAGTTAAGCCGTAAGACGCTCCCACTAGGTCGCTCACGACCTACAACCTACCTCTAGGTCGCTCACGACCTACGACCTAGCTCCAAAATTTCTCTATAAATACCGTGCCTACACCACCAAAGAGGAGATCTTTTGGCTCATTTCTGGAACGCTTATACTATGCTGATTTCTCGACTCACTCGACACTTCAAACACAAAAGACATCTCAACGAACTTCAAGAAGAAATCTAACACATTCCACATGGATTCAAAGAGTTCTTCTACATCGGAGTTCTAGTTATTTGTCCTAATAGTGTTGTAATCGAAGATTGTTGTAAATTTGTAATTGATTCAGCAATAAAGAGGATTAAAGTGGACGTAGGCTTAACTTGAAGCCGAACAACTATAAAACTGCTGTCTTTTTACTGTTTTCCTGTGACTTTTCTACTTGCTTCTAATTTCCGTATTAACGGGTGGTGCTTTCACTTAATCTCCACTTACACCGGGGTGTTAGCGTTCAATTTTAAGCGTTAATAAGGAGTGACTTTTGAGATTGAATCATTATTCGTTTTAGGCACGTTCGGAATGTTTTCCGATATACTAACTCATTTTATCAAACCAAATTATTTCTATCGCGTGTTATTTTATTTACTTCTATTTTATACTCTATGATTTTACCATAGACATACTACATGTGTATAAGATACACATGTTCATGCCGTTGTGGTGAATATGAGTGGAACCGTTTTGGTATTAACAGACTTACGATTATATACATATACATATACATACATATATATATATATATATATATCAATCCGAAGAGTTCATCAACTTTTGTTATGCTTCCACTGAATGAATGCATAGCCCATAATTGTTTAAGATATACCCAATCGGTATCATATGATTCTTAATCATATAATAAACTTATTTCTCAAAACTACAGCTTAGTTATAATTCCAAAATAACTGTTAATAATATTATATACTTCTGCATCACTTTTGTTATCAAAGCAAATACCACATTATAGTTTTTTTTCATAACGAATATTCACATTGGTCGTACTGAAATATAGTTGTCTATTTCTTAGTCGATAACGAAAAATAGTGGTTATTTCATATGCTCGGTAAGTTTTACAAAACAATTTTCATAATTTGATGCAATCAACAAGTGCTATATGGCATACTCCCGCTTTTTCTGCTACTACTATAACAACGTACTTAATTTGGAGGTCGACCATTCACTTAAAATATAATATTTATCTCATATACTGCAACCAGTTTCTAGTAGGGAGTTCTTTGATTAAATATCCTGAACTCAAAGAAATAAATCTCATAGAAAACAATTTTCTATACGAATATAGATTTCGGAATAGTAATCATATTTCTTATTCCAATGTTAAGTATCAAACATTATTATCACAATTCTTGTTCTTGGCGGTTCTTTATAAAGTAGAAGTGATCATTCACTCTCATCATTCCAACTATACTTTAAATCACATATAACCCTATACATTTTCCTCTCTAAATGGTCAAACCATTCAATCCAAAAACCCTTATTACAATATTATAACGAACTCTTTACAAAAGCGCATTTAATTATCCTTAGCTTTCAAGAACATTATATATGTTCCGCTTTACATAAACTAATCAAACTGATGTTTAGTGATCGAGTTCTTAGATTTATATTATAGTTTTGGTCCAGTGTTACATTTATCATGATACGATCCTTTGGTAATCAATCAGATTGAACACTTGATATCGCACTAAGTTTTATTTGTTTTTTTTGAATGAACTAATTTCTTCAAAATATTGTATGTTACAGACTTTGACGGTTCACCATATAACATTTACATGTAATTATATATGGATCAAATATTCATAGTCTTGTATTGCTTTTAGAGTTCGAAACTCATAGAATGAAATACCCGAGCTCAATCAAATAAGCATGTAAGTGACCATTTTACAAATGTAAGTGGATGTAAAAATTAGACACTTGTATGGGTATAGAAAACATTAATATGCTATAGCATTTAATAATGGTATTATATTTTCATCTATCAACTTTCAATTCAGTTTATGGGTATATGTTAATCGATAAACACTTTATCACTCATATTAAATGCATAGATTTATCATTTTAGATAATTTTAACATTATTGAACATATGTTCTTACAATATTAGAAAAGATAAATATTACCATTTCATTTTTATAATAAGACTCTCACTAGTCTTTTGTGTTTGTACAAACCCTAAGATGAAACATAGAAGTGTTTTGACTTCACTAGTGGGTGTTAGGATTCCTCTGTCTTGGTATTCCGACCTTGAATTTGCTCAACAAATCATATGTCCACAAATAATGGATAACTTTTTATTGGTTGTACCACATACAACTCCTAACTCATGCTTCAGTGTCCAAATCTCATTTGAGACCTTGAATTTGCTCAATAAATTGAAAGAGATTAATCACTCATACATACCACATTGCGACGCCTAAGTATAGTATATATACGTTGAGTTTGCTCAACAAATACAAATAATTGTCTTGCCATGTCTATTCAATATATTAATTACACTACACATAACATCCCTCATGATTTTTAATATATTAAATTAAGTGATATCGACTTATATGGAATAATGTATTTCTCATGAAATACCCTCATGATTCAAGTATCAGACATATCAAAAACCATGATATGCGTACATTTACATATGTGTTTATTCCTTAAGTCTATTTGGGTTTCTTTAATGTTCCACCTTTAATTTATAAATTCATATCATATAAGTATAATTGTTATATAACTTTTATATTTCATATTACTAATATCATTTCTTATATATAATATTTTATTTAATTAAATCTTATTTAATTAATTTAAACTAATGAACTCTTTAATTAGGTTTATATTAGTGTAACAACCCATTTTTCTTTAGGGATACTAAATTGGGAATCAACTCATAAATTGATAATTAATCTGTTAAAAATAGCAAACAATTAAATATTTATGTAAAAAATAATAATAATAATAAATAAATAAATAATAAAAGGAAATAAAATGGGAATTTAATATTAATAGGATTAAGAGGAAAATAAATGGTAACAAATTCATTTACTTTTATTTGGAGTTATAAATTCTGTCTTTTTAGTGGTAGTGTAATTTATTTTAATAAATAAACCATTTTATTAACCTAAACTATTTGGGAAGTTAAACATTAACAGTGTAATGTTTTTTTATGAAAGAATGGTAACTAATAACATAAGATAAAATGCGTTTTATGTATGAAAAGTTTAGATAAGAATTTTTTTATGTCGATTTATAATTAGGTATAAAAGGTAAAAAAAGAAAGAAAGAAAGGGTAAAATAATAATATCTTTTTCATAACGTCATGTAGGAAAGATCTAGAAAGTGAATAAAATATTGTTAAGCAAAAGAAACATCTAGAATAAGGACAAAAAGATAATGAATAAATTGTATTAAAAAGAAAAAAAAGGGAGAAATAATAAAATAAGGGTTTAATTGGGAGAAGATTCTAGAGGTGGGGCTTTATAATAAAAAAAGCATCCCCTCTCCTCTTTCTGTTTACAGTACGTACAGAAAAAAACAGAAAGGAGAAAGAAAAAAAAAAAAAGGGAAAACCTAATTTCTAATCTCCTCAATCAAACACAAAATTTAGGTTGCAATTAAAGGTTAAAAAGAAAAGATTCCCAATTTTAAGAGTAAGTATCCCTAAATCAATTCTATTCCATCTTTTTTTTCTTCTTCTTCTTTTCAGTGAATAGCTATTTGGGGCTTTTTGATTTGTTAACAATAGGAGGTTAAAGACAAGCAATCCAAAGGCTAGCTGATTCAGAGCTTGAAGATTGCTATTTGGAGTTCTAGGTGAGTGAAGTTATAATCGTATTTATTTTCATGTATGCATGCAAATATGGTGTGAAATTTTTAGATATAATGGTTGTTTGTTCATTCCATAAATCATGTTTGTTGATTGAATTAGTGGATTGAATATGAAATGAGAATCATAGCATACAATTAGAATGCATGCATGTTGTTTGCTTAATTGCCACAATGAGTTGCAGCCTTCTCTACAAAAAAAATGAAAAAAAATGAAAAATGAAAAAATTCGGAACTACAAAGGCAATGCAGCCTAGAGGGGCTGCACAGGTGCAGCCCTATGCAGCCCGGGGGGGAGGGGGCTGCACCCAGGTGCAGCTCGGGGAGGCCACACCCAGGTGCATCCCTGGGAGTAGCTGCACTGTGCAGCCCCAGGGGAGGGCTGCACAGGTGCAGCCCTGTACAGCCCCGGGTGCAGCCCTGTGCAGCCCCGGGTGCTGCTCAGGTGCGGCCCCCGGAGGTCTGTACTATGCAGCCCGGGCGGGCTGCACTGAGGCGTAGCCCCGGGCGGGCTGCACAGGCGCAGCCCAGGCGGGCTGCATTGTGCAGCGCAGCACAGGTGGGCTGCACAATTGTAGCCTTGGACAAAGAAAAGAAGAAAAAAATTATGTTAAATTAAAATTATTTTGGTTAAAAAGAAAAAATATTATATTATCGATCAATATATGTTTGAAAAAAAATAGAACATTTTATTTAGAATTTTGATTACGTTTTTGTGTACTAAAACTTGAATTGTTTAGTTTTTTTTTAAATTAAATTAATTTTTATTAATTTTTATCTGACTTAGCGAATTTTTAATAATTTTAATCTAATAAATAAGGTTTCTGTGTTTCGCCTTGATACATAAGTATTATGGGGTACTTGTGTATTAATGCGAAACGGAGATTTAATTATTTTCTTTTATATGCAAAATTGTTTTGCTAAATTTTATTTGCTTTTTAAATATTATAGTGGGTTTATCAAAGGTTTTTTTTGAAAGATGTTATTTTCATTGGCTTTTTTTAGAAGTGTTTTGAAATTACGAACACTTTTGATTTTTGGGTCGGGATAGATTGGACTCTGTTGTACCAATGGGTCAAAACTCCATCTTGACCGACCTGATTCAGGATCGCTACCTGAATCGGTGGTATATCACATGCCCTTTTACCACCAAAGGTCAACGGTCTGCTACAAGGGCTTATCTTATTTTTGATCGGGATCTCCGATCAGCGGGTCACGGACTATGATGAATGGAGGCATGGGGCTTCCATGTATAGATCCATGAACGGGTAGCATACGGCCTTTGCTTTAGACCGTCTTGGTTATCCTGGGTTGATCGCCAGGTGTATTACGGCGTTATGAGTAGGTTATGGTGTTGATGTCTCCGCGCGCGTTCGAGCTCTATCACTGTGATTTTACAATACTGGCGTCTGTTTATTTGGTATATTTTATGAGTCATGTTACATTTATCCCATAATTCCCATAATGCAATTTTCTTTATCTGATGTTTTTTTTTGGAAAATATTAAAGTTGATTTAAAAAACCCAGTATCTTTGGATAATGTGTGTATGAACTTATTCATTGTGTTACATATGATAATTGGGTTGGTATCGTATTGGATTACATATATATTTTTGGCCTAAAACCATTGTTTGATTAAATGAATTGTTTATGAAACCAAATTTGCATGTTGGTTCACACACACATATATGCCTCATGTTGGTTTATACATGCTCGCTTTCTTTTCCTTTTTGTTGATTGAGACAATTATTGTTCATAGATCTTACTTCACTCACACTAGAAATAGTCTGACCCGTGTGATTTGTTTTATAATGCTCGGGTCAGTCTGAGGATTGTGTTTGCAGGTTAGGTTGCGTGGACTATAGCAGCATTCATATTATTTTCCACGTTTTGGGGTTTTGGACTTTACAGCTTGGACTTAGGAGTAGTTAATATATGTATTATGGTATAGTATGTATGTTATTATGGAAGTGATATGTACTATGGACTATGTATCATGGACATTACTATTATGATATGTATTATGCATCATGCTGTTGTTGTGCTGAACTGTACATTCTATTATATTCTGTACTATGTAATTAACCTGGAATTTTTTTTTATCTTATACCATTGCTTTGAACCAACACTGCGCACGAATGGAAAGTAGAAGAAAAAAAAGAAAGTCATAAAATTTCTCGTGCCAGTGTTAGTTCAAGTGAATGAGTACAACATTTAGCCCTATCAAGTCCCATTCTCCATGCTTTCTGACAGTAATACTTAGTATTGCTCTTGGTTGGCATAGATATAGGGGCCGGGCGCTACATTTTTGGTATTAGAGCCCAGGTTAACAATAGTATAATATATTTAGAATATAAGTTAGCACAAAGCAGTAGAAGCATTGTACATGTCTATATACCATAAGTATCACTTCCATAATATAATAATAGTCATACATGTCTAAACCAAAACCCCAAACCTTTGATCTTTTTAGTATGAGAATTATTTTGATTCCAGCTTAACAACATTTCTCGCTATGCAGAGTAGTGAGAAAGATGGCTGGAAGACCTCCCCGTTTGACCATGGAGCCGTGGTTAGAGTTGATGCGGAATATGCCACAGGCCCCACCCGCTCCTAATGCTGCTCCTAGAGTTGATTTTACTCGCATGTGCAAGGACTTTGTGAGCCTTGGAGGAAAGCCCTTTCATGGAAATGAAGGTGTAGTTGGATTTCAGGCTTGGTTGAAAACTTGTGAATGAGTATTTGGGCACATGGGTGTGACGGACCGCCAAAAGGTCCAGATTGCTTCCAGTTTCCTCCAAGATGGTGCATCTGACTGGTTCGATGTGGTTAGTGCTGAGATAGGCGAGGAGGAGCTTACATGGAAGAGATTTAGGGAACGAATCGAGTTAAGGTTCATTCCTGAGGCGGAGAAGGCCATCCTTGCTCGTAGATTTATTGAGCTGAAGCGGAGAGATATGACAGTTCAGGAGTACATCAATACCTTCAACTCCCTTTTAAGTATGGCCCCGATTTGGTCAACACTCCCTTCAGAAAGGACCAGAAATTTGTGGATGGTCTACGTAGGAAGCTAAAGGAACAACTTTTGACTCAGCTTCGCTCCACTTTTGATGAGATAGTTGATTTGGCCATGAGGTATGAAGACTTGTATAGGGAAAGAGATGATGATGCACCACCGAACCGACAGAGCTTTGTGCCTAAGAGGAAAGCTCCATTCTTCCCTAAGAAGAAGCAGAATCCTCAAAAGAAGCAAAAGAAAGGTCAAGCTTCGGGCTCCCAGAAGCAACATAAAGTGGATTGAAATGCTATAAGTGTAGAGTAATGTGGCATTTTGCTAATAATTTCCCCCAGAGGTAGTGCTATGAGTGTCACCAGACTGGTCATTTGAAGAACAACTGTCCAGAGCTTATGAAGAAGAAGCAAGCAGCAAAGCTGAACGTGATGGAAGGAGATCCAGGCCCGAGTCAGAGGAAGGGAAAGCAGGTGGCGGTCATCGAAGGTACCATTCCTTTTAGATATACTTTTGTTTGTATACTCTTTGACACCGGTGCCTCCCATTCTTTCATATCTAAGGAATTAGTTGATAGATATGATTTGGAAGTTGTATACCTCGTGACATCTCTAAGGGTTGCGATACCCATCGGTGGGTCCGCAACACTTGGAATGTTGTGTAAAGGCTTTGAGCTTTCCTTTTGCGGACTCTCTTTTCTCTGTGATTTGGATGTATTTGAGTGCCTTGCCTTTGATATTATCTTGGGGATGGACTGGTTGGATCGTTATGGTGCACAGCTTTCCTGCTCAGACAGAGTTGTTACTTTGAAGCATCCATCCTATAAAGGGATTGTTAATATGACTCTGGATATACCGAGCTCGATGCTTATGTTTCTTTGTATTCCATGGAGTCACGAGAGGAAGATGAGATAGCCAGAGTACCTATTGTCAGAGATTTTGGTGATATATTTGAGCCTGTTACAGGCTTACCACCAAAGAGGGTCGTGGAGTTCCGCATAGATCTAATCCCTGGAGCCCAACCAGTCAGTCGACAACCTACTCGTATGTCTCGAGTTAAGATGGAGGAACTTCGTAAGAAGTTGACTGAATTGGAAGGGAAGTTACATGAATAAAATGATATTTAAGTTACATGAATAAAATGATATTTGGAAAATATAACTTATGTTTGAAATTTCGAATTTTGACTAAAAATGATATTTAAGTTACATGAATAAAATGGACTTTAATTTTATTTGGAAAATGGTAAATATGACAAATTGATTTATATTTGAATTTAAGTGATTTATTAAAGAATTATTGATTTTCTATAAATTTAAGTGGTTGAATAAATGACTGTTGAAAATGAAATTTTAAAATATAACTTGACTTGAAAATGTGAAATTTGAGTTTTAACTAAAGATGTTAAATTAATTAAATAAACTGGAAGTTTTGTTAAAATTGTGAAAAGGTAATATAAATCTGAAATGTTAAGTTTTAATTTATGAAAGAAACGTACAGGTTTTAATTTATGAAAGAAACGTACAGGTTTTAATTTATGAAAGAAACGTACAGGTTTTAATTTATGAAAGAAACGTGTGGTGTTTTAATTAATGAAATAACGTATGGTGTTTTAATTAATGAAAGAACGTATGGTGTTTTAATTAATGAAAGAACGTATGGTGTTCTAGTTAATGATAGGAACATGTAAATTCCTAATTAATGAAGAATGGTATAAGTTTTAATTAATGCAAGAACATGTAAAGTCTTAATTAAGAAAGAAACATGTATAGTTTTAAGTAGTGTGGTATTGATTTAATTAATAAATGTTCATCATTGTAATAGGAATATAAAATTTAAAACGTACATTTGACGCGTAGATTTTAATCAATGTAATGGTGTATTTTAAATTGATTAAAATGATAAATGTTACTTATTGTAATAATAATGTAAGTTAATAAGGTGCTTTTAACTTAACATAAGAATTTCGGTTTAAATTGTATATTACAGTAAGAAAGTTTATTTAACTATAAGGCTATGATAAATTGACATGTTAAAATTTTAAGCTTATCAATACTTTGATTATATACAATGTAAAGTGGAAAGTAGTACATTCCGAAAATGCTATGATTCCTTAAGGTAACATTTCCAAAATGCTATGATAATTTAAAGGAATATTTCAAGTTTAATAAATTTAAAGAAATATTCAATGATTTGAAAATTTGGGTTTTATTTGAATGATATAATATTGAATTATTTTTGAAATGGAAATGATACAATTGTGATATTGTTTTGAAATGAGTATGATATTTTGGTCTTGAAAGTATAAATTATTTGAAATAAATATCCATGGGTTATAATAACGATTGGTTGTTAAAGAGACCGGGATCGGATATTGTCTTACAGCCGGACAATACCGAAAACCACTTTAACAACTGTGTACGCGGTGGAGATTCCAGAATGAAGTAGGATGGTGGCGACGTTCTCGAGGTATGTTACGTGGACCCAACTCCCGTGAGTTGGCATATATGACTAAAACAGGAGCTATACCGGGCTACACAAAGGGTCGCACCCTTTCATCGGGCATGCTCCGTCCAAAACTATTCTATTACTGTTGTGATTCGATTCGGTGGCGCCACTTTGATTCGGGGGTATTGTTCGAGGTGGGCGGAAGCTGCTAGCTTGCCGTCACCACCGGTCCGGGAGTGCAAACGGTGTATCCACCCTGGCATTGCCTCGCGTGCCGTGTCATATCCTTATATCGAGCCCACTACGATTTTGGTTTTAAAGATCCGACCGCGTTAAGGTTCACCATCCCCTTAACGCTATTTTCTATATGATTATACTTTACTGATTAGACACTACCGTATATAGCGTATATTACTACATAGTAAATAGTATAACGGATCCTTAGAGGATGGGCGGTCCCAAGCATCCTTTAAGTAACTGATGCATTTTGTTACTGTTCACTTGAGTTGATTTACAGTTTATAAGTATTTATGTCCTGACTCGAGGGTTTTGTGTTTTGCTTTACGCTCGGGTCAGATTGAGTGAGTTAGCATTCCAGATTCACCTTCGGCGTTGGAGCTTTCCTTGAAGATCCAGCCTTCTATTTTGTTTCAGTATGCAGTTTTTCAGTGATGTATCTTGTTACTCTTCTGTTGTATCTTATTTAACTCTGATGTATCTCATATTTATATAGTAGCTTCATGAACTACTATCTCTTTTTCTTCCGCTGCATTTTTATATACTCTGTGTCTGTGATCTGTGATTTTATTTACTGTATATTATGAGATTTGCCAAATTTTTATTTACAACGCGGTATTTTGAGCTATCCAATTCCGGCATGAGTGTCTACCTATACACTTATAATGGATGCGAATGGTTGAAAATATCGGGTCGTTACAATTGGTATCAGAGCCAGGTTAGCTCTAGGCAAAACTCAGCATATGGAGTAGATGTATTTACAGAATCACTTTCATTCGAGTTGAATCTCTCTCTTTTGACTCGATTCCTTTGAATTTTGGAACGTTCCCTGCGGTTCCAAAAATCCATTCTTATTCCCCGCTACTCATCTTCACTTGATTCTAGAGTATTTCATAACTCCATTTCGAATGATCTTTATAGTGAATTGGCGGTCCCGCCAATCTCAAAAATTTTCTTGTAAAAGGAGTGAAAATCCTTTACAACAGCATCGATTAACCAAAAATTTTATATCCTCGGTTTAGATGCTAGTATCTCCTATTATCCCAAACTCTATCTCTTGAGCTCGAATGTAGATTTACCCCAGAAAATCCACTTCGATCTTATACTTTAAGTCACGGTTGACCCGATTAAGGTTGCCCGTGATTTATTTTAGCTTATCCGCCTCCCTACTCTGTATTTAATCATCTTGTCTTTTGTTTCCAACATATTTTCAAACATTTTGAATTGTATTTGTCAATCTATATTTTGTTTATATATTGTGTTGTTTGAGTTGTTGATGTTGAGTTGGGTTTCCGATCGATTCGTCTGATCAACGCTATCGATAGGATTTCTAAAACACTTTGATAGAACAAACTGACACGAAATTATTTTAAAATTTGGTTAATGAAATAAAATTTTGATATATATATTTATGGAACTTAATAAAATGATTCAAATTGATCATTTAAATGATAATACTTGATTTATCATTTATTGTTCTATAAATGAATTTATAAATAATTGTTTATAAATTTATATGGGAACTTAAATGAATTTAGAAAAAGAAATTTGAGAATTTAATTTCCGATGGTTCCAAACCTTTTGTTTAAAAGTTTAAAGGGATATAATATTTAAAATATTTTCAAATAGAAATTTGTTTCCAAAGAATTTTAAGTTTAAAATTAGTACTCTTCTCTTTGTCGCTGAAAATAACTTCGGTGATGACTGCAGCTTCATCGACGTTCATTTTCGAGTTTCGAAGTGAAGAGACTGTTCTGTAGTCTTACTACAGCTTGGTTTTGGGAAATTAAATTGATTTAAATTTCTAAAATATGACTTAATTTATAATATATATAGATATATGATTGAAATTTGATTTGACATATTATATATATATTATTACTTATCTCTAAATGGTTTGAAGAAATCGGAAATTTAATTCTTAAATTTTACTTTTAACAATAATTTCAATTATAAAAGGAAAATCAAAAAAATTTGGATAAATGATTAAACTTGAGATAATTGAATTGGAAATTTTTATTTGTATGACACAATTTCATTCCAATATAACTTACCTTAATTTCAGAAGTTAATAATGTAATTGGGTAATATAAAATATAAAAAGATTTTATAAATAAAATTTGAGTGGTTGTTATAAATGTTATACACTTAAATTTTAATTATAAAATGATTAACAGAGGTAAATATAACAAAGGGTAATTGAATAACTTACAATAAAATGATGTTAAAAGAACTAAGAATAAAAGAAAACAGTTATAATAAGTGTAAGTATATTGAACATGAGTGATAAATATATTGAGAGGAATAAATTTAATTTTATTAGGAATAAAGAAGAATAAAATTTATTAAATACATTGTGAGTGTAATAAATGATTATTTTTCTAACCCATGGTATTAAAAAAAATTGTTAATTTAAGATGATTGGATAATAAGATAATGAAATTTGAGATAGTTAAGATTTATGTAACTTGTGTAAAAGTTTATTTTCTATTTAATTTGAAATCTCCATGCTTTCAAATTCATTTTCTTATTTTGTTTTTCAAACTATCTTTTGGTTGTTCTTATCGTCCTCATCATGCTATAGACTGGTATATGCATCTTTCTATGATCTTTCTGTTTTGAAATCTTTCTATAATCTTTGATAATCTCCACCTTGTAAAACTTACCTATAACAACAGTTATCAGGTCCAACTTCAATCTTCTTGTCATCTTATCTTAATCCTATTTCACTCTATCTTTTCTGTGCCCTTCCATACCTCATTCCTTTTCGGGGACGAAAAGTTTTGAGGGGGGGAGAGTGTAACAACCCTATATTTTGTAATTATTTTATTGTATATTTTAAATATTTTAATGTAAAATTTTGGTTTAAAAAAAAACTTTTATTTTTACTTATTTGAAATGATTAAATTTATTATTTAAATATAATCTTGATTTTTATGAGTTATAATCCCAAACTTGTGTAAGTTAAAATATTTGCCTGAAATGCTGATTTTGGTCAAAATAGTCAAACTGTGACTTTCAACTTAAAAGTTTAAAAATTTAATTTTTTTTTCTTTTATTATGAAAGTACATAAAATTATAAGAACACCACTTTTCGTTTCGTTGAAATTGGATGTAAATTGTGAAAGTTATACCCTTTACAATATTGTGCGTATATAGGGTTATTTAACAATGACTATTTTAAATTGTATAAATTACTTCTTCTTTATTTTATTTTATTTTAATATGTTATATAATGTATATTTTGACTTTTAAGTATTTTTAAAATGATAATATAATTTTTCTAAAGTCCATTTGAATTTATTTCTAATTTTAAAAGCCTAGTCTACAATTTTAAGCCATTTTCTTAATTTAATTATATATAATTAAAATTTATTTATTTATTTTATGCACTCACTGTTTTTTGCTGTGTTTTACTTTATTTTATTCATTTTACATATATTTAAATCAAAGTAAATTTTTCCAAAGTGTATTGAAGTTATTTCTAATTCTTAAGTCAGGTTTTCATTTTCTATGCTATTTTTCTTATTTTAATCATATCTAATTAATATTTAATTATTAATATTTTGTTTATCTGTTATATTTTCGAATTTTAACTGAGATTTTAATTATTTTCAGTTATTTAGATGTATATGAATATATATAGGAAGTTTAAAAGGTTTGAAAGCAAAGAAACGTAAAACCGTTTTAACGTTTCTTCTTCCGTTTCTTTTCCAATTAATAGATTTAATTTCCTTTGACCGTTCCTTTCTTTATTGTAGCTGTGCATTTCTTACCTCATTTTCACATGAAAACATTCCTTTCCACTTCATAATAATTTTATAATGAAATGTATAATTTTCCAAGACTAACAATGATTTATGCACAATTTTAGAACACTGTTTGGTATTTTTAAGGCATTTTCTTCATTATTTTATATTTTTTTCAAATTATACTATTTGTTGCCTCATATTTCTAATTGATTTCGGTTTGTAAAGTATTTGCTCCTGAAATTTTGTTTATGTAAAGTTTTAAAAGGAAAATAATATGGAAGATTGTAAATCACTTTGAAACGTAAGCCCTTTTATTTGCCCAAACCCTTCATTTCCTTAAACTCCTCAATTAATTGCCTTAGCCGTGTAAAACCCTAATGTAGCCGTCATCTCATTAGGTTTTCACGTGAAAAAAAAAATCATTTTCATTTGTTTCTCACGGCTTCAAAGATCTGGTAATGGCTTCCCTTTCTATTTCTTACTTTTCTACTTGTTTTCCCTAAATTTTATTTTTTTCATTTATTTAAAGACTTTGGCTTTTGTTTTCTTAAAAATCTAATTTTGGAAATTTTCTTGAAATGATTTCTGATCATTTGTCCAAATAAAAATAAACAATGTCTGAAAATTTGATTTGGATAAAAAGGGTAACTTTAATAGAAATTCTAAATTTTATAATTCTAAAGGCAAATTTTTCATCTTGAACGGTATACAATTGTGTAACATTTGTTTCACTTTTGTTTTGGTCAGATTCGTTGTATACTTTTTTCTTTAAAAAAAAAGTTAGTAATAATTAGTGTGAAACGGGAAATAAACTTTAAAAAAATTTTACATATGTTTACATCTGTTTCTTAACTTTATATTTAACAATCAATTGGATGAAGCTAAATCAAATGTTATTAATTATGGTACAATAGCTATTAAATTTTGGTTTAAAGTGATGGTTTATTTTCCTAATAGAAACGTTAGTATTTTAAATTTATTTAATAAGAGAAAACAAAGTAATTTGTACGTTATTTAATAAGAGAAACAAAATAATTTGCACGTTACTTTGGGTATATATTTAAATGTTGCTCTTGCCTTTTCGTTATCTATTTGATATTTTTTTCTTGCGTTAACAATGCAAAGTTTTCAGCCGTATATTCTCTTTTGAGAATCCAAAATCTTTCTCAAATCTTGCCTTAAATCATTTTCGTGTGTGAATTATTTCTTTCCCTCTTGCCTCCCATACATTTCCACCTATTGGATAGAATTAAATGCCTTAATTGCCTCTACCGTTCAAGCATTTTTCTCTTGTCTGCCCTCTACATAAATTAGTGAGCAAATGTTAATATATATTTCACGTTCAAAAGTTCCATACCATAAATTATTCATTTTGCTTCCATCAAAATTTTCGTAAGCATCTCCTGAAGGCATGAACGGCGCATGCTTTTCCTTTCATTTTTTTTTCTCTTTTTTTTCTTTCTTTCTTCTTTTCACTCTTGTTTTATTTCATTTGTTCTCCTTTCATTGTTTTGCTTTGGGTTGGTGATACAAAATCATATCTTGGCTATCTTTCAACTCAAATCAAAAGTCATGAAATTGTGCTTGTCGTGCCTTTGGAGTCGTGCTTGTATGTTGTTTTGGTCTCTAGCTTTGAAAAAGGTGAGTCTTTCTCACTCTGACATATATACTTATAAAAAGTGGATTGATGACAAGTGTTTAGTAATGTAAAATGTTTATGAAAGTTAATGATGATCATATGATATGCTATGCCGTGTTATTACCATGTTAAAACTGTTAATTTTCACCTGACATCTGATACATGACTGTATATTGTGATATTGACATTGTTTATATTATTTCTGTATATGATCACACTGCAAGTTCCCTGTTAGGATAAAAATCATTATAGGCTGAAATGATAAGCCTGAGTTATTTTATTTATTTATCTATACTTGGGATTGTGGGTTTGAAATGATAGAACCCGTATTTTTATCTTTTAAACTGCGGATTGAAATGATACATATCCGTATCACTTGACCTAAGTTAGAAAACTATATACAGACCCGTGGTTATTCTATAAAGTGCTTTGAATATTTTAAGTATTTTAAAAATATAAAACTATGAAATTTGATTTAAATAGATTTTGAAAGGTTTTTAAATAAATAAGTTTTGATTTTTCTATGTGTTAAAAATGTAATTTATGAATGGACTGACTGGGTTTTTGAAATATAACTTATGTTTGAAATTTCGAATTTTGACTAAATATGATATTTAAGTTACATGAATAAAATGGACTTTAATTTTATTTGGAAAATGGTAAATATGACAAATTGATTTATATTTGAATTTAAGTGATTTATTAAAGAATTATTGATTTTCTATAAATTTAAGTGGTTGAGTAAATGACTGTTGAAAATGAAATTTTAAAATATAACTTGACTTGAAAATGTGAAATTTGAGTTTTAACAAAAGATGTTAAATTAATTAAATAAACTGGAAGTTTAGTTAAAATTGTGAAAAGGTAATATAATCTGAAATGTTAAGTTTTAATTTATGAAAGAAACGTATAGGTTTTAATTTATGAAAGAAACGTACAGGTTTTAATTTATGAAAGAAACGTACAGGTTTTAATTTATGAAAGAAACGTATGGTGTTTTAATTAATGAAAGAACGTATGGTGTTTTAATTAATGAAAGAACGTATGGTGTTCTAATTAATGATAGGAACATGTAAATTCCTAATTAATGAAGAATGGTATAAGTTTTAATTAATGCAAGAACATGTAAAGTCTTAATTAAGAAAGAAACATGTAAAGTTTTAAGTAGTGTGGTATTGATTTAATTAATAAATGTTCATCATTGTAATAGGAATATAAAATTTAAAACGTACATTTGACGCGTAGATTTTAATCAATGTAATGGTGTATTTTAAATTGATTAAAATGATAAATGTTACTTATTGTAATAATAATGTAAGTTAATAAGGTGCTTTTAACTTAACATAAGAATTTCGGTTTAAATTGTATATTACAGTAAGAAAGTTTATTTAACTATAAGGCTATGATAAATTGACATGTTAAAATTTTAAGCCTATCAATACTTTGATTATATACAATGTAAAGTGGAAAGTAGTACATTCCGAAAATGCTATGATTCCTTAAGGTAACATTTCCAAAATGCTATGATAATTTAAAGGAATATTTCAAGTTTAATAAATTTAAAGAAATATTCAATGATTTGAAAATTTGGGTTTTATTTGAATGATATAATATTGAATTATTTTTGAAATGGAAATGATACAATTGTGATATTGTTTTGAAATGAGTATGATATTTTGGTCTTGAAAGTATAAATTATTTGAAATAAATATCCATGGGTTATAATAACGATTGGTTGTTAAAGAGACCGAGATCGGATATTGTCTTACAGCCGGACAATACCGAAAACCACTTTAACAACTGTGTATGCGGTGGAGATTCCAGAATGAAGTAGGATGGTGGCGACGTCCTCGAGGTATGTTACGTGGACCCAACTCCCGTGAGTTGGCATATATGACTAAAACAGGAGCTATACCGGGCTACACAAAGGGTCGCACCCTTTCATCGGGCATGCTCCATCGGAAACTATTCTATTACTGTTGTGATTCGATTCGGTGGCGCCACTTTGATTCGAGGGTATTGTTCGAGGTGGGCGGAAGCTGCTGGCTTGCCGTCACCACCGGTCCGGGAGTGCAAACGGTGTATCCACCCTGGCATTGCCTCGCGTGCCGTGTCATATCCTTATATCGAGCCCACTACGATTTTGGTTTTAAAGATCCGACCGCGTTAAGGTTCACCATCCCCTTAACGCTATTTTCTATATGATTATACTTTACTGATTAGACACTACCGTATATAGCGTATATTACTGCATAGTAAATAGTTTAACGGATCCTTAGAGGATGGGCAGTCCCAAGCATCCTTTAAGTTACTGATGCATTTTGTTACTGTTCACTTGAGTTGATTTACAGTTTATAAGTATTTATGTCCTGACTCGAGGGTTTTGTGTTTTGCTTTACGCTCGAGTCAGATTGGGTGAGTTAGCATTCCAGATTCACCTTCGGCGTTGGAGCTTTCCTTGAAGATCCAGCCTTCTATTTTGTTTCAGTATCCAGTGTTTCAGTGATGTATCTTGTTACTCTTCTGTTGTATCTTATTTAACTCTGATGTATCTCATATTTATATAGTAGCTTCATGAACTACTATCTCTTTTTCTTCCGCTGCATTTTTATATACTCTGTTTCTGTGATCTGTGATTTTATTTACTGTATATTCTGAGATTTGCCAAATTTTTATTTACAACGCGGTATTTTGAGCTATCCAATTCCGGCATGAGTGTCTACCTATACACTTATAATGGATTCGAATGGTTGAAAATATCGGGTCGTTACAATGGAAACTCAAATGGGAGTATGGAAACTCAAATGGGAGTATGAAAACTCATATACACGTGAGCATGAAAAATCACCAACACGCGTAACGCTAAGCGAGAACGGGAGCATGGAAACTCACCTACACGTGAGCATGAAAAATCACCAACACGTGCAACGCAAAGCGAGAACGGGAGCATGGAAACTCACCTACACATGAGCATGAAAAATCACCAACACGTGCAACACAAAGCGAGAACGGGAGCATGGAAACTCACCTACACATGAACATGAAAAATCACCAACACGTGCAACGCAAAGCGAGAACGGGAGCATGGAAACTCACCTACACGTGAGCATGAAAAATCACCAACACGTGCAACATAAAGCGAGAACGGGAGCATGGAAACTCACCTACACGTGAGCATGAAAAATCACCAACACGTGCAACGCAAAGCGAGAACGGGAGCATGGAAACTCACCTACACGTGAGCATGAAAAATCACCAACACGTGCAACGCAAAGCGAGAACGGCAGCATGGAAACTCACCTACACGTGAGCATGAGAAATCACCAACACGTGCAACGCAAAGCGAGAACGGGAGCATGGAAACTCACCTACACGTGAGCATGAAAAATCACCAACACGTGCAACGCAAAGCGAGAACGGGAGCATGGAAACTCACCTACACGTGAGCATGAAAAATCACCAACACGTGCAACACAAAGCGAGAACGGGAGCATGGAAACTCACCTACACGTGAGCATGAAAAATCACCAACACGTGCAACGCAAAGCGAGAACGGGAGCATGGAAACTCACCTACACGTGAGCATGAAAAATCACCAACACGTGCAACGCAAACCGAGACGCTATCTCATGGTGGCTAACCGAAAAGCAAAAAGGTATGTGTGAATGGAATCACACAAGTGGTGTCTAGCCTATCCAGAAAGCAAAAAGATATATGTGAATGGAGTCAAACAAATGGTGTCTAGGCTAACCAAAAAGCATAAAGGTATGTGTGAATGGAATCACACAAGTGGTGTCTAGCCTAACCAGAAAGCAAAAAGATATGTGTGAATGGAATCACACAAATGGTGTCTAGGCTAACCAAAAAGCATAAAGGTATGTGTGAATGGAATCACACAAGTGGTGTCTAGCCTAAACAGAAAGCAAACATAGAGACATCGCACAATTGCTAGTCTAAATCATAAAATGATCATCATGATCAACGAGAAGTTTCAATTACACTAAGCTAGTAAATATAAAAGTTTAGCTTCATGTCCCATAACCACTAGCTTAACTTAAATATTTACGAACAAACTGTAGATCTTCACTAGAAAAATGTCACAAGTGGTTCAATCGAACAAGTCCAAAAATTAACCGACGAAGTAAACGCAAGCGTTTCATACCACCTGTTTTGCTAAGCCGTTTAATTAGATTTCTCATACGAGTGAAATAAAGGTTTGTATATACTAATAGATTGGAAAACGGTTTAGGAAAAGAGTTTGATATTGAAAATAGAGTTGAAAACATTTTGATAAAAGAGTTTTGATATTTACTACTAGTATTGAAACATTTATATTTTTAAAGTGACAAATCACAAAAATAATTGTAGAAACAACCAATCACAAGAATTCACATATGAAGACGTGAATAGAATCCAAAGAAATTGATACCGAATTCATCGAAAGGTATGTTCACAAAAATCCTGAAGAAATGGTCATCAAAGTTGCTAATAAATGATAGCAACAAATCGGGAAATAATCAAAAATCGATTAAATTTGGAAACCACATCAATTCACTAAAATTCACATTCGAAGACGTGACTAAAATCCAAAGAATTCGATTCCAAATCCATCAAAGTAGGAATACCCAAAAATTCCAAAAATAGAAGTTATCAAAGTCGACAAAGATGACAACAACTAATCGGAAAGGAAGAATCGATTAACAAATGGAATAACGAAGCAAAACGAGCATAAATGCATAAATGACTTCAATAAAAATGAAAATCAAGTCAATGCCGAAGTCAACAAGTAATGGCCAAGTTCAAACAAAATCAACGTCGGCTAAATCAATTCAAAGCCGAAAACACAAGAACAAAATCCTCATCATCAAAAATCCAACTTGAGTTCATAAAGAAAACGAAGGCTGAAGCCAAAATACTTTCATGAAATCAAAATCAAATGCACATGAATAAGCGTTAGGAATTCATACCTAACAATCAAAGATAATCATATGCAAAGATGAGAGATAAAATATCGACAAATAGTTGTAACATATGTTTCATCCAAGTATTGTTTTATATTTGTTCTAAACCCCAGGCTCTGATACCAAGCTGTGACGCCCCACCTCTATACCCACGCTAACCAAGAACACTACGGTGTAGTGCTGTCAACTAGCACGGAGAATAAGGCCGTTGAGGAGCGGCCATCAATAGTTAGGCCTTATACTAGTATTGGTTATCTCGATAGGAGTGGTATAAAAATATATATTCTTTCATTTTTCATCTCTGATTTATTTTCTCCCATCGAAATTCCCCAATTCCAGTATAAAACGAACTACGATGGTTCATAATAGTTTAGAACAGTAAATATAAATAATAACACAGATAATATAAATGCAGAACATAGATAAAACAGAAAGTCTCATATATACAATAACTGATGTCAGTTACAATACATTTGACACGGTACATATGATACAACTACAACAGTCCACTCAAGAAGTTACATATATAAGTTCATGAACGCATATAATATACATGAATACATATCTTCCTATACAATTATACAGACTACTACAAATGACGACGACTACTCCAAAAGATATGAAAGAACTTCATAGCTCTAGCAGCAACCCAAAGAAGAATATCTAAAACCTGAAATACTCGGTCTGACTCGAGTATTAAATTCAAAAGAAAATAATACTCGAGTCAGTCTAATTCAAACTCAGTTATTAGTGTACAGAAGCAGCAATAATTAAATAATGAATAGACGATAGTCACAATAAATTTCGTCTATCCGATCCTTAAATAAAGAATCGGATAACGATAAATATAACACGTAGCAGTGTTAAACAACAAATCAGCAAATTCAACCAAATCAGAATGAAATTCAGAATATGAATTGAATAAACGAAATAGTTCAAACCATTGAAATATCAATTAAAATATTAAATCGAGTAGGGCTGAAGTACACGCACACGTGAACTGCCTCGCCACTACAGCATATGGAATATGCAAAAGATCAATAAATCAAAGCAAAATAGAATATCACAAAACCATACTGTTTGGCTGCAGTTCACGCTTGCGTGCACTGCCTTGCCACTACAGTGATGATGTACTAAAAAGATCAATGAAAATTCAAATATCAATTCAAATGTCGATACTGAGTGGCTGCAGTGCACGCACGCGTACACTGCCTCGCCACAACAGCATATACAGAAATAGCAATAAGGCACAAAGGCCAATGCTCAAGAATTCACAGTGCCAACAAAAGCAATAAGTAAGTGACAGTAGAGAAAAGTTTCAACCAAGTGAATTGAATTGGTTGGTTGTCTCAAGCAACGGCAACCAAACAAATTCGAACAAGGCAGAGAAATGCCCAAGTGGTCACAAAAAGATGACCCCAAACTGCGACCGAAAACCCAAATACAACAATCAAACGAATGCAGCAGGGGGGTAAGGCTGCACAGTTAGAAAGGCCAGGCAACACAATGGAAACGAATTCGACAAAGTATTACACAAGCCCAAGACAGCACAATCAAAAATGCAACTGCAAATTATATACATGGAGTGACAATGAGGCACTACAAATACAAGGCAGAACTGCAACATGATTGCAGTAACAACCACCGAGACTAAATGCAACATAGTGGCAACTACACAATGCTAACCATAGAGGAACATGAAATAGCACCAGACAAAGACCAACATCAATGCCCAAACTCAAAACTGTATATATGTATCATGAACAAGTAGTGGTACAAACCACAAGGGTAGTGTCAATACAGAATAATGACCAGGCAGCAAGTATTTTGCAAACTGAGCATCTCAACGAATACATGAACAAGAAAATCAAACTACACCAAGGACAAACAGAGGTGGCAACGTGATACTACACCAAAGGGATGTTATCAGGAGATAACAATTATGTGTACCCCAAATTAAGGCAACACGGCAACATGAAGCATGCAAGCTCGGGCACAAGCAGTGACACAAATGAATGCCATCAAAAATCAACAAAGACCAGGCTACACAATATCAAGGTGGAAACCAAGTATGCAAGTGCAAAGATAAATGACACAGAGTACATGTAAATTCGACAAGCTGCTGCATACCAGAGGTGTAGACGACCCAAGCCAACATGAAACCGAAGGAGTAAAACTGCACACATGCAGTACATACACAAACCCAAATGAACAAGCAAATATCAAGACTCGGCAATACTCAGTATACAAGTGACACAGAGGATCATGAACCAAAGTGAAACCAGACCACAAAGTTCACAGTAAAGCCAGAAATTCATGAAATTAGGAATGGCCGAAGTCAAAAGTAATTCAACAACGTGGTGACCACGAAACAAAGCAAAACCATATCAATCGAATAAACAAACTTATTCGATATGAATAAATCAGAAATCATTAACATCGAACAAAAACAGGGCCGAGGCAACCAAGTCAAAATCATCTCCAATATTGAAACAAAATCGAATGGCCAAGCAAAACAATAGAATACAACGAAATCACAGAATTCGAACCTTAAAGTAACTCGAGGTATGAATTAGATGTGAGCAAACTCACCTAGTCGACGAATTTAGTAGAAGCCGAGCACGAGATCATCGATCGACGCAGCCACGAGCAAGATGAAGGGGCGAACGAGAAATGAAAAGGGGGCCGCCATTAATTTCCTTCGTTCGATTTTTACTTAGGGGTTTTTTTTTTAAATAATAAAAGGGGAACGGGTTAAAGAACGAAGAGAGGGGGACGGGTCGAACCGCATTCAAAAGTAAATGGCCGGTAATCACAAATTTCAAAGCTCACAACACTTAACCAATTTTATTTTATTTTATTTTTAAGAATTTCAACCCGGTATAAAAACTCCATCATCAATTTGCTAGCGACAATAATTATTTAATGACGATAATAAATTTTCACAAAACTTGGGTTGTTACACGAATGCTCCTGCATACTTTATAGACCTAATGAATAGAATATTCAGAAGCTATCTTGACCAATTTTTCCTGGTCTTTATTGATGACATCCTAGTGTATTCCAAGTCTGAGCAAGAGCATGAAGGGCATTTGAGGATGGTTTTGGAGACCTTAAGGGAACATAAGCTAAAAGCTAAGTTCTTCAAGTGCCACTTTTGTCAAAAGGAGGTAAATTTTTTAGGCCATATAGTCTCCGAAGCCGGTCTAGCAGTGGATCCTTCTAAGATTGAAGCCATACAGAATTGGAAGAGACCAGAGTCTGTTACAGAGATACGGAGCTTCTTGGGACTAGCTGGATACTACCGGCGTTTCACTAAAGATTTTTTTAAGATTGTGACTCCTTTGACGAGGTTGAAGAGGAAAGGAGTCAAGTATGAATGGACAAAAAGGTGTGAAGAAGCTTTCTCAAAGTTGAAGGAGATGCTCACAAATGCTCCAGTTTTCGTGATTTCAGAAGGTAATCAGGATCTTGTGGTCTATACTGATGTTAGTGGGTCTGGCCTTGGAGCAGTACTGATGCAGAAAGGACAAGTTGTAGCTTATGCATCCAGGAAATTGAGTCCCAATGAGATTCGGTATGCTGTTCATGATTTGGAGCTAACAGCCGTGTTTTTTGCTTTGAAGTTGTGGCAACACTATCTTATGGGTGAGCGGTTTGTTCTCTATACAAACCATAAGTCCTTGAAATACCTATTTTCCCAGAAGGAACTGAACATGCGCCAACAAAGGTGGTTGGAGTTTTTGGCAGCCTATGATTTTGATATTCAGTATACTCCTGGAAAAGGAAACCGTGTTGCGGATGCCCTCAGCCGTAAACACCAAGCAGTTGTATCGATGATGGTGGCTGAATGGCGTGACTTGGAGGTGTTAGCTTCTGGTGGGATCTGTTACAGTATTCCCACTCCTAGCTCAGGGAGGATGTTAGCTAGCTTGGTTGTGAGACCAAGTCTTATGGACAGGATTTCTCTTGCTCAGAAGGAAGATTCTGTTACTTTAGATCGTATTCATCCGTTGAAGAATGGAGAGGAAGCTAATGATCTGAAAGGTTTTGAGATGGATGCTCTTGGTTGTTTGAGGAAGAAGGGTAGAATTTTTGTACCTAATATTACAGGGCTTAGACAAGAGGTGATGAACGACTACCATTGTTCGTGATACACTATTCACCCAGGTGGCAGCAAGATGTACATGGACATGAAGCGCTTATATTACTGGGAAGGAATGAAGCGTGATATAGGTGAATATGTTAAGAATTGTATTACTTGCCAACTGGTGAAATGCGAGCATCAAAAGCCTAGCGGTCTTCTTCAGCCCTTGGAGATTCCATTATGGAAATGGGATCAGGTATCAGTGAATTTTGATTTTATAACGGTTCACTTATATAAACCCTTTATTGTGATCCAATTAATGTTCCATTAATACTTTATTTAGGTATCAATGGATTTCATTGATGGCTTGCCTCCATCGAAGCAAGGGCATGATAGCATGTGGGTAGTAGTGGATCGTTTGACGAAATCTGCCCATTTTATCCCTGTCAAGGCAAGGATGATTGCATCTTATTTGGCGAAGCTGTATGTGAAGGAAGTTGTTCGTCTCCATGGCGTACCTAGTGTTATAGTTTGTGACAGAGATCCATTATTTGCTAGTGGATTTTGGAGGAGCTTATAAGCAGCTTTGGGGACGAAGTTGAATATTAGCTCAGCCTATCATCCTCAGTCCGATGGACAAACTGAGTGGGTCAACAAGATATTGGAGGATTTGTTGCGTTCCTGTATTCTAGATTTTGGAGGGTCTTGGGAGGACCACCTGTACTTGGCAGAGTTTTCATATAATAACAGCATTCAGTCCAGTATAGGCATGCCTCCTTTCGAAGCACTGTATGGAAGACCACGTAGATCTCCTGCATGCTGGCTTGAGACTGAGGATAAGTTAGTTCTTGGTCCCGAAACTGTACGAGAAGCCTCAGAGAAGGTAGAGATAATTAGGAGGAGGATGACAGAAGCACAAGATAGACAAAAATCCTATGCAGATAAAAGAAGAAAGGACTTGGAGTTTAGCGTCGGCGATCATGTGTTCGTAAAGGTTACTCCTTTAAAGGGGGTAATGAGGTTCAACAAGACTGGTAAGCTTGCTCCTAGATTCATTAGGCTTTATCCTATTGTGGAGCGAATTGGAAAGCTTGCCTATAGAGTTGCTCTACCTGAACACTTATCGAGTGTGCACAACTTCTTTCATGTGTCACACTTGAGAAAGTGTTTGAGGGATTCTGAGGAGGTGATAGAGCCAAAGCAGTTGCAAAAGCTTGGGATCGCTCCTAATATGACATATACCCGAGAGCCTATTCGTAACATTGCCTCTGAGACGAAGAAGTTTCATAGTAAGGTGGTTCCTCTAGTCAAGGTGCAATGGTCAAGCAATCCGAAGGACTGCACCTGGGAAACACAAGAGTCGATGTAGAGGCATTATCCTGAATTGTTTGGCGCTCGAGTAAGGTATGTCTTATTCTTTTAGAATTTGAATCAATTAATAAAGTTACAGATATCGCCTTACATAAAAATTGCGAGGAGTAAGGGGGGAAGTCTGTAACAACCCATTTTTCTTTAGGGATACTAAATTGGGAATCAACTCATAAATTGATACTTAATCTATTAAAAATAACAAACAATTGAATATTTATGTAAAAAGATAATAATAAATAAATAAATAAAGAATAAAAGGAAATAAAATAGGAATTTAATATTAATAGCGTTGAGAGGAAAATAAATGGTAACAAATTCATTTACTTTTATTTGGAGTTATAAATTATGTCTTTTTAGTGGTAGTGTAATTTATTTTAATAAGTAAACCATTTTGTTAACCTAAACTATTTGGGAAGTTAACATTGACAGTGTAATGTTTTTTTTATGAAAGAATGGTAACTAATTACATAAGATAAAATGTGTTTTATGTATGAAAAGTTTAGATAAGAACTTATTTATGTTGATTTATAATTAGTTATAAAAGGTAAAAAAAGAAAGAAAGGGTAAAATAATATTAATAATAAATAATAATATCTTTTTTTATAATGTCATGTAGGAAAGATGTAGAAAGTGAATAAAATATTGTTAAGCAAAAGAAACATCTAGAATAAGGACAAAAAGACAATGAATAAATTGTATTAAAAAGAAGAAGAAAGGAAGAAATAATAAAATAAGGGTTTAATTGGGAGAAGATTCTAAAAGAGGGGTTTTATAATAAAAACAACACCCCGTCTCCTCTTTCTCTTTACAGTACGTACAGAAAAAAAAACAGAAAAGAGAAAGAAAGAAAAAAAAGGAGAAAACCTAATTTCTAATCTCCTCCACAAAATTCAGGTTGCAACTAATGGTTAAAAAGAAAATATTCCCAATTCTAAGAGTAAGTATCCCTAAATCAATTATATTCCATCTTTTTCTTCTTCTTCTTCTTTTCAGTGAACAGCTATTTAGGGCTTTTTGATTTGTTAACAACAGGAGGTGAAAGACAAGCAACCTAAAGGCTAGCTGATTCAGAGCTTGAAGATTGCTATTTGGAGTTCTAGGCGAGTAAAGTTATAATCGTATTTATTTTCATATAAGCATGCAAATATGGTGTGAAATTTTTGGATATAATGGTTGTTTGTTCATTCCATAAATCATGTTTGTTGATTGAATTAGTGGATTGAATATGAAATGAGAATCATAGCATACAATTAGAATGCATGCATGTTGTTTACTTAATTGCCACAATGAGTTGTAGCCTTCTCTACAAAAAAAATGAAAAAATGAAAAATGAAAAAAATTCAGAACTGCAAAGGCAATGCAGCCCGGAGGGGCTGCACAGGTGCTGCCCTATGCAGCCCCCGGGGGGCCTGCACCCAGGTGCAGCACGGGGGGCTGCACTGTGTAGCAAGGGGGGGTTGCACAAGTGCAGCCCTGTGCTGCCCCCCGGGGGGCTGCACATGTGCGGCCCTGGACAAAGAAAAGAAGAAGAAAAAAAATTATGTTAAATTAAAATTATTTTGGTTAAAAAAGAAAAATATTATATTAACGATCAATATATGTTTGAAAAAAAAAGAATATTTTATTTAGCATTTTGATTACGTTTTTGTATACTAAAACTTGTGTTGTTTAGTTTTTTTTAAAAAAATTAAATTAATTGTTATTAATTTTTATCTGACTTAACGAATTTTTAATAATTTTAATCTAATAAATTAGGTTTCTGTGTTTCGCCTTGATACAGAAGTATTATGGGGGTACTAGCTTGTGTATTAATGCGAAACGGAGATGTAATTATTTTCTTTTATATGCAAAATTGTTTTGCTAAATTTTATTTGCTTTTTAAATATTACACTAGGTTTATCAAAGTTTTTTTTTTGAAAGATGTTGTCGTCATTGGCTTTTTTTAGAAGTGTTTTGAAATTACAAACACTTTTGATTTTTGAATCGGGATAGATTGGACTATGTTGTATTAATGGGCCAAAACTCCATCTTGGCCGACCTGATTCAGGATCGCTACCTGAATCGGTGGTATATCACATGCCCTTTTACCACCAAAGGTCAACGGTCTGCTACACATGGCTAATATTACTTTTGATCGGGATCTCCGATCGGCGGGTCACGGACTATGATCAATGGAGGCGTGGGGTCCCACGTGTAGATCCATGATTGGGTAGCATACGGCCTTTGCCTTAGACCGTCTTGGTTATCCTAGGTTGATCGCCAAGTGCATTAAGGCGTTATGAGTAGGTTACGGTGTTGATGTCTCTGTGCGCGCTCGAGCTCTACCACGATAATTTTACAATACTAGCGTCTGTTTATTTGGTATATTTTATGAGTCATGTTACATTTATCCCATAATTCCCATAATGCAATTTTCTTTATTTGATGATTTTTTTTGGAAAATATTAAAGTTGATTTTAAAAACCCTGTTTCTTTGGAGAATGTGTATATGAACTTATTCATTGTGTTACATATGATAATTGGGTTGGTATCGTATTGGATTACGTGCGATATTTTTGGCCTAAAACCATTGTTTGATTAAATGAATTGTTTATGTAACCAAATTTTCATGTTGGTTCACACACACATATATGCCTCATGTTTGTTTATACATGCGGCGCTTTCTTTTCCTTTTTGTTGATTGAGACAATTATTGTTCATAGATCTTACTTCACTCACACTAGAAATAGTCTGACCCGTGTGATTTGTTTTATAATCCTCGGGTCAGTCTGAGGTTTGTGTTTGCATGTTAGGTTGCGTGGACTGTTGCAGCATTCATATTATTTTCCACGTTTTGGGGTTTTGCACTTTACAACTTGGACTTAGGAGTAGTTAATATACGTATTATGGTATGGTATGTATGTTATTATGGAAGTGATATGTACTATGGACAATGTATCATGGACATTACTATTATGATATGTATTATGCATCATGTTGTTGTTGTGCTGAACTGTACATTCTATTATATTCTGTACTATGTAACCTGGAATTTTTTTTTATCTTGTACCATTGCTTTGAACCAACACTGCGCACGAATGGTAAGTAGAAGAAAAAAAAAGTCGTAAAATTTCTCGTGCCAGTGTTAGTTCAAGGGAATGAGTACAACATTTAACCCTATCGAGTCCCATTCTCCGTGCTTTCTGACAGTAATACTTAGTATTGCTCTTGGTTGGCATGGGTATAGGGGCCGGGCGCTACAATTAGTATTCCAATACGACATTTATATTGGACATATCTACTATAACCTTTACAATATAATACATATATATCTTATACATGAATATTTTTATATAATTAATTAACATTTAGTTAGTTTATTTGATTAAACAATTTTAATTCAATTATATTAATTTCAAAATTTATATAAGTACATGTATACTTATTTTATCTTAGACACTTCAAAATAACCTAACATACATCAAAATATATAATACATGTCTATAAGTATTAATTAATTAATTAATTCATTTAATTAATTTATTTTCTTAATATTATTAATAAATTTTTAAATTTCGAAATTAGTATTTAAATTATTTAAACATTTTAAAGTTTTCATTGCCTTTTCAAACATATTGAAAATTTATGTTATATAATAACTTTTTATAATAAATATGTTTTTTTAATTTAACTATACATTTAAAATGATGTCTTATTTTTCAAAACTATTTTGAAAATTAGACCAAAGCCAAATTCAAATTGGGTCTTTTTTATTAGGGCAACCTTTGGGTTCACATCAACTTTCAGGCCTAGTAGGTAAGCAGGTAGGACATGGTACTCAATTATCCAATTCTAATTCTAAACATCACCTTTCTAGACACCTTACTAAGTGCACAGCTTAACTAGTTAGCCCTAACATGACTAATTTAGACCGCGTAGACTATTGAGCTCTGATACCACTGATGGAACGGGGCTAGCCCGTATTGGAAGAAATAAGTGAATTTCAAAAAATTTACCATTTGGATCATTGACAGGCCTATGAAGTCTAAGTGCATTTATAACTTAACTAAATTTTCTTTTAAATAAAATCAGTATTTTATTAATACCATATTTATTTTATTAATTTAATTTTAAAAAATCAAGAATAGGATATAAAAATAAGGCTTGAATATATCAAATATTTTCATTCCTTAATTATGTGATATAACAGTTAAACATAAGGCAAGTATGATCAATTAATAACATAATGTATACGAATGAATAAGAATAAGTTTAAAGACGATCACATAAGGGACAAAAGGGAAAGAAATAAAAGATGACAAAGATGATTGATTCATCTTTCTCATTTAACAAACTTTATTTATGCAACATTTAATTAGCAATCAATGAATCATTCTGATATAAGAGAAGGAATAGCCAAGAATAGTTCATATGCATACACTGCTGCATCATTTAAAATTGTTTGATGTTAATAAAGCATTTAAATTATACAATTTGAAATATAAGCATTAACTTTTATATGTATATATATAATTATTTATATATAAAGATTAACCACAAAACTTCTTAACTAAGGAGAGGGGAAAAATCGCTAGAATTCATAAGAGAACTTGAAATGCTTCTGCTATACTATTATTTAATATTTAATAGATAATGTTATCATTTTCTTTCAAAGGCAAAAGGTGTCCAAAGTTTATAACTTTACTTAGTTAATATCACCTTAACTTTATAATTCAAACACCATATATATACATGATATATACTTAAGAGATAACGAGATAACTCACTTAGATCCATGTTGAGCTCAAGCAGAAAGCTTAAGAACCCAAAAAACTACACCATCCATCAATACAAGCCTAAAGGTCCAACCTTTGGCATTTCCAAACCAAAGAAAACACATTCCTCCTCCTCCATGCTCACGGCCCTCCTTGAATCCCCCTCTTCTTCTCACTTGCTAATCATGCTTCTCATGATGTCTTAAGCCTAAAGCTAAAATTTAAAAGAGATTCGAGAATGTTTAATTAACTTTTGAAAAAGTTAGAGTAATAAGTGGATTAGTGCTTAAGCACTTCCACCATTTTCAGCCCTTCTACTTTACCTCAAGCTTCGAAAATTACTTGTGATTATTTCTTAAGGTGCACCCCTTCTTATATAGGCTTAGGAATGTGATGGAAAAGACCAAAAACCTCTCAAAACCCTTGTGACACTAGTCCTTTATCATTTACTTAACTTTTAAGACTTTCCATTTAAGCTCATTCCTAAATACCTTTCCTTACCTTATGCATGATGTCATCTATAAAGTTTATTTCCATAAATGGTAAAATGTTTTTATTTCATTTTTTTAATCTCTAAGCAAATTAGTATATGTCAAAAAAATTGAACAACTTCTGATGGCTAAAAAGCTTTTTATTGATAAAACGGTTTTACGTCACATTATCGAAATTTTTTTGAAGTATTTATCTTTGTATAAATTTTTCCAAAATAAGCTTACCATTATTTCCTATGATTTAAAAGAAGGTTAAAACGCTTATTAAATCATTTTAATAACATTTAACCCAAGGTTCAAATATTTAAATAATTCAGATATTTAAATACAAAGTGTCCTGGATTCCGCGCCGTTACAGATAATTTATGGGAGTTTATTTCCTAATGTAGATCCCAAAAGGCTCAAATATAAGTTCCATTTATATGCCAACATGATCACGTTAATTATTATTTTTAAACTAGAAACACAACTAATTATCCCATCATTGTTAATAATAGGCATCCAAAATTTTTAATGAACCGTTGGTTTAGATCTTTGATTTAATAGTTGACGTTTTCTTATTCTTGTTAAAAATAGAGTAGAGATGTTATGCTCTCAATGAGTGGATATAACATTGAGAAAGATAAATAAATAAATATACCACAACGTTCACATCGAATTCGAGAATGGCATAGATGGTCTAGCAAAGCTCATTGCAGAAAGCAACAACAAATAGTATTAAAGGCATGTACTCCACACTCTTTTTTTATAACCATTTTGTGTGCATAGTTATTATTAATTACATACATGATCAGTTTACAATTGTAATTAAGAACGATATATATGTGTATATATATATATTATATGAATTATGGCAATAGGAGTAACTAAACCATGCCATGACTAAAAGTGGTGCAATATACATAATAATACATAAGATCACATATAAGGCTCTAACAACAGTGGATCTCTTGGCTGAAGTATGAAGAAAGAGAAAATTAGCACACCAAATATTATAACAAATACGACCTTTACTGTAGCCATTAGCTTGACCTTCGTCGTCAATGCTAAGGGGAAGCAAAAGCTAAAGGTTATGTTAATCACTAAAGTAGAAGTCATATTTTTCATAATATTTGATGTGCTAATTATCTTCCTTCATACTTCAGCCAAGAGATGTACTACTGCATGAGTCTTGTGTGTGACCTTCTGCATCATGATATATGTTACACCACTTTCAGTCATGGACTAGTTTAGTTACTCCTATTACCTTAATTCATATATATATATATATATATATATATATATATATATATATAGTTCTTAACTAGAATGATAAACCGATGTAATTAATAATGATTATGTGCAAAAAAATGTTATAAAAACAAAGAATGTGGAGTGTATGCCTTTCATATTGTCTGTTGCTGCTTTGTGCAATGGGATTTGCTGGACCATCTATGCACTTCTCAAATTCAGTGTGAGCATTGTGGTATGATTTAGTTGTATACCAACTCATTGACAGATAGTATCATCTGTTCTATTTTTAACAAGAATAAGAAAACATTTCTATGACTATTAGATCAAAGATTTAGACCAACAAATCAATGTAAATCTTGAACACTTACTATTGATTATGATGGGATAATTAGTTGTATAACTAATTTTAAAAAAAAAATCTTTAAGTTGATCATGTTGGCATATAAGTGGATCTTATATACAAGCTTTTTTAGGACTATATTTCCTTATAAATTATATTTTTGCTATAGCTTAAATTGTACTGTATAATTTTTTTTACAAATCAACTCAAGCAATTCTAGTAGCAAAGAAAAAAAGAGGGGAAGTTGGACTAACAAGAGTAGTTTAAGGTTTCATAGAGTATTTGTTGCCTCGGGGCCATCTAGTTTGGTTTTTAATGATGTCAGAGTTTGTAATAAATTGTTTAGATGATATGGTAATGTCTCGTTTACAGTAATCTATTTGTATCAAACACAAGGTTAGAATTTTGGTTATGATTCGAAAATTTCGGAATTTCTGCTTTAGTTCCTGTTTTGAACTTCATTACATTTCAAAACATTTTGTATATAAATTAATAAAGACAACTCTTTTATATTTAAAATTAATATCTTGAAAATATATATATTTTTACCTTCTAAATAATAAAGTCCAAAACATTTGTTAATGAAAAATTATATTAGCGTACACAAAATAAAATAAATATTGAGCCCAACCCATCCTTGGCCCACACAATGATGCTCTTAATCCCTATGTGCCGTCTTAAAAAAAAAGAACTTGCTCAAACTCTTCCTCCTACATGAAGCGCTGTGAACCTCAAAAAAATCGCGGTCCTGGAAGCAACCCGCACAAACTCTTCCTCAAATCAAATTGGGTAGAGTTCTCTCGCCTACAAGCCACAACAGACCATGGTACCATCTATAAGACTAATTTTTTTTCTTTTCTCATGCTCCATCTCACATTCTCTTAATTTTCATGTTTTTTATCCAGTTCGAAATTAGAATCTTACATGGATTCCGGCCTGTTCATTATCAGAACCAGACAGAAATGGCCAAAAAAACTTGGAAACTTGATTTGATCACCTTCAATCTTTAAACTTAATTTAGCAATACTATATTAACTCTATCACACATTTCTTAATCAGCCTTTTATGCTTATGGAGTACGCACCATTTTGAATAAAACATTAAACATACTACTTAATGCTCAACGTAAATGTATAACATGAGTTTCGTGTTAAAGGTTGTAATTTAACAATGCTCATACGAAAAAGATAAGTTATTAAAGGCAAATTTACGTTAGCCTCTATTGAGATGTATGCGGCAAAGAAAATGGCCCCTACAACTAATGTAAGGCGAAAATAAATTTTGCCTCTACCGGTATTATGACAGATGTAAATAACCCTAATGCTCTATAATTTTTCTTCCCTTGGTGGTGTAAAAAATATTTAATTACATAAGGGCCTAGGTGCAAGTATGAATATATATAAATCATATATTTATGTTTCACATCCCAAAATCCTTTATTCCCGAACTGGCTCCCTTTATTACGAACCCTTAATGCTTTAATTTTCCAAATATGCAAATCCATTGCACATAACTAAAACAACAAGAAGTAGGTTGACACAGACGAAGAAAGAAGGGATTTTACCAGGGCAAGACGAAGAAAGGAGGGATTTTACCAGGGCAAGTCCTTGTGGTTGGTGGGCTACAGTAGGAAGGGGATGACAGATTTAACAAGTAGTGGTTCTTTGGCGTGCTACGGTGAGTGTAGTCGTTACGCATTTAAATGGTTATATGCAAGTAATGTTAGTATGTAGATGGATAATATAATACTGATATATTTGATTTTGGGTTGCTTATGGATATGCTATATGTATTCATCCACGCACACACATTTAGCTGAATAAACATTGATTTTTTTTTGATGAACTGAAAATAGTTTATGCCGAGGTTGGTTACTAAACATTATTTGCTTTGGATTGAGCATTAGCTGCTTAGTAAAATGATGAATATATGTATACATACACGATATAGATAAACTCGATGGTTGATTGATTATGAATTTATTGATTCTTGAGTTTGGTTAGTTTTGATGTTGTTTTATCACATGTATTGCTTGTAAACAATATTTATCATCAAGGAAAACAGATAACATTACAAAATACACATATACACTCCTTTTTTTTATGTAAGTTGAGTTTAACCTTGATTGAATCATTTAGGAATGTTGATTTGTTGAATGCGGAAAGTTTAAAAAGTATTCTAAGCTATTTTATTTCATCTATAAATATATTTTACTTACAGAATAGTTTGACTACAAATTTATTTTAAAATTTGAGTTAAAGCTTATTGTTAACTACTACTTTAATATGAAGCAATGATATATTTTTTCGTAAGGAATTTTTTGTTATTTAAGATTTTTTATAAAATTATAATTTTGATAGAAAAATTAAAAAAACAATCATTTTGTATAATTAACATCCTTGTAGATTTAGTTTAATCGAGAACTGTTTGTTAACGAACATGAAGTTATGAAAATTGAACAAAAAACAAATGTATAATTAAATGGTATGGAACATTTAATTTACATTCATTGTTTGTTCATTTCAACTTCAATAACAACAAAAATTTCTCTACTAATGCTATATGACCTTAACATCATATTAGTATTGAAGAATTATTATACCCATTTCAAACAAAATACAATAAAAGGCAGACTTCCATTTTTCCGCTAATGGTGGGTGATATTTATTTGAAATATTGATTAAAATACAGTTTACACAAAATAATGAGTTATTTAGTCATGAACGATTAAACCATGTTGTAATCAAAATATTCACACTTTATTGTATGAAAACCTCAAGTAAGTGTAATCGAGGGATTGTTCCACTTTTATCCGAACAGCTTACTTCTCTTATCACCTACAAATTAACGACCACATGATGAAACCAAAATGAAGACTTGTACAAAATCATATCAATATGTTAGATCTTTTAAAAGTGACAATATATGTTAAAATTTATAACAACCCGCACTTAATGGGCCCAAATTTTCACTAACTCGAAAATCCAAGTCCACCAAAGTACGGATTGTTAGTTTTGATATCCTACAAAAATACATATCAGAGCACTACCGATATAAACTCGCAAAGGAATAATAAAGTATAATAAATATATAATTACTAACAAAGGTTGACACTTATGAGATCAAGTGTCAATTTTAGCATCGAGCATGCAGAGAGAAATCTTTCTTTCCACCGTTTGCAGCTTGTACCCATAGCTAGCCCTCTAAAGCTATCATGTAGATTGTAAGATGAGGGGATCAGAACAACGTTCTGATGACTATTAAATTACATAACACTAGTTAATGTTGATTGCGTTCCATTACATGTTATGTTTATTGCTTTGCTTTAGTCATCTTGACTTCACGTACGCGTTCGATGTGCCCCATCTATCCGTAGTAGACCATAACTACATTACAAATATATATGTGTGTGTGTGCGTGTGCGTGTACGTGTTTATATATATACCATAGTGCCCCATTGTACCAAGATACTACCCCGCTAGTATCCGTAACTTAGCATTGTATCAGGATCCATCATCATCACAGGTATCACGACCTCATCATCATGCATACCAAGGAATTCCCATAGTGCCTAACAATGGCATCACAATAGTTTAGCTGTATAATATCCCGCCTTAGGAATTTGTATGTCTGGTTCTTATTATGGACTTAGCTCCACAGACTATGGAAAAAGCTCCTCGAACTACTCCACTCATTTTGGGAGACCTCCGTTAAAGGGTTATCTAGCTTTGCGTTCTAATAAACAAACTAGGAAAAAACTATACCGGTGCTTATCCTAAATGCGATCTACACTAGTAGGAGGTGTATCCCGTTTAGGTGTAACCCTCATCCTTCTACTAACCGCTCAGGACTGATGACGTTCTCAACCTATCTGCAGCTTCTACTCCCGAATATGTTACCAAACACACTGACGTAGCGTCGAACCTTTCTCACTTTCCTATTTAAATTGCCTAACACAACACTCATTTTGTAACGGTTATAACTGTTGGTAATCAAATTTCCAATGGTTATAACCGTTGGTAACAGGTACGTTATAATTTTTTTTTACATATTTTGTAACGGTTATAACCGTTGGGAATTTTCGAACTTCCCAACGGTCATAACCGTTGGTAATTTTGAAACTTCCCAATGGTTATGACCGTTAGGAATGACCAAAATTTCCAACTGTTATAACCGTTGGGAAAAACCGTAATTCCTAACGGTTATAACCATTGGGAATTACTTCACATTCCAAACGGTTATAACCGTTGGGAGTATTTTGATTTCCAACGGTTATAACCATTAGGAATTCCTTGCATTAGTAAATAGTAAAATTACCAACACTTATAAGTGTTACAAATTTGGTATAGCAGAACCATATCTTACTCAGCATCTAATAGTATTTCATTCAACCATATCCCTTTCTGGATCTTATATTATAATCACATATTATTTCATCAACTGTACAAATTCAAATTTATAGCACTAATAAACATGAAACTAAATTTCAAAACTAATATATCATCAAATTGTAAAGAAAATCAAACATACTAATTAGTTCGTATCAAATTCTACAAAATTCATTGTGAAAACTTCAAATTTCACTACTATAAAATATTTTGAAGCTTACAAAAAACGAATACGACACTCCGACCAAACTACAAAACCATCATCAACCAACTCTGTATCCTACCCTTCTGGCCCAAGCTACTAACAACCTTCTTGTATTGTTCTACTCTCTTCTTCCAAAGCTTTGTATCCTGCATGAAAATTTCAATATTCACTCCATCTACACTCCCACTACTAATTCTTGGAGGCACTGCAATCAATATTTCAAGCTGTTTCCTCAACTCTTCCCCTGCAACATGTCTTATATCTCTTACATTTGGCATTACTATTATGCATGTTTTTATCGTACTATACTTGATAAAAAATATCTTACGTTATATCACAAAGAACCTTATGCGGTAAATAGAGATATACCATTATGGTTCAATAATCTCATACTTACAAATTTCTCCAATGAAATAGAACCATGCTAAACGTTCAAAAACATGACATGTCTAATAAAGAATTTGACAACACATATATTTGCTGACATGTACCTTTAGCTAGTGGGTTCTCATCTGTATCTAAATCAATATCACGGTAAGTGTTGATCTTAGATTCTTCGTCAATGTCACCAACTCCTAGTGCATAAGCTGCTGCTCTACTTTTTCCCATTTCTTGAACAACTTTTGCAGCTGCATGAAGAACAGGGCGAAAAGGGTTACGAAAAGAGCTCTTCAATCTAAAAAAGATCAACGAAATATTTAAAATGAAAAGAAAAAAATGAGGGAAAATTAGAAGATTATTTTAACCTTACAGTATACTCATTGAACATTAACCCCATCAAGTTGTCTCCTAGCATATAGCCTCCAAAGGCTTGAGCTAATTGCACAAAATATATGTTATGTTGTAGTTTAGGTGAGTAAGATCGCACAAAGATGTATATATGTTAAACTGTGATGGTTTATAATTCTAATAACAAACAGAAACAGAAATCTAAAACGTTGACCTCACATCATAGGCTTCAGGGATATGGTTGAATTTGACCTCTAGTTTCGTGAGACAGATTCATATCGGGTTGCCATCTCATAAATGTGAACATGACTTATGTTCATCTGCTTTGCCTCTAGTCTCTGGATGCAAATCACTGGTATGATCCCTATAGCAAGGCATATGTAAAAAGATGAACGAAAAAACTTAAAAACATGAAGGAAAATACATGTGTAGGTGTTATGAACTTAAAATCTTTAGTTTTTATTTTAATCTCAAACAGGAAATAATAGTGACGAATTTTAGTGTATGGTACATTCTACATATTGAAATCAATTCCCACTTTAGAAGGGAGGAGGGAAGGAAAAAAAATACTTGAGCATAAATTTAGACGAAAGTACCTGATGCTTGTGGAAGAAAGAGATAGCAGAAATTAGAGATTCATGATGACAGTCGCAACAAAGAGTTCCATGCCCTAAATCTGAAGTTAGTCGCCATGGTAGGAAAATATGTGTGGCAAAATTAAAAAGTGGATATGGTTATTATTAAGGATACTATCATTTGATTAATCTAGGTGATTTATCGCCGGGAGCTGTTAGCGATTCAGAGGAAAGAAAAGAACAAGTATCAATTGAAGAATGCCTGCGTTCTGGAAATTAAAGTAATGATTAAATTAACTTGTAAATAAAATGATGTAAACATTATACATCAACATAAAAATAAAAAATTCAACATCCAAAAGCATCTAAGAGAATCAAGACACGTCTAAGAAACTAGATAGAATCATGCACACACAAAAAATAGGTGAGGTCCTTATACAACGTATGCAGTAGTGTAAATTTTGTTTTAGATCGTGAACAAAAAATTAGCACTTACTACTCAAACCAGAAAGAAGTTGCGGGATGATGAATGCTGATGGATTCACTTGATTGAGACAGTTGTCAAGCAAGTTGTTCATGCATTCAAAAACTGCTTTTCTAAGCTCATGACCATCATCAACAGTATGTTTGAAAGGGCCGAGATCCGCCGTCCTTGTCAGTTCTTTTTGTAACAATGAGAAAATTAAAGGAGTTATTTTCAAAGTCAATGCCTAGTATCACTTGACAGGGTACTTATCATGCTACTTGGTCCTTGTAAATTTGAGTATAAAGGAGTATATTGTTACATTTAATTGTTATTGAAAATAAAATTATTGACTAGAAATCATGTGATAGGTATTTCTTTTCTTCTATATACATATATTTTATGCATTGGATATTAGTCCTGCTAAAATGCATAATTTTATTTTATTTAGAAAAAAAAAGATACTAACTATTTGACACAAAAATTAGAATGTCTTATACTACAGATCAAGATATACCTTGATAACAATCTGATCATAGAGCAATGGTAAAAGCTCAGGAAGGAATTGCTTGATAAGATTTGCTGTGTTATGAGCAGCCGTAATTAGAGCCAGAACTGCAGCTCTTTTAACATGCTGCATAGCAAATAGTCGGATAACTACATGGAGGGAGAAAATTTAATGATCAAGTATTAGTCTTATATTTTAAAATTACCATGTCATTATCTTTAATCAACTTCAAGAACGACGGGATCTCATGGTATAGGAATTCATCTATTTCTTCAGGTCGCTCAACAATGGAATATTTTACAGCAATCACAACTATTACTCTCGTGAAAGCAGCTGGGCCTGTCGTATGATACTAAAAGCCATAACATGCAAGCAATTTTCATTTAAAATTTGAAATAATAATAATATCAGCAATGAGTAGATAAAGTAAAGACCAAATTAGATAAAGTAAACACCAAATTACCTTTAGTACAGGAACGAGTTTTCCAGGTTTGATAAGCGAAAGTTTCCCTAAGCATTCGGCTACCACGTTGCGAACACCCTCCTCTTCACTTTCACAATGATTAAATAGTAAATTCAATATTTTTCCAACGTTTGAATCTTGAAGCTCGCTTTGGCCAGCATTATCCACAGGTTGTCTAATAATAACCTATCAGGTAGGGAAGAGAACGTAAAATGCAACAGATGGCTGGAAGTGTTTCTTTGGTGAAAATAATTATCAGATGGCATACCTCTTTAAGGAATGAAGTAATAAATATTTCTTATATTCTCGGAACCATATGTCTGTTTAAAACTAACATTTTCAAAAGCTTGTATATATCCTAAATTACACATAAAATAGTGTATTTTTTAAAACCATAAATGAAAAAAGTTAAAATTCAAACGTCAAACATAAGCTGCAGCAGATTTGCTCTAGTCAATGAGTAAAAAAAAGTATACCATATTTTCGTACATTTATTACTCATGCATGCTACTGTTATGCAGTTTCAAATTCAAATCATGTGAACATAACTTTTACCACCTAACTTCATGAAATATGTAAAATTCAATGGATCTCTAGCTATCTTTTATTATACTTCCAATAATATTGTAATTATTTGATTTTCAATATTTAGTTTTATTATTTCCTACCTTTGGAATTTTTAGCTGGGTATGATGCTGTACTGATGGCGTTTAAACATTTTTCTAAATATTTAAGCTAATATGTTGACATATTAGAATTTCAATGAACAAAACTAGATTGGGCAAATAAAGATAAATTGGAGAAAAAGAAATGTACGTTATGAGCTTCACTCCAGTACGTTGACAAAGCTCAGTCATTTTCTGCTGAGGTCGCATGTCAATCATAGAATGTTGCACCTATCAAAATGTCATTGAAACAAAATAAATGAGGTATTAGTAACACCATTATGAAGTAAATAGATAGATGTTTCAAAATATGGGCAATATCTCTGCCGATGATGATCTACCTAATTGATGAAGTCCCCAAAGTTTAGTGGGAAGTGCTACATCCTAGAATGGTATATCTATTATTGCCATTCGAATTGAAAATTCAACAATTATATTCATTAGGTAAAATGTGATTGTTGACTTTCGATCGTGTTCAGAAATAACAAACTTCCTATTTTGAATTCAAAATGGAGAGGAAAAAAAGAATCATCGGTATCAATTTCTGAGTTTTCTTGTGATTTGTTAAGTAATCGGGATTTACACAACTGTTCTCCATTGTGTCATAAAAGAATGTTTTTTGTCAACCTTCCCTGATTTGAGAAATGAGAAACTTTCTTAACAAACAAATAGTTTTTATTTTGAAGTAATAATTCTAATCCTATTCAGAATTGGAATCTTATTTTTCAACATTCTTGAAAAATAATTACCTGGTTGCTAACAATTGGAATACCATTTTCTAGGATTATTTGTAAACCTTCAGTGCCAAAATTAGTTAATCCAAGGGTTTTGATTTTTACCTGTACACAATTAAATAAATGTATGATTAAGACAAATTTTACAGTTCGGGACAATATTCACAAAACTATTTCTAGTTGTATATTGGTCTTACCTTCTTCTTTCAAATCAGTAAGGTGTTTCAAAGCATTAGGCATCCAAAATTGGAATAATCCCACCAGTTCCAGAAATGCATTGCACAGTATGATTATATCATTATCAAACTAAATTCTAAGTTTCTAACTATATTAAACAAAACTCCAAAACTATACATAATAGGTTTGAGCAACTCCAATCTCACACCCTTCTTATCTTACATATTAGCCTTTTAACAATTAGCTCTATGTACATGCTGATGAAGAAGGTTACAATTTTTTAAGATGCTTTTTATGTTAAATAAAGGTACACAATGACATACTAAATCTACCATCTCATTTACAACTCAGTATATGGTAAATATAACATTATATGAATTTATTGGCTTTATAACCATCATCATACATGTGAGTCAGTCAAATAAAGTGTATTGAAAAATAAACCAGCGTTGAACTTCACAAGAGTAGTATTACCAAATGAAAATGGAAACTACAAAGGTAGTACTATTTCCTACCAAGAGAATATTTATCCTATATATCATACCTAGTTTACATTTGAACTTCATAACTTGCACTTAACAAATCTAAAATTTGAGAAAGTTCTACTACAAAGATCAAAGAGATACCAATGAAATTAGAGCATATCTAAGTAAGCAACGTCCATTCTTTTCATCCGAATGTTGATACTTTCCCAAACATAATTGCTTGTCATTTTAACTGGTTGGGGAACCCGCTTTGCCAAACTGCAACAAGTGAAATGAAAAACATGCCTAAATATATAATAACAAACTAAGTGGTAGTACAACAAACTAGTCTAAAGTTCATGACTGGGGTTATGGTTGTTAATGAGTTGAAGAAAAAGAGAGGAAAAAAAATAAACAACTCTCACAATCTCATCCCTTAATCTCTTCAAGAAGTTCTAGAGGACGCTCACGGCGAACCCTATTGATGAAGTTGCCATACAATTCTTCTGCTAGTCTATCTGATAATTTATGTATTTTTTTTAAAGAAATTGCTTAGAGTTAAATAAAATAATCCTTACACCATTTAGTATAGCAGTAGATAAAACCTTAAGTGCCCTAGCATAAATAATTTTAAAGAAAAGTTAAAACAAATCAAAAATAAGTCTCCATTTATTTATTCATGAAAAATTTAGATCCTAAAAATTGTAAACTAAATCCAACAGACTTCTGATAATAAATTAACGATAGCATGGATCATGATCATAAAATAGTTTGTATAGAAGCATGAAAAAAAACATACAGATATCAGCCGTATCAAAAGTAGTGAGGCCAGCATCAACATATCCTAGCTTCGACTCAACAGCCTTTTCTGTATCGATATTGCCCCATCCACCTCTCGTTGCCACATTCCATTCACTACTTTGCATAGCTCAAGCGAATCATTTCCATTTTTAACCGACGAGTATTTTTTACTCTTTTCTACTTCTTCGTTCACTTTCAAACATTTGATTGCTCCAAAACAACGAGTTTTATCAATTTCGGGTCTCGATCGTGGTGAATTTTTTTGAAGAAGACGATGTCGTTAGCAAGCATTACAGCCATTGATGCCGTTTGAGTTTGGTGATTCCGATGCAGTCACGTTTATTGATACTTGATAGAGTTTTTAGTACGAAAGAAGTCACTTTGCTTCTTTAATGCAAAGGATGAATACAAATAGGTTTAGTTTTTCATTTCTTTTGTGTTTGCATCAATATTTAGTTCCCTGTTAAGTTGTTTCTATTTATGTACTATGAACAAAGCGTAAATGCATACCTAAATTAATGACAACTATTAATTATGCACATGCAAATTACAATGAACCTGCCTTAATGCGGATTTGAATTGAATAAGAGACAGACGAGGGAAAATGATCTTGGAATTGTCTACATATTTTCTGCTGTTATCTCAAAAGGTAATATTAATCAAATAACTTATGCTTTGTCTTTTGAAAGCTGTAGTACATTAAAGATTTTGTAGTGGCTTTGTCTATATCATTATAGGTACCATTAGGAAATAACTACCGCTATAACATTAAGATGATGAGATATGTACTGATAAGTTATTAGAAATTAAAATTAAAGTAGATAAATAATCTTGCAACCAATTCAGTTCGGAATCAAATACTCACACTACGTAACTATTTCTTAAGCCCCAGCACTTTCTTCTCAACCTCACTAGGCCTTGCCCCCGATATTTGGTCATTCTTAGTCAAGATTCTATTTTAGCTCTGAGTTTCTCAACATAAAAAAGGAAAGCTGTTTATATTAGCTGCTATAAACAAACTCGTTGATAAAGATAATGTTGTGTTGTAGTAATAACACCTCATCCTCTAATTCATCTTCCTTGGCCCTCTCCTACTGCTTCCTTTGCAACCGTAGCTCCATTTATCTACACATCATTATAAAATAAAATTTCAGGTCATCAAAATAAAAATGCTTCGGACAATCCAGAAAAGAACCTCAAATTATACCATATTTACTGAGTAAAATAAAAGTTATGTAATATGGAAAAAGTACCAGAGATTCTAGCGATAGAGATTCACATAAGAAAAAGATTCCTAAGATCCATAAGAAAACACCCTAGATTGGAACAGATGAATAGATTTGATTTGGAAAAAAAGAATTGAATGAAGGAGGTGAAATAAGAAACAAACCCTAGTTCGTACGAAGAGCGAAAGAGGTATGCTAATGCGTTAGAAACAATAGAACTACGATGTAAAGAAAAATTACTAGCTTGTCCTCCTTACATCACTTTATTTACCGAAGTACCAAATATTCTAACGGTTATACATGTGACAAAGGGAAACAACAAAAATAACTGTTAGTAATTTGTAACGGTTATAACCGTTACAAATTCCAACGAAATAAGTGTTGCAAACTGATTGATTTGGTGTAGTGTAATCCAATCAAGATAATGCCCCTCCTGAAATATTGAAGTAGATCCTACGTGTGTATTTCCTTCATCCATACACAAACATATATAGTTTCACAGGTTCTATAGTTGGGTACGTCACACATTTGTATAATGTACACACAATTTAATGACTTCTGTTATGTATACACAATCCAATCGAGACTTCTGTTAAGTAATACTACTAACCTCACATTTCAACCCAATTTAATGACTATGCCGTTCTTATCTATCTAAGTTACTAAATAACTTTAATAATTCGGGTCCGTCCTACGCATATTATTGAGGTTATATAACTACTATATCACAGGAAAGCTCGCTGTATCTTTGAAGACCTTTCATACACTGACATAAGTAAACGACATTAATCTTAGCAGTAAATGTACCCTTGTCGCTGATGGCTCTTGGACTCCTAAAATAATTTATTCTTTAAACCGTAGAACCAGCACATCCTTCGCCATTATTCTTCTTACGCTACTCCTATTCTCTGCTCCGCCATCAAACCCACCGACCAACACGACTTTGGCCCTTCTTACTTATCCCCTTTACACCGTCTTCCAGCCACCTCACTGTTCTCTAAAACATTTATCCTCTTTTCCGCATTCTTCCTTAGAAATTTGCACCGACTCATTCCATTTCAACCTATTCCAGTTTAAAGCGTACTGGCTCAATTGCTACCGTTTTCATTTTTGGGTTCACCTTTGCTTCTCTCCTTCAGATAAAATTCTCCATTTTTTAATGTTTGATTACTCATTTTATTCTTCAACGGGCATTCCTTCCCTGCAGCCTTTCATCTAACAATTGCTTGCCTTTGCTGCTGCAAATTTCGAAGGTTAATGCTTTCAGGTATCCATTCTCTTTCTGTTTCGATCTTCATTGTTTGTTGGTATTTAGCTTACCATGGTTTTCAATTCCTGTTTACCCTTATCTTTCTTCAGTTACCCATATTTCTACCCTATTCTGAACTTGATTTTTCAGTGGCACACTAAAGGGGTTATAACTTTTGTGCTGGCATATGATTTTGACATTTAGACGATTGAATGTTTTTCCATATCACAATATCAGTACAACTCATTGCTCTTAAGTTAACCTGTTCTATTTAGAATAGCCATTTAATTCTTGCTTTATAGAAAAGATTTATCATTTCGATTTCAAGATTATTTGCTAATATATTTTGAAACCATAGAAGTTCTTTGTTGTGCAAATATTGAAGAAACTAATATTTAAGATGAAAGACGATTCTTCAAGCAAAATAAGTTGCTGAAAATTTAACTGCCTACGGACACGTATCCTACATAATATAGGAGATTTTATAAAATGCATCATGCATGAAGAAATAAGGTAAAATATAAATAATTTAACATCATACATACAATTAATGATTAATTCCAGTATCCGCTTGGCGATTGAGAACTCATGCGTGTATGAGAATCTTTTGAATCTTATATTTAATTAAGTTATCTTTAACCATTGTATATTAAACAAATGCATCCTATAATTGAAAGAGGAATGAGGTTTTTATATAGTTGGTTGAGATGCGTATAATATATTAGTAACAAAAGAAAGTTTGATTCATAATCCATTAAAGTAACAGTCAAACACAGGAATCTGATATAGGAAAAACATAAAGTTAGAAAGAGCTAATTTGTAGCCATTTACAGGAACTACATTGCATGTTCGGGTAGGATGCATCATGCTTTAAAATTTGTTAGGAGCTCATGTTACTATAACTCTTCACTCTTTCCATGCCACATTGAGAAATTAAGATATTTTTACATCATTCCAGTTAATATAGTGAAAAGTATTCATGTTTTAGAAGCCATTAGCTCGGGTTATGTTTGCACTGACACTGAAACGTTGTTCTATTCTAGATGGTAACATTATTTGTGAAGTTGTAGCTTTAACAATATTAGTGTATCATAATGTTTATGCATATAAAAGATAAAAAATGTGTAAGTGTGGCTAACTAACATTGTGAACTTGGACAACTGCAGGTTCATACTTCTTGGAGGAAAAGGGATATAAATAAGAAATTCACTAGAAATCAAGTTTATCATCTTCAGCCGCCATCTTTGACCCATTATTTCTATAGAGGAGAACATTTTAACGTATTTTTGAGATATTTTAATGTATTACTACTATCGGAACTATCTTCGTCCATATATTTTAATCTGGTTTGTACTGCATCATGTTGCTCATATTATATTTTATACTGTCGATTAATATATTGCGGGGTGTTAATTGTTGGCATACAAATTAAAAACATTAATTATGATATGGCTCAAAGTAGTAGTAGAAATTGGAGGACCTGAAATCATATTAGCAAGGATAACAATATTTTACCTAATAACACAATAGCTAATATAAAAATGTGGGTCAAAAAGGAAATATCTGTGCATAAACATCAATATATATACTAACTAACAGGATGTTGATAGCTATTAGAATGAGGACCAAAGTGGATATATATTTCATAATTCATGGTCATCTAATATGGTATTTGTTTGTTCGTATATTGACTGATTTAATGTGAATTGATTATCCTTCTCAATCATTTCGTATTGGCATGGACAAATATATATTGACTAGTAAATTAGTCATTAATATTAGAATGATGTCTTCATGATTCGGCGTTAGGCTGTCATCTTTTCTAATCGTTATTTGTTTGTTACTACATACGAGATTCAATTTTACATGAATTAATTATCATTTTCAGTCAATTTGTTTGTTTAATGTAAAAAGTGATGTTGGTACATGCTTATTACATTCATTTGGTGATGACTAGAAGTGATTCCACTAGAAGATCCTACATTATACATAGATACTGTCAACTAATAATTGCCTAACGCTAATAATACCACTACTAGAACGGCTTCACTTGGCGAGTTCGTAGGGATGGTTTGCGTCGGCCAAAAAAAACGACCATCGCTAGCCATAATATTAACAGCGTAGCCGTGAACATTTCAGTATTCGCGCGAGGTCAGAAAAAACAAAGAAGACGAACAATAATATTCTTCCAACCGATTCTAGCCGCCTCTAGCCATCTCCGGTCGTCTCTAATCAACGCCGACGACCCCTTCTCGCTGCGCACTTCTTTCTCGTTCTCTTTATTCTCAATTTTTGAGGTATATTACTTTAAATCTTATTTATAAAAAAAATTAGTATTTTTGGTTTGAATATGTTAAATTAATTGGTATTAGATGATGGTATAGTTTATTAGTTGATTTGGAGAGAAAATTTAGTATTTTTGGGTAGCAACGGCTTTCTGATTGCAGGCTTATGTCGGTAAACGACGACCCATTTTTTCAGGTTTTCGACACTAACCGACGCGAATATGGCGACGACGCCGTCGCTAAAGTCGTTGCTATTTTGCTTGAGTCGTATGATTTTGTTGTGGCTTTTGACAACGGCTAACGACGACTGCCGATCACTATATGCCGTCGCTAAACAAAGCCGTTGTTGTAGTGTACATCCGGTATGCATAACACGAGTTCGCACTAGTATATATGTATATATATGTGCGTGTGGCAGTGTGTTTCGTACATGTTTATTAATTATGCTTCTGATATTTAAATGTTCATTATATTTCTTTGCTTTTTCATGCGTTTACTTTCAGTTTGTCATTTACCGATTTCTTTCAAAAGATCTAAATATCTTTTCTCATTTACTTCCCTTTCTATTTATTGAATTTTATTTCCACTCATTTTTTAACTTTTACTACTCTTCCTTTGTTTAGTGGACTTTCTATTACCTTTTTATTTAAATTATCATTTGCCTATTTTTTATTAGAATTCTATTAAATATATTGTTTGTTCTCTTAAATCATTATTATTATCACATTTACAATAATTTAATTCGTTCTTGCATTTTAATGTATTGAAATTAAAATTTCCCTCAACAGGAAAGGTTAACAGCGTACATTTGCATATGTTATCCAAAAAAAATTGTGTTACGTTTGGAATTCAAAAGAATTATCTTTTCATAGTGGTTGAAATGGATAATAGTATATGGTAAATATCCATACTTTGTACAACTCTTTCCTTTAGGCATATTCCTTATTTGAAATGATACACTTTTTTATATGAATCTACTTGATAATCAATAGGAATTTACATTATAACCCTCTATATTCCAATGCATTAAAATTTTATTTAAATCCCAATAATTTATTATGATAACTTCTAATACACATCTTACTTACATAAGCATTTAAGTCTACAAATCTGAAGCTACCACATAATTTATTAAATTCAGGGACTATTACCACTCAATATTTTTCAGATTCACATATGTGCAATATTAAATTTAAGTTATCAATCACAGAACATGTAGACAGAGTTTATAGATTCATTACATGTATACAATGGAAGGCTCTAGTGGGATTTGATTAGTTGCCATGGGAAGATTTGATGGGTTTTTAGTGAAAAGAAAGGTGTTCGACGAGTTTGCAAAGGTGTTTGATGAATTGCATGGAGAGGAGGGTGCAAGTATCTGTGCACAATTATGTTTGTGCACACATGATGGAGTTATTTAAGGAATTCTTGCCAAACAAGCAAGAGAAATGATGCAATGATATTGAGCAGGTGTATAAATGAAAGAACAAGCAATGATAATGGCAGATATTGGGATCAAGAAGAAGTGAAACTGTATAAGGATATAATTGCAGTTTGTTCTAAAAACAATGAAGAACCGAGAAGAATGATCAAGAAAATCAAGAATTAAGAAAACAACTGACAGATTTTCTTACAACTGGTATTCAAATTCAAGATTTCAAGATTTGATGAGATGCATCAATAACTCGAAGAAGTAGTAGGGGATATGCAGAATTTTCTCGGGAAAATCATGGCAGAATCGTGCATACGAACAGAAGCAAGAAATAGAATAACATGGCTTATAAGATCATTTGCAATCAACTAGAGGAACGAAAGACTAAACAAACTGGAATGTAACAAGATTGATAGAATATAAATTCAAGAACGACATTAAGATTTGCAAAGAAACTAACTGAATCAAATATGAATGTTAAATGCAGATTCCTGAACAAAGATGTTAAGTGTAAAGACACAAAGGATAATGCAAATACAAGAACAAGAACTGGAAAAAATAAGATTGCCTTTAATCTGGAAAATGAAGAACAGTAACTAAACTAAAAACAAAAGACAACAAACTGATTATACTAATTATCAAAATGAAAGGAACAGGAAGAAGAACAACTGGAAGATGAAGATCAATAGGCAACAACACAGTAACAACAGAAAAATGAATTTTCATTGCTTTTTCATTTCTTCACTTCTTACAACTGTTATAACCCTACTTATATAGGCGCAATTCACAACATAAAGAACCAAATACACACAGCCCAATAACAGCCCATTCAAACTCCCTAACTAATGCACAGTAGCATGCACATACATGCACAAGCCCATACCCCTTACATCAAAGCATACAACTACTTATACATTACTGCCTATAATGTGCAGTTTATATCCATGAAGCTTGCTCTGATGTTCTTCAATCTAATTGCTTTTCTCCCTTCATTCCTGCAATGGTGCGGCTGTCTCCTTCCCTGATCATCTTGAGGAGAGTATGGTTGTTACATCTCCCCTCTCCTTCAAGAATTGACCTTGTCCCAAGGTCCAATGTGGGAAATTTGCGAATAGTTGGCCAATAATCCTCCCACGTAGCATCTTCTATAGGTTTGTCATTCCATTTCACCAATATCTGCACTACTGCATCATTGTCACGGGGGACCATTCTCCTGTCAAGAATAGCTTCCGGTTGCTCCACAATTTCTTTAGCAAAGCTAGGTGCATTGTCTTGTAATACTACATCATTTCCCAGCTTTTTTTTCAGTTGAGAAACATGAAACACTGGATGTATCTTTGCTTCAGCTGGCATCTGCAACTTGTATGCAACTTTTCCAATTCCTTCAAGTATCATATAAGGACCATAATACTTTGGAGATAGCTTGTGAGTTTTCTGAATTCTTGCAGTGATTTGCTTATATGGCTGGAGCTTTAAGTACACCCAGTCCCCTTGATTAAATTCCATGTCTGTTCTTTTGTTGTCTGCATATTTCTTCATCCTACTCTGCGCAAGTTTAATACTGTCCTTCCAAAACTCTATGATGATGTCTCTAGAGTATAAAGCTTCCTCCACTTGCTCCACTTTGGCTGTATTAGGCATGTATGATAACAAGTTTGGAGGATCTACACCATACACTGCCTTGTATAGGGTTGTATTAGTGGGAGTCTTCCACGTAGTATTGTACAAATATTCTGCTACTGTCAGCCACTTCACCCACTCTTGTGGCTTGTGACAAATGAAACACCTCAAGTAACATTCCAGAATTTTGTTCACCACTTCAGTTTGGTTATCACTTTGAGGGTGATAGACAGTGCTCAACTTCAATGTGCACCCCTGCAGCTTGAACAATTCCTGCCAAAACTTGCTTGTAAAAATAACATCCCTATCACTCACTATGGACTTAGGTAGACCATGCAATTTGAAGACACCATCAAAGAAAATAGTGGCTACCTTTTTGGCCGTGAAGGGGTGACTCAGAGGGAAAAATGCGCATACTTACTCAGCATATCAACCACTACAAATATGACTATGTACCTGTGACTCTTTGGTAAACAAGTGATAAAATCCATGGATATATCAACCCAAATTCTTTCTGGAATAGGAAAGGGCTGCAGAAGTCCAGGAATAAGTATATTTTCTTCTTTATTCCTCTGGCATTCATCACAAGTCTTGACAAAGGCTTCAACATCTCTTTTCATTTGCTTCCAATAAAAATCTTGTTTAATTTTTTTAATGGTAGCCTTGATGCCAGAGTGTCCTCCCAGAGGAGATGAGTGATGTTCTTTTATCAGTGGCAGTAGTAATTCCTTTATGTTATGATCTATCAACAATTTGCCTTTGTGAAATATTACTTCATCCACTACTTTATATTTAATGTTAGGTGGGGTCTGAGTTTGTAGCCTTAGCAACCGTTGCTTGTACCATGTTGAAGAATGTAAAGTCTTTTTAATCTCCTGAAACCAAGAAGCCTATACTATGGTTATAGCCTGCAAGTGTAGCTCACTGTTATGACCATGCTGCTCCCCATCTACTTCATCTCTCATAGACAAAGCATCTGCTACTATGTTTTCCTTTCCACTGTGGTACTCTACTATGTAATCAAAGCCATGTAACTTGGCTAGCCATTTATGTTGCAATCCAGTGTGTAGCTTTTGTGTCAGAAGATATTTGAGGCCGTGATGATCTGTTTTGATTACAAATTGCCTTCCTAACAAATCCTGACTCCATTTTTTGTGGCTATAATAATAGCTAGCAACTCTTTTTTCATAAGTGGATAAAGCTAGGTTTCTTCCATGCAAAGCTTTACTCAAATATGCAATAGATCTGTTCTCTTGAGACAACACAGCACCCACTCCATACCCACTAGCATCACATTCTAATACAAATGGTAGGTTAAAGTTAGGCATATCTAGGATAGGTGGATTAATCAGACACTACTTCAAATGTTCAAAGGATTGTTTTGAGGCTTCATCCAACTTAAAAGAATCTTTCTTCAACATCTCTGTCATAGGCTTGGCTATTATCCCATAGTTCTTTATAAATTTTCTATAATATCCACTGAGTCCTAAAAATCCTCTCAGTGCCTTTAAGGTTTGGGGTAGAGGCCAGTCTATTATAGCTTGAATTTTTGTAGGGTCAACAGCTAGACCTTGTGAAGAAATCACATGTCCCCAGTATTCCAGAGTATCTTTAGCAAAACTGCACTTGGAAAGCTTCACTACTAATTTATTCTTCTGCAAGACTTGCAAAGTTTGTTCAAGATGTTGCAGATGATCAAACCATGTTTTTCTATATACTAATATATCATTAAAAAACACCAATATAAACTTCCTCAAATATGATTTAAAAATGTCATTCATCAAAGCTTGAAATGTAGAAGGAGCATTAACTAAACCAAAAGGCAACACCAGAAATTCATAATGGCCATGATGTGTTCTGAAGGCTGTCTTGTGAATGTCTGAATCATCCATATGTATCTGATGATAGCCTGATCTCAAATCAAGCTTAGAAAACCAGTTAGAGCCCTGTAGTTCGTCAAAGAGCTCATCAATCGAGGGAATAGGGAATTTATCTTTGAGAGTATGTGAATTCAAGCTTCTGTAATCAATACATAGCCTCCAAGTGCCATCTTTCTTTTTAACCATCACAACTGGGGATGAGTAAGAACTAGTGCTAGGCCTGATAAGTCCAGTATCCAACATGTCCTCTATAATCTTCTCCATTTCATTTTTCAAGTGATATGAGTGTCTGTATGGTTTCATACAAATGGGTTTGGTGTTAGGCTGAAGGGGAATCTTGTGATCATGGGTTCTTTGAGGTGGGAAAGGTGGTTTATCAGTAATAATCATAGGAAATTTGTGGAGGAGTTCAACAATGTCAGGGGGAAGATTGGGGTCAGGTTCATGGGTAGGTAACATGTGAAGACATAATAACATGGTGGTTTGGGCATGGGAACTCTCCTTATCCATAGTCTTTCTATCAATCATTTTTACATCATCTGGCTTGATGCCTTGCCATATGTATAGTTTGTTATTATACTGAAACTTCACGTGCAAGTGTTCCAAATTCAAAGTGACTTCACCTAGACCCTTCATCCACTGAGCACCAAGCACTACTTGACAGCCCTCTAAAGGCAAAAGAAGCAATTCCACTGGCATTTTACACCCTTTGGCATTTCAACAATACATCTTTACAAACCCCTGATCCATTCAATTTCTCCCCATTAGCTACTGTCACTTCATATACTTTGGACTCATCAATTTTTAATTTGAGTTTTCTTGCCAATTCCTCATTGATGAAACTGTGTGTTGACCCAGAGTCAATTAAGATTTGTACTAGTCTCTTATTAATAATTCCTTGTACTTTGATAGTGGATAATGCTGAAATGCCACACATGGCTTGCAAGGTTATAGAAAGTGTTTCCTCTACTGCAATTTTATCCTCGGTTTCACCACTCTCCTCTGATACAATATCATCATTTATTTCTTCATTTTTGAGTGTCATTATTCCTTCTAGCACATATACTCGGGGATTAGGACACTTGTGGTCCTTATGCCATTTTTGTTTGCAGCCATAACATAGGCCTTGTCTCCTCATCTCAACAATCTCAACAGGGGCCAGGCCTTTGGTGCGAGCTGGGTTTTCTACAATGGTATTGCTTTCTTTAGGATTTGAGGCAGGTGGGTGATTTGGAATAGGTTTACTGGATGGAGTAGAAGCAGTCTGGGTAGTTTTTGACAATGGAGGGTTACTATTTTTGGAACGTTTCTTTACTTGCATATATTTGCATTCAAACATTTTGGCCAAAGACACAGCTTCTCTAAAATCATGGGGTCAGGAAGTCAACACATCATAACGTATTTCTTCTTTCAACCCACCAATGAAACGGTCTAATAAGAATTTAGGAGGTAATGTTTCAATCACCGCTTGCAACTGTTCGAATCTACTTAGATAAGCCCTGACAGTGGTGTATTGTTTTAGCTTGGATAAGGTTTCATATGGTCGCTCCATTTCCTCCGTGTTAAACCTCACCAAGATTTCTTCTTTAAACACTGGCCACAACTCATGATTCTCTATGGTATTAGTATACCAGTGATACCATTGTAAAGCTTCTTTTATCAATGAAAACGAAGCAATCTTGACCCATTGACTCACATCAGTGTGATGAAATCGAAAGTATTGCTCCACTTGTCTCAACCAATCGGCAAAAATCTCATCACCAGTAAACATAGGAAAGTCCAACTTCATGGTGGGAATGGTCTGATGGTAAGTCGGTAGGTAGTAATGATTGGGCTGTTCAGGCATAGGATAATGGGGGTAGTAGTTTCTTGGTTGAGGAGGTGGTTCTTGTGGCCTTAGAGGGGTGTTTATTTGCGTGGGATTAATTCTTGGTGGGGGATGGTACTTTCTTGGTAGAGGTATTCCCGGTCTAGTAGGAGGAACCATGTGTGGAATATGCGAGTATATGATTTTTGTTTGATGATGATAAACATATATACATTCATTTAAATGTATTTGTTAATGTACTATTTTATTTTTCATAGATTAAATAAATATTTGTTGAATAAATAAATTACACAGAATTTGAATGGAATTTGAATTCAAAACAGAAGTTTTATTTAAACAAATATTAATTACAATCTTGAATAGTACAAATTCATGCTCTCATTATACATATACAATTTTGAATACATCACGATTTCATATTTACATTAATAACCTCACTACATATCACTCACACTCGTATTTTGTCTTTAACTGCATTCCAGTTTGAATCCAGCATCTGAGCAATCTGCAAAAATATTCACTAACGCAGTAAAATTGAAAAAGAAATATTTTTGCAATATAAAATGAAATATGATTTTTGAAAATATTATTTGCTTCAGTTATTTGGGTTGTTCGTCATCATTTACATTTGAACTCATCATACACGAACAATGTGACATGCACAGTGTATCACTGTACATGCCACAAGGCCGTGCACATCGGTATACACTTGATAATGCTACAGGGACAGGTGAGCACAGGTCAAACGCAAATGAAAAGTCGGGTTCAACTCACGTGCAATATATTCAAAATCACGACACGAGCACAAGGTCAAACCCGAGTTTTGAAACTGGGTTTAACACAAGGCAACATGACATGAATGCAACAAAGACCAAGCTGCAGCGTATCAGAGGTGCAGACAACTCAAATGAACACAGTGCACAAAGGCATAGCAACTACAACATCAACCAAAGTCAAGGCTGCAAATGAAGACTACAGGTCTCCATATCAATCAAATGCAAAACCACATGTGCAGCAACCCAAAAGCAAGTGCAAATACAAACATACAAACAACTCAAGTGCTCAGTGATCAAGCATACAACACAGTAGTGTACATGAATACATGGAGTGTGACGCCCCACCTCTATACCCACGCTAGCCAAGAACATTACGGTGAATGCTGTCAACTAGCACGGAGAATAAGGCTGTTGAGGAGCGACCATCCGTGTAATTTCTTTGCACGAGCACCGATATGTCAGATAGTATAACATGCAATACTTTATCAAGAGGAAATCCGACATACCGACACAAACTCAAAGCTATTACACAGTGGCTATAATATCTTCGGAAAACAAATATAGAAATAAACATAACATAAATCAGTCACAGACAATTCATATCACAAAGGCGGAATAAGATATGAATACTACACATAAAAGTGTACATCAGAGTAGTGGTCTAAAAAGATCCACAATATCACAAAAGAATAGTTACATGAACTACACAAAAGAATAAGTATACATTATGGAGTCTATATCTCGAATGTATACAACAAAAAACTACTAATCTAAGTAGTAAGCAAAAGATCAGAGCAATGGATCCCTGGGGAGAAGTCAAGCAGAAGCACCTGTAACATCTCGGTCTGACCCGAGTATTATTTAATAAGAAAATAATAAACGGATCAGTCTAACTATAAATATCAGATGAAACGATATAGAATAAGAGATATGACTAAACACATAATAATCACAATGCCAAGCTGTGATATATATATATATACTTAGTTGATAATCATCAAGAGATTAATCAATGTCACCAAATCTACACAAGAATCAAAGAAACGTCATACTCCTTATTTCGTTCACCAAACCATAAATATTGACGATAATATCAATGTCAATCACAAAAGTCAATGACACACAAATTCCAGAAGACTACACAAGAAATCCAGAAATCACCAAAGTCAATGACACACAAACTCACCAATGCACAAATATCGATAAGGCTTATCAATAGAAATCATGAAAATTGGTGAAACACAAATTCTAGAAATCATCTCAAGAAATCCAGAAATCACAAAGGGGGGAGGCCTATCACAAACGGGAGCATAAAGCCCACCAACACGTGTATCACAAACGGAACGCTAATTCCATGGTTGCTAACCATCACAAATTGAGCCGAAGCTCCACAAACGGCCCGAAGACCATGGGTTGCTACCCCATCAAATTGAGTCGAAACTCCACAAAACGGTGTTTAGTCTCCCTCGTAGACAAAGAGACATCGCACATTGCTAGTCTAAATCACAAAGATGATCGTCATGACCAACGAGAAGTGTCAATTACACTAAGCTAGTAAATATATGAGTTTAGCTTCATGTCCCATAACCACTTGCTTAACTTAAATATTTACGAACAAACTGTAAATCTTCACTAGAAAATTGTCACAAGAGGTTCAATCGAACAAGTCCAAGAATTAACCAACAAAGTGAACGCAAGCGTTTCGTACCACTTGTTTTACTAAGTCGTTTAATTAGATTTCTCATATGAGTGAGGTAAAGGCTTGTATATACTAATAGATTGGAAAACGGTTTAATAAACGAGCTTTGTAATAAAATAGTGTTGAAATCGTTTTGATGAAAGAGTTTTGATATTTACTACTAGTATAGAAAACCTTTATATTTTTAAAGTGACAAATCACAAAGAAAATTGTAGGAACAATCATTCACTAAAATTCACATTCGAAGACGTGAATAAAATCCAGAGAAACCGATAAAGAATCCATTGAAATGGATATTCAAAAATCCCTAAAAAGAGTCATCAAAGTCAAAATAAATGATAACAAATAGGATTATCACGAATCGATTTAAATTGGAATTCTCAAGCGAATAGGCAAATAGGCAAAATAGGCAAAACAGAGCAGTTTCAGACGTCTGAAACAAGTGGTTCAGACGTCTGAATCTGGAAATATAAAGATTTCCAGAACACAATTCAGACGTCTGAACCAAGTGTTTCAGACGTCTGAAATAGACATATTTTAGCCTATTTCCTTTCTGGTTCCAAATGAACCAATTCAGACGTCTGAATCCATATATTCAGACGTCTGAATCTGGGAATAGAAAACTTCCCAGACAATATTCAGACGTCTGAATATCACGTTTCAGACGTCTTAATCTGGGGTTCAGGGCATTCCCTGAACCTAGGCCAAAAATGGCCAAACGAATATCGAAATCGATCGAACGAGCAAATGACGATGACTAAGGGATTACGTCGAACGACAACCCAGCCTAAATGGCTCTTCGATACGCCTCAAATATCAATATCCAAATATCCATAATAGGATTTCCATAAATTGGACCAAAACACCAAAAATTGGAATATACACCAAATCAATCAAAACCAAAATCAATTGCACAAGAATAAACGTTAGGAATTCATACCTAACAATCGAAGATAATTATAGACAAAGATGTGAGATAAAAATCTCACCTTTTTACCAAAATCAAACAAGAAGAAGCTTGAAAGAAAATGGAGAATCAACCTCTCTTCAACACAACCCAAATGAGCTTGAATCTATGCTCAAAACAAGAACATTCCCAAAATTAGGTTTAGGAATTTCTGAAATTGGTAAGAGAATAAGTTGGAGAAGAAGAAGAGAAGCTTACCAATGGGTTCTTCTTGAGTTTGGAGCTAGGAATTGGATTTGCAAGAGGAACTAGGGTTTTGGAGTTTTAATTTCCAATCTCACCCACCATTATTGCCTTAGAACTGAAAAGAGGAAGAAAATGAGGGTGAATGGAGAAGAGTGGCTCAGTTTTGAGCATAAGTTAAACATAGGGCTGAACCCAAACCCAAACCCAAAGTGAAAAGTAGCAAAAATCAACTTTCTCTAAACATATCGAAGCTTATACTCAAAAAGGTCGCAAACGGCATTTTAAACTCAATGGGAGTGGTCCCGAGTCCTAATTCGACCATATGCAAAAAGTAACTTTTCGGACCAAAATCCGACTAACGATAAAATATTTAAAAATCGACAAATATGCGGTTTGTTACAGACTCCCCTTCTTAAAGAAATTGCGTCCTCGCAATATTTAAGAAGAGAACATAAAGTAACAACCATAAAAGCATATTCAACACAAAAGAAATTTGAAATAAAAGGTTCACCTTAAAGAGCACGAGGAAGTAAGTCCGGATGTGTTCGCTCGATGTACTCTCTAGATTTTCAAGAACAATCCTTAGGATTTGAAGACATTGAACTTTAATAAGCGGAACATCTTTATGTCGAAGTCGTTTGACTTCCGAAGCAATAATACGAATAGGATGTTGCTCATAAGTTAAATTAGGCGAAACTTCAATCTCTTCCACAACACCGGGCACAAGAATAGAATAGGAATCTCGAAGACATTTCCGAAGTTGAGAAACGTGAAACACGTCATGCATAGCAGAGAACTGAGCCGGTAATGATAGGCGATAAGCCATGGAACCAATACGTTCAGTGATAGGAAATGGCCCAATATATCGAGGCGCCAATTTTCCCGATCGACTGAAACGTACAACACCTTTCATAGGTGACACACGAATGAACACAAGATCTCCCACAGAAAATTCTAACTTCCTTCTCCGGTTATCGGCATAGAATTTTTGTCTACTCTGGGCTTCTTTCATCCTATGTCGAATAAGTTCAATCTTTTCTGTGGAATCACGAATAAAATCTGGACCTAAAACTAGCTTCTCACCGGCCTCAAGCCAACAAGAACGAGATCGGCATGGCCTTCCATAGAGTGCCTCGAAAGGTGCCATACCAATACTAGATTGGAAGCTATTATTATAGGAAAATTCAACAAGTTAAATGTGATCTTCCAAACTTCCACCAAAATCAAGAACACAAGAACGAAGAAGATCTTCAAGAGTTTGATTCACACGCTCGATTTGTCCATCGGACTGAGGATGATAAGCGGTGCTAAAATTAAGCTTCGTTCCCAAAGCTTTTTGAAGACTCTTCCAAAATCCACTAGTAAACAATGGATCACGATCACTAACTATAGAAGTAGGAACACCATGTAATTTAACAATCTCTTTAACAAAGAGTTTGGCCAAAAGAGGAACGGTTCGGTTAGACCGAACGGGAATAAAATAGGCGGATTTATTAAGTCTATCAACGATCACCCATAAGCTATCATGACCCGAACGAGAACGGGGAAGGCCATCTATAAAATCCATGGAAATTTGGTCCCACTTCCAAATTGGAATTTCTAAAGGTTGCAATAACCCACCGGGCCTTTGATGTTCGTCCTTAACGAGTTGGCAAGTCATGCAACGCTTAACGGAGTTAGCGATGTCAAGTTTCATTCCCTCTCAATAATAAAGTCGCTTCATATCGCGTACATTTTACTACTACCGGGATGAATGGTGAATTTAGAACGATGAGAATCTTCTAAAATGTCCTTACGAAGATCAATAATATTTGGTACGATAAGTCTACCAAATTTTCGAATGCCGCCACGAGAATCGATATCAAAGTCTTTCAAACCTTCAATATCAATTTTATCCCTAATATTTTGGCCAAGAAGAGCCATTTCGGGATCTAGCCTTTGAGCTTCAAGAATGCGGTCTAAAAGAGAAGGACGAGCCTCAAGGCTACATAAAACAAGAGATGAACATAAATCGGGAACACGGTCTCGAATTTCGCAAGAGGATAAAATCTCGCGATCTTTCCATTCGGATATCATCATAGAAACAACAGCTTGTTGTTTACGGCTAAGAGCATCCGCGACACGATTACCCTTTCCGGGAGTATAAAGAATATCAAGATCATATGGTGCAAGAAATTCGAGCCAACGTTGTTGACGCAAATTAAGTTCCTTTTGAGAGAATAAATATTTCAAGGACTTATGATTGGTATAAAGAATAAATTTCTCTCCTAAAAGATAATGACGCCAAATCCGAAGAGCAAAAACAATAGCCGCGAGCTCTAAATCATGAGTGGCATATCTAGTCTCGGCAGGCTTTAATTGCCTTGAAGCATAAGCAATAACACATTCTTTTTGCATAAGAACGGCACCCAAACCAACGCGACTGGCATCGGTATAAACAATGAAATCTTGATTTCCCTCGGGAATAACGAGAATAGGAGCATCAGAAAGAAGTTCTTTTAATTTCTGAAAAGAAGTTTCACATTTGTCCGACCAAATGTATTTAAAACCTTTCTTCGTCAAGCTAGTGAGAGGCACGACAATCTTAGAAAAGTCTTTGATAAATCGACGGTAATAACCTGCCAATCCCAGAAAGCTACGAATCTCTGTCACACTCTCCGGTCTCTTCCAATCTTGAATCGCTTCAATCTTTGAAGGATCCACGGAAATTCCGGATTCGGAAATAATATGACCGAGAAACTTCACATGAGATTGCCAAAAGTGGCATTTAGAAAATTTTGCCTTTAATTGATTACTCCTAAGAGTTTCCAACACAATCCGAAGATGCTTTTCATGCTCCTCCTCGGTTTTAGAATACACAAGAATATCATCGATAAAGATGAGAACAAATCGGTCGAGAAAATATTTGAAAACCCGATTCATAAGGTCAACGAAATACGCCGGAGCATTCGTCAAACCAAATGGCATAACAAGCCATTCATAAGATCCATACCGAGTACGGAACGATGTCAAAGGAATGCTATCCTCTGCAATACGAAGCTGATGAAATCCAGTAGCTAAGTCTAGTTGCGAAAAGACTCTAGCACCACTAAGATGATCAAATAGGTCATCAATCCGAGGTAAAGGATATTTATTTTTGATAGTAAGATCATTAAGCTTGCGGTAGTCAACGGAAAGCCTAAGTGTACCATCGGATTTCTTCACAAAAATAGCCGAAGCTCCCCAAGGCGAGGAACTAGAGCGAATAAATTGCTTCGTCTCCAATTCAGATAATTGTTTACGCATCTCCTCGTTTTCTTTATTGGACATACGATAAGGAGGACGAGTTATAGGTTGAGCTCCAGGAATAAGATTAATTCTGAACTCAATTGCTCGCTTAGGTGGTAATCCTAAAACGGGTTCGAATATGTCGGAAAATTCACAAACGACGTGAATAAGAGAAATAATATCACCCTTATCATCATCATCGTCATCACGAGGGTTTAAAGAATATAAAGATGCAACCAAGCTGGAATCTGAATCTTTAAGATTAACAGAAATCTGCTTAACAGATTGAGGATGTCGAAGATGAATAGTCCGCTCAGGACATAGGATATGAGCTTCATAACGGTTAAGCCAATCCATTCCCAAAATCATTCCAAAGCCCAAATAACGCATGACATGCAAATCGGCTCGGAAAGAAAAATCACACAAAATAAGCTCGACATCTTTATACAATAAACTGATTGTTGCGGATCCACCAACCGGATTCGCAATTCTCAAAGAAGTCATTAAACACAAAACATCCAAAGAAAAAGTATCAACAAGTTCTTTTGATATAAAAGAATGGGACACACCCGTATCAAAAAGAACTCGAATAGGGTGATCACGAAATAAAATAATTCCATCCAGAATAGAATGAAAAATACCTTGGCCATGAGATGTGTTGCCAGGGGCTTGAGCAACATTAAGATTTCCCTCCTTCTTGCCCTGAAGTTTGGGGCATGAAGATATAACATGACCAGGAACTTTGCAGTAGCGACAAGAGAGAGACTTTGGGCACTTGTTCGCATAATGGTCCTTCGAACCACAATTATAGCATTCCCCACGGCCAAAGGAAGAAGTCTTTGCCACAGAGGTTGCTTGCTTCCCTTTCTTATTAGGATAGGGGCCTTTGAATTTATTTGGCCTCTTCTTGTAGTTGTTGAAGCTTGGTTTGGAACCCACCACTTCAACATCATTCTCCCTATCCGCCTCTTCAAGACGAAGAGCGATATCAATGAGTTGGTCGAAAGAAACTTCTAATTTTAGAAGTAATGGGTTCTTGAGATTTTTGTTTAAGCCATAAACAAATCTCGGATTCTTCTTCAGAAGGGTGTTGATGTATTCAACCCCATATTTGGAAAGTGATTCAAAAGAAGCAACGTAGTCCGTCACGGAAGAATCGCCTTGAACAAGGTCAATGAAACGACGAGCCATCGTCACTTTCTCAGCTTCTGGCACGAATTTTAATTCGAAGCGTTCTCGGAATTGCTCCCAGGTGAGATCCGCTTCATTAATCTCAGAAATAAGAAGCTCGTACCAGTCCAATGCTCTTTCTAGGAGCATACTAGAGGCCACCTGAACTCGATGAAGGTCAATAAGATTCATGCGAGAAAAGATTCGATCGCATGACCCTTAGCCAAGCCTGTACTTCAATAATAGTTTTGAAACCTTTGAATGGCTCCCCACCCAAATTAGTGTAATCGCTGCACAAGCGTGCAAATCCCGACTTTGGGTGAGTAGGTTCCGGGTTAGCTCCAGCTGTTTGAGCATTCGTCACTAAATCAAGAAGCTGTTGAGCAGTCATAAAAACTCCATCTTGGGGTGGAGTGCTAGACGGTACGGCTCTGGGGCGGCCTGGTCTAGACATTTCTCTCCCTTTAGAAAGAAAGAAGAAGAAGAAAAAGGTTATTCACCAAATTGAATATCAAGAAATCTTGATAGACAAGACAAGGAATCATAAAGGAAAATAGGATGAATCGGTACGAAGAATCGAATAAAATCCTAAAGCACGACTCCTAAGAAAGACTTAGGACGATGGTCCTTGTTATAATATTCCATATTGTTCCGAAGTTTGGCTCTGATACCAAGCTGTGACGCCCCACCTCTATACCCACGCTAGCCAAGAACATTACGGTGAATGCTGTCAACTAGCACGGAGAATAAGGCTGTTGAGGAGCGACGATCCGTGTAATTTCTTTGCGCGAGCACCGATATGTCAGATAGTATAACATGCAATACTTTATCAAGAGGAAATCCGACATAACGACACAAACTCAAAGCAACTACACAGTGGCTATAATATCTTCGGAAAACAAATATAGAAATAAACATAACATAAATCAGTCACAGACAATTCATATCACAAAGGCGGAATAAGATATGAATACTACACATAAAAGTGTACATCAGAGTAGTGGTCTAAAAAGATCCACAATATCACAAAAGAATAGTTACATGAACTACACAAAAGAATAAATATACATTATGGAGTCTATATCTCGAATGTATACAACAAAAACTACTAATCTAAGTAGTAAGCAAAAGATCAGAGCAATGGATCCCTGGGGAGAAGTCAAGCAGAAGCACCTGTAACATCTCGGTCTGACCCGAGTACTATTTAATAAGAAAATAATAAACGGATCAGTCTAACTATAAATATCAGATGAAACGATATAGAATAAGAGATATGACTAAACACATAATAATCACAATGCCAAGCTGTGATATATATATATATATATATATATATATATATATATATATATACACTTAGTTGATAATCATCAAGAGATTAATCAATGTCACCAAATCTACACAAGAATCAAAGAAACGTCATACTCCTTATTTCGTTCATCAAACCATAAATATTGACGATAATATCAATGTCAATCACAAAAGTCAATGACACACAAATTCCAGAAGACTACACAAGAAATCCAGAAATCACCAAAGTCAATGACACACAAATTCACCAATGCACAAATATCGATAAGGCTTATCAATAGAAATCACGAAAATTGGTGAAACACAAATTCTAGAAATCATCTCAAGAAATCCAGAAATCACAAAGGGGGGGGAGGCCTATCACAAACGGGAGCATAAAGCCCACCAACACGTGTATCACAAACGGAACGCTAATTCCATGGTTGCTAACCATCACAAATTGAGCCGAAGCTCCACAAACGGCCCGAAGACCATGGGTTGCTACCCCACTAAATTGAGTCGAAACTCCACAAAACGGGGTTTAGTCTCCCTCGTAGACAAAGAGACATCGCATATTGCTAGTCTAAATCACAAAGATGATCGTCATGATCAACGAGAAGTGTCAATTACACTAAGCTAGTAAATATATGAGTTTAGCTTCATGTCCCATAACCACTTGCTTAACTTAAATATTTACGAACAAACTGTAAATCTTCACTAGAAAATTGTCACAAGAGGTTCAATCGAACAAGTCCAAGAATTAACCAACAAAGTGAACGCAAGCGTTTCATACCACTTGTTTTACTAAGTCGTTTAATTAGATTTCTCATACGAGTGAGGTAAAGGCTTGTATATACTAATAGATTGGAAAACGGTTTAAGAAACGAGCTTCGTAATAAAATAGTGTTGAAATCATTTGATGAAAGAGTTTTGATATTTACTACTAGTATAGAAAACCTTTATATTTTTAAAGTGACAAATCACAAAGAAGATTGTTGGAACAATCATTCACTAAAATTCACATTCGAAGACGTGAATAAAATCCAGAGAAACCGATAAAGAATCCATTGAAATGGATATTCAAAAATCCCTAAAAAGAGTCATCAAAGTCAAAATAAATGATAACAACAAATAGGATTATCACGAATCGATTTAAATTGGAATTCTCAAGCGAATAGGAAAATAGGCAAAATAGGCAAAACACAGCAGTTTCAGACATCTAAAACAAGTGGTTAAGACGTCTGAATCTGAAAATATAAAGATTTCCAGAACACAATTCAGACGTCTGAACCAAGTGTTTCAGACGTCTGAAATAGACATATTTTAGCCTATTTCCTTTCTGGTTTCAAATGAACCAATTCAGACGTCTGAATCCATATATTCAGACGTCTGAATCTGGGAATAGAAAACTTCCTAGACAATATTCAGACGTCTGAATATCACGTTTCAGACGTCTTAATCTGGGGTTCAGGGCATTCCCTGAACCTAGGCCAAAAATGGCCAAACGAATATCGAAATCGATCGAACGAGCAAATGACGATGACTAAGGGATTACGTCGAACGACAACCCAGCCTAAACGGCTCTTCGATACGCCTCAAATATCAATATCCAAATATCCATAATAGGATTTCCATAAATTGGACCAAAACACCAAAAATTGGAATATACACCAAATCAATCCAAACCAAAATCAATTGCACAAGAATAAACGTTAGGAATTCATACCTAACAATCGAAGATAATTATAGACAAAGATGTGAGATAAAAATCTCACCTTTTTACCAAAATCAAACAAGAAGAAGCTTGAAAGCAAATGGAGAATCAACCTCTCTTCAACACAACCCAAATGAGCTTGAATCTATGCTCAAAACAAGAACATTCTCAAAATTAGGTTTAGGAATTTCTGAAATTGGTAAGAGAATAAGTTGGAGAAGAAGAAGAGAAGCTTACCAATGGGTTCTTCTTGAGTTTGGAGCTAGGAATTGGATTTGCAAGAGGAACTAGGGTTTGGAGTTTTAATTTCCAATCTCACCCACCATTATTGCCTTAGAACTGAAAAGAGGAAGAAAATAAGGGTGAATGGAGAAGAGTGGCTCAGTTTTGAGCATAAGTTAAACATAGGGCTGAACCCAAACCCAAACCCAAAGTGAAAAGTAGCAAAAATCAACTTTCTCCAAACATATCGAAGCTTATACTCAAAAAGGTCACAAACGGCATTTTAAACTCAATAGGAGTGGTCCCGAGTCCTAATTCGACCGTATGCAAAAAGTAGCTTTTCGAACTAAAATCCGACTAACGATAAAATATTTAAAAATCGACAAATATGCGGGTTGTTACATGGAGACAAGATACACATGTTCACATGTATGCAAATACCAGAGATACAAATGCAAGACAGTAACATGCAGTTTTGCAGTGATACAAATGCAACACAGTGGCAACTTCAAAATACAGGTCAAAAGCTCAAGTACACCAGTGAACAAGTGTCACAGCAAATAATTTGCACCAGTGATGCAAGCTACAAATAAGCAAAGCAACAGACTCAAGTGAATGCCAAGTGAATGCAACTACAATACAACTAAACCAACATGGCCAAGACTACAAGTACAAGGCATGTCAACAGCAATGGAATCAACATGAATGTCACAAGCATAAAAACATGTATGCACAACAAGTCCAGCTACAACAAGCAGTGCAGACGACAAAGAAATGCCACCAAGAGCATATGAACAGAGAACATGCATGAAGAACCAGAAGTACAAGTGCAGGCAAGTGCACAACTAACCAACAAACAAGATCAAAGGCAAAACAGTAAAAAGAAAAAAAATTAGTCAGGCAGCTACATGAAGCAAACAGGAAGATTTGTACATCATGAAAGACCACCAAGTACAAAAATGCACAAGTGACACAACGACCATGAAGTAGTAATAAGAAAGTGTGTATCTATACCAACATGAGTGCAGTAATGTAACAAACAAGTCAGTGGCAAGCTACAAACTCGAGTGCAATAGTGAAGTCGTAACTCACAATAAAAGCCGAAGTCAGAATTTTCGAAAATAGGATGCTAAAGTCAAGTCAGAGAATTCAACGAAAATATACGTCTTTGAAAAAGTCAACAATTAAAAAGGGAAAGTTTCTGCCGTATGAACCAAAGATAAATCAAACATTTGAAAATCAAGGCCGTGAGTAACAAGTTGAAATTATATCAAGAAAGCCATGCGCATCAAGCAATTGAAGCATTAGGAAAGTGATGAAGTCGCGCATGTGAATACGAACGCATCAAGTGTATTCGAATTCATATAGATACCAAACCCAAATCATCATCATAAGCATCGAGTTAAAAAGCAAACAATCAAACCAGCAAAAGCACAGATTACATACCGAAGCAACAACGAAATCAATCAACAGAGGAGCAACGCAACCAGTGAATCAATCATAAGCGTGCTCTAGAAAAGCCCCAATTTGAATCGAAGAACGAAGCCCTAATTTAGTGGCAAAGAGGATCAGCCGCCATTTTACAGTAGCAAAGGAAAAGGGAACGAAGCCCTAATTCAGAACGAACAAAGAATACAACAGAGGCAACCATTTTTCCTTCACAAACAAAAGACAAAGGATCGGGTTGAAGAATAAAAGGGCCGGCCTTTATTATTATAAAGGGGATTTGTTTTTTAATTAGGGTTTTATTAAAGGGGGTTATCTTATTTTTTATTTGAGCAAAAATTATGGAGTCAAGTTTGTATTTTAAGTTTTTCTCCTGCTTTCAATTTTGAATTCTGTTTTTTTTTTTCAAGTCAAAGAATTGGTAAATCACCATCTAGGCTGTAGGTAGTGTCAGTTTGTCTAGTTAGAATTAGTTCAGTGAGCAGGGTGTGCGAGTTTGCAAAACTCTATAGGCGGGAGCAGAGTTTGCGAGTTTGCGAAACTCTATAGGCGGAGCAGGGTGTGCGAGTCTATGAGAGTGTTTGTGAGCGGGAGTAAGGGTTTGCGAGACTAGTAGAGTGTTTGTAAGCGGGATACTGTTTAATTCTAATAGAAATCTGGGAATGCAGCAGTAGGCAGGGGTTGCCGAAGTTGGGTAAATTTTGTGTGTGATTTACTTTACAGCATATTTATTTCTGCAGTTTGTTTTCTGTGTTTAAATCGAGAAAATTTGCTATAACCCTATTCACCCACCCTCTAGGGTTAATCTAGATCCTACAAGTGGTATCAGAGCACGGAATTTTTCTTTAACTCTAGAGTCATGAATTCATCAAACAATGCTTTTTCTGAGGGGCAATCTATTGTTAGGCCACCCATGTTTAACGGGAATGATTATGCTTATTGGAAGGTTAGGATGGGCATTTATCTTAGTTCTGTTGATTATGATGTTTGGGATATTATTGAAACTGGCTAAAAATCTCCCACTATAACCGTTGGTGATACTGAGATTCCTAAACCTAAGGATAGGTGGGATGCTAACGATAAGAAATTAAAAACCACAAATGCTAAAGCCATGAATGCTTTGATCTGTGCTCTTGATAAGAATGAATTTAATAGAATTTCTCATTGTAAAACTGTACAGGAAATTTGGCATACCTTGGAGGTGACACATGAAGGAACTTCTCAAGTTAAGGAGTCTCGTCTAGCCCTATTCAGCAATGAATACGAGAACTTTGTGATGGACAAAGGCGAGAGCACAAAGGACATGTTTGGATGCTTTTCAACTTTGGTATACAACGCTAGAGCGCTTGGAAAGGTATTCACTGAGGTAGAGCTTGTGAGGAAGGTGCTACGAGTTTTACCGATGAACTTTGAGGCAAAAGCCACAGCAATACAAGAATCGAAAGATCTGAGTAAACTAAGCATGGAGGAGTTGATTGGAAACTTGATGACATATGAGCTTGAGCTAAAAGCAAAGGAGGAACGCAACAACTCCGAACCAAAGAAGAAGACGATTGCCTTAAAGAGCAAAGAAGAGAGCGATGAAAATGAAGAAGATCCGATTGAAGAGCTTGCAATGGCTGTCAATAATCTTAGAAAATGGTCAAGATTCAAGCCAGGCAAGAAGAAAACATTTGGTAATAGGTCAAAAGAGTCTAACAATTCCGATAATGAATTGACGTGCTATAACTGCAACAAGCCTGGCCACTTTAAACAAGAATGCCCACTTCTCAAATACAACCAAGGAAAGAAAAAGAAGAAAAAGGCCTTTGCAGCAACTTGGGATGATGAAGAAGGAGAATAAGTTTCGAATAGTAGCTCAGAGGAGGCTAATTTATGTTTTATGGAAAAATCGGATTCAGAAGCAAGCTCAGAAGTATCTAATGAGGGAGGTGACTATTCTTATAAAGAACTTGTTTTTATGTGTCTTGATCTTACTAAAGAAGTTGATGCTCTTGAATCTAAAACTGAAATCTGATAGGAGAAGACTTGCTCGTGAAAATTTTAGGTTAGAAACTGAACTTGAAAATATTCAAAACCTAGAATGTAAAAAATGTAAAATTTTAGATTCAGAATTGACAAGACTTAAGAATAGCTTTGAGAATCTTCAAAAACAAAACTTGAGTCTTAAGGAAATCATTGACACTAGGAAAAAGGACTTTATAAATAGATGCACCTCACTTGTAACTGAAAACACAAATCTAAAAACCAAAGTCCAAAATCTTGAGAAATCTTTGAATAACTTTTCAATAGGCGAAAAATCTTTCAACATGCTATTGGGAAATCAAATTTTTGCTAACAACAGAAAAGGACTAGGTTTTGGGAAAACACAAGTTGAGGATAATGCAAAAGGTAAGAGTGTCTTTGATAGATGTGAAATAATTGGACATCGTGTTGAAAATTGTAGTCATAGGAACAAGAACACAAAATTTATACAAGTTTGGGTTCCTAAGAATTCTACAAACAAATTTCATGTCTATTAGAACAAAAATGAAATGGCGAAACAAGTTTGGGTTCCAAAGGGTTTGTTTATTCACAATGCTTCAGCCACTAACAATCATGGACCTATAAAAACAAATAGGTCACAAAAATCTTTCATCGTGTAGGTATGGTGGCAGGCTAAGGAACAACATCAGTGTTCTTTGGATTTTGGCTCTTCTAGAAACACAACGGGCAACAAAGCAAAGTTCCTTAGCCTAGTACAAAGGTGACAGAATCACAATGGGCAACCACAAAAAATTATCGTAAAGGTAAAACAGGTGAAGTTATATTTATTTGATCGATAAATTGAATGTGATAATCTGCTTGAATGTGATAATCTGCACCATATTCTGAATGAAATCAGCCAATATTGAGATGTTGTAAAGATGACTTGTTCGACATAATTAGCCAATTACATTTATGCCAAAAACACTATTCTTTGAATTACTTCATACATATACGTTTGGATTAAAACATAGTGTTTTGCTCGATGATAATATTTCTGGTTATTTTTGGCTAACTCTATATTCATGGTTTTCTGATTATTTACATGGCTTCAATTCAAATTCAAAGAATGTCATTTAAATTGTTGTTAAAATTGAGTTTGAAATTTTTGTTGCACACTTCATGATCTGGTCTATCAAATTTAGTTAGTGATATTTTGTAGTGAAAGAGAAACTCAGATGTAGATCATACTGGTAATCTAGTTGAAAGAAAAATTACTAGTGGAACGTGATTAATTTTTGAAACATTCATTTGCTACATCGTTTTTCATAGAAAATATCTGCATATTTTTCATTTTAAATAATTTTCAAATAGCATAATTTTTTTTTCATATAACCCCTTCGAGAAAATCATTTTTGACCATATTTTCAGATTAGTCATTTTTGTTTGATTTTAAATGACAAATTTTGACTAATCCGACTCCCTACTAATTATCAAAAAGATAAATAGGGATTGAAAAGGTGAGAAGTGTTGATATTTAACATACATTACTCAAGAGAGTATATTTGGAAAATTTCTTTAGGAATTCAAACAAGAGTTATAAAACTTTTTGTTGGGTAAAGATTCAACGACCATTTCGATATCTATCATATTTCTATCGACCATTATTTATCAAATCTTAAATATAGTTTGTCGATATATGGTACTATAATCAGGAATCATTTGTTTTTCATTTCACATTTTTTTTGTAAAAATAAATAAATATCCAAAGTATTCACTCTCATTTAAAAGTCCTCACGGTTATGCATGGGTGAATTACTTGGATTTTTGATTATGTGCTTCCATGCTCATTTAAAAGTCCTTATGGTTATGCATGTATGGAACGCATATCAAAATTAATTGATTAAATAGACAAGTTGATTCTAATCCCATTTAAAAGTCCTCACGGTCATGCGTGGTTAGAAGATACTTGATTTCATTTTTTAAATTAAATTGGAATACTACTAATCTCATTTAAAAGTCCTAACGGTTATGCATGATTAGTAGATATTCAAATTCCTGATATAAATGTACCACAAGTTGATACAATTATATGATTTTATATTATAACATCATTTCCATTCTTTCTAAAAGTGGAATATGCGCCTAATAAGGGTAGTTATGATTTTTGTTTGATTTTTATTGAGGTTTAATACTTATATTCAATTTGAGTTTAATGTTGGATTAATATTGATCACTTTATCTCTATTCTCTCTAACACTATTATTCTTTTGCTGATAACAAAAGGAGGAGAGAAAAGTTAAGATTTTGTCAAATAGAATCAAGCAAAGGTCAAATAATTTTCCATTTTCATCTAGGCTTATTTATATATTTCTATTCGTACGTATATATGTAGGGGGTGCATCATGTAGAGAGGAAGCATTTAAATAGGGGGAGCAATTAGAGTATATCATTGGTCAAATACATTTAACACAGTCAAAATCTTAAATATATGTTTGTTATCATCAAAAGGGGGAGATTGTGGAATATGCGAGTATATGATTTTTGTTCGATGATAATAAACATATATACATTCATTTAAATGTATTTGTTAATGTACTATTTTATTTTTCATAGATTAAATAAATATTTGTTGAATAAATAAATTACATAGAATTTGAATGGAATTTGTATTCAAAACAGAAGTTTTATTCAAACAAATATTTATTACAATCTTGAATAGTACAAATTCATGCTCTCACTATACATATACAATTTTGAATACATCACGATTTCATATTTACATTAATAACCTCACTACATATCACTCTCACTCGTATTTTGTCTTTAACTGCATTCCAGTTTGAATCCAGCATCTGAGCAATCTGCAAAAATATTCACTAACGCAGTAAAATTGAAAAAGAAATATTTTTGTAATATAAAATGAAATATGATTTTTGAAAATATTATTTGTCTCAGTTATTTAGGTTGTTCGTCATCATTTACATTTGAATTCATCATACACGAACAATGTGACATGCACAGTGTATCACTGTACATGCCACAAGGCCGTGCACATCGGTATACACTTGATAATGCTACAGGGACAGGTGAGCACAGGTCAAACCCAAATGAAAAGCCGGGTTCAACTCACGTGCAATATATTCAAAATCACGACACGAGCACAAGGTCAAACCCGAGTTTTGAAACTGGGTTCAACACAAGGCAACATGACATGAATGCAACAAAGACCAAGCTGCAGTGTACCAGAGGTGCAGACAACTCAAATGAACACAATGCATAAAGGCATAGCAACTACAACATCAACCAAAGTCAAGGCTGCAAATGAAGACTACAGGTCTCCATATCAATCAAATGCAAAACCACATGTGCAACAACCCAAAATCAAGTGCAAATACAAACATACAAACAACTCAAGTGCTCAGTGATCAAGCATACAACACAGTAGTGTACATGAATACACGGAGACAAGATACACAAGTTCACATGTATGCAAATACCAGAGATACAAATGCAAGACAGTAACATGCAATTTTGCAGTGATACAAATGCAACACAGTGGCAACATCAAAATACAGGCCAGAAGCTCAAGTACACCAGTGAACAAGTGTCACAGCAAATAATTGGCACCAGTGATGCAAGCTACAAATAAGCAAAGCAACAGACTCAAGTGAATGCCAAGTGAATGCCAAGTGAATGCAACTACAATACAACTAAACCAACATGGCCAAGACTACAAGTACAAGGCATGTCAATAGCAATGGAATCAACATGAATGTCACAAGCATAAAAACATGTATGCACAACAAGTCCAGCTACAACAAGCAGTGCAGACCACAAAGAAATGCCACCAAGAGCATATGAACAGAGAACATGCATGAAGAACTAGAAGAACAAGTGCAGGCAAGTGCACAACTAACCAACAAACAAGATCAAAGGCAAAATAGTAAAAAGAAAAAAAAAATTAGTCAGACAGCCACATGAAGCAAACATGAAGAATTGTACATCATGAAAGACCACTAAGTACAACAATGCACAAGTGACACAACGACCATGAAGCAATAATAAGAAAGTGCGTATCTATACCAACATGAGTGCAGTAATGTAACAAACAAGTCAGTGGCAAGCTACAAACTCGAGTGCAACAGCGAAGTCGTAATTCACAGTAAAAGACGAAGTCAGAATTTTCAAAAATAGGATGCTAAAGTCAAGTCAAAGAATTCAACGAAAATATACGTCTTTGAAAAAGTCAACAATTAAAAAGGGAAAGTTTCTACCGTATGAACCAAAGATAAATCAAACATTTGAAAATCAAGGCCGTGAGTAACAAGTTGAAATTATATCAGGAAAGCCGTGCGCATCAAGCAATTGAAGCATTAGGAAAGTGATGAAGTCGCACACGTGAATACGAACGAATCAAGTGTATTCGAATTCATATAAATACCAAACCCTAATCATCATCATAAGCATCGAGTTAAAAAGCAAACAATCAAACCAGCAAAAGCACAGATTACATACCGAAGCAACAACGAAATCAATCAACAGAGGAGCAACGCAACCAGAGAATCAATCATAAGCGTGCTTCAGAAAAGCCCCAATTTGAATCGAAGAACGAAGCCCTAATTTAGTGGCAAAGAGGATCGGCCGCCATTTTACAGTAGCAAAGGAAAAGGGAAGGAAGCCCTAATTCAGAACGAACAAAGAATACAACAGAGGCAGCCATTTTTCCTTCACAAACAAAAGACAAAGGATCGGGTTGAAGAATAAAAGGGCCGGCCTTTATTATTATAAAGGGGATTTTTTTTAATTAGGGTTTTATTAAAGGGGGTTATCTTATTTTTTATTTGAGCAAAAATTATGGAGTCAAGTTTGTATTTTAAGTTTTGCTCCTGCTTTCAATTTTGAAGTCTGTTTTTTTTTCTTTTCAAGTCAAAGAATTGGTAAATCACCACCTAGGTTGTAGGTAGTGTCAGACTGTCTAGTTAGAATTAGTTCAGTGAGCAGGGTGTGCGAGTATGCAAAACTCTATAGGCGGGAGCAGAGTTTGCGAGTTTGCGAAACTCTATAGGCGGAGCAGGGTTTGCGAGTCTATGAGAGTGTTTGTAACCGAGCCCAGCAGTAGGCAGGGGTTGCCGAAGCTGGGTAAATTTTGTGTGTGATTTACTTTACAGCATATTTATTTCTGCAGTTTGTTTTCTGTGTTTAAATTGAGAAAATTTGCTATAACCCTATTCACCCCCCCCCCTAGGGTTAATCTAGATCCTACACCATGTTTCTAGGGTTTGGGTTATGTATTCGTGTATCGGGAGGAGGAACATATTGATAATATGGATGTGGATTAATGGGTGTTGAGGTATTAATCAATGGTGGTGGGGCAGTAACTTGAGGAGGAGATGGTATGGATGATGATGCCTGCTCTCGATATTGTTGCCGCGCCAAAGCATTCAAAACATTTCCGAATCCCTCAATTTTGTGCATGAGACTATTCAAGAGTGCGTCAGTTTTGTTGTTGTACTCATGTTGCTGTTGCCATTGATGATCAGAATCTTGATCTTGAATGGCTTCTTGTTCATGATTTCCAGGATTATCAAGATCGGTCTGAGGGTTTGAGTTGGAATTCATCTCAGCGGTTGGCTCTGATACCAAATTGGAAGGCTCTGGTGGATTTTGATTAGTTGCCATGGGAAGATTTGATGGTTTTTTTAGTGAAAAGAAAGGTGTTCGACGAGTTTGAAAAGGTGTTTGATGAATTGCATGGAGAGGAGGGTGCAAGTATCTGTGCATAATTATGTTTGTGCCCACATGATGGAGTTATTTAAGGAATTCTTTCGAAACAAGCAAGCGAAATGATGCAATGATATTGCGCAGATGTATAAATGAAAGAACAAGGAATGATAATGACATATATTGGGATCAAGAAGAAGTGAAACTGTATAAGGGTATAATTACAGTTTGTTCTAAAAACAATGAAGAACCGAGAAGAATGATCAAGAAAATCAAGAATTAAGAAAACAACAAACAGATTTTCTTACAACTGGTATTCAAATTCAAGATTTCAAGATTTGATAAGATGCATCAATAACTCGAAGAAATAGTTGGGGATATGCATAATTTTCTCGGGAAAATCATGGCAGAATCATGCATATGAACAGAAGCAAGAAATAGAATAACATGGCTTATGAGATCATTTGCAATCAACTAGAGGAATGAAATACTAAACAAACTGGAATGTAACAAGATTGATAGAATGTAAATTCAAGAACAACATTAAGATTTGCAAAGAAACCAACTGAATCAAATATGAATGTTAAATGCAGATTCCTGAACAAAGATGTTAAGTGTAAAGACACAAAGGATAATGCAAATACAAGAACAAGAACTGGAAAAAATAAGATTGCCTTTAAACTGGAAAACGAAGAACAATAACTAAACTGAAAACAAAAGACAACAAACTGATTATACTAATTATCAAAATGAAAGGAACAGGAAGAAGAACAACTGGAAGATGAAGATCAGTAGGCAGCAACACAGTAACAACAGAAAAATGAATTTTTATTGCTTTTTCATTTCTTCACTTCTTACAACTGTTATAACCCTACTTATATAGGCGCAATTCACAACATAAAGAACCAAATATTACACAGCCCAATAACAGTCCATTCAAACTCCCTAACTAATGCACAGTAGCATGCACATACATGCACAAGCCCATACCCCTTACATCAAAGCATACAACTACTTATACATTACTGCCTATAATGTGCAGTTTATATCCATGAAGCTTGCTCTGATGTTCTTCAATCTAATTGCTTTTCTCCCTTCATTCCTGCAATGGTGTTGTTGTCTCCTTCCCTGATCACCTTGAGGAGAGTATGGTTGTTACATACAATTAGGCCTACAAATCCAAATTTACACTTAGGCATGAATGAATAGATTCGCAAGATATAAATTCAATATTATATAAAAATTTATAATTTCTCACTTACCATTTTAGCTTTCCAAATCTTCAAACCTAAATCTTTCTATTTCAGTTTGACTTCCTTTTCTTCCTATCGGAATATGTACTGCAAGAATATACATACTCATTAAAAATTTAGTTTTGAAAAAAGAATTGGACTTATTTAGATTGGATTTAGATTTACCTTTTCTTCATGGAATTGGTTTGTCACTTATTCTTCTTCTCATTTATTTTCCGCTCTTCTCCATAGACATAGGTATGTGTATGTATGTGTATGTGTGTGTGTTTGCGTGTGTATGTAATATACTAATTTTGTTATTTCTATATTTTCTATAATTTGTTTAGAAAAAAGATGATAGAACTTTGCTCTTTGATTCAGAAAATTGAGAAGAAAAGCATGAGGTTTGGTCTATATTTGTAAGCGCACGAATCAATTCCATACATTCTATATAATAAAGTTAATATCGATTTAATTCATTATGTAAGTTAATGGACATAATTCTTTCTCCTTTGGTTAACGTTATGCCTGCTTAAGTTAATTAGTGTTAATTAATCACATTTATTTCATGCATTTATTCTCTGATTTAATTTCTTTCCTTCATAACATCTTTATTTATCAACGTTTGTTGAATCGTTAATTAATTCTTATTTATTACTATTTTTAATATATTAATGTTAAGCTTAATTTTAATGTTAGGTAATTCATTCTTTTATTGCAACGTCAAGCTTAATTTTCACGTTACTTAGGGATGAAGTATTGGTTCAGTGTTAATTAAAATACCTATTTCCTTTTTGCGTCCAATCTTCTTATTTTCTTACATGCTTGCTTATTTCATTAACCGCTATTAATTTACTATTGTAGTTAACAATTACCTAAATATTAAGTTGCCAGTATTTATTGTTACCATTATTTTTAAAGGCTAATTTTCATTAACTTCACGTCCTTAAATTCTTATTTAATTCCTTTTCGATGTTGATTTAATCAGATTCACCATATGCATTTCCTTTAACGCTAACATTTTTAATGTTAAGTTATTAGTAATTACTTTCTTAATTGGTTTTGAATTGTTTCCTATCCGAAAACATCATATGTTAATAAATATTTTCATTTGAATTTTGATCAGAAAACTTTATAAATGAAATTCGATTAAAAATCGCCATGAACTCAATGATATAAGTCCCGTAGCCAAACTCTGGTGTTTGTAAAAAAATTATTTTTCATGTTACTCATTATTAATTTTTTATTATTATTACAGGGTGTTAAAAAAAATTTCATTATATGTACTGCGACTACCCACACTTGGTTTGAGTAGTAAACTCTTGTTTCCTTCATTGGAGAAAAATCATTCAATATTCAAAAGATTGAGCAAAGCAAAGAGTCAATTGAAGATATTCTGAGTGCTTATTTGTTAAACTTTATTTAAGTGCATAAAAGGCACAAAAAGATGTTAATTTACAAACTTCGAAGTAGAAAATATCATCCTAAGAAAATCATATTTGCAACTATATCATATTTGTTTCACCGGTCTTTGCAAATGCAAAAGGAGATGAAAGATGACCTTTGTCCCTTTAATGCTAGTGACGATTATGCTTACAGTTTTTTTTTCTTCTTTCTTTCTTTGTTTTTCCTTCATTTCTCAAAAGAGGATCTGCTCATTTCACTAGTTAAAAGCGAGTTTCAAGGTTTGATGGCTATTTAAAATTTTCCTCACTTACTCTAGTCACATTCATGTTTTTCCCTTTTCCATGTTTTACTTATTGAAAAAGCATCTTTGCTTCGGCTATGCTGAAGGACCCTTTCTCCAAGGGGATTATTTTCCAATTTTGGTTGGTATGAAGTATATAAAAAAAAAAATTTGGTCTCCCTTACCAAAAAAAATTAAAATGATATCCATAATTGTTCTCATTATTTCATTGATTATTTATTAATTTTTGACCTTTTCTTGGATCAGACTCCGTCGAAAATGGTTTTGGGTGATCCATAATCGTTTTTATTTTCATTTTCTAATGGGTTTTTGCCAAATTTTGCTTTTTAAGAGGGTAAAATAGTAAATTGTTTTATTTAATTTTATTTATCATGGCTTATCATAACAATTTTTTTGGTGGATTTCTCCAAAAATAGCCTTTTTCTCCCTTTTCAAAACTAAACGAGTAGTAAACTTGGTTTGAGTTTACCCACCTTATTGTTAAAATTTCCCTTTATACCCTTTCTGTCTATAACAAACTTCGAAGTAGAAAATATCAGCCTAAGAAAATCACATATCAACCTAAAATTCAAAATCTACCGCTTCTCCGAACTTTACATTTTCAAATTGAAATAATCAAAAAAAATTGTACTAAACAAATAATCATTAATATCGGTAACTAAATAATTGATCGTTAATCCTATGTAAACTCAAAAAGTTGTTGAATAGCCCCTTAAAAAACTGAAAAGACCACTACATTCATGTATTTGATGAGTTTACCCACCGTATTGTTAAAATTTCCCTTTATACCCTTTCTGCCTATAACAAACTTCGAAGTAGAAAATATTATCCTAAGAAAATCACATATCAACCTAAAATTCAAAATCTACCTCTTCTCCGAACTTTACATTTTCAAATTGAAATAATCAAAACAATAAAAACTCAAGGGTTATCTCTTCTCATTCCATTAAATTCTTATTTTCACGTTACGCAAGTTTCGAACATGCGACCTCTCGCACCAAAGTCGATTCACTTAACCACTGGGACAATGATGTTTGTCTTCACAATTTTGGTTCAAGCACAAGATTTGAGAATTTAGCTAAAATTAAGTTACAAAGGTTTGTTGGATAAGAAGAATAGAATGAGGAAAATAAGACGAGAGACAAAAGATAAGTGAATGATGTAAGGTAAATTTTTCCCTAGTTTTTTTAAAAATAGGTGGATACTCAGCAAATATCATGTATCTAAATAGAATTAATTGGATATTATAAACTAGTATATGTATCAAACTATATACTAAACAGTTTGTCAGATATCTTTATTTTTTATTTTTTAGTTACAGGTGCTCATTTGTAGCCATGTTTTATGGTTGGGTAATCTATACTTTGTGTTAGATCAATATGATAAGGAAAAGCAGGGGTAAGAAGAGCATCTTGTCGAAGCATATATAAGGTTCATAGAAGAAAGAAAAAATGTAAAAGCTGGGTAGATAATGCATCAAAGCAAGTGGCGGTAATATATTTTTGATGAAAACTTACTTTACAAAGGATGATAATCATATAAATATGAGCTTAAGTATAATTCAAATTTAGGATGTAAAACTTACTTTGTAAAAATTATATTCATGTAGACACAAAACATATGATTAGACCTTATTTTATTCTCTATGCTTTTTAAATTTAGAAACTTAATGCCTAATGAATTATATTCATAATTTACACTTATTATCATAATTCACCTCTGATTAAACGTTTCTCATATAAAAATTACTTATACATTAAACACTAGTTAAATTTAACTTATTAGCGAATGATACGGAAATGTAAAATAAACAAATGTCCATAACATACTTTTTATACCTTATACTTTTTTGAAACGTTTATACTGAATGGTATTGAGCACAAAGCAAATTTTAGGTATATTTTATTTGTTGGAACTTATACCGTATGCTAAATGATACTACCCAATAGCCACAAAAAATAAAACCTTTTTTAAAAGTTGAATTATATTTAATGGTATGCTCATAAACATTAAGCATATAGTTCCAATCTTACATTGCACCAATATTGTTTAAATTTAGCATGTGATCAGAATTGACTTTATACCAAGTGGCATTTATATTCAAAACACCTAATACTTCCGTATGATTAAAAATTTACTTATATAGTAAACAATATTGATGTAGAAATAAAACAAATGATCATAACATACTTTGTACACCTTATACTGTTTATTTTTTTGAAAACTTAGTTTATATATAATGTTACTCATTGTTAAGTTTGTTTCCGAGACTTAATTGTTTGACACTTACTTTATATTGGAAAGTACTCGACATTGATACTCATACATTGTTTGAAACAAAAGATGTTTAATTTTTGGTAAATGATATTCATTTGCCATTGCGCTTAGACTTACTATTATTTACATATATATTGCACTGAATGGTAGAAACTTAGCTTATACTACTTTACATTGAATAATATTTACTTGGAATTAATATTGCAAAACAGAAGACACATGAAATAGCTCAGTAATAGGTTGCCCATGGTCGGTAGACACCTAAACTAAGCACGCACTTTAAATATGTAATGATGGAATAAGTTCTATCATGGTGCCCCATTTTCTTTTATTATGTTTAAAAATAAAATATGTTAAAAGATCGATGAATTTGATGTAAAAATTCGCGGAAAATGGTATGATGTGGTTTAACTTGGAGAATATCTACATGGGATGCCGCGGAAGATGAATTGATGCAACCAGTCTTATACGTACTATTTTCATTGGTTTTTGATTTGCTTACACGAAAATGTGTGTATTTACTTGAGGCAAGTTTTTTACATTATGTATACATTTTCAGGGGATGACCAAGAATATTTATGTGAACTATTTTTGTTATTTTTTGCTTATGTAATATTGTATTGAAAACATAAAGTTTGATTGTTTTGAACCAATATTATATCAAAGTTATTATTTGTTATATGACGTCGATGATTTTAAGTTATATATCCATAATAATTTAAAACCAGTAATAGCTGGGGCATTTGCTTATGCCCTAGATTTTGATATTTCATTTATTTAGGAAGATGAAAAGTGACATGTATATTGGCCCCTTGTGTTTCCAAATTATTAAGCGCACAAACAAGTGCCTTTGTTATGTGACCATGCTTAGTTGGCTAAGTTCGCAGTAGGGACAGTTGTAGCATTCATTCTGCCCCTAATTACTTTTAGGGACATGACTTTTTAGGATAACTTGTAAAACACCTCCCTTTCTTTTAATGTAGAGTTAGTATAATATTTCATCCTTATGTGTTTTATTCAAGGAAATTATATATGTCTGTAATATTGTGGTTATCAGTAGGGAAACAAATATAAACATAATCATCAATTTGCAAGAATTTTGAATTTATTTTAAAACAGGTAAATAACCACAAGGAAAAAGTTGCTAAAAAATTTAGTCTCAAGGACAACAAGTTTGCTTTTTAGCATGGATGATACTTTTCAGTGTAAATTGAAAATGATAATTACAACTGTTATTCTGTGATTTACACTAAAAAATGTACTTCAGCCTAAAAAACAAACTTCTTGTCCCTGAAACTAAACTTTTCTCTAACTTTTTCCTTCAGCCTAAAAACCCTTTATAAAATGTGAAAATAATATAAATGGCAAATAGCCCTTTTTTACCATAAAAATAGCCTTTTTTTCTATCTGAAGGGCAAAGTTCTCATAACTAAATACCCTATAAATAAACACGATGGTGCAAACAAAAGAATTAGGGCTTTAATTTATATCTTAGCTGGTAGAGAGAAGCTTGGAGATGGATGGCGATAGAGTGTTGGCGATGGATCAGAAGAGATTGACTAACGTTCTACAGTTGGATAACCACGACAGTTTCAAAGTTGGAGTGTGTGGCGCCACAACTTTCTGAATCCCGGGAACTACACTTAATACATCAATGATATTCGTATGTCGTTGCCCAAGTGTCCGAAAGACAAGTTGTCTTAGGGAAAAATAAAGATCAGGACAAGACACAATAGAAAATTTCATAATGGAATGGTTACATATAATATAAAATGATATAGTACAAAAGGTTGCTCCTTACATAGAGCTATCAAAGTTAAGCTGAAGTACTACATCTAACAGATTTGCATATATACATTTTGACTTTTCCTTTTTAAATACAAAACACACATACATAATAATATAGCGGAAATAAATAACTAGATAACTAAGGAGCCGCCTTCTTGTCCGTCGTCTTCAAAGAGCTTCAAAGAAAAACCTGTTATTCTCGGACTACTTAAATATAATTGAGTACCTGAGAGATTAGAAAAAATAAACAATTCGAGTCAAACGATATGTTTGGTATGAGTAAAACTCTGAAATAAAAGAGTGTATTTAACAATAATATATGAGACCACGCCGTTAACGCAGAACGGGTTTTCTCCTACATAAACAACAACCAAACATAAGAATGGAAAAGAACAGTATGAAATAAACTCAAACATAGATGATGGGAAAACAATATAAAGGTACAAATGAAAGAATGGAAATAGTCTGAACAAAATCCAAACCGGACAGAATGGATAAAACAGATAACAGTCCAAACTTGATAGAATGGACAAAACCCACAATTAAACATCGTAAAGAGTAGTTGACTCTTACCACTGTAATTATAGAAAAACAATTCAAAGGTTCGAACCAAATAAGGAAAGAATTTTTTTCAACAAATGACTAGGAAGGTTCACCACCCTTAAAGTGTATCTTTACTAATATATTTTTGAGAAGCTCATATACTCCATGACCTTGCTCGAACAATACCAAGGCGGACCCTGCCAAACCTTACCAAGAATCCAAATATTTCTACATCTAAGTGCACAACCGAATCCAAACTTGATGAGATGTGAAAATACTCATTTTATAGGAGCAACCCTACATAGCTTGGCTTCCTCTCACGCTTTAGGTTTCGTTATTTCCTACAAAGGACAATAATGCTCAATGAAGCAATAAATCATCTTAGAATGACGATAATAAAGAAGCTGAAGTATCCGATAGCCGAGAAACCAACTATCGAGGATATAAAAGGATCATATATGGAAATTAGTCTTATATACTTACCACCACTCATTGAATTCAAACTTGTACTATTTCTTAGTTAATAATAATAGAGAACAAGTTAAGGTAGTGTCACCTCAAAGTCATGTCTCGTGATTATTTTTAAGTTTCAAAATAGCGACGGCTTTACTTCTTCAATGTTTAACTCTAATTATTATACAAATAAATCATTTCCATATATGTGAATCGCTTAATGTAAATTAATTCATTTCCTTAAACGAATCAAACCTTTTCTTTTAAAACCCCGAATTCATGCTTGGCTTCACATTACAAGTATTGGCTTTAAAACATTTTATTAAAATCACTAACTTTAAACATCATTACAAAAAGGATTTAATAACTCAAACACATCGTTATTACATTGATTAATTAACTTTAAAAGTTCATTAATTCAATTGATGAATTAACTTTAATAGCCTTTAATCTAAAAGAATTTAGTCACTATTAAACACCATTAATTTAATTAAAAATTAATTATAATTAACTAAATTACATAAATAAATAACTTATTATTAATGATTAAAATGAATAACAAGTCAAAACATCCTTGTTACTATGATAAATTTATTGAAACTCCATTAGTTAAGTTGATAAATTGACTTCAAATGTTTTAATTGACAAGGGTAAAACACCTTTGAAACATCATTAATTAAAGAAAAGATTACTTAAAGTTAAAACAAGTAGATTAAATTAAAAAGCCGTTAATTAAAAAGATTAATTAATTTAAAAACATCATTAGTTAATTGCTTAATTAATTAAATCCATCATTATTTAAATGTTTAATTATCTTTAAACATATTTAGATAAAATAATTAATTAATTTCCAAAACATCGTTAACTAAGTAATTAGTTAAATTTAAACACATCATTAACTAGTTTATTAATTAACCTTAATCCTTGTTAACTAAATAATTAGTTAAATTAAATAATCATTATTAAAACAACTAATTAAATTTGGAATCATTATTATTTCAAAACTTTCTTAACTTGTAAAACTAATTCAAGCATGAAGATGAAACCAAATGATTTCGATAAAAGGTGATTTTCCAAAAGTGCTGATATATCGACTATCGCTATACTGACAGTTCGGAAAACAAGTTCAAGCATTAACATTACCACCAAACATCACATTTGTTGTTGTACTATTTTATTTTTCCACATAATTATATAAATATTTATGGAATAAAATAAATAACTCAGAATTCATATTTAAACAAATATTTTATTCAAACAAATATTTTATTACAAATTCAAATAGTACAAATTTAAGCTCTCACTATATTTCGAATATAAGTTTCAATTACAACATAATTTTCACTATATAATTTTTCGTACATGTTTTCACCTCACTACATAATTCACTCAACACTCGTATTTGATCTTCAACTCTGTTCCAGCCAGTATCCAGCATCTGAACTATCTGTAGAATAAACACTGACGCAGTAAAATTGAAAAAGAAAATATTTTGAAGTGCACAATAAAGTGTATATTTTGAAAATATTATTTGCCTCAGTTGTTTGGATTGTTCATCATCATTTTCTTTTAATTCATCTTCCACGAACAACTTGTGACATACACAGTGTATCGCTGTATGTAACGAGACGGATTTTGCCCGCTCAAAAATCGACATCCATACTTCATATCGTATTCGAATGCCATAGATTCGACCGTTCAAATCCGATTCGCCGGAGCTTATAACAATCATTAAGTAAACAACACAGCGGAATAAAAGAATACACTACAAGAAAAAGGCAGAATACCGACAGCCAAGACCGACGGCTTCCGACGGCCATTTTCCGACGGCTTTCGACGGGCCGTCGGCGGCCGTCGGAAGCCGTCGCAAATTTGCGATTATACCAGCCAGCCGAGCCCTTTCTTCCTCCTCCATTTCATACGAAAAAAACCCAAAAAACCCCCCAAATTCAACCCCTAAGCTTCCAATCCCTAATTTTTAGCTTCCGGATCTTCCAACGCACTCTAATCAAGCTTCAGTACTCTTAATCTCAGGTATAATCTCTTATTTTTATGAAAAATTCAGTTTTTACCCTAATTATAGATTTGCATAAATTGATAAATTAGGGCGAATTAATGATTGCAATTGTTTCCACTAGCGTAATAACGGTTTATAGCATCACATGGTATACCAATTTCATCTTTTATCGTGAAATTGTGATAAACACGTATAATTTGTGCATGTTCATGTATATGTATTTTGTTGTGTATGCCTTGATTCGACGATTGTATACGTTATTTGGAATAAGATAAAATGATTGAATGAACTAGGAGTATTATATTGTGCACGTTTTTACTTATGACACAAAAAAAATGCATTACTCTAAATTATAATTGTGTGTATTGAAAAATGACAAAATGTTAAACCAGCCCTAAGTTGATGCGTAATACGTCGAATAAATGTGTGAAATTAATATATAAATGTGAACAGTGAGTAAAACTGTATTTTTGAGTAAAATGCGCGCATGTTAACCGACAAATGTCCCTTAGAGAGTTTTTGGCCCCGTCTGACGAGTGTTGTACATGATCGTTGTATAAATAGTCGTTTTTTTCGAAAAACGACCATTTATATTCATCTGGTACAATGTTTGTCGGATTTGTCCCTGTATTGGACAAGTTATGAACACAGTAAGAATTTACATTTTGTATACTACTTCGTCTCAAACGGTTCATAAAATTTCGCCCTAACTTTTCTTTTTTGTTTCCTGCGTACACGCATTTGTGTACAATGCAGGGAACAAAAGGGAAATGCTGCCGAAATTTTATTGAATCGTTTGGGACGAAGTAATATACGAAATGTAAATGCTTACTGTGTTTGTAATGGGAGGTAGGATGTCTGACCAATGAAAAAAAATTATATATTTTTAATCGTTACGTACGTTAAAAAATGAAATGTGCCCTATTTGAAAATATTTTTAAATTTGTGAAGTTGTTCTTTAAATTCAAAATATTATACGAACATGAAAATAATCTTTTTCGAATGTGTATTCTTCAAAATAAATATTAAATTTTGAACTTCTCATTTTGTCAAATAGGAAAAATGATTGATTATTTTGTTGATCGAAGGAGATGGATGTACCAAAGAAAAGGAATGAGGGGCTCAATAAAAGAAGATTTTTATAACGGTATAAACGTGTTTGTTGAATTCGCCTTAAGTAATAACGGAAACGATCCAGAAATTCGTTGTCCGTGTAGTAGGTGTAGACATTTGAAGTTTTTGTTACCAGATATTGTGAAAGTTCATTTGTGCCAACACGGTTTCACACCCGAATATTATGTTTGGGATCGGCATGGAGAAGTTGTAGCAAATACTTCTGTAGAGTCTGAAAGTGTCGTTAACGAAATAGTTTCAACGACCCGTATAGAAAATATGGTCGAAGATGCAGCACGATCAATGTTTCCTATGGTTGAAGTTGACGACGATGATGTAAATGTTGAAGAACCAAATATTGAAGCTAAGAAAATTTATGATTTACTAGATGCAGCTAAAAAACCTATTTGGGATGGTTGTAAAAGCGGCACGCAGCTGTCAGTAATCGCAGAATACATTGCGATGAAGTCAAAATACAACATCACTGAAGCTGGGTTTACGGCTGTTGTACAAGCTGCAAAAAGACATATGCCGCCCGATAATCTAATGTGTGAAAATCACTACGAAGTTAAAAAACTTATGTCGGCTTTTGGTTTACCGTATCAGAAAATAGATACATGTTTAAAAGGATGCATGTTGTTTTGGAAAGAAGACGCAAACCTTAGAAATTGTAAAGTTTGTAACCAGGAGAGATACAAACCAAGAAAAAAGAAGGGTAAGGAAGTTCCGTACAAGCGTATGCACTACTTACCCATAACTCCAAGACTTCAAAGATTATACGCATCTTCTGTAACTGCGTCTAATATGAGGTGGCATAGCGTGAGAACGGAGGAAGAGGGTACGTTGACACATCCGGCCGATGGAGAAGCATGGAAGCATTTCGATAAAACGTATCCAAATTTTGCAGCGGAGAGTCGAAATGTTAGATTAGGATTATGTACGGACGGTTTTTCTCCATTTTCTCAATTTGGTTCTAAATATTCATCCTGGCCCATTATCGTCACACCGTATAATTTACCTCCATGGATGTGCATGAAAACGCAATATATGTTTCTTACTGTTGTCGTTCCTGGCCCCGACGATCCGACACAAGGAATCGATGTATATTTACAACCGTTGATTGAGGAGTTAAAAATACTGTGGAACGAAGGAGTAGAAACATACGATGTGTCAAAGAAGAAAAATTTTCGTATGTTTGCTTCTTTGTTGTGGACTATAAGTGATTTTCCTGCCTATGCAATGCTTTCGGGATGGAGTACTGCCGGTCGTCTAGCATGTCCATATTGCATGGATGAAACACGAGCGTTTTCTTTACCTCATGGTAAGAAAATTTCATGGTTTGACTGTCATCGATATTTTCTCCATGTAAATCATCCCTTCAGAGGAGACAAGAAAAACTTTTTAGCTAATAGAGTAGAAAATAGACAACCACCGACGATATGGTCAAGCGAAGACATATATGAACTTGTTAAGGACTATCCAAAGATATATGAAACGGGGGAGCAAACAGAAATTGAAGGCAAATCAGTTGTTCATAACTGGTGCAAACAAACTATTTTTTGGGAGTTGCCGTATTGGAAACATCTTCTGCTTCGCCATAACATAGATGTGATGCACAATGAGAAAAATGTATTTGATAATGTGTTTAACACAATTTTGAATGTGAAAGGGAAGACGAAGGATGATTTGAAATCAAGACGTGATATAGAAGAATTATGCAAACGTCCCGAGCTTCATATGAAACCAAATGACAGTAAAAAACCAAAAGCTTGTTACGAATTAGATAATAATCAAGTTAAAGCTGTGTTAAAATGGGTGGAAGGGTTAAGATTTCCTGATGGGATATCATCAAATCTTCGTAGATGTGTTGACTTTAAAAATAGTAGATTGAGCGGAATGAAAACTCACGACTGTCACATAATGATGGAAAATTTATTTCCCGTTATGTTTAAAGAACTACTGCCGTTAAAAGTTTGGAAGGTAGTAACGGAGCTTAGTATGTTTTACAAAGAGCTTTGTTCGACTACTTTAAAAGTGCAACGTTTACGTAAACTTGAAGTGGACATTCCTATATTGCTTTGCAAATTAGAGAAAATATTTCCGCCAGGTTTTTTTAATGTGATGGAACATTTACCTGTTCATCTTCCATCTGAAGCACGACTTCGAGGTCCTGTCCAATACGGATGGATGTATCCATTTGAGAGGTATGTAATATGTTATAACGTAATTTAATTGCATTTGAAAGATGAAGTTAATATAAATTAATGTTGCATAGATATTTGAATCATCTGAAGAAAAAAGTGAGACAAAAAGCACGAGTTGAAGGTTCGATATGTAAATCTTACATCGAAGAAGAAGCTTCGTTCTTTTTCTCTCACTATTTCAGTGACCATGTGAATATTTCATTTCAAAGTGTTCCTCGTAATGATGAAGGCGACGAACAAGAGTCCTCTCAAGCAATGTTATCTATTTTTAGACAACATGGTCGGCCTTCTGGAAAATGTGTGGAAATATGGCTAGACGATAGAGATCTTCGTGTAGCACACACTTATATTCTTCTAAATTGTGCCGAGGTTGCACCGTTTGTTAGGTAATCTGAAATAATAATTTTTGTTTTATTCTTTTCTGTAATGCATGCGCGTGTATAACCTAATGTAATAATTTGTTTATATAAACAGTGTTTATGAACGGGAACATCCGAACGGAGATCTCAGTAAAGAATTTTCCCGTTGGTTTTCAAATTACGTTTATGAGCCGAAAAATTGTGTTGTTGACGAAGGGTTGAAACATCTTGCAATGGGACCAAAAAGAGTGGTCAAGACATATCCAATATATTTCGTCAATGGATACAAATTTAACACTAAAGAATACGGTGCAGAAAAATTAACAAATAATACTGGTGTATTTGTTAAAGGTAGTGACGATCCAGAAAACCATTTAAATGATTTTTATGGCGTTCTAACACAAATTTTGCAACTGACATATTTCTCAAGACCCGCGGAGGAGGTGTTTCTATTTAGATGCAATTGGTTTAGCAATGTTCCAGGTTCTGGAATTAATGTGCATAAGGATTATAATCTTATCGAAATAAAGCATACATCGCACTATCACAAGTATGATCCTTTTGTACTAGCCAAACAAGCATTGCAAGTTTATTACGCTCCTTATCCGTCTCTAAAAAGAGATAAAGCAGATTGGTCTGCAGTTTTTAAAACAAAGGCCAGATTCACATTCGATGGGAAGAATATTCCGGACGAACAAGCTTATCAGGCAGATCTTGAGCAAAATAACGAAATAATAATTACAGACGATCATACAGATTTTGGTCCTTTGATCGATGAATCAAATGTTTTGGTAGAAGCGTTTGACAGTGCAGAGGAAAATATCGTCGAAAACGAGACCGAATCTGAATCAGAAGACGATGATGACTGATATAAATTTGAATCTGTTTTTTTGCAATTGATGTAACTATGTTGAATTCTTGATGTATTATGAAATTGATGTAACTATGAAACTAAATCCGTTTACTATTGTTTTATGTTATTTCAATTTGTCATTTATTTAGCAATTTTTATTAAAAATGCAATGAACTCTGCTTATCGTAGGAAGAGTACACCCATCATGAATCAGGTATAACAAACTTACATGTCTATTTACATTTCAGTCATTATAATTAAGCAATTTATACCATTGATGTCATGTTCATATGAAATATATTTCATTATCATGTTTTTATTCTCTTATATAATGATGTGTAAACGTCACAGGTTTATCATTATGTCACATAGAGGGAGGAGCTCTTCCCGTTCTTCAGGAGGCGATGGCAGTGGCCCATCGCAAGCGCCACACCGTCCAGTTGTTACGTTAGCCCCCAAAGCAGATGGGTAAAAATTAAATCTTATTCATCATCTTATTTTTTCTATACTATACGTATGTACTTATCTGTATCGTACTTAAAAACAGGGGGTTCGAGCTACTACCCACTAAGGTAGTGTTGGACGTCTCCAGAGCAGCATATCGTAGTAGGATGAGTGCGTGCTGGCCAAAGTGGGATACCATCCCTCCGCACATCATAGAGTGCATATGGCAGGATGTCCTAGTATGTGTAATTTTTATGTTTTCCATTTTTAATTCGTTTTTGTCGTTTTTCTACCGTTTATCGTTTAAAGTGTAATCTTTTTTTAACACAGGCTGAGATAGACATCCAGACAGATGATATGCAGCTGGCACGAGCATACTGGATGAGGAAGATGCGAAAGAACTACAGAGACACGATATCTGAGGTTAAGAAATCCGGGAAGAGACCACGGTGGATGGGGGAGAGCGTGTGGCAAGCTTGGTTGAGCTACTGGGAGACGGACGAGGCGAAGGCAAGTATACTAATTTTTTTTCAATTATTAATTTAACGTGATTGAAAAATAATGTATCAAATTTTGAATGTACAGGCAGAGTCAGATAGAAACTCTGCAAATAGAAATAAGAATCCCGTTACTCATCGCGGAGGATCGAAGTCGTTTCAGCAGTATCGGCAGGAGTTGGTAAATTTAATTACTGAATAATAAATGTAAATAGTTTATGCTATATGATTTTAAATGTATAATAATTGTATGTAACAATCAACTTCAGGAAGCCGAGGCACATGGTCCTGTCAGCTATATGGACGTGTTCACCCGTACGCATGCTGTTGAGCATGTTAATCCAGACGGGACTGTTTCGTACACATGGCAGGACGATAAATCCAGTAAAAGCCATGTAAGCATATTTCATTTTATTCAGTATTAGTAATTGTTTTAGTTGTCAAATTATTATGAAATAAGATATGATATTATTAATTTGTCAATGCAGGAGATGTTTATGGAGCAGCGACAGAAACTCCTTTCTGATACGGGTCGAGAGCAGCTGACGACCGATGAAGAGGACATTATTTTTGAGTCCGTTATGAGTCCACCAGAGCATGGTCGACGATACGGATTTGGCAATTTAGCGGTAAATAATTTAATTTTTCTTAAAATACTTAAAATATGATATTCTTACCTTTTCAAAACAATAAACTTTGATTTTATTTATTTTTCAATTATTGCAGTCCAGTAGTCAGAGTAGGAGACGGCGGAGTAGACCTCAGAGCGAGCTAGCAAGTATAGAAGAATTACAGACTAGAGTTCAGCAGTTGGAGGAGCAGAACCGCCAACAGGCCATGCAGACGGCACAGTTATTTGAGTACATGCAGCAGTTTGGTGGCCGCTTCCCTTCATCGGCTGGCTCTGGATCTGGGGCAGATTGATTCATTGCTTTCTAATTCGTTCGTGCAGGTATGTTTAGTTTTAGTTTACAATGATTTGGTAGAAGGAACAATTAATTGTTGATATGTATAATTATGTATAATACACTTGGTTCTGTAGCTGTATCAGGATATGCATGATTAGAACAGTTATTGTTAGTATTATTGTTAATGTTGGAATGTTATGTATATTTTGTATTTTATTTTTATTCTAATTTAGTTTATTTCTGTGTCTATTGAATATTTTGGAGTATTGGTTTGCATGTTTGGTTGGATTATTGTTTATTTGATTGTGCAGTATTGATATTGTAGTGTTTGGAAGAGAAATGTGGTTGGAAGGCTCTATTTGCAGCAGATTTTAAAAAAAAACAACAGGTTTCCGACGGCTTCCGACGGCTCTCGACGGCTTATTGGTCGAAATTTTCCGGCGGTTTCCGACGGGTTCCGACGGCTTATTGGCCTGATTTCCGACGGTTTCCGACGGTTTCCGACGGCCGTCGGAAGCCGTCGGAAACCGCCGGAAACCGCCGGAAACCGTCGATAATGTATACGGCATCACCCGTCGGTAGCCGTCGGAAATACTGCTCCCCGACGCCTTCATTTCCGACGGCTTTTTCCGACGGCCGCCGACGGCTTCCGACGGCCGCCGACGGTTTTCAGCCGTCGGAAATCCCCCCTCCCCTTGTAGTGATAATACATTGATATACAGCTTTGATACAATATCTGATACAACAGATGATCCAATATATATCAATATACATCAGAGATATGATACAATAAAATAGCAGCGGAAAGAAAATAGATAACATTTAACAGCGGAACAATATAACTCTAAGGTAATCTTCAAAAGAGGACTCCGAGAACTGCAACTCCATTTCCAAGAATCAATCCAGCAATAGCTCGAACTTCCCATAAACATATCACCAAGCTCAGCAAGACTGGTGTGATCCAAAGACTCGACTAACTCCAGATAATCCACTATATCTAACTATCTGTAAAACCCAACTCTAGACTGCTCGTGTAGAAAATAATGAGCACCCAGAGTTTAGGAAAGAAACGATAAACTCCGGATCAGTCGTGGGACTGGTGTGAGCAACAAAAACAGTTTATCTATTAAAAACATTCAACAAAGGATTTTCAAAGTCAATTCGCAATGCTTTTGAAAAATGAGACTACCATAAGGCCTCCCGCACACACACACAATGCAAACGCAGAATCGGAGGAGATTTCTCCTTATGATAGTCAAAGATGCTTGATACGCATTAAAAAGAAGCATTTGATATTATTACTAGTGTATAGTGTAGGAAAAATTCATTTCGAAAGTAGAATATAAATCTTAGCCAACATACGACCATTATCGTATGCCTACTATAGCTACCATCCAAACAGTGTTGCGACACCATAAGTGAATGATAGGTTCTACAACTAATACCGTACAAGTTTCGTATTGTTTCTTTGGATTTCCAACAAATGGTCAGGCCAAGGAACTTCTCATTGCCACATGAGAATGCCTCTGGAAAGACATCCCCGAGAACCAAACCGAAACTCTGCCAACACAAGGCCGGGTTACCCCTAACTGGGTAACTACTGACACGAGCACGCCATTCCCCGATCGTAAACGACCTTTCTCACGGGATCCCGAAAACCAACAACCACAAAGTAATAAATTCGTAGTAACCACATTGGTTAAATATCTGGGCTCCATACCATGATACCACCTCTATCCAGAAGGAAATGTACATACCCTAAAGGGTGCTACCCCTCATAACCTTGCCGCATCTTTCCTGTTTTGACCATTTCCGGGGTGTGAGGCTCGATGAAGTCACGTCCACAAAAACATACTTTATACAAAAGCCATGCTTTGGGTTAACAAATGATCAACACAATGATCACCAAGATAGACGATCAAATAAACGATCCTATCACAATAATCAACACAATGATCATTTCAGCAACACTCAGCATGTCACATTACCAAATTGGGAATATATTGCTGATAACTTCAACTATATAATCTCTGAGCTCGTACGTCTCAGAGAAGGGTGTTAAGCTAAAAGAATAAATTCTCCACCACCAACAGAAATATATTTGAAAGAAATCGGCTTTATATCTCCATTTGTAATGTCAGACATACAATCCATACAAGTCTGTTCTGGGTTCGAACAGAACCGAAGGCACTTACAAAGAAGTCCTTGCAACCCGGATATTCACAATCCCGATCGGATTTTCCCATCACTTAGGGAGTTTCTATACCGGCGCGACTCGGTGCAGAAACAATCGATAGGTCATCCTATCGCTTTCACAAATACCCGGTCTTCATCACCGGTCTTCAAATGCTATCCATAACGACGTATCACATATTCGGAATGGGTTATACGACACAAAGGTCCTTTCCCGGTTAAACCGAATAGTGAGCGAAAATATTTTCAAAACATATGGATATGGGATTTCAATTAAGTCACAACTTAATAATTCAAACTTTCTTTCAAATGGTTTAACAAATTACCATTTTCAATCTTTAAACAAAAAGATTCATTTTCACAACCTTTAACAGTTTAAACAATTTTCACATTTAAATCTTTTAAACAAAAGATTTATTCACATATTTTCCAAATCAATTTTCATTTCAATTTGATTTAACTCGTTAAATCTTTAAATCAAAGATTTAACTTATAGCCTTCAAAACAATTTCATTTCAATTTGATTTAAACAAATCATCAATTTAAATCTGTTAAAAATAAACAGATTTAATTCATAACTTTCAAAAAGAATTCATTCATAACTTAGGAAAATCATTTCTCTATTCAATCTAGAAATTCCCCTAATTAACTGGAATCTCAGTTCTTATCTAAAAGTGTTTATCATTTGAAAACAACAGTTTTCATTTTGGAAATCTGATTCATTTATACGAGTTGAAATCCTTGAGTTAAATTCAAATTCCCAAAAACAATACTTAAAAGTGGTTTAATCCCTATATAACCAATATAACATCTTTAATCCTAATTTCAAATCATAGAATTCAATTTCGAGTATTGAATTTAAATTTAAATCAAATTATTTAAATTCCAAAACTTAATCAAGTAATTTAAAAATAATAAATTTTATTTTGAAATTCCATTCCAAAAGCTTTTCACATTTATTCCGATTCCATTTCCAAAACATTTGAATTTAAAGATTCAAATTTAACTATTTCAAAAATCTGCGACTTAATCGATTTCCTCGTGAAATCCATATTTGTGTGTGTATAGTGTGGTCCAGGGGTTTAACACAATAGTGCAACATCATTTCAATCATCACAGATTCAAATACAACAATATATATTCGATAAGCGATATAAACTATAACGCTTATATTTCATACACAGATTCGCAGATATATATATCACAAATAATAAACTATATCACAGATCACAACACAAATCAGGATAATCATAAAGCATCATATATCAGGAATATCAAACAATTTAACATCCAAGCATCCATAGGTAGGCTCTATTTAATTTTCTAATTGATTTAAATCAGATTAGTTCATATGAATGAATTGGCTGGTGGTGATGAAATAATCAGTCACTAAATACTTAATAATTATTCTTTATTTAATCATTAGTTATTTCTTTTTATCACTTGTTTTATCAGCTTTAATCGTTACTTTATATTTGATTAAAAATCTTCGATTTACAAATTTATTGTTCTAAAAATAATAAATCTTCAACTTAAGTTTAAAATCCTTAATTACTTTAATTAGGTAATTACATTAAAAGTGTATAATTGATTATCTCAATTAAATTGATCTAATAAATTATTAACATAAATCACTTTAATCAATACTTAATAATCCTTAGTTAATTATCTTAATTAACTAATAATATTTCTTTAATTACTTTCTTAAGAAAATTCCTTAGATTTAAATCATTATAAATCATTTACATAAACCATTCTTTAAGTCTCGTATACATTAAATTCTTTTATTATCTTAATTATCTCTTAGATAATTCGTTTACTTTATTAGTGGCTTCATTATCATTCGAGTGTATTTAAAACATTACACTTTCAAATTTTTAAAACTTCCCAAAGTTATTTAACAAAATTTAACCCAAATTCTAAATTATTCATTCTAATTAACTTAATAATCAATGGATTGGAAATCATTAAATCTTCATTAACTTAAGTTAAAACTTATTCTTGATTTAATATGTTCTTTACAACATGCTAAAAACATTGTTTCACATTTCCTTTTAAATTCCTATTTAATTTAAAATTTGAAATAAATCCTTATTTAATTTTTTTATAGAGTTTTAAAACAAATTTTTCAACATTTTTAAATTTACATGTAAAAATAACACTTGGTTATAAACTTCAGGAAATGGGATCAGGTTGAAAACCTGGAACAGAATTTTTGACCAGAACTTCCCATTGCCACTTACTTCGAGTATACTACTCGAATCACTCCAGTAAGGCACGAGTTCCCCCCACCTCTACCCGCATCCTTCTTCTTCTTCTTTTTTTTTTTCCAGTAGTAAAATACTTAAGTTAGAAATCAAAGCATCAGTATCACTCATATTCGAAACTGCTGACACACGCCAATGTGCGTGCACGTGCACCACTTCCCCGACCGCCTCCGATCGAGTTGCCACCCACCACCAAGTCGATGACCATCTCAACCATTGCCTCGACCACCCAAAACATCGATAACTCCTCCAAATCAAAATCGCGTATTCGAAACCCACTGACCCAAAAACTCGACCACCCACAAACCCATCGTACCATCACCCACGACCACCGGCCACCTCGAAACTTGGTCCGAAGCTTCGCCACCACCCAACGCCTCTAACCCACCTAGTCCGATCGCCTCTAATTCCCTGATGCCCTCGCATTGCCTCGACAACCGAGCCAAACCCATTACCCCTCTTAAACCCTAGTTTCGATCCAACCCAAAAATTTACTCATTCGAAATTTTTTTCAGTATTTTTCCTAGATTCTACGATCATACTAGTACCTCCATGCCAAATTTTGCCAAAAATTAACACGCCGATCATCAGATTTTCCCCCAAAACCATATCTCGTTCATCTCGCAACTGCTCTTTTATCTTAGCCCTAAAAATCATGATGTTTGTTTTAAAAATCAAGTTTAAGTAAGAGAATTCAGTTTATATGCTTGAAATTGTGAATTAAAACATTTGTATCTCAACATATTTCAAGCTTGCTCAGTATTCTTGCTTTCCAGAGCTATTAACCTGTGTGTTCTTCTTTAAAATTTGTTTTTATCTTTAATTTATGATATAACAACCGATTTTTTTGTTTGAAACTTAAGCCCAAACAATACATAGAACGAGGGTAAATAATTTATTTTCTTAAATAAGAATTTTGAGTTTAAAACCACAACACGGAGAACCTGTACAACAATAGCCTGTATAAATACTTCCAGCTTTTAAATTTGTCCAGAAAACCATATAGATATACACAACTTATTCAAAGATATATATATAACCAACATATTTATACCTTTAAGTTTTATAAAAAATATGCTACTCACTTGTGTTTCCCGAAAATGAACACATAAGTAAATTTACACAGTCCATACTTACTCAAGATGCATATTCAACAGATATATATATATATATGCTTGATCATTTAAGAGTGAGGTTACTCACTTGATTTCCAGGAAAGAAGAAGACAGAGCTTGCAAATGTTGAACAGGGCACAGAGCACATCTTCTTTGATCTCTGGCTCGAGTTGATTGTATTATTTAAATTGAAATTTGTTTATGTTTGAAAGGGTTTTTACTTCAGTTTATTCTTAGCTTTGCAGGAACGAGCTGAAGGGAAGGAGAAGTTGATTTATAGGAAAACTACAGGGTGATTATTTGTTTATACAAAGCAGGTACAAGATTTTCTTTACTTGTATTTTTTAAATCTTTGGCCAGAGATATTGGTATGGAGGCTGGTGATACTTGTTGTGCTAGCATTTAGTGCCAAGATATGTGTCTCCATACCTACCTCATTCTATCCTTTTTCTTGCTTCAGCTGAAGTGATCTTGTGTTGGAGGTGATACTATATACATAGATATTATTATTTGTACAAGTTAATGTTATCTTGTTTGTTATGTTATGTACAGTTCTCACTTTACTTGTTCATGCATATTTGTACTTTGTTTTTTTATAAGCTTATGCCTTAATTCTTTTATTTATATTTTTGTTTTCCATGCTTGCTTTGTTTTCATTTACAAGTGTACATACTTGTATGTATTTTTGTTTTGTAATACTTCCTATATATGTTTACTTATTGTTTTTGTTTTATATATAAATGTTCTTATTTTTATTCATAGCTTAAATATGAATTATTTTACTTTACAAAATAAGTGAACTTCTATTTTTATTTTACTCTTATTACTTTTGTAGCCTACTCCATTTGTATTATCTTGTATTGATTTATTAATATGAGATTAAGATATATATATATATTTACTTTATATTGTTATATCTTATATTTTATTTACTTCTTATTTATTGTCTTGTATTTATTATATATATTTTTAACCATCAATAATAAATTAACAACATTAAGATTTGCAAAGAAACTAACTGAATCAAATATGAATGTTAAATGCAGATTCCTGAACAAAGATGTTAAGTGTAAAGACACAAAGGATAATGCAAATACAAGAACAAGAACTGGAAAAAATAAGATTGCCTTTAATCTGGAAAACGAAGAACAGTAACTAAACTAAAAACAAAAGACAACAAACTGATTATACTAATTATCAAAATAAAAGGAACAGGAAGAAGAACAACTGAAAGATGAAGATCAGTAGGCAGCAACACAGTAACAACAGAAAAATGAATTTTTATTGCTTTTTCATTTCTTCACTTCTTACAACTGTTATAACCCTACTTATATAGGCGCAATTCACAACATAAAGAACCAAATACACACAGCCCAATAACAGCCCATTCAAACTCCCTAACTAATGCACAGTAGCATGCACATACATGCACAAGCCCATACCCCTTACATCAAAGCATACAACTACTTATACATTACTGCCTATAATGTGTAGTTTATATCCATGAAGCTTGCTCTGATGTTCTTCAATCTGATTGCTTTTCTCCCTTCATTCCTGCAATGGTGCTGCTGTCTCCTTCCCTGATCATGTTGAGGAGAGTATGGTTGTTACATTTCCCCTCTCCATCAAGAATGGACCTTGTCCCAAGGTCCAATGTGGGAAATTTGCGAATAGTTGGCCAATAATCCTCCCACGTAGCATCTTCTATAGGTTTGTCTTTCCATTTCACCAATATCTGCACTACTGCATCATTGTCACGGGGGACCATTCTCCTATCAAGAATAGCTTCCGGTTGCTCTACAATTTCTTCAGCAAAGCTAGGTGCATTGTCTTGTAATACTACATCATTTCCCAGCTTTTTTTTCAGTTGAGAAACATGAAACACTGGATGTATCTTTGCTTCAGCTGGCATCTTCAACTTGTATGCAACTTTTCCAATTCTTTCAAGTATCATATAAGGACCATAATACTTTGGAGATAGCTTGTGAGTTTTCTGAATTCTTGCAATGATTTGCTTATATGGCTGGAGCTTTAAGTACACCCAGTCCCCTTGATTAAATTCCATGTCTGTTCTTTTGTTGTTTGCATATCTCTTCATCCTACTCTGCGCAAGTTTAATACCGTCCTTCAAAAACTCTATGATGATGTCTCTAGAGTATAAAGCTTCCTCCACTTGCTCCACTTTGGCTGTATTAGGCACGTATGATAACAAGTTTGGAGGATCTACACCATACACTGCCTTGTATGGGGTTGTATTAGTGGGAGTCTTCCACGTAGTATTGTACAAATATTCTGCTACTGTCAGCCACTTCACCCACTCCTGTGGCTTGTGACAAATGAAAAACCTCAAGTAACATTCCAGAATTTTGTTCACCACTTCAGTTTGGCCATCACTTTGAGGGTGATAGACAGTGCTCAACTTCAATGTGCACCCCTACAGCTTAAACAATTCCTGCCAAAACTTGCTTGTAAAAATAACATCCCTATCGCTCACTATGGACTTAGGTAGACCATGCAATTTGAAGACACCATCAAAGAAAACAGTGGCTACCTTTTTGGCTGTGAAGGGGTGACTCAGAGGGAAAAAATGCGCATACTTACTCAGCCTATCAACCACTACAAATATGACCGTGTACCTGTGACTCTTTGGTAAACAAGTGATAAAATCCATGGATATATCAACCCAAATTCTTTCTGGAATAGGCAAGGGCTGCAGAAGTCCAGGAATAATATATTTTATTCTTTATTCCTCTGGCATTTATCACAAGTCTTGACAAAGGCTTCAACATCTCTTTTCATTTGCTTGCAATAAAAAACTTGTTTAATTTTTTTTAAGGGTAGCCTTGATGCCAGAGTGTCCTCCCAGAGGAGATGAGTGATGTTCTTTTATCAGTGGCAGTAGTGATTCCTTTATGTTATGATCTATCAACAATTTGCCTTTGTGAAATATTACTTCATCCACTACTTTATATTTAATGTTAGGTGGGGTCTGAGTTTGTAGCCTTAGCAACTGTTGCTTGTACCATGTTGAAGAATGTAAAGTCTTTTTAATCTCCTGAAACCAAGAAGCCTATACTATGGTTATAGCCTGCAAGTGTAGCTCACTGTTATGACCATGCTTCTCCCCATATACTTCATCTCTCCTAGACAAAGCATCTGCTACTATGTTTTCCTTTCCACTACGGTACTCTACTATGTAATCAAAGCCATGTAACTTGGCTAGCCATTTATGTTGCAATCCAGTGTGTAGCTTTTGTGTCAGAAGATATTTGAGGTTGTGATGATCTGTTTTGATTACAAATTGTCTTCCTAACAAATCCTGACTCCATTTTTTGTGGCTATAATAATAGCTAGCAACTCTTTTTCATAAGTGGATAAAGCTAGGTTTCTTCCATGCAAAGCTTTACTCAAATATGCAATAGGTCTGTTCTCTTGAGACAACATAGCACTCACTCCATACCCACTAGCATCACATTCCAATACAAATGGTAGGTTAAAGTTAGGCATAGCTAGGATAGGTGGATTAATCAGACACTGCTTCAAATGTTCAAAGGATTGTTTTGAGGCTTCATCCCACTTAAAAGAATCTTTCTTCAACATCTCTGTCATAGGCTTGGCTATTATCCCATAGTTCTTTATAAAATTTTTATAATATCCACTGAGTCCTAAAAATCCTCTTAGTGCCTTTAAGGTTTGGGGTAGAGGCCAGTCTATTATAGCTTGAATTTTTGTAGGGTCAACAGCTAGACATTGTGAAGAAATCACATGTCCCAAGTATTCCAGAGTATCTTTAGAAAAACTGCACTTGGAAAGCTTCACTACTAATTTATTCTTCTGCAAGACTTGCAAAGTTTGTTCAAGATGTTGCAGATGATCAAACCATGTTTTGCTATATACTAATATATCATCAAAAAACACCAATATAAACTTCCTCAAATATGATTTAAAAATGTCATTCATCAAAGATTGAAATGTAGAAGGAGCGTTAACTAAACCAAAAGGCATCACCAGAAATTCATAATAGCCATGATGTGTTCTGAAGGCTGTCTTGTGAATGTCTGAATCATCCATACGTATCTGATGATAGCCTGATCTCAAATCAAGCTTAGAAAACCAGTTAGAGCCCTGTAGTTCGTCAAAGAGGTCATCAATCAAGGGAATAGGGAATTTATCTTTGAGAGTATGTGAATTCAAGCTTCTGTAATCAATACATAGCCTCCAAGTACCATCTTTCTTTTTAACCATCACAACTGGGGATGAGTAAGAACTAGTGCTAGGCCTGATAAGTTCAGTATCCAACATGTCCTCTATAATCTTCTCCAGTTCATTTTTCAAGTGATATGAGTGTCTGTATGGTTTCATACAAACGGGTTTGGTGTTAGGCTGAAGGGGAATCCTGTGATCATGGGTTCTTTGAGGTGGGAAAGGTGGTTTATCAGTAATAATCATAGGAAATTTGTGGAGGAGTTCAATAATGTCAGGGGGAAGATTTGGGTCAGGTTAATAACATGATGGTTTGGGCATGGGAACTCTCCTTATCCATAGTCTTTCTATCAATCAATTTTACAGCATCTGGCTTGATGCCTTGCCATATGTATGGTTTGTTATTATACTGAAACTTCACCTGCAAGTGTTCCAAATTCAAAGTGACTTCACCTAAACCCTTCATCCACTGAGCACCAAGCACTACTTGACAGCCCTCTAAAGGCAAAAGAAGCAATTCCACTGGCATTTTACACCCTTGGCATTTCAACAATACATCTTTACAAACCCCTGATCCATTCAATTTCTCCCCATTAGCTACTGTCACTTCATATACTTTGGACTCATCAATTTTTAATTTGAGTTTTCTTGCCAATTCCTCATTGATGAAACTGTGTGTTGACCCAGAGTCAATTAAGATTTGTACTGGTCTCTTATTAATAATTCCTTGTACTTTGATAGTGAATAATGCTAGAATGCCACACATGGCTTGCAAGGTTATAGAAAGTGTTTCCTCTACTGCAATTTTATCCTCGGTTTCACCACTCTCCTCTGATACAATATCATCATTTATTTCTTCATTTTTGAGTGTCACTATTCCTTCTAGCACATATACTCGTGGATTAGGACACTTATGGTCCTTATGCCATTTTTGTTTGCAGCCATAACATAGGCCTTGTCTCCTCATCTCAACAATCTCAACAGGGGTTAGGCCTTTGGTGCGAGCTGGGTTTTCTACAATGGTATTGTTTTCTTTAGGATTTGAGGCAGGTAGGTGATTTGGAATAGGTTTACTGGATGGAGTAGAAGCAGTCTGGGTAGTTTTTGACAATGGAGGGTTACTGTTTTTGGAACGATTCTTTACTTGCACATATTTGCATTCAAACATTTGGCCAAAGACACAACTTCTCTAAAATCATGGGGTCGGGAATTCAACACATCATAACGTATTTCTTCTTTCAACCCACCAATGAAACGATCTAATAAGAATTTAGGAGGTAATGTTTCAATCACCGCTTGCAACTGTTCGAATCTACTTAGATAAGCCCTGACAGTGGTGTATTGTTTTAGCTTGGATAAGGTCTCATATGGTCGCTCCATTTCCTCCGTGTTAAACCTCACCAAGATTTCTTCTTTAAACACTGGCCACAACTCATGATTCTCTATAGTATTAGTATACCAGTGATACCATTGTAAAGCTTCTTTTCTCAATGAAAACGAAGCAATCTCGACCCATTGACTCACATCAGTGTGATGAAATCGAAAGTATTGCTCCACTTGTCTCAACCAATCGGCAACAATCTCATCACCAGTAAACATAGGAAAGTCCAACTTCATGGTGGGAATGGTCTGATGGTAAGTCGGTAGGTAGTAATGATTGGGCTGTTCAGGCATAGGATAATGGGGGTAGTAGTTTCTTGGTTGAGGAGGTGGTTCTCGTGGCCTTAGAGGGGTGTTTATTTGCGTGGGATTAATTCTTGGTGGGGGATGGTAGTTTCTTAGTAGAGGTATTCCCGGTCTAGTAGGAGGAACCATGTTTCTAGGGTTTGGGTTATGTATTGGTGTATCAGGAGGAGGAACATATTGATAATATGGATGTGGATTAATGGGTGTTGAGGTATTAATCAATGGTGGTGGGGCAGTAACTTGAGGAGGAGGTGGTATGGATGATGATGCCTGCTCTCGAGATTGTTGCCGCGCCAAAGCATTCAAAACATTTCCAAATCCCTCAATTTTTTGCATGAGACTATTCAAGAGTGTGTTAGTTTTGTTGTTGTACTCATGTTGCGGTTGCCATTGATGATCAGTGTAACAACCCACATATTTTTCAATTTTATATTTAAATATTTTATTTAAATATTTTATCGTTAATCGGATTTTGGTCCGAAAAGCTACTTTTTACAAACGGTTAAATTAGGACTCGAGACCACTTCCATTGAGTTCGAAATATCGTTTACAACTTTTTAAGTATAAACATTGATAGGTTTGGAGTTAGCGGAATTTACTAACTTTTCCCGCTTTGGACTTTGGGTTAGCTTAGCCATTATAACTCAAGCCCAACCCCCTCCTTCTCTTCACTCTTCATAAATTCCTACCAACTCAAGCTTTTGCATTAATGGTGAGTGGAAAGAGAAATTAAAACTCCAAAAGCTAAGTCTTCATTGCTAATCCAACATCAACTCCAAAACTCAAGTGAAGACATTGATTCAAGCTAGTGGTTGATCCTTGCATAGCATTTCAAGCTTCATCTTCATCCGTTTTAGTGAAAAGGTGAGATTTTTATCTCATAAATCTAGCCTATAACTATCTTGGACTGTTGGGAATGAATCCCTATCATGTTTGCATGTACATTTGCATTTGGTTTGGATTGGATTGGCCAAAAACCCTAAATTTTAGTGTTTTTGGTGAAAAACTGCACTTAGGTCGTTCTGCCTATGCTAGGTCGTTCGCGTGGAAAAGTCTCGGCCTCAGAATAGCTCGTTTCCGACCTTAAAATGGCCTACAACATTAGGTCGCTCGGCACTCGGAATTAGGTCGTAGGTCGTTTAGTTTTAGGTCGCTAGGTCGTTGGGCTTTAGGTCGTATGGACCTTAGGTCATAGGTCGTTCTGGCCATTTCTAACGTCTTCGGAGTTAGGTCGTATGGACCTTAGGTCGCTAGGTCGTATGGCTTTAGGTCGCTAGGTCGTATGACCTTAAGTCGTTAGGTCGCGTGACCTATATTCCGTAGGTTGTTGACCCACTTAAGTCGCTTGTACCTCATAGGTCGCGTTTCCTGCTTAGGTCGCTAGGTCGCGTGCCTTTAGGTCGCATCCCTTTATTAGGTCGCGTGTCTCTGTTAGGTCGTTGACCTCCTTAACTCGCATGATCTAACCCGTAGGTTGTTGGATCTCGATTCTATTTAAGTCGTTGCTTCTTATAGGTCGCTCAGCCCCTTATTTTCTTTAGGTCGTTTGAGTGTTAGGTCGCGAACCCATTTTTAGTCGCATGACCTTTACCCTTTAGGTCGCTGGACCACTAGGTCGTGCCCCTTTAATCACTAGGTCGAACCCCGTTGCAGGGGGGTTGCCCCCGCACCCCACCTTGGGGGGTTGCCACCCCCCTTGGACCCCCCTACGTAAGGGATCTTATCTGAAAAACATTCAATAGAACTTGCTTTGTTGAGATGCTGAGTTGACAATTCTTCGAGACAAACTATCTTGGGCTTCTCGGTCGATTTTATGGATTTTTGAATATCTATTTCGATGGATTCTTTATCGGTTTCTTTGGATTTTATTCACGTCTTCGTATGTGAATTTTTATGATTGATTATTTCTACAATCACTTCTATGATTTGTCACTTTAAAATATGAAGGTTTCAATACTAGTAGTAAATATCAAAACTCTTTCAATAAAATGGTTTCAACTCTATTTTCAATAACAAAGCTCTTTTCTTAAACCATTTTTCAATCTACTAATATATACAAACCTTTACCTCACTCGTATGAGAAATTGAATTAAACGGCTTAGTAAAACAAGTGGTATGAAACGCTTGCGTTTGCTTCGTCGGTTAACTCTTTGGACTTGTTCGATTGAACCTTTTTGTGACAATTTTCTAGTGAAGATCTGGTAAATATTTGAGTTAAGCATGTGGTTATGGGACATGAAGCTAAACTTTTATATTTACTAGCTTAGTGTAATTGACACTTCTCGTTGATCATGACGATCATTTTGTGATTTAGGCTAGCAATTGTGCGATGTCTCTTTGTTTGCTTCCTGGTTAGGCTAGACACCATTTGTGTGATTCCATTCACACATACCTTTTTGCTTTTTGGTTAGCCTAGACACCATTTGTGTGATTCCACTCACACATACCTTTTTGTTGCGAGGTCAGGCTAGACACCATTTGTGTGATTCCATTCACACATACCTTTTTGCTTTTTGGTTAGCCTAGACCTCATCTGGGTGATTCCGACTCATCCATATGGGCAGCTCCCCATGGTCTCCGGACCGTCATGTGATAGGCATCTTTCCCTTTTTCTATGATTTCTGGATTTCTTGTGTTGATTTCTGGAATTTATGTCATTGACTTGTTATGAGTACAAGTTTAGGGTATGATGCCCTCTTTGGATCTTTTAGAAGATTCTTGTGATATTGATTTATCTCTTATTGATTGATTTTCTATTGATCATCATTTGCATACTTATAGTAGTATGTCAGTATGGATATTTTATGTTTATGCCATATCTTTTATTTTATATCATATCATCTGATATTTATAGCTAGACTGATCCGTTTATTATTTTCTTAAATAATACTCGGGTCAGACCGAGATGTTACAAGTGCTTCAGCTTGATTTCTTCCCAAGATTTGCTACTCTGACTTTTGGCTAACTATTTAGATTAGCAGTTTTTGTTGTATACACTTAAGATATAGACTCATAGTTGTATTCTTTTGTATAGCACGTATTGCTATTCTTTTGTATTATTGTGGATCTTTTTGACCACTACTCTGATGTACACTTTCATGTGTTAGTTATATGTTCATATCTTCTTCCGCCTTTGTGATATGAATGTCTGTGACTGATTTGTGTTATGCTTATTTCTATGTTTGTTTCCGAAGATTATTTATAGCCACCGTGTGATAAGCAATTACATGGATGGTCGCTCCTCAACAGCCTTATTCTCCGTGCTAGTTGACAGCACTACACCGTAGTGTTCTTGGCTAGCGTGGGTGTAGAGGTGGGGCGTCACAATCAGAGTCTTGATCTTGAGTGGCTTCTTGTTCATGATTTCCAGGATTATCAGGATCGGTCTGAGGGTTTGAGTTGGAATTCATCTCAGCGGTTGGCTCTGATACCAAATTGGAAGGCTCTGGTGGGTTTTGATTAGCTGCCATGGGAAGATTTGATGGGTTTTTAGTGAAAAGAAAGGTGTTCGACGAGTTTGCAAAGGTGTTTGATGAATTGCATGGAGAGGAGGGTGCAAGTATCTGTGCACAATTATGTTTGTGCACACATGATGGAGTTATTTAAGGAATTCTTACCAAACAAGCAAGAGAAATGATGCAATGATATTGAGCAGATGTATAAATGAAAGAACAAGCAATGATAATGGAAGATATTGGGATCAAGAAGAAGTGAAACTGTATAAGGGTATAATTACAGTTTGTTCTAAAAACAATGAAGAACCGAGAAAAATGATCAAGAAAATCAAGAATTAAGAAAACAACAAACAGATTTTCTTACAACTGGTATTCAAATTCAAGATTTCAAGATTTGATAAGATGCATCAATAACTCGAAGAAGTAGTAGGGGATATGCATAATTTTCTCGGGAAAATCATGGCAGAATCATGCATATGAACAGAAGCAAGAAATAGAATAACATGGCTTATAAGATCATTTACAATCAACTAGAGGAATGAAAGACTAAACAAACTGGAATGTAATTAGATTGTTAGAATGTAACTTCAAGAACAACATTAAGATTTGCAAAGAAACTAACTGAATCAAATATGAATGTTAAATGCAGATTCCTGAACAAAGATGTTAAGTGTAAAGACACAAAGGATAATGCAAATACAAGAACAAGAACTGGAAAAAAATAAGATTGCCTTTAAACTGGAAAACGAAGAACAGTAACTAAACTAAAAACAAAAGACAACAAACTAATTATACTAATTATCAAAATGAAAGGAACAGGAAGAAGAACAACTGAAAGATGAAGATCAGTAGGCAGCAACACAGTAACAACAGAAAAATGAATTTTATTGCTTTTTCATTTCTTCACTTCTTACAACTGTTATAACCCACTTATATAGGCGCAATTCACAACATAAAGAACCAAATACACACAGCCCAATAACAGCCCATTCAAACTCGCTAACTAATGCACAGTAGCATGCACATACATGCACAAGCCCATACCCCTTACATCAAAGCATACAACTACTTATACATTACTGCCTATAATGTGCAGTTTATATCCAAGAAGCTTGCGCTGATGTTCTTCAATCTAATTGCTTTTCTCCCTTCATTCCTGCAATGGTGCTGTTGTCTCCTTCCCTGATCACCTTGAAGAGAGTATGGTTGTTACATACAATTAGGCCTACAAATCCAAATTTACACTTAGGCATGCATGAATAGATTCACATGATATAAATTCAATATTATATAAAAATATATAATTTCTCACTTACCATTTTAGCTTTCCAAATCTTCAAACCTAAATCTTTCTATTTCAATTTGACTTCCTTTTCTTTCTATCGGAATATGTACTGCAAGAATATACATACTCATTAAAAATTTAGTTTTGAAAAAAGAATTGAACTTATTTAGATTGGATTTAGATTTACCTTTTCTTCATGGAATTGGTTTGTCACTTATTCTTCTTCTCATTTATTTTCCGCTCTTCTCCATAGACATAGGTATGTGTATGTATGTGTATGCGTGTGTGTTTGCGTGTGTATGTAATATACTAATTTTGTCATTTCTAAATTTTCTATAATTTGTTTAGAAAAAAAGATGATAGAACTTTGCTCTTTGATTCAGAAAATTGAGAAGAAAAGCATGAGGTTTGGTCTATATTTGTAAGCGCACGAATCAATTCCATCCATTCTATATAATAAAGTTAATATCGATTTAATTCATTATGTAAGTTAATGGACATAATTCTTTCTCCTTTGGTTAACGTTATGCCTGCTTAAGTTAATTAGTGTTAATTAATCACAATTATTTTGTGCATTTATTTTCTGATTTAATTTCTTTCCTTCATAACATCTTTATTTATCAACGTTTGTTGAATCGTTAATTAATTCTTATTTATTACTATTTTTAATATATTAATGTTAAGCTTAATTTTAATGTTAGGTAATTCATTCTTTTATTGCAACGTCAAGCTTAATTTTCACGTTACTTAGGGATGAAGTATTGGTTCAGTGTTAGTTAAAATACCTATTTCCTTTTTGCGTCCAATCTTCTTATTTTCTTACATGCTTGCTTATTTCATTAACCGCTATTAATTTACTATTGTAGTTAACAATTACCTAAATATTAAGTTGCCAGTATTTATTGTTACCATTATTTTTAAAGGCTAATATTCATTAACTTCACGTCCTTAAATTCTTATTTAATTCCTTTTCGATGTTGATCTAATCAGATTCACCATATGCATTTCCTTTAACGCTAACATTTTTAATGTTAAGTTATTGGTAATTACTTCCTTAATTGGTTTTGAATTGTTTCCTATCCGGAAACTTCATATGTTAATAAATATTTTCATTTGAATTTTGATCAGAAAACTTTATAAATGAAATTCGATTAAAAATCGCCATGAACTCAATGATATAAGTTCCGTAGCCAAACTCTGGTGTTTGTAAAAAAATTATTTTTCATGTTACTCATTATTAATTTTTTTTATTATTACAGGGTGTTAAAAAAAAGTTCATTACATGTACTGCGACTACCCACAATTGGTTTGAGTAGAAAACTCTTGTTTCCTTCATTGGAGAAAAATCATTCAATATTGAGCAAAGCAAAGAGTCAATTGAAGATATTCTGAGTGCTTATTTGTTAAACTGTATTTAAGTGCATAAAAGGCACAAAAAGATGTTAATTTACAAAGTACAAATATAACCATTATGATATATTCACTTTATTTTTCATGAATATTATAGATCGGTGTGTCAATGACATTCCTTATATTTCTACAATACGTTATATAGTACTAAAGAGACCATCCAAAAGGATCAGAAATAATAAAACCTAGTTAAAAAGAAAATATTACACACTACAAGTGAGCTTACAATTTGTATCGCGTGTGAAACTATGGATAGTGAACAATGGAGGAAAATGTTCAACTATTAGGACACCAATCTTAAAATTATAGCATTATTGATTTTTTTTTCATTTTCATGATTTTTTTGTATCTTGTTCTTTGTTATTTTTAAATTACGAATCATGATTTGAACATTTATTTAATGACAGATTAAGTTTGAAAGAAATAATTAAAATCGTAGGACGCTAAAAATGAGTCTCACAGGTGGGTGGCTTTCCAGGACCATACTGATTTTGTGAGTGCTTTTAACTTTACCAGTTTTAGATTGGGCATCTACTAAACAAATAATCATTAATATCGGTAACTAAATAATTGATTGTTAATCCTATTTAAACTCAAAAAGTTGTTGAATAGACTCTTAAAAAACTGAAAAGACCACTGCATTCATGTATTTGCCGAGTTTACCCACTTATTGTTAAAATTTTCCTTTATAACCTTTCTGTCTATAACAAACTTCGAAGTAGAAAATATTATCCTAAGAAAATCACATATCAACCTAAAATTCAAAATCTACCTCTTCTCCGAACTTTACATTTTCAAATTAAAATAATCAAAAAAATTTCTACTAAACAAATAATCATTAATATCGGTAACTAAATAATTGATCGTTAATCCTATGTAAACTCAAAAAATTGTTGAATAGCCCCTTAAAAAGCTGAAAAGACCACTACATTCATGTATTTGATGAGTTTACCCATCTTATTGTTTAAATTTTCCTTTATACCCTTTCTGCCTATAAAAAACTTCACCGTAGAAAATATTATCCTAAGAAAATCAGATATCAACCTAAAATTCAAAATCTACCTCTTTTCCGAACTTTACATTTTCAAATTAAAATAATCAAAACAATTTGTACTAAACAAATAATCATTAACATCGATAACTAAATAATTGATCGTTAATCCTGTTTAAACTCAAAAAGTTGTTGAATAATCCCTTAAAAAACTGAAAAGACCACTACATTCATGTAATTGCTGAGTATACCCACCTTATTGTTAAAATTTCCCTTTACCCTTTCTTCCTATAAAAAACTTCACCGTAGAAAATATTATCCTAAGAAAACCACACATCAACCTAAAATTCAAAATCTACCTCTTCTCCGAACTTTACATTTTCAAATTAATATAACCAAAACAATTTCTACTAAACAGATAATCATTAATATCGATAACTAAATAATTGATCGTTAAACCTATTTAAACTCAAAAAGTTGTTGAATAGCCCCTTAAAAACTGAAAAGACCACTACATTCATGTATTTGCTGAATATACCCACTTTATTGTTTAAATTTTCCTTTATACCCTTTCTGCCTATAAAAAACTTCACGTAGAAAATATTATCCTAAGAAAATCACATATCAACCTAAAATTCGAAATCTACCTCTTCTCTGAACTTTACATTTTCAAATTAAAATAATCAAAACAATTTCTACTAAACAAATAATCATTAATATCGGTAACTAAATAATTGATCGTTAATCCTATTTAAACTCAAAAAGTTGTCGAATAGCCCCTTAAAAAACTGAAAAGACCACTACATTCATGTATTTGCTGAATATACCCACCTTATTGTTAAAATTTCCCTTTATACCCTTTCTGCCTAAAAAAAACTTTATGTAGAAAATATTATCCTAAGAAAATCACATATCAACCTAAAATTCAAAATCTACCTCTTCTCCGAACTTTACATTTTCAAATTGAAATAATCAAAACAATAAAACTCAAGGGTTATCTCTTCTCATTCCATTAAATTTTTATTTTCACATTACACAAGTTTCGAACATGCGACATCTCGCACCAATGTTGATTCACTTACCACTGGGACAATGGTGTTTGTCTTCACAATTTTGGTTCAAGCACAAGATTTGAGAATTTAGCTAAAATTAAGTTACAAAGGTTTGTTGGATAAGAAGAATAGAATGAGGAAAATAAGATGAGAGACAAAAGATAAGTGAATGATGCAAGGTAAATTTTTCCCTAGTTTTTTTAAACATAGGTGGATACTCAGCAAATATCATGTATCTAAATAGAATTAATTGGATATTATAAACTAGTATATGTATCAAACTATATGCTAAACAGTTTGTCAGATATCTTTATTTTTTATTTTTTATTTTTTAGTTACAGGTGCTCATTTGTAGCCATGTTTTATGGTTGGGTAATCTATACTTTGTGTTAGATCAATATGATAAGGAAAAGCAGGGGTAAGAAGAGCATCTTGTCGAAGCATATATAAGGTTCATAGAAGAAAGAAAAAATGTAAAAGCTGGGTAGATAATGCATCAAAGCAAGTGGCGGTAATATATTTTTGATGAAAACTTACTTTACAAAGGATGATAATCATATAAATATGAAAACTTAAGTTTAATTCAAATTTAGGATGTAAAACTTACTTTGTAAAAATTATATTCATGTAGACACAAAACATATGATTAGACCTTATTTTATTCTCTATGCTTTTTAAATTTAGAAACTTAATGCCTAATGAATTATATTCATAATTTACACTTATTATCATAATTCACCTCTGACTAAACGTTTCTCGTATAAAAATTACTTATACATTAAACACTAGTTAAATTTAACTTATTAGCGAATGATACGGAAATGTAAAATAAACAAATGTCCATAACATACTTTTTATAGCTTATACTTTTTTGAAACATTTATACTGAATGGTATTGAGTACAAAGCAAATTTTAGGTATACTTTATTTGTTGGAACTTATACCGTATACTAAATGATACTACCCAATAGCCACAAAAAATAAAACCTTTTTTAAAAGTTGAATTATATTTAATGGTATGCTCATAAACATTAAGCATATAGTTCCAATCTTACATTGCACCAATATTGTTTAAATTTAGCATGTGATCAGAATTGACTTTATACCAAGTGGCATTTATATTCAAAACACCTAATACTTCAAACGTATGATTAAAAATTTACTTTTATATGAATAATATTGATGTAGAAATAAAACAAATGATCATAACATACTTCGTACACCTTATACTGTTTATTTTTTTGAAAACTTAGTTTATATATAATGTTACTCATTGTTAAGTTTGTTTCCGAGACTTAATTGTTTGACACTTACTTTATATTGGAAAATACTCCACATTGATACTCGTACATTGTTTGAAACAAAAGATGTTTAATTTTTGGTAAATGATATTCATTTGCCATTGCGCTTAGACTTACTATTATTTACATATATATTGCACTGAATGGTAGAAACTTAGCTTATACTACTTTACATTGAATAATATTTACTTGGAATTAATATTGCAAAACAGAAGACACATGAAATAGCTCAGTAATAGGTTGCCCATGGTCGGTAGACACTTAAACTAAGCACGAACTTTAAATATGTAATGATGGAATAATTTCTATCATGGTGCCCCATTTTCTTTTATTATGTTTAAAAATAAAATATGTTAAAAGGTCGATAAATTTGATGTAAAAATTCGCAGAAAATGGTATGATGTGGTTTAACTTGGAGAATATCTACATGGGATGCCGTGGAAGATGAATTGATGCAACCAGTCTTGTACATACTATTTTCATTGGCTTTTGATTTGCTTACACGAAAATGTGTGTATTTGCTTGAGGCAAGTTTTTTACATTATGTATACATTTTCAGGGGATGACCAAGAATATTTATGTGAACTATTTCTGTTATTTTTTGCTTATGTAATATTGTATTGAAAACATAAAGTTTGATTGTTTTGAACCAATATTATATCAAAGTTATTATTTGTTATATGACGTCGATGGTTTTAAATTATATATCCATAATAATTTAAAACCAGTAATAGTTGGGGCATTTGCTTATGCCCTAGATTTTGAAATTTCATTTATTTAGGAAGATGAAAAGTGACATGTATATTGGCCCCTTGTGTTTCCAAATTATTAAGCGCACAAACAAGTGCCTTTATTATGTGACCAAACTTAGTTGGCTAAGTTCGCAGTAGGGACAGTTGTAGCATTCATTCTGCCCCTTTATCAGTATGGAAACAAATATAAACATAATCATCAATTTGCAAGAATTTTGAACTTATTTTAAAACAGGTAAATAGCCACAAGGAAAAAGTTGCTAAAAAATTTAGTCTCAAGGACAACAAGTTTGCTCTTTAGTATGGATGGCACTTTTCAGTGTAAACTGAAAATGATAATTACAACTATCATTCTGTGATTCACACTAAAAAATGTCTTTCAGCCTAAAAAACAAACTTCTTGTCCCTAAAACTAAATTTTTCTCTTACTTTTTCCTTGAGCCTAAAAACCCTTTATAAAATGTGAAAATAATATAAAGGCAAATAGCCTTTTTTTACCATAAAAATAGCCTTTTTTTTCTATCTGAAGGACAAAGTTCTCATGACTAAACACCCTAGAAATGAACACGATGGTGCAAACAAAAGAATTAGGTTTTTAATTTATATCTTAGCTGGTAGAGAGAAGCTTGGAGATGGATGGCGATAGAGTGTTGGCGATGGATCATAAGAGATTGACTAACGTTCTACAGTTGGATAACCTTGACAGTTTCAAAGTTGGAGTGTGCGCGCCACACCTTTCTGAATCTCGGGAACTACACTTAATACATCAATGATATTCATATGTCGTTGCCCAAGTGTCCGAAAGACAAGTTGTCTTAGGGAAAAATAAAGAACAGGACAAGACACAATAGAAAATTTCATAATGGAATGGTTACATATAATATAAAATGAGATAGTACAAAAGGTTGCTCCTAACATAGAGCTATCAGAGTTAAGCTAAAGTACTACATCTAACAGATTTGCGTATATACATTTTGACTTTTCCTTTTTAAATACAAAACACACATACATAATAATATAGCGGAAATAAATAACTAGATAACAAAGGAGCCGTCTGCTCGTCCGTCTTCTTCAAAGAGCTTCAAAGAAAAACTTATTATTCTCGAACTACTTAAATATAATTGAGTACCTGAGAGATTAGAGAAAATAAACAATTCGAGTCAAACAATATGTTTTGTATGAGTAAAACTCTGAAATAAAAGAGTGTATTTAACAATAATATATGAGACCACGCCGCTAACGTAGAACGGGTTTTCTCCTACATAAACAACAACCAAACATAAGATGGAAAAGAACAGTATGAAACAAACTCAAACATAGATGATGGGAAAACAATATAAAGGTACAAACTTGAAAGAATGGAAATAGTCCGAACAAAATCCAAACCGGACAGAATGGATAAAACAGATAACAGTCCAAACTCGATAGAATGGACAAAACCCATAATTAAACATCGTAAAGAGCAGTTGACTCTTACCGCTGTAATTATAGAAAAACAATTCAAAGGTTCGAACCAAATAAGGAAAGAAATGTTTTCAATAAATGACTAGGAAGGTTCACCATCCTTAAAGTGTATCTGTACTAATATATTTTTGAGAAGCTCATATACTCCATGACCTTGCTCGAAAAATACCAAGGCGGACCCTGCCAAACCTTACCAAGAATACAAATATTTCTACATCTAAGCGCACAACCGAATCCAAACTTGATGAGATGTGAAAATACTCCTTTTATAGGAGCAACCCTACATAGCTTGGCTTCCTCTCACGCTTTAGGTTTTGTCATTTCCGACAAAAGACAATAATGCTCAATGAAGCAATAAATCATCATAGAATGACGATAACAAAGAAGCTGAAGTATCCGATAGCTGAGAAACCAACTATTGAGGATATAAAACGATCATATATGGAAATTAGTCTTATATACTTACCACCACTCATTGAATTCAAACTTGTACTATTTCTTAGTTAACAATAATAGAGAACAAGTTAAGGTAGTGTCACCTCAAAATCATGTCTCGTGATTATTTTTAACTTTCAAAATAGCGACGACTTTACTTCTTCAATGTTTAATTCTAATTATTATACAAATAAATCATTTCCATAATGTGAATCGCTTAATGTAAATTAATTCATTTCCTTAAATGAATCAAACCATTTCTTTTAAAAAACCGAATTATGCTTGGCTTCACATTACAAGTATTCGCTTTAAAACATTTTATTAAAATCACTAACTTTAAACATCATTACAAAAAGGATTTAATAACTCAAACACATCCTTATTACATTGATTAATTAACTTTAAAAGTTCATTAATTCAATTGATGAATTAACTTTAATAGCCTTTAATCTAAAAGAATTTAGTCACTATTAAACACCATTAATTTAATTAAAAATTAATTATAATTAACTAAATTACATAAATTAATAATTTATTATTAATAATTAAAATGAATAACGAGTCAAAACATCCTTGTTACTATGATAAATTCATTGAAACTCTGTTAGTTAAGTTGATAAATTGACTTCAAATGTTTTAATTGACAAGGGTAAAACACCTTTGAAACATCATTAATTAAAGAAAAGATTACTTAAAGTTAAAACAAGTTGATTAAATTGAAAAGCCGTTAATTAAAAAGATTAATTAATTTAAAAACATCATTAGTTAATTGCTTAATTAATTAAATCCATCATTATTTAAATGTTTAATTATCTTTAAACATATTTAGATGAAATAGTTAATTAATTTCCAAAACATCGTTAACTAAGTAATTAGTTAAATTTAAACACATCATTAACTAGTTTATTAATTAACCTTAATCCTTGTTAATTAAATAATTAATTAAATTAAATAATCATTATTAAAACGACTAATTAAATTTGGAATCATTATTATTTCAAAACTTTCTTAACTTGTAAAACTAATTCAAGCATGAAGATGAAACCAAATGATTTCGATAAAAGGTGATTTTCCAAAAGTGCTGATATAGCGACTATCGCTATATTGGCAGTTCGGAAAACAAGTTCAAGCATTAACATTACCACCAAATATCACATAGCAAGGGTATGTGTTGAATAAAATAGCCTATGATTTTTGTTTGATTATATATATATATATTTGTTTAAATGCATTTGTTGTTGTACTATTTTATTTTTGCACATAATTATATAAATATTTGTTGAATAAAATAAATAACTCAGAATTCATATTTAAACAGATGTTTTATTCAAACAAATATTTTATTACAAATTCAAATAGTACAAATTTAAGTTCTCACTATATTTCGAATATAAGTTTCAATTACAACATAATTTTCACTATATAATTTTTCGTACATGTTTTCACCTCACTACATAATTCACTCAACACTCGTATTTGATCTTCAACTCTGTTCCAGCCAGTATCCAGCATCTGAACTATCTGTAGAATAAACACTGACGCAGTAAAATTGAAAAAGAAAATATTTTGAAGTGCACAATAAAGTGTATATTTTGAAAATATTATTTTCCTCAGTTATTTGGGTTGTTCATCATCATTTTTTTTAATTCATCTTCCACGAACAACTTGTGACATACACAGTGTGTCGCTGTACATGCCACAAGGTCGTGCACACTGATATACGTTTGCTTGTTAAAATTGCAGGGACATATGAGAACAAGGTCAAACCCAAACCTACACTAGGTTCAACTCAGGTGTAATACAAATAATTCAACACTTACATGAAAATATACAAAATGTTCAAAGTGCACCATATTAGAATTCAAGCACAAGTACAGGGCAGTGCAAATGAACAAAGTGATGCATGTAACGTTTCAACCCAGCAAACACTATGCAACAACATAGATTCAAGACAACATACAAACATGCAAATAACTCAAAACAACAGTGGGGAATACTGCAATAGTGAACAAAAATGACTCCAAGTTCAATGTGCAAAATATTATGTTCAAACCAGTGTAAGGGAATGCAAGTGAAGGCTCAACCAAGACAGCAGCTCAAATGTACATATGAAGACCAACCAATCAACCTGAAACCCAACCAGACTTCAAAATACTCAACCAGATCATATGGAACAGGCTACAACAACAAAGGCACTCTGCATGCAGTAAACATTGGAGCATGAAAACATGAAGTGCACAGGGACTCGAAGCAAATGCACAACACAGCAATGGTCAGAAGTAACACAGTAAATTGTGAATATGCATACAACATGTATTCAGACTTCAAGTGCATCAAGATAAATTGGACCAGATCATTGAAGATCCACATGACAACATGCAGCCTTAATTCAAATGCAATCAGACCAACATACATATATACATGCATGAACACACATGTTTATATATATATATATATATATATATATATATATATATATATATATATATATATATATACAGTGACAACCAGACAGAATCAACATGAAACCAGACTTTAATGGAGTCAAGGCATGGAACAAAACCCAAACGTACAAAGGTAACCAGACTCAAAATGAAAACAACATGTACACACATGAGTGCTCAAAACAACAAGCCAGTGCAATCAGACAACAACTTGGAACAGACTTCAAATGAAAACATGTGGAACCAGACTACAATAACCAGGGCAGTGCACATGAAACAGAGGAAACTACAAAGACATGTACAAAGTTCTCATGCAACAAGACTTCAAAAGGGACCCAGACCAAAATCGAACACAATGGAGCATGAACACACATGTATCATTTTAGGCATGCAACCAGGCTACAACAACATCAGCAAAGGTATGAGATGCACCAAGCAAATGCAATTGGATATGTGCAGTTTGAACAAGTGAACATGTACTAGTAATTAAGTAACAACAGTTTTTCAAAAGAGATGCAACAAGAAAATTCAAAAAATGAACGCATACACACACACATTTGTATGTATGTATGTATATACATGGTGAAATACATACAAGTGCACATGACATGATTAAAGCATAGTATATGTAGCAGTTCGAGCAAAATCAAGTCATAAAGAAATTGTGACGACCGTCCATGACTCCTGCACTAAACAAGAAAATAGTACGCTGAAAAGTGTGCAAGGCCGCCATGGACGATCATCAGGGTAAGGTAAAACAATAAACTCTATCGTATTACTCACAGCGCATGGAAAAAAATACAATAGAAAATACACATAGTGAAGCTCCATAGAATAGAATCTCATCATATAAACTCATAATAGTTTGGTATAACAATCTGAAAAGCCAATACATCAAGCCTCACTACATATCACTCAGAGAATACAAACAAACAGCGGAATATCCAGTACATATAGTAAGAAAACAATATGCAAAAGCCTCCAGCTCGTCCTCGTCATCAACAGCGTTAACCACTAAGAACAGCACCTGTCACCTGCTACCTAGTCTGCCCATCCCAACATGGATGAACAGCCCAAGGTAATAAGAGTTAAACATAAAACCTTGAGTCAGACAAAAAGTCTTAGTGAGCAGTAAATCAACTATCAAACATACCAAAAGAGCATAAAGGATAAAAAGGAATAGGAACCCAACCATCCCACTCCACCTCTTTCTACAGTGATAGCCCCCAGACACACTAAGGAGAAGCAAACATAGCAATTCAGACATTCAAACAAAGTACTTATCACTCGAGTCAAGATCAGTGTTTTCCAAGTACGAACCCCCAAGGCCTAACCAAGATCAGGTAAGCACCCTGAAAACATCGCTCTTGACCCAAGCAATGATACAACCAAAACATCCAAACATCCATGACTCTGGCTATCACTATTATCATTGCCTCGATATCACCGTTAATTGAATGACTGGCACATTCTTTCAGCCGTTCGTCAAGGGCTAATGGTAACCCCGGTTCTAGACATAACTCCACACGTCGTCGCAGCCCGTGCCTAGGACTATCGAATCTGCCCAGAGTACTAGCACGTCGTCGCAGCCCGTGCCTGGGACGTCGTCGCAGCCCGTCCCAACGTACTCTTGCTTTGAGTATGCTAGAACCTTCAATAACGATAAGATCTCAGCCTCCTAGTCATCCTCTTTGACGACTATTTCCATACTAGCTCGAGCGCCTCTCAAGCCAACCATTATCCACAAACTCGAACCACATCATCAAGTTATCAACATGCTTGGGATGATCCCGTCTGGATTAAACCAAGGCTTTCTCACATCATACTTTGCTTCTTCGCATCATAGCAAAGTTCCATCTCAACATCATGGTTTGCCTCATCGCATCATGGCAAAGTCTCATCTCAACATCATCATCAAGTCTATGCATATGAGCTTCAACATCCGCTTCATATGCCACAAGCAGCTTTCCTTATTCAAGAGCCTTTCCACTTAGCTTTTGAATAATCTTCGACCAACTTGTCCAAATCAAGTTATCAATCAACTAATCAATCAAATCAAACATTAATCCAAGTAATCAATCATTCAAACAAGATCTAAATAAACAATTACAACAATAATGGCAATTCCGTAAATAAAGAGTCCAAATCTAACAAGTAATCTAACAAGCATGAATCATGAACAATATCTCTACACTTGATGAATGAACTTGCATAGGTGAACATGTAGTAAAATAGGTGTCAAATCATCATGAACCATAGATCTACATGCAGACTTAAGAAAATGCATGAAATCACTATCTTTAACACACAAACAAGCCACCGACCCAATATACTCCTTTGGGTCCGTGTGAGAGATAACCACCACTCACCGAATCACCTAAACACCTCAAAAACAACTAACTCCAGATCTGGACAGCAAAGAATCAAGCTTGATCCTCCAAAGCTCCTCTTCAAATGATGAAATTTCTCTTCGATGGATGGAGATCTCTAAATTTGGCTCTTGGATCTTCGATTTGGTCTTCAATCTAGATGGATGGAAGCACAAGATTAAAGTGGAGAAAAGAAGCGAAGAAGTGTTGTAGTCGAGCTCTCAAAATGGCAGCACTTCGTCGCTTCAAAATCCGGTACCAAAAAGTGAACCAAACCCCTCTATTTATAGGCTGGAAATTGGGTCGTTCATACTTAAGTCGGTCGCTCTTAGGTCGGCCGCGACCTAACGACCTAACACCCCCTGCCGACCCAACAACTCAACACACACACACGGCTTAGCACGCACACGACCTAACACTCAATGCAACTGCGCGACCTAACGGCTTAACGACCTAACACAAGTGCCGACCTAACGAAACAGACCACCTACGACCTAACAAACCCAACGACCTACCTTAGGTCGTTCAACGACCTAACTATATTGCCGACCTAACGCATAGCCGACCTAACTAAACACACGGCCAAGCGATCACGACCTAGCTTCCTTAGGTCATTAACTCGCTTCGACCGACCTATCACTAAGCCGTTAGCCACTAACTCGCCTCACCCTCTTAGGTCGCCTACTCCACTAAGTCGCTAACATCTATAGGTCGGTCAAACTCTATAGGTCGGTTAAGTCTATAGGTCGATCATTCCTATAGGTTGGTCAAGTCTATAGGTCGCTCCACCGTCCTAAGCACTACACAATCTAACCCCTTAGTTGCTCTACCTCCTAAGTCGGTCACGACTCATGCTTCCACACGACTTAAATTCTAAACAACTTAACAACACAAACAACCTAATAACAACAATTCTACGATCTTTCGATCCGTAAAAATACGGGTCGTTACATTCTCTCCCCCTTAGGAATTTCGCCCCCGAAATTCCAAACAAACAAGAGCAATCAAAACTATTCTGCATTCCTACCATCCATAGCAATCAACAAACCATGCATCCAATTACTAACCTAGCATGCAGAATTCTAAGAGTAGAACAAGTTACAAATTCATGAGATGTCATGACACCTTAGGGCCATACCTCGAAGAGTTCAGGATGAGCTGCCTTTATCCTCTCTTCCTCCTCCCATGTACAGTCGTTAACATCATCACTCCATTGTACCTTGAGCAACCTGACTACCTTCCTCCTAAGCTATTTCGTGTCGGTTCCCACAACACGAAGTGGCTTACGAGGTCTTCTAACAACTGGATCAACTTCTAAATCTTCACAGCTATCAGCAGAAACCACTGTATTTGGGTCGTGCACATACTTCCGTAGATATGATACGTGAAAAACATTGTGCACACCCGACATCTTTTCTGGTGATTCCAACTTATAAGCGAGCCTTCCAATTCGCTCGATAATCGGGAATGGTCCAACAAATCTCGGAGTCAATTTTCCTTCCCGAATCGAATAACATTCTTCAGTGGAGAAATCTTCACAAAAACCATATCTCCTACGTCGAATTCCAAATCCTTTCGACGCTTATCGACATAACTTTTCTGACGTTCTTGGGCTGCCTTCATTCGTCGCCGAATGATCTCTATACAATCAGAAGTCTGTCGAATCATTTCTGGCCCAAGTATCAACTTTTGTCCAGTTTCCAACCAACATGTCGGAGAGTTACACGGTCTTCCATACAATGCCTCATATGGTGCCATACCAATACTTGTCTGATAACTATTATTATACGCAAATTCCACCAAATGAAGATGATTTTCCCATGATCCTCCGAAGTCCAAAACACATGCTCTGAGGAGATCTTCCAAAACTCATTTGACTCTCTCGGTCTTACCATCTGTTTGAGGGTGATAAGCTGTACTCAAACACAACTCAGTTCCCAAAATTTCCTGGAAGCTCTTCCAAAATTCACTAGTGAACAATGGGTCTCGATCGCTCACTATATTCTTCGGAATACCATGGAATCGAACTATCCACTTAACATACAACTCAGCCAATTTCGATGCAGTCCTATTTGATCGAACATGAATGAATCTTGCACTCTTAGTCAAACGATCTACGATGACCCAAATCCCTTCGTTTCCCGCTCTTGTTCTAGGTAGACCATCGATAAAATCCATCGATATTTGCTCCCACTTCCATGTAGGAACTTCTAATGGTTGAAGCAATCCACTTGGCTTCTTCTGCTCAGCTTTTACTAACTGGCAGTTCATACACTTGGAAATAAAATTTCCAACATCCTTCTTCATACCTTCCCAGTAATAGGTTCTCTTCATATCTCGATACATCTTATTTCCACCTGGATGAATTGTCAACTTCGAATGATGACTTTCCTTCAGAACTTCATCTCTTAATTCATCTATATCGGGAACAACTAGTCGTCCTTGCTTTCGAAGCCAACCCTCTCGATCGACCTCGAATCCTTTATCCTTCTCCGGATCCAATCCAGATTCCAAATCACGAATAATCTTGACAAGTTTATCGTCTCGCTTTTGGCTCTCGCCAATCCTTTCCACAAGAGTAGGTCTTATCGATAAGTTTGCCAACATCTCAGGTTCCAATTCATATCTAGGCCTGAAGTCAAATCCAGCCAAATACTCGAGACTCTTCCATTCCGAAAACATGGCTCCCAAATCTGCATGTCTTCGACTTAACGCATCTGCCACTGCATTACATTTTCCCGGAGTATAGGCTATACCAAAATCATATGATGCTAAAAACTCTAGCCATCGTTGCTGTCGAAGATTCAAATCCTTTTGGAAGAAAAGATACTTCAATGACTTATGATCCGTAAACAACTCGAATCGAACTCCTAATAGGTAATGTCTCCACATCTCCAAAGCAAATACAATCGCCGCTAACTCCAAATCATGAGTCGGATAATTTCTTTCATGCGGCTTCAGTTGTCGACTTGCATACGCGACAACTTTATCCTTCTGCATTAGCACTGCTCCAAGTCCAGTACCACATGCATCGGTATAAACCACCATCTCATCGTTTCCACTTGGGATAGTCAAAACAGGAGCACTTGTCAGTCGCTCTTTCAGGATACCGAAAGCTTGCTCACACTCATCATCCCATCTGAACACTTGGTTCTTTTTCGTCAATCCTGTTAATGGTGCAGCTATCTTGGAAAAGTCTTTGATAAACCGACGATAGTATCCTGCTAATCCAAGAAAACTTCTCACATCAGATGCATTCTTAGGTCTAACCCAATCTTGGATTGCTGCCACCTTGGCGGGATCAACCGCTATTCCATTTCCAGAGATGACATGACCTAAGAATCTCACTTCACTCTTCCAGAAGTGACACTTCGAAAACTTAGCCCTCGGCTGATGTTTCCGCAAGATTTTCAAAACAATCCTCAAGTGTGTCTTGTGCTCTTCTTCAGTTCTGGAATAAATCAAAATATCATCCACGAACACAAGTACAAACTTGTTCAACTGATCTCTGAACACCCTATTCATAAGATCCATAAAATATGCTGGTGCATTGGTCAATCCAAACGGCATTACCAGCCAATCATAGAAACCAGATGGTGTCCTGAAAGCTGTCTTCGGCACACTATCCTTTGCCACTCTTAACTGGTGAAATCCCGTTGCCAAATCCATCTGAGAAAACATCTTAGCTTCGTGAAGCTGATCAAACAAGTCATATATTCTCGGCAATGGATACTTGTTCTTCTTAGTCACTTTATTCAGCTCACGATAATCCACACACAACCTCAGCGATCCATCCGCTTTGGTCGCAAACACAACTGGTGCACCCCTTCGGACACACTACGCCGAATGAATCCTTTCTGTAAAAGGTCATCAACTTGCACCTTCAATTCTTGCTGCTCCCTAGGCGCCATTCGCCTAAGAGGCATCACAACAGGTCTGGCTCCCTCAACTAGATCGATACGAAACTCGATCTCCCTATGCGGCGGTAATCCTTTGACCTCGTCAAAGACATCCTCAAATCCATTCACAATAGGCACTGATGACAGTCCATCCCGTGGAACAACCAGCGAATACATGAAGCTCATGAAGACGCCTTCCTCATGCTTACATCGTACCACAACCTTTCGCCTCTCCACATTCTCGACTGTCACCTCAAGCCTCTCACACTCAACCTTTGCCGCATACTTCCTAAGCCAGTCTATACCCAAAATAATTCCGAACCCCACAAAGTTTAGAACAAAACAATCACAAACAAAAGAGCAATCATGACTCGACACAACTAGACCATGGCATACCATACACAAACAAGACGAACCCCCAACTGGATTAGTCACAACCAATGGTCTCTCAACAATATCTGGTTCCAAACCCAACCGGCCTACAAATTCACTACAAACAAAAGAATGCGACGCTCCAGTATCAAACAACACTCTAACTGGAACACCACAAATGGATAGAGTACCTTGAACCACCACACTCTTCCCTTTCTCTTCAGCAGTAGGAGCTTTCGAAGACGATGGCACAACCCCCGAAGCATAAGCTTGCACAATCCGCTTGTCCTTCCTCGGTTTCGGACAATCCCTCTTGAAATGCCCCGGTTTTTCACAGTTGTGACACTTTGCCGGCACTCTCGGTTTCCTTCAATCCCTGGAGAGATGACCCTTCTGCTGACAGTTGTAGCAGGTCACTTCACCCTTCAGCTTCTTCTGGCCATCCTTACCCTTCTGCTGCTGCTGCTTCCTCTTCTTGTTTCCATTTTGCTCCTTGGTTACAGCAACAACAGATCCTTCCTTAGGAAACAGATTCTCGTGCCTGAGAGCTTTCTCCACAAGCTTCTCAAATGGATCGTCCAGATGATCCACCAACTGTCTCCCAAGATAAGTGTCCAAGCCTGTCACAAACTTCTCATTCTTCTGATAGGGAGAATCAATATACGACCGAGCATACTTGGACAAAGCTTCAAACTCAGAAACATACTCAAGAATTGGTCTTCCACCTTGCTTGAGTCCACAAACTTCTTAAACAGAACAGATTTCTGAGCTGTAGAAATGAACTTAGCTTCAAATCTAACTTGAAATTGCTCCCAAGTAATCTCTTCCCCTGGAGTATCAATGGTGATAGAATTCCACCAATCCGAAGCTCTCCCTTGAAGCTGTCTTGATGCAAGCTTCCTCTTAGTTGCATCCTCAATTCCCAAATCGCCAAAGATCCTTCTACAAGCATCAATCCATCTCTGAACTTCAACGGTTGATTCTGTTCCCAAGAAAACCTTTCCTCCAAGAGAAGTATAGTCTTTGCACAACTTAGCAAAATCCACTGGTCTTGGAGCTTGAACTTGAACTCCAACATCTACTGATGACCCCGAGGCTGGCATCCTTCTCATGATCGAAGTCATCATGGCCTCAAACATAGCAGCATAATCAGCATCAGCAGCCTCTTCAGCAGCATGGCTTTCCCTTGCAGCTTGTCTCTCCCTTCGACTCATCCTTTATATCTATAAAAAAAATGATTAGAACACCTTGAGAAACAACTACATAAGGAGTTCAAATCCTTTTAAGCTACTATATTATATATAGTAATCATCCATCAAAATACAATTACGTCTCTCATACGTAGTTACGTCAGCGAGCGTTGGCTAAAATCCATTAACCAAAGTTCTGATACCAAATGTGACGACCGTCCATGAGTCCTGCACTAAACAAGAAAATAGTGCGCTGAAAAGTGTGCAAGGCCGCCATGGACGATCATCAGGGTAAGGTAAAACAATAAACTCTATCGTATTACTCACAGCGCACGGAAAAAAATACAATAGAAAATACACATAGTGAAGCTCCATAGAACAGAATCTCATCATATAAACTCATAATAGTCTGGTATAACAATCTGAAAAGCCAATACATCAAGCCTCACTACATATCACTCAGAGAATACAAACAAACAGCGGAACATACAGTACATATAGTAAGAAAACAATATGCAAAAGCCTCCAGCTCGTCCTCGTCATCAACAGCGTTAACCACTAAGAACAACACCTGTCACCTGCTACCTAGTCTGCCCATCCCAACATGGATGAACAGCCCAAGGTAATAAGAGTTAAACATAAAACCTTGAGTCAGACAAAAAGTCTTAGTGAGCAGCAAATCAACTATCAAACATACCAAAAGAGCATAAAGGATAAAAAGGAATAGGAACCCAACCATCCCACTCCACCTCTTTCTACAAGTGATAGCCCCCAGACACACTAAGGAGAAGCAAACATAGCAATTCAGACATTCAAACAAAGTACTTATCACTCGAGTCAAGATCAGTGTTTTCCAAGTACAAACCCCCAAGACCTAAACCAAGATCAGGTAAGCACCCTGAAAACATCGCTCTTGACCCAAGCAATGATACAACCAAAACATCCAAACATCCATGACTCTGGCTATCACTATTATCATTGCCTCGATATCACCGTTAATTGAATGACTGGCACATTCTTTCAGCCGTTCGTTAAGGGCTAATGGTAACCCCGGTTCTAGACATAACTCCACACGTCGTCGCAGCCCGTGCCTAGGACTATCGAATCTGCCCAGAGTACTAGCACGTCGTCGCAGCCCGTGCCTGGGACGTCGTCGCAGCCCGTCCCAACGTACTCTTGCTTTGAGTATGCTAGAACCTTCAATAACGATGAGATCTCAGCCTTCTAGTCATCCTCTTTGACGACTATTTCCATACTAGCTCGAACGCCTCTCAAGCCAACCATTATCCACAAACTCGAACCACATCATCGAGTTATCAACATGCTTGGGATGATCCCGTCTGGATTAAATCAAGGCTTTCTCACATCATACTTTGCTTCTTCGCATCATAGCAAAGTTCCATCTCAACATCATGGTTTGCCTCATCGCATCATGGCAAAGTCTCATCTCAACATCATCATCAAGTCTATGCATATGAGCTTCAACATCCGCTTCATATGCCACAAGCAGCTTTCCTTATTCAAGAGCCTTTCCACTTAGCTTTTGAATAATCTTCGACCAACTTGTCCAAATCAAGTTATCAATCAAATAATCAATCAAATCAAACATTAATCCAAGTAATCAATCATTCAAACAAGATCTAAATAAACAATTACAACAATAATGGCAATTCCGTAAATAAAGAGTCCAAATCTAACAAGTAATCTAACAAGCATGAATCATGAACAATATCTCTACACTTGATGAAAGAACTTGCATAGGTGAACATGTAGTAAAATAGGTGTCAAATCATCATGAACCATAGATCTACATGCAGACTTAAGAAAATGCATGAAATCACCATCTTTAACACACAAACAAGCCACCGATCCAATATACTCCTTTGGATCCGTGTGAGAGATAACCACCACTCACCGAATCACCTAAACACCTCAAAAACAACTAACTCTAGATCTGGACAGCAAAGAATCAAGCTTGATCCTCCAAAGCTCCTCTTCAAATGATGAAATCTCTCTTCGATGGATGGAGATCTCTAACTTTGGCTCTTGGATCTTCGATTTGATCTTCAATCTAGATGGATGGAAGCACAAGATTAAAGTGGAGAAAAGAAGTGAAGAAGTTTTGTAGTCGAGCTCTCAAAATGGCAGCACTTCGTCGCTTCAAAATCCGGTACCAAAAAGTGAACCAAACCCCTCTATTTATAGGCTGGAAATTGGGTCGTTCATACTTAAGTCGGTCGCTCTTAGGTCGGCCGCGACCTAACGACCTAACACCCCCTGCCGACCCAACAACTCAACACACAGACACAGCTTAGCACGCACACGACCTAACACTCAATGCAACTGCGCGACCTAACGGCTTAACGACCTAACACAAGTGCCGACCTAACGAAACAGACCACCTACGACCTAACAAACCCAATGACCTACCTTAGGTCGTTCAACGACCTAACTATATTGCCGACCTAACGCATAGCCGACCTAACTAAACACACGGCCAAGCGATCATGACCTAGCTTCCTTAGGTCATTAACTCGCTTCGACCGACCTATCACTAAGCTGTTAGCCACTAACTCGCCTCACCCTCTTAGGTCGCCTACTCCACTAAGTCGCTAACATCTATAGGTCGGTCAAACTCTATAGGTCGGTCAAGTCTATAGGTCGGTCATTCCTATAGGTCGGTCAAGTCTATAGGTCGCTCCACCATCCTAAGAACTACACGATCTAACCCCTTAGTTGCTCTACCTCCTAAGTCGGTCACGACTCATGCTTCCACACGACTTAAATTCTAAACGACTTAACAACACAAATAACCTAATAACAACAATTCTATGATCTTTCTATCCGTAGAAATACGGGTCGTTACAGAAATGGTCAAACAAAACTGTGTTGAAGTGTTCAACCAAGAAAAATTCAGGAAATTGTTCAAAGTTTCAGAGGAACAAGTCAACGAACGATAAACAGGTTGTAGGAGCAAAAAGAACGGAACAAAATTCAAACATATTCAACCGATGATAAAATGAACAAGTCAGAATTCATCATAAGCATTCAATCAATTAATCGAACGGCCAAGCAAAGCAACTGAAACATTCAAATCAAAATATACTAACGTAATTATAAGGTTTCATTCCCTATAAATTCCCAAAATCATCATCGGCTTAAATCATCAAGTCGAGTTACTAGCAAATCAATTAAAATAACAAGTTTATAATCATACCAAATCCATCACTGAGAAAGCGCTTGACTTAATTGAAGCTATCGATAGCAAATCAAAGCAAGGGATTGATTGACGGAGCAAACCAGAGTTGAAATCATCACTTCAAACAAACTAATTTTAAGCGGCCGCATCAATTGGTGAAAACCCTAATTTTTGAAGAGCAAAAGGAATCGACCGAAGAGAGTATACGAAAGAAAAGGGAGACGTCCTTTTTTCTCGAGTTATATTTTAAAGTGGGTTGGTTTAGTTTATGTTTTTGGGCTTAGTTTATAAAAATAGGGTTTGTTTAAGTTTTAATTTTATTTTATAACTTTCTATTTTAAATCTTGTAAATTTCTAGTTGTTTAACTAGGTACAAACTACGGGGCGTAGTTTGAGGATTCGCAACTCAGTAGCTGAGTTGTGATAGAGTTTTGAGCTTAGAGTTAGGTTAATCGAGTTAGCGGGTATCGCGAGTTTACGTGTTTTGTAAGCGATTGATTACTTAATTTCTAGTAGAAACCTTGGGTGCAGCACATAGTTAGGTTTTTGCCGAAGTTGGGTAAATCTGTGTGTGATCTCTACTGCTTTCTGTTTTTGTTTTTGTTTTTGTTTATGCATTAATTTAGTCATCCTATTCATTCCCTCCTATAGGGTGAAAACGATCCTACAAGTGGTATCAGAGCTAGGGATAAAAACCAATTTTTGTTAAAAAATTTGATTTTTCTTTCTTTCAGTGGCTTCTTTTAATAATGCTTTTATTGAGGGTCAGTCCATAATTAGACCACCATGTTCAATGGTGAATATGCATATTGGAAAAATAGACTGAATATTTTTCTAAAAACCATAGATGCATGAAATATTGTTGAAATGGGATATAGAACACCAACAATAATGGTAGATAATCAAGAAGTTGAAAAACCTATGGATCAATGGACAGATCTTGAAAATAAACTGTAAAATGCTAATGCAAAAGCTATGAATTTCATTATTTGTTCATTATATCAAATTGAATTTAATCGTGTCTCACATTGTCTAACTGCATAGGAAATTTGGTACATGCTTGAAGTGACTAATGAAAGAACCTCTCAGGTTAAAGAATTTCGCATTGCTATGCTTAATAGCGAGTACGAGAACTTTACAATGGCAAAGGATGAAAGTTTCAAAGAAATGTATGGACGACTTTCTAATTTTATATACAAATCAAAATCCCTAGGAAGACTATATACAGAACTGAAAATAGTTCGAAAATCCTCAGATTTCTTCCATGAAACTTTGAAGCAAAAGTGACTGCCATCCAAGAATCAAAGGATCTGAAACAAATTAAAGTTGAAGAACTCATCGGAAATCTCACCACTTATGATCTAGAAATCAAATTCAAGAAAGAACGTGAATGAGGAGCTCTCAAAGGTATAATAAAAATTGAAGATGATAATGATGATGATGGAGCAGCTGAACCGACACCGATAGTAAAGAGATTCAAAAGGTGGAACTGCAAGTATGAAAATCCTGCCCTAAATCAACAATTAAGGAGCAAAATAGTCAAAGCTCTAGACGACTCAGAAAAGAATGAGAACATTTGTCACAAGTGCAATAAACCTGGTCATATCTAGCCCATTGTCCTCTAAATTGACGCAGCAAAGGAAAAAGATCGAAAACCAAAAGTTATGCAGCAACTTAGGATGAAAGTGAAAGATGATGAAAGCACTAGCAGTGAGAGTGAAAAAGAAAATCTGTGTTTTTCAAGGGAAACAAGTGACAACGATGATGACAAGTCAAGCGAGGTATCAAAACTTACTCACTCTCAATTTCTTATATATTTTCATGAAATAAATGGCTGTTTTGAAAGTCTTAAGGAGAAGTACGCTAAAATTGAATCACAAAAGGATAGTTTGATAGAACTAAACATTCATCTTGATCAAATGGTCCAAAACTATATAAATAAGTACGCTAAGTGTGATAAGTGTCCAACATTTGAAGAGGAAATAAAAAAATCAGAAATCAAAATTAAATCACTTGAAAATGAAATTATGATTTTTAAAGAAAGTAAAAATACTAGGAGAGAAAATTATATTAAAAAGTGCACTTTTTTATTGAATAAAAATGAATCTCTCAAGTCACAAGTCCAACAATTGTCTACAACTTTAGGAAAATTCTCCAAAGGAGAAAGATCACTAAATATGCTATTAGAGAAACAAAGTGTTAATACTGTTAGACAAGGACTTGGGTATACTCAATCTGAAAAAGGTAGAAGTAAAACTAATCATGTCAATTCCAAGTGCACGGTTTGTGGAAAAATTGGACACAATCAAAACAATTGCTGGTATAGACCCAAACACATGCCATACCAATTTGGATTCCTAAAGGCACGAATGTAAAATCCCTTATCAAACAAATATGGCTGCTAAAAGGAACAAACATAGACTATCTTGGTTCTACACAAACTTATTTTTCAAAATTTCTTGTCACTAACAATCATGAACCTATAAAAACAAATAGGTCGTCTTTTCTCGTGTAGGTGTGTTGGCATGCTAAAGAACAACAAGAGTGGTAACTGGATTCTGGCTGTTTCAGGCATATGATAGGCGACATATCAAAGTTCCTTAGCCTAGAGAAATACAAAGGTGGCAGAGTCACAATGGGCAACAGTGATGTATTATATGTTGAAAATATGCATCATAATCTGATTTCAATCAACCAGTGATCAACTGGGAAAATTTAAAAAATCATCTTTTTATGCCTAGAAAACTGTAAGTACTTCTAGAGTTCTTGAACTAGTTCATATGGATCTATTTTGACCTAACGATATTGCAAGCTTAGGTGGTAAGAGATATTGTTTTATATTGATTGATGATTACTCTAGATACACATGGGTATACTTCGTTATCTTACTGCTTCTAGACCAGACATTATGTTCTCTATTTGTTTATGTGCACGGTTTCAGTCAAATCCAAAGGAATCTCATTTAAAAGCTGTAAAAAGAATTATAAGGTATATGTTGCACACCTCACGGTTTGGTCTATGGTATCAAACTAATGATAACTTTGAGTTAAAGGGTATTCAGATGCAGATTATGCTAGTAGTATAACTGATAAAAGAAAGTACTAGTGGAACATGTTTATGTTGGGACATTCGTTACTTGCATCACATTTCCAAAGAAAATATCTACATAAATTTCATTTCAACTGATTTTCAATTTGCAGACATTTTTACAAAACCCTTTCTAGAAAATAGTTTTTTATCGACTTCGTCTCAGTTTAGGTATTTTAGAAACTTGATTTTATGTTTTTGGATTTTATCTTAAATGCCTATATTAACAAATCCGATTCCCTATTGCTATCGAAAAGATAAATAGTGACCGAAAAAAGTGGCGACTGTTGATATTAATCATACATTATGACTTGAGACAGTATATTTTGTAAATTCTTTAAAAATTTAAACAAAATTTGTAATAACTTTGATTGGTAAAAATTCCACTACCATCTCTATTCCTATCATATTTCTACGACAGTCACTCATCACAATCTAATATAGTATGTCAAAATGTGGTACTGAAACAAAAAAATATTCATTTTTTTTAATTAATTAGCAATAAAATCATTCAAAAGTACTCACTCTTATTTAAAAGTCCTCACGGTTATGCATAAGCGAATTACTTGGAATCTTTGATTATGTGCTTTCATGCTCATTTAAAAGTCCTCACGGTTTTGCATGTATGGAACACATATCAAAATTGATTATTAAATAGGCGAGTTGATTCTAATCCCATTAAAAGTTCTCACGGTTATGTGTGATTAGAAGATACTTGAGATTCATTTTTTAGTAAAAATTGTGAATACTACTAATCTCATTTAAAAGTCCTAATGGTTATGCATGCTTAGTAAGTATTCAAATTCTTGGCATAAGTATACTACAAATGGACACGACTATATGGTATTCTATGCCGGCATCACCTCTATCAGTCTCAAATGGAATATGCCCCTAACAGAGTATTTATGATTTTTGTTTGATTTTTTTATTGAAATTTAATATTTTTACTTGATTATGTATTAATATTGTATTTTTGTCTATCACTTTATCACTATTTTCTTACAATGTTACTATTTTTCTGATAACAAAAGGGGGAGAGAGAAGTTAAGATTTTTGAAAATAAGTCATATTTCATATTTTTTATTCGCATAGTATATTCACATCTAGGCTCATTGCAATTTTTATTTGCATATTTTTGTTTCATGAATATGTGAAGGGGGGGCTTTGTTATAAGGGGAGCATTCAAATAGGAGGAGCTAATAGAATTCATCAAGACTAAATACATTTAATTAAAGCAAAATCTTAATATATGTTTGTTATCATCAAAAGGGGAAGATTGTATAATATAATAGCATATGATTTTTGTTTGATGATAATAAACATATGTATATATATATATATATATTCGTTTAAATGTATTTGCTGTTGTACTATTTTATTTTCCCACATAATTAAATATTTGTTTGAATAAAATAAATAACTCAGAATTCATATTTAAATAAATATTTTATTACAAATTCAAATAGTACAAATTTAAGCTCACTATATTCCGAATACATGTTTCAATTACAACACAATTTTCACTATACAATTTTTCATATGTGTTTTCACCTCACTACATAATTCACTCAACACTCGTATTTGATCTTCAACTTTTTTCCAGCCTGTATCCAACATCTGAACTATCTACAAAATAAACACCGATGTAGTAAAATTGAAAAAGAAAATATTTTGTAGTGCATAATAAAGCGTGTGTTTTGAAAATATTATTTGCCTTGGTTATTTGGGTTGTTCGTCATCATTTTCTTTTAATTCATTTTACACGGACAACTAGTGACATACACAGTGTATCACTGTACATGCCACAAGGTCGTGCATGCTGATACACATTTGCTTGTTAAAATTGCAGGGACAGGTGAGCACAAGGTCAAACCCAAGCCTAGACTGGGTTCAACACATGTGCAATACAAATAATTCAACACTTACATGAAAATATACAAAATGTTCAAAGTGCACCAGATCAGAATTCAGGCACAAGTACATGGCATTGCAAATGAACAAAGCGGTGCATGAAACATTTCAACCCAACAAACACTATGCAATAGTGACGACTTAAGACAACATACAAACATGCAAATAACTCAAAACAGTAGTGGGGAATACAACAGTAGTGAAAAAAAATTACTCCAAGTTCAATATGCAAAACATCATGTTCAAATCAGTATAAGGGAATGCAAGTGAAGGCTCAACCAAGACAACAGCTCAAATGTACATATAAAGACCAATCAATCAACCTAAAACCAACCAGACTTCGAAATACTCAACCAGATCATATGGAACAGACTACAACAACAAAGTCACTCTACATGCAGTAAACATTAGAGCATGAAAACATGTAGTGCACAGCGGCTCGAAGCAAATGCACAACACAACAATGGTCAAAAGTAACACAGTCAATTGTGAACATGGGTACAACATGCATTCAGACTTCAAGTGCATCAAGATAAATTGAACTAGATCATTGAAGATCCACTTGACAACATGCAAGCAGCCTTAATTCAAATGCAATCAGACCAGCGTACATATATACAAGCGTGCACACACACATGTGTGTGTGTTCGTGTGTGTGTGCATGTGTGTGCCTATATATATATATATGCAGTGAAAACCAAACAGAATCAACATGAAACCAGACTGCAAAGGAGTCAAGGTATGGAACGAGACCCAAACGTACAAAGGCAACCAGGCTCAAAATGAAAACATGTACACACATGAATGCTCAAAACAACAAGCCAGTGCAATCAGACTACAACTTAAAATAGACTTCAAATGAAAATATGTGGAACTAGACTACAATAACTAGAGCAATGCACATGAAATAGAGGAAACTACAAAGACATGTATAATTTCTCATGCAACAAGACTTCAAAAGGGACCCATATCAAAATTGACCACATTGGAGCATGAACACACATGAATCATTTCGGGCATGCAACCAGACTACAACAACATCAGCTCAGGTATGAGGTGCACTAGACAAATGCAAAGTTCTCAGGATTTATGAGTCTTGTTTGAATGTAGAGTGAAATAAAGAAGTAATAAGCTAGTTTAAAGTGAATGGAAGTGCAAGAAAAGTGTTTTATGTCATGAACTTCAATATGGAAGCCATGGAAATGTAAATGAAGAAAATAAAGAGAGATGCATGAAATGAAGAAGGAGGATTTATAAAGTGGAAATTATGAAGAGAAAGTGGTATTTATAAGCATAGAAACTAGAATTTACCAAAATACCCTTAGCGTAATATATAATCTCATGCATGATACACCACACCTCTCCTACACCTAGCACACGTTATGCCCCTCATTTCTACATCCTTAAATCATGCTACCCCTTCCATGCATATGTACTCAGGCTATGGGGATGATTTGTATACATATATGTTTGTTTATATGTATATATATGCCTTTTATAACATAATATGTCACATTCATGCTTAAGTATTAATATCTATATGTTAATATATTTAGGTATGCTTTATTATTGCTAATCCTAACATAGTGTGTATGTTAATACAAATGTGCATGATATTTTCGATGTCTTTTACGATGCCGAAAGGTCATAATTTCGGAAAACTTTTTTCGGTCACATTTTTTATTTTTAATTTAAACTAACTATTTTGGTAAACATATGACCCGGCTAGACATTCCATACTTTTGTTAGTGATGATGATGGTGAATCTAGGTGATTACATTACGCTATAGATGATGGTGGTCCTATTCTCTCGGTGGATGGAGCAGTGGTAAGCGGAATCGATCTCTTCTCCTTGATGATAGCTGGGATAGAAGATTTATATATAGTAGGGAACACCTGGGTTTTGTATTGGATATTGTATCTCACTTTACAGATTATTTGCATGTGTTAGGTCCTAGTGAAAGTTATTCTTCCTCCTCTTGGGAGGAGGAACCGATGAATCCTTAGGTCATTATTATAGCTATAGAAGCACCTTAGCTTCTCTGCTTTTATGTAATCTAAGTGGAATGGTCACTATAAAACCTATAGTTGATTATGTGCATGTGTAGAACGCCTTTTCTTCATTTATATACAGTGGCACGATCCACTATAAAGTCGACTGGATTTGCCAAAAAAATGATTTTAATATCACTAATTAATATATAAACTATGTTTATTTGGTTATTAAAATCCGTTATGTAAATATTTAAAAAATATTCAAATAAGAAGCGAATAATTTACGGGTCATTACAGAGTCTGCTGGTTTTGACGATAACAATGAAGAAGTCTGTTAGGTTTTGAAGATGATGTGGTTATGATAAGCAAGGATTTAATAGGAAAAAGTCAAATAATTTTTTCCTTAAAAATGATTTTCATAAGGCATATGATAAAATAAGAAGAGAATTTATTCATCATATACTAATTGCCATGGGATTCTCTCTATTGTTTGATAATCTCATTTATGAATGCATATCGACTCCTTCTTTTTCGGTGTTAATTAATGGTTCCCCCGTTGATTTTATTGGGAGTTTGAATGATTAAGACAAGGAGATCTGCTTTCGCCATGCTTATTCTCTATTGCTATGGAATTCCTCACAATTAATCTAGATGTGGAATACTTGAAAGGTAATATTATCCCTATCTATAAAACTAAACCTATGATCACTCATTTGTTATATGTGGATGATATTTTAATCATGGTCAAAGCTACTAGAAAAAATGCTAAATGCATACAGAATATTTTTCAGAATATGAAATATTTAATATCTAAATGTGAATGAAAACAAATCTACTTTGTTTTTTAGCAAAGGGGTAACTAACAAGCAACATATAGCTAATATTTTAAATATCGGAATGGGAAATCTCCCTGTGGTCTATTTAGGCATTCCACTATCAAACAACAATCTAAAAACAAGAGACTTTTGATACCTAGACGAAATCAATAAAAAATTTAGTCAATGGAATAGTAAAATGCTCGATCTAAGTGGTAGAATGGAATTAGTGAAAACTGTAATTCATCCGATGGTTTAATCTTGGGTACAATTCACACAATTTCCTATGACTATCATTAAGAGAATTAACTCTCTCTGTGCTATTTTATATGGAAATATAAATCACATAAAATGTGCTGGGAAGATGTATGTAAAAAAAATGAGGGTGGCTTTGATATTCGAAGAATTGAGGAAATTATCAAAGCTATAGCACTTAAATTGATTTGGAAATTTATCCAAGGTGAAACACTATGGGCCAAATGGATGCATAACAAATACTATAAAAATAAAAATTTCTAGACTGCTGCTATGAATAACAATGCACCTTATACATGGAAATCTCTTCATAGAGCAAGACAATGGTGTAAAGGTGTTATTGACAGAAATATTGTAAATGGTGATAATACTAAGGTTTGGATGGACCCATGGATTAATGGATGCTCCCTGGTGGATAAATTTGGTTAGAGTTCAATGACAGTTTATAGTGGTAACAACAGAAAGGTATCTACATTGACAGCAGATAATAAATGGAAAGACCATATTGAGTGTGTGCCCACTCAAATGCAAAACATAGTGCATAATATCAAAATGCATTATCAGATGCAAGCTAATTACTGGTTCTGGCTACTTAATAAGTCTGGTCAGTTTAGTATGAATTCAGCATCAAACCATGTTAGGAAAAAACATACTGAACTCAATTGGACCGGTGTTATTTGGGATGATGCTTGTACCCCAAAAATGTCTGCTTGCTCGTTATTGGCTAAGTTAAACAAATTGAATACTAAACATAGAATCAACAATGGAACAATGACATTGATCTATCTTGTGTCTTATGTTTAAATCAAATTGAAGATAGAAACCATTTTTTTCAACTGTCCATATTCTAGACAATTATTAGAAGCCATTATGCAAAAGCTCAATATTAGTTTCGAAAATGCAGTTGAAATTGACCAGATTCTAGAAATTATGTGTCAATGTCGGAAAAATAATGGTTTATATAATAATCTAAAGAATATAGCCTTTAATGCTCTGATATGGAACATATGGTGTGGGAGAGATTCGTGGATATCCAAAGGAATCGAACTATCATCTCAAGTCAGAACTATAATTATTAAACAAGAAAGCAATCAATTAATTCAAAGCAAACTTGTCAATAAGAATATAAACAAAGAAATTGAGCATATCTTATCCAACTTCGGAATAGAGATGAACCCAAGCATGGAGCTTCAACCTCCTTGAGTCTGGCTATGTTATTTTACATGGAGCTGTCATCTTCTTTAGTTTTTCTTTTTCTTCAGGATGATCAGTTTTTATTTCGTGTACCATTCTTTTTGAGTCAGTGGAGATAATATTTAGATCTGAGAATTGGTAAAGTTGTTTGAAGAATTCGTGATTCTAGAAGTTTGGTTGGTGCCAGCTCGCTCTTTGGTGGAAGTATTTGTTTGCTGGTGTCCTTTTAGTAGTCCTACATGTCATTTTTTTAGTGTTTGTTTTTATTTCTGTTGTTTTCTCGATTTATTATAGCCCCATGTTGATCGTATGGATAGTTTTGAGTGTGTTGCGCCGTTGTTTTACTCCTCCATCTATTTGACAACTTGGTTTTATGACTATAATTTAGTTGTATTGTTAATAGATGGACATAATATGTGCTCTTTTTCCTTGCAAGACACCCATGTAGGTTAGGGGGTTGTAAGGTTTTAACGAGGCATATTATGGAAGTATGTGCATACTATTTTGTCTATGAAGTACCTTTTTTCAAAAAAAATAAGCAAGGAGAAGAGTAGCTTCAAATTGGAAGAAAAGAAGATAATAACAAAAGATATACTAGTATAGGTATTATATTATTTATAGATTCTCTAAATTACCACATGATTCAATTGATTTATAAATTGCTACAATTAATTAATATTTACGTAGTATTAATTAATTACTTATTTGATGTATTGGATGTGAGTAGTATATTTTTTGGGAGCCATTAGTAATTAACTGGATGCATATATAAAAGTTATACATGTGTTAATCGATATACGTATCAATACACTTTCAATTTGATTTAAAAATGGACAATTACTAAATGTTATGAAACATTTAAAGGGACCAATTTAGCCTTATTGTGGCTGACCATGCATAAGCAAGAAAGGAGTTTAAAATCCGAAGGTTCGATCTAGATTCTAGAATATAAAAGGAGGAGGTTAAGGAATTAAAGGCAGGTTAATACAAACTTCCCTCTATAAATACCCTACCTCTCATTCACTTTCCTCCCTTTATCACTCTTTGTTTCAAACCCTAGCCTCCTCTCTTCTTTAATCATATCTTCGGTCGAAAACAAAAAAGAAAAGAAAACCATTGAAATACACACACACACACAAATGTATTTGTAAACAATATTTATGATAACTAGTGCATATATAAAGAGAAATTATGTCCTTAACTGTAGTATAAATCTCAATATCTATGCATATACACGTTAACTAGGTACACAATATTAAATGTTGCGCTTGTGTAATACACAATTATATTCTGATATACTCACATACGTACCAAACATAAATTAGGTAAAATCTATTATATAAAGAAACTAGTAAATTAAAAATAGGATTTTGTTTAAACATATTAGATTAGATCTAATATTCAGTCTAGACTTCATAGACATAATATAACTACCCGTAGTTTAGGCATCGATGAATTGTAAAATATTGTTTTTAAATTGACATTGAGTCAGATTTGACCATTTGAAGTTAGACGGTTTTGGACAAATTAGTGGGGCAATTAGTGAGGTTAAGGCGAAGCCCGAATGCCTATTTTGGGATTAGAGCCATGAGGATGATGGGAAACCTCCCAATCAATATTCCATTTCCTAAAATATTCCCATTAATCTTCTCCATAGCCCAAAAGAAACATTAAACTTACTTTAATTAGCCAAAATTTGTCATTTGATGGTGATTAGAGAGGAGATTAGCGCAATTGCATTTACGAAGAGCATTGAATTCATGAACCACCATTCATTTCAAATTTGCATTAGTGACTGTGCATGAGTTGATCTTAGTTCACTTCTCACTTTAGTATGTTAGTTTATATAGTAAAAACAATGTTTTTTAAATGGTTTTCGAATGTTAAAATGAGTTCCAACTTAGATCTAAACTTGACTTCGGTTTAAATAATTTTAAAAAATAAATGTGTATTTTAATTTGTTTTTGACTGTTTGACCGTACAAGTCATCATAAATTATTTTAGTAGATCTAGGTTGATATGAATTTTTTGATATTGCTTGGATTACTTGTAAATGATGTATGAATGTTAGGTGATGTTTGTATGAAATTATATTCTTGTATTTTAATTTCTTCTTTCATGTTAAGAGAGTGATCATTGTTTGAGTGATTTGATAAACAAAATCAGTTAAAATTGCATGCAATTGATATTCAAAGATAGTGATGACCTTAGAAGCCTATGTTTTTGGTAAAGTGGGGACTGGAAGCGAATTGGTGATATTTTAAAGAAGATGGTAACCACTAGGTGGTGGACCCTTGAGGGGTTTAGGGCAAGACTTTGGTATTTGATAGCATGACTCTAGGTTTGGAATTCTGGAATGTCGTAAAGGCAATGGGATAAGTGAATGAGGATTAAAGGTTTGGACTTAGGAAAATTTCAAGCATGGGAAAAAGGCCGCTACCAATAGCTTTTGGGATGAAAGGTTTTGATTTTCAGTTAGGTGCATGGTTACTTCTAGGTCAAAGAGAATTACTTTGGGGAATTCAAGCTATGATGAGAGGTTAAGGAACTTAATAATTTTTTTAAGTACTATCATCGAGAGGTTTACCTTCAAGAGATCTAGAAGCTTGGAATTTTACTTTGGGGTATGAGTGCGCAAACTTCGGGCTAGGATATAAGTTACTTTGAGGAAAAGATGGGGTGCCGAGAGGTTTGATTTTGGACTTGTACTTAGCCGAAAGTGGCTAGGTAAAAGTAAAATGTGGTCGTGACCAACTTCTCATGGGACCAAAAGATGATGAAATTTTATCGGGTCTCAGTGGTCATGTTGTGGGTGTTTGTGTGCTTGTTCAATGTTTATTAAGGCCTTGTGATGAGCAATTCTGATAGTGAATCGATGATGCAACATTTTGATTTGGTGACTTCGGGGATTCATAATAATGGCTTTATGACTAGTGATAGACATCTAAAGATGTTTCGAACTTTGACATATCGATGGGGTGAATTAGTCTAGTTAAGCACTTTAGGTGAGAAGATACATATAGACTTGGTGATGGTCCGAGGAGCACATTTGATGAGGTGAAGTGATGTGGTGGGATGTGACGTGAGATTGAGTATTCAATTTGATTGATTACAATAACTGTGTCAAATGAAACATAAGACTAAAACTACAATATAGATCTAAGAACTTGATCTTGAAATGTCAACGTGATCACTTTACGCAAAGTGCAACATATTTTATGTCCTTAAATGTTAAGGATGATCGGGTGGGCTTTTATAAAGAGTTTGTCATGCTGTTGCAGTAAAGGATTTCTTTAAATTGATTCAACCATTTAGAAATAAAAACGAGTGTGCAGGAGTAAATATGATTTAAGGTATAGTTGAGATAAAGAGTATAATGACCTAATATTTTGGACCATTCAAATCGACAATAAAACCACACATGTCTTACTTGAATAGCTCAAAATACCAAATTGTTAATTTAAGTTTGGAAAAACGCAGCATATACGGTAAATAAAATAATCACAAAATCATAGACATAGAGTAATATAACAATAATGCAGCGGAAACAAGAGAATAGTAGTTTATGAAGTTACTATATATTTAACAGAGTCAAATAAGATACATCAGAAGTCTCGAATACCATAGTCAAATAAAAGATCAAAATACATCACTAGAATCAACTGAATGTCTGAAAGATGGATTGATAGCTAGATCTCCATGTGAACTCCAAAGGTGAGTCTCAAAAGTTGTATCACTCAGTCTGACCCGAGCGTAAAGAAAAACACAAAACACTCAAGTCAGGATTAACATTCTTATATCAATAAATCCAACTCAAGTGAAATAACAAATGAAACACAAGTAACTCAAAGGATGTTTGGGATAACCATCCTCTAAGGATCCGTTAAACTATCTACTATGTAGTAATATACGCTATTATAATAATGTCTAAATTAATGTATAAAATATTTAAAAATAGCATTAAGGCATTTCCATATCCCCCTTAACACATTTTATAGTGCCAATAGTCTATACAGTACCGTCGTACCTCCAGATCGGGAGGCTACCACAAATACTCCATAGGTACGACACAAATCAAACTCGTATAAGGTGCGCTAGGGTAGGTGACACGGCACAACTAGGCAATGCCATGATAGATATACCAATTACACTTCCGGACCGATGGTAACGCGTAGCAGCCACTACCGCCCACCTCGAGAGACACTCCCAAAAATCAAAGGTGCACCCAATCAATCACAAAGTAATAGAATGGTATCGAAGAAGTGTGTCCAATCAGAGGAGCTAGCTCATTAGCCCGTCAATTGCTCCTGTTTTAGCCACCTTATGCCAACTCATGGGAGTCGGGTCCACGTATATACCTCAATAGAACGTCCCCACCATCCTACTTCATTCTGGAATCTCCACCACACACATGGTTGTTAAAGTGATTTTCGGAGTTAGCAGAGAGTATGACAACTTCCGATCCCGGTTTCTTTAACAACCGAACGTTATTATTACACCGCGGTCATTTCAAAATAATTTATACTTCAAAACCCGAATATCATATCCATTTCAAAACCATATAAATACGATATCATTTCCCTTTCAAAACCAAATCAATATGATATCATTTCCATTTCAAATATATTCATTTTCAAAATCATAGCATTTCAAAGTCCATAACTAAACACTTGAAATTATAACACTTTCAAAACATAATACTTTGAAATTCATAACTTTGAACACATAACTTCCACCACTTAAACAATTTAGAAATTAAAATAGTATATATAACAGAATAGTTTAAATTTAAAAATACTTTATGAAATAAAATAATTTCCTCAACTTCCCAAATTGATTCAAATCAACTTGAATCCAAAAATTCAATTTAAATCAAATATCAATTCATAAATTTCAACTCAATTCAGTTTTCATTAAACCATTTCAATTTATATCGATTTCAAATAGTGATTTGAACCTCAAATAAACCATTTCAATTTCCATATATTTCAAAGCTTTAAGTATTCCATAATTTAAAAACTAAATTTGATAACTTGATATATACCTTAATTTAACTCCATTATTATTAGTCAGTTTTTAATATTTACCTAACAAATCCAGTATCTTTTTAATAAAACCCAAATTCCAAATCACTAAATATTCCTTAAATTAATTTAAACTTGAAATATTCATTTCAAATCATCTTAAACCAAAATCAAGTTATAAAATCATATCTTTTAAAATTTCAAATTCCATAGGTTTTAAATTGATTGATTAAATAAATTCTTAATTAAATAAAATTTCAAATCTATCTTCTCAACCTTAATTTATTAAATCATTATAAACTCTATATTAAAATATAATTTAAATAAATACTTATCCATATTATATTTTAATAAAATAAACTTTATTATTAAACTTATTTTATATCAAACAAATTTATACATAGCTTAAAATAAAAATTTAACTATATATAAATAACATTTATATTAAAAATCAATATTTATATAAAACCATATATTTCTTTCCAAAACCATAGAAATCACTTTTAAAATATTATATATATAGACCATGATGTCTATATATAATTTTCTATCCTAGGTCAAGTGATACAGATATTTATCATTTCAATCCACAATTTAAATATATACGGGTATGTATCATTTCAACACGCAATCCCAAATTCAATTCAAATGAAAATCGCTTGTGTTAACATTTCAACCCATAACGATTTTCTCCGATTCTACAGATCGTTCGGGTATGTATCATTTCAACCCATAGTGAATTCTGTACTAAGAGGGAACTTGCAGTGTGATAACAGATATGATAATAATATAACAACAGGCATATATCATCAATATAAATAATTGATAATGGTGTCAGATGTCATAGGTGAACAGATACCGGCAATATCATATATATAACAATGTAAATATGTAAATAAATAACAACAACATATTTCAATTGTCTTTTCAATTGAAATAAAATTTAATAAATATAAGAACATTAATCGTGAGTGATTGCTCACCTTTCGAGGCTAGATAAATTTGACAAAGAAACGAGCTACGAATTCCAAAGCAACGCTAGATGGACACGATCCGATGAACAAAGCTGATAGATAAGGAATCGATGAAACAAATTGAATCAATTTTGATATAAACTGAAAATGTATATACATTATTAATATAATATATATTTTTCACAATATTTTAAATTAAGGCAAATATTAAAATAATTTAGAATTTCAATAAAATCATTTTTCTTAAATCTCAAGTATTAAGAGTCAAAGATATACATTATACTTATCTTTATAAACCCATGTATTTAAATCAATATAGGTTCTCTTCCAACCTAACATAAACATATTATACATTTTCCGAATATCCGCAAAAGCTCATTGTATATATATAGTCTCAGATACTATAATATTATCTTATATCTCATAATAAAACATGTTTGGTCAAAGTGTGCAAGACCTAAGGCAAAAATGTAGATGGTAATAAACTGCCGTAACTGCATACATACATACATACATACATACATACATACATACATACATACATACATATATATATATATATATATGTATGTATGTATGTATGTACATACAAACTGCAATCTTACACCCTGAAATCTTAACATAGATTCAAACATCCTTTATTATAACTTATAACTAGCATAGAATGACGAATATACAGATAACAAAAGATGAGCACCATATTAAGTTATCACCTTTAAAGTACACGCATATATAAATATGTAATTTATGGTAAACCATATATATATACTAGACATATGATAATATAAAGTTATATATACTTATAAAAATCATATATATAGGAATCATCAATCTAAGAGGAACAACCACTGGGCAAAATAGATTTGAAGATACATCTACATAGCTTACTGTAAACCCATAACAACATAAATCATATAGGTAAATACAACTATACATACGCTTATCATATACTGGAAACATATACTATATGCCTTATCATACAAAAATATATACTTTACTGTAGAGTTTTAAAAGTCAGTACAAACAAAAGCTTATAAGTAAAACAAAAGTTTGCAAAAGTTATATATATATATATATATATATATAACTTAACATATCATATAATATAGATATACTTGTATAAACTATATAGATAACTTTTAAATATAACATGTAAACAGGATATATACACACACACTTTTATAACCAGCTATATATATACGCAAGTTTTAAACATATAGAAATAATTATATAACATATTATATCAACACAACTTACCGTATTTATAAACTAACCCAAATATATATATATATATATATAATAATATATATACCTTATATAAATATAGATGATGCATAAGTGGAAAGAGGATGCTCAGAGGAAGAAGATGCTCACCATCTGGACAGTGTACGATGGCGGCTGACCTGGCGTTGGCACATGTGGTTCAGGGTCATGGTGGATCTAGGAAGACGGTTGCGGGTTCGATGTTGAAGGCAAAGGTCGGCTAAAGGCGAGGGGATGGCTATGTTGTTCAGGAGAGGTGAGAGGAGCGGAAAGCAGTGTATGGCTTGCTGACGAGGAAGGCGAAGTCGAGGTGGTGCTCGTTTGTGGAGGGGAGTTTTCTCGGCAGGCTACTGATTTTTCGGTGGGGAAGATGAGGCATAGTCGAGCACGGCCAGGGCGGAGGCTTCGGCGTAGCGGGTCTCGGGTTGATGTGATTGTGACTTCGGCGTAGAGGGGTGAAGACATTGCCACGCAGTAGCATGGGTCGCTCGGCCTGTGGAGGAGGTGCGGAAGTGAGCGATGGTGCGGGGGTGAGGCAGCATGGATGGTGGCGATTCGAATATGGGGAGGTGGAATGACAAACACGAAATGACTTTGTATATAATTCAGAGTATATATATATTTTTAAACTAACTTTGTTTCAAAACCAATAAAAAGAAAAGGGAAGAGACAAATCAGCAAATAAATAAAGAGGAAAGAAAATGAAACAGCTAAAAATGAAAATGAAAGCTAATGCACAGGGAATAGTGAAAGTCGGGCCGTAAATTCTGGAGTAATAAAAAAATGGCTATTTGATTCTCAACGGTTAGATAGATGAAAGGACAAGAGGACAAGAGATTTAAAACATTACTAGTATGGGTGACCATTTCACATTTTTCGCAACATACTGAACTCTGAAATATACAAATGAGTATACAGGGAAGATCAACACGACGAAACGATCAAAACGGTATACATATATTAGTGGTACGATCATCCGATCGATAATCGGTACCGATATACGTTGCTATTCCGTATGGAAAAATCCAAATGGAGCTAGAAACGTCCTAATTTCGCGAAACGAATTTCGCAGTCTGATTCAGAGTGCTCTAAATAAATTTTCTCATGTTAACATCTTTAGGTTTCGAAAAACTTTTAAATTCAACAGTTATTGATCGATTTAAATTGAAATAGAATTACACAATAAAATAAACATCATTATTATCAGATGAAAATTTACCAGTTGCTATGTTAAAATAGATGTATACCAAATATCAAATTTTTATTATTTAAAATTTCACAAAATTTCAGTTAAATATATAAATAAAACAAATAAAATTATTATAAATTTATGGGCTGTTACACTCTCCCCCACTCAAAACTTTTCGTCCTCGAAAAGGAAGGAGGTAGGAGAATTGAAAAACCAAAAAGGAAATAGATTGAAAACAAAATAAAACAATTAGTTCAAACTATATAAATTTCAATATAAATTAATTTATATTCAACAATTTGTTTTTAAATTCAAGGTTTCCATTAAATTGATTTAATTTCACATTTATTAATATTAGATACAAAAGGTTTCTTTCAAAACAAAATTCAATTTAAATTAATTAATATTCAATAATTGAATCCAACTTCAAGACATTTCATTAAGTTGATTTTATTTCAATTTATTAATTCCCTCAAAACAGAATCTATTTTATTTATCTCATTTATTATTCTATTAACTTATTATCCTATTTATCTCTATTAACATTTTATAATTAAAATTAAGTGTATAACATTTATTATAAACACTCGAATTTATTTATAAAATCATTTTATATTGTATATTATCCAATTACATATTCAACTTCTGAATAATTTAGATAGGTTGTATTAGAATGAAATTTGGTATTATACAAATAAAATTCTCCAATTCAATTAGCTTAAGTTTAAATATTTATTCAAAATTTTGGATTCACTTTATTAATTGAAATCATCCTTTAAGAAAAATTAAGAATTAAATTTCTGATTAAATTCAAACAATTTAGAGATAAATATATATATTATATATCAAATCAAATTGATAATCATATACTTATATATTATAAATCAAGTCATACTTTAGAAATTCGAATCAGTTTATTTTCCAGAACAAAAATGTAGTAAAACTACAGAATGGCCTCTCCTCTCTGAAACTCGAAAATGAATGTGGATGATGCTACAGTCATCACCGGAATTATTTTCTAGCGACCATGGAGGAGAGTACTGATTTAAAACTTTAAAATTCTTTGAAACAATTTCTATTTGAAAATATTTAATATACATTTAAAAATTTTAAAACCAAAGTTTGAAATCACCGGGAATTAAATTCTCAAATTCCTAATTTAAATTCATTTTTTAAATTCTAAATCAAATTATAACCAAGTTTTATAAATTTATTTATTTATTTTATGCAATAGTCAATGACTTACAAAACAATGAATGAAAATCAAAAAAATAAAATTTATACTTATATATAATATAATTATGCAAAATTGTTTTACTTACCAAATTTGAAAACAATATTGTGTCATTTTTCTCTGCTCAAGTGTTTTGGAAAATCCTATCGATAGCGTTGATCAAACGAATCAATCGAAAACCCAAATCAATATCAACAACTCAAGCAACACCATATATATGTAAAACATTTAAATATTAGTTACAAATATACTCCCTCACTCGATGATACAGGAATATATTCCAAAACAAGAATAGATATTCAAATACAGAGGGATCCTAACCAAAAGAATTTAACTAGAAGATAGGCTCGATAGAGAGATAAATAGTTTTCAAAGAGAGAAAAGAATGGATATACTTATATAAATCACGGGCAACCTTAACCGGTCAACCGTGACTTAAAATAAGATCGGGGCAGAATTCTGGAGCAAATCGACATTCGATTGCCAGAGATAGAATTCGGGTATAACAAAAGATAACAGCATCGTAAACCGAGGATACAGAAATCTTTGGTGAATCAATGCTTATTATGAAGGAGTTTCACTCATTTACAAATCATTCAAAGATTGGCAAGGCCGTCGATTTATTATAGAATTCATTTGAAATGGAGTTATGGGATACTCCAGAGTACGAATAGGGATGGACAGAATGGATTTCAGAACGAATGGGAGAGTTCCAAAATTTGAAAGAAATCCAGATCAAAGGGAAGGAAATTCAAGCTCGAACGTGTTACCCGATTGTTTTACCATGTAACAACTGGCTCGCATAAGCCTCGTTCAACATACCTCCCCTCGCTCGGCATGAAGCCTCGTTCAGCATGAAGCCTCGCCCGGCTTCTCCCCTCGACCGACATCAAGTCTCGTTCGGCACAGGTCTCCTTCGTCACGGGTCTCGTTCGGCCTACATTCTTCACTCAGCGCATTGCCTCGTTCGACATACAGGTACCGTTCGGCATGCCTTCCTCGATCGGCATACGAATGCCGTTCGGCCTGGATAGTGGTTCAGCAATTTCTGTTTGGAATTTATGGCTCGGCGCACAAAAGTCACCTACCATGGACCAAGGTATCTTGCTCCTAGGCCCATTAGGGAAGTCCGACCCATCTTCGTCTATAAATAGAAGTGCAGGGGCACAGTGAAATGGACCTTTTTTTGAGAACACTGGGAGACTCTATTGCATTCGAGACTTATTCTATTTTACTTAGCACTTGTATTCAAGTTATTATAGTATGGATTGTATTTGTATTCAATCATCTGTGAAAGCAATAAAGATCAAAACTCAAAGTGGACGTAGGCAATTACACCGAACCACTATAAATTCGGTGTTCTTGTTCTTGCATTTAATTTAGAATACAATTCACTGTTTAAATTTACTTTCTTCATTTATCTCTCTACATAATCATTCTTAAGGGTGTTAGTGACTAATTATGGTGCTAACATTTTGGTTCTTTCACTGAGAATCGAATTCTCAGGCCACTAGGATCTGCTTTGTAGCTACTGGATTGAATAAATCCCCCAAAGCAGATCCAACTTATTCACAGGACATCCGTTGAATCTACAAAGAGTTTCGACTAACAACTCTACTATGGGAAGACCACGTACCCGATCAGCCTTTCATAATGCGGACGTCAACGAGACTGCTAGAGTGCAACAGATAGGACCTAGCAATCAGCAAGTTAATCCCGGCGTAGGGACTGCTGGAGCTCATAACCAGACGGAAGTTGTTACTAGGACGGAGTTCAATGACCTGATGGGAGGACTCATGGAAAGCAAGAGACAACTTGCTGAACAAAATCAAGCTAACGCTAACCTCATGACTCAGCTTACTCAACAACAACATCAGAATGCTGGAGGTAGCCCCATTCCTTATTTTTCATCTGATAGTTCGACATCGTCCGACGAACCTCCCAGGCGTAGGTGCCGCAAAACGGAAACTGCACAAGCGGGTGATACTGATCGATTAACTAGGGATCACTTGCATCTTGGAGACCGCACCCAAGCTGGAGCAGGAAACTTAGGAGCAGGAACATGCATGGAAACTAGACGCCCGACTCGCTAAGACCATAACGAAGCTGGTCCTCAGGATACACGTTTGGTAGACCACCAACAGAGGAGACACCAACCCAAGCAATCCCGAAGAACAGAGTCTAACCTTCCATCCTCCATACAAACCCCGGACTTATCGGCTATGGTCAGACAGTTGATGAAAGAGAATCAAGGCTTAACCAATGAAGATTGAGGGATATCCAGGAGTCATTCTCCATTCACGGATACTATTCTACAGGCCGAGTACCCCAGGAATTTTAGCATGCCAACTATCCCGGCCTATGAAGGAAAGACTGATCCCAGGCAGCATGTGATGAGGTTTGAATGGATGATGGATTCGGCTAGAGCAAATAACGTGACCAAGTGTAGATGCTTTCCAATTACTTTATCCGGAATCACCACCATATGGTTCTCTCGACTTCCCCCACGGTCGATATCCAGCATCGACGAATTGGCGGTGAAATTTGTGGAATAGTTCAGGATACACGCCACTCGTCCCAAGGATATGATGTCCCTATCTAGTATAATCCAGGCTCCGGGGGAGTCATTGAAAGAGTACTTTTAGAGATTTCATGTTGCGGCTGCTGAAGTTAGCAACCCTAACGACCATGCAATTCTGATGGCGGTAATGCGAGGTGTGGATCTGGATTCAAAGTTGGAGACTGGTTGGCAGGAAAGCCTCTAACTACGCCGGAGAATTTCTATTCAAAGGCTCATCAATTCATAAGAAGAGAGGAAGCCAGATGGACGAGGCGAGATAAGGTACCAGGGCCTGTTCAGGAGACTGTGAAAAGCAACATCGCTGTTAAACAGTCCGGTGACAATTTAGGGAAGGTTCAAGTCAATGTCCAGAATAAACCCGGGCAATCTAAAGGGTCCGAAAGAGGAAATCTCGGAAAGGAAAGAGAAGCAGGGAAATGGAAGCCAATGATTCCAACCTACAACGAATACAACCCACTGAATGCATCACTTGAGAATATTTACCTGTCAACTTGTAACACTTTTCTATACAGAAAGCCTCGCCCAAAGGAGACAACAGAGGAACAGAAGTGGACTGGGAAGTACTGTCGCTTCCATGAGACTTACGGGCACAATACAGAGGAGTGTAGACACCTCCATGATGCCATTGAAAAGCTGATTAGACGGAAAAAAATTGCAGGAGTTTGTCGAGAACCCATAAGAAGGAAGGCAAGGAACATCGGACCCCGGACGCGGGTCAGCCCCGTGCCATCCAGAGGAACCTGCCCGAACTGTAGGGAGACTGGTCATAAACACTATCGTCGGTGGACCTCATCCTACAGACAAGAACTGGCAGGAAATGGAGCAGTATGCTAACTCTTTAAGGCTTGCGGTTTTTGAGTGTTGTTCGAATGTATAGGATGGGACCCCCGCTAAGCAGTAACGCATGATGACAAACGATATAGTATTTTGGAGCCGAGATGCGGACAAGGTGGAGGCTCCTACCGACGACCCGATGGTCATATCTACGACGATCGGGCTAGCATATGTGAAGAGAATTTTAATTGATTGTGGAAGTTTCGTTAACATCATCTTCAAAAAGGCATACGACCAAATGAAGATGGAGACAAAGGATTTGAAACCATCTAAAGCCCAAATCCATGACTTTAATGGAGCAGCGACTGATGCAATAGGATATGTTGAATTGCCAGTTCAACTAGGGTAAGGTGAGTGTAGGAGGGTGCGGATCCTACCTTTTATATTGTTAGATGTTGATTCTCCATATAATGTGTTTCTGGGCCGACCGGCCCTGCGGAGTTTAGGGCAGCTTTGGCCCCATGGTGTTTGACTTTGAAGTTCCTGACAGACAAAGGAGTTGGTGTGGTGCATGGCGATCAAGCGATCGGTCGCGCATGCTATGTGGCTGAGCTGAGAGAGGCCCAACGGAGAGAGAAAAGAAAGGTTGCGGACAGCTCCGCCGCATTCAGAATACCGAGATTGACAAGTAGTGCCCGAGCCCTGGCTTGGGCGACGTTCTCGGATCTATAGAGACATAGATCCGTGAGATGATGATGGGGAACCCAGGGAAGCAAAAGTAGCACCGGCTGAATTGACGATTGACATTCCAGTCAGACAAGATGACCCATCACGAGTGCTTAAGATTGGATCACAACTCGACCCATCAGTGGCCGAGGATCTCACTGATTTCCTACGAGCGAACCTGTATGTTTTCGCTTGGACACATTCTGATATGTGCGGGATTTCTCCCGCTATTGCAAGTCATATGTTGAACATAGACCCGAAGTACGTTCCTATGAAACAAAAAAGGAGAGGCATGGACCCGAAGAGGTCCGCTGCTCTCAGAGAGGAGGTGGACAAACTCAAAGCCAACGGGTTCGTCCACGACGCCCTCTGCCCTAAATGGGTGTCTAACCTTGTGCTAGTAAGGAAAGCAAATGGGAAGTGGAGAACTTGTGTTGATTACTCTGATTTGAACAAGCATGCCCGAAGGATAGTTTCCCTTTACCCAGAATCGATCAGCTGGTCGACTCAACGGCCGGACACGAGTTACTGTCATTTATGGATGCGTACTCGGGATATAATCAGATCCCGACGCGCATTCCAGACCAAGAACTGAGTTTTGTCACAGGCATTGGTTTATATTGCTATGTATTGATGCCTTTCGGATTGAAAAATGCGGGAGCGACTTGTCAGCGTCTAGTGAATCGAATGTTTAAAGACCAGATTGGTAAAACGATGGAAATCTATGTGGATGACATGCTCGTGAAGTCATGGTAGTCAAACGACCACATTCGGGACTTAGCGGAGATGTTTGATATACTCAGACATTATGGAATGAAGATCAATCCTTTGAAGTGTTCCTTTGGCATCAGGGAAGTTTTTGGGTTTCATTGTGAATGCGCGGGGAATCGAAGCTAACCTGCAGAAGATTCAAGCTATTCGAGACATACAAGTGCCTAGAACCATAAAGTAGGTATAAAGCTTGAATGGAAAGGTGGCCGCGCTGAGTCGATTCATATCCAGAGCCATAAATAAGTGTATCCCTTTTTTCGACGTAACAAAGAAAGGAAAGAGGAATTTTGAATGGACACCCGACTATGAGGAAGCGTTCTGAGCTCTGATAAGGCATTTAGAAAGTCCCCTGGTACTATCGAAACCGGTAGACCATGAGATGGTGTACGTGTACTTGGCTGTATCCCAACATGCTATCAGTACGGCTTTGGTTCGTGAGGAGAGCCGAGTTCAAAAGCCGATGTACTATGTCAGTAAATGTTTAACGGGGGCAGAAAGAAACTATCCTTAGATTGAGAAACTAGCCTATTGCTTGGTTATTGCATAACGAAAGCTTCGGCCATACTTTTAGGCACACTCAATCAGTATTTATACTGATCAACCCTTGCAACAGGTACTCCAATGACCGGAAATCTCTTGAAGGATGTTAAAATGAAATATTGAGTTGATTCAGTTCAATATTACCTACCTTCCACGAAGGGCCACACAAGGGAAAGCGCTAGCAGACTTCATTGTTGAATTCACCGTGTTAGACGAATCAAGCGGTCACAATGTCATACCTTCCGTTCGATGGAAGATGTACACCGACGAGGAATCTAACGACTGTTGCTCGGGAGCTGGCATAGTTCTCGTGACTCCCAAAAACCGATCAGTCTGTTACACTTTGAAGCTCGAATTCCTAGCAACAAATAACGAGGCTGAGTACGAAGCATTGATTGCTGGCTTGAAACTCATCAGAGGGCTGGGGGTAAAATCGGTTGAAATCTTTCATGACTCACAATTGGCGGTATACTAGGTGTAGGGGGATTATCAGGCAAAGGGACAGAGACTTGCCCCATACCTTGCACGGTTTCAAGTGCTTCTAGCAAATCTAGAATATTATGATATTTCGCATGTCCCTCATGAACAAAACAAAGAAGCCGATTCATTGGCAAAATTTGCAAACACTGGCGATGCATAGAAAATGGGATTGGTTCCCGTCAAAACCTTACATGCTCTGAGTATAAATGTGATGGAGACAGATTTCGTGTCAGAAACAGAGATCGAGAAGGAGTCATGGATGACTCCATTCAAACAATAATTGCTGCACAAGATCTTGCCCGAAAGAAGGAGTGAAAGGCGACAAGTCATTCGTAAGACTTCACGATATGTAATGCAGGATGAAATAATGTATCAGAAAGGGTTCTCGACCCCCTTACTCCGATGCATTACCCACGATGAGATAAAACGAGTCCTAAAGGAAATCCATGAAGGAGAATGTGGTGACCATACTGGGGGGCAAGCATTAGCAAAGAAACTCCTTCGCTATGGATACTATTGGCCAACTATAAATCGAGATGTTACAGACTACGTAAGGAGATGTGGCAAATGGCAAAAGTATGCAAAAATCCCGAGAGCTCCGCCAATGGAACTACGCAAATGGTTAGCCCTTGGCCGTTTGCAATGTGGGGTATCAATATAATCGATTCCTTACCCATATCTAAAGGTGGTGCGAAATACGCAATAGTTGCGATCGATTATTTTATCAAGTGGGTAGAAGTAGAGCCCTTAGCCACGATCACCACCAAGAAGGTCATTAATTTTGTTGTACGAAATATTATATGCCGTTTTGGCCTCCCATGGACTATCATTACAGACAACGGAACTCAATTCAAAAGCAAAGAGTTCAAAGAATTTTGTCAAAAGCATGGCATTGAAAAAAGGTTTGCAGCAGTTGCTCATCCAAAAGCCAATGGACAAGTGGAAGCCATGAACAAAATAATCAAGTCCGTATTGAAAAAGCGTTTGGAAAAGGCTAGAGGCAAGTGGGTGGATGAACTTCCAACAACACTTTGGGCTTATAGAACCACCCGCAAGTCCACAACTGGCCACACTCCATTCGCATTGGCATCTGGCATGGAAGTTGTTATACCCGTAGAACTTGAAGTTCAGTCACATCGGGTAAATCATTACGACCCCAAGACGAATCAAGAACTTTTGCTAGAATCGCTGGATTTCATTGATGAAAAATGTGAAGAAGCTTATTTAAGAGCGGCCGCGTATGGACACTAAGTCGCTCGATATTATAAAGAAAAAGTCCGGCCAAGAGTCTTCGACGTGGGCGACCTCGTTTTAAAACGAGTTTTTCCGGTCCCGTCGCATCTGAATCCCACATGGGAAGGTCCATACGTCATTGAGCGACGGCTTGGAGAAGGAACTTTCAAGCTAGCGACCGTTGATGGCGCGACACACCCCCGAGCATGGAATAGCGAGCATCTGCGACATTACTATACTTAGTCTATTCATTTTCTATCTTTGTCGCAATTGTTTTCAATATGTTTTCATTTCGTTGATTCTTAGTTTTCAGCATGTAATAAGACAATTTAGCTTGCTTCATTAATAAAGTCTTGAAGCCATTTTTTCCATGAATTATTGATGTTTCCGTGTATGATAATTTTATGGCAGAAAACTAGAGTTACATTATTCTGTCTGACGTACGAACACGCATAAACAACTTAACATCTTCAAGTCTCCTGAGTGCGGACTGGAGTACTCTGAGTCCCTTGAGTGCGGACTACAGTATAAACGTCTTGAAATCTCTGAGTCCCCTGAGTGCGAACTGGAGTACTTTGAGTCCCCTGAGTGCGGACTAGAGTATAAATGACTTGAAATCTCCGAGTCCCCTGAGTGCGGACTGGATTACTCTGAGTCCCCTAAGTGTGGACTAGTGTATAAACGACTTGAAATCTCCAAATCCCCTGAGTGCGAACAGGAGTACTCTGAGTCCCCTGAGTGCGGACTAGAGTATAAACGACTTGAAATCTCTAAATCCCCTAAGTGCGGACTGGAGTACTCTGAGTCCCCTGAGTGCGGACTAGAGTATAAAAGACTTGAAATTTATGAGTCCCCTGAGTGCGGACTGGAGTACTCTAAGTTCCCTGAGTGCGGGCTAGAGTATAAACGGCTTGAAATCTCCAAATCCCCTGAGTGCGGACTGGAGTACTTTGAGTCCCCTGAGTGCGGACTAGAGTATAAACGACTTGAAATCTCTGAGTCCCCTGAGTGTGGACTGGAGTACTCTGAGTCCCCTGAGTGCGGACTAGGGTATCAACGACTTGAAATCTCCGAGTCCACTGTCTGCGGACTGGAGTACTCTGAGTCCCCTGAGTGCGGATTAGAGTATAAACGACTTAAGATCTCCAAGTCCCCTGAGTGCGGACTTTAGTACTCTGAGTCCCCTGAGTGCAGACTAGAGTATAAACGACTAAAAATCTCTAAGTCCCCAGAGTGTAGACTAGAGTACAAATGACTTGTAGACATCAAGTTCCCAGAGTACAGACTAAAAAATATTCTAAGTACCCGAAGCATGGAATAAAGGATGTACAACTCCAAAGAATTTCCGAGTTATATGAAAATGAATTGGGGGTTTATATAACTCACCATAGCTCGGGTTTCGACCACAGTTATACAGAAAGCTTAACAAAAAAAGTCATTTGAAAGACAAAGAAACTAAACTTTATTTATCCAAAATGGGATTCTACTTTAACTCCTCCAAAACCCGGAGTCAAAATTCTATTTACATTTACTACGAAAATGAATAAATAAAAATAATTACATGATCTAAGCTAACTCTCGTTGAACGAGTGCAACGGCTATTTCTTTGATTTATTTGGCTTCTTTTCCTCCTTTGTCTTCTTTGACGACTCCTCCCCCATGCGTTTTCACTTTGACTCTTTGCTTGATGGGGAGGTAACATTCGAGGAAGAACGAGGGACTTCTAATGGCCTGGACCCACTAAGAAGGATGACCTTCAAAGGCTTGCTCAAAGGATCATCTAGATCTACAGCTGGGGGCTCGATTTTGATTTCAGTTTCCTTTTCTTTTCCTCTACGAGTTGATCCTTCATACTCATCTTTGAAGTGTGTCCAGAGGCGCCTGTGATCTCAATTTCATAACTTTCTTCGACGAGAGACAAAGTCATGGACTTATCCTCGTCAAGCGCCGCAATCACTTGAGCATCAGGGCCGGGGGTCTCTCCCGCTAGAGTTGCCTCGCTTGCTTTCTCTTTCTTCTCCTTGGCGTCATCGCTCCTTGGAGTGGGCTCGGGGTTAGAGCGGCCTACGCAAAACCGCAAGAGATGAACGTTAGAATATAATGAACTCACGCTGAAAACAACGGCTCTTTGAACTTTAAGAAGAAAAGTATTTACCGGTTTCTTGCTGGTTCTCAACCGTCCGTGGAGTTTCACCCTCTGGAATGGGAGATAGTATAAGAATGCCAAGGCCAGGGGCTTCAGGGTCATAACCGATGTGCTGTTCGAATGGATCAAGTACCGGCCGACCAGTCGATTGAGTAAGGGGAGGAGCTGGAGACTCGGTTCTAGACGGACCGGCGACCTCATCTTTTGCTTTTGATGAGGAGGAACCTTTGGTGTAGAGGCCCTTTGCTGCAAACAAGTCTGAAGCCTAGTTCCCCCTAAGAAATTCTTTCACCAAAGCCTCCTCGTCAACCTCTTCGGTGCCCAGCTCAACTTTTCTGATCTTTATCAAAGTTTCCCATGCCTCAGCTAAAGATTCGAGGTAGCCCTCGCTAAGAAAAGTTAAGTCCCGGTGCATGAGGACACGGGCGTTGTATTCTACTATAAGCGGGTCGAACATGCACTTGATCTCCTCCCTGCCAGACTTTGTAGCCGCCTCGAGGTGAGAGTCAATCTTTGCAGATGCTATTCTTTTGCACTCATCATGGGCTTCATCCTTCAGCATCCCAACTTTAGAGAGCTCGTCATCGAGCTTTGTCTTCAAGAGTCACGTAGGAACAATTTCATTGCAATATCATTGCGACTCTTCTTGGGCAGCATTTTTTTCCTCTCTCTCTTTGTGGAGTAGATCTTCCAAATCTTTGACTTGTAGGGCGAATGCATCCCTCTCCTTTTGAACGGAATCCTTCTTTAAAGCCAAGTCCCCACAGCGTTGAACCTCTTCGTCAATTTCTTTCCTATGAGATAACTCTAGATAATTAACGACCTCCGCTATGTCTTCAGCGCTTTTTTGGGCAGCTTCGAGTTGAGACTTGTATGAAGAGAGCTCTTCGTCCGGAGCTTTAATAATGTCTTTATCATGAATCGCTTTGAGCTTCGGGCGATCGATTTCGTGTTGACGCTCAGCAGAGACTTCCGAGACTTTTTCAGCTAAGTGAAAAAACACATTGTGTTGAACATAAACATGGTTGGTACAAGCAATAGCGCTTTGTTTGACATGTCCCAGAATGTGATGAATTGCCGGGAGAAATTTCAAGCCATCGATGCATATCTTTGGGAACGTGCACTTGAGCTCAGCAGGTCTTTCTGCCACCGACGGATCAGGAACAGGAGTGGGAGGAATATGCCTGGAAACTACAGATGTTTTATGGGGTTCCTAGGATGGCCTGGTGCTCGATGAACCAGAGTGTTGATCTTGGTGGGCCTCAGGCTGGGACCCCTTCTGCGCAGGTTTCTCCCTGCCTTGCTTTGATTGAGAAGGATGATCACGGGAATATGAGGACTGGCTATATGTTTTCCTTCGATAAGTTGACTCTCGTGGGTGGTAGTCTCGATCTCCAGAGTCATCTCTGTCTCGGTGTTTGTCGGGGCCCGAATCCTAGCCAGAATGATGAAAAATAGATGAACCACGGAGATGATCGAGTCCGTGAGTGCGTCCCATGTCACCTGCTCAAAATGAGAATAACGACAAGTTAGCAAAGAATAGAGTGATGGCTAAAATTGAGATGTAAGGTGAAGTGCACGTGTCCATGTGTGTCCTAGTGTTTCCCCCCAATGGACCAGTTTCTTTTTCTCTACTTATGCGAATTTTTTCTCCCTGAACATGGGCTTGAGCGCCTACATCGCCTCTTACGGGCAAATGAGGTTTAACGACTTACGGATCATTGAAGCCATAGTTAAGCCAATCTTCGGGAATAGTAAGGTCCGACAGGCCTTTCAATGAACTCTCGAAGTGTTGAGGAGAAGGCTCTCTTTCCACCGGGGTGATGGTGACTTTAGAGGTTCCGCCCGTTGTCTTCTTCCATAGTTTATACGTCAACTTTTTCTTTCCCTTCGTAGGGGGAGGCATTAGTTCGATATCGTAAACTTCGACTACCGACTCCCGAGCAGGGATAACATTCTCGCCATGTACTTCGGGCGTTTTAGCTTCTTTAATCTCCCCCTCCTCAGATGTGTCAGGGGCATCATGTGCTGAAGGCCCAGCTTGGTTTTTTCCTTTGCCCAAAGCAGACCCGGTTAAAGTGATGCCTTGAGGAAGGCTTATACGACGGCCTGCCACTAGCAGCACGAACTTTGAGAGTGATTTGTTCGAAATAAGAGTCCTAATGTCCCGGTCTTCTATGGGGATAGCTCGAATAGCCTCAACAGCATCAAAATACCCAGAGCTTTCGGGACGTGGGCTGATACTTGTAAAAGTAGATCGAGAGTTAGAAAAGGTGCAAATCCCGCCAAATGCAAGTATCAATCCAGAAAAGAAACTTACTTCCTTCCACCCATCTCCTTACGAAGCCAGGGGGACAGCTCACGTAGAACCAATCCTGCTTATACTGGGCGAATTTGCTCCACATCCCGGTTAGAATTTGACATTTGTTGTGTGGTTCGAGAAATACAAAAGATGGGCTGTCCGATCGTCTCTTGAAACGATAAATATATCGGATATCGCCAGGAGTTGGGAGCCTATCATGAAGAGGATGCACGTGCCGTACACAAACGCATGACTGTTTGGGTGTAATTGCAATGGAGCGATCTTAATATACTGTAGTAGGTCGTAAAGAAAGGAGTTGAATGGCGGCATGTTGCTAACCCAACACATAAATTTGTTGCAGGCTATGTACCCGACTGGGGGTAGGTGAGGACGATCTTGTCCTGATGGAACCAACACATCATCTAAAGGAATCCCGTGTACCGAGCATATGTGACGAAGTGCGCTTTCGTTAATTCCAGAGGCTTGAGAGTCGACCAGGTCATCTAAAAAGATCGCTGCATCCAGGGAATTAGGAGCCAAGTCGACGGATGCGATCGTGGGGCTCGGCATGTCTTTTATAGGAGTAGTCGACGGGTATGAAGTTCTAACTACTTCTTGTTGAGAAGATGGCCCGGGTCTGTCCGAGATGGTGGCAGAACTAGATTTCCTAGACATCTCTAGTGAGCGTTGAATCTGACGAAACACCCGTTTGAACTGTAGTTGAAAAAAAATCGACATTAGACTTAACAGCAAAAATACTCCCCCCGTGTGGTGTGTGAACTAGTGCAATCCTTCAAGTATAAGTGCAAAGAAATTAAAAGTCACAGGGTTGATGAAATAAAGTTAGGCTTTGAACTATCATCTTCGAAGACCGTCATCGCTGACCATCTGCAAGAGCTTGTCGTAAGATGGTTTATGTTTTGAACTCGACATCGACACTGTACGTTGAAGGTTATTATCCGTTTTAATCGAGTTAAATTCAGGTATGTAGTTGTCAAAACAGAGGAGTTATTAGTCTGGATTGTCTGATATGCTTAATTGCTTAAGTCCTCGTACTTGTTCACTGTCATATGTTCGGGCATAAAAAATAGGTTGATTCAACTATGCATTATGTTCGACTAGTGTTATTGTTGTACACCACTTTCCTACCTTCCATCTCTACCGTTCGGCATGCGGCAAGTCATGCCGAACCGCAATCATGCCGGACCGTAGACATGCTGAGCTGCATCGCTCGGCACTTTGCCCTCAACTCCAACTTCCTTCCTACCCTCCATCTCCACCGCTCGGCACAGATGAGTCCTTCGGCAAGTCATACCGAGCCGCATTTCTTGACACTTTATCCATTTCCTACTTTTCTCCTACGCTCCCTCCTACCTCGTTCTCCATAAGGGAGTCGTGTTGGGTCATGGTCATACCAAGCCATGTCGCTCGACACGACTAAAAAATAACTTCAACTTCACTCCACAATCCCTCACATCGTTCGGCATGTGGAATTCATGCCGAACCATAGCCATACGTCCTCCTCCAACTTATTTCTTCGAACGAACTAGATACCCTCCTACGTGGCCAGTCGATCACCACCCCAATACGCACGCCACCTTCGACCGACCATCTCGACCCTTACCTATTCCCACTAGTCCGACACCCTCTTCCATCTTCCTCTCCATTAATCCTAAGGCTCGTTTAAACCCCTAGATCCATCTTCCTAATCTATGCGACTTCCATCATTTTGGAGATAGATGAAAGGTCACGGATTAGAATCCTGTATGAAGCCTCAAATTAGAGAACGTCAAGCAAGTGAGAGTTTCATACCTAGGAAAAGGAGTCGGAATCTAGTGAGATACTCGAATTGGAAGTAGAAATCTATTAAAGCTTGCTGTTGAAGGCAGTCGAGAGGTAACCAATAGGACTCTGGGATTAAATGAGAAGTTGAGGTGCTAACAAAGGTTTGGGAAAAGTTGAGTTCGTAAGAGTGATTAGAGTGGAGGTAAAAAGTAAAAGGGAAGAAGGGGTGAAGTATCGAATTTTATAGATAGAAAGGAGGGAAGGCGAATAGACAACGATCGGGAGAACCTGTCAAGTCGCCTCGGTCGTTCGGCGTCAACATGTCGTACGACATCAAACCTCGTTTGGCATCAAGGCCCCGTTCAGCATCGAAACTTCGGTCGGCATCGCTGCTTCGTTCGACATTCAGAGGGGTCAAAGGAAAACGCTATCGAGAAGAGAGAACGAGGGCTTAAAGGAGAACACGGAGTAATCATGATTCAAAGCGCATCATGTTCATCCACATGATACACTTTGGGAGGCAAGTGTTACCCGGTTGTTTGACCATGTAATATCAGGCTCGGCACAGGCCTCGTTCAGCACACCTCTTCCCTCTCGGCATGAAGCCTCGTTCGGCATGAAGCCTCACCCGGCATCTCCCCTTGACTGGCATCAAGTCTCGTTAGGCACATGTCTCGTTCGGCACAGGTCTCGTTCGACCTACATTCATCACTCGACGCATTGCCTCGTTTAGCATATAGGTACCGTTCGGCATGCCTTCCTCGATCGGCATACGAATGACGTTCGGCCTGGATAGTGGTTCGCAATTGCTGTTCCGCATTTATGGCTCGGTGCGTAGAAGTTACCTACCACGAGCCAAGGTATCTTACTCCTAGGCCCATTAGGGAAGTCCGACCCATCTTCGCCTATAAATAGAAGGGCAGGGGTATAGTGAAATGGACCTTTTTTCGAGAACATTGGGGAGACTCTGCTGCATTCGAGACTTATTCTATTTTACTCACTTGTATTCAAGTTATTATAGTACGGATTGTATCTGTATTCAATCATCTGTGAAAGCAATAAAGATCAAAACTCAAAGTGGATGTAGGCAATTACGCTGAACCACTATAAATCCGGTGTTCTTGTTCTTGCATTTAATTTAGCATACAATTCTCTGTTTAAATTTACTTTCTACATTTATCTCTCTACATAATCTTTCATAAGGGTGTTAGTGACCAGTTCTAGTGCTAACAGAATGAAAATAATTCTGTAAATAAATTTACCATATATGCTAAGTTTGCCTAGAGCCAAAGCTCTGATACCAACTCTAACGACCTGATATTTTGGACCATTCAAATCGACAATAAAACTACACATGTCTTACTTGAATAGCTCAAAATACCAAACTGTTAATTTAAATTTGGCAAAACGGAGCATACACTGTAAATAAAATAATCACAGAATCACAGACACAGAGTAATATAACAATAATGCAGCGGAAACAAGAGAATAATAGTTCATGAAGCTACTATATACATAACAGAGTCAAATAAGATACAACAGAAGTCTTAAATACCATAGTCAAATACAAGTTCAGAATACATCACTAGAATCAACTGAATATTTGAAAGTTGGATAGATAGCTGAATCTCCAAGTGAAGCTCCAACTCCAAAGGTGGGTCTCAAAAGCTGTATCACTCAGTCTGACCCGAGCCTAAAGCAAAACACAAAACACTCAAGTTAGGATTAACATTCTTATATCAATAAATCCAACTCAAGAGAAATAACAACTGAAATACAAGTAACTCAAAGGATGTTTGGGATAACCATCCTCTAAGGATCCGTTATATTGTCTACTATGTAGTAATATACGCTATTATAATAATGTCTAAAGTAAAGTATAAAATATTTAAAAATAGCGTTAGGGCATTACCTATATCCCCCTTAACACATTTTATAGTACCAATAGTCTATAGCGTACCGTCGTACCTCCAGATCGAGAGGCTACCACAAATACTCCATAGGTACAACACAAATCAAACTCATACAAGGCGAGCTAGGGTAGGTGACACGGCACAACTAGGCAACGCTAGGGTAGATATACCAATTACACTCCGGACCGGTGGTAACACGTAGCAGCCACTACCGCCCACCTCGAGCCACACTCCCAAAAATCAAAGGTGCACCCAATCAATCACAAAGTAATAGAATGGTACCGAAGAAGTGTGTCCGATCAGAGAAGCTACCTCATTAGCCCGTCAATTGCTCCTGTTTTTGCCACCTTATGCTAACTCACGGGAGTCGAGTCCACGTAAATACCTTAATAGAACGTCTCCACCATCCTACTTCATTCTGGAATCTTCACCGCGTACAAGGTTATTAAAATGGTTTTTGGAGTTGGCATATTATGACAATATCCGATCCCGGTCTCTTTAATAACCAAACGTTATTATTACACCGCGGTCATTTCAAAAAAATTTATACTTCAAAACTCGAATATCATATCCATTTCAAAACCATATAAATACGATATCATTTCCCTTTCAAAACCAAATCAATATGATATCATTTCCATTTCAAATATATTCATTTTCAAAATCATAGCATTTCAAAGTCCATAACTTAACACTTGAAATTGTAACACTTTTGAAACATAATACTTTGAAATTCATAACTTTGAACACATAACTTCCACCACTTGAACAATTTAGAAATTAAAATAGTATATATAATAGAATAGTTTAAATTTAAAATTACTTTACAAAATATAATAATTTCCTCAACTTCCCGAATTGATTCAAATCAACTTGAATCCAAAAATTCAATTTAAATCAAATCTCAATTCATAAATTTCAACTCAATTCAGTTTTCAATAAACCATTTCAATTTATATCGATTTCAAATACAGATTTGAACCTCAGATAAACCATTTCAATTTCCATTTGTTTCAAAGTTTTAAATATTCCACAATTTCAAAACTAAATTTGACAACTTCATATATACCTTAATTTAACTTCATTATTATTAGTCAGTTTTTTAAATATTTACTTAACAAATCCAATATCTTTTAAATAAACCCCAAATTCCAAATCACTAAATATTCCTTCAATTTATTTAAACTTGAAATATTCATTTTAAATCATCTTAAACCAAAATCAAGTTATAAAATCATATCTTTTAAAATTTCAAATTCCATAAGTTTCAAATCGATTGATTAAGTAAATTCTTAATTCAATACAATTTCCAAACAATTTCAAATCTATCTTCTCAACCTTAATTTATTAAATCATTATAAACTATATATTTAAATATAATTTAAATAAATACTTATCCATATTATATTTTAATAAAATCAACTTTATTATTAAACTTATTTTATATCAAATAAATTTATACATAGCTTAAAATCAAAAATTTAACTATATATAAAATAACATTTATATAAAAATCAATATTTACATAAAACCATATATTTCTTTCCAAAACCACAGAAATCATTTTTAAAATATTTTATATAAAGTGATACAGATATTTATCATTTCAATCTGCAATTTAAATATATACGGGTATATATCATTTCAACCCGCAATCCAAAATTCAATTCAAATTAAAATCGCTTAGGTTTATCATTTCAACCCATAACTTCTCCTATTCTATAGATCGTTTGGGTTTATATCATTTCAACCCATAGTGAATTCTATACTAACAAGGAACTTGCAGAGTGATAACAAATATGATAATAATATAACAACAGGCATATATCATCAATATAAATAATAGATAATGATGTCAGATGTCACAGGTGAACCGATACAGGCAATATCATATATATAACAATGTAAATATGCAAATAACTAACAACAGTATATTTCAATTGTCGTTTCAATTAAAATCAAATTTAATAAATATAAGAACATTAATCGTGAGTGATTACTCACCTTTCGAGGCTAGATAGATTTGACAAAGGAATGAGCTACAAATTCCAAAGCAACGTTAGATGGACAGGACTCGACGAACAAAGCTGATAGATAAGGAATCGATGAAACAAATTGAATCAGTTTTGATATAGACTGAAAATATATATAAATTATTAATATAATATATATTTTTCCCAATATTTTAAATTAAGACAAATATAAAAATAATTTAAAATTTCAATAAAATCATTTTTCTTAAATCTCAAGTACTAAGAATCAAAGATATGCATTATACTTATCTTTATAAACCCATGTATTTAAATCAATATAGGTTCTCTTCCAACCTAACATAAACATATTATACATTTTCCAAATATCCACAAAAGCTCACCGTATATATATAGTCTCAGTTACTATAATATTAACTTATATCTCATAATAAAACATGTTTGGTCAAAGTGTGCAGGACCTAAGGCAAAAATGTAGATGGAAATAAACTGCCATAACTGCATATATGAAACACACACACACACACAAAGTGCAATCTTACACCCCAAAATCGTAACATAGATTCAAACATCCTTTATTATAACCTATAACTAGTATAGACTGACGAATATACATATAACAAAAGATGAGTACCATATAAAATTATCACCTTTAAAGTACATGCATATATAAATATGTAAGTTAAGGTAAACCATATATATACTAGACATATATGATAATATATAAACTTATATATACTTATAAAAATCATATATATACGAATCATCAATCTAATAGGAACATCCAACGGGAAAAATAGATTTGAAGATACATCTGTATAACTTACTGTAAACCCATAACAACATAAATCATATAGGTAAATACAACTATATATACACTTATCATATACTGGAAACATATACTATATGCCTTATCATACAAAAATATATACTTTACTGTAGAGTTTTCAAAGTCAGTACAAACAAAAGCCTACAAGTAAAAAAAAGTTTGCAAAAGTTTTTTATATATAACTTAACATATCATATAATATAGATATACTTGTATAGACTATATAGATAACTTTTAAATATAACATGTAAACAGGATATATATATACACACTTTTATACACCAGCTATATATATACGCAAGTTTTAAACATATACAAATAATTATTTAACATATTATATCAACACAACTTACTGTATTTATAAACTAACCCAAATATATATATATATAAAATAATATATATACCTTATATAAATATAGATGATGCATAATTCGAAAGAGGACGCTCAGAGGAAGAAGATACTCACGATCTGGACAGGGTATGATAGCGGCTGACCTGGAGTTGGCGCAGGTTATTCAGGGTCATGGTGGATCTAGGAAGACGGTTGCGAGTTCGGTGTTGAAGGCGGAGGTCAGCTAAAGGCGAGGAGATGGCCATGTTGTTCAGGAGAGGTGAGAGGAGTGGAAAGCAGTGTGTGGATTGCTGACGAGGAAGGCGAAGTCGAGGTGGTGCTCGCGTGTGAAGGGGAGGTTTCTCGGCAGGCTACTGATTTGCCGGTGGGGAAGATGAGGCGTGGGCGAGCACGGCCATGGCGGAGGCTTCGGGGTAGCGGGTCTCGGGTTGATGTGATTGTGACTTCGGGTTGCTAGCTGATGGCGGTGAGAGGGGAAAAGACATTGCCATGCAGTATCTTGGGTCGCTCGGCCTGTGGAGGAGGTGTGGAAGTAAGCGATGGTGTGGGGGTGAGGTAGCATGGATGGTGGCGATTCGAATATGGGGAGGTGGAGTGACAAACACGAAATGACTTTGTATATAATTCAAAATATATAAATTTGTTTTATACAAACTTTGTTTCAAAACGAATAAAGAGAAAAGGGAAGAGACAAATCAGCAAATAAATACAGGGGGAAAAAATGAAATAGAAAAAAATGAACGTGACAGCTAATGCACAGGGAATAGTGAAAGTCAGGCCGTAAATCCTGGAGTAATAAAAAACAACAGTTATTTGATTCTCAACGGTTAGATAGATGGAAGGACAAGAGGACAAGAGATTTAAAACGGTACCAGTATGGGTGACCATTTCGCATTTTTCACGACGTACCGAACTCTGAAATATACAAATGTGTATACTGCGAAGATCAGTATGACGAGATGATCAAAATGGTATACAGATATTAGTGGTACGATCATCTGATCAAAAGTCGATAATCGGTACCGATATATATTGCTATTCCATACGGAAAAATCCAAACAGAGCTAGAAATGTCCGAATTTCACGAAATGAATTTCGCAGTCCGATTCAGAGTGCTCTAAATAAATTTTCTCATGTTAACATCTTTAGGTTTCGAAAAACTTTTAAATTCAATAGTTATTGAGTTATTTAAATTGAAATAGAATTAAGCAATAAAATAAACTTTAATATTATCAGATGAAAATTTACCAGTTGCTATGTTAAAATAAACGTATACCAAATATCAAATTTTTATTTCAAAATTTTATTATTTAAGATTTTACTAAATTTTAGTTAAATATTTAAATAAAACAAATAAAATTATTATAAATTTACATGTCGTTACAAAGAGGGAGAATAGTCACTTACACTTCGTAAAGGAACATCAAAAACAAGAGCTGTAATAATAATTGATACTTAACATTAGAATGTGAAATACGATTTTTATTCTGAATTGTATTTTCATATAGAAAATAGTTTTTATGAGATTTATTTCTTTGAGCTCAAGATATTTTATTAAAGAACTCTCCACTATAAAGTTGTTGCAGTATATGAAATAAATAGTCTATATAAAGTAGATGATGGACCTCCATATTAGGTACGCTATTATAGTAATGGTAGAAATAGTGGGAGCATGCTACATAACACTTATTGAGTGCATCAAGTTACCAAAATTGTTTTCGTAAAATTAACCAAATATTATTTTTGAAATAATGATTATTTTTCAATGTCGACTAAAAAATAAACACGGTTATATTTCCGTATGAATATTGTGAATATTCATTATGAAAAACTATGATATGGTATTTGTTTTCACAACCAAAGTGGTTCAATTGAAAATACCGAAGTATCTAAAATTATTTACAACCATTTTGGAATAATAGACGAAGCCGTAGTTTTGAAAAATAATTTTATTATATGATTATGAATCATATGATACTAGTTAATTATATCTTAAAAATTAAGGCCCATGCACACATTTAGTAAGAGTGTCATAAGAGTTGATGAACTCTTATGATTGATATGTATAAATGTGTGCAATCATAAGTCTATTAATACCAAAACGGCTCCACATACTTAGTTATATTGGTCGATGAGTCATCACGGACATGAACATATGTATTTGATACGAATGTATAAGAGTGTGATAAGATAAAGGAATGTAAATTATAAGTGAATAATGTAACATGCGATAGAAATGATTCGATTAGATCAAATGGGTGAGTACATTTGTAATAACCCACCCCAAAACATGTAAATCCCAACCCAGAAAAGGCCCATTGAAACTTAGAATCATTTCAAAACTAATTGTTGGTTAGTAAATAGAACAATGCAGAGCTATTTATCTATTCATTTAGAACTCACATCGGAAGGATTAATATAATAGCATAAACAATACCCATTTTAATTTAAAATTCCAAATGTCATTATCAGCAATAACCATTACATAATCATATTCAAAAATACATTGTCACCTTCCAATGGGTACATCAGAAAATAGCATAAAGAGATAAATAGACTACTACCACAAGCTTCTCTTAATGCCTTCTCCATCTTGATCATTGTCTCCTTTCTGGACCAGTGTTGTAACGAGGAGGGAGTTAGAACAACAATGTCTGGTGAATGGAAATCTCGAGCCTTTCTATATCATTACTTGGACAATATAAGTTAGATAAGGATATGTCTTTCGCATTTAAAATATATTCAAAACCATGAAATATTTCATATAGGGGAAAATAGTGGGCCATTAAACAACCACTTAATATCCTTAATCCCCAAAGCATGTCCTTTGTGTTATCCAATTCCATAACCCATAACTATTGTTATTAATGTCTACCAATATGAGAGATAGTACCCAAACCACTTAATACCTTTTAATGGAAAATAGACAGACTCTGACCATTTAAGAACTTAATTGAGGTAGTCCTCCATATTTAATACCTATATCCATGGCAGACTCCTCACAGGTATCTACATTATTGACATTGCATGGAATCTTTACTGACACTTACTACTTCAGTTGAAGCAGACTTTTCCAATATATCCTCAAATATTCCTAAACCCAACCTCGATCATTTAATAGTTCATATGAGGGAAAGAGAAGGACCCACAAACAACCATTTAAGACGATCAATTCCAAAAGCAGGTCCTTCAAATTTATGATCCATACCTCATGGAGACGTCTCACGTTAGTTCGACTATTCGTAGGAACTGGTAGCCACATCAGATAGGTAGATTTACCCTATAGAGTTAGGACCAACCTTGCATCATCTGTAGTTACTTATTATAGGCAATGTCTCACATCGGCTCCAAAGTCATACTGCTTGTAGCCAGATTAGCTGGGCAGACTTATGTATACTTTTGACTGACCTTGCACCTTCATAAATTAGTCATATTTCATAACGCTCTCAAAATATATTATCAGACATCTCATCGTATCAGTTATTTAGGCCTCATAAGAAAAACTTCTTATTTCTCCTTTACAATTAATTACTTTTCTAAGGGAAATTTAAATGGTAATTATTAACCTAATTAACCACGCCATTAATACATTATAATTGTATGTTGCTTACGCTAGTTTATATATACACACATGTCCTAAACTAACGTTTTAAATCTCAAAAGCTTTCAAAATATACAAGCCTCATTTCCCTAATAACATATATACCATAAATCCAATATTTCAATATTCCAAATCAAATCAATAGACTTGTATGTAGAATCCAAATCCAACTTATTTCATGTTAAAACAACAGAATAAACCGAAAATAAAACATCACAATTTAATTAATTTTACGCTCTATTCAACTTATTTAACATGAAATTAGACAATGGAATTTCAACTTAACTTATATAAATAGCCAGTGCAAAGTACAAATAAGGACTCGTACCTTACACGCCATTTCTTAATCAAATTCCTTAATCGGCTCCAAAGAAAAAGAAGTGGAACAGAAGGCAAACCGCTTAAATAAACTCCGTTACTTTAGTACAACACAATTAAGATTCCAAAACTCCAAAATTCTCCAAGGTATATGTCAAATCCAAACTACACTATTTAATTACTAAAATAGTAAAACTAGAATTTCCACTTACTATAGGTCCTTAGCCTTCTTTCTCTTGGATTTGACATACCTTCAATAATCTCTTTTAGATTTCTTCATTTTTGAAATATACAACAAGAGATTTGTATGTATTAGATTCGAAAAATTAAAGGTTTGGAGGAGAAGAGGTTTAGAAACTAACAATAAACAAAAATAAATATATAAGATTTTTTACCTGAACCCTAACAAAGTTTTTTTTAATCTTGAAGGGGAAAAACTGATAGAGCTTCGCTAGGTTCCCAAAATAATTTATGAATAAAAGTGAGAGCTAGGTTCTTATTTATAATGTTGAAATGCTCCAAAATTGTTGGATTTAAGTCAGTTTAAAGTAATATAGTCTGGTATGTTCAAAACGCATAAAATACTAGCCGCCCTTCACCTTCACCGATCGACAGATGCTACCCACCGGTTGACCGCCGGTTCTCTTATTTTCGAACCGTTTACTAATTGCCTTTGTCTAATTTATTTATTTTTCTTAATTTAAATTTAACATTAACATTAACGTGAATTTTAATGCTTATTTGTCCCCTAAAATAATTATTGTTATCTTTTGAATTTCAAATTCAGGAATTAATTATTTATTTTAATGTGAGTTCTATTTAAATTAAATTGAATTCGAAAATTCAAACGTCCATTACATTTCCATTTAAGCTCCATTTTAAAGTATTATATATGGAAATCGATTAGAAAATCACCACAAACGCAAAAGCATAACTTTCATGGTTAAATTATGGTTTAAAAAATTCCATTTTTACCCTTATCTTATTTAAATTAATTTAGCCAATTTATTTATTTGTGGTTGATTTTTACGGTGTGTTACATTCTCCCTCTTAAAAGGATTCCGTCCCCAATACCTTTCCAAGGGGCAAACTACGTAATGTGCAATATAAATCCATGTTATACAACCAAGTTATTTACACAACCACCTGCTCAACCAAAAGTACAATGTGATTATGTATTGCAAACATACTATAAGTGAGCTCAATCCTAGTGTGAGTGAAGTGATATATAAGTATGTATGTAAACACATTAAATATGCATAAAAATTTCTACATAAGTGCAAAATGATAGTGAAAAGTGTAGCAACCATCTCCTACTATCCAATCTAGTAACCATGATGTAACCAAAAACCTAGTTTTGGTTGTCAATGAAAAGCTCAGGATGATAGATTCTCATCTTCTCTTCAGTTTTACACGTTCTTTCCAGTGGGTTGTCTCCACGTTGTACTCGGACCAACTGAATTTCTTTGTTGCGGAGCTACCTAGTTCCGTGCTCCATACTGCATGCGGTGGCATGGGATGTGATTAGCTCCGTCTCAATAGCCCTAACTTATTAGGCTCTGCAAAAATGGATGTCTTATGGAGGCGTTTCCTCAAATACGAAACGTAGGAAACATCATTGACCCCTACCAATTTATCCGGTAACTCCACACGATATGCAAATTTCCTACTTTTCCAAAATTGGGAAAGGAGCAATAAAACATGGTTCTAAATTTCTTGACTTTACAACCTTCATATATTTCCCAATCAACTCTATCTTTTCGAAGTCCCATGAATTAAATCTTATCCAAGTAGAATTTTGTTGATGGTTTCGACCAACAATTTGGTGATTTGCACGACCTTCTATAAAGCACTTTAAATAGTGCCATATCAATCGTCGATTGGTGACTATCATACATAGATTTTACTAAAGGCAAGTGTCCTCCAAAGTCCATGATGAAAACTCTTTAACAAATCCTCAAGTTCCTATTTACTCTTCCAGTTTTTCCTTCGGTCTACGAGTGGTAAGTGGTGACAAGGTTCAACAAAGTTCCTAAATCTATCTACAAATCCCTCCAAAATTTGCTAGTAAATAACAGGTTCCTATCGCTAACAGTGCTAACTGGAGTTATAAGAAGTCTAATCACCTCCTTGATATAAATCTGTGTTAGAGATGTGCGGTCTCATTGCTCTTGATGGAAAATTCTGCTACCTTCTTACTCATTCTTATCCAATAGAAAACTCCCTTCACATCCCTATACATCTTATCTCTTTCTTGAATGGTGACATTCTATAAACTACTTTTTTTTGGAAAACCTAGAATTTCTAGGATTGAAGCATTCTTTTATTTCTGCTTGCAAGCATAATTTCCTCATTAACTTCCCATCTTATCTACAATTCATCACTAGTTAAATGTCCCTATAAATTTTTGTATTTACATTTCTTCTCAATATGTATATATATGTATATATATATATTTCTTCTCAATATATATATATATATATATATATACATACATATATCAAGTGTTCCAATCCCATCTATAAAATATATACAGTGATAGAAAAAGGAACATATCTTACACTATATCTTACGCTTTTCTAAAAACTAAAAGAGATAACTAGCGATTAGGACCTAAAAATTCTGAAATAGAATTTTGCTAGAAGTTGTCATTTATTATCAACTGGTGTAAATGTCATTGAGGTCTTAATATTCCTTGTTGAATTAAGGTGGACAATCCTAATATGTCTTTGCACTATTGCCCATTTTGCTTAATTTTCCTTCTTGGTTTTTTATAAATGCAGTCCATTAATTACTGATGTTATGAATAACACGCTTGTAATAACCCAGAATTTTGGATATTTAAAATAGGAATTTTTAATTAATTTTAAATATAGGAAAGTTGATTTAATAGATTTAATAATTTGAATTTCAAATATAATGATTTATTGGAAAATTTAATGTTTAAATTTAGTAATCAGAATTTGCTTAAATAATTGAAATTTGGGTTTTAAGCTTGATAAAAATAATTCAAAGGCTTATTTAATTTTTATTAATAAGAAGAAAGAAAATAAAAGTTTAAGACTGAATTTAAAAGTGATTTGATTGATTTTTAAAATAACTTGTTTAAATTAACATATAGAAATAGCCTTCGGGGGCACAGTCTCAGATTTCAATGAAACCAGTTCTATTGGATCCATAATAGTGTATTATTATCTGATTTCAAATTCCGTAGCATTTGGTCGTATGAGATAGAAACGTGTTGAAATTAATATTGAAAATTTAATATAATAATTGGGTTCAAAAAGCTATCTTCTCCATACGATCGACTCGAAACATGTTCCATTGTATTAGAATAGGGGTATAACATTAAGAACGCTTGGCGACACGCCTCGATAGGGGTTTGGCATTTTCAAGTTAATATAAGTGAGATATTTTGAATTTAATATATATTGATTTGATTAAACACAAATATCTTTCATCTCATCGCAGACCTACATCCACCCTATGATTGTGCCTACTTCTTCTTCTTTTATACGCTTCTCTACTTCATTTAAATAAATAGCATAGAAAAATAAAAAAATGGCCACTTCAAAATTTTATTTCTCAAAATCTACTCGTCTAAAAATATGAAACGCTTCCTAAAATCTTATTTTAACGCGAGCTTCAACTAGTATTGTGACGCCCCACCCCGAGACCCACACTAAGAAAGAGTATTACCTAGTAATACTGTCTACTAGTGTAGAGAATATGGCTATTTAGGAGTGACCATCATAGTCTTTTATTATATAAGCACTAAGTATGGCGATAATGTGCTCATATTTTTTTCATTTCATCTTAAGTGGTTCGACATACTTAATTTTTATCTAATACAATACTATGGTGGCTGCAGGATCGATTCAGAACAAAACACAAAAGCAATAATAGTCACAGATCACAGAACAACAAACACAGTCATATATACATACACATACATCAGGTACAATTCATAGTGTCATATGTGGCTGACGATACAATCCACAATATATATGCATCATACCCCCCACAAAAGAATATACATAGCTAAGTACACAACAAAGTATACTACACAAAACTAGGCATCAAGTCAAAAAGTTGATAGACGGGTTCAAAGATAACAGCTAAGCAAAGGCAAGCAACCTAACCTGCAACTCGGTCTGACCTGAGTAATGAATACACGGGTCAGTCTAACTTGAACATGAATATTAGAAAATGATAAAGGGAATATATTTTTCATAAGGGAAACATTCCTTTAATAAAAAAGGAATGAAATATTAATATAATTCTACTCAATTTCTATGTGATGGAATACATTAGTTATCTTAAGAAACAACTCATAAATGACATCTATTAAACATGGCAGTTTTCTGCTTAAAAGCCTCTTGAAATGTAAATGTAAATCCCGATAGAATCATATAAAGTCTCAAAAGAAGCCACATAAACCTCATAAATCTCATACTCGTGGAACTCGATTATGAGTTCAAAATCCCATAAGTGAAAACCACCATATACATGAAATCTCGTATAGCTCTAGGCTATAAATATAAATAATAGTCATCTCGAAATGGTGAAATCAAAAAACATCAAAACTCATAAAATCCTGGATTGGATCCAAATCCCCATTGCATGCCGAAGCAATGCTGCACGTGCCAACCTCATGTCCAGTACTATATATATATGTATACATACATATATATATATATATATATATGCATATATATATATATATATATATATGTATGTATATATGTGTATGTGTGTGTCTATATACATACATACATACATACATACATACATACATACATACATACATATATACATACATACATACATACATACATACATATATACATACATACATACATATATAAGGTACCTCTCTCTCTGGACGACCGAAGTCGTAATACATCGTGACGACCCAAGGTCTATAATACTAGCATAACATCGTGAATGTGTCATTAACTCTCAGATAGGAACCCAAAAAGTGTTAACAGTGTGTCTCATACACATGTTCTCAATTAACAGTTTACTAACTGCTAGTCAATGCCACACTAGAAAACAACATCATCAAATCATAACATGCCTCATCTCATCGGCAAGTACCAAAAGACATCATAATGGTTTTCCCAAACCATGACTTGCCTCATCTCATCGGCTAGTACCAAAAGACATCATAATGGTTTTCCTAAACCATAACTTGCCTCCTCTCATCGGTAAGTAACATTAGCCAATTAATGGCTTCATCATCTACAACTCCTAAATAGGAGATTGAATATCTCAAATAAATACCAAAACAAGGCCATCACAAATTGCTCCAAAGGAGACTATACATCTTAAAATATGCCAAAAATTGGTCATCTAAATCTTATTTTCTTGAAAAGGTAAAAACTTGTATTTTTATACAGAAAATAATTTTCTATAAGAAAGCTAGTTTTAAGAAAACTTTTGAAATCAATTTTGAAAACATTTCCTTTTTAAATTCTCTTTATTATAAAATAAATTTATTTTTAATAGCTTTAAAAATAAGTAAAAATAGTTTATAAATATTGTAAAATATTCATTTCAAAGCCATTTCAATTATAAAAACCATTTCAAAATCATTCTAGAAAATTTGCGTTCGAAAACAAAAGAATACATAGAAAATGTTGGAAATCATCGTATGAAAACATCTCGAAAATTCAGCAATCTGGAGTTTGGATCATCTAAAATAATTGATTCACCTATTGATAAGATACAACCTTCGAAAACATCACAAAACAACAAAAGATTCAAGTGGAAAAGTCGCTGGATTGATAAACTAAAGAGAACAGAGCAAGAAACCAAGGCAGGCACCAAAACAGTGCCAAGGTCGACCCCAAGGTCGACCCCAAGGTCGACCTATAGTTCGACCCCAACGTCGACCTATAGTTCGACCTGGTTGAAGCATAGGTCGACCTAGCCCACGGAATTTTGTACAGGCAGTTTTGCCTATCTCGACTTGATTTTGCACACCAATTTCTGACCTCTACAAGATGAGTCTGACTATGAATTTTTGCAAGAACAAAGTTCATCACTCAAAATATAATGCAGAAAAGATCCGACACAATTTCATGGCCAAAATAGAAAGTTATAAATACCCAAAGTGGCAACCAAAAACAGTTTTTACAGAAAGTTTAGAACTACAGGAAAACATTTTCAGAGAGCTCAAATCAACATATTTCTTTTACAAAACATGTTCAGAGTTAGAAATTATGAGATTTACTCACCTTAGCAAGAATTTACAGCGATTTGTGAAGCAAGTTGATAGCTTTTGGGTGCAAGGGAGCTCTACAAACCTGAAACAGAGAAGACATAGAATATGAAAACAAGAAAACAATGATTATAGACATTCTCTGTGCAAAATAAAGATTTTTATCAAATAAGAAATAGTTTTGGCTTTGAATACCTTGTTTTAATCTTTGACTTGATTGAATTCTCTTTAATTTTAGAAAATTTTGAAACAAGATTTTAATTGATGAAGAGGAAGCCATTTTCTGTAACAGCCTGATATTTTCAACCATTCACATCCACACATGTCGGATTTGAATTGCTCAAAATACCGGATTGTTAATTTATATTTGGCAAAACTCAGCATATACAGTAAATAAATAAATCACAGAATCACAGACACAGAGTAATATACAATATGCAGTGGAAACAAAATGAATAGTAGTTCATGAAGCTACTATATATATATAAGAGTTAAATAAGATACAATAGAAGTTTCAATGTCAAATACAAGATCAGAATACATCATTGGAATCAACTGAATAACTGCAAGCTGAAAAGATGTAGATGGATCTCCAAACGAAGCTCCAACTCCAAAGGTGAGTCTCAAAAGCTGGTACACTCAGCCTGACCCGAGCGTAAAGCAAAACACAAAACACTCGGGTCAGGATTAACATTCTTATATGAATAAATCCAACTCAAGTGAAATATCAACTAAAATACAAGTAACTCAAGGGATGTTTGGGATAACCATCCCCTAAGGATCCATTAAACTATCTACTATGTAGTAATATGCACTATTATAATAATGTCCAAAGTAAGTATACTATTAAAATAGCATTAAGGCATTACCTATATCCCTCTTAACACATTTATATATTCCCATGGTCTATACGGTACCGTAATCTCCCCCGTACTTGGCGTCATCCGAGGGCACTCCATAGGTATGGTACAAAACAAAATCATATAAGGCACGCTAGGGTAGATGACACGGCACAACAAGACAATGCCAGGGTAGATATACCAATTACGCATCCGGGCTGGTGGTAACGCATAACCGTAGCTTCTGCCCACCTCAAGCCACACTCCCAAATCAAAATCAAAAGTGGCCACCAAATCAATCACAAAGTTAGAATATAATATCGAAGGAGTGTGACCGATCAGAGGAGCTACCTCATTGGTCCGAGAATCGCTCCTGTTTTAGCCACCTTATGCCAACTCACGGGAGTCGGGTCCACGTATATACCTTAATAGGACGTCGCCACCATCCTACTTCATTCTGGAATCTCCACCACGTACATAGTTGTTAAAGTGGTTTTCGGAGTTGGCAGAGAGTGTGACAACTTCCGCTCCCGATCTCTTTAACAACCAAACATTATTATAACACCGCTGTCATTTTCAAAATAGTTTATACTTCAAAACCAAAATATCATTGCCGTTTCAAAATCATATCAATACGATATCATTTCCATTTCAAAATCAAATATGATATCATTTCCATTTCAAAACAAATACGACATCATTTCCATTTCAAATATATATCTTTTTCCAAAATCACAACACTTTCAAAGTTATACTTCTTTCGAAACCAAACACTTGAAATTATAAAACTTTGAATTCCAACACATAATACTTTGAAATTCATAAATTTAGAAACATAACTTCCACCTCTTAAACAATTCAGATATTAAAATAGTATATATATAAAATGGTTTATAAAGAAAATAATAATAATAATTTATATAAAATAGTTATAAGTTAAAATAGTTTAAAAATAAAATATTTAGTAATTTAAAATGGTTAATATTAAAATGATTTATGTTGAAATAGTTTATATGAAACTAATTTACAAAATAAAATATATAAATAGTTTTAAATATAATTTAAAAATAAAGGTAATTAGTTTAAAGGAAAAACATTAAACCAATTTTTAAACCAAAGACGCAACATTTAGAATTTAGGCAGAAGGACAGTAGCGCTTTTTTTTTATTTTCCGACTTTAACTGTTTCCTCCTCTTTCGTCCAAGTTTACCCCAGCCGCCATCTACCTTCAGCTACTGCTTGCCCTAGCCGCCATCGTCCAAGCAATCGTCATCTGAAGTCGTTGTCGTCCAAGCCGCCATCGTCTAAGCCTCTCTCTTGCCGATGTTCGAATCGAATTGGATTTTCCGTTGTCGACGTCGATTTCTCCAAAATCGAGAAAACTTAACTTGTCGCCTCAACCTAAACCTATGTCAGAAATTATTCGACCTTTGAATTCAAGAGCTGCAAATTCAAGATCTAAGAAACGAATGGAAACGCAGAATCTAGAAGAAGAAGAAAACAGTCTAAAAAGTACCATGAATTTCGAATGATATATAGATAAAGCATTTCTATATTTGAGACACAGTAGATTGAGTTTAATATGCTAAATGATAGACTAATATAGCATTTGTTCTTTTAAATATAGCATCATTATCTAACTATGCAAAATGATAGTCGAATATAGCATAAGCATATTTCAACTGAATAATGACGAAAAAAGTGCAAAATGATACTTGAATATAGCATAAGTATATTTAAAGTGAACGAGCATGAATAGAATATACAAAATGAACTAAGTATTTCTAAAGAGAACTACCATGAATAGAATATATAAAATGATAACTACATATAGCATGTGTGTTTTTTAATGTAACATTTTAACCACAAAGTTCACTACCATGTTTATGATATACAAAATGATAGTTTAATGTAGCATTTGAGTTATGCAGTCTACTATCATGTTCAAAATAGACAAAATGATACTTTAATATAGCATTTTAGTTATGAAGTCTAATACTATGATTGCAATATGCGAATTGGGATTTAGTGCAACATTTTAATCACAAAATCCACTACCATGTTTATGATATGCAAAATGATAGTTTAATGTAGCATTTAAGTTATGAAGTCAACTGTCTCATTTAAAATATGCAAAGTGATAGTTTGATATAGCATTTTACTTACAAGTCCAATATCAAAGTTACAGTATACAAAATGATATCCAATGTAACATTTTAATCACAAAGTCCACTAGCATACTTCAGGCATACAAAATGATACTCTAACATAGCATTTGAGTTATGAAATCCAGTGTCATATTTACAATATGCAAAATGATAGTTTAATATAGTATTATAGTTATGAACAACAGTTTGAAGCTTACTAGAAATACAATCAACATTAAATACACCATCTGAAACTAACAAGAGCAACATTCCACATCAAGTACAAAATAATAAAACAATAAAAGACTAAATTGCATAATATACACAGAAATGCTAGTTTCATATAGCATAATAATATGAAAGATATAGTAATCACACGTAGAAACAAAAAACTGATCAAAAAAAATTACTAATCACCAGTAATTCCAATACATGTCAAACATCCAATTAAAATCAAAATCGTGTTAGAACTCCATAGCTTTCACAAGCAGGTGGCGATGCATTCAAACTCAAAGCGCTCACAACATCGTCTCCTATTCTCGATATCACAAAGCACAACGAGAATGGCGAACTTGACTCAAGCAATTTAGAATGGAGGAGCGACGATCTCGATCTTCATCTGAGAGAAATGGTGAAGTGAGATGCATTTTCGAGTCGGCATCTTCAGGTGAATAGCAACAGTGAGTTTGGGAAGACGAAGCGGGGAATTTTATTCGAGGAGAAGCAAAAATCAATTTAAGTTTTGGTAGTCGGCATGATTTTAGGTCGAGATTGAAGAGGAACGAGATTGAAGAAGACGCACGATTTAATTTTTGTTCAAGTTTTTCCTTCAGCCGAAATTATAAAACCCACGTCCTTAGAAAAGAAAAAAAATCTGTGCGTCTCTCAAGCAAAAAAACATGATGTGTTTTTCCTTCAGCCCATTTTCCTGTTAAAAATACTGTATATAATAAAATAGTTTCCTCAAATTTCACAAATCAATTCCAAATCATCTCGAATTCAAAAAAATTCATGTTTAATCAAATCTCCAATTATCAATTTCGATTTATTTCAGTTTCTCAATAAACTATTTCAAATTATATCGGTTTCAAATACAGCTTTTTAACCACAATATAAACCATTTCAATTTCAATATTTCCAAAGCTTTAAATATTTAAACATTTCAAAACTAAATTTGATAACTTCATATATATCCAAATTTAACTTCATTATTATTTAGTTTTTAAATATCCACTTAATACATCCAGTATCACTTAAATAAATCTCGAATAAATTAAATATTCCCCTCAATTTAGTCAAACTTGAAATATTCATTTAAATCACCTTAACCAAAGTCATGTTATAAAACCGTATCTTTTAAAATCTCAAATTCAGTAAGTTCCAAATCAATTTAATTAAATATAATTCTTAATTAAATAAAATATCAAACCAATTCCAAATCTATCTTCTCAACCTTAATTTATCGAAATCATTATAAACACTGTATAAAATATAATTTAAATAAATACTTAACCATATCATATTTTAATAGAATCGAACTTTACTATTCTTATTTTATATTAAACAAATTTATACATAGCTTGAAATCAAGAATTTAACTATATATAAAATAACATTTATATAATATCTAAATCAATATTTATATAAAACCATATATTTCTTTCCAAAACCATAGAAATCAATTTCAAAATATTTCTATATATAGACCACGGTGTCTGTAAATAATTTTCCATTTTATGGTCAAGTGATACGGATATTTATCATTTCAATCTGTAACGACCCAAAATTTTTAATGGTTTTAACAACGTAAATTAATTGAATTTTTGGTGAAATTTTAAATAATAAAATTTTGAATTGAAAATTTAATATTTGTATCACTTCTATTTAGATATAGCAAGTGGTAAATTTTCATCAGAAAATATGGTAGTTTATTCTATTGTGTAATTCTATTTCAATTTAAATCAGTTAATAACTGTTGAATTTAAAAGTTTTCCGAAACATAAATATGTCAACATGAGAAAATTTATTTAGAACACTCTGAATCAGAGTACGTAATTCATTCCGCAAATTTCGAACGTTTCTAGCTCCATTTGGATTTTTTCCGTATGGAATAACAACATATATCAGTGTCCGTATCAACTTTTGATAGAGTGGTCGTACCACCAATATCTGTATACCGTTTTGATCGTCTTGTCGTGCTGATCCCCACAGTATATTCAATTGTTAATTTCGATGACCAGTGCACTGTGGAATCTGTGAAGTGATTTAACCATAACGGTATCTAACCTAAACTTTTTGGACTTCTGGCCCTTTCATCTATCTAACGGTTGAAACAATCAGTTATGAGCTTTTATTATTTCTTGAAAATCAACGCATTGGCTTATGACTTTTCAAATTTTCCCCCTTGTTTTCAAATCTATAACGTGCAGCCCAAACAAATAATTAATTGATTTGCACGAAATCAGGGAATTGACTATTACAATTAATTTCATTTCCTTCCTGTCCATTCAAATTTTACATCGGTTACAAAGAAAATAATTGCTTTTATTATTTTCGTGCCTGTCACTCTTCCCTAACACTCAATATAACGTCTGGTTCCACTTTTCATTTCGTTCTCCTCTTTTCATTTTGTGCTTGGTAAAAAAAATTGGCTGTTCGTTCACAACTACCTCATTTTCCCAACCCGATTCTCCTCCCAGGCATGCCAAACTTTCCACTTACATCTCCTCCTTCTCTTCCTGCTTTAGTTCTCATGTGCCTTGCCATGAACCCACAAGCTTGCGCCCCTCCTCCATACCCAGACTGCCGAACCACCATTTTTCCTCTCCTTCGACACAGTACAGACCAAAGCCGACCGCCATCATGCACCTCCCTCATCTTCGTCATCGACGTGTTGCCACCATCTGCTGCCTCATTTCATGCCACAACATTTCCCCTCTCTCCTCTTACTTCCTCTCGCCGGCAACCGAAGCCATCAGCCCGCCTTTCCTCTACATGAATATCATAGCCGCCCCACTTTAGTTGTGCAAAACCATCTTCCCTCAGCCTCACGCATGTACAGCCCTGAGTTCCTTCCCCTTGCATTGCTTCTCCATCCATCTTGTGCTTTTTGTTTTCGACCATTTACTGGGTATGTATATAGCTCGTATATATATTTATTAAAGTTCTCTTTTATTTTTGTCTGTGTTCATATATATAGTAAGTGGATATATATATATATATATATATATGATTGTGTATTTATATCTTTAAACCAAGTCAGGGCTGCAGTTTATATATAAACTTCTTATTTTATTCTCTGATATCGAAATCAAAATTTATAGCATATTTTTTTATATACCGTAATATAATATATGTGGATATTTTCATACTGGTTTCAGTAGTGCTTTTATATATAATATATGTATATTATATAACATTTTATATTTTTCTTAATGGTATATTTTAAGTGTGTAGAGTATGAAAGCTATTTTACTGGGCTAGGTTTTTTAGTTGTATGCTTATATGCATGTTGTAGGCTGTGACTGGTAGCCTTGATTTCAATACAAGGGTATTTTATATATATGTTGTGTTGTGTTAATTGATATATAAAAATATGTTTATTTAATAAGATTTTGTTATATATATATATAAAGGTTGTATATATAATCGACTGTGTAAAGTATGACTATTTTCTATGTTAGTTTATAAAGTTCAGTATATAAATATCTACTTACCAAGTTTCGTTTTTAGTTATAATATGACGGTTTACAGTCCAGGTTCTATATATATATATTATATAGTATATGTTAATGTATTTATATTAGCTTTCCTATGACGTGTTGGATTATTTTTATGCTGTAACGATGTAAGTCGGTTTGAGTAAATATATAGACTTATATATCTTTTGTATATTATTATGGTATATCATCTTTTAGTCAGCAGCTTGGGTTTTAAATGTATAAAGTTATCTTGATTTTTAAGTGATATTGATTTTGTATATAACTATAAACATTTTGATATATATTAAATTTAATACTGGGCTTCATATAAAGGAAACTTTTAAATATTAGATTTTAAATTCTGTATATATATGTTCACTTATATCAGTTATCTTCGTCGATTTAGTTCTGATGGATTTATTTTCATCAATTCCTGTTATCAGCCCTGTTCGTCGAAATCGTGCCTTATTCTTGGCTCGCCAATGTCCAAGTGGCGTAACATCATTTTGATTTGCTCGTGTCTGTATAAGTGTGAGTATCCGTTTCATCTTCTGTATTCTCTAGCCTCGAAAGGTGAGCAATCACTCATGATTAACGTTCTTATATTTATTAAATTTGATTTCAATTGAAACGAAAATTGAAATATGCTGCTCTTAGTTATTTCAAATTATGGTATATATGCTATTATTATGTAACTATTCACCTGTGGGATATGACACCGTATCCTGTTGTTTATATTATATTGTTATTTATGATACATGCCTATTATTATTATTATTGTCGTATCTGTCATCACTCTGCAAGTTCCCTGTTAGTATAGAATTCACTATGGGTTGAAATGATACATACCCGAACGGACTGTAGAATAGGAGAAAATTGTTATGGGTTGAAATGATAAACCCAAGCGATTTTCGTTTGAACTGAATTTGGGATTGCGGGTTAAAATGATATATACCCGTATATATATTTAAACTATGAATTGAAATGATAAATATCCGTATCACTTGACCACTATGATTTTGAAAGGAGAATATATGGTTTTATTTAATACTGGAATTATTTTATATATATAAGTTTTAATATAAAGTGGATTTAATAATAAGTTTTAGTTTAATAAAGTTTGATATGTTTAAGTATTTATTAAGATTTATATTTTTAAAAATATATTTTTGTAATGATTTGAATAAGTTAAGGTTGAGAAGATAAATTTGAATTTATTTGAAATTGTATTTAATTAAGAATTTTGTTTAATTAAATCAAATTGAAAGTTATTGAATTTAATGTTTCAGGATATGATTTTATAATTTGATTTTGATTTAAAGTGAATTAAATGAATACTTCAAGTTTAGATAAATCGAAGGATATATTTAGTTGAATGTAATTTAAGGTTATTTAAATGATAATGGATTTATTAAGTGAATATTTCAAACTAAATAAGAATGAAGTTAAATAAAATATATATGAAAGTATCAATTTAGTTTTGAAAGCTTGGAAATATATATTTGAAATGGAAATGATATTTTGGTATAAATTATTTTGAAATGACCACGGTGTTCTAATGACGTTTGGTTGTTAATAACACATATTTCTACTTGGTAGATAGTTCCATGGATCCTTAGAGGATGGTTATCCCAAACATCCTTTGAGTTACTGGTATTTCAGTTGATATTTCACTTGAGTTGGATTTATTGATATAAGAATGTTAATCCTGACTCGAGTGTTTTGTGTTTTGCTTTACGCTTGGGTCAGACTGAGTAATTCCGCATTTGAGACCCACCTTTGGAGTTTGGATCTTCGCTTAGAGATCCAACTATCGATTCAGCTTTCAGCCTTTCCAATTGATTTGTTCAGAGAGGTCATCAGTTTATATTGGAGACTTCACTGTATTTGAGATATTCCGCTGTATTTTATTTCTAACTCTGTTGTTTATATAGTTGCTTATGAACTACTATTTATCTATTCCGCTGCATTATTATTATATTACTCTGCGTCTGTGATTCTATGATTGATTTATTTACTGTATATGCTGAGTTTTGCCAAATTTAAATTAACAATCTGATATTTTAAGCAATTCAAGTCCGACCTGTGCGGATGCGAATGGTTGGAAATATCGGGTCGTTATAGTTGGTATCAGAGCTTTGGCTCTAGGCAAACTTCGCATATATAATAAATTTAATTGCAGAATCACTTTCGTTCGAGCTTGAATGCCTTCCTCTTTGATTTGGTTTTTCCTTTCGACTTTGGAACGTTACTTGCGGTTCCAAAATCCATTATCTTCTCTCCCTATTCGTGTTTCTTGATTTTGGAGTATCCCATAACTCAACTTCGAATGATCTCTATAAGAATAAGCGATTCCGCCAATCTTTGAATGATTTGTAAAGCGTTGAAACTCCTTTACAATTGGCATTGATTCACCGGAGATTTCTATACCCTCGGTTCAGATGCTGCTATCTTTTGCTATGCCGAATTCTATCTCAAGCGATCGAATGTCGATTTGCCTTAGAATTCTGCATCGATCATATTCCTGAAGTCACGGTTGACTCGGTTAACGTCGCCCGCGATTTATACAAGTAAATCCATCTCCTATTTCGAAATTTAGTTATCTCATCATCGTTTGAGCCTATCTTTGAATCAGAATTCTATTTGATTAGAGCCCTCTAATTTGAATCTCTATCTTTGTTTTGAAATCCATTCTTGAATCATCCTTTGAAAAATCGGGTTTGTTTGTATTTTAGAAATTGTTTTATATATCGAAATTATTATTTTGATAAGTATGATTATATTCTATATATATATATAATAGAGAAAATGTTTTCGATAAGGATTATGTACCTTGTAAGACAAGAATTTGAAGTTTCGAAAGGATTTGAAATTTTGAAAATTATATTAGAAATTTGATTTATCTAAAAATGATTTATAACTGAAGGGTTTTAAATTTGAAAGTTGAGAAAGTGAACTCCGGTATTTTGAAAGTGGTTTTAAGATTTTGAAAATATATAATAATACGATTTAAAAAGTATTTTCCAAATAAGAAATGTTTCAAATGACTTCAAATGAGTTCCAATGATTTCGAAAATTTCAAAGAAGTTTTCAAGAAAATAGAAGTTCAGAACTCACTTATGTCGTTGGAGAATAATTTCGGTGATGAGTGCATCCATCATCGACATTGATTTTCGAGTTTCAGAGTGGGGAAGTGTGACGCCCCACCTCTATAGCCATGCTAGCCAAGAACACTACAGAGTAATGTCGTCAACTAGCACGGAGAATAAGGCTGTTGAGGAGTGACCATCTGTATAATTGCTTTGTGCGAGTACCGATATGCCAGATAAAAATACAACTTTTCATCACAAGAGGAAATCCGACATACCGATGCAAACTTAAGGCTACTACACAATGGTTATAATATTTCCGGAAACAAATATAGAAATAAGTACAACACAAATCAGTCATAGATATCCATATCACAAAGGCGGAAAAAGATATGAATATATAACACTTAAAAGTGTACATCAGAGTAGTGGTCAAACAAGATCCACAATAGCACAAAAGAATAGATACAATTGCTAGGCAAAAGAATAAGTATACATCAATGAGTCTATCTCTCGAGTGTATAACAACAAAAACTACCAATCTAATGTAGTTAGCCAAAAGTCAGAGTATGGTCCCAGATAAGAACTCAAGAGGAAGCACCTGTAACATCTCGGTCTGACCCGAGTATTATTTAAGAAGAAAATAATAAACAGATCAGTCTAGCTATAATTATCAGGTAAAATGAGATATAAGAAGAGATATGATAAAAACATATGATAACCGAAATGTCATACTATGACAAATATACATTAAATACAATGAAAATCATACAATATCTCAAGAAATCTCGAAGCACTAAAAAGAGTGGCATATTCTTTGTTTTATTCACTAAACCGCAAATATTGACAAAAATATCAATGTCAATCGTAAAAGTTGTTAAAACACGAATTCACCAATACACAAATATTGATAAAGCTTATCAATGTAAATCACGAAAATTGGTGAAACACAAATTCTAGAAATCGATCAATAGAAATCCAGAAATCACAAAAAGGGGGAAAGAGGCCTATCACTAGAACGGGAGCATGAAAACTCACCAACACGTGTATCACAAAACGGAAAGCTCTTCCATGGTTGCTAACCATTAATTTTGAGCCGAGGCTCCAGTAAAACGGCCCAAAGACCATGAGCCGAAGCTCCACTAAAACAGCCCGAAAACCATGGGTCGCTACCCCACCAAGCCGATGCTCCACTAAAAACGGGGTTTAGTCTCCCTCGCAGACAAAGAGACATCGCACATTGCTAGTCTAAATCACAAAATGATCATCATTGGTCGATAAGTGTAAATTACACTAAGCTAGTAAATAAATGAGTTTAGCTTCATGCCCCATAACCACTAGCTTAACTTAATTATTTACGAACAAATTGTAGACTTCCACTTGAGGTTAAGTGTAAATTACACTAAGCTAGTAAATAAATGAGTTTAGCTTCATGTCCCATAACCACTAGCTTAACTTAAATATTTACGAATAGATTGTAGATTTCCACTCGAAAATTGTCACAAGAGATTCAGTCGAACAAGTCCAAGAATTAACCGACGAAGTAAACGCAAGCATTTCATACCACTTGTTTTACTAAGCCGTTTAATTGGATTTCTCATACGAGTGAGGTAAAGGTTTGTATATACAAATAGATTGGTAAACGGTTTTATAAACGAGCTTTGTATTAAAAATAGAGTTTGAAATCATCTTTGTAAAAGAATTTGATTATTTACTACTAGTGTAGAAACCTTTGTATTTCAAAGTGACAAATTACAAAATTGATTATAGAAACAACCAATCATCAAAATTCACTTACAAAGTCGTGAAGCCAATCCATAGAAATTGATACCAAATCCATCAAGTTGAATATTCCCAAAAATCCTAAAAAAGAAGTCATCAAAGTCGATAATAAATGATAACAAATCAGATAATCACGAATCGATAAAAATTGGAATCGCAAGCAAAATAGGCAAAATAGGATCAGGTCAGTCGACTGGCCCTGTGTAGTCAGTCGACTGAAACAGAAACTCAAAAATTTCATTTCCTACAGTCAGTCGACTGATTATAGTGGCCAGTCGACTGATTGCAGGAAACAGAGACTCCCTGTCTTTGTAAACAGCCCCTAGAGCCATCATTGGCCACAGCTAGTCGACTGACTGCAAATGGTCAGTCGATTGACTTGGTGCTGGGCTGTTTTTCAGCCTATTCAATGAAGACCAAACTCTCCCGAATTGCAATCGAACGAGCAATGGCTCTAATGGTTTATGCTAATCGACAACCCAACCATATAGGCTCTTCGATTCATCACCAAAAGCATGTTCCAACATCAAAGTTAGGATTTTTAAGGATTTGACTTCAAAACACCAAAAATTGGAATATTCACCAATTCAATCCAAATCAAAAGCAAATGCACATGAATAAGTGTTAGGAATTTATACCCAACAATCAAAGATAATTATAGACATAGATGCGAGATAAAAATCTCACCTTTTTACACAAAAACAACTAAGAGGAAGCTTGGAAACCAAAGGACGATCAACCACTCTTCAACACATCCCAAGGAGCTTGTATCTAAGCTCATAAAGAAGAAAATTTCCTAAATTAGGTTTAGAAATTTTCTGAAATTAGAGAGAGAATGAGTTGGAGCAGAAGAAGGAGATGCTTACCTAAACTTCTCTTTGAATTTGGAGCTAGAACTTGAATTTGCAAAGGAAATTAGGGCTTAGGAATTTCTATTTCCTTTTCTCTTCCCCCATTTTTGCTTAAGCTTGAAGTGTTAGGAAATGAAAATGAATGAAGAGGAGTGGAGGCGGAGCTAGGGTCTTATGTTAGGCTATTGGGCTGAAACCCAATTCCCAAAGCCCTAAGTGAAAAGTAGCAAAATTCTACTAACTCAAAACATATCGAAGTTTATACTCAAAAAGGTCGCAAACATCATTTTGAACTCAATGGGGGTGGTCTCAAGTCCTAATTCGACTGTTTGCAAAAAGTAGCTTTTCAGACAATAATCCAACCAACGATGAATTATTTTAAATAAAATATTTAAATATTCAATCGTAAAATATGCGGGTTGTTATAGACTCGCCTCCTTAAAGAAATTGCGTCCTCGCAATCTTAAGAAATAAATGAACAAAGCGTAACAACCATAAAAGATATCAACACAAAACAAGAAATTTGGAATAAGAAGTTCACCTCAAAGAGCACGGGAAAGTAAGTCCGGATGTGTTCGTTCGATGAATTCTCTGGATTCCCAAGAACAATGCTAGGATTTGAGGACCATTGAACTTTCACAAAAGGACCATCTTTATTTCGAAGGCATTTAATCTCCGAAGCAATAATACAAATAGGATGTTGCTCTTAAGTCAAATTAGGTGAAACCTCAATTTCTTCTACAATACCGGGCTCAAGAATAGAATCGGAATCTCGAAGGCATTTCCGTAGTTGAGAAACGTGAAACACGTCATGAATAGTAGAAAACTGAGCCGGTAATGAAAGGCGATAACCCACGAAACCAATACGTTCGGTGATGGGAAATGGACCAATATATCGAGGTGCTAGTTTTCCCAATCGACTGAAACGTACAACACCCTTCATAGGTGAAACACGAATGAACACAAAATCTCCCATAGAAAATTCTAATTTCCCTCGTCGGTTATCGACATAGGATTTTTCCCTACTTTGAGCTTCTTTCATCCTATGATGAATAAGGTCAATCTTTTCTATGGAATCACGAATAAAATCTGGACCTAAAACCGCTTCTCATCGGCCTCAAGCCAACAAGAAGGAGATCGGCATGGCCTTCCATATAGTGCCTCAAAAGGCACCATACCAATACTAGATTGGAAGCTATTATTATAGGAAACTCAACAAGAGAAATATGATCTTCCCAACTTCCACCAAAATCAAGAACACATGCACGAAGAAGATCTTCAAGAGTTTGATTCACACGCTCGGTTTGTCCATCAGACTGAGGATGATAAGCGGTGCTAAAATTAGGCTTCGTTCCCAAAGCTTTTTGAAGACTTTTTCAAAAATCCACTAGTAAACAATGGATCATGATCGATAACAATAGAAGTAAGAACTCCATGTAATTTGACAATTTCTTTAATAAAGAGCTTGGCCAAAAGAGGTATAGTCCGATTAGACCGAACGGGAATAAAATGGGCGGATTTCGTAAGTCTATCATCTATCACCCATAGGCATCATGGCCCGAACAAGAACGGGGAAGATCGTCTATAAAATCCATGAAATTTGGTCCTACTTCCAAATTGGTATGTCTAAAGGTTGCAATAACCCACCAGGCCTTTGATGCTCGGCCCTAACGAGTATGCAAATAATGCAACGCTTAACAAAGTTAGCAATATCAGATTTCATTCCATCCCAATAATAAAGTCGCTTCATATTCGTGTACATTTTACTACTACCGGGATGAATAGTAAATTTAGAACGACGAGAATCTTCTAAAATATCTTTACGAAGATCACTAATATTTGGCATGATAAGTCTACTGAATATTCTAGTACCACCACGAGAATCAATATCAAAGTCTTTCAAACCTTCAATATCAATCTTATCCCTAAAATTTTGGCCAAGAAGAGCCAATTCGAGATCTAGCTTTTGAGCTTCAAAAACGCGGTCAAAAAGAGAAGGATGAGCCTCAAGGCTACATAAAACAAGAGATGAACTTGAATTGGATTCACGATCTCAAATCTCATAAGGGGACAAAGTATCGAGATCATTCCATTTGACACCATGAAAGAAATAACCGCCAGATGCTTACGGCTAAGGGCATCGACAACACGATTTCCCTTTTCGGGAGTGTACAAAGAATATCAAGATCATAAGATGCAAGGAACTCGAGCCAACATTGTTGGAACAAATTAAGTTCCTCATGAGAAAATAGATATTCCAAAGATTTATGATCAGGGTAGAGAACAAATTTCTCATCCCAAAAACAATGATGCCAATCTCTAAAAGCGAAAACAATAGCCACGAGCATTAGATCATGAGTGGCATACCTAGTCTCGATCGACTTTAATGATTTAGAAGCACAAGTGATAGCATATTCCCTTTTGCAAGGGAATGGCATCCAAACCAATATGATTAGCATTGGTACAAAAGATAAAGTCTTGGTTCCCTTCGGGAGTCACATGAATAAAAGTGCCGGAAAAGAGTTCTTTTAAATAATCTTCTTTCCCGAAAAGATAAAACTTTCAAAATTACACTTATCTTTATGTAACGATCTTTCTATATAAATTTATATCTTTCAAGTCAATTTTATTGTGTCTAACTGTCTCATCAAAGCGTTTAGGAGATTCCTATCGATAACGTTGATCAAGCGCATCGACCAGAATTCTTAAAGCACTCAATGGGCAATATAATCACAAAATCATCTTTTATATGATAAAAATGTCTCTTAAAAGTTTTAAGAATATTCTTTGCTCTTTTAATAACAAAATCCAATTATACTTATAAATAAATCTTGTGAAAAAGATTTGCAAAAATTTTAAATTGCCGTTTTCATCCAAAATCAAAGAATACGAGAATGGAGTCATCAAGATATTCGTAGAATAGTCGATTCATAAAATGGATGAAATATGCTGGATAAAATGAATGACATAATAAGTCATTTATTAGAATCATAACGAGTGCGGAATGCGATGAGTGGAATGCTAACTCCCGCAACTCGTAGCTAATGAAAATCAGTGGCAAGGTCGAGCTGAAAAGACCTTATCACCTCTCAAAAGATTGCTTAGGTGATAATCCTAAGACAGGCTCAAAAATACCAGAAAATTCTCAAACTGCATGAATGAGAGAAATAACACTTTCCTCATCATGAGGGCTTAAAGAATAAAATGATGCCATTAAATTGGAATCAAAATCTCAAAGGAAAAATAGAAATCTGCTTAAGAGATTGAGGATGTCGAAGATGAATAGTGTAGGATCGATTTCACCCTAGAGGGGGGGTGAATATGGTGATAGTATTAATTATAAAAATTAATTGCGGAAGCTTATTTCAACACAGATCACAGAATAATAGCAGCATAGAAATAAATAGCAGAATAATAAAATGCAGAAATAGAACGACACAGAATTTACCCAGCTTCGGCAAAACCCTGCCTAGGTGCTGCCCCTAAGGTTTCTACTAGAAATTAAGTAGTCGCACGCTAACACACGTAAACTCGCGACACCCACTACTGACTAACCTAACTCTATGCTCAAAACCCTGCCACAACTCAGCCACTGAGTTGCGAATTCTCAAGCTACGCCACGTAGCTTGTCCCCCAGTCACCCGACTAGCAAATACAACGGTTTGAACAGAGTTTTAAAATTAAAAACAAATTTAAAACAAAAAATAAGATAAAGCCCTTATTTTAAAAACTAAAGCCCTTATTTTTAAAAACTAAAGCCCTTATTTTTAAAAACTAAAGACCTGATTTTTAAAACAATAACCCAAATCCTTAATGGCCGGCCCCTTTTATTATTTAGACTCGATTATTTATTCCTTTGTGAAAATGGCGGCCGATGCTTCCTTTGTTCGATCAGAATTAGGGCTTCGTTCCCTTGTGGAAATTAGGGCTCTTCAATTGAAGCCGTCGCTCTTGATTGCTGGTAGGTTTCCTTGTCGATCACTTGTTTCTTCACGGCACTTCAACTGAATCGAGTTCTTATTTGATTTCGATATTTACTTTTCTCCTTTTGTTTTCTGGTTTGATGCTTGCTTGAACTCCGATGCTTTTTAAAATTTCCGATGATGATGATTTGGGTTTTAAAGCTTGAACTCGATCGATGCTCATTACCAATGATGTTGATTCCTATTTATAGGATTCCACCTTCTAAATTTACGTCGTATATTACTTATATTTGAATTCATCAATATATTTTCTCTGCCACTTGATACTGTTTGAACGTTTGGGATTTTTCTGATGAATTCAACTCGAATATTTTCCTTGTTACGGCTTTAACTGTTCGATCATTCCTTGATCGTTACGGCAGCTACTTTCCTCTATTATTTTTGACTTTTTCAATTCTTTTCTTGCGTTGAACTCTGACTTGGTTTAATATTCATCTAACCTTGACTTTGACTTTGCATATGCTATTTCGTGACTTCGGCTTCCATAGATTTTGTTCACTGATGTTCCCTACAGTGTATTGATTATCTGCACTCTATTATGTATCACTCGTGTCACTGGTGTACGTGAGTCAGTGGTTTGCTTCGAGTTGTACTTGCACCACTTTCTGTATCACTGTATTTACATTGTTGTATCTGCCAATTGTGTACTTCATATATGCACTGTGTCTTGTAGCTTCACTCTTGAACACTGTGTCATTTGCCTGAGTCACTTGCATACTCGGTCGTGCCGTCCACCTGAGTTTGAACATGTTTTGTAGTGATGTACTTGATGTTTGTAGCTTGGTTTGTGGCTGTGCTTGCATGTGAGTTGGATTTATGTGTGATCATCTTCATGTTGCCTCGACTTTGGTTGTTGCAGTTTGGCTTTGTGTACATGTAAGTTGCATTTGTGAACATCGTCGAGTCTAGTTGTCATGTGCATTTGTCTTGTACCCTGACTTTTGTTGCCTCTGAACATGTTACACTGAGTAGATGTTGACTGCATCACCATATATTTTTTGCAATCCTGTCCACTGCCCTGTCCTTTCCTGGTCTGTCTGGCCTGAGATTTTATATATGCACTGATGCATACTGCTTGACCATTGTTGCTGTCTTCATATTTGCTGTGTCACTTTGTTGGGCTTGTAGTACTTGGATATTTGCATTTTGTAGTTGCATTGTGCTCGACCTAATGCGAAGCATCATTTTTGGTTTAAACTCGGCTTGCATTGGCTTCGGTTTCATTTCTTTTGTTGGTTGAGACTGGTTTATGGTCATTGGTTCATGTGTTTGATTTACTGTTGAGTTGCATTGTTCCATGTATTTGTGCTTTGATGCAGTTTTGATTTGTCGAAGCTTTGCATTTGAGTTGAGTCACGACAACAATGGCTTGACCTTTGCATTCAGTTTATTGTTTGGTGCCTTCTTGAATTTTGCAGTCTTTCATGAGCATATTGACTTTATAGTTGGACTGTGCATTAACCTTGAGTTGAACCCAGTTTTAAAAACTCGGGTTTGACCTTGTGCTGATGACGAGATTTTATTTATATTCCACCTGTGCTGAACCCGTCCTTTTATTTTGTGTTTGACCTTGTGCTCACCTGTCCCTTTAACATTATCAAGTGTATATCGGTGTGCACGGCCTTGTGGCATGTGTAGTGATTCACTCTGCATGTCACATTGTTTGTGTGTGATGAATTCAAATATAAATCATGACGAACAACCCGAATAACTGAGGAAAATATTATTTTCAAAATCATATTTTATTTTGTATTTCAAAAATATTTCTTTTTCAATTTTACTGCGTTAGTGAATATTTTTGCAGATTGCTCAGATGCTGGATTCTAACTGGAATGAAGTTGAAGATGAACTACGGGTGTGAGTGATATGTAGTGAGGAATTTATGTAAATATGAAATTGTGATGTATTGTAATCAAAATTGTATATGTATAGTGAGAGCTTGAATTTGTACTATATAAAAATGTAATAAATATTTGTTTGAATAAAATTTCTGTTTGAATTCAAATTCTGTTGTCATTTAGTTTTATTCAGCAAATATTTATTTAATCTATGAAAAATAAAATAGTACATCAACAAATACATTTAAATGAATATATATATATACATATATATATATGTTTATTATCATCAAACAAAAATCATATAAGCGCATATTCAACAATCTCCCCCTTTTGACGATAACAAACATATATTTAAGATTTTGAATATGTTAAATGTATTTGATCACAGATATATCCTAATTGCTCCCCCTATTTAATTGCTTCCTCTATACACAATACTCCCCCTACATATATGCATACAAATAAAAATATGCAAATGAGCCTAGATGCAAATGGAAAATTATTTGACCTTTGCTTGATTTTATTTGACAAAATCTTAACTTTTCTCTCTCCCTTTTGTTATCAGCAAAAGAATAATAGTGTTAGAAAATAGAAATAAAGTGATCGATATCAATTCAACATTAAAACTCAATTGAATATAAATATTAAATTTCAATAAAAAAATCAAACAAAAATCATAACTACCTTCGTTAGGCGCATATTCCACTTTTAGAAGTAATGGAAATGATGTCATCATATAAAACCATACAGTTATATCTTTTTGTGGTACATTTATATCTGGAATTTGAATATCTACTAATCATGCATAACCGTTAGGACTTTTAAATGAGATTAGTAGTATTTTAATTTAATTTTAAAAAAGAATTCAAGTATCTTCTAATCACGCATAACCGTGAGGACTTTTAAATGGGATTAGAATCAACTTGTTTATTTAATAAATCAATATTGATATGCGTTCCATACATGCATAACCGTAAGGACTTTTAAATGAGCATGGAAGCACATAACAAATTCCAAGTAATTCACCCATGCATAACCATGAGGACTTTTAAATGAGAGTGAATACTTTGGATTTTATTTTGTTTTATAAAATGAAAAACGAATGATTCCTGTTTAAAGTACCACATATCGACAAACTATATTGAATTTTTGATGAGCGATGGTTGTTAGAAATATGATAGACATAGACATGGTTATGGAATCTTTACCCAACAACAAGTTTTATTGTAACGACCCAGAATTTTGAACAATTTAATTTGAAAATATTTAATTAATTTTAAATATTTGAATGATGGTTTGGATTGAATTTTCAATATAACTTTGAATTTGGCGATTAAATTATAGGATTTAATCTATAGAGAGTTGAATAAAAATTTGAATCTTCAAATTTAAGCCAATTAAAAATATTTCAAAGGCTTGTAAAATTCATATTGATAATATTGAAGATAATAGAAGCTTCAGAATCGAATTTGAAAGTGAATTGTTCAGTTTTGAAATTATATCGTTTGAATCGACATTTAGAAATAGCCGTCCGAGGCACAGTCTCGGAATTCGACGAAACCAGTTCCATTGGGTGCGGAATATGGAATTATTCTCGGATTTCAAATTTCGTAATTTTCGGAGTTGCTGTGTGATGATACGACACGTAAACGCATTGAAATCGAATCGAATTCAATATTAAATTTAAATTTAAATTTAAATTTTTGTCAACAGCATCCCTTTGTTTTAGCCTAAAATCGCGCTAGTATCACTGAGGGATCGTGCAAGCACGTACTCGTGTTCCCCCCTCTCCTTTTTAAATGCAGGCATAGCAAACAAATCTCGGAAAAAAAATGGCCGAACTTCCATTCCCCTCTCTCGTTCAATTTGAAATCGCAAGCTCCTCCTCTTCTATTTTTCTTCCCCTAATTCATTCGAACGACACTCAAAAAAAAAATTAAAAAAAAGAAATTAAAACAATTGCGCGCGGCGATCGAAGGGGAGGAGCTCGACATCGAGTATCCATATGCATTGAACTTGATCGCGCGCGGCAGGGAGAGGGGTTTTTCGTGGCGTTCGAAGCATGGGTCGCGAGCTAGGGCGCGCGATTCGATGGTGGGCAGTGGCGGCGCTAGGGCTCGGCGCACGCGCGAGTGATTGGGGGATACGGCAATATGAACGGTGACGTTGAAATTGGAGCGCGCGTGGGGGTACGCGACGCGAAGAGTGACGGTGCGCGCTCGCGCGTGCTTGCGCGTGAGGGAGGCGTTTGCGGCGACAACAAGCGGCGGCTCGCGTGCTCTCAAAGGGGAGGGCGACGTATTATTGGGTGGCATCGCGATTTGACTTCGCGATTCGAGGCAATGATAGCAGCAACGGCGGCGTGGGGAGGCGACGCCTCGCGCGTGGGCCGAGGTGAGGGCGTGATGGCGTGCGCAGAAAGTTGGATTCTCTGGCGTGGGTTCGTATGCAGGCAGTAAGGTAATATTTTTTTTTTATTTCGATTTCTAAATTAATATATATATACAAGTAAAAAAAAAATATCGATATATGATGTTTGAAAAATATATGAAAATGAGATTTTTGTTATTTACAGTTAAAAGAAAATTTAAATTATAGTTAAATAAAATTTTTGAAAACAAAATATGTGTAAATAATTTAAATCGATATAAATAAAGAAAATGCAGTCAGTGAGGATTACAAATTAATTTAAATTAACTTATTTAATTTTTAGTGGTTAAAAATAAATATGTTAAAGAAAATTTAGTTTTAAAATTTAAAAGTACTAATTTAAGTTAAGAAATATCTATTTTAATTTAAAAAGAAGTAAGTAGGTATATTAGCAGAAAATTTAGTGTTAGAGTAAATTTTTAATTTAACAAATGTTATTAAAAGAAACTGGTTTAAAAGCAAAACCATCGGTTAATTAGATTGGAATAGGGAAAATTGGTTATTCGATTTATTTCGGATACTAAAGAATTTTATAAAATTGTATACAAGGTTGAATATTTTAAAAGTTATGTTAAAACTAAAATAATAAGGTGATAGATTTATTTAGTTAATCAATTTTAAGTCACTAAAAAAAATAATCTATTAAATAAAAATAAATATTCAAGTGGATTTGATAAATTGTTGAAGTTAAAATTTTAAAGACAGGAATATTATTTTTAGAATGTGAAGAGTATGTATAAAAAGAAAATTAGTATAAAATTTAAATGTTAGGTTAATTTACTAAAAGGAATTGATTTAAAATAAAGGCCACTGGTTAATTAAATTTATTAAAAGAAAAGAAATTTAATAATTAGTTAAATAAATTTGTTTAAACGAGAAATTGGTTTAAAAATAAAGCCATCAGTTAATTTAACTATTAAAATGAAATCACCGATGAATCGAAATAATCAAATGAAAATTTATTATTCGATTGATTCGAATATTAATGAATTGTGTAAATATTTATACAAGGTATAAATGAAGAAATCAAGTTGAATTGGAAGTGGATGGCAAACGGGAATAAAGGTGAGAACTTCTCACTCAAAAGGATTTATTTAAATTTTAAATAGTTAGATTTAAAAATTTGCTTGACTGTGTTGATTGAATGCTTGAATGATGATTGCTATATATATATTGGATGTGAATAGACCCTATACGCCGTTAGTAAGCGAAGGTTATTTATTACACACATATACCGCGATATTCCACCTCGAAGTGGAATTGGTATTATATTATATATAGCAATATATATATATATTGGCATATGTATATATTGCAGTTGATTGATTTCCCGCATTGTATAGCGGTTGAGACCCTATTGCGCCGTTAGTAAGCGGATAATATTTATAAAATCCCATATACCGCGATATTCCGTCTTGAAACGGAATTGGTATTGTGCTAATGTCTGTGGATGCAGGGAGACAGGTTGGAGGGATCCAACTGGATTCCTCACAAATATTTATTTGATTTCATATATTGTGATATTTGATTGTTTATCATGGATGATATATGATGTTTGAAAGTCGTGATTGACTATTTGATGTGTTACATCATCGGATCCAATTTTGAAGTTTAAAAACAACGATTTAATTTCTAAAGTGATTTTTGGAAATATACGTTTATAAAATATTTTTGGAATTGATTCATTCTAAATAAATAAACGTTATAATTTTAATGTTATAAAAATTATATTTTTGAGAAATATAGTTAAAAGATGATTTTTGAAAATATAGGATTGATGATTTTATAAAATAGCTTAAACTGGGATTTTTGAATCTATTATAAAAAGTCTAAAAATAGGATTTATAAAATTGGATTATTTTATAAATAAAATGATGAAATTATAAAAGGGTTTAAAGACGTTTTGAAAATAGTAATATAAATTGATTTGTATTAAAAGATTGATAAATTGACATCTATAAATTAAAAATATTAGAAGTGTAAAACGAACTTTTCTAAGTGTTAGAAAGAATTGTAAATGAATTTCATAAATTGGAATTATAGAATTATAACGGTGAAGTTATAAATAGAATTTTATAAACAGTAGGTTTATAAAATTTGTAAAGTTATTTAAAGAAATGGGTTTGGATAAATGAATGAATCTTATAAGTTATAAGATTTATAAAATTTATGAAGTTTAAAGGAATGATTTTGTAAATAAATAAATTATAAGTATTTGACTTATAATATGAATTCTTAATATATCATTGTGATATGAATTGAGATAGGTTAATAAAGGAATTTATAAAAGGAGTTGATATAAAATAAATAGAATAGAATTTATAAACGTTGTTTTATAAATTCGAAACGACTTATTTTGATAAGTGAATTGTTGTAATTTATTAATGGAGTTATATTCATGTTTTAAACAGTGAATAATCCTTTAAAATAAAATGAATAGAAGTGATGAAATTTATTAACAAAGAATATTCACGTTTTTGAATAGTGAATAATAAGTTAAAGAAATTATTTTGGAAGTGATGTTTGAAATAGAATTAAAACAATCTAAAGATGTTTTAAAAAGGTGTTGAGATTTGAAACCATAGATTTCAACATTTATTGTTGAAATAGATGTTTTCGAGAAATAAAAGGAAATAGTAGATTATAACACTGTTGTTATAATAGATGATTTTCGAAAGGAAATGTTTTGTATAGTATTGGGAGTTATATATCTATTTTAACTTCGAATCCCTATACTAGTGATTTTGGGTTGTCGTAACGATGTCTTACGTAACATTCGTTTTAGCCCAAATAAATATGTTAAGAGAATGATTTCCTTAAAGAATGAAATATATACTTAATTCGATTTAAGTATATTGAATATTTTCCAAGGTTGAAAATAAAAAGAGTTATGAATTACTTATTTATAATAAGTATGGAAATGTTTTCCAATGTGAAATGAAACGTTTAGAGAATTTATCTTTTTGAAGATAAATTGAGAATGAATAATTGAAATCGGTTATCCATGGATATTTTTGAAATATAAATTCATTATGGAATTTATATGTGAAAAGTGGAATTTGTTAAAAATAAATATTGATTTATTTTTGTTGAAATTATATATCTTGTAAAGATATTTTGGAAAATAAATAATTTGGAAAATTATTTGGAATCTGGTGATGTATGCATATCTATTGATAGTTCAATAACCGACTATCGATATTTACCTTTGAATGGTATTTGATGTGATTTGTTTGAATATGAATGCCACACTTATTTTTGAATAAGCGCTCACTATTCGGGTTAACCGGGAAAGGACCATGGGGTCGTATAACCCACTCCGAATATGTGATACGTCGGTGTGAATCGCATTTGAAGATCGGTGTTGAAGACCGGATATTTGCGAGAGCGATAGGATGAACTATCGATTGACTCTGCACCGAGTAGCTACGGTATTGAGTTCTCCATATGTGATGGTGAATCCGATTAGGATTGTGAATATCCGGATTGCAAGGACTTCTTTGTAAGTGCCTTCGGTTTTGTTCGATCCCGGAACCGACTTGTATGGATTGTATGTCTGACATTACAATTTGAGATATGAAGCCGATTTCTTTCAAATATATTTCTGTTGGTGGCGAAGAATTTATTCTTTTAGCTTAACACCCTTCTCTGAGACATACAAGCTCAGAGGTTATATAGTTGAAGTTATCAGCGATATATTCCCAATTTGGTAATGTGACATGCTGAGTGATGCTGAAATGATCATTGTGTTGATTATTTGTGATAGGATCATTTATTTGATCGTCTATCTTGGTGATCATTGTGTTGATCATTTGTTGACCCAAAGCATGGCTTTTGTATAAAGTATGTTTTTGTGGACGTGAATTCGTTGAGCCTCACATCCCGGAAATGGTCAAAACAGGAAAGATGCGGCAAGGTTATGAGGGGTAGCGCCCTTTAGGATATGTGCATTTCCTTCTGGAAAAGGGTGGTATAATGGTATGGAGCCCAGATACTTACTCGTGTTGAAACACTTTATTATTATGATTGTGTGAATTGATTAGAGAGCTCTCGGATAAAGGTCCCAAAGGACCGGGGGATGGCATATTCGGTCAGTTGTTACTCAGTTAGGGGTAACCCGGCCTTGTGTCGGTAGAGATCCGGTTTGGTACTCGGGGATGTCCATCCAGAGGCATTCTCATGTGGCAATGGGAAGTTCCTTGGCCTGACTATTTGTTGGAAATCCAATTCCCAATACGAAACTTGTACGGTATTAGTTGTAGAACCTTCTATTCACTTATGGTGGTCACCACTGTTTGGATAGTAGCTATAGTAGGCATACGATAATGGTCGTATGTTGGCTAAGATTTATATCTTTAATTTCGAAATGATTTTCCTCTACACTATGCACTAATAATAATATCAAATGTTATTTTAAATGCGTATCAAGCATCGTTGACTATCATAAGGAGAAATCTCCTCCGATTCTGCGTTTGCATGTGTGTGTGTGCGGGAGGCCTTATGGTAGTCTCATTTTTAAAAGCATTGCGAATTGAATTTAAAAATATTCCTCTATTTTGATTTTAAAGTAAATAAACTGTTTTGAGTTCTCACACCAGTCACATGACTGACTCGGAGTTTATTGTTTTCCTTCCTAAACTCTGGGTGCCCACCAATTTCCACACGGGCAGTCAAGAGTATGGTTTATCAGGATATTTTGGATATTCAGGAGTTGCTGGAGGCAAGCTGGATGGCTATGGCGTATTACTAGTATATAGTATTTCTTTTCCACTGTTTGTTGTTGTATGATGTTGTCGTTGTACACTCTGATGATATGATGTAATAAAATGTGATGTAATGTAATAACTGATATAGTTCTTTGTTTAAAGATTATTCATTTATTATTATATGTTGTTCCGCTGCGAATTGTGAGATTCTGATGTTGTTCTCTGTTGTTTCCTTTTCCTTTCCGTTCTGTCTTGTCTTTCTTTTCTCTATTTTCTGTTTTCTATTTTCTCTAAATTCTCTCCTTCTCTCTTTTTCTTTTCTTAAATCCTTTGTAAAAACCCTAATTGTTCGGTTTTTCGGCAACGAAAAATCGCTTCCGTTACATTTGGTATCAAAGCTGTTGGTTAAGCGACAACCATGGTTCTGTTGGGTGTTACTCGTTAAAGATAGAGTCAGCAGTACTCTAGAATGAGTTTGAGAGTAATAATAGATATGAGCGCATATTTATTAGTGAATATAAAATTGTTTTTGAATCGGGTAAATAAAATAATTTTGCCCTAAACTATTTTTGAATAGAAAAGAAATGATTTTCTATGAATTATTATAGTATATGGTTGCATGATTGCTAGGAAGTGATAATATTGAATTATTATCATTAGTAATGGAAATTGAAATTTGAAAAGAATTAGTGAATGAAACTAATGTAAAGTAGTAATATGAATTACTAAATGAAAGTTAATTGATAGAATTCAGTATTTAGTATTGAAAATTGAATTCGAATGAAATTCAAATTTAGAATTGAATTCGAATGAAATTTAAATTGTGAATAGAATTGAAATGTAAAATTGAATGAAATTGGATATGTAACTTCAATAGTGAAGTAAAATGTATAAGAAGCATATATTGGAAAATTTTGTAATAGAATTGGCAAAATGGTTGGAATGTTGGAATTAGATATTACTACTAGCAGGATATACAGGTGTATAAAAGGATTGAGATTTTGATTTCAAAGATAAAATTGAATTGCTCGACAAAAAGGTACGTATTTCAATTTCAGTATGAGATTTGATGACTTTCTTCTCTAGCCACTTGGCTTTTCTCTTTTCTTTTTGATTCTGAGGGGCCGTGGTGCCATTTTGTAGTCGTACCGATCGAGCAGCGCAAAGGAAACGCTGGCGAAATTTTTCGAAAATTTAGGGTGTTAGAAAAATTTTGAGAAAAATTCGAAAGTTTGAAATTTGAATTTGAATTTAAATTTGAATTGTTAGGAGAACAATATTGTTTGGAACTTATAATTGAAGTTGAAAAGCTAGTTGAAATGATAATGAATCTCTAGTAAAAAGATTTGTTTTAGAAAGTTGATAAAACTATTTGAATTGTGAAAAATAATAGATGGGATAAAGGCATTCTTCTTAACTTGTAATTTCGGGACGAAATTCTTTTAAGGGGGAAAGATTGTAACGACCCAGAATTTTGAACAATTTAATTTGAAAATATTTAATTAATTTTAAATATTTGAATGATGGTTTGGATTGAATTTTCAATATAACTTTGAATTTGGCGATTAAATTATAGGATTTAATCTATAGAGAGTTGAATAAAAATTTGAATCTTCAAATTTAAGCCAATTAAAAATATTTCAAAGGCTTGTAAAATTCATATTGATAATATTGAAGATAATAGAAGCTTCAGAATCGAATTTGAAAGTGAATTGTTCAGTTTTGAAATTATATCGTTTGAATTGATATTTAGAAATAGCCGTCCGAGGCACAGTCTCGGAATTCGACGAAACCAGTTCCATTGGGTCCGGAATATGGAATTATTCTCGGATTTCAAATTTCGTAATTTTCGGAGTTGCTGTGTGATGATACGACACGTAAACGCATTGAAATCGAATCGAATTCAATATTAAATTTAAATTTAAATTTAAAATTTTGTCAACAGCATCCCTTTGTTTTAGCCTAAAATCGCGCAAGTATCACTGAGGGATCGTGCAAGCACGTACTCGTGTTCCCCCCTCTCCTTTTTAAATGCAGGCATAGCAAACAAATCTCGAAAAAAAAAATGGCCGAACTTCCATTCCCCTCTCTCGTTCAATTTGAAATCGCAAGCTCCTCCTCTTCTATTTTTCTTCCCCTAATTCATTCGAACGACACTCAAAAAAAAAAAAAATTAAAACAATGGCGCGCGGCGATCGAAGGGGGGGAGCTCGACATCGAGTATCCATATGCATCGAACTTGATCGCGCGCGACAGGGAGAGGGGTTTTTCGTGGCGTTCGAAGCATGGGCCGCAAGCTAGGGCGCGCGATTCGATGGTGGGCAGTGGCGGCGCTAGGGCTCGACGCACGCACGAGTGATTGGGGGATACGGCAATATGAACGGTGGCGTTGAAATTGGAGCGCGCGTGGGGGTACGCGACGCGAAGAGTGACGGCGCGCGCTCGCGCGTGCTTGCGCGTGGGGGAGGCGTTTGCGGCGACAACAAGCGGCGGCTCGCGTGCTCTCAAAGGGGGGGGGACGTGTTATTGGGTGGCATCGGATTTGACTTCGCGATTAGAGGCAATGATAGCAGCAACGGCGGCGTGCGGAGGCGACGCCTCGCGCGTGGGCCGAGGTGAGGGCGTGATGGCGTGCGCAGAAAGTTGGATTCTCTGGCGTGGGTTCGTATGCAGGCAGTAAGGTAATATTTTTTTTATTTCGATTTCTAAATTAATATATATATACAAGTAAAAAAAATAAATATCGATATATGATGTTTGAAAAATATATGAAAATGAGATTTTTGTTATTTACAGTTAAAAGAAAATTTAAATTATAGTTAAATAAAATTTTTGAAAACAAAATATGTGTAAATAATTTAAATCGATATAAATAAAGAAAATGCAGTCAGTGAGGATTACAAATTAATTTAAATTAACTTATTTAATTTTTAGTGGTTAAAAATAAATATGTTAAAGAAAATTTAGTTTTAAAATTTAAAAGTACTAATTTAAGTTAAGAAATATCTATTTTAATTTAAAAAGAAGTAAGTAGGTATATTAGCAGAAAATTTAGTTTTAGAGTAAATTTTTAATTTAACAAATGTTATTAAAAGAAACTGGTTTAAAAGCAAAACCATTGGTTAATTAGATTGGAATAGGGAAAATTGGTTATTCGATTTATTTCGGATACTAAAGAATTTTATAAAATTGTATACAAGGTTGAATATTTTAAAAGTTATGTTAAAACTAAAATAATAAGGTGATAGATTTATTTAGTTAATTTATTTTAAGTCACTAAAAAAAATAATCTATTAAATAAAAATAAATATTCAAGTGGATTTGATAAATTGTTGAAGTTAAAATTTTAAAGACAGGAATATTATTTTTAGAATGTGAAGAGTATGTATAAAAAGAAAATTAGTATAAAATTTAAATGTTAGGTTAATTTACTAAAAGGAATTGATTTAAAATAAAGGCCACTGGTTAATTAAATTTATTAAAAGAAAAGAAATTTAATAATTAGTTAAATAAATTTGTTTAAACGAGAAATTGGTTTAAAAATAAAGCCATCAGTTAATTTAACTATTAAAATGAAATCACCGATGAATCGAAATAATCAAATGAAAATTTATTATTCGATTGATTCGAATATTAATGAATTGTGTAAATATTTATACAAGGTATAAATGAAGAAATCAAGTTGAATTGGAAGTGGATGGCAAACGGGAATAAAGGTGAGAACTTCTCACTCAAAAGGATTTATTTAAATTTTAAATAGTTAGATTTAAAAATTTGCTTGACTGTGTTGATTGAATGCTTGAATGATGATTGTTATATATATATATTGGATGTGAATAGACCCTATACGCCGTTAGTAAGCGGAGGTTATTTATTACACACATATACCGCGATATTCCACCTCGAAGTGGAATTGGTATTATATTATATATAGCAATATATATATATATATATTGGCATATGTATATATTGCAGTTGATTGATTTCCCGCATTGTATAGCGGTTGAGACCCTATTGCGCCGTTAGTAAGCGGATAATATTTATAAAATCCCATATACCGCGATATTCCGTCTTGAAACGGAATTGGTATTGTGCTAATGTCTGTGGATGCAGGGAGACAGGTTGGAGGGATCCAACTGGATTCCTCACAAATATTTATTTGATTTCATATATTGTGATATTTGATTGTTTATCATGGATGATATATGATGTTTGAAAGTCGTGATTGACTATTTGATGTGTTACATCATCGGATCCAATTTTGAAGTTTAAAAACAACGATTTAATTTCTAAAGTGATTTTTGGAAATATACGTTTATAAAATATTTTTGGAATTGATTCATTCTAAATAAATAAACGTTATAATTTTAATGTTATAAAAATTATATTTTTGAGAAATATAGTTAAAAGATGATTTTTGAAAATATAGGATTGATGATTTTATAAAATAGCTTAAACTGGGATTTTTGAATCTATTATAAAAAGTCTAAAAATAGGATTTATAAAATTGGATTATTTTATAAATAAAATGATGAAATTATAAAAGGGTTTAAAGACGTTTTGAAAATAGTAATATAAATTGATTTGTATTAAAAGATTGATAAATTGACATCTATAAATTAAAAATATTAGAAGTGTAAAACGAACTTTTCTAAGTGTTAGAAAGAATTGTAAATGAATTTCATAAATTGGAATTATAGAATTATAACGGTGAAGTTATAAATAGAATTTTATAAACAGTAGGTTTATAAAATTTGTAAAGTTATTTAAAGAAATGGGTTTGGATAAATGAATGAATCTTATAAGTTATAAGATTTATAAAATTTATGAAGTTTAAAGGAATGATTTTGTAAATAAATAAATTATAAGTATTTGACTTATAATATGAATTCTTAATATATCATTGTGATATGAATTGAGATAGGTTAATAAAGGAATTTATAAAAGGAGTTGATATAAAATAAATAGAATAGAATTTATAAACGTTGTTTTATAAATTCGAAACGACTTATTTTGATAAGTGAATTGTTGTAATTTATTAATGGAGTTATATTCATGTTTTAAACAGTGAATAATCCTTTAAAATAAAATGAATAGAAGTGATGAAATTTATTAACAAAGAATATTCACGTTTTTGAATAGTGAATAATAATTTAAAGAAATTATTTTGGAAGTGATGTTTGAAATAGAATTAAAACAATCTAAAGATGTTTTAAAAAGGTGTTGAGATTTGAAACCATAGATTTCAACATTTATTGTTGAAATAGATGTTTTCGAGAAATAAAAGGAAATAGTAGATTATAACACTGTTGTTATAATAGATGATTTTCGAAAGGAAATGTTTTGTATAGTATTGGGAGTTATATATCTATTTTAACTTCGAATCCCTATACTAGTGATTTTGGGTTGTCGTAACGATGTTTTACGTAACATTCGTTTTAGCCCAAATAAATATGTTAAGAGAATGATTTCCTTAAAGAATGAAATATATACTTAATTCGATTTAAGTATATTGAATATTTTCCAAGGTTGAAAATAAAAAGAGTTATGAATTACTTATTTATAATAAGTATGGAAATGTTTTCCAATGTGAAATGAAACGTTTAGAGAATTTATCTTTTTGAAGATAAATTGAGAATGAATAATTGAAATCGGTTATCCATGGATATTTTTGAAATATAAATTCATTATGGAATTTATATGTGAAAAGTGGAATTTGTTAAAAATAAATATTGATTTATTTTTGAAGTGTTGAAATTATATATCTTGTAAAGATATTTTGGAAAATAAATAATTTGGAAAATTATTTGGAATCTGGTGATGTATGCATATCTATTGATAGTTCAATAACCGACTATCGATATTTACCTTTGAATGGTATTTGATGTGATTTGTTTGAATATGAATGCCACACTTATTTTTGAATAAGCGCTCACTATTCGGGTTAACCGGGAAAGGACCATGGGGTCGTATAACCCACTCCGAATATGTGATACGTCGTTGTGAATCGCATTTGAAGATCGGTGTTGAAGACCGGATATTTGCGAGAGCGATAGGATGAACTATCGATTGACTCTGCACCGAGTAGCTACGGTATTGAGTTCTCCATATGTGATGGTGAATCCGATCAGGATTGTGAATATCCGGATTGCAAGGACTTCTTTGTAAGTGCCTTCGGTTTTGTTCGATCCCGGAACAGACTTGTATGGATTGTATGTCTGACATTACAATTTGAGATATGAAGCCGATTTCTTTCAAATATATTTCTGTTGGTGGCGAAGAATTTATTCTTTTAGCTTAACACCCTTCTCTGAGACATACAAGCTCAGAGGTTATATAGTTGAAGTTATCAGCGATATATTCCCAATTTGGTAATGTGACATGCTGAGTGATGCTGAAATGATCATTGTGTTGATTATTTGTGATAGGATCATTTATTTGATCGTCTATCTTGGCGATCATTGTGTTGATCATTTGTTGACCCAAAGCATGGCTTTTGTATAAAGTATGTTTTTGTGGACGTGAATTCGTCGAGCCTCACATCCCGGAAATGGTCAAAACAGGAAAGATGCGGCAAGGTTATGAGGGGTAGCACCCTTTAGGATATGTGCATTTCCTTCTGGAAAAGGGTGGTATCATGGTATGGAGCCCAGATACTTACTCGTGTTGAAACACTTTATTATTATGATTGTGTGAATTGATTAGAGAGCTCTCGGATAAAGGTCCCAAAGGACCGGGGGATGGCATATTCGGTCAGTTGTTACTCAGTTAGGGGTAACCCGGCCTTGTGTTGGTAGAGATCCGGTTTGGTTCTCGGGGATGTCCATCCAGAGGCATTCTCATGTGGCAATGGGAAGTTCCTTGGCCTGACCATTTGTTGGAAATCCAATTCCCAATACGAAACTTGTACGGTATTAGTTGTAGAACCTGCTATTCACTTATGGTGGTCACCACTGTTTGGATAGTAGCTATAGTAGGCATACGATAATGGTCGTATGTTGGCTAAGATTTATATCTTTAATTTCGAAATGATTTTCCTCTACACTATGCACTAATAATAATATCAAATGTTATTTTAAATGCGTATCAAGCATCTTTGACTATCATAAGGAGAAATCTCCTCCGATTCTGCGTTTGCATGTGTGTGTGTGCAGGAGGCCTTATGGTAGTCTCATTTTTAAAAGCATTGCGAATTGAATTTAAAAATATTCCTCTATTTTGATTTTAAAGTAAATAAACTGTTTTGAGTTCTCACACCAGTCACATGACTGACTCGGAGTTTATTGTTTTCCTTCCTAAACTCTGGGTGCCCACCAATTTCCACACGGGCAGTCAAGAGTTAGGTTTATCAGGATATTTTGGATATTCAGGAGTTGCTGGAGGCAAGCTGGATGGCTATGGCGTATTACTAGTATATAGTATTTCTTTTCCGCTGTTTGTTGTTGTATGATGTTGTCGTTGTACACTCTGATGATATGATGTAATAAAATGTGATGTAATGTAATAACTGATATAGTTCTTTGTTTAAAGATTATTCATTTATTATTATATGTTGTTCCGCTGCGAATTGTGAGATTCTGATGTTGTTCTCTGTTGTTTCCTTTTCCTTTCCGTTTTGTCTTGTCTTTCTTTTCTCTATTTTCTGTTTTCTATTTTCTCTAAATTCTCTCCTTCTCTCTTTTTCTTTTCTTAAATCCTTTGTAAAAACCCTAACTGTTCGGTTTTTCTGCAACGAAAAATCGCTTCCGTTACATTTATAACTCTTGTTTGAATCTCTAAAGAATTTTTTCTAAATATACTATTTTGAGTAATGTATGGTAAATATCAACACTCATCACTTTTTCAATCACTATTTATCTTTCCGATAATAATTAGGGAGTTAGACTAGTCAAAATTGTCATTTAAAATCAAATTCAAAAATAATTATGAAATCAATTTTTTTTTAACATGACTAATCTTAAAATATGGTCAAAAATGATTTTCTCGAGGGGGTTATATAAGAAAAATTTCTGTTATTTGAAAATTATTTGAACTGAAAAATATGCAGATATTTTCCTTGAAAATACGATACAGTTACTAAAATCATGTTCAACTTGTAAGTTTTCTATCAACTAGATTACCAGCGTGATCTGCATCTGAATTTCTCTTTCACTCCAAATTATCACTAATTGAATTTGATTCACCAGACCATGAAGTGTGCACCAAAAAAAAATTCAAACCCAATTTTAACAGCAATTTAAATGACATTATTTTGAATTTGAAATGAAGCTGTGTAAATAATTAGAAACCGTGAATATAGTGTTAGCCATATTACAATCAAATGTATTTTTATCCAACAAAACACTACTATTAAATCAAAGAGTCTAGAGAATTTTATAGTGTTTTTGGCATAAACATAATTGGCCAACTATTTTGAATAAGTCAGAATCAAAGTCATCATCTTTTCATCATCTTGATATTGGCCAATTTTAATTCAGAATATGGTGCAGATCATCACATTTAATATATCGTTCAAATAAATATACAATTACCTTTTTACCTTTACGATATTTTTCGCTGTTGTCCATTGTGATTCTGTCACCTTTATACTAGGCTAAGGAACTTTGCTTTGTCGCCCGTTGTGTTTCTAGAACAGCCAAAAACCAGAGAACACCGTTGTTGTTCCTTAGCCTGCCACCACACCTACACGATGAAAGATTTTTGTGACCTATTTGTTTTTATAGGTCCATGGTTGTTAGTGGCAGAAAATTTAGAAAAATAATTTTGTGGAGACCCAAAACTATTTATAATTTTCCCTTCGGCACCCAAATTTGTTTAACTTTGAGAGTTTTTATATTTGTGCCTTTTGGAACCCAAATCGGTATAGTTTTCACATGTTTGGGTCTATACCAGCAATTATTGTGATTGTGTCCATATTTTCTACAAATTGTGCACATAAAATTTTCTTGATTAATATTGCTTTCAACATTTTTAGATTGATTATATCCAAGTCCTTGTCTAACCGTATTACTAGTTTGCTTTCCTAATAGCATATTCAACGATTTTTCACCTTTTGAAAATTTATCTAAAGTCGTTGACAGTTGTTGGACTTGTGTTTTGAGAGATTCATTTTCATTTAACAATTGTGTGCACTTTTTAATAGAATTCTCTCTCCTAGTATTTTCATTCTCTTTTAAAATTAGAATTTCATTTTCAAGTGATTTTATATTCATTTCAGATTTTTTAATTTCCTCTTCGAATGTTGGACACTTATCACACTTAGGGATTCTGCTTTGATAGTTTTTAACTAATTGGTCAAGTTGTTTATTTAAATCTATCAAAGTATCTTTTTGCGATTCAAGTTTGGCATACTTCTCCCTAAGTCGTTCAAAACAGCCATTCACTTCGTGGAAATATATAAGTAATTCTGAATGAGAAAGTTTTGATACCTCACTTGGCTCGTCATCATCACTGTCGGTTATTTCACCATGAAGACACATGTCTCCTTTTTCATTCTCACTGTTAGCACTTTGATTATCTTCATCACTTGTATTCCACATGGCTGCAAAACTTCTCCTTTTTGATTTCTTTTCAAAGTCGCGTCGATTTTGAGGACAATTGGGCTTGATGTGTCCGGGTTGGTTGCACTTATAACAGATGATCTTTGGTTCTTCTGGATTGTCTAATATTTTATTTATTCTGCTTTTCAATCTTCGATTTAGAGCTGGATTTCCGTATTTGTAATTCCACCTTTTGACTTTCTTTATTATCAGCTCCAATTCTGCTGCTCCGTCACCATCATCGTCACTATCACTTTCTGTTGTTCCTTTAAGAGCTATTGATTTCTTTCGAGTATCACCTCCTTCACGTTCTTCCTTGAATTTCATTTCCAGCTCTTAGGCGGTGAGATTTCCGATGAGTTCTTCGACTTTCATTTGTTTCAAATCTTTTGATTCTTGAATGGCAGTCACTTTGGCTTCAAAACTTCGTGGAAGGACTCTGAGGATTTTTCGGACTATCTCCAACTCTGTATATGATTTTCCAAGAGCTTTTGATTTGTATACGATATTGGAAAGTCGTCCATGCATCTCTTTGACATTTTCTTCTTTTGCCATTGTGATATTCTCGTATTCGCTGCTTAGTATGGCAAGGTGAGATTCTTTGACTTGAGATGTTCCTTCGTGAGTCACTTCTAGTGTGTGCCATATTTCCTGCGCAGTTAGACAATGTGAGACACGATTAAATTTAAATTGATCCAATGAACAGATAATAGAATTCATAGCTCTAGCATTAGCATGTTGTAATTTATTTTCTAGTTCTGTCCATTGATCCATCTGTTTATCTATTTCCTGATTAACTACAATTATAGTTGGTGCTCTATAACCTGTCTCAACAATGTTCCAAGCGTCAATCATTTTCAGAAAAATTTTCATTCTATTTTTCCAATAAGCATATTCACCATTGAACATTGGTGGTCTAACTATGGACTGGCCCTCAGCAAAAGCATTATTAAAAGAAACCATTTTAAAAATTCAAACTTTTAAACAAAAACTGATTTTTGAAAAATGAATTTTTAAAACAAAAATTTACTTCTATTCCTAGCTCTAATACCACTTGTAGGATCGATTTCACCTTAGAGGGGGGTGAATAGGGTGATAGTATTAATTATAAAAATTAATCGCGGAAGCTTATTTCAACACAGATCACAGAATAATAGCAGCACAGAAATAAATAGCAGAATAATAAAATGCAGAAATAGAACGACACAGAATTTACCCAGCTTCGGCAAAACCATGCCTATGTGCTGCACCTAAGGTTTCTACTAGAAATTAAGTAGTCACACGCTTACACACGTAAACTCGCGACACCCGCTACTGACTAACCTAACTCTACGCTCAAAACCCTGCCACAACTCAGCCACTGAGTTGCGAATTCTCAAGCTACGCCACGTAGCTTGTCCCCTAGTCACACGACTAGCAAATACAACAGTTTGAACAGAGTTTTAAAATTAAAAACAAATTTAAAACAAAAACTAAGATAAATCCCTTATTTTTAAAAACTAAAGCCCTTATTTTTAAAAACTAAAGCCCTTATTTTTAAAACAATAACCCTAATCCTTAATGGTCGGCCCCTTTTATTATTTAGACCCGATTATTTATTTCTTTGTGAAAATGGCGGCCGATGCTTCCTTTGTTCGATCAGAATTAGGGCTTCGTTCACTTGTGGAAATTAGGGCTCTTCAATTGAAGCCGCCGCTCTTGATTGCTGGTAGGTTGCCTTGTCGATAACTTGTTTCTTCATGGCACTTCAACTGAATCGAGTTCTTATTTGATTTCGGTATGTACTTTTCTCCTTTTGTTTTCTGGTTTGATGCTTGCTTGAACTCCGATGTTTTTAAAATTGCCGATGATGATGATTTGGGTTTTAAAGCTTGAACTCGATCGATGCTTATTGCCAATGATGTTGATTCCTATTTATAGGATTTGACCTTCTAAATTTACGTCGTATATTACTTATATTTTAATTCGTTAAGATATTTTCTCTGCCACTTGATACTGTTTGAACGTTTGGGATTTTTCTGATGAATTTAACTCGAATATTTTCCTTGTTACGGCTTTAACTGTTCGATCATTCCTTGATCCTTACGGCAACTACTTTCCTCTATTATTTTTGACTTTTTCAATTCTTTTCTTGCGTTGAACTCTGACTTGGTTTAATATTCATCTAACCTTGACTTTGACTTTGTATATGCTATTTCGTGACTTCGGCTTCCATAGATTTTGTTCACTGATGTTCCCTGCAGTGTATTGATTATCTGCACTCTATTATGTATCACTCGTGTCACTGGTGTACGTGAGTCAGTGGTTTGCTTCGAGTTGTACTTGCACCACTTTCTGTATCACTGTATTTACATTGTTGTATCTGCCAATTGTGTACTTCATATATGCACTGTGTCTTGTAGCTTCACTCTTGAACACTGTGTCATTTGCCTGAGTCACTTGCATACTCGGTCGTGCTGTCCACCTGAGTTTGAACATGTTTTGTAGTGATGTACTTGATGTTTGTAGCTTGGTTTGTGGATGTGCTTGCATGTGAGTTGTATTTATGTGTGATCATCTTCATGTTGCCACGACTTTGGTTGTTGCAGTTTGGCTTTGTGTACATGTAAGTTGCATTTGTGAACATCGTCGAGTCTAGTTTTCATGTGCATTTGTCTTGTCCCTGACTTTTGTTACCTCTGCACATGTTACACTGAGTAGATGTTGACTGCATCACCATATATTTGTTGCAATCCTGTCCACTGCCCTATCCTTTCCTGGTTGATCTGGCCTGAGATTTTATATATGCACTGATGCATACTGCCTGACCATTGTTGTTGTCTTCATATTTGCTGTGTCACTTTGTTGGGCTTGTAGTACATGGATATTTGCATTTTGTAGTTGCATTGTGCTCGACCTGATGCTGAGCATCATTTTTGGTTTAAACTCGGCTTGCATTGGCTTCGGTTTCATTTCTTTTGTTGGTTGAGATTGGTTTATGGCCATTGGTTCATGTGTTTGATTTACTGTTGAGTTGCATTGTTCCATGTATTTGTGCATTGATGCAGTTTTGATTTGTCAAAGCTTTGCGTTTGAGTTGAGTCACGACAACAATGGGTTGACCTTTGCATTCAGTTTATTGTTTGGTGCCTTCTTGAATTTTGCAGTCTTTCATGAGCATATTGACTTTATAGTTGGACAGTGCATTAACCTTGAGTTGAACCCAGTTTTAAAAACTCGGGTTTGACCTTGTGCTGATGACGAGATTTTATTTATATTGCACCTGTGTTGAACCCGTCTTTTTATTTTGGGTTTGACCTTGTGCTCGCCTGTCCCTGTAACATTATCAAGTGTATATCGGTGTGCACGGCCTTGTGGCATGTACAGTGATTCACTATGCATGTCACATTGTTCATGTGTGATGAATTCAAATATAAATCATGACGAACAACCCAAATAACTGAGGCAAATATTATTTTCAAAATCATATTTTATTTTATATTTAAATAATATTTCTTTTTCAATTTTACCGCGTTAGTGAATATTTTTGCAGATTGCTTAGATGCGGGATTCTAACTGGAATGAAGTTGAAGATGAACTACGAGTGTGAGTGATATGTAGTGAGGAATTTATGTAAATATGAAATTGTGATGTATTGTAATCAAAATTGTAGTGAGAGCTTGAATTTGTACTATTTAAAAATGTAATAAATATTTGTTTGAATAAAATTTCTGTTTGAATTCAAATTCTGTTGTCATTTAATTTTATTCAGCAAATATTTATTTAATCTATGAAAAATAAAATAGTACATCAACAAATACATTTAAATGAATATATATATATATATATGTTTATTATCATCAAACAAAAATCATATAAGCGCATATTCAACAAATAGTCCATACGGGACATAGGATACGGGCTTCACAATAATTAAGCCAATCCTTTCACAAAAATTAATTTCGAAGCCTAAGTAACACATAACATGCAAATCGGCTTAGAAGGAAAAATCACATAAAATAATCTCAACATCAAAACAAAAAAAATTGAGCGTTGCGGATCCACCAACCGGATTCGCAATTCTCAAAAAAGTCATCAAGCCCAAAATATTTAAAGAAAAAGAATCGACAAGTTCTTTTGATATAAAAATGATGAGACGAACCCATATAAAAAAGAACTCAAATAGGAAGATCACGAAATAAAACAATAACATCAAGGATTGAATGGAAAATATCTTGACCAAGAGAAGAGTTGCTAGGAGCTTGCACAACATTCAGCTCTCCTTTCCTCTTGCTTAGAAGTTTGGGACAAGAAGATAAAAGATGACCCGGATTCTTGCAATGCAGACAAGTAAGGGGTTTCAGACACTTAATTACATAGTGTTCCTTAGAATTACAATTGTAGCAACCTGCATGATTAGGGATTGGAGTCTTTTCTACCAAAGCAGAATTGCTTCACTTTCTTGTTGGGTTTGCGGCTTTTGAACTTAATATGCCTCTTCTTGAAAATCCCAATATCACCATCAATTCCTTTATCAGCCTCTTCATGTCGGAGAGTGATATCCACAAGCTGATTGAAAGGAACTTCAAGTTTCAAAGGTAGAACCTTTTCAGGGTTCTTATTCAAAGCACAGATAAACTCTTGATTCTTTACAAGATCCAAAAGTTGTTGGGCAGACATAAATACGCCATCCAGAGAAGGGCTACTGGATTGACCTGCGCTAAGACTGCTAGAACTAACCATTTCTTCTTCTTTAAGAAAGAAAGAAAGAAGAGGAAAAAGGTTATTCTCAAAATAATTATCAAACAATCATGATTGATAAAACAAGGAATCATAAAAGAAAATAGGATAGAACGGTACGAAGACACGAATTAATTCCTAAGGCACGACTCCTAAGAAAGACTTAGGACAACGATCCTTGCTAGATTATTCTACATTGTTTCGAAGTTTGGCTCCGGTACCAAGTTGTGACGCCCCACCTCTATACCCATGCCAGCCAAGAACACTATGGAGTAATGTCATCAACTAGAGCGGAGAATAAGGCTGCTGTGGAGCGACCATCTGTATATTTGCTTTGTGCGAGTACCGATATGCCAGGTAAAAATACAACTTTTCATCACAAGAGGAAATCCGACATACCAATGCAAACTCAAGGCTACTAGCCAGTGGCTATAATATCTCCGAAAACAAATATAGAAATAAGCATAACACAAATCAGTCATAGATATCCATATCACAAAGGCGGAAAAAGATATGAATATATAACACTTAAAAGTGTACATTAGAGTAGTGGTCAAACAAGATCCACAATAACATAAAAGAATAGATCCAAGTTCTAGGCGAAGGAATAAGTATACATCAATGGGTCTATCTCTCGAGTGTATAACAACAAAAACTACCAATCTAATGTAGTTAGCCAAAAGTCAGATTATGGTCCCAGATAAGAACTCAAGAGGAAGCACCTGTAACATCTCGGTCTGACCCTAGTATTATTTAAGAAGAAAATAATAAACGGATCAGTCTAGCTATAATTATCAGGTAAAATGAGATATAAGAAGAGATATGATAAAAACGTATGATAACCAAAATGTCATACTATGACAAATATACATTAAATACAATGAAAATCATACAATATCTCAAGAAATCTCGAAGCACTAAAAAGAGTGACATATTCTTTGTTTTATTCACTAAACCGCAAATATTGACAAAATATCAATGCCAGTCGTAAAAGCTGTTGAAACACAAATTCACCAATATACAAATATTGATAAAGCTTATGAATGTAAATCACGAAAATTGGTGAAACACAAATTCTAGAAATCGATCAATAGAAATCCAGAAATCACAAAAGGGGGAAAGAGGCCCATCACTAGAACGGGAGCATAAAAACTCACCAACACATGTATCACAAAACGGAAAGCTATTCCATGGTTGCTAACCATTAATTTTGAGCCGAGGCTCCACTAAAACGGCCCGAAGACTATGAGCCGAATCTCCACTAAAACGGCCCGAAGACCATGGGTCGCTACCCCACCAAGCCGAAGCTCCACTAAAAACGGGGTTTAGTCTCCCTTGCAGACAAAGAGACATCGCACATTGCTAGTCTAAATCACAAAATGATCATCATTGGTCGATAAGTGTAAATTACACTAAGCTAGAAAATAAATGAGTTTAGCTTCATGTCCCATAACCACTAGCTTAACTTAATTATTTATGAACAAATTGTAGACTTCCACTCGAGGTTAAGTGTAAATTACACTAGGCTAGTAAATAAATGAGTTTAGATTCATGTCCCATAACCACTAGTTTAACTTAAATATTTACAAACAGATTGTAGATTTCCACTCTAAAATTGTCACAGGAGATTCAGTCGAACAAGTCCAAGAATTAACCGATGAAATAAACGCAAGCGTTTTATACCACTTGTTTTACTAAGCCGTTTAATTAGATTTCTCATACGAGTGAGGTAAAGGTTTGTATAAACAAATAGATTGGAAAACGGTTTTATAAACGAGCTTTGTATTAAAAATAGAGTTTGAACTCATCTTTGTAAAAGAGTTTGATTATTAACTACTTGTATAGAAACCTTTGTATTTCAAAGTGATCAATTACAAAAATGATTGTAGGAACAACCAATCATCAAAATTCACATACGAAATCGTGAAGCAAATCCATAGAAATTGATACCAAATCCATCAAGTTGGATATTCCCAAAAATCCTAAAAAAGAAGCCATCAAAGTCGATAATAAATGATAACAACAAATCGGATAATCACGAATCGATAAAAATTGGAATCGCAAGCAAAATAGGCATAATAGGAAAAATAGGAGCAGGTCAGTCGACTGGCTCTCTGCAGTCAGTCGACTGAAACAGAAACTTGAAAATTTCATTTTCTGCAGTCAGTTGACTGATTACAGTGGCCAGAAACAGAAACTCCCTGTCTCTGTAAACAGCCCCTGGAGCCATCATTGGCTACAGCCAGTCGACTGACTGCAAATGGTCAGTCGTCTGACTAGGTGCTGTGCTGTTTTTCAGCTTATTCAATGAAGAGCAAACTCTCCCGAATTGCAACCGAACGAGCAATGCCTTTAAGGGTTTATGCTAATCGACAACCCGGCCATATAGGCTCTTCGATTCATCACCAAAAGCATTATCCAACATCAAAGTTAGGATTTTTAAGGATTTGACTTCAAAACACCAAAAATTGGAATATTCACCAATTCAATCCAAATCAAAAGCAAATGCACATGAATAAGTGTTAGGAATTTATACCCAACAATCAAAGATAATTATAGACATAGATGTGAGATAAAAATCTCACCTTTTTGCACAAAAACAACTAAGAGGAAGCTTGGAAACCAAAGGAAGATCAACCACTCTTCAACACAACCCAAGGAGCTTGTATCTAAGCTCAAAAAGAAGAAAATTTCCTAAATTAGATTTAGGAATTTTCTGAAATTAAAGAGAGAATGAGTTGGAGAAGAAGAAGGAGATGCTTACCTAAGCTTCTCTTTGAATTTGGAGCTAGAACTTGAATTTGCAAAGGAAATTAGGGCTTAGGAATTTCTATTTCCTTTTCTCTTCCCCCATTTTTGCTTATGCTTGAAGTGTGAGGAAATGAAAATGAATGAAGAGGAGTGGGGGCGGAGCTAGGGTCTTATGTTAGGCTATTGGGCTGAAACCCAATACACAAAGCTCTAAGTGAAAAGTAGCAAAATTCTACTAACTCCAAACATATCGAAGTTTATACTCAAAAGGTCGCAAACTTTATTTTGAATTCAATGGGGGTGGTCTCAAGTCCTAAGTCGACTGTTTGCAAAAAGTAGTTTTTCGGACAATAATCCGACTAACGATGAATTATTTTAAATAAAATATTTAAATATTCAATCGTAAAATATGCGGGTTGTTACAGACTCCCCTCCTTAAAGAAACTGCGTCCTCGCAATCTTAAGAAATAAATGAACAAAGCGTAACAACCATAAAAGGTATCAACACAAAAGAAGAAATTTGGAATAAGAAGTTCACCTCAAAGAGCACGAGAAAGTAAGTCCGGATGTGTTCGCTCGATGAATTCTATGGATTCCCAAGAACAATCCTAGGATTTAAGAACCATTGAACTTTCACAAGAGGAACATCTTTATTTCGAAGGCGTTTAATTTCCGAAGCAATAATACGAATAGGATGTTGCTCTTAAGTCAAATTAGGTGAAACCTCAATTTCTTCTACAATACCGGGCTCAAGAATAGAATCGGAATCTCGAAGGCATTTCCGTAGTTGAGAAAAGTGAAATACGTCATGAATAGCAGAAAACTGAGCCGGTAATGAAAGACCATAACCCACGAAACCAATACGTTCGGTGATGGGAAATGGACCAATATATCGAGGTGCTAGTTTTCCCGATCGACTGAAACGCGCAACACCCTTCATAGGTGAAACACGAATAAACACAAAATCTCCCAGAGAAAATTCTAATTTCCCTCTTCGGTTATCGACATAGGATTTTTGCCTACGTTGAGCTTCTTTCATCCTATGATGAATAAGGTTAATCTTTTCTGTGGAATCACGAATAAAATCTAGACCTAAAACCAGCTTCTCATCGGCCTCAAGCCAACAAGAAGGAGATCGACACAGCCTTCCATATAGTGCCTCAAAAGGCGCCATACCAATACTACATTGGAAGCTATTATTATAGTAAACTCAACAAGAGAAATATGATCTTCCCAACTTCCACCAAAATCAAGCACACATGCACGAAGAAGATCTTCAAGAGTTTGATTCACACGCTCGGTTTGTCCATTGGACTGAGGATGATAAGCGGTGCTAAAATTAAGCTTCGTTCCCAAAGCTTTTTGAAGACTTTTTCAAAAATCCACTAGTAAACAATGGATCATGATCGATAACGATAGAAGAAGGAACTCCATGTTATGTAACAATTTCTTTAATAAAGAGCTTGGCCAAAAGAGGTACGGTTCGATTAGATCGAACGGGAATAGAATGGGCGAATTTCGTAAGTCTATCGTCTATCACCCATAGGCATCATGGCCCAAACAAGAACGGGGATGATCGTCTATAAAATCCATAGAAATTTGGTCCCACTTCCAAATTGGTATGTCTAAAGGTTGCAATAACCCACCGGGCCTCTGATGCTCGGCCCTAACGAGTAGGCAAATCATGCAACGCTTAACAAAGTTCGTAATATCAGATTTCATTCCATCCCAATAATAAAGTCGCTTCATATCCGTGTACATTTTACTACTACCAGGATGAATAGTAATTTTAGAACGACGAGAATCTTCTAAAATATCTTTACGAAGATCACTAATATTTGGCATGATAAGTCTACTAGATATTCGAATACCGCCACGAGAATCAATATCAAAGTCTTTCGAACCATCAATATCAATCTTATCCCTAAAATTTTTGCCAAGAAGAGCCAATTCGAGATCTAGCTTTTAAGCTTCAAAAACGCGGTCAAAAAGAGAAGGATGAGCCTCAAGGCTACATAAAACAAGAGATGAACTTAAATTGGATTCACGATCTCAAATCTCACAAGCGGACAAAGTATCGAGATCATTCCATTTAGATACCGTCAAAGAAATAACCACCAGATGCTTACGACTTAGGGCATCGGCAACACGATTTCCCTTTTCGGGAGTATACAAAGAATATCAAGATCATAAGATACAAGGAACTCGAGCCAACATTGTTGGAACAAATTAAGTTCCTCATGAGAAAGTAGATATTCCAAAGATTTATGATCGGGGTAGAGAACAAATTTCTCATCCCAAAAACAATGATGCCAATCTCTAAAAGCGAAAACAATAGCCACGAGCATTAGATCATGAGTGGCATACCTAGTCTCGATCGACTTTAATGATTTAGAAGCACAAGTGATAGCATATTCCCTTTTGCAAGGGAATAACATCCAAACCAATATGATTAGCATTGGTACAAAAGATAAAGTCTTGGTTCCCTTCGGGAGTCACAAGAATAAAAGTGCCGGAAAAGAGTTCTTTTAAATAATCTTCTTTCCCGAAAAGATAAAACTTTCAAAATTACACTTATCTTTATGTAACGATCTTTCTATATAAATTTATATCTTTCAAGTCAATTTTATTGTGTCTAACTGTCTCATCAAAGCGTTTAGGAGATTCCTATCGATAACGTTGATCAAGCGCATCGACCAGAATTCTTAAAGCACTCAATGGGCAATATAATCACAAAATCATCTTTTATATGATAAAAATGTCTCTTAAAAGTTTTAAGAATATTCTTTGTTCTTTTAATAACAAAATCCAATTATTTTTTTGAAAATCAATAGGCTAAGGGAGCCTTGCCCGATTATTATATCAATGTTCATTACAACATGTTTACATTTCAACTTACAACTGCTCATATCATGCAAGTACACAACTATAAATAACATACAAGGAAAATATTACATAAACTATCAACATGTCTTGATACTGCCCATGCTTGCACTTCAGAGAAACTTTCTACTGCCTTTATGTTTCAGGTCCATATCTTACATCTGTACCCATAATATGAAACCAACAATCAATTTGAAATATGTCAACCAAAGAATCTGGAAGCATATTTCAGTTAACTAATACCCATGCTTGTACTACAGAAAAAAAACATGCTACTGCCTCTATCCTTCAGATCCATAATTGTACTTCAGAAACCATGCTACTGCCTCTATGAGTTAGTTAACTAAAGCCCATGCTTGTATTACAGAAAAATATGCTACTGCCTCTATCCTTCAGATTCATAATTGTACTTCAGAAACCATGCTACTGCCTCTATGTGTAACATCCCGCCTTTTCGCACACTTTAAACGGACACACATGCTGATTCAAACCATACGGAAGGGCGGATTTGTTATGGGGTAAATAAGAAAAACAGAGAAGAAATAAACAAATAGAATCTCACAGCGGAAGGATAAAATATAATAAGAAAATATATAGTTTATAAAACTGTTTGCAAACATTTATATAATACATATCAGAGTTACACATACCAATAACAATGCAGCGGAATAGTGTGTAGTGCACTAGATAAATAATAATAGTAATACTACAAATCTTCGTCTTCGTTCTCCAGAGCTAAACTTCAAATCCTGAAACACTCGGACTGACCCGAGCGAATTGAAAAGACAAAACACTCGAGTCAAAACTAAAAGATCTTATGTGAGTTAAATTAACAGAAATAAATATGAGTACAGTAACTCAAGAGATGCTCGGGATCTACATCTCCTAAGGATCCGTTAAACTATTTACTATGTAGTATATTGCGCTATTATAATAGTGTCTAATTGTAAAATAAACTTACTTTTAAATAGCGTTAAGGCTTTACATTTTCCACCTTAACACATTTATATATTCCCATAGTCTATACAGTACCGTAATCTCCCCCGTACTGGGCGTCGTCAGAGGGCACTCCATAGGTATGGTACAAAGCTAAAATCGTATAAGGCGCGATAGGGTAGGTGACACGGCACAACTAGGCAATGCCAGGGTAGATATACCAATTACGCTTCCGGGCCGATGGTAACGCGTAGCCGCAGCTACCGCCCACCTCGAACAAACTCCCCCAAAATCAAAATATAGAAGTGGCCACTGAATCAATCCAAAGTCAAAGTATAATATCGAAGAGGAGTGTCCGATCAGAGGAATGACCTCATTAACCCGTCGATCGCTCCTGTTTTAGCCACCTTATGCCAACTCACGGAAGTTGGGTCCACGTATTTACCTTACAGGAAACGTCACCACCATCCTACTTCATTCTGGTATCTCCACCGCGTACACGGTTAGTCAAAGTGGTTTTCGGTATCGATAGAGAGTATGTCCATATCCGATCCCGGTCTCTTTGCCAACCAATCGTTATTATAACACCGCGGTCATTTGAAAATAGTTTATATTTAAAAACCAGAATAAATTTTCCATTTCAAAACTATGAATTCGATATCAATTTTAAAAACCCAAAATAATATGATATCATTTTATCTCAAATATAACTCTTTTTCCAAAATCATACTGGTTTAAAATATAAATATCTGGAAACCAAACATTTGAATTATATTTTCAAAACATAATATTTCGGAATTCATACTTTTAAAACCATACTTCTAAAACTTGAATGGTTTGGATATTCAATAGTATATAAAATAAATGGTTTACTTTTCAGGTTACTTTGTAAAGAAATTATTTCCAGGGCTTTACAAATATACTTGTTTATTTAAAGTCTAAACCAAATTTAAATATCACTTTCAAGTTCCAAAACCACTTCAATTTCTATTTATATATATATATATATATATATCCATTTGGAGTATTAATATTTCAAAACTAGAGTTGGAATTTATTCTTTCAACAAATTAAATGTTCTATTATTTAGTTTTGAATATTTACATAAAATCTATAAATAAATCTCCAATTTCTAGAAATTAACTATTTTCTTAAATTTAAATTATACTAAAATATTCTATTTAAGTAAATCTTGGAAAATCCATTTATAAATATCATACCTTAAAATTACCAAACTTAAACATATAAGATAAATCACCAAATTCCATTTTCTCAAATTTTTATCATTTTATTCAACAGGTTTATACACAGCTTAAATTTAAAATTTTAACTTCATATGTGTATATCTCGAAGAATAATATTTTATAAAATATCAAAATTAAATTTTATAAACCGTATCCCATCCAAACCATAGAAATCACTTTTAAAATAATTTATATATAGACCACGGTGCCTGTATATAATTTTCTATCCTATGGTCAAGTGATACGTATATTTATCATTTCAATCCGCAATTTAAAAATAAAATTTTGCGGTTGTATATCATTTCAAACCACAATCCCGAATGAAATGAAAAATGCATGATAACTTGCAATTTAATGATATCAAATAAACATCCATTCATCAACATCATCCATTATCCAAATCACAATCATCAATCAATATCAATCAATATCAATATATATTTGAAATTATATAGCAGGTAATAACTGGCAATTATATTCAAATTAAATTTAACAACTATTAATCTACAGTTTATATTCAGTGATAAATTTTATAACTGTTAACTAGCAGTTTATATGCAAACAAATAAATTCTAACTGTCAATTAATATGTAATAAATAAATTAAAATAACGGTTAAATTAAATAAAATGCAATTTAACAGGATATGATGAAATAAACATGCCAATTGGTCATAAATAAATTTCTATTCATTTCTAAGATAAATTTAACAAACATAAAAACTTTTAGAAGTTGTGAGTGGGTTAAAACACTCACCTTGGAATTTAAATCGAATTTAAATCCGATTTAAACCCAAAAATTTGACGGTCTCCAAATCTGTTCAAACCAGCGTCATCAGATCCGGAACTAAATTACGATCCTAACAAAAGAAATTTCGCGTGAATCGGAGAACGTATGAAAAAGATATTCATTTTAAACGATTTGAAAACAAAAATAAAAATAAAACAAAACAAAACAAAACAAAACCCACTTAACTTCAATGGCCACGTCAGCTAAAAGCTACAGCACATCGTCGAATTTTTTTTTCTGGTCAAACGAATATCCAAAACAGAAAACGAATTGTACCAGCAGATTACGTGTCTTGAGAACTTTATCATAAAATTTTCTGGAATTTTTGTGGAGAGTTTGAATTTTATTAGAGAATTTGAATTGTAGATAGATTAGGTTTTGCAACCATTGAGGAAGAGAAAGAGATGAAGAAAAATGAACATATAGCCAAATGACAATAGAAAGGAGGCTAGGGTTTATCACAGCATATTTATAGATAGATCGAAAAAGGATAGGTGTGCACGAATTTTAACGTGCAAACAGAAGTGGTCCCAAAAGGATATTAATTATACACGTTACGGATTAAATTATTTCTTTCTCAACATTTACATTGCATTTTAAGCGTATTCACACATGTATAATTAGATGCTTCATTTAAATTTCCATATATATATATATATTCACAATTCCATAAATTTCCAAATACATAGATAAATCTCCAATTTCAACTAAATTTCTAAATTACTGTAATAATTACAGATTAAATTTCTATCCATTCTCAATAGATTTACGTTTACATACTAAAATCCACATTTCTATGTATATTTGAATTCCATATTATACATATTTTATTTATCTTAATTACTTCCAACTTAAATTTCAATCAACATAAAACGTTTTATTCAGTTTTCAATAATTTCAATCATGCTTTAAATCCAAATGAATAAATAACTTAATTCCCATTTAAGCATTTTTCATTTGATTTGCAATCAACCTTTTATGATCAATTAAATCCCGATATATTAAATAAACGTTATTTCCATCATTCTTTATCCTATGAAGAGATTTAAGTTATTCACACCTATTACTAAATTTCATATTAATGCACACTAATTTACATTTATTGCAGTGGTTACCAAATATTTCCCTGCAATAATTCATTCCCCTATACATACTTACATTTCCACTTAAACTTTACTATACCCATTTATTTTCTCAACATTAAAACCAACGTTACCTCAATTCCACTAATGTACACTTATTCTATTATCACTTACTAACCATTCAAATTTTTATTAACAAATAGGTAGGTAATTTCTATGTTACAAATTTTTAATTCATCCTAATCCCTTACTATTGACATACATTTGCATTACTTACATATCATTTACAATGTTACCCAAAATCACTATCCATTGTAATTAATACCTTAAATAAGTTTCAATTTATATTCAAGTGAACACATTACCCTTTTTCGTTATGTCATCCATTTTTCACAAGAAACGTTTTATCGTTTCGACAACATTTTATTTCTAATTACCTACATTGATTTGTGTACGTCTCTACTATTTAAAGCATTACCATTCTCACCTTCATCTAAATCTTCATTTATGAATATTTACAAATAAATTTCACTTATTTCCTATTTATACACTTATAAATTCCAATTCCAAATAAATAGATAAATCTCCGTTTGCACTACTTAAATCAAAAATCAGCGATTATCCTATCTATACATTTTAAGTGGATGGATCAAATGTTGTATTCAAAATCTACCTTCTTAATATTCTTAGATTTAAACTCAACTCTCTATTAATGGAATATTTAGATGTTTAAACTTCTTTTATTACCATTAACTTATTATTATACATTAAACTTAAATATACTGACAAAGCTTGTTTTTGGTACTCTTTTCATTTCTATAAATAAAATTAGCAGTGGATTCATACCTTATTATGTAATTAACTTTAATTCCACCTAACTAAATATTTATATAATATTTTATTTGCAATAAATCAACTATTTTATATTAATTAAATTTAATCTTCCTGGTTTACTTATTCATAGTATGTAATTCAGTTACTCACCCTAACCTTTTTATTTGAAATCCAATCCAGATTATTTTTACTAAGTTCCAATTTCCAAAGGTTACTGCATTAATTCTTATTTATATAACATTTAAGGTTCATTTAATTCTGATCGATTTCTCATTTCAATTAATAGACTAAATAAATGGGCAACACATTCTTATCGCCATCGTTTACTTTTAACTGCATTTAAGTTATTGTTTACAAACACAAGTTACTCACTTACATAATTTCAATTTCGTAGACCATTCAATCTATTATGTATTACTTCATTGGTTCATATACTTTGAATTTCATTCAATCACCACTAATTGAGTCAATTACTGCAATTGCTTTCAAATTATATTTTTATGAACTAAACAAATAAGTAACTTATATAATTTTTACCATTAAAATTTAATTAACTTTAAGTTTATTACTTTCAAGCAAAATAATATGATTACTTGTAGGACCTTGACTTTTATTTGCATAAATTACTGGATTTCAATTTAATTGAAATTTTGTTAACTTTACACATAAATAAAAGCTTAAACCTCAATTAATTCATTTCTAAGATCACACTAATTATTATATTATAAAATGGACCTTTCCCTTGGTTACATCTTATTTATTCTCTTACCAATATTCCACACTGACCGCAAAAATTTAGTGCATTAATTGAAATTGATCAAAAATAAAACTTAACCAACAAATAGAATAAATAACTTACAAAATTTATTGTCATAAATCTATTTTATAAGTCTACCTTTACTTATTACCTTACAATACGTTTTACGTTACTATAAATTTATATTCACTCTTCCGTTACTGTATAAATAATTACTAAAGTAACGTTTTTCTTAATTAAAACTTTCTCCACAATTGAATGAACTTTATGTTCAATACATACTACCGAATTGCAATCACTTGTGTTCTATCCAACATACATTAAAAATTCACTTCCATTAATTTATCCAATGTTTACATCCACAATTTAACAATTTAATTTCATTATACAATTTGCAATTCATATCTTATAAATAAATTTTCCAATTTTGTTTCTTTCAGCATCAATTAAACAAACATATTTAATTAAGAAATTATAATGCTTTTAACTATTTCCATTTACACTACATAAAACCCAAACAGTCGTTCAATCACCCTTGAATTTGCATATAATTGATTGTCCATCAACTGCCATCTATTTTACTACCTTAATTCACATACGGTTACAGTTTTATCAATATATATTAATACATAGGTGATTTAAATTTCTGTCTTTAATTCCTTATTTATATTTTATTCAAGAACAACAATTTACACAAATTCTTTATTTACTTCACTTAAATTTCAACAATTTGGTTAAATAACTGTTTCTACAATTCATTATTAGTTATAAATTTAAATCTCCTTTATTTATTCAACTTACACAAATGTATACATCTTACACTATCTCAATCATTAGATTTTCATTAATTTAACAATAATTAAGATTTAATTACCGTTGCTGAAGTTTTCATTTAGCGTTCATTCCAGCATAAATTCTATCTCTTTTATATATATATATATATATATATATATATATATATATATATATTTTTCTTTACAAAAATTTATATTACATAATCCCGTTTTAACTAATAATTTAATTGTCGAAATTTACGGGTCGTTACACTATGCCTCAACTCCATAACTATCATCAGTACCAATTATAAGAAATAAAACTATCAATATGAAACTCAGCAACCAAAGGATCTGGAAGTATATTACAGTCAGTTAACTAAAGCCCATGCTTGAATTACAGAAAAACATGCTATTGCCTATATCCTTCAGATTCATAATTGTACTTCATAAAACATGCTACTGCCTCTATGCCTCAACTCCATAACTATCATCAGTACCAATTATATGAAACTTTCCAACCAAAGGATCAGTCAGTAAATACAGTCAGTAAAAAGTATCCACTCATCTATTCTGTCTGCTAAGAAACAAATTGTTAATCCTTGCAAACAATTCATTGACTGAATTATAATTATTAGAGAAAACTCTCTCTTTCCTTTCCTTCCATATTACATTAACAAAGATTTTAAGAACTGACAGTAATTCTTTAGCTTTGGAATTCCTCCATCTAGTAGCTTTGTATATATTGAACCATTCTTCCTTGGAGTTCTTATTGGGAATGTGAAAATTGCCAGATATCATCAACTTGTTCCAAATATCACCTGTAAAATCACAACTAAAGAATAGATGAGTATTGCTTTCAATATGATCATTGCATAGAACACAAGTACTATTATCAATCAAACCATATGACTCAAGTTTATCCTTTGTTAATAGAGCATTGGCCATAACTTTCCAAAGCATGAAATTATCTTTAGCTGGACTATCAGTGTTCCATATTCTATTCTTCCAAACAAGTTTTTCACTACATTCAGTATCCAGAAGCAATTCATATATTAATTTTATTGAATGACTTCTTCTCTGCCTTGTCCAAAATACAAAAATATCACTCTCAGGAAATTTAATCTTGGCAATTTCATTCCAAACCATTCTAACCTCCCTGGAACTGCTGTAAGGTAGCACAATTTCATCATGTTGAAGAAAATTTAATGCTTTGGTCTGACAGGGAATACCAGTGGAAATAAAACTAGAGTAGTTCATACATTTTTTCAAAATTAACCCAGGTTTAGCCCAAGGATCAGACCAAAAATAACAATTTAAATTCTTCTTTGGATTGATCTGTATCATTGGTAAAAATTTCTCTCTCAACTTTAAAATATTCCTCCAACTCCAACTAGAATTATTCTGAATTTGCATATCCCAAAAATTCTTTCTCTTGATCAAATTTCTATTAATCCATATTGTCCATAAGTCATCACTATTGCCCAGAATTTTGTTAAAGTATTTTGAGATTGCAGCTTGATTCCAGAGTCGCAAATTGATAATACCAAGTCCTCCTTTATATTTTGGCAAAATTATCTTTTTGAATGAAATAGGAATTATTTTCTTTGAGAAAGGATCACCATGCCAAAGAAATCTGCTCAAAGCACTATTAATCATGGAAATTAATTTAACTGGTAAGATATAATGCCTCATCCAATAAGTTGTCATGGCAGATGCAATGGACTGGATTATCACTAGTCTCTCAGCTTATGACAATTTTGAGCTCGGCCATGAAGAAAGCTTTTCAGTAATTTTCTCATACAAAGGTAAGCAGCTAACTTTTGAGAGTCTAGATGTTATAAGTGGTAATCCTACGTAAGTTGCATTAGAAGGCATGATATTTAATCCAGAAAATTTAATCAAATCATTTCCGATTTCCTCTTCAACTCCAGCTATAAGAATATTAGACTTACTGATATTTATATGCAGACCAGTGATTTTCCTAAACTTGTTAAGTACCTCCAATACTGTCTGAATATTAGCAATAGTAGGCTTTGTGAATAATACCAAATCATCCGCAAAAAGTAAGTGAGTGATCATAGGTTCTTTACATTTTGGATGTAAGTCCAAAGATTTATTTCCTACCCTCTCCTTTAATAGAACATTTAAAATCTCCATTACTATGATAAACAGATAAGGTGAGATTGGATCTCCTTGCCTAATTCCCTGCGTACCCTTGAAAAAACCATTTAAACATCCATTTCTAGAAACAGAATAATAAGGTGTAGATATGCATGTATAAACCCAAGCTAGCAGAGGTTTTGGAAAATTCATTCTTGCCATGATTGCAATGATAGAGCACCATGATAAAGTATCAAAAGCTTTCCTAATATCTAGCTTTAACATACACCTAGGAGATATATTGGAAGTTCCATAACCCCTTAATAATTCTTGAGTCAACAGTATATTATCACTTATGTTCCTAATGGGGAGAAAAGCTACCTGGTTATTTGATATTATTGAAGGGAGGACTGCTTGCATTCTAGAAGCTATAATTGTTGAAATTATCTTGTAAACAACATTACAACAAGATATTGGTCTAAACTCTGAGACATTAGATGGATTATCAATCTTGGGGATTAATGTAATTGCAGTAGAGTTAAATCCTGTAGAAAGCTTATTAGAACAGAAAAAGTATTTTACTGCTCTTAGCACATCATATCTAATTGTCTTCCAACAGAATTGAAAAAAATAAGCATTAAATCCATCAGGACCTCCACAACTTTCCTTATTCAAATTGAAGACTGCTATCTCAATCTCTTCATTAGTGATTTCCTCAATAAGATTATTAGCTTGGGTTACTTATAAATGAGGAGTTTGAAGTTGAAATAATAGAATCACATCAGCATCATAAGGCTTAGGATTGGCAAGAATGAATGCAAAGTAGTCCACAAAAGCAGAATTATTATTCTCTTCTTTAACATGCTTAACACCTTTATTATCATATATACATTTAATTCTTTCTTTTGAATGCTTGACCTTGATAGAATCATGAAAGAATTTTGTATTCCTATCTCCAAATTTATCATATTTAGCATGGAGTAATTCTTTAGACATAGATAGTTCAAATTCTAATATATCTTGCAATGACTTAGATAGTTCAGTTTCCTCCATAGCAAGTGTAGCATTCAAGGGATCAGAAAGTAAAACTCTTTGTACCTCTAATAGCCTTTTTTTCAAATCAAAGGAGATATCAGAGCCAGTACCAAAATTATTCCTAGCCCATATCATCAATTTGCTCTTTAATTTGAAAAGTTTAGTCTTGAGAATATATATAGGATTACCAAATACTTCTTCTGGCCAAACCTGTAAAACTAATTCCTGAAAAGAAAAATGATTAGTCCAAAATTTAAAAAATTTAAAAGAGGTAAATTTTGCCTTAGCGACCTCTCCCCAAGATAAGATGAGAGGACTGTGATCAGAAATTGAAGGAAGTAGAATGTTACATTACAAAGAAGGCCAAAGTGAAATAGCTGAAGAATTTTGAAAGGCATGATCAAGTTTGCAAAATGTTCTAGGTCCATCTTTACTTTTATTGTTCCAAGTGAAAAAAGGGCCAAGAGATTGAATGAGAGATAGAGAAGCATGTAATAACATTTGAAAGAGAGGAGATATATCTTTGGTAGAAAGTGGTGTACCCCTTGATTTATGAGAAGATGAATACATACAATTAAAGTCTCCTAAAACAAGCCAGGGCACTGAAGAATTTTTAAGATTAGGAAAATGATTAAGAAGCATTTTCCTTCTCTCACTGCAGTTTTGGGCATATACAAAAGTAAGAAAAAAGGTAGTATTGGTTTCAACAGAAAGAGCTTCATAATGCAGAAATTGGTCAGTTTCTTCCAATTTTTTTAGCTGGTAAAATTTTATATTCCACATCACCATTAGTCTTCCATAGGAAGCACTTGAAAGATTATCATCTTGTTGCCAATTAAGAGCAATAAACATGCAAGCTCTTCTAGTTAAATCAGCATTCAACTTTGTCTCACTAACACACATAATATGAATATTTTCCTCTTTAATCAAACTCTTAATTTCATTTTGCTTAGAGAGCAAGTGCCCTCCTCTAATATTCCAGTAGGCTATATTCTTCAACATCATCAAGTATTGGGAATGAATAACTTATTAGGATGTCTCCTAGTATGCCTTGTAAACTTTCCTGAAGAATTTAATACTATGCAGTCTGATTTAGGTTGAGCTTCCTCAATGCTACAATCAATATCATTGTTCATATCCTCAACTTCCTGAGCCAAATTATTATTCTTTGCTTTTCTACCTCTTTTAACTGACAAATTCAGAGTAGAAGGATCAGATTTTTGATTAAAAATATAGGGATTTTCCTTCAAAGATGGATTAGGAGTCATAGAGGATGCAGTAGGAATCAAATTGTTTTGAGTCAAGGAAGAATTCAATTTTACAGGAGAAGATGTAGACTGTGAAATAGGAGGAGGAAGTATTATATTATCAGGAGGAGACAGGTGAGAGTAAGGGGACTGAATTGATTTTGAAGGTAAACAACCATCCACAATCTTATTTTCAGAATTTTTATTATCACCTTCATTCATTTCAGCTAGAACTGAGAAAGCATTAGAAGTAACCACCTCACTAGATTTAAGAACTGCATCTTGTTTACCTTTTGAATTATTTACCTCAGCAGCATGGTCCTTGACCACTACATTTACATTTTTTGTACTTTGCGTATCACCGCTACCTTTACAAAATCCAATTATACTTATAAACAAATCTTATGAAAAAGATTTGCAAAAATTTTAAATTTCCATTTTCATCCAAAATCAAAGAATACGAGAATGGAGTCATCATGATATACTCGATTCATAAAATGGATGAAATATGCTAGATAAACTGAATGACATAATAAGTCATTCATAAGAATTATAACGAGTGCGGAATGCGATGAGTGGAATGCTAACTCCCGCAACTCGTAGCTAATGAAAATCGATGGCAAGGTCGAGATGAAAAGACCTTATAACCTCTCAAAAGATTGCTTAGGTGATAATCCTAAGACAGGCTCAAAAATACCAGAAAATTCTCAAACTGCATGAATGAGAGAAATAACACTTTCCTCATCATAAGGGCTTGAAGAATAAAATGATGCCATCAAATTGGAATCAAAATCTCAAAGGAAAAATAGAAACCTGCTTAACAGATTGAGGATGTCGAAGATGAATAGTCCACAAGGGACATAGGATACGGGCTTCACAATAATTAAGCCAATCTTTCATAAAATCAATTTCGAAGCCTAAGCAACACATAACATGCAAATCGGCTCAGAAGGAAAAATCACATAAAATAATCTCGACATCAAAACAAAGAAAATTGAGCGTTGCGGATCCACCAACCGGATTCGCAATTCTCAAAGAAGTCATCAAGCCCAAAATATTTAGAGAAAAAGAATCGACAAGTTCTTTTGATATAAAAATGATGAGACGAACCCATATAAAAAAGAACTCAAATAGGAAGATCACGAAATAAAACAATAACATCAAGGATTGAATGGAAAATACCTTGACCAAGAGAAGAGTTGCTAGGAGCTTGCACAACATTCAGCTCTCCTTTCCTCTTGCTTAGAAGTTTGGGACAAGAAGATAAAAGATGACCCGGATTCTAGCAATGCAGACAAGTAAGGGGTTTCAGACACTTAATTACATAGTGTTCCTTAGAATTACAATTGTAGCAACCTCCATGATTAGGGATTGGAGTCTTTGCTACCAAAGGAGATTGCTTCACTTTCTTGTTGGGTTTGTGGCTTTTGAACTTAATATGCCTCTTCTTGAAAATCCCAATATCACCATCAATTCCTTTATCAGCCTCTTCATGTCGGAGAGTGATATCAACAAGCTGATTGAAAGGAACTTCAAGTTTCAAAGGTAGAACCTTTTCGGGGTTCTTATTCAAAGCACAGATAAACTCTTGATTCTTTACAAGATCCGAAAGTTGTTGGGCAGACATAAATACGCCATCCAGAGAAGGGCTACTAGATTGACCAGCGCTAAGACTGCTAGAACTAACCATTTCTTCTTTTTAAGAAAGAAAGAAAGAAGAGGAAAAAGGTTATTCTCAAAATAATTATCAAACAATCATGATTGATAAAACAAGGAATCATAAAAGAAAATAGGATAGAATGGTACGAAGACACGAATTAAATCCTAAGGCACGACTTCTAAGAAAGACTTAGGACAACGATCCTTGCTAGATTATTCTACATTGTTTCGAAGTTTGGCTCCGATACCATGTTGTGACGCCCCACCTCTATACCCATGCTAGCGAAGAACACTACCGAGTAATGTCGTCAACTAGCGCGGAGAATAAGGCTTTTGAGGAGCGACCATCTGTATAATTGCTTTGTGCGAGTACCGATATGCTAGATAAAAATAAAACTTTTCATCACAAGAGGAAATCCGACATACCGATGCAAACTCAAGGCTACTACACAGTGGCTATAATATCTCCCGAAACAAATATAGAAATAAGTATAACATAAATCAGTCATAGATATCTATATCACAAAGGCGGAAAAAGATATGAATATATAACACTTAAAAGTGTACATCAGAGTAGTGGTCAAACAAGATCCACAATAGCAAAAAAGAATAGGTACAAGTGGTAGGCAAAAGAATAAGTATACATCAATGAGTCTATCTCTCGATTGTACAACAACAAAAACTACCAATCTAATGTAGTTAGCCAAAAGTCAGATTATGGTCCCAGATAAGAAGTCAGGAGGAAGCACTTGTAACATCTCGGTCTGACCCGAGTATTATTTAAGAAGAAAATAATAAACGGACCAATCTAGCTATAATTATCAGGTAAAATGAGATATAAGAAGAGATATGATAAAAACATATGATAACCATAATGTCATACTATGACAATTATACATTAAATACAATGAAAATCATACAATATCTCAAGAAATCTCGAAGAACTAAAAAGAGTGACATTTTCTTTGTTTTATTCACAAAACCGCAAATATTGACAAAATATCAATGCCAGTCGTAAAAGCTGTTGAAACACGAATTCACCAATATACAAATATTGATAAAGCTTATGAATGTAAATCACGAAAATTGGTGAAACACAAATTCTAGAATTCGATCAATAGAAATCCATAAATCACAAAAGGGGGAAAGAGGCCTATCACTAGAACGGGAGCATGAAAACTCACCAACACGTGTATCACAAAACGGAAAGCTATTCCATGGTTGCTAACCATTAATTTTGAGCCGAGGCTCCACTAAAACGGCCCGAAGACCATGAGCCGAAGCTCCACTAAAACGGCCCGAAGACCATGGGTCGCTACCCCACCAAGCCAAAGCTCCATTAAAAACGGGGTTTAGTCTCCCTCGCAGACAAAGAGACATCGCACGTTGCTAGTCTAAATCACAAAATGATCATCATTGGTCGATAAGTGTAAATTACACTAAGTTAGTAAATAAATGAGTTTAGCTTCATGTCCCATAACCACTAGCTTAACTTAATTATTTATGAACAAATTGTAGACTTCCACTCGAGGTTAAGTGTAAATTACACTAAGCTAGTAAATAAATGAGTTTAGCTTCATGTCCCATAACCACTAGCTTAACTTAAATATTTACAAACAGACTGTAGATTTCCACTCGAAAATTGTCACAAGAGGTTCAGTCGAACAAGTCCAAGAATTAACCGATGAAATAAACGCAAGTGTTTTATACCACTTGTTTTACTAAGGCGTTTAATTAGATTTCTCATACGAGTGAGGTAAAGGTTTGTATAAACAAATAGATTGGAAAACGGTTTTATAAACGAGCTTTGTATTAAAAATAAAGTTTGAAATCATCTTTTTAAAAGAGTTTGATTATTAACTACTTGTATAGAAACCTTGGTATTTCAAAGTGATCAATTACAAAAATGATTGTAGGAACAACCAATCATCAAAATTCACATACGAAATCATGAAGCAAATCCATAGAAATTGATACCAAATCCATCAAGTTGGATATTCCTAAAAATCCTAAAAAAGAAGTCATCAAAGTCGATAATAAATGATAACAACAAATCAGATAATCACGAATCGATAAAAATTGGAATCGCAAGCAAAATAGGCATAATAGGAAAAATAGGAGCAGGTCAGTCGACTGGCCCTCTGCAGTCAGTCGACTGAAACAGAAACTCGAAAATTTCATTTTCTGCAGTCAGTTGACTGATTACAGTGGCCAGTCGACTGATTGCAGGAAACAGAGACTCCCTGTCTCTGTAAACAGCCCCTGGAGCCATCATTGGCTACAGCCACTCGACTGACTGCAAATGGTCAGTCGACTGACTTGGTGCTGGGCTGTTTTTCAGCCTATTCAATGAAGAGCAAACTCTCCCGAATTGCAACCGAACGAGCAATGGTTCTAAGGGTTTATGCTAATCGACAACCCGGCCATATAGGCTCTTCGATTCATCACCAAAAGCGTGATCTAACATCAAAGTTAGGATTTTTAAGGATTTGACTTCAAAACACCAAAAATAGGAATATTCACCAATTCAATCCAAATCAAAATCAAATGCACATGAATAAGTGTTAGGAATTTATACCTAATAATCAAAGATAATTATAGACATAGATGTGAGATAAAAATCTCACCTTTTTATACAAAAACAACTAGGAAGAATCTTGGAAACCAAAGGAAGATCAACCACTCTTCAACACAACCCAAGGAGCTTGTATCTAAGCTCCAAAAGAAGAAAATTTCCTAAATCAGGTTTAGGAATTTTCTGAAATTAAAGAGAGAATGAGTTGGAGAAGAAGAAGGATATGCTTACCTAAGCTTCTCTTTGAATTTGGAGCTGTAACTTGAATTTGCAAAGAAATTAGGGCTTAGGAATTTCTATTTCCTTTTCTCTTCCACAATTTTTGCTTAAGCTTGAAGTATTAGGAAATGAAAATGAATGAAGAGGAGTGGGGGCGGAACTAGGGTCTTATGTTAGGCTATTGGGCTGAAACCCAATACCCAAAGCCCTAAGTGAAAAGTAGCAAAATTCTACTAACTCCAAACATATCGAAGTTTATTCTCAAAAAGGTCGCAAACGTCATTTTGATCTCAATGGGGGTGGTCTCGAGTCCTAATTCGACTGTTTACAAAAAGTAGCTCTTCGGACAATAATCCGACTAGCGATGAATTTTTTTAAATAAAATATTTAAATATTCAATCGTAAAATATACGGGTTGTTACAGGGAGAGGTCACTTTAGTAGCTTTGTTATGCGAGTGATTTTGTGAAACCAATTTTGTATTTCAAATTCCGAAGTACGATTTGATTTTCGAAAGATATATGTATATATATTTGAAACTATTTGAAGTGAACCGGTGTTCAGTCCTCGAGTTTCGGATTTGATTTGGTATAATCCAATCTATTAAATTTGATTTATTGATTTGTTGCTGATTTTCAACTCTTAGATTTGAAATTTGATTTCTCCAACTATTTTGAATGTTCAAACACCACCAAATAAAGGTTTAATTTTCAAAGCTAGAAATTTCAAAAAGTATAAATTATTTGATAAAGTATATAAGTTTAGTTTTGTATGTTAAGTATGAAGTTATATGATTTAAATAAGTTTAAAACTGTTTTGTTAAGTAAATGAATAAGACTATTTTGAATTATACTAATATGAAATTTAGTTTTGAAATGTTTTGAATAAAATTTAGTTTTAAATGTTTTAACTAAGTAAAATATTTTATAAAATTAAATATATATAGAATAATAATTTTCAAAAGGGTGAATTGGATCTATCAAATAGAAATAAATAGTTTAAAGGTTTTAAAGGGATGGTTATAAACTTGGTAATCATTTTTAGGTATAATTGATTTAAGAAAAATATTTGGTTTCGAAAATAGATTGGAATTAAAACCCAGTATTTATATGATGATTTTGGAAATGAATTTGATTGGAGTAAATTATGTTGATTTGGAAACTAAGATTATTTTCTAAACCAGTTATTTTGGAAACTTTGAAACCGAAGATATTTAATTTGGAAGAAATAATTTAGTGAAATTGTATATCATTTTGAAACTGAACTGATATTTAAACGGAGTGAAATTGAGAACCTTATTTTATTAAATACTTTGATTTGGGAGATATCGAACTTATTTAAAATTGATTTGTATAAGTCTGAAGTTGATTCGAAAACTATTGTTTTTGAAAGGTACTCAATTTGAAAAGCGGAATCTTATACAATCGAAGTCTATATAAGTATGATTTAATATACTATTGATTTTGGAAAGTATTTGATTTGGAAATGAAATCTTATATATAATGGACTTTATATAAGTATGATATTTGAAATTGATTTGAAAGGTACTATATGATACATATTTTTGAAGTAAAGATATGGAAAGTGCCTTATGCCTGATATCTGCTTTGTGGCCACATTGTCGATTCATTCTATCGATATTAGTCTCTCTGATTTTGGTGTTCCGGATGTGATACTTGAGTGCCCTTCATTGGCGTTACCCATGGTCGTTTTGTTGTGGTAGCGTAATCCGCAAGGTAGAGATTGCTTAAAGGGTACGGATGTTTCCTGGAGGATCTAGGCGTAACTATTGTGTATCTGTGGTCTACCGGTTTTGTTGTTGTGGCGTAATCCGCAAGGCAGAGATTGCTTAAAGGGTAGGAATGTTTCCTGGGGGATCCAGGCGTAACCATTGTGTATCCTGCGATCCACAGTTTTGGTTATCATGGCGAAATTCGCCAGGCAGCGATTGCTTAAAGGTACGGATGTTTCCTAGGGGATCAAGGCGTAACCATTATGTATCTACGATCCATGATTCGGTTGATTTGTTTGGATTGTACTTTCCGTATCGGTTGTGAAGGTTTTTCAAGTATTTTCACTGGGTGTTGAAACAGCTCTACTAAGTACTTGAAGAATTCTACCTTTGCGCCTAATCAACGCATGGCTAGAGTATGCAAGAACGAGGATAAACTTGTGGAAACATCGAGTTAAAAAAGTATTTTCGGAAGGAAGATTTGTTTCGATATATTTTTTATATTATAAAAGTATTTTATCATAATTTTTTTATAAAAGTATTTCCAACCAAGGGATTTTGTATTAATATTTGAAATTGAAATGTTTATGGTTTGAATTAACTATTTGTGCCCGATACTATTCTTTTGAATCTACCTTATCTTCTCAACTTTATTTATTCACCTATATTCTGTTTTTTCGAATCTACCTTCCTTTCCTTTTGAATATATCCTTTTAAATATTGTTTATTTATATACCACATGGCTTAATAGAAAATTATTAATATTTTAGAAGTTATTAAAAAAAATTATTTAGAGTAAATGATAATTGGTTTATTAACAATATTTGAAAAGTATGTTGAGATAAAATTTAAAAATTTGTGAATTATGGATTTAATGTTTTCAATAGCTTCTTTGTAAATATAACTAATGATGTTAATAATTGTTTTCAAATAGTTTTCATGTATTTAAAAAAGTGTTATTTAAACATATAAATGGTATTCATAAAAGAAGCAAGAAATTTTACAATTAGGTTTGAAAAATATTAAAGTATTAAAGATAATTGAATTGCAAATGAAGTTTCAAATGAATTTTTATAGTAAAATTTATATAGTTTTAAATTAATTGTTTATCCTTGTCTTTCAATCTATTTTCTTTCTGGTTGTTCCTATTCTCCTACCTCCTTCCTTTTCGGGGAAGAAAAGTTTTGAGTGGGGGAGAGTGTAACGACCGAATTTTTTTAATGGTTTTAATAGCGTAATTAACTGAATTTTTGTGAAATTTTAAATAATAAAATTTTGAATTGAAAATTTAGTATTTGTAATACGTCTATTTAAACATAGCAAATGGTAAATTTTAATCAGAAAATATGGAAGTTTATTTTATTGTGTAATTCTATTACAATTTAAATCAGTTAATAACTGTTGAATTTAAAAGTTTTCCGAAACCTAAATATGTCAACATGAGAAAATTTATTTAGAACACTATGAATCAGACTGTGTAATTCATTTCGCAAATTTCGAATGTTTCTAGCTCCGTTTGGATTTTTCCGTACGGAATAATAACGCATATCAGTGTCCATATCGACTTTTGATAGAGTGGTCATACCACCAATATATGTATACCGTTTTGATCTTCTTGTCGTGCTGATCTCCAAAGTATATTCAATTGTTAATTTCAATGACCGCTGCACTGTGGAATCTATGAAGCGATTTAACCGTAACGGTATCTAACCTAAACTTTTTGGACTTCTGGCCCTTTCATCTATCTAACGGTTGAAACAATCGGTTATTAGCTTTTATTATTTCTTGAAAATCAATGCATTGGCTTTCGGCTTTTCAAATTTTTTCCCTTGTTTTCAAATCTATAACGTGCCAGCCCAAACAAATAATTAATTGATTTGCACGAAATCAGGGAATTGACTGTTACAATTAATTTCATTTCCTTCTCGTCCATTCAAATTTTTCATCGGTTATAAACCAATCAATTGCTTTTATTATTCTTGTGCCTGTCACTCTTCCCTAACACTCAATATAACATTTGGTTCCACTTTTCATTTTGTTCTCCTTTTTTCATTTTGTGCTTGGTAAAAAAATAAAAAAACTGGCTGTTCGTTCACAACTACCTCATTTTCCCAACCCGATTCTCCTCCCAGGCATGCCAAGACATCTCCTCCTTCTCTTCCTGCTTTAGTTCTCACGCGCCTTACCATGAACCCGCAAGCTTGCGCCCCTCCGCCACAACCAGACTACCGAACCATCACTTTTTCCTCCCCTCCTACACAGTACAGACCAAAGCCGACCGCCCTCCTGCACCTCCATCATCTTCGTCCTTCACGTGTTGCCGCCCTCTGCCGCCTCATTTCACGCCACAACATTTCACCTCTCTCCTCTTACTTCCTCTCACCAGCAACCGAAGCCATCAACCCGGCTTTCCTCCTCATGAATACCATAGCCGCCACACTTTTGTTGTGCAAACCAATCTTCCCTCAGCCTCACGCATGTACCGCCCCAAGTTCTTTCCCCTTGCATTGCTTCTCCAGCCATCTTGTGCTTTTTGTTTTCGGCCATGTACTTGGTATGTATATAGGTCATATATATATTTATTGAAGCTCTCTTTTATTTTTGTTTGTGTTCATATATATTGTAAGTGGATATATCTATTATAGTATATGTGTATATTTAAACCAAGTCGATGCTGCAGTTTATATATAAAGTTCGTATTTTATTCTCTGATATCGAAATTAAAATTTATAGCATATTTTTTTATATACCGTAATATAATATATGTGGATATTTTCATACTGGTTTCAGTAGTGCTTTTATATATAATATATGTATATTATATAACATTTTATATTTTGCTTAATGGTATATTTTAAGTGTGTAGAGTATGAAAGCTATTTTACTGGGCTAGTTTTTTTAGTTGTATGCCTATATGTATGTTGTAGGCTGTGACCTGTAGCCTTGATTTCGTTACAAGGGTATTTTATATATATGCCGTGTTGTGTTAATTGATATATAAAAGTATGTGTATTTAATAAGATTTTGTTATATATATATATATATATATATATATATATATATATATATAAAGGTTGTATATATAATCGGCTGTGTAAAGTATGACCGTTTTCTTTGTTAGTTTATATAGTTTAGTATATAAATATCTATTTAACAAGTTTCGTTTTGAGTTATAATATAACTGTTTACAGTCCAGGTTCTATGTATATTATATAGTATATGTTAGTGTATTTATATTGGCTTTCCTATGACGTGTTGGATTTTTTTTATGCTGTAATGATGTAAGTCGGTTTGAGTAAATTTATAGACATATATATCTTCTATGGTTATGGTATATCATCTTTTAGTCAGCTGCTTGGGTTTTTAATGTATAAAGTTATCTTGATTTTTAAGTGATATTAATTTTGTATATATCTATAAACATTTTGATATATATTAAATTTGACATTGGGATTCATATAAAGGAAATTTTTAAATATTAGATTTTAAATTCTGTATATATATGTTCACTTATATCTGTTATCTTCGTCGATCTAGTTTTGATGGATTTGTTTTCATCGATTCCTATTATCAGCCGCATTCGTCGAAATCGTGCCCTACTCTTGGCTCGCCAATGTCTAAGTGGTGTAGCATCTTTTTGATTTGCTTATGTCCGTATCAGTGTGTGTATCCATGTCATCTTCTGTATTCTCTAGCCTCGAAAGGTGAGTAATCACTCACGATTAACGTTCTTATATTTATTAAATTTGATTTCAATTGAAACGATAATTGAAATATGCTACTATTTGTTATTTTAAATTGTGGTATAAATGCTATTATTATGTAACTGTTCACCTGTGGGATATGACACCATATCCTGTTGATTATATTATATTGTTATTTATGATATATGCATGTTATTATTATTATTATCGTATCTGTAATCACTCTGCAAGTTCCCTGTTAGTATAGAATTCACTACTGGTTGAAATGATACATACCCGAACGGACTGTAGAATAAGAGAAAATTGTTATGGGTTGAAATAATAAACCCAAGCGATTTTCGTTTGAATCGAATTAGGGATTGCGGGTTGAAATGATATATACCCGTATATATATTTAAACTACGGATTGAAATGATAAATATCTATATCACTGATCATAGGATAAAAAATTATATACATACACCGTTGGTCTATATACAGATATTTTGAAAAATGATTTCTATGGCTTTGAAAGGAAAATATATGGTTTTATTTAATACTGGAATTATTTTTTATATATAAGTTTTAATATAAAGTGGATTTTGTAATAAGTTTTAATTTACTAAAGTTTGATATGTTTAAGTATTTATTAAGATGTATATTTTTAAAAATAGATTTTTGTAATGATTTGAATAAGTTAAGGCTGGGAGGATAAATTCGAATTTATTTGAAATTGTATTTAATTAAGAATTTTGTTTAATTAAATCAAATTGAAACTTATTGAATTTAAGGGTTTCAGGATATGATTTTATAATTTGATTCTGATTTAAAGTGAATTAAATGAATATTTCAAGTTCGAATAAATCGAAGGAAATATTTAGTTGAATGTAATTTAAGGTTGTTTAAATGATAATGGATTTATTAAGTGAATATTTCAAACTAAATAAGAATGAAGTTAAATAAAATATATATAAAAGTATCAATTTAGTTTTTAAAGTGATATAATTTGGAAATATATATTTTAAATGGAAATGATAATTTGGTATAAATTATTTTGAAATTACCACGGTGTTCTAATGACGTTTGGTTGTTAACAGCACATATTGCTACTTGGTAGATAGTTCCATGGATCCTTAGAGGATGGTTATCCCAAACATCCTTTGAGTTACTGATATTTCAGTTGATATTTCACTTGAGTTAGATTTATTGATATAAGAATGTTAATCATGACTCGAGTGTTTTGTGTTTTTCTTTACGCTCGGGTAAGACCGAGTAATTCAGCATTTGAGACCCACCTTTGGAGTTTGGAGCTTCGCTTAGAAATCCAACTATCGATTCAGCTTTCAGCCTTTCTAGTTGATTTGTTCAGAGAGGACATCAGTTTGTATTAGAGACTTCATTGTATTTGAGATATTCCGCTGTATTTTACTTCTAACTCTGTTGTTTATATAGTAGCTGCATGAACTACTATTTATCTATTCCGCTGCATTATTATTATATTACCCTATGTCTATGAATCTGTGACTGATTTATTTACCGTATATGCTAAGTTTTTCCAAATTTAAATTAACAATCCGATATTTTGAGCAATTCAAGTCCGACCTGTATGGATGCAAATGGTTAGAAATATCGGGTCGTTACACAATCTGTAATTTAAATATATACGGGTGTATATCATTTCAACCCGCAATCCCAAATTCAATTCAATGAAAATCGCTTGGGTTTATCATTTTAACCCATAACGATTTTCTCCTATTCTACAGATCGTTCGGGTATGTATCATTTCAACCCATAGTGAATTCTATACTAACAGGGAACTTGCAGAGTGATAACGGATATGATAATAAATAACAGGCATATACCATCAATATAAATAACAGATAATGGCGTCAGATGTCACAGGTGAATAGATAGCATATATATAGCAATGTAAATAACTAACTACAGCATATTTTAATTTTCATTTCAATTGAAATCAAATTTAATAAATATAACAATGTAATAGTGAGTGATTGCTCACCTTTCTAGGCTTGAGATATTTGACATTGAAATTGAGTTACAAATGCAAGCACGACTTCCAAAACAAGCTAGATTGGCATGAATTGACGAACGAAGCTGATAAAATCTGAATTGGTGAGATCAAATAAAAATCAGTTTTGATATAAACTGAATATATACACACACACACATTATTATTATATTATATATATTTTTATATGTTTTTCTAAAATGAATTCAAAACTTATATTTCAAACACATATTTAGTTCGAACACATATAAAGTAAATTTCTATATATCTATACTTGGACCAAGCTTGTGTATTCTTATATATAGACTAATATTGAATATATGTATAACTTACATGTATATATATAAAACAGAATGTATAAACTTTTGTATATACAATATATCATTTATAATCTTGTAAATATCAATTACATATATATCAAAATCTATATATGTATACAGTTAAAGTCAAATTTATCAAGTCAAATTTATTAAACACACGTATATAATACTTTACACTGTATAAAGAGTGGCTAGTCTTGCCATTATAGTTACTTATGCATGTTTATGCATTAATTCACATTTTAAGCTCAAAAATATGAAAAGCAAAGTGTTAAAGATAGTATTACAAGTTATGCCAATACTAAAACAAAAGAAAACAATAGTTTTTTTAAAAATGGTAATATATGCGACTACCCAGCTATATACACAAACAACCAATATATAAGTATGACTTAAATAACTTATAACACATGCATAAAAATCAAGCTATACATGCATATTTTATCAAAAATCAATACTGTAACCCACAGAACCATAAGCTTGCTTTACCTCAAAATCACTTATATGCATATACTTGCAGATATAAGCTACTACATAAACCTGTATATAACTACATAATATATATATATATAATTATTTAAAATCAGCGTACATATATATTGTATTCAAAATTCATTACTGACAATGGATATATATATACACACATGTTTAACTATCTTTATATATCTCAAAACCAAAACACATACTAACACACACACACACACACACACACACACACACACATATATATATAGTTTATACAGCCGAAACCACTTATATAAGTACATATACATACAACAAAATCAATATATATAACAATGTATATATAAAAGAAGATGAAATCAATGCTTCAAACAAAAATTTAACTCAATATATATACAAACATACATACATATATATATTTATATAAGAGAAATTGCAGTAAACGTATATATCAAAAAAAAAAATATACCAATGTCTATGCTAACTCATATAATAGGAGAAGGAGATGAAGGCCGCGACTCGAGCTTGTGGTTGTGTGAGCCTACGGGTTTGATAAGGCCGATGGTGAAGAGTAAGTGATAGGCGGAGTTCGAGACCTGGTGGTTCCGGTTGGGTAGGCTGCGCTGGAGGGGAAGGCGGCATGAGCATGAGAGTGGAGACGTGGGTTGAAGCGTGAAGGACGAGCTAGTTGGTCGGGTACACTGTGTAATGGAGTGGAAGGAATGGTGGAGAAGAAGGAGAATGGGAGGAAGAGAGACAGAGAATGGAGATAACAGGGATATAAAGTTTAGTTTTTCTCTTTTTTTGCTTTTTCTTAAGAGAAGTAAGTACAGGAGAAAGTGGAATAGACAGGACGAACCAAAAGATAATAATTTCAACAGTGAGCATGATAAGGGTCAGATATTGATTTCTTTATATAATAATAACGAATGACCAATGCTTTTTAAATGGCGGAAAAACGAATAGTTACAAAAAGACAAATCGTTACGGTTGATCGTTTCACGTGTTTCGTCGTCCCCTGGACTCCAAAACACAGAATTGAATATACCGCAGAGATCAGCACGACAAGACGATCAAAACGGTATGCAGATATCAGTGGTATGAACATCCTATCAAAAGTCGATATTTGGTACTTGAAAATGCTGCTGATTTGCCAGAAATAAGATAAACGAAGCAACAACAGTCCAAATTTGAAGAAACGAAATATGACGTCTCACTCAGAAGATGATTTACAAATTTTCTATAGAAAAATATTCAGGTTTGAAAAATATTTTGTTATCATCCAATATCAACTGATTTAAATTGAAATAGAATTACACAATAAAATAAACTTTCAAATTATCTGATGAAAATTTACCATTTCCTATGTTTAATTAGACGCATTCCAAATATAAACTTTTAATTTTCAAAATTAATTATTTAAAATTTCGCAAAATTTCAATTAAATATATTGATAAAATAAATACAAATTTACGGGTCGTTACACTCTCCCCTACTAAAAACTTTTCGTCCCCGAAAAGGAAGGAGGTAGGAGAATAGAAACAACCAGAACAAAATAGATTGAAATACAAAATAAACAATTCATTTGAAACCAAATAAATTTCAATTTAAATTAATTTATATTAAACAATTTGATTTAATCCATTTGATTCCTCTAAAAAAAATCAATCTTAACTATTTCTAAATTCATTATCTTATTATCAGATTATCTTTAATTTACAATTTCTAAATCCATAAATTTGAATAGTCATTTATTATAATCATATTTTATTCAACCAGTTTAATTTTTCTTTAGTCCAAATTATTATTAAATTTTATTCCTCTTAACATACCTTTTCCCATATGTTAAGTATATTTACACTTATTATAACCACTCGAATTTATTTATAAATTCCTTTAATTAACATCAATTTACATTATAAATTATTCAATTACATGTTCAACTTCTGAATGATTTAGGTAAGTTATATTGGAATGAAATTCAGTATTATACGAGTAAAATTTTTCTACTTTAATTATTTCAAGTTTAAAATATTTATTCAAAATTTTTGGTTTCATTTATAATTGAAATCATCATAAAATTTAAGAATTAAATTTCTGATTAACTTCAAACAACATAGAGATAAATATATGTAACATCCCGCCTTTTCGCACGATTTAAAAAGACACACATGTCAATTCAAACCATACGGAAGGGCGGATTGTTATGGGGTAAATAAGAAAACAGAGAAGAAATAAAACAAAATAGAATCTCACAGCGGAAGGATAAAATAAAATAATAAAATATACAGTTTATAAAACTGTTTACAAAACAATTGATTCTTCTTTATACAATTAAATATCAGAGTTCACATACCAATAACATCAATGCAGCGGAATACAGTGTGAGTGTAGTGAAATACTATAAATAATAATAATACAAATCTTCGTCTTCGTCCTCCAGAGCTAAATCTTCAAATCCTGAAATGCTCGGACTGACCCGAGCGAATTTGAAAAGACAAAAACACTCGAGTCAGAACTAAAAGATCTTATGTAAGTTAAATTTACAGAATAAATATGAGTGCAGTAACTCAAGAGATGCTCGGGATTTACATCTCCTAAGGATCCGTTAAACTATTTACTATATACTATATTGCGCTATTATAATAGTGTCTAATTATAAAATAAACTTACTTTTAAATACCATTAAGGGGTTACCCATATAGCCCTTAGCACAGAATATATTCCCATAGTCTATACAGTACCGTAATCTCCCCCGTACTGGGCGTCGTCAGAGGGCACTCCATAGGTATGGTACAAAACAAAACTTGTAGTAAGGGCTCGGTATGGTAGGTGACATGGCACAACTAGGCAATGCCAGGGTAGATATAACAATTACGCTTCCGGGCCGATGGTAACGCATAGCCGCAGCTACCACCCACCTCGAACAAACTCCCCAAAATCAAAATAAGAGTGGCCACTGAATCAATCCAAAGTCAAAGTATAATATCGAAGAGGAGTGTCCGATCAGAGGAATGACCTCATTAACCCGTCAATCGCTCCTGTTTTAGCCACCTTATGCCAACTCACGGGAGTTGGGTCCACGTATTTACCTTACAGGAAACGTCGCCACCATCCTACTTCATTCTGGAATCTCCACCGCATACACGGTTAGTCAAAGTGGTTTTCGGTATCGACAGAGAGTATGTCCATATCCGATCCCGGTCTCTTTGCCAACCAATCGTTATTATAACACCGCGGTCATTTAAAAATAGTTAATATTTTAAAACCAGAATAAACCTTTCCATTTCAAACTATGAATACGATATCATTTTAAAACCCAAAACAATATGATATCATTTTATCCAAATATAATTCTTTTCCAAAATCATACTGCTTTAAAATTTATAATATCTGTAAACCAAATATTTGAATTATACTTTCAAAGCATAATATTTCGAAATTCATAATTTAAAACCATAACTTCTAAAATTTAAATGGTCTGGATATTCAACGGTAAATAGAATAAATGGTTTAACTTTAAGGTTACTCTGTAAAGAAAATAATTTCCACGGCTTTACAAATATATTTCTTTATTTAAAGTCTACACCAAAATTTAAATATCCCTTTCAAGTTCCAAAACCACCTCCATTTCTATATATATAAATCCATTTGGAGTATTAATATTTCGAAACAAAAATTGGAATTTATTCTTTCCACGAATCCAATGTTCTATTATTTAATCTTGAATATTTACCTAAAATAAATAAATAAAACTCCAATTTCTAGAGATTAAATATTTTCTTCAATTTAATTTATACTACAATATTCATCTTAAATTATCTTGGAAAAACCCGGTTATAAATATCATATCTTAAAATTTCCAACTTAAACATTTAACATATGATATAAATTATCAAACTTCATTTTCTCAATTTTTTTTCATTTTTATTTAAGAGATTTATACACAGTTTAAATTCAAAATTTCTAACTTCAAATGTGTGTGTATATATATAGAAGAAAAATATCAAAATAAAATTTATTATAAACCGTATTCCTTCCAAACCATAGAAATCACTTTAAAATAATTTATATATAGACCACGGTGCCTGTATATAATTTTCTATCCTATGGTCAAGTGATACGGATATTTATCATTTCAATCCGCAATTTAAAAATAAAATTTTGCGGTTGTATATCATTTCAAACCACAATCCCGAATGAAACGAAAAATGCATGATGGCTTGCCGTTTATGCAATATAATTATAGCATTCATTCATCCAAATATCAATCATCAATTGCAATCATCATCCAATTTTAAACAATCATTGATACAGAGCATATGAGTTATACAGGAATCAATAACAGATATTAACTATCAGTTTATATTCCATAATAAATTTAATGACTGTAACCTAGCAGTTTATATGCAAAATAAATTCTAACTGTCAAATTTTATGCAACAAATAAAATAAATTAATAGTTAAATTAAATAATGCGATTTAACAAATATGATGAATAAAACATGCCAAACAGTCATAAATAAATCTCTACTCATATCTAAAATAAATTTAACAAACAAAAAAACTTTTAGAAGTTGTGAGTGGGTTAAAACACTCACCTTTGGAATTTAAATCGAATTTAAATCCGATTTAAACCCAAAATTTTGACGGTCTCCAAATCGGTCCAAACCAGCGTCAACAGATCTGGATTTTAATTACGATCCTAACAAAAAAAGTTTCGCGTGAATCGGAGATCGTATGAGAAAGATATTCGATTTAAACGATTCGAAAACGAAATTAAATTTTAAAACAAAACTTACATACCTAAATTTTGCCATGTCACCACATAACCTTCCCTCCTCACGTGACATTCTCTCCAGCACGCAACAAGGAACGCACGCTACAGGCAAAATTTCGAACCCAAACAACACCCTTTGACCGAGCTTTGACCGCCGTTCTCCACCCTTAGACGCCGCCGTTGGCCACGCCGTCGCCTCCCCTGGAACCTCCTCCTCCACCTCTACCGAGCGCGCCACCTCCGGCCGTCCCAGGTGCCACGCGCCGCCGCCAAACGTGCCCAGGCCGAAACCCTAAACCACACTTCCACGAAGATCTAGCCGTTCATTCGTTGCAAAAATCACATAGATCTAACCCCCTCAGTCCCCTCTCCAATACCCAGAAACCGTTTGATGATCTGACGAAGTTTGATGCGACGCTGATGAACGGCCGTAACTGATTGGCTCAGATCTGGACACACAGAAACTCGAATCGAAAAACGGACCACAGATCTGAGTTGCGCTTGCCAAAATCTTCAACATATATTTTTTCCAGAATTTTTAGAGAAGTTTGAAATTTCATTTTGTTTTTGAATTGATTGGATCTAGGGTTTTCACCTATTGAAGAAGAAGAGGAGCTTGAAGAAAATATACGCGCAGATAAAAATGAAATTAGGAGGAGGCTAGGGCTGAATAGCTGGTTTTATATAGAGGGTTAGAGGTAGCGTAGATAGACCGTAGAATGAACGTGCGGAACGAACTATGGCCCAAAAAGCCCGCTATGTCTCCGGAACGAAATTTCGCAAACCTATATATCCAAATAGGTAATTTAAAATATTCTGAACGCGATGGAAAAAGTTTCACGTCCAAATTTGATCGTATAAAGAAGTTATGTTGAAAACAAAATTTCCAAATTGATTTCAAATTGATTTTTAATTAAATCGATTTCAAGGCGTTTCGGGTTCGTACGATCAAACGAAAAGTCCGATCGATACGGAACTTGAACCCTATAATATTTCACTGATACGGATCCGATGGAACTGGTTTCGTCGAAATCCGAGTCCGTGACAAAAATGGCTATTTTTATATTAATTAAATAAATTAAAATTTAGTCAGTTAAATCAAATTTCCCATTTCTTTTTGATAATTGACGATTCTTATTATTATAAATTTTTCAATCACCTATACAAATTTAAACAAAATTTAACTTGTCGAATTTAAAAATTTTAGAAATCCCCAAATTTCATTAATTTCACCAAATTATAAATTAAATTTCCAAAATTCTAATTAAATTTACTTTCCATTATTATTGTCAAATAGAAGAATCTATCATTGGATTCATATTTCAATATGTAAATATTTCCAATTTCATCTAAACTTATATTTACATAATTCCTAAATATTAAATTTCAAATATCACTTAAATTAACGTTAACGTAATAATTATTTATTATTTATTGCAGTTGATTATCAGTTACAATTAATATACTAAATAGATGGTAAATCTTGAATACTGGTTATCCTTATCGTTTTATTTCCCATTTAATTGCAACAATGCAATTTCAAAAATTTAACTCAATTAAATAGACAACTCTTTATATTCTAAATCAATTGCAATGGTTTAAAAGTTGCTAAATTTTGATTTCAGTAATCCCTTTAATTCGATTCAAAATCAGCAATTACCTATTAAATGCCCCAAAATTCCTATTAAATAAATCTAACAAATCTTTATTATCAATTAGATGAATTAAATATTGCAATCAAACTATTGCGCTAATAATTTTCGTTTCACTTTAAAGTATCTAAATTAGCCAATTACAATACTTATTACCCAAATAATTTCAATTTCTTCCAAATAATATTTACATAATTATTTTAAATATTGAATCCATTTAATTGCCATAAATTCAATTGATTGCAAATCAATTCCAAATAAATTTGATTTTTATCCAGTTACAACTTAATATTAAATCAGTTTTCACTTAACTAACAAAGTCATTATTATTTAGAATTTCATTACATTTTATATTTTCACATTTTTCATTTTGGTTTCATTTCTTTTCCCACATAGTTTATTAAAAATGTGATTTTCCATGGTTACAACTTATTTGGATCCAACATTCTTCAATTACCAATTTATTCCACTTTAACTGCAGAAATTTTGGGGATAAATTGAATTTGATTCCAGATTAACATTGACAACTACTAAAATAAGTAATGTACAATAATTATAGTCATTAACTCTATTTCACACGTCTACATTCAGTTACTATTAGAAAACCTTATTGCATTGGTTTTATACAATCGCCATTTACTTTACATTTCATTACTATTTAATATATATATTTATTCATAAATCAATTCGATATTCATTCTTCTTTCCTCCTATTTGATAAATAACCTAGTATACATTTTACATATATTCATTTCATTTCATTCATTTATGGGCATTGCATTGAAATTTATTTATTAACTAATATCAACGTTATCATCATTAATTTAAATTGGATTCCCAATTTTATTCAATACCCTGAACAAATAACATATATATTAATCAAATCCCTACATTTGTATTTCTCATATTCCATAAAAATCAAATCATAACATTTAAATGATTTTATTAAATTGGAATCTCATTCAAGTCGAAATCTATTAACTGGAACTAATATGATTCCTTAATTTATTCCCATTTACCATTTAAAATCTTTCATTTCATTAAAACCATTTAACCTTTTCATAAATTTCTCATATTAAATTCCATATGCAGGTGAGAATCCTTTTTCTACTTAATTCATTTGGATTTCATTCTAAATTAAATTAGAAAACCTATTAAATTATCACATTTAAAATCATCGAATTTAACGGGTCGTTACACTCTCCCCCACTCAAAACTTTTCATCCCCGAAAAGGAAAAAGAAAGGAGAAGGAAGAATTTAATAAACAGTACATCTTTAGACCATAATTTACTAAATTTATTGCCTTATATAAAATATACCCGTTTTATAATCATTATATCCTTATGTACTAAAATAAATAAGGATTGGAAAACATTTTCAAATAATCTCTAAGTGGTTTCAATCACTAACAACAAATCAATCCAACAACCATCCATTTCAACAAACAGCATACACAACAAATATAAACAACCATATAATCAACAAACAATTAGTTGTTCGGGTTCAAAACTCGAGATGGTGCGGAATGAAAAATAACTATCAGTGCATCATTTACTCAACAGTCTTAGATGGGACAAATATAGATTATCTATTCATCCGACAACTTCAAATTTCCTTACCCAACCAACCATAGACCAACAATATAGATTCAAACCACCAAATCAATTTAACTTATATAAATTCATCTCATACTTTAGTTGTTTGATTATCTTTTATTTATACAGTGATTCATCGTTTTAATTTACATTTACCCATTTAAAGGTATGCTTATTCAGGTCATGTAAGTTTCTTTTTATTTGTATTATATTTAATGCATTTCTCAATTTCATTCATTTAATGCTTACATTCCTATTATATTTAATTATAGTAATCCTTTTTTTTATTTACACTTAAATTCTTAACCTTATAACCTTCATTCTTATAAGTAAAAGATTTTATTAATTTATTTCTATGGTTTGCAGTCATTTATTTATATTACCGACTTTCCATTATATTAAACTGGCAGTATTTAAATCATGCTTAAGTTTATACCCTACACATCAATCCTTATTTATTAAAGAATTTCATTTTATTTACTTAAGTTTAAATCACCTATTAATAATACTTACCTTTAATTTTAGTAAATTTCAATTATACTTAAGTTTATACCATTAAATTCTTATTTATAATAGCAATTCATTTAATACTTTATTATTTCCAAACTTCTACTTGTATAATATTCTATTCCAATCCCTTATTTAACATTTTAACTTTTCATATTTGGTAAGTTATATATGTTAAAGAAAATGCAAAAGAACTTATACGAGTTTTATCTCATCTTTTAATTAAATTTAATGTTAATCAATATTACTTTTTGTCTCATATGTTAAAATTTTCAAATTCCTCTTTATAACTTTGCATTAATTCTCTTACCTAAATTAGAGGTTTCAATTCATTAATTACTTACCTTTTATTTCACTAAAATAATTTAAACAATTAATTAATGAAAATTTAAGAACTAAATACCGGGTCAAATTTTAATAGATAAATATATTCTTATAACTTATATACCTCTAGTTTTATTTAAAACAATTAAAAATTTAGATATTTTCAAAATAAAGCTGCAGTAGAATTACTACAGTGGCCTTTCCCCTTCGAAACTCGAAAATAGAAGTCGATGATGTGGCCGCCATCACCGAAATTATTTTCCAGCGACAGAGAGGAAAGTACAAAATTTATTTTCTCCAAAACCTTCTTTAAAACAATACTTCCAAATTATACTAAATATTTATATAAGAAAATACTTATAAACCAAATCATTATATTTCATAAATCCTTTGAAATCAGATTTTCAAAATCCCGGACTTAAGTTCTAAAATCTCCAATTTGATTTATTATAATTTCAACTTAGCTTCAATTATTATAAATATTTTTATTACCTAACACCCAATCTATAGCAACCAAATATATATATATCTTTATAAAATATTTTTATATATAGAAAATATAATAGGCAAAGTTATTTCATTCACCTATAATAAAACAGATACTATGTTGGTCTGTCCTATTAAGTGTTTAGAAATCCCTATTGATGACATAGCGTCCCATGCATCAACCAGAATTTATAAATACAAAACGGAACAAAGATTAACACAATATTAAAATCTTTTTATAACACTAACAAATACGCTTTCTCTTATATATACGCTCAGCGACTCCTATAGGGTATTACTACCCTATTAACAAAGAGTCAAACCCCCACAAAGCTAAGGTTTATCGCTAAACGAAAGCTCTGATACCAACTGTAACATCCTGCCTTTTCGCACGATTTAAAAAGACACACATGTCAATTCAAACCATACGGAAGGGTGGATTGTTATGGGGTAAATAAGAAAACAGAGAAGAAATAAAACAAAATAGAATCTCACAGCGGAAGGATAAAATATAATAATAAAATATACAGTTTATAAAACTGTTTACAAAACAATTGATTCTTATTTATACAATTAAATATCAGAGTTCACATACCAATAACATCAATGCAGCGGAATACAATGTGAGTGTAGTGCAATACTATAAATAATAATAATACAAATCTTCGTCTTCGTCCTCCAGAGCTAAATCTTCAAATCCTGAAACGCTCGGACTGACCCGAGCGAATTTGAAAAGACAAAAACACTCGAGTCAGAACTAAAAGATCTTATGTAAGTTAAATTTACAGAAATAAATATGAGTGCAGTAACTCAAGAGATGCTCGGGATTTACACCTCCTAAGGATCCATTAAACTATTTACTATATAGTATATTGCGCTATTATAATAGTGTCTAATTATAAAATAAACTTACTTTTAAATAGCGTTAATGGGTTACCCATATAGCCCTTAACACAGAATATATTCCCATAGTCTATACAGTACCGTAATCTCCCCCGTACTGGGCGTCGTCAGAGGGCACTCCATAGGTATGGTACAAAACAAAACTCGTAGTAAGGGCTTGGTATGGTAGGTGACATGGCACAACTAGGCAATGCCAGGGTAGATATACGAATTACACTTCCGGGCCGATGGTAACGCATAGCCGCAGCTACCACCCACCTCGAACAAACTCCCCAAAATCAAAATAAGAGTGGCCACTGAATCAATCCAAAGTCAAAGTATAATATCGAAGAGGAGTGTCCGATCAGAGGAATGACCTCATTAACCCGTCAATCGCTCCTGTTTTAGCCACCTTATGCCAGCTCACGGGAGTTGGGTCCACGTATTTACTTTACAGGAAACGTCGCCACCATCCTACTTCATTCTGGAATCTCCACCGCGTACACGGTTAGTCAAAGTGGTTTTCGGTATCGACAGAGAGTATGTCCATATCCGATCCCAGTCTCTTTGCCAACCAATCGTTATTATAACACCGCGGTCATTTAAAAATAGTTAATATTTTAAAACCAGAATAAACCTTTCCATTTCAAACTATGAATACGATATCATTTTAAAACCCAAAACAATATGATATCATTTTATCCACATATAATTCTTTTCCAAAATCATACTGCTTTAAAATTTATAATATCTGTAAACCAAATATTTGAATTATACTTTCAAAGCATAATATTTCGAAATTCATAATTTAAAACCATAACATCTAAAATTTAAATGGTCTGGATATTCAACGGTAAATAGAATAAATGGTTTAACTTTAAGGTTACTCTGTAAGAAAATAATTTCCATGGCTTTACAAATATATTTCTTTATTTAAAGTCTATACCAAAATTTAAATATCCCTTTCAAGTTCCAAAACCACCTCAATTTCTATATATATAAATCCATTTGGAGTATTAATATTTCAAAACTAAAATTTGAATTTAATCTTTCCACGAATCCAATGTTCTATTATTTAATCTTGAATATTTATCTAAAATAAATAAATAAAACTCCAATTTCTAGAGATTAAATATTTTCTTCAATTTAATTTATACTACAATATTCATCTTAAATTATCTTGGAAAAATCCGGTTATAAATATCATATCTTAAAATTTCCAACTTAAACATTTAACATATGATATAAATTATCAAACTTCATTTTCTCAATTTTTTTTCATTTTTATTTAAGAGATTTATACACAGTTTAAATTCAAAATTTCTAACTTCAAATGTGTGTGTATATATATAGAAGAAAAATATCAAAATAAAATTTATTATAAACCGTATTCCTTCCAAACCATAGAAATCACTTTAAAATAATTTATATATAGACCACGGTGCCTGTATATAATTTTCTATCCTATGGTCAAGTGATACGGATATTTATCATTTCAATCCGCAATTTAAAAATAAAATTTTGCGGTTGTATATCATTTCAAACCACAATCCCGAGTGAAACGAAAAATGCATGATGGCTTGCCGTTTATACAATATAATTATAGCATTCATTCATCCAAATATCAATCATCAATTGCAATCATCATCCAATTTTAAACAATCATTGATACAGAGCATATGAGTTATACAGGAATCAATAACAGATATTAACTATCGGTTTATATTCCATAATAAATTTAATGACTGTAACCTAGCAGTTTATATGCAAAATAAATTCTAACTGTCAAATTTTATGCAATAAATAAAATAAATTAACAGTTAAATTAAATAATGCGATTTAACAAATATGATGAATAAAACATGCCAAACAGTCATAAATAAATCTCTACTCATATCTAAAATAAATTTAACAAACATAAAAACTTTTAGAAGTTATGAGTGGGTTAAGACACTCACCTTTGGAATTTAAATCGAATTTAAATCCGATTTAAACCCAAAATTTCGACGGTCTCCAAATCGGTCCAAACCAGCGTCAACAGATCCGGATTTTAATTACGATCCTATCAAAAAAAGTTTCGCGTGAATCGGAGATCGTATGAGAAAGATATTCGATTTAAACGATTCGAAAACGAAATTAAATTTTAAAACAAAACTTACATACCTAAATTTTGCCACGTCACCGCATAACCTTCCCTCCTCACGCGACATTCTCTCCAGCACGCGACAAGGAACACACGCTATAGGCAAAATTTCGAACCCAAACAACACCCTTTGACCGAGCTTTGACCGCCGTTCTCCTCCCTTAGACGCCGTCGTTGGCCACGCCGTCGCCTCCCCTGGAACCTCCTCCTCCACCTCTACCGAGCGCGCCACCTCCGGCCGTCCCAGGTGCCACGCGCCGCCGCCAAACGTGCCCAGGCCGAAACCCTAAACCACACTTCCACGAAGATCTAGCCGTTCATTCATTGCAAAAATCACATAGATCTAACCCCCTCAATCCCCTCTCCAATACCCAGAAACCGTTTGACGATCTGACGAAGTTTGATGCGACGCTAACGAACGGCCGTAACTGATTGGCTCAGATCTGGACACACAGAAACTCGAATCGAAAAACGGACCACAGATCTGAGTTGCGCTTGCCAAAATCTTCAACATATATTTTTTCTAGAATTTTTAGAGAAGTTTGAAATTTCATTTTGTTTTTGAATTGATTGGATCTATGGTTTGCACCCATTGAAGAAGAAGAGGAGCTTGAAGAAAATATACGCGCAGATAAAAATGAAATTAGGAGGAGGCTAGGGCTGAATAGCTGGTTTTATATAGAGGGTTAGAGGTAGCGTAGATAGACCGTAGAATGAACGTGTGGAACAAACTATGGCCCAAAAAGCCCGCTATATCTCCGGAACGAAATTTCGTAAACCTATATATCCAAATAGGTAATCTAAAATATTCTGAACGCGATGGAAAAAGTTTCACGTCCAAATTTGATCATATGAAGAAGTTATGCTGAAAACAAAATTTCCAAATTGATTTCAAATTGATTTTTAATTAAATCGATTTCAAGGCGTTTCGCATTCGTACGATCAAACGAAAAGTCCGATCGATACGAAACTTGAAACGCTACAATAATTCACTGATATGGATCCGATGAAACTGGTTTCGTCGAAATCTGAGTCCGTGACAAAAATGGTTATTTTTATATTAATTAAATAAATTAAAATTTAGTCAATTAAATCAAATTTCCCATTTCTTTTTTATAATTGACGATTCTTATTATTATAAATTTTTCAATCACCTATACTAATTTAAACAAAATTTAACTTGTCGAATTTAAAAATTTTAGAAATCCCCAAATTTCATTAATTTCACCAAATTATAAATTAAATTTCCAAAATTCTAATTAAATTTACTTTCCATTATTATTGTCAAATAGAAGAATCTATCATTGGATTCATGTTTCAATATGTAAATATTTCCAATTTCATCTGAACTTATATTTACATAATTCCTAAATATTAAATTTCAAATATCACTTAAATTAACATTAACGTAATAATTATTTATTATTTATTGCAGTTGATTATCAGTTACAATTAATATACTAAATAGATGGTAAATCTTGAATACTGGTTATCCTTATCGTTTTATTTCCCATTTAATTGCAACAATGCAATTTCAAAAATTTAACTCAATTAAATAGACAACTCTTTATATTCTAAATCAATTGTAATGGTTTAAAAGTTGCTAAATTTTGATTTCAGTAATCCCTTTAATTCGATTCAAAATCAGCAATTACCTATTAAATGCCCCAAAATTCCTATTAAATAAATCTAACAAATCTTTATTATCAATTAGATGAATTAAATATTGCAATCAAACTATTGCGCTAATAATTTCCGTTTCACTTTAAAGTATCTAAATTAGCCAATTACAATACTTATTACCCAAATAATTTCAATTTCTTCCAAATAATATTTACATAATTATTTTAAATATTGAATCCATTTAATTGCCATAAATTCAATTGATTGAAAATCAATTCCAAATAAATTTGATTTTTATCCAGTTACAACTTAATATTAAATCAGTTTTCACTTAACTAACAAAGTCATTATAACTTAGAATTTCATTACATTTTATATTTTCACATTTTTCATTTTGGTTTCATTTCTTTTCCCACATAGTTTATTAAAAATGTGATTTTCCTTGGTTGCAACTTATTTGGATCCGACATTCTTCAATTACCAATTTATTCCACTTTAACTGCAAAAATTTTGGGGATAAATTTAATTTGATTCCAGATTAACATTGACAACTACTAAAATAAGTAACGTACAATAATTATAGTCATTTATCTATTTCACACGTCTACATTCAGTTACTATTAGAAAATCTTATTGCATTGGTTTTATACAATCACCATTTACTTTACATTTCATTACTATTTAATATATATATTTATTCATAAATCAATTCGATATTCATTCTTCTTTCCTCCTATTTGATAAATAACCTAGTACACATTTTACATATATTCATTTCATTTCATTCATTTATGGGCATTGCATTGAAATTTATTTATTAACTAATATTAACGTTATCATCATTAATTTAAATTGGATTCCCAATTTTATTCAATACCATGAACAAATAACATATATATTAATCAAATCCCTACATTTGTATTTCTCATATTCCATAAAAATCAAATCATAACATTTAAATGATTTTATTAAATTGGAATCTCATTCAAGTCGAAATCTATTAACTGGAACTAATATGATTCCTTAATTTATTCCCATTTACCATTTAAAATCTTTCATTGCATTAAAACCATTTAACCTTTTCATAAATTTCTCATATTAAATTCCATATCCAGGTGAGAATCCTTTTTCTACTTAATTCATTTGGATTTCATTCTAAATTAAATTAGAAAACCTATTAAATTATCACATTTAAAATCATCGAATTTAACGGGTCGTTATAATATATATATATATATATGTAATATTCCATATATACCAAATCAAATCTAAAATCGTACATTTAAATATAATATATAAGTTATAAATCAAGTCATACTTTAGAATTTCAAATCAAATTTATTTCCGAAACAAAAGTGTAGCAAAGCTACGGAATGGTCTCTCCACTCTTAAACTCGAAAATGAATGTCGATGATGCGGCCGCCATCACCGAAATTATTTTCCAGTGATAAAATAGGAGAGTACTGATTTAAAACTTTAAAATTCTTTGGAAACGATTTATATTTGGAAATCCTATTTTTATCCTATTGTTCAATAGATTGTTCAATAGATTTAGGTAAGTTATATTAATTTCAAATTTAAATGAATTTTTAAAGTGATTTTTGAAAGTATACTTTTTATTGAATTTTGGAATTGATTCATTTTAAATAAATAAACGTTATAATTTTTATGTTATAGAAATTATGATTTTTGTGAAATATAACTGAAATGTGATTTTTGAAATAAGCAGTTGATTAATTTGTAAAATGGTTTAAATTGGGATTTTTGAATTATTATAAACAGTTTATATAAAAGATTTATGAAATTGATATTTATAAATAAAAATATTGGGATTACAAAACGGGATTTTATAAGTATTAAAATGAAGTATAAATGGATTTCATGAGTGAATGAAATTTATAGATTTATAATTTGGGAAGTTATAAAATGAATAGATTTTGTAAAATAAAATATTTATAAGTAATTAACTTATAAACCGGATTTTGGCATTTAAAAGAGATTTAAATAGAATTTGTAAATTAAGGGATTTTATAAGTTGAAGTTTTTATAAAATATATCAATGCGAATTTATAAACGTTGTTTTGTAAATCCGAAATCGACTTATTTTGATAAGTCAATTACTTTAGATTATGAAAGGAGATTATCCACCATTTTGGACAGTGGATGATCCTTTAAAATAAATTGTGTAGAAATGATGAATTTGGTTAACAAGTATATTCATGATTTTGGACAGTGAATAATATATTAAAGAAATGTTTTAGGAAGTGATATTTTAAAATAGAATTAAAACTATTTAAAGATGTTTTAAAATGTATTAAGTGTCGAAACCATAGATTCGAACATTCATTGTTGAAATAGACGTTTTCGAGAAACAAGGAAAAGATGTACTATAATACTGTTGTTATAGTAAATGATTTTCGAAAGAAAATGTTTTATATAGTATTGGGATTTATATATCTATCTAAATTTCGAATCCCTATACTAGTGATTTTTGGGTTGTCGTAACGATGTTTTACGCAACATTTGTTTTGACTCAAAGGAATGTGTTTAAGAGAATGTTTTCCTTAAAGGATGAAATATATACTTAATTGTGATTTAAGTATATTGAATATTTTCTAAGTATTGAAAATAAATAGATTTGTGAATTACTTATTATTAAATAAGTATGGAAATGTTTTCCAATATGAAGTGAAATGTTTTGAGATTTATATCTTTTAAAGATAAATTGAAATTGAATATTTGAAGTCGATTGGAAAATCATATATCAATGGATATTGGAAATTTAAATTCACATGGAATTTATAAAGGAAAGGGGAATTTGTTTAAAAAATAAACATTGATTTATTTTTGAAGTGTGGAAAAAATTTACGGATTTGGAACGTAAATTTGAAGTAGATCGGTGGGGATTTATTTAATTGGTTTAAGTGAACCATTTTAAAATGAAATTGAGTAAATATTTGAAAGTGTTTCCGCATAAGGAAAATGATTTAAAATTTGTTTTTCAAATGGTTGAAGTGTGGAAAAATAAATCTTGTAAAGATATTTTTGGAGAATAAATAATTTGGGAAATTTATTTGGAATCTGGTGATGTTGTGCATATCAATTGATAGTTAAATAAACGACTATCAATATTTACTTTTAAATGGGTATTTGTTGTGATTTGCTTGAATTTGAATGCTACACTTATTTTAAAAATAAGCGCGCGTTATTCGGTTTTGCCGGGAGAGGACCTTTGGGTCATAAATCCCATTCCAAATAGTGATATGTCGTAATGGATAGCATTTGAAGACCGGTGTTGAAGACCAGATATTTTCAAAACGGAAGGATGACCGTCGAATGTCTCTGCATCGGCTGATCTCCGATATAGAGATTTTATCACCCTTTGTGATGGAAAGTCCGGTCGTGATTAGTGAATATCCGGATTGCAAGGGATTCTTTGGAAGTGCCTTCGGTTCTGTTCGAACCCAGAACGGACTTGTATGGATGTGTGTCTGACATTACAATTTGAGATGTAAAGCTGGTTTCTATCAAATATATTTCTATTGGTGGCGGTGAATTTATTCTCTTAGCTTAACACCCTTCTCTAAGACGTACGAGCTCAGAGGTTATGTAGTTGATGGTTACTAGTGATATATTCCCAAATTGGTAATGTGGCATACGAAGTGATATTGAGCATTTGTTGATCAAAGCGTGGCTTTCGTATAAAGAATAGCTTTGTGGACGAGACTTCGTCGAACCTCACACCCGGTAATGGTCAAAACAGGAAAGATGCGGCAAGGTTATTAGGGGATAGCGCCCCCTTAGTGTATGTCATTTCCTTCTGGATAGAGGTGGTATTATTGTATGGAGCCCTGATACTTAACCTATGTTGTTGCTGTAAACTTCTTATTTTGTGGTTGTTGGTGAATCCCGGGATTTAGGTCGATTACGACCGGGGGATGGCATATTCGTGTCAGTTGTTACCGAGCTAGGGGTAACCTGGCCTTGTGTTGGCAGAGATCCGGTTAGGTTCTCGGGGCTTCTTTCCAGAGGCGTACCCATGTGGCAATGGGAAGTTCCTTGGCCTGGCCATTTGTTGGAAATCCAAAGAAGCAATACGAACCTTGTAAGGTTTTAGTTGTAGAACCTGCCTTCTGATATGGTAGCTATTGTAGGCATACTATAATGGTACCTATGCTGGCTAAGATTTATATTCTACTTTCGAAATGGTTTTCCACATTTTGCACTTATAGAAATAATATTGAAAAGAAATTTGCATATCAAGCATCTTTGACTATCATAAGGAGAAATCTCCTCCAAGTTCTGCGTTTGCATTGTGTGTGTGGTGGGAGGCCTTATGGTAGTTTCATTTTCAAAAGCATTGCGAATCTATTTTAAAAATATTTCCTTGTTTATTTTTAAAGATAAACTGTTTTAAATTCTCACACCTGTCCCATGAATGACCTGGACTTTATTGTTTCCTTCCTAAACTCTGTGTGCCCAACATTTTCCACATGGGCAGTAAAGAGTTAGGTTATCAGGTTATTCTAGAATTCAGGGGTTGCTGTAGCAATCTGGAGGCAAGCTGGATGGCTTGGCGTATCAACTACTATATAGTATTTCTTTTCTGCTGTTTGTTGTTGTAAACTCTGATAATTTAATGTAATGTGATGTAATATAATAACTGATATAGTTCTTCTGATTTAAAGATTATTCATTTATCTATTATATGTTGTTCCGCTGCGAAATGTGAGACTCTGTTATTGTTTCTGTTTTCTTCTTTTTCTTTCTTTCTTCTTCTATCTTCTACCTTTTTCTTCTTCTTAAACCCTAAGGGTTTGGTTTTCCGGCCTTCGATTGCTCGACAGTTGATATAGTGGACGTATTAATGTCGACTTTCGTGAGTCGAAAATCCTTACCTTTACATTCAACATCAACAACTCAGACAACATAATATATAAAACAATTTAACATTAATTACAAATATACTCCCTCACTCGATGATTCAAAATAGATTTCAAAACAAGGATAGAGATTAAAATTCAAGGGGACCCTAATCAATGCAATTTCTAGCTAAGAAGATAGGCTTGAGCAGGAGATAAGATGGTTGAATAACAGAATAGGAAGATGGATATGCTAATATTAATCACGGAAAACCTTAACCGGGTCGACCGTGACTTCAAGAATAAGATCGATGCAAAATTTTGAGGCAAATCGACATTCAATCGCAAGAGATAAAATTCAGGTATAGCAGGAGATTGACGGCATCGTAAACCGAGGATATAGAAATCTTCTGTAAATCAATGCTTGTTGTAAAGGAGTTTCATCCCTTTACGAATCATTCAAAGATTGGCGAGACCGCCGATTTATTATAGAGATCATTCGAAGTGGAGTCATTTGATACTCCAAAATCAAGAAGCACGAATAGGGAGGGATAAGGATGGATATTGGAACCGAAGGGAACGTTCCAAAATTCAAAGAAATTCGAATCAAAGAGGAAGAATTTCAAGCTCGAATGGAAGTAACTCTGTAAATAAATTTACTCTATATGTTGAGTTTTGCCAAAAATCAAAGCTCTGATACCAAATGTAACAGCCTGATATTTTCAACCATTTGCATCCACACATGCCGGATTTGAATTGCTCAAAATACCAGGTTGTTAATTTATATTTGGCAAAACTCGGCATATACAGTAAATAAATAAATCACAAAATCACAGACACGGAGTAATATACAATATGCAGCAGAAACAAAATGAATAGTAGTTCATGAAGCTACTATATATATCAAATTTAAATAAGATACAATAGAAGTTTCAAATACAATAGTCAAATACAAGATCAGAATACATCACTGGAATCAACTGAATAACTGCAAGCTGAAAAGATGTAGATGGATCTCCAAACGAAGCTCCAACTCCAAAGGCGAGTCTCAACATCCGGCACACTCAGTCTAACCCGAGCGTAAAGCAAAATTCAAAACACTCAAGTCAGGATTAACATTCTTATACCAATTAATCCAACTCAAGTGAAATATCAACTGAAATACAAGTAACTCAAGGTATGTTTAGGATAACCATCCCCTAAGGATGATGTACAAATTTGAAGAAATGAAATATGACGTCTCACTCAGAAGATGATTTATAAATTTTCTATAGAAAAATATCCAGGTTTGAAAAATATTTTATTATCATCCAATATCAACTGATTTACATTGAAATAGAATTACACAATAAAATAAACTTTCAAATTATGTGATGAAAATTTACCATTTTCTATGTTTAATTAGACGCATTCCAAATATAAACTTCTAATTTCAAATTTAATTATTTAAAATTTCACAAAATTTCAATTAAATATATTAATAAAATAAATGAAAAATTACGGGTCGTTACATTTTCATTTATTGTAAGTTTTTGTTGGAGAAGAAGCAAAGTGAAAAGGAAAGCAACGTACATATTTTTTTTCTCTTGAGGCTTCAAGAGATGGGTATTGGATTCAAACCTATTACCCACTAGCCCAAAGCAAATACTTAGAGAAATTTGTTCTAGGTAAAAATACATGTTTCCATTCTTTTTCTTATTATAAACATACATATACTCATATTAAAACCAAATAAATTTCTGCAACACATGTTTATGTAAAGTAAAATGTTTTCACAACAAAATAAATAATTTTAGCTATAAAAAATTACTTTCTATTATTAAAACCATATTTTTAATTAAATACCTTTTATTACATAAAACAATATTTCTAACATAAAAATTTATACAAAATTTATTTTATTACACTACAACAAAATAACCATATTACAACCTTTCATTTGCAACTAACAAAAGTTGACAGTTGTTATAGGTATTTTTTAACAACTATTTTATTTCAGCGGTTGTAATAGGTATTTTGTAACAACTGTTTTATTTCAGCAGTTGTAATAATGGCACTTATAACAACCATATTTGTATAGCAGTTGTAATATTTGTTTATAACAACTGTTTTCAACGGTTGTAACAAATATTATATTTCTATCACATATGAGCTTTCAATCTCCCTCCATTCATTTCTTCGGCCGCCCAAACCTAAAAAAATACATCGCTCCTTTCCTTTTTCTCAAGACCTAAACGCCGCAACAAATCTAAACTAGCAAAAAAATTGTTTTCCTCCTTGTAATAATTTAGTCGCAGATCCAAAATTCCCTAATCATCGTCGTCATTGATCGTAGGCCGCCCTATCATTCCTAGCTAGATCGCTCATGCTTGCCGCTTGTTCGTGCTCGTGCTATCACTCGTAGGTTCTCTTTCGTTATTTTCTAATCCGTTGATTTTAATTTCATTTTTGTAGGTTGATTAATTTGATTAGTATTAATTTATTTTACACTAAGATGAACCCGGCCTGCATACAGTTGGTTATACAGTTGATTAATTTTATTTGTACTCCAGTTTCTTTCAATGGCACCAAAAAAACATAATTCAGTGAGGCGATGTGGCTTGTTTGGGCTGTGTGATAGGGCACAAGTGAGATAGATGTTGGTGTCTGGACATAAGAATCTGGATTAGGCGGCAGATCTGTGTTAGCATACTGGTCGTGATTAGATTTTCGATTTGGTCGTGGGTGTTTTTGCGAATTGGCATTGGATCTAGGATGGCGTTGATTTGATTTGATGCATTCGATAGGGAGTGAAGCAGCTGAAGACGATGTGGGTATAGGTTTGCACTGTGGGTGCTTTAGTGGAGGTCATAAATTTTGCATATTCAATATTAACTACTTTGAAGAATTCTTGTGCAAAACAGCTGTTCAAAACTAGTGACCTTATCAAACTCAGCAACCCCGCATCAGCTAACGAGTTGCGGCAAAAATTTGATAGTTCATTAAAAAGAGAGTCGATCTACCTATCAGGTATAAATGACGGTGATTATATTCTAATCTGTTCCTAAATAGACATTGCGAATAAATTATAAAACTTTGTTGGAAAAAGAATTTGGATTCTTGTCAACTATTATCAATTATCACAAGGAACAGAAATACACATGTACAAGAAACTATATTTGTTACAAATATTAAATAATTGAACTCAGGAAAAAAAATGCCTTCCCACCACAACTAAATTAATGCATACCATTTTACCTAGTTGTCATCGTTGATGTGAGTAATAATATTATTCCCTATTTTACATTGTCAACGCAAATCCTGAGGACCAAGAAAAACACTCCTACTTCAAGCATCACCACATTTCAGAAAAAATTATCAACAATGGAAGCATAAAGTAGGGAGTTCCAAGTATCAGGAAATCCAGGAAGACACCAATGACTACAATTAGCGTATAAATCAGGTTGTATTCTTTCACTCTCAGTCAGCAACTTTCCTTGCCTTACACGGAATGCCCCTTATTTAGCTTGGTGCAATTATGATGATCTAAAGGATCACTTCTGGTTTGTTTTAAAATCCTTACAGATGAATGCGATATACTTATGCTCAAATATGCTTTAACTTGAATATAGTTCTCCCGACAGTTTTTCTTTGGGATGGCCTATGCGTGATGATGGAGAATTTTTTAAGTCAACACGTGAGTCAAGACCTCAGGTAAGATGTTACATTACATTTTCTTTATTTTATCATGCTAGGAAGATTGTACGATATCTTGCTAATATCAATACCAAGATGGACGTGGTGTTAAAAAAATGTCCAGTAAAAGCCTTGGAAAATCCAATTTTGTTGAAACAAGATCCTTTTGTCACATCTTTCAAAGTTTCGATCGAATGTGGAATTTCTATGAACTAGCGTTACTGGTATAATAATATGCATATGCATTTGCATAATCTTACTGTAAAAGCGCATGATTAGTTGTCGATTGAAATTGGGTATCTAGTAGTAATAATTATGATTAAAATAATACAACTATTTAGTTGTCGATTAAAACGGTAGTTACATTTAGTTGTCGATTGAAATTGGGCATGATTAGTATGATGGTAAAACCTGTGTGCTGAGAGGTGCCGGGTATGAATTGAATCTTTGAAATTGCTTACCAATTTTACAATAAAAATAAAACAAGAACAAAAATTTATTACTGTGGATGCTTTTGCTAGTTGGTGAGTTTGCATATTGTTAATCATACGGTCCCTCGGCAATATTGCTTCCGCCATACAAAAAGAAAGAAATAAAGGAATTAGGCATCATCTTCATGTATAAGATATGGCAAGTCAAAGATGGACACGGAACGAAAATAATAATGATGCCAAGAATCATAACCCATACTTAACTACTTACATGTCAATTGCAACGAACAGCTCTACTCCATGCTAGTTAATTGCATCAAATCATAATTTATCCAATTTTTGCCTTTGTTGCCTTTATTTTATTTGGTAATATAGACTACATGCTTTCCCTACTTAAGACCACGACCTACATTACCCATCTTCAAAACCATCCTACTTCATTCTTAAATACTAAGATTTTGTAAACTACTTTCACAATTGCCAATGGCATCTTTTCTTGAGTCAGGTTGGCAGGTAAGTCCACTGTCTATGAAATACATGACTGTTGTTTCTTTATGTAACCATACTTTATATTCATATCGCAGCAATTGGCTATAAAGTATAGTAATTTCCAACTGGCTACTTTCGGTTTATTCATATTGCGTGAAACCGTTTTCCTTATGTTTGTTATTCCCTTGTTATTTCTTGAAAGATCAGAGCTTTTCAGCAAGTACAAGATTCAGGTACATTGTCATCTTGTATTAGTCTTTACTTCCTTTGAGTAATGCATGTTATGTATTATCCTATTGCTGCTAAGTTTTTCTCTACCCACATAATCATAAATGTGTGCAGAAAAAGTACAATGCACCGGAAGCGCAATGGAGATGCTTCGTAAAAGTCATCGGGTGTCATTTCTTGGTTACCTTGCCTATGATGATTCTTTACTATCCATTGCTTGGATACAGCCTCAAGTGCACTCTTCCTTTACCATCCTGGTAACGAACATTTAATTGTATAAAGTGGCCTTAATATATGAATCTTCAAGTATCAATTTTATCTCATAACATAATGTTTTGCAGGAGTGTTATTGTATCACAAATAGCATATTTCTTTGTTCTGGAAGATTACACTATCTACTGGGCACATAGGATGCTGCACACAAAATGGTTCTACCAGCGTCTGCATAAAGTTCATCATGAGTAAGTAACCGTTTCCCTTTAAATATATATAATGGTGATAAATCTGCACCTAGTATTTTTTTTAAATATCTGGATTAATGATGTGCAGATACGGTACACCATTTGGCTTAACATCTGAGTATGGACATCCCGTAGAGCTATTAATATTCGGATTTTTTACTGTGTTGGGTCCTACATTAACTGGAGTTCATGCGTTTACTTATTGGTTGTGGATTTCATTAAGATCGGCGTTGGCTATTGAGACTCATTATGGCTATGATTACCTGTAACGACCCGCCATTCATAACACAGAATGACACATCATTAATAAGAAAAAAAGGGGTAGAAAAGAGAAAGATAGAGAAGAAAGAAGAGAAAACACATCAGAATCTCAACAGCGGAACGAATAAATTATATTAATAACATAAGATATTACATAGTATCACCATCAATCAGAGTTACACAGGTTATACATCACATACTAGACCGTTATAAACACCTGTCTAGTTATTACAACTCAATACAACTTCAGAGAAATCAAACACAACAGAACACTATATATCTACACGCTGAAGCCTCCTGCTCCATTGCTCCTCCACACTTCGTCAAAGTTAACCTGAATCCCTTGGCTACTCGTAAAAATTTGAGTACCCAAGAGTTTAAGAAAAACAGAAATAAACTCTGGGTTAGACATGGGTCTGGTGTGAGTAACAGGTTAAGGTTGCTTAACTTTTTAAAAAAAACTTTGAAAGAAAAGGTATCATGTAAGACTTCCCACACAAAAACATGGAAAAGTTTTTACCTTACGCTAACCAAAACATTTGATAAGAAATCCAGTGGTATTATAATAGGTCTAGGGTTTTCAAGTAAATAGAAAATAGCCGAAATTGTTACATGATTAAATTCCAGCTACTAGCCATAAAAGTGGGTAATACAATCAAAACCGATGGCACTTATTGGATTTTGGATTCCATACAATGGCAGGGCTACTGGGGTACCGCCCGTCACAGTACGTAGCCTAGATCATCGTACCGAGGATCCACCCTAAATCCCCTGCAACACAAGGCTGGAACCATCCCTTACTGGACAGTCCCGAACAAGACAACCACGCAGTTGGTGCGCATTCCAACTGCCCACACATCCGAATAAAGAGGGACCTCTTGACAGGAGAAAATCTCGTCCTACTTGGGCATGACCCATTTAGCCTTGCTGAACCTCCCCTATTTTAGCCATTTCCGGTTGATGAGGCTTGAGGCTACGATTACCTTTATAGAACACATCTATCTTAGAATGCTCATCGTCCACCTGACGATGTTCTGAAAGCATTCAATCCATACAAGTTCGTTATGGGTTTGAACGAAACCGAAGGCATTAACTCATTACACTCATTTTGTAATTAACCTTAGAGTTAACGACGATAACCCTTGCACTCTGAATATTCATCTCGAATCTGAAAGTACTACCCCATTAAACTCGTATTGGAATCACCCTTAGAGTTTTAACGATGAATGTCCTTACACCTCGAGTCTTCACTCTTCACGTGAGATTCACGACCAACCGTTAATTTGGATCGATGTGGTTTTCGGATATCCAAATCTGGAAACCCGATCCCGGTCTCATTGGAATCCAAAGCGTATCTTTTAAAGCCAAGTTGTTTTAAAGTTTAAAACAATTCAATTTCATTATCTATATACGCACAGATATATAATTCACAGATTCACAATAGATAATCAACATTATCATCATAAACATATAATCCATATTATCATTATCAAAAGATAATCCACATTATCATCAAAAATAGTTAATCCATATTATCATCATAATGTAATCCAAAGCATCCATATCACACATCATTACTTATCTCATATCTGAGATCTCAATCCATTCAAGGCAACCAATATCATCCATTCATATATAAGCAATGATCTATAATAACACCATCTATAATTAATCTAAAATGAATTAAATTAATTACTTCCATCTCTAATTAATTTAAAGTGAATTAAATTAATTACTTACATCAATATAAATCTTGCTTACATAACTATTAATTGATTACAAATCAATTAGTTAATTATCCTCTAATTATCCACCTTAATTAATCACCCTTGATTAATTATCCTTTAATTACATTCAAGTAATTATCCTTTAATTAATTTCACAAATTAATTACCTTACCAAAAATAGTAATTAACCTTTAATTACTTCGTTAATTAATTAACTATAATTAATTACATTAATTAATTACCTTTAATAACTTATTATTGATTAATTAATCTTAATTAATCATCCTTAATTACATCCTTAATTATGTTAATTAATGATCCCTAATAACATTTTAATTAATTACTTTATTAAAATTAATTACAATAAGTAATTAATCTTTAATTAAACCACAATTATTAATCACTTTTGATTAATCACATTCGGTAATTAACTGCCCTTAATTACTCGATTAAATAAATTAATTACTCCTTAAATAATTATCTTAATTAATCCCTTGATTAATTATAAAGTAATTTAATCCAAATTACTTCCATTCTTAAATCATTCATTAATTACATCTAGTAATTATCAATTAATTACTTCACTGAGTAATTTCAATCCATTAATTACATTAAGTAATTATTATCAAATCATCTAATGTTTAAATTATTTAAACTTAATTAATTCACTCAAACAAATTACATTTAAACTTAATTAATTACATTAAGTAATTAATACCTTAATTACTTCCATTAAGTAATTATTCTTAAATAATTCACAAATGATTATCATTAAATTAATTAATCTAATTAATTTTTAAAATTAATCACATTATTTATTTATTAAATAATCCTAAGTTAATGACCATCATTAATAATTCTTTAATTGCTTCCTAAAGTAATTAACTTACATTAATCATTATTAATTAAAAATTAATAAATTTTTAATAATCCGTTAATTAATCCTAATTATTTAATTAATTAAGTGTTAACTGTAACTTAATTGATCCTTAATTACTTGTTTAATTATTAATTAAAATATAATTAATAATCCTTAATTATAAATTAATTATTCCTAATTAATTAACTTAAACCTTAATTAATTTCAAACCATTAATTACTTATTTAATTAATCCAAGTCATTAATTAATTAAATAAATTAATTATCCATTTAATTTCCTTAAAAATTTAATGAATTACAAATCATTAAATTCTAATTAACTTTAAGAAAAACATTATTCTTATTAATGATTAAATTATCATTATCAAAGCATTTTAAAAACAAATTACTTTAAATTTACTTTTTAATTTATTTCCAAATTTCATTTTAAATTTAAAATTTAAAAATGAATTACAAATTAACTTTAACAAAGTTTAAAACAATTTAAAAACCTTTAGTTTCACATGTTAAAGAAATACTCATTTAATAAAGAAGTTTAAACAAATTTAAAACCAAATTCATTTTTAAATTCAAATCAATTTAAATTACACTTCAAACATTCGAAATTGTTTAAATCATTTTAAATTTAGAAACTTTCCTTCATTTCAAAACTGGAATACATATTTAAATTTGAATCCAGATTAAACTTTAGATTTTAAAAATTCACTTACATTTTAAAACTTCATTTTTAAAATTCAGACTGCTTAAACATTTTTAAAATACTTAAAACAATTCAAATTTATAAACTTTATTTTACAAAAAAAACTGAGATTTAAACTTCAACTTGAATCAGATTTAAACTTGTTTAAACTTTACTTTTTATTTTAAAACATCAGTTTAAAATTTTAAAACACTACAGGTTTGTAAACCTGAAATCAACATTCTACCCGAGCCACTTCAAATTGGCTTCGAGTCAAATTCAAACAAACTCGAGCAGAACCCTCAATGACTTCGAGTAAAAACTCGAGTAACCCTCTCTACTCAAAAACCAACAGCAACATCAGAAACAAAGTGCACCGTGTACATGCACGGGGACTTTGATCGCCTCCGACCAACTCCGATGGTCTTCCCACAACGGCAAGCAACTTCACCACTAACCACGATCATCAGATCGAACTTCAATTCTCGAAAATGAATTCGAGACCCCAACCCCAAACCTGGAACAGAACCTGGATCAACACTTTAACCTGAAAACTACTCGAACTCATCCCTCCGATCATCAGAGCACCAGTGACCCCGGCCATGACTTCGATAGCCCATCTAAGCCTATCAAAAACTAGGGTTACAAATTTCAAAAATCAACCACCATCACCACAAAGCTCTGATCGACATTCTGGCATTTTTCCTAGATATTACGATCACTCCTCCATCATCTGGAAGAACCCCGACCCCTCCAAACTCATAGATCACCAGAAAACCCCAAAATTGCATTTTCAGTTCATTTCAGAACTGCACCTAATTCTCATTCCTAAAAATCTTGATTTTATTGTTAAAAATCATGATTTGGTTTATGTATTCAATTCATAATATTGAATATATAAATTTCACAGTTTGAATTTTTATTTATTTTGAGCATGCACTGATGTTTTGGTTTTACAGAGATACACAAGCTTTAATTTATCTTGATTAAATTTTTAAATGTTAGTTTATGATAAATCAAACAACATTGGTTTGTAAATTACATCCTAACAAACACCAGATCAAGTGTAAGGATTTAAATGGAATTTTTGAGCCCGGAAAAAAATAAACAGAACATAGCCATATATTAAACAACATGCATACTATAAATAATCACATCAAATTTCACTTATATACACATGCAATACTTATTCATTTCAGATATACTAGCATGCAACTAAATTAATTTTAAGTTTAAAAGTTACTCACCTTTTAAATAGAAGACAGAGCCACCAATCCTTTTGCTTGGGTTAAAACTTGAATGTTGAAATGCCTCTGATTTTTTAAAACAGTTTTTTTTTGAACTTGAAAAAGCTTTGATCTTTGAACTTTAAAATCTTGAGTTGCTGGAAAGATTTGCATGTAGTAGAAAATTTCTAGATTGAAGAAAAATGCAGACTTGTTTTCTTTTTGAAAATGATTTGCAGTCTTGCTTTTGAAAATGAATACAGGATTTTGGTTTGATCTGTTTTTGAGGAAATTGTTTTACAGATTTTAATGCTTAAGGCTTTAATAATGAAGAAGAAATTCCAGGCTTTGTTCTTATTTCTGGTTTTACGAAGTATTGATTCAAATTTGCTTTTGAAAATGAAAATAGAAAAAGAGAAGAAGATAAGAAAACATATGTATTTATAAAGGCTAAAATTTGATTTTATTAAAATAAAAGAAAAACTAAAATAAATTGACAATTGTATTAAATCTTTACATTTGTCATCTTAAGATGATTATTAGTTTACATTTGTTACATTAGTTACATAATTTAACTACACTTGTCCTAAGAGTAATTAGTATTTATTATTAAGTGTTAATAAAAGCTTTTAACTTAGTTAATTAGTTTTTAATACTTAGTTATATATATAACGTTTAAAGAATAAAACCAATTATATTTATATAATAACAATACATATATTTATTATTTGAAAATAACACACTTGACAATTTCATATAATTTATAAAAGAGATTATAAATTACTTATTATTTAAATGAATTGATGTTTCATATATTAATTTTAAACTTTCATAGCCAATTTACAAATCATATTTATTAAACAATATTTTTTTTTAAAAAGAATGTTAAACAAATTATTTTGCAAATCTTATTTAAAATCTAAATTAAGGATATATTTTTAAAAAAATACTTACCTTAAGTATTTAAAACCATATAGTTATTTATAAAATAGCTTTTAAAAGTTTCACTTTAAATAAATCATAATTCCCAATTTACCAAAGATATATATATTAGAAAAAAAGATTTATTTATTTATTAAATTTAAAACAAGGCTTATCTATTTACAATATTGACATTTTCTATATACATTGTAAATAGAGAACAATTAATTAGCTTTTGAAAGATAAAATCTATCAATTAAATATTTATTTAATTGGATTATTAAATTAATTCCAATCTTGTTAACAAAGATTATCAAATCAATTTAATTTTTAATTCAGATTATTAAATTGATATTGCCTAAAATTTCGGGTCATCACATTTCCCCTGCAGCCTCTCCCACTCTTTGCATTTTTGTGGAGGGTCTGTCTTGTTTTCATATTTTTAAGCATAGCCCAATTACTTCGTTTGTTTATTGCTTTTTTATATCTTGCTTTTGAAGTTCATAATCTTGTTGGTTTTATACAAATTGACTGTCTAACTTAAAGTTGTTTTGATTCCCTTGTTGAGCACTTACAATGCTGAATTTCATGATTCTCATCATCGCGTGCTCTACACTCAGTCTGGGAATTATGCACCAACTTTCACATACTTGGATTGGTTAGTCATCGTTTTCTTCTTCTTCGTCTTAATTCTTGTATATGTGGATAAGATTAGAAACAAATAAACTAATCATATAACTGGTCAATACAGGCTATATGGCACGCACAAGCACTATAAGAAGCACAATCATCAGGGTGAAAATAATAGTAAATATGTGTTGCTTGCCCTGGTACTTGTGACACATACTTACTGGTTATTATGTTCATTTCAGCATGCAAAAACTCTTTATCTCCATTATATGAAACCTCAACATAGCTGCAAGGATATTAAAGTTGACTGAACATAAGCTGGATGAAATTGATGTTTTAGGACGATAAAGTTGAGTGAAGCCTTGTGGTAATTTTCTTCCCTTTTACATATCTCTAGAAAAATTCATACCCTCTAAACCGGTTTTGTGGTCTTGTACATGTTCAACTCTTTGCTGTTGCACCTTGTGTCTTACCTGTTGTGCACTTGACCACCACTACAACAAAACAACCATATCTGTGGTATGCTTACCATATAATTGTCAATGTGGTCATTCTTTATGTAACTTATCTACTAATAATTTTCATATGCCATTGATACGACCTTGTTGTATATCCAATTTATTGGTAAAATGATGTAGAATATCCATGACGTTTGTTGACAAAGATGGGGAGGAAACAATTATCTAATTCACTAACAATCATCATAACAACACTGCTTCTCTTATACTACTCAACAACTTCATCTCAACAAACATACAGTTACCAAATTCTTCAGGCATTTCATACCATAATACCATCTGAACATACATACCTCACTGCACAACATTCCTACACTTCAATATTGCTTGGGTAATACCCACTACACATACAAACTATCACCTGCCATCATTCATTAACCATCATCCAACAACATTCTCTCCACTGCCTATTGCAATTCACCACTACATACCACCACTACATCAATTCACAACATATCCACTTTTCAAACTTGCTTGTGCACATATCCATATATCAACACTTCCCCTGTGCACATCACACAGCCATCAGTTCATATTTATTAATTTCATTTACTGATAGACCCAAGTGGCAGCAATCTTTGATCTGTTCTTTAGGGTTTTTCTTTAGTTATCTTGTTAATGGCATATGCGAGGTACTTCTTTGCAAAATTTTCATTTGATTTTTTCTTCTTTTGCATGCATCAAGTCCGTGTTTTAACAAATTTTTCTGTATTTGTTTTACAGGAATATGTTTATAACCGGCTGCAATTCAGGTAAAGTGAAGCAATTTTCTTTCTTTTTTAATTTTGGGTTCGTTTATATTTTATGATTTATTGATCGATTATCATATGTTATGCATTTGTAGTTATGGTATGTACTTCACATTTATTGATCAATTATCATATGTTATGCGTTTGCAGTTGTAGTTATAGTTTGTTTATATTTTATGATTTATTGATCGATTATCATATGCAATTCAGTTTAGTTGAATGGTAGAAGCTAGGTGTTTTGGCACTGTGTGGTTTTGGCTATGCTATGGGAGATGTTATGTATGTGCCAATGTTGAAGAATGCATGGTGAATGGCATAAGAAATAATAGTTTCAGCAGCAGTTTGAAATAGGTGATGAAGGATGGCTGTTGGTTTGTTCTGTGGATGAAATTTAAGGCAGTAGCAGGTTGAAGTTTGGGTATGGGGTTTTGAAGGCAGCAGGGATGTTTGCTAGTGTGGGCAGAGACAAGCACATATATGCAGTAGTGTTTAGGTTTGGTTGGTGGCATTTGACTGGTTTGGGAATTTTTATGAGTTTTATGTTGTGCTTGGTTTGGTTGTAGGTTGAATGTTGAGGAGCAGCAAGTTAATGTGGTGAAGTGGAATTGTGGGTGGTGATGAAGTTGGTCAGGTATGTATTTGATGTACGGTGAATGTATGCACTTGAGATAGTGAAGTTGCTGGAGATGTTTTGAAACTGGTGAAGTGAAAAGTATTTGATGTATTTATATTGACATATGTTATGGACAAGTTGGTCAGGTATGTATTTGATGTACGGTGAATGTATCTATATTTATATTGACGCATTGTAATAAAATTATGAATTCAAAAATGGTGTAAAATTGAATTGTTTTAGTTTTTATTAAATGTGAATGGTTCATGTTGTTTCAAGTAATGTTAACGATTGTAGTTATTATTAGTGAAATATCGGTTTTAATTATAATGTTTTGAAACTTATGGTTAATGGCGGTTGTCGGAAGATGAATTGTAATTGTTGATAGCAGTTGTAAAAAGATTTCTTGCAACTATCAATAACAGTTGTAAATGTATCTATTACAATTGCCAAAAGCAGTTGCAAAAGTTATTGTTGCAATTGCTATTAGCAGTTGCAAAAGAGACCTATTACAACTATCAATGAAACAGTTACGATAGACTTTACCACAACTTTCAAAAGTAGTTGTAAAAAGCCTTTTTACAACTGCTCCTACAACTGTCGGCAATAGTTGTAAAAATATTCAACTCTATTACAACTCCGGATATTAAGACTGGCGGCCGGCCGTTGTAATAGACTTATTAGAAATGTTTTTGGCAGTTGCGAAAAGGTATTTTGTTGTAGTGTTATCAAAACTGTAACAACCCTGTATTTTGTAATTATTTTATTGTATATTTCAATTATTTTTCATGTAAGATTTTGATTTAAAAACTTATTTTACTTATTTGAAATGATTAAATTTATTATTTAAATATAATCTTGATTTTTATATGAGTTATAATTCCAAACTTGTGTAAGTTGAATATTTGCCTGAAATGCTGATTTTGGTCAAAATAGTCAAACTGTGACTTTCAACTTAAAATTTTAAAAGTTTAAAAATTTAATTTTTTTTCTTTTATTATGAAAGTACATAAAATTCTAAGAACGCCACTTTTCGTTTCGTTGAATTTGGATGTAAATTGTGAAAGTTATACCCTTTACAATATTGTGCGTATATAGGGTTATTTAACAATGACTATTTTAAATTGTATAAATTACTTATTCTTTGTTATATTTTATTTTAATATGTGATAATATGTTATATTATGTATATTTTGACTCTTAAGTATTTTTAAAATGATAATATAATTTTTCTAAAGTTTATTTGAATTTATTTCAATTTATAAGGCCTAGTTGGTATTTACTGCATTTTTCTTTATTTAAAATTCTATTTTATAAAAATTAAATCATTATTTTACCTTGAAAATGTTTTAAAACCATTTTTAATTTAAATTTTGTGTTTTAATATTTTTTTTATGAAGTAATAAATTTTCCAAAGTCATTGGAGATCTTCTTGTAATTTTTATGTCAGGGTTGCTATTTTTAAGCAATTTCTTATTTCCTTTTTCTACTTTACTTAAATTAAATTATTTATTTTATTTTATTCTTACTTCGTTTTGGTTTTAAATAACATTTCTGAGTTTATTTTGTTTTTTATAAAATTAAAAAGAAAAGGAAATGTAAAAGGTTTAGAAAGTTAAGAGATCTTAAAAGCCTGAAAACGTAAAGACGTTTTATCCATTTTTTTTGCAATTAATCCATTAACTTATCTTAGCCATTCCTTCCCTCATCCTTTGCAGCCGACTCCCTCACATTATTCACGAAATTTTCAAGCTCAAACCCTAAAAATCACGGTCTCCATCTTGGAGAAAAAAATTTAGGTAAATCCCTCTCTTCTTTCTACTTTTTATATGCAATTTTGCCTTGCCTTCTCCCTTGATTAAGATCGGCCTCTTCCCCTATTCCATGGCCACCACCTCCTTCCATCTCTTCCCAACCATCACCACCATCTACCCCATCAGATCTGACCATGGTCGAACCCCTTTTGATGGTCAAACCCCTCAAATTACAACCTAGATGCCTAGATCCATGCTTATTTGACCTCTACATGCTCATCCACTTCAACCACCACCCAAACCACCACCATAGCCGCCACCACTCCCCAGACCTGACCACAAAACACCCCTCCCCACCTCTGTCCAGTCATGACACATCACAAGCCGAGCCACCCTTGGTGGTAGATCTATCACCAAATACAATATAATTCACCTACATGACCTAACCGAGCAAATCTATGCATCCACCACCTTCCACCACCCATGGCCGCCACTAACACCACCTCCACCACCTCCAACACCACCTGTACTCTCGGCCACACCATCCCCTTTGACCCCAAAGTACAGGCCATGAACATACTAGCCTTTACCGTGCCTTGTAGTGCCTTGAAAATCATGTGTATGTTGATTGTTGTGTTGTTTTCCCTTCTCCACACTTTTTCACCATGTTAACCTATGTTAGGCTGACCATACCCAACCAAAACCTGATTCATATCTTACCTTAGACCTTTATTATACCTTATGGCTGAACCTAGAGGGTGTTGGAAGCAAGTGCATAGCAACTCTGCCTTGATTTATGCAGTTATTTCTAACCTAGTTTAGTCGTTTTTGAATTGAAAACTTATGTATTATTGTATTGTTTTGGGTATATGTTTACAAGACAAATATCAAGGATCTCCATTCATTCAAATCAAAAGTCATGCTATATCGTGCTTGTCGTGCTTTTGCAATCACACTTGTGTTTGTTGTTTTGGTCTTCAGCTTGAAAAAGTGAGTCTTTCTCACTCTGACATTTATACTTATGAAAAGTGAATTGATGACAAGTGTTTATTAATAAAAAATGTTTATGCAAGTTAATGATGATCATATGATATGCTATGCCATGTTATTACCATATTATTACCATGTTAAAACTGTTAATTTTCACCTGACATCTGATATATGACTGTATATTGTGATATTGACCTTGTTTATATTATTTCCGCATATGATCACACTGCAAGTTCCCTGTTAGAAAAAAATGTTATGGGCTGAAATGATAGGCCAGAATGGTTTTAAATTTTTCATTTTGACTTGGGATTGCGGGTTTGAAATGATAAAACCCGGATTTTCTTTGTAAATTATGGGTTGAAATGATATATTACCTATATCACTTTACCTAGCGTATAAAATTATATACAGGCCCGTAGTTAAAATATGTTTTTCTAAAATTTTAAATATTTTAGAAATTAAATTATTATAATATTTTGATTTTAAATTTAATAAAAAAGGATTTTTGTAAATTATTATTGATTTTTGAATAATTGTAAGTGAAATGAATTAATGAAAAAGTTAGAAATTTTGAACGTGAGTTATTTTGGAAATTATGATTTAATTATAATTAGAAATTTAATTGAATATGAAATTACGATAAATTTATGATAATTTGAATTTAAATGAATTTAAAGTGATTTTTATATCATATTAATGATTTTAATAAAGGTGAAATGTGAAATGAATGAGTATTGTAAGTTGAAATTTTGAAATATAACTAAAACTGGAAATTTATGAAATCGACGTAAAGGTGAACTTTTAGTTAAATAAATAAAAATAAAACTAAGTTATATTTGAGAATTTGAACTTAAGTGTTAAGTTGAAATTTAATGTAATGGATTTTAAAAATTCAACATTGCATTTTAATAAGTGAATTATTATTAATTTTTGATTTTTGAATGGAAATTTAACTTTATAAAATCATGAACTTGAGGAAAATTAAATGATGTTTATAAATGTGAAAATGTATGATTTTATAAGTCAAAAATGTTTTAATAAAAATATAACTGGTTGAGAAATTTTATTGAATATTTGAAGTTAATTGACTGCATTTTTGAAATGATATTAATTACACTGTAAATGATATTACAGCAATTGTAAATACTGTAGTTGATGATAATGAACTAAAAAAAAAGCTATTGAAAAAAAAACTATTATTGAAATTGTTGTCAGTACTATGATTTTTGAATTTAACTAAGTTTATTTGAAATTTAAGAAAACTCTATTACAACATTTTTAAACGTTGTCTTTTGTTAAATTGAACTGTTTTGAATGAACTTTCCGTAGAGTTTTCTAAATGATGCGAAATGTGAATTTTCACTGTTTTGATAAACTTAAGTGAATAAATGAACTTTGGAAGTTGAAATTTTTGGAAATTTAATAATTTAATTATTAAGCATAATAACTTCATTGAAATGAAATAAAAGAATTTTTGGAATATAAACTGATTTAAAATATGAATTGAAATGGTATCTTAGATTGAATAAAATGAATAATGATTTGAAATGAATGAAGTTTTGAAAAGATACGATATTTTGATATATTAAAATGATTTGAAAATGAAGTTTTGAAAAGATACGATATTTTGATATATTAAAATGATTTGAAAATGAAGTTTTGAAAGGATATGATATTTTGATATATTAAAATGATTTGAAACGAAGTTTTGAAAGATATGATATTTTTGATATTAAATGATTTGAAAAACGGAGTTTGAAAGATAGGACATTTTGATATTAACATGATTTAAAACGAAGTTCTGAAAGATATGATATTTTGGAACTAAAAGGTAGTGTTGAAAGGGTATGAAAATTTAATATATTGAAATGGTTAGAAATGACTTGATATTTATTTTGATAAATATTTGAATTGAAAGATATTTTACGATGATATATTTAAATGGTTTTGGAAATGATTTAAGCTTTATTTCGATAAAGATTTGGATTGAAAGGGATATTTTATTTTGAAGTATAAAATATTGTTTTAAAGTTATAACTACGGGTTATAATAACGATTGGTTGTTAAAGAGACCGGGATCAGATATTGTCTTATAGCCGGCCAATACCGAAACCACTTTAACAACTGTGTATGCGGTGGAGATTCCAGAATGAAGTAGGATGGTGGCGACGTTCTCGAGGTATATTACGTGGACCCAACTCCCATGAGTTGGCATATATGACTAAAACAGGAGCTATACCGGGCTACACAAGGGGTCACACCCTTTCATCGAGCATGCTCCATCGGAAACTATTCTATTACTGTTGTGATTCGATTCGGTGGCGCTGCTTTGATTCGGGGTATTGTTCGAGGTGGGCGGAAGCTGCTGGCTTGCCATCACCACCGGTCCGAGAGTGCAAACGGTGTATCTACCCTGGCATTGCCTCGCGTGCCGTGTCATATCCTTATATCGAGCCAACTACGATTTTGGTTTTAAAGATCCGACCACGTTAAGGTTCACCATCCCCTTAATGCTATTTTCTATATGATTATACTTTACTGATTAGGCACTACCATATATAGCGTATATTACTACATAGTAAATAGTTTAACGGATCCCTAGAGGATGGGCGGTCCCAAGCATCCTTTAAGTTACTGATGCATTTTGTTACTGTTCACTTGAGTTGATTTACAGTTTATAAGTATTTATGTCCTGACTCGAGGGTTTTGTGTTTTGATTTACGCTCGGGTCAGATTGATTGAGTTAGCATTCAAGATTCACCTTCGGCGTTGGAGCTTTCCTTGAAGATCCAGCCATCTATTTTGTTTCAGTATCCAGTGGTTCAGTGATGTATCTGATTTGTACTTGATGTAACTTGTTACTCTTCTATTGTATCCTATTTAACCCTGATGTATCTTATATTTTATATAGTAGCTTCATGAACTACTATCTCCTCTTTTACTTCCGCTGCATTATCATATACTCTGTGTCTGTGATCTGTGATTTTTATTTACTGTATATTCTGAGGTTTGCCAAATTTTTATTTACAACGCGGTATTTTGAGCAATTCAATTCCGGCATGAGTGTCTACCCATACACTTACAATGGATGCGAATGGTTGAAAATTCTTGGTCATTACAGTTGGTATCAGAGCTTTGGTAGCTCTAGGCAAAACTCAGCATATGGAGTAGATGTAATTACAGAATCACTTTCATTCGAGTTGAATCTTTTTCTTTTGACTCGATTCCTTTGAATTTTGGAACGTTCCCTACAGTTCCAAAATCCATTCGCATCCCTCACTATTCATCTTCTTTTGACTCTGGAGCATTCCATAACTTCGCTTCGAATGATCTTTCTAGTGAGTCGGTGGTTACGCCAATTTCAAATTGAATTGAAAAAAGGGGAAAACTCCTTTACAATTAGCATCGATTCACCAGAGATTCTTATCTATCCTTGGTTTAGATGCTAATATCTTTTGTTATTCCAAACTCTAACTCTTGAGGTCGAATGTAGATTTACCCTAGAAAATCTACATCGATCTTATTCTTTAAGTCACGGGTTACCCGGTTAAGGTTGCCCGTGATTTATATAAACTTATCCATCTTCCTATTCTGTTATTTCATCATGTCATCCTTGTTTCCAACTTATTTTTTAATCATAATCTCCTTTGATTTGTGTTAATCAAAAAAAATTGAATCTTTATCCTTCTTTGAAAATCTATTCATGTATAGTGTATTTGTAAACTAGTATTTAAAATTTAAAATGTTTTATATATTGTGTTGTTTGAGTTGTTGATGTTGAGTTGGGTTTCTGATCGATATGTCTGATCAGCGCTATCGATAAGATTTCCAAAACACTTTGACAGAACAAACGGACACAATATATTTAAAAAAAAAATTTGGTTAATGAAATAAATTTTGATATATAAGTAAATTTATGGAAGTTAATGAAATGATTTAAATTGATAATTTGAAATGATAATACTTGATTTATCATTTATTGTTCTACAAATAGATTTATAAATATTTGTTTATAAATTTATTTGGGAACTGAAATGAATTTAAAACAAGAATTTGAGGATTTAAATTCCAATTATTTCGAACTTTGTTTTAAAGTTTTAAAAGGTTATATTATTTAAAGTATTTTGAAGAGAATTTGTTTTCAAAGAATTTTAAAGGTTTAAAATTAGTGCTCTTCTCTTTGACGCTGGAAAATAACTTCGGTGATGATCGCGACATCATCGACGTTCATTTTCAAGTTTCGAAGTTAAGAGACTGTTCTGTAGTCTTGCTACAGCTTTGTTTTGGGAAATTAAATTGATTTGAATTTCTAAAATATGACTTGATTAATAATATATATATATATATATATATATATATATATAGATATATGATTGAAATTTGATTTGACATATTATATATGTATATATATTATTTCATATCTCTAAATGGTCTGAAGAAATCGGAAATTTAATTCTTAAATTCTATTTTTAAAGAATAATTTCAATTATAAAAAGAAAATAAGAAAAATTGAACAAATGATTTAAGCTTGAAATGATTGAATTGGAAATTTTATTTGTATAATGCAATTGCATTCAAATATAACTTACCAAAATTTCAGAAGTTAAAAAATGTAATTGGATAATATACGATATAAAAAGATTTTATAAATAAAATTTGAGTAGTTATAATAAATGTTATACACTTAAATTTTAATTATAAAATGATTAACAAAAGTAAATATAATAAAGGATAATTGAATAACTGTTATCCCATTTTTTGGACAAAACTGGAATATCAATGTCGTATGCGTCAACACTCGGAGTCCCAAATTCATTCGGCATTCTAGAGCTCATTCGGTCATTCGGCATAACTCATTCGGTATGCTCATTCGGCAAGATTCATACTCATTCGGCGTGCTCATTCGGCATTCCCATCTCCCTTGGTTCATCCGGCATCCCAATGCAAGAGCTCGTTCGGCACTCCCGAGTATGTAAGTTCATTCGGTATTTCACAAGTACTGCCGGTCCAAACCCACGTCCATGCTAACACCGGACCATGCTACCACCAAGCCAACAACTACCGAACCAACTCAAACCGGACCACCATCACCGAACCAATGCACCGCCGAACCAACCAAACTCCCACCGGACCGTCTCCATGCTCCTACCACCGATCCAACATAAGGATGGCATACCGAATGAAGGCTCGCCGAACCAAAGTGGCCAGTCCAGATGGCTTCAGCCCAGGCCCACCAGCAGCTATATACTTCCAAGACCCCTGCCCCCAGCCTCACTCTATAAATAGAGGGGCAGGGGTACAACAATGGCAGACAAGTTTGAGAGCTCAAACCTGGAAGGAACTTTCAAACAACTTTCATACACTTTTCATACACTTGTACTACAAGCTTTGTACTTGTAATCGGATTGGAAAAGGAGAATAACATATAAAGTGGACGTAGGCACACTTTGGCCGAACCACTATAAATCTGTGTGTCTTTTACAGTTTAGCCCCTACTTTTTACGTATTTGCATACACCACCTAAATCAATACGAACAACATAAAATCAACTAATTCATACGACTTGGAGTTGTTTGTTCATCTTTTGTGCAAACATATTTGGGTTATTTGCTGAGATCTGTAATTTGTGTTTGAATATCGCTGAATTATATTCATACACTGGTGCTTTCACGACTTTGGGTGTTTGCGGCCATTTTTTACGCAAACATTTTGGTGCTTTCACTGAGAGGAACCAGCTCCCGCTACATCGGATAGAGGTTTAGATTTGGAAGACGATGACTAGGCAAAACAGTAGAAGGCTAAGGGCTGAGAGAAGCCAACAAGGAGGAAGTCAACAAGCATCCTCCGGAGGTGAGGAAGGACCGGCTTCGATCTACATAACCCGGGATGAAATGGAAGCCATAACAAATTCACTGCAAGAGAGGTTGCTGAAAAGTCAACAGGAAATGATGCAAACTTTCTTGGAGCAAATGAGAGCTGCAGGGATGCAGAATTTAGGAGCAGCTACAACGGCTATGGATGCAGGACAAGAAGCTAGGGTTATGGAACCCAACGAAGGACAAGATACGGAGCCAGGTAGCAATCAACAAGGGCTTGGGGGCAGGCCCACGGGATTCAACACAGGAGAACCTTTGGAAGGAGTTCAGCAGGCTAGAACCAACGTTGCTGCTAACGAGCCACACGAAGAGTATGTACCGGAGTTCCCTCGGGGGCAACCCCCGACAGACAACGATGGATTGGTAGATATAATCAGGAAGACTGTGCGAGGTGGTTTGACCAACGGAGACTTGGAAGGAGTAAACAGGAGTCCGTTCACTCGGGAAATAAGGATGGCTCAGAACCCACCCAAGTTCAAGCTACCTAGCGTGGAGGTATACAATGGCAAGGAAGACCCTACGGATCACTTGATGAGATACACCAGACACATGGAGGTGCTGGGGGCATCGGAGGAGGTGATGGCCCGATGCTTCCCTTTGTACTTGACGGACTTAGCTGCAATGTGGTTCAGGCAGCTGGAAGAAGGATCTATCAGGACTTGGAGGGAATTGGTGGAAAGGTTTTTGGGACAGTTTCGGGTTCATGTCAAGAGACCGAAGAATGTGATGACATTGACGTCGGTAAGGCAAAGGATGGATGAATCGCTTAGAGCTTTTCTAACTCGATTCAGTGCCGCAGTTGCTTCGGTGGATCGGCCCGATCCATCGATGGTTTTAATGGCAGCAGTATCAGGAGTCAGGGAGAACTCGGATTTCAAGGTATCTCTGATACGAGATCCCCCACGGAATCTCGACGAATTTTTTCATGAGGCAGAAAGGTTCCTTCGACAAGAAGATGCGAGTACGGATTTAAAGCTGAAAAAGGTTAATGCAGTTGAAGGGGGAGGACCATCCAGCAATGGTTCGGATAAAAACAAAGGAAAAAGGAAGTTGGACGATGATTCTGGAAATGCTAGGAAGCAATGGAAGGATCCAAAGTTTTCCACATACACAGGATTGAACGAAACGCTGGAACGGATATACCTGGATACTCGAAATCGCCTTCACTACCGGAGGCCGGCTAGGAGAGAACCAACAGAACGGGAAAGGACATCAGGAAGGCACTGCCTCTTCCATGATTTGGATGGACACGACACCAACAGCTGCAGGCACTTAAAGGACATAATTGAGGAACATGTAAGGAATGGACAACTGCCACAATATGTTGGACCTCGGGATGCAACGGCGAGGCAGGAGCAACTGCCGCCTACCTCAAGCTACGATGGTGGGAGGCCCAGGAATGATGGTCGGTTGATCATCCCTTGACCAGGTTAATATGAAATAAGTAGCAAACTATTGGCAAGCAACCAAGTCATTTACACATGTACGGGGACGGAGATAGCCCCTAGGCATGCTCTGAATGATAATAAATTGCGATGCTGTGGTTTGTGAAATTTATCTTTTGCTTTTGGATTGGACACTGCTTTTCTTTTTGGTTTTCGATTTTGGAGCTTCGATTGAGCTCCTGGTTTTTCTTGCTTTTTGATTTGGATTTTCCTTTGGACAATTGTTTTCGGTTTTGGATGCTGGTTTGGATTTCTGGTTTTCTGGTTTTGGATTTGGATTTTCGGATTTGGATTCTGGATTTGGATTTTGGATTTGGATTTGGATTTTGGATTGGATTTTGATTGGATTTTTATCTGATTTTTGATAAACGGTCGTCGGGTATGGATTATGCCTGGCAAGGGGTGAGTCGCTGTGCCCGAACGTGGCAAATTGACTCATTCAGGTCGTCGAGTATGGACTATGCTCGGCAAGGGTCCGGAGTGACCAGGATTCGGCCTAGGACTTAGGCCCTATATTATCAATCGTTATTTTCAGGTCGTCGAGTATGGACTATGCTCGACAAGGGTCCGGAGAGACCAGGATTCGGCTTAGGACTTAAGCCATGGCATCGTACAGCGTCCAGGGACACTGGACCAAGGTCGTCAAGTGTGGATTACGCTTGGCAAGAACCCGGAGAGGTTAGCTCAACGTCCAGGGACACTGGACCAAGGTCGTCAAGTGTGGATCACGCATGGCAAGAACCCGGAGAGGTTAGCTCAACGTCCAGGGACACTGGACCAAGATCGTCAAGTATGGATTACGCATGGCAAGAAACCGGAGAGGTTAGCTCAACATCCAGGGACACTGGATCACGACCGTCAGGTGTGGATTGCGCTTGGCAAGAGCCCGGAGAGGTTATGAATTTGGATATCGACCCAGAGAGGTCCTGGATTAGGTTGTTGGCTATTGGATAAGGATGGTTTGGGACTCGGTTGTCGAGTTCGGATGGACAAGGAATAGGCTCAAGCTTTGGTTATTGGATTTGGAACTGGATATCGACTCGGAGCAGTCAAGGATGATCTACTCTGGCAATATGGCTATTGACTTTGGATATTGGATTCAGGACTATTCAAAACACGCCTTGTTATCACAAGGCATGTTTTGGGGGGCAAAGTGTTATCCCATTTTTTGGACAAAACTGGAATATCAATGTCGTATGCGTCAACACTCGGAGTCCCAAATTCATTCGGCATTCTAGAGCTCATTCGGTCATTCGGCATAACTCATTCGGTATGCTCATTCGGCAAGATTCATACTCATTCGGCGTGCTCATTCGGCATTCCCATCTCCCTTGGTTCATCCGGCATCCCAATGCAAGAGCTCGTTCGGCACTCCCGAGTATGTAAGTTCATTCGGTATTTCACAAGTACTGCCGGTCCAAACCCACGTCCATGCTAACACCGGACCATGCTACCACCAAGCCAACAACTACCGAACCAACTCAAACCGGACCACCATCACCGAACCAATGCACCGCCGAACCAACCAAACTCCCACCGGACCGTCTCCATGCTCCTACCACCGATCCAACATAAGGATGGCATACCGAATGAAGGCTCGCCGAACCAAAGTGGCCAGTCCAGATGGCTTCAGCCCAGGCCCACCAGCAGCTATATACTTCCAAGACCCCTGCCCCCAGCCTCACTCTATAAATAGAGGGGCAGGGGTACAACAATGGCAGACAAGTTTGAGAGCTCAAACCTGGAAGGAACTTTCAAACAACTTTCATACACTTTTCATACACTTGTACTACAAGCTTTGTACTTGTAATCGGATTGGAAAAGGAGAATAACATATAAAGTGGATGTAGGCACACTTTGGCCGAACCACTATAAATCTGTGTGTCTTTTACAGTTTAGCCCCTACTTTTTACGTATTTGCATACACCACCTAAATCAATACGAACAACATAAAATCAACTAATTCATACGACTTGGAGTTGTTTGTTCATCTTTTGTGCAAACATATTTGGGTTATTTGCTGAGATCTGTAATTTGTGTTTGAATATCGCTGAATTATATTCATACACTGGTGCTTTCACGACTTTGGGTGTTTGCGGCCATTTTTTACGCAAACAATAACTTACAATAAAATGATGTTAAAAGAACTAAGAATGAAAGAAAGCTGTTATAATAAGTGTAAGTATGTTTAACATAAGTGATAAATATAGTGAGAGGAATAAATTTAATTTTAATTAGGAATAAAGAAGAATAAAATTTATTAAGTACATTGTGAGTGTAATAAATGATTATTTTTCAAACCCATGGTTTTAAAAATGGTTAATTTTAGATGATTGGATAATAAGATAATGAAATTTGAGATAGTTAAGATTTATTTAACTTGTGTAAAGATTTATTCTCTGTTTAAGTTGAAATTTCCATGCTTTCAAATTTATTTCCTTATTTTGTTTTCAAACTATCTTTTGGTTGTCCTTATCATCCTTATCTTGCTATAGACTGGTATAGGCATCTTTCTATAATCTTTGATAATCTTTGGTACTCATTTGAATCTATTTTGCGTGCTTGAGTTCTTGATTTTGGAGAATCTTGGAAAGATCACCTCCACCTTGTCAAACTTACCTATAACAACAGTTATTAGGTATAACTTCAATCTTCTTGTCATCTTATCTTAATCCTATTTCACTCTATCTTTATTGTGCCCTTCCATACCCCATTCCTTTTCGGGGACGAAAAGTTTTGAGTGGGGGAGAGTGTAACAACCCTATATTTTGTAATTATTTTATTGTATATTTTAATTATTTTTAATGTAAGATTTTGATTTAAAAACTTATTTTACTTATTTGAAATGATTAAATTTATTATTTAAATATAATCTTGGTTTTTATATGAGTTATAATTCCAAACTTGTGTAAGTTGAATATTTGCCTGAAATGCTGATTTTGGTCAAAATAGTCAAACTGTGACTTTCAACTTAAAATTTTAAAAGTTTAAAATTTTATTTTTTTTCTTTTATTATGAAAGTACATAAAATTCTAAGAACACCACTTTTCGTTTCGTTGAATTTGGATGTAAATTGTGAAAGTTATACCCTTTACAATATTGTACGTATATAGGGTTATTTAACAATGACTATTTTAAATTGTATAAATTACTTCTTCTTTGTTATATTTTATTTTAGTATGTTATATTATGTATATTTTGACTTTTAAGTATTTTTAAAATGATAATATAATTTTTCTAAAGTTTATTTGAATTTATTTCAATTTATAAAGCCTAGTTGGTATTTACTGCATTTTTCTTTATTTAAAATTCTATTTTATAAAAATTAAATTATTATTTTACCTTGAAAATGTTTTAAAACCATTTTTAATTCAAATTTTGTGTTTTAATATTTTTTTATGAAGTAATAAATTTTCCAAAGTCATTGGAGATCTTCTTGTAATTTTTATGTCAGGGTTGCTATTTTTAAGCAATTTCTTATTTCCTTTTTCTATTTTACTTAAATTAAATTATTTATTTTATTTTATTCTTACTTAGTTTCGGTTTTAAATAACATTTCTGAGTTTATTTTGTTTTTTATAAAATTAAAAAGAAAAGGAAATGCAAAAGGTTTAGAAAGTTAAGAGATCTTGAAAGCCTGAAAACGTAAAGATGTTTTATCCGTTCTTTTTGCAATTAATCCATTAATTTATCTTAGCCATTCCTTCCCTCATCCTTTGCAGTCGACTCCCTCACATTATTCACGAAATTTTCAAGCTCCAAACCATAAAAATCATGGTCTCCATCTTGGAGAAAAAAATTTAGGTAAATCCCTCTCTTCTTTCTACTTTTTCTTACTTTTTCTATGCAATTTTGCCTTGCCTTCTCCCTTGATTAAGATCGGCCTCTTCCCCTATTCCATGGCCACTACCTCCTTCCATATCTTCCCAACCATTACCACCATCTACCCCATCAGATCTGACCATGGTCGAACCCCTTTTGATGGTCGAACCCCTCAAATTACAACCTAGACGCCTAGATCCATGCTTATTTGACCTCTACATGCTCATCCACTTCAACCACCACCCAAACCACCACCATAGCCGCCACCACTCCCCATACCTGACCACAACACACTCCTCCACACCTCTGTCCAGTCATGACACATCACAAGCCGAGCCACCCTTGGTGGTAGATCTATCACCAAATACAATATAATTCACCTACATGACCTAACCGAGCAAATCTATGCATCCACCACCTTCCACCACCCATGGCCGCCACTAACACCACCTCCACCACCTCCAACACTACCTGTACTCTCGGCCACACCATCCCCTTTGACTCCAAAGTACAGGCCATGACCATACTAGCCTTTACCGTGCCTTGTAGTGCCTTGAAAATCATGTGTATGTTGATTGTTGTGTTGTTTTCCCTTCTCCACACTTTTGCACCATGTTAACCTATGTTAGGCTGACCATACCCAACCAAAACCTGATTCAAATCTTACCTTAGACTTGTATTATACCTTATGGCTGAACCTAGAGGGTCGAAGCAAGTGCATAGCAACTCTGCCTTGATTTATGCAATTATTTCTAGCCTAGTTTAGTCGTTTTTGAATTGAAAACTTATGTATTATTGTATTGTTTTGGGTATATGTTTACAAGACAAATATCAAGGCTCTCCATTCATTCAAATCAAAAGTCATGCTATATCGTGCTTGTCGTGCTTTTGGAATCGCACTTGTGTTTGTTGTTTTGGTCTTCAGCTTGAAAAAGTGAGTCTTTCTCACTCTGACATTTATACTTATGAAAAGTGAATTGATGACAAGTGTTTAGTAATAAAAAATGTTTATGCAAGTTAATTATGATCATATGATATGCTATGCCATGTTATTACCATATTATTACCATGTTAAAACTGTTAATTTTCACCTGACATCTGATATATGACTGTATATTGTGATATTGACCTTGTTTATATTATTTCTGTATATGATCACACTGCAAGTTCCCTGTTAGAAAAAAATGTTATGGGCTGAAATGATAGGCCTGAATGGTTTTAAATTTTTCATTTTGACTTGGGATTGCGGGTTTGAAATGATAAAACCCGGATTTTCTTTGTAAATTATGGGTTGAAATGATATATTACCCATATCACTTTACCTAGCGTAGAAAATTATATACAGGCCCGTAGTTAAAATATGATTTTCTAAAATTTTAAATATTTTACAAATTTAATTATTATAATATTTTGATTTTAAATTTAATAAAAAAAGGATTATTGTATTATTTATTTTCTGAATAATTGTAAGTGAAATAAATTAATGAAAAAGTTAGAAATTTTGAACGTGTGTTATTTTGGAAATTTTGATTTAATTATAATTAGAAATTTAATTGAATATGAAATTATGATAAATTTATGATAATTTGAATTTAAATGAATTTAAAGTGATTTTTATATCATATTAATGATTTTAATAAAGGTGAAATGTGAAATGAATGAATATTGTAAGTTGAAATTTTGAAATATAACTAAAACTGGAAATTTATGAAATCGACGTAAAGGTGAACTTTTAGTTAAATAAATAAAAATAAAACTAAATTATATTTGAGAATTTGAACTTAAGTGTTAATTTGAAATTTAATGTAATGGATTTTAAAAATTCAACATTGCATTTTAATAAGTGAATTATTATTAAATCTTGATTTTTGAATGAAAAAATAACTTTAAAAATCATGAACTTGAGCAAAATTAAATGATGTTTATAAATGTGAAAATATATGATTTTATAAGTTAAAAATGTTTTAATAAAAATATAACTGGTTGAGAAATTTTATTGAATATTTGAAGTTAATTGACTGCATTTTTGAAATGATATTAATTACAATGTAAATGATATTACAGCAATTGTAAATACTGTAGTTGATGATAATGAACTAAAAAAAAAGCTATTGAAAAAAAACTATTATTGAAATTGTTGTCAGTACTATGGTTTTTGAATTTAACTAAGTTTATTTGAAATTTAAGAAAACTCTATTACAACATTTTTAAACGTTGTCTTTTGTTAAATTGAACTGTTTTGAATGAACTTTCCGTAGAGTTTTCTAAATGATGCGAAAAGTGAATTTTCACTGTTTTGATAAACTTAAGTGAATAAATGAACTTTGGAAGTTGAAATTTTTGGAAATTTAATAATTTAATTATTAAGCATAATAACTTCATTGAAATGAAAAAAAAGAATTTTTGGAATATAATCTGTTTTAAAATATGAATTGAAATGATATTTTAGATTGAATAAAATGAATAATGATTTGAAATGAATGTAGTTTTGAAAAGATACGATATTTTGATATATTAAAATGATTTGAAAATGAAGTTTTGAAAAGATACGATATTTTGATATATTAAAATGATTTGAAAATGAAGTTTTGAAAGGATATGATATTTTGATATATTAAAATGATTTGAAACGAAGTTTTGAATGATATGACATATTTGATATTAAATGTTTTGAAAAATGGAGTTTGAAAGATAGGACATTTTGATATTAACATGATTTAAAAAGAAGTTCTGAAAGATATGATATTTTGGAACTAAAAGGTAGTGTTGAAAGGGTACGGAAATTTAATATATTGAAATGGTTAGAAATGACTTGATATTTATTTTGATAAATATTTGAATTGAAAGATATTTTACGATGATATATTTAAATGGTTTTGGAAATGATTTAATCTTTATTTTGATAAAGATTTGGATTGAAAGGGATATTTTATTTTGAAGTATATAATATTGTTTTTAAGTTATAACTACGGGTTATAATAACCATTGGTTGTTAAAGAGACCGGGATCGGATATTGTCTTATAGCCGGCCAATACCAAAAACTACTTTAACAACTGTGTACGCGGTGGAGATTCCAGAATGAAGTAGGATGGTGGCGACGTTCTCGAGGTATATTACGTGGACCCAACTCCCGTGAGTTGGCATATATGACTAAAACAGGAGCTATACCGGGCTACACAAAGGGCCGCACCCTTTCATCGAGCATGATCCATCGGAAACTATTCTATTACTGTTGTGATTCGATTCGGTGGCGCCACTTTAATTCGGGGTATTGTTCGAGGTGGGCGGAAGCTGCTGGCTTGCCGTCACCACCGGTCCGGGAGTGCAAACGGTGTATCCACCCTGGCATTGCCTCGCGTGCCGTGTCATATCCTTATATCGAGCCCACTACGATTTTGGTTTTAAAGATCCGACCACGTTAAGGTTCACCATCCCCTTAACGCTATTTTCTATATGATTATAGTTTACTGATTAGACACTACCGTATATAGCGTATATTACTACATAGTAAATAGTTTAACGGATCCTTAGAGGATGGGCGGTCCCAAGCATCCTTTAAGTTACTGATGCATTTTGTTACTGTTCACTTGAGTTGATTTACAGTTTATAAGTATTTATGTCCTGACTCGAGGGTTTTGTGTTTTGCTTTACGCTCGGGTCAGATTGATTGAGTTAGCATTCAAGATTCACCTTCGGCGTTGGAGCTTTCCTTGAAGATCCAGCCATCTATTTTGTTTCAGTATCCAGTGGTTCAGTGATGTATCTGATTTGTACTTGATGTAACTTGTTACTCTTCTATTGTATCCTATTTAACCCCGATGTATCTTATATTTTATATAGTAGCTTCATGAACTACTATCTCCTCTTTTACTTCCGCTGCATTATCATATACTCTGTGTCTGTGATCTGTGATTTTTATTTACTGTATATTCTGAGGTTTGCCAAATTTTTATTTACAACGTGGTATTTTGAGCAATTCAATTCCGGCATGAGTGTCTACCCATACACTTACAATGGATGCGAATGGTTGAAAATTCTGGGTCGTTACAAAAACAATTACAACAAAGAATATAAGCTTCACATTTACATCAAAATATTATTTTAAACAACATTCCATCTTTATATTAATAAAATACATCATAATAATTTAAACACTTCATTAAAAATTAATAAAAATCCAATGTTGGCAATAATTAACAAAATTATTGCATTTACTAAATAAAAACCATAAAATGCTCATTTTCTTTTCAAACTAAACCTATCGAATTTATATGAATTCGAAGCTCTCAAAGAGCGTAATCTTCTGATGTGATTCGTTTTTCAAATCGGTACACCGTTTCCCAGGATTCGCCAATCAATTCTCGACTATCCATTGCGTCGAAATCGATTCTGCCTGATCGACAAATTGGTGGTACCGTAGCGTACAAATCGACGAGAGGAATGCATTCGTATGGGTTTTGCATCGAATTGATGGTCGGATCGGGGTGGATAATTCAATTTGGGTTTAACTTTTTTCGGCGGCCGGCTTGATTTGCGCGCGATTGATGGCGAGCAGTGGGGTTTTCCAAGCAGGACGGTTGAGCGATCGGCGGCGCGGCCTCGCGCGATTCCGGTTGTGGTGGTTCCGCGTCGAGATGCACGGTGGCGTCCTGATTTGGTTCGTGCGCACGTGTTTTTCACTGTAGGTTTGCGTGGGAACAGTAGGCATGGCTTCTGTAGCAGGTAGAGATGACAGGGTAACTGAATTTTTATTTTGGTTTGTTTGTTTATGATTTCAATTTCAATTTCAATCGCTCTAATCTATATAATTTTTACGTACGAGGTCCTTTTCAAGCGCGGTTTGTTCCTATGGGTTCGTGTTGAAATTCCAGACATTTTGGCACTGGTTTAGACGAATTTGGAGACTGTTCAAATTTTGGGCTTAAATTGGATTTAAATTCAAAAGGTGAGTGTTTAACCCCCTCACAACTTCTAAAATTTCTTATGTTTGTTAAAGTAATTTTTGATGTGATTAGATATTTATTTATGACTGTTTGGCATATTTTTAGTCATCATCTCAGTTAAATTAGATTTATTGGATTAAATTGTCAATTAATTTATTATTGCATATAAACTGCTAGTTAAATTGTTAATTAATTTATTATTGAATACAAACTGCCAGTAAATACATGTTGTTTATTATCTATTTATATTGATGTTATGGATTTAATTAGATGATGATTGTGATAAATGGTTGATGATTGATATTGGATGAATGGATGTTGTATTTTATATTGTTATTAACTGCAAGTTGTTATATATTTTATTCATTTAGGATTGTGGTTTGAAATGATATATAACCGTATTTTTATTTTAAATTATGGATTGAAATGATAAATATCCGTATCACTTGACCATAGGCTAGAAAATTATATACAGACACTGCGGTCTATATATATAGAAATATTTTTGAAATGATTTCTATGGTTTTGTAAAGAAATATATGGTTTTATGAGATATTGATTTGGATATTTTATAAATGTTATTTTATATATAGTTATATTCTTGGTTTTAAGCTATGTATAAAATTAGTTTAAAGTATAAAATAAGTTTAATAATTAAATTTGATTTTTATTAAAATATAATATGGATAAGTATTTACTTAAATTATATTTTAATATAATGTTTATATTGATTTTTATAAAGCAAGGTTGAGAATATAGTTTTGAAATTGATTTGAGATTTTATTTAATTAAGAATTATATTTAATAAGAATCCATTAGGAACTTATTGAAATTAAGATTTTAAAAGAATATGTTTTTATAACTTAATTTGGGTTTAAGGTGATTTAAGTGAATATATCAAGTCTAAATAAATTAAGGAATATTCAGTTATTGAAATTTGAAGTTTTATTTAAAGGATATTGGATTTATTAAGCAAATATTTCAAAACAAAATAATAGTAAAGTGAATTTAGTATATATATGAATTATAAAATTTAGTTTTTAAAATATTGAAAATTTAAGCTTTGAAATATATTGAATTTGAAATGGTTTATTTGGTGGATCAAATCTGTTTGAAATCTACAAAATTTTGGAATGGTCTATTTGAAACCGAATTGAATCGAAATTTATGATTTGGGGATTTGGTTAAATATATAATTTAGAAATTCGGGTCGTTTTGGAACTGATTTGTGAAATTTAAGAAGCTAGTTTATTTCATAAAATATTTTAATATTTAAACCATGTAAGGAGTGGAAATTATGTTTCAAAGTTATTAATTTCAAAGTATTACGTTTTGGAAGTATTATATTTTTAAGTCTTTGGTTTCGAAATTTTATAACTTTGAAATACTAAGATTTTAAAATGATATCATATTGGTTTGGTTTTGAAAGGGAAATGATAGCGTATTTATATGGTTTCGAAATGGGTATTATATTCTGGTTTTGAAGTATAAATTATTTTGTAATGACCGCGGTGTTATAATAACGTTTGGTTGTTGAAGAGGCCGGGATCGGAAGTTGTCATACTCTCTGCCAACTCCGAAAACTACTTTAACAACCATGTATGCGGTGGAGATTCCAGAATGAAGTAGGATGGCGGCGACGTTTCCTTTGAGGTAAATACGTGGACCTGACTCCCGTGAATTAGCATAAGGTGGCTAAAACAGGAGCGATTGATGGGCTAAGAAGGTAGTACCTTTTATCGGACACACTCGTTCGATACCATTCTATTACTTTGTGATCGATTGGGGCCCATTTTTGATTTTGGGAGTGTGGCTCGAGGTGGGCGGTAGTGGCTACTATGCGCTACCACCGGTCTGGAAGCGTAATTGGTATATCTACCCTGGCATTACGTAGTTGTGTCGTGTCAGCTACCCTAGTGCGCCTTATACAATTTTGTTTTGTGCCATACCTATGGAGTGCCCTCTGACGACGCCCAGTACGGGGGAGATTACGGTACTTTATAGACTATAAGAATGTATTATGTGTTAAGGGCTACATAGGTAACTCCTTAAAGCTATTTAAAAGTAAGTTTATTTTACTAATAGACACTATTATAATAGCGAAATATTACTACATAGTAAATAGTTTAAGGGATCCTTAGGAGATGTGAATCCCGAGCATCTCCTAAGTTACTACGCTCATGTTAGACACTGGATAGGAGATGTCAAATCCTGTAAACATCTCCGACGGCGTTCCACTCATATTTATTTCTGTTGATATAACTTACATAAGATCTTTTAGTTCTGACTCAAGTGTTTTATCTTTTCAATTCACTCAGGTCAGCCTGAGCATTTCAAGATTTCGAAGACCGTATTCTGGAGGACGAAGACGAAGATTTATTATTATCTGTTATAGTATTCTGCTACATTCATATTGTTCCGCTGCATTATTTATTGTTTTATGGTATGTGTAACTCTGATATGTATTATATAAGTATAATCGAATATTTGTAAAACAGCTTCATGAACTTTATATTTGATTATTATATTTTATCTTCCGCTACAAGATTCTATTTTTTTTCTTTCTCTGCTTTTTCTTATTTACCCTGTAACAATCCGCCCTTCTGCATGGTTTAAATCTGACGTGTGTGGTTTATCGTCGATTTAAAGCGTAAAAACGGCGGGACGTTACAAAGCGCGTAATTGTTAGTCATATAAAATGTTTTATATTGTTTTTACTTATCTATTGAGTGGTTTATGAATTTTGGTCAGTACATGAGGCACCATGTAATTGATAGGGGTTTCTAAACACTTAAATAAGACAAATCGACATAATATTGTTTTAAAATAGGGTAAATGAAATAATTTTACCTACATTATATCTCATATATAAACTGATAATTTTGTTAAACCTATTTGATTATTAATGAATGTTATTTGTTAGGAGATGATAATATTTAGCTATCATCGATTATTATCTGAATTAAACTAAATATGAATACTTTGTGAACTCTATTTCACAATGCGTTCGATAGTTAGATTAAACTGAAATCTAATTACAATAAGAATTTTTTGTAACAATAAAGATGTAAAGTAACGAATTCATAACAAGGTAATGAAATTGAATAAGTATATTTATAATATGGCTTATAAATAGAAAGGAATTAAAAGCTGAGAATTTTAGAATTTAAATTCCGTTGACTTTCAAAATTGTTTTCAAAGCCTTCAGAATTAATAATAATATTATTTGAAAGTGTTTAGACTAGAAATATATTTTGAAAGAAATAAAAGCATTGAACTCGCTTTAGTCGTTGGGAACTAATTCTAGGGATGACTACAACATCGTCAGTATTTATTTTTGAGTTTCTGAGTGAGAATTGCTACCAAAAGAAATTTATTTTTGGTTAAAATAATTTTTGATTGTGAAAAAATACCAAGTTTGATTTGATAAATATATGAAAATAGTTTTTGAACTTATAAATTGAAATTAGTATATATAAGAAATAAGTTTACAACTTATGAATTTAAGTAGGAAAGTAAACCGAATTTTAAATTGGTTGAACATTTTTGTTAAGCAAACAAGAGAAAATTCGATTTTGAGATATGAAATAAAATAATTAACTTAGGTAAAGTTAAATAAATTTGGTTAATGTACTGACTTTTCTCTCAAGAAAGTAAAATTATAAATGGAACTAAGAAATGAAAACGACTTAAGTTATAAATTGTAAATCAACTTGAGTTGTAAAAAAAGAATTGAGTATATTTTAAAAAGTTGTTTATAGAAAAAAATATGGACTTAAGTATAAAGTTAAATAGATCGAGTAATAGATCAAATGACATAAATTTTAATTTAATAAAGATTAAATGAATTGAATTGGGTTTGATTTGAACTAAATGAATTAGTAAAATGAATTAATTCCACTTATGCTATATATTAACAGAATGAATACAAACTTGAACTATAAAATGAAATGAAATTTGAGTTGTGAAAGGAATTGAATGAGAATAAATGGGTGCAAGAAAAATTAAATTGAGTAATCGTATTTAATTTAGATTGGATGTAAATAAATTGAATGTTAACTAATTGAATATGAAATAAATGAATGTTAAATAAAGAAATGTTAATACACTTAAGTATAAGGGGTAAGAAATACTTTAAGTTCAATTTATGAAATGAATAGATTTATAAAATAAATTGAATACGAAACGAATAGGTGTAACGACCCAGATTTTTCATTGTTTAATTTTGAACAATTAAATGGTTTTAAATATTGAATTTGAATTATAGATTTATTTTGAATATGAAAATTTGGGTTTATTATAAAATAAATTCAGAATTTAAATATAGCGATTTATTGAATAATTTAATTATTGAATTTTATAATTGAATATTGGTTAAATTTTTGTATCTTGAGTTTTAAGCTTGATAAAAATGATTTGAAGGCTTTTAAAATTTATATTGATAATAATAAAGATAACAAAAATTTTAAATTTAATTTAAAAGTAATTTGTCCAGTTTTAAAAATATATCTTTTAAATTGACATTTAAAAATAGCCTTCCAAGGCACAGTCTCAGAATTCGACGAAACCAGTTATATTGGATCCGTAATAGTATTATTATCAGATTTCAAATTTCATAGTGTTTGCAATTATTGTTTGATCGTATGGTATATAAACGGCACAGGAATTTATATCGAATTAAATATAATAATTGGGTCCAAAAAGCTTTCTTCTCCATACGATCGAATTTGGACTCAAAACCTTTTCCATTGTGTTCGGAATAGCGGTATAACATTATGAACGCCTGGCGGCATACCTCAATAGAGGTTCGAAATTTCAAAGTATGTGATAAAGGATATTTCCAGATATAATAAAAAAATGCATATAATATTAATCATAGCCACCCTTCTCTAGCACGCCTTCCCCAGCTTTTATAGCACGCGTATTTCCTCTTCCTCCTTCCAGTTCGAACGAAGAAATTCGTTTATAAAAAAATTGCAAAGTAAATCGATTCGAGAAAAGAAAATCATGAATCGAATTCACGCTCACTCCTTTGAAGTCGCTCGTACAAGCTTGCGCACGAAGATGGTGGGAATGATCAACGATGGTTGGGGGAGGCACTCGTGCACGTGCGACATCGTAGGTAGCGGCCAGAAGCAGGGGCGATTGGGAGAAACGTCACGTGGTCGCGAAGAATGGCAGCGGCGTTTGGAAGCTCAAGAACAGCTAGGATTTTGGTCACGTGATGTTGGACGCGTGATGCAGGCATTGGTGGAACAGCGAGCGATGATTAGGTGCGGTCGAGCTGTAGTTAGACTAGGGTCAGAGTTAGTATTGGTTCGCGTGCGACAGGAAGGCTCGGCTGGAAATCGAGGCAGCTCGAAGGTATTCTGGAAGTCGCGACGTGATACTGTACGCAGCGGAGAGAGGAATGTCGCGATTCACTTTAGGAAGGAGGTAAATTTTAATTCGTTAATAGATAAATAAATTTTAGTTAAGTATTTAGTTGCGTAATTATAATTGGAATTAAAATCGTTTATTTATATTCGTAAATTATTAGTACGAGGCCATAGTACTTAATTCGTAGGATACGGAAGGAAATTTAGAACGAGATGCAGTAAAAATCAAGATGAGAATTTCTCACTCTTTTGGATTACCACATTTAATTTAAATATTTAAAATTAAATTATTGGATGCTTGATTGATTGATTGATTTATAATTTATATGTTGGATGATTATATATATATATATATATATATAGTAGTATATATATTAGTATTGGAGTGATATTCCCGCATCTGTGGATGCAAGAAAAACAGGTTTGGGGGATCCAATTGGATTCCTCAAAAATGTTATTATTTTTCATATATATAAAATGCTTGATTATTGTGTGTTGTAAATTTTTAAAGTGTTATAATGGCATGAAAATTAATTTTTGGTATATTAAGTACCATAAATATTATTTTAAATTTTTAAGGACTTAAAAAGAGATTTTTAAGTTAAATATATATATATATAGACACACACATATATATCAAAATTTGGGTTATTTAAAGGAGACTAACTTGAATAAGCAAAAATAGATTTTTGATCATACAAAATAACGCGGGGAAATATTTTAAATACAGAATATAAAATAAATCATATAAAGGAATTTTTAAAGACGATATTTTAACATGATATTCGGGAAAATATAGAAAGAAGTTAGAATCAATATTAAAAATAGATTGGCAAAAATAAACGGAATTAAAAAGAAATTGAATTTTTAAAAATGGAATTTATAAATGAGATATTTTTAGTGAACTCAAAGGAGTTATAAAAATGTATAAACGAAGTTTATAAACGAAGGAAAGTGGTAACGGATGATAATTTGGAATATAAATTTACGGGAAGAATTTATATTGGAATATGGAACTAGGGTGAAAGGAAAATAGTGGATACTATTTTCGAACTAAAAATGGTTGAGGAGGCCAAAATGGAGGTGATGTGATAGAAATCAAGAGGGTTATAAGTTGGAAATTGGTTTTTAGGATTTAAAAAAATATGTTTTTATAAATAAGTTAAGTTCTTATTTTAAAAAAAAAGAAAGTTTATTTATTAAACTATGTAATTTTAAAGTTAGTTAGTATTGAATACATCAGAAAATGAAATTTTCAAATACTTAAACAATTATTTTAATAAAATACTAAATTTTATACCAGCTTTGGAAGTGAGGTTATGAAAAGTGTTGCAATATTTTAGGGTAATTATTTGAAAATATCTTAAAAATAAATTATTATTATTCTTTAAATACTTATTATTGTTGTACATATGTATAGAGTTTTGATATGTTTTAAATTTATTTATATACCTTCTTGGATGCCTAGAAATGGGGTTATTCCGTGAATATTTTTATAAGAAAATTCTTATATGGAATTAGGAAGAAAAAATTTGAAATTTCGTAGTGGTTAAATAAAAGTAGGCTTCGAAAAATGAAATAGAATTCATAAAGAAGTAGAAAAGGAAATTGGAATTAAAAGTAAGCATAATTGACTTTGGAATATTGAAGGGAATTAATTAAAGGATCCCGGAATTTATAGAGTTCGTGTAAACGAGTTAAGAAATTTGCAAATAAAATTGTAGATGTTTTTGAAAAAGAAATAGGAAATAAAAGGAGTATTTTCTAAGTGTTGAATATAAAATGAGGTGGGAAAATATTCTAAGTATTGGGAAAGCTTGGAAATATTCCGCTAAAAATATAAGTATTTGAAAAATGTTTTTAAATGTTGAAGAACTGGAAGTAATATCTTATAAAGATAATTTGAAGTAAATTTTGGAAAATTTATTGTAAGGCCTGATGATTGTTTTATGGATGTGTTGATAGTTAAATAACCGACTATCAATTTTGGCCAATTTCGTTAATCGTTTCGAAGAGATCGAGATCAGATTTAATTATCCAAAAACCACTCCGATCTGATTTGAACATTACGAATGCATACTGTGAAGATGATGAAGACGGTGATTCAGTTTGTCCAGACCTAGGACAACTTGTATGGATGAATGCTATCAGAACATCGTCATTAGAGGACGATGAGCATTCTAAGTAAAATTGTTCTTGAAAGGTAACGCTTAGCCTCGAACTTCATCAACCGGGAATGACTAAAACATGGGAGATGCAGCAAGGCTAAGTAGGTTGCTCCCAAGTAGGGTATGCTATCACTTTTCTATATGTCCTTGGAAACCTATTATTATGGATATGGTTGTGCATGGAAGGAGCGCTCGATAGTGAGGGTGGGAACACCCGGGGTGATAACATATTAGATCTATCTAGGTCAGGGGTAGGCCGGTCTTGCGTAGTAGGGGATCCCGACGTGGTCCTCAGTACATTGTTCTAGAGGTGTACTATGACGGGTGGTACCTCAGTGGCCCAGTCATTCGATGGAATCCATTCTCCAATACGAGTTTACGGTTCTTTTTATAGAACGTAATATGCTGGAATTCAATGAATGTAACAATTTCATCTATTTGAATAAGTATTTGTATGTAGACACTATTATAATATCAGAGGATTTTCAATAGAATGGTTTTGTGTCACGGTCTGGATTTTCGATCTTGGAAAATCGACATCATGTATTACACGCCAATTTTCGAAGATCGAAACAGACCGTGACACTTGATATCAAAGCTGAAGGTTAAGCGAGAACCTTGGCTCTAGTGGGAATTACTCATTAGAGATCAGTAGCACCCTAGAATGAGTTTGAGCGTACTAATAGATATGAGCGCGTATTTGTCACTGAATATAATTTTTTTATATTTATTGGTTGGTTTGTTGAGTGGTTTATGGATACTAGTCAATACGAGTAATTAACGTTATTGATAGGGACCTCTAAACACTTGAATAGAACAATTCGACATAATATTGTTTTAAAATTGGGTAAATGAAATAATTTTACAAAATTATTTTTTTATATATAAAAGGAATAATTTACGTAAATTATTATAGTGTATATGGTGTGCTTGGTTGTTAAAAAGTGATAATATTAAATTATTATCTTTGTTGTTGTGGAAATTGAATAAGAAATTGATATTATAACCAAAAGTTAAGAAAATGAATTCATATAACAGAATGAATTTGTAAACATAGGATTGTAAATGTGATTTATAATTTGAAATAGAATAAAACCCAGAGGAATATTTTAAATGTAAATTTAAAAGATTTGAAATTTGGGAATTTAAATCTCGTTGGTTTTCAAAATGTTATTCAAGATTATGAAAAATATAGTAATATTATTTGGAAATATTTTTGAATTGGAAATGAAATCTATCGAGATTTGGAATAAAAATATTTAAAAATGCTTTTAAAGGAAAGAAAAGCATTAAACTCACTTCGCTCGCTGGAAAATAATTCCAATGATTATCGCGACATCATCGATGTTCATTTTCGAGTTTCCAATGGAGGAATTGCTACCTGAATGTTTTGAATTGGAATTTGTTTGCAAAACTGGTTTGATTTGGAAAAGCAAAGGAATAATTTGATATAACAAAGGATTTAAGGTGTGTGTGTGTGTATGTGTGTATATATATATATAGTTTCAATAATGATTTCGAATGTTTAAGAAATTGCTTAAACTCTTGGAGTTTATTTAAAAATGTTTATGAAATATAAATAAGTTTGAAAACTTATAAAATTGGGAATTTAATTATTGGAATGGGTTTAAACTCGAGTTAAGATGAATAAAGGAAATTTGAGGAATTAAGCCTAAGTAGACTAACCGAAATAAAAGTTTTTGGAATAAAATTTATTAAGTTGGAATTAAATTAGGGGTTAAACAAATTGATTTAAATTTGTAAGTAAATGGAATTGAAACTGAATATTGGAATTTTATTTGAATTGTGTTAAATATTGTGAGATTGAGGGATTAGTTTAAGTGGGGTTAAATAAAATGAAAGTTGGAAAATAAATTAGTAAATGGTAGATTGGATTCAAATGGAATTGAAAATTATTTTGAATAGAGATGGATATAAACCAATGTGATGAAGTGGAAACAAATATAATAAGTTGTATCAAATATTATAATGGACTTAAAAAGGTTAATGGTGAATTTTAAAGTGAAGTTGGTATTGAGAAATATACTAAGTTAATATTTGAATGAAGATTAAATAGAGTTGTGTAAAGTATAATTATGGATAACATGATAAGTGAATGGAAATTAAAATAAATGTGAATAGAAAGAACTGGATATAGAAAAATAATCGATTGGAAATTAATACAAAAGTTGTACATATATTATTTTATTCGCATAATGATTTGATCCGGATTCGAGCATAGAATTTCGAGATAGTTGTATCGATCCGAGTTAGGATTTTTCACTCGATTTCCAACGGCGAACCATGGATATGGATTTTTGATTTGATTTTGGAATTCTCTATCATGGTATGTGGCTATGCAAGCAGAATGACGGTTTCTGATCAAGGAACCAGATTTGAGTCCGCACTAGGGAATCATGTGAATGATACTAGTTCGGAAATGGAATAGTGTGATCGAGTGAGCGATTGGATGTGATATTGCGATATATGTACATCGTATGGGCTTAGGTAAAGCGAATGTTGAAAATTTTGGAAAAAATAAATAAAAATTATTTAAAATTTATGATTGGACACCATTGGTAAGTAAGGTGCAGGTGATTAAAAGCAAAAGATAAATTGATATCTTCGACTTCAGAAGTAAAATTTGATTGCCCAACAAAAAGGCATGTATTTAAATTGTCGTATGAAATTTGACGATTTTCTGGTTGAGCCAATTGGCTTTTGTTTATCTTTTGATGATTTGGGACCGTAGAGGCAGTTTTGTAGTTTTTTGGATCTAGCCGCGCAAAGGAGACGCTGACGAAATTTTTCAATAATTTAGGGAGTGAGAAAAATTTTGAAGAAAATTTTGATAATCCCCACCAAAGCCAAGGTTCTCGCCTAACCTTCTAATCTGATACCAAATATAGCGACCCACAGTTCCATACACTTTGAGTTGATAATAGTTCACTCTTATTCAACCCAAATTGTACGAAAGAGCGAATAAATAGGGTAAAGAAGAAAGAGATAGAAGAAAAGAGAACAGCAAAACAGAATCTCACAAACGCAGTGGAGCAATATATAATATATAAAAACAAAATTTTATACAAAAGAATCTGTAACTGTTTTATACTTACAATCATCAGAGTACAATAATCAATACATAAATCTAGACAGTTATAATAACTTGTCCTCGTACAGCGGAAATATAATTCAAGTAAGGAAATACGTCTCTATCACCCAGCAAATCTCCTGAGCTCCACAGCATCCTATCCTGAATTTGTAATACTCGGTCTGACCCGAGCATTATAATAAAATAACAACCCAGTCAGGCTGGAAAACCAGTGTGAGGAAACACACTTAATTTAATTTATTAGATTTGTCAAAATCCCTTGAAAAAACAAAGATATCTCATAAGACGACGTCACACATAAAAACGACAAGTTTTACCTTATGATAACAAAACATTTTTAACAAAATCGTATGATAATACTATAGTGTCTAAACAAAGTGAATAGAAAATAGCTGAAATGCTTGCATCTCACGTTTCAGCATAGTTAGGCACAATCAAAATTGTATGGCGCTTATTAGAGAATGGATTCCATACAATGACTAGGCATTGGGGTACCACCTATCACGGTACACATCTAGAAAAATGTACCGAGGACCTTGCTGGGATCCCCTATAATCAGACCTATCCCTAACATGGATAGAACCGAATATGCTATAACCTGGGTGTTCCTATCTTTATTGAGGGCTCTTTTGCATGCACCACCGTATCCATAATTTATAATAAATCCGAAGGTATCTAGAAAGGTGATAACATACCCTAATTGGGTGCGACCCACTTAACCTTGCTGTATCACCCTTGATTTTCAGTCATTCAGGTTGATGAGGCTTGAGCCTATAATACCTTTCAAGAACAATTTCACTTAGAATGTTCATCGTCCTCCAGTGATGATGTTCCAAAAGCATTCGTCCTTACAGTTTGTCCAAGATTTGGACAAACCGAATCACCGTCTTCGTTATCTTTATGATACTCATTCGTAACCTTCAAACCGGATCGAAGTGGTTTTCAGATAATTAAATCTAATCCCGGCCTCTTCAAAACGGTTAACGAAATTGGCCAATATTGTTAGCCGGTTATTTAACAATCAATAAAACATCCATAAGCAGTCACTAGACCTTATTATAATTTTTTTTCCAAAATATTTAATTTTCAAGATATCTCTATAGGATATATATTCAAATCCCTTCCAATATTTGAAAACAATTTCAAACAATTAAATCCATGACATGATATTTGCAAACCATCTCAACACTCGGTAAATATTTGCAACTTCGGTTTATAATTTATTACTTAGATAATATCTCGATATAAATCTGTCATCTCTAAATATTTTTTAAAAACTTTCACCCCATTACATAGGAAAATATTCAAAGCCCACTTCTCGAAATCAATTCTAATATCAATACTTAGGAGTTTTCTTATCCCATCTCCTATATTTTCGGAATTTATATTAATTCCTTTTTAATTTTTCTAAGTCGATTATACTTATTTATAATCTCGTCTGTCCATTTAAAACTTCTAAAGTCACATCCAATTTTCTTATCTCGAGGGAGTCTATAAATAAATTAAATTATTTTCAATACTTTATATATGTATAATAAGTATTTACAAAAGAATGGTAATTTATTTCAAGACATGTTTAAGTAATTATTTAAAAAATTAAAAAAATTAAATAAAAACATCAAAACTCATTTCCAACTCATTTTAATATAAACTAATTGGTTTACAAAACCGATTTTAAAATTTTGAATCTTATTTCAATTAATATTTGCTATTTGAAAAAAAAAAATGCACTTTTGAAATGCTTAATAATATCCAGCTTTTAATTATATAATTTAATAAATAAATTCCCTTTTAAAACAAAATTAATTTTCTTAAAAAAAAAAAATTCTTCAAAAATTGTAATAAATAATTTAACTTAGAAATCCCTCATGATTTACAACACTTCGATCCCATTCCGATTTCTAACCATTTTAATTTTTCAAACAGAGTCCACTATATTATTTTCTTCAACCTTATTTTCATTTCTCGATATAAATTCACACCGTGGAATTTTATATTTCCAAATTTTCATCTTTCATTGATTTCCTTTATTTATAAACATCGTTTATAAATATATAACTTCTCTGAGTTTCACTTTTTTTAAAGAAATAATCTCATTTATAAAATTCCATTTTATAAATTCCATTCCTCATAAATTCTATCCATTTTACAAATCTATTTTTAATATCAATTTCCACTTCTTTCCCATAATTCCAGAATACCACTTAAATCCCACTGTTAAAAATCCTTTATATAGCTTCTTTTTAAAAAATCTCTAATTAAAATATTTTACGAATAGTTTAAGTATAACTCCAAATCAATTTATTATTTTATCCAAATCAATCTCTTTTAAAATAAATCAAAGTTTTGATATAAATATTTTTATATTCATAATCTCCTTTCAAATCCTTTCAAACTCCAAAAATAATATTTATGGTATTTAAAATACCAAAAATTGGGCCAGTGCTAATATAGCATCCAATAATTCACATCACACCAATAATTTATAACAGATTTTCTAACACATCATATATTATAAATGAAAAACAATCAATATAAATTTGAGGAATCCAGTTGGATCCCTCCAAACTATTTTTCCCACATCCACAGATGTTTGATAACATAAAAATACCAATCCTACTTCATGGGGGAAATTGCGGTATATAGGGTCATCCGCTATTATGCGGGGCGCATAGGGTCTCATCCGTAAAAATATGCAGGAATATCAATCCAACTACTAATATATATATACTACTATATATATAATGTAACGTCCAACTAATAATAATAATTATCAATTCATCCAATCATTAAATTTCAACAAATTTAAATTAAACAGTAATCCAAGTCGAGTGGGATTTACTCGCCTTGATTTTTAAATTACAATCTGTTCTAATTTAGTCCTATTGCGTAGATTCCACAGCTACAAACCAAAATCGACTCATTTCACAATTTTTTTGGATCTCGTATGAAAATTTTATTAAATACACTTAGCTATCACAATTTCAAATTAGAATTTAAATAACTAACTATAAAAATGAAATTTGTTACAGTATTATACCTTCACCGCTTTCTGTAATTTGCCACACATTCTAAGCTCGACTGGACCATGTCAAAAATTCTCCATCGCCTTGACATGCTTCCATTCTAGCTCTACCTCCTCGCCCGAGATGCACTGCTATTCGCTTGAATCCAAATCAATTCGTCGCTCCACCATCGACCTCCAGGTCCATTCGACCACGACCAAATCTCCACCAGCGCCTGCCACTGTTCACGTGACCTTCCCCCTTTATCGTTCAGGCCTTGCGAATTCTTCCCCTATGACAACAGCTACCATCGACCCACCTTGACACCCATCCGCTCTGATGCCGCCACATTTCCCACTAACTCACCTCAGGTACACACGCGCACATACGCTGCCCCGCCAACACACCTCCACTTATCAACCATCGTCCTACCAATCGAAAACCCACTCTAACATCAATCGCCTTCCAACCTTAGGACTGCTCCAACCCTTAATCACCACCTGCCCACTTTCTCTCTCACGCTTTTGCTTTCCAGACCTAGACTCCACTTGGTACCTCGATGATTCACGATTTCGATTCGAGATGAGGATGGAGAATGAACATGCGATTTTACTTGTTTTCACTTTTTTCGTTCTGAGATGAATTTTAGTTCGATTTTGAAATGAGTATGCAAATCTCGATTTTAAAAGAACGAAGGCAAGTGGCTTGTTCAGAAGGGTAGGACGGCGTGTTTCAGAAGGTAGGGTGGCTCGGATTTGAGTTTGATTAGATTTGTTTACTTAAATATTGAAAATATCTTATATTACCTACTATGAAATCTCGATCTCTTATTGAGGCATGCCGCCTGACGTTCCTAATGTTATACCCCTATTTCAATGCCATGGAACAAGTTTCGAAGTATAATTCGATCGTCCGTGGAAGATAACATATTAAATCGAATATTTAAATTAAATTCAGTTAAATTATTTTATGCATTTTCAGATCATACAATCAAACGTTAACTCAAAATGCTACGAAATTTGAAATCCGATAATAACACACTATTATGGATCCAATGGAACTGTTTCATTGAATTCCGAGACTGTGTCCCGGAAGGCTATTTTAACGCATTGATTAGATTGACGATTTCCAATTTTTATCGAAATTACTTAAATTTCCATTTTAAAAACTTACTAATAAACCCTATTTCAAATAGAATTTACATTAACATTAGAAATCATCTCGATATGATTTCAATTTAAAATCCAATTATCGACACTATTGATATTACGATAATCGTTATATTTGAAATTTTAAATCAAAATCAACAATTTAACCAAAATCTTCATATTCGAAATTAATATATTTTCTAAATCCAATATTTAGAATTATTTAAATGTTCTGAATCAATCGATGAAAAATCCAGATCGTTACATTCCTCCCCCCTTAAAAGAATTTCGTCACCGAAATTGCTAAGGCAGGACGAATGAGCCACACCCATTAACTTTTCCAAAAACCCGCTTTGTTAAACTTGACATCTCGCTTTTCTATATTTCTAAGCTTACATTCACTAACTAGTTCTAATCATTCATCTAAAACCCTTAATTTCTCTGTTAAATTCAAAAATCAATTTATAGTTAACAAAAATTTTCGAAAATTCCCAAAAATTTTCAAACACCCTAAATTTTCGAATTTTTTTGGCAGAGTCTCCCTTGTGTGGAAAGCCTTTTGCAATATGGAAAGAGAGATAAAAACATATACATCGACCCACACAGCTGAAAACACAATATATATCAATATTTATATATTTGCGGTATTTGATCCAAAAAAGTACCTTTATTTAATGTTTATAAGCAAACGGCTTATTTTATATGCAGTTTGCGTGACCAAAATCAAGCAAAACAGCTCTATATACCTACTCAATTTTAAACATGTAAGTCCCAAAACATGAAATTCGATAACATTTCACTTATTTAAATAGTTAAAACACATACTTCTCACAACTAAAACATGTCTTTACAAACAATCACAAGTTTCCAATACTACTCTAATTACTTTCAATCGATTCACATTAAATTCGAATGATTTACAACCCAATGTACTTGCATTCACATCATAATTACACACATTATAATTATATTCATTCCAAATTGATTCAAAAATCAACTTATTCACTTCCAGTTACTTCATAGAATTTTATTTGCTTTCGTTTACGTCAACGACAAATTTTCTATGCAAATTCGACGATTATCCATTTAATAAAATAACCGCTTTAGTTTATAACTATTTTAAATTGATTTCAAATCAATTTATCTTCAATTTTATTCCATTTCAAATTTATTCTCAATCAATTCAATTGCATTCCATCCATATCTACTTTCATTACATTTATATCTTTTTTATTTAAATTGATTCTATGCTAATTTACTTATGAACCATTTCATAAATTTATTAAAGCCAAGCTTCTATCAAGATTATTAACTTAAGTTAAATCATTTACTTCAATCATTTTAACCATACAACTTAAGTTCATTTCCATTTGCAATCAAATTCCATTTCATTTTAATGTGATTCTTATTCAATTTTTTAATACCTTAAGTTGAATTTATTTATAACTCAAGTTATTGCTTTTTCAATCCAATTCCATTTTATTCGGTCACCTTTTCAAATATATTTAATTCGCTTCCATTTAAGTCGGATTAATTTATAACTCAAGTTACATTTCCAATACCCACTTCTAATCCACAATCCAATTTTATTCAACCAAGTTAATATCCATTTCTATATTCAATTAACTAATTTTTATTTCAAAAAAAATCTCTTCATTTAATTTACTTGAGTTCAAATTTGTTTTATAACTCGAGTTTGGATTTTATTTCTTCACTTTAAAATATCACACCATTTTTCTTTTGGTTTTACCATTCCATTTTTCCAACTTGATGAGTTACACAACTTATTTTTCATATTCCCATCATTTTTATACTCAAGTACATTCACATTTTATTTTTGACTCGAGATTATAGGTCTATTTGTAGCCTAAGTTTATTTTTATTTCATTAATTTCAATTTTTATAAGCTATATAAACTCATTTACTCACACTTCCAACAATTTCCACTAAAATTTTATTCCATTCAAAATTTATAACTTATGGCTATATAATTATTTCACAATTAAAAATTTATATTTACTTCAATTCGATATTATTTCTAATCCAATTCAAATTTTTGTTAACTTAACTCAAGTTAAATTTTAGTCCATACAATTCGTTTTCCACATTTCCATAAATTCTTTATTTGAGTTGACTCCAATTCAAATTTTATAACTTATAGTTATATATCGATTGCACAACTCAACTTTATATTTGATATCTTCCATTACATTTAATTCATTTAACTAGTTCACCTCCCTAATTTATTCCATCCAAATCAAAATCAATTAAATTTCCAAAATTTTATTCATTCTTCAGTTTAATTCAATTTTAACTTTCTCAATTTAAATTAAATTCCAACTTCAAATTTTCACACTTCCCTCCTTATAAATATCATCTTCCATAGGATATAGAATTTTTAAACACCCGATATTTATTTCAAATCATTTTAAAATCACAAATATCCCAAATCACACTTTTTAAAATTTAAACCAAACTTAGTTTTTATCCAAAACAAATTCCTTCGGAATTTCCGAAACAAAACTTTTTTTCTTGAAACAATCCAAAAACAACGACCACGGAAGTAATTTATAACTTAGAAACTCGAAAATGAATATTAATGATGCGGTCGTCATTACTAGAATTATTTTCCAGCGACCATAGTGAGTTCAGTGCTTAATCACTTCCAAAATTCATTTAAAACAGTTTCGATTCAAATACATCTTAGATTTAATATTCTATTATTCTTCCACCACTTTGGAAAAACATTTTCAAAAATCTTCCAAGACCTCAATATTTCTAAATAATTAGTTCAAATCCATTTAAACATTTCTCAAAGTTTTCAGGATTTTAAATTTTCAAATTCTATTTTTAATCCATTCTTAGTTTTAACTCCTTTGTATAATTCATACTTATACAATTAAATTTTGGTTTTCATAAACCATTTCCAATTTTATAATCTTATTTGGTTATAATATTATCATCCAACCACCAAATATATATAATAATTTCGAAAATAATTTTTCCTTTATATCAAAAAATAATTTGGGTAAAATTGTTTCATTTACCCACTTTTAAACAATACCGTGTCAGTTTATCGTATTCAAGTATTTAGAAACTCCATCAATTTAGTGGCGTCCCACTACTCGACAAGAATTTATATGCCACTCAACAGATAAATCAACATGATATAAAACCATTTTTTATTCACTAACAAATACGCGCTCATATCTATTAATACATTCAACTCGTTCTAGGGTGTTATTGACCCTATCTCTAATGAGTATTCCCCATCAAATCCAAGGTTCTCGCTTAACCTTCTGCTTTGATACCAAATGTAGCGACCCATAGTTCCATACCCTTTGAGTTGATAATAATTCACTCTTGTTCAACCAAAATTGTATGAAAGAGCGAATAACTAGGATAAAGAAGAAGAAAGAGATAGAAGAAAATAGAAAAATAATACAGAATCTCACAAACGCAGTGGAACAAAATATAATATATAATAATAGAATTCTATACAAAAGAATCTGTGACTGTATTATACTTAGAATATTCAGAGTACAATAATCAATGCCTAAGTCGGGACAGTTATAATAACTTGTTCTTATACAGCGGAAATATAATTCAAGTATCGAAATACATTTCTATCATTGAGCAAGTCTCCTGAGCTCCATAGCATCCTATCCTAAATCTGTAATACTCAGTCTCTCCCGAGCATTATAATAAAATAACACCCGAGTTAGTCAGAAAAACCGGCGTGAGGAAACACCTCAATTTGAATTATTAGAGTTATCAAAATCCTTTACTTAGATATATCTTGATATAAATCCTTCATCTTTAAATATTTTTAAAAACCTTCCATTTCATCACATAGGAAAATGTTCTAAGCCCACTTCCCGAAATCAATTCTAATATCAATACTTAGGAGTTTTTCTTATCCTAACCACTACATTGTCGGAATTTATATTAATTCCTTTTTAAATTTTCCAAGTCGATTATACTTACTTATAATCTCGTCTATCCATTTACAACTTCTAAAGTCACATCCATTTTTCACATCTCGAGGGATTCTGTAAATAAATTAAATCATTTTCAAAACGTCATATATGTATAATAAGTATTTTTAAAAGAATAGTAATTTATTTCAAAACATGTTTAAGTAATTTATTTAAAAATTAAAAAACATTTTAAATAAAACATCAAAACTCATTTCCAACTCATTTTAATATAACTAATTGGTTTACAAAACCGATTTTAAAATTTTGAATCTTATTTCAATTAATATTTGGTATTTTAAAAAAAAGGCACTTCTGAAATATTCCAATAATAACCAGCTTTTAATTATATAGTTCAATTAATAAAAATCCCTTTTAAAACAAAACTTAGTTTCTTAATAAAAATATATTTTTCTTCAAAAATCCCAATAACCAATTTGATATATAAATCCCTCACGATTTACAACACTTCGATCCCATTTCGATTTCTAACCAATTTCATTTTTCAAATAGAGTCCACTATATTTTTTTCAATCCCATTTTCATATCTCGATATAAATTCACACTGTGGAATTTTATATTTCTAATTTTTCATCTTTTATCGATTTCCTTTATTTATAAACATCGTTTATAAATATATAACTTCTTTGAGTTTCACTTAAAGAAATAATCTCATTTATAGAATTACTTTTATTAATTCCATTCCTCATAAATTCTATTCATTTTACAAATCTATTTTTAATATTGATTTCCACTTCTTTCCCATAAATCCAGAATACCACTTAAAATTCCCACTTTTAAAAATCCTTTATATAGTTTTTTTTAAAAAAAACTGTAATTAAAATATTTTACGAATAGTTAAGCACAACTCTAAATTAATTTACTATTTTATCCAAATCAATCTCTTTTAACTAAATCCAAATTTCAATATAAATATTTTTATATTCAAATTTTCCTTTCAAATCCTTTCAAATTCCAAAAATAATATTTATGGTATTTAGAATACCAAAAGGTAGGCCAGTACTACTATAGCATCCAATAATTCACACCTCAACAATAATCTATAACAAATTATTTTAACATATCATATATTATTATAAATGAAAAACAATCAATATAAATTTGAGGAATCCAGTTGGATCACACAAACCTGTTTTTCTTGCATCCACGTATGTTTGATAACATAAAACTACCAATCCCACTTCAAGGAGGATATCGCGGTATATAGGGTCATCTGTTATTATGCGGGGTGCATAGGGTCTCATCCGTTAAATATACGGAAATATCAATCCAACTACTAAAATCTATACTACTATATATATATAATATAACATCCAACTGATAATAATAATTATCAATTCATCCAATCACTAAATTCAGAAAATTTAAATTAAACAGTAATCCAAGTCGAGTGAGATTTACTCACCTTGATTTTTAAATTGCAATCCGTTCCAATTTAATCCTATTGCGTAGATTCCACAGCTACAAACCAAACTCGACTCGTTTCACGATTTTTTGGGGACCTTATATGCAAATTTTATTAAATTTTATTAAATTTAATTAGCTATCACAATTTAAAATTCGAATTTAAAAAACTAACAATAAAATTTAAATTTGTTACAGTATTATACCTTCACCTCTACATGTAATTTTCCACATATTCCAAACTCGATCGGACAATGTCAAAAATTCTCCATCGCCTCGACATGCTTCCATTCTAGCTTCGCCTCCTCACCCAAGACACACTACTATGTGCTCGTATCCAAATCGATTCGTCGCTCCACCATCGGCCTCTAGGTTCACGCGACTATGACCAAACCTCCACATGCACCTGCCACTGTTCACGCGACCTTCCCCCTTCATCGTTCAGGCCTTGCGACTTCTTCTCGCATGACAACAATCGCCATCGACTCACCCCCGACACCCAGTCACCTCTGATGCCACCATGTTTCCCTCTAACTCGCCTCAGGCGCACGTGCGCACACGCGTTGCCCCGCCAACGTGCCTCCACTTATCAACCATCATCCTGCCAATCGATAACGCATGCTAACATCAATCACCTTCCAACCCTGGGATTGCTCCATCTCTCGATCGCCGCCTGCCTACTCACACTCATGCGCGTTTGCTGTCCAGACCTCGACTCCACTTTCTACCTCGATGATTCATGATTTCGATTCGAGATGAGGAAGGAGAACAAATACGTGATTTTACTTGTTTTCTCTTTTTTCGTTACGAGATGAATTTTAGTTCGATTTGAAAAGGAGGAGGCAAATCTCGATTTAAAAAGAATGAAGGCAAGTGGCTTGTTTAGAAGGGTAGGATGCCGTGTTTCAGAAGGTAGAGTGGATTTAATTTGAGTTTGATTAGATTTATTTATCTAAATATTGAAAATATCTTGTGTTACCTATTCTGAAATCTTGATCTCCGATTGAGGCATGCCACCTGGAGTTCCTAATGTTATACCCCTATTCCAAACACCATGGAACAAGTTTTGATGTCTAATTCGATCGTCTGTGGAAGATAACTTTTTAAATCGACCATTTAAATTAAATTCAATTAAATTATTCTAGGCATTTTCAGATCGTACGATGAAACGTTAACTCCAAACACAACGAAATTTAAAATCCGATAATAACACACTATTACGGATCCAATGGAACTGGTTTCTTCGAATTCCGAGACTATGCCCTGAAAGGCTATTTTAACGCTTCGATTAGATTAACGGTTTCCAATTTTTGTCGAAATTACTTAAAATTTCCCTTTTAAAAACTTACTAACTAAACCCTAATTCAAATAGAATTTACATTAACATTAGAAATCATCTCGGTGCGATTTTAATTTAAAATCCAATTATTAGCATTATTCATATTTCGGTAATCGTTATATTTGAAATTTTGAATCAAATTCACCAATTCAACCAAAATCTTCATATTCAAAATCAATATATTTTCTAGATCCAATATTTAAAATTACTTAAATATTCTGAATCAATCGACGAAAAATACGAATCGTTACAGTTATGCTTTAATGCTATTTTAATAGGTTACTTTACTATAAACATTATCTATGTAGCGTATTGTACTATGTATGTAGATAGTTTAATGGATCCTTAAAGGATGGAATCCCAATATCCTTTAAGTTATTTGCTTCTCACTTGACAATTCACTTAATTTTATTTACTTGCATAAGAATGTTAATCCCGACTCGAGTGTTTTGTGTTTGCTTTATGCACGAGTCAGACTAAGTGGCATAGTATTTGAGACTCGCCTTTGGAGCTTGGAGCTTTGCTTGAAGATCTGTCTTATATCTATTCAACTTTCAGTTATTTCCAGTTTTATGTCTAGACTTGTTGTCTGCTTATGTATTTAGACTTCTATGTACTTAAGATTTTCCGTTGTATTTGTTATAGACTATGATGTTTGTATAGTAGCTTCATGAACTACTATTTATCTTTTCTGTTGTTTATTGTTATATTACTCTGTTTCTGTGATTCTGTGATTAATTTATTTATCGTATATGCTAAGTTTTTCCAAATATAAATTAACAATCTATTGTTTTGAGAAATTCAAGTCTGACATGTGTGGATGTTGTCGATTTGAATAGTTCGAAATAGCGGGTCGTTACATATAAACTACATTTATCTATGGAACAATTCGAAACATGTCTCTCGGCTTTCAGTGAGCTCTAGGTTCTGTTATGAACTGTATCATGACATTGTTATCGTACAACAATGTTATGAGATTCTTAACACTTGAAATTAACCTCAGCTTAGTTATAAATTTGTATGTGTGTGTGTATTGTTTTTATTGTGGCGCTATTCACATAAATAGATTATCCACAATCTCTTATATTTGGAACATTTCTAACTTACAGATTCTTAACTTGAATTTATCATTGACATATTATACTTAATATCCCTTATGAATGTAGAGTTTGAACACTCCGTCATAAGGTGTTCATTGTTTCTGTAAACAAATCTATATTATTTCTCAAATACACGAGAACACTCCAAACTACTATTAGTGATATCAATTTGGATTTGATATTTGCTTGTCAAATACATAAACAAGTCATGATATCTTAGACAACTTAACATGTATGAAAATTCCTATTGCAATGTGTAAGGAACTCATCTCATATGTTCTGTATTAAACAATTTAATAAAGTGTCTTCGCATATCGATCTGGGACATTACCAAGATTTTTTACACTCGCTATAAAGACATCATTTAAAGATCTAACGTCGAGTATTAAAAATACCAAGGCTAATTTTAATACAATACATTGTTAAAATCGACAATGTGCTATTTACTTACAGTTTGAAAATACCAGTGTACCTTTTAACATTCTTTCTTATGAAACATGCTTCTTTGCATTTTGATAGATAATCAAACCATTTGATACTTTCATGAAAATATTTTTTCAATTACGATGCTTATAAAATGATACTTTCTACCATTTCTTGGATTATATTCAAAGACTCACAAACTCAATATCTCTCCTAACGACTGCAAGCCATTTTAATTATTATGCATAAATAGCTTACTCTAAATCATTATTTATAATTTTTTGTTTTGATACATACGTACAAAGATATAAAGTCGGACCAAGTGATAATTTTATAAATTTGAACAAACTTGAGCACATTAAAAGATGAATCTATTACGTTTATTTAATTGAAATTTACTGTATTATTCTTATCAATATAGCTCACTAAATTCCAACAAGATTTATCTTTCTCATAAAGACATATTTATAACCAATGGATCATATCCCTTTGGATACAACTATCAAAATCACATTTTGATAATGTACTTGGAATATATTTCAAATCTGCACATCATACCATATTATAGAGTCAATACTTTTAACGGTTTAGTTAATCAACCAATGATTATATATTTTCGACATTGATAAGAAATTCATAGTTTCAATTCAATATATGAGAATACTTATTAGACACTCTAATGTGATGTGTTCATCTAGGTTAGTTAATCTCGTTTCACGTCATGGTATTTAGTTTATCCTAAGATCGGATCCAATTCCATTTTACTACCAATAATTTCTCAAAGAAATTCCTTAACTATGAAGTTGGTATTTTTAGAAACAACAATTGTTTCTCAATGCAATAGAACATGTATTCATAAACACTTTATGAATTTCCTTTTATTTAAAACTGATTTAGTTTTAGCTTCAAAAACTTATGTTCAAATAATTAATATGTCATCTAATGACAGTCCTTCCTAAACTTTTTTTAGGAAGACTCATAAAAGATTCCTTACAAGCAATTATTACATGCAGACTTTCGACTTGCACAACCTGCCAACTCCTTAGCCTAGGATATGTTGGGGTTTCTTATAAAACCTTATCTTGTATGATTTTGTAGAATATTATTTAAATGAAATAATATTAACTTCGCATGATACTCTTAAGTACATGACCTTATAGAAAGAAGTTAAGTCAACTTCACTCACAATTAATTGTACTTTGTCCAATCAAGTTTGGTTACTCCTTATCAATACATCATTATGTACCACAAGGAAGAGCGGCTTTAGAGATTAAATATTTATTCATTTTATGTACATTTGAAACTCTTTCCAATATACTCACTTATTTGACTAAATCGAACCATTTTATTTTACTGTGTATTAGTCAATTTACTTCTGCTTTATACTCTATGATCTTATCATAAACATATTACATGTATATCGAATACACAGGTCCATGTTGGTAAATCATTGATGAATAAAACAAGTATATGGAACATATTTAGTTTTAATAGATCCGCGATTGTATACATCAATATGTATCAATCCAAAGACTTCATCAACTCTTATGATGCTCCCACTAAATGAATGCATAACCTTTAATTATTTGAAATATAATTAATCGACATTATATGATTCATAATGACATAATAAAAAATTATTTCTCAAAATCGCGGCTTAGTCTATAATTCCAAAATAATGGTAAATTACTTTATATACTTTAGTATTTTCCAAATGCAACACTTTTGTTTTGAAAATAAACACCATAATTATTTTTATTTCATTATGAATATTCAGAACATTCATATTGAAATATAACTATATTAATTTTTTAGTTGGCACCCATAAATAGTCACTATTCATAAATAATGTTCGATATGTTTTATGAAAACAATTTTTGTAATTTAATGCAATCAATCAGTGCAATATGGCATGCTCCCACTATTTTTGCCATAAATATGATAGCGTACTAAATTTAGAGGTCCATCGTTTACTTAATATAGATTATTTATTTCATATTGTAATCATATTACAATGGAGAGTTTTTTGACCAAATATCTTGAACTCAAAGAAATAAATCTCATAGTAAACGATTCTCTATATGAAAATACATTTCAAAATAGAAATAATATTTCTTATTCCAATATTAAGTATTAATTATTATTACAATTCCCGTTTTCAATGTTTCTTGATGAAGCAAAAGTGACCATTCACTCTCTTCATCCTAACTGTGCCTTAAATCACATTTACTCTTGTATATTCGTTATTCTTTCTAAATGATCAAACCATTCAAAAGTATATCCTTACTATAATATAATAATGAAATCTTTACAAAAGCATACTCAGTTATCCTTAACATTTAGGGACATCAAATATATTGCACTTCATGTAAACTGATCAAAACTGACATTTCAGCGATCAGTTTTCTAGGTTAATATTGTAGTATTGGTCTACTGTTAACGGTAATACAATACAATCCTTTTGTAATCAAACAAATTAAACACTCGATTTTGCATTATGGTTTATTTTTCTTTGGATGAACTAATTTCATCAAAAATATTCTACATTACAAATTTTGACCGTTCAACATATAACATTTATATGCGATTGTATATGGATCAAATATGCATAGTCTTGTATTGCTGTTAGAGTACGAAACTCATAGAACGAAATGCATGGTTTCAACCAAATAAACAAGTAAGTGACCAAATTGCAAATGTATTATGTAGTTATAAAATTATGCAGTTGCATGAGTATTGAAACATTAAATGAGAGGAGCATTTATTAGTAAGTATATGTTATACTTTTATTTGTCAATCATTGGTTCAAATTTTTTATATATCTTAACTGATATGTGTTTTACCAATCGTATCAAATGCACAAATTTATCATTACAGATTATTATACTATTATATATCATATGTTCTTTCAATATTAGAAAGGTTAACTTTGTTCATTTCATTTTCCTATTAAGGCTCCACTAGCCAATTATGTTTCACCAAAACATAAGCGAAACATATAAGTCTTTCGACTTCACTAATGGATGTTAGGACTCATTTTTCTTAGGATGCCGAGCTTGATTCTTCTCAACAAATTATGGCTCCAAAAATGATGGATAACACCTTATTGGTTATATCATATAAACTTCTAACCCTTTGGTACCTTGTCCTAATTCCTCTTTGACCTTAAGTTTGCTCAACAAATCAGAACGAAATTATTCACTCATACCTACCATATCATGACGGATTAAGTATAGTATATGTATCTTGAGTCCGCTCAAAAAATACATATAGTTAACTTACCTCATCTATTTAATATAGTTATAATACTACACATAACATTCCTAACTTGGGTTTGCTTAACAATTAAGGAGCATGCAAGTAGTTTATTAATATATATATATATATATATATATATATATATATATATATATATATATATATATACGAAAAAGGACAACGTTATATTGAAGATTCATAATTTTTAATATTAAGTAATATTAACTCATGACATATTGTATTTCTTATGAAATACCCTCATTATTCAAGTATAGGATGCATCTGAAGTCATGATATACATATATCCACATATATATTTATTCCTTAAGTCTATTTGAGTTTCTTTGTTGTTCCACCTTTAGTTTATACATTCATATCATATAAGTTTTATTATCATAAGAATTTCATATTTCATATTACCTATATAATATTATTATGTATAATATAATATTAATTTAATTAATTTTTTAATTAATTAACATTGTAAATAATTATATATTATTTTAGGACGAAAGTTATATTAAATATTTATTATATACTTTAACCTTTTATAGTATTGCACATATATCATATATATATATATGTATGTATGTATGTATGTATATTATTTCGTTAGTTAGTTTTTTAATTAATTTATCTAATCAATTACCTTTAATTAATTTATTTAATTAAATTTAGTTAAACTATGTTAATTTCAAAATTCAATTCATATACGTGTATGCATACTTATGTTGTTTTAAACATTTTAAAATATCATAACATATATCATAATATATGATACATGCATATATATTTATTAATTAACTTATTTGACTAATTCATTTTATTAATCTAGTTAATAAATTTTTAAAATTGCCCAATTAATATATATTTCCAAACAATTTGAAAATTTTATTATATTATAACTTTTATAATATATTTATTTTTTAAATTTAACTTTTAAATTTAAAATCTTATATTTTTAATTTTTAAATAATTTTGAAAATTATCCCAAGGCCCAATTCAAATTTGGACCTTTTCTATTAGGGACAACCTTTGGGCTACGAGCTTAATAGTTAAGCCTAATATGAGTAATTTAGGTTGCATAGACTGTTGGGCTCTGATATCATTATTGGAATTGGATTAGCCCACGGTGGAAGTTATGGATGAATTTGAAAAAAAATAAGCTTATTGGACTTTATTGGACCTATGAAGTCTAATTTATTTACAGTATTTCTAAATTTAATTTAAATAAAATCTTTATCTCATTTAATTTTGTAATTAATGAATTGAAGTCTATTTAGTTTATTAGTATATGTGTGTATGTATAACATATCAATCCGTGCTAGGCATATCATGCGCATATATAAATGTTGGAACTTGCATCGCAACAGTCATGTTAGCTCTTATGTGCATTTTATGTTGTCTAAATATATGTATGTAAATATAAACTTTTTATTTAAATAAATATTAAAAATATAAATTTTTACTTTATATATAATATATGTGCTGCATAAATTTGAAAGCAATAATATATATGTGTGTGTGTTTATATACATAACATACGAAGTTGTTTTTTATTAAATATAATCCACATGTATATTTACGATAAGAAAATAATATATATGTATATGTACATGTATATTTTAGTATCTAAAGTATTTATAAATATGTGTATTTAAATGTGTTTGTGTATGTATGTGAGTATGTTTATATAATTATAGTAATTATAAAATTTAAATAAATTTAAATAATTTTATGGCATTCCAGATCCAATACACAACACATCAAAATTTTATTATAATTTTATATCATTAAATTATGTATATATGTCAAAAAAATTATGTTAAATTATTTTCCTAACATTTTATTCAAGTTTTAAAAATTTGGAAATTCTAATATGGTATTATAAAGTCACAAAAGAATTTCTATAATTTTCTTACTGAAAATTATTATTTTTGTTATTTAATTAATATCACCAACAAACATAAAACAATGTTAAAATTATTTTCGTCGCATAATTTCAAATTATAAATTTTTTGAAATTCAAATATGATATCATAAATTCATCGAAATTTCCTATAATTTTCTAAGTAAAATTATATTTTTTATTATTTAATTAATATTAGGTGCATATCAAATTATTTAATAATAATAATACTATTGATTTTAAAATTCTTGGACTGGCTATGGGATAAATGTGATGAAGAAATTTTTTTAATTTAAAATATAATTTGTAAAGCATATATTATTTTTTATAATTATTTAACTTATATATCGATTTATATAACATAAAAAATAGAAAATAGTTATTAAAAAATACTTGCTGTTACATAAAATTATCATTTGTATAATCTTGCATTTATAAGTTATACGATCAATTTTAACATGATACGATGGCATGATTAATTATAAGCCATCCAATTCATTTAATATGACATATATTAATATTAATATAATTATTTAATAAAACAATAAAAATTAAAATAAATTTATTTTTCTATGTATACATCTAATCTATAGAAAAAATTGCTTTTTATTGTACATACATACATATAATCATTCAATATGTGACACATTCGTATATATATGAGTCTCACCTAATTAACAATATAATTATAGTATATATAATCGAGCAATAGAATATTATACATAAAATATAATTCATATGAAATAATAAAACCATACCAAAGCTTAAGTCTTAAGTATAACTTGTTATGATGTATATCCCCTATTAGAATTTTTCACAATTCTTCAAACTGCTCTCTTTGAATTATAGACCGTTGATTATCCAATAGTTATTGATTTCGAATTGATTTGAGATGAATTTTGATGGAGCTTTTGTCTAGGTGAAATTGGCCAACAAAAAGATGAAATGGAAGCCGAAAAGAACCTCAAATGTATTATGGTTAGGGGTCCTTTTATAGTAGAAGAAATAAAGAGAAAGTAGACCAAATATCTTATTTATTCTCCCTAAATATGAGCCATCCATCCAAGATACCCTTGCCCCATTTTTTAGCCTCCCCTACATGCTTGTTGCTTTCGAATATATTATCATAATCATAAGAAAATAATCACTTAGGTCCACATAAATATTAATAGTTAAATCTGATTTAATTCCTTGTCGATATCGCATATCAATCGATATATTTATAACAATTATAAATGTATACAATAATATTTATTCCTCAAATCATATTCAAAATTTTATAATCAATATTTCATACGTATTAATTAATTTAATTAATTTATAACAATTATAAACTAATTAAATCGTTTGTCTAAAGATAATTCATCACATATGTTATGTAATTCGTTAGGTGTAAATTTGGGTAGCGATTAACATCGCACTATTCGATTGTTAATATTCACACATCACTTAGCAGGTGCCATGGCATTTTGGCTAAATTTTCACTTACTTAGTTTTTGAAGAATACAATTTCACTTTATTATTAAGCGTTACCTAGTTGTGACATTATTTACACCAATTCTCTTCGTTAAAACAATATCAGTTTGGACTTACGAAATTTGGGAACGGTCAAACACAAAGTCATTGGTTCAATAATAACAATTATTATTAACCAAAATACTCTGGCTACAGACTTTGACCTTGAGTTGACTTGAGTTGACCTTGATAATAACTCCACATAACCGAGGAGATGAATCCTCTCTTAAATAGTGCTTTATTTTCAATACTTCCACTTGACCCAACTATAGTCACTCGATGGAATGTCATGCTATGATTTGACTATAATCAAAGTAGAGCTTACAGAAAATCCACAGCATTCTTAAGTCGAGATAATGTGTAAGTCAATCACATTGATATTTTCTATTTGACCTTAGCTGTATTAATCAATAGAAAATTATCGAGTGAGTCATTTCGTAGTTATCCAATAAGCATCAGTACGTAGCTTCTAGGTGCCCCCAATAACGTTGAGTAATACATTGCCAACATTTAGATAGAGTTACGTACTCTAATCTCAACAGGTACAATGATATCCAGTCTCGATGCATCTTGACTATGAACATTTAAAATGGTATATTTATTTTCATTGTGATAAATTATTTAAGATTATAACCCTTTGTAACTACTACCACAGAATCTACCATTTATGGATTTCTATTAAATATAATTTTAATTAAATTAATTAATTAATATAACACATCATATCAAGTATATAATAGAAAGAAAATGCCTTTTATTTCGAAACAAAATTGATAATCAAGTTAGATATATGTAGCAAATTATATAATTAACCCTAGAGCATACCCCTAACGCTCTCATATAGTTGGGTCTAAGTTGAAGCATTGGAAGTGAAACTCTATTCTTGGTTATATAAGGATTAGTATCATGGTCAGATATAGTCAACTCAAAGTCAAAGTATATGGCCAAAGTCATACAGTTAATAGTAATTATTATTATTTAACTAGCTTTGTGTTTAGGAAACGTGGATGATATTGAAAATTTGAAAAAATGAAATTCAATTAGTCCTAACATGGGACAGTTTTGACAAAGCTAATTGATGTAAATAATTGTTACTAAAAGGTGCTGCTTAATACCGTAAAATTAGATTTTACTGACAAGATGTATAAGCGATAAATTAGGCCAAACTATTATAGCACTAGTTGTGTTGCAATAATATTTGAATTGTTTAGTATTAATCGCTGATTGAATTTACACAAGTGAGTTGCACAACGGTATTGATGAATACTCTAAAATACCACACAATTTAATCAATTCATAATTGTTGTAAATTAGTTAAATTAATTTATATTTATTGTAACAACCGGAAGTTTCAACCACTCGCATTCGCACATGTCGAACTTGAATTGCTCAAAATACCGCGTTGTAAATAAAAATTGGCAAATCTCAGAATATACAGTAAATAAAAATCACAAATCACAGACACAGAGTAATAATTGTGCAGCGGAAGTAAAAGAAATAGTAGTTCATGAAGCTACTATGTAAATATATCAGAGTTACATAAGATACAACAGAAGAAATAAAGTACAAAAGAAGTCTCAATACATAGAGTTCTACCAATACAAGAGCTGAAAAGGACCAACAGATTGAAAAAGATAAAACTACACAAGCAGATAATCTCCAGTGATTCCAAATCTCTAGAAAGTGGGATCCCAATCGGTGAATACTCAGGCTGACCCGAGCGTAAATAGAAATACAAACACTCGGGTCAGGACATCCATACTTATACAATGTAAACCAACTCAAGTGAACTGTAGTAAAAGTACAAGTAACTTAAAGGATGCTTGGGACCGCCCATCCTCTAAGGATCCGTCAAACTATTTACTATGTAGTAACATTGCGCTATTATAAAAATGTCTAATAGTAAAATAAACTTACTTTTAAATAGCATTAAGGCTTTACATTTTCCACCTTAACACGTAATAGTCCTAGTAGTCCATCCACTATTTGCATATCTCCTGATCGAGAGACTACGAGAAGATACGCATGGGCTACATGAGAAAACCAAACTCGTAGTAAAGGCTCGATATGGTAGGTGACACGGCACACGAGGCAATGCCAGGGTAGATATACCAATTACGACACTCGGGCTGGTGGTAATGCAGCAGCCACAAGCGCCCACCGCGGAACACATTCCCAAAATCGGAGGGGCGCCCAAACAATCACAAGTAATAGTATGGTATCGAAGAAATGCGTCCGCTATGAGGTGCTACCTCAACTGGCCCGAGACCGCTCCTGTTTTAGCCACCTTATGCCAACTCACGGGAGTTGGGTCCACGTAACTTAACACATGAACATCGCCACCATCCTACTTCGTTCTGGAATCTCTACCACGTACACAGCTGTCAAAGTGGTTTTCGGTATCAATAGAGAGTATTCTCATATCCGATCCCGTTCTCTTTGCCAACCAATCGTTATTATAACCCATAGTTATAACTTAAAATAATATTTTATACTTCAAAATAAAATATTGTTTCAATCCAAATCTCTATCAAAATAAAGTTTAAATCATTTCCAAACCATTTCAATATATCAACTTACCATATCTTTTCAAAACTTCCTTTTAAAACATTTTAATACATAAAATATCATATCCTTTCAAAGCTTCATTTCCAAATCATTTTAATGTCAAAATATCATATCTTTCAAACTTCCTTTTCAAATCGTTTTAATACCAAAATATCATATCTTTCAAAACTTCATTTTCAAATCATTTTAATATCAAAATATCATATCTTTTAGAACTTCCTTTTCAAATCATTTTAATATCAAAATATCATATCTTTCAGACTTTATTTTCAAATTATTTTAATATCAAAATATCATATCTTTCAAAACTTCATTTTCAAATCATTTAAATATCAAAATATCATATCTTTCAGAACTTCCTTTTCAAATCATTTAATATCAAAATATCATATCTTTGAAACTTCCTTTCAAATCATTCTTTGAATTTAAATTCCAAATGTCAAATTTAAATACCCCTTTAAATTCAAAGATAACATCCATTTATTATCATTTCTAACCACCTTTTAAATAATTTATATTACATTAAATAAATTCATTTAAAATCATTTTAAAGTGTAATTATTATACTTTCAAATCAAGTATTCAATTCTCAAAGTTTCAAACCATTCCGAGCGCATTTACCAAGTCAAAACCATAAATATTTAAAATTTTAGCCTTTCACAGTATAGAAAAAGCTGTTATAAGTTATACTTGGAAACATTTTAATTCATCAAAGAAAACATTTAAAAACTGCTATTAAGACTCAGTTTTAGTTGAAATTTAGTTTAAAACAGCAAAGACGACATTTTCAGAAATGCTATAATAGCTCAGGTTTCAAGTTTAAGGTTTCTATTAATTACAGCAAAGACAGCAGACCACTACAGCAATTGCAGAACCGTTATAATAGTCCTTTATTTAGTTTTTAGCCTTTTAGTTTACTTCAGCAGCTACAGCATTTCAGAACTGCTGTAATAGCCTTTTTATTAGGTTTTTAGTTCATTTACAGAAACCATAGCATTTCTGAATGCTATTAAAAGTATTTCCCGATTTTAGTGTATTTCCAACAAATAATAAACTTCAATTTAAACTCTTTAAACATTATAAAAATCATATTTTAACATTCAAAAATGTTTATTAACATACCTTTAACATATGATTTTTATAAAATAAATTTCTTATAAATAAATCAAATTTTTCATAAATATACTTAACAAATTCAAGTGTATAATTTCCTTTCCTTCACATATGCAATTTATTAACACTTACATTTTTAAATTTCCATTTCACAAATTAAACTAAATTTCCAATTTGATTTCATTTAACTAAAACCTTTAATTAAACCAAATTTCACATTTCCAAGTGAAGTTGAATTTTAAAATTACACATTTAAGCATTCATTTATTTAACCATTTAAATTCGTAGAAAAATCAATAATAATTTAATAAATCACTTAAATTAAAATTCAAATCAAATTATCATATTACCATTTTTCAAATATAATTAAATTTCCATTTTATTTATATAACTTAAATATCATTTTAAAACCAAAAGTTTCCAAATTTCCAAACTTAAGTTATATTTCCAAAATTCAATTAAACCATTCATAAATTACATTTTTAACTCATAAAAAAATCATAATTTCTTTATTTTAAAACCTTTCAAAATCTATCTAAATCAAATTTCATACATTTATATTTTTAAAATACTTAAAAATATCCAAAACACTTTATAAAATAACCACGGGCCTGTATATAGTTTTCTAACCTCGGTCAAGTGTATATATATGATTTCAATCCGCAGTTTCAAAAGAAAAAATCCGGGTTCTATTATTTCAAACCTGCAATCTCAAGTTAAAATAAAATAAATAAAAACCGTTCAGGCCTATCATTTCAGCCCATACCGATTTTTTCCTATTCTAAAGTCTGTTCTGGTATGTATCATTTCAACCCATAATGAACCTAATCTACAGGGAACTTGTAGTGTGATTAACAGATATAAATGAACAGTTAACAACATATAGCAGTAACAGATGAGATGACATGTAAATTAACAGGTTAAACATCATATATAAATAATCACAGGCAGTTATAACATCATATATAATTCTACACATTCAATTGTTGCCGCTTCACAATTGCATAAGTATAATATGTCGTGTGAGATTTACTCACCTCTTTGTGCTGGAGATAGCAATACAACTGACAAAACGGAATCAAGAGCAAATTGACAATACTACGGATTTGGGTGAAGAGCGAGATCCTATGCTACAACTCTTGTGTTACAACCCAAAACAAAATCAAAACAATTTATAAATACAATACCATTTTGAAATGAAATAACTTTGGAATAAAAGAGATATGAATGCAACAAATTTTGTCTTGCTTTCTAAATTCTTTGGCACGGCTTAAGGGTGCATGTGGTCAGGTTTTGGTGTGACTTTGGCTCAGGTTTGGGTCCTATTAGTCATGGCTACAAGGTGATAAAGTGGGTAGGAGTTACATAGGAGGAATACAAGAGTTCAAGGCAAAATGGAGGAGTTTGGTTCACATTTTGGGCTCGGCCAAGGCATGTTTGGGCTCAGCCTTCATGCTTCAGATCTGGACAGTGAGTAGTGGTGATGGTTAGGGGTGTGTGGTGGTCTGATCAGTGAGGCGGCGGCGGCTATGGTGGTGGCTATGGTGATGGATGAAGTGATGAGGCAAGGAGTGGTCAAACTAGCATGGTTTCAAGGGCCTAGTTACATATTTTGAGGAGTTTAGCTTCATGGTTGGCCCGGCCATGGTCAAGGGCTGGGGTGTAGGTGTTGGTGATGGCAGGGAATCTATGTTGGAGGTTGTGGCCGTGGCTATGGAGTGGAGGCGGATCAAAACTAGGCAAGAAAACAAGGCAAAAACTTAGAAAAAGAAGAAGAAAACTAGAAAAAGAAAGAGAGGCCATTACCCAACTTTCTTCAGAAATGATTGCCGTGACTTGCTGATGAAAAATGAGGATTTTCATGTGAAAATGCAATAAGAAACTCATGGCTAATCAATAAAGAAGGAATGGCCAAAATGTGAAGAGACTAGCTAGTGAAAAGTCATTGTTTTAAAGCTTTTTGTCCTTTCAAATTTCCACTCCTTTAAATCAAATAAAAAAAAATCAGTAAATTTGACTTTAAAACTGAAACAAAGTAATATAAAATAAAAATAAAAATAAATAATAAATTTTAATTAAAATGGAAAAAGAATTAAAGAAATTGCTTAAAATTCAAAACAGGGTTCAAAAATTAAAATTAAATCATCATTGGCTTTGGAAAAATATCTACTTCATTTTAAAATATTCTTGTAACAACCCGCATATTTATCGATTTTATATTTAAATATTCTTATTTAAATATTTTATCATTAATCGGATTATAGTCCGAAAAGCTACTTTTTGCATACGATCAAATTAGGACTTGAAACCACTTCCATTGAGTTTAAAATGACGTTTGCAATCTTTTTAAGTATAAATTTTGATATGTTTTGAGTTAATTGAATTTCACTACTTTTTCGCTTTAGACTTTGGTTTGGACTTAGCCTATTAGGCCCAACCACCACTCCCTCTTCTCTTCATAATTTCCTAACAACATAAGCTTCATCAAAAATGGTGAGTGGGACGGGAAATTAAAATTCCAAACTCAAATTCTTTTGCTAATCCATCACTCTACTCCAAATTCAAAGAGAAGACATTGGATTCAAGCTTCTTGTGTTGAGATTGAAGTGGGATTGGTTCTTGCTTTGCTTTAAGCTTCATTTTCATTGATTTTTGGTGCAAAGGTGAGATTTTTATCTCATATTCTTGTCTATAACTATCTTGGGCTGTTGAGAATGAATTCCTATCACTGTAGCATGTACATTTGCATTTGGTTTGGATTGGATTGGCGAAAAACTCCAATTTACATGTGTTTTTGCATTTTCTGCACCTTAGGTCGTTCGGTCGTTGATAGGTCGCTCTGCCACGAAATGTCGCCTCGGAATTAGTTTGTCCCAGCTAGGTCATGGGTTTTTAGGTCGTAGGTCGCTCGGCAAAAGCTCGGACTGGTTTAAGACGTTAGGTCGTTGGGCCTTCAACCTTAGCTCGCGCCATCTCTAGGTCGCAACACCCCTTAGTTCGCGGCATATAGCTCGGCCTGCTGACGTTTGATCGCTCGGCTCTTAGGTCATAGGTCGTTCGAATCCCTTGGTCGTTCGTGTATGTGGGGTCGCAAGACCCTCGCTTCCCCCTTAGGTCACGTGCTTAGGTCGCGTGCTTAGGTCGCACGCTTAGGTCGCATGCTTAGGTCGCGCGCTTAGGTCGCATGCTTTGGTCGCAAGACCTCAACCCCTTTGGGTTGCATGTCCTCAATCCGTTAGGTCGTTGGACCTTATTTTCCTAGGTCATTGGACCTTATTTACTTTAGTTCGTATGACCCTTTAAATCGCTCGACCGATAGGTCGTAACACGTCGGCTTTAGGTCGCTTTCCCTCTTTCCACTTTAGGTCGCTGGCCTCTTGGTCGCTCATCCCACTAGGTCGCTCGGTCTGTTTGTGCTTTGGTCGTACCTCTTTAGTCATTCGACCATTGGGTCGTTACACGTTAGGTCGCTCGGCCTTGTTAAAGACGTTAGGTCGCTCGCCTTTCATACTTATGTCGTTCGACCTGTATTTTGTTAGGTCGCTCGACATGCTAGGTCGCACCACCTATTTCCACTTTGATGCATTTTGAGCTGATTTCTTTGGATTTGATTCACGTCTTCGAATGTGAATTTTTGTGATTGATTGTTTCTACAATCATTTTTGTGGTTTGTCACTTTGAAAAATATAAAGGTTTCAATACTAGTAGTAAATATCAAAACCCTTTCATCAAAGCAATTTCAACTCTATTTTACTTACAAAGCTCTTTTCTTTAAACCGTTCTCCAACCTACTAGTATATACAAGCCTTTACCTCACTCGTATGAGAAATTGAATTAAACGGCTTAGTAAAACTAGTGGTATGAAATGCTTGCGTTTACTTTGCCGGTTAATTCTTGGACTTGTTCGATTGAACCTTTTGTGGCAATTTCCTAGAGAAGATCTACAGTTTGTTCGTAAATATTTATGTTAAGCAAGTGGTTATGGGACATGAAACTAAACTCGTATATTTACTGACTTAGTGTAATTGACACTTCTTGATGATCATTGACGATCATTTTTATGTTTTAGACTAATAAATGTGTGATGTCTCTTTGTCTACGAGGGAGACTAAACCCCGTTTGTGTGATGTTTCGACTCACATATGTGGGGTAGTGCCCCATGGTCTTCGGGCCGTTCGTGTGGATCTTAGGCTCAAAATTTGATGGTTAGCTACCATGAGATAGCATCTCGTTGTGTGATACATGTGTTGGTGAGCTTTCATGCTCCTGTTCTTGTGATAGGCCTCCCCCTTTTTGTGATTTCTGGATTTCGTGTGTTGATTTCTGGAATTTGCGCTTCACCAATTTTAGTGATTTTCATTGATAAGTTTTATCAATTTTTGTGCATTGGTGAATTCGTGTGTCATTCCCTTTTTATGGATTTGGATCTTTGAGAAGATTCTTATGATATTGATTAATCTCTTGTTGATTATCATTTACATACTTATTGTAGTATGCCATTATGGTTATTATTCGTTTATGCCATATTTCTTATTCTATATCATGTCATCTGATATTTATTGCTAGATTGATCCGTTTATTATTTTCTTATGAAATAATACTCGGGTCAGACCGAGATGTTATAGGTGCTTCTACTTGACTTCTCTCCAGGGATCTATTACTCTGACTTTTGGCTAACTACTTAGATTAGTAGTTTTTGTTGTATACATTTGAGTTATCGACTCTTAGATGTATTCTTTTACATAGCACATGTTGCTATTCTTTTGTCTTATTGTGGATCTTTCAGACCACTACTCTGATGTACACTTTCATGTGTTATATATTCATATCTTTTTCCGCCTTTGTGATATGGATGTCTGTGACTGATTTGGGTTATGTTTATTTCTATATTTGTTTCCGAAGAATATATATAGCCATTGTGTAGTAGCTTTGAGTTTGTATCGGTATGTCGGATTTCCTCCTTAAATGAAATGCATGTTATACTATCTGACATATCGGTGCTCGCACAAAGAAACTACATGGATGGCCGCTCCTCCGCAGCCTTATACTCCGTGCTAGTTGACAGCATTACTCCGTAGTGTTCTTGGCTAGCGTGGGTATAGAGGTGGGGCGTCACAGCTTGGTATAAGAGCCAAACTTCGAAACAATGTAGAATACTTTAACAAGGACCATCATCCTAAGTCCATCTTAGGGGTCGCGCTTTAGGATTTTTATTCGGGTCTTCGTACCGTTCCATCCTATTTTCCTTTATGATTCCTTGCTTCACCTATCAAGAATGTTTGATATTCATTTGGTGAATAATCTTTTTCTTCTTTCTCTCTTAAGGAAGAGAAATGGCAAGACCTGGTCGTCCCAGCTCCGGTCAATCTAGTGTTACTCCCAAAATGGAGTTTTTATGACTGCTCAACAGCTTCTTGATTTGGTAAAGAATGCTCATGCAGCTGGTTCTAATTCGGAACCTACTCATCCTAAGTCTGGATTTGCACGTTTGTGCAATGATTATACCAACTTGGGTGGAAAACCATTCAAGGGTTCTGAAACTATTATTGAAGTCCAGGCTTGGCTGAGATCCTGCGATCAAATCTTTTCTCGCATGAATCTTATTGATCTTCACCGAGTTCAGGTGGCTTCTAGTATGCTCCACGAAAGAGCATTAGACTGGTACGAGCTTCTGATTTCTGAAATTATTGAAGCGGATCTTACTTGGGAGAAATTCCGAGAGCGCTTTGAGTTAAATTTCATACCAGAAGCAGAGAAGGTGACAATGGCTCGCCGTTTTTTTGACCTTGTTCAAGGTGAATCTTCTGTGATAGACTATATCGCATCTTTCGAATCTCTTTCCAAATACAGGGTTGAATAAATTAACACCCCATTGAAGAAAAATCAGAGATTTGTCTATGGCTTGAACAAGAGTCTCAAGAAGCCATTAATTCTAAAATTAGAAGTTTCTTTTGGCCAGCTTATTGATATCACTCTTCGTCTTGAAGAAACTGATAGAGAGAGTGATGTTGAAGTTGTGGGTGCCAAACCGAACTTCAACAACAATAAGAAAAGGCCTAACAAATCCAAAGGTCCTTATCCCAATAAGAAAGAGAAGCAAGTGACTCCTACTGCGAAGACTTTTTCCTCTATTGAGGGGAAATGCTTCAACTATGGTTCTAGGGACCATTTGCGAACAAGTTTTCAAAGCCCCGTTCGTGTCGCTATTGTAAAGGTCCGGATCATTATATGCATCTATGCCCTAAGCTTCAAGGCAGGAAGGAGGGAAAGTTCAATGTTGCTAAAGCCCCTGGCAACACATCTCGTGGTCAAGATACTTTTCATTCTATCCTTGATGGTATTATTATGTTTCATGATCATCCTACTCGTGTTCTTTTTGATACGGGTGCGTCCCATTCTTTTATATCAAAAGAACTTGTTGATACTTTTTCTTTGAGTGTTGTCGCTCTAATGACTTCTTTGAGAATTGCGAATCCGGTCGGTGGATCTGCAACATTAGTTTATTGTGTAAAGATGTCGAGATTATTTTGTGTGATTTTTCTTTCCTAGCCGATTTGCATGTTATGCGTTATTTAGGCTTTGGAATGATTTTGGGTATGGATTGGCTTAACCGTTATGAAGCTCATATCCTATGTCCTGAGCGGACTATTTATCTTTGACATCCTCAATCTATTAAGCAGATTTTTATTGATCTTAAAGATTCGGATTCCAGCTTGGTTGCATCTTTATATTCTTTGAATCCTCATGATGACGATAATGATGATGAGGAAGATATTATTTCTCTTATTCACGTTGTTCTTGAATTTTCCGACATATTTGAGCCTGTTCTAGGATTACCACCTAAGCAAGCAATTGAGTTCAGAATTAATCTAACTCCTGGAGCTCAACTTATCACTCATCCTCCTTATCGCTTGTCCAATAAGGAGAGTGAGGAGATGCACAAACAATTATCTTAATTACAGACGAGGCAATTTATTCGCTCTAGTTCCTCGCCTTGGGGAGCTTCGGCTATATTTGTGAAGAAATCCGATGGTACACTTAGGCTTTGCATCGACTACCGCAAGCTTAATGATCTTACTATTAAAAATAAATTCCCTTTACCTCGGATTGATGATCTATTCGATCAGCTTAGTGGTGCTAAGGTCTTTTCACAATTAGACTTAGCTATCGGTTTTCATCAGCTTCGTATTGCAGAGGATAGTATTCCTTTAACGTCGTTCCGTACTCGTTATGGATCTTATGAATGGCTTGTTATGCCATTTGGTTTAACGAATGCTCCGGCTTATTTCGTTAACCTTATGAATAGAGTTTTCAAAGACTTCCTCGACCGGTTTGTTCTCATCTTTATTGATGATATTCTTGTGTATTCTAAAACTTAGGAGGAACATGAAAAGCATCTTCGGATTGTGTTGGAAACTCTTAGGAGTAATCAATTAAAATAAAAAATTTCCAAATGCCACTTTTGGCAATCTCGTGTGAAGTTTCTCGGTCACATTATTTCCGAATCTGGAATATCAGTGGATCCTTCAAAAATTGAAGCGATTCAAAATTGGAAGAGACCGGAGAGTGTGACGGAAATCCGTAGCTTCCTTGGATTGGCAGGTTATTACCGCCGTTTCATAAAGGACTTTTCCAAAATTTCCATGCCTCTTACTAGTTTGACCAAGAAAGGTGTTAAATACATTTGGTCGGACAAATGTGAAACTTCTTTTCAGAAATTAGAAGAACTCCTTTCCGATGCTCCTATTCTTGTTATTCCCGAAGGGAATCAAGATTTTATTGTTTATACCGATGCAAGTCGTGTTGGGTTTGGTGCCGTTCTTATGCAAAAAGAACGTGTTATTGCTTATGCTTCTGGGCAATTGAAGTCAGCCGAGACTAGACATGCCACTCATGATTTAGAACTCGCGGCTATTGTTTTCGCCCTTCGTATTTGGCGTCATTATCTCTTGGGAGAAAAGTTTGTTCTTTACACAGATCATAAATCTTTGAAGTATGTATTTTTCCAAAAGAAACTTAATTTGCATCAACAACGTTGGCTCGAATTTCTTGCAGCTTATGATCTTGATATTCTTTATACCCCCGGAAAGGGAAATCGTGTTGCCGATGTACTTAGTCGTAAGCAACAAGCAGTTGTTTCTATGATGATATCTGAATGGAACGATCTCGAGATTTTATCCATTTGTGAGATTCGAGATCGCGTTTCCAATTTATGTTCATCTCTTGCTTTATGTAGTCTTGAGGCTCATCCTTCTCTATTAGACCGCATTCTTGAAGCTCAAAAGCTAGATCCCGAATTGGCTCTTCTTGGCCAAAAGTGAGGTATAAAATTGATATTGAAGGTTTGAAAGACTTTGATATTGATTCTCGTGGCGGTATTTGAAAATTTGGTAGGCTTATCGTACCAAATATTAGTAATCTTCGCAAAGACATTTTAGAAGATTCTCATCGTTCTAAATTTACCATTCATCCCGGTAGTAATAAAATGTACGTGGATATGAAGCATCTTTATTATTGGGAGGGAATGAAATATGATATTGCTAACTTTGTTAAGTGTTGCATGACTTGCCAACTCATTAAGGCTGAACATCAAAGGCTTGGTGGGTTATTGCAACCATTAGAAATTCCAATTTGGAAGTGGGATCAAATTTCTATGGATTTTATTGATGGTCTTCCCCGTTCTCGTTTGGGTCCTGATAGCTTATGGGTTATAGTTGATAGACTTACCAAATCCACCCATTTTATTCCCATCCGGTCTAATCGAACCGTTCCTCTCTTGGCCAAATTATTTATTAAAGAAATTGTTAAATTGCATGGAGTTCCTACTTCTATTGTTAGCGATCGTGATCCATTATTTACTAGTGGATTTTGGAAGAGTCTTCAAAAAGCTTTAGGAACGAAGCTTAATTTTAGCACTGTTTATCATCCTCAGTTCGATGGACAAACTGAGCGTGTGAATCAAACTCTTGAAGATCTTCTTCGTGCTTGTGTGCTTGATTTCGGTGGAAGTTGGGAGGATCGTATTTCTCTTGTTGAGTTTTCCTATAATAATAGCTTCTAATCTAGTATTGGTATGGCACCATTTGAGGCACTTTATGGAAGGCCATGCCGATCTCCTTCTTGTTGGCTTGAGGCCGGTGAGAAGCTGGTTTTAGATCCAGATTTTATTTGTGATTCCACAGAAAAGATTGACCTTATTCGTCATAGCATGAAAGAAGCCCAGAGTAGACAAAAATCCTATGCCAATAACCGAAGAAGGAAATTAGAATTTTCTGTGGGAGATCTTGTGTTTATTCGTGTTTCACCTATGAAGGGTGTTGTGCATTTCAGTCGATCGGGAAAATCAGCGCCCCGGTACATTGGGCCATTTCCTATCACCGAACGTATTGGTTCCATGGCTTATCGTATTTTATTACCGGCTCAGTTTTCTGCCATGCATTACGTGTTTCACGTTTCCCAATTACAGAAATGCCTTCGAGATTCCGATTCTATTCTTGAGCCCGGTGTTGTGGAAGAAATTGAAGTTTCACCTAATTTAACTTATGAGCAGCATCCTGTTCGTATTATTGCTTCAGAGGTCAAACGACTTCGAAATAAAGATGTCCCGCTTGTGAAAGTTCAATGGTCCTCAAATCCTAAGGATTGTTCTTGGGAATCTAGAGAATTCATCGAGCGAACCCACCCGGACTTACTTTCTCAGGCTCTTTGAGGTGAACTTCTTATTTTAAATTTCTTTTGTGTTAATATGCTTTTATGGTTGTTACTTTTTATTTCCATCTTATATATTGCGAGGACGCAATTTCTTTAAGGAGGGGAGTCTGTAACAACCCGCATATTTATCGATTTTATATTTAAATATTCTTATTTAAATATTTTATCGTTAATCGGATTATAGTCCGAAAAGCTACTTTTTGCATACGATCAAATTAGGACTCGAAACCACTTCCATTGAGTTCAAAATGACGTTTGCAATCTTTTTAAGTATAAATTATGATATGTTTGGAGTTAATGGAATTTCGCTACTTTTTCGCTTTAGACTTTGGTTTGGACTTAGCCTATTAGGCCCAACCACCACTCCCTCTTCTCTTCATAATTTCCTAACAACATAAGCTTCATCAAAAATGGTGAGTGGAATGGGAAATTAAAATTCCAAACTCAAATTCTTTTTCTAATCCATCATTCTACTCCAAATTCAAAGAGAAGACACTGGATTCAAGCTTCTTGTGTTGAGATTGAAGTGGGATTGGTTCTTGCTTTGCTTTAAGCTTCATTTTCATTGATTTTTGGTGCAAAGGTGAGACTTTTATCTCACATTCTTGTCTATAACTATCTTGGGCTGTTGAGAATGAATTCCTATCACTTTAGCATGTACATTTGCATTTGGTTTGGATTGGATTGGCGAAAAACTCCAATTTTCATGTGTTTTTGCATTTTCTGCACCTTAGGTCATTCGGCCGTTGATAGGTCGCTCTGCCACGAAATGTCGCCTCGAAATTAGCTCGTCCCAGCTAGGTCGTGGGTCGTAGGTCGCTCGGCAAAAGCTCAGAATGGTTTAAGACGTTAGGTCGTTGGGCCTTCAACCTTAGGTCGCGCCATCTCTAGGTCGCAACACCCCTTAGGTCGCGACATATAGCTCGGCCTGCTCACGTTTGATCGCTCGTCTCTTAGGTCATAGGTCGTTCGAGTCCCTTGGTCGTTCGTGTATGTGGGGTCGCTCGACCCTCACTTCCCCCTTAGGTCGCGTGCTTAGGTCGCGCGCTTAGGTCGCGTGCTTAGGTCGCGCGCTTAGGTCGCGTGCATAGGTCGCTTGACCTCAACCCCTTTAGGTCGCATGTCCTCAATCCGTTAGGTTGTTGGACCTTATTTACTTTAGGTCGTATGACCCTTTAAGTCGCTCGACCGATAGGTCGTAACACGTCGGCTTTAGGTCGCTTTCCCCCTTTCCACTTTAAGTCGCTGGCCTCTTGGTCGCTCATCCCACTAGGTCGCTCGGTCTGTTTGTGCTTTGGTCGTGTCCCTTTAGTCATTCGACCATTGGGTCGTAACACGTTAGGTCGCACGGCCTTGTTAAAGACATTAGGTCGCTCGCCTTTCATACTTAGGTCGTTCGACCTGTATTTTGTTAGGTCGCTCGACATGCTAGGTCGCACCACCTATTTCCACTTTGATGCATTTTGAGCTGATTTCTTTGGATTTGATTCACGTCTTCGAATGTGAATTTTTGTGATTGATTGTTTCTACAATCATTTTTTTGGTTTGTCACTTTAAAAATATATAGGTTTCAATACTAGTAGTCAATATCCAAACTCTTTCATCAAAGCAATTTCAACTCTATTTTACTTACAAAGCTCTTTTCTTTAAACCGTTTTCCAACCTACTAGTATATACAAGCCTTTACCTCACTCGTATGAGAAATTGAATTAAACGGCTTAGTAAAACTAGTGGTATGAAACGCTTGCGTTTACTTCGCCGGTTAATTCTTGGACTTGTTCGATTGAACCTTTTGTGGCAATTTCCTAGTGAAGATCTACAGTTTGTTCGTAAATATTTAAGTTAAGCAAGTGGTTATGGGACATGAAACTAAACTCGTATATTTACTGACTTAGTGTAATTGGCACTTCTTGATGATCATTGACGATCATTTTTATGTTTTAGACTAGCAAATGTGCAATGTCTCTTTGTCTACGAGGGAGACTAAACCCCATTTGTGTGATGTTTCGACTCACATATGTGGGGTAGCGCTCCATGGTCTTCGGGCCGTTCGTGTGGAGCTTCGGCTCAAAATTTGATGGTTTGCTACCATGAGATAGCGTCTCGTTGTGTGATACACGTGTTGGTGAGCTTTCATGCTCCCGTTCTTATGATAGGCCTCCCCCTTTTTGTGATTTTCGGATTTCGTGTGTTGATTTCTGGAATTTGCGTTTCACCAATTTTAGTGGTTTTCATTGATAAGTTTTATCAATTTTTGTGCATTGGTGAATTCGTGTGTCATTCCCTTTTTGTGGATTTGGATCTTTGAGAAGATTCTTGTGATATTGATTAATCTCTTGATGACTATCATTTACATACTTATTGTAGTATGCCATTATGGTCACTATTCGTTTATGCCATATTTCTTATTCTATATCACGTCATCTGATATTTATAGCTAAACTGATCCGTTTATTATTTTATTATGAAATAATACTCGGGTCAGACCGAGATGTTACAGGTGCTTCCACTTGACTTCTCTTCACGGATCTATTACTCTGACTTTTGGCTAACTGCTTAGATTAGTAGTTTTTGTTGTATACATTTGAGTTATCGACTCTTAGACGTATTCTTTTGTATAGCACATGTTGCTATTCTTTTGTGTTATTGTGGATCTTTCAGACACTACTCTAATGTACACTTTCATGTGTTATATATTCATATCTTTTTCCGCCTTTGTGATATGGATGTCTGTGACTGATTTGGGTTATGTTTATTTCTATATTTGTTTCCGAAGAATATATATATATCCACTGTGTAGTAGCTTTGAGTTTGTATCGGTATGCCAGATTCCCTCCTTAAATGAAATGCATGTTATACTATCTGACATATCGGTGCTCGCACAAAGAAACTACATGGATGGTCGCTCCTCCACAGCCTTATTCTCCATGCTAGTCGACAGCATTACTCCGTAGTGTTCTTGGCTAGCATGGGTATAGAGGTGGGGCGTCACAATCCTAAAGAAAATTTTTGAAATAAAATAATTTATTTATCATTTCTAAAATGAAATAAATAATTAAATTTAGAGAAAATAGGAAAAAAAAAACTATTTAAAAAATGGAAACAGGACTTAAAACTTACAAATAAAATATCACTAGCCTTAGAAAATTTCTATTTCACTTTAAAACAAATAAAAAGTCAAATAATTTAAATAAATTAGGAACAAAATAAAGTGGAAATGAGAATAAAATAAGTTCTTAAGAAAAATATAAAGATAAATAAAGAATTCTTTAAATTAGTTGAAGCCGGAAATTAAAAATTGTAAAATATACAACTGACACTGGAAAATGTCAATTACACTTTCAAAAATATTTTAAAACCAAACTATATACATAACATGTTATTTTACACATGAAAATATAAATTAGAACTTTACATGACCAAATAAAATATTATTTATAAAATTTAAAATAAACAATTTTGTTAAATACAGCAAATTTCACACAATAGTTAAAAAGGCATAATTTTCACATTATAAATCAGATTTCAACGAAACGGAAAGCAGTGTTCTTAAAATTTTATTTAATTTCATAATAAAAGATAAAATTCAAATTTTCAAACTTTCAGATTATAAATTTAAAGTCAAAGTTGACCATATTGACCAAAATACATTTTTTTGGAAAATATTCTTTTTAATCATATTTGGAATTCTAATTCACATCAAAATCAAAGTTTATATTTGAAATAACAAAATTATCTAAATTAAATAAATAAAATAAAGTTAAATAAAAATTCAAATAAAATAATTAAAATATAAAATTAAAAATAATCGCAAAATACAGGGTTGTTACACTCTCCCCGCTTAAAACTTTTCGTCCCCGAAAAGGATTGAGGTACTGGAAAGCATAGAAAAGATAGAAATGAAATAAGATTAAGACAAGGTGACAAGAAGATTGAGACTATACCGGATAACTGTTGTTATAGGTAAGTTTAACAAGGTGGAGATGATCTTTCCAAGATCCTCCAGAATCAAGAACATAAACACGAAAAAGGTGGATTCGAAATGAGTACCAAAGATTATCAAAGATTATAGAAAGATTTCTAAACAGAAAGATTATAGAAAGATGTCTATACCATTCTGTAGCAAGATAAGGATAATAAGGACAATCAAAATATAGTTTGAAAAAGAAAATATGGAAATAAATTTGAAACCATGGAAATTTCAACTTAAATAGAAAATAAATTTGTACACAAGTTAAATAAATATTAACTATCTCAAATTTCATTATCTTATCATCCAATCATCTTAAATTAACAATTTTTAAAACCATGGGTTTTGAAAAATAATCATTTATTATACTCATAATGTACTTAATAAATTTAATTCTTCTTCATTCCTAATAAAAATTAAATTTATTCCACTCAATATATTTATCACTTATGTTAAATATACTTACAATTATTACAACTGCTTTATTTTATTCTTAGTTCTTCTAACATTATTTTATTGTAGGTTATTCAGTTACCCTTTATTATATTTACTTCTGTTAATCGTTTTATAACTATAATTTAAGTGTATAACATTTATTATAACCATTCAAATTTTATTTATAAAATCTTTTTATATTGTATATTATCCAGTTACATTGTTATCTTCTGAAATTAAGGTAAGTTATATTTGAATGCAATTGTATTATACAAATAAACTTTCCAATTAAATCATTTCATGCTTGAATATTCATCCAAAATTTTGATTTTCTTTTTATGATTGAAATTATTCTTTAAAATAAAATTTATGAATTTAATCTCCGATTTCTTCAAACCATTTAGAGATAACTAAATGTATGTACATAATTTATAAAATCAAATTTAAATCATATATCTATATATATATTATAAATCAAGTCATATTTTAGAAATTCAAATCAATTTGATTTCCCAAAACAAAGCTGTAGCAAGACTACAGAGCGGTCTCTTCACTTCGAAACTCGAAAATGAATGTCGATGATGCTGCTGTCATCACCGAAATTATTTCCCAGCGACAAAGAGAAGAGCACTGATTTTTAAACTTTAAAATTCTTTGGAAACATATTCTTATTCGAAAATACTTTAATTAATATACTTTAAAACCTAAACACAAGGTTTGAAACCATCGGAAATTAAATTCTCAAATTTCTTGTTTTAACTTCAGTTTAGTTCCCAAATCAATTTATAAACAACTATTTATAAATTCATTTATAGAACAACAAATGATAAATCAAGTATTACCATTTCAAATAATCAATTTAAATCAATTTTTTAAGTTCCAAAAATTTACTTATATATCAAAATTTATTTCATTAATCAAATTTTAAGATAATATTGTGTGAGTTTGTTCTGTCAAAGTGTTTTAGAAATCCTATCGATAGCGTTGATCAGACGAATCGACCGGAAACCTAAATCAACATCAACAACTCAAACAACACAATATATAAAACAAAACATAGATTTACAAGTACAATTCAAAATGTTTGGTAGAATAGATTGGAAACAAAAGACAAGATGTTTAAATAACGGAGTAGGGAGATGGGTAAGCTTAAGTAAATTGCGGGCAACCTTAACCGGGTCAACCATGACTTAAAGAATAAGATCAATGTGGATTTTTCTGGGGTAAATCTACATTCGATCTCAAAAGATAGAGTTTGGAACAACAAAAGATATTACCATCTAAACCAAGGATAGATATAAATCTCTGGTGAATCGATGCTAATTGTAATGGAGTTTCCCCCTTTTACAATTCAATTTGAAATTGGCGAGAACGCCGACTCACTAAAAAGATCATTCGAAGCGGAGTTATGGGATACTCCTGAATCAAAAGAAGATGAATAGTGAGGGACACGAATGGATTTTGGAACCGTAGGGAATGTTCCAAATTCAAAGGAAATTCGAATCAAAGAGGAAAGATTCAAACTCAAAAAAAAGTGGTTCTGCAAATAATTTACCTTATATTCTAAGTTTGGCCCCAAAGCCAAAGCTCTGATACCAAATGTAACAACCGGATATTTTCAACCATTCGCATCCGCTCATGTCGAACTTGAATTGCTCGAAATATCGCGTTGTAAATAAAATTTGGCAAATCTCAGAATATATAGTAAATAAAAATCACAGATCACAGACACAGAGTAATAATAGTGCAGCGGAAGTAAAAGAAATAGCAGTTCATGAAGCTACTATGTAAATATATCAGAGTTACATAAGATACAACAGAAGAAATAAAGTACAAAAGAAGTCTCAACACATAGAAGTCTACTAATACAAGATCTGAAAAGGAACAACAGACTGAAAAAGATAAACTAGACAAGCAGATAATCTCCAGCGATTCCAAATCTCCAGAAAGTGGAATCCCAATCTATGAATACTCAGGCTGACCTGAGCGTAAATAGAAATACAAAAACTCTCGAGTCAGTACATACATACTTATACAATGTAAACCAACTCAAGTGAACTAGTTAAAGTACAAGTAACTTAAAGGATGCTTGGGACCGCCCATCCTCTAAAGATCCGTCAAACTATTTACTATGTAGTAATATTGCACTATTATAATAATGTCTAATAGTAAAATAAACTTATTTTTAAATAGCATTAAAGCTTTACATTTTCCACCTTAACACGTAATAGTCCCAGTAGTCCATCTAATATCAGCATATCTCCTGATCGGGAGACTACGAGAAGATACGCATGGGCTACGAGAGAAAACCAAACTCGTAGTAAAGGCTCGATATGGTAGGTGACACGACACAAGAGGCAATGCCAGGGTAGATATACCAATTACGACACTCGGGCGAGTGGTAACGTAGGAGCCACATACGCCAACCGTGGAACACATTCCAAAAATCGGAGGGGCGCCCAAACAATCACAAGTAATAGTATGGTATCGAAGAAATGCGTCCGCTACGAGGTGCTACCTAAACTGGCCCGAGACTGCTCCTGTTTTAGCCACCTTATGCGAACTCATGGAAGTTGGGTCCACGTAACATACAACAAGAACGTCGCCACCATCCTACTTCGTTCTGGTATCTTGACGCAACGGATATATCAAAACCAAATGGAACGGTGAAAAGTAGGATAGATGGATTAAAAATACTGAATGCCCAAATTCATTGATCTCCGAAAGATACCGAATTCTAGCTATCTTTGACACGTTGATCGCGCACGATACCGTGAAAGAAGATCTACAATTCTTCTACGTTGATCAAGCGCACTTGATTCCATGAATTGGCTTTAACAATCATTGATTCGAGCGCACTCGAATACCGAAAGTGGAGATAGGAGATCACACTCAACTACCAATTTCAAAAGAGGCACAAAGCACTCAAATAAAGTTTCATTCAAAAATCAACAACCATTTACAATGACCCATCATTGCCTATTTATAGGCTACAACTCACACGACTCAGCAATTTCACTGACCCAACATAGGTCGCTAGCGACCAAGACAACACGGTTTACGACCCATACACTCACGACTTTGTACAGATCACAACGACCTAACACTTGGATGACCTACGACCTATATTACAAACGACATAAGTACAGTGCGACACAAAATACAACACACACGAGTTAACAAATAAAATACATAACAAGCGACCCAAAATTACAACACTCCAACGACCTAACCCAAGGCACAATACAAACGATTTATCTTCAGCGACTTAACATATATACAACATGACCCAAGACAGCAGCGACCTAAGGAATGCTTGCATCAGAAGTTCCAGCGACTTAAAGAGGCCTTAGCGACCTAACTTAGGTCGTAGATCGTCAAATTCTTAACTCGAAAGGTCGGAGCGACCTAACGAAATGTGCACCGGCTTCCTTAACTCGTGAGGTCGGCCCACACAGCTTGCATACGCCTTAGGAATTGGTGCGCTAGGTCGCTGGGACGGTCTAAACTCCAAGTTGTTAGGTCGCGAACGACTTAAAGTACTCGAGCGACCTAAAGCAGCTGAAACATCTAAACGACCTAATGCACATGTTGGATTGCTTAGCTTGCTAACTCGCGAGCGACCTTCCCTAGGTCATGAGCGACCTAATGCTCCTTCCTTTGGACAACTCAAATCCATTGATTCTATAGATTGCGCTGCTTCTTCATTAGGCTGGGCTGCATCATCCTCCCCAGGTTGGGAAAAATTCATCCTCGAATTTAAAAGTTCTTCCCCATTGGATTGTTCATCTCCATAATAAGGTATAAGATGTTTAACATTAAACAAGTCAGAAGTGTACACATCCTCCATCAGCTTCAACCTATAAGCGTTTTCATTGATTCGTTTCACAATCTTTACAGGACCAATCTTTCGAGCTTTAAGTTTATTGTATGCTCCCACAGGAAAACGATCCTTCGTTAATACATCATATACTAAATCTTCTTCATTAAATTCAACACTTCTTCGCTTCAGATCCGCGGATCGTTTATACTTCTCATTCGACTTCTCCAATCGTTCCTGAATGATTTTATGGCATTCTGTCAACCTATCAACAAAATCAGCAGCCCGTTTAACTGTCCCCTTCGATTGTGGCACTACCGTCAAATCCAACGGCCCCTTTGGCAAGCTTGAATATACAATCTGAAATGGACTGAAACTCGTACTATGGTTGATAGCATGATTATGAGCAAACTCTGCTTGACATAACTTCACATCCCAGCACTTCAGATTATCCTTCACGAGACACTGCAATAAGTTTCCTAGCGATCTGTTCACAACCTTCGTTTGTCCATCAGTTTGTGGATGATAAGCACTACTGAAATTCTGCTTCGTTCCTACCATCTTCCACAAACTCAGCCAAAAATGACTCAGAAATCTGGTATCCCTGTCTGAAACTATAGATTCTAATAAACCATGCAAGCGATAGATCTCTCTAAAGAACAACTGTGCCACATGGACTGCATCTGCCATCTTTTTACAAGCAACAAAATGTACCATCTTCGAGAAACGATCCACCACAACATATATAGAGTCATTTCCCCGATGAGTCCTCGGCAAGCCCAACACAAAATCCATGCTTACATTTACCCATGGTTTTGTAGGAACAGGTAAAGGAATATACAATCCTGCATTTGTAACTGTCCCTTTCGAAACTTGACAAACATGACATCTACGCACAAACTTTTCAACTTCCCGCCTCATCGATGGCCAATAGTAAGACTGAGAAATCAACTGCATTGTGGGGTCTCGTCCAACATGTCCTTGTTCATGCAACTCTTTTACAATTTTCATTCTCAAGCTGCAATCTGGTATGCATAATCGATTCCCCTTGAATAAGAATCCATTTACCAACACAACTCATCAGTGCTATATCTCAACTTGGCTCTGGACAACTTCTCACTGAAATAAGCAACTGGTCTTCCCTTCCGACTCAATACCCCACCAATCCCAACCTTCGAATCATCAGTATGTAACTCAAATAACAACTGAAAGTCCAGCAATACTAGAATTGGTGCTGACGTCAAAAGTGTCTTAATCTTCTCAAAAGCTAACTCTTCTTCCTCTGTCCACACGAACTTCTTTCATTTCATGCAATCGGTCACAGGTGCCATTACGCTGCTAAAATGTGGAATGAATCTTCGATAAAAAGATACCAACCCATGAAAGCTTCTCACTTCAGTAATTGTCTTGGGTTATGGCCAACTCCTGACAGCTTCCACTTTGCTTTCATCCACTTGAATACCCTCATTCACAGAACATATCCTAGAAACAAAACACTGTGCGTCATGAACACACATTTCTTCGCTGCTGCATAGAATTGCTCCTGTCGTAGAATAAACAACACTTCTCACAAATGTTGGACATGCTTTTCCATACTCCCACTATAGATCAAAATATCGTCAAAGTAAACTACTACGAACTTCCCAATAAATGGTCTGAAAATCTGGTTCATCACTCTCATAAAAGTACTACGAGCATTTGACAAGCCAAATGGCATAACCAGCCATTCGTATAGACCTTCTCTAGTTTTAAAAGCAGTCTTCCACTCATCACCCGGTCTAATACGAATCTGATGGTATCCACTCTTCAAGTCAATCTTTGAGAACACAACAACCCAACTCAACTGATCAATCAAATCATCGAATCTCAGCATAGGAAACCTGTATCTCACAGTGATCTTATTTAGAGCCCGACTGTGCGTACACATCCGCCAAGTCCCATCCTTCTTCGGTACCAATAAGGCTGGCACTGCACAAGGACTCAAGCTCTCCTGAACACGCCCTTGTTCTAACAACTCCTCCACCTGCCTTCTAAGTTCCTCATGCTCCTTAGGACTCATTCGGTAATGTGGCCTGTGAGGCAACACTGCTCCTGGAAAAAGATCTATCTGATGTTGAATGTCCCTCAATGGTGGTGGCTCCTTTGGCAACTCTTTAGGAAATAAGTCTTCGAATTTTTCCAATACTGGCTTTACTCCCTCTGGAACTTCAACAGATTCATTAGCTTCATGTCCAATCAACAAGAACACCTCTGGACTCTCCTCTACTTCTTCAATAAACTCCTTCAAAGTAAACAAAGTCTTTAGCTCTTCAATCTCTTCTAACTTGCTCTCTCCTTGCCGTCTCTTCTTGGGAACTAAAATAATCTTAGTACCCTCGAACATAAAGCTGTAGCTATTGGTTCGACCATCATGCTTCACTGCTCGGTCATATTGCCATGGTCTTCCCAAAAGCAAGTGACAAACGTCCATCTCCACCACATCACACCAGATCTCGTCTTTATACTTCTTCCCAATAGAAAATGGAACTTGAACTCGCCTCTCCACCTTCACCTCTCCTCCTTTCCTTAACCACGCTAACTTGTAAGGATTTGGATGCTTCTCCGTCTTCAACTTCAACTTTCTCACAGCTTCTGTAGAAATGATATTGTCGCAACTTCCCGCGTCAATTACAAATTTACAAACCATTCCCAGTATAGTGCATGTCGACTGAAAGATATTACTCCTCAACCAACTAGCCTCATCCTCTTGCTTTGGTGTTAAACAAGACCTCCTCATCATTAGATTACATCCCTCGTCTCCCGACACGATATCCTGTTCATTCTCCTCAACTGGACTAGAATAACCTTCCCCAACATCCTCACCTTCCGTTTTAGCAATCATTGTTCGCTTCTTCGGCTTCGGACATTCATTGCTTTTGTGACCAACTTTCTGGCAATTATAACATTTGAAACTATTGTTGACCTTTGCCTTTGCAACCTCATTTGCAACTGGTTTACTGACAGCTTTAGAAACATTGGAACTCCCACTAGCACCTTTGTTCTGAGTATTGGAACTTGGAAACACACCACCTCCTTGTCTTCCCTGCTTCTCCCAAGACAACGCTTTCTGGTGCGCTTCAGCTACAGATCTAGGATCAAACATATTCAACATATCCTGTATCTGCATTCTCAACCCTCCAACAAACCTAGCAATCAATTGTTCCTCTGTCTCCATGATATCGTTCCTGGCAATCAGTTGATAAAATTCATCAGCATAATCATTAACAGTCTTCGCCCCTTGCCCCAGATTCTGCAACCTCTGATACATGAATGATTGATAATTGTAAGGTAAGAAAGTAGCTCTCATCAACTTCTTCATCTTCTCCCATGATTTAATCTTTGACTTCCCCATTCTCTCCCATGTAAGTTTAGTTTGCTGCCACCATGCTAAAGCTCTCCCTCTCAACCTTGTAGCAACTAACTTAACTCCTCTATGCTCAGGAATTTCTTTGAAGTCAAAAATCTCTTCAACATTAGACAACCAATCCAGAAATTCTTCTACTACCATTCCACCTTTGAATTTCGAAATTCTGTCTTCATCCCCGACTCCCATCGTCGGTCATCCTCGACATCTCGATATGAATTTCGAACTTGGTCTCGATCTCGATAATGGATGCTAGCTCTATCACCCTCTTCATCAAAATCAAATGTACGTCTATATCGATCTCGACCATCAACATCCCTTCGATCACGCATGTCTCTTCTACTATGTCTCTCTTCATCTCGATATGGCTCATCTTCAAACTCACATGGAGTTCTTCTCTCTTCATGTCTATATTCATGGTGATCTCTTCTTGATGAAATAGATGTTTCTCGTCTTTCTCTAAAAGATTGTGGCGACACCCTCCTCGCTTCCATAACCGATGGCGAAACTCGGTTTCCTCCATGGTTCGAGATTGGCGACCTTCTCCTTTGATTCATATCAATCATCAATTTCTCCAACCTACCAATGCCTTCATCCAACTTTTCATTGAATTTATTGCTAATGCGTTGTTTCATCTGTTCAGCATCTTTTCTCTTGTACAAATCTTCAACATTCTAATGGTGATTGGCTCTTCTCGGAGGCATGATTGAATCAAACAATTTTCACTAAAACTTTACTCTCGGCCTTGACTCAAACTTCCAACGAGCAAAATTCAAACACTTTCCAAACTTTGATCCAAAATGATATGGGTCGAAACTCCCAACTTGTTGCAACTTCACGATGAACGCGATGAACACCAAACTTCAAATACTTCTCCTTGGCTCCAAGACTGGGCTTAGCTATGATTGGCTAAGTCTAGCTCTGATACCAAAAACTGACGCAACGGATATATTGAAAACAAATGGAACGGTGAAAAGTGGGATAGATGGATTAAAAATACCGAATGCCCTAATTCGTTGATCTCCGAAAGATACCGAATTCTAGCTATCTTCGACACGTTGATCGCGCACGATACCGTGAAAGAAGATCTACAATTCTTCTACGTTGATCAAGCGCACTTGATTCCGTGAATTGGCTTCAACAATGGTTGATTCGAGCGCACTCGAATACCGAAAGTGGAGATAGGAGATCACACTCAACTACCAATTTCAAAAGAGGCACAAAGAACTCAAATAAAGTTTCATTCAAAAATCAACAACCATTTACAATGACCCATCATTGCCTATTTATAGGCTACAACTCACACGACTCAGCAATTTCACCGACCCAACATAGGTCGCTAGCGACCAAGACAACACGGTTTACGACCCATACACTCACGACTTTGTACAGATAACAACGACTTAACACTTGGATGACCTACGACCTATATTACAAACGACATAAGTACAATGCGACACAAAATACAACACACACGAGTTAACAAATAAAATACATAACAAGCAACCCAAAATTACAACACTCCAAAGACCTAACCCAAGGCACAATACAAACGACGTATCTTGAGTGACTTAACATATATACAACATGACCCAAAACAGTAGCGACCTAGGGAATGCTTGCATCAGAAGTTCCAGCGACTTAAAGAGGCCTGAGTGACCTAACTTAGGTCGTAGCTCGTCAAATTCTTAACTCGAAAGGTCGGAGCGACCTAATGAAATGTGCACCGGCTTCCTTAACTCGTTAGGTCAGCCCACACAGCTTGCATACGCCTTAGTAATTGGTGCGCTAGGTCGCTGCGACGGTCTAAACTCCAAGTTGTTAGGTCGCGAACGACTTAAAGTACTCGAGCAACCTAAAGCAGCTGAAACATCTAAACGACCTAAGGCACACGTTGGATAGCTTAGCTTGCTAACTCACGAGCGACCTTCCCTAGGTCGTGAGCGACCTAATGCTCCTTCCTTTGGACAACTCAAATCCATTGATTCTATAGATTGCGCTGCTTCTTCATTAGGCTGGGTTGCATCAAATCTCCACCGCGTACACAGTTGTCAAAGTGGTTTTTGGTATCGACAGAGAGTATGCCCATATCCGATCCCGGTTACTTTGCCAACCAATCGTTATTATAACCCATGGTTATAACTTAAAATAATATTTTATACTTCAAAATAAAATATCATTTCAATCCAAATCTTTATCAAAATAAAGATTAAATCATTTACAAACAATTTCAATATATCAACATACCATATCTTTTCAAAACTTTCTTTCAAATCATTTTAATACATAAAATATCATATCCTTTCAAAGCTTCATTTCCAAATCATTTTAATATCAAAATATCATATCGTTCAAACTTCCTTTTCAAATCATTTTAATATCAAAATATCATATCTTTCGAAATTTCCTTTTCAAATCATTTTAATATCAAAATATCATATTTTTCAGAACTTCCATTTCAAATCATTTTAATATCAAAATATCATACCTTTCAGACTTTATTTTCAAATTTTTTTAATATCAAAATATCATATTTTCAAAACTTCCTTTTCAAATCATTTTAATATCAAAATATCATATCTTTCAAACTTCCTTTCAAATCATTCTTTGAATTTAAATTTCAAATGTTAAATTTAAATACCTCTTTAAATTCAAAGATAACATTCATTTATTATCATTTCAAATCACCTTTTAAATAATTTATATTCCATCGGATAAATTCATTTAAAATCATTTAAAAGTGTAATTATTATACTTTCAAATCAACTATTCAATTCCCAAAGTTTCAAACCATTCCGATCTAATTTACCAAGTCAAAACCATAAACATTTAAAATTTCAGCCTTTCACAGCATTTAGAAAAAGCTGTTATAAGTTATACTTGAAAACATTTTAATTCATCAAAGGCAGCATTTAAAAACTACTGCTAAAACTCACTTTTAGATGAAATTTAGTTTAAAACAGCAAAGACAGCATTTCCATAAATGCTGTAATAGCTCAGGTTTCAAGTTTAAGGTTTTTATTAATTGCAGCAAAGACGCAGACCACTACAGCAATTGCAGAACTGCTGTAATAGGCCTTTATTAAGTTTTTAGCCTTTTAGTCTACTTCAGCAACTATAGCATTTCAGAACTGCTGTAATAGCCTTTTTATTAGGTTTTTAGTTCATTTACAGAAACCATAGCATTTCTAAATGCTATTAAAAGTATTTCTAGATTTTAGTGTATTTCCAGCAGATAATAAACTTCAATTTAAACTCTTTAAACATTATAAAAATCATATTTTAACATTCAAAAATGTTTATTAACATACCTTTAACATATGATTTTTATAAAATAAATTTCTTATAAATAAATCAAATTTTTCAATAAATTAACTTAACAAATTCAAGTGTATAATTTCCTTTCCTTCACATATGCAATTTATTAACACTTACATTTTTAAATTTCCATTTCACAAATTAAACTAAATTTCCAATTTGATTTCATTTAACTAAAACCTTTAATTAAACCAAATTTCACATTTCCAAGTCAAGTTGTATTTTAAAATTACACATTTAAGCATTCATTTATTTAACTATTTAAATTCATAGAAAAATCAATAATACTTTAATAAATCACTTAAATTCAAATTTAAATCAAATTATCATATCACCATTTTTCAAATATAGTTAAATTTCCATTTTATTTATGTAACTTAAATATCATTATAAACCAAAATTTTCCAAATTTCCAAACTTAAGTTACATTTCCAAAATTCAATTTAACTATTCATTAATTACATTTTTAACTCATAGATAAATCATAATTTCTTTATTTTAAAACATTTCAAAATCTATTTAAATCAAATTTCATAAATTTATATTTTTAAAATACATAAAAATATCCAAAATATTTGATAAAATAACAATGGCCATGTATATAGTTTTCTAACCTAGGTCAAGTGATACGGATATATATCATTTCAATCCACAGTTTAAAAAGGAAAAATCCGGGTTCTGTCATTTCAAACCCGCAATCCCAAGTTAAAACAAAATAAATAAAAACTGTTCAGGCCTATCATTTCATCCCATAACGATTTTTCTATATTCTAAAGTCCATTTGGGTATGTATTATTTCAACCCATAGTGAACCTAATCTACAGGGAACTTGCAGTGTGATAAACAGATATAAATGAATAGTTAACAACATATAGCAGTAACAGATGAGATGGCATGTAAATTAACAGGTTTAACATCATATATAAATAATCACAGGCAGTTATAACATCATATATAATTCTACACATTCAATTGTTGTCGCTTCACAATTGAATAAGTATGATATGTCGTGTGAGATATACTCACCTCTTTGTCCTGGAGATAGCAATACAACTGACACAACGGAATCAAGAGCAAAATGAAAAGACTATGGATTTGAGTGGAGAGCGAGATCCAATGCTATAACTCTTGTGTTACGACCCAAAACAAAATCAAAACAATTTATAAATACAATACCATTTTGAAATGAAATAACTTTGGAATAAAAGAGATATGAATGCAACAACTTTTGCCTTGCTTTTTACATTCTTTGGCACGGCCTAGGGGTGCATGTGTTCAGGTTTTGGTGTGACTTTAGCTCAGGTTTGGGTCCTATAAGGCACGGCTACAAGGTGATGAAGTGGGTAGGAGTTACATAGGAGGAATACAAGAGGTCAAGACAAAATGGAGGAGTTTGGTTCACAATTTGGGTTCGGCCAAGGCATATTTGGGCTCGCCCTTCATGCTTCAGATCTGGACAGTGAGTAGTGGTGATGGTCCGATCAGTGAGGTGGTGGCAGCTATGGTGGTGGCTATGGTGATGGATGAAGTGATGAGGCAAGGAGTGGTCAAACTAGCATGGTTTCAAGGGCTTAGTTGCATATTTTGAGGAGTTTAGCTTCATGGTAGTCTCGGCCATGGTCAAGGCCTGGGGTTTAGGTGGTGGTGATGGCAGGGAATCTATGTTGGAGGTGGTGGCCGCGGCGATGGAGTGGAGGCCGATCAAAATTAGGCAAGAAAACAAGGCAAAAACTTAGAAAAAGAAGAAGAAATGTAGAAAAAGAAAGAGAGGCCATTACCCAACTTTCTTCAGAAATGATTACCATGACTTGCTGATGAAAAATGAAGAGTTTTACGTGAAAATGCAATAAGAAACTCACGGCTAATCAATAAAGAAGGAACGACCAAAATGTGAAGAGACTAGCTAGTGAAATATCATTGTTTTTAAAGCTTTTTGTCCTTTCAAATTTCCACTCCTTTAAATCAAATAAAAACAAATAAAAATTCAGTAAATTTGACTTTAAAAACCGAAACAAAGTAATATAAAATAAAAATAAATAATAAATTTTAAAGAAAATGGAAAAAGAATTAAAGAAATTGCTTAAAATTCAAAACAGGGTTCAAAAATTACAATTAAATCATCATTGGCTTTGGAAAAATATCTACTTCATTTTGAAATATTCTAAACCAAAATTTTGAAATAAAATAATTTATTTATCATTTCTAAAATGAAATATATAATTAAATTTAGAGAAAATAGAAAAAAATAAAGAAATTGTTTAAAAATTGGAAACATGACTTAAAACTTACAAATAAAATATCACTATCCTTAGAAAATTTCTATTTCACTTTAAAACAATTAAAAAGTAAGATAATTGAAATAAATGAGGAAAAAAATAAAGTGGAAATGAGAATAAAATTAGTTCTTAAGAAAAATATAAAGATAAATAAAGAATTCCTTAAATTAATTGAAGATGGAAATTAAAAATTGTAAAATATACAACTGACACTGGAAAATGTCAATTACACTTTCAAAAATATTTTAAAACCAAAATATATACATAACATGTTATTTTACACATTAAAACATAAATTAGAACGTCACATGACCAAATAAAATATTACTTATATAATTTAAAATAAACAATTTTTTTAAATACAGCAAATTTCACACAATAGTTAAAAATGCATAATTTTCACATTATAAATCAGATTTCAATGAAACGAAAAGCAGTGTTCTTAAAATTTTATTTACTTTTATAATAAAAGATAAAATTCAAATTTTCAAACTTTCAAATTTTAAATTTAAAGTCAAAGTTGACCGTATTGACCAAAATAATTTTTTTTTTAGAAAATATTCTTTTTAATCATATTTGGAATTCTAATTCACATCAAAATCAAAGTTTATGTTTGAAATAACAAAATTATCTTAATTAAATAAATAAAATAAAGTTAAATAAAAATTTAATTAAAAATTTAATTAAAAAATAATTAAAATATACAATTAAAAATAATCAAAAAATACAGGGTTGCTACACTTATGAAATACTAATTATTTATTTATTTGATGTATTGGTACCACTAGTAATTTTTTGGTGTCATTAGTAATTATTTGAATGTGTATATAAATGTTACATATGTATAAACAATAAACGTATCGATGCACATTTAAATTGAATTTAAATGTAATTAATTCTGAATGGGTTTGGAACATTAAAGGCCGAAAATACCCTGTATATCCGACCAATAACGAAGCAAGGGGTTTTAAGTTTTGAATAATGGATTTAGAACTTGCTAAAAGATTGAAAATTAAGGAGAATATATCTCCTTAGCTCTATGTATAAAAGTCACCATAACCCCTTACTATTTTGGATCTTTTTCTCCCATCTCTTACCTCCGTAATAGCGTCTATAGCCTACCCGTTAATCGAAATTTCAAGCTCCAATTTAGATCAAATTAAGTATAAAACATGGTACTCTGGATCTTTGCAACATCTGGAAGCTCATTCTAGACAAATCTAGGAGTAGTTCAATCAACCAAAGTGCATTCAAAGGTAACATCCAGTTAGGTATAATTCCTTTATTTATGAATCATATTCTACCATGTGATTATAGATCTATAATTTGTTTAAGCGAGTTTGTATGTATAGTTATTGTCTCATTATCAACATACTATTACACAGCTATATTAAGAAAACTAATTTTCTATAATAGTGTTTAGACATACATGCGCACACACACATATGCGTGTGTCTGTGTATAATTTTTAAAAATTAAAACTTATTTTAATTAATTCAAATTAGTTTTAAATGCAAATGTGAATATGTATATAAATACACATATATAAAAAATCATTTTAAATTCCATAATGCATCAAATCCATTTAGCAGTAAACAAAATTTCAAAATAAAAATTATAACTATAATTTTATAAAGTAATATATTTTTATTTTTATATTTATATATTTACTAATATGTGTGTGTATATATTTATTCATTGACTATCAATTTTAAATTTATAAAATTATGTTTTCATTTTATTGTGTATGGATTTAAAAAAAAATTGCCATGACGCATTTTATTTATATGTAAAATTATATTTATTTTAATAATTATTTTAATGTAAAAAGAAATATATGAAAATATTTTCGCAAATTATATTTTATTTAAAATACTATAGTAATTTTGTTTTTAATTTAGTAATATATATATATATAAATATATATATATATATTTAATTTAAATGTCAAGATCTTGTTTTTAAATTGCTTTACCAAGTAAACAAATTACATATTTTGAAAAGAATTCTGAATATAGGATTATTGGCTTGGTCAAATGATTTATTTAAAAAAGTCATATATATATAATAGAATTTCTTTATGGTATTATCATAATTGGATGCAAATTGCTTCTTTTGTCTTGAAATCTCCATTGATTTATCCAATGATGTAGGAGGTGCAAGAAGAGATGGTTTGGCAGCATCGCAGATAAGACTATGCGATCAATATCCTCGAATTGCGGTTTCTTAAGCAGTTAATGGTATTTTCATTGAAAGAGAATCGCTATGACTTACTTCATGAAGGAGAATTCATATGACTTGCAATCATATTGAGATTTTTCTAGCTTGGATTCTAAAGCAAGGATTCTCTTATTTAAATAGAAAAAATGAGCATCTGAGCTTACTAGTTGGGTCGACGAAGTGTAGATGTAAAGTTTAATTCTCTCAAAAAGGTATAAAGTTCATGAGTTTACTCATAGTATGCCTAGGTGGTTATATCCTACCGTACTCGAAAATTAAGCTACCAAAGAAGTGCAGAAATTAATTGGACGGGTCGATAATAGAAGGCAAAATTGGTTTATTTGGTCTTATTTAGGTGTTTCTAGTTGACTGTGGATATTGGTTGAAAAAGGAGTCCTTTGAATCAAGCCACCACCTCGACTAGGCCACACGTTCCTTCATGCTTCTTTCCTCCACTCAACTTTATTAACATAATCATCTCTATAATTCACTATACAGTCACCACCAAATTCAATTTAATAACCTATACCATTCTTTCTCAAACAGTTTGCTTCCTATTCATCATCAAACCACCGTAGAAATAAATAATTCATCAATGTCTAATAACCATCAGGAAACACTACACGATCAAACGCAGCTGGTACACTTACAAAAAACAACCAGCTCATGCTGCTATCAACAGTCATATTCGTGTTCATAGTAGTCATACTCATCTTGATTCTATACCTATATGTAAAGCGCAAAATGACATTTGAGAAACCATAGCGAGTCTCTTTAGAAGATGATATAGCCATTTTTTTACTAACAGCAATACATCTGCTTGCTACTTTTCGCATTTAGATCTACCAATGTTTATTTCTAGATACAAATAATTTCACATCAGTATCCATGTCTGAAATTATTTTCGAGAATCAAATATCCATAGTCGTGGATGGAAATGGATTCAAATTTTTTCTGTCCACTCATAGTTGACAAGACTAAAAAATAGAGAATTTTAGTTTATTATAAAATCATTTTGGTGTTAATGCTTAAAAAAACACAAAATAAAATGAATATGCATTTATATGCAGATAATAATGTATTATCTTGATAAAATATAAATATCAATCATTCATTGAACTAAAATACCTATAATATAACAAAAATATGATAAAATTGAATGTATAATTTTCAGATGGGATACCTTCATATTTGTATCTGTATCCATTTTTTTCGAATATCAAATATATTTTTATTTATTGGATACAAATGTGAATGAGTTTTGAATCTTTTGTTTATCCACCGACTAATGAAGCTAGCTTTACTATTTGTCACAAAAAGAAACTAAGCAAGAAAAATATATCATATTATCCTGGCTTGTAAAATCTTAGGATGGGGAAGGGGAGTCTAAGCAAGTAAAATATATCATTTTTCGGCTACTAAAATTGCATCAATAACTGAAGGGTTATATAACATGAAGCTCTGATGAAGGTACAATGTTGGAAATAAATGTGGTTTTGGTTTAACTTGATTATTTGGGAAACAAATTATTCTGGGTAATATTAATTTTTCTATTTATGGAAAGGCCAAATTAGGCATAGAGGAAAGGAGTTAACTAATATATAATTTGAAGAATTCTAGAAAATAGATTTGTCAAGAGGATTGAATAAATGTCTAGAGTGTGTTTATTATCAATATGATTAAATTCATCTCTACCATCCATATAGGAGATGTACAAGTATAAATAGAAATGCTTTCTCTTTTTGTAAGCAATCAAGCAAATGTATATTTTTGCAAGCAAAAAGGAAAAGTTGACGAAAATAAATTTTATTTTCATCATTTACAAAATATTCATTTCTCGGTCTTCATTAGCAAATTAGCAGTTATTTCTCCCTCCTTTGTCTTCTTATAAAGATTTTCCATCATTGGTATCAAAGATTACAGATCCTACTAAAATTTCCAACATTTGTATTAGAGCCAGGTTGCTAATCGAGAAAGATGGTAAATGGAACGACTCTTTTTCAAGTTTCTTTATTAAAGAAGGAGAATTATAAAAACTAGAGCATTCGTATGACGATGTGGCATGGATTGCAGAAAGCATGAGATATCGTAGAAAATGGATATGAAGACCTCACCGATATTTCTACTTTATCTCAAATTGATAGGGATAATTTGAATAATTTGAAGAAGAAGGATCAGAAGGCTTTTTCGCTCACTACCTAGGTTTTAATGATGCTATGTTTGATAAGATAACTAATGCATAAAGTAGTAAAAAAGCATGAGAGATTTTGGAGAACGTGTTTAAGGGAATTAACAAAATTGAGGAAATTAGACTACAAACTAGGGGAGGTGACTTTGAATCTTTACATATGGAATGGTCAAAAACAACTGATCATTATTTTTCTCGAGTTTTAACTATTGTAAATCAAATGAAAAGACATGGAGAAAAAATAGAATACTATAGAGTTGTTGAGAAAATTCCGCACTCTTTAGATTCAAACTTTGATTACATAGTTGTAGCAATTGAAGAATCGAAAGATCTAGGATCTATGACGGTTAATCAACTCATGGATTCACTTCAAGTCCATAAAGAAAGGTTAAAAAACCACTAGAGCAAGCTCTTCAAACAAAACTCTTACAGGAAAACGAGATGGAAGAAGTCGGAGCTAAAGTGGAAGAGGTCGTGATCAAATTTATGGAAGAAGTGACTACAAATACATTAATAAGAGGATAAAATGCAAAAAAACATATAAAACAAGAGGTCTGGAGGAAATACAAATTACAATGAAAGACCAAAGTATGATAACTCACAAATAAAACGTTATAATTGCAATTAATTTGGGCATTTTGCTTTTGAATGTAGATCAACTACCACTAAACTTCACGAAAGATCTAACTTCGTTGAAGAAGACGAAGAAGATTGTTCATTTTTATGGGCACTCAAAATAGTTGAAATTAAATATGAAAAAGCATGGTACATGGATATGGAAGATAACAAGAACATGTTTACGAAATTATGCTAGGGAACTAGAAGGATGAAAAAAAACAATGTGCTGAGAGAGAATGCTGCAAAAGAAAAGAAAGAGAAAATGAAAAACAATATGGAGAAGAAAATTGCAAAAGAGCTACCAAAGTTCAAAGAATTAATGGAAGAAAAATTAAAAAAATGAAAGACACAGAGCTACCAAGAATCAAAAAAGTAATCAAAAAGAAAGTCGCAAGGATAGAAGTAGAACATCATACAAAAACCAATGAAGTGAAAAATGAGACAACCAAGGGATTAAATATGGACAAGAATGAAACGAAGATGGAGAGGATAAAATCAATGAAGATGATGGAAATTATGAAGAGTATGAATGCAAAAAATATATATAAAGAAGGCATGATCAAGGAGAAGATATTTAAGAGCTTGAAGAAGATATAAAACATTAGCAAAATGTTGAAGAAATGCTACTAGATAATATTGAAGAAGTAAAAATAGAAATGATCAAAGAGGGAGTCAAAGAGACAAGTGATGAGCTCTACGGTGGTGAAAACAAAGTGGTGAGCAAAGATTATATCATTTCTATTTCAAACTGTTTTATTTCACAATCAACGTATTTTGGATGGAAAATTCTATTTCAACTCGAGTATTTACTTAGTAGCCTCCTAAAAACTAAAAATGTCTGTAAACCTAAACAGATAACTTAGTAGACCCCTACTATTTTCAGAATCACCCTTTTCATCACGCAAAACATGAAAAATTGAATTTTTTCTTCACCGATTTAGAAATTAGGGTTGGAATCTTTTCTTCACCGATTTAGAAACTTAGTAGTGAAAAATTGAATTTTTTTTAGTAAAGTCTATAAATCCAAAAAATTACATAGTAGCATTGATTTAGAAACTCAATTCATATTTTCTTATGAACTACAATTAAAAAAGTTTGTAAATCCAAAAAATAACTTAGTAGTGAAAAATTGAATTTTTTCTTTACTGATTTAGAAACTAGGATTTTTAAGAAGCGACATTTAGACAATAAGAAACTGACGTAAGAAAATAATGAGATTAAGAAAAAAGAAAGTACGTAGCTTTCTAGGGGTAGTTTAGTCTTTAAAATATTATTTATTTTAGGGGGTCTACTAAGTAATTATCTGTGCTGAAATAGAATTTGCCATTTTAGAATCTCATGCCAAATTCAAATTTGAAAAATGCACAAAGAAATTGAATGGGTCAAAGATTGTAAGAGCAAAATTAAGAAAGAATGGAAAGATAACATACATGAATCATTCAAAATTTATGATACTTGAACAAGATGGATTCTAGAATGCATACTTTTTGGAGTATTATATGGTAATGATAGAGGGCGAAATAAATGGAGCATCATAAAGATTCGTGAAATTGTATCCAAGATCTCGACACGTAAAATACAAAGATTGGAAATTCCGTTTGAAGTTTTTTTTTTTTGAAAAAAGGTTAATGGGCCAGGCCCAAAATCGAAGTACAAGACGGGTAAAACGAACACCCGAACCAACAAACACAAACAAACAGCAAACCCTAGAGAGAGCCGACTCTAACAATACAAAAAGCACGATCTAAAAGAAATAACAACAGGAGGGAAATGGCGATGAATCCCTTCAAGTCCATCAAAAGATGAAAAAATCACTGGAAAATGCTTCATGGAGGCTCTTTGATTACGGATCCATCTGGATCCATGAGCTTGAGTACAAATCTGGATTATGGAGGGTTCCATATTCTCGATTTCTTCATAGAGATGTTCTCTGAGTTTTTAGCGACTGCTCTGTTATTATAGTTGGTAGATCCATCTTTTTCTTGGGTCAAGTTGCCATTGTTGTAGCTGATATGCTTATTTGGGCCATTCCGACAGTCGTCTTTGTAAAAAAACTTGCTTTTGTCATTTATAATGCCGTTCCTGCTGCTTTCGCCTCTTTCCCAAACAGATATGTGATAAGTGTTTCCATTCAGCTTGCTTATATAGCTATGCTCTCCAGTTCTATGCAGGGATTGATCAGAATTAATTGTTATATTTTGATGCAGGAGGGGTTCCAGCTTCGTTGCTTCTTCCCTAGAAGTGCGGTAATTCCTGCTAATATCAGGTAAAAAATTATTGGTGAGAGAGTTTCTATTATCTTTTATTGCGCAATTATTAAAGTAATGTCCCTGTATACTTCCCTTGCAGGAGCTACTCTTGGTACTAGGAGAGTAATGGCCGCCTCCTGTAGTTGAAGTGGTGACGATGCTGGCTTCTCTCCTCTGGGTACCATGGATTCGAAGATTATCAAACTGAGGGTAACAACTTTGTGGAAATTCATTATTTGTTTTCCCCCTTTGTAAGTATAATTCCATACTGGCAGCAACTTCATCCTGTTCATTGTGCTCTTCAAGGAGCTGGTAAAATGGAGATTTGTTTTTGCTTGCTTTCTGACTCAGAATGTGGAAATCTATTTCTATGTACCATCTATATAGGAGATGTACAACTATAAATGAGAACGCTTTCTGTTTTTGTAAGCAAGCAAATCTATGGATGTGCAAGCAAAAAGGAAAAGCTGAAAGAAAAATAAAATTTATTTTCCTCCTTTACAAAATATCCATTTCTCAATCTCCATTGCTAAAGTAGCAATTACTTCTCTCTCCTTCTTCTTCTTATAGAGATTTCCCAACATATCCTAGACATAAGAGAGGTAGACAAAGAGATGAATGAGGTCTCATTGTATTATTAAGTTACAGTTCACATTGAAGATATCTCCTTCGTTATATGATTGGACATGGATGACTAACTAAGAGTGAGAAGACTATTTTTCAATGAAGCATCAAGCTTTTCCTATTTCTACCATACTGTGGTTTTTCCATGCTCTTTCATATCCTAACTCCGTGGTACAATCATTGTATATGACTGGATGTGGATACAACGTTGTGTTTAGAATGTATACAATGCAAGCTGTGAATTTACGATCGCATATGAACGTATTACGAATAATGCTTTATCAACATAAGAGGTACTAGAATGTGCACCTTATAATCATCTGTTAGGCTAAACAGATGCTTTAGAAACATAAAATGCATCGAAATTGCATTGGAGATACATGACAAGATGGATATATGGTGATTTACCTCAAAATAGTTGCATCCCTTGCTCTTAAATTTGATTTCATATCACTGTTCATTATACAATTCAACAAATATTCATAACAAAATCTTTCTAGGTTTATTCTATTTTGATATTTGTATCGGTTTCTTTTTAGAAATTTTTTGGAAAATATGGTTTGCACTTCTAGTTTGGTGTTGGAAAACACAACACCATCAATAACCTTTGCAAAGGTATAAAATACTATCTTATTACTTATGTTGGTAACAAATGGTAACAAATAAAGCTGACCATGTAGAGTTCACAAAATCTTGCTTCTCATCTTCCATACCTCATCAAGTGGAACTTCATGTTTAAGCTGGATAAATATAACATCATATGCAGTAATATTAATGGTGAAACCTTAAATGACACAATAAGGCAAGGAGTCAAAAGCATTAATTTAAGGATTTTTTTAAATATCAATTTAGTCCATTATTCAAAACTGATAACAAATTTCGATTCATTTCAAAATATATCACAGACATGGAACTATTTTTACCATGGCGACGCTTTGTCAAAATTCCCTCGCGGTGACTTTGAGAGTTCACCAACTATTATTATATTATTTATTTAAATGTATTTCTCCTGGTTCACTTTGAGAATACACTATATTTTTTTAGGGTTCCTTTTAAAAATAGGCTGCCCTAAAAAACTTATTCTAATAACATATCTTATAAAAAAACTTATTTCAATAACATGCGTTAGGAAAAACTCATTATGAAAATAGGTCTGCTTTCATTTTTGTACCTACGTATTTTTAGAATGCGCATGTACAAAATCAAAATTTGTAAATGCCCTTTTTAAAATGCGCATGTAAAAAAGAGAAAAGAAGCCTATTTTCATAATAATTTTTTTTCAAATGATTACTTTTGTAATTCTCTCTTTCTTTAATTTTTTTTTTAAGAGACCGCCGAATCATCAGGAACGTGATAGAAACAAGTCTTTATCAGTAATACGTTTTGAAACAGAACTAATTTTTTATACATCTTAAAACGTGGACTAAATTGATAGAAAATCCTCATTTTAATTGTTGACAAAGTTACAAAAGCTATGTACCTTTTCCACCAACATCGCAATGAGACTCCGCAATTTCTTCGCTTTCTCCTTTTCTGAATGGCGCAGCATGCACAGACCCAGTTTCAAAATCTTCCCTATATCTTCCCACTTATCAATAGATTCACAGACTTTTATAATCTTCTTTGCATGCGGTAAGAGATCAAATTTATGATCACAGCATCTGCATAGATATTGTGCATCTAAATCGATGCATCCTCCTAATTTCCCAACCATGTAGGCTCGAAGAGCACACTCTACATGTGTAACATGCCCACAAATGAATTTTTCATCAATTGGTGCTTCGCGTTTTATAAAGCTGTAGCCTTCATACAAACAGTCGATGGTTCTAAAACATAGAATGCAGCAGCAATATGGGCAGACATTTGGTTCAATGTAGCAAATGTTACAAGGTGCAGAGGTCGCAGATGAGCTTGTTTGAGCTTTGATGCTGCACATTTCATTATTACTTTTGCAGTCACCAGGTCGAATAGCGGGTGTAGAATTCGAATATCCATTGATTTGGATGGTTTTGGGAGATGTTTGTACATTTAAATATTCTGCATTTTGGTATACGTTATATGAAACATCAAGCACTAACAATATATATATATGTGTGTGTGTGTGTGTGTGTGTACTGATATTAGAAGAACTTACATTAAAGGTTATTATATCGATACAATAATCTGGGACTAGACAGTCTTGACTCTAGATCAACTACTTTAACCAGCTTCAAATTTTATGAATCGATTAAGATAAGCTTAGGTTTATATGGTTAGATTTAGTACAAATTATGTTAGTCAACTGCAAGTTGTGTGCATGTTCCCTTCTTGGTTGCCTGAGAACTAAGGTGAAAAATTTGTTTGCTAACAGATAATAGAAATTGAAAGCTTTAACTCATTTATATTGCATTTCTCTATTTAGCTCAAAAATCAAACTCCCATTGTTCTTTTGATCAAGAAATTTTATCAATTATATTGCAGGTTTTAAATAACCCTCGGGCCCAAACCTTTTTTCAAGGTCTTTCAATTTTCTACGTTTTTAACATGTAATAGCAACATGGCATTAAACAAGTAATGATAAAGAACAGTACTAAGTTCTAATGGGACAAGTGCAAGAGATTTATTTGAAATTATGTAGTACTTGAATGAAAATGGATAAACATACATGGTGTAACGACCCGTATTTTTACGTGTCGATAAATCGTAGAATTTACAGGTTGTTAGTGTTGTTTGTGTTGTCTCTAGCCTGAGTCATATGGAGAGTAACTCGTGTGTTGGAGTATTGAGTCGTGACCGACTCATAGGTTGGAGCGACTTAAGAGTTGGGCCGACTCATGGGTGGTTGAGTCGTATGGCCGAGTTAAGGGGTAGACTACCTAAGGCTTGGGTCGTGTTAGCCGAGTTGAAGGGTCACCGGGACAAGTAGTGACCGACCTAAGGTAGGGGCCGAGCTATAGGAGTTAACTGGATAGGGATTTGGACCGACCTAAGGGGTTGACCGACTTAGTGGTGATGCCGAGTTAGCTGAGTGAGCGACTCAGAGGTGTGACCGACATAAGACAGTTAAGGGTTATGGTCTTAGGTCGTTAGGAGATAGGTCGTGGATGACCTATGGGGGGGTTAACGACCTAATTTAGGTTGTGTATGTTTTAAGTCGTAGGCGGGATAAGGTTGTGTTAAGTCGGCAGGGTGCGTTGAGTCTTGAGTCGGCATGTGTTCTGGGTTTAGGTCGGCAGGAAACTAGGTCGTGTGACCCTATGTGTGTGTCGTGTGGTTGGGTCGGCATCTGGTTTAGTTGATAAGTCGGCAAGGTGTGTTAGGTAGTTGGGTCGGTCATGCCGTGTTATAATTAGGTCGTGTGGACTCGTGTCTTTAGTTAAGTCGTAGAACGACTCAGTGTTAGGTCGGCAGAGTGTTGGGTCGGCAGAAGGTTAGGTCGGCGGCGACTTAGGGACGGCCGAGATAAGGGTTTTCCAGCCTATAAATAGAGGGGTTTGGCTCACTTTTTGGCACCGGATTTCGAAGCGACGAAGTGCTGCCATTTTGGAAACTCGACTACAGTATTTTCTTCACTTCTTTCTCTACTTCCATCAAGTGCTAACATCCATTGAAGATTGAAGATCAAGATCAAAGATCAAGAGCCAAAGTTGAAGATTTTCATCCGAAGAAGCTAGATTTCACCGTTTCAAGTGAAATTTCTCCGGATCAAGCTCAAGTCCTTGCTGTCCAGATCTGAAGTTGATTGATTTTAGGTTGTTTTGGTGATTTGGTGAGTGGTAGTTATCTCTCACGCGGATCCAAAGGAGTATATTGGATTGGTGGCATGTTTGGGTGTTAAAGTTAGAGATTTCATGCATTTTTCTTAGATCTAAGTCTAGATCCATGGTTTTTGAAGATGTTTACTTATGCAAGTTTGTTTAATAAGTATTAGAGACAAAACCCATGTTTTATATTTGATAGATCTATGCTAAAAACCATGATTTCACATATGTTGGACTTTTGCTCATTTATTTACGAAATTGCCATTATAGTTGATATTGCTTATATTGCTTAATAGATCTTGTTTGAATGATTGATTATTTGAATGTATGATTGATTTGATTGTTTCCAAGTTAGCTAGTAGTTGATTTGGAACAAGATGATGAAAGAGGATTCAAAAGCTATGGAAGAAGGCTCTTGAATGGTGAAAGCTGCTTAAGGCATATGTAGCGGATGTTGAAGCTCATATGTATAGATTGGATGATGTTGAGATGGGACTTTGCCATGATTTGATGAGGCAAACCATGTTGTTGAGTTGAGACTTTGCTTTGATGCGATGAAGCGAAGTATGATGTGAGTCTTGGCTTAATCCAAGCAGGGATCATTCCAAGCATGTTGATAACTTGAAGAGTAGTTCAAGTTGGTTGATAATGGATTGTTCAAGAGGTAGCTTGAGCTTGTATGAGGATAGTCGTCAAGAAGGATGGCTAGGAGGCTTGGATCTCGTCGTTGTTGAAGGTTCTAGCATGCTCAAAAGCAAGAGTACATGGGGCGCCCATAACGACTACAGGTAGGTAGTCGGGACACCCAAAAGACTACAGGTAGGTAGTTGAGTACTCTGGGCAAAGTAGATAAGTCCTAGGCACAAGGCAGTGTGCGGAGTTATGGTTAGAACCGGGGTTACCATTAGCCCTTGACAGATGGTCATTCAACTAACGGTGAAATCGAGGCAAGGATAACAGTGATAGCCAGAGTCATGGATGTTTGGTTGTATTATCATTCGGCTTCAAGAGCGGTGTTTTCTGGGTGCTTATCTGATCTTGGTTTAGGCCTTGGGGGTTTGTATTTGGAAAACATCGTCCTTGACTCGAGTGGTATTCGCTTTACCTTAATTGTCTATGTTGTTATGCTTGCTTTTCCTTAGTGTATGTCTGGGGCTATCACTGTAGAAAGAGGTGGAGTGGGATGGTTTGGTTCCTATTCCTTTTATCCTTTATGCTCTTTTGGTATGCTTGATAGTTGATTTACTGCTCACTAAGACTTTGTCTGACTCAAGGTTTTATGTCTCCTCTTATTACCTTGGGCTGTTCATCCATGTCGGGATGGGCAGACTAGGTAGCAGGTGACAGGTGCTGTGCTAGGAGTTCTACGCTAAAGATGACGAAGACGAGCAGGAGGCTTTGCATATTAGTTTTCTTACTATATGTACTGGGTATCCGCTGCTGTATTTGGTTGAGTGATTTGTAGTGAGGCTTTCATGTATGGATTTGAGTAGATGATTGTATGAAACTACTGTGATGCTTATATGATGATGTTCTGTTCTATGGAGCTTCACTATATTATATTTCTCTATTGTATTTTATCCATGCGCTGTGAGTTATGCGATAGAGATTCTTCTGTTTTGTTTTACCCTGACTATCGTCCATGGCTGCCTGGCACACCTTTTAGCGCATTATTTCCTTGATTTGGTGCGGGAGTCATGGGCGGTCGTCACATTTGGTATCAGAGCTTTGGTTAATCGATTTTAGCCAACGCTCGCTGATGTAACTACGTAAGAGAGACGTAATTGTAATTTGATGGATGATTACTATATATAATATAGTAGTTTAGAAGGGTTTGAACTCCTTATGCAGTTGTTTCTTAAGGTGTTCTAATCATTCTTATTTACAGATATTAAGGATGAGTCGAAGTGAGAGACAAGCTGCGAGGGGTAGCCGTGATCCTAGGGAAGCTGTTGATTATGCTCCTATGTTTGAGGCCATGATGACTTCAATCATGAGGAGAATACCAGCTTCAGGATCATCTGTGGATGTGGGAGTTCAAGTCCAAGCTCCGAGACCGGTGGATTTTGCCAAGCTTTGCAAGGATTATACTGCTCTTGGAGGGAAAGTTTTCTTGGGGACGGAGTCGACTATTGAGGTGCAGAGATGGATTGATGCTTGCAAAAGAATCTTTGGTGACTTAGGGATTGAGGATGCAACTAAGAGGAAGCTTGCATCGAGACAGCTTCAGGGAAGAGCTGCTGATTGGTGGAATTCTATCACCATCGATACTCCAGAAGAAGAGATTACTTGGGAGCAATTCCAAGTTAGATTTGGAGCTAAGTTCATCTCTACTTCTCAGAAATCTGTCTTGTTTAAGAAGTTTGTAGAGCTCAAGCAAGGGGGGAGACCTGTTCTTGAGTATATTTCTGAGTTTGAAGCCTTATCTAAGTATGCCAGATCGTATATTGATTCTCCCTACCAGAAGAATGAAAAGTTTGTGACTGGTCTGGATGCTTATCTTGGGAGGCAGTTGGTGGATCATCTGGACGATCCGTTTGAGAAGCTTGTGGAAAAAGCTCTTAGGCACGAGAGTTTGTTCCCTAAGGAAGTATCTGTTGTTGCTGTAACCAGGGAAGGATCTAAACCACAGCAGAGTGGCAATAAGAAGAGGAAACAACAGCAACAGAGGGGTAGGGATGGCCAGAAGAAGCCGAAGAGTGAAGTGACTTGCTATAACTGCCAGCAGAAGGGCCATCTTTACAAAGATTGTAAGAATCCCAAAGTGCCGGGAAAGTGTTACAACTGTGATAAGCTGGGACATATCAAGAAGGATTGTCCAGAACCGAGGAAAGATAGGCAGGTTGTGCAAGCCTATGCTTTGGGGGCTGTTCCATCGTCTTCGAAAGCTCCTACTGCTGAAGAGAAGGGGAAGAGTGTGGTTGTTCAAGGTACTCTTTCTATTTGTGGTGTTCCAGTAGAGTGTTGTTTGATACTGGAGCGTCGCATTCTTTTGTTTGTGATGATTTGGTAAGCCGGTTAGGTATGAAACCGGATATTGTTGATAGGCCATTGGTTGTGACTAATCCAGTGGGGGGTTCGTCATGTTTGTGTATGATATGCCGTGGTCTAGTTGTGTCGAGTCATGATTGCTCGTTTGTTTGTGATTGCTTTGTTCTGAACTTTGCGGGGTTCGGAATTATTTTGGGTATGGACTGGCTTAGGAAGTATGCGGCTAGGATTGATTGTGAGAGGCTTGAGGTGACAGTCGGGAATGTGGAAGGGCGAAAGGTTGTGATACGATGTAAGCATGAAGAAGGCGTCTTCATGAGCTTCATGTATTCGCTAGTTGTTCCACGGGATGGACTGTCATCGGTGCCTATTGTGAATGAGTTTGAGAATGTCTTTGAGGAAGTCAAAGGGTTGCCGCCGCATAGGGAGATCGAGTTTCGTATCGATCTAGTTGAGGGAGCCAGACCTGTTGTGATGCCTCTTAGGCGGATGGCACCGAGGGAGCAGCAAGAGCTGAAGGTGCAAGTTGATGACCTTTTGCGGAAAGGATTCATTCGGAGAAGTGTGTCCGAATGGGGTGCGCCCGTTGTGTTCGCAACCAAAACGGATGGATCGTTGAGGTTGTGTGTTGATTATCGTGAGCTGAATAAGGTGACTAGGAAGAACAAGTATCCATTGCCGAGAATAGATGACTTGTTTGATCAGCTTCACGAGGCTAAGGTGTTTTCTCAGATGGATTTGGCAACGGGATTTCACCAGTTGAGAGTGGCGAAGGATAGTGTGCCGAAGACTGCTTTCAGGACACCATCCGGGTTTTATGAGTGGCTGGTAATGCCGTTTGGGTTGACTAACGCGCCAGCATATTTTGTGGATCTTATGAATAGAGTGTTCAGAGATCAGTTGAATAAGTTCGTGCTTGTGTTCGTGGATGATATTTTGGTTTATTCCAGAACTGAGGAAGAGCACAAGACGCACTTGAGGATTGTTTTAGAAATCTTACGGAAACATCAGCTGAAGGCTAAGTTTTCGAAGTGTCACTTCTGGAAGAATGAAGTGAGGTTCTTAGGTCATGTTATTTCTGGAAATGGAATAGCGGTTGATCCCGCTAAGGTGGCAGCGATCCAGGATTGGGTTAGGCCTAAGAATGCATCTGATGTGAGAAGTTTTCTTGGATTAGCAGGATATTATCGTCGGTTTATCAAAGACTTTTCCAAGATAGCTGCACCGTTGACAGGATTGACGAAGAAGAACCAAGTGTTCAGATGGGATGATAAGTGTGAGCAAGCTTTTGTAATCCTGAAAGAGCGATTGACGAGTGCTCCTGTTTTGACTATTCCAAGTGGGAATGATGAGATGGTGGTTTACACCGATGCATGTGGCACTGGACTAGGAGCGGTGCTAATGCAGAAGGATAAAGTTGTTGCGTATGCAAGTCGACAACTGAAGCCGCATGAAAGGAATTATCCGACTCATGATTTGGAGTTAGCGGCGATTGTGTTTGCTTTGAAGATGTGGAGACACTATCTATTGGGAGTTAGATTTGAGTTGTTTACAGATCATAAGTCGTTGAAGTATCTGTTCTCCCAAAAGGATTTAAATCTTCGACAGCAACGGTGGCTAGAGTTCCTAGCATCTTATGATTTTGGTATAGCCTATACTCCGGGGAAAGGTAACGCAGTGGCTGATGCGTTAAGTCGAAGACATGCAGGATTGGGAGCCATGTTTTCAGAGTGGAAGAGTCTCGAGTATTTGGCTGAGTTTGACTTCAGGCCAAGGTGTGAATTGGAACCTGAGATGTTGGCAAACTTATCGATAAGGCCTACTCTTGTGGAAAGAGTTGGCGAGAGCCAAAGGAGAGATGATAAGCTTGTCAAGATTATCCGTGATTTGGAATCCGGATTGGACCCGGAGAAGGATAAAGGATTCGAGGTCGATCGAGAGGGTTGGCTTCGAAAGCAAGGGCGACTAGTTGTTCCCGATGTAGATGGATTGAGAGATGAAGTTCTGAGGGAGAGTCATCACTCGAAGTTGACAATTCATCCAGGTGGAAATAAGATGTATCGGGATATGAAGAGAACCTACTACTGGGAAGGTATGAAGAAGGATGTTGGAAATTTTATTTCCAAGTGTATGAATTGCCAGTTGGTGAAAGCTGAGCAGAAGAAGCCCAGTGGATTGCTTCAGCCATTAGAGGTTCCTACATGGAAGTGGGAGCAAGTGTCGATGGACTTTATCGATGGTCTACCTAGGACAAGAGCAGGGAATGAAGGGATTTGGGTCACAGTAGATCGTTTGACCAAGAGTGCAAGGTTCATTCCTGTTCGATCGACTAGGACTGCATCGAAGTTGGCTGAGCTATATGTGAAGTGGATTGTTCGATTCCATGGTGTTCCGAAGAGTATAGTAAGCGATCGAGATCCGTTGTTCACTAGTGGATTTTGGAAGAGCTTCCAGGAAGTTTTGGGAACCGAGTTGTGTTTGAGTACAGCTTATCACCCTCAAACAGATGGTCAGACTGAGAGAGTCAACCGAGTTTTGGAAGATCTTCTTAGAGCATGTGTTTTGGACTTCGGAGGGTCATGGGAAGATCACCTTCATTTGGTGGAGTTTGCTTATAACAACAGTTATCAGTCGAGTATTGGTATGGCACCATATGAGGCATTGTATGGAAGACCGTGTAACTCCCCGACATGTTGGTTGGAAACTGGAGAAAAGCTGATACTTGGGCCAGAGATGATTCGACAGACTTCGGATTGTATAGAGATCATTCGGCAAAGAATGAAGGCAGCCCAGGATCGTCAGAAAAGTTATGCAGATAATCGTCGAAAGGATTTGGAATTCGACGTGGGTGATATGGTTTTTGTGAAGATTTCTCCATTGAAGAATGTTGTTAGATTCGGGAACAAAGGAAAGTTAACTCCGAGATTTGTTGGACCATTCCCGATTATCGAGCGAATTGGAAAGCTCGCTTATAGATTGGAGTTACCGGAAAAGATGGCGGGTGTGCACAATGTTTTTCATGTATCTTATCTACGGAAATACGTGCACGACCCAACTACGGTGGTTTCTGCTGATAGCTGTGAAGACTTGGAGGTTGATCCAGTTGTTTCGAGACCTCGTAAGCCGCTTCGTATTGTTGAAACCGATACGAAACAGCTTAGGAGGAAGACGATTACGTTGCTCAAGGTACAATGGAGTGATGATGTTAACGACTGTACGTGGGAGGAGGAAGAGAGGATGAAGGCAGCTCATCCCGAACTCTTCGAGGTATGGCCCTAAAGTGTCGTGACATCTCATGAATTTGTAGCTTGTTCTAAGTCTTAGAATTCTGCATGCTAGGTTAGAATTGGTTGCATGGATTGTTGATTGCCATGGATGATAGGCATGCGGAATAATTTTGATTGCTGTTGTTTGCTTGGAATTTCGGGGGCGAAATTCCTAAGGGGGAGAGAATGTAACGACCCGTATTTTTACGTGTCGATAAATCGTAGAATTTACAGGTTGTTAGTGTTGTTTGTGTTGTCTCTAGCCTGAGTCATATGGAGAGTAACTCGTGTGTTGGAGTATTGAGTCGTGACCGACTCATAGGTTGGAGCGACTTAAGAGTTGGGCCGACTCATGGGTGGTTGAGTCGTATGGCCGAGTTAAGGGGTAGACTACCTAAGGCTTGGGTCGTGTTAGCCGAGTTGAAGGGTCACCGGGACAAGTAGTGACCGACCTAAGGTAGGGGCCGAGCTATAGGAGTTAACTGGATAGGGATTTGGACCGACCTAAGGGGTTGACCGACTTAGTGGTGATGCCGAGTTAGCTGAGTGAGCGACTCAGAGGTGTGACCGACATAAGACAGTTAAGGGTTATGGTCTTAGGTCGTTAGGAGATAGGTCGTGGATGACCTATGGGGGGGTTAACGACCTAATTTAGGTTGTGTATGTTTTAAGTCGTAGGCGGGATAAGGTTGTGTTAAGTCGGCAGGGTGCGTTGAGTCTTGAGTCGGCATGTGTTCTGGGTTTAGGTCGGCAGGAAACTAGGTCGTGTGACCCTATGTGTGTGTCGTGTGGTTGGGTCGGCATCTGGTTTAGTTGATAAGTCGGCAAGGTGTGTTAGGTAGTTGGGTCGGTCATGCCGTGTTATAATTAGGTCGTGTGGACTCGTGTCTTTAGTTAAGTCGTAGAACGACTCAGTGTTAGGTCGGCAGAGTGTTGGGTCGGCAGAAGGTTAGGTCGGCGGCGACTTAGGGACGGCCGAGATAAGGGTTTTCCAGCCTATAAATAGAGGGGTTTGGCTCACTTTTTGGCACCGGATTTCGAAGCGACGAAGTGCTGCCATTTTGGAAACTCGACTACAGTATTTTCTTCACTTCTTTCTCTACTTCCATCAAGTGCTAACATCCATTGAAGATTGAAGATCAAGATCAAAGATCAAGAGCCAAAGTTGAAGATTTTCATCCGAAGAAGCTAGATTTCACCGTTTCAAGTGAAATTTCTCCGGATCAAGCTCAAGTCCTTGCTGTCCAGATCTGAAGTTGATTGATTTTAGGTTGTTTTGGTGATTTGGTGAGTGGTAGTTATCTCTCACGCGGATCCAAAGGAGTATATTGGATTGGTGGCATGTTTGGGTGTTAAAGTTAGAGATTTCATGCATTTTTCTTAGATCTAAGTCTAGATCCATGGTTTTTGAAGATGTTTACTTATGCAAGTTTGTTTAATAAGTATTAGAGACAAAACCCATGTTTTATATTTGATAGATCTATGCTAAAAACCATGATTTCACATATGTTGGACTTTTGCTCATTTATTTACGAAATTGCCATTATAGTTGATATTGCTTATATTGCTTAATAGATCTTGTTTGAATGATTGATTATTTGAATGTATGATTGATTTGATTGTTTCCAAGTTAGCTAGTAGTTGATTTGGAACAAGATGATGAAAGAGGATTCAAAAGCTATGGAAGAAGGCTCTTGAATGGTGAAAGCTGCTTAAGGCATATGTAGCGGATGTTGAAGCTCATATGTATAGATTGGATGATGTTGAGATGGGACTTTGCCATGATTTGATGAGGCAAACCATGTTGTTGAGTTGAGACTTTGCTTTGATGCGATGAAGCGAAGTATGATGTGAGTCTTGGCTTAATCCAAGCAGGGATCATTCCAAGCATGTTGATAACTTGAAGAGTAGTTCAAGTTGGTTGATAATGGATTGTTCAAGAGGTAGCTTGAGCTTGTATGAGGATAGTCGTCAAGAAGGATGGCTAGGAGGCTTGGATCTCGTCGTTGTTGAAGGTTCTAGCATGCTCAAAAGCAAGAGTACATGGGGCGCCCATAACGACTACAGGTAGGTAGTCGGGACACCCAAAAGACTACAGGTAGGTAGTTGAGTACTCTGGGCAAAGTAGATAAGTCCTAGGCACAAGGCAGTGTGCGGAGTTATGGTTAGAACCGGGGTTACCATTAGCCCTTGACAGATGGTCATTCAACTAACGGTGAAATCGAGGCAAGGATAACAGTGATAGCCAGAGTCATGGATGTTTGGTTGTATTATCATTCGGCTTCAAGAGCGGTGTTTTCTGGGTGCTTATCTGATCTTGGTTTAGGCCTTGGGGGTTTGTATTTGGAAAACATCGTCCTTGACTCGAGTGGTATTCGCTTTACCTTAATTGTCTATGTTGTTATGCTTGCTTTTCCTTAGTGTATGTCTGGGGCTATCACTGTAGAAAGAGGTGGAGTGGGATGGTTTGGTTCCTATTCCTTTTATCCTTTATGCTCTTTTGGTATGCTTGATAGTTGATTTACTGCTCACTAAGACTTTGTCTGACTCAAGGTTTTATGTCTCCTCTTATTACCTTGGGCTGTTCATCCATGTCGGGATGGGCAGACTAGGTAGCAGGTGACAGGTGCTGTGCTAGGAGTTCTACGCTAAAGATGACGAAGACGAGCAGGAGGCTTTGCATATTAGTTTTCTTACTATATGTACTGGGTATCCGCTGCTGTATTTGGTTGAGTGATTTGTAGTGAGGCTTTCATGTATGGATTTGAGTAGATGATTGTATGAAACTACTGTGATGCTTATATGATGATGTTCTGTTCTATGGAGCTTCACTATATTATATTTCTCTATTGTATTTTATCCATGCGCTGTGAGTTATGCGATAGAGATTCTTCTGTTTTGTTTTACCCTGACTATCGTCCATGGCTGCCTGGCACACCTTTTAGCGCATTATTTCCTTGATTTGGTGCGGGAGTCATGGGCGGTCGTCACACATGGCATAAGTAAAATAACCATGTACACATACATGGCAAGAAAAAGATCCATCTAGGTTATTTAACGCTTAGCTCAATTGGAATTGGGAAAAGAAATGGCAACATATATATATATATATATGTATGTATGTATGTATTATGAAAACAACTCCTCATTTGAAGATCTGTTCTCAGGAAAAAAATCATTCTTTTGAAGAATGAGTCTCCCCCATGAAAAATGGGGATCCTGAGGTGATATCATCTAGCAATCTATTTATGTTGCTAAAAGTAAACCACGTAACTTGCACTTCATTAATCTAAAGAGGTCATTATACAAGTTAAAACAGTTCAAAATATTATGTTACAACCGTCGTAGTAATTCATATCCAACCAATATAAGATGTTAGGACTCTGTGAATAAGTCAAGGATGTGCTTGGTTATGGTCAGTAATTCATAACGCAAGCACATACAAATTGTAGATCCCTATCAGAAGTCCAACCACATTGTAAATGTTGAATGTAATGTAAAAACAAAATAAATAAACAAAGATGATAAAATAAAACACATTTTACCGAGATTCCTTCAGAATCAATCAACAAATATGTTACGGACAACATTCTCTGACTTATTTACAGTAGTATTATTCACATCGACATTATGAAAATACTTACTTAGAAAAGTATTGTTCATATCGACATTATGAAAAATTATCAATGATACTGTACAACATCATAGTTCGTAGCTAGCTATTCATCAGAGAGTATAAATTATGCGTGTTACACTTTTTTCTTCATCAAGGTTATAACATGTTTTATTTTCCTAAGAATTTAATGAAACAATAATTAGCACATGTTACTTAGGTATCGAAATGAGTGGGTGAAACATAAGATGCTGCTCATTCAGGGATACACCACATTGTTGTCCGTTTTAAGTTATATACTTGAACTAGTTCGAAAAGCCTATGTGTATAGTGACTCCACCTGGTTGCAGCTACATGCTTGAGATGGCTACATGAACCTACAAATATAGTGATACCATTTAGTAGCATTCTTAAGCAATAACTTGAACTAGTTCTATGTGATTTTGACTTTTTGTGTGACCTTTCGTATATGAATTAGTGCTTCTCTTTATGTACAACAATATAAGCTAATAATTTAACAACAGATCAAATATCCTAGACATTATAATACTTTTCAACTAGCATAGTGGCACACTTCATCACGTATCTGCAAATAAAATAAATAAATAAATAAATAATGGTGAAATCTACCTTTTGCAGCATTAGTCCCAGGGATTCTCTAGATAAAAGAAGCAAAAAATGCATCAACATCAGCATTAGGGAATGTATTCCGTACAAATCGCTCGAGTGAAGCCCTACTAAGAAACACCGTCTTGTTGCCCATTGAACTTCGTAAACCATCGAGGGGCGTACTGCCCTATTTTGCCAAAACCTATAGGATTTTTTTATTTTTTAACTTCTGTTAAATAAAGTTAAAACCGAATGATATATATAATAATTTATTATTGCTGCAAGTATTACAGATTTTAAACGTGGTGACAACTTAATTTCAGTCATACCCGGTACGTGTAATTCTCTTCCCAACACGCCATGTCCATACATCACCTGGAGAAGGCCAATTTGCTGGAGCATAAGGCAAACCTTTACCTGATGAACCTGCATTTTCAATAACTGGAAGACTATCGTTAAGGGACCGATCATTTGAAAAATTTGATGAATCGACATGCGGTCGTTTGTTTTCATCATCCATTGAGCGTACCAAACAACCTGTAGATCACAGTCTAATTATATCTTCCACCTTCCAACTTAATTTGTGTTAATTGCAAGTCATGAAAATCACAGTTGAATTTATGTGCTGAGTTTGATAATTTTTCAACTTGTGTATTTTTTTAATTTTACCCATTAATCTGGAATTTATGTTAGTTTTTTTCAAAAAAAGTGCACTTCTGTTTGATTTTTAACAAAAGAAGATGTTAATATGTTAATTACTTCCAGATGATCAACATCGATACTTTGTATGACAACCAACTATTGTTTTCTACCAATTAAATTACTTTGTATAACCACCAACTGTTGTTTTTGATCGTCGGCACGACTTACTTATTAGACAGCATTAGCAAGCCAAAGCACGACTTTAACAAATTTAGTGAGTCGAATATCGAACAAATTTTATTGATTTCCTTTATAAGTTTTTAAATCAATAGCACTTCTTCCTTCCATGCACATCCATGTTTTCGTTTCTAAATAATAGAAAAAAGATGTAAAAATAGAACAGTTGCTTATAGGGTTTCTAATAAATTTATATAAATAGTTGTATTGCCTTAAAACCATTTTCTAATTTTTATAACAATATATGGACTTAATGTATTTTGACTTGTCAGTATCCAATTTACTCAAACTATGCTGTGCTCCAAAGCATATATGTTGTAAATTAGCATTTATAACTATGTTGAAATGAAGAAAAAATAGTAAAAACCAATCGTATTATGCTAATTTACTAGTTTTATTAGAATCGATCACTTTATGGTCTGATATAATTTTTATATCTCAATGAATACACATACCGAAATAAAGCCCAAGGCTTACAAGTCCTTTAACTTTACAAGTCTACAACTCAGATTTATTAAACATTTCAGAACAAATTATCATAATATAAATTGAAATGTAGGAATATAATGATATCAATTTGATGCAGTGCATACCTCGCAAGCGACATTGATAAGTCGCGAAACCCTAGGTCGCAAGGTCGAAGCCGCTCAGGTCGCGAGCGACCTACCAAAAGTCGCGATGCCTCGCACTTCCTCCGCCTTAGGTCGCGAGAGCGACCTACCAAATCCCTAAGTCGCGCCACCATATGTCGCGAGCTCCAAATTCCTAAGTCGGGCTCCACCGCCTAGGTCACTCCGCCACTCCAGATCGCGGGCATCCCTAGATCGCGAATTGCTTATGTCGCTGCCATTCCTAGATCGCGAATTTCCTATGTCGCCGCCAACCCTGCTGGGATCGTCGTTCAGTATTTTTTTTAAGTCGCGTATATTTTAGGTCGCGTGTATTTTTAAGTCGCGTGTATTTTAAGCCGCGTGGAATATTTTAAGTCGCGTGTATTTTTTTTCTTTTAGTCGATTGTCTTGTACTATGTAATAGTCGTGTGTGGTGTTGTAAACTCCTATAAATAGGGGTAAAGTGTTATTATAAGGTTGTTGAATTTTGAATAAAATTTGGTTTGTGCTTTGTGCCTCCATTCAAATTGGAAGTTGAGTGTTATCTCCTTTCTCCACTTTTGGCATTCGAGTGCGCTCGAATCAACGATTGTTGAAGCCAATTCACGGAATCAAGTGCGCTTGATCAACGTTCGAAGAATTGAATATCTTCTCTCACGGTATCGTGCGCGGTCAACATGTCGAAGATTGCTAAAGTCCGGTATCTTCGTGATCAACGGAATTGGGCCTTTCGGTATTCTTAAATTCATCGATTTATCATCGATTCACCGATTATTTCCACTAATCATGTGAGATCCTGGACGGATTCGATTTACATCGTCGAATTCGCTACCTACGCTGCGTCAGTTTGGTATCAAAGCTTGATCGCAAGAAGTTTGCATCATTTGGAGAATTGGGTTTCGAGAATTTATAGTTTGGAGATCAGATTTGCAATTGTTGAGAAGTTTGGTGTTCATCGTGTTCATCATGAAGTTGCAAGTTGGGAGTTTCGATCCATATCATTTGGATCAAAGATCGGAAAGTGTTTGAATTTTTTTTGAATTTGTTGAAGTTCAATCATGACACCGAGACAAGCTCAACGTCATCGCAATATTAATGCTTTGTATGGAAGAGAAGAGGCCGATGAAATGGAGCAACGAATCAACAAGAGTTTCATTGAGAAGTTGAATGAAGGGATTGGTCGATTTGAGAGAATGATGCTTGAAATGAATCAAAGTAGAAGAAGGGTTTCACCTGAATCGAGTCATGGGGGAAACAGAGTTTCACCAAAGTTAGGTCGGGAGAGAAGAGGAGATCATGACCGTAGGAATGTTGACGATTGTGATAGGAATGTTGATGAACGAAATCGGAGAGTTGTGGATTATCGTGATCAGAGGAATGTAGATCGAAGAAATGGTGGTGGTAGAGATATTGGTGGTCATGATCGACAATGATATGCATCAGAATATTATGAGGAGTTTGATGGTGATAGAGGAAGTGTTCATTACCGAGATCGAGGTCAAGTGTGGAGTCGAGCTAGAGAATATGAAGATGACCGTAGATGGGAATCGGGAATGAAAATGGAAATTCTGGAATTCAAGGGTGGTATGGTTGCGGAAGAATTTTTGGATTGGGTTTCAAATGTTGAGGAAATTTTTGACGTCAAAGAAGTTCCCAAGAATCGCAGAGTTAAGTTGGTTGCTACGAGATTGGGAGGGAGAGCTATGGCATGGTGGCAACAGACTAAACTTACACGAGAGAGAATGGGGACGTCAAAGATTGTTTCGTAGGAGAAGATGAAGAAGTTAATGAAAGCTACTTTCTTACCTTACAATTATCAATCTCTTATGTATCAATGCTTACAAAATCTAAGGCTGGGGACAAAGTCAGTTAATGATTATGCGGATGAATTTTACCAACTCATTGCTAGGAATGATATCATGGAGACGGAAGAACAGTTGACCGCTAGATTTGTTGGAGGGTTGAGGATCGAGATCCAGATCCAGGACATAGTAAATATGTTTGACCCTAGATCTGTGGCTGAAGCGCACCAGAAAGCGTTGGCTTGGGAGAAGCAGGGAAGACGAGGAGGTGGTGTGTTTACAAAATCCAACAATCAAGTGAAGGGAGCTAGTAGCAATACTACTGTTTCAAAGGTTGTTACTAAACCGGTTGTTAATGAGGTAGCAAAGACCAAGGTCAACAATAGTATCAAGTGCTTTAATTGTCAAGAGTTTGGCCACAAGAGCAATGGATGTCTAAAGCCAAAGAAGCGGGCAATGATTGCTGAGATTGAAGATGAGGATGTTGATGAAGGTCATTCTAGTCCAGTTGAAGAGGATGAACAGGATATCGCGTCGGGAGATGAAGGATGTAATCTAATGTTGAGGAGATCATGTTTGACACCGAAACAGGAAGAAGAGGCTAGTTGGTTGAGGAGTAATATCTTTCAATCGACATGCACTATACTAGGAAAGGTGTGTAAATTTGTGATTGACGCGGGAAGTTGTGACAATATCATTTCTACCGAAGCTATGAGAAAGTTGAAGTTGAAGACGGAGAAGCATCCAAATCCTTACAAGTTAGCGTGGTTAAGGAAAGGAGGAGAGGTGAAGGTGGATAGGCGAGTTCATGTTCCATTTTCTATTGGGAAGAAGTATAAAGACGAGATCTGGTGTGATGTGGTGGAGATGGATGTTTGTCACTTGCTGTTGGGAAGACCATGGCAGTATGACCGAGCAGTGCAACATGATGGTCGAACCAATAGCTACAGCTTTATGTTTGAAGGTGTTAAGATCATTTTAGTTCCGAAGAAGAGACAACAAGGAGAGAGCAAGTCAGAAGATATTAAGGAGTTGAAGATTTTGTTGACTTTGAAGGAGTTTGTTGGAGAAGTAGAGGAGAGTCCAGAGGTGTTTTTGTTGATTAGACGTGAAACTACTGAATATGTTGTAGTTCTAGAGGAAGTCAAACCGGTGTTGGAAGAATTCGAGGATGTGTTTCCTGAAGAGCTGCCCAAAGAATTACCACCGTTGAGGGATATACAGCATCAGATTAATCTTGTGCTAGAAGCAGTATTACCTCACATGCCACATTACCGGATGAGTCCTAAGGAGCATGAGGAACTAAGAAGGCAGGTGGAGGAGTTGTTAGAACAAGGGCGTGTTCAGGAGAGCTTGAGTCCTTGTGCAGTGCCAGCCTTATTGGTACCGAAGAAGGATGGGACTTGGCAGATGTGTACGGACAGTCAGGCTCTAAACAAGATCATTGTGAGATACGTGTTTCCTATGTCGAGGTTCGACGATTTGATTGATCAGTTGAGTGGAGCTGTTGTGTTCTCAAAGATTGACTTGAAGAGTGGATACCATCAGATTCGTATTAGACCGGGTGATGAGTGGAAGACTGCTTTTAAAACTAGGGAGGGTCTATACGAATGGCTGGTTATGCCGTTTGGCTTGTCAAATGCTCCTAGTACTTCAATGAGAGTGATGAACCAGATTTTTAGACCATTCATTGGGAAGTTTGTAGTAGTTTACTTTGATGATAGTTTGATCTATAGTGGGAATATGGAAGAGCATATCCAGCATTTGTGAGAAGTATTGTTAATTCTACGACAGGAGCAATTTTATGCAGCAACGAAGAAGTGCGTGTTCATGACGTACAATGTTTTATTTTTGGGATATGTTCTGTCGAAGGAAGGTATTCAAGTGGATGAAAGCAAAGTGGAAGCTGTCAGGAGTTGGCCACAACCCAAGACAATTACTGAAGTAAGGAGCTTTCATGGGTTGGTATCTTTTTATCAAAGATTCATTCCACATTTTAGCAGGTGTGATGGCACCTGTAACCGATTGCATGAAGGGAAAGAAGTTTGTGTGGACAAAGGAAGCAGAGTTAGCTTTTGAGAAGGTTAAGTCACTTTTGACGTCAGCACCCATTCTAGTTTTGTCGGATTTTCAGATATTGTTCGAGTTACACACTGATGCTTCGAAGGTTGGAATTGGTGGAGTATTGAGTCAGAATGGAAGACCAGTTGCTTATTTCAGTGAGAAGTTGTCGGGAGCCAAGTTGAAGTATAGCACTTATGACGTGGAATTTTATGCAATTGCTCAAGCTGTGAAGCACTGGGGACATTATCTGTTTCAGAAGGAGTTTGTTCTTTATACGGATCATGAAGCTTTGAAACATTTGCAACGGCAGGACAAAATTTCAGCTCGACACGCTTCATGGGTCGCGTATCTACAGCAGTTTACTTTTGTTGTAAAGCACAAATCAGAGGTGACGAATCGTGTAGCTGATGCCTTGAGTAGGAGGAATCATTTGTTGACGACGATGAAAGTTGAAGTGATCGGGTTTGATGTGTTGCCAGAATTATTTGTTGATGATCCTTACTTTTCCAAGTTTGTAAATGAAGTCAAGGAGAGGAGGACGAATGAATATGTGACGATAGATGGGTTTCTATTCAAGGGGAATCGATTGTGCATACCAGAAGGTAGTTTGCGAATGAAGATTATCAAAGAGTTGCATGAGGAAGGACATGTGGGCCGTGATCGTACTATGCAGTTGATTGCAAAATCTTACTTTTGGCCGTCAATGAGAAAAGAAGTTGAGAGATTTGTGGAGAGATGCCATATCTGTCAAGTCTCAAAGGGAACAGCTACGAATGCGGGATTATATATGCCATTACCTGTGCCTACTAGACCGTGGGTTGATATAAGCATGGGTTTTGTTTTGGGTTTGCCTAGAACTCAAAGGGGGAATGATTCTATATTTGTTGTGGTGGATAGGTTTTCAAAAATGGCACATTTCATAGCTTGTAAGAAGACAGCTGATGTCGTCCGAGTTGCTCAATTATTCTTTAAAGAAGTGTATCGATTACATGGGCTACCTGAATCTATTGTTTCTGATCGGGATACTAGATTTCTAAGCCATTTTTGGTTGAGTTTGTGGAAGATGGTCGGAACGAAGCTGAATTTTAGTAGCGCTTACCATCCGCAAACTGATGGGCAAACGGAGGTGGTTAACCGATCATTGGAAAACTTATTGAGATGTCTTGTGAAAGACAATTTGAAGAGCTGGGATACGAAGTTATGTCAAGCGGAGTTTGCACATAATCATGCAGTCAATCGAAGTACTGGATTCAGTCCATTTCAAGTTGTATATTCAGCCATTCCAAAGGGACCGTTGGATTTAATGACAGTGCCATATCAGAAGGGAGTTGTTAAGTGGGCTAGTGATTTGGTGAATGAGTTGCAGGAATGCCACAAAGTTGTACAGGAACGATTGCTTAAGACAAATGAGAAATACAAGCAATCAGCAGATGTTAAACGACGAAGTGTTGTCTTCAAAGAAGGAGATTTTGTATATGCAGTATTGACCAAGGATCGATTTCCTGTTGGTACTTACAACAAACTAGCTGCTAGAAAGATCGGTCCTTTAGAAATCATAAAGAAGATCAATGATAATGCGTATCAGTTAAGGTTACCGGAAAATGTTCATACTTCTGATATTTTCAATGTCAAACACTTGATTCCATACCATGAGAATAAGCATGTCGAAGAAGAGGAAAATGTGAATTCGGGGTCGAATTCTTTTCAACCTGGGGAGGATAATGCAGTGCATACCTCGCAAGCGACATTGATAAGTCGCGAAACCCTAGGTCGCAAGGTCGAAGCCGCTCAGGTCGCGAGCGACCTACCAAAAGTCGCGATGCCTCGCACTTCGTCTGCCTCAGGTCGCGAGCGACCTACCAAATCCCTAAGTCGCGCCACCATATGTCGCGAGCTCCAAATTCCTAAGTCGCGCTCCACCACCTAGGTCGCTCCGCCACTCTAGATCGCGAGCATCCCTAGATCGCGAATTGCCTATGTCGTTGCCATCCCTAGATCGCGAATTGACTATGTCGCTGCCAACCCTGTTGGGATCGTTGTTCAGTATTTTTTTTAAGTCGCGTATATTTTAGGTCGCGTGTATTTTTAAGTCGCGTGTATTTTAAGTTGTGTGGAATTTTTTAATTCGCGTGTATTTGTTTACTTTTAGTCGATTGTCTTGTACTATGTAACGGTCGTGTGTGTGGTGTTGTAAACTCCTATAAATAGGGGCAAAGTGTCATTGTAAGGTTGTTGAATTTTGAATAAAATTTGGTTTGTGCTTTGTGCCTCCATTCAAATTGGAAGTTGAGTGTTATCTCCTTTCTCCACTTTCGGCACTCGAGTGCGCTCGAATCAACGATTGTTGAAGCCAATTCACGGAATCAAGTGTGCTTGATCAACGTTCGAAGAATTGAAGATCTTCTCTCACGGTATCGTGCGCGATCAACGTGTCGAAGATTGCTAAAGTCCGGTATCTTCGTGATCAACGGAATTGGGCCTTTCGGTATTCTTAAATTCATCGATTTATCATCGATTATTTCCGCTAATCATGTGAGATCCTGGACGGATTCGATTTACATCGTCGAATTCGCTTCCTACGCTGCGTCACAATTAGATCTCAGCTATATGCATCTGTTCTATTCCTATCATGGACGAAAAATTAGTATAACCATTAGTAATGTACCTTCTACAGCAGTAAGGTTGAGAGCTGAAGAGCCAGACACATTCTGATGAACATGAAGGATCAGACAAAATTAGGAGACGATTTGCAAGTATAATAACTAACGAATGATTTGACATCATTTCAATAACATATATCAAATGAATCAAGAAATACCTTATGGTCAACATCATCAAATTTCCTCTTATAAGATCGGCCTTCCCCTGATTGCACAGTAAAGATGTTGTCATCTCTAGGTTCTTTAGTACATTTAGCTGCGCTTAACCCAAGCATTTCTGCTATAGAGGATGCTTCTAAATAAATTCTAAAGTAATTTTCGATCAATTCTAACTATGCTCAACCCCCAATATTCATTCTAATACTCAACGCATTAAGAATGTAACAACCCGCAAAATTCATTCTAAGACAACAATGGATATATATATATATAAGTATATATAGAAAGAAAGTCAAAGTTAGCGTGTGGAATTATAGAAGTTGATGGTTTGGGGTCCACTGGGAGAGGGGTACAATTTCATCGCTGGGTTCATCGGTGCTTTTGTTTTTTTCGGAGACATTTATGGTAACGACCAAACCAACCCACGAATGTTTACTGTCAGGTTTAAATGTACAGCTTGGACACCAAGGTTCATCGTGTTTGACGTTGCCTTTTTTGCGAATTGCGGTTCTGAAGTAGTTTGAATCAGGAGGATTTGCGTTGCACAATAAACTTACATGTACCCTAAAATACCCTTTTTTTCAAAGAATGATAACAAAAAAAGAAGGTAATTATGGCCCAAGGCCCAAAAGAAGGGAAACCGGATAAAGAATGCTAACTGTATTTACAATATTACAAAACAAAATCTAGCCGCAAACACTTTGGATTATCATTATTTCAGAAAGGAAGAAAACCCTAGCAAATTAGGGCTTCGTTTTATAGGAGATGTCCTTCATTTCTGAAGCAAATCTGTAATCTTAACCCATGGAGGTTTCCAAGTCATTACTTTTCTTTTGAAAATAGTTAAAAAGGGCCCAACCCAGAATAGGTAAGGACGGGTGCATATTAAACAACCCGAACCGCAAACAGAAAAGAAAAAGACTTTACTGCTAGGGTTGACGACATATTAAACCCTAAACAATTCAAAGCAGAGCCAAAAACATAAAAAAATAGCGGAAGCCAATTCATGTCTTCGATGTGAGATAAGCTTTCAAGGAGGCTTCCTCTCCTTCAGAGCTTTACAGCACTGAGCATCCTTGGTCTCTTTGCATCCATGACTGGAATAATTTCTAGTCTGGAAATGGCCTGCTCGGGAAGGTTAAGAGTTTAGGGAAGATTCTCTTCAAGGAGACCTCCACTCCATTATTTCTTTAGATTGAGGTCTATCAAGATCAGGAGTGAGGCAAAAATGGCGACGATTCACTGTTTTTGTCTTCATATCCTTGTAGCTTGCTGCGATGCCTCTAGTGCCTCCAGACTTTAGATCTGAGGAGGAAGGTGTTGATTCATGGGTTTTGATTCATGACACAAGCTTCAGAGATCATGAGACGAACTACAAAGTGAATACTATACAAAGGCGACAAAAAGAAAATAAAAGTATACTGTGCACTACAAAGGAGACAAGACTACAATCCAGAGATTAGTATTAATAATTTGTTATATTGAGTCTTAGAATATTGTTAAAATCATTCCTTAAGTAGTCACACACACATACGAATAGGTGTATATTGTTTTATACTTGAAAAAGTATGATCTATGCACATAACATCAGGTCGGTCGACCGACCAGTACACTCGGCTGACTGAACCTGTTATTAGTGCACAGATATGCTCTGTTTTGTGCACGATTTTAAACTCAGCTGAGCGGCCAAAATTTTCAGTCAACCGACCTGAAAATAACGGCTATTTTTCTGAAGAGTTGCGATCGTTCGTGAAGAGGAATCACCTTCAATCCAAGAGATATGGTCACAACCTTTGATTGAAACTCTTCATGAAAGATTGTAACTATTCTACAACTATATAAACATGTTTAATTCATTCCTACAATTACCAATTCTTGTTTATAATTCTGAAGTCTATTCTCTATTTATTTCTACAAATAAAAGCATTCATTCTCATTCAATATCGCTAGAATCTTGTAATTAATTTATATACTTCGATTCTACGAGATTATCCTCTTTCTAAATCTTCACACACACTACATATTCTTGAGGATTTTATTATAGGAAAATTGTACTATCAAAAGACAATTCGTGTTATTCAGAACACACTCGTCAACAAATTATTTGTATTAAGTTGAAGTCCTCTTCAGCTGTTGAGGCGGAAAAATTCCTGTTCGGCTGCTCAGGTGTGGTATACCTATTCCTCCGGGTCAAATGAGGGGTTTAGTCTAAATCCAGAGGATATTCTGGGACTGGACGTAGAACGGGAAGTTCGAACCAGTATAAAAATTCCTGGTGTGCTTACTTTAATTTTTATTTTACTGCTATTATTAGTTTCCGCACTTAGATATTATATTACACTATCCTTAGTACTGCACGTACACTTTCATTTGGTATCAGAGCAAGATTATCCCATAACCGCCACAAAGTTATTTGATATTTATTTCTAGTAATATGGCAACGACACAAACTAACGATGTTGGCAATAACACTAATACTAGTTCCACAGAGGGTCAATCAACTTCACGACCTCCACTTTTTAATGGTATAAATTATAATATTGGTCAACTAGAATGAGAATCTATATGCAATCTAATGGTTTTGATATCTGGAATGTTATACAAAGAGAGTACACAACTCCTACCGGAGAATACTCAACTTGGAGTAACACACAAAAACTAGATGCTACATCAAATGCAAAGGCTATGAATATTTTATTTTGTGCATAAGATAGAAATGAATTCAATAGAGTTAGCATGTGCACTTCTAGTTATGAAATATGGAGAATACTTAAAGTAACACAAAAAGGAACGAACAAAGTTAAATTAAGAAAAATTTCTATGTTGAAAAATCAATTTGAAAATTTCAAAATGAAGCCAAATGAATCTATAAATGATATGTATTCTAGATTCTAGGATATTTATCGTGCTCTACTATCATTAGAACAAACATTTACTGATTTTGATGTTGTCACAAAAATCTTAAATTCTTTAACTGACGAATGGAAAAGAAAAGTCCTAGCCATTGAAGAAGCAAGTGATTTGTCAACATTAAAACCAGAAGAATTGATAGGTAATTTAATGTCCTATGAAGCAAATTTGCAGGCTAAGAGAAATGTAGCATAAGAAAAGAAGAATGTGGCATTTCAAGCAGGAAAAGATAATTCCGACTCAGAGAATGAAGATATGGCAATGATTGCTAAAAATTTCAAAAAGTTTCTGAAATTCAAAAGAAATAAATTCAGGGGAAACAAAAATAATTCCAAAAACAATACCAATAATAGAAAACCATCATCTTTAGCAATGGAATGTTATGAATGTCACAAGAAAGGTCACATGAAGAAGGATCGTCCAAAACGTAAAAAGAGCAATTTTAAGAAGGACAGAACCAAACGAAGAGCTTTTTCAGTCACTTGGGACGACACAGACTCATCATCCTCATCAAAAAGTGAAAGTGACAATGAAATTGAGCAAGCAAATGCATGCTTCATGGCTTCGTCAGACGATGTAAGTGATCTTAGTTTTGAAGATTTAATTGAAATTAACTCTGAATTAGTAGACTTAGCAAAGCAACTTAAAAAGAAAAATAAAGATTTACAAAGAAAATTAGATAGGACAGTCTTAGAAGTAGAAATGCTAAAAGATGAGAAGAAAATATTAGAAGAAGAGCTTGAAATTTCTCAACAATCAAATTCCAACTTATCTTCTCAAATTTCTTCAATATCCGAAGAATTAGAAATTCAGAAAATAAAAATGATGTTTTATTTTTTGAAAATAATAATTTAAATTCTAAAATTAAAGATTTAGATTTAGAAAATTTTAGTCTAAAAAAAAAATTGATGACATCTCTAAAAATGTCTTAAATTTCAATAAAGGAAGAGAGAATCTTTCTAAAATACTAGAAAATTCTCAATCCACTAACAATAAAACTGACTAGGATTTAAGAAACAGAATAATTTTGATAAAAGTAGGATTAATAATAATATTAAAAAGGATATTAGGAAACCATTTTGTTCAAACACTAAAACCATTAAGATATGGATTCCAAAATCAAATAATGTTTTGATAAGGAATAAACATATCAAAATGTTCATGGAAACTGTTCATAATAAGAAAAACTATTTTTGTAAAGGGAATTCTGAACCTGTATGGGTTTGGCTTCCTAAGATCTAACTCATAGGACCGTAAAAAGAAACAGGTACCAATTTTTTATAATTTTTTTTATAGGTACCACATAAAAGGAGAGGAAAATTCATTTTAGATAGCGGTTGCTCAAAACATATGACTGGAAACAAAGAAATGTTGTCAAATATTATCTACTCAAATGGAGGATCGGTTACTTTTGGAGATAACTCTAAAGGATATATCATCGGTAAAGGCGATGTCAGCAGCAACGGTATCACTAATTTACCTCTCATTACTGATGTTTTATTAGTCAAAACTTTAAAACATAATTTTTTGAGTATTAGTCAGTTATGTGATAAAGGTTTTTATATAACTTTTTCAGAAAATAAATGTAATATTTTCGATAAAAATCATAACACTATTTTTGAAGGAATAAGAGATAAAAACATTTATATTTTAAATAGTAACGTTAAAAATGATTCAAATTTGTGTTTAATAGCTAAGGAAAATGATTCCTGTCTTTGGCACAAAATATATTGTCACATCAATTTTAAAACCATCAACAAATTAGCTAAAAATAAATTAGTTAAAGGATTACCTGACATGAAATTCAAACCGAATATATTTTGTGATGCATCTAAATTAGGAAAATTAAAAAAAACTTCTTTTAAATCAAAAAAAGTAATTTCTACAGAACAACCACTTTAACTTTTACACATGGATCATTTTGGTCCAACTCAAGTTCAATCTATTAATTATAATAGATATGTGTTTGTTATTGTAGATGATTTTTCTAGATACACTTGGATTTTCTTTTTAAAAAATAAAAGTGATACTTTTAATAATTTTAATGTATTTGTTAAAAGAATTCAAAATATTAAAAGTTTGAAGATTAAAAATATCAGAAGTGATCATGGAGGAGAATTTGAAAATGAAGTTTTTGAACAATTTTGTAACAAGAAAGGTATTAACCATAATTTTTCATTTCCTAGAACACCACAACAAAATGGCGTTGTAGAAATAAAAGAAATAGAACGTTATAAGAATGTGCAAGAACTTTATTAAATGGAACCACTTTATCAAAACAATTTTGGGCAGAAGCTGTAGCTACTGCCTGTTATGTATTGAATCGTGTTTCCATTCGACCGTTAACTAAGAATACTCCATATGAACTTCTAAATGGAAGAAAACCAAATATTTCATATCTTAAAGTTTTTGGTTCTAAATGTTTTATTTTGAATACTAAAGATCAGCTGGCAAATTCGATCCAAAATCTGATGAAGGAATATTCGTAGGATATTCGAAACGAAGTAAAGCTTATCGAATTTTTAATAAAAGAACTCAGATTATTGAAGAAAGTTTACATGTTTCATTTGATGAAAATTTTAAAATATAAATTCAAATATTACTATTGATTCTGATGATGAAACTATTCAGAATAAAAACTGTAATACTAGTGAAAACTTTGATAATATTAATGAAATTACCGAGAATACAAACATTACTAATAATATAACAAAATCTCCACCTAGAATTTTACGGGATCATCCTATACAAAATATAATTGGAGAAGTAAATACGAATGTTGAAACCAGACATCGATTAAATCAAGTTTGTCATGTAGCTTTTCTCTCTAACATAGAACCTAAGAATATAAAATAAGCCATCTCTTTTTTGAAGATGATGCTATAGATTTTAGACAAACATCATCTCTTCGACCAAAAGCTAGACTTTTCCATTGTTTCATGATGAAATCCGTTGATCCAAGAGGAGGATCCTACCACTTAGTGTATCCTGAAAATTTTAAAGCTTTGTATGCTATATGTAGGAATATACGATTCAGTTGGGCACAATTACTCATGGATGAGTTTCTCTCATTTAATCAAGGCAAGATGCTTCATATTTATTATGGAGAATATATAATGAGATTAATCAACAACTCGGTCTCACATGCTCCAGAATCCGAAACTACCAAAGTTCATCATTTTGATTCAAGGACCATTAAATTAATGAAGTTGCCGGATGCTCCACCAAGATTTATAAATTTTAATCAATGGCGTGCTACTTCTAGAGGTCAACTACGGCGTAGCCATTCCACACCACATCCAACCACTCATTCTACGGAATGCTTAACTTGCCAGTCCACAATTCAAAGACCAACACCCGGACTTGGTACGACAGCTGCTATTGATCTTCTAGCTCAAAATCAATTAGTTTTAGATGCCCGTCTACGGAAAATAGACGGATGATTAAAGAAAATCAAAGGCTTCTTTTTTAATCTTTGGGATGCGTTATCATGCACTTCTAAAGCCGGTGCCTCTCATCTTGCTCCCGGAAAAAGACTGACACTTAATTTTTCTTGGTCAACTTCGGAAAATACAAGTTTAGGAACATCAGGAACTCATACTTCTCATACTCAGCGTCGTGGTAAAGAACAAGCTCCTCCTGAGGAAAATATTCGTCCAGAATTTTGGGATTCCGACGACAATGAGGAGTGATCTTGTTGGTTTATTTCTATTCTGTTTTTATTATGAACAATATTTCTATTTTATGCTATGTTAAGTACCGTATCATTAACATTTCATTTGTTTTCGGTATGTAACTTTAATTCTATGTTCCTAAATTTGATAAATGGTTTCATATTTTTTTCACATTTTATGCATCATAAGTATTCCTTTTTGTCGATGACAAAGGGGAAGAAATATATGGAAGCTAACAAGTTTTTGCAGAGAAGTCGCCATATATTCAGGGGGAGAATTACAATACATACTAATTCGTCACATAAGTGTTGTCATCAATCAAAAAGGGAGAGAATGTTGATTCATGGGTTTTGATTCATGACACAAGCTTCAGAGATCATGAGACGAACTACAAAGAGAATACTATACAAAGGCGACAAAAAGAAAGCAAAAGTATATTGTGCACTACAAAGGATACAAGAATACAATCCAGAGATTAGTATTAATAATTTATTATATTGAGTCTTAGAATATTGTTAAAATCATTCCTCGAGTAGTCACACACACATACGAATAGGTGTATATTGTTTTATACTTGAAAAAGTATGATCTGTGCACATAACATCAGGTCGGTCGACCGACCAGTACACTCGGCTGACCGAACCTGTTATTAGTGCACAGATATGCTCTGTTTTGTGCACGATTTTAAACTCAGCTGACCGGCCAGAATTTTTAGTCAACCGACCTGAAAATAACGGCTATTTTTCTGAAGAGTTGCTTTCGTTCGTGAAGAGGAATCACCTTCAATCCAAGATATATGGTCACAACCTTTGATTGAAACTCTTCATGAAAGATTGTAACTATTCTACAACTATATAAACATGTTTAATTCATTCCTACAATTACCAATTCTTGTTTATAATTTTGAAATCTATTCTCTATTAATTTCTACAAATGAAAGCGTTCATTCTCATTCAATATCGCTAGAAACTTGTAATTAATTTATATATTTCGATTCTACGAGATTATCCTCTTTCTAAATCTTCACACACACTACATATTCTTGAGGATTTTATTATAGGACAATTGTACTATCAAAAGACAATTCGTGTTATTCAGAACACACTCGTCAACAAATTATTTGTATTAAGTTGAAGTACTCTTCGGCTGTTGAGGCGGAAAAATTCCTGTTCGGCTGCTCAGGTGTGGTATACCTATTCCTCCGGGTTAAGTGAGGGGTTTAGTCTAAATCCAGAGGATATTCTGGGACTGGACGTAGAACGGGAAGTTCGAACCAGTATAAAAATTCCTGGTGTGCTTACTTTAATTTTTATTTTACTGCTATTATTAGTTTCCACATTTAGATATTATATTACATGATCCTTAGTACTGCACGTACACTTTCATTTGGTATCATAGCAAGGTTATCCTATAACCGTCACAAAGTTATTTGATATTTATTTCTAGTAATATGGCAACGACACAAACTAACGATGTTGGCAATAACACTAATACTAGTTTTACAGAGGGTCAATCAACTTCACGACCTCCACTTTTTAATGGTATAAATTATAATTATTGGTCAACTAGAATGAGAATCTATATGCAATCTAGTGGTTTTGATATCTGGAATGTTATACAAAGAGAGTACACAACTCCTACTGGAGAATACTCAACTTGGGGTAACACACAAAAACTAGATGCTACATCAAAAGCAAAGGTTATGAATATTTTATTTTGTTCATTAGATAGAAATGAATTCAATAGAGTTAGCATGTGCACTTCTGGTTATGAAATATGGAGAACACTTAAAGTAACACATGAAGGAAAGAACAAAGTTAAATTGAAAAAAATTTCTATGTTGAAAAATCAATTTGAAAATTTCAAAATGAAGCCAAATGAATCTATAAATGATAGGTATTCTAGATTCCAGGATATTTATCATGCTCTACTATCATTAGAACAAACATTTACTTATTTTGATGTTGTCACAAAAATCTTAAATTCTTTAACTGACGAATGGAAAAGAAAAGTCCTAGCCATTGAAGAAGCAAGTGATTTGTCAACATTAAAACCAGAAGAATTGATAGGTAATTTAATGTCCTATGAAGCAAATTTGCAGGCTAAGAGAAATGTAGCATAAGAAAAGAAGAATGTGGCATTTCAAGCAGGAAAAGATAATTCCGACTCAGAGAATGAAGATATGGCAATGATTGCTAAAAATTTCAAAAAGTTTCTGAAATTCAAAAGAAATAAATTCAGGGGAAACAAAAATAATTCCAAAAACAATACCAATAATAGAAAACCATCATCTTTAGCAATGGAATGTTATGAATGTCACAAGAAAGGTCACATGAAGAAGGATCGTCCAAAACGTAAAAAGAGCAATTTTAAGAAGGACAGAACCAAACGAAGAGCTTTTTCAGTCACTTGGGACGACACAGACTCATCATCCTCATCAGAAAGTGAAAGTGACAATGAAATTGAGCAAGCAAATGCATGCTTCATGGCTTCGTCAGACGATGTAAGTGATCTTAGTTTTGAAGATTTAATTGAAATTAATTCTGAATTAGTAGACTTAGCAAAGCAACTTAAAAAGAAAAATAAAGATTTACAAAGAAAATTAGATAGGACAGTCTTAGAAGTAGATATCCTGAAATATGAGAAGAAAATATTAGAAGAAGGGCTTGAAATTTCTCAACAATCAAATTCTAACTTATCTTCTCAAATTTCTTCAATATCCGAAGAATTAGAAATTCAGAAAAATAAAAATGATGTTTTATTTTTTGAAATTAATAATTTAAATTCTAAAATTAAAGATTTAGATTTAGAAAATTTTAGTCTAAAAATAAAATTTGATGACATCTCTAAAAATGTCTTAAATTTCAATAAAGGAAGAGAGAATCTTTCTAAAATACTAGAAAATTCTCAATCCACTAACAATAAATCTGGACTAGGATTTAAGAAACAGAATAATTTTGATAAAAGTAGGATTAATAATAATATTAAAAGGATATTAAGAAAACATTTTGTTCAAACACTAAAACCATTAAGATGTGGGTTCCAAAATCAAATAATGTTTTGATAAGGAATAAACATATCAAAATGTTCATGGAAACTGTTCATAATAACAAAAACTATTTTTATAAAGGGAATCCTGAACCAGTATGGGTTTGGCTTCCTAAGATCTAACCCTTAGGACCCTAAAAAGAAACAGGCACCAACTTTTTATAAAAACTTTTTACAGGTACCACATAAGGAGAGGAAAATGGATTTTAGATAGCAGTTGCTCAAAACATATGACTGGAAACAAAGAAATGTTGTCAAATATTATCTACTCAAATGGAGGATCAATTACTTTTGGAGATAACTCTAAAGGATATATCATCGGTAAAGGCGATGTCACCAGCAACGGTATCACTAATTTACCTCTCATTATTGATGTTTTATTAGTCAAAAATTTAAAACATAATTTATTGAGTATTAGTCAGTTATGTGATAAAGGTTTTTATATAACTTTTTCAGAAAATAAATGTAATATTTTCGATAAAAACAATAAACCTATTTTTGAAGGAATAAGAGATAAAAACATTTATATTTTAAATATGAACATTAAAAATGATTCAAATTTGTGTTTAATAGCTAAGGAAAATGATTCTTGTCTTTGGCACAAAAGATTTTGTCACATCAATTTTAAAACCATCAACAAATTAGCTAAAAATAAATTAGTTAAAGGATTACCTGACATGAAATTCAAAACGAATATATTTTGTGATGCATGTAAATTAGGAAAATTAACAAAATCTTCTTTTAAATCAAAAAAGTAATTTCTACAGAACAACCACTTTAACTTTTACACATGGATCATTTTGGTCCAACTCAAGTTCAATCTATTAATCATAATAGATATGTGTTTGTTATTGTAGATGATTTTTCTAGATACACTTGGATTTTCTTTTTAAAAAATAAAAGTGATACTTTTAATAATTTTAAAGTATTTGTTAAAATAATCCAAATATTAAAATTTTGAAAATTAAAAATATCAGAAATGATCATGGAGGAGAATTTGAAAATGAATTTTTGAACAATTATGTAACAAGAAAGGTATTAACCATAATTTTTCATTTCCTAGAACACCACAACAAAATGGCGTTGTAGAAATAATAGAACGTTACAAGAATGTGCAAGAACTTTATTAAATGGAACCACTTTATCAAAACATTTTTGGGCAGAAGCTGTAGCTACTGCCTGTTATGTATTGAATCGTGTTTCCATTCGACTGTTAACTAAGAATACTCCATATGAACTTCTAAATGGAAGAAAACCAAATATTTCATATCTTAAAGTTTTTGGTTCTAAATGTTTTATTTTGAATACTAAAGATCAGCTAGGCAAATTCGATCCAAAATCTGATGAAGGAATATTCGTAGGATATTCGGAACGAAGTAAAGCTTATCGAATTTTTAATAAAAGAACTCAGATTATTGAAGAAAGTTTACATGTTTCATTTGACAAAAATTTTAAAAATATAAATTCAAATATTACTATCGATTCTGATGATGAAACTATTCAGAATAAAAATTGTAATACTAGTGAAAACTTTGATAATATTAATGAAATTACCGAGAATACAAACATTACTACTAATATAACAAAATCTCCACCTAGAATTTTACGGGATCATCTTGTACAAAATATAATTGGAGAAGTAAATACGAATGTTAAAACCAGACATCAATTAAATCAAGTTGGCCACGTAGCTTTTCTCTCTAACATAGAACCTAAGAATATAAAATAAGCCATCTCTTTTTTGAAGATGATGCTATAGATTTTAGACAAACATCATCTCTTCGACCAAAAGATAGACTTTTCCATCGTTTCATGATGAAATCCATTGTTCCAAGAGGAGGATCCTACCACTTAGTGTATCCTGAAAATTTTAAAGCTTTATATGCTATATGTTGGAATATACGAGTCAGTTGGGCACAATTACTGATGGATGAGTTTCTCTCAATTAATCAAGGCAAGATGCTTCATATTTATTATGGAGAATATATAATGAGATTAATCAACAACTCGTTCTCACATGCTCCAGAATTTGAAACTAACAAAGTTCATCATTTTGATTCAAGGATCATTAAATTAATGAAGTTGCCGGATGCTCCACCAAGATTTATAAATTTTAATCAATGGCGTGCTACTTCTAGAGATCAACTACGCCGTAGCCTTTACACACCACATCCAACCACTCATTCTACGGAACACTTAACTCGCCAGTCCACAATTAAAAGACCAGCACTCGGACTTGGTACGGCAGCTGCTATTGATCTTCTAGCTCAAAATCAATTAGTTTTAGATGCCCGTCTACGGAAAATAGACGGAAGATTAAAGAAAATCAAAGGCTTCTTTTTTAATCTTTGGGATGCGTTATCATGCACTTCTGAAGCCGATGCCTCTCATCTTGCTCCCGGAAAAAGACCGGCAACTAATTTTTCTTGGTCAACTTTGGAAAATACAAGTTCAGGAACATCAAGAACTCATACTTCTCATACTCAGCGTCGTGGTAAAGAACAAGCTCCTCCTGAGGAAAATATTCGTCCAGAATTTTGGAATTCCGTCGACGGTGCGGAGTGATCTTGTTGGTTAATTTCTATTCTGTTTTTATTGTGAACAATATTTCTATTTTATGCTATGTTAAGTACTGTATCATTAGCATTTCATTTATTTTCGGTATGTAACTTTAATTCTATGTTCCTAAATTTGATAAATGGTTTCGTATTTTTTTCACATTTTATGCATCACAAGTATTCCTTTTTGTCGATGACAAAGGGGGAGAAATATATGGAAGCTAACAAGTTTTTGCAAAGAAGTCGCCATATATTCGGGGGAAGAATTACAATACATACTACTTCGTCATATAAGTATTGTCATCAGTCAAAAAGGGGAAGAATGTTGATTCATGGGTTTTGATTCATGACACAAGCTTCAGAGATCATGAGACGAACTACAAAGAGAATACTATACAAAGGCGACAAAAAGAAAATAAAAGTATATTGTGCACTACAAAGGAGACAAGACTACAATCCAGAGATTATTATTAATAATTTATTATATTGAGTCTTAGAATATTGCTAAAATCATTCCTCAAGTAGTCATACACACAGAATAGGTGTATATTGTTTTATACTTGAAAAAGTATGATCTGTGCACATAACATCAGGTCGGTCGACCGACCAGTACACTCGGCTGACCGAACCTGTTATTAGTGCATAGATATGCTCTGTTTTGTGCATGATTTTAAACTCAACTGATCGGCCAGACTTTTCAGTCAACCGACCTGAAAATAATGGCTATTTTTCTTAAGAGTTGCGATCGTTCGTGAAGAGGAATCACCTTCAATCCAAGAGATATAGTAACAACCTTTGATTGAAACTCTTCATGAAAGTTTGTAACTATTCTACAACTATCTAAACATGTTTAATTCATTCCTACAATTACCAATTCTTGTTTATAATTCTGAAATCTATTCTCTATTTATTTCTACAAATAAAAGCATTCATTCTCATTCAATATCGCTAGAATCTTGTAATTAATTTATATACTTCGATTCTACGAGATTATCCTCTTTCTAAATGTTCACACACACTACATATTCTTGAGGATTTTATTATAGGAAATTGTACTATCAAAAGACAATTCGTGTTATTCAGAACACACTCGTCAACAAATTATTTGTATTAAGTTGAAGTCCTCTTCGGCTGTTGAGGCGGAAAAATTCTTGTTCGGCTGCTCAGGTGTGGTATACCTATTCCTCCGGGTTAAGTAAGGGGTTTAGTCTAAATCCAGAGGATATTCTGGGACTGGACATAGAACGGGAAGTTCGAACCAGTATAAAAATTCTTGGTGTGCTTACTTTAATTTTTATTTTACTGCTATTATTAGTTTCCGCATTTAGATATTATATTACACGATCCTTCGTACTGCACGTGCACTTTCATTTGGTATCAGAGCAAGGTTATCCTATTACCGTCACAAAATTAATTGATATTTATTTCTAGTAATATGGCAATGACATAAATTAATGATGTTGGCAATAACACTAATACTAATTTCACAGAGGGTCAATCAACTTCACGACCTCCACTTTTTAATGGTATAAATTATAATTATTGGTCAACTAGAATGAGAATCTATATGCAATCTAGTGGTTTTGATATCTGGAATGTTATACAAAGAGAGTACACAACTCCTACTGGAGAATACTCAACTTGGAGTAACACACAAAAACTAGATGCTACATCAAATGCAAATGCTATGAATATTTTATTTTGTGCATTAGATAGAAATGAATTCAATAGAGTTAGCATGTGCACTTCTGGTTATCAAATATGGAGAACACTTAAAGTAACACATGAAGGAAGGAACAAAGTTAAATTAAGGAAAATTTCTATGTTGAAAAATCAATTTGAAAATTCCAAAATGAAGCCAAATGAATCTATAAATGATATGTATTCTAGATTCCAGGATATTTATCATGCTCTACTATCATTAGAACAAACATTTACTGATTTTGATGTTGTCACAAAAATCTTAAATTCTTTAACTGACGAATGGGAAAGAAAAGTCCTAGCCATTGAAGAAGCAAGTGATTTGTCAACATTAAAACCAGAAGAATTGATAGGTAATTTAATGTCCTACGAAGCAAATTTGCAGGCTAAGAGAAATGTAGCACAAGAAAAGAAGAATGTGGCATTTCAAGCAGAAAAAGATAATTCCGACTCTGAGAATAAAGATATGGCAATGATTGCTAAAAATTTCAAAAAGTTTCTGAAATTCAAAAGAAATAAATTCAGGGGAAACAAAAATAATTCCAACAACAATACCAACAGTAGCAAACCATCATCTTCAGCAATGGAATGTTATGAATGTCACAAGAAAGGTAACATGAAGAAGGATTGTCTAGAACGTAAAAAGAGCAATTTTAAGAAGGACAGGACCAAACGAGGAGCTTTTTCAGTCACTTGGGACGACACAGACTCATCATCCTCATCAGAAAGTGAAAGTGACAATGAAAATGAGCAAGCAAATGTATGCTTCATGGCTTCATCAGACGATGTAAGTGATCTTAGTTTTTAAGATTTAATTGAAATTAACTCTGAATTAGTAGACTTAGCAAAGCAACTTAAAAAGAAAAATAAAGATTTACAAATAAAATTAGATAGGACAGTCTTAGAAGTAGATATGCTGAAAGGCGAGAAGAAAATATTAGAAGAATAGCTTGAAATTTCTCAACAATCAAATTCTAACTTATCTTCTCAAATTTCTTCAATATCCGAAGAATTAGAAATTCAGAAAAATAAAAATGATGTTTTATTTTTTGAAAATAATAATTTAAATTCTAAAATTAAAGATTTAGATTTAGAAAATTTTAGCCCAAAAATAAAATTTGATGACATCTCTAAAAATGTCTTAAATTTCAATAAAGGAAGAGAGAATCTTTCTAAAATAATAGAAAATTCTCAATCCACTAACAATAAATCTGGACTAGGATTTAAGAAACATAATAATTTTGATAAAAGTTGGATTAATAATAATTTTAAAAAGGATATTAAGAAAACATTTTGTTCAAACACTAAAACAATTAAGATATGGATTCCAAAATCAAATAATGTTTTGATAATGAATAAACATATCAAAATGTTCATGGAAACTGTTCATAATAACAAAAACTATTTTTATAAAGGGAATTCTGAACCTATAAGGGTTTGGCTTCCTAAGATCTAACTCTTAGGACCCTAAAAAGAAACGGGTACCAACTTTTTATAAAAATTTTTTACAGGTACTACATAAAAGGAGAGGAAAATGGATTTTAGATAGCGGTTGCTCAAAACATATGACTGGAAACAAAGAAATGTTGTCAAATATTATCTACTCAAATGGAGGATCAGTTACTTTTGGAGATAACTCTAAAGGATATATCATCGGTAAAGGCGATGTCAGCAGCAACGGTATCACTAATTTACTTCTCATTACTGATGTTTTATTAGTCAAAAATTTAAAACATAATTTATTGAGTATTAGTCAGTTATGTGATATAGGTTTTTATATAACTTTTTCAGCAAATAAATGTAATATTTTCGATAAAAATCATAACACTATTTTTGAAGGAATAAGAGAAAAAAAATTATATTTTAAATATGAACGTTAAAAATGATTCAAATTTGTGTTTAATAGCTAAGGAAAATTATTCCTGTCTTTGGCACAAAAGATTTTGTCACATCAATTTTAAAACCATCAACAAATTAGCTAAAAATAAATTAGTTAAAGGATTACCTGACATGAAATTCAAAACGAATATATTTTGTGATGCATGTAAATTAGGAAAATTAACAAAATCTTCTTTTAAATCAAAAAGAGTAATTTCTATAGAACAACCACTTGAACTTTTACACATGGATCTTTTTGGTCCAACTCAAGTTCAATCTATTAATCATAATAGATATGTGTTTGTTATTGTAGATGATTTTTCTAGATACACTTGGATTTTCTTTTTAAAAAATAAAAGTGATACTTTTAATAATTTTAAAGTATTTGTTAAAAGAATTCAAAATATTAAAAGTTTGAAAATTAAAAATATCAGAAGTGATCATGGAGGAGAATTTGAAAACGAAGTTTTTGAACAATATTGTAACAAGAAAGGTATTAACCATAATTTTTCATTTCCTAGAACACCACAACAAAATGGCGTTGTAGAAAGAAAAAAAATTGAACGTTACAAGAATGTGCAAGAACCTTATTAAATGGAACCATTTTATCAAAACATTTTTGGGCAGAAGCTGTAGCTACTGCCTGTCGTGTATTGAATCGTGTTTCCGTTCAACCGTTAACTGAGAATACTCCATATGAACTTCTAAATGGAAGAAAACCAAATTTTCGTATCTTAAAGTTTTTGGTTCTAAATGTTTTATTTTGAATACTAAAGATCAGCTAGGAAAATTCGATCCAAAATCCGACGAAGGAATATTCGTAGGATATTCGAAACGAAGTAAAGCTTATCGAATTTTTAATAAAAGAACTCATATTATTGAAGAAAGTTTACATGTTTCATTTGACGAAAAATTTAAAAATATAAATTCAAATATTACTATCGATTCTGATGATGAAACTATTCAGACTAAAAACTGTAATACTAGTGAAAACTTTGATAATATTAATGAAATTACCGAGAATACAAACATTACTACTAATATAACAAAATCTCCACCTAGAATTTTACGGGATCATCCTGTACAAAATATAATTGGAGAAGTAAATACGAATGTTAGAACCAGACATCAATTAAATCAAGTTAGTCATGTAGCTTTTCTCTCTAACATAGAACCTAAGAATATTAAATAAGCCATCTCTTTTTTGAAGATGATGCTATAAATTTAGACAAACATCATCTCTTCGACCAAAAGCTAGACTTTTCCATCGTTTCATGATGAAATCCACTGTTCCAAGAGGAGGATCCTACCACTTAGTATATCCTGAAAATTTTAAAGCTTTATATGCTATATGTGGGAATATATGAGTTAGTTGGGCACAATTACTTATGGATGAGTTTCTCTCATTTAATCAAGGCAAGATGCTCCATATTTATTTTGGAGCATATATTATGAGATTAATCAACAACTCGGTCTCACATGCTCCAGAATCCGAAACTACCAAAGTACATCATTTTAATTCAAGGACCATAAAATAATGAAGTTGCCGGATGCTCCACCAAGATTTATAAATTTTAATCAATGGCGTGCTACTTCTAGAGATCAACTATGTCGTGGCCATTCCACACCACATCCAACCACTCATTCTACGGAACGCTTAACTCGCCAGTCCACAATTCAAAGACCAACACCCGAACTTGGTACGGCAGATGCTATTGATCTTCTAGCTCAAAATCAATTAGTTTTAGATGCCTGTCTATGGAAAATAGACGGAAGATTAAAGAAAATCAAATGATTCTTTGTTAATCTTTCGGATGCGTTATCATGCACTTCTGAAGTCGGTGCCTCTCATCGTGCTCCCGGAAAAAGATCGGCACCTAATTTTTCTTGGTCAACTTCGGAAAATACAAGTTCAGGAACATCAGGAACTCATACTTGTCATACTCAGAGTCGTGGTAAAGAACAAGCTCCTCCTGAGGAAAATATTCGTCCAGAATTTTGGGATTCCGACGACGATGAGGAGTGATCTTGTTGGTTTATTTCTATTCTGTTTTTATTGTGAACAATATTTCTATTTTATGCTATGTTAAGTACTGTATCATTAACATTTCATTTGTTTTCGGTATGTAACTTTAATTCTATGTTCCTAAATTTGATAAATGGTTTCTTATTTTTTTTTTACATTTTATGCATCATAAGTATTCCTTTTTGTCGATGACAATGGGGGAGAAATATATGGAAGCTAACAAGTTTTTACAGAGAAGTCGCCATATATTCAGGGGGAGAATTACAATACATACTACTTCGTCACATAAGTATTGTCATCAATCAAAAAGGGGGAGAATGTTGATTCATGGGTTTTGATTCATGACACAAGTTTCAAAAATCATGAGACGAACTACAAAGAGAATACTATTCAAAGGCGATAAAAAGAAAATAAAAGTGTATTGTGCACTACAAAGGAGACAAGACTACAATCCAGAGATTAGTAATAATAATTTATTATATTGAGTCTTAGAATATTGTTAAAATCATTCTTCAAGTAGTCACACACACATACGAATAGGTGTATATTGTTTTATACTTGAAAAAGTATGATCTGTGCACATAACATTAGGTCGGTCGACCGACCAGTACACTCGGCTGACCGAACCTGTTATTAGTCCACAGATATGCTCTGTTTTGTGCACGATTTTAAACTCAGCTGACCTACCAGAATTTTCAGTCAACCTACCTGAAAATAACGGCTATTTTTTTGAAGAGTTGCGATCGTTCGTGAAGAGGAATCACCTTCAATCCAAGAGATATGGTCACAACCTTTGATTGAAACTCTTCATGAAAGATTGTAACTATTATACAACTATATAAACATGTTTAATTCATTCCTACAATTACCAATTCTTGTTTATAATTATAAATCTATTCTCTATTCATTTCTACAAATAAAAGCATTCATTCTCATTCAATATCGTTAGAATCTTGTAATTAATTTATATACTTCGATTCTACGAGATTATCCTCTTTCTAAATCTTCACACACACTACATATTCTTGAGGATTTGATTATAGGAAAATTGTACTATCAAAAGACAATTCGTATTATTCAGAACACACTCGTCAACAAATTATTTGTATTAAGTTGAAGTCCTCTTCGGCTGTTGAGGCAGAAAAATTCCTATTTGGCTGCTCAGGTGTGGTATACCTATTCCTCCGGGTTAAGTGAGGGGTTTAGTCTAAATCCAGAGGATATTCTGGGACTGGACGTAGAACGGGAAGTTCGATCCGGTATAAAAATTCCTGGTGTGCTTACTTTAATTTTTATTTTACTGCTATTATTAGTTTCCGCATTTAGATATTATATTACACGATCCTTAGTACTGCATGTACACTTTCAGTAGGGAAGATCGAAGCTTGATCTTCTTTTGAGGATGAAACTGAGGGAGATTTGCTAGGCTCTCCTTTATCCCAGATAGATAAGTGGTAGATCTACTTATGTAGCTTGCTTACATAGAAATAATCCTCTGATCTTTGTTCTCTGATGGTCTAGAGAAAATTATTATCCTCTTCTGTGGTAGCGTGTCTACTCCTGCTAGAATCAGGTAAAAGAGTTTTTGTATTAGCATAAGATTTGTTATTAAATATAGAATTATTATTGATATAAGCCTTGTTACTTCCCTTGCAAGCTTTGAGCTGATTGAAAGGAGTGTTATCATCAGCAGACTTGTCTGTTTCATTGACTTAAGCCAAAGGAGAAAAGTGCTTGTCATAATTTTTGACCTTAACTCTAAGATCCGCAGCATTTGTCTTAATTTTATTGCTTTGAAGATGACAATCATTGAGAAGCAGTTGCTCAAAGTTGGATGGACGGCTATTCCTGTTCATATCAGGTAAAAGGGTATAATGATTAATAGCAGAAATTTCCTTATAACTAGGATTAATACTAATAATGTGTTTACTTCCCTTATAGGAAATATTCCTGGTATGGATGTGGAGCAGCAACCTTCAACTGAAGCACTGGAATCAATAGACACAATTGACTTTCCCAGGCATTTACTACTTGTAGTATAATATGGGGAATTTTTGATAAAATTCTCCCTTTGTAAGTATTATTCAACATAGTCTTCATAGTTATCAGCATCTAATATATTAAGAGTTCGATTTTTGTTTTTGTTGGAATTGCTAGCTTTTTGAAGGATGATGTTGAATTCTATTTCAATGATTTTCCAAAGTTGTATGCTATCAGTTTCAACTTTATTATGAAGCCTATTGTTTCTCTCTTTCCAAATAAAGTAGATAACTGTAGTAAGAACAATAGTTGCTTTGTTGAATTCTGCTTTCTTGCCTTTGAATGTTTTCTGAGAATATTGTATGTTGTCTTTTATGTTTTGGAGAGCCAAATGTTGATTAAGATTGAGCTTATTTTTGGCAATGAACCAAATATGTCTAGAGTATTTGCAATCAAAAATAAGTGATCAGTATTTTTAATTTCAGCTTTATAGAGAAGGCAGTTAATGTTTCCAATGTTTTTGTTCCATTTTCCATACTTTTCTCTTGTTGACAGACGATTTACTAATGCAAAGTAGGTACAAAAAGCCATTTTTGGACAATTAACTGAATTCCAAACTGATTTATACCAATCAACTTCCATTTCATCTTCTTTTAAGAAATCCTAAGTATTTTTAAAAGAAAATTTTCCTTTTGAAGATAATTTCCAGCTCCAAACATCTTTTACTTGACTTGGGTCAATTTCTATTTTATAAATTGTAGAGTTAAAGATAGTAGTTGCATGATGAGCTTGAGTATTCCAAATTGAATTTTGAATGACACTGTCAACTTTAGAATTGACTTTGCCAAAACAATAAAGGTTATTCCATCCTAAAAATTGATAATAGAATTACCATTGATCCAAGGATCAAACCAGAGGCTGGTGTGACTACCATCTTTAAGTTTTCTCTCTAATAATTTGGCTCCAATTTCCCTGCATTTTAGAATATTTTTCCAAGCATAAGAATAGTGATTTTCAATGGGCATGGACAAGAAATTTTTCTTTTCAACACATTTAGCTCTCATCCATTCAGCCCAATGTGTTTTTCCTTCAATGAATTTCCAAAAATGCTTAAACTTGCATGCTTCATTAATATCTGAAAACTTTCTGATTCCTAATCCCCCTGCTTACTTGGTCTTAGTAATAGTGTTCCAAGAGATTTTATGAAATTTTCCTTTCCAAATGAAGTTAGCACATAATTTTTCGATTTTCTCCATAGTTTCTGCTGGAATGTTGTGAGATTGCAGCCAGTACATGATGACTGCAATGATGACAGTATGAATTAGTTCTACTCTTCCTGCAGTAGATAGCATTTTACTGGACCTATTGTTTATTTTACTATGAATGGTATGACATAATTTGACACAGTCTCTTTCTTTATTCTGGTTGCTACTGAGGGGAGTCCAAGATATTTGACAGGTAGATCACCTTCTTGGAATTATAGAATATGGAGGATCTCCATCTTGTTCTTACAAGCTTTACCGAAAACAAAATTCTTTTATTTTCATTAATTTGAAGACCAGCTTGCTGACTAAGGTTGTCAAAAAATTTCATAATGGTACATGAAGTTTGAGTATCTGCATGTAAAAAAATTAATAAGTCATCAGCATATAATAAATGAGAAATTCTAGGAATAATCGAATTTATTTGCTTTAAGTTGTTAAGCAACAGCTCCTTATCCATTTGTAATGTAAAATATTCCATAGCAATTGTAAATAAGTAAGGAGATAAGGGATCTCCTTGTCTAATACCTCTATTGCTATGAATGAACCCGCAAGGAGATCGATTAATAAGTATGGAATAAATACATTACAGATACATTCCTTAACTAGGTTACAAAAATTTTCATTGGAACCTAGTTGACTCATCATCATATAAATAATGAAACTTCTGTTAATTTTGTCAAAGGCTTTGTGTAAGTCAATTTTGAGACACATCTTATTTTTACCAGCCCGATTAAAGTCCCTTAATAATTCACGAGAAAGTAGAATGTTTTCGACAATAAATCTGTCTGGTATAAAAGCACATTGATTTTTTGAAATGAGGAATTTTAGAATTTTTTTAATTCTATTACATAGAATAGAAGCTATAATTTTATACAAAACATTACAACATGCAATTGGCCTATACTCTCCAAGGAAGGAAGGGTTTTTGGTTTTAGGGACAAGTGTAATAAAAGTATGATTTATGTTTTTAAAAGCCTACAAGTTGAAAAAATTCATTGAGAGCCTCAAGAATCATGTTTTTTAAATCATCCCAATGAGTTTTATAGAATTTGGCCTCAAACCCATCTAAGCCAGGACTTTTATAATCTTTGGCTGAGAAAACAATTTTTTTAATGTCATTTAAACCTATAGGAGCATGAAGGATTTCCTCACTGTTAGGATGAAGTATGAATTTAGGAGAAATAGTTGGAAAAGTACTTGGACTCTCCTCAAAATTGAACAGATAAGAAAAGTAAAGAATAGCTTCCTTCTCTAGTAAAGAGGCTTCATTAATTATCTTACCATTGTTGTTGATTAATTTTCCTATGTTGTTATGATGTTTTCTACAAGACATTTTAGCATAGAAAAATTTGGTTGGTAGGTCCCCATGAGAAAGCCAGTTAACTTTAGCTTTCTGCCTAAGATTGATAGCCTCAGAGTGAAGTGATTGGAAAGCTTTCTTTGCAAATGAAAAATCTTTTAACACTAGTTTGGTCTGACCCGTCAAAGTCAATACTGTCTTGTAATTTCACACATTCCTCTCTTATTTGATTGATTTCATTTTTTTATTTTTGAGATTCCATGCTTTGAGATTTTTCTTAGTATGTTGAAGGAATTTTTTAAATTCATATTGGGAAGAGCCTTTTGAAGAAAATTGTAGACAGCTTTGAACGATTCTTTTATAATCAGGATCCTGAACTTAAATCTAAAAGGAATTTTTTTTGATTGAAATGTTTTGAGACATAATAAGCTGGATGGGTGTATGGTCACTACTGTATTGGGGTAATGTGTAACAATTAATGTCATAAAAATGATTGATGAAAGCTTGACTGACTAAAATTCTATCAAGCTTACAATGAATATTTCTATATTCACCTGATTTCCAGGTGTATTTGTTACCTTTGATGTTAGGTTCAATAAGTCCAGTTTTAATGAGAAAGTAAGAAAAGAATTCCAATTTTTTGAAAGGAATTGGAATTCCCCCTCTTTTTTTCATTAGCTTTCATAACAGTATTAAAATCTCCCATAATCACCCAGGGGGAAATAATTTTTGAATTGAGGTGATCTAAAGAGTTCGAGAGCTGAGTTCTTTCATTTTCAGAATTAGAGGCATAAATAAAAGAAACACAAATTTGAAGGCCCCCTTTATTTTTAAAATTTCAATGAATATATTGGAGATTGAGAGAAAATTTGCAGAGGTCCCAAACGTTGGGATCCCAAAAAACAATGATCCTACCATTCCCCCTCATAGAATTATTATGAATAAGATTCCAATTGTTTAAGTTATTAATCCTAAGCAGATCAATGTTTTTTCAGAGAGTTTATGTTCTAAAATGCCTACTAAAGAAGGTTTATAGGTAAGCAATAAATTTTAAAGGTCTAACTTCCTTTCAGGGAATTGAGTCCCCTCACATTCCAAGTAATGATATTCATAATTATATATATAAAGGATATATTAGCAGCTAAAGTGAGATATTGCTGCTTATTCGTATGCTTTCAGTAGCCTTCTTCCCTTTCCTTTTACAGTCTTTTTTCCTTGAATTTTAAGAAACTCCTCCCTTTTAGTGTTTTTGATAATGTATTTCTTCTCAAATAGATTGGAATTTGGAGTTGAGCATTCATTAGCATTTTTATTCATTATTTCATGAATATACTTTTTCCTGGCTTTCTTTCTTTTGCTGTTGATAAGAAGAGCGGTGGAGGAGAAAAGTAATCCAGCATTTTCTAACATATATTCAGGCATAGCTGTGATTTTTGAAGGACGGTTTTTTGAAAGTGTTATATCTTCTATTTGCAAATCATTTGTATCTATGTCTGTAACTAAAATTGCTTTCTCCTGCTGGGAGGGTGAAAGCAAGAACTGTTCTTTATAATCCCCTTTGCTCTGTGCTTGCTTACCGTTGTTTACCTTAATATTGTTTGATCTGAAAGAACAAGATCTGTCTCAGTCATTTGCTGATCAGTATCCATGGCTACAACAAAATTTGAAACTTTTGCTTTATTATTTCTTGATATCTCTTACGAATGGGACTCTCAGATTGCTCAGCCATATCTATAGAACTCTTTTCAATATTTCCTTTTGTAATCACCGAGTTTGAATAGAATTCAATGTTTGGTAGAGACCTTTCAGAATCTAATATAGTGATAGGATCCGAGGGATTAGAGATATTGGTCTTTGAATAATAAGTGTTGAATTATTTAGATGAAAATAAAATAATTATTTGATAACTAAAATTCATTTGAAATCTAATATTGGAATTCATTGAAATTCTAATATTGGAATTTATCGAAATTGGATTTTTGAAATACTTTAAATAAAGAAGTGTATCAATATGTAATTTATGTATTTAAAATAAAAATAATTTTGTATTGAACAAGAACGAACATTTTATTTATAAAATGATATTTGAGAATAATTTATAAAAGTTTGCCTTATTTGACTATGATTATAATTTTATAAAGAGTGTAGTAGTTGTTTTGTTATTTGAATTCATTTTATAAGTTAAACTTTGTAAGTTAAATAACTTATATTTCAATTATAGCGATTTATGGGATAATTAAATTGTTAAATTTAATATTGGAAATTATTTAAATAATTGAATCTTGAATTTAATATGATTGAAAATGGTTTCAAAAGTTTATTTAAATATTATTTAAACAAGAATGAAGATTGTTTACTTTTAAAATTGAACTTAAAGTTAATAAATTGATTTTTGAAATTACTTTCTTTAATTAACGTGTAAAAATTGTCTTTTTGGTTACTGTCTTGGATTGACGAAACCAGTTTCATCGAATCCATAATAGTGAATTATTATAGGATTTCAAGTTTCGTAGCGATTGAACTTATCATTTGGTCATGTGAGCTTGAAACGCATAGGATTTATTTTCAAAACTTTAATTAATATAGGATTTCAAGTTTCGTACCGGTTAGGCTTATCGTTCGGTCGTGGGAGTTTGAGACACGTAGGATTTATTTTCAGAACTTTAATTAATATAATTTGATTTGGAAATGCTATCTTCTGAATATGATGGAATTGGCTTCCTAGATTAGTTCCATTGTGTTCGGAATAGGGGTATAACATATGGAATGCCAGGCAGCACGCTTCGTTTGGAGTTCAGGAAAGTTGCACGTGGATAATATTTTGAATATTTTTATATAAGGCCACTTTATTTTCAATTTTGCAATCCAAACCTAATTCATTTCTTCAGCCACTTTTATTCTTTAAATGGTCGAAATTCTCTTTCTTTCTCCTTTTGATTTCTCTCAATCCACTCAACGAAATCAAACGACACCAAAAGGAAAAGTGTAGAGCATGACGAGCTCTACACGTTGTATGGTAGGATCATGGCGATACGATTCGAAATCTCCAGAATCAGAGAACGAAGGTCACGCCGGTTTGGGTTTTGTTTAGGAAGACGGTGGCTGCGGAGGCGATCGCGCTAGGGCCATGGTGGTGCAGCGCAAGGCGCATCGGATGGCAAGTTCGAATGGGACTCCGGTGGTTTTAGGGTGGAATACGCGTTAAGGTCTGGTCTGCATAAGTTGAATTTCGCATTCGATTGGGAATCGCGTACGAAGGAAGAAGGTTGTTGTTTTATTAACTTTGTTAATTATTTTGTTAACTAAACTTAATTAAATTTGAATGTTTAAAATTACATAACTTTTTCGTGCAAGGTCCGGTTCGAGGGAAACAAGTCGTATTGTGATCGTATCGACAGAGGCTATGACGTGGAGTTAGATTGGAATTTATTTGAACCTGAAAAATTTTCAGTTCAAATAAATATGAGTGATTAAACCAGCTCACGAATATAAAATATTTTTAATGTTAGTTAAATTGAAATCACGAAGTTACTTTTCTTTATTGACTATTGTTTGGTAATTTAACTGACATTTGAATGGACATATGAATTGAACTATAGGAAATTAAAATTGACAGTTAAAGTGAAAATGGAATTAAATTGCTAGTTACACTCCTAATTACTGATAACTAGTTAGCGGTCGTGATTTATTGGCTGATTTGGATTATGTTTGTGATGGATGGCTATTGATTGATATTTTGGATGATTGGATGTTTATATATTTTATATACATCTTATTATCACCCTGTATATTATTGGCAGTATATAAAAATGTTATTTCAACTATTTCAAATAAATTAAGAAATAGGTTGAAATGATATATATATACACACACACACCTATGACACTTTGATTTGGATTGAAATGATATATATATATATATATATATATATATCCATCTCTGGAATTAAAATCGAAATAACTACTCACTTTGCCATAGGATAGAAAATTATATACGGACACCAGATTGATTCAATTAAATGGTTTTAAAATCCTTGGTTTTGAAATTATTTAAAAGATATTGTATTTGAAATAAAATTTGAATTTATGGTAATTAAATTATTTCAATTCGAGTTTGAAATGTTGAAAGTGAAATTGGTTAAAGGAAATTGTTTAAAGAATTTGATTTGAAATTTGACGTTATAATCAAAATATGATTTGAATTATGGAAATTGATTTGTTTTAAAAGATTCTGAATATTTTATTCGAACTTTGAATTAAATCCAAGTAAAAGTTGTTTAAATGGATATTTCAAATTTGAGCTTGGAATTGAAATGTTTTAAAGATTTGAACCTTAAGTAGAACAATGCAGTTTAAATGGATTTAAGTGATTTAAATCAATATATTGAAATTGGATTGAAATTTATATAAATTGAAATGGTTTAAAATCGGATTGAAATTGAAAATTAAACCATTGAATCTAATTGTTAAATCGAATTGGAGTTAAAAATGAATGTTGAAGTTAGTTTAAATCGAAATCGAAATCGAAATTAAGTCGATTCGAATTGAATTAAGATTGAGGATGATTATAAATTGAAAGATTTGATATTGAATCAATGTAGTTAAAGATTCAATTTCGAACTTGGTTTCCGATTTGTTGAAATGGAATGAACAGTTTGATTTGAAACTATTTTCATAATAAATTATTTTAATATAAACTGTTTATAATTTTATCATTTTAAATATTCAAATTATCTTGATTTCCAAACTATTTAATTATATAAACCATTTTAATACTTAAACCATTTTATGTCCAACTACTTTTACTATTTACCTATTTAAACTATTTAAAAAATTTCAAACTATTTTCTAAAAATTTAAACTAGTCAAGTGGGAACCGCTTATATTTAAATTATTGATTTAAATGCGAATTGGGTTAAATTGTAGTTATAACTTAAGTTGGAATTCGAAATGGAAATTTGAATGGAATGATATTTTCAAGTGAAATTGACATATAATAACTGAATATGATATTTTTAAATGAAATGATATTTTGAAGCGAATATGATATTTTGAGATCAAGTATGAATCATTTTTGAAACGTAAAAGAACCAACCGGTGTGTAAAATATCATTTGGCTGTTAAAGAGACCTGAGCCTCTTATTGGTATACTCTTTGTCAATATTGGAACCACTTTAACAACTGTGTACGCGGAGGAGACTCCAGAATGAAGTGGTTGGATTTGGTATACGTTGCTGGAATTAAAGGAAGTAAACGTTAATGGATGATCCGACACTTGCGTCAATTTGAAACGACTAAAATAGGAGCCACACCCATGTCAATGAGGTTAGCCATTAGCGGACACGCTCCTTTGTATTATTGTCTTTACATTACTATTGATTGGTGTGGACTCTCTGATTTGGGAGTGTTGGACGCAGTCGGCAGTCGCTGCGGTGATGTGTTATGATTAGCCGAGAGCGCAAACTAGTAGTATCCTATGTTGGGCATTGCCTCACATGCCTTGTCATACTTTTGTACTTATTCAAGACCACTATGATTTAAATTTAGTGTTGTCATATCACGGCGCATTACTAGCTACTGACGTTCTACTAGTTGTGTTATATGCAAACTATATGTCAATACTTAAAACGTGTTAAGGGGGACTAATGTATATCCTTAACGCTAAAAAATATATTTGTATTACTAATTAGACATTAAATATTTAGTGTATTCTACTATATATAGATATTTTGTCGGATCCTTAAGAGATGGAAAATGCCATAACATCTCTTGAGTTATTGCACACACGTTATATACTGGATAGGAGATGTAAAATCCCATAAACATCTCCGATGCTATTACACTCCTGTTATATGTGATATCGATTTGACTCACATAAGAATATTTTAGTCCTAACTCAAGTGTATTGTTTTACATTACGCAAGAGTCATCCCTGAGTTTTCAGCGCATTGAAGATTATTTTTTGAAGGACGAAGATGAAGATTTAGTGTATTATATTACAAGTATTATTTCTCTGCATCATATATTTCTACTGCATTGTTTTAATTTGTTCTGTTGTGTATATAAATCAGGTGGATGTTGTAAAATTTTAATCAAATGTATAGTATAAATAACTTCTTGAGCTGTTTATTTGATTATTATATTTTATCATTCCGTTGCGAGATTCTGTATTTGTTTTCTTATTTTCTTATTCTTCTTACTTAACCGAATTGATTATCTATGTTTCAGATTGTTTGAGTTGGGCATGTATGGATTATCGTTGATTTAAACCTTCCGAGATGTGGGTCATCATAGTTGGTATTGAGCCAGGTTTAGCGATAACCTTAGCTTTGTGTGGTTGGACTCATTAGAGATAGGGTTTAATACCTAAGAACGAGTTTGCTTGAGTGTATGTATATGAGAGTGATGTGTACATAAATGTGCATATTTTTACCACCATATTTAATCTATAAATTAAATAAATGATCATATTGGGTGTTTTAACATATTTAAACCAAAATTCAAATTATTTGAAATCGTCACATATTCATCTTCATCCAAGGGCAAAATGGGCATTTTCGTGCATAAAATAGTTTGAGAAAATTAAATTGGATCTTTCTATATTATTTTGTAGGAATTTAACTCAATTATAAGTGGTTTCATGAAGGAATATGTATGCACAAAGAAGATACAAAGGAATGAAGATGGAAAAAATTCAAAGTAATGATTATGGAGGAATCCACTTACCCACCTACCCTAATGTACAGATTAGAACTAATCCACATGTTAAAAGGCTATTAAATCTTCATGCATACTTAATGAATGATTATTAGATGTTAATGGTTACTTGGCCATCACACTTCTTAGAGTGGTAGTTTAGGCATTCCCCAAAAAAATGAATTAGGGTTTTAAACTTGTATAAATACCCATATCTTCATGTAATTTCCCTCTCTTACTCTCTTTTTTTAGACTCTCTTCTTTTAGTTTAGATCAAAAAATAAAATGAGAGCTCTCTTTCTTTTCATGGCTACTTAGCCATTTTTATTTCATGTAAATTTTCTTTTCTTTCTTATGCAATTTAATACATGCTCTTTTCTTTTATATGCTTCTCTTCCTATGTTAGTGTAGTTTACTTTTCAGGCAGGTAGATTAGTGTTTATTTCTTGTTAATTAGTATTTCTTTTCATTTTTCTCTCATTTTCCTCTTGTTTGTTTCATGTTATTTTCTACATATGTTGATTTGATAACAAATATGAGAGCCTAATCTCTTCAATTTAGGTGTAATGAAGCACTCTAGTATGTAGATCTAACATTTTGATGTTTGTGCTCTCTTTTATGCCTAAATGAAATGTTTGAGAGTGGTTAAATTTTGTTGTTTAGATTTGAATTTGATAGCCTATGTTGTTGACACCAAATAGGCTATGCTTAAACAAACAAAACTCAAATTGCCTCTTCATCTAAATATGATTATGGCAAAGAAGAAATTGTTGAAAATAAAATTTGATGGCCTATATTTCTAAACAATAGTCAATAAACCATACTTAAAATAGATTTTGCTTTCAACTTTGTTGTCATATTTCATGAGAGTTAAATGTGTATTAGTGGTTGTGTTATAGTTTGATGGTTTATATTGGGCTAATTGATAGCATAAATATAACATACTTATGTTAGGCACATCAACTAATTACACTAATGACAAGAAAAGAGAGATCATAACTTCATTTTGTTGATTTATGTGATCTAGAGAGTGGAAATTGCCTTTAAATTTCCTTCACGCTCTCGTATTTTTATCACTTTGTTAGTTTGTTAGTTTTCTCCTTTTCTAGCCTAACACTCTCTTCAAGATTGGTTTAATTTGATTATATAGAAATTCAAAATCAACAATTCCCTACGAATCGACCCGTACTCACTACATACTACGATAGTATGTCGTGCGTTTGTGGTTATTTTTATTTCAAAATTTGTTTGGTTATTTTCTAACTCGATAGACATTTAGCCGTCCGAACAGAGAGCGTGTAACGACTAGTAAATTTTAAAAAATAAATTGGTTAATTTAATTGGATCTTTGTAATTAAATTTAGAAAGAAATAATTTTATAATTTATAATAAAGCAAATGTTAAAAAGGAAATGTAGCAATGGTAATTAAAATTAATTATTGACAATTGGAGTGAAATCCCAATAAAGAAATAGTGTTAATTGTTGCACTTGGGTATAAAATTTAAAATAAGTAAATAAAAGTAAGCATTTAATTAACTAATGCAATAATATATTGATAATAGTAACTGAATGTAAATTAAGGTAGTAATGTTAATGCCAGTTGATAAATAACTAATTTAGTGTAATCCCAATTTAATTGAAGCAATGGTAAGGTTATAATTGATTTTATTCCAAAAATTGGAAATAAATTTCAATAAATATAATTAAATCGTATGTTAACGATGATTGAATGAAATTTGTGTGATGTAGACAATTGTAACAATTGTTTGGGAATAATAACTCATAAGTGTGATTGAAAGTAAATGGTGACAAATATTTTATGTTACCTATTTATTTAGCTTGTTGATTTAAATGTGGTAAAAATTGCAATAAATCTAAATTAAATATTTTGTTAATGTGAATTTAGTAAATAATGGGAAATAACATTTACTTTATTCATAATATGACAATAGGTTGAATAAAAGGAATGGAAATCCAAGATTTATTAATTTATTGGAATTTAAACTTAATAATTGAGTTCATTGCAATGAAATGAAATTAAAATATCTAAATATTGTATTATTTGAAATTAAGATGGAATGTGAGAATATTAATGTAATAGTTTTGAATCCAATGTTAAATCCATCTATTTGACAATAATGAATGGAAGAATCATTCATTTATTTAATTAAATGGGATCATTGGGAATTATATTTATAATTTTTGAATTTAATGAAATTAAGGTTAATACTGAAATTGATAAATTAATCAACTCTAAATTGACATTTAAATTTGTTTAAATCATTGTAAATGATTGAGAAATCAAAAATGATGAAATTTTTCAATTAAAGAATTGAAATTGGAAATTTGATTTAATTAGTTAATTTATTAATTTAATTATTAAAAAATAGCCATTTTGGCCACTGATTCGGATTTCGACGAAACTAGTTTCATCGGATCCGTAACAGTGAATTATTGTAGGATTTCAAGTTTCGTAACGATCGAAATTGTCGTTTAATCGTACGGACCTGAAACGCCCAGAAATCAATAAAATTGAAATCAATTAAATTCAATTTGAAATAACTTAATTTTAGCATAACTTCTTCATACAATGGAATTTGGGCTTGAAACCTGTTCCATTGCGTTTAAAATATTCGAAAACATCTATTTTGATATATTTGTTGACCCAATTTCGTTTCGGAGTAAGAACGGGCTTTTCGGGCCATTTTATCGTTCAACGCGTATATCCAATCGATCCGGTCCATTCTAATTTCAGCTTGCCAATATATGCCCTGTTATAAACCCTAATTCATTTCTAATTCCTCATTTCTGTACTTTCAGTTCTATTAGCTCCTCTTTCCAATGGCTGCAAACCCTAATTCCCAAATACAATTCCAAATCAAATCCAAAGCCAAAAATTCTAACTTCATAAACCCTATCGAACTTTATATGGATTCGAAGCTCTCGAAGAGCGTAATCTTCTGGCATGATTCAAGTTTCAAATCGGTACACTATTTGCCTAGGATTTGCCAATCAATTATAGGCCATCCATTGTGTCGAAATCGATTCTGCCTGATCGACAAATTGGTGGTACCATAGCGTAGAGATCGACGAGAGGAATGCAACGGTATGGGTTTTGCATCGAACTGATGGTCGGATCAAGGTGGATAATTCAATTTGGGTTTAACTTTTTCCGATGGCCAGCTTGATTTGCGCACGATCAATGGCGAATGGTGGGGTTTCGCGAGCAGGTGGGTTGAGCGATCGGCGGCGCGGCCTCACGTGATTCCGGCCATGGTGGTTCTGCGTCGAGATGCACGGTGGCGTCCTGATTTTGGATCATGCACGTATTTTTTTCACTGTAGGCTTGTGTGGGAACAGTAGGCATGGCTTCTATAGTAGGTAGAGATGACAGGGTAATTTAATTTTTATTTTGGTTTGTTTGTTTATGATTTAAATTTCAATTTCAATCGTTCTAATCTATATAATTTTTACGTACGACGTCCATTTCAAGCGCGGTTTGTTCCTATGGGTTCGTACTGAAATTCCGGACATTTTGGCGCTAGTTTGGACGAACTTGGAGACTGTTCAAATTTTTGGTTTAAATTGGATTTAATTTAAATTCAAAAGGTGAGTATTTTAACCCACTCACAACTTCTAAATTTTTTTATGTTTGTTAAATTATTTTGATGTGATTAGAAATTTATTTATGACCGTTTGGCATATTTTTAATCGTCATCTCAGTTAAATTAGATTTATTGGATTGAATTGTCAATTAATTTATTATTGCATATAAACTACCAGTTAAATTGTTAATTAATTTATTATTGAATACAAACTGCCAGTAAAGACATGTTGTTTATTATCTATTTATATTGATGTTATGGATTTAATTGGATGCCGATTGTGATAAATGGTTGATAATTGATATGGGATGAATGGATGTTGTATTTTATATGTTATTAAGTGCAAGTTGTTATGTATTTTATTTCATTCGGGATTGCGGTTTGAAATGATATATAACCGTATTTTTATTTTAAATTATGGATTGAAATGATAAATATCTATATCACTTGACCATAGGCTAGAAAAATATATACAGACATCGCGATCTATATATGTAAAAATATTTTTGAAATGATTTCTATTGTTTTGTAAAGAAATATATGGTTTTATGAGATATTGATTTGGATATTTTATAAATGTTATTTTATATATAGTTAAATTCTTGGTTTTAAGCTATGTATAAAATTCGTTTAAAGTATAAAATAAGTTTAATAATTAAGTTTGATTTTTATTAAAATATAATATGGATAAGTATATATTTAAATTATATTTTAATATAGAGTTTATAGTGATTTTTATAAAGCAAGGTTGAGAAGACAGTTTTGAAATTGATTTGAGAATTTATTTAATTGAGAATTATATTTAATAAGAATCAATTTGGAACTTATTGAAATTGAGATTTTAAAAGAATATGGTTTTATAACTTAATTCGGGTTTAAGGTGATTTAAGTGAATATATCAAGTCTAAATAAATTAAGGAATATTCAGTTATTAAAATTTGAAGTTTTATTTAAAGGATAACGAATTTATTAAGCAAATATTTCAAAACTAAATAATAGTAAAGTGAATTTGGTATATATATATATTGTAAAATTTAGTTTTTGAAATATTGAAAATTTAAGCTTTGAAATATATTGAATTTGAAATGTTTTATTTGGTGGATCAAATCTGTTTTAAAATATATAAAATTTTGGAATGGTCTATTTGAAACCGAATTGAATTGAAATTTACGATTTGGGATTTGGTTAAATATAAAATTTAGAAATTCGGGTTGTTTTGGAATTGATTTGTGAAATTTAAGAAGCTAGTTTATTTTATAAAATATTTTAATATTTAAACCATGTAAGGGGTGGAAGTTATGCTTCAAAGTTATTAATTTCAAAGTATTACTTTTTGGAAGTATTATATTTTTAAGTCATTGGTTTCGAAATTTTGTAACTTTGAAATACTATGATTTTAAAATGATATCATATTGGTTTGGTTTTGAAATGGAAATGATATCGTATTTGTATGGTTTCGAAATGGATATTATATTCTGGTTTTGAAGTATACATTATTTTAAAATGACCGCGGTGTTATAATAACGTTTGGTTGTTGAAGAGGCCGGGATCGAAAGTTGTAATACTCTCTGCCAACTCCGAAAACCACTTTAACAACCGTGTACGCGATGGAGATTCCAGAATGAAGGAGGATGGTGGCGGCGTTTCCTTTGAGCTAAATACGTGGATCCGACTCCCGTGAGTTGGCATAAGGTTGCTTAAACAGGAGCGATTGACGGGCTAAGAATTTAGCACCTTTTATCAAACATACTCCTTCGATATCATTCTATTACTTTGTGATCGATTGGGGCCCCTTTTTGATTTTGGGGGTGTGGCTCGAGGTGAGCGGTAGTGGCTAATACGCGCTACCATCGGTCCGGAAGCGTAATTGGTATATCTAACCTCGCATTGCCTAGTTGTGTCGTGTCGCCCTAGCGCGCCTTATACGATTTTGTTTTGTACCATACCTATGGAGTGCTGTAACGACCCAGGATTTTTATTAATTAAAATTTGAATATTTAATTAATTTTAAATATTAAAAGGTGAAATTTATAAGTCGAATAATTTTATTTCGAATATTGGATTTAATTGGATAATTAAATCGATAATTTAATATGTTAAATTATGGAAATAATTGAAACTTGGGTTAAATATGATTGAAAATGATTTGTAAAATTTTATTTTATCACATTGAAGTTAGAATGATGTTTTAGAACTTTTAGAATCGAATTTAAAGTTTATTTGTGAAAATTGAATATTTTAATATTTAATCGACTAGTGAAAATAGCCAATTTTCGAACAGTCTCAGAATTGAACGAAACTAGTTCCATTGGATCCGTAATAGTTAGTTATTATCGGATTTCAATTTTCGTAGCAATTGGAGTTATCGTTTGATCGTGGCAGCTCGAAACGCATCGAAATTGTTTTAATATTAATTTGGCGAGTTAAAATAGTCATTTTTCAAAAAGTCTCGGATTTCAACAAAACCAGTTTCATCAGATCCGTAATGTGATATTATTGTAAGGTTTCAAATTTCAAGTCAATCGGATTTACCGTTTGTCCGGTGCAAGCTAAAACGCCTAGAAAATCGTTTAATCGGTTTAATTTTAAATCGATCGTTTGTTGCCATATCTTGCACAGATGATCGAATTAGCTTCCGAAACCTATTCCATTGTGTCCAAAACACGGGGTAAACCCTAGAAACGCTGGTTACGGTGCGTAAATCGGAGTTCGGAATTTCCGGAATGAATAGTGTCGTTCGTTTTCCTATAAATAGCCCACCTTCACAAATAAATAAATAAAAAAAACTAAACCCTAATTCTTTTCAGGCCGCCACCCTTTATAACCAATGGCCGAAAAGCAATGTTCTATCTCCTCCAATTTCTTCAAATCCGTGAAGTATTACCACAAACTTTCAACTAGAAACTCGTAGAGCACGATGAGATCTAGTAGTTCAACGGTTGTGATGGGTTTTCATTGAGTAGATCGGCAACAAAATGGTGATGAAGGCCGGCATTTAGAGCACGAATTCCCAGGCACATGTAGGACCGAGCTCATCGAGATGGTGGCCGAAGATAGAGCTCGCGAAGGGCTTTCGAATGAAGTATCCTGATCGAGGTGAAGTTGATCGTGGAGGGAGTGGTATTCAACCCTAGTTTCGACTATATGGGTTCGGTTTCGTTCATATGATCTGGAGAAGGAGACACGTGAAGAAGGGAAGCAAAGGCATGGTCATGATGCAGCGGTTTGGATCCAAGGGATAGGATTTGCAGTAGGTTGAAAATTATAAAGATTTTGTTGTAAATTATTATATAAAAATCGTGTAACTTGTAAAAATCATATCTTTTTCATACGAGGTCGAAAACGCGCGATACCAGTTGCGTTGGAATCGTATGGACGAGCACTACGCAATGCAATTGGATTGGAGTCGTTTGGAGTTAGTGAAAAATTTGGGTAAAATTAAACGTCCGTTTAGTTTTATTCGAAATAAATCGCTAAAACGAAATTGAAATCAAGGTGAGAACTTCTCACTCAGTCGAATCGGTTTCGATTTTATTTTAAATAGTTAGATTTAAAATTCTTGAATGTATGTTTGAATGATGATTGTTATCTATTGATTGCTAAAATAGACATTATGCGCCGTTAGTAAGCGGAGGTTATTTATTAAAAACATATACCGCGAATATTTCATAAACGGTGAAATTGGTATTATATATAATAGCAATATATATATATTGGCATATGTATATATTGCAGTTGTTGATTTCCCGCATTTTTTAGCGGATAAGACCCTATTGCGCCGTTATTAAGCGGATAATATTTTAAATCCCATATACCGCGATAATTTCGTACTGGAACGGAATTGGTATTGTGCTAATGTTTTTGGATGCAGGAAAACAGGTTGGAGGGATCCAACTGGATTCCTCAACAGTATTTATTTGATTATGGATATTTTGATATTCGTTGATTATCATATACGATATATGATGTCGTTGTTGTCGTGATTGACTATTTGGTGTGTAGCATCATTGGACCAAATTTTGGAATTTTAAAAGGATTTTTAAAGTAACTTTTTGAAATATACTATATTTTTGGAATTGATCCATTATAAAAAAATAACGTTATAATTTTTAATGTTATAAAAATTATGATTTTGAGAAATATAGTTAAAAGTTGATTTTTGAAATTATGGGGTTAATAATTTTATAAAATAGTTTAAATTGCGATTTTTGAATTTATTATGAAAAGTAAAAAAATAGGATTTATAAAATTTAATTATTTTATAAATCAAAGAGAATGGTGAAATTATAAAAGAGATTAAAGATGTTTTAAAAGAATAATAGTATAAATTGATTTATATAAGAGATTTATAAATTGATAATTTATAAATTAAAATATTTGAATTATAAAACGAGTTTTTATAAGTGTTAGAATGAATTGTGAATGAATTTCATAAACGAATGAAATTTATAGAATTATAATCGGTGAAGTTAGAAATGGAATTTTATAAACAGTAGGTTTATAGAATTTGTAAAGTTATTTGAAGAATAAGTTTTGGATAAATAAATGAATCTTATAAGTTATAAGATTTATAATTTGGAAAGTTTAAAAGAACGATTTTGTAAAATAATCGTTTTATAAGCATTTAACTTATAATATGAACTTTGGTTTATAATTGAAGATAAATTGAAATAGCTTAATAAAGGAGATTTATAAAAAGGAAGTTGTTATAAAATAAATAGGAAAGGAATTTATAAACGTTGTTTTATAAATCCGCAAACGACTTATTTTGATAAGTAAATTGTTATAACTTATTTATGGAGTTATATTCACGTTTTTAGACAGTGAATAATCCTTAAAATGAAATGTATTGAAAATGATGAAATTTGTTGATGAAGTATATTCACGTTTTTGAATAGTGAATAATATGTTAAAGAAAAAGTTTGGATGTGATGTTTTAAATAGAATTAAAACGATCTAACAATGTTTTTAAATGTGTTGAGATTCGAAACCATAGATTTCAACATTCATTGTTGAAATAAACGTTTTCGAGAAATAGAAGGAAATGGTGGACTATAACACTGTTGTTATAGTAAATGATTTCCGAAAGGAAATGTTTTGTATAGTATTGGGATTTATATATCTATTTTAATTTCGAATCCCTATACTAGTGATTTTGGGTTGTCGTAACGGTGTTTTACGCAACATTCGTTTTAGCCTAAATAAATATGTTAAAGAGAATGATTTCCTTAAATGAATGAAATATATACTTAATTTCGATTTAAGTATATTGAATATTTTCCAAGTGTAGAAATAAAAAAGATTTGAATTACTTATTAAATAAGTATGGAAATGTTTTCCAATGTAAAATGAAACGTTTTGAGAATTTATCTTTTTGAAGATAAATTGAAAATGAATATTAGAAATCGAATTGAAGTCGTATATTCATGAATATTTTAGAATGAAAATTCACTATGGAATTTATAAAAGAAAGTGGAATCTGTTTAAAAATAAATATTGATTTATTTTTGACATATTGAAAATTATATATCTTGTAAAGATATTTTGGAAAATAAATAATTTGGAAAATTATTTGGAATCTGGTGATGTTGTGCATATCCTTTGATAGTTCAATAACCGACTATCAATATTTACCTTTGAAAGGTATTTGTTGTGATTTGTTTGGATTTGAATGCACACTTATTTTTAAATTATTGCGCTCGTTATTCGGATTACCCATTTCGAATAGTGATACGACGTAATGGATAGCATTGAAGATCGGTGTTGAAGACCGGATATTTGCGAGAGCGATAGGATGACCTATCGATTGACTCTGCATCGAGTTGCTCCGGTATAGAGTTCTCCATATGTAATGGGGAATCCGATCAGGATTGTGGATATCCGGATTGCAAGGACTTCTTTGTAAGTGCCTTCGGTTCTGTTCGAGCCTGGAACAGACTTGTATGGATTGTATGTCTGACATTACAAATTGAGATATAAAGCCGATTTCTTTCAAATATATTTCTGTTGGTGGCGGAGAATTTATTCTCTTAGCTTAACACCCTTCTCTGAGACATACGAGCTCAGAGGTTATGTAGTTGAAGGTTATTAGCAATATATTCCCAATTTGGTAATGTGACATGCTGAGTGTTGCTGTGAAGTGATCATTGTGTTGATCATTTATGATAGGATCATTTGTTTGATCGTTTATCTTTGTGATCATTTCTATGATCATTTGTTGACCCAAAGCACGGCTTTTGTATAAAGTGTGTTTTTGTGGACGAGACTTCGTCGAGCCTCACACCCCGGAAATGGTCAAAACAGGAAAGATGCGGCAAGGTTATGAGGGGTAGCTCCCTTTAGGGTATGTGCATTTCCTTCTGGAAAAGGGTGGTATCATGGTATGGAGCCCAGATACTTACTCATGTTGAAACACTTTATTATGATTGTGTGAATTGATTACGAGCGCTCGGTGAAAGGTCCCAAAGGACCGGGGGATGGCATACTCGGTCAGTTGTTACTCAGTTAGGGGTAACCCGGCCTTGTGTTGGTAGAGATCCGGTTTGTTTCTCGGGGGTGTCCTTCCAGAGGCATTCTCATGTGGCAATGGGAAGTTCCTTGGCCTGACCATTTGTAGGAAATCCAATTCCCAATACGAAACCTGTACGGTTTTAGTTGTATAACCTGCCATGGAATGTGGCGGTAACCTGCTATTGAACATGGTAGCTATAGTAGGCATAAGTGCGAAATGTCTATGCTGGCTAAGATTTATATCTTTACTTTCGAAATATTTTCTACACTATGCACTAGTAATAATATCAAATGTTCTTTTTAATGCGTATCAAGCATCTTTGACTATCATAAGGAGAAATCTCCTCCGATTCTGCGTTTGCATGTGTGTGTGTGCGAGAGGCCTTATGGTAGTCTCATTTTTAAAAGCATTGCGAATTGACTTTAAAAATATTCCTCTATTTTGATTTTAATTAAGAAAAATAAACTGTTTTGAGTTCTCACACCAGTCACATGACTGACTCGGAGTTTATTGTTTTCCTTCCTAAACTCTGGGTGCCCACCAATTTCCACACGAGCAGTCAAGAGTTAGGTTTATCAGGATATTCTGGATATTCAGGAGTTGCTGGAGGCAAGCTGGATGGCATGGCGTATTATTAGTATATAGTATCTTTTCCGCTGTTTGTTGTTGTATGTTGTTGTACACTCTGATGATATGATGTAATATAATGTGATGTAATGTAATAACTGATATAGTTCTTTGTTTAAAGATTATTCATTTATTATTATATGTTGTTCCGCTGCGAATTGTGAGATTCTGATATTGTTCTGTTGTTTTCTTTCTGTCCCGTTCTATTTTCTATCTTCCGATCTCTTCTTCTACCTTTTTCTTTTTCTTAAACATTGATAATTCGTATTTCTGTTCATCTTGAATTAATTTATGGAGATTAGTGTATATTCAAGGAGTACGGATTTGCGGGTCTTCACAGGTGGTATCAGAGCTTATGGTTAAGCGACAACCATGGTTCTGTTGGGTATTACTCATTAGAGACAGAGTCAGCAGTACTCTAGAATGAGTTTGAGTGTAATAATAGCTATGAGAGCGTATTTGTTAGTGAATATAAAATTTTTTTATATTGTGATGATTGGTTTGTTGAGTGGTGTATGGATTCTGGTTAATACGATTAATTAACGTTGTTGATAGGGATCTCTAAACACTTGTATAGAACAATTCGGCACGATATTGTTTTAAATTGGGTAAATGAAATAATTTTACCTTAATTATATTTTGAATATAAAGGAATAATTTTTCAGAATTATTAAAGTGTATATAAGTTGATTGTTTGGTTGTTTGAATAATCTAAATAAAAGAATAATTGTATAAGAAAATGAATTATAAGAATTGAATTATAATTAATGTGATTTACAATTGTGAAATAAACTTATATGTATATAAGAAGTGAAACTATATGAATATATTTATGAATATGAGTTGTAAATAAAAATGAATTTAAAGTTAAATGGAAGTATAACTTAAGAGATGTTGAATGAAGTTGATATTCGTATCAAAGTAAATTAATAAAGTTAAGTGATAAATGTGAACTTGAGTTATATAAATGAAATTCAACTTTAGCAATTGAATTGAATGAATGGATTGAATGTTAATCAATTGAATGTAATTTAAGTTGATATGAAATAATGAATATAGGTGTTAATTCATTAAAATCTAATGTTATTGGAAGTTGAATGATTGAATAAAAATCAATTTAATTAAACCAAATTGAATGTAAGTGAAGCAAAGGAATTTGGTTGTAATTAATAAACATTGGTTGTTATATGATTGTTAGTTGATTGTATATAATTCATTAAGTGTTAATGAAAGTGAATTAGCGAAATTGAAAGCTATGTAATTGAATTCAAATTAAAGGTAAATAAATTTGAATGGAATTGAATTTGATTTGGAAGTGGACCAACTTGAATATGAATTAGTGAATATAAACTAATTGAAAATGAATTTTAGTAAAAACATCCACTGTTAATAAATCAAATATGATTTAAATTGTGAAACCCAATTCATTGAATATTAATGAGAATATGAATGAATATTTATTGGTTATGGATGTTAGTTGGATTATAGTTGGTTGATGGTTGAATATATTACTTCTCCTACATTTGCTATGTTGGCATATATAGTTATTATGTTGCTAGATGTTATATATCGAGATTATTTTCATATATGCATGTTCTCATGTTGTTTGTTGAGTGTTTAGTAGGTGCGGATCGCGTTTGCTTCGCATTTGGAGCTCGCTTTCGCGCTATATTAGCCGTATATGCTTGCTAATAAAATATAAGGTACATATCTCGGATTACATATCGTACTTTTACATTTTTTTCCCTGCGGGATGCCTCATTACTTGATGAGATGTATATTTGTGATATATATACTGTCATTTTTTTTTCAGATCGAGCCGCGCAAAGGAGACTATGGCGATTTTTTTCGAAAATTTAAGGCGTTAGAAAAAATTTGAAAAAATTGGAAAATTTTGAAAACTATAACTTTGATTTGGAATTGAAAGTCAAACAAGATAGTTTGTTTTTGAAAAGATAACTAAGTATGATTTGGAAACTTAGTAAAGTATTGTAAGAAGTTTAACTATAGATTTTGGAAAGTTAATAGACTATGTAACTTTTCTTACTTTGTAATTTCGAGGACGAAATTCTTTTAAGGGGGGAAGTATGTAACGACCCAGGATTTTTATTAATTAAAATCTAAATATTTAATTAATTTTAAATATTAAAAAGTGAAATTTATAAGTCGAATAAATTTTATTTCGAATATTGGATTTAATTGGATAATTAAATCGATAATTTAATATGTTAAATTATGGAAATAATTGAAACTTGGGTTAAATATGATTGAAAATGATTTGTAAAATTTTATTTTATCATAGTGAAGTTAGAATGATGTTTTAGAACTTTTAGAATCGAATTTAAAGTTTATTTGTGAAAATTGAATATTTTAATATTTAATCGACTGGTGAAAATAGCCAATTTTCGAACAGTCTCAGAATTGAACGAAACTAGTTCCATTGGATCCGTAATAGTTAGTTATTATCGGATTTCAATTTTCGTAGCAATTGGAGTTATCGTTTAATCGTGGCAGCTCGAAACGCATCAAAATTGTTTTAATATTAATTTGGCGAGTTAAAATAGCCATTTTTCAAAAAGTCTCGGATTTCGACGAAACCAGTTTCATCGGATCCGTAATGTGATATTATTGTAAGGTTTCAAATTTCAAGTCAATCGAATTTACTGTTTGTCCGGTGCAAGGTAAAACGCCTAGAAAATCGTTTAATCGGTTTAATTTTAAATCGATCGTTTGTTGCCATATCTTGCACAGATGATCGAATTAGCTTTCGAAACCTGTTCCATTGTGTCCGGAACGTGGGGTAAACCCTAGAAACGCTGGTTACGGCGCGTAAATCGGAGTTCGGAATTTCCGGAATGAATAGTGTCGTTCGTTTTCCTATAAATAGCCCACCTTCACAAATAAATAAATAAAAAAAAAACTAAACCCTAATTCTATTCAGGCCGCCACCCCTTATAACCAATGGCCGAAAAGCAATGTTCTATCTCCTCCAATTTCTTCAAATCCGTGAAGTATTACCACAAACTTTCAACTAGAAACTCGTAGAGCACGATGAGATCTAGTAGTTCAACGGTTGTGATGGGTTTTCATTGAGTAGATCGGCAACAAAATGGTGATGAAGGCCGGCATTTCGAGCACGAATTCCCAGGTACATGTAGGACCGAGCTCATTGAGATGGTGGCTGAAGATAGAGCTCGCGAAGGGCTTTCGAATGAAGTATCCTGAACGAGGTGAAGTTGATCGTGGAGGGAGTGGTATTCAACCCTAGTTTCGACTATATGGGTTCGGTTTCGTTCATATGATCTGGAGAAGGAGACGCATGAAGAAGAGAAGCAAAGGCACGGTCATGATGCAGGGGTTTGGATCCAAGGGCTAGGATTTGCAGTAGGTTGAAAATTATAAAGATTTTGTTGTAAATTATTATATAAAAATCGTGTAACTTGTAAAAATCATATCTTTTTCATACGAGGTCGAAAACGCGCGAAACCAGTTGCATTGGAATCGTATGGACGAGCACTATGTGATGCAATTGGATTGGAGTCGTTTGGAGTTAGTGAAAATTTTGGGTAAAATTAAACGTCCGTTTAATTTTATTAGAAATAAATCGCTAAAACGAAATTGAAATCAGGGTAAGAACTTCTCACTCAATCGAATCGGTTTCGATTTTATTTTAAATAGTTAGATTTAAAATTCTTGAATGTATGTTTGAATGATGATTGTTATCTATTGATTGTTAAAATAGACATTATGCGCCGTTAGTAAGCGGAGGTTATTTATTAAAAACATATACCGTGAATATTTCATAAACAGTGAAATTGGTATTATATATAATAGCAATATATATATATTGGCATATGTATATATTGCAGTTGTTGATCTCCTGCATTTTTTAGCGGATGAGACCCTATTGCGCCATTATTAAGCGGATAATATTTTAAATCCCATATACCGCGATAATTTCGTACTGGAATGGAATTGGTATTGTGCTAATGTTTTTGGATGCAGGAAAACAGGTTGGAGGGATCCAACTGGATTCCTCAACAGTATTTATTTGATTATGGATATTTTGATATTCGTTGATTATCATATACGATATATGATGTCGTTGTTGTCGTAATTGACTATTTGGTGTGTAGCATCATTGGACCAAATTTTGGAATTTTAAAAGGATTTTTAAAGTGATTTTTTGAAATATACTATATTTTTGGAATTGATCCATTATAAATAAATAACGTTATAATTTTTAATGTTATAAAAATTATGATTTTGAGAAATATAGTTAAAAGTTGATTTTTGAAATTATGGGGTTAATAATTTTATAAAATAGTTTAAATTGCGATTTTTGAATTTATTATGAAAAGTAAAAAAATAGGATTTATAAAATTTAATTATTTTATAAATCAAAGAGAATGGTGAAATTATAAAAGAGATTAAAGATGTTTTAAAAGAATAATAGTATAAATTGATTTATATAAGAGATTTATAAATTGATAATTTATAAATTAAAATATTTGAATTATAAAACGAGTTTTTATAAGTGTTAGAATGAATTGTGAATGAATTTCATAAACGAATGAAATTTATAGAATTATAATCGGTGAAGTTAGAAATGGAATTTTATAAACAGTAGGTTTATAGAATTTGTAAAGTTATTTGAAGAATAAGTTTTGGATAAATAAATGAATCTTATAAGTTGTAAGATTTATAATTTGGAAAGTTTAAAAGAACGATTTTGTAAAATAATCGTTTTATAAGCATTTAACTTATAATATGAACCTTTGGTTTATAATTGAAGATAAATTGAAATAGCTTAATAAAGGAGATTTATAAAAAGGAAGTTGTTATGAAATAAATAGGAAAGGAATTTATAAACATTGTTTTATAAATCCGCAAACGACTTATTTTGATAATAAATTGTTATAACTTATTTATGGAGTTATATTCACGTTTTTAGACAGTGAATAATCCTTTAAAATGAAATGTATTGAAAATGATGAAATTTGTTGATGAAGTATATTCACGTTTTTGAATAGTGAATAATATGTTAAAGAAAATGTTTGGATGTGATGTTCTAAATAGAATTAAAACGATCTAACGATGTTTTTAAATGTGTTGAGATTCGAAACCATAGATTTCAACATTCATTGTTGAAATAGACGTTTTCGAGAAATAGAAGGAAATGGTGGACTATAACACTGTTGTTATAGTAAATGATTTCCGAAAGGAAATGTTTTGTATAGTATTGGGATTTATATATCTATTTTAATTTCGAATCACTATACTAGTGATTTTGGATTGTCGTAACGGCGTTTTACGCAACATTCGTTTTGGCCTAAATAAATATGTTAAAGAGAATGATTTTCTTAAATGAATGAAATATATACTTAATTTCGATTTAAGTATATTGAATATTTTCCAAGTGTAGAAAATAAAAAGATTTGAATTACTTATTAAATAAGTATGGAAATGTTTTCCAATGTAAAATGAAACGTTTTGAGAATTTATCTTTTTAAAGATAAATTGAAAATGAATATTAGAAATCGAATTGAAGTCGTATATTCATGAATATTTTAGAGTGAAAATTCACTATGGAATTTATAAAAGAAAGTGGAATCTGTTTAAAAATAAATATTGATTTATTTTTGACATAATGAAAATTATATATCTTGTAAAGATATTTTGGAAAATAAATAATTTGAAAAATTATTTGGAATCTGGTGATGTTGTGCATATCCATTGATAGTTCAATAACCGACTATCAATATTTACCTTTGAAAGGTATTTGTTGTGATTTGTTTGGATTTGAATGCACACTTATTTTTAAATTATTATGCTCGTTATTCGGATTACCCATTCCGAATAGTGATACGACGTAATGGATAGCATTGAAGATCGGTGTTGAAGACCGGATATTTGCGAGAGCGATAGGATGACCTATCGATTGACTCTGCACCGAGTTGCTCCGGTATAGAGTTCTCCATATGTGATGGGGAATCCGATCAGGATTGTGGATATCCGGATTGCAAGGACTTCTTTGTAAGTGCCTTCGGTTCTGTTCGAGCCCGGAACAGACTTGTATGGATTGTATGTCTGACATTGCAAATTGAGATATAAAGCCGATTTCTTTCAAATATATTTCTGTTGGTGGCGGAGAATTTATTCTCTTAGCTTAACACCCTTCTCTGAGACATACGAGCTCAGAGGTTATGTAGTTGAAGGTTATTAGCAATATATTCCCAATTTGGTAATGTGACATGCTGAGTGTTGCTGTGAAATGATCATTGTGTTGATCATTTGTGATAGGATCATTTGTTTGATCGTTTATCTTTGTGATCATTTCTATGATCATTTGTTGACCCAAAGCACGGCTTTTGTATAAAGTGTGTTTTTGTGGACGAGACTTCGTCGAGCCTCACACCCCGGAAATGGTCAAAACAGGAAAGATGCGGCAAGGTTATGAGGGGTAGCTCCCTTTAGGGTATGTGCATTTCCTTCTGGAAAAGGGTGGTATCATGGTATGGAGCCCAGATACTTACTCATGTTGAAACACTTTATTATGATTGTGTGAATTGATTACGAGCGCTTGGTGAATGGTCCCAAAGGACCGGGAGATGGCATACTCGGTCAGTTGTTACTCAGTTAGGGGTAACCTGGCCTTGTGTTGGTAGAGATCCGGATTGGTTCTCGGGGATGTCCTTCCAGAGGCATTCTCATGTGGCAATGGGAAGTTCCTTGGCCTGACCATTTATTGGAAATCTAATTCCCAATACGAAACCTGTACGGTTTTAGTTGTATAACCTGCCATGGAATGTGGCGGTAACCTGCTATTGAACATGGTAGCTATAGTAGGCATAAGTGCGAAATGTCTATGCTGGCTAAGATTTATATCTTTACTTTCGAAATATTTTCTACATTATGCACTAGTAATAATATCAAATGTTCTTTTTAATGCGTATCAAGCATCTTTGACTATCATAAGGAGAAATCTCCTCCGATTCTGCGTTTGCATGTGTGTGTGTGCGGGAGGCCTTATGGTAGTCTCATTTTTAAAAGCATTGCGAATTGACTTTAAAAATATTCCTCTATTTTGATTTTAATTAGGAAAAATAAACTGTTTTGAGTTCTCACACCAGTCACATGACTGACTCGGAGTTTATTGTTTTCCTTCCTAAACTCTGGGTGCCCACCAATTTCCACACGGGCAGTCAAGAGTTAGGTTTATCAGGATATTCTGGATATTCAGGAGTTGCTGGAGGCAAGCTGGATGGCATGGCGTATTATTAGTATATAGTATCTTTTCCGCTGTTTGTTGTTGTATGTTGTTGTACACTCTGATGATATGATGTAATATAATGTGACGTAATGTAATAACTGATATAGTTCTTTGTTTAAAGATTATTCATTTATTATTATATGTTGTTCCGCTGCGAATTGTGAGATTCTGATATTGTTCTGTTGTTTTCTTTCTGTCCCGTTCTATTTTCTATCTTCCGATCTCTTCTTCTACCTTTTTCTTTTTCTTAAACATTGATAATTCGTATTTCTGTTCATCTTGAATTAATCTATGGAGATTAGTGTATATTCAAGAAGTACGGATTTGCGGGTCTTCACAAGTGCCCTCTGACGACGCCCAGTACGGGGGAGATTACGGTATTGTATAGACTATGAGAATATATTATGTGTTAAGGGCTATATGGGTAACCTCTTAACGCTATTTGACGCAGCGGATTACTGACGCAGCGGATTAATCACAAATCAATGTAAATCGATGAAAGTAGCAATCGGTGGATTGAAGATACCAAAACGCCCAAGTTCGTTGATCCGAAGATACCGAACTCTAGTTATCTCAAACACGTTGATAGCGCACTATGCCGTGTTCAAAGATCTATGATTCTTCGTACGTTGATCTAGCGCACTAGATACCGTGAATCGGCTTCAACAAATGTGGATTCGAGCGCACTCGAATGACGTAAGTGGAGATAGGAGATTACACTCAACTACCAATTGGAGAAGAAAGCACAAAGCAATCAACAAGGAATTTTATTTCAAAATCAACAACCCAAAAAAAATTACAACTCACTCCCTATTTATAGAAGTTTCTAACCCCTGACCCTTAAGTCGCGGCCGACTCATGACTCACGACTCAACTAAGTCGTTGCCGACTTAACAAACGCTACATGCTTCAGTTACAACGCAACACACGCAACCGACTCAAGCAAGCCGCGACTTACGGCTCAACTACCTTACAACAGCGACTCACCCGACTCATCATCACAAACGACTTAAGGAACTTACAACACAAGGTCGACTCAACACGATATGACTCAACAAAACAACACATATACACAGCGACTCAATACTTCACAACATATATGAGATAGCAACCCAGCGACTCTTCAGTTACATGACTCAACACAATTACCTCACAACACGAAACTTATTACAAGCGACTCAACAGACCCAGTATTACATACCAGCTCATACATAACATATACGACTCAACATAGGTCACGACTCAACCGACTCAACACCCATACAAGTTACAACAACTCACGACTCAAGGCTTCACCGACTCAACATCCTTCCAATGACTCAAGCTCCCAAGCTCATAGCTTCCACGACTCAAGCTTCCAAGTTCCCTGCGGCATATCCCTTCAAGCGAGTCAACTCCGAACGACTCATCTAGGTCGTAACCCGTCCCCGACTTATGGCCTTCAATTACTGGAATTCCTCTTTGTTTCTTGATGAGTCGTGGACGACTCATAGCCATGTAGTTAGGTCGTGTACGACTCATCAATCCAGAACTATTTAAACTCCCATTGAGTCGTAACTCTTCTCCTTCTAATCTGTTAGGTCGAAGACGACTCAAAGTCTCTTCATTAACTCGTAGCTCCTTCTCTCGAGACTCCATAGGTCGTGTACGACTCATGCCAATAGCTTGCAAATTTGCAACCCTGGTCTGAGCTGCATCATCCTCCCCTGGTTGAGAAAAATTCGCCCTCGAATTTGTAAATTCTTTCCCATCAGATTGTCCATCTCCATAATACGGCACAAGATGCTTAACATTGAATACGTCAGAAGTGTATACATCCTCCGGCAGTTTCAACTTATAAGCGTTCTCATTGATCCGTTTCACAACTTCTACTGGACCAATTTTTCTGGCTTTCAACTTGTTATAAGCGCCTACTGGAAAACGATCCTTTGTTAACACAAAATACACCAAATCTCCTTCGTTAAATTCAACATTTCTTCGCTTCAAATTTGCAGACTTCTTATACGTCTCATTCGATTTCTCCAATCGTTCCTGAACGATTTTATGACATTCAGTCAGCTCATCAACAAAATCAGCAGCTCGTTTAACTGTCCCCTTCGGTTGTGGTACTACTGCCAAATCCAATGGTCCTCTGGGTAAATCTTAATAAACAATATGAAATGGACTGTAACCCGTACTACGATTCATGGCATGATTATGAGCAAATTCTGCTTGGCATAACTTCATGTCCCAACTTCTCAAATTATCCTGTACGAGGCATCGCAACAAATTTCCCAACGTCCTGTTGACAACTTCTGTCTGTCCATCAGTTTGCGGATGATAAGCGCTACTAAAATTCAGCTTTGTTCCGACCATCTTCCACAAACTTAACCAAAAGTGACTCAGAAAACGAGTATCCCTATCCGACATAATAGACTTTGGCAATCCATGAAGTCTATAGATCTCCTTGAAAAATAATTGAGCAACACGAACAGCATCCGCCGTCTTTTTGCAAGCAACAAAATGTGCCATCTTCGAAAATCTGTCCACCACAACGAATATAGAATCATTTCCCCTTTGAGTTCTAGGCAAACCCAAAAAGAAATCCATACTGATATCAACCCATGGCTTAGACGGTACAGGTAATGGCATATACAACCCTGCATTCGTCGTTGTTCCCTTTGAAACCTGGCAAATATGGCATCTCTCCGCAAATCTTTCAACCTCTTTCCTCATCGACGGCCAAAAGTAAGATTGAGAAATCAACTGCAATGTACGATCTCTACCCACATGGCCTTCTTCATGCAACTCCTTGATAATTTTCATTCTCAAACTGCCCTCTGGAATACATAACTGATTTCCTTTAAACAAGAATCCATCAATCAACATAAATTCATCAGTATCTCCATCCTTAACTTTCTCAACAAATTTTGCAAAGTAAGGATCCTCCTCAAACAATTCTGGCAATAATTCGAATCCCGTCACTTCAACCTTCAATGTTGTTAACAAATGACTCCTCCTACTTAAAGCATCAGCCACACGGTTCGTCACTCCAGATTTGTGCATAACAACAAAGGTAAACTGCTGTAAATATGCAATCCACGATGCATGTCTCGCTGAAATCTTATCCTGCCCCTGTAAATGCTTCAAAGCTTCATGATCAGTGTAAAGAATAAATTCCTTCTGAAACAGATAATGCCTCCAATGCTTAACAGCTTGCGCAACAGCGTAAAATTCAACATCGTATGTATTGTATCTCATCTTTGCCCCTGATAACTTTTCACTGAAATATGCAATAGGTCTCCCCTGCTGACTCAACACTCCTCCAATCCCAACCTTTGATGCATCAGTGTGTAGTTCAAACAACAACTGAAAATCAGGTAAAACAAGAATTGGCGCGGTCGTCAACAGTTCTTTGATTCGTTCAAAAGCAACTCCCGCTTCTTTCGACCAAGAAAACTGCTTACCCTTCATGCAATCAGTAACTGGAGCCATCACGCTACTGAAGTGTGGAATGAATCTTCGGTAGAATGACGCTAGCCCATGAAAACTTCTCACTTCCGTAATTGTCTTTGGCTGTGGCCAATTCCTGACTGCCTCAACTTTACTCTGATCAACTTGAATACCTTCTCCTGAAACAACATAACCCAGAAATAAAACACTGTGCGTCATAAACACACATTTCTTCGTAGCAGCATAAAATTGTTCCTCACGAAGAATAATCAATACTTCCCTCAAATGTTGAACATGCTCCTCCGTACTCCTGCTGTAAATCAGAATATCATCGAAATAAACCACGACGAACTTTCCAATGAATGGTCTAAAGATTTGATTCATCACCCGCATGAATGTACTAGGTGCATTTGACAAACCAAATGGCATAACTAACCATTCGTATAACCCCTCTCTTGTTTTGAAAGCTGTCTTCCATTCGTCTCCAGGTCTAATCCGAATTTGATGATAACCACTCTTCAAGTCAATCTTTGAAAAGATAGTTGCCCCCACTCAACTGATCCAGCAAGTCATCCAACCTCGGCATAGGAAATCTGTAGCAAACAGTAATCTTGTTCAAAGCTCTACTATCTGTACACATTCTCCATGTTCCATCCTTCTTGGGCACCAACAAGGCTGGCACGGCACAAGGACTCAAGTTTTCCTGAACACGTCCCTGTTCTAACAACTCTTCCACCTGCCTTCGTAACTCCTCATGTTCCTTCGGACTCATTCGGTAATGCGGTCGATGTGGTAAAACTGCTCCCGGAACAAGATCAATTTGATGTTGAATGTCTCTCAATGGCGGTAACTCCTTAGGCAACTCCTTTGGAAATTCATCTTCAAATTCTTTCAAAACTGGCTTTGCTTCTTCAGGAATTTCAACCTCTTCACTGCACTCTCGCCCAATCAACAAAAATACTTCAGGCTCTTCTTCGACTTCCTTGACAAACTCCTTCAAAGTTAACAGAGTTTTCAATTCCTCAATCTCCTTTAGCTTGCTCTCCTTCTGTTGCTGTTTCTTGGGAACCAAAGTGATTCTAGTACCTTCGAACATGAAACTGTAACTATTAGCATGACCATCATGTTGAACTGCTCTATCAAACTGCCACGGTCTGCCCAACAACAGATGACACACGTCCATGTCTACAACGTCACACCAAATTTCATCTTTGTACTTCTTCCCAATAGAAAAATTAACACAAGCCCTTCGACACACTTTCACTTCACCACCCTTCCTTAACCATGCTAGCTTGTACGGTTTAGGATGCTTCTCAGTTTTCAAGTTCAACTTCTTCACAGCCTCTGTCGAAATAATATTATCACAACTTCCAGCATCAATAACAAACTTGCAAACTATTCCCAGAATAGTGCATGTCGACTGAAAAATATTGCTTCTCAACCAACTACAATCCTCCTCTTGCTTTGGTGTAAGACATGACCTCCTCATCATAAGATTACAACCTTCATCCCCAGACAATTCTTCTTCCTCTTCAACATAAGGTGCATTTGAATATTCTGCCTCCTCACCATCATCCTCCTCAACTTCTGCAACCATTGCTCTCTTCTTCGGCTTCGGACATTCGTTGCTTTTGTGACCCAACTCCTGACAATTATAACATTTGAAACCACTGCTAACCATCGCCTTCTCAGCCTCCTTCACAACTGGCTTACTGACAGGTTTAGGAACATTAGAACTTCCACTAACACCCTTTGCTTGATTATTGGAATTAGTAAACACACCACATCCACGCCTTCCTTGTTTCTCCCAAGCCAACGCTTTCTGATGTGCCTCTGCCACTGATCTAGGATCAAACATATTAACCATATCTGGATCTGCATTCTCAATCCCCCAATAAATCTAGCAGTTAGCTGTTCTTCCGTTTCCATGATATCATTCCTGGCAATGAGTTGGTAAAATTCATCAGCATAATCACTAACAGACTTCGTCCCTTGCCTCAGATTCTGCAACCTCTGGTACATAAGTGACTGATAGTTGTAAGGTAAGAAAGTAGATCTCATCAACTTCTTCATCTTATCCCACGATTCTATCTTTGATTTCCCCATTCTCTCCCTTGTAAGTTTAGTTTGCTGCTACCATGCCAATGCTCTCCCCCTCAGCCTTGTAGCAACTAACTTCACCCTTCGATTCTCTGGAACCTCCTTGAAATCAAATATCTCCTCAACATTAGAAACCCAATCGAGAAATTCTTCTGCTACCATCCCTCCTTTAAATTCTGGAATTTCCATCTTCATACCCGATTCCCATCGACGATCCTCTTCAACATCCCGATAAGAATTTCGAACTTGGTCTCGATCTCGATAATGAATGCTAGCTCTATCACCTTCTTCAACAAAATCAAAAGTACGCCTACATCGATCTCGACCATTATCATCCCTTCATTCATGCATGCTTCTATGACTATGTCTCTCTTCATCTCTATACGCCTCATTGTCAAATTCACGATGACTTCTTCTCTCTTCATGTGCATAGTCATGATGATCTCTTCGTGATGAAATTGATGTTTCTCTTCTATCTCTAAAAGAATGCGGTGATACCCTCCTCGCTTCCGTAACCGATGGCGAAACTCGGTTTCCTCCATGGTTCGAGTTTGGTGATCTCCTCCTTTGATTCAAATCATTCATCAATTTCTCCAACTTCCCGATGCCTTCGTCAAATTTCTCATTAATACGTTGCTCCATAAGCTCGGCTTCTTCTCTTCGATACAAAGCTTCAACGTTTTGATGACGATTAGCTCTCCTTGGTGGCATGGTTGAAAACTCTTCACAACACTTCAAAACTTCTACACAAGACAAACACAAGCTTCAACACAAGTAAAACAAATCACGGCCTCAACACTTGTCTCGGCTTGAACTTCACGACTTAACTTGGCTCGGCTCAATCTACAAAGTTAGCTTCACAAGGCTCGGCTACTTCTCACAAGTATACACGGCCTTCAACTCAAAACACTTCAACAAACTCCAAATTCAAACTCCTTTGCACACTTTGATCCAAAAGGCTATGGATCAAATACTCCAAACTTGTTGCAACTTCAATATGAACACGATGAACTCCAACTTCAAACTTCAACTTCAAATACTTGGCTCCAAGAATCAACTTAGCTATGATTGGCTAAGTATGGCTCCGATACCAAACTGACGCAGCAGATTACTGATGCAGCGGATTAATCACAAATCAATGTAATCGATGAAAGTAGCAATCGGTGGATTGAAGATACCAAAATGCCCAAGTTCGTTGATCCGAAGATACCGAACTCTAGCTATCTCAAACACGTTGATAGCGCACTATACCGTGTTCAAAGATCTACGATTCTTCGTACGTTGATCTAGCGCACTAGATACCGTGAATCGGCTTCAACAAACGTGGATTTGAGCGCACTCGAATGACGTAAGTGGAGATAGGAGATTACACTCAACTACCAATTGGAGAAGAAAGCACAAAGCAATCAACAAGGAATTTTATTTCAAAATCAACAACCCAAAAAAAATTACAACTCACTCCCTATTTATAGAAGTTTCCAACCCCTGACCCTTAAGTCGCGGCCGACTCATGACTCACGACTCAACTAAGTCGTTGCCGACTTAACAGACGCTACACGCTTCAGTTACAACGCAACACACGCAACCGACTCAAGCAAGCCGCGACTTACGGCTCAACTACCTTACAACAGCGACTCACCCGACTCATCATCACAAACGACTTAAGGAACTTACAACACAAGGCCGACTCAACACGATACGACTCAACAAAACAACACATATACACAGCGACTCAATACTTCACAACATATATGAGATAGCAACCCAGCGACTCTTCAGTTACATGACTCAACACAATTACCTCACAACACGACACTTATTACAAGCGACTCAACAGACCCAGTATTACATACCAGCTCATACATAACATATACGACTCAACATAGGTCACGACTCAACCGAATCAACACCCATACAAGTTACAACAACTCACGACTCAAGGCTTCACCGACTCAACATCCTTCCAACGACTCAAGCTCCCAAGCTCATAGCTTCCACGACTCAAGCTTCCAAGTTCCCTGCGGCATATCCCTTCAAGCGAGTCAACTCCGAACGACTCATCTAGGTCGTAACCCGTCCCCGACTTATGGCCTTCAATTACTGGAATTCCTCTTTGTTTCTTGATGAGTCGTGGACAACTCATAGCCATGCAGTTAGGTCGTGTACGACTCATCAATCCAGAACTATTTAAACTCCCATTGAGTCGTAACTCTTCTCCTTCTAATCTGTTAGGTCGAAGACGACTCAAAGTCTCTTCATTAACTCGTAGCTCCTTCTCTCGAGACTCCATAGGTCGTGTATGACTCATGCCAATAGCTTGCAAATTTGCAACCCTGGTCTGAGCTGCATCACTATTTAAAAATAAGTTTATTTTACTAATAGACACTATTTTAACAGCGAATATTACTACATAGTAAATAGTTTAACGGATCCTTAGGAGATGTGAATCCCGAGCATCTCCTAAGTTACTACGCTCACGTTAGACACTGGATAGGAGACGTCAAATCCTGTGAACATCTCTGATGTCGTTCCACTCATATTTATTTCTGTTGATTTAACTTACATAAGATCTTTTAGTTCTGACTCGTGTGTTTTTTCTTTTCAATTCGCTCGGGTCAGCCAAAGCATTTCAGAATTTCGAAGACCGTATTCTGGAGGACGAAGATGAAGATTTATTATTATCTACTATAGTATTCCACTACATTCATACTGTTCCGCTGCATTATTTATTGTTCTCTGGTATGTGTAACTCTGATATGTATTGTATAAGTATAATCGAATATTTTGTAAAACAGCTTCATGAACTGTATATTTGATTATTATATTTTATCGTTCCACTGCAAGATTCTATTTTTTTTTCCTTTCTCTGCTTTTTCTTATTTACCGCATAACAATCTGCCCTTCTGCATGGTTTAAGTCTGACGTGTGTGGTTTATCGTCGATTTAAAGCGTAAAAAGGGTGGGACGTTACAGAGCGCGTACTTGTTAGTGATATAAAATGTTTTATATTGTTTTTACTTATCTGTTGAGTTGTTTATGAATTCTGGTCGGTACATGAGGCGCCATGTAATTGATAGGGGTTTCTAAACACTTAAATAAGACAAGTCGACATAATATTGTTTTAAACTAGGGTAAATGAAATAATTTTACCGACATTATATCTCATATATAAACGGATAACTTTCTTAAACCTATATGATTTTTAATGAATGTTATTTGTTAGGAGATGATAATATTTAGCTATCATCGATTATTATTTGAATTAAACTAAATATGAATACTTTGTGAACTCTATTTCATAATGCGTTCGATAATTAGATTAAACTGAAATCTAATTACAATAAGAATTTTTTGTAAAAATAAAGATGTAAATTAACAAATTCATAATAAGGTAATGAAATTGTAGAAGTATATTTATAATATGGCTTATAAATAAAAAGGATTTAAAAGCTGAGTATTTTAGAACTTAAATTCCGTTGATTTTCAAAATTGTTTTCAAAGCCTTCAGAATTAATAATAATATTATTTTAAAGTGTTTAGACTAGAAATATATTTTGAAAGAAATAAAAGCATTGAACTCGCTTTAGTCGTTTGGAACTAATTCTAGGGAAGACTGCAACATCGTCAGTATTCATTTTTGAGTTTCTAAGTGAGAATTGCTACCAAAAGAAATTTATTTTTGGTTAAAATAATTTTTGATTGTGAAAAAATACCAAGTTTGATTTGATAAATATATGAAAATAGTTTTTGAACTTATAAATTGAAATTAGTATATATAAGAAATAAGTTTACAACTTATGAGTTTAAATAGGAAAGTAAACCGAATTTTAAAATGGTTGAACGTTTTGGTTAAGCAAACAAGAGAAAATTCAATTTTGAGATATGAAATAAAAGAATTAACTTAGGTAAAGTTAAATAAATTGGTTGATGTAATGACTTTTCTCTTAAGAAAGTAAATTTGAAATGGAACTAAGAAATGAAAATGACTTACGTTATAAATTGTAGTTCAACTTAAGTTTAAAAAATTAATTGAATGTATTTTAAAATGTTGTTTATAGAAACAAATATGGACTTAAGTATAAAGTTAAATAAACCGAGTAATAGATTAAATGAAATAAATTTTAATTTAATAAAAATTAAATGAATTGAACTGGGTTTGAATTGAACTAAATGCATTCGTAAAGTGAATTAATTCCACTTAAGTTATATATTAATAGAATAAATATGAACTTGAATTATAAAATGAAATGAAATTATAGTTGTGAAAGGAATTGAATGAGAATAAATAAGTGTAAGAAAAATTAAATTGAGTAATCGAATTTAATTTAGATTGGATGTAAATAAATTGAATGTTAACAAATTGAATATGAAATAAGCGAATGTTAAATAAAGAAATGTTAATACACTTAAGTATAAGGGGTAAGAAATACTTTAAGTTCAAATTATGAAATGAATAGATTTATAAAATAAATTGAATACGAAGCGAATAGGTGTAACGACCTAGATTTTTCGTTGTTCTATTTTGAACAATTAAATGGTTTTAAATATTGAATTTGGATTGTAGATTGATTTTGAATATGAAAATTTGGTTTTATTATAAAATAAATTCGAAATATAAATATAGCGATTTATTGAATAATTTAATTATTGAATTTTATAATTGAATATTGGTTAAATTTTTGTATCTCGAGTTTTAAGCTCGATAAAAATGATTTGAAGGCTTTGAAAATTTATATTGATAATAATAAACATAATAAAAGTTTTTAAATTTAATTTAAAAGTGACTAGTCCAGTTTTAAAAATATATCGTTTAAATTGATATTTAAAAATAGCCTTCCAAGGAACAGTCTCAGAATTCGACGAAACTAGTTCCATTGGATCCGTAATAGTGTATTATTATCAGATTTCAAATTTCGTAGTGTTTGCAATTATCATTTGGTCGTATGCTATATAAACGGCACTGGAATTTATATCGAATTTAATATAATAATTGGGTCCAAAAAGATTTCTTCTCCATACGATCGAATTTGGACTCAAAACCTTTACCATTGTGTTCGGAATAGGGGTATAGCATTATGAACGCATGGCGGCATACCTCAATAGAGGTTTGAAATTTCAAAGTACGTGATACGGGATATTTTTAGATATAATAAAAAAATGTATATAATATTAATCATAGCCACCCGTCTCAAACACGCCTTCCCCAGTTTTATGGCACGCATATTTCCTCTTCATCCTTCCAGTTCGAACGAAGAAATTCATTTCTAAAAAGATTGCAAAGTAAATCGATTCTAGAAAAAAGAAAATCATGAATAGAATTCACGCTCACTCCTTCGAAGTCGCTCGTACAAGCTTGCGCACGAAGATGGTGGGAATGATCGACGACGGTTGGGGGAGGCACTCGCACGCGCGCGACAGCATAGGCAGCGGCCAGAAGCAGGGGCGATTGGGAGAAGTGTCATGTGGTCGCGAAGAATGGCAGCGGCGTTTGGAAGCTCGAGAACAGCTAGGGTTTTGGTCGCGTGATGGTGGACGCATGATGCAGGCGTTGGTGGAACAGCGAGCGATGATTAGGTGGGGTCGAGCTATAGTTAGGCTTGGGTCGGAGTTGGTGTTGGAAGTCGCGACGTGATACTGTACGCAACGGAGGAAGGAATGTCGCGATTCAGTTTAGGAAGGAGGTAAATTTTAATTCGTTAATAGATAAATAAATTTTAATTAAGTAATTATAATTGGAATTAAAATCGTTTATTTATATTCGTAAGTTATTAGTACGAGGTTGTAGCATTTAATTCGTAGGATACAGAAGGAAATTTGGAACGGGTCGCAGTAAAAATCAAGGTGCGAATTTCTCACTCTTTTGGATTACCACATTTAATTTAAATGTTTAAAATTATATTATTGGATGCTTGATTGATTGATAGATTTATAATTTATCTATAGGATGACTATATATATAGTAGTATATATATTAGTATTGGAGTGATATTCCCGCATCTGTAGATGCAAGAAAAACAGGTTGGAGGAATCCAATCGGATTCCTTAAAATGTTATTATTTTTCATATACATAAAACGCTTGATTATTGTGTGTTGTAAATTTTTAAAGTGTTATAATGGCATGAAAATTAATTTTTGGTATATTAAGTACCATAAACATTATTTTAAATTTTGAAGGACTTAAAAAGAGATTTTTAAGTTAAATATATATATATATATATATATATATATCGAAATTTGGGTTAAAGGAGACTGACTTGAATAAGCAAAAATAGATTTTTGATCATACAAAATAATGCGGGGAAATATTTTAAATAGAGAATATAAAATAAATCATATAAAGAAATTTTTAAAGATGATATTTTAACATGATATTCGGGAAAATATAGAAAGAAGTTAGAATCGATCTTAAAAATAGATTGGCAAAAATAAAAAGAATTTAAAAGAAATTGAATTTTTAAAAACGGAATTTATAAATGAGATAATTTTAGTGAACTCAAAGGAGTTATAAAAATGTATAAACAAAGTTTATAAACGAAGGAAAGTGGTAACGGATGAAAAATTTGGAATATAAATTTACGGGAAGAATTTATATTGGAATATGGAATTAGGGCGAAAGGAAAATAGTGGATACTATTTTTGAACTGAAAATGGTTGAGGAGGCCAAAATGGAGGTGATGTGATAGAAATCAAGAGGGGTTATAAGTTGGAAATTAGTTATTAGGATTTTAAAAAAATACGTTTTTATAAATAAGTTAAGTTCTTATTTTAAAAAAAAGAAAGTTTATTCATTAAACTATGTAATTTTAAAGATAGTTAGTATTGAATACTTAAGAAAATGAAATTTTCAAATACTTAACAATTATTTTAATAAAATACTAAATTTTATACCAGCTTTGGAAGTGAGGTTATAAAAAGTGTTGCAATATTTTAGGTAATTATTTGAAAATGTCATAAAAATAAATTATTATTATTCTTTAAACACTTATTATTATTGTACATATGTATAGAGTTTTGATATGTTTTAAATTTATTTATAAACCTTCTCGGAAGCGTAGAAATGGGGTTATTCCATGAATATTTTTTATAAGAAAAATCTTAAATGGAATTGGGAAGAAAAAGTTAGAAATTTCGAAGTAGTTAAATAAAAGTAGGCTTCAAAAAATGAAATAGAATTCATAAAGAAGTAGAAAAGGAAATTGGAATTAAAAGTAAGCATAATTGACTTTGGAATATTGAAGGGAATTAATTAAACGATCCCGGAATTTTTAGAGTTCGTGTAAACGAGTTAAGAAATTTGAAAATAAAATTGTAGATGTTTTTGAAAAATAAATAGGAAACAAAAGGAGTATTTTCTAAGTGTTGAATATAAAATGAGGTGGGAAAATATTCTAAGTATTCGGAAAGCATGGAAATGTTCCGCTAAAAATATAAGTATTTGAAAAATGTTTTCAAATGTTGAAGAACTGGAAGTAATATCTTATAAAGATAATTTGAAGTAAATTCTGGAATATTTATTATAAGGCCTGATGATTGTTTTATGGATGTGTTGATAGTTAAATAATCGACTATCAATTTTGGCCAATTTCGTTAATCGTTTCGAAGAGATCGGGATCAGATTTAATTATCTGAAAACCACTCTGATCTGATTAAACATTACGAATGGATACTGTATAGATGATGAAGACGGTGATTCGGTTTTTCCAGATCTAGGACAACTTGTTTGGATGAATGCTATCAGAACATCGTCATTAGAGGACATGAGCATTCTAAGTAAAATTGTTCTTGAAAGGTAACGCTTAGCCTCGAACTTCATCAACCGGGAATGACTAAAACATGGGATATGCAGCAAGGCTAAGTGGGTCGCACCCAATTAGGGTATATTATCACCTTTTTATATGTCCTTGGAAACCTATTATTATGGATATGGTTGTGCAAGGAAGGAGCGCTCGATAGTAAGGATGGGAACACCCGGGGTGATAACATATTAGATCTATCTAGGTCAAGGGTAGGCTGGTCTTGTGTAGCAGAGGATCTAATGCAGTGCGAATTAGAGAATCAACGAATTTGAACTGTTTAAATCCCTTAAGTCGTTTGGAAGAAGCTACACTGCTGCTAAGTCGTTCGAAACTTATAAGTCGTTCACGACTTAATGGAGGATGTTCACGAGTTAGTATGAGTTGTTCGCAAGTTAAGGAAAAGGAGCTACGACCTAATAATGCCAAGAGGACAGGGATACGACTCAACAGGAATTGGTGGTGCTCAAGTATGATGAGTCGTATACGAGTCAACGACTCATCCATGAGTCGTCTACGACTTATTGGGACAGGTAAGAAGAAGTTCCGAGATAACAAGGCCATAGGTCGAATGGAAAAGGCTTCAGATTCTACTCGCTCGGGAAATTTAAGTCGTTTACGACTTAACAAGCTACGACCTAGTGGGAGCTTAAGTCGCTCACGACTTAACAGCTACGGATAAGAAGGCATGAGTCGTCCACGACTTAACTTGAGAGCAGAAGAAGATGTTAACGAGTTACGAGTTACGACCTAAGAGATGAGTCGCTTGGTCTTAAGTCGTAAGCCTGGATGTTGTTTTCTTTGAGTCGTTTACTTCTTAGGTCGTAAGTCGTTAGGTTGTATACGACCTAAGTGTTGTGATGTGTTGGTGATGAGTCGTAGATGATGAGTCGTTGGGGATGAGTCGTTGATGCTAAGTCGTGTATATGTGTTGTTTCTTTTTTCTGATGAGTCGTGGTGTATGATAAGTCGTTAACGACTTATGATGAGTCGAGAGTTTTGAGTCGTATACGACTTATGGAGGCGGGTGCAAAAATACTATAAATAGCGTGTGTGTTGTAAATTTTTGGGTAGTTGATTTTGAATAAAATTTCTCTTTTGTAAGCTTTGTGCTTTCATACCAAATTGGTAGTTGAGTGTAATCTCCTATCTCCTCTTTCGGTTAATCGAGTGCGCTCGATTCAACGATCGTAGAAGCCGATTCACGGAATCTAGTGCGCTAGATCAACGTGCGAAGAATCGTAGATCTTTGAACACGGTATAGTGCGCTATCAACGTGTTTGAGATAGCTAGAGTTCGGTATCTTTGGATCAACGAACTTGGGCATTTTGGTATCTTCAACTCACCGATTGCTACATTTCATCGATCGAAGTTTTGTTTGATTAATCCGCTGCGTCATTATTGGTATCAGAGCCATACTTAGCCAATCATAGCTAAGTTTGATTCCTGGAACCAAGTTTTTGAAGTTTATGAAGTTTGAAGTTGTTCATTGTGTTCATATTGAAGTTGCATCAAGTTTGAAGAGTTTGATCCATTCCATTTAGGATCAAAAGGAGCAAAGGTGTTTGAATTTAGTTTTGTAAAGTTGCGCGCCAAATTTGAAGGGTTTCTGAAGTTAGGCCGAGCTTTGTGCATTGTTGAAGCCGAGACAAGTTGGAGCCGAGACATTGTTGAGCCGTGCCTTGTTGTTTGTGAAAGTTTTTGAAGTTTTGTGTTTGAATTGTTGAAGTTTGTGAAGTTTTTCAATCATGCCACCAAGGAGAGCTAATCGTCATCAAAACGTTGAAGCTTTGTATCGTAGAGAAGAAGCCGAGCTTATGGAACAACGTATTAATGAAAAGTTTGATGAAGGCATTGGAAAATTGGAGAGATTGATGAATGATTTGAATCAAAGGAGGAGATCACCAAACTCGAACCATGGAGGAAACCGAGTTTCGCCATTGGTTACGGAAGCGAGGAGGGTATCACCACATTCTTGTAGAGATAGAAGAGAAACATCAATTTCATCACGAAGAGATCATCATGACTATGCACATGAAGAAAGAAGAAGTCATCGTGAATTTGACCATGAAGCATATAGAGATGAAGAGAGACATAGTCAAAGAAGCATGCATGAACGAAGGGATGATAATGGTCGAGATCGATGTAGACGTACTTTTGATTTTGTTGAAGAGGGTGACAGAGCAAGTATTCATTGTCGAGATCGAGACCAAGTTCGAAATTCTTACCATGATATTGAAGATGATCGACGTTGGGAGTCGGGTATGAAAATGGAAATTCCAGAATTTAAAGGCGGGATGGTTGCTGAGGAGTTTTTAGATTGGTTGTCTAATGTGGAGGAAATCTTTGATTTCAAGGAGGTGCCGGAGAATCGAAGGGTGAAGTTAGTTGCTACAAGGCTGAGGGGGAGAGCATTGGCATGGTGGCAGCAAACTAAACTTACTCGAGAACGAATGGGAAAGTCAAAGATAGAATCTTGGGAGAAGATGAAAAAGTTGATGAGATCTACTTTCTTACCTTACAACTACCAATCACTTATGTACCAGAGGTTGCAGAATCTGAGGCAAGGGACGAAATCTGTTAGCGATTATGCTGATGAATTTTACCAACTCATTGCCAGGAATGATATTATGGAGACAGAAGAACAGCTAACTGCTAGATTCGTTGGGGGTTTGAGAATGCAGATCCAGGATATGGTTAATATGTTTGATCCTAGATCCGTTGCAGAGGCACATCAGAAAGCGTTAGCTTGGGAGAAACAAGGAAGGCGTGGAGGTGGTGTGTTTACTAATTCCAATAATCAAGCAAGGGGTGTTGGCGGAAGTTCTAATGCTCCTAAACCAGTTACAAAGCCAGTGGTAAAGGAGGCTGAGAAGGCGAAGGCTAATAGTGTTTTCAAATGTTATAATTGCCAGGAGTTGGGTCACAAAAGAAACGAATGTCCAAAGCCGAAGAAGAGAACCATGGTTGCGGAGATTGAAGCAGATGATGGTGAGGAGGCAGAGTATTCAAATGTATCTTATGTTGAGGAGGAAGAAGAAGTGTCGGGAGATGAAGGATGTAATCTTATGATGAGGAGAAGTTGTTTGACACCTAAGCAAGAGGAGGATTGTAGTTGGCTGAGAAGCAATATTTTTCAATCGACATGTACTATTCTGGGGAAAGTCTGCAAGTTCGTTATTGATGCGGGAAGTTGTGATAATATTATTTCTACAGAAGCAGTTAGAAAATTGAACTTGAAGACCGAGAAGCATCCTAAACCATACAAGCTTGCATGGTTAAGGAAAGGGGGTGAAGTGAAAGTGTGTCGAAGGGCTTGTGTTAATTTTTCGATTGGAAAAAAGTACAAGGACGAAATTTGGTGTGATGTCGTAGATATGGATGTTTGTCACTTATTGTTGGGCAGACCATGGCAGTTTGATAGAGCAGTACAGCATGACGGTCGTGCCAACAGTTACAGTTTCATGTTCGAAGGTACTAAAATCACTTTGGTTCCTAAGAAGCAACAGCAGAAGGAGAGCAAGCTAGAAGAGATCGAAGAATTGAAAAATCTGTTGACTTTGAAGGAGTTTGTTAAAGAAGTGGAGGAAGAACCGGAAGTGTTTTTGTTGATTGGGAGAGAGAGTAGTGAAAAAGTTGAAATCCCGGAAGAAGCAAAGCCAGTTTTGGAAGAATTTGAGGATGTCTTTCCAGATGAGTTACCAAAGGAGTTACCGCCACTTAGAGACATTCAACATCAGATTGATCTTGTTCCAGGAACAGTGTTACCACACCGACCACATTACAGAATGAGTCCGAAGGAACACGAGGAGTTACGAAGGCAGGTGGAAGAATTACTTGAACAGGGTCGTATTCAGGAAAGTTTGAGTCCTTGTGCCGTGCCAGCATTGTTGGTACCCAAGAAAGACGGAACTTGGAGGATGTGCACAGATAGTAGAGCTTTGAATAAGATCACTGTTCGCTACAGATTTCCTATGCCGAGGTTGGATGATTTGTTGGATCAGTTGAGTGGGGCAACTATATTCTCGAAGATTGATTTGAAGAGTGGTTATCATCAAATTCGAATCAGACCTGGAGATGAATGGAAGACAGCTTTTAAGACGAGAGAAGGATTGTACGAATGGTTGGTTATGCCGTTTGGTTTGTCAAATGCACCTAGTACATTCATGCGGGTGATGAATCAAATTTTTAGACCATTCATTGGAAAGTTCGTCGTGGTTTATTTCGATGATATTCTGATTTATAGCAGGAGTACGGAGGAGCATGTTCTACATTTGCAGGAAGTGTTACTTATTCTTCGTGAAGAACAATTTTATGCTGCTACCAAGAAATGTGTGTTTATGACACCTAGTGTTTTATTCCTGGGTTATGTTGTTTCAGGGGAAGGTATTCAAGTTGACCAGAGTAAAGTTGAAGCAGTCAGGAATTGGCCACAGCCAAGGACAATTACAGAAGTGAGAAGTTTTCATGGGCTAGCGTCATTCTACCGAAGGTTCATACCACACTTCAGTAGCGTGATGGCTCCAGTTACTGATTGCATGAAGGGAAAGCAGTTTGTGTGGTCAGAGGAAGCGGGGGTTGCCTTTGAGAAGATCAAGGAATTGTTGACGTCTGCACCAATTCTTGTTCTACCTAATTTTCAGTTATTGTTTGAATTGCACACTGATGCTTCGAAGGTTGGTATTGGAGGAGTTCTGAGTCAAAATGGGAAGCCAGTTGCTTATTTTAGTGAGAAGTTGTCAGGGGCGAAGATGAGATACAACACATATGACGTTGAATTTTATGCTGTTGTTCAGGCTGTTAAACATTGGAGACATTACTTATTTCAGAAGGAATTTGTTTTGTACACTGATCACGAAGCTTTGAAACATTTACAGGGGCAGGATAAAATTTCAGCGAGACATGCATCATGGATTGCATATTTACAACAGTTTACTTTTGTCGTTAAGCACAAATCAGGGGTGACAAATAGAGTAGCTGATGCTTTGAGTAGGAGGAGTCATTTATTAACGACAATGAAGGTTGAAGTGACCGGGTTTGAAATGTTGCCAGAAATGATTGAAGAAGATCCTTACTTTGTGAAATATGTTGAGAAAGTGAAGGATGGGAGTACCGATGAATTTACGTTAGTTGATGGTTTTCTGTTTAAAGGGAATCGTTTGTGTATTCCAGATTGTAGTTTGAGGTTGAAAATTGTCAAGGAGTTACACGAGGAAGGGCATGTGGGCCGTGATCGTACTTTGCAATTGATTTCGCAATCTTACTTTTGGCCGTCGATGAGAAAAGAGGTGGAAAGATTTGTGGAGCGATGCCATATTTGCCAAGTTTCAAAAGGAACAGCAACGAATGCAGGATTGTATATGCCATTACCAGTACCATCTAAGCCATGGGTTGATATTAGCATGGATTTCGTTTTGGGTTTGCCAAGAACTCAAAGGGGAAATGATTCGATATTTGTTGTGGTGGACAGGTTTTCAAAGATGGCACATTTTGTTGCTTGCAAGAAGACAGCAGATGCAGTTCGAGTAGCACAATTATTCTTTAAAGAGGTGTATCGATTACATGGTTTACCTGAATCTATTGTTTCGGATCGGGATACGAGATTTTTGAGTCATTTTTGGCTTAGTTTGTGGAAGATGGTGGGAACGAAGCTGAAGTTTAGTAGTGCGTATCATCCGCAGACAGATGGGCAAACAGAGGTTGTTAACAGATCGTTGGGAAATTTGTTGCGATGTTTGGTGAAAGATAATCTGAAAAGTTGGGACATGAAGTTATGCCAGGCAGAGTTTGCTCATAATCATGCAGTGAATCGAAGCACGGGATTCAGCCCATTTCAGATTGTATATTCAAATTTACCCAGAGGACCGCTGGATTTAGCTGTAGTACCACAACCTAAGGGGACGGTTAAACGAGCTGCTGATTTTGTTGAAGGATTGACGGAGTGTCATAAAATAATTCAGGAACGTCTGGAAAAGTCGAATGAGAAGTATAAGCGAGCTGCTGATTTGAAGAGACGAAGTGTTGAATTTAATGAGGGAGATTTGGTTTATGCTGTATTAACGAAGGATCGATTTCCAGTAGGCGCTTACAACAAGTTGAAAGCCAGAAAGATTGGTCCTATCAAAGTTGTGAAACGGATTAATGAAAATGCTTATAAGCTGGAATTGCCAAAAGATGTTTACACTTCTGACGTGTTCAATATTAAACATCTTGTACCATATTATGGAGACGAACAAGCGGATGTAGAAGAACGTACAAATTCGAGGACGAATTTTTCCCAACCTGGGGAGGATAATGCAGTGCGAATTAGAGAATCAACGAATTTGAACTGTTTAAATCCCTTAAGTCGTTTGGAAGAAGCTACACTGCTGCTAAGTCGTTCGAAACTTATAAGTCGTTCACGACTTAATGGAGGATGTTCACGAGTTAGTATGAGTTGTTCGCAAGTTAAGGAAAAGGAGCTACGACCTAATAATGCCAAGAGGACAGGGATACGACTCAACAGGAATTGGTGGTGCTCAAGTATGATGAGTCGTATACGAGTCAATGACTCATCCATGAGTCGTCTACGACTTATTGGGACAGGTAAGAAGAAGTTCCGAGATAACAAGGCCATAGGTCGAATGGAAAAGGCTTCAGATTCTACTCGCTCGGGAAATTTAAGTCGTTTACGACTTAACAAGCTACGACCTAGTGGGAGCTTAAGTCGCTCACGACTTAACAGCTACGGAGAAGAAGGCATGAGTCGTCCATGACTTAACTTGAGAGCAGAAGAAGATGTTAACGAGTTACGAGTTACGACCTAAGAGATGAGTCGCTTGGTCTTAAGTCGTAAGCCTGGATGTTGTTTTCTTTGAGTCGTTTACTTCTTAGGTCGTAAGTCGTTAGGTTGTATACGACCTAAGTGTTGTGATGTGTTGGTGATGAGTCGTAGATGATGAGTCGTTGGGGATGAGTCGTTGATGCTAAGTCGTGTATATGTGTTGTTTCTTTTTTCTGATGAGTCGTGGTGTATGATAAGTCGTTAACGACTTATGATGAGTCGAGAGTTTTGAGTCGTATACGACTTATGGAGGCGGGTGCAAAAATACTATAAATAGCGTGTGTGTTGTAAATTTTTGGGTAGTTGATTTTGAATAAAATTTCTCTTTTGTAAGCTTTGTGCTTTCATACCAAATTGGTAGTTGAGTGTAATCTCCTATCTCCTCTTTCGGTTAATCGAGTGCGCTCGATTCAACGATCGTAGAAGCCGATTCACGGAATCTAGTGCGCTAGATCAACGTGCGAAGAATCGTAGATCTTTGAACACGGTATAGTGCGCTATCAACGTGTTTGAGATAGCTAGAGTTCTGTATCTTTGGATCAACGAACTTGGGCATTTTGGTATCTTCAACTCACCGATTGCTACATTTCATCGATCGAAGTTTTGTTTGATTAATCCGCTGCGTCAGGATCCCGACGTGGTCCTCGTTACATTGTTCTAGAGGTGTACTCTGACGGGCAGTACCTCAGTGGCCCAGTCATTCGATGGAATCCATTCTCCAATACGAGTTTACGGTTCATTTTGTAGAACGTAATATGCTGGAATTCAATGAATGTAACAATTTCAGCTATTTGAATAAGTATCTATATATAGACACTATTATAATATCAGAGGATTTTCTATAGATTGGTTTTGTGTCACAGTCCGGATTTTCGATCTTCGAAAATCGACATCAATACGTCCACTATATTACATGCTAATTTTCGAAGATCGAAACGGACCGTGACACTTGGTATCAAAGCTGAAGGTTAAGCGAGAACGTTGGCTCTGGTGGGAATTACTCACTAGAGATAGGGTCAGTAGCACCTTAGAATGAGTTTGAGCGTACTAATAAATATGAGCGTGTATTTGTCATTGAATATAATTTTTCTATATTGTGTTGATTGGTTTGTTGAGTGGTTTATGGATTCTGGTCAATACGAGTAATTAACGTTATTGATAGTGATCTCTAAACACTTGAATAGAACAATTCGACATAATATTGTTTTAAAATGGGGTAAATGAAATAATGTTACCAAATTATTTTTTATATATAAAAGGAATAATTTACGTAAATTATTATAGTGTATATGGTGTGCTTGGTTGTTAAAATATGATAATATTAAATTATTATCTTTGTTGTTGTGGAAATTGAATAAGAAATTGATATTATAACCAAAAGTTAAGAAAATTAATTCATATAACAGAATGAATTTGTAAACATAGGATTGTAAATGTGATTTATAATTTGAAATAGAATAAAACCCAAAGGAATATTTTAAATGTAAATTTAAAAGATTTGAAGTTTGGGAATTTAAATCTCGTTGGTTTTGAACATGTTATTCAAGATTATGAAAAATATAGTAATATTATTTGGAAATATTTTTGAATTGGAAATGAAATCTATCGAGATTTGGAATAAAAATACTTAAAAAATGCTTTTGAAGGAAATAAAAGCATTAAACTCACTTCGGTCGCTGGAAAATAATTCTGATGATGATATAGACATCATCGATGTTCATTTTCGAGTTTCCAAGGGAGGAATTGCTACCTGAATGTTTTGAATTGGAATTTGTTTGCAAAACTGGTTTGATTTGAAAAAGCAAAGGAATAATTTGATATACCAAAGGATTTTGGATATATATATATATATATATATATATAGTATCAATAATGATTTCGAATGTTTAAGAAATTGCTTAAACTCTAGGAGTTTATTTTAAAACGTTTATGAAATATAAATAAGTTTGAAACTTATAAAATTGGGAATTTAATTATTGGAACGGGATTAAACTCGAATTAAGCTGAATAAAGGAAATTTGAGGAATTAAGCCTAAGTAGACTAAACGAAATAAAAGTTTTTGGAATAAAATTTATTAAATCGGAATTAAATTTGGGGATAAACAAATTAATTTAAATTTGTAAGTAAATGGAATTGAAACTGAATATTGGAATTTTATTTGAATTGTGTTAAATAAAGTGAGATTGAGGGATTAGTTTAAGTGGGGTTAAATAAAATGAAAGTTGGAAAATAAATTAGTAAATGGTAGGTAAATTGGATTCAAATGGAATTGAAAATTATTTTGAATAGAGATGGATATAAACCAACGTGATGAAGTGGAAATAAATATAAGAAGTTGTATCAAATATTATAATGGACTTAAAAATGTTAATGGTGAATTTTAAAGTGAAGTTGGTATTGAGAAATATAATAAGTTAATATTTGAATGAAGATCAAATAGAGTTATTTAAAGGATAATTATGGATAAGTGAATGGAAATTAAAATAAATGTGAATAGAAAGAATTGGATATAGAAAAATAATCGATTGGAAATTAATACAAAAGTTGTACATATATTATTTTATTCACATAATGATTCGATCCGGATTCGAGCATAGAATTCCGAGATAGTTGTATCGATCCGAATTAGGATTTTTCACCCGATTTCCAATGGCGAACCCTGGATATGGATTTTTGATTTGATTTTGGAATTCTCTATCATGGTATGTGGCTATGCAAGCAGAATGACGGTTTCTAATCAAGGGCCAGATCTGAGTCCGCACTAGGGAATCATGTGAATGGTACTAGTTCGGAAGTGGAATTGTGTGATCGAGTGAGCGATCGGATGTGATATTGCGATATATGTGCATCGTACGGGCTTAGGTAAAGACAATGTTGAAAATTTTGGAAAAAATAAATAAAAATTATTTAAAATTTATGATTGGATACCATTGGTAAGTAGGGTACAGGTGATTAAAAGAAAAAGATAAACTGATATCTTCGACTTCAGAAGTAAAATTTGATTGCCCAACAAAAAGGCATGTATTTAAATAGTCGTATGAAATTTGATGATTTTCTGGTTGAGCCACTTGGCTTTTGTTTATCTTTTAATGATTTGGGGCCGTAGAGGCAGTTTTGCAGTTTTTTGGATCTAGCCGCGCAAAGGAGACGCTAACGAAATTTTTCAGTAATTTAAGGTAAAGAAAGAGTGAATAAATTGTACGAAAGAGTGAATAAATTGTACGAAATTTTTCAAAGGTGACGCTAGACGTTCACTCTTATTCAGCCCAAATTGTATGAAAGTGTGAATAAATAGGGTAAAGAAGAAGAAAGAGATAGAAGAAAAGAGAACAGCAACATAGAATATCACAAACGCAGTGGAGCAATATATAATATATAAAAACAAGATTTTATAGAAAAGAATCTATAACTGTTTTATACTTACAATCATCAGAGTACAATAATCAATACATAAATTTGGACAGTTATAATAACTTATCCTCGTACAGCAGAAATATAATTCAAGTAGGGAAATACGTCTCTATCACCCAGCAAATCTCCTAAGCTCCATAGCATCCTATCATGAATTTGTAATACTCGGTCGGACCCGAGCATTATAATAAAATAACACCCCAGTCAGGCTGGAAAACGAGTGTGAGGAAACACACTTAATTTAAATTATTAGAGTTGTCAAAATCCCTTGAAAAAATAAAGATATCTTGTAAGACGACGTCACACATAAACACGATGAGCTTTACCTTATGATAACCAAAACATTTTTAACAAAATCGTATGATATTACTATAGTGTCTAAACAAAGTAAATAGAAAATAGCTGAAATGCTTGCATCTCACGTTTCAGCATAGTTGGACACAATCAAAACTGTACGACGCTTATTGGAGAATGGATTCCATACAATGACTAGGCACTGAGGTACCACCTATCACGGTACACATCTAGAAAAATGTACCGAGGACCTCGCTGGGATCCCCTACAATATAAGATCAGACCTATCCCTAACATGGATAGAACCGAATATGCTATGACCTGGGTGTTCCTACCTTTATTGAGGGATCTTTTGCATGCACCACCGTATCCATAATTTATAATAAATCCGAAGGTATCTAGAAAGGTGATAACATACCCTAATTGGGTGCGAACCACTTAGCCTTGCTGCATCTCCCTTGATATTCAGTCATTCAGGTTGATGAGGCTTGAGGCTACAATACCTTTCAAGAACAATTTCACTTAGAATGCTCATTGTCCTCCAATGATGATGTTCCAAAAGTATTCGTCCATGAAGTTTGTCCTAGGTTTGGACAAATCGAATCACCATCTTCGTTATCTTTATGATACTCATTCGTAACGTTCAAACTGGATCGAAGTGGTTTTCAGATAATTAAATCTGATCCCGGCCTCTTCGAAACGATTAACGAAATTGGCCAATATTGTTAGCCGGTTATTTAACAATCAATAAAACATCCATAAGTAGTCACTAGACCTTATTATAATTTTTTTCCAAAATATTTGATTTTCAAAATATCTCTATAAGATATATATTCAAATCCCTTCCAATATTTGAAAACAATTTCAAATACTTAAATCCATGACAGGATATTTCCAAACCATCTCAACACTCGGTAAAATATTTCCAACTTTGGTTTATAATCTATTACTTAGATAATATCTCGATATAAATCTGTCATCTCTAATTATTTTTAAAAACCTTTCACCCCATTACATAGGAAAATATTCTAAGCCCACTTCCCAAAATCAATTCTAATATCAATACTTAGGAGTTTTCTTATCCTATCTCCTATATTTTCGGAATTTATATTAATTCCTTTTTAAATTTTCCAAGTCGATTATACTTATTTATAATCTCGTCTGTCCATTTACAACTTATAAAGTCACATCCATTTTTCACATCTCGAGGGAGTCTATAAATGAATTAAATTATTTTCAAAACTTTATATATGTATAATAAGTATTTACAAAAGAATGGTAATTTATTTCAAGACATGTTTTAGTAAGTATTTAAAAATAAAAAAAATTAAATAAAACATCGAAACTCATTTCCAACTCATTTTAATATAAACTAATCGGTTTACAAAAACGATTTAAAAATTTTGAATCTTATTTCAATTAATATTTGGTATTTGAAAAAAATGCACTTCTGAAATATTCAACAATAACCAGCTTTTAATTATATAGTTTAATTGTTCGTCGACGGAAATTCTATCGGTTTAGAAAACCGTCGAACGAATTTTGAAATAAAAATAAACGCAAGCGCACGGTGTACGAATGTAGCACGTGGCGAATACGGGTCGATCCGCAGGGAATTGATGATTTTAAAATTCTTTTCAATCAAATTAAACCAAAGTTGAAGGGTGTGATTAGCTAGAAAATGAGAAAACTGTCAAAAAGAAAGTGATAAAAATATGAGAGTTAAATGACAATTTAGAGATAATTCCACTCTCTAGATCATATAGTTCAACAATTATGAAATTATGATCTCTCTTTTTTGGGTCATAAGTGAATTTAAATGATGTGTTTATCTTAAGTATGACTCATTTGTGTTATTAATTAGCTCAACATTGGCCATCAAATTATAACACAACCTTTAAATCACTTAATAACTCTCATGAAAACGACAACAAAGTTGAAATAAAAATCTATTTTAAGCATAGCCCATTAACTATTGTTTAGTTATAGGCTATCAAATTTCAATTTCAACATTCACTTCTTTGCCATAATCATATTTAGATGAAGAGGCAATTTGTGTTATGTTTGTTTAAGCATAGCATATTTGTTATGAACAACATAAACTATCAAATTCAAAGCAAAAACAACAAGTTAACCACTTCATACATTCTCATTAAAGCACAAAAAGAGAGTATAAAACATCAAAATGTTGAAGCTACATGATTAGAGGCTTCATTACCCCTAAATTGAAGGGATTAGCCTCTCATATTTGTTATCAAAACAACAAATGTAGTTTGCAACATTAAAGAAAAAGAAAAAGAGAGCAAAGCAAAGAAACTAAACTATTCTACTTGCATGAAAAATAAATCTAAGCTATGAACATAAGGAGAAAGAGAGCAAAGAAATAAGCATTAACAATAAAACAAAGAAAAGCATGTAGAAAAGAGAGAAGAAAGAGGCTTGGAAGCCATTTTTATTTCGTAGAACATTGTGCTTACACTTGATTTCTTAATTTCCTAAGTAAATGAAAGAGTAGAAGATGATCTTTTCATGTACATAAGGGGGCTATTTATACATGCATAAAACCCTAATTCTATTTTTAGGGAGCTTCCTAAATTGCCCTTTAGGAAGTGTGGCCACAAGTAACCATTATCTACTAATTAATCCATCATTTGTTTTGCATGAAGCTTTAACATCCACTTAGTTGTCCATTAGCTCCAAATTGTACATTTAGGTAAGTGGGTGGGGTCCTCCATGTTCATGGCTTGAATTATTTCCCTCTTCTTTCCTTTGTAATCATTTGTGCATGCATATATCTTCATATAAGCCTCTTCCACGTGCATTCAAATTCCTATAAAAATTATCAAAAAATGTCCAAGTAAAAATTCTTACATTGACACATGCACAAAATGACCGTTTTGCCCCTGAATGAAGATGAAAATATGATGGTTGGAAATAATTGAATTTTGGTTTTAAACATGTTAAAATGCCCAAATATGATGATTATTTAAATAAAAAGAGATAAAATATGGATGTAAATATATGCACAATTACGTGCATATCAAATACCCCCACACTTATCTTTTTATTCGTCCTCGAATAAAGGAAAACTAAGATAAATCCGTTTTCGTAGTGAGCACGATTGCATTGAGCGTATGAAACAAGGCGTTAAACCTCTGGGTGTCCCCAGTAGGACGAGTGTTGTCTCGTGAGGGTTTTCAGCGGATACTACCCACAAAATCCAAATGCAGGATGAAAATATTTACAAAATGCAAGATTTATTTACAAAGAGATGAATGCGAGTTTTTGAAAATATTTACAAATGAAGGATTTATTTTTAAATTGACACGAATAAGTTAAATACAAGTTTTGGACATTGTCTTGAAAATTTTACTTGTCAAAATTTCCAATGAAAATCAAGTTGTCATAACAAATAGACCATAGTTTGCCTAGTTGTTTCGGTTGATAACACAATGTAATTATGAAATAGATCCTTAGTTGATTATCAAAGTTTATTAAAGTGGTATTTTCATTTCTTTTCAATAACAAGTTAAATCAAACAAGTTAAAATAGTGCTTGGATTTCAATTGTTTGCTCTCTCATTATTTGCAAGAAAAATTACACACCTAGCTCAGGTAAACTGAGGCCAGATATACCACCCATGCACTGCCTTTCGGGCTTATGTGAGGGGAGTACAGAGCATGGCGAGTGCACACACTTTCATGCATACACCTATCGACCGTAGGTGGTTTTTATTAAGTCTTTTTTTTTGGGTATGTGTTCCATACATACATAACCGTGAGGACTTTTAAACGAGTATGAAAGCACATAATCAAAGATTCCAAGTAATTCACCCATGCATAACCGTGAGGACTTTTAAATGAGAGTGAATACTTTAGATGTTATTATTTTGTATTTTTTTTTATATATATTTTTTTTATGAGAGAGAGAGTTTTGCAAAACCATCTTAGCACCATTTAACTTAGAAGACAAAAATGTTATATCCTTACTTTAAATTTACCACTTTTTAAACAAAGATTTTCAATTAGAACATACTTCATAATTAACATAGATGAACCTTCCTATATACTAGTAAAACCATTGTTATTTGTAATCAAACTTTATTTTTATTTTTTCTGTTAAGACAAATAAATTTTCAAAAATTTCAATTTATTAACCAAAACTTATACTTATCCCATAGTGTCTCTTCAAAAATAAATCAAAATGGTAAAATGAAAATGTTTTTGAGATTTAGGAGTTTTGAGATTTTTTTTTTTTTTTGAAGAAAATGAAAATTCAAAAAAAATGCCATGAAAAACTAAAAAAATGAAAATGAGACCCCCCCCCCACACACACTTAATTTTTGACTGTGTCCCCACAGTCGATGCATGATATAATAGTGTAACGGGGAAAAATATGTACATATTTACAAAAGAGGGCTAACACTCTTACTAGACGTAGCTTGGCTCATGAAGGATCATGAGCTCCTCCTCTTGGTTACCGGGCAATTCCAAAAAGGGTTTTAAACGATGACCATTGACTTTGGAAATTGATCCATCCTTTGGGTTTTCTATTTCTATGGCACCATGTGGAAAAACAGTTCGTACCACAAATGGTCCGGTCCACCTTGATTTAAGTTTCCCAGGGAATAAATGAAGTCTTGAGTCATATAAAAGAACTTTCTGGTTAGGCAAAAACGTTTTCCTTAGGATTGACTTGTCATGAAAAACTTTGGTTCTTTCTTTGTAAATTTTCTCGTTTTCATACGCGTCGTTCCTAAGTTCTTCGAGTTCGTTGAGTTGTAGTTTTCGATTTTCGCCAACTTTTTCAAGATCAAAGTTTAAGTTTTTTATTGCCCACAACGCTTTGTTTTCAATTTCAACGGGTAAATGGCAAGCTTTACCATAAACTAAATGAAATGGGGACATCCCAAGGTTAGTTTTAAAAGCAGTACGGTAAGCCCAAAGCGCGTCGGTCAATTTCTGAGACCAATCTTTTTGATTTTTATCGACAGTTTTCTCCAAGATTTGTTTTATTTGTCGATTTGAAACTTCAACTTGGCCACAAGTCTAAGGATGATACGGAGTGTATAACTTGTGGGTTATCGAGTATTTTTTTATTAAAGTTTCAAAAGAACGGTTGCAAAAATGGGTTCCGTTATCACTGATTATTGTGCGAGGTGTGCCGAACCTCGAAAAGATATTTTCTTTGAGAAATTTCACAACAATTCTGTGGTCATTGGTTTTGCAAGGAACAGCTTCGACCCATTTTGAAACGTAATCGACAGCAAGAAGGATATACAAGTTTCCAAAAGAATTGGGAAAAGGTCCCATAAAGTCAATACCCCATACATCAAAGATTTCGATCGTAAGAATGGGGTTTAAAGGCATCATATCTCGTCGAGAAATTCGTCCAAGCATTTGACATCGATCACAAGTTTTACAAAATTCAAACGAGTCTTTGAAAAGAGAAGGCCAATAGAAACCACACTGAAGCACTTTTTCCGCAGTTTTTCGAGCACCGAAATGTCCACCACACGCTTGATCGTGGCAAATCGAAAGAACACTCCTTATTTCATTATCCGGAATGCAACGTCGGATGATTTGGTCAGGACAATATTTGAACAAGTATGTATCGTCCCAATAGAAGTATTTCACCTGGGACATAAATTTGCATTTGTCCTGTTTGGACCAAGATGAGGGAGTTTGTTTAGTGACTAAGTAGTTCACTATATCAGCGTACCATGGATCGATCGAAATTGAAAGAATTTGTTCATCGGGGAAGTTTTCATTGATTGGCAAAGGAGATGGTGCGTTTGAAAGACGAGATAAGTGATCGGCTATGACATTATCGGATCCTTTTTTGTCTTTGATTGTAAGGTCAAATTCTTAAAGTACAAGGATCCAACGAATCAAACGGGATTTAGCATCCTTTTTAGCGAAGAGATATCGAAGCGCAGAATGGTCAGTGTAAACCGTAATGTGTGAACCTATCAAGTAAGGTCGAAACTTTTCAAGCGCAAAAACGACAGCTAGAAGCTCTTTTTCGGTTGTTGTGTAGTTGAGTTGAGCGTCGTTCAAGGTCATACTCGCGTAGTAAATGACATGAAGGATCTTGTTGATGCGTTGTCCCAAGACAGCACTAACGGCAAAGTTCGAAGCATCACACATTATTTCGAAAGGAAGATCCCAATTGGGTGCGCAAATGATTGGGGAAGAAATGAGTTCGCTCTTAAGATGTTCAAAAGAAGAGATACAATCAGAGTTAAAATCGAAAGGAACGTCTTTTCCAAGAAGGGTCGTCAAAGGACGGGCGATTTTACTAAAGTCTTTCACAAAACGACGGTAAAAGCCAGCATGTCCTAGAAATGATCGAATGTCCTTAACGGATTTGGGAATGGGTAGATTTGCAATGACATCGATTTTTGCTTTTTCTACTTCAATGCCTTTATTTGAGATGATATGTCCAAGGACTATGCCTTGTTTGACCATAAAGTGGCATTTTTCCCAATTCAAAGTCAAATGTTTTTCTCTACATCGATTTAGAACCAACTCGAGATGATGTAAACATTGGGAAAAAGAATCGCCAAAGATTGAGAAATCGTCCATGAAAACTTCTAGAAAGCGTTCTATCATGTCGGAAAAGATTCCAACCATGCATCGTTGGAAAGTCGCAGGAGCGTTACACAATCCGAATGGCATACGTCGATAAGCGAAGGTACCGAATGGACATGTGAAAGTTGTTTTCTCTTGATCTTCGGGAGCGATTGGAATTTGGTTATAGCCAGAATAACCATCAAGGAAACAGTAAAATTCATGGCCGGCTAAACGTTCGAGCATTTGGTCAATGAAAGGAAGAGGAAAGTGATCTTTACGTGTTGCAACATTTAGTTTTCGGTAGTCAATGCAAACACGCCAACCCGTTTGAGTACGAGTTGGAATAAGCTCATTTGAATCGTTCTTGACTACGGTTAGCCCAGACTTTTTCGGTACAACGTGAATTGGGCTAACCCATGAACTATCGGAGATTGGGTAAATGATTCCGTTGTCGAGAAGTTTAAGAATTTCATCACGTACCGCATCTTTCATTTTTGATTAAGCCTTCGTTGCGCGTCACGAACAGGCTTGGCATCATCGATTAAATGGATGCGATGTTGAACCAGAGCGGGACTAATTCCTTTTATATCGGAAATCGACCATCCATTGCTTCCTTATTTTTCGAAAGGATAGAGAGAAGAGATACTTCTTGGTCAAGAGAAAGATTGTTAGAAATGATGACAGGACAGGTTTCATTTTCACCTAAGTATGCGTACTTAAGGTGGTCGGGAAGCGGTTTGAGGTCCAACTTTGGAATTTTTTCAATCGAAGAATTGGGTTGAGATTCAGAATCAACTGGAAGAGATTCAAAAGGAAGTGTGAATTCAATATCGTTGGGAATTTTGTGAAACAATTTTTCATACTCGGCCTCACGTTCATCGTTAAGATCAAGTGTTTCGTTTTCAACATTTTCGTGAATGGCACTAACTTCCAACGTTTGGTCACAAGGTTCATTCGATTGGCTTTCAAGATTGAAAATATTAAGATCCAAAGTCATGTTTCCAAAAGAGATTTTCATTGATCCGTTACGACAATTGATTAAGGCATTTGAGGTGGCTAAGAATGGTCGGCCTAAAATCAACGGAATTTGAATCGAGGGATTCGTCACAGGTTGTGTTTCGAGAACGATAAAGTCAACGGGGAATATAAATTGCCCTACTCGAATGAGTACGTCTTCGATTTCTCCCACGGGCTTCTTAATGGAACGATCGGCAAATTGAAGCGTAACTTTCGTGGGTTTGAGCTCACCTAAGCCTAATTGTTCGTACACGGAGTATGGAATCAAATTGACACTCGCGCCTAAGTCTATCAAACATTTGTTAATCGTCTTGTCTCCAATTGTACATGAAATCGTAGGGCAGCCAGGATCTTTATATTTAACGGGCATGGATTGGGACAAGACTTCACTCAAACTGGCGGCTAAGAAGACTTTTTTGGGCACTTGAGTGTGGCGCTTTTGGGTGCACAAGTCTTTAAGAAATTTCGCGTAAGTGGGGACTTGCTGAACGATGTCAAGAAGCGAGATATTCACTTTTACTTGTTTAAAAATTTCCAACATCTTTTCCATTTGGTCCGAGTGTTTCTTTGGTCGAAGACGATGTGGAAATGTAACACGATACTCGATGGGTGGGACTACTCGAGTAGAAGAAGAAGAATTTTGATTGTTGTTCGGTTCGACGTTTGGCTCCACGTTCTGTTCTGAGTCGTTCGTTGTTTTAGAAGTGTCGAGAAAAGTTTCCGGTGAATCATTTGGATTAATGACTTGATTATCGATTTGTTTACCAGAACGGAGAGTTGTGATAGCATTCAATTGGGTGACGTTGCTATCTTGAACAACATGGGCTTGATTTGAATTTGCATTTTGATTTCTGGGATTTGGAAGGGGCTGGCTTGGGAATGTTCCACGTTCACGTTCACTTACAGACGTGGCTAATTGACTCATTTGCATTTCGAGTTTTGCAATCGATTGGTTTGTGTTTTGCATATATGAAGTCAATAAATTTTGCAAATTGCTGTTTGATTGAAGGCTTTGAGTAGTTGCCTTAGCCAACGTTTCAAGAGTTTTCTGAAGCGAAGTTAAACTTTATCGTCTTGTGGAGGATGAGCAGAATTTGGTGGAAAATTTGGTTGTTGCGGTTGATTATGAGACGGGCCCGTAAAGTTTGGTTGAAAATTATTGGGCTGAAAGGGAGGATTCGAAGCATTATTCGGAAATGCTTGAAAATTGGGACGAATCGTATTCGTGTTGGGATTGTTTTGGCTCCACGTAAAATTCGGATGATTTCTCCAACCAGGGTTGTACGTTGGAGAAAACGGTCGTTTTTGGTTTTATTGAAAGCATTGATTTGTTCGACGGAATTAGGACACTGATCGGCTATATGATTAGGGTCGTTGCATTTATAACACATTGGTTGGGAAGCTTGGTTCGTTTGATTCGCTGAGAAAACGTTATCAAATTTTTTAATCATTGCATCGATCTTAGCTTCCAAAGCAACTGAAGATCCTATCGAGTGTGCACTCGATCATGAGTATATTGATTTTTCGTTCGAGCGTTCCCATTGGGACGACTTTTCAGCAAGGTTTTCAAGAAATTGCCAAGCATCGTCATGATGCTGGGCAAGAAAATTGCCTTGGCACATTGATTCGAGCATGGTTCTTGAGCTGTTTTCGAGTCCATCGTATAAGATTTGGCAAATCGTCCATTTTTCAAAGTTATGGTGTGGACATTTTATCAAAAGCTCTTTGAATCTTTCAAAATATTTTCCAAATGGTTCACCCTTGAATTGATGAAAATTTACAATTTCGTTTCGAATTCTACTTGTTTTTTCCAAGGGGTAGAACTTTTTTAAGAAAGCTTTTACAAATTCTTCCCACGTTTTAATTGAGTTCGAAGGTAAGCTGTACAACCATTTTTCAACGTAATCCGTAAGAGCAAATGGGATTAATCGAAGTTTGATTCCGTCATCAGAAAGTTGTTGGAGTTTAATGGTTGCACAAATTTGTTCGAATTTAGTCAAAAAGATGTATGGATCATCGTGCTCGAAATTGCCAAATTTTGGAAGCGTGGCAATATGGTTCGAATGAATTTCGAAATGGTTACCCGTAGGGGCGGGTAACGTGATGCAAGATGGAATAGAAACTCTATCGGGAAAGATTCTATCCATAAGAGTTGGAGGGGCGTTTTCGTTCGCCATTTCAGGAGGATCGTCTGTTCGAGTTAAACGGTTTGTAGAAGGATCGCGAGTCCAACGATTCGTTGTTGTGTCACGAGTCCAAGTACTCATGCACAAGTGAAAGTCGAGAAGAGAAAGGAGTTAGAATTGAGTTTAGGGAATGAAAGAAGATTTGAAAACGTGTTTTTGTTTTTGTTTTTTTTTGATTTTTTTTATAAGGGAGAGAACTATTTAACAAGCGAGATTTATTTTCAAAAGAAAAGTTTGATTTTTTTTTGTTGTTTTCTTTGTTTTTTTTTTCAAATTTTTTTTTATGTTTTTGGTTTTGTATTTTTTTTTGTTTTTTGAATTTTTAAATTTTTACCAAAAGTATTTTTTTTGTTTTTTTTTTTGAAAATGGAAACTGATTTTTGTTTTTGAATTTTCAATTTTTTTTTTCTGTTTTTTTTTTGAATATTTGATTTTTTTTGATTTTTTTTTTAAATATGCATGAAATAATGCAACTAAATGAATGCAAAGGACTTAATTACAGTTTTCTGTCCTTAGTAGCTCCTAACCCAAAATTGTATGATCACACTTTGTCTTAAATCAACAAAAATATTTCTCAGCCAGGTAACGGACAGGGGTTATCGGTGCACCACGAATCACCGTAGCAATGCAACCGAAGGTTTAAGTACCTTCAAAGGAACAACCAGTATAATATTTACGAATCACCATAATTTTTATAACTGGTTATTACTCTGCCGTAGCCTAGACACCAAGAAATAAAATCTTTTAAGTAAAACAATTGTGAAGATACAATTAAGCTCTAAATGAGCTCGTGACACCCTTAGGTCCAACGTCTAACCTTTATTATTAGTCAAATTCTACGATGAAATGCGTTTGTGGGCTAAGGAAAGGGTGATGAAATCCCTCACCTTATGTGAATTGGGGTATTGCCCTTAGAAAAGAAAAACAAGATGAGATGAATGCAAAGCAGAAATTAAACGTGAAATTACAATGCAACTAAAATGAAGTTTGTTTTTGTTTTTGGATTTTTTTGAATTTTTTTTTGTTATATATAAATGCAAATGCAAGCAACCAACAATGCACTAGAGATGAAAGCACAATACCAGAGCGTGCAGATTATTAGCAAAATATTTTTTTTAGCGGCGATTTTAGCAAAGCAAATCAATTATTTTTCCTTTTGGCAAGCAATTCCTTGTAATTTTCTGCTTTGACAACCTGAAATGAAAAACAAGATATATTCAACAATTTTTATTGTTATTATTTTTTTGTATGTTATCAAAGATGAAAAACAAAATAAGCGAAAAACAAAACAATTGAAAATAAAATAAATGAAAAATGAAAATTAAACAAACTTGAACTTGTTTTTTTTTTGATTTTTTTTTTTTTGGAGAGGAAATTTAAAAGTTGGGTTTTACTTAAAAAAAATAATAAAAAAAAAATTTTGAGGTGAAACTAAATCAAAAGGAAAACAAATTCGAAACCATTTTTTTTAAATAGGTTTGAAAGAAACTAAAAAAAAAAAAGCTTTATCACAAAAATTTAGAGATTTAGGGCCCGGCCCAAACTCAAATTATCTAGAGAAAAAAAAATTATTCCCACTTTAATCAAAACAAACACAGCTTGATTTAGCGGAACAAATCAAAATCGAACTCAAAATCTCGAGCAACGTTCACAGCAAATCTCCAAATCAAAATTTCCAATCCAAACAACAAGAAATCTCGTTCGAATTCGCAACACGATTAGTTTGAAATTCGCGATGCGTGCTCAAATGTTGATGAATTGGTGATCCGAAGTAAATGGGTTCGAGGTGGTTCGCCTGTTCTTGATTTGAATGCAGGAGGTGATCGGGTTTTGGGTTTGAGTGCTTGCCGAGGTCGCGGTTGAGTTTGAGGTGAGTCGATTTGGGTTCAGGCGATTTTCGTTGTTGGTTCTGGAGCAGTTTGATGGTATGCGGTGGTTTGGTGTTGGAGTGTTGTTTCGCAATGAAGAGGTGGTGTTGAGGCAGAGTGAACAGTAGTGGCTGTAGCGGGTTGCACTGCTGTATTGTTTGGGTTGGAAGGGGGCACTGCTGGTTGTGTGGAGTTGGTGGTGTTTCGGTTAATGGAGGTCGTATAAATTAGTGATATTCGCGAGTGGTTTTGGAGGAGGGTGGACTTCGATTGGGTGCGGCGTTCTGTGGTTGAATGTGGAGTTCGTGGTTATAAGCAGTTGTCAATTGCGCTGGGGATGGCAGTGGTTGGAGTGAATGTGACTGATGGATATGTTGTATGGAAATGCGTTGGATGGTGAGTATGTGGAAGTTTGTTTGAATGTAGATGAATTTACAGAAGTGGACACTGTGAAGTTATAGGCAGTTTGATGGTGATGTATGGTTTGATGTGAATGGTGAAGGGTAGTGAGGTTGGTTTGATGTGAATGGTGAATGTGCTCTGTAGAGGTGAAGGAGAAATAATGAAGATGTTGGGTTGATTGAATCGGTAAGGCAATGAGTGTATGTGATATGCGGGTATGGTTTGAGGAAGTAGAAGATGTTGCAATTGTGGAAGAGTATGGCAACAGATGTTGGTGGTCAGTTTGATGACAGAGTATTGGTTATTGGTAGAAATGTGGTGGAATTGTTGCTGAAGTATGGTTGAAGTGGGTCTGAATTGTATACGTGTGAACTTGAATGGAAGATGATTTGTAGTATGATGTGTACTGTGGTTATGGCAGAGTGTATGTAGAAGTTTGAGTTTGACAATGTTATGGTTGTTGTAACTGGTTGGTGAGGAGTGTGGAGATGGTCTGAGAGGAAGAAGGGGAAGATGACTGGTTGCCGTGCTATGATGTAGACAGTAGTAGGTGGTACTTGAGATGTAGGGAAGTGAAATGTTGCGATGGACGTGGGGATGGTTTGCTTGGGGTAACTGTCGCGATGCAAGCAGTTGAAGATGCTGTGAAGTTTTATGTTATGATATGATGAAGTTTGGTGCACAGTTGTACGTGATATGGTTTTGTGGCTATGAGTGGATGAAGGCAGTGGGATGATTTGTATGATATGGTGGAGTGAAGATGTTTGAAGATTCTGAAGTCAGGGGGTGTATGCAATTATATATGTGCAGGGGGTAGTGAACTAGAGACCGTTTTGAAGCAAGGAGGAGGAGCAAGGTTGCAATGGTGAAGGAGTTTGCAAATTTGGGTTGTTAAGTGCACAGGCACTGTTTGTATTTGGAATGCTCTACGGTTTTATGAAAACAATGAGAGACAGTTTTATGAAAAAAGAGAGAGACAGAGAGGCAGAGGAGAGAAATTGTGAATTCAAAGTTGTATATATATAAAAAAAAGTGAAATTGTAAAAATGATATTGTAAATGCAATTGAATAATTTTTCTTTTGTTTTTGATATGAAATGCAAATGAAGAAACAACTAGAAAACAATAACAACACACAAACAAAAATTACAAACAAAATTCAAACAACACAACAATTTTTTTTTTTAATTGCACACACACAAAACAAAAACACACAAAAATCAAACAACAATAACTCGAAGAATACAAAATTAAAATCAAAGCAATTCCCCGGCAACGGCGCCAAAAACTTGTTCGTCGACGGAAATTCTATCGGTTTAGAAAACCGTCGAACGAATTTTGAAATAAAAATAACCACAAGCGCACGGTGTACGAATGTAGCACGTGGCGAATACGGGTCGATCCGCAGGGAATTGATGATTATAAAATTCTTTTCAATCAAATTAAACCAAAGTTGAAGGGTGTGATTAGCTAGAAAATGAGAAAAATGTCAAAAAGAAAGTGATAAAAATACGAGAGTTAAATGACAATTTAGAGATAATTCCACTCTCTAGATCATATAGTTCAACAATTATGAAATTATGATCTCTCTTTTTTGGGTCATAAGTGAATTTAAATGATGTGTTTATCTTGAGTATGACTCATTTGTGCTATTAATTAGCTCAACATAAGCCATCAAATTATAACACAACCTTTAAATCACTTAATAACTCTCATGAAAATGAAAACAAAGTTGAAATAAAAATCTATTTTAAGCATAGCCCATTAACTATTGTTTAGAAATATAGGCTATCAAATTTCAATTTCAACATTCACTTCTTTGCCATAATCATATTTAGATGAAGAGGCAATTTGTGTTATGTTTGTTTAAGCATAGCATATTTGTTATGAACAACATAAACTATCAAATTCAAAGCAAAAACAACAAGTTAACCACTTCATACATTCTCATTAAAGCACAAAAAGAGAGTATAAAACATCAAAATGTTGAAGCTACATGATTAGAGGCTTCATTACCCCTAAATTGAAGGGATTAGCCTCTCATATTTGTTATCAAAACAACAAATGTAGTTTGCAACATTAAAGAAAAAGAAAAAGAGAGCAAAGCAAAGAAACTAAACTATTCTACTTGCATGAAAAATAAATCTAAGCTATGAACATAAGGAGAAAGAGAGCAAAGAAATAAGCATTAACAATAAAACAAAGAAAAGCATGTAGAAAAGAGAGAAGAAAGAGGCTTGGAAGCCATTTTTATTTTATAGAACATTGTGCTTACACTTGATTTCTTAATTTCCTAAGTAAATGAAAGAGTAGAAGATGATCTTTTCATGTACATAAGGGGGCTATTTATACATGCATAAAACCCTAATTCTATTTTTAGGGAGCTTCCTAAATTGCCCTTTAGGAAGTGTGGCCACCAAGTAACCATTATCTACTAATTAATCCATCATTTGTTTTGCATGAAGCTTTAACATCCACTTAGTTGTCCATTAGCTCCAAATTGTACATTTAGGTAAGTGGGTGGGGTCCTCCATGTTCATGGCTTGAATTATTTCCCTCTTCTTTCCTTTGTAATCATTTGTGCATGCATATATCTTCATATAAGCCTCTTCCACGTGCATTCAAATTCCTATAAAAATTATCAAAAAATGTCCAAGTAAAAATTCTTACATTGACACATGCACAAAATGACCGTTTTGCCCCTGAATGAAGATGAAAACATGATGGTTGGAAATAATTGAATTTTGGTTTTAAACATGTTAAAATGCCCAAATATGATGATTATTTAGATAAAAAGAGATAAAATATGGATGTAAATATATGCACAATTACGTGCATATCATTAATAAATAAATTCCTTTTTAAAACAAAACTAAGTTTCTTTAAAAAAAATTCTTCAAAAATCCCAATAAACAATTTAACTTAGAAATCCCTCATGTTTTACAACACTTCGATCCCATTCCGATTTCTAACCATTTTCATTTTTCAAACAGAGTCCACTATATTATTATTTTTAACCTTGTTTTCATATCTCGATATAAATTCACACGTGGAATTTTATATTTCCAAATTTTCATCTTTCATCGATTTCCTTTATTTATAAACATCGTTTATAAATATATAACTTCTCTGAGTTTCACTTTTTTTAAAGAAATAATCTCATTTATAAAATTCAATTTTATAAATTCCATTCCTCATAAATTCTATCCATTTTACAAATCTATTTTTAATATCAATTTCCACTTCTTTCCTATAAATCCAGAATACCACTTAAAATCCACTGTTAAAAATCCTTTATATAGCTTCTTTTTAAAAAATCTCTAATTAAAATATTTTACGAATAGTTAAGTATAACTCCAAATCAAATTATTATTTTATCCAAATCAATCTCTTTTAAAATAAATCCAAGTTTCGATATAAATATTTTTATATTCATAATCTCCTTTCAAATCCTTTCAAACTCCAAAAATAATATTTACGGTATTTGAAATACCAAAAGTTGGGCCAGTGCTACTATAGCATCTAATAATTTACATCACACCAATAATTTATAACAGATTTTCTAACACATCATATATTATTATATATGAAAAACAATCAATATAAATTTGAGGAATCCATTTGGATCCCTCCAAATTTCCCACATCAACAGGTGTTTGATAACATAAAAATACCAATCCTACTTCATGGGGGATATCGTGGTATATAGGGTCATCCGCAATTATGCGGGGCGCATAGGGTCTCATCCGCTAAAATATGCGGGAATATCAATCCAACTACTAATATATATACTACTATATATATAATGTAACGTCCAACTAATAATAATAATTATCAATTCATCCAATCATTAAATTTCAACAAATTTAAATTAAACAGTAATCCAAGTCGAGTGAGATTTACTCATCTTGATTTTTAAATTACAATCTGTTCTAATTTAATCCTACTGCGTAGATTCCACAGCTACAAACCAAATTCGACTCGTTTCACAATTTTTTTGGACCTCGTATGCAAATTTTATTAAATTTAATTAGCTATCACAATTTCAAATTCGAATTTAAATAACTAACTATAAAAATGAAATTTGTTACACTATTATACCTTTACCACTTTCTGTAATTTGCCGCATATTCCAAACTCGACTGGACCATGTCAAAATTCTACATCGCCTTGACATGCTTCCATTCTAGCTCCACCTCCTCGCCCGAGACACACTACTATTCGTTTGAATCCAAATCAATTCGCCGCTCCACCATCGGCCTCTAGGTCCACGCGACCATGACCAAATCTCCACCAGCGCCTGCCACTGTTCACATGACCTTTCCCCTTTATCATTCGGGCCTTGCGAATTCTTCCCCCATGACAACAGCTACCATTAACCCACCTCGAGACCCAGTCCCCACTGATGCCGCCACATTTTTCCTCTAACTCACCTTAGACACACACGCGCACATATGATGCCCCACCAACGTGCCTCCACTTATCAACCATCATCCTACCAATCGAAAACCCACGCTAACATCAATCGCCTTCCAACCTTAGGACCGCTCCAACCCTTGATCACCACCTGCCTACTTTCTCTCACACGCTTTTGCTTTCCAGACTTAGACTCTACTTGCTACCTCGATGATTCACGATTTCGATTCGTGATGAGGATGGAGAATGAACATGCGATTTTACTTGTTTTCACTTTGTTTCGTTCTGAGATGAATTTTAGTTCGATTTTGAGGAGGCAAATCTCGATTTTAAAAGAACGAAGGCAAGTGGCTCGTTCAAAAGGATAGGACGGCGTGTTTCAGAAGGTAGGGTGGCTCTGATTTGAGTTTGATTAGATTTATTTACTTGAATATTAAAAATATCCTATATTACCTACTATGAAATCTTGATCTCTTATTGAGGCATGCCGCCTGACGTTTCTAATGTTATACCCCTTTTCCGAATGGCATGGAACAAGTTTCAAAGTATAATTCGATCGTCCGTGGAAGATAGCATTTTAAATCGAATATTTAAATTAAATTCAGTTAAATTATTTTATGCGTTTTCAGATCATACAATTAAACGTTAACTCAAAATGCTACGAAATTTGAAATCCGATAATAACACACTATTATGGATCCAATGGAACGGTTTCATTGAATTTTGAGATTGTGCCCCGAAAGGCTATTTTAACGCATCGATTAGATTGACGATTTCCAATTTTTATCGAAATTACTTAAATTTCCATTTTAAAAAATTACTAACTAAACCCTAATTCAGATAGAATTTACATTAACATTAGAAATCATCTCGATGTGATTTCAATTTAAAATCCAATTATCGACACTATTCATATTATGATAATCATTATATTTAAAATTTTAAATCAAATTCACCAATTTAATCAAAATCTTCTTATTCAAAATCAATATATTTTCTAAATCCAATATTTAGAATTATTTAAATGTTCCAAATCAATCGACGAAAAATCTGGATCGTTACATTCCTCCCCCCTTAAAAGAATTTCATCCCCAAAAATTGCTAAGGCAGGACGAATGAGCCAAACCCATTAACTTTTCTAAAAACCCGCTTTGTTAAACTTGACATCTCGCTTTTCTATATTTCTAACCTTACATTCACTAACTAGTTCTAATCATTCATCTAAAACCCTTAATTTCTCTGTTAAATTCAAAAATCAATTTATAGTTAACAAAAAATTTCGAAAATTCCCAAAATTTTTCTAACACCCTAAATTTTCGAATTTTTTTGGCAGAGTCTCCCTTGTGCGGAAAGCCTTTGCAATATGAAAAGAGAGATAAAAACATATACATCGACCCACATAGCCGAAAAACACAATATATATCAATATTTATATATTTGCGGTATTTGATCCGAAAAAGTACCTTTATTTAGTGTTTATAAGCAAGCGGCTTATTTTATATGCAGTTTGGGCGACCAAAATAAAGCACAACAGCTCTATATACCTCTCAATATTAAACATGTAAGTCCCGAAACATGAAATCCAATAACATTTCACTTATTTAAATAGTTAAAACACATACTTCGCACAACTAAACATGTTAAACATGTCTTTACAAACAATCACAAGTTTCCAATACTACTTTAATTACTTTCAACCAATTCACATTAAATTCGAATGATTTACAACCCAATGTACTTATACTCACATCATAATTACACACATTATATTCATTCCAAATTGATTCGAAAATCAACTTATTCACTTCCTACTAATTCATAGAATTTTATTTGCTTTCGTTTAGTCAACGACTAATTTTTTATGCAAATTCGGCGATTGTCCATTTAATAAAGTAACCACTTTAGTTTATAACTATTTTTAATTGATTCCAAATCAATTTATCTTCAATTTTATTCCATTTCAAATTTATTCTCAATCAATTCAATCGCATTCCATCCATATCTACTTTCATTATGTTTATATCTTTTTATTTAAATCGATTCCATGCTAATTTACTTATGAACCATTTCATAAATTTATTGAAGCCAAGCTTCCATCAAGATTATTAACTTAAGTTAAATCATTTACTTCAATCATTTTAACCATACAACTTAAGTTCATTTCCATTTGCAATCAAATTCCATTTCATTTTAATGCGATTCTTATTCAATTTTTTTACCTTAAATTGAATTTATTTATAACTCGATTATTACTTTTTCAATCCAATTCCATTTTACTTGATCACCTTTTAAATATATTTAATTCGCTTCCACTTAAGTGGAATTTTATTTATAACTCAAGTTCCATTTCGAATATCCACTTTTAATCCACAATCCAATTTTATTCAACCAAGTTAATATCCATTTCTATATTCAACTAACTAAATTTTATTTCAAAAAAAAATCTCTTCCTTTAATTTACTTGAGTTCAAATTTGTTTTATAACTCGAGTTTGGATTTTATTTCTTCGGTTTAAAATATCACACCATTTTTTTTGGTTTTACGATTCCATTTTTCCAATTTGATGAGTTACACAACTTATTTTTCATATTCCCATCATTTTTATACTCAAGTACATTCACATTTTATTTTTAACTTGAGATTATAGGTCTATCTGTAGCCTAAGTTTATTTTCATTACTTTCAATTTTTATAAGCTATATAAACTCATTTATTCACACTTCCAACAATTTCAACTGAAATTTTATTCCATTCAAAATTTATAACTTATGGCTACATAATTATTTCACAATTCAAAATTTATATTTACTTCAATTCGATATTATTTCTAATCCAATTCAAATTTTTGTTAACTTACTCAAGTTAAATTTTAATCCATACAATTCATTTTCCACATTTCCATAAATTCTTTATTTGAGTTGACTCCATTTCAAATTTTATAACTTATAGTTATATATCCATTTCACCATGCAACTTTATATTTGATATCTTCTATTACATTCAATTCATTTAATTAGTTCACTTCCCTAATTTATTCCATCCAAATCAAAATCAATTAAATTTCCAAAATTTTATTCATTCAACTTAACATAAGTTGAATTCAATTTTAACTTTCTCAATTTAAATTAAATTCCAACTTCAAATTTTCACACCTTCCGCCTTATAAATATCATCTTCCACAGGATCCAGAATTTTTAAACACTCAGTATTTATTTCAAATCATTTTAAAATCACAAATATCCCAAATCACACTTTTTAAAATTTAAACCAAACTTAGTTTTTATCCAAAACAAATTCCTTCGGAATTTCCAAAACAAAACTTTTTTTCTCAAAACAATCCAAAAACAACGACCACGGAAGCAATTTGTAACTTAGAAACTCGAAAATGAATATTGATGATGCGGCCGTCATTACCAGAATTATTTTCCAGCGACTATAGTGAGTTCAGTGCTTAATCACTCCAAAATTCATTTAAAACGGTTTCGATTCAAATACATCTTAAATTTAATATTCCATTATTCTTCCACCACTTTGGAAAAACATTTTCAAAAATCTTCCGAGACCTCAAAATTTCCAAATAATTAGTTCAAATCCATTTAAACATTTCTCAAAGTTTTCGGGATTTTAAATTTTCAAATTCTATTTTTAATCCATTCTTAGTTTTAACTTCTCTGTATAATTCATACTTATACAATTAAATTTAGGTTTTCATAAATCATTTCCAATTTTATAATCTTGTTTGGTTATAATATTATCATCCAACCACCAAATATATATAATAATTTCGAAAAAAATATTTCCTTTATATCAAAAAATAATTTGGGTAAAACTATTTCATTTACCCACTTTTAAACAATACTATGTCAGTTTATCATGTTCAAGTATTTAGAAACTCCATCAATTTAGTGGCGTCCCACTACTCGACCAAAATTTATATGCCACTCAACAAATAAATCAACATGATATAAAACCATTTTTTATTCACTAACAAATTCGCGCTCATATCTATTAATACACTCAACTCATTTTAGGGTGTTATTGAACCTATCTCTTATGAGTATTCCCCATCAAAGCCAAGGTTCTCGCTTATCCTTCTGCTCTGATACCAAATGTTGCAACCCATAGTTCTGTACACTTTGAGTTGATAATAATTCACTCTTGTTCAACCAAAATTGTACGAAAGAGCCAATAACTAGGATAAAGAAGAAGAAAGAGATAGAAGAAAATAGAACAATAATACAGAATCTCACAAATGCAGCGGAACAAAATATAATATATAATAACAGAATTTTATACAAAAGAATCTGTAACTATTATATACTTAGAATCATCATAGTACAATACAATAAATAAATCTGGACAGTTATAATAACTTGTCCTTATACAGCGGAAATATAATTCAAGTACTGAAATACATCTCTATCATTGAGCAAGTCTCCTGAGCTCCATAGCATCCTATCCTAAATATGTAATACTCGGTCTGTCCCGAGCATTATGATAAAATAACATTCGAGTCAATCAAAAAAACCGGCGTGAGGAAACACACTCAATTTGAATTATTAGAGTTATTAAAATCCTTTACTTAGATATGTCTCGATATAAACCCTTCATCTTTAAATATTTTTAAAAACCTTCCATTTCATCACATAGGAAAATGTTCCAAGCCCACTTCTCGAAATCAATTCTAATATCAATACTTAGGAGTTTACTTATCCTAACTCCTACATTTATGGAATTTATATTAATTCCTTTTTAAATTTTCCAAGTTGATCATACTTACTTATAATCTCGTCTATCCATTTACAACTTTTAAAGTCACATCCATATTTCACATCTCGAGGGATTCTGTAAATAAATTAAATCATTTTCAAAACGTCATATATGTATAATAAGTATTTTTAAAAGAATAGTAATTTATTTCAAAACATGTTTAAGTAATTTATTTAAAAATTAAAAAACATTTTAAATAAAACATAAAAACTCATTTTAATATAAACTAATTGGTTGACAAAACCGATTTTAAAATTTTGAATCTTATTTCAATTAATATTTGGTATTTGAAAAAAAATGCACTTCTGAAATATTCCAATAATAACCAGCTTTTAATTATATAGTTCAATCAATAAAATTCCATTTTAAAACAAAACTTAGTTTCTTAATAAAAATATATTTTTCTTTAAAAATTCCAATAACCAATTTGACATATAAATCCCTCACGATTTACAACACTTCGATCCCATTTTGATTTCTAACCATTTTCATTTTTCAAATAGAGTCCACTATATTTTTCAATTCCATTTTAATATCTCGATATAAATTCACACTGTGGATTTTGTATTTCTAAGTTTTCATCTTTTATCGATTTCCTTTATTTATAAACACTATTTATAAATATATAACTTCTCTGAGTTTCACTTAAAGAAATAATCTCATTTATAAAATTACTTTTGTTAATTCCATTCCTCATAAATTCTATTCATTTTACAAATCTACTTTTAATATTGATTTCCACTTCTTTCCCATAAATCCAGAATACCACTTAAAATTCCCACTGTTAAAAATCCTTTTATAGTTTTCTATAAAAAACTTTAACTAAAATATTTTACGAATAGTTAAGTACAACTCCAAATTAATTTATTATTTTATCCAAATCAATCTCTTTTAACCAAATCCAAATTTCAATATAAATATTTTTATATTCAAAATCTCCTTTCAAAACCTTTCAAATTCCGAAAATAATATTTATGGTATTTAAAATACCAAAATGTAGGCCAGTACTACTATAGCATCCAATAATTCACACCTCAACAATAATCTATAACAGATTATTTTAACACATCATATATTATTATATATGAAAAAAATCAATATAAATTTGAGGAATCCAGTTGAATCACACCAACCTGTTTTTCCTGCATCCACATATGTTCGATAACATAAAAATACCAATCCCACTTCAAGAAGGATATCGCGGTATATAGGGTCATCCGTTATTATGTGGGGTGCATAGGGTCTCATCCGTTAAAATATACGGAAATATCAATCCAACTACTAAAGTATATACTACTATATATATAATATAACATCCAACTGATAATAATAATTATCAATTCATCCAATCACTAAATTTAAAATTTTTAAATTAAACAGTAATCCAAGTCGAGTGAGATTTACTCACCTTGATTTTTAAATTGCAATCTGTTCCAATTTAATCCTACTACGTAGATTCCACAGCTACAAACCAAACTCGACTCGTTTCACGATTTTTTTTACCTTATATGCAAATTTTATTAAATTTAATTAGCTATCACAATTTCAAATTCGAATTTAAAAACCCAACTATAAAATTTAAATTTGTTACAGTACTATACCTTCACCTCTACATGTAATTTGCCACATATTCCAAACTCGACCGAACAATGTCAAAAATTCTCCATCGCCTCGACGTGCTTCAATTCTAGCTTTGCCTCCTCACCCGAGACGCACTGCTATCCACTCGTATCCAAATCGATTCGTCGCTCCACCATCGGCCTCCAGGTCCACGTGACTATGACCAAACCTCCACCTCCGCCCGCCACTGTACACGCGACCTTCCCCCTTCATCGTTCAGGTCTTGCGACTTCTTCCCCCATGACAACAACCGCCATCGACCCACACTGACACCCAGTCGACTCTGATGCCACCATGTTTCCCTATGACTCGCCTTAGGCGCACGTGCGCACACGCGCTGCCCCGCCAACGTGCCTCCACTTATCAACCATCGTCCTGCCAATCAATAACGCACGCTAACATCAATCGCCTTCCAACCCTGGGATTACTCCGTCTCTCGATCGCCGCCTGCCTACTCACGCTCATGCACGTTTGCTGTCCAGACCTCGACTCCACTTTCTACCTCGATGATTCATGATTTCGATTCGAGATGAGGAAGGAGAACGAATACGCGATTTTACTTGTTTTCTCTTTTTTTCGTTCTGAGATGAATTTTAGTTCGATTTGAAAAGGAGGAGGCAAATCTCAATTTAAAAAGAACGAAGGCAAGCGGCTTATTTAGAAGGGCAGGATGCCGTGTTTCAGAAGGTAGAGTGGCTCTAATTTGAGTTTGTATTTATTTAAATATTGAAAATATCTTGTGTTACCTATTCTGAAATCTTGATCTCCTATTGAGGCATGCCACCTGGAGTTTCTAATGTTATACCCATATTTCGAACACCATGGAACAAGTTTTGAAGTCTAATTCGATTGTCCGTGGAAGATAGCTTTTTAAATCCACTATTTAAATTAAATTAAATTATTCTAGACATTTTCAGATCGTACGATCAAACGTTTACTCCAAACACAACGAAATTTAAAATCAGATAATAACACACTATTATGGATCCAATAGAACTGGTTTCTTCGAATTTCGAGACTGTGCCCCGAAAGCTATTTTAACGCATCGATTAGATTAGCGGTTTCCAATTTTTGTCGAAATTACTTAAAATTTCCCTTTTAAAAACTTACTAAGTAAACCTTAATTCAAATAGAATTTACATTAACATTAGAAATCATCTCGATGCGATTTTAGTTTAAAATCCAATTGTTAGCACTATTCATATTACGATAATCGTTATATTTGAAATTTTAAATAAAATTCACCAATTCAACCAAAATCTTCATATTCAAAATCAATATATTTTCTAGATCCAATATTTAAAATCATTCAAATATTCCAAATCAATCGACGAAAAATACGAATTGTTACAGTTATGCCTTAATGCTATTTTAATAGTTTACTTTACTATAAACATTATCTATGTAGCGTATTGTACTACGTATGTAGATAGTTTAATGGATCCTTAAAGGATGGAATCCTAATATCCTTTAAGTTATTTGCATTTCACTTAACATTTCACTTAAGTTTATTTACTTGCATAAGAATGTTAATCCCGACTTGAATGTTTTGTGTTTGCTTTATGCACGGGACAGACTAAGTGTCACGGTATTTGAGACTCACCTTCGGAGCTTGGAGCTTTGCTTGAAGATCTGTCTTATATCTATTCAGCTTTCAGTTATTTTCAGTTTTATGTCTAGGCTTGTTGTCTGCTTATGTATTGAGACTTCTATGTACTTAAGATTTTCCATTGTATTTGTTTTAGACTCTGATGTTTGTATAGTAGCTTCATGAACTACTATTTATCTTTTCTGTTGTTTATTGTTATATTACTCTGTTTCTATGATTTTGTGATTGATTTATTTATCGTATATACCAAGTTTTTCCAAATATAAATTAACAATCTGTGGTTTTGAGAAATTCAAGTCTGACATGTGTGGATGATTGTTGATTTGAATAGTTCGAAATAGCGGGTTGTTACATAAAACTACATTTATCATGTGGAACAATTCGAAACATGTCTCTCGACTTTAAGTAAGCTCTAAGTTCTGTTATGAACTGTATCATGACATTGTTATCATACAACAATGTTATGAGATTCTTAACACTTGAAATTAACCTCAGCTTAGTTATAAATCTGTATGTATGTGTGTATTGTTTTTATTGTGGCGCTATACACATAAATAGATTAGCCACAATCTCTTATATTTTGAACATTTCCAACTTACAGATTCTTAACTTGAATTTGTCATTGACATATTATACTTAATATCACTTATGAATATAGAGTCTGAACACTCCTTCATAAAGAGTTCATTGTTTCTGTAAACAAATCTATATTATTTCTCAAATACACGAGATCACTCGAAACTACTGTTAGTGATATCAATTTGGATTTGATATTTGCTTATCAAATACATAACAAGTCATGATATGTCAGACAACATAACATATATGAAAATTCCTATTGCAACGTGTAAGGAACTCATCTCATATGTTCTTTATTAAACAATTTAATAAAGTGTCTTTGCATATCGATCTGGGAAATTACCAAGATTTTTTATACTCGCTATAAGGACATCATTTAAAAATCTAACATCGAGTATTAAAAATACCAAGGCTAATTTTAATACAAGTACATTGTTAAAATCGTCAATGTGCTATTTACTTATAGTTTGAAAATATTAGTGTACCTTTTAACATTCTTTCTTATCAACACATGCTTCTTTGCATTTTGATAGATAATCAAACCATTTGATACTTTCATGAAATTATTTTTTCAATTCTGATGCTTATAAAATGATACTTTCTATCATTTCTTGAATTATATTCAAAGACTCATAAACTCAATATTTCTCCTAATGACTTCAAGCCATTTTAGTTATTATGCATAAATAGCTTACTCTAAATCATTATTTATAATTTTTTGTTTTGATACATACGTAAAAAGATATAAAGTCAGACCAAGTGATAATTTTGTAAATTTGAACAAACTTGAGCACATTAAATGATGACTCTATTACGTTTATTTCAATAACTGAAATTTACTGTATTATTCTTATCAATATAGCTCACTAAATTCCAGCAACATTTATCTTTCTCATAAAGACATATTTATAACCAATGGATCATATCCCTTTCGATACAACTATCAAAATCACATTTTGATAATGTACTCGGAATATATTTCAAATCTGCACATCATACCATATTATAGAATCAATACTTTTAACGATTTAGTTAATCAACCAATGATTATATATTTATGACATTGATAAGAAATTCATAGTTTCAATTCAATATATGAGAATACTTATTAGACACTCTAATGTGATGTGTTCATTTAGGTTAGTTAATCTCGTTTCACGTCATGGTATGTAGTTTATCCTAAGATCGTATCCAATTCCATTTTACTACCAATAATTTCTCAAAGAAATTCCTTAACTACGAAGTTGGTAATTTTAGAAACAACAATTGTTTCCTAATGCAATAGAACATGTATTCATAAACACTTTATGAATTCCCTTTTATTTAAAACTGATTTAGTTTTAGCTTCAAAAACTTATGTTCAAATAATTAATATGTCATCTAATGACAGTCCTTCATAAACTTTTTTTTAGGAAGATTCATAAAAGATTCCTTACAATCAATTATTACGTGCAGACTTTCGACTTGCATAACCTGCCAACTCCTTAGCCTAGGATATGTTGGGGTTTCTTATAAAACCTTATCTTGTATGATTTTGTAGAATATTATTTAGATGAAATAATATTAACTTCGTGTGATACTCTTAAGTACATGACCTTATAGAAAGAAGTTAAGTCAACTTCACTCACAATTAATTGTACTTTGTCCAATGTTTGGTTACTCCTTTTCAATACATCATTATGTACCAAAAGGAAAAGCGACTTTCAAGATTAAATCTTTATTCATTTTATGTACATTTGAAACTCTTTCCAATATACTCACCTATTCGACTAAATCGAATCATTTTATTTTACTGCATATTAGTCTATTTACTTCTGCTTTATACTCTATGATCTTATCATAAACATATTACATGTATATCGAATACACAGGTCCATGTTGGTAAATCATTGATGAATAAAACAAGTATATGGAACAGATTTAGTATTAATAGATCTGCGATTGTATACATCAATATGTGTCAATCCAAAGACTTCATCAACTCTTATGAAGCTCCCACTAAATGAATGCATAACCTTTAATTATTTGAAATATAATTAATCGACATCACATGATTCATAATGACATAATAAAAAATTATTTCTCAAAATCGCGGCTTAGTCTATAATTCCAAAATAATGGTAAATTACTTTATATACTTTAGTATTTTCCAAGTGCATCACTTTTGTTTTGAAAATAAACACCATAATTAGTTTTATTTCATTATGAATATTCGTAACATTCATATTGAAATATAACTATAATAATTTTTTAGTTGGTACCGATAAATAGTTACTATTTCATAAATAATGTTCGGTATGTTTTATGAAAACAATTTTTGTAATTTAATGCAATCAATCAGTGCAATATGGTATGCTCCCACTATTTCTGCCGTAACTATGATAGCGTACTAAATTTAGAGGTCCATCGTTTACTTAATATAGATTGTTTATTTCATATTGTAATCATATTACAATGGAGAGTTTTTTGACCAAATATCTTGAACTCAAAGAAATAAATCTCATAGTAAACGATTCTCTATATGAAAATACATTTCAAAATAGAAATAATATTTATTATTACAATATTAAGTATTAATTATTACTACAATTCCTGTTTTCATTGTTTCTTGATGAAGCAAAAGTGATCATTCACTCTCTTCATCCTAACTGTACCTTAAATCACATTTACTCTTGTATATTCATTATTCTTTCTAAATGATCGAACCATTTAAAAGTATATCCTTGCTATAATATCATAATGAAATCTTTACAAAAGCATACTCAATTATCTTTAACATTTAGGGACATCAAATATATTGCATTTCATGTAAACTGATCAAAACTGACATTTCTGCGATCAGTTTTCTAGGTTAATATTGTAGTTTTGGTCTACTGTTAAAGGTAACACAATACAATCCTTTTGTAATCAAACAAATTAAACACTCAATTTTGCATTATGGTTTATTTTTTCTGGATGAACTAATTTCATCAAAAAAATTCTACATTACAAACTTTGACCATTCATCATATAACATTTATATGCGATTGTATATGGATCAAATATGCATAGTCTTGTATTGCTTTTAGATTACGAAACTCATAGAACGAAATGCACGGTTTCAGCCAAATAAATGAGTAAGTGACCAAATTACGAATGTATTTTGTAGTTATAAAATTAGGCAGTTGCATGGGTATTGAAACAATAATTGCGAGGAGCATTTATTAGTAATTATATCTTATATTTTTATTTGTCAATCATTGATTCAAATTTTTTATATATCTTAATTCATAAGTGTTTTACCAATCGTATCAAATGCATAAATTTATCATTATAGATTATTATACTATTATATATCATATGTTCTTCCAATATTAAAAGGTTAAAATTGTTCGTTTCATTTTCCTAATAAGGCTCCACTAGCCAATTATATTTCACCAAAACCTAAGCGAAACATATAAGTCTTTCGACTTCACTAATGGATGTTAGGACTTGTTTTTCTTAGGATGCCGAGCTTGATTCTTCTCAACAAATTATGGCTCCAAAAACGATGGATAACACCTTATTAGTTATATCATATAAAATTATAACCCTTTGGTACCTTGTCCTAATTCCTCTTTGACCTTAAGTTTGGTCAATAAATCGGAACAAAAATTATTCACTCATACCTACCATATCATGACGGATTAAGTATAGTATATGTATCTTGAGTCCGCTCAAAAAATACATATAGTTAACTTACCTTGTCTATTTAATATAGTTATAATACTACACATGACATTCCTAACTTGGGTTTGCTTAACAATTAAGGAGTAACCAAGTAGTTTATTAATATATATACGAAAAAGGACAACGTTATATTGAAGATTCATAATTTTCTAATATTAAATCATGATATAATGTATTTCTTATGAAATACCCTCATTATTCAAGTATCAGACGCATCTGAAGTCATGATATACATATATCTACGTATATATTTATTCCTTAAGTCTATTTGAGTTTCTTTGTTGTTCCACCTTTAGTTTATACATTCATATCATATAAGTTTTATTATCATATGAATTTCATATTACTTATATAATATTCTTATGTATAATATAATTATGTATAATATAATATTAATTTAATATAATTTAATTAATTTTTTAATTAATTAACATTGTAATTAATTATATATTATTTCAGTATGAAAGTTATATCAAATATTTGTTATATACTTTAACCTTTTATAGTATTGCACATATATCATATATATATATATATGTATATTATTTCATTAATTAGTTTTTTAACTAATTCATCTAATCAATTACCTTTAATTACTTTATTTAATTTAAATTTTAGTTAAACTATGTTAATTTCAAAATTCAATTCATATACTTGTATGCATACTTATGTTGTTTTAAACATTTTAAAATATCATAACATATATCATAATATATGATACATGCATATATATTTATTAATTAACTTATTTAATTAATTCATTTTATTAATCTAGTTAATAAATTTTAAAATTTTCCAAATTAATTTATATTTCCAAACATTTTGAAAATTTTATTATATTATAACTTTTATAATATATTTATATTTTGTTTCAAATTTAACTTTTAAATTTAAAATCTTATATTTTTAATTTTTAAATAATTTTGAAAATTATCCCAAGGCCCAATTCAAATTTGGACCTTTTCTATTAGGGACAACCTTCGGGCTACGAGCTTAATAGTTAAGCCTAATATGAGTAATTTAGGTTGCATAGACCATTGGGCCCCGATATCACTATTGGAATTGGATTAGCCTACGGAGGAAGTTATGGATGAATTTGAAAAAAATAAGCTTATTGGACTTTATTGGACCTATGAAGTCTAATTTATTTAGAATATTTCTAAATTTAATTTAAATAAAATCTTTATCTCATTTAAATTTATAATTAATGAATTGAATTCTATTTAGTTTTTTTTAAATTTAAGTATAACGATACACATATGCATTATATACATTAGTATATGTGTGTATGTATAACGTAACAATCCGTGCTAGGCATAACATGCACATATATAAATGTTGGAACTTGCACCGCAATAGTCATGTTAGCTCTTATATGCATTTGTTGTTGTCTAAATATATGTATGTAAATATAAACTTTTTATTTAAATAAATATTAAAAATATAAATTTTTACTTTTATATATAATATATCTACTGCATAAATTTGAAAGTAATAATATATGTGTGTGTGTGTGTATGTTTATATACATAACATACAAAGTTGTTTTTTATTAAATATAATACACACATATATTTTACAATAAGAAAATAATATATATGTATATGTATATGTATATGTATATTATAATATCTAAAGTATTTATAAATATGTGTATTTATATGTGTTTGTGTATGTATGTGAGTATGTTTATATAATTATAGTAATTATAAAACTTAAATAAATTTAAATAATTTTGTGGCATTCCAGATCTAATACACAACACATCATTATTTTATTATAATTTTATATCATTAAATTATGTATATATGTCAAAAAAATAATGTTAAATTATTTTCCTAACATTTTATTCAATTTTTAAAAATTTTGAAATTCTAATATGGTATTATAAAGTCCTAAAAGAATTTCTATAATTTTCTAACTGAAATTTTTTTTTTTATTTAATTAATATCACCAACAACCATAAAACAATGTTTTTTTTTTGAAAATTGTACTTTATATACAACAAATCATTGGTACCATATCCCATGTCAATAAACGTTCGAAAGCAAGTTTCGAACTTGTGACCTCTTGCACCAAAGCCGACAACCATAAAACAATGTTAAAATTATTTTCGTGACATATTTTCCAAACTATAATTTTTTTGAAATACAAATACGATATCATAAAGTCATCAAAATTTCCTATAATTTTCTAAGTAAAATTATATTTTTTATTATTTAATTAATATTAGGTGCATAATAAATTATTTAATAATAATAATGATGATGATTTTAAAATTCTAGGACTTTGGCTAAGGGATAAATGTGATGAAGAATTTTTTTTAATTTAAAATATAATTTGTAAAGCATATATTATTATTTATAATTATTTAACTTATATATCGATTTATACAGCATAAAAATAGAAAATAGTTATTAAAAAATACTTGCTGTTACATAAAATTATAATTTTTATAATCTTGCATTTATAAGTTATACGGTCAATTTTAACATGATATGATGGCATGATTAATTATAAGCCATCCAATTCGTTTTTTATGACATATATTAATATTAATATAATTATTTAATAAAATAATAAAAATTAAAATAAATTTATTTTTCTATGCATACATCTAATCTATAGAATAAATTGCTATTTATTATACGTATACATATAACCATTCAATATGTGACACATTCGTATATATATGAATCTCACCTAATTAACAATATAATTATAGTATATATAAACGAGCAATAGAATATTATACATAAAATATAATTCATATGTGAAATAATAAAACTGTACCAAAACTTATATCTTAAGTATAACTTGTTATGATGAATATCCCCCCTTAAAATTCTTCTCAATTCTTCAGACTGCTAATCTTTGAATTATAGACCGTTGATTATCCAATAGTTGTTGATTTCAAATTGATTTGAGATGAATTTTGATGGAGCTTTTGTCTAGGTGAAATTGGCCAACACAAAGATGAAATGGAAGCCGAAAAGAACCTCAAATGTATTATGGTTAGGGGTCCTTTTATAGTGGAAGAAATAAAGAGAAAGTGGACCAAATATCTTACTTATTCTCCCTAAATATGAGCCTTCCATCTAAGATACCTTTGCCCCACTTTTTAGCCTCCCCTACATGCTTGTTGCTTCCGAATATATTACCATAATCATAAGCAAATAACCACTTAGGTCCACATAAATATTAATAGTTAAATCTGATTTAATTCCTTGTCGATATCACATATCAATCGATATATTTATAACAATTATAAATGTATACAATAATATTTATTCCTCAAATCATATTCAAAATTTCATATGTATTAATTAATTTAATTAATTTATAACAATTATTAACCAATTAAATCGTTTGTCTAAAGATAATTCATCACATCTGTTTTGTGATTCATTAGGTGTAAATTTGGTCAATGATTAACATCGAACTATTCGATTGTTAATATTCACACATCACTTAGCAGGTACCATGGCATTTTGGCTAAATTTTCACCTACTTAGTTTCTGTAGAATACAATTTCACTTTATTATTAAGCGTTACCTAGTTGTGACATTATTTACACCAATTCTCTTCGTTAAAACAATATCACTTTGGACTTACGGAATTTGGGAACGGTCAAACACAAAATCATTGGTTCAATAATAGCAATTATTATTAACAAAATACTCTGGCTATAGAGTTTGACCTTGAGTTGACTTGAGTTGACCTTGATAATAACTCCACATAACTGAGGAGATAAATCCTCTCTTAAATAGTGCTTTATTTTCAATACTTCCACTTGACCCAACTATAGTCACTCGATGGAATGTCATGCTATGATTTGACTATAATCAAAGTGGAGCTTACTGAAAATCCACAGCATTCTTAAGTCGAGAGAATGTGTAAGTCAATCACATTGATATTTTCTATTTGACCTTAGTTGTATTAATCAATAGAAAATTATCGAGTGAGTCATTCCATAGTCATCCAATAAGCATCAGTACATAGCTTCTAGGTGCCCCCAATAACATTGAGTAATACATTGCCAACATTTAGACAGGGTTACCTACTCTAATCTCAACACATACAATGATATCCAGCCTCGATGAATCTTGACAATGAACATTTAAAATGGTGTATTTATTTTCATTGTGATAAACTATTTAAGATTATAACCCTTTGTAACTACTACCACAGAATCTACCATTTATGGATTTCTATTAAATATAATTTTAATTAAATTAATTAATTAATATAACACATCATATCAAGTATATAATAGAAAGAAAATGCCTTTTATTTCGAAACAAAATTGATAATCAAGTTATATATATGTAGCAAATTGTATAATTACACCTAGAGCATACCCCTAACGCTATCATATAGTGGGGTCTGAGTTGAAGCATTGAGAGTGAAACACTATTCTTGGTTATATAAGGATTAGTATCATGGTCAGATATAGTCAACTCAAAGTCAAAGTATATGGCCAAAGTAGTACAGTTAATAGTAATTATTATTATTTAACTAGCTTTGTGTTTGGGAAACGTGGATGATATTGAAATTTTGAACAAAAAGAAATTCAATTAGTCCTAACATGGGACAGTTTTGACAAAGCTAATTGGTGTAAATGATTGTTACTAAAAGGTACTGCTTAATACCGTAAAATTAGATTTTACTGACAAGATGTATAAATTAGGCCAAACTATTATAGCACTAGTTGTGTTGCAATAATATTTGAATTGTTTAGTATTAATCGTTGATTGAATTTACACAAGCGAGTTGCACAACGGTATTGATGAATACTCTAAAATACCACACAATTTAATCAATTCATAATTGTTGTAAATTGGTTAAATTAATTTATATTTATTGTAACAACCGGATATTTTCAACCATTCGCATCTGCACATGTCGGACTTGAATTGCTCAAAATACCGCGTTGTAAATAAAATTTGGCAAATCTTAGAATATACAGTAAATAAAAATCACAGATCACAGACACAGAGTAATAATAGTGCAGCGGAAGTAAAAGAAATAGTAGTTCATGAAGCTACTATGTAAATATATCAGAGTTACATAAGATACAACAGAAGAAATAAAGTACAAAAGAAGTCTCAATACATAGAATTCTACTAATACAAGAGATGAAAAGGAACAACAGACTGAAAAAGATAAAACTAAACAAGCAGATAATCTCCAGCGATTCCAAATCTCCGGAAAGTGGAATCTCAATCTGTGAATACTCAGGCTGACCCGAGCGTAAATAGAAATACAAACACTCGGGTCAGGACATACATACTTATACAATGTAAACCAACTCAAGTGAACTGTAGTAAAAGTACAAGTAATTTAAAGGATGCTTGGGACTGCCCATCCTCTAATAATCCGTCAAACTATTTACTATGTAGTAATATTGCGCTATTATAAAAATGTCTAATAGTAAAATAAACTTACTTCTAAATAGTATTAAGGCTTTACATTTTCCACCTTAACACGCAATAGTCCCAGCAGTCCATCCAATATCTGCATATCTCCTGATCGGGAGACTATGAGAAGATACACATGGGCTACGGGAGAAAACCAAACACGTAGTAAAGGCTCGATATGGTAGGTGACACCGCACAGGGGGCAATGCCAGGGTAGATATACCAATTACGACACTCGGGCTGGTGGTAACGCAGTAGCCACTACGCCCACCGTGGAACACATTCCCAAAATCGAAGGGGTGCCCAAACAATCACAAGTAATAGTATGGTATCGAAGAAATGTGTCCTCTACGAGGTGCTACCTCAACTGGCCCGAGACCGCTCCTGTTTTAGCCACCTTATACCAACTCACGGGAGTTGGGTCCACGTAACATACCACAAGAACGTCGCCACCATCCTACTTAGTTATGGAATCTCTACCGCGTAAACAGTTGTCAAAGTGGTTTTCGGTATCGACAATGAGTATGCCCATATCCGATCCCGGTCTCTTTGCCAACCAATCGTTATTATAACCCGTGGTTATAACATAAAATAATATTTTATAATTCTAAATAAAATATCATTTCAGCTAAATCTTTATCAAAATAAAGATTAAATCATTTCCAAACCATTTCAATATATCAACATACCATATCTTTTCAAAACTTCCTTTCAAATCATTTTAATACATAAAATATCATATCCTTTTAAAGCTTCATTTCCAAATCATTTTAATATCAAAATATCATATCTTTCAAACTTCCTTTTCAAATCATTTTAATATCAAAATATCATATCTTTCAAAACTTCATTTTCAAATCATTTTAATATCAAAATATCATATCTTTCAGAACTTCCTTTTCAAATCATTTTAATATCAAAATATCATATCTTTCAAACTTTATTTTCAAATTATTTTAATATCAAAATATCATATCTTTCAAAACATCCTTTTCAAATCATTTTAATATCAAAATATCATATCTTTCAAACTTCCTTTCAAATCATTCTTTGAATTTAAATTCCAAATGTCAAATTTAAATACCCCTTTAAATTCAAAGATAACATTCATTTATTATCATTTCAAATCACCATTTAAATAATTTATATTCCATCAAATAAATTCATTTAAAATCATTTAAAAGTGTAATTATTATACTTTCAAATCAAGTATTCAATTCCCAAAGTATCAAACCATTCCGAGCTCATTTACCAAGTCAAAACCATAAACATTTAAAATTTCAGCCTTTCACAACATTTAGAAAAAGCTGTTATAAGTTATACTTGAAAACATTTTAATTCATCAAAGACAGCATTTCAAAACTGGTGTTAAAACCTCAGTTTTAGTTGAAATTTAGTTTAAAACAGCAAACACAACATTTCCATAAATGTTGTAATAGCTCATGTTTCAAGTTTAAGGTTTTTATTAATTACAGCAAAGGCAGCAGACCACTACAACAATTGCAGAACTGCTGTAATAGGCCTTTATTAAGTTTTTATCCTTTTAGTTTACTTCATCAACTACAGCATTTCAGAACTGCTTTAATAGCCTTTTTATTAGGTTTTTAGTTCAGTTACAGAAACCATAGCATTTCTTAATGCTATTAAAAGTATTTCCAGATTTTAGTGTATTTCCAGTAAATAATAAACTTCAATTTAATCTCTTTAAACATTATAAAAATCATATTTTAACATTCAAAAATGTTTATTAACATACCTTTAACGTATGATTTTTATAAAATAAATTTCTTATAAATAAATCAAATTTTCCAATAAATTTACTTAACAAATTCAAGTGTATAATTTCCTTTCCTTCACATATGCAATTTATTTACACTTACATTTTTAAATTTCCATTTCACAAATTAAACTAAATTTCCAATTTGATTTCATTAACTAAAACCTTTAATTAAACCAAATTTCACATTTCCAAGTCAAGTTGTATTTTAAACTTACACATTTAAGCATTCATTTATTTAACCATTTAAATTCATAGAAAAATCAATAATACTTTAATAAATCACTTAAATTAAAATTTAAATCAAATTATCATATTACCATTTTTCAAATATAATTAAATATACATTTTATTTATATAACTTAAATATCATTTTAAATCAAAATTTTCCAAATTTCTAAACTTCAGTTATATTTCCAAAATTCAATTTAACCATTCATTAATTACATTTTTAACTCATAGAAAAATCATAATTTCTTTATTTTAAAACATTTCAAAATCTATTTAAATCAAATTTCATAAATTTATATTTTTAAAATACTAAAAATATCCAATACACTTTATAAAATAACCACGGCCTGTATATAGTAAACTAACCTAGGTCAAGTGATACAGATATATATCATTTCAATCCACAGTTTAAAAAGGAAAAATCCGGGTTCTGTCATTTCAAACCGCAATCCCAAGTTAAAACAAAATAAATAAAAACCGTTCAGGCCTATCATTTCAGCCCATAACGATTTTCCCTATTCTAAAGTCCATTCGGTATCATTTCAACCAATAGTGAACCTAATCTGCAGGGAACTTGCAGTGTGATAAAGAGATATAAATGAACAGTTAACAACATATAGCAGTAACAGATGAGATGACATGTAAATTAACAGGTTTAACATCATATATAAATAATCACAGGCAGTTATAACATCATATATAATTATACACATTCAATTGTTTTCGCTTCACAATTGCATAAGTATAATATGTCGTGTGAGATTTACTCACCTCTTTGTGCTGGAGATAGCAATACAACTGACACAACGAAACCAAGAGCAAAATGACAAGACTACGGATTTGAGTGCAGAGGGAGATCCAATGCTACAACTCTTGTGTTACAACCCAAAACAAAATCAAAACAATTTATAAATACAATACCATTTTGAAATGAAATAACTTTGGAATAAAAGACATATGAATGCAACAACTTTTGGCTTGCTTTCTACATTCTTTGGCACGGCCTAGGGGTGCATGTGGTCAGGTTTTGGTGTGACTTTGGCTTAGGTTTGGGTCCTACGACTACAAGGTGATGAAGTGGGTAGGAGTTACATAGGAGGAATACAAGAGGTCAAGGCAAAATGGGGGAGTTTGGTTCACATCTTGGGCTCGGCCAAGGCATGTTTGGGCTCAGCCTTCATGCTTCAGATCTAGACAGTGATTAGTGGTGATGGTTAGGGGTGTGTGGTGGTCTGGTCAGTGAGGTGGCGGCGGCTATGGTGGTGGCTATGGCGATGGATGAAGTGATGAGTCAAGGAGTGGTCAAACTAGCATGGTTTCAAGGGCCTAGTTGCATATTTTGAGGAGTTTAGCTTCATGGTAGGCTCAGCCATGGTCAAGGCCTGGGATGTAGGTGGTGGTGATGGCAGGGAATCTATGTTGGAGGTGGTGGCCACGGCTATGGAGTGGAGGCCGATCAAAACTAGGCAAGAAAACAAGGCAAAAACTTAGAAAAAGTAGAAAAAGAAAGAGAGGCCATTACCCAACTTTCTTCAGAAATGATTGTCGTGACTTGCTGATGAAAAATGAGGAGTTTCACGTGAAAATGCAATAAGAAACTCACGGCTAATCAATAAAGAAGGAACGACCAAAATGTGAAGAGACTAGCTAGTGAAAAGTCATTGTTTTTAAAGCTTTTTGTCCTTTCAGATTTCCATCCTTAAAATCAAATAAAAACAAAAAAAATTCTGTAAATTTGACTTTAAAAACCGAAACAAAGTAATATAAAATAAAAATAAATAATAAATTTTAAAGAAAATGGAAAAAGAATTAAAGAAATTGCTTAAAATTCAAAACAGGGTTCAAAAATTACAATTAAATCATCATTGGCTTTGGAAAAATATCTACGTCATTTTGAAATATTCTAAAGAAAATTTTTGAAATAAAATAATTTATTTATCACTTCTAAAATGAAATAAATAATTAAATTTAGAGAAAATAGAAAAAAAATAAAGAAATTGTTTAAAAATTGGAAACAGGACTTAAAACTTACAAATAAAATATCACTAGCCTTAGAAAAATTTTATTTCACTTTAAAACAAATAAAAAGTCAAATAATTAAAATAAATGAGGAACAGAATAAAGTGGAAATGAGAATAAAATAAGTTCTTAAAAAAAATATAAAGATAAATAAAGAATTCCTTAAATTAATTGAAGATGGAAATTAAAAATTGTAAAATATACAACTGACACTGGAAAATGTCAATTGCACTTTTAAAAATATTTTAAAACCAAACTATATACATAACATGTTTTTTACACATGAAAATATAAAGTAGAACATTACATGACCAAATAAAATATTATTTATATAATTTAAAATAAATAATTTTTTAAATACAGCAAATTTCACACAATAGTTAAAAAGGCATAATTTTCACATTATAAATCATATTTCAACGAAACGAAAAGCAGCGTTCTTAAAATTTTATTTACATTCATAATAAAAGATAAAATTCAAATTTTAAAACTTTCAAATTTTAAATTTAAAGTCAAAGTTAACCATATTGACCAAAATTCATTTTTTTGGAAAATATTCTTTTTAATCGTATTTGGAATTCTAATTCACATCAAAATCAAAGTTTATATTTGAAATAACAAATTATCTAAATTAAATAAATAGAATAAATTTAAATAAAAATTCAATTAAAATAATTAAAATATACAATTAAAAATAATCACAAAATACAGGGTTGTTAGATTTATGAAATACTAATTAATTATTTATTTGATGTATTTGTACCACTAGTAATTTTTTGGTGTCATTAGTAATTATTTGAATGTGTATATAAATGTTACATATGTATAAACAATAAAAGATATCGATGCACATTTAAATTGAATTTAAATGTAATTAATTCTGAATGGGTTTGGAACATTAAAGGTCGAAAATACCCTGTATAGCCAACCAATAACGAAGCAAGGGTTTTAAGTTTTGAATAATGGGTTTAGAAATTGCTAAAAGATTGAAAATTAAGGAGAATATATTTCCTTAGCTCTATGTATAAAAGTCACAATAACCCCTTACTATTTTGGATCTTTTTCTCCCATATCTTACCTCCATAATAGCGTGTATAGCCTACCCATTAATCAAAATTTCAAGCTCCAATTTAGGTCAAATTAAGTATAAAACATGGTACTCTGGATCTTTGCAATATCTGGAAGCTCATTCTAGACAAATCTAGGAGTAGTTCAATCAACCAAAGTGCATTCAAAGGTAACATCCAGTTAGATATAATTCCTTTATTTATGAATCATATTCTACCATGTGATTATAGATCTATAATTTGTTTAAACGAATTTGTATGTGTAGTTATTGTCTCATTATCAATATACTATTATACAGTTATATTTGGATCTTCAAGTTTCACTATTTATATTAATCTTTGTTTTACTATAAGAAAACTAATTTTCTATAATAGTGTTTAGATATACATGCACACACACACACACATATGCATGTGTGTGTGTAATTTTTAAACATTAAAACTTATTTTAATTAATTCAAATTTGTATTAAATGCAAATGTGAATATGTATATAAATACACAGATATAAAAAATCATTTAAAATTCCATAATGCATCAAATCCATTTAGCAGTAAACAAAATTTCAAAATAAAAATTATAACTATAAGTTTATAAAGTAATATATTTTTATTTTTATATTTATATATTTACTAATACGTGTGTGTATATATATTTATTCATTGACTATCAATTTTTAATTTATAAAATTATGTTTTCATTTTATTGTGTATGGATTTAAAAAAATTGCCATGACGCATTTTATTTATATGTAAAATTATATTTATTTTAATAATTGTTTTAATGTAAAAACAAATATATGAAAATATTTTCGCAAATTTTTTTTTTTAAAATACTATAGTAATCATGTTTTCAATTTAGTAATATATATACACACACACACACTATAGTAAAATACTACAGATGGGATACCTTCATATCTACATCTGTATCCATTTTTTTCGAATATCAAATATATTTTTATTTATTGGATACAAATGAGAATGAGTTTTGAATCTTTTGTTTATCCATCGACTAATGAAGCTAGCTTTACTATTTATCATAAAAAGAAACTAAGCAAGAAAAATATATCATAATATCCTGGCTTGTAAAATCTTAGGATGGGAAAGGGGAGTCAAAGCAAGTAAAATATATCATTTTTCGGCTACTAAAATTGCATCAATAACTGAAAGGTAATATAACATGAAGCTCTGATGAAGGTACAGTGTTGGAAATAAATGTGGTTTTGGTTTAACTTGATTATTTGGGAAACAAATTATTCTGGGTAATATTAATTTTTCTATTCATGGAAAGGCCAAATTAGGCGTAGAGGAAAGGAGTTAACTAATGTATAATTTAGAGAATTCTAGAAAATAGATTTGTTAAGAGGATTGAATAAATGTCTAGAGAGTGTTTATTATCAATATGATTAAATTCATCTCTACCATACATATAGGAGATGTACAAGTATAAATAGAAATGCTTTCTCTTTTTGTAAGCAATCAAGAAAATGTATATGTATGCAAGCAAAAAGGAAAAGTTGACGAAAATAAATTTTATTTTCATCATTTACAAAATATTCATTCTCGGTCTTCATTAGGAAATTAGCAGTTATTTCTTCCTCCTTTGCCTTCGTATATATATTTCCATCATTGGTATCAGAGATTACAGATCCGACTAAAATTTCCAACATTAGTATTAGAGCCAGGATGCTAATCAATAAAGATGGTAAATGAAACGACTCTTTTTCAAGTTTCTTTATCAAAGAAGGAGAATCATAAAAACTGGAGCATTCGTATGACGTTGTTGCTTAGATCGCAAGAAGCATGAGATATCGTAGAAAATGGATATGAAGACCTCATCGATATTTCTGCTGTATCCCAAATTGATAGGGATAATTTGAATAATTTGAAGAAGAAGGATTAGAAGGCTTTTGCGCTCACTACCTAGGTTTTAATGATGCTATGTTTGATAAGATAACTAATGCACAAAGTAGTAAGAAAGCATGAGAGATTTTGGATAACGCGTTTAAGGAAATTAACAAAATGGAGAAAATTAGACTACAAACTAGGGGAGGTGACTTTGAATCTTTACATATGGAATGATCAAAAAAAATTGATCATTATTTTTCTCGAGTTTTAACTATTGTAAATCAAATGAAAAGACATGGAGAAAAAATAGAAGACTATAGAGTTGTTGAGAAAATTCTGCAATCTTTAGATTCAAACTTTGATTACATAGTTGTAGCAATTGAAGAATCTAAAGATCTAGGATCTATGACGGTTGATCAACTCATGGATTCACTTCAAGTCCATAAAGAAAAGTTAAAAAACCACTGGAGCAAGCTCTTCAAACAAAACACACCTTACAGGAAAACGAGACATTTAAAAAATAGAAGAAGTCGGAGCTAAAGTGGAAGAGGTCGTGATCAAATTTATGGAAGAAGTGACTACAAATACATTAATAAGAGGATAAAATGCAAAACACATATAAAACAAGTGGTCGAGAGGAAACACAAATTACAATGAAAGACCAAAGTATGATAACTCACAAATAAAACGTTATAATTGCAATTAATTTGGGCATTTTGCTTTTGAATGTAGATCAACTACCACTAAACTTCATGAAAGATCAACTTCGTTGAAGAAGACGAAGAAGATTGTTCATTTTTATGGGCACTCAAAATAGTTGAAATTAAATATGAAAAAGCATGGTACATGGATATGGAAGCTAACAAGAACATGTTTACGATTATGCCAGGGAACTAGAAGGATGAAAAAAAACAATGAACTGAGAGAGAATGCTGCAAAAGAAAAGAAAGAGAAAATGAAAAACAATATGGAGAAGAAAATTGCAGAAGAGCTACCAAAGTTTAAAGAATTAATGGAAGAAAAATTAAAAAAATGAAAGACATAGAGCTACCAAGAATCAAAAAAGTAATCAAAGAGAAAGTCACAAGGATAGAAGTACAACAACATACAAAAACCAATGAAGTGAAAAATGAAACAACCAAGGGATTAAATAGAAATGATCAAAGAGGGAGTCAAAGAGACAAGTGATGAGCTCTACGATGGTGAAAACAAAGTGTTGAGCAAAGATTATATCATTTCTATTTCAAACTGTTTTATTTCACAATCAACGTATTTTAGAAGGCAAATTCTATTTCAACTCGAGTATTCACTTAGTAGCCTCCCAAAAATTAAAAATGTCTATAAACCTAAACAAATAACTTAGTAGCCCCTGCTATTTTCAGAATCATCCTTTCCATCACGCAAAACATGAAAAATTGTATTTTTTCTTCACCGATTTAGAAACTATGGTTGGAATTTTTTCTTCACTAATTTAGAAACTTAGTAGTGAAAAATTGAATTTCTCTTAGTAAAGTTTGTAGACCCAAAAAATAACATATTAGTGAAAAATTTAATTTTTTTTCGCTGATTTAGAAACCCAATTCATATTTTCTTATGAACTACAATTAAAAAAGTTTGTAAATCCAAAAAATAACTTAGTAGTGAAAAATTGAATTTTTTCTTCACTGATTTAGAAACTAGGATTTTGAAGAAGCGGTGTTTAGACAATAAGAAACCGACATAAGAAAATAATGAAATTGAGAAAAAACAAAGTATGCAGCTTTCTAGAGGTATTTTAGTCTTTAAAATATTATTTATTTTAGGGAGTCTACTAAATAATTATCTGTATTGAAATAGAATTTTCCATTTTAGAATCTCGTGCCAAATTCAAATTTGAAAAATGCACAATGAAATTGAATGGGTCAAAGATTGTAAGAGTAAAATTAATAAAGAATGGAAAGATAACATATATGAATCATTCAAAATTTATGATACTGGAACAAGATGGATTCTAGAATGCATACTTTTTGGAGTATTATATGGTAATGATAGAGGGCGAAATAAATGGAGCATCACAAAGATTCGTGAAATTGTATCCAAGATCTCGACACGTAAAATACAAAGATTGGAAATTCCGTTTGAAGTTTCAAAATCAAGTATAAGGGGAGACATTGAAAATAAACTTGACTTTGAATTAACTTGATTATTTTGGGAAACAAATTTTTGTAGGTAATATTATTTTTTGTATTCATGGAAATGCGAAATTAAGCATAGAGAAAAATCTTAAGTTAACTAATATGTAATTTGGAGAATTCTAGAAAATAGATTCGTCGAGGATTGAAGAAAAGTCTAGAGAATATTTATTATCCATAGGATTAAATTCATCTGTACCATATATATAGGAGATGTACAACTATAAATGAGAATGCTTTCTCTTTTTGTAAGCAAGCAAATCTATGGATGTGCAAGCAAAAAGGAAAAGCTGGAAGAAAAATAAATTTTATTTTCCTCCTTTACAAAATATCGATTTCTCAATCTCCATTGCTAAATTAGCAATTACTTCTCCCTCCTTCTTCTTATAGAGATTTCCCAACATATCCTAGACATAAGAGAGGTAGACAAAGAGATAAATGAGGTCTCATTGTATTATTAAGTTACAGTTCACATTGAAGATATCTCCTTCGTTATATGATTGGACATGGATGACTAACTAAGAGTGAGAAGACCATTTTTCAATGAAGCATCAAGCTTTTCCTATCTCTACCGTACTGTGATTTTTTCATGCTCTTTCATATCCAAACTCCTTGGTACAATCATTGTATATGACTGGATGTGGATACAACGTTGTGTTTAGAATGTATATATGCAAGCTGTGAATTTACGATCGCATATGAACGTATTACGAATAATGCTTTATCAACATAAGAGGTAGTGGAATGTGCACCTTATAATCATCTGTTAGGGTAAACGATGCTTAAGAAACATAAAATGCATCGAAGTTGCAATGGAGATACAGGACATGATGGATATATGGTGATTTACCTCAAAATAGTTGCATCCCTTGCTCTTAAATTTGATTTTATATCACTGTTCATCATACTATTCAACAAATATTCATAACAAAATCTTTCTAGGTTTATTCTATTTTGATATTTGTATCTGTTTCTTTTAAGAAGTTTTCTGGAAAATATGGTTTGCACTTCTAGTTTGGTGTTGGAAAACACAACACCATCAATAACCTTTGCAAAGGTAAAAAATACTCTCTTATTACTTAAATGTTGGTAACAAATGGTAACAAATAAAGCTGACCATGTAGAGTTCACAAAATCTTGCTTCTCATCTTCCATACCTCATCAAGTGGAACTCCATGTTCAAGCTGGATAAATATAACATCATATGCAGTAATGTTAATGGTGAAACCTTAAATGACACAATAAGGCAAGGAGTCAAAAGCATTAATTTAAAGATTTTTTTTTAATATCAATTTAGTCCATTATTCAAAACTTATAACAAATTTCGATTCATTTCAAAATATATCACAGACATGGAACTGTTTTTACCATGCCGACGCTGTTTCAAAATTCCCTCGCGGTGACTTTGAGAGTTCACCTAACTATTATTATATTATTTATTTAAATGTATTTCTCCTGTTTTACTTTGAGAATACACTATATTTTTTAGCGTTCCTTTTAAAAATAGGTTGCCCTAAAAAACTTATTCTAATAACATATCTCATAAAAAAAGTTATTTCAATAACATGCCTTATGAAAAACTCATTATGAAAATAGGTCTATTTTTATTTTTGTACCTACGTATTTTCAGAATGCGCATGTACAAAATCAAAATTTGTAAATGCCATTTTTAAAATGCGCATGTAAAAAGGGGAAAAGAAGCCCATTTTCGTAATATTTTTTTTTTCAAAGGATTACTTTTGTAATTCTCTCTCTCTTTAATTTTTTGTTTAAGAGACCGCCGAATCATCATGAATGTGACAGAAACAGGTCTTTATCAGTAATACGTTTTGAAACAGAACTAATTTTTTATACATCTTAAAAAGTGGACTAAATTGATAGAAAATCCTCAGTTTTATCGTTGACAAAGTTACAAAAGTTGTGTACCTTTTCCATCAAGATCGCAATGAGACTCCGCAATTTCTTCGCTTTCTCCTTTTCTGAATGGCGCAGCATGCACAAACCCAGTTTCAAAATCTTTCCTATATCTTCCCTCTTATCAATAGATTCACAGACTTTTATAATCTTCTCTGCATGCGGTAAGAGATCAGATTTATGATCACAGCATCTGCATAGATATTGTGCATCTAAATCGATGCATCCTCCTACTTTCCCAGCCATGTAGGCTCGAAGAGCACACTCTACATGCGCAACATGCCCACAAATGAATTTTTCATCAACTGTTGCTTCGCATTTTATAAAGCTGTAGCCACAGTCGACGGTTCTAAAACATAGAATGCAGCAGCAATATGGGCAGACATTTGGTTCAATGCAGCATATGTTACAAGGTGCAGCGGTCACAGATGAGCTTGTTTGAGCTTTGATGCTGCACGTTTCATTATTAGCTTTGCATTCACCAGGTCGAACAGCGGGTGGAGATTTTGAATATCCATTGATTTGGATGGTTTTAGGAGATGTTTGTGCATTTAAATTTTCTGCATTTTGTATACGTTATATATATGAAACTCTAAGCACTGACAATAACATACGTATGTGCCGATAATTGAAGAACTTACATAAAAGGTTATTATATCCATCCAATAATTCTGACACTAGACAGTCTTAACTCTAGATCAACTACTTTAACCAGCTTCAAATTTTATGAATCGATTAAGATTAGCTTAAGTTTATATGGTTAGATTTAGTGCAAATTATGTTAGTCAATTGCAAGTTGTGTGCATATTCCCTTCTCAGTTGCCTGAGAACTAAGGTGAAAAATTTGTTTGCTAACAGATAATAGAAATTGAAAGCTTTAACTCATTGACATTGCATTTCTCTATTTAGCTCAAAAATCAAACTCCCGTTGTTCTTTTGATCAAGAAATTTTATTAATTATATGCCAGGTTTTAAATAACCCTCGGGCCCAAACCTTTTTTCAAGGTCTTTCAATTTTCTACGTTGTTAGCGTGTAATAGCAACGTGGCATTAAGCAAGTAATGATAAAAAAACAGTACTAAGTTCTAATGGGATAAGTGCAAGAGATTTATTTGAAATTATATAGTACTTGAATGAAAACGGATAAACATACATGGCATAAGTAAAATAACCATGTACGTATACATGGCATAGCTCAATTGGAATTGGGAAAGAAAAAATGGCAACATATATTTTACGAAAACAACTCCTGGTTTGAAGATCTGATCTCAGAGGGAAAAAAAAAAAAATCGTTCTTTTGAAGAATGGGCCTCCCCCATGAAAAATGGGGATACTGAAGTGATATCATCTAGCTATCTGTTTAATTATGTTACTAAAAGCAAATCACGTAACTTGTACTCCATTAAGCTAAAGAGGTCATTATAAAGTAAAAACAGTTCAAAATATAATGTTACAACCGTCGAAGTACTTCATATCCAACCAATATAAGATGTTAGGACTCTGTGAATAAGTCAAGGGTGTGCTTGGTTATGGTCAGTAATTCATATAACACAAGCACATACAAATTATAGATCCCTATCAGAAGTCCAACCACATTGTAAATGTTAAATGTAATGTAAAAACAAAACAAATAAACAAAGATGATAGAATAAAACACATTTTACTGAGATTCCTTCAGAATCAATCAACAAATATGTTACGGACAACATTCTCTGACTTATTTACAGAAGTATTGTTCACATCGACATTATGAAAAGTGTTATTTACAAAAGTATTGTCCATATCGACATTATGAAAAATTATCAATGTTACTGTACAACATCATAATTCATAGTCATTTATCAGAGAGTATAAATTATGCGTGTTACACTTTCTTTCTTCATCAAGGTTTTATAACATGTTTTATTTTCCTAAAAATTTAATGAAACGATAACTATCACATGTTACTTAGGTATCGAAATGATTGGGTGAAACATAAGATGCTGCTTATTCAGGGATACACCACATTGTTGTCTGTTTAAGTTATGTACTTGAACTAGTTCAAAAAGCCCTATGTATATGGTGACTCCACCTGGTTGCAGCGACATGCTTGAGCTAGCTACATGAACCTACAAATATATTGATACCATTTAGTAGCATTCTCAAGCAATAACTTGAACTAGTTCTATGTGTATTTGTGTGACCTTCCGTAAATGAATTAGGGCTTCTCTTTATGTACAACTGTATAAGCTAATAATTTAACAACAGATCAAATATCCTAGACATTTTAATACTTTTCAACTAGCATAGTGGCACACTTCATCACGTATCTGGAAATAAAATAAATAAATAAATAATGGTGAAATCTACCCTTTGCAGCATTAGTCGCGGGGATTCTCCAGATAAAAGAAGCAAAAAATGCATCAACATCAACATTATGGAATGTATCCTGTACAAATCGCTCAAGTGAAGCCCTACTATGAAACACCATTTTTTTGCCCATTGAACTTCGTAAACTATCAGGAGGGCGTACTGTCCTATTTTGCCAAAACCTACAGGATTTTTTAATTTTTTAACTTCTGTTAAATAAAGTTAATACCGAATGATATATATATATAATAATTCTTATTGCTGCAAGTATTACAGATTTTAAACGTGGTGACAACTTAATTTCAATCATACCCCGTAGGTGTAATTCTCTTCCCAACACGCCATGTCCATACATCACCTGGAGAAGGCCAATTTTCTGGAGCATAAGGCAAACCTTTACCTGATGAACCTGCATTTTTGATAACTGGAAGACTATCGTTAAGGGACCGATCATTTGAAACATTTGATGCATCGACATGCGGTCGTTTTTTTTCATCATCCACTAAGCATACCAAAGAACCTGTAGATCACAGTTGAATTTTATCTTCTACCGTCCTACTTAATTTGTGTTAATTACAAGCCATGAAAATCACAGTTGAATTTATGTGCTGAGTTTGGTAATTTTTCAACTTGTATATTTGTTTAATTTCACCAATTAATCTGGAATTTATGTTAGTTTTTTTCAAAAAAAAAAAAGTGCACTTCTGTTTGATTTTTAACAAAAGCAGATGTTAATATGTTAATTGCTTCTCAGATGATCAACATGGATACTTTGTATGACCGCCAACTATTGTTTTCTGCCAATTAAATTACTTTGTATAACCACCAACTGTTGTTTTTGATCGTCGGCACGAGTTACTTATTAGACAGTATCAGCGAGCCAAACCACATCCATAACAACTTTAGCGAGTTGAATATCGAACAAATTTTATTGATTTCCTTTATAAGTTTTTATATCTATAACACGTCTTCCTTCCACGCACATCCGTGTTTTTCGTTTTTAAATAATAGAAAAAAGATGTAAAAATTAGAACATTTGCTTATAAGGTTTCTAATAAACTTGTATAAATAGTTGTAATGCCTTATGACCATTTTCTAATTTTTCTAACAGTATATGGACTTAGTGTATTTTGACTTGTCAGTATCCAATTTACTCAAACTATGTTATGCTCCAAAGCATAAATGTTGTAAATCAGCATTTATAACTATGTTGAAATGAAGAAAAAATAGTAAAAACCAATCATATTATGCTAATTTACTAGTTTTATTAGAATCGATCACTTTATGGTCTGATATAATTTTTATATCTCAATGAATACACATACCGAAATAAAGCCCAAGGCTTACAAGTCCTTTAACTTTACAAGTCTTCAACTCAGATTTATTAAACATTTCAGAACAAATTGTCATAATATAAATTGAAATGTAGGGGTATAATGATATCAATTAGATCTCAGCAATATGCATCTGTTCTATTCCTATCATGGACGAAAACAATATAATTCATTAGTATAACCATTAGTAATGTACCTTCTGCAGCAGTAAGGTTGAGAGCTGAAGAGCCAGACACATTCTGATGAACATGAAGGATCAGACAAAATTACGAGACGATTTGCAAGTATAATAACTAACGAATGATTTGACGTCATTTCAATGACATATATCAAATGAAGAAAGAAATACCTTATGGTCAACATCATCAAATTTCCTCTTATAAGATCGGCCTTCCCCTGATTGCACAGTAAGGATGTTGTCATCTCTAGGTTCTTCAGTACATTTAGCTACGCTCAACCCAAGCATTTCTGCTATAGAGGATGCTTCTAATTAAATTCTAAAGTAATTTCGATCAATTCTAACTACGCTCAACCCCCAATATTCATTCTAATAATCAACGCATTAAGAATGTAACAATCGCATTTCTGCTATACTCACAACAATCCTCAAACCAAGCATTATCAACCGAAATCGTTTTCATCAATCAATCAAAATCGGAAAACATATTCAATAATCAAAAAACCACATTAACAGATTGAAACGATTTTATGCATTATCAGCGTATGTAAGTTGTATCATATACCAGATTTACAAAAATTTTACTTCAGTGCTAAAAAAAAGTGTAAATGAAATGAAATGGAAATGGAAGGAAGAAAGGAGCGGACCTTGATTTGTCAAATGGTTTATAAATCGGCGATCCAGTCGTTTACGACTAAGAAAAGCAGATTTTAACAGAATCGTGTCACTTGGAAATTTTCGGGAAGAAAATGGAGCTGGAAGACGGGATATATATACGTAAATATAGAAAGAAAGTCAAAGTTAGGAATTATAGAATTTGATGGTTTGGGGTCCACTGGGAGAGGGGTACAATTTCATCGCTGGGTTCATCGGTGTTTTTGTTTTGTTTTCGGGGACATTTACGGTACCGACCAAACCAACCCACGAATGTTTACTGTCAGGTTTAAATGTACAGCTTGGACACCAATGTTCATCGCGTTTGACGTTGCCTTTTTTGCGAATTGCAGTTCTGAAGTACTTTGTAATTAGGAGGATTGCATTGCACAATAAACCAAGGTTCAAAATTTCGTTTTCCGTTTCCGTTCCTGTCATTGGTAATTTTAAAATTTTCGGTTTCGTTTCGAAAATTTCGAAAGTTCCGTTTTAATTCCGGTTTTCTAATTTTGGTACATTTTTTGCTTTAATTTACGATTTACGCTAATAAATATTCAATTCTGTCATAAATTTATAGTACATTTTTTAAATTACATATAAAATAAACTTTAATTAAAAAACCATAGTTTAAAAGTCTATATCGTTCATTTGAGATTTTAAAATTTTGGTCAATTCTTGAAATTTTTATTATGATTCGATATAAATTAACAAAAATATAACAACTTTTTTTATCCATACACATAATTTTTGTCAATTTATTTATTGTCATGTTTAATTTGTTTTTCTTTTTTAATTGTTATATGTTTTTTGTATTTTTTGTATTTTTTTATAATTTTTTATCAATATTTGAAAATCAAAACCGAAATTTAGAACGGAACCGGAATTTTGACCGGATTCCGTTCCGGTTATCACCGAAATAACCGGAATTCCGCCGGAATTTTCAACCATGTAATAAACTTACATGTACCCTAAAATAAACCCTCCCCCCTCTTTGACGCAGCGTGGGAAGCGAATTCGACAATATAAATCGAATCCGTCCAGGATCTCACACGATTAGCGGAAATAATTGGTGAATCAATGAAGAATCGATGGAGTTATGAATACCGTAAGGCCCAAATCCGTTGATCACGAATATACCGGATTTTAGCAATCTTCGACACGTTGATCGCGCACGATACCGTGAAGAAAAATCTACAATTCTTGAGCGTTGATCAAGCGCACTTGATTCCACGAATTGGCTTCAACGTTCGTTGATTCGAGCGCACTCGAATGCCGAAAGTGGAGATAGGAGTTAACACTCGACTACCAATTTAATGGAGGCAACGTTAGGTCGCGAAGTCGAGAATCTGGGTCGCTCGTCCTTAACTCCAGGTATGCTACTGCATCATCCTCCCCTTGTTGACAAAAATTCGACCTCGAATTTGCACTTCTCTCTGCCCCAACAAGATCATTCTCATGGTACGGAATCAAGTGCTTTACGTTGAAAACGTCTGCAGTATGAATATGTTCTGGCAACTTCAATCGATATGCATTATTATTGATTTTTTTCAAAATTTCGACTGCACCAATCTTTTGATCTTTCAACTTGTTGTAAGTTCCAACTGGAAAACGATCTTTCGTCAAAACGGCGTAAACAAGATCACCCTCTTTGAAGACAACACTTCTTCGTTTCTTATCCGCCATTTGTTTATACTTCTCATTTGCCTTTCTCAATCGTTCCTGAATGATTCTATGGCATTCCGTCAACCCATCAACAAAATCAGCAGCCCGCTTAACTGTACCCTTTGGTGGTGGTACTATTGTCAAATCCAACGGCCCCTTTGGTAAGCTTGAATATACAATCTGAAATGGGCTGAAACCTGTACTACGATTCACCGCATGATTATGAGCAAACTCAGCTTGACATAACTTCATATCCCATCTTTTCAAATTATCTTTCACGAGACATCTCAGTAAATTCCCCAACGATCGGTTAACCACCTCCGTTTGCCCATCAGTTTGCGGATGGTAAGCGCTACTAAAATTCAGCTTTGTTCCAACCATCTTCCGCAAACTCAACCAAAAATGGCTTAGAAATCTAGTATCTCGATTAGAAACAATAGATTCTGGTAAACTATGTAATCGATACACCTCTTTAAAGAATAGTTGAGCCACTCGGACGGCATCAGCTGTCTTCTTACAAGCTATGAAATGTGCCATCTTCGAAAACCTGTCCACCACAACAAATATAGAATCATTCTCCTTTTGAGTTCTAGGCAAACCCAAAACGAAATCCATGCTGATATCAACCCATGGTCTGTTAGTCACAGGCAACGGCATATATAATCCCGCATTCGTAGCTGTTCCCTTCGAAACCTGACAGATATGACATCTCTCCACAAATCTCTCTACCTCTTTCCTCATTGATGGCCAAAAATAAGACTGAGAAATCAACTGCAATGTACGATCTCTTCCTACATGGCCTTCTTCATGTAATTCTTTAACAATCTTCATTCTCAAGCTACAGTCTGAGATGCATAATCGATTCCCCTTGAACAAGAATCCATCAACCAACACAAATTCATCAGTATCCCCATCCTTAACTTTCTCAACAAACTTTGCAAAGTAAGGATCCTCCTCAAACAACTCTGGCAATAATTCGAATCCTGTCACTTCAACCTTCAGCGTTGTCAACAAGTGATTCCTCCTGCTCAAAGCATCCGCTACACGATTTGTCACCCATGATTTGTGTTTCACAACGAAAGTAAACTGCTGCAAATAGGCAATCCATGATGCATGTCTCACTGAAATCTTGTCTTGTCCTTGTAAATGTTTCAATGCTTCATGATCAGTATATAGAACAAATTCTTTCTGAAATAGATAGTGTCTCCAATGCTTAACGGCTTGTACAACAGCATAGAATTCCACATCATATGTACTATATCTCATCTTTGCCCCTGATAATTTTTCACTGAAATACGCAATAGGACGTCCCCTCTGACTCAACACTCCCCCAATTCCAACCTTTGATGCATCAGTATGTAGCTCAAACACTAACTGAAAATCTGGTAAAACTAGAATTGGTGCAGACGTCAACAATTCCTTGATCCTTCCAAAAGCATTCCTGGCTTCCTCTGACCACGAAAATTGTTTACCCTTCATGCAATCGGTAACAGGCGCATCACGCTACTGAAGTGTGGAATAAATCTTCGGTAGAATGAAGCCAACCCATGAAAACTCCGAACTTCTGTTATCGTCTTGGGCTGTGGCCAATTTCTGACTGCCTCAACTGTACTCTGATCAACTTGAATACCTTCTCCTGAAACAACATAACCCAGAAATAAAACAATATGCGTCATAAACACGCATTTCTTCGTAGCAACATAAAATTGTTCCTCACGAAGAATAATCAACACTTCCCTCAAATGTTGAACATGCTCCTCCGTACTCCTGCTGTATATCAGAATATCATCAAAATACACCACCACGAACTTCCCAATGAATGGTCTAAAAATTTGATTCATCACCCGCATGAACGTACTAGGCGCGTTTGATAAGCCAAATGGAATAACCAACCATTCGTATAGACCCTCCCTGGTTTTAAAAGCAGTCTTCCACTCATCACCTGGTCTAATACGAATTTGATGATATCCGCTCTTCAAATCAATCTTCGAAAAGATAGTCGCCCCACTCAACTGATCTAGCAAATCATCCAACCTCGGCATTGGAAATCTATATCTCAACGTAATCTTATTCAATGCTCTACTGTCTGTGCACATCCTCCATGTCCCGTCCTTCTTTGGTACCAACAAAGCTGGCACAGCACATGGACTCAAACTTTCCTGTACACGTCCCTGCTCAAGCAACTCTTCCACCTGCCTCCTCAACTCTTCATGTTCCTTCGGACTCATTCGATAATGTGGTCTATGCGGTAATACTGCTCCCGGAACAAGATCGATTTGATGTTGAATGTCTCTCAGTGGCGATAACTCCTTTGGCAACTCCTCTGGAAATACATCTTTAAACTCTTTCAATACTGACTTTACTTCTTCTGGAATTTCAACCTCTTCACTGCTCTCACGCCCTATCAACAAGTACACTTCAGGTTCCTCTTCGACTTCCTTGACAAATTCCTTCAAAGATAATAAAGTTTTCAGCTCTTCAATCTCCTCAGACTTTCTCTCTTCCTGCTGTCTCTTCTTTGGAACTAGAATAATCTTAACACCTTCAAACATAAAACTGTAGCTATTGGTTCGACCGTCATGCTGCACTGCTCGATCATACTGCCACGGTCTTCCCAAAAGCAAATGACAAACATCTATCTCAACTACATCACACCAAATCTCGTTCTTATATTTCTTTCCAATGGAAAATGGAACTCGAACTCGCTTATCCACCTTCACCTCTCCTCCTTTTCTCAGCCACGCTAACTTATAAGGATTTGGATGTTTTTTCGTTTTCAACTTCAATTTTCTCACTGCTTCTGTAGAAATAATATTGTCACAACTTCCTGCATCAATCACAAATTTACAAACTTTCTCCAATATAGTGCATGTCGACTGAAAGATGTTACTCCACAACCAACTAGCTTCATCCTCTTGTTTCGGTGTTAAACAAGACCTCCTCATCATTAGATTACACCCTTCGTCTCCCGATGCGATATCCTGTTCATCTTCCTCCACTGAACTAGAATCACCTTCACCAACATCCTCAACTTCAACCTCAGCCATCATAGCTCGTTTCTTCGGTTTTGGACACTCATTGCTTTTATGACCCATCTCCTGGCAATTGTAGCATTTGAGACCATTGTTAATCTTCGCCTTCTCACCCTCCTTTATCACGGGCTTACTGACAGGTTTAGAAACATTAGAACTTCCACTAATACCCTTCACTTGATTGTTGGAATTAGTAAACACACCACCTCCACGCCTTCCCTGCTTCTCCCAAGCCAACGCCTTTTGGTGTGCTTCCGCCACAGATCTTGGATCGAACATATTAACCATATCCTGGATCTGCATTCGCAAACCTCCAACAAACCTCGCCGTTAACTGTTCCTCTGTCTCCATGATGTCATTTCGCGCAATTAGTTGATAAAACTCGTCAGCATAATCATTAACAGTCTTCGTTCCTTGTCTCAAGTTCTGCAACCTCTTATACATGAGTGATTGATAATTTTAAGGTAAGAATGTAGCTTTCATCAATTTCTTCATTTTTTTCCCAATCAACAATCTTCGACTTCCCCATTCGTTCTCGTGTAAGTTTGGTTTGCTGCCACCACGCCATGGCTCTCCCTCTCAACCTAGTAGCAACCAATTTCACTCGACGGTCTTTTGGAACCTCCTTGAAATCAAAGATCTCCTCAACATTAGACAACCAGTCTAAGAATTCTTCTACAACCATTCCACCCTTGAACTTTGGAATCTCCATTTTCATTCCCGATTCCCATCGACGATCATCATCTACATCTCGATATTGACCACTTGTTTGTTCTCTATCTCGGTAATAAACACTTCCCCTATCACCATCAAACTCCTCATCAAAATCTGAAGTACATCGATGTCGATCACGTCCTCCAACATCTCTACTACCACTCCTTCGATCAACATTCCTATCACGATTATCAATACTTCTATGATCTTGATCTTCTCTTCTCTCCCGATCTGAATGTATCGAAGCTCTACTTCCCCCATGGTTCGATTCAGGTGAAACTCTTCTTCTACTTTGATTCATTTCAATCATTATTCTTTCTAATCGACCAATTCCTTCATTCAACTTTTCAGTAAAACTCTCGTTGATTCGTTGCTCCATTTCATCGGCCTCTTCTCTTCCATACAAAGCAATGATATTTCGATGGCGTTGAGCTCGTCTCGGAGGCATGATCGAACTTCAAACAAACTCCAAAATAAATTTCAAACACTTTTCGAACTTTGATCCAAAGTGAAATGGATCGAAACTCCCAACTTGTTGCAACTTCACGATGAACACGATGAACACTGAACTTCTCAACAATTGCAAATACGATCTCCAAAATTCAAATTCTCAAAACCCAAATCTCCAAATGATGCAAACTTCTTGCAATCTAGCTCTGATACCAAACTGACGCAGCATGGGAAGCGAATTCGACAATATAAATCGAATCCGTCCAGGATCTCACACGATTAGCGGAAATAATTGGTGAATCAATGAAGAATCGATGGAGTTATGAATACCGTAAGGCCCAAATCCGTTGATCACAAAGATACCGGATTTTAGCAATCTTCGACACGTTGATCGCGCACGATACCGTGAAGAAAGATCTACCATTCTTGAGCGTTGATCAAGCGCACTTGATTCCGCGAATTGGCTTCAATGTTCGTTGATTCGAGCGCACTCGAATGCCGAAAGTGGAGATAGGAGTTAACACTCAACTACCAATTTAATGGAGGCACCGTTAGGTCGCGAAGTCGAGAATCTGGGTCGCTCGTCCTTAACTCCAGGTATGCTACTGCATCACTCTTTTTTTTAAAGAACGATAACAAAAAAAGAAGGTAATTATGGCCCAAGGCCCTAAACAAGGGAAACCGGATAAAGAACGCTACCCGTATTTACAATATTATAAAACAAAATATAGCCGCAAACACTTTGGATTATCATTCTTTCAGAAAGGAAGAAAACCCTAGCAAATTAGGGCTTCATTTCATGGGAGATGTCCTCCATTTCTCAAGAAAATATGTAATCTTAACCCATGGAGGTTTTCAAGTCATTACTTTTTTTTGAAAATAGTTAAAAAGAGCGCAGCCCAGAATAGATAAGGACGGGTGCATATTAAACAACCTGAACCACAAATAGAAAAGAAAAGGACTTTACTGCTAGGGTTGCCGGCATATTAAACCCTAAACAATTCAAAGCATAGCCAAAAACTTAAAACAATGGCGGAAGCCAATTCATGTCTTCGATGTGAGATAAGCTTTCAAGGACGCTTCATCTCCTTCAGAGCTTTACAGCACTGAGCATCCTTGGTCTCTTTGCATCCACGACTTGAAATAATTTCTAGTCAGGAAATGGCCTGCTCGAGAAGGTTAAGAGTTTAGGGAAGATTCTCTTCAAGGGGGTCTCCTCTCAATTATTTCTTTAGATAGAGGTCTATCAAGCTCAAGAGTGAGGCAAAAATGGTGACGATTCACTGTTTTTGTCTTCATATCCTTGTAGCTTGCTGCGATGCCTCCAGTGCCTCCAGACTTTAGATCTAAGGAGGTAGGGAAGATCGAAGCTTGATCTTCTTTGAGGATGAAACTGAGAGAGATTTGCTAGACTCTCCTTTATCCCAGATAGATAAGTGGTAGATCTGCTTATTTAGCTTGCTTACATAGAAATAGTCCCCTGATCTTTGTCCTCTGATGGTCAGGAGAAAAATGTTATCCTCTTTTGTGATAGCATGTCTATTCCTGCTAGAATCAGGTAAAAGAGTTTTTGTATGAGCATATGATTTGTTATTAAATATGGAATTATTATTGATATAAGCCTTGTTACTTCCTTTATAAGCTTTGAGCTGATTGAAAGGAGTGTTATCATCAGCAGACTTGTCTGTTTCATTGACTTGAGCCAAAGGAGAAAAATGCTTGTCATAATTTTTGGCCTTAACTCAAAGATCCGCAGCATTTGTCTTAATGTTATTGCTTTGAAGGTGACAATCATTGAGAAGCAGATGCTCAAAGTTGGATGGGCGGCTATTCCTGTTCATATCAAGTAAAGGGTATAATGATTAATAGCAGAAATTTCCTTATAACTAGGATCAATACTAATAATGTGTTTACTTCCCATATAGGAAATATTCCTGGTATGGATATTGGAGCAGCAACCTTCAACTGAAGCACGGGAATCAATAGACACGGTTGACTTTCCCAGGCATATGCTACTGGTAGTATAATATGGGGAATTTTTGATAAAATTCTCCCTTTGTAAGTATTCTTCAACACAGTCTTCATAGTTATCAGCATCTAATATATTAAGAGTTCGATTGCTGTTTTTGTTGGAATTGCTTGCTTTTTGAAGGATAATGTTGAATTCTATTTCAATGATTTTCCAAAGTTGTATGCTATCAGTTTCAACTTTCTTATGAAGCCTATTGTTTCTCTCTTTCCAAATAAAGTAGATAATGTAGTAAGAACAACAGTTGCTTTGTTGAATTCTGCTTTCTTTCCTTTGAATGTTTTCTGAAAATATTGTATGCTCTCTCTTATGTTTTGTGTAAAGACCCGCAAATCGAAACCCCTTGAGTCAACACTATTCTACATCAATCAACTCAAGTTGAACAGAAATATGAACCATTTAGGTTAAAGAAGAAGAGGTAGAAGAAGAGAAAACAGAAAACAACAACAGAATCTTACCATCGCAGAGGAAATAAAATATAATAGATATTCAATAATCTTTGCACCAAAACAAACACTATATCTGTTTATACATACATCATCAGAGTACATCATCAGAGTTCCACATCGATAACATACAACTGGATATACATCGGAATAAAAATCAAGTACGAAAGTATGTATCGCCATCCAGCTCGTCTCCTGAGCTCCACATCATCATATCCTGTATCCTATAATACTCGGTCTGACCCGAGCATTACAGTTAAATAACACCCGAGTCAGTCTGGAATATCAGCGTGAAAAATCACACTCAAATTGATTATTAAAGTTTCAAAATCCTTTGAAAACAAAAGCATCTCGTAAGACCACGCCACAAATAAACATGTCGGGTTTTTTCCTTGATATCATTTCTTATAAAATCCTCTGTTATTATAATAGGGTCTGCATACAAATACTTATTAAAATAGCCGAAATTATTACATGACTAATTTCTAGCTACTAGCCACAAAGTGGGTAATACAAACAAAACTCATACAAGACTCGTAGGGAGAATGGATTTCCAACTAATGACTAGGCACTGGGGTACCACCTGTCACGGTACGTGGCCTAGATCACTCTACCGAGGATCACTCCCAACCCCCTGCAACACAAGACCAGGACCACCCCTTACTGGATAATCCCGAGTAAGATTACTCCACAATTGGGATCAGCAAACGCACCACTAAGCCGAATTAAAAGGGACATCTAGACAGGGATGTCCTCACCCTGAATGGGTGCTACCCACCTAGCCTTGCTGCATAACCCCTTATTTTCAGTCATTTCCGGTCGATGAGGCTTGAGGCTAAGCGTTACCTTTTAGAACATATCCCTTAGAACGCCCATCGTCCACTTGACGATGTTCCGAAAGCATTCACCCATACAAGTCCGTCTCGGGTTCGAATGGAACCAAAGGCACTATTCCTACTATATCCATTTTGGAAATATCCTCAGGATTAGTAGCGACTAGCCCTTGCACTTCACTACTCCATCTTCGAATCCAAACTCATTTTTTCCCATGAAAACGTACAAACCAGATCGAAGTGGTTTTCGAGAAATAAATCTCGATCCCGGTCTCTTCGAAACGATCGACACGTTGGCCAATATTGATAGTCGGTTATTTAACTATCAATTGATATTCACAAACATCCATCAACCATAAATAATTTCCCCAAATTATTTATTATTCTCAAAATATCTTCGCAAGATATATTTCCACTTTTCAACCCTTTTGGAAACAGTTTCAAACTACCTTCCTTTTTACAGAATAAATTTCCCAAATATTTTCTATTTCCACTGAAATCACCAAGCACAAAACTTTAGATTTTTAAAATAATTTAAAAGCACTTTATTGTAAAATATGCATTAACGTTTTAATTTAGTGAAAACTACTTTAATACTTAATTAAAAATAATACTTTAGGAATATTTAAAATAAGGTTACTTAATAAAATATAAAACTAGATTTACTCTTTTAAAAAAAATACCAAGTCCCCTTTTAAATAATTACTATGATAATAGATTTGAAAGATACTTATTTTAGAATTTAAACATTTGGCAATAATAAATTTTCACAAAAACATGCTTTAAAAAACAACATTAAAACTTTTAACTTATGTTTAAAAATTTACTTTGGAAACGTACATGGCTATACAAGGAAATATACTTCTCTTCGCATTCTTTAAAAATAAATCACTGTTTATTTTTAAACAAATTTTCTCATTTCCTTTAATAAATTCCATCTTGAATTTATTCTTTCTAAATATCCACCGATATATTTTACTTTACTTTTATAAACCCAGTTTATAAATTCCATAGTCACATTCTCCTTTAAATTTCCATTTCAAACACTTAAATCAATTTTCAGATTGATTTCCAATTTACTCCATTTTGAAATAAATTTCTTCTTTGTCTATTTCAATAAATTTATAACTTGGATTTTTAAAATAAATTCTTTATTCCTTTAAATAATGTCACTTAAGAAATAAGAAAGAGATTATTCCCCTAGAGCTTGTCTCTGTTATTCAAAATCCTCTTTCCATAATCGAAATTTGTTTATTAGAATTTTAAAATCACTTTTATTCCTTTCCAATTTATCCTTCAATTTATTTGGATTCTCTATAATTACTTTACTTACAAATTCACTCTTTTATTTTCTTTTCAAAAATCCAATTCTATATATTTAGATAACTCGGTACCAAAATATTCAAGCAAACTATAACATTCCGTATTCCAATATAATTCATCACAGAATATACGAATAATCATAACAAAGAATATTAAATAATCTAAATAAATGTTGAGGAATCCAGTTGGATCCCTCCAACCTGTTTTCCCTGCATCCACAGATGTTAGCACAATACCAATTCCACTTCGAGGTGGAATATTGCGGTTTATAGGATTAATATATTATCATCCGATATTATGCGGCGCATAGGGTCTCATCAGCTATATAATATGGGAAATCAATCATACCAACATGTATTATATACTATAATATAGCACATCAATCAATTCAATTGTCCAACCAATTATTTAAATTTAACCATTTAAAATAAAATTAAAATTAAAATTCAGCCGAGTGAGATTAACTCACCGTTGTTTTGTTTGTAATCCATTCCTGACCAGCTTGTTTCTTTTCAGATTTCAAACCTTGAATAAATATTATGTGATTTTATTAATATCCAAACTACGAAAAATCGGCCACCTAACTATTTATTTAAAACTTAAATTTATTGTGTTAATAAAATTCCAAATTTTACTTTATTGTTAAATCCCTAGTAATAAATTAAATGAATAGTTTCTATCACTAAGTTAGAATATTCAAAATAATTTAACCATCACATAGCACTCATGCATTTGTAAATACTCGATTTTAATATTCTTTATAATATATGTGTATTCATCATCATACTGTCTATTTAACATTTAACAGTAAGAAGTTAAAATGTATAAACAACCATTATGCCATCTCAAATCTATGTATATAAATTGGAATACATATATATATGTGTGTGTATATAAAAAAAAACTGAAGTTCAGGCTTATAGTAAATTTTAGTTTTTTTTTCTCTGCAAACATATATGAATATTTATTTATTGAATTTTAAAATAGAAAACAGGGATTATACCTCATCGTCGAGCTTCTGAAACCACGAAATCCCCTACGACCTTGCCATGAATCGTGACTCCCCCTCGATTCCGACCTGCCGACGTCGCCCCCTTCACGCAAACCCTTCCTGACACCTCGTCGAACTGCGTGACCATTCCCCGATGAAGCCATTGACCACGAACTCGAATACATCGCTCGAAACCGAGCCCAAGCCAACGTTGCACCCAGCCGCGCCACTACTCCTCCAGCATCACCGCCGAGGGCTCCCTGCCTCTGTCCTCCACCCAGCATCACGTTCCCAAAATCCCTAACGAGCTCGTCACTCACCTTATCGCTAAACAACTACCTATGGTGCCTCTCGCGACTCATCACGAGACGATTTGTGAACGGCGATCATAATTGATTGACAATTACGTACTCGACCTGCTCTGATTTCCTAAAAAAAAGGTAAAAAGGGTTTGTTCGAGCAAAAGGAAATTGGGAAAAGGGCATGATTTTGCTCAGCCATATGTGTTGAAAGAGAAGAATCAATTTTTGTTATATATATTATTTTTAGGTCTGAAGTATCGGCCATGATTTTATTCTTTTATTTCTTCTGAACGATAAAGAAACTTCTCGCTTGATAAAAGAAAACGAAGGGAACAAGATGTGATGTCGATCAGAAGGTGCCTTGCAAAAGAAGGCTACAGTGATAGCAAAAAGTTTAGATGTGAAAGAATACGGCTGAAAGTTGACTAGTATAAATATTCAAATTAAATTCAGATTCAAACTGTTCCGATAAATGCAACTTAATAGCTTGACCTTCTATCGAGGCGTGCCGCTAGGCGTTTATATTGTTAAACCCCTATTCCGAACAAAATGGGAATGGTTTCAAGTGTTAATTCAATCGTATGGAAAAGATAGCTTTTGGACCCAAATATTATATTAAAATTTTAATATAAAATTTCAGCACGTTTATATATCGTACGCTCACACAACAACTCCAATCACTATGAAATTTGAAATCTAATAAAAATAAAATATTACGGATCTAATGGAACTGGTTTCGTCGAATTCCGAGACTGTGCCTCGGAAGGCTATTTTTAAATATCAATTTAAATGATATAATTACAAAACTTAACAAACGCTTCCAAATTTAATTTTAACACTTTTACTATCCTCAGTGCTATCAATAAAATTTTTATAAGCCTTCAAATTATTTTTAACAGGCTTAAAATTCCAGTTTCAACATTTTGCCCAACTTTAAATTATTTAACTTAATAATTAAATTACCCAATAAATAGTGATATTTGAAATTCAAGTTAAAATTAACCTTTCAAATATTTAAAATAAATCAAATATTCCTATTTCAAATGCTCAAAAATTCTGGGTCGTCACATCCCTCCCCCCTTAAAAGAATTTCGTCCCCGAAATTACTAGTTTGGAAGAATGGTCCAATACCCGTTTACTTTTCTCAAAACCAACAATTCAACATCCTACCAACTATCTTTTTATGAAAGTCCCATTATCATTCTTACTAACTTCCCAAACTCTTCCATAGTTTGCAAACAATACTATTTGCTCAATCATTCAAGTTTCAATTTAAAACCAAATTTTGAATTATCAAAATTTTCTCAAAAAATTTATAACTCCCTAAATTTCCGAAAAATTTCGCCAGTGTTTCCTTTGCGCAACTAGCTCGGTACAACTACAAAATGCCTCTACGGGCCCTCGGATTTCAAAAGAAAACAAAAAGCCAAGTGGCAAGATAAAAAACCCAATCAAATTCCATACAGAAATTCAAACAAATACCCTTTTGTCGAACAATTCTAATTTATCTTCTGGAATCAAAACCCATTTCCTTTTCCTTTATAATACCAACATATCCTACTTAGTAATAATATCCAATCACAACATTCAAAACATTTTATGCACTTCCTTACAAAATGTCAATATCTATTCATTCAAGCTGTGACGACCGCCCATGACTCCCGCACCAAATCAAGGAAATAATGCGCTAAAAGGTGTGCCAGGCAGCCATGGACGATAGTCAGGGTAAAACAAAACAGAAGAATCTCTATCGCATAACTCACAGCGCATGGATAAAATACAATAGAGAAATATAATATAGTGAAGCTCCATAGAACAGAACATCATCATATAAGCATCACAGTAGTTTCATACAATCATCTACTCAAATCCATACATGAAAGCCTCACTACAAATCACTCAACCAAATACAGCAGCGGATACCCAGTACATATAGTAAGAAAACTAATATGCAAAGCCTCCTGCTCGTCTTCGTCATCTTTAGCGTAGAACTCCTAGCACAGCACCTGTCACCTGCTACCTAGTCTGCCCATCCCGACATGGATGAACAGCCCAAGGTAATAAGAGGAGACATAAAACCTTGAGTCAGACAAAGTCTTAGTGAGCAGTAAATCAACTATCAAGCATACCAAAAGAGCATAAAGGATAAAAGGAATAGGAACCAAACCATCCCACTCCACCTCTTTCTACAGTGATAGCCCCAGACATACACTAAGGAGAAGCAAGCATAACAACATAGACAATTAAGGTAAAGCGAATACCACTCGAGTCAAGGACGATGTTTTCCAAATACAAACCCCCAAGGCCTAAACCAAGATCAGATAAGCACCCAGAAAACACCGCTCTTGAAGCCGAATGATAATACAACCAAACATCCATGACTCTGGCTATCACTGTTATCCTTGCCTCGATTTCACCGTTAGTTGAATGACCATCTGTCAAGGGCTAATGGTAACCCCGGTTCTAACCATAACTCCGCACACTGCCTTGTGCCTAGGACTTATCTACTTTGCCCAGAGTACTCAACTACCTACCTGTAGTCTTTTGGGTGTCCCGACTACCTACCTGTAGTCGTTATGGGCGCCCCATGTACTCTTGCTTTTGAGCATGCTAGAACCTTCAACAACGACGAGATCCAAGCCTCCTAGCCATCCTTCTTGACGACTATCCTCATACAAGCTCAAGCTACCTCTTGAACAATCCATTATCAACCAACTTGAACTACTCTTCAAGTTATCAACATGCTTGGAATGATCCCTGCTTGGATTAAGCCAAGACTCACATCATACTTCGCTTCATCGCATCAAAGCAAAGTCTCAACTCAACAACATGGTTTGCCTCATCAAATCATGGCAAAGTCCCATCTCAACATCATCCAATCTATACATATGAGCTTCAACATCCGCTACATATGCCTTAAGCAGCTTTCACCATTCAAGAGCCTTCTTCCGTAGCTTTTGAATCCTCTTCCATCATCTTGTTCCAAATCAACTACTAGCTAACTTGGAAACAATCAAATCAATCATACATTCAAATAATCAATCATTCAAACAAGATCTAATAAGCAATATCAACTATAATGGCAATTTCGTAATTAAATGAGCAAAAGTCCAACGTATGTGAAATCATGGTTTTTAGCATAGATCTATCAATTATAAAACATGGGTTTTGTCTCTAATGCTTATTAAACAAACTTGCATAAGTAAACATCTTCAAAAACCATGGATCTAGACTTAGATCTAAGAAAAATGCATGAAATCTCTAACTTTAACACCCAAACATGCCACCAATCCAATATACTCCTTTGGATCCGCGTGAGAGATAACTACCACTCACCAAATCACCAAAACAACCTAAAATCAATCAACTTCAGATCTGGACAGCAAGGACTTGAGCTTGATCCGGAGAAATTTCACTTGAAACGGTGAAATCTAGCTTCTTCGGATGAAAATCTTCAACTTTGGCTCTTGATCTTTGATCTTGATCTTCAATCTTCAATGGATGTTAGCACTTGATAGAAGTAGAGAAAGAAGTGAAGAAAATACCGAAGTCGAGTTCCAAAATGGCAGCACTTCGTCGCTTCGAAATCCGGTGCCAAAAAGTGAGCCAAACCCCTCTATTTATAGGCTGGAATCCCCCTTAACTCGGCCAACTTCTTAACTCGGAGCTCGCTATTAGGTCGTCCCCGACTCATCCTTGCCGACTCATCCTTGCCGACTCACGACCTAAGCGACCCCATACGACCCAACACTCTGCCGACCTATACGACTCAACTACCTACGACTTATCCCCAAGACGCCGACCCAACTACACAACACATACAGGGTTACACGACCTAGTTCCTGCCGACCTAAGCCAAAGCCTTATCCCGACCTAACACGTATGCACGACTCAAAGGCCTAAGTCCCCAACGACTTATCTACTAAGTCGGCCCACCGACCTAACAACACAAGGGATAACGTACTCTACCGACCCAATCCCTGAGTCGCCCCACGACTCATCTCCAAGCCTAACCGAGACAACAACCTAGCTACACAACGGCTCTACGACTCAACGCTTCAATCAAACACGGCCGACTCAACCCTTTGCCGACTCAAGCCAACGACTCAACAACACGCTAACTCGGCCATACGAGTTAACTTTTAAGCCGGCCTCCTATGAGTCGTAACCCGTACACGACTCATCCCTTGACCCCTATCTCGCCTCTCATCTTAAGTCGGTAACCCCTATGCCGTTCTAACTCTTAACTCGGTCCAAATCCCTATCCAGTTAACTCCTATAGCTCGGCCCCTACCTTAGGTCGGCCATACGACCTAAACTTCCTTAGGTCGGTTATGCGACCTAGACTCAACTCGGCAACTCTAGACTCAGTCACGAGTTAACTCCATAACTCGTTCCAACTTATGAGTCGGTCACGACTCAATACTCCAACACACGAGTTACTCTCCATATGACTCAGGCTAGAGACAACACAAACAACACTAACAACCTGTAAATTCTACGATTTATCGACACGTAAAAATACGGGTCGTTACATTCTCTCCCCCTTAGGAATTTCGCCCCCGAAATTCAAAGCAAACAACAGCAATCAAAATTATTCCGCATGCCTATCATCCATGGCAATCAACAATCCATGCAACCAATTCTAACCTAGCATGCAGAATTCTAAGACTTAGAACAAGCTACAAATTCATGAGATGTCACGACACTTTAGGGCCATACCTCGAAGAGTTCGGGATGAGCTGCCTTCATCCTCTCTTCCTCCTCCCACGTACAGTCGTTAACATCATCACTCCATTGTACCTTGAGCAACGTAATCGTCTTCCTCCTAAGCTGTTTCGTATCGGTTTCAACAATACGAAGCGGCTTACGAGGTCTCGAAACAACTGGATCAACCTCCAAGTCTTCACAGCTATCAGCAGAAACCACCGTAGTTGGGTCGTGCATATACTTCCGTAGATAAGATACATGAAAAACACTGTGCACACCCGCCATCTTTTCCGGTAACTCCAATCTATAAGCGAGCTTTCCAATACGCTCGATAATCGGGAATGGTCCAACAAATCTCGGAGTTAACTTTCCTTTCTTCCCGAATCTAATGACACTCTTCAGAGGAGAAATCTTCACAAAAACCATATCACCTACGTCGAATTCCAAATCCTTACGACGATTATCGGCATAACTTTTCTGACGATCTTGGGCTGCCTTCATTCGTTGCCGAATGATCTCTATACAATCTGAAGTCTGTCGAATCATCTCTGGCCCAAGTATCAGCTTTTCTCCAGTTTCCAACCAACATGTCGGAGAGTTACACGGTCTTCCATATAATGCCTCATATGGTGCCATACCGATACTCGACTGATAACTGTTATTATAAGCAAACTCCACCAAATGAAGGTGATCTTCCCATGATCCTCCGAAGTCCAAAACACATGCTCTAAGAAGATCTTCCAAAACTCGGTTGACTCTCTCAGTCTGACCATCTGTTTGAGGGTGATAAGCTGTACTCAAACACAACTCAGTTCCCAAAACTTCCTGGAAGCTCTTCCAAAATCTACTAGTGAACAATGGATCTCGATCGCTCACTATACTCTTCGGAACACCATGGAAACGAACTATCCACTTCACATATAATTCAGCCAACTTCGATGCAGTCCTAGTCGATCGAACAGGAATGAACCTTGCACTCTTGGTCAAACGATCTACTATGACCCAAATCCCTTCATTCCCTGCTCTTGTCCTAGGTAGACCATCGATAAAGTCCATCGACACTTGCTCCCACTTCCATGTAGGAACCTCTAATGGCTGAAGCAATCCACTGGGCTTCTTCTGCTCAGCTTTCACCAACTGGCAATTCATACACTTGGAAATAAAATTTCCAACATCCTTCTTCATACCTTCCCAGTAGTAGGTTCTCTTCATATCCCGATACATCTTATTTCCACCTGGATGAATTGTCAACTTCGAGTGATGACTCTCCCTCAGAACTTCATCTCTCAATCCATCTACATCGGGAACAACTAGTCGCCCTTGCTTTCGAAGCCAACCCTCTCGATCGACTTCAAATCCTTTATCCTTTTCTGGATCCAATCCGGATTCCAAATCACGGATAATCTTGATAAGCTTATCATCTCTCCTTTGCCTCTCGCCAATTCTTTCCACAAGAGTAGGCCTTATCGATAAGTTTGCCAACATCTCAGGTTCCAATTCACATCTAGGCCTGAAATCAAATCCAGCCAAATACTCAAGACTCTTCCATTCCGAAAACATGGCTCCCAATCCTGCATGTCTTCGACTTAACGCATCAGCCACTGCGTTACCTTTCCCTGGAGTATAGGCTATACCAAAATCATACGATGCTAAGAACTCTAGCCACCTTTGCTGTCGAAGATTCAAATCCTTTTGGGAAAACAGATACTTCAACGACTTATGATCTGTAAACAGCTCGAATCTAACTCCCAATAGATAGTGTCTCCACATCTTCAAAGCAAACACAATCGCCGCTAACTCCAAATCATGAGTCGGATAATTCCTTTCATGCGGCTTTAGTTGTCGACTAGCATACGCAACAACTTTATGCTTCTGCATTAGCACCGCTCCTAGTCCAGTGCCACATGCATCGGTGTAAACCACCATCTCATCATTCCCACTTGGAATAGTCAAAACAGGAGCGCTCGTCAGTCGCTCTTTCAGGATTACGAAAGCTTGCTCACACTTATCATCCCATCTGAACACTTGGTTCTTCTTCGTCAATCCTGTCAACGGTGCAGCTATCTTGGAAAAGTCTTTGATAAACCGACGATAATATCCTGCTAATCCAAGAAAACTTCTCACATCAGATGCATTCTTAGGCCTAACCCAATCCTGGATCGCTGCCACCTTAGCGGGATCAACCGCTATTCCATTTCCAGAAATAACATGACCTAAGAACCTCACTTCATTCTTCCAGAAGTGACACTTCGAAAACTTAGCCTTCAGCTGATGTTTCCGTAAGATTCCTAAAACAATCCTCAAGTGCGTCTTGTGCTCTTCCTCAGTTCTGGAATAAACCAAAATATCATCCACGAACACAAGCACGAACTTATTCAACTGATCTCTGAACACTCTATTCATAAGATCCACAAAATATGCTGGCGCGTTAGTCAACCCAAACGGCATTACCAGCCACTCATAAAACCCGGATGGTGTCCTGAAAGCAGTCTTCGGCACACTATCCTTCGCCACTCTCAACTGGTGAAATCCCGTTGCCAAATCCATCTGAGAAAACACCTTAGCCTCGTGAAGCTGATCAAACAAGTCATCTATTCTCGGCAATGGATACTTGTTCTTCCTAGTCACCTTATTCAGCTCACGATAATCAACACACAACCTCAACGATCCATCCGTTTTGGTTGCGAACACAACGGGCGCACCCCATTCGGACACACTTCTCCGAATGAATCCTTTCCGCAAAAGGTCATCAACTTGCACCTTCAGCTCTTGCTGCTCCCTCGGTGCCATCCGCCTAAGAGGCATCACAACAGGTCTGGCTCCCTCAACTAGATCGATACGAAACTCGATCTCCCTATGCGGCGGCAACCCTTTGACTTCCTCAAAGACATTCTCAAACTCATTCACAATAGGCACCGATGACAGTCCATCCCGTGGAACAACTAGCGAATACATGAAGCTCATGAAGACGCCTTCTTCATGCTTACATCGTATCACAACCTTTCGCCCTTCCACATTCCCGACTGTCACCTCAAGCCTCTCACAATCAATCCTAGCCGCATACTTCCTAAGCCAGTCCATACCCAAAATAATTCCGAACCCCGCAAAGTTCAGAACAAAGCAATCACAAACAAACGAGCAATCATGACTCGACACAACTAGACCACGACATAACATACACAAACATGACGAACCCCCTACCGGATTAGTCACAACCAATGGCCTATCAACAATATCCGGTTTCATACCTAACCGGCTTACCAAATCATCACAAACAAAAGAATGCGACGCTCCAGTATCAAACAACACTCTAACTGGAACACCACAAATAGAAAGAGTACCTTGAACAACCACACTCTTCCCCTTCTCTTCAGCAGTAGGAGCTTTCGAAGACGATGGAACAGCCCCCAAAGCATAGGCTTGCACAACCTGCCTATCTTTCCTCGGTTCTGGACAATCCTTCTTGATATGTCCCAGCTTATCACAGTTGTAACACTTTCCCGGCACTTTGGGATTCTTACAATCTTTGTAAAGATGGCCCTTCTGCTGGCAGTTATAGCAAGTCACTTCACTCTTCGGCTTCTTCTGGCCATCCCTACCCCTCTGTTGCTGTTGTTTCCTCTTCTTATTGCCACTCTGCTGTGGTTTAGATCCTTCCCTGGTTACAGAAACGACAGAACTTTCCCTAGGAAACAAACTCTCATGCCTAAGAGCTTTTTCCACAAGCTTCTCAAATGGATCGTCCAGATGATCCACTAACTGCCTCCCAAGATAAGCATCCAGACCAGTCACAAACTTTTCATTCTTCTGGTAGGGAGAATCAATATACGATCTGGCATACTTAGACAAAGCTTCAAACTCAGAAATGTACTCAAGAACAGGCCTTCCCCCTTGCTTGAGCTCCACAAACCTCTTAAACAAGACAGATTTCTGGGAAGTAGAGATGAACTTAGCTTCAAATCTAACTTGGAATTGCTCCCAAGTAATCTCTTCTTCTGGAGTATCGATGGTGATAGAATTCCACCAATCAGCAGCTCTTCCCTGAAGCTGTCTCGATGCAAGCTTCCTCTTAGTTGCATCCTCAATCCCTAAGTCACCAAAGATTCTTTTGCAAGCATCAATCCATCTCTGCACCTCAATAGTCGACTCCGTCCCCAAGAAAACTTTCCCTCCAAGAGCAGTATAATCCTTGCAAAGCTTGGCAAAATCCACCGGTCTCGGAGCTTGGACTTGAACTCCCACATCCACAGATGATCCTGAAGCTGGTATTCTCCTCATGATTGAAGTCATCATGGCCTCAAACATAGGAGCATAATCAACAGCTTCCCTAGCATCACGGCTACCCCTCGCAGCTTGTCTCTCACTTCGACTCATCCTTAATATCTGTAAATAAGAATGATTAGAACACCTTAAGAAACAACTGCATAAGGAGTTCAAACCCTTCTAAACTACTATATTATATATAGTAATCATCCATCAAATTACAATTACGTCTCTCTTACGTAGTTACATCAGCGAGCGTTGGCTAAAATCGATTAACCAAAGCTCTGATACCAAATGTGACGACCGCCCATGACTCCCGCACCAAATCAAGGAAATAATGCGCTAAAAGGTGTGCCAGGCAGCCATGGACGATAGTCAGGGTAAAACAAAACAGAAGAATCTCTATCGCATAACTCACAGCGCATGGATAAAATACAATAGAGAAATATAATATAGTGAAGCTCCATAGAACAGAACATCATCATATAAGCATCACAGTAGTTTCATACAATCATCTACTCAAATCCATACATGAAAGCCTCACTACAAATCACTCAACCAAATACAGCAGCGGATACCCAGTACATATAGTAAGAAAACTAATATGCAAAGCCTCCTGCTCGTCTTCGTCATCTTTAGCGTAGAACTCCTAGCACAGCACCTGTCACCTGCTACCTAGTCTGCCCATCCCGACATGGATGAACAGCCCAAGGTAATAAGAGGAGACATAAAACCTTGAGTCAGACAAAGTCTTAGTGAGCAGTAAATCAACTATCAAGCATACCAAAAGAGCATAAAGGATAAAAGGAATAGGAACCAAACCATCCCACTCCACCTCTTTCTACAGTGATAGCCCCAGACATACACTAAGGAGAAGCAAGCATAACAACATAGACAATTAAGGTAAAGCGAATACCACTCGAGTCAAGGACGATGTTTTCCAAATACAAACCCCCAAGGCCTAAACCAAGATCAGATAAGCACCCAGAAAACACCGCTCTTGAAGCCGAATGATAATACAACCAAACATCCATGACTCTGGCTATCACTGTTATCCTTGCCTCGATTTCACCGTTAGTTGAATGACCATCTGTCAAGGGCTAATGGTAACCCCGGTTCTAACCATAACTCCGCACACTGCCTTGTGCCTAGGACTTATCTACTTTGCCCAGAGTACTCAACTACCTACCTGTAGTCTTTTGGGTGTCCCGACTACCTACCTGTAGTCGTTATGGGCGCCCCATGTACTCTTGCTTTTGAGCATGCTAGAACCTTCAACAACGACGAGATCCAAGCCTCCTAGCCATCCTTCTTGACGACTATCCTCATACAAGCTCAAGCTACCTCTTGAACAATCCATTATCAACCAACTTGAACTACTCTTCAAGTTATCAACATGCTTGGAATGATCCCTGCTTGGATTAAGCCAAGACTCACATCATACTTCGCTTCATCGCATCAAAGCAAAGTCTCAACTCAACAACATGGTTTGCCTCATCAAATCATGGCAAAGTCCCATCTCAACATCATCCAATCTATACATATGAGCTTCAACATCCGCTACATATGCCTTAAGCAGCTTTCACCATTCAAGAGCCTTCTTCCGTAGCTTTTGAATCCTCTTCCATCATCTTGTTCCAAATCAACTACTAGCTAACTTGGAAACAATCAAATCAATCATACATTCAAATAATCAATCATTCAAACAAGATCTAATAAGCAATATCAACTATAATGGCAATTTCGTAATTAAATGAGCAAAAGTCCAACGTATGTGAAATCATGGTTTTTAGCATAGATCTATCAATTATAAAACATGGGTTTTGTCTCTAATGCTTATTAAACAAACTTGCATAAGTAAACATCTTCAAAAACCATGGATCTAGACTTAGATCTAAGAAAAATGCATGAAATCTCTAACTTTAACACCCAAACATGCCACCAATCCAATATACTCCTTTGGATCCGCGTGAGAGATAACTACCACTCACCAAATCACCAAAACAACCTAAAATCAATCAACTTCAGATCTGGACAGCAAGGACTTGAGCTTGATCCGGAGAAATTTCACTTGAAACGGTGAAATCTAGCTTCTTCGGATGAAAATCTTCAACTTTGGCTCTTGATCTTTGATCTTGATCTTCAATCTTCAATGGATGTTAGCACTTGATAGAAGTAGAGAAAGAAGTGAAGAAAATACCGAAGTCGAGTTCCAAAATGGCAGCACTTCGTCGCTTCGAAATCCGGTGCCAAAAAGTGAGCCAAACCCCTCTATTTATAGGCTGGAATCCCCCTTAACTCGGCCAACTTCTTAACTCGGAGCTCGCTATTAGGTCGTCCCCGACTCATCCTTGCCGACTCATCCTTGCCGACTCACGACCTAAGCGACCCCATACGACCCAACACTCTGCCGACCTATACGACTCAACTACCTACGACTTATCCCCAAGACGCCGACCCAACTACACAACACATACAGGGTTACACGACCTAGTTCCTGCCGACCTAAGCCAAAGCCTTATCCCGACCTAACACGTATGCACGACTCAAAGGCCTAAGTCCCCAACGACTTATCTACTAAGTCGGCCCACCGACCTAACAACACAAGGGATAACGTACTCTACCGACCCAATCCCTGAGTCGCCCCACGACTCATCTCCAAGCCTAACCGAGACAACAACCTAGCTACACAACGGCTCTACGACTCAACGCTTCAATCAAACACGGCCGACTCAACCCTTTGCCGACTCAAGCCAACGACTCAACAACACGCTAACTCGGCCATACGAGTTAACTTTTAAGCCGGCCTCCTATGAGTCGTAACCCGTACACGACTCATCCCTTGACCCCTATCTCGCCTCTCATCTTAAGTCGGTAACCCCTATGCCGTTCTAACTCTTAACTCGGTCCAAATCCCTATCCAGTTAACTCCTATAGCTCGGCCCCTACCTTAGGTCGGCCATACGACCTAAACTTCCTTAGGTCGGTTATGCGACCTAGACTCAACTCGGCAACTCTAGACTCAGTCACGAGTTAACTCCATAACTCGTTCCAACTTATGAGTCGGTCACGACTCAATACTCCAACACACGAGTTACTCTCCATATGACTCAGGCTAGAGACAACACAAACAACACTAACAACCTGTAAATTCTACGATTTATCGACACGTAAAAATACGGGTCGTTACACAAGCCGTATAATGTACATATATTTTTATTAAATCTTCACTCAAATGTTTATTCAATATATTTTCCCGACACACCCATATTACTTAAGAATTTCACCATTTCTTCTTGTTATCCCAACTTTTGGCAAAGTTAAGATATCCAAAATTTACTGAGAATCGATGATTATTATTCTTGAATATCAACTGTGCATTGCCGGATAACCATGGATATCGACGAATTTTATCCGAGTCTGGATCATGCCACAATTGACAAGACATGATGAGCAAAGCTATAGAAGCCAGCGTTTCAAATTTCAAGTCAATCCGAGTTCGTACGCTCAAGTTATGATCGATTCAAGATAGAGAAGATAGCCCTTGTTCGAATCCATAGACAGGGGTTCTGTTCGTATCCATCCAGCTAAGCTACTTCGTATCCATCAGCTTGGAGTACTTCGAATCCATGAAGTTCGTACCCATCCTCATGTCTCAGCTTGACTCCATCTAGTTCGCATCCATCAGCGAGCAATAGTTCGAATCCATCAGACAACCGCTCTTCGAATCCATCGGTGACTCCACTTCGCATCCATCAACAGATAGTGTGTTTCGTATCAATCAGCCAATGCCTACTTCGTATCCATCAGTAGAAGATATACTCGAATCCATAAATATTGCTAGACTTCGTATCCATTGCTTTCGAATCGGTCAGAAAGGAATTAGCCTCGCGTCTACCTGGTACGAATCCATCAAGATGAAGTCCTTCGAATCCATGAAGTTACTCCACTTCGAATAGATCCTGTTACAACAGCTTCGTATCGATTGGCCAGAGCATACCACGATCGATACGAACGAGCCTCTATTCGAATCCCTGAAAGCCCTCGAATCCACTAAGTCAAAGTGGCGAAGATCATGGAGTTGACCCAGTCAAACCGGAGTGAAAAGGGGATCGACGCGAAGAATGCGCACCACGTCATCACGAAAGCACGTGGAACCATCGAGTCAAACCCATCGATTCAAATGGCATCGAGTTGAAGCAAGCAACCTGCTCGAGAATAACAATTCGAATCGACTATATCTTGAGATCTACAAGTCCAAATGCAATGAAATTTTTACAGGAGCTTACATACATGTTGAAGAATGTCCACGCCAAATTTCATCTCGATTGGATGATTTCTTGATCGATTCGAATGGAGTTCGAATTGATCCAAAGTAGGCCCAAATTTCCTGAGGCCGGGCATGTGGGCCCCCTCACGTGCCAGAAGTGGTCTACCGGATTTTTAGGAGAAATATCAGCCTCCTACAGCTATAAATAGAGCCCCAGGTCATTCAGAAAGGGGGATCTTGATTTCGAAGCGCCCGGACTCTACCAGACTCTACTGTGCACTTCACTACTACCGTTGTACTCAAATTTCAGAGCTATAATCCATTGTAATCCGCTGTAATCAACTGTATTCAGCGAAGAACATCAATAAAAGTTAAAACCTTTGAAGTGGATGTAGGCCGGAGATAGCCGAACCACTATAAATCGTGTGTTCTTGTTCATAATTTCTGTATTGCTGCGTATTGCTTTCTTAGATCGGTGATTTGTGTTTGAACATTGCTGATTTGTATTCATACACTGGTGCTTTCACAATACTTGGGGTTTGTGACCAATTTTGGCGCAAACACTTTGGCGCTTTCACTGAGAAGACCAGCACCCGCTACATCGGATCGAAGTTAGAATTTGAAAAGCTTGGAGACCTCAGACTTAGAGAAAATGACTAGACAGAATAGTAGAAGGCAGAGGGCTGAAAGAAGCCAACAAGGAGGAAGCCAGGAGGCCTCCTTTGGAGCTGGAGAAGGACAAGCTTCCGTCTACATCACTAGAGATGATATCGAGGCTATGGCTAATTCAATACGCGAAAGCATGATGAAAACTCATCAAGAGATGATGCAGAATTTTCTTGAGCAAATGAGGGCGGCGAATGTGCAAAACCTTGGACCAACTACAACAACTGCAAGTGCGGGACAAGGAATCAGGATAGCAGAAGCTAATGAAGGTCAGGTTCAAGACCAGAATGAAGGACCTGATGGTAATCAACAAGGACTTGGGGGCAGACCCTCAGGGTCCGATACTGGAAGACCAATAGACAGAGCTCAACAGGCTGGAGCCAATGCTTATGATAATGAGCCTCACGAAGAGTACGTACCAGAATTCCCTTCAAGACTTGGAGGGCAGGACAGGCATATGGCCGGGGGCCAACCCCTGGACGGAGATGAAAGAATGATTGGTCTAATGCGACGAATCATGAGAGAAGGATTATCTAATGGAGGGCTGGAAGAAGTCAGTCGAAGTCCGTTCACTCCGAACATCCGAAATGCAAGGAACCCTCCAAAATTCAAACTACCAACGCTAGATCCTTATGACGGGAGGTCAGACTCGACCATGCACATTACCAGATATATTAGGCACATGGAAGTGCTAGGGGCATCCGAGGAAGTGATGGCTCGATGCTTCCCTCTATACTTGTCAGATTTAGCTGCACTTTGGTTCAGATAATTAGAGACTGGATCAATCGGAACGTGGAGCGAGCTTGTAGACTGCTTCATGAGATAGTTTAGGGTCCATGTGACGCGACCCAAGAGTGTGATGACTTTAGCCTCGATAAAGCAAAGGACCGGAGAGTCCCTAAAAGATTTTCTACTAAGATTCAGTGCAACGGTGACTTCTGTAGATCGCCCTGATCCATCAGTGGTTTTGATGGCGGCAGTGGCAGGAATTGGGGAAGGCACAAAATTCAAAGATTCTCTGACTAAAAATCCACCGCAAGATCTCGGAGAGTTCTATCATAAAGCTGAAAAGTTCATTCGATTAGAAGAATCACGAACCGAGGGGAAGGAAACAAATGCCACGCAAGGCGAAGGAACCTCCAGAGAACAGTCTGGAGTAGACAAAGGAAAGAGGAAATAGGATGACAGATATGATGGTCCTGATAAACGGAAGAAATTCTGAGAACCAAGATTCAGGAAATACACACATCTGACTGCAGGCTTGGAACGAATTTACACTGAAACTCGGGGGCAACTCCCCTATCGAAAACCACCTAGTAGGGATCCCATTGAGCGGGAGCGCAGAACTGGAAAATACTGCCTATTCCATGAGCTGGATGGGCACACTACAGAGGAATGCCGCCATTTGAAGGATGAGGTGAAAGAACATGCCAGGAGTGGTAGATGCCGCAATATGTCGGAGAACGGACAGCGGCGGTAAGGCCTGAACAACTACCGCCTCCACCTAACAGGAGCGATCCTGGATCGGGATCACGACTCGTCATCCACTGATTAAAGATGGCAAGGGCCAAGTCCAGGATTTGGGCTTTGGTCGAATAATTTCATTTAGCTTTGTTTTTAGAATAAACGGTTACTCCACTTACTCATGTACGGGAACCGGAGAGATCCCTAGGCATGCTCTGAGATGGAGATAGACCGGTACGCCCGGAGAGGCAATGTTTAGTTTTTTTCCTAATGTTTGAGATTGAACATCTGGGACTCGAATTTAAATAAAAAAAATTAGAATTTATTGAAATAAAACCTTTGACCAGAGAGTTAAAGGATGAACATTAAATACCAATATAAAAATGATCGCTTTATGACCCTACCTGGAGAGGCGGGGTTCGAAGTGCAAGAAGTGAGCTGCTTCGCCAGAGAGCGACAGGATCAACTCACTTAAGCGCTGTTTCCCCTTCACCAAAGAGTGACAGGATGGGATCCAGCAAGAGCCCGGAGAGGCTATGATCGGTCCAGAACGACCAAGACATCGCTTAATGTTCAGATACACTGAATCAGAGTGCAAGAAGTGAGTTGCTTCACCGGAGAGCGACAGGATCAACTCACTTAAGCGCCGTGTCCCCTTCACCAGAGAGTGACAGGATGGGATCCAGCAAGAGCCCGGAGAGGCTATGATCGATCTAGAACGACCAAGACATCGCTATACGTCCTAACAAGGACCAGAGTGCAATAGGATCTTTCTATTCAATCGTTAAGTCAGGAATGGGCTTGGCAAGGGTCCGGAGTGACCATCGATAGTCCAGAGAGACTGAAGAATTTCATTCTTAACTTCCACTGGAAGGGATTGATAACAACTTGGATCCGAACAGCCGTGAACTTGATTGATAATACTACAGCTACGAATGAAACATGAATTTACTACACTCAATTTAAGACTGTTCATAACATACCTTTTACAAAATGGCATGTTTTGGGCGGAAAAGTGTCATCCCAACTTTTGGCAAAGTTAAGATATCCAAAATTTACTGAGAATCGATGATTATTATTCTTGAATATCAACTGTGCATTGCCGGATAACCATGGATATCGACGAATTTTGTCCAAGTCCGGATCGTGCCACAATTGACAAGACATGATGAGAAAAGCTGTAGAAGCCAGCGTTTCAAATTTCAAGTCAATCCGAGTTCGTACGCTCAAGTTATGATCGATTCAAGATAGAGAAGATAGCCCTTGTTCGAATCCATAGACAGGGGTTCTGTTCATATCCATCCAGCTAAGCTACTTCGTATCCATCAGCTTGGAGTACTTCGAATCCATGAAGTTCGTACCCATCCTCATGTCTCAGCTTGACTCCATATAGTTCGCAGCCATCAGCGAGCAATAGTTCGAATCCATCAGACAACCGCTCTTCGAATCCATCGGTGACTCCACTTCGTATCCATCAACAGATAGTGTGTTTCGTATCAATCAGCCAATGCCTGCTTCGTATCCATCAGTAGAAGATATAATCGAATCCATAAATATTTCTAGACTTCTATCCATTGTGTTCGCATCGGTCAGAAAGGAATTAGCCTCGCGTCTACCTGGTACGAATCCATCAAGATGAAGTCCTTCGAATCCATGAAGTTACTCCACTTTGAATCGATCCTGTTACAACAGCTTTGTATCGATCGGCCAGAGCATACCACGATCGATACGAACGAGCCTCTGTTTGAATCCCTGAAAGCCCTCGAATCCACTAAGTCAAAGTGGCGAAGATCATGGAGTCGACCCAGTCAAACCGAGTGAAAAGGGGATCGACGCAAAGAATGTGCACCACGTCATCACGAAAGCACGTGGAACCATCGAGTCGAACCCATCGATTCGGCATCGAGTCGAAGCAAGCAACCTGCTCGAGAATAACAATTCGAATCGACCATATCTTGAGATCTACAAGTCCAAATGCAATGAAATTTTTATAGGAGCTTACATACATGTTGAAGAATGTCCAAGCCAAATTTCATCTATTGGATGATTTCTTGATCGATTCGAATGGAGTTCGAATCGATCCAAAGTGGGCCTAAATTTCCTAAGTCCGGGCATGTGGGCTCCCTCACGTGCCAGAAGTGGTCTACCGGATTTTTAGGAGAAATATCAGCCTCCTACAACCATAAATAGAGCCCCAGGTCATTCAGAAAGGGGGATCTTGATTCTGAAGCGCCCGGACTCTACCAAACTCTACTGTGCACTTCACTACTACCATTGTACTCAAATTTTAGAGCTATAATCCATTGTAATCCGCTGCAATCAACTGTATTCAACGAAGAACATCAATAAAAGTTAAAACCTTTGAAGTGGACATAGGCCGAAGATAGCCGAACCACTATAAATCGTGTGTTCTTGTTCATAATTTCTGTATTGCTGCATATTGCTTTCTTAGATCGGTGATTTGTGTTTGAATATTGCTGATTTGTATTCATACACTGGTGCTTTCATTTCTGATTTGTATCTCAACCCATATTTAATTAACAATTTCCTTTTATTAGTTCTACTTACTAATTTATTTAAAATCTCAGCAAAAGTTTATTTGCATATTTTTCTCCCTTTAGTTTCTTCAAACAATTTCTTCAATTTCACCTTACTTTACATACACAATTTTAAATTAGATTTCAATATTCAGTTTTAAATCTATTTGCTTACTAATTTTAAATCCATTGCCGTTAGTGAAAATTTAAAAAAAATTCTAACTCCCAATTTTTTCAAATTTTTTTGGCAGATTCTCCTTTGTATGGAGGATCTTTTGCAATTTGAAAAGAGATATAATTATATATATACATCGACCCACACGGTCGGAAAAACAAAAACAGTTCATATTTCCTATTTTTATTGCGTAAGCGTACCTTTATTTAGCATTTTTAAGCAAGCGACTTATTATTTTAGCAGTTAGCGCGACCAAATCCAGCCAAACAGCTTGCCGGTACCTGTACTTACTCAATTCAAACATATAAGTACTAAATATATGCGATTTATCAACATTTCACTTACTCTCAATAGATAACACAAAAATTTCACATATAATGCATGTTATATAATTTCCATAAGCACATATAAGGTTCAGACACTTATTACAATTGCTTACAACCAATTCTCAAACCATTCCATTCAGTTTAAGCGATTTACAACTTACACGCTTATATTTAATTCATTCTAAACAAAACAAACTCATATTCATTCCAATTGATTTCAAATTCATCATATTTCACTTCTAGTAACTCATAGAATTTTATCTAATCACGTTTACATCAAACGATCCATTTTCTTATGCAATTCAACAATATTAATGTGAATAAATAATTACTTAAGCTTTTTAACCATTTTAAATTGATTCCAACTCAATTTACACATGATTCCATCCCACTTTAATTTATTCACAACTTTTCATTGCATTTTCTTTCATTTCCAAAAAGTTTGATTCCAAACCATTTTATAAACTTGAAAACCAATATATTAAATAACCATCTCACAATTTACTTAAGTTATTTATTTTCTTCAAACTATTCCACTCAATAACTTAAGTTTATTTTATTCAACCAACTTCCATTTAAATCTTTGATTTGATTTTCCTTTGATCAAATCCCAACCATTTTACCGATTTATTTGATTAGTTTATTCTTTTATCCATTCTTAAATTTTAATTCACATTGACAATTCATTATTGAATTTACTAAAAACTTAATTTCATTTAATGTATCCACTACGTGATACAGTTCCATTTCAATTATATTTCAACTTTAATTCAAATCCAATCACCATATTATTAAACATAGCTTAAGTTCATTTAATTCGACTTACTCTCCTAATTAATTTCATTTCCATACTTATTTTAAATTATCTCCATTTACTAATTTATTTCAAATTCAAATAAATTTTTAATTCTTATAACTTTGTTCTTTTAATCCACCCAAATTATATTTTTCAATTCTGTTTTACTAACCTTCTTTAATTTACTTTATTTGATTGTCTTACCTTTCTAACTTAATTAACCTTTTACAAGTAAATTTCATCCCAGGAAATTTCAACCCTTATAAATTTCCAATTTCAAGAATCATTTGAAATCAATTATATCCAAAATCCTTTGCATTTCTAAAATCAACCCAACTTTTTGCAAACAATTTCAATTCAAAACAATTTGGCAGCAATTTCTCTGCTGGAAACTCGAAAATGAACATTGATGATGTTGCAGTCATCACCGAAGTTATTTTCTAGCGACCAAAAGAGTTAAATGCTTTTATTCTCTTTCTAAAATCCCTTCAAATATTTTTAAATTCCAAATCTCTCTAGTTTTCAAATCCGATTCAAAAATATTTCTCAGATATATATTATTTTTTCCAACCCTTTGAGAATCATTTTCAAATTTAAAAAATTTAAATTTTCAAATTTTCAAATTCCAAATCCTTTAAATTTATATTCAAACATTACTTTGGAATTTTATCTCATTTTAATTATTAATCACGCTATAATTCACATTTATAGTTTACATTTACAATCATTTGTTTATGAATTTGTTTCTTAGTTTTTAATTATGATTTCAATTCCTTATTCAATTATGAATCACATTTACAAATTCCATTTATTTATTAATTTATTCCTTAATTTTTGGTTATTATTTCAATTTCTTATTCAATTCTCAAACAATGATAATAATTTAATATTATCATATCTAACAACTAAGCATCAATATATAACTATAACAATTTACGAAAAATTATTTCTTTTATATATAAAAATAATTTTGGGTAAAATTATTTCATTTACCCTAGTTAAAACAATATTGTCTCGGTTTATTTTGTTTAAGAGTTTAGAAATCCCTATCGATAATATGGAATCCCACACATCGACCAGAATCCATAAACACTCAACCAATAAGTCAACACAATATAAAACAATTTTAAATTCACTAACAAATACGCGCTCATATCTATTAATACACTCAAACTCCTTCTAGAGTATCACAGACTCTATTCTATGAGTAATTCCCACCAGAGCCAAGGTTCTCGCTTAACCTTCAGCTCTGATACCAATTGTAACGACCCGCAAATCCGAACCCCTTGAGTCAACACTATTCTACATCAATCAACTCAAGTTGAACAGACATACGAACCATTTGGGTTAAACAAGAAGAGGTAGAAGAAGAGAAAACAGAAAACAACAACAGAATCTTACCATCGCAGCGGAAATAAAATATAATAGATATTCAATAATCTTTACACCAAAACAAAAGCTATATCTGTTTATACATACATCATAAGAGTACATCATCAGAGTACATCATTAGAGTTCCACATCAATAACATACAACTGGATATACAGCGGAATAAAAATTAAGTACGAAAGTACGTATCGCCATCCAGCTCGTCTCTTGAGCTCCACAGTATCATATACTGTATCCTATAATACTCGGTCTGACCCGAGCATTACAGTTAAATAACACCCGAGTCAGTCTGGAATACCAGCGTGAGAAATCACACACAAATTGATTATTAAAGTTTCAAAATCCTTTTAAAGCAAAAGCATCTCGTAAGACCACGCCAAAAATAAACATGTCGGGTTTTTACCTTACGATAGCTAAAACATTTCTTATAAAATCCTCTATTATTATAATAAGGTCTATATTCAAATACTTATTAAAATAGCTGAAACTATTACATGATTAATTTCCAGCTACTAGCCACAAAGTGGGTAATACAAACAAAACTCGTACAAGGCTCGTAGGGAGAATGAATTTCCAACTATGACTAGGCACTGGGGTACCACCTGTTACGGTACGTGGTCTAGATACTGTACCAAGGATCACTCCCGACCCCCTATAACACAAGACCGGGACTACCCCTTACTAGGTAATCCCGAGTAAGATCACCCCACGATTGGGATCAGCAACCGCACCATTAAGCCGAATAAAAAGGGATATGTAGACAGGGATGACTTCACCCTGAATGGGTGCTACCCACCTAGCCTTGCTTCATAACCCCTGATGTTCAGTCATTCCCGGTTGATGAGGCTTGAGGCTAAGTGTTACCTTTTAGAACATATCCCTTAGAATGCCCATCGTCCACCTGACGATGTTCCGAAAGCATTCATCCATACAAGTCCGTCCCGTGTTCGAACAGAACCGAAGAACTATTCCTACTGCATCCATTTTGGAAATATCCTCAGTATTAGTAGCGACTAGCCAATGCACTTCACTGCTCCATCTTCGAATCCAAACTCATTTTTTTCCACGAAAACGTACAAGCCGGATCGATGTGGTTTTCGAAAAATAGATCTCGATCCCGGTCTCTTCAAAACGATCAGCGCATTGGCCAATATCGATAGTCGGTTGTTTAACTATCAATTAATATTCACGAACATCCATCAACCATAAATAATTTTCCCAAATTATTTATTATTCTCAAAATATCTTCGCAAGATATATTTCCACTTTTCAACCCTTTTGAAAACAGTTTCAAACTACCTTCCTTTTTATAGAATAAATTTCCCAAATATTTTCTATTTCCACTGAAATCACCAACCCAAAAATTTAGATTTTTAAAATAATTTAAAAGCACTTTATTGTAAAATATGCATTAACGTTTAAATTTAGAGAAAACTACTTTAATACTTAATTAAAAATAATACTTTAGGAATATTTAAAATAAGGTTACTTAATAAAATATAAAACTAGATTTACTCTTTTAAAACAAAATACTAAGTCCCCTTTTAAATAATTACTACGATAATAGATTTGAAAAATACTTACTTTAGAATTTAAACATTTGGCAATAATAAATTTTCAAAAAAACATGCTTTTAAAAACAACATTAAAACTTTTAACTTATATTTAAAAATTTACTTTGAAAACGTACTTGGCTATCCAAGGAAATATACTTCTCTTCGCATTCTTTGAAAATAAATAACCATTTATTTTTAAACAAATTTTCTCATTTCCTTTAACAAATTCCCATCTTGAATTTATTCTTCCCAAATATCCACTGATATATTTTACTTTACTTTTATAAACCCAGTTTATAAATTCCATAGTCACATTCTCCTTTAAATTTCCAATTTCAAATGTTTAAATCAATTTCCAGATTGATTTCCAATTTACTCCATTTTGAAATAAATTCCTTCTTTATCTATTTCAATAAATTTATAACTTGGATTTCTAAAATAAATTCTTTATTCCTTTAAATAATGTCACTTAAGGTTTAAAATTCATTATTTCTCTGTTATTCAATATCCCCTTTCCATACTCGAAATTTATTTATTAGAATTTTAAAATCACTTTTATTCTTTTCCAATTTATCCTTCAATTTATTCAAATTATCTATAATTATTTTACTTGCAAATTCACTCTTTTATTTTCTTTTCAAAAATCCAATTCTATATATTTAGATAACTCAGTGTACAGAAATATTCAAGCAAACTATAGCATTTCATATTCCAATATAATTCATCATAGAATATCCGAATAATCATAACAGAGAATATTAAATAATCTAAATAAATGTTGAGGAATCCAGTTGGATCCCTCCAACCTATTTTCCCTGCATCCGCAGATGTTAGCACAATACCAATTCCACTTCGAGGTGAAATATCACGGTATATGAGATTAATATAATATCATCCGCTATTATGCGCGCATAAGGTCTCATCCACTATATAATGCGGGAAATCAATCATTCCAAGATGTATTATATACTATAATATAGCACGTCAATCAATTAAATTGTCCAACCAATTATTTAAATTTAACCATTTAAACTTAAATTAAAATTCAGCTTGGTGAGATTAACTCACCTTTGTTTCGTTTGCAATCCATTCCTGACCAGCTTGTTTCTTTTAAGATTTCAAACCTTGAATAAATATTATGTGATTTTATTAATATCCAAACTAATCGAAAAATCGGCCACCTAAATATTTATTTAAAACTTAAATTTATCATGTTAATAAAATTCCAAATTTTACTTTACTGTTAAATCCCTAGCAACAAATTAAATGAATAGTTTCTATCATTAGATTAGAATATTCAAAATAATTTAACCATCACATAGCACTCATGCAATTGTAAATACTCGATTTTAATATGCTTTATAATATATGTGTATTCATCATCATACTGTCTATTTAACATTTAACAGTAAGAATTTAAAATGTATAAACATCCATTATACCTTCTCAAATCTATGTATATGTGTGTGCGTGTGTGTGTGTAAAAAAACTGCAGTTCAGGCTTACAATAAATTTTAGTTTTTTTTCTCTGCAAACATATATGAATATTTACTTATTAAATTTTAAAATAGAAAACAGGGATTATTACCTCATCGATCGAGCTTCTGAAACCACGAAATCCCCTGCGACCTTGCCATGAATCGTGACTCGCCCTCGATTCTGACCTGCCGACGTCACCCCCTTCATGCAAACCCTTCCTGACACCTCGTCGAACTGCGTGACCATTCCCCGATGAAGCCATTGACCACGAACTCGAATACATCACTTGAAACCAAGTCCAAGCCAACGATGCACCCAGCCGCGCCACTACTCCTCCTGCATCACCGCCGAGGGCTCCCTGCCTCTATCCTCCACCCAGCATCGCATTCCCAAAATCCCTAACGAGCTCGTCACCCACCTTATCACTAAAGAACTACCCATGGTGCGTCTCGCGACTCATCACGAGACGATTTGTGAATGGCGATCAAAATTGATTGACAATTACGTACTCGACCTGCTCTGATTTCCTAAAAAATAAAAAGGGTTTGTTCGAGCAAAAGGAAATTGGGAAAAGGGCATGTTTTGCTCGGTCATATGTGTTGAAAGAGAAGAATCGATTTTTATTATATATATTATTTTTAGGTCTGAAGTATCGGCCATGATTTTATTCTTTTATTTCTTCTGAACGATAAAGAAACCGCATAAAAGAAGATGAAGGGAACAAGATGTGATGTCGATCAGAAGGTGGCTTGTAAAAGAAGGCTACAGTGACTGCAAAAAGTTTAGATGTGTAAGAATACGGCTGAAAGTTGACTAGTATAAATATTCAAATTAAATTCAAATTCAAACTGTTCCGATAAATGAAACTTAAAAGCTTGACCTCCTATCGAGGCATGCCGCTAGGCGTTTATAATGTTAAACCCCTATTCCGAACACAATGGGAAAGGTTTCAAGTGTTAATTCAATCGTATGGAGGAGATAGCTTTTGAACCCAGATATTATATTAAATTTTCGATATAAAATTTCAGCACATTTATATATCGTACGCTCACACAACTCCAAGCACTACGAAATTTGAAATCCGATAAAAATAAAATATTACGAATCCAGTGGAACTAGTTTCATCGAATTCCAAGACTGTGCCTCGGAAGGCTATTTTTAAATACCAATTTAAACGATATAATTCCAAAACTTAAGAAAACGCTTCCAAATTCAATTTTAACACTTTTACTATCCTCGGTACTATCAATAAAATTTTTATAAGCCTTCAAATTATTTTTAACAGGATTAAATTCCAGTTTCAACATTTTACACTTTAAATTATTTAATTTAATAATTAAATTACCCAATAAATAGTGATATTTGAAATTCAAATTAAAATTAACCTTTCAAATATTTAAAATAAATTAAATATTCCCATTTCAAATGCTCAAAAATTCCGGGTCATCACATTTTGAGAGCCAAATGTTGATTAAGATTGAGCTTATTTCTGGCAAGGAACCAAATAAGTCTAGAGTATTTGCAATCAAAAAAGAGGTGATCAGTATTTTCAATTTCTGCTTTATAGTGAAGGCAGTTGATGTTTCCAATGTTTTTGTTCTATTTCCACACTTTTCTCTTATTGACCGACGATTTAATAATGCAAAGTAGATGCAAAAAGCTATTTTTGGACAATTGACTGAATTCCAAACTAATTTATACCAATTAACTTCCACTTCATCTCCTTTTAAGAAATCACAAGTATTTTTGAAAGAAAATTGAGACAAACCGACTATCTCACCACAGAAAATCACATCATCTTGAAGAAAGAAAGGGATAGAAAAGAGAAAAGAAAGAGAAGAAAGAAGAAACAACATCAGAATCTCAACAGCGGAACGAATAAATTATATTAATAACGTAAATATTACATAGTATACAACGCTAATCAGAGTTACAAAGAATTTACAACACAAACTAGACAGTTATAAACACCTGTCTAGTTATTACAACTCAACAAAGAAATACCAACACAGAGAACACACAGCGGAAACTATATATCTAACGACAAAGCCTCCTGCTCCATTGCTCCTCCACAATTCGTCAAAGCTAACCTGAATCCCTTGGCTACTCGTAAAAATTTGAGTACCCAAGAGTTTAAGAAAACAGAAGATAAACTATGGGTCAGACATGGGTCTGGTGTGAGTAATAGATTAAAGTTGGTTAACTTTGAAAAACCTTTGAAAAGAAAGGTATCACGTAAGACTTCCCACACATAAACATGGAAAAGTTTTTACCTTACGCTAACCAAAACATTTGATAGGAAATCCAATGATATTATAATAGGTCTAGGGTTTTCAAGTAAATATGAAATAGCCGAAATTGTTACATTCATTAAATTCCAGCTACTAGCCACAAATGTGGGTAATACAATCAAAACCGTTGGCACTTATTAGATTTTGGATTCCTTCAATGGCAGGGCTACCGGGGTACCGCCCGTCACAGTACGTGGCCTAGATCAACGTATCGAGGATCACTCCCAATCCCCTGCAACACAAGACCGGAACCATCCCTTAATGGAAAGTCCCAACAAGACAACCCCGCAGTTGGCTTACGTTCCAACCGCCCACACAGCCGAAATAAAAAGGGACCTCTAGATAGGGGAAAATCTTGTCCTACTTAGGCGTGACCCACTTAGCCTTGCTGCACCTCTCCTATTTTAGCCATTTCCGGTTGATGAGGCTTGAGGCTACGATTACCTTTAGAGAACACATCTCTTAGAATGCTCATCGTCCACCTAACGATGTTCTGAAAGCATTCAATCCATACAAGTTCGTTCCGGGTTCGAACGAAACCAAAGGCATTATCTCGTTACACTCATTTTGGAATCACCCTCAGAGTTAACGACGATACACCTTGCACTCTGAATCTTCATCTCGAATCTGAAAGTACTACTCCGTCAAACTTTTCTCGGAATCACCCTCAGAGTTATACTGACGAATAGTTCTACACCTCGAGTCTTCACTCTTCACATGAGATTCATGACCTATCGTTGATTTGGATCGATGTGGTTTTCGGATATCCAAATATGGAAACCCGATCCCGGTCTCATCGAAATCCAAAGCGTATCTTTTAAGGCCAAGTTGTTTTAAAGGTTTAAAACAATTCAATTGTATATATACACAGATAAATAAATTACAGATTCACAATGGATAGTCATCACAACAGATAATCCATATTATCATTATCAAAAGGTAATCCAAATCATCATCACAATGCAACCAATGCATCCATATCATTCAACATTACTGATCTCGTATATGAGATTCAAACCATTCAAGGCAAAAAATGTCATCCATTCATATAAGTAATGATTAATAATCATACCAAATATAATTAATTTAAAATGAATTAAATTAATTACATCATTTCTAATTAATGTAAAGTGAATTAAATTAATTACTTCATCAATATAAATCTTGCTTACATTACTATTAATTAATCATAAATCAATTATTCATTTTATCTAATCATCCCTGATTAATTGACCTTTAATTACATTCCAGAATTATCCGCAAATTAATTTCTCAAATTAATTATACTTAACCAAATACAGTAATTAATCTTTAATTACTTCATTTATTAATTATCTATAATTAATTACATTGATCCTTAATTAATTATATTAATTAATTCCTTCATTTTTTAATTATTTCTGAATAATTCCATTCTTAATTACTTCATTAATTATAATAATTAATGATCTCTAATTACATTTTCTTTTTAAATTAATTACATTAAGTAATTAATCTTTATTTAATCCATAATTGTTAATCACCCTTGATTAACTCCATTCAGTAATTAACTACCCTTAATTACTTCACAAAATAAATTTATTACTCATTAATTAATTATCTCCAATTAATCCCTTGATTAATTTTACAAAGTAATTATACTCAAATTACTTCATCATCAAATCACTTCCAATTAATTACATACAGTAATTACCCATAAATTACTTTCCTAAGTAATTTCTCTTCATTTAATTACATTAAGTAATTATACTTCACAAATCACTAAATGATTATTCTAAATTAACTAAACTAAATTAATTAACTTAATCTAATCAAATTAAACTCAATTAATTACAATATGTAATTAATTCCTTAATTACTTCCATAAGTAATTACACTTAACAATTTACGTAAATGATTATCTTTAACTTAATTAATCTAATTAATAATTAAAAATTAATCACATTAAATAATTATTAAATAATCCTTAGTTAATGACCTTCATTACCTATTCATTAATTATTTTTCCTAAAGTAATTAACTTATTTTAATCATTATTAATTACAATTTAATTAATCATTAATAACCCATTAATTAACCTATAATTATTTAATTAATTAAGTGTTAACTATAACTTAATTAATTCTTTATTACTTGATTAATTAATTATTAATCATTAATTAAAATTTAATCTTATTAATTAATGATTCTTAAATTACAAGTTAATTATTCTAAGAAGAATTAATCTTAAAGCTTTAAGTTTTAAAACCATTAATTACTTTAAGTAATTATCCATTTCATTAATTTATTAAATAAATTAATTATTCATTTAATTACCCTAATACTTAAATGCATAACAAATCATTAAATTATAATATAACTTCAAGATAAAACCCTTTTCTTATCTATGGTTAAATTATCACAAATATATTTGAAAATATCCATTTCCAAATTTAATTTCAAATTTCATTTTAAATTCATGTTTTAAAATGAAATTCAATTTACTCTTCAACAAGTTTTAAAATCAATTTAAAACCTAAAATCACATGATAAAGAATACTTTCTCTTGTAAAAGAAATTTTACAAGAGTTAAAACAATTTCTTTTTAGATTCAAAACATTTAAATTTTACTTTATCATTCAAAATTGTTAAACACTTAAATTTGTAAAATTTAAATTTAGTATAAAACAAAGATTCAAATTCAGATTTTAATCGGTTTAAACTTTGTTTAAAACATTCTTTACATTTCAATTTCCAATTTAAATTCAAATTTCTTCAAAAACATTTTTAAACAATAAACCCCTTTAAAGTATTTTAAACAAATCTGAATTTAAAAACTTATTCATTACCAGCTTAAGATTCAAATTAAACTTGAATCTATAATTTAAAATTAGATTTAAAACATATTTTAAATCCTTGCTTAACACTTTAAATTTCAGTTTAAATTTTGAAAACAAAACACATTTTCTAACCATGAACAAAACTAACTCGAGCTACAATTTATTCGAATCTAACCTAATCTAGCTCGAACAACACTAAAATAAACTCGAGTAACTCGAGTAACCTTCCTATTTGAAAACATTCAAACCAAGCACTGACAGGTTTATAAATAAACCTGTATCAACCAAAATACCCGAGCCCACATCACGTTGACTTCGAGTTCAATGACCTACAACTTCGAGCAAATCATGAATTAACCCGATACAAACACGAGAACCCATTCTTCCCCAAACCATCAGCTGACAACCAAGTTTCCCCGTTCATCTGCACCACCGCTGCCATCCACTTCTACCTCTCGCGACCACATGCGCAACTCAAAGATAACCTTCCAACTAATTTCCGACCATCAAGCAACTTGCGGAAGCTCAAAATCAAAAACGAGCATTCGAGCTCAAAACAGGAAACAATGTCAAAACTGGAATTCGCTTCAAACACCAAAATCCAATCATCAGAGAAGTTCCAACTCCGGCCACTACCATTTCCACACCCCTTCAATCATCTACTCAAATCTGGAAGAACTCGATCGCCCATAGATGTCGAGACAATCAATTCTCTGATCAACAGCGAAAACTAGGTTTAAAATCTTTAATCCTTAATCACCACTTCCTAAATGCATTAATCCATTTTCCAATAATTTTCCCTGCATCTTTGATCATCACCCCATCACCAGAAAAGAAGCTGGCCATTCCAACCTCCTAGATCGACAGTTCTAACCCTAATCATGATTTCTGGTTAAACCATAAATACACAATCAATTTCAAACTAAATTTTCTAATTTTAGTTTTAAAATTCAAGTATTTGTTAATGTAATCAGTTGATAATATTAAATCAAATAATCTGGATGATTAAATTCCTACTTTCAAAAGTTTTGTTCTGTTGCATTTGTGTTTTCCAGAGACATCACAGTTTTTTTTTCATATTGAATAAAATTAAAACTGTAACTTATGTTACATACCATACTTTGTTTGAACTTTAACCTCAACAAAGATTTGAATATAAGATCATGATTTTGACCAGAGTCTAAACCTGGAATGCTAGAACAGGCAAAAAGTAAATCAACGGCAAGCATGCATTCTACCATACATATATACAGTAAATTTTATCATATTCTTTCACATAAATCATGACTATATTAGAAAACAATCCAGCAACTATATCTGCTTAAATTAGTTTTAAAATAAAATGTTACTCACTTGAAAATTTGATGAGCAGAGCCTTGTTTATAGAAAGAAAACTTGAACCTGAAGGTGCATTAATATCAAAACTTCAGGTTGCTTCTAGATTTGCTTTTTAAAAACTTTAGTCATGCTTTACTGCAATGCTTTCCCTGATTCTACAATTTGCATGCATGCTTCCAGATGAAAAGAATGCAGGCTTGGATGTTTTCAAAACAGAAATGCACAGATCTTCAGTTGCATGCAATCTTTTGGATGTTGTTTTCGAAACATAAAAGGACCGCAGGCTTGTGAATTTGCAGAATTCGATGATCCGGTTATATTTGATTTGCAAAATGATTTTCAGGATTGAAGATGATTCAGATAGCTTTTGGTTTAAAGGAAACATTAGTGCAGATTGGTTTCCGAGGGGATTTTTTATAGGAATTTCTTTGAACAGAATTTTGATTTCAGGTTTTTTTTGGCTTTGATTTGGTTAGAGGGAGTTTGCAGATTTTTACAGCTGAAGATTACTTTAGGGTTTTTTTTAAAAGAAGAATAGAAAAAGAATAAGATGAGGAGTAATAGGTTTATATAAGTAGTTTTTGATTTAATAAAAGAAAATGAAAAAGATTAATTAGGACACTTGTTTCTTAGTTTTTAACATTTGTCACTTATTTAATTTATGCCTTACACATGTCTATTAGGGTGTTAAGAGATTTACACATGTCTCTTTAAATATTTTATTTTAATTTTAATTTAAATTGTTTATAAAAGCTTTAACTTATTTTATTTCTTTTTATGTATATATATATATATAAATTTCTTCCCTTTTTAATTTAAAAAGAAGTGAAACAAAACAAATATAAATATAAGTTTATTCCAATATTTTTAATTATTTATTGTTTTGAATTAAAAACATTAAATTCAAATTTTAAATTAATTTATCAAATCCAGTTTTAAAATTCAAGTTATATATAAATGCATATATAACTCTTATTAAATTGAAAAATAACAAAACCTATTTCTATAAAAATCTATTTATGTTCATAAGAACTAAGTGTTACCATTATTATCTGAAAATAACAAATTAAACAATTTTAAATAATTTATAAAAGAGATTATAAATTACTTCTATTACTCAATAAATTAAGATCATTTGTAAATTGTATTTTAAACTCTTATATATAATTTCAAGCAATATTTTAAAAAAAGAAAATAAAACAAAGCTTTGATGTAATCTAATTTAAATTCATATTAAGGTAATTAAATAAAAAATTTAAACAAATAAGATTTACCTTAAGTATAAACCATATAGATATTTATTAAATTGCTTTGAAAAGTTAAATGTTAAATTTAAATCAAATTTCCAATTTACCAAAAATAAATTAAAATTAGAAAATTGATTCATTTACTAAATTCCAAACCAAAGCTAATCTATTTACAATATATACAATTATATATATTATAATTAGAGAATAATTTATTTGCTTTAAAAAGATAAAATCTACCAATTTAAATTTTTATTAAAAGATGATTATTAAATCAATTCAAAATGTAGCGGCCCTGGCTCGACCTTCGAAAATCAGCATCGAATACAATACTCGTATTCAAATGCCACAGATCCAAACGTCGAATCTGGTTCGCCGGAGCTTATAACACAATTAAGTATAACAACACAGCGGAAGAAGAAATGAATATCATATACAATTCCAAATGAATACAATATCCAATGATACAACAATGATATCAAAAATGATACAAGATAACAATGCTACAGTGGAAAAAAAAATGAACCAGCAGAAGAGATATCTCCAATGATCAAACTGCAACTCCAATTCGATGCTCCAAAGCCAAACTCCAAGCCATAAGCTCGAACCACCATCAATTTTCACCAAGCCAAGCAAGGTCAGTCATGAATCCGCAGGCTCCAAATATCCTAGATCTCCAAGAATACGAGAATGCTGAAGAGTATCAAATCGATATCTATATCTACTATCTGAAAAACCCAACTCTAGACTGCCCGTGTGGAAAATTTGTGGGCACCTAGAGTTTAGGAAGGGAACAATAAACTCCGGGTCAGTCATGGGACTGGTATGAGCAAACAAAAACAGTTTATCTTTTTAAAACAAACAAAAGATTTTAAATTTGAAATCCGCAATGCTTTTTGGAAAATGAAACTTCCATAAGGCCTCCCACCACACACACAATGCAAACGCAGACTTGGAGGAGATTTCTCCTTATGACAGTCAAAAATGCTTGATACACGAAATCCTTTGATATTATTACTATAAGTGCATAGTGGAAAACATTTCGAAAGTATAATATTAATCTTAGCCAGCATAGACATTTCGTACTATGCCTACTATAGCTACCATCCAAACAGTAGGGCACCACCATAAGTAGATGGTCAGGCCAAGGAACTTCCCATTGCCATATGGGTACGCCTCTGGAGGGACGCCCCAAGAACTATCCTTCGTTCTCTGCCAACACAAGGCCGACTACCCCCTTCCCGGGGAATAAAACCTAAGATATGCCACCCCCGGTCCTTTGGGACCTTTATCTGAGGGCCCTCCAACAACATCACACGGTAATAAATATACTACAGTGTCCACACGAGTAAGCATCTGGGCTCCATACCATGATACTACCCTTTTCCAGAAGGAATGGTCATACCCTAAGGGCGCTACCCCTGAAACCTTGCTGCATCTTTCTTGTTTTGACCATTTTCGGGCTGTGAGGTCCTGTTGCAGTCTCGTCCACAAAGCTACGCTTTTCACAAAGCCTTGCTTTGATCAACAATGATCAGCATCACTTCATATGCCACATTACCAAATTGGGAATGTTTCACTAGTAACCATCAACTACATAACCTCTGAGCTCGTACGTCTCAGAGAAGAGTGTTAAGCTAAGAGAATAAGTCTTCGCCACCAAACAGAAATGTATTTGATAGAAACTAGTTTTACATCTCAAAGTGTAACGTCAAACACACATCCATACAAGTCTGTTCCGGGTTTAAATAGAACCGAAGACACTTCCAAAGAAGCCCTTGCAATCCGAGTATTCACAATCCCGATCGGACTTTCCATCACTTAGGGAATCTCTATACCGTAGCTACTCAGTGCAGTGACAATCGATAGGTCATCCTATCGTTCTCGCAAACACCCGATCTTCACCACCGGTCTTCAAATGCTATCCAAAACGTCGTATCACATATTCGGAATGGGCTATATGACACTAAGGTCCTCTCCCGGCTAAACCGAATAGTGAGCGCAATATTTAAAAACATATGGATATGGGGTCTCAGTTAAGTCACAACTTAAAACCCAAAACCTTTCATTCAAATGGTTAAAACAAATCACACCATTTCCAATTTTTTAAACAAAAAGATTCATTTCAAAAACCTTCAATGGTTTAAACAATTTCCACACTTAAATCTTTTAACAAAAGATTCACTTTTAAGACCCCTTTCAATTTTAAAACAAGTTTCATCAATCTTTGCCAAAGATTCATTCGTAGCTTTTCAAAACAATTCCAAATTGGATTAACTCAACGGGTCTTTAAATCAAAGACTCATTTCATAGCTTTCAAAGTTATTTCCAAAGATTCATTTATAACTTAGAAAACTATTTCAATTCAAACTTGAAATTTCTTATGATTTGGAAATTCATTACTTATGTGAAAGCTTTTATCATTTGAAATCAAACAGTTTTATTTCGGAAAACCCGATTTCATTTATACAGGTTAAAAAACACCTTGGATTAATTCAAATTCCCAAAACAACATGTTTAAAATGGTTTAAATCGATATAAGCTTGTATACCCCTTTTTACATCATAAATACCAATTACAGAATTCAATTCCAGATATTGAATTCCAATTTAAATCGAATTATTCAAATTCCAAATCTCTATTAGTTATTCAAAATAACTTTCATTCTTAAAACACCTTTTCAAAGCTTTCCATATTAAAATTAATTTATTCCAAAAAAAACTATTTGAATTTAAAAATCCAAATTCAAAGCTTATTTTAAAAATCTGCGACTTAACCGATTTCCACCTGAAATCCATATTTGTGTGTGTATAAGTGTGGTCCAGGGGTTTACACACAATAGTGCAATCACATTACAGATTCAAACACAGAAATATCGATATGCGGTATAATCTATAACGCTTATCGTCATTTACAGATCATGGATAAATAATTATAAGTTCATCGCAGATAATGAATTACATCGCAGATAAATGAATTACATCACAGATGAATAAATTACGTTAATCACAATTTAAATCAAAACAGAGTATCACACATCAGGGATATCAAACAATTTCAAATCATCCCTAAACAATAACAATTAATCATCTGATTAATTCAAATCAAATTAGTCACTAATCTTAGTTAATTAATTTTAATTAATTACAAACCATCTTAATTAATTATTCTTAATTGATTATAATAATTAATTAACCCTTAATTAATTATTCTTAATTAATTTCAGTAACTAATTAATTACTCCTTAGTTAATAATTATTCTTAATCACTTCCATTATCAAGTAATTATCAATTAATAACTTTACTAAGTAATTACCATCCATTAATTACATTACGTAATTATTATTAAATCATTTAGTGTTTAAATTAATTAAACTTAATTAATTAATTCAACTAATCCCATTGAACTCAATTAATTACATTATGTAATTAGTTCCTTAATTACTTTCATTAAGTAATTACACTTAACAATTCACAACTGATTATCATTCAATTAATTAATCTAATTAATTATTATTAATTAATTATTAAATAATTCTAGTTAATGACCTCATTAATCATTCTCTAATTACTTCCATTAAGTAATTAACTTAGATTAACCATTTTTAATCACAAATTAATTAATCCTTAATTATCTATTAATTAATCTCTAATTATCTAATTAATTAAGTATTTACTGTCACTTAATTAACCCTTATTTACTTGATTAATTAATCCTTAATCATTAATTAAAATCTAATTAACAATTCTTAATTTACAAATTAACTTAATTATTAGTTAACTAATCTTTAATTACCATATAAATCCTTAATTACTCAATTAATTGTAATTATTAATTTAATCATTCTTGATTGCTTTTCAAAACAGTTTTGTTAAATTAATATTTAAAAATCAATCTATTATTAAACTGAAAACTTAATGGTAATTAAATTTAGTATTTAACTTAATTAAAATGTAAATTAAGTTTTTAGAAAAACATTGATATATACTCGCTTAGTCGATGGACTGGAAACAAATTCTTTACTTAAAAACAGTCAACATTATTTACTTTAACATAATTAACTGTAAATATATTAGGCCTAACTCCTCTTGGAAAAATAACTCGAGCAACAACACGTTCTACCTGAGCTTAACCCTGGGCAAAACCACGATTTCATTTGCTTCGAGCAAAATCTGGGTTTGCACGTACTTGAACTCGAGCTCCCTCCTTTCTTCCCCAAACTCCACGTACCCAGATAAGTACGCGAGTGCACGTACACATGTACAGCCACGTCGATAATCGCTGATTGACTTCGAGGTCACCTGAGCATCAACCGTGATCATCAGAGACGAGTCGATCACCCACAGACGCGAAATTACGGTTAAAACAAAATCAAGCCTTTTTTAGCAAGTTTCCATTTCCTGGAACCACATACTCCTCTGAAAACTCCTCCACCCCGCCACTACATGCCACCAGAACCCGCGCGCTTTTGCCACGATCTCCCCCTATCGACCTCGCACTGCCACCAACCATCCCTATCTGGTCCGATGCGACATAGACAACACCACTGCTTCGAGAAGCGATCGACAAAAACACAGGGATAAAACTCTAAATTAAACTCGTCCCCTTAATTTACGCAATAGAAAATTCTTTTAACATTTTTCCATTTTCGTAGATCATCAAGCTTTCTTCCAAACGAATTTCAACATCCAAGATTTATTTATTGATCAGAAATTGATAAAAAAGCGTTTTTTGTTCAACTCAAAATTGCACCTTATATACGTGACTAAAAATCATCATATTTGTTTCAAAAATCTTATTTTTGAATGTTTGTTCTAGAAATAAAATCAAATCAACAAAATCAAACATTCGAATTTAACATAAAATTTTCCTTTTTACTGTGAAATTTATATGCAGAGTCCATGCTACCTTGTACAGCTTCAAACAAATTTCAGGCTCATGATTTTAAATTTTAATCAAGCATAATTTGTTTAAAATCCTAAGTCTATGAGAAATTTATAGTGGAGAGATGAATTTGTTTTAGATGATCATGCCTGTTATTCAAACAGAGGATCAAAACAATGACATGCACAGTCATTGTCATGTATATACTTGTAAACATAACTTAACACCTAAATAAGCAGTTATCATGAAAAAAAAATCTTCAAGTATCAAGCACAGAAAACATGATATTTGAGTTTGGGATCAAAGAGAAGGGTTTGCTCACCATTTTGTAGATGAAGACAGAGGCCTGGTTTGAAAAGACTGGAAATATGCATTGGATCTTGTTTTGATCCTGATGCTTTTAAAACCAAATTAGAACCGCTTGCAAGATCTTGATTCTCATTTGCTTAAACTTGCTCTTGAATCAAGTATGAACTTGATTTGGTCTCAGGCATGTTGCCTGCTTCCAGGTTTTGGATTTAATTTTCAAATTTTTGATCCGAGGTGATCTTTGTTTCAGATTTACCAGTTTTTTTTGGTTTCTTTTGTTTTGCTGGTTTTTGATTCACTTTGATTTTGAATAGAGGCAGTTTGTTTGAGATGATTTTGGTGCTGATTTCCATTTTTTTTCTTTGATCAGATTCCTAGTCTATAAGTATTGAATTGAGAAGAACTGAAATTGTCTTCTCTTCATTTTCAGGTTTTCAATTTTGAAACAAAATGGCCTGATTTCTTTTTCTTTTGTATTCTATTTACATTTTAATTTAAAAGAAAATAAATTTAAAATGCCACATGTTAAACTTTGTTTAACACTTGTAATTTCATTTGTTAGTTTTCTTACACATGTTTTATTGAACTAAATTGTGTTTAAACCCCTCTCATTAAATTTATTTAAAATTTGTGTTTATATCCTTGTTAAACTTAAATTTGTTTACATTTTTAAAAGCTTATGTAAATTTATTTATAAATCATGTTTTTATAAACATGTTATCCATATATGTATTATTTTTCCTATTTATAGTTTCAATTAAATAAAATCCATTTTCTTTCACAAATTTTAAAATGTAATGTTTTCAAATCCAAGACAAATTTAAGTATGTACAAACTTATTTATTCCAATTATAAAGAAAAGTATTTTAAACCTTTTATTAAGCAAATTATACTTCTACAAATTAAAGTAAATAATATGAAATTAAATTATACATTACTAACAAATATTTATAAGTTAGTAAATACAATTTTTTTTATTTTCAATACATTTATATTTATAAACTTAAGATATTAAACATACTTATTCAAAATTTTCATTTTAAACTTAAGTGATCGTACTTATTATATTTTTGTTTTCAAATATAATTTTCTTTATAAAATTTAGAAAAATCTCAAATTAACTCACCATTAATTCACAATTAAATTCAAAGTTAATTACCAATTTAAATTTAGCATAAAAATTAGGACCGCTACACAAAATTTTATTATCAAAAATTATCAAATCAAATTAATTTCTAACACAGATTGTTAAATTTATATTGCCAAATTTTCGGGATATCACATTCTCTCCCCTTAAAAGAATTTCGTCCCCGAAATTTAAAAGAAAAGGTAATTTAATAATCTATCTTAAGAATTTATTTTAAAACACAAGCATATATTAATCATATGCTATCATCCATAGCAACCAATTCATTCAAACAAACAAATCTAACTATCCTGACAAAATTCTGGATAGAATTTTCTAGAGTTTCCCAAATATAAATAACGGGATACTCGCTTTACAGAATCCAAACAATCAATACTACTAAGCCACAGAGCTCCTACCCAACTAGATCTTCAAAACTAAACAGGATATCAGACTATAGACAAGTCTTACTCAACAATCACATCCTCCTGAAATGCTGGTTCCACAACCAGAGATAGATCATACACGTACTCCCTCGGAGATAAGTGGAACACATCGAATCCCAGTTATCCAAACTGGCAATTCAACCTTGAAAATCATACACTAATCTTCATAAGGACACAGAAAAGATCCTAAACACCTTGGAGCTGACTTACCCAGTCTTACTCAATCTCATAGCTCCTTAGATCGAAGAAAACTTACCCAAAATCAAATCTTCAACTCTGGAATCCAAATTCCTTCATCTCTTATCCACAGAACACTTTTGACGATCCTGGGCTGCCTTCATCTCTCCCGATCAGCTCAACCTTCGCTGATGTTTCTAGAAACAAACCGGCCAAAACAACCCAACATAATGATCTCCTCAAGATCAATTCAAAACCAAGAACACCATCCCTACTCCACAAACATCAGAAGACTAACTTACTTCTCCTATCCGAAAAATTAAAACAAAAGCACTCCCAAACTACTTCCGCCGCACAACTCTGATCTGAAGTAGAAGAAAACTCGAGCACAAACTGGACAACACATCTCAGAAATATGGTCCAACAGATTCATAAAAGAAAATTCAGATGCCCCACTTGATCCTTCTACTAAACTAAACCACTGGTATCACTCATGGAATCCAGTAGATAAGAAAACTCAACCTCCAGATACAGACAAACCTTTGATAACTCAAGAGAACACTCAAACTATCGCAAGTCACTTTTGCGATCAACCAGTCCAATATCCAAAGAAACCGTTCTCTCTTTACCAATCAGAACAACTTACATTTATCTAGCCAATCCATCGAAGAAATGGATCCACTCTGCTGCTTCTGAACTCCATCTTCAGAAAAACTGCTAACCAGAAGACCTTGCTGGCACACAGAATACACCGAGCTGCACTGCTAACATCAATGCCAAAGAATTCCCAATCCAATGCTCTTCGAGAAACTCGGACCTTAAACCAGACAGAAACATCCTGCTCAACCCAGCCACAACATCGAAGCAGACATACTTTCTAAACTTGTTCCAAAGAAAAATCTTCGGAGACATCTATAGTCACTACGTCTCATCACATAGCTACTAATTCCTGAGGTATCACGAAACTATCACTTTCCTCTACCCAACCGAAAGATCCAAACTCTACTCATCCAACTCAAAGGTAGATTCCGAACCTTTGCAGGTTACCTTCAGAGATCTATGAAATCCTTTACATCAAGCTGCAAATCTCACTTGAGACGGTATTAGGTCTACAGTCTCGACATATACACTTCCAACCTCAACACTCAAACTCCAACCATTGGTAGTAGTCGTGTTACACACCCCACTACCTTATCTACCTTTATAACCTATATTGGAAAACCTATACGGGTAACCCAACAAATAGGTAGAAGTGTATATATATATATTCAAAATTACAAGTACGCTCTCTCAAGAAAGAAATCACTTCAAAGCCTGGGTATTCACTCCACCTAGGGCTCTGATACCACCTGAGACGACCCAACTTTCTCACCATAGAAAATCGCATCATCTTGAAGAAAGAAAGGGATAGAAAAGAAAAAGAAAGAGAAGAAAGAAGAAACAACATCAGAATCTCAACGGCGGAACGAATAAATTATATTAATAACATAAATATTACATAGTATACAACACTACTCAGAGTTACACATAATTTACAACACATACTAGACAGTTATAAACACCTGTCTAGTTATTACAACTCAATACAACTCAACAAAGAAATACCAACACAGAGAACACACAGCGGAAACTATATATCTAACGCCGAAGCCTCCTGCTCCATTGCTCCTCCATAATTCGTCAAAGCTAACCTGAATCCCTTGTCTAGTCGTAAAAATTTGAGCACCCAAGAGTTTAAGAAAACAGAAGATAAACTCTGGGTCAGACATGGGTCTGGTGTGAGTAACAGGTTAAAGTTGCTTAACTTTGAAAAACCTTTGAAAAGAAAGGTATCACGTAAGACTTCCCACAGATAAGCATGGAAAACTTTTTACCTTACGCTAACCAAAACATTTGATAGGAAATCCAGTGATATTATAACAGGTCTATGGTTTTCAAGTAAATATGAAATAGACGAAATTGTTACATTCATTAAATTCCATCAACTAGCCACAAAAGTGGGTAATACAATCAAAACCGTTGGAACATATTGGATTTTGGATTCCATCAATGGCAGGGCTACCGGGGTACCGCCCGTTACAGTATGTGGCCTAGATCAACATACCGAGGATCACTCCGAATCCCCTACAACACAAGACCGGAACCATCCCTTAATGGAAAGTCCCAACAAGACAACCCCGCAGTTGGCTTACGTTCCAACCGCCCACACAGCCGAAATAAAAAGGGACCTCTAGATAGGGGAAAATCTTGTCCTACTTGGGCATGACCCACTTAGTCTTGCTGCACCTCCCCTATTTTAGCCATTTCCGGTTGATGAGGCTTGAGGCTACGATTACCTTTAGAGAACACATCTCTTAGAATGCTCATCGTCCACCTGACGATGTTCTAAAAGCATTCAATCCATACAAGTTCGTTCCGGGTTCGAACGAAACCAAAGGCATTATCTCGTTACACTCATTTTGGAATCACCCTCAGAGTTAACGACGATACACCTTGCACTCTGAATCTTCATCTCGAATCTGAAAGTACTACTCCGTCAAACTTTTCTCGGAATCACCCTCAGAGTTATACTGACGAATAGTTCTACACCTCGAGTCTTCACTCTTCACATGAGATTCATGACCTATCGTTGATTTGGATCGATGTGGTTTTCGGATATCCAAATATGGAAACCCGATCCCGGTCTCATCGAAATCCAAAGCGTATCTTTTAAGGCCAAGTTGTTTTAAAGGTTTAAAACAATTCAATTGTATATATACACAGATAAATAAATTACAGATTCACAATGGATAGTCATCACAACAGATAATCCATATTATCATTATCAAAAGGTAATCCAAATCATCATCACAATGCAACCAATGCATCCATATCATTCAACATTACTGATCTCGTATATGAGATTCAAACCATTCAAGGCAAAAAATATCATCCATTCATATAAGTAATGATTAATAATCATACCAAATATAATTAATTTAAAATGAATTAAATTAATTACATCATTTCTAATTAATGTAAAGTGAATTAAATTAATTACTTCATCAATATAAATCTTGCTTACATTACTATTAATTAATCATAAATCAATTATTCATTTTATCTAATCATCCCTGATTAATTGACCTTTAATTACATTCCAGAATTATCCGCAAATTAATTTCTCAAATTAATTATACTTAACCAAATACAGTAATTAATCTTTAATTACTTCATTTATTAATTATCTATAATTAATTACATTGATCCTTAATTAATTACATTAATTAATTCCTTCATTTTTTAATTATTTAAGAATAAATCCATTCTTAATTACTTCATTAATTATAATAATTAATGGTCTCTAATTACATTTTCTTTTTAAATTAATTACATTAAGTAATTAATCTTTATTTAATCCATAATTGTTAATCACCCTTGATTAACTCCATTCAGTAATTAACTACCCTTAATTACTTCACAAAATAAATTAATTACTCATTAATTAATTATCTCCAATTAATCCCTTGATTAATTTTACAAAGTAATTATACTCAAATTACTTCATCATCAAATCACTTCCAATTAATTACATACACTAATTACCCATAAATTACTTTCCTAAGTAATTTCTCTTCATTTAATTACATTAAGTAATTATACTTCACAAATCACTAAATGATTATTCTAAATTAATTAAACTGAATTAATTAACTTAAGCTAATCAAATTAAACTCAATTAATTACAATAAGTAATTAATTCCTTAATTACTTCCATAAGTAATTATACTTAACAATTTACACAAATGATTATCTTTAAATTAATTAATCTAATTAATAATTAAAAATTAATCACATTATTAATTATTAAATAATCCTTAGTTAATGACCTTCATCAACTATTCATTAATTATTTTTCCTAAAGTAATTAACTTATTTTAATCATTATTAATTACAATTTAATTAATCATTAATGACCCATTAATTAACCCCTAATTATTTAATTAATTAAGTGTTAACTATAACTTAATTAATTATTTATTACTTGATTAATTAATGGTTAATCATTAATTAAAATTTAATATTATTAATTGATGATTCTTAAATTACAAGTTAATTATTCTAAGAATAATTAATCTTAAACCTTAAAGTTTGAAAACCATTAATTACTTTAAGTAATTATCCATTTCATTAATTTATTAAATAAATTAATTATTCATTTAATTACCCTAATATTAAATGCATAACAAATCATTAAATTATAATTTAACTTCAAGATAAAACCCTTTTCTTATCTATGGTTAAATTATCACAAATATATTTGAAAATATTCATTTCCAAATTTAATTTCAAATTTTATTTTAAATTCAAGTTTTAAAATGAAATTCAATTTATCTTCAACAAGTTTTAAAATCAATTTAAAACTTAAAATCACATGATAAAGAATACTTTCTCTTATAAAATAAATTTTACAAGAGTTAAAATAATTTCTTTTTAAATTGAAAACATTTAAATTTTACTTTATCATTCAAAATTGTTAAACACTTAAATTTATAAAATTTAAATTTAGTATAAAACAAAGATTCAAATTCAGATTTAAATCAGTTTAAACTTTGTTTAAAACATTCTTTACATTTCAATTTTCAATTTAAATTCAAATTTCTTTAAAAACATTTTTAAACAATAAACCCCTTTAAAGTATTTTAAACAAATTTGAATTTAGAAACTTATTCATTACTAGCTTAAGATTCAAATTAAACTTGAATCCATAATTTAAAATTAGATTTAAAACATATTTTAAATCCTTGCTTAACACTTTAAATTTCAGTTTAAATTTTGAAAACAAAACACGTTTTCTAACCATGAACAAAACTAACTCGAGCTACAATTTATTTGAGTCTAACCTAATCTAGCTCAAACAACACTAAAATAAACTCGAGTAACTCGAGTAACCTTCCTATTTGAAAACATTCAAACCAAGCACTGATAGGTTTATACATAAACCTGTATCAACCAAAATACCCAAGCCCACATCACGTTGACTACGAGTCCAATGACCTACAGCTTCGAGCAAATTATGAATTAAACCGATACAAACACGAAAACCCATTCTTCCCCAAACCATCAGCTGACACCAAGTTTCCCCGTGCACGTGCACCACTGTTGCCGTCCGCTTCCACCTCTCGTGACCACACGCGCAAGTCAGCGATCACCTTCCAACTAATTTCCGACCATCAACTTTCAGAAGCTCAAAATCAAAAACGAGCATTCGAGCTCAAAACAAGAAACAATGTCGAAACTGGAATTCACTTCAAACACCAAAATCCAATCATCAGAGAAGTTCCACCTCAGGCCACTACCATTTCCACACCCCTTCAATCATCTACTCAAATCTGGAAGAACTCGATCGCCCATAGATGTCGAGACGATCAATTCCCTGATCAACAGCAAAAACTTGGTTTAAAATCTTTAATCCTAAATCACCACTTCCTAAATGCAATAATCCATTTTCCAATAATTTTCCCTGCATCTTCGATCATCACCCCATCACCAGAAAAGATGCTGGCCATTCCAACCTCCTAGATCGACAGTTCTAACCCCAATAATGATTTCTGGTTAAACCATAAATACACAGTCAATTTCAAACTTAATTTTCTAATTTTAGTTTTAAAATTCAATTATTTTTTATTGTAATCAGTTGATAATATTAAATCAAATAATCTGGATGATTAAATTCCTACTTTCAAATGTTTTGTTCTGTTGCATTTGTGTTTTCCAGAGGCATTACAGTTTTTTTTTCATATTGAATAAAATTGTAACTTATTTACATACCATACTTTGTTTGAATCTTAACCTTAACAAAGATTTGAATATAAGATCATGATTTTGACCAGAGTTTAAACCTGGAATGCTAGAACAGGCAAAAAATAAATCAACAGTAAGCATGCATTCTACCATACATATATACTGGAAATTTTATCATATTCTTTCACATAAATCATGACTATATCAGAAAACAATCAAGCAACTATATCTACTTAAATTAGTTTTAAAATAAAATGTTACTCACTTGAAAATTTGATGAGCAGAGCCTTGTTTATAGAAAGAAAACTTGAACCTGAAGGTGCTTTGATTTCAAAACTTCAGGTTGCTTCTAGATTTGGTTTTTAAAAACTTTAGTCTTGCTTTACTGCAATGCTTTCCCTGAATCTACAATTTGCATGCATGCTTCCAGACGAAAAGAATGCAGGCTTGGATGTTTTCAAAACAGAAATGCAGAGATCTTCAGTTGCATGCAAGCTTTTGGATGTTGTTTTCAAAACAGAAAAGGACTGCAAGCTTGTGAATTTGCAGAATTTGATGATCATGTTATATTTGATTTGCAAAATGATTTTCAGGATTGAAGATGATTCAGATAGCTTTTGGTTTAGAGGAAACATTAGTGCAGATTGGTTTCTGAGGGAATTTTTTATATGAATTTCTTTGAACAAAATTTTGATTTTAGATTTTTTTTGGCTTTGATTTGGTTAGAGGGAGTTTGCAGATTTTTACAGCTGAAGATTACTTAAGGTTTTTTTGAAAAAGAAGAATAGAAAATGAATAAGATGAGGAGTAATAGGTTTATATAAGTAGTTTTTGATTTAATAAAAGAAAATGAAAAAGATTAATTAGGACACTTGTTTCTTAGTTTTTAACATTTGTCATTTATTTAATTTATGCCTTACACATGTCTATTAGGGTGTTAAGAGATTTACACATGTCTCTTTAAATATTTTATTTTAATTTTAATTTAAATTGTTTATAAAAGCTTTAACTTATTTTATTTCTTTTTATGTATATATATAAATTTCTTCCCTTTTTAATTTAAAAAGAAATGAAACAAAACAAATATAAGCTTAAGCTTATTCAAATATTTTTAAGTATTTATTCTTTTAAATTCAAAACATTAAATTCAAATTTTAAATTAATTTATCAAATCCAACTTTAAAAATCAAGTTATATATAGATGCATATATAACTCTTATTAAATTTAAAAATAACAAAACCTATTTCTATAAAAATCTATTTATGTTCATAAGAACTAAGTATTACCATTATTATCTGAAAATAACAAACTAAACAATTTTAACTAATTTATAAAAGAGATTATAAATTACTTCTATTACTCAATAAATTAAGATCATTTTTAAATTGTATTTTAAACTCTTATATATAATTTCAAGCAATATTTTAAAAGATGAAAATAAAACAAAGCTTTGATGTTAATCTAATTTAAATTCGTATTAAGCTAATTAAATAAAAAATTTAAACAAATAAGATTTACCTTAAGTATAGACCATATAGATATTTATTAAATTGCTTTGAAAGTTAAATGTTAAATTTACATCAAATTTCCAATTTACCAAAAATAAATTAAAATTAGAAAATTGATTCATTTACTAAGTTCCAAACCAAAGCTTATCTATTTACAATATATGCAATTATATATATTATAAATAGAAAACAATTTATTTGCTTTAAAAAGATAAAATCTACCAATTTAAATTTTTATTAAAAGATGATTATTAAATCAATTCAAAATTTTATTATCAAAAATTATCTAATCAAATTAATTTTTAACACAGATTATTAAATTTATATTGCCAAATTTCTGGGATATCACAAAAATTTTCCTTTTGAAGATAATTTCCACCTCCAAACATCATTTTCTTGACTTGGGTCAATTTCTATTTTATAAACTGTAGAGTTAAAGATGAGCTTGAGCATTCCATTGAATGATACTGCCAACTTTAGCATTGACTTTACCAAAACAATAGAGATTATTCCATCCTAATAAATCGATAAGAGAATTACCATTGATCCAAGGATCAAACCAGAGGCTGGTGTGACTACCATCTTCAAATTTTCTCTCTAATAATTTGGCTCCAATTTCCATACATTTTAGAATATTTTTCAAAGCATAGGAATAGTGATTTTCAATGGGCATGGACCAGAAATTTTTCATTTTGACATATTTAACTCTCATCTATTCAGCCCAAAGTATTTTGTCTTCAATGAATTTTGAAAAAGCTTAAACTTGCATGCTTCATTAATATCTGAAATGTTTCCGATTCCTAATCCCCCTGCTTACTTGTTCTTAGTAATAGTGTTCCAAGAGATTTTATGAAATTTTCCATTCCAAATGTAGTTAGCACACAATTTTTCGATTTGCTCCATAGTTTTTGCTGGAATGTTGTGAGATTGCAGCCAGTACATAATGACTGCAGTGGTGACAGTATGAATTAGTTCTACTCTTCCTGCAATGGATAGTACTGGACCAATTGTTTATTTTACTTTGAATGGTATGATATAATTTGACACAATCTCTTTCTTTGATCTGGTTGCTACTGAGGGGGAGTCCAAGATATTTGACAGGTAGATCACCCTCTTAGAATTTTAGAACATTAAGGATCTCCATCTTGTTCTTACAATCTTTACTAAAAAATTGCTTTGTTTTCATTAATTTGAGAACCAGCTTGCTGAATAAGGTTGTTAAAAAATTTCATAGTGGTAGCTGCAATTTGAGTATCTGCATGTAAAAAAATTAATAAGTCATCAGCATATAATAAATGAAAAATTCTAGGAATAATCGAATTTATTGGTTTTAAGTTGTTAAGCAACACCTCCTTATCCATTTTTAATGTAAAATATTCCATAGCAATTGTGAATAAGTAAGGAGATAGAGGATCTCCTTGTCTAATACCTCTATTACTATGAATGAACCCGCAAGGAGATCCATTAATAAGTTTGGAATAAGATACATTGCAGATACGTTCCTTAACTAGGTTACAAATTTTTTCACTGAAACCTAGTTGACTCATCATCATAAAAATAATGAAGCTTCTGTTAATTTTTTCAAAGGCTTTATGTAAGTCAATTTTGAGACACATCTTATTTTTACCAGCCTGATTAAAGTCCCTTAATAATTCATGAGAAAGTAGAATGTTTTCGACAATAAATCTGTCTGGTATAAAAGCACATTGATTTTTTGAAATAAGGAATTTTAGAAACTTTTTAATTCTATTACTTAGAATAGAAGCTATAATTTTATACAAAAAATTACAACATGCAATTGGCCTATACTCTCCAAGGCAGGAAGGGTTTTTGGTTTTAGGGACAAGCATAACAAAAGTATGATTTATGTTTTTTAAAAGCCTACAAGTTGAGAAAATTCATTGACAGCCTCAAGAATCATGTTTTTTAAATCATCCCAATGAGTTTTATAGAATTTAGCCCCAAACCCATATGGTCTAGGACTTTTATAATCTTTGGCTGAGAAAATTTGTTATGATGTTTTCTACAAGACATTTTAGCATTGAAATTTTTTGTTGGCAGGTCCCCACAAGAAAGCCAGTTAACTTTAACTTTCTGCCTAAGAGTAATAGCCTCAGAGTGAAGTGAATTGGAAAGCTTTCTTTGCAAATGAAAAAAATCTTTTAACATTAGTTTGGTCTGACCCGTCAAAGTTAACACTGTCTTGTAATTTCACACATTCCTCTCTTATTTGATCGACTTCCTTTTTCTGTTATTGTTGGGATTCCATGCTTTGAGATTTTCCTTAGTATGTTAAATGAATTTTCTAAGTTTGAATTGGGCAGAGCCTTTTCGAGAAAATTATAGACAGTTTTGAATGATACTTTTATAATCAGGATCCTGAACCCATCCATTCTTAAATCTAAAGGATTTTTTTTTTTTTTGATTGAAATGTTTTGAGACATAACAAACTGGATGGGTGTATGGTCACTAGTGTATTGGGGTAAGGTGTAACAATTAAAGTCATAAAAATGATTGATGAAAGCCTGACTGACTAAAATTCTATCAAGCTTACAATGAATATTTCTATATTCACCTGATTTCCAGGTGTATTTGTTACCTTTGATGTTAGGTTCAATAAGTCCAGTTTTAATAAGAAAGTTAGAAAAGAATTCCAATTTTTTGAAAGGAATTGGAATTCCCCCTCTTTTTTCATTAACTTTCATAATAGTATTAAAATCTCCCATAATCACCTAGGGGAAGTTTTTGAATTGAGGCGATCTAAAGAGTTCCAAAGCTGAGTTCTTTCATTTTCAGAATTAGAGGCCAAAATTAAAGAAACACAAATTTTTAGGCTCCCTTTATTTTTAAAATTACAATGAATATATTGGAGGTTAAGAAAAAACTTTAGATTTCCCAGATGTTGGGATCCCAAAAAACAATGATCCTACCATTCCCGCCATAGAATTATTATGAATAAGAGTCCAATTGTTTAGGTTATTAATCCTAAGCAAATCAATGTTTTTATCAGAGAGTTTATGTTCCCAAATGCCTACTAAAGAAGGTTTATAGGTAATCAATATATTTGAAAGGTCTAACTTCCTTTCAGAGGAATTGAGTCCCCTCACATTCCAAGTAATGATATTCATAATTATATATATATAAAGGATATATTAGCAGCTAAAGTGAGATTTTGCTGCTTGTTCCTATGCTTTCAATAGCCTTCTCTCCTTTTCTTTTACAGCCTTTTTTCCTTGAATTTTAAGAAACTCCTCCCATTTAGGGTTTTTGATAATGTATTTCTTCTCAAATAGATTGTAATTTGGAGTTGAGCTTTCATCAGCATTTTTATTCATTATTTCATCAATATACTTTTTTCGGCTTTCTTTCTTTTGCTGTTGACAAGAGGAGAGGTGGAGGAAAAAAGTAATCCAGCATTTTCTAACATAGGTTCAGGCATATCTGTGATTTTTGAGGGACAGTTTTTTGAGAGCGTTATATCTTCTATTTGCGAATCATTCGTATCTATGTCTGTAACTAAAATTGCTTTCTCCTGCTGGAAGGGAGGAAGCAAGGACTGGTCTTTATAATCCCCTTTGTTTTGTGCTTGCTTACCGTTGTTTACCTTAATATTGCCATTTTGGATCTGAAAGAACAAGATCTGTCTCAGTCATTTGCTGATCATTATCCATGGCTACAACAAAATTTGAAGCTTTTGCTTTATTATTTCTTGATATCTCTTGCGAAATGGGACTCTCAGATCGCTCAGCCATATCTATAGAACTCTTTTCAATATTTCCTTTTGTAACCACCGAGTTTGAATAGAATTCAATGTTTTGTAGAGATTTTTTAGAATCTAATATAGTGATAGGATCCGAGGGATTAGAGATATTGGTCTTAGAAGAAATTTCCTTCGAATACTGGTTTTCTTGATTTTAATTTCCTATGATTTCCGAAACTGGCAAAGAAGATTTATCGAAATTGTAATTTGAAGATTCTTTTTCTTTCCAAACAGTTTTCTAAGAGCAAGGTTCTAAGATATGCCCAAAGCAGTGCATTTCAGACATCGTGGTGGAATGAATTCATATTTAATTTTTTGTGTAATACTTCCACCATCATGCATAGAAATAAGAGCATGATCTGGTAATTTACCAGCAGCTCTTATTTCAACTAATATTCTAGCATAGATGAGACGCGTCTCGTTTGCTGTATGCTCATCTAGCTTTAGCGAGTTACCCACTACGCTAGCTATGGCAGCAAAAGCCTCTTTGTCCTATAGTCTGAGATTTAATTCAGGCAAGCCAATCCATATTGGATAGGTAGAAGGAAGATCTCGGTCAAGAACCAATTTCTTATCCCATCTTCTCAAGATGATTAATTTGTCGCCAATAAAAAAAAGGATCATTTTGAATAACTTTGTTGCAATCTTGCTCATCTGAAAATCTGATGGTAAAGAAACCATTGTTTCTTGTAAAGATTTTGAAATTGACAATTGGGTTCTAAGTTTTTGAAACAAAGTCTCTAAATTGATGATAATATGGACGAGTGCCATATACATAAGCTATAATATAGTTGCTCCACTTGTTTTCTGTCCTTCGGCTTATCACCTCCTTTACAACAACTTTCTTATCTCCTAATCTAATAGGAGCAGAAATTTTTTAAATGAACATTAGTTTTGAAGCCTCCATTCTTAACTAAATATGCCTAGGATGAAGATGACTTGGAAGGATTGTGCATATAAGATGGATGAGTTGTTGAAAGTTTTGTAACTTGATTGAATCTTGACTTCTTGTTAGTGAAACTTTTTTTAAATCTCTACCCAATGGTCAGAGGCCTGACCAAGGGATTTGTTAAATGCCCTTGCGAAGATTTTTGAGATTTTGCTAAAAAAGTTTCGCGTCGACTTTTAACAATTTGAAAGCCACCATCATCTTTATCTGGAGGCTTATCTTTCAGATTTGGTAATAATGAAGAAGGATAGAGAAAAGGAGGATTGGGAACATGAGGAGGAGAATCTCTAAAGAACTGATCAGGATGTTGTTAAAGATTGGATTATTCTTGATGGACATGGTAGCCCTTTTTTCCGTCGCATAAAATATAGTAATTTTAACCTGTTTAGACTTATTACTATTTTCAATCCAAGTCATTACTTTTCTGAGACTAATCCTCCTAATTTGTGCATCTGAGGTGATAAATTTAAATGATTCAATAATTCTTGTTCGCCAATGGTTGGCTTCACCTGCTGTTGAAGCTTATCACTTTCATCATGCTCTCGAAGCTTGCATCTTTCGATCTTGTTATGCTCTATTATCCTTATTAACGATTCAAATGAGTTGACTTTGGAGTTGCGTGATAAGTCATTTTCCTTTGAGAATGTCTTCACTTGGTCTTGAGGCTTACCACTTTAATTATCTTCCCATACAGATAAGTGATCGATATAGTTGTTAAGTTTACTTCTATAATAGCTATCGTTCATTCTTTGATTATTGATATCTTGTTGCAATCGGCCTGTAACGACCTACCTATTTGGATGGTTTAAATTGACAATAAACCACACACGTAAGACTCAAACCATTCAAAAGGGCAGATTGTTATGCGGTAAATAAAAAAAGACAGAGAAAGAAAGAAACAAACACGGAATCTCATAGTGGAATGACAAAATATAATAATCATATAACTGTTTATGAAACTGTTTTTCAAATACATTTGATTACACTTTTATAATACCGATCAGAGTATATACAACAGTAATAAATAAATAATGCAGTGAAAAAACGTGGTGCAGTGGACATAATATAATAAATAATAACAGTATTAAATCTTCATCTTCGTCCTCTAGAAAGAAAGTCTTTGATACACTTAAAAGCTTAGACTGACCCAAGCGAATTGAAAAGACAAAACATTTGAGTTAGAACTAAAGATCTTATGTAAGTTAAATCAACATTCAATAAATACGAGCGTAACGGCGTCAGAGATGTTTATGGGGTTTGACATCTTCTATCTAGTGTCTAATGTGAGTGCAATAACTTAAGAAATGTTCGGAATTACCATCTCCTAAGAATCCGTTAAACTATCACTATGTAGTACAATATGCTATTATAATAGTGTCTACAGTAAAGTAAAGTATTAAAATAGCGTTAAGGCGTTACCCATATTCCCTTTAACACATTTTATATATTCTCACAGTCTATACAGTATAGTAAGCTCCTCCATAAACTGGAAGCTTACCTAGAGGGCACTCCATAGGTATGGTATAAAACAAACTCATAGAAGGCGTGATATGGCATGTGAACATAATACTCGAGGCAATGTCAGGATAGGACTCTACCGTTTTGCAGAACCGGGCTGGCGGTAATGCATAGCAACTACACCGCCCACCTCGGAACACACTCTCAAATCAAAGAAAGGGCCGGCCACCAAATAAATCACAAATTCAAAATGTGGTATCGAAAAATGTGCCCGATGGGAGGAATGACCTCACTTGGCCTCGTATAGCTCCTGTTTTAGTCACATCTGAGCTGACTCATGGGAGTCGGGGCTATGTAAATACCTCATACAGAATCGTTCGTCAAACCATCCTACTTCATTTTGGAATCTCCACCACGTACACAGTTGTTAAAGTGGTTTTTGGTATTAGTAAAGAGTATGACAATATCCGATCCCGGTCTCTTTAACAACCAAACGCCTATTTCACATGGATTGGTTCTTTTACATATCCAAAACTGATTTATAGTTCATATCTACATTTCATATTCTCAAAATCATATCATTTTTGAAATCATATTTACTTTAGAAGTTATATCACATTTGAAATCATCACTTTCGAATTCATTTTTCCAAAAGTAGATTAAATCCTCATTTAAAACCATCATATTCCTCAAGTATGTCATTTAAATCCCTACTTATGCTATAACATCATTTAATCATATTCTACTTAAAAGTTAAGGATTTAAATATAAAACTTCCACTTTACGAAACTTGAAATTCAGAAAATAGTTTAGATAGTTTAAAATAGTTTTAAAAATATAGTATAAGATAGTTTAAAATAGACTAAACAAATTAATATAGTTTAAAATAGATTAATGTAGTTAAAATAGATTAAAATAGATTAATATAGTTTAAAATAGATTAAAATGGATTAATATAGTTTAAATAGATTAATATAATTTGGAATAGATTAAAATGGATTAATATAATATAATAGATTAAAATAGATTAATATAATTTAAAAAAGATTAAAATAGTTTAATATGGTTTAAAATAGATTAATATAATTTAAAATAGATTTAAATAGTTTAATATGGTTTAAAATAGATTGAATAGATTTAAAATAGATTAAAATGCGTTAAAATACTTTAAATAGATTTAAAATAGATTAAAATACTTTAGAATTTATATTTAAAACAACTCCCAATTCCAGCCTTCAAAATTTGGATTTTCAAAGGAATTAATTTATATAAATCATTTTCCTTCAAATACAATTTAATCCAATTCAAGATTTAAGGGTTTTAAAATCATTTAATTTAACCAATCCGGTGTCCGTATATAATTTTCTACCCTATGGTCAAGTGATACGTATATTTATCATTTCAATCCGTAAAAATTTATATTTACGGGTATATATTATTTCAACCCGCAATCCCAAATTCCAAATTAATGGAAATCGTTTGGGTTTACCATTTAAACCCATAACGATTTTCTCCTATTCTATATGATCGTTCGGGTATGTACCGTTACAACCCATAGGGATTTTCTAACAGTAACTAAGGAAACTTGTGGTATTATAACAATATAAATATGACATCAAATCATCCAATATCAACAATTAAACATACTTCACAATCATCACCCAAATCAACCAATAAACATCAATAAATAGGTGATTATCATTAACAAGTATTAAATTGACAGTTAAATTCAATATGAAATTAAACGATAATTAAATGCAATAAAAGTTAAATTTAACTAGAATGACAATTTAAATATACCAAACATCAACCAATCAATTCCACATCATATCAAAAATTCAATTGAACTAACATAAGACAATTTAGTAGTTGTGAGTGGGTTAAAACACTCACTTTGATTATAGCCCATAAAAATCCAAATAGAAGCGCAATAACTCAACAGTCTCCAAATTCAACTAAATCAATTTCTTGTTGTCCAAAGTTTAAATATGAACCATAGAAGAAACCACGCATGAATCAAAGTTTATATGTAGAAGATATTCATGTTATAAGAAATATTATTAAAATAAAAATTAATACGCATTTAAAAACATAAAGATAAAAATAAAAAACAAATTGTGATATCTCGGAAATTTTAGCAATATCAATTTAATAATCTGTATTTAAAATTAAATTGATTTGATAAAATTTTAATAAAAATTTATTTGATTTAACAATCCAATTAAATAAATGTATAATTTATGAACTTTATCTTTTAAAAGCTAATAATTGCTTTCCTATTTATAATGTATGTATATATATTTATAAATTGTGAATGGATAAGTTTGATTTGAAGTTAAATGAACAAATAAAATATGGTTTTTAAAATTCTAATATTCATTTGATAATTTGAAGATTATTATTTTATTTAATAAATAATTAATTGGTTTAAAATACTTAAAGTAATTATTTTAAATTGTATAATTGCATTTGAAACATAGTTTAAATTTTAATAAGATAAATAAAAGTTTATTTTATTTAAATATAGCTTAATAATTATAATTTGGAATTATATGAAAATTTAAGATACTCTTTATATATTAAACATTAATTCTTTTAATTAAGATAAATAAGACAAGTAATTTATGATTTCTTTTATAAATGATTTAAAATTGATAAATGAGTTATTTTCTAATAATAATAAATGTATAAATGTAGATATGTTTTAAAAAGACAATGTTATTATTTTAAAATTTAAAATATGTTGATAAACTAGTTTTAAATTGGTTTTAAAATTGGATTTTTAAAATGTATAAATAGCATTTGAATTTGAATTCATTTTGAAATTCAAATGAATAAACATATATGAATAACCATATTTAAATTTTGTAAGTGAGCTTTCATGTTTTATAAATTGTTTTACTTCATCTAAAGAAATACATATTCATTCATTTGTGTAAACTACTTATATGTATATTTAATAAAGAAAAGGGGATTTTTATTTATCTTTAAATTTAAAAATAATAAGTAAAATATGTATTAAACAAGTGTTAGCATCTTAAACAATTAATGAGACAAGTGTACAAATTTATTTACTTATTTTGACAAGTGTCTTTTATTTTGATTTTCTTTTATTTTAAAATAAATCACTTATACACTTATAAAACATGTTTTTTTTCTTCATCCTCATTTTTTTCTAATGTTCATTTTCTTCTAAGAAAAGAAAGATCTCAGCTGAAACATAATTGTTTCAGAAAACTCTCAAATCCATAATCAAATCTGTTCAAGCAATGCAACCCTCCCTCTGTAAATCTGTAACCGTTCCAAATGCAAAAGAAATGGCCTGCACCTGAATTCCTCTCCTTTGTAAATCTTGTTTAAAATGCAAGTCTGTTCAAACATGCAAGCAAATCCCCTGTAAATTATTTTCAAAAGCAAAATGAAGGCCTGCATTTCATTCTCCTTCAACCTGTTCAAAACCATCACAGTTTTCACCTGTAGAAGCAACAAGTAGCCTCTGCATCTCTTTTAAAATATGGGAATATAAAGATTAAATCTGAAGCTAGTTTAAAAATTGCTAAAGTATAATGAAAGCCTCTGCATCTCTTTTACCTGGAAATAAAAATGGAATTTGAAGCAAGTTTGTATGCCTGCATGCAAGTTTCTAACAGTAAATTCAAGATTCAAAAAGCATGCACGCAAGTTTAAATTTGCTAGCAACTCAAGTTTTATTAAAGATTCAAAGAAGTAAAAGTTTTCTCTGGAATCTGTGCTCTGCTTCATCACAGTATCCAGGTGAGTAACTCTTTTGAAAATTTAGTTATAAATTGTTGCTTAAATAGGTATGTTTGTGTATGTTATTTGGATTTGCATGTTGTTTGGTTTGCATGTGCATATGATTTTGAATATATTACTTAATACATGCATATGTGTGACTGCGCTTCTTTTGTCTCTGGTTCCAGAACCAGATTCTTTTAAAAATTAAAGATAAAATTCTTTTGCTCTTGTTTATATTTTGTTAAGGATTAAATCCTGAAGTCAATGTGTTAAATTATAACATAGTTAGTTCAGAAATTTATTTAAGTAAAATGAAGTTGGGTAATGTCTCTGTAAAACTTGAAACTTCAGAGTATGTTAAAACATGTTGAAACTCAAACATTATAGATTTTAAATGCAGTATTGTAAACTGAAAACCTAAACAAAATAATGATTTTTAGAACCAAAATCATATTGATTAGTTAGAAGTTGAGACTGCAGTTCTTAATTGAACTGAAATTGGGTTTTTAGCAAACTCTGGTGATCGAGTTGATCAGAAGGTTTGAGATTCTTGGTGATGATGGAGCAGTGATCAGGGGATGTGGAAAAAATGTCAGGAAGATGAATAGTGCTTGGTGGAAACGATGGGAGGTTGGCTAAGTTTGTAAACCTAGTTTCTTGGCAGTAGGGAATTTTGATCGGCATGAAGCCTATAGAGGTTCGAGTGCTACAATATTGGGTGAGAGGGTAGCTCGGGTATTGAAGAAGAGGTGGACATGGTGCCAACGTCTCTGATGGTCGGCGTTGAGGTGACAAACTGTTTTCAGATTTGGGGTGGTATTTGCTTGTTGCTGACAGGTTTTGGTTTGGGCAACTCGTTTTCGTTTTCGAATGGATTAAGGGGTTTTGATGTTAGCAAGGTGATGTAAGGGAGGTCGGCGATTTGCTTGTTGCCTGGGTGGTGGCCGGAGGTGGCTACAGCCACCGTGCATATGCACGGTGATGGGTGGTGTATCAGGTGAAGTTTTTGGGTTTGCTGTGTTTGTTTTACTCGGGTTATACTCGAGTTAACTCGAGCTTTGCTCGATGACAACCCGGGGTTTACTCGAAGTAATCTGTGAAGTGGCTCGGGTGTTATTTCTTTTGAAGTTACAGGTTTTAGATAATCTGTATATTCCAATTCTAATTGTTTTAAAACTAAATACAGGGTTATGAAAACAGAATTTAAATCATATTTAAAATTTGAATTTCAAATGAAATTTAAATCCAGGTTTGAAATTCTAAAATTTAAACTTTGAAACAAAAATGTTTAAACAAATTCAAAGAGTTTAAATATTTGAATTTAAAATAAAGTTTTAAATTTAAGTAAAGATTTAAACATAAGTTTAAATCTGGAATCAAACTTCAATTTTGAACAATGTTTTGAAAATAAAGAAAGTTTTTAATAAAAAAAAAGAAATTTTAAATGTTTAAACAAATTAGTTGTTTAAACATATTTAAATATGATTTGTATTTTGAAATGAATTTGGGGTTTAAATTTATTTTAACTTCCTTTATAAAATGAGAAATCTTAGCATAAGATTTTAAAGGTTTTGAATGTTTCAAAACTTTGTCTATGTTAAGTTTGACTTCTTTTTAAAAAGAAACTAAATTTAAAATGTAATTTGAAATAATCTTAAGTTAAATTGATTTAAGTTACTTTATTAATAATAAAGTAATCATGGATAAGAAATGCTTTATTTTAAAGTAAATTTAAGATTTAATGATCTTTGTTTCATTAAAATTAATAATTTAATTAATTAATTTGTTTAATTAATTAAAGATTTGAAATTAATGAAGGTTAATTAAATTTGTAATTAATATTAATTAATTTAATTAATTTAATTACTTAAGAAAGGTAATTAAGAATTTGTTAATAAGTTAATGATGGGCATTAACATGTGATTATTTATTTATTAATTAATATAATTAATTTTATAATTAATTGGATTAATTAATTTAAATAATCAATTATGAAACTTAATTAAGTATGATTACTTTATGTAAATAATTAAAAATATTAATTACTATTTGTAAGTAATTTATTAATTGGATTAGTTTAAATTAATTAATTATCTTTAATTAATTTAGAATAATTATTAAATGAGTTAATAAGTAATCATTGAGAAATAATTACTTAGAGAAGAAATTAAGTTAAGTAAATTACTGGAAGTAATTAATTAAAGTATGATATTTGGATTAATTACTTTGTGAAGTGATTAATAATTAATTACTTAGTGTAATTAATTTAAGCATTAACTGATTAAGTCATGTTGAAATGATTATGTGATGGAATTAATTAAGGAAATTAATTACAAATGAGATTAATCAAGGATGATTAATCAATAGAATTTATTATTAAATATAATTAATTTAGAAGTGATTAAGGAAGTAATTAAGGTTAGTTAATTACTGAATATGATTAATCAAAAGTGATTAATAATTGTGGTTTAATTAAGGTTAATTACTTAATGTAATTAATTTAAATAAGTAATTAATATAAATTTAATTAAGAATCATTAATTAATATGATTAATAATGTAATTAAGGATTAATTAATTGGGATTAATTAATCAATGATAAGTGATTAAGAAATTAATTAATTAATGTAATTAATTAATGACTAATGTAATTAATTATAATTAATTAATTAGAAGTAATTAAAGGTTAATTACTGATTTTGGTTAAGGTATAATTAATTTGTAAAATTAATTAAAGATAATTACTTGAATGTAATTAAGGGATAATTAATCAAAGGTGATTAATTAAGGTGATTAATTTGAGGATAATTATTTAACTGATTGGTAATCAATTAAGGGATTAAGTAAGCAAGTTTTAAAATGGTGAAGTAATTAATTTAATTCATTTTAAATTAATTAAAGAGTAAGTAATTAATTTAATTCACTTTAAATTAATTAGAGATAGAAGTAGTTAATTTAATTCATTTTAAATTAATTATAGATGGTGAGATTATAGATCTTTGCTTATAAATGGATGATATGGTTTGCCTGAATGGGTTGAATCTCAGACATGAGATAAATAGTGTTGTGTGTTATGGATGCATTGCTTGCATTGTGATGGTGATATGAGTTATCTATTGATGTGGATAATATAGATTATCAATTTGTGATGGTTACTTGTTTATGATAATATTGTTGATTATCTATTATGATGATGTGAAGTATCTATCTGTGTGTATATAGATAGTTTAAATTGAATTGTTTTAAACTTAAAACAACGTGGACCTAAAAGACACGCTTTGGATTTAGATGAGACCGAGATCGGGTTTCTATATTTGGAATCCGAAAACCACATCGATTCCAATTAACGTTAGGTCGTGAATCTAAGTGGAGCAAGTGAAGACTCGAGGTGTAAGGGCTTTATGTCAGTATAACTCTGTGGGTGATTCCATAATGAGTTTGACGGAATAGTGCTTATAGATTCGAGATGGTGAATCAGAGTGCAAGGGCTATGGTCGTTGACTCTGAGGGTGATTCCAATAATGAGTGCAACGAGATAGTGCCCTCGGTTTCGTTCGAACCCGGAACGAACTTGTATGGATTGAATGCTTTCAGAACATCGTCAGGTGGACGATGAGCATTCTAAGATATTGATGTCCTATAAAGGTAATCGTAGCCTCAAGCCTCATCAACCGGGAATGGCTAAAACAGGGGAGGTGCAGCAAGGCTTCGTGGGTAGCTCCCACTGGAGAGCAAGATTGATCCCTGTCTAGAAGACCCTTTATATTCGGCTGTGTGGGGCAGTGGTTCGCGACAACTGCCGGGGTTGTCTTGTTCGGAACTGTTCAGTAAGGAACGGGTCCGGCCTTGTGTTACAGGGGATGAAGGGAGTAATCCTCGGTACGGTGATCTAGGCCACGTGCTGTGACGGGCGGTACCCCAGTAGCCCTTCCATTGAATGGAATCCAAAATCCAATAAGTGCCAACGGTTTTGATTGTATTACCCACTTTTGTGGCTAGTAGCTGGAATTTAATCATGTAACAATTTCGGCTATTTCTTATTTACTTGAAAACCCTAGAAACTATTATAATATCATCGGATTTTCTATCAAATGTTTTGGTTAGCGTAAGGTAAAAACTTTTCCATGTTTATGTGTGGGAAGTCTTATGTGATACCTTTCTTTTTAAAGGTTTTAAAAAGTTAAGCAACTTTAACCTGTTACTCACACCAGACCCATGTCTGACCCGGAGTTTATTTTTGTTTTTCGTAAACTCTTGGGTACTCAAATTTTTACAAGTAGCCAAGGGATTCAGGTTAGGATCCAGGTTAGCTTTGACGAATTATGGAGGAGCAAATGGTGCAGGAGGCTTCTGCGTGTAGATATATATAGGGTAGTCCGCTGTGTTTGGTATCTCTGAGTTATTTGTGATGTTGTATTATGTTGTAAATACTAGACAGGTGTTTATAACTGTCTAGTATGAGTTGTACATCTGTGTATTCTGATAGTGGTTGTAAATTATGTAAATATTTTATGTTTATTAATATAATTTATTCGTTCCGCTGTTTAGATTCTGATGTGTTGTTTTCTTCTTTCTTCTCTTTCTTTCTATTCTCTATCCCTTTCTTTCTTATTAGCGATGCGATTTCCTGGAGATAGGAAGTTGGGTCGTTACACAAATTGTAATACTTACGTTTTTCTAAAGATCGGGCTTAAGGGAAAGATTGAAGAACAATTAAGATGAGGACATGACGTGCATGAAAAATGAAAAAAAATCATATTCATAAAAGAAAGCTTTTGGATTTGCAAGAATAAGAGCTTTTGAATATGAGATGTCAGGAGAAACAAAACACAAATGAAGAAATACGCTGCAGATTATTTATAATTAGGAAATGAAGGTGGATGGATAAAAATAAATGTCACATTTTATTTTGAATGCTCTAGGCATTAATAATGCATAAGCAAATGTACGTAGGAATGAAAAGTTTGCAAATCAAAGGAAAGTACAATTTTGTATACGTGAAAATGAGATGGCAAGAATTAAATACAACCTAAAAGTCTAGGCTTAGGTATTAAATAGAAGAAGAAATGAACGGATCGAGTATTAATAATAAGGTAACTATTTTAAAAAAATCATGCAATAATTAATAACAAAAGAAATGAATGGACCATGTACATCGCACAACCTTTTGAAATTCAATTTTTTTGAAATGTAACCAAATTAACTTCGTTAACTCAAATAATATTCAAATTTGTACGCATTTAGGTTTTTATCTACGCATAATAAAAAGTTTATACTTACCTTAAAAATGAAATCGTGCAATTTGGTTTTCCGAAAATGATCTTTTATTTCCATTAAAACACCATTTTTGTTTAACACAAAACGTGATCTATTAATTGCAATCAACGTTTTCTTTCCTTTTAATCGAAATATTTGAATTACATTAATTGTAATTACTTACAAAGTTAAATTTCAAAACAGACAACTAAAATGGATGAAAAATAGAAGAATTATTTATTTAAACACGTTTATAAATTTGTTGTTTATACACAAGAGTAATAAATAACTTACTGAAATAGATTATTTTTCTATTCTTGTAATCAATCTGTAAACTAAAACACAGTTCAAGTAAACATATGTTTCTTCTTTTAAATTCAATCATTCTATTCTTTATTTTAATTAAATTAAACCTGCATTCACAAATAAACATTCATTTTATTTGATGTAAATGTTCTTTTCATTAAATCAAACTTTTCTTATACTTTCACAAAACATAAGCTACTTTTAGTTACACCTATTAATTTACAATTTAGTAATCTCTCTCCTATTAATGAAAATTTTCAATTACATTAATTTCAGTTGATTAAGTTTCAAAATGGACTAAATGAATGTAATGAGAAGTAGAACAATTATTTCCTATCTAATAGTAATTTAAACATATTTATACACTATTAGATACATACAGTAATTGTACATTTCTTACTAAATAATAGTTTCTCGTCTCTAGAATCAATCTTCCAGCTACCAAACTTTTCAAATAAATAAACATATGTTTACTCCTTTACTAAACTTATTCATTTTTATTATTTTATTTTGATTTACAACCTACTATTAAATCAACCAATACCTTATGAAATTATTAACATAGGTTTCTATCTTGTTATCCTCATTTTATACAATTGACGTTTTTTCTTACATCAACCACAATATATGATTACACTTAATTCCAATTAATTATATTCTAGTTCCAATAAATTGATTTAATTAGATTTTAATCTTTTTATTCAATCAAGCATTACTCTATGGACATAGTTAACATTTGTTTACATCTTATTGCATTGATATTCTACAATTATCATCTTTTACTATATTAGTTGCAATATTTCAATTATGTTGAATTTTTGCCGATTTTCACATTAATTATAATTTAAAGTCCCAATGAATCCATTTATCTTAGTTTCACTCTTTTTATTAAATAAATTATTGCCTTAAAAATATAATTCACATTTCTATATATTTTGTTAACTTCACATTTTACAGTTATCGTCTTAACTCATATTAACGAAATATTTAATTACATTTAATTACAACTGATTTCCAACTTAATTCAACGTATTAAATAAATTGGTAACAAATAATACTTGTTACTTTTCTTAATTTAATCACATTTATAAGTTTGTTATCTACACACAAATGTTATAACTACTAACACAACACAAATTTTATTCAATTTCAATTTATTACATATTATTTCATCAATCAATATAACGTTTAAATTTATTTCCTTATTTTAAAGTTATAACCAATTATGACTTACAATTATTATAATTACTTGAGATTACATTCAAATAGTAATCTATTATATTAATTTACATTATTAAACTTCATTCTAGTTAGTTTTCTCATTCCTACATTGTAAATTTTATTTTCTTCCAACATTAAATTACAAAATCTTATTTGATTCAATATTTTAATTATTGAAAAAATGTGGGTCGTTACAGGGCCGCCTCCAGTTGAAGAGCTTTCGAGGTAGGTTCCATTTCGGCCTTTAAGCTTTTTCATCCAATGATTGCCATTATGGTGAAATGGGTTGCCATAGGAATTGTCTAAATTGACTTTCCCGCCTTTTAAGTATGCTTCGACCCTCTGTTCAAAGTTATCCAGATAGTGAATTGTTGAATTTTGGTTGTTTGAATCTGATGTCTTTTTTTTAGTTTGTAACAAAGAATTTGGTAATCTATTTCAATAATTTTTCACAATTTAATGCTTGTTGTGCATCTCTTTCCAAATATGGTAGATAATAGTAGTTAATAGAATACTTGCTTTATCAAAATCTTTGGATTTTCTTTCGAACTTTTTTTGAATATGCTGAATGCTTGATCATATGTTTTGGATTGGCTCAAATTGACTAAGTTGAATTTTACCTTTCGCTATAAACCATATACATCTTGTGTTCATGCAATCAAAAAATAAGTGATTAGTACTTTCAGGGTCCTGTTTGCATAAAAGGAAAATTATTTCCCTTTTTTTGTTCCACTTTTTACATCTATCTCTTGTAGGCAGCCTGTTATGAATTGAAAAATATGTACAAAATTCCATTTTTGGACAATTAGCCCTATTCCAAACTGTTTTATACCATTCCATTTCAACTTCTGCACCTTTAATATATTCCCAAGTTCTTTTAAAAAAATTTATCTTTTTTTTATAATTTTCAACTCCAGCTATCTTTTCTATACTTGAGCCTATTTCTATGCTTTCTATTACCGATTTATGATTTTTGGTTACATTTTCTATTTTTCTCTAACTACTTGTTTTTGTAAACCAAAAATTTATAACAACTTTATTATCATTAGTTATTACTAAAAAGAGGTTTTTTTGAGTTATAAAATGCATTATTTAAATAGTTAAAAAATAATATTCAAATTCAAAGTGATTAAATTATGGATCATTACATCCTTCATTCCTTATAGGACAATTTGTCCCTAAAATTAATCACACACAACAAAAGATCTCAAAAGAAACCCAAATGATCTCATAAAAATCGTACTTAAATACAAGGGAAGTGACTTCACCACATCTGATGAAAGGAAACAAGCATTAGATAGTGGTTAAATCTTAAAAGAAATAGTATTTAACCTGGATGCTCTAGGTGCATAATTCTTCATATTACATTGGATCGACGTTAAGGACTCCTTATATAAGCTATTTAACAAGCGTTAGGCAGTGGTAAAATCCTAAAAGAAATTAACCATACATTTCTAACTGTGATCCTAAAGGAAATAAGTTGAGAAAAATAGAATAGTCTGGCTAATAGCATATTGTAACATGATATATAAAATCATTACAAAACTAATATGTAACAAGATGAGATATATACTACCTGATCTAATATCCAAAAGAAAAACTGTAATAACCCATATTTTTAACTATTTTATATTATTGAATTTAATATGATTATTGAACAAAATGGTTTGAAATAAAAATTTACGTTTCATTTATGTAATTTATCTAATATGAAATGAATAAAATTTTGAAAGAACAATTTCGATAAGATTTAAGGAAATCATTTGTGTTAAAAGAAGTTCAATATATTTAATGTGTTGTAACCACTAGCACCAATTGAATAATAAGTGTTGAATTATTTACATGAAAATAAAATAATTATTTGATAACTAAAATTCATTTGAAATCTAATATTGGAATGTATTGAAATTATAATATTGGAATTTATCAAAATTGGATTTTTGAAATACTTTAAATAAAGAAGTGTGTCATACTATAATCGATGTATTTAATATAAAAACAATTTTGTATTGAACAAGAACGAACGTTTTATTTATAAAATGATATTTGAGAATATTGTATAAGTATGTCTTATTTGACTATGATTATAAATTTATAAAGAGTGTAGTAGTTGTTTTATTATTTGAATTCGTTTTATAAGTTAAACTTTATAAGTTAAATAAGTTATATTTCAATTGTAGCAATTTATTGGATAATTAAATTGTTAAATTTGATATTGGAACTTATTTAAATAATTGAATCCTAAATTTAATATGAATGAAAATGATTTCAAAAGTTTATTTAAATTTTATTTAAACAAGAATGAAGATTGTTTACTTTTAAAATTGAATATAAAGTTAATAAATTGATTTTTAAAATTACTTTTTTAATTAACATGTAAAAATAGTCTTTTTGGTTACTATCTCAGATTGACGAAACCAGTTTCATCGAATCCATAATAGTGAATTATTATAGAATTTCAAGTTTCGTAGTGATTGAACTTATCATTTGGTCATGTGAGCTTGAAACGCGTAGGAATTATTTTCAAAACCTTAATTAATATAGGATTTCAAGTTTCTACCGATTGGACTTAACGTTTGGTCGTGCGAGCTTGAAACGCATAAGATTTATTTTTGGAACTTTAATTAATATAATTTGGTTTTGAAATGCTATCTTCTGAATATGTTGGAATTGGCTCCCTATATTAGTTCCATTGTGTTCCCAATAGGGCTATAACATATAGAACGCTAGTCAGCATGTTTCGTTTGGAGTTCGAGAAAGTTGCACGTGGATAGTATTTTGAATATTTTTATATAAGGCTACTTTATTTTCTATTTTGCAATCCAAAACCTAATTCATTTCTTCAGCCACTTTTATTCTTTAAATGGTCGAAATCCTCTTTATTTATCCTTTTGATCTCTCTCACTTAACGAAATCAATGACACCAAAAGGAAAAGTATAGAGCATGACGAGCTCTACACGTTGTACAGTAGGATCACATAGATACGATTCAAAATCTCCAGAATCAGAGCACGAAGGTCACGTGGCTTTGGGTTTTTTTAAGGAAGACGACGACTACAGAGGCGACCCGCTTGGGATGTGGTGGTGCAGCACGAGGCGCATCGGATGGCGAGGTCGAATGGGACTCCGGTGGTTTCAGGGTGGCGCACGCGCTAAGGTCTGATCTGCATAAGTTGGATTTCACAATCGACTGGGAATCGCGTACGAAGAAAGAAGGTTGTTGTTTTATTAACCTTGTTAATTATTTTGTTAACTAAACTTAATTAAATTTGAATGTTTAAAATTTTATAACTTTTTCATGCGTGGTCCGATTCGAGCGAAACAAGTCATGTTGTGATCGTATCGACGGAGGCTATGATGTGGAGTTAGATTGGTATTTATTAGAAGCTGAAAAATTTTCAGTTCAAATAAATGTGAGTGATTAAACTAGCTCACGAATATAAAATATTTTTAATGTTAGTTAAATTGAAATCGCGAAGTTATTATCTTTATTGACTATTATTTGGTAATTTAACTGATATTTGAATTGACATATGAATTAAACTATTAGAAATTAAAATTGACAGTTAAAGTGAAAATGGAATTAAATTGCAAGTTAAACTCCTAATTACTGATAACTAGTTAGCGGTCATGATTTATTGGCTGATTTGGATGTTGTTTGTGACGGATGGCTATTGATTGATATTTTGGATGATTGGATGTTTATTTATTCTATATATATCTTATTATCACTGTAACGAACTGTTATTTTCAACCATTCGCATCTGCATATGTCGGACTTGAATTGCTTAAAATATCAGATTGTTAACTTAAATTTGGCAAAACTCGGCATATACAGTAGATAAATAAGTCACAGAATCACAGATACAGAGTAATATAAATAAATGCAGCGGAATAGATAAATAGTAGTTCACGAAGCTACTATATAAACATCAGAGTCAGAAAAAATACAGTAGAATATCTCAGTATGCTGAAGTCTCGAGTACCGACAGATGATATCTCTGGCTGAATCGATAATTGGATCTCCAAGCAAAGCTCCAAACTCCAAAGGTGAGTCTCAAATGCCGAATTACTCAGTCTGACCCGAGCATAAACCAAAACACAAAACACTCGAGTCAGGATTAACATTTTTATATTAATAAATCCAACCCAAGTGAAATATCAACTGAAATACAAGTAACTTAAAGGATGTTTGGGATAACCATCCTCTAAGGATCCGTGGAACTATTTACAATATAGAAACATAAGCTATCAACAACCAACCGTCATTACAACACCGTGGTCCTTTCAAAATATTTTATATTTCAAACCCAAAGGTTCATTTCCATTTCAATTATAGATATATTTCCTCAATTTCAAAAAAATTGATTCAAATCAACTCGAGTTCCAAATTCCAATTTAATTCAATCTAAATTTTTTCATTTAATTCAATTCAGTTTCTAAATAACAAATTCAAATTATATTGATTTCAAATATAGATCTGAATCACAAAATAAACCATTTTAATTCCAATATATTTCAAAGCTTTAATATTCAACATTTCAAAGTTAAATTTACTAGTTTCATATATATCTTGATTTAACTTCATTATTATTTAGTCAGGGAATATCCACTTAATGAATTCAATATCATTTAACTAGCATTAATTACATTTTTACTAAATATTTCCTTAAACTTATTTAAACGAGAAATATTCATTAGGTTACTTAAATCAAGACCAAGTTATAAATCATATCTTAAATCTCAATTTCAATGAGTTTCAAATCGGTTTAATTAAATAAAATTCATTATTGGATACAATTTCAACTAAATTCAAATTATCTTCCCAACCTTAAATTATTCAATTTATTACCAAAATCAATTTTGAAATATAATTTTAAATAATTAAACATATTATATGTATTAGATCAATCTTAATTAAATTAAATATTATTATTAAATCTATATATGTCATTACCATTTATATATAATAATTTAAGAATCAACATTTATTAATATATTTCTTTCCCAAACCATAGAATTTGTTTTCAAAATATTTATATTTGGACCAACGGTGGCTGTATATAATTTCCTATCCTATGGTCAAGTGATAGAGATATTTATCATTTCAATCCGTAATATATACAGATCGATATCAGTTCGATCTGCAATCCCAAATTCAATCCAAATGAAACCCGCTTGGGTCTATCATTTCATCCCATAATGATTTCTCCTATTCTAAAGTCCATTTGGGTATGTATCATTTCAACCCATAGTGAGTTCTATACTAACAGGGAACTTGCAGAGTGATAACAGATATGATAGTAATAAAAAAGGAATATATCATAAATAACGATATAATATAACAACAGGATATGGTGTCATATCCCACAGGTGAACAACTACAAATAATAGCATATATAACAATTTAAATAACTAAAACAATATATTTCAATTATCATTTCAATTGAAATCAAATTTAATAAATACAAGAAATTTAATCGTGAGTGATTGCTCATCTTTCGAGGTTAGAAATGAAAGAGAATGAGAAAAGTTTCTAATCCAAGCACGAATTCCAAAGTAAAGCAGGATTTGCACGAATTTGACGAGCGAAGCTGATAGATATGAATTGATGAAAATGAATAAATTAGCTCGATATAAATGAAATATATATATATATATAAACTTTCAAAAATCCATTTAAAGCATATATTTCAAATTTATATCAAATTCAAACACAAATAAAATTAAATACACACACACACATATATGTATTTCAAAATCTTTGTTTTTAAATAAAACCACATATAAGACACATATCTGCGTAGTGTAAATTGAAATAAATGAATATATATATATATACTTATAATCAAATACGTAAACAACCCATATAGCCATTCTATGCAAATCAATAAAAAAATCAGTAACAAAATTTAAAACATGTACATATTAAAATCTATGTATATACAATACTGTACACAGTATATAAAATATATAAACCAACATTTGTACCTTTACATAAACAGACATATTAAAGAATTACAGATCAAGCTTATGTAAACTTTATATATACACAAAATGTCATTTCTACTAACATATATACACTGTCAAACCCATATATTACTAACATTTTACATTGGAAAACTGACATAAATCATTTATATCAAAAAGTTTTTTTTCACATCATAACATATTTTATAAACGTAATATACGAAGATGTTAACAAAACATATTTTGTATAAATATATACTCTGCCAAAAATATATAATAATACTATAAAAGCTATATATTTTATATGCAGAAACCATATAGCCTGCATATACCTAACACAAACAACTCATATATAAAAATTTGTACAACATAAACTTATCCAAATATGCAGAAATCATATATATAGACCGAATAATAAATATGCGTTGCGAAAATCTATTTCAAAATTATTAATAAAAACTTAAAAATAACCAAGCAGATTATATATATACGCTCTAAAACCAACTCACCAGGATACTCAAAATCTCGTATAAAATAAAATATACATATAAATCTATGTTTTAACAAACCTTTCGTATGCTTGAATATATATAAAGCTGCAAGTATAAGAAAAACATATAATATATAAAGAAATACTTACATATAAAGAATGAAAGAAGAGAGGAAACAACTGTAGGTGGTCGAGCATGCGGGTGAAGGCGTAGAGCAAATAGGAATGAGGGGAAGAGTTTTTCCAGAGAATGAAAAGAAGGAGGAGAGATATGCTTATCATTGGCAATATATATATGCCTCGTTCTTATATTTTTTTCGAAAGATTGAATGCTGGTGAACAGAGGAAATAAATTAAAACAAATATATATAAAGATTGAATGCTGGTGAATAGAGGAAATATATTAAAACTGATATGTATAAAGATTGAATGCTGGTGAACAGAGGTATAAATTAAAACTGATATGTATAAAGATTGAATGCTGGTGAACAGAGGAAATAAATTAAAACAAATATTTATAAAAATTGAATGCTGGTGAACAGAGGAAATAAATTAAAACAAATATATATAAAGATTGAATGCTGGTGAATAGAGGAAATAAATTAAAATATGCATAAAGATTGAATACTGGTGAACAGAGGAAATAAATTAAAACAAATATGTATAAAGATTGAATGTTGGTGAATAGAGGAAATAAATTAAAATATGTATAAAGATTGAATACTGGTGAACAGAAGAAATAAATTAAAACAAATGTGTATAAAGATTTAATGCCGGTGAATGGAGGAAATAAATTGAAACAAATATATTTAAAGATTGAATGCTGGTGAACAGAGGAAATAAATTAAAACAAATATATATAAAGATTGAATGCTGGTGAACAGAGGAAATAAATTAAAACAAATATGTATAAAGATTGAATGCCGGTGAACAGAGGAAATAAATAAAACAAATATATTTAAAGATTGAATGCCGGTGAACATAGGAAATAAATAAAACAAATATATTTAAAGATTGAATGCTGGTGAACAGAGAAAATAAATTAAAACAAATATATATAAAGATTGAATGTTTGTGAACATAGAAAATAAGTTAAAACAAATATGTATAAAGGTTGAATGCTAGTGAACATAGGAAATAAATTAAAATTTCACAAAATTCAATTAATTTAATAAATAAAATCACTAAAATTTTGGGTCGTTACACTCTCCCCCAACTCAAAACTTTTCGTCCCTGAAAAGGAAGGTGGTAGGAGAATAGAACAACCAAAAATAAAAGTAGATTGAAAGTCAAGAATAAACAATTAATTTAAAACTATATAAATTTTACTTGAGATATTCATACTTTTCAAAACTCATTTGTAAAATTTCTTGCTTCCTTTGTAAATACCATTTATATGTTTAAATAACACCTTTATAAGTATATGAAAACTATTTGAAAATAATTATTTACAAAGAAGCTATTGAAATATTAAATTCATAATTAATAAATTTATTAATTTATCTTAAGATACTTTCAACATTATAGATAAACCAACAATCATTTTCTTTAAATACGGTTTATTTAATTAATAACTTCTAAAATATTAATAACACTAATAATTTACTATTAAACCATGTAGTATATAAATGAACAATATTTTAACAAGACATGTTCAAAAGGAAAGGAGGTAGATTCGAAAAACAGAAGATAGGTGAATAAATAAAGTTGAGCAGATAAGGTAGATTCAAAAGAATAGTATTGGGCACGAATAGTTAATTCAAACCACAAGAATTTCTATTCCAAATATTAATACAAAATTTCTTTGTTGGAAATACTTTTAAAATAAAATACCTTTACATCGAAAAAAAATTCCTTTCGAAAAAATTTCTATAACTCGGTGTTTCAACGAGTTTATCCTCGTTCTTGCAGACTCTGGCCATGCGTTGATCAGACGCAAAACTAGAATTCTTCAAGTACTTAGTAGACCTATTTCAACACCCAGTGAAAATACTTGAAAAACCTTCAAAACCGATATGGAAAGTACAATCCAAATAAATCACCTGGATCGCATGACACATAATAATGGTTACGCCTGGATCCCCCAGGAAACATCCATATCCTTTAAGCAATCGCTGCCTTGCGAATTTCGCCATGATAACCAAAACCGTGGAACGCAGGATACATAACAATGGTTACGCCTGGATTCCCCAGAAAACATCCATACCCTTTAAGCAATCTCTGCCTTGCGGATTTCACCACCACAACAAACTGCAGACCGTACGATACATAACAATGATTACGCCTGGATCCCCCAGGAAACATCCATACCCTTTAAGAAATCTCTGCCTTGCGGATTACACTACCTGTAAAAAATGACCATGGGTTACGCCATGGTAGGACACTCGAGTATTACATCCGGAAAACCAAAATCAGAGAGAATAATAACGATAGAATGAATCCACAATGTGGCCATAAAGCGGATATCAAGCAGAAGGCACTTTCCATATCTTTACTTCGAAAATATATATCATATAGTACGCTTTCAAATCGATTTCAAATATCATACTTATATAAAGTCCATTATATATAAGATTTATTTTCTAATCGAATACTTTTCAAAATCAATAGTATAAGATTACACCTTTCCGTTTGAGTACCTTTCCAAATAAATAGTTTTCGAATGAACTTCATACTCATACAAATATATAAGTTCGATAATCTCTCAAATCAAGCATTTAGTAAAATAAGGTTCTTAATTTCAATTCGTTTCAATATCAGTTCAGTTTTAAAATCATATACGCTTTCACCATATTTCTTCCAATTTAAATATCTTCAGTTTCAAAGTTTCCAATTTAATAGGTTTAAAAAGCCATCCTTGTTTCCAAATCAACTTAATTTATGTCCAACAAATTCATTTTCAAAATCATCATATAAATACCAGGTTTGAAGTCCAATCTATTTTCGAAACCAATAATTTACTGAAAATCAATTATACCCAAAATGATTACCAGTTTAAAACACTCCCTTTTTAAACCTTTAAACTGTATGTTTCTATTCAAAAGATCAATTTACCTTTCAAACTATGTAAAACTATATTTTATTCAAAACAATCCAAACTAAATTCCATATCAGTATAATTAAATAATCTTATTCATTTACTTAACAAAACAGTTTTGACTCATTTGCCTAATCGAATGTTTTATATTTTTCTAGGATTACTTAGCTTTGAAAATTAAACCTTGATTTGGAAGTGCTCGAAACTTTTAAAAATAGTCGAAGAAACCAAATTTTCAAATCCAAGAGTTGGAAATCAGCAAAAATCAATAAATCAATTCCAATAGATAAGGTTATAGCAAAACAATCTAAAACTCGAGAGCTGTACACCGACTTACTTTAAATCATTTCAAATATATATATATACATATATCTTTCGAATATCAAACCAAACTTCAAAATCTTGAATCAAAATTTATTTCACAAAATCGCTCGCATAGCAAATCTACTAGAGTGGCCTCTCCCCCACTCTGAAAGTCGAAAATCAATGTCGATGATGCGTGCACTCATCATCGAAATTATTTTCCAGCGACACAAGTGAGTTCTGGACTTCTATTTTCTTGAAAATTTCTTTGAAATTTCTTTGAAATCATTGGAACTCGTTTGAGTCGTTTGAAACACTTCTTATTCAGAAGATACTTTCAAATCATATTATTATATATTTTCAAATATCTTAAAAACCAATTTCAAAACACTGGAATTCAATCTCTCGAATTTCAAATTAAAACCCTTCAGTTATAAATCATTTTTATATAAACCAAATTTCTTATAAAATTTTCAAAATCCAAATCCTTTCAAAACCCCGAATTCTCGTTTTTAAAAGGTACATAATCCTTATCGAAAACATTTTCACTTTTATATATGGGATAAAATCATACTTATCAAAATAATAATTTCGATATATAAAAAAATTTCAAAAACACAAACATACCCAATTTTTAAAGGGTGATTCAAGGATGGATTTCAAAACAAAAATGGAGATTCAAATTAGAGGAACTCTAATTAAATAGAATTCCGATTCGAAGATAGGCTCGATCGAAGATGAGTGTAACGACCCAGGATTTTGGCAATATTATTTTAATAAATATTTCATCCAATTAAATAAAATGTAAACTTATCATTTTAAAATGAATAAGTCTTTTGGAAATATTTTCCCTTTATTTATATAGATTTGTATTTTAAAATGGAAATTTGATTTGAAAATTTACAATAAATGTAACGACCCAGAATTTTTATTAATTAAAATTTGAATATTTAATTAATTTTAAATATTAAATAAGTGAAATTTATAAGTCAAATAATTTTTATTTTGAAATTATTGGATTTAATTGAATAATTAAATCGATAATTTAATATGTTAAATTATGGAAATAATTGAAAATTTGAGTTAAATATGATTGAAAATGATTTGTAAAATTTTATTTTATCATATTGGAGTTAGAACAATATTTTAGAACTTTTAAAATCGAATTAAAAGTTAATTTGTGAAAATTGAATATTTTAATATTTAAATCGACTAGTAAAAATAGTCAATTTTTGAACAGTCTCAGAATTGAACGAAACCAGTTCCATTGGGTCCGTAATAGTTAGTTATTACCGGATTTCAATTTTCGTGTCAATCGGAGCTATCGTTTGATCGTGGCAGCTCGAAACGCATCGAATAATTTTTAATTTTAATTTGGCGAGTTAAAATAGCCATTTTTCAAAAAGTCTCGGATTTCGACGAAACTAGTTTCATCGGATCCGTAATGTGATATTATTGTATGGTTTCAAATTTCAAGTCAATTGGATTTACCGTTTGTCCGATACAAATTAAAACGCCTAGAAAATCGCTTAAATCGGTTTAATTCAAATTGAGCGTTTATAGCCATAACTTGCACAGATATCCGAATTAGCTTTCGAAACCTGTTCCATTGTGTCCGGAACGCGGGATAAACCCTAGGAACGTCAGTTTCGACGCGTAAATCGAAGTTCGGAATTTCCGGATGAATAGTGTTCGAATTTTTTCTATAAATAGGCACCCTCACTCTAAAAAAAAATAAAAAATAAAATAAAACCCTAGCCATCTTTCAGAGCCGCCACCCCCATTTTCAACGGCCGAGAATTTGCAGTCTTCCTCCCTCGATTACTCCAAATCCGTCGACAATTAGCCTTAGGTTTCAACTAGAGAATTGAAGAGGACATCAAGATCTACAAGTTCAACGGTGGGGATCGTGTTTGGAGCGACGATGGGGGAGATATGGAGCCGCGTGCGTGGGCCGTTCCTCCTCGTGTTGCGCGCAACCTAGGCGACCGAGTTGGGGGCTACTCACGGCGTGGGTGGTGTTCGGGGTGGCGAGTCGCATGGAAGTCCCTGATCGTTGCATAGGTCGTTGTGTTGAATGTAAAAATTAACCCTAGTTTTCTATAATGGGTTCGGCTATGTACGTGAATGGTCTGTAGGGAGAATGGGGGAGAAGGAGAGATGAAGTCACGGCCCTGATGCAAAGGAGCATGGATCCAACGATTGTAAATAATTAAGGTTTAAAATTATAAAAGTTATGTTGTAATTGTTATTAAAATCGTGTACAAACTTCAAAAATTCATATCTTTTTCATACGAGGTCGAAAACGTGCGAAACCAGTTGCGTTGGAATCGTATAGACGAGCACTACGCAATGGAGTTGGTTTGGAGTTAGTGAGAATTTTGGGTAAAATTAAACGCGCGTTTAATTTTATTCGAAATAAATCGCTAAAACGGAATTTAAAATCAAGGTGAGAACTTCTCACTCAATCGAATCAGTTTCGATTTTATTTTAAATAGTTAGATTTAAAATATTTGAATGCATGTTTGAATGATGATTGATATCTATTGATTGTTAAAATAGACATTATACGCCGTTAGTAAGCGGATGTTATTTATTAAAAACATATACCGCGAATATTTCATAAATAGTGAAATTGGTATTATATATAATAGCAATATATATATATATTGGCATATGTATATATTGGAGTTATTGATTTCCCGCATTTTTTGTTTAGCGGATGAGACCCTATTGCGTCGTTATTAAGCGGATAATATTTAAATCCCATATACCGCGATAATTTCGTACTGGAGTGAAATTGGTATTGTGCTAATGTTTGTGGATGCAGGAAAACAGGTTGGAGGGATCCAGCTGGATTCCTCAACAGTATTTATTTGATTTTAGATATTTTGATATTTGATGGATTATCATATCGATATATGATATCGTTGTTGTCGTGATTGACTATTTGGTATGTAGCATCATTGGACCCAGATTTTGGGATTTTAAAATGATTTTTAAAGTGATTTTTGAAAATATAAAATATTTTTGGAATTGATCCATTTTATATAAATAAACGTTATAATTTTTAAAGTTATAAAAATTATGATTTTTGAGAAATATAGTTAAAAACTGATTTTGAGAATATGATGCTAATGATTTTATAAAATAGTTTAATCGGGATTTTAGAATTATTGTGAACAGTTTAAATATAGGATTTATAAAATTTAATTATTTTATGAATCAAAAGGATGAAGTTTTTAAAGGAATTTAAAGACGTTTAAAAAGAATAATATAAATTGATTTATATTAAGAGATTTATAAATGGATATTTATAAATTGAAATATTGACATTATAAAACGAGTTTTTTATAAGTGTTTGAATGAAGTGAAAATGAATTTCTGTAAATGAATGGAATTCATAAAATTTTAAATGGTGAAGTTATAAATGAAATTTATAAATAGTAAGATTTATAAATTTGTAAAGTTATTTGAAGAATAGATTTGGTTAAATAAAAGAATCTTATAAGTTATAAGATTTATGATTTGGAAAGTCTTTAAAAGAACGATTTTGTAAAATAATCGTTTTATAAGCATTTAACTTATAATATGAATCTTTGGTTTATAATTGAGTTATAAAGTGAATAGGTTAATAAAGGAATTTATAAAAGGAAGTTGTTATAAAATAAATAGAAATAGAATTTATAAACGTTGTTTTATAAATTCGCAAACGACTTATTTTGATAAGTAAATTGTTGAAACCTATTAATGGAGTTATATTCACGTTTTTGAACTGTGAATAACCCTTTGAAATAAAATGAATAAAAGGATGAAAATTGTTAACGTAGTATATTCACGTTTTTAAATAGTGAATAATATGTTAAAGAAATTGTTTTGAATGTGAAGTTTTAAACAGAATTAAAACGATCTAAAGATGGTTTAAATGTGTTGAGATTCGAAACCATAGATTTCAACATTTATTGTTGGAATAGACGTTTTCGAGAAATAGAAGGAAATAATGGACTATAACACTGTTGTTATAGTAAATGATTTCCGAAAGGAAATGTTTTGTATAGTATTGAGATTTATATATCTATTTTAATTTCGAATCCCTATACTAGTGATTTTGGGTTGTCGTAGCGATGTTTTACGTAACATTTGTTTTGGCCCAAATAAATATGTTTAAGTGAATGATTTCCTTAAAGAATGAAACATATACTTAATTTCGATTGAAGTATATTGAATATTTTCTAAGTGTTGAAAATAAATAAAATCTGTGAATTACTTATGAATAAATAAGTATGGAAATGTTTTCCAATATAAAGTGAATATTTTGAGAATTTATCTTTTTGAAGATAAATTGAAAAGAATAATTGAAAACGTATATGCATGAATATTTTGGAATATAAATTCACTAAGGAATTTATAAAAGAAAGTGGAATTTGTTTAAAAATAAATATTGATTTATTTTTGACATATTGAAAAAAAAATATCTTGTAAAGATATTTTGGAAAATAAATAATTTGGAAAATTATTTGGAAACTGGTGGTGTGTGCATATCCATTGATAGTTCAATAACCGACTATCAATATTTTCCCTTTGAATGGGTAATTGATGTGATTTGTCTGAATGTGAATGCTACACTTATTTTTGAATAAGCGCTCACTATTCGGGTTAACCGGGAAAGGACCATGGGGTCGTATAACCCATTCCGAATATGTGATACGTCGTTGTGAATTGCATTGAAGATTGGTGTTGAAGACCCGGTATTTGCGAAAGCGATAGGATGACCTATCGATTGTCTCTGCACTGAGTTGCAACGGTATAGAGACTCCTTAAGTGATGGGAAATCCGATCAGGATTGTGAATATCCGGATTGCAAGGACTTCTTTGTAAGTGCCTTCGGTTTTGTTCGAGCCCGGAACAGACTTGTATGGATTGTATGTCTGACATTGAAAATTGAGATATAAAGCAGATTTCATTCAAATATATTTCTGTTGGTGGCGAAGAATTTATTCTTTTAGCTTAACACCCTTCTCTGAGACGTACGAGCTCAGAGGTTATATAGTTGAAGTTATCAGCGATATATTCCCAATTTGGTAATGTGATATGCTGAGTGTTGCTGTAAATGATCATTGTGTTGATTATTTGTGATAGGATCGTTTATTTGATCGTCTATCTTTGTGATCATTTCTATGATCATTTGTTGACCCAAAGCATGGCTTTTGTATAAAGTATGTTTTTGTGGACGTGACTTCGTCGAGCCTCACACCCCGTGAATGGTCAAAACAGGAAAGAAGCAGCAAGGTTATGAGGGGTAGCGCCCTTTAGGATGTGTGCATTTCCTTCTGGAAAAGGGTGGTATCATGGTATGGAGCCCAGATACTTACTCATGTTGAAAACACTTTGTTATGATTGTGTGAATTGATTACGAGCGCTCGGTAAAAGATCCCAAAGGACCGGGGGATGGCATATTTGGTCAGTTGTTACTCAGTTAGGGGTAACCCGGCCTTGTGTTGGTAGAGATCCGGTTTGGTTCTCGGGGATGTCCATCCAGAGGCATTCTCATGTGGCAATGGGAAGTTCCTTGGCCTGATCATTCGTTGGAAATCCAATTCCCAATACGAAACTTGTACGGTATTAGTTGTAGAGCCTGCCATTTACTTATGGTGGTCACCACTGTTTAGATGGTAGCTATAGTAGGCATACGATAATGGTCGTATGTTGGCTAAGATTTATATTCTACTTTCGAAATGAATTTTTCCTACACTATACACTAGTAATAATATAAAAATGTTCTTTTAAATGCGTATCAAGCATCTTTGACTATCATAAGGAGAAATCTCCTCCGATTCTGCGTTTGCATGTGTGTGTGTGCGGGAGGCCTTATGGTAGTCTCATTCTTAAAAGCATTGCGAATTGACTTTAAAAATATTCCTCTATTTTTGATTTTAAAGATAAATAAACTGTTTTGAGTTCTCACACCAGTCACATGACTGACTCGGAGTTTATTGTTTTCCTTCCTAAACTCTGGGTGCCCACCAATTTCCACACGGGCAGTTAAGAGTTAGGTTTATCAGGATATTCTGGATATTCTGGAGTTGCTGGAGGCAAGATGGATGGCATGGTGTATTACTAGTTTATATAGTATTTCTTTTTCCGCTGCACTGTTTGATGTTGTATATTGTTGTACACTCTGATGATATGATGTAATGTAATGTGATGTAATGTAATAACTGATATAGTTCTTTGTTTAAAGATTATTCATTTATTTATTATATGTTGTTCCGCTGCGAATTGTGAGATTCTGTTTGTTGTTCTATCTTCTACGTTTTTTTTTCTTTGTTTTCTATTCTCTTTTCTCTCTCTATCTGTCCTATCTTTTTCTCTCTTTTTCTTTCTTCTTCTCTTTTCTTAAATACTTTTTCTTTTTCTTAAACCCATAACATTTCGAGTTTCCGGCCTTCGATTTCTCGGCAGTCGATAAAGTGAGTATCGATGTTGAATTTTCGAAAGTCGAAAATTTCCGGGGCGTTACAATAAATCTCTCAATAGTATTTACAATAAAATCTACCTTATATAATTGAATTAAAATGCTTTATCCTATTAACATTTGGTAAATAGATATATAAATGCAATATAGATGATAATGTTTAAAATAAAATTAAGTTCTATCAATATAAAATATAAGTGTAAAATATTGAGTAAAGCATATGAATATAATTTAAATATTGATAGTTAAAATAGAAAAAAAAGCAAGAATTAAGTGATTTGGTGTGCATACAACATAAGTTTAAAATTTGTAAGAACAAAGCAAAAAACTAAATCAGACAAAGTGTATATGTACATGCAAAATATCTATATACAGCAAAATATAATAATAGTATGTAAAAAACTTAGGAAACCATGGCATTATATGCCATCATCTCAGCCAAAAATAGGTCAATTCAAAACATTTAGAAAAATCTGACCAAATCATAACAAAGAAGCTTAACCAGATAATACCTTCCTTATTACAAACTGTTTTCTTATATATATGTGTATATCTCCTTAATTCCAGTTCGTTTAAAACTTAGCTAACCAGAGAATAAGAAATCCAGCATCTTCATTTTTTCAAAACTAAAAACATCACTCAATTCAAACAAGAACAGAACAAAACTCAGGGCAGATTCAAACTATAGGTTTTCAAAAATAGAAATTGTTCTTTGTTCACAGAATTTTTCAAGTGTGTAAACAAGAATTTTTAAAGCTTTAAGTTTAATTAAAAACAGTTCAGGATTCATTGATAATATGGTTTGCATATGTTATAGTTTGAATATAATACTGTGTTGCTCTGTACTTCTCTGTTATTTGTTACAGGTTGCATATTTTTTCCAAATTCAAATTATTCTCATCAAATCATTATAAAGCTTTCAGTTTTCAATGAAACAAGATGTTTAAACTTAAATTTAGATTCTAAAAGCTAATTTAAACTATGTTTGTAAGATATGATCACTGTAACCTTGTTTACAGGTAATCAAATAATATTTTGATAAATTTGATTGTTGCAAAAAGCTAATTCAAGTTCATAACTTGAATTCTTACTACAAATTATGATTTTTAAAACAAAAATGAAGATTTTTAGTTTAGTCTTCTAAGAGCAGTTCGTATTTAAACAAAATTTGCATTTTTTCCAATTTCTAGTGATCGATCCAATAAAAATGTTGAAATTTGATTTGAAGCAGGTATAAACATCTGTGATCTCGAGAAAATTGTGGAATAATTTTTCCATTGCATAAATTAAGGAAACGAGGCCGAATTAGGGTTTTTGTTCGAGCTTTTGGACATGTCAGAAACGAGGCGTGTTTGTCTCCTATACGTGATCGAGTTTCACGAGACTATGGAGAATGGAAGAATAATGTGTTGACGTGGTGGGGACGGAAGCGGAGCATCTCCGGTGGTCGGAGTAACAGTGGCGAGGTGGTTATGTTGTTTGGAGTGAGCTTCAGTTTCGAGCAAAATGCTATTTTTCGATTTGAAATTTTTGGGGTCGAGTTGAGTTTGGATTTCGAGTTTATGGCGGTTTTGTGACTTTCCTGAGGTGATGGAGTTCACCGGTGATTCGACGCGTCGCCGTGAACATGTACAGCGTGGGGATGGGTGTCAATGTTGTTGTTGGTGAACGATCTCAAGTCGTTACTCGAGTTAAGAGGTCGATTGCTTCGGGTTAGTGATCGAGTTCGAGAGAGTTACTTGATACTATAACTTATGTTTAAACTTAAACTTGTTGGAAAAAAAAAAAAAAATAAGAAGATGGAGTGCATGAGGAAGAGAGAGTGTCTCGGGGGCATGGGTGAGAAACTCGAAGTGTTATACGAGTAAACAGGGGAGATTCTCGGGTTGGTTTTTCAACTGCAATGTTATAAAAAGTAAAGTTAAGCAACTTGTTTTTCAACCAGTTTTAAGCACCGTAAACTAAATAAGTGCTTAACAATTTAAGTTAAAAAAACTTAAATACAAGTTTTAATTATCTTAGTACTTAACAATGTTTTTAACTCTTAATTATTAGTTTAATTAAGTAATTAATTTAAGTTAAGTATAAAATTAATTAACATTTAAAGTTTGTAGTTAGTAATAAATTGATTTTCAAAGTTTAAAGAAGATTTCTTTTAAAATGTTAATTAAGATGAATAATTAATGTTAATTGATTGTATTTGGAAATTAATTAAGAATAATTACTCTATAATTGTAATTAAAGATTGGTTAACTAATGATTAATTGATAAATAAATTTGTAATTAACTACTTCAAGTTAATTAATGTATGATTAGTAGTTAACTAATTAAGTAATATAATTACGAATTAATAATCGATTAATTAAGTAATTAGTGGTTAATAAATAAGTAATTAAGTTTTATTAATTAACAATTAAAGTTATTAATTAATGATTAAGGGTAATTAATTAAGTAATTAAGATTTAAAAAATTGATTAAGAAGTAATTAATTAAATAGTGTGAAATGAAATAATTAATTAATTAAGTAATTAATTCTCAAGTAATTGATGTAAATTGAATTAATTACAATAAAAATTAAAGATGTTTGCTTATGAATGTTGTATAAGTAGAATATCTGATTTGTGATATATATTTGATGATATTCTGTGATGTTCTATGATATGCTTTTATATATCTATGATGATTGTGTATGATTTATCTGTGATAAATGCTATGTGAATTCAAAGTGTTGAATTGAATTGTTTAAACTATTAAAAAACTTGACCTTTAAAATGGCATTTGGATTTCGATGAGACCGGGTCGGGAGTCAACTATGATTATCCGAAAACCACATCGATCCAAATTAAACATTAGGTCGTGAATTCTCAAGTGAAGATCGAGATGGTGTTTTCAGAATGTAAGGCTTATTGTCGTTAACTCTGAGGGTGATTCCATGAGTGTGACGAGATAATGCCTTCGGTTTCGTTCGAACCCAGAACGAACTTGTATGGATTGAATGCTTTCAGAACATCGTCAGGCGGACGACGAGCATTCTAAGAGATATGATCTATAAAGGTAATGTAACGATACGAATTTTTCGCGCTCGAAAATCGACATCCATACTTTACATCGTACTCGAATGCCGTAGATTCGACCGTTCAAATCCGAGTCGCCAGCTTATAACAACATTAAGTAAACAACACAGCGGAATAATAGAATAATACATTAATATACAGCTTTGATACAATATCTCATACAACAGATGATCCAATAGATACAATTATACATCAGAGATATGATACAAGAAATAGCAGCGGAACAATATAACTCTAAGATAGTCTTCAAAGGAGAACTCCAGCAGCAGCAGCTCGTTTCAACATCACGATACGCAAAGACAAGCAAGTCTCGTCCACATCCAAAGACAGAACTGGCTATCTGAAAAACCCAACTCTGAACTGCTCGTGTAGAAAATTTTGAGCACCCAAAGTTTAGGAAAGAAACAATAAACTCCGGATCAGTCATGGGACTGGTGTGAGCAACAAAAAAAACAGTTGTCTTTTAAAACAATCAATAAAAGATTTTAAAGTCAATTCGCAATGCTTTTAGAAATGAAACTACCATAAGACCTCCCGCCACACACACAATGCAAACGCAGAATTGGAGGAGATTTCTTCTTATGATAGTCAAACATGCTTGATACGCAATTTCCTTGATATTATTACTATAAGTGCAAAGTGCAGAAAACATTTTGAAAGTAGAATATAAATCTTAGCCAACATACGACCATTATCGTATGCCTACTATAGCTACCATCTAAACAGTGGGGCGCCACCATAAGTAAATGGAAGGTTCTACAACTAAAACCGTACAGGGTTTCGTATTGGGAATTGGATTTCCAACAAATGGTCAGGCCAAAGAACTTCCCATTGCCACTTGAGAACGCCTCTGGAAGGACGTCCCCGAGAACCAAACCGGATCTCTGCCAACACAAGGCCGGGTCACCCCTAACTGGGTAACTACTGACACGAGTATGCCATCTCCCGGTTGTAAACAACCTTTAACCGGGGCCCTAGCAACAAATCACAAAGTAATATATATATATATATATATATATATATATATATATATATATATATATATATCTACGATATCAACATAAGTTAAGTATCTGGGCTCCATACCATGATACCACTTCTATCCAGAAGGAAATGCACATACCCTAAGGGTGCTACCCCCAATAACCTTGCTGCATCTTTCCTGTTTTGACCATTCCGGGGTGTGAGGTCCGACGAAGTCTCGTCCACAAAGCCACGCTTTGGTACAAAGCCATGCTTTGGGTCAGCAAATGATCAAAGTAATGATCACAAAGATAAATGATCAAACAAATGATCATATCACAAATGATCAAACAATGATCATTTCACAGCAACACTCAGCATGTCACATTACCAAATTGAGAATATATCGCTGATAACCATCAACTACATAACCTCTGAGCTCGTACGTCTCAGAGAAGGGTGTTAAGCTAAAAGAATAAATTCTCCGCCACCAACAGAAATGTATTTGAAAGAAATCTGCTTTATATCTCAAATTGTAATGTCAGACACACAATCCATACAAGTCTATTCTGGGTTTGAATAGAACCGAAGGCACTTCCAAAGAAGTCCTTGCAATCCGGATATTCACTAATTTCGATTGGACTTCCCATCACATATGGAGTCTCTATACCGGGGCCATTCGATGCAAAGACATTCGATGAGTTGTCCTTTCGTTTTCGAAAATATCCGATCTTCACCGCCGGTCTTCAAATGCTATCCATAACGACGTATCACATATTTGGAATGGGATATATGACACAAAGGTCCTCTCTCGGTTAAACCGAATAAATGAGCGTAATATTTAAAAACATATGGATATGGGATTTCGATTAAGTCACAACTTAAAACCCAAAAACTTTCCTTTTTAAATGGTTCAAACCAATTACCATTTTAAATCTTTAAACAAAAAGATTCATTTCCCAAATTTCACCCAGTTTCTCAAAGATCCGTTTACAGGTTTCAAAACAATTTCCATTTCTATTGGATTAATTCATTTAAATCCTTAAATCAATGATTTAACTTATAGCTTTCAAATCGTTTCTATAACTTGGAAATCATTTTCATTTTTAAATTAAAGATCATTTTAACTCAAATTGGAAGTTCATTTCTTATGTGAAAGCTTTTATTACTTGAAAACAAACTTTTTCGTTTTCAGAAAAAATTCAATTATATTTACACGAGTTAAAGCCCTTGAATTCAAATTCAAATTCAAATTCCCAAATCAATACATTTAAAATAGTTTAACCCATATATAACTAGTGTGACATCTTTAATCCCTAGTTCTAAATCTTAGAATTCAATTTCAAATTTTGAATTCAAATTTAAATCAAATTATTTAAACTTCAAAATTTTATCAAGTTATTCAAAGATAATTTTATCTCGAAATTCCTTTTTCAAATAAACTTTTCACTTTAAACCCAATCCATTTCAAACCATTTGAATTTAAAAATTCAAATTCAAAACTATTTTCAAAAATCTGTGACTTAATCGATTTCCTCGTGAAATCCATATTTGTGTGTGTATAAGTGTGGCCCAGGGTTTTAACACAATAGTGCAACATTATTCAATCATCATAGATCAAAACACAGAAATATAGTGGATAAGCGATATAAAACTATAACGCTCATCGTCCATTCACAGATTCACAGATAGTATATTAAAGTAAATAAATATACACAGCTCAATCTACAGAACAAAATATCACAATCCATAGATCACAATCAATTCAAGGCATTTCATACAATACCAACATTCATAAGTAAGGTCAAGTATTTAATAATCATTTATAAGCAGGATTAATTAATTGTTTAATCCTATGTAATTCAATTTATCTCCAATTAAATTAATTACTTATGAATTTATTATCCAATTCTGATTTATTAATTCCAAATCATTAATTTATCAAACACTTGAATTAATTTAATTATTCTTAATCAAACATATTAATTAAGTTGACTTTTGAACCAATTATATAATTAATTAACTTCTTAATTAATTATTTCAAGAAATTTACTCTTTAATTACTTATCATTAAGCAATCATCTCATAATAACAAATCATTAATTACCAATTTATCTTTATCATTAATTTAATCAAAATATTCAAATTTAATTACAATTAGTAATTAACCCCTTAATTGCTTTCATTAAGTAATTAACAATTTACAATTGATTTAGTTAATTAAATTTATTTGTTATCAAAATTTATCACATTAATTTTGTTACTTAATAATTCATAGTTAATTATCCTCATTAACTAATAACATTTCTTAATTTACTTCTTAATTAATCTCTAATTATAAATTAATTTAAATTATTAATTTATAAATTAAATCCATAAGTCATTCCTTAATTATCTTATTCATTTAAATCATTTTAATACCTAAATAATTTCCAAGATAATCTATTTCTTTATTAATGATTTAAATAAATATTAAGGTGTATTTTAGACATTACCCCCTATTGAATTTAAATTTGAATTCCATTTTGAATTTAAGATTTCAAAATGATTTACCATTTAACATTAGCCCAATTTAAATATTTATTTATAAACTTTAAAAAAAAATGTAAAAACATTTATTACTTTTATAAGAAAGCCCTTAAATCAACTACTTAATTTTCTTGATAAAAATTTAGCTTTTTACATCACATTACATTTTAACTTGCTTTTGAAAACTTGGTTTTTAATTCTTGATTAAAAACCCAAATTCATTTTTTCTTTCTTTTACCTTAGATTCAAAGGTTCATTTGCATCCATACTTTAAATTTTTGAATTTAAATCCCAGTTTAAATTTTTATTTCAGATTTTAAATTAAACTTTAAAAATCTGAAACTATCAGGTTTTAAACCTGAAACCCCATTTAAATATTTTAACTTTTTATTACATTTCAGATTTTAATGCAAAGATAAATTTGAATTCAAACTTAAATCTGGATTTAAACTTGATTAAAATCTGGTATACAACTAAGTTTTCATTTGAATTTGTTAAAAACTCAAACAACTTTGGTATCAGGTTACAAGCCTGGAACAAACACTGACCAAACTCAAACCAAAGTTGACTTTGAGTTGCATACCCCTCTGCTTCGAGCCATATACTCGAATGACTCGAGTGAAACCCGAGGAAACAACCCACAAAAAAAAGAAAACACAGTGACAGGTTTTTATCAAAACCTGTAACTAGCTCCCACTTGCACTTCAAATGGGCATGGTGCACGTGCACATCGCCTCTGGCGATCTTCCAGCATCGCAGCATGGTTGAACACGTCGACCATTCTCCCCAGATCCATTCGCGACCACCTAAACTTCGTCAACACCGCGAAAATCACATTCGACTTCGAAGGCCCGAACCTGGGAACACAACACCAAACACCCCCTTCAAACCTGTCAACACCCCATGTCCCCGACTCCGACCATCGTCACGTGTGAAACTCCGGCGTCGCCTTCCTCTTCACGTCAACTTCCACCTCCCTGAAGCTGGCTGCACTCGATCGCCTCTGGTCATCGAACGAGACGAAACTTAAGCCTTGCCCAAAATTAGGTTTAGAAATAAAAACTTCTCGCCCCCGCCACCACGTCGAACTGCAACCCTATCCACTATTTTTCCTCGACACTATGGTCATCCATCTAGCTCCAGAAAAAATTACAGCCTTCCATATCGCCTGGATTTCCAGAGGCAACCAAAAATTTCCAAGCTAGTCAAACCAGAAATGCGTATTCAAAGCTCAATTAAAAAATGTGATTTCATTCTTTAAAATCCAAATTTTGATTTATGGTTTGATCCATCTTCCTAAATTCAAGAATTATAAAGTTTGAGTTTTACCAAAACTTGAGCTTATACTGTTCTTATTGATTTTCCAAAGCAAACTCAATTTATTTTTTTACTTAAATAAATTTTAAACTTTATTCTATCATTTTAAAAAAACACAACTTGTTTGAATTTTTAATCCTCACAAGGAACAGGTCAAGTGAAAATGATATTTGACTTAAAACTTGAGCTTCAAATTTGAACGGAGGAGTTCTACAGGTATTAGCAATCATGCATTCATTATAAATCACAAATACACATAAATTTCACCAATATATATACACAAATACATATTTATCTTCAGGCATAAATCAAGCAATCAGATATAAATATACTTAAGCTTTTTAATATGAAGTTACTCACCGTGTTTGGAAAATGGACAGAGTTCTTTTATGTTGAGATAAGCAGTGAGTTTGCAAGCTGAAGCCCTCTCTCTTGAATCTCTGGTTTGCTATGTTATGTTGAATTTTGTTTTAGTTGTAAACTGAAGCTTTCCTATGTTTTTCTTTTGCTCAGTTTAAAATGAATGAAAACTGAAATGAAGTTGTTTTGTGATGTGTTGAAATGTATATAGGAAAGAAATGAGTTACAGGGGTTGCCATCATTTTTTTTCCTCCAATATCAGGTACAAACTTTCCTTGCTTTGGTGGCTGTGGCTGATATCTTGTGTACTAAAGATAATGGCATTACATGCCTTAGTACTTTATGTCTACACCCTCACCTTACTTGCTTGTTTTTCCAGTTCATAGATATTTTACTTTACTTGCATACATATCTTTGTTTACTTTATTTATTTTCTAACTTACCTGGCAGCTTATGCCTGCATACTTTGGAATATAAGTGAATTCCTTTTACTTGCCTGCAGGTCGCATACCTATACTTAAATAAATTTTATCTTGTTTCTTTCTTTTGTTTTATTTGCTTTTGTTCAATTATTTTGTTTACTTATTTCTTCTTTTGTCCGGTTGCTTTCAAGAATTTTTAGCTTAAGTATTTAAATTGCCTTCCTTACAAATTGTCTTGTATATTTATTTATTTTTGTAGTATATTTATTATCTTGCATTTTACATATATATATATATATATATATATATATATTTTATTACTTTATATATTCTAGTTAATGTGTTGTTATAAATTTTAGCTATACGTATTTATTTTATTTACTTATGCTTAGTATTTATAAAGTATATTTTTATTTTAAGACCTTTATTTTGATAATTTTCAAATCAATTTATCAATAAATTTTACAATTTTAAATCAAAAATAATTTAAATCATCAATTTAAAATAAATTAAAATTCAGGATCGTTACAGACTTCCCTCCTTAAAAAGAATTTCGTCCTCGAAATTCGCCACAGAAGGATAACAAAGATAGATGAAAGATAGAAAAATATCTTTTCAGATCAAACTAGATATCAATTTCAAATTTTTAAACAAATTTTTTTTATCGATTTTATATAAATTATCCTTCATAGTCTATTAATCAATTTAACTCAATTTAAAATTCCCAATTTATTCAAAATTCCTAGTTTCAAATTTCAAATTCGTATTCATTAAGGTTTAAATCCAAAACTTATAAGAAACCGATGAAAATACGAAGAAAAGGTTTCCTATAACGATACGTAGAGCCACCATCACACCGAAAACTTCTTCTGGAGCTGTCACGAAGAAATCAAATGAATTTGAAAAGACGAATCAAAGAAAGTTATTTCCACTGTTGCAGGGTATTGACCATTTATAGTCGTATTTCCCTGTCCCTTATCTCGTTCTCTTCTTGCACTCATACTCACTATCAGTGGATAGCAAGAGAATTTACTAAGGCATTCAAACAGATATCTTAGAGATGTACTCATTCTAGGGATACTTCACCCTATCTCTAATGAGCTACTTAACGTGTTACACTCCTGAGCTAAAGTTTCAACCTTAGCTCTGATACCAAATGTAACCATACGAATTTTTCGCGCTCGAAAATCGACATCCATACTTTACATCGTACTCGAATGCCGTAGATTCGACCGTTCAAATCCGAGTCGCCGGAGCTTATAACAACATTAAGTAAACAACACAACGGAATAATAGAATAATACATTGATATACAGCTTTGATACAATATCTCATACAACAGATGATCCAATAGATACCAATATACATCAGAGATATGATACAAGAAATAGCAGCGGAACAATATAACTCAAAGATAGTCTTCAAAGGAGAACTCCAGCAGCAGCAGCTCGTTTCAACATCACGATACGCAAAGACAAGCAAGTCTCGTCCACATCCAAAGACTGAACTAGCTATCTGAAATACCCAACTCTGAACTGCTCGTGTAGAAAATTTTGAGCACCCAGAGTTTAGGAAAGAAACAATAAACTACAGATCAGCCATGGGACTGGTGTGAGCAACAAAAAAAAACAGTTGTCTTTTAAAACAATCAACAAAAGATTTTAAAGTCAATTCGCAATGCATTTAGAAATGAAACTACCATAAGACCTCCCGCCACACACACAATGCAAACGCAGAATTGGAGGAGATTTCTTCTTATGATAGTCAAACATGCTTGATACGCAATTTCCTTGATATTATTACTATAAGTGCAAAGTGCAGAAAACATTTTGAAAGTAGAATATAAATTTTAGCCAACATACGACCATTATCGTATGCCTACTATAGCTACCATCTAAACAGTGGGGCGGCACCATAAGTAAATGGCAGGTTCTACAACTAAAACCGTACAGGGTTTCGTATTGGGAATTGGATTTCCAACAAATGGTCAGGCCAAGGAACTTCCCATTGCCACATGAGAACGCCTCTCGAAGGACATCCCCGAGAACCAAACCGGATCTCTGCCAACACAAGGCCGGGTTACCCCTAACTGAATAACTACTGACACGAGTATGCCATCTCCCGGTTGTAAACAACCTTTAACCGGGGCCCCAGTAGCAAATCACAAAGTAATATATATATAAATATATATATATATATATATCTGCGATATCAACATAAGTTAAGTATCTGGGCTCCATACCATGATACCACTTCTATCCAGAAGGAAATGCACATACCCTAAGGGGTGCTACCCCCAATATCCTTGCTGCATCTTTCCTGTTTTGACCATTCCGAGGTGTGAGGTCCGACGAAGTCTCGTCCACAAAGCCACGCTTTGGTACAAAGCCATGCTTTGGGTCAACAAATGATCAAAGTAATGATCACAAAGATAAATGATCAAACAAATGATCATATCACAAATGATCAAACAATGATCATTTCACAACAACACTCAGCATGTCACATTACCAAATTAGGAATATATCGCCGATAACCATCAACTACATAACCTCTGAGCTCGTACGTCTCAGAGAAGGGTGTTAAGCTAAAAGAATAAATTCTCCGCCACCAACAGAAATGTATTTGAAAGAAATCTGCTTTATATCTCAAATTGTAATGTCAGACACACAATCCATACAAGTCTATTCTGGGTTTGAATAGAACCGAAGGCACTTCCAAAGAAGCCCTTGCAATCCGGATATTCACTAATTTCGATTGGACTTCCCATCACATATGGAGTCTCTATACCGGGGCCATTCGATGCAAAGACATTCGATGAGTTGTCCTTTCGTTTTCGAAAATATCCGATCTTCACCGCCGGTCTTCAAATGCTATCCATAACGACGTATCACATATTTGGAATGGGATATATGACACAAAGGTCCTCTCTCGATTAAACCGAATAAATGAGCGTAATATTTAAAAACATATGGATATGGGATTTCAATTAAGTCACAACTTAAAACCCAAAAACTTTCCTTTTTAAATGGTTCGAACCAATTACCATTTTAAATTTTTAAACAAAAAGATTCATTTCCCAAATTTCACCCAGTTTCTCAAAGATCCGTTTACAGGTTTCAAAACAATTTCCATTTCTATTGGATTAATTCATTTAAATCCTTAAATCAATGATTTAACTTATAGCTTTCAAATCGTTTCTATAACTTGGAAATCATTTTCATTTTTAAATTAAAGATCATTTTAACTCAAATTGGAAGTTCATTTCTTATGTGAAAGCTTTTATTACTTGAAAACAAACTGTTTTCGTTTTCAGAAAAAATTCAATTATATTTACACGAGTTAAAGCCCTTGAATTCAAATTCAAATTCAAATTCAAATTCCCAAATCAATACATTTAAAATAGTTTAACCCATATATAACTAGTGTGACATCTTTAATCCCTAGTTTCAAATCGTAGAATTCAATTTCAAATTTTGAATTCAAATTTAAATCAAATTATTTAAACTTCAAAATTTTATCAAGTTATTCGAAGATAATTTTATCTTGAAATTCCTTTTTCAAATAAACTTTTCACTTTAAACCCAATCCATTTCAAACCATTTGAATTTAAAAATTCAAATTCAAAACTATTTTCAAAAATCTGTGACTTAATCGATTTCCTCGTGAAATCCATATTTGTGTGTGTATAAGTGTGGTCCAGGGTTTTAACACAATAGTGCAACATTATTCAATCATCATAGATCAAAACACAGAAATATAGTGGATAAGCGATATAAAACTATAACGCTCATCGTCCATTCACAGATTCACAGATAGTATACAAATGTAAATAAATATACACAGCTCAATCTACAGAATAAAATATCACAATCCAGAGATCACAATCAATTCAAGGCATTCCATACAATACCAACATTCATAAGTAAGGTCAAGTATTTAATAATCATTTATAAGCAGGATTAATTAATTGTTTAATCCTATGTAATTCAATTTATCTCCAATTAAATTAATTACTTATGAATTTATTATCCAATTCTGATTTATTAATTCCAAATCATTAATTTATCAAACACTTGAATTAATTTAATTAGTCTTAATCAATCATATTAATTAAATTGACTTTTGAACCAATTATATAATTAATTAACTTCTTAATTAATTATTTCAATAAATTTACTCTTTAATTACTTATCATTAAGCAATCATCTCATAATAACAAATCATTAATTACCAATTTATCTTTATCATTAATTTAATCAAAATATTCAAATTTAATTACAATTAGTAATTAACCCCTTAATTGCTTTCATTAAGTAATTAACAATTTACAATTGATTTAATTAATTAAATTTATTTGTTATCAAAATTTATCACATTAATTTTATTACTTAATAATTCATAGTTAATTATTCTCATTAACTAATAACATTTCTTAATTTACTTCTTAATTAATCTCTAATTATAAATTAATCTAAATTATTAATTTATAAATTAAATACATAAGTCATTCCTTAATTATCTTATTCATTTAAATCATTTTAATACCTTAATAATTTCTAAGATAATCTATTTCTTTATTAATGATTTAAATAAATATTAAGGTGTATTTTAGACATTACCCCCTTTTGAATTTAAATTTGAATTCCATTTTGAATTTAAGATTTCAAAATGATTTACCATTTAACATTAGCCCAATTTAAATATTTATTTATAAACTTTAAAAAAAATGTAAAAACATTTATTACTTTTATAAGAAAGCCTTAAATCAACTACTTAATTTTTTTGATAAAAATTTAGCTTTTTACATCACATTGCATTTTAACTTGCTTTTGAAAACTTGTTTTTAATTCTTGATTAAAAACCCAAATTCATTTTTTCTTTCTTTTACCTTAGATTCAAAGGTTCATTTGCATCCATACTTTAAATTTTTGAATTTAAATCCCAGTTTAAATTTTTATTTCAGATTTTAAATTAAACTTTAAAAATCTGAAACTATCAGGTTTTAAACCTGAAACCCCATTTAAATATTTTAACTATTTATTACATTTCAGATTTTAATGCAAAGATAAATTTGAATTCAAACTTAAATCTGGATTTAAACTTGATTAAAATCTGGTATACAACTAAGTTTTCATTTGAATTTGTTAAAAACTCAAACAACTTTGGTATCAGGTTACAAGCCTGGAACAAACATTGACCAAACTCAAACCAAAGTTGACTTCGAGTCGCATACCCCTCTGCTTCGAGCCATGTACTCGAATGACTCGAGTGAAACCCGAGGAAACAACCCACAAAAAAATGAAAACACAGTGACAGGTTTTTTTTATCAAAACCTGTAACTATCTCCCACATGCACTTCAAATGGGCATGGTGCACGTGCACATCGCCTCTGGAGATCTTCCAGCATCGCAGCATGGTTGAACACGTCGACCATTCTCCCCAGATCCATTCGCGACCACCTAAACTTCATCAACACCGCGAAAATCACATTCGACTTCGAAGGCCCGAACCTGGGAACACAACACCAAACACCCCCTTCAAACCTGTCAACACCCCGTGTCCCCGATTCCGACCATCGTCACGTGTGAAACTCCGGCGTCGCCTTCCTCTTCACGTCAACTTCCACCTCCCTGAAGCTGGCTGCACTCGATCGCCTCTGGTCATCGAACGAGACGAAACTTAAGCCTTGCCCAAAATTAGGTTTAGAAATAAAAACTTCTCGTCCGTGCCACCACGTCGAACTGCAACCCTATCCACTATTTTTCCTCGACAATATGGTCATCCATCTAGCTCCAGAAAAAATTACAGCCTTCCATATCGCCTGGATTTCCAGAGGCAACCAAAAATTTCCAAGCTAGTCAAACCAGAAATGCGTATTCAAAGCTCAATTAAAAAATGTGATTTCAATTTTTAAATCCTAATTTTGATTTATGGTTTGATCCATCTTCCTGAATTCAAGAATTATAAAGTTTGAGTTTTACCAAAACTTGAGCTTATACTGTTCTTATTGATTTTCCAGAGCAAACTCAATTTATTTTTTTACTTAAATAATTTTAAACTTTATTCTATCATTTAAAAAAAACACAACTTGTTTGAATTTTTAATCCTCACAAGGAACAGGTCAAGTGAAAATGATTTTTAACTTAAAACTTGAGCTTGAAATTTGAACAGAGGAGTTCTACAGGTATTAGCAATCATGCATTCATTATAGATCACAAATACACATAAATTTCACCAATATATATACACAAATACATATTTATCTTCAGGCATAAATCAAGCAATCAGATATAAATATAGTTAAGCTTTTTAATATGAAGTTACTCACCATGTTTGGAAAATGGACAGAGTTCTTTTATGTTGAGATAAGCAGTGAGTTTGCAAGCTGAAGCCCTCTCTCTTGAATCTCTGGTTTGCTATGTTATGTTGAATTTTGTTTTAGTTGTAAACTGAAGCTTTCCTATGTTTTTCTTTTGCTCAGTTTAAAATGAATGAAAACTGAAATGAAGTTGTTTTGTGATGTGTTGAAATGTATATAGGAAAGAAATGAGTTACAGGGGTTATCATCATTTTTTTTTCAATATCAGGTACAAACTTTCCTTGCTTTGGTGGCTGTGGCTGATATCTTGTGTACTAAAGATAATGGCATTACATGCCTTAGTACTTTATGTCTACACCCTCACCTTACTTGCTTTTTTTTCCAGTTCATAGATATTTTACTTTACTTGCATACATATCTTTGTCTACTTTATTTATTTTCTAACTTACCTCGCAGCTTATGCTGCATACTTAGGAATATAAGTGAAGTCCTTTTACTTGCCTGCAGGTCGCATACCTATACTTAAATAAATTTTATCTTGTTTCTTTCTTTTGTTTTATTTGCTTTTGTTCAATTATTTTGTTTACTTATTTCTTCTTTTGTCTGGTTGCTTTCAAGAATTTTTAGCTTAAGTATTTAAACTGCCTTCCTTACAAATTGTCTTGTATATTTATTTATTTTTGTAGTATATTTATTATCTTGCTTTTTACATATATATATATTATTACTTTATATATTCTAGTTAATGTGTTGTTTTAAATTTTAGCTATACGTATTTATTTTACTTACTTATGCTTAGTATTTATAAAGTATATTTTTATTTTAAAGACCTTTATTTTGATAATTTTCAAATCAATTTATCAATAGATTTCACAATTTTAAATCAAAAATAACTTAAATCATCAATTTAAAATAAATTAAAATTCAGGATCGTTACAGGTAATCGCAGCCTGAAGCCTCATCAGCCGGGAATGGCTAAAACAGGGGATGTGCAACAAGGTTAGGTGGGTAGCACCCAAGCAGGACGAGATATACCCCTGTCTAGATGTCCCTTTTTATTTCGGCTGTGTGGGCGGTTGCTAGCTACAACCGTGGAGTTATCTTGTTCGGAACTGTTTTGTAAGGAATGGTTCCGGCCTTGTGTTGTAGGGGGTCGGGAGTGACCCTCGGTATGGTGATCTAGGTACCGTACTGTGACAGGCGATACCCCAGTAGACCTGCCATTGTATGGAATCCAATTTCCAATAAGAGCCGTACGTTTTGAATTGTGCCCAACTATGTTGGTATGTGAGATGTAAGCATTTCAACTATTTCTGTATTTTACTTGAAAACCCTAGACACTATTATAATATCACTGGTTTCCTATAAAAATTGTTTGGTTTGCACAAGGTAAAAACTTACCCGTATTTATGTGTCGGAAGTCTTACGTGATACCTTTATTTTCAAATGTTTTCAAAGTTAAGCAACTTTGAACCGTTTACTCATACCAGACCCATGTCTGACCCTGAGTTTGTTTTTGTTTTATATAAACTCTTGGGTACTCAAATTTTTATGAGTAGCCAAGTGATAGGTTTTGGATTGTTGAGTTCTGGAGAAGCTGGAGCAGGAGTCCAGACATATCTATATATATATATATATCTAGATCCGCTGTGTTGTTTGATGAATGTTGTATTTTGGGATGTATGTAGTGGCAGATGTGTATATATATATATAACTGTCATGTGTATGATGTTGAATAACTCTGATATATGTAAAACTATGTAATAGTTATATGATGTATTATATTTTGTTCCGTTTTCGCTGTGAGATTCTGATGTTGTTATTTCTTTCTTTCTATCTTTTCTATTTCTATCCCTTTCTTTTCTTATTGATGATACGTCTTTCTGTGGTTAGGAAGGCGGATCATCACAGTTGGTATCGGAGCGAGGTTGAGACAATACCTAGCTCTAGAATAATATCTATCTTGAGAGTGCGTATTTTATTTTCATATAATTATATACCTATCTAAGTTTGTTGAGTTACCTGTTCAGGTGGCCAACATGAGTTCTGGAAGAAGAGGAAAAGCTAGGGGCAGTACCTCGACTAATAATGGACGAAGTCAAATTGCTAGTGTGGCTGTAGATCCAGTGCCGCCTCAGGTTAGTTTTGCTCTTTATGTAAGGACTTCATCAACCCTGGAGGCAAACCATTTAAGGGGTCAGAATCGATAATTGAGGTTCAAGCTTGGCTACGCTCTTGTGAGCGCATCTTTAAGAGTATGAAGTTGCCTGATGAGCGGAAAAGGGAAATGGCTTCATGGCATTTGCAGGGAGGCGCAGCAGCCTGGTGGGATGCAACGGTAGCAAACATTTCTGAGGACGACATTTCTTGGGAAAGATTTAAAGGGTTATTTGAGGAGAAATTTATACCAACGGTAGGGAAAACTCGTCTGTACCAGGATTTTCTGAATTTGAAGCAGAGAAGCATGTCTATAGCGGAGTATGAGACAAAATTTTATGAACTTTCTTGCCACGGACTATGACTCGTTGATACTCCACTCAAAAGGAATGAAATGTTTGTGTAAGGTTTGAGGCTAGAATTTCATGAAAAGATGACGGTGCATTTGAAAGGATATTTTGTTGATTTGATTGATATGGCTCTGAGATATGAGGATTTGATGAATAAGAGATCATTGGCACCAGTAGCAGCTTCGGGATGGAATTCTTCTAATTCGAATAAGAGGAAGTTCAATCCCATTTGGAGGAAGCAGAACAAGAAGAAGGCTGGAAGCAACAACGGACCTCGCAAATGCTATATATGTCAACAAGAAGGTCACTTGGCGAATAAGTGTCGCAGGAAAGGATTTCAACAGTAGCAGCAGTCGCATCAGAGTGGACCAGGTTCGGTTTTGGTTCAGAGATCTCTATGCTTTAATTGCCATCAAGCAGGTCATATGATCAAGGATTGCCCGCTTCTTTATGAAGCTCAACAGAATAAGGTATTTGCTTTGGAAGATTGTAACGACCCAGAATTTTTGATAATTAAAATTTGAATATTTAATTAATTTTAAATATTAAGAAGTGAATTTATAAGTCAAATAAATTTTATTTCGAATAATTGGATTTAATTGAATAATTAAATCGATAATTTAATATGTGAAATTATGGAAATAATTGGAAATCGAGTTAAATATGATTGAAAATGATTTGTAAAATTTTATTTTATCATATGGGAGTTAGAACGATATTTTAGAACTTTTAAAATCGAATTAAAAATTAATTTGTGAAAATTGAATATTTTAATATTTAAATCGACTAGTGAAAATAGTCAATTTTTGAACAGTCTCAGAATTGGACGAGACCAGTTCCATTGGATCCGTAATAGTAGTTATTAACGGATTTCAATTTTCGTAGCAATCGGAGTTATCGTTTGATCGTGGCAGCTCGAAACGCATCGAAATTGTTTTAATTTTAATTTGGCGAGTTAAAATAGCCATTTTTCAAAAATTCTCAGATTTTGACGAAACCAGTTTCATCGGATCCGTAATGTGATATTATTGTAAGGTTTCAAATTTCGTGTCAATTGGATTTACCGTTTGTCCGGTACAAATTAAAACGCCTAGAAAATCGTTTAAATCGGTTTAATTTAAATTGAACGTTTATAGCCATAACTCGCACAAATGTCCGAATTAGCTTCCGAAACCTGTTCCATTGTGTCCGAAACGCGGGGTAAACCCTAGAAACGCTGGTTATGGCGCGTAAATCGGAGTTTTGAAAACCCGGATGAATAGTATTCGAAATTTCCTATAAATAGACCAACACCCTTCACAAAAAAAAAAACAAAACCTAACCCTAATCAGCAGCCACCACCCACATCTATGAACGGCCGAAAATTCAATTCGTTCTCCTCCAATTTTCTTCAAATCTAAGCATTATTGCAAGAAACTCTCAACTACAATCTTGAAGAGCTCGATGAGATCTTTAAGATCAACGGCTAAGATCGTAATTAGTGTAGTGGATAGCCGGCAATAGGGGATCAAAGCACGTGCGTTTCGAGCATGATTGCGAGGTGATGGCATAACCGAGCTGCATGGGGTGCCAGGCGAAGGTAGGGTTCGCGATGCTCTTCCATTTGGCGAGTCTTGATCGTCGCTTCGATCAACAAGTGGAGGTGCGGCATGCAAGAAATCGAACGAACGATGGGTGGTTGCGTTCGAAACTGTTGGGGGAAGAAAACAAATTGCACGGCCTAGATTTGTTGTTTGCAGCGTGCGGCCAGATTTGCTTCTGAGGTTTAAAATAAAAAGAATTTGTAAATAAAAATTATAATTTAATTTGTATAAACTTTGTAATGCAATATCTTTTTCATACGAGGTCGAAAACGCGCGAAACCAGTTGCGTTGGAATCGTATGAACGAGCACTACGCTATGGAATTAGATTGGAGTCGTTTGGAGTTAGTGAGAATTTCGGGTAAAATTAAACGTCCGTTTAATTTTATTCGAAATAAATCGCTAAAACGAAATTGAAATCAAGGTGAGAACTTCTCACTCAATCGAATCAATTTCGATTTTATTTTAAATAGTTTGATTTAAAATATTTGAATGCATGCTTGAATGATGATTGTTATCTATTGATTGTTAAAATAGACATTATACGCCGTTAGTAAGCGGATGTTATTTATTAAAAACATATACCGCGAATATTTCATAAACAGTGAAATTGGTATTATATATAATAGCAATATATATATATATATTTGCATATGTATATATTGGAGTTATTGATTTCCCGCATTTGTATAGCGGATGAGACCCTATTGTGCCGTCTATTAAGCGGATAATATTTTAAATCCCATATACCGCGATAATTCCGTATTGGAGCAGAATTGGTATTGTGCTAATGTTTGTGGATGCAGGAAAATAGGTTGGAGGGATCCAACTGGATTCCTCAACAGTTTTTTTTTGATTTCAGATATTTTGATATTTGATGGATTATCATATCGATATATGATATCGTTATAGTCGTGATTGACTATTTGGTGTGTAGCATCATTGAACCAAATTTTGGGATTTTAAAATGATTTTAAAGTGATTTTTGAAAGTATACGTTTATAAAATATTTTTGGAATTGATCCATTTTAAATAAATAAACGTTATAATTTTAATGTTATGAAAATTATGATTTTTGAGAAATATAGTTAAAAACTGATTTTTGAGAATATGATGCTAATGAGTTTTATAAAATAGTTAAATTGGGATTTTAGAATTTATTGTAAAAAGTTTAAATATAGGATTTATAAAATTTGATTATTTTATAAATCAAAAGGATGAAATTATAAAGAAGTTTAAAGACGTTTTAGAATAATAATACAAATAGATTTGTATAAAAGATTTATAAAATGGATATTTATAAATTAGAATATTTTGAATTATAAAACGAGTTTTTATAAGTGTTAGAATGAACTATGAATGAAATTCGGAAATGAATGAAATTTATAGAATTATAAACAGTGAAGTTATAAATGGAATTTTATAAGCAGTAGGTTTATAAAATTTATAAAGTTATTGAAAGAATAGTTTTGGATAAATAATTGAATCTTATAAGTTATAAGATTTATAATTATGAAGTTCAAAGGAACGATTTTTGCAAACAAATAAATTATAAGTATTTCACTTATAATATGAACTTTTGTTTTATAATTGAGTTATAAATTGAATAGGTTAATAAAGGAATTTATAAAAGGAAGTAGTTATAAAACAAATAGAAAAGGAATTTATAAACGTTGTTTTATAAATTCGCAAACGACTTATTTTGATAAGTTAATTTTTATAACTTATTAATGGAGTTATATTCACATTTTTGACTGTGAATAATCTTTTGAAATAAAATGAATAGAAGTGATGAAAGTTGTTAACAAAGTATATTCACGTTTTTGAATAGTGAATAATATGTTAAAGAAAATGTTTAGGATGTGATATTTTAAACAGAATTAAAACGATCTAACGATGTTTTAAATTTGTTGAGATTCGAAACCATAGATTTCAGCATTGATTGTTGAAATAGACGTTTTCGAGAAATAAAAGGTAATGGTGGACTATAACACTGTTGTTATAGTAAATGATTTCCGAAAGGAAATGTTTTGTATAGTATTGGGATTTATATATCTATTTTAATTTCGAATCCCTATACTAGTGATTTTGGGTTGTCGTAACGATGTTTTACGTAACATTCGTTTTGGCCCAAATAAATATGTTTAAGAGAATGATTTCCTTAAAGAATGAAATATGTACTTAATCTCGATTTAAGTATATTGAATAATTTCCAAGAGTTGAAAATAAAAGATTTGTGAATTACTTATTAAATAAGTGTGGAAATGTTTTCCAATATAAAGTGAATGTTTTGAGAATTTATCTTTTTGAAGATAAATTGAAATGAATAATTGAAATCGTTTATTCATAAATATTTTGAAATATAAATTCATTATGGAATTTATAAATGAAAAGGAGAATTTGTTTAAAAATAAATATTGATTTATTTTTGAAGTATGAAAATTTTATATCTTGTAAAGATATTTTGGAAAATAAATAATTTGGAAAATTATTTGGAAACTGGTGATGTATGCATATCCATTGATAGTTCAATAACCGACTATCAATATTTCCCTTTGAATGGGTATTTGATGTGATTTGTTTGAATTTGAATGCACACTTATTTTTAAATTATTGCGCTCGTTATTCGGATTACCCATTCCGAATAGTGATACGACGTAATGGATAGCATTGAAGATCGGTGTTGAAGACCCGGTATTTGCGATAGCGATAGGATGACCTGTCGATTGACTCTGCACCGAGTTGCTCCGGTATTGAGTTCTCCATATGTGATGGGAAATCCGATCAGGATTGTGGATATCCGGATTGCAAGGACTTCTTTGTAAGTGCCTTCGGTTCTGTTCGAGCCTGGAACAGACTTGTATGGATTGTATGTCTGACATTACAAGTTGAGATATAAAGCCGATTTCTTTCAAATATATTTCTGTTGGTGGCGAGGAATTTATTCTTTTAGCTTAACACCCTTCTCTGAGACGTAGAGCTAAGAGGTTATGTAGTTGAAGGTTATCAGCGATATATTCCTAATTTGGTAATGTGACATGCTGAGTGTTGCTGTGAAATGATCATTGTGTTGATTATTTGTGATAGGATCATTTATTTGATCGTCTATCTTGGTGATCATTTCTATGATCATTTGTTGACCCAAAGCATGGCTTTTGTATAAAGTATGTTTTTGTGGACGTGACTTCGTCGAGCCTCACAAACCGGTAATGGTCGAAACAGGAATTGTGCGGCAAGGTTTTCAGGGATCGCTTCCCTAGGGTATGACCATTCCTTCTGGAAAAGGGTAGTATCATGGTATGGAGCCCAGATACTTACTCATGTTGAAAACACTTTATGATTGTGTGATGATGGTGACGAGCGCTCGTTTAAAGGTTCCAAAGGACCGGGGGTGGTATATCTGAGGGTTTGTAATATCCCTTGGGTAAAGGGGTTCCCGGCTTTGTTTAGCAGAGAACGGTGGTTCTCGGGGCGTCCTTCCAGAGGCGTTTCCATGTGGCAATGGGAAGTTCCTTGGCCTGACCATTTGTTGGAAAATCCATTCTTCAAATACGAGCCTTGTACGGTTTTAGTTGTAGAACCTGCCATTTAATATGGTAGCTATAGTAAGCATACTATAATGGTACCTATGCTGGCTAAGATTTATATTCTACTTTCGAAATTGTTTCCTACACTATGCACTAAAAATAATATGAAATGTTCTTTTCTTTTTAATGCGTATCAAGCATCTTTGACTAACATAAGAAGAAATCTCCTCCAAGTCTGCGTTTGCATTGTGTGTGTGGCGGGAGGTCTTATGGTAGTCTCATTCTTAAAAGCATTGCGAATTGACTTTAAAAATATTCTTCTATTTTGATTTTAAAGATAAATAAACTGTTTTGAGTTCTCACACCAGTCACATGACTGACTCGGAGTTTATTGTTTTCCTTCCTAAACTCTGGGTGCCCACCAATTTCCACACGGGCAGTTAAGGGTTAGGTTTATCAGGATATTCAGGAGTTGCTGGAGGCAAGCTGGATGGCATGGCGTAATTACTAGTATATAGTATTTCTTTTTCCGCTGTTTGATGTTGCTGTTGTTGTACACTCTGATGATATGATATGATGTAATGAAATGTGATGTAATGTAATAACTGATATAGTTCTTTGTTTAAAGATTATTCATTTATTTATTATATGTTGTTCCGCTGCGATTGTGAGTTTCTGATGTTGTTCAGTTGTTTTCTTTCTGTCCCGTTCTATTTTCTATTTTCTTCTCCCTATTTTCTATCTTTTTCCCTCTCCTTCTGTCTTTTTCTTTTTCTTAAACATTGATAATTCGTATTTCTGTTCATCTTGAGTTAATCTATGGAGATTAGTGTATATTCAAGGTGTACGGATTTGCGGTTCTTCACAGGTGGTATCAGAGCATATGGTTAAGCGACAACCATGGTTCTGTTGGGTATTACTCATTAGAGATAGAGTCAGCAGTACTCTAGAATGAGTTTGAGTGTAATAATAGCTATGAGAGCGTATTTTTTAGTGAATATATAAAATTGTTTTATATTGTGATGATTGGTTTGTTGAGTGGCATATGAACCTTCGTCAACGTGGTCTCGACAACTATGCCGAAGGGGTTTCTAAACACTTGAACAGAACAATTCGACACAGTATTGTTTTAAATTGGGTAAATGAAATAATTTTGCCTTGATTATATTTTTATATATAAAGAAATAATTTTTCAAAATTATTAAAGTATATAAGTTGATTGTTTAGTTGTTTGAATAATCTAAATAAAAAAAGAATAATTGTATAAGTAAAAAAGAATTATGAGAATTGGATTATAATTAATGTGATTTACAATTGTGAAATAAACTTATATATATCAGAAGTGAAACTATATGAATATTTTTATGAATATGAGTTGAAAAAAATAAATGAATTTAAAGTTAAAATGGAAATTTACTTAGAATTAGAATCTGAATTTATTTATAAGTGGGAATTTAAGTTAAGTAAAAACAAGTGATGTTTGTAAAATGAAGTATAACTTAAGTGATGTTGAATGAAGTTGATTTTGGTGTCAAAGTAAATTAACAAAGTTAAGTGGTGGATATGAACTTAAGTTATTTAAATGAAATTCAACTTTAGAAATTAAATTTGATTAAATGATTGAATGTGAATAAAGTTGCTATGGAATAATGGATATAAGTGTTAATTCATTAAAATCTAATGTTATTGGAAAGTTGAATAGTTGAATAAAAATCAATTAATTAAACCAATTGAAAGCAAAGGAATTTGGTTGCAATTAATACACATTGGTTGTTATATGATTGTTAGTTGATTGTATATAATTCATTAAGTGTTAATGAAATTGAGTTAATGAAATTGGAAGCTAAAATAATTGAAATTCAATTGGAAGTTAAATGAATCTTGAATAGAATTGAATTTGATTGGAAGTGAACCAACTTGAATATGAATTAGTGAACATAAACTAATTGAAAATGAATGTTAGTAAAAACATCCACTGTTAATGAATCAAATATGATTTAAATTGAAAACCAATTCATGGAATATTAATGAGAATATGAATGAATATTTATTGGTTATGAATGCTAGTTGGTTGATGGTTGAATATATTGCTTTTATTGCATTTTCTATGTTGACATATATAGTTATTTTGTTGCTATATGATGTATATTGAGATTATTTTCATATATGCATGCTCTCATGTTGTTTGTTGAGTGTTTAGTAGGTGCGGATCGCGTTTGCTTCGCATTTGGAGCTCGCTTTCGCGCTATATTAGCCGTATATGCTCGCTAATAAAATATAAGGTACATATCTCGGATTACATACCGTACTTTTATAGCTTTTTCCCTTCGGGATGCCTCATTACTTGATGAGATGTATATTTGTGATATATATATTGTCATTTTTTTTCGGATCGAGCCGCGCAAAGGAGACTATGGCGAATTTTTCCGGAAATTTAAGGCGTTAGAAAATTTTTGAGAAAATTGGAAAATTTTTGAAAACTTTAACTTTGATTTGGAATTGAAAGTTAAACAATAGTAGTTGTTTTTGAAAAGATAACTAAGTATGATTTGGAAACTTAGTAAGTTATTGTAAGATGCTTAATTATGGATTTATGGAAAGTTAATAAATTCTGTAACTTTTCTTACTTGACAATTTCGAGGACGAAATTCTTTTAAGGGGGGAAGATTGTAACGACCCAGAATTTTTGATAATTAAAATTTGAATATTTAATTAATTTTAAATATTAAGAAGTGAATTTATAAGTCAAATAAATTTTATTTCGAATAATTGGATTTAATTGAATAATTAAATCGATAATTTAATATGTGAAATTATGGAAATAATTGAAAATCGAGTTAAATATGATTGAAAATGATTTGTAAAATTTTATTTTATCATATGGGAGTTAGAACGATATTTTAGAACTTTTAAAATCGAATTAAAACTTAATTTGTGAAAATTGAATATTTTAATATTGAAATCGACTAGTGAAAATAGTCAATTTTTGAACAGTCTCAGAATTGGACGAGACCAGTTCCATTGGATCCGTAATAGTTAGTTATTACCGGATTTCAATTTTTGTAGCAATCGGAGTTATCCTTTGATCGTGGCAGCTCGAAACGCATCGAAATTGTTTTAATTTTAATTTGGCGGGTTAAAATAGCCATTTTTCAAAAAGTCTCGGATTTCGACGAAACCAGTTTCATCGGATCCGTAATGTGATATTATTGTAAGGTTTCAAATTTCGGGTCAATTGGATTTACCGTTTGTCCGGTACAAATTAAAACGCCTAGAAAATCGTTTAAATCGGTTTAATTTAAATTGAACGTTTATAGCCATAACTCGCACAGATGTCCGAATTAGCTTCCGAAACCTATTCCATTGTGTCCGGAACGCGGGGTAAACCCTAGAAACGCTGGTTACAGCGCGTAAATCGGAGTTTTGAAAACCCGGATGAATAGTGTTCGAAATTTCCTATAAATAGACCAACACCCTTCCCAAAAAAAAAAAAATAACAAAACCTAATCCTAATCAACAGCCGCCACCCACATCTATGAACGGCCGAAAATTCAATTCGTTCTCCTCCAATTTTCTTCAAATCTAAGCATTATTGCAAGAAACTCTCAACTACAATCTTGAAGAGCTCGATGAGATCTTTAAGATCAACGGTTAAGATCGTAATTAGTGTAGTGGATCGTCGGCAATAGGGGATCAAAGCACGTGCGTTTCGAGCATGATTGCGAGGTGATGGCACAACCGAGCTGCATGGGGCGCCAGGCGAAGGTAGGGTTCGCGATGCTCTTCCATTGGGCGAGTCTTGAACGTCGCTTCGATCAACAAGTGGAGGAGCGGCATGCAAGAAATCGAACGAACGATGGGTGGTTGCGTTCGAAACTGTTGGGGGAAGAAAACAAATTGCACGGCCTAGATTTGTTGTTTGCAGCGTGCGGCCAGATTTGCTTCTGAGGTTTAAAATAAAAAGAATTTGTAAATAAAAATTATAATTTAATTTGTATAAACTTTGTAATGCAATATCTTTTTCATACGAGGTCGAAAACGCGCGAAACCAATTCCGTTGGAATCGTATGGACGAGAACTACGCTATGGAATTGGATTGGAGTCGTTTGGAGTTAGTGAGAATTTCGGATAAAATTAAACGTCCGTTTAATTTTATTCGAAATAAATCGCTAAAACGAAATTGAAATCAAGGTGAGAACTTCTCACTCAATCGAATCAGTTTCGATTTTATTTAAAATAGTTAGATTTAAAATATTTGAATGCATGTTTGAATGATGATTGTTATCTATTGATTGTTAAAATAGACATTATACGCCGTTAGTAAGCGGATGTTATTTATTAAAAACATATACCGCGAATATTTCATAAACAGTGAAATTGGTATTATATATAATAGCAATATATATATTGGCATATGTATATATTGGAGTTATTGATTTTCCGCATTTGTATAGCGGATGAGACCCTATTGCGCCGTCTATTAAGCGGATAATATTTTAAATCCCATATACCACGATAATTCCGTATTGGAGCGGAATTGGTATTGTGCTAATGTTTGTTGATGCAGGAAAACAGGTTGGAGGGATCCAACTGGATTCCTCAACAGTTTTTATTTGATTTCAGATATTTTGATATTTGATGGATTATCATTACGATATATGATATCGTTGTAGTCGTGATTGACTATTTGGTGTGTAGCATCATTGAACCAAATTTTGGGATTTTAAAATGATTTTAAAGTGATTTTTGAAAGTATACGTTTATAAAATATTTTTGGAATTGATCCATTTTAAATAAGTAAACGTTATAATTTTAATGTTATGAAAATTATGATTTTTGAGAAATATAGTTAAAAACTGATTTTTGAGAATATGATGCTAATGAGTTTTATAAAATAGTTAAATTGGGATTTTAGAATTTATTGTAAAAAGTCTAAATATAGGATTTATAAAATTTGATTATTTTATAAATCAAAAGGATGAAATTATAAAGAAGTTTAAAGACGTTTTAGAATAATAATACAAATAGATTAGTATAAAAGATTTATAAAATGGATATTTATATATTAGAATATTTTGAATTATAAAACGATTTTTTATAAGTGTTAGAATGAACTATGAATGAAATTCGGAAATGAATGAAATTTATAGAATTATAAACGGTGAAGTTATAAATGGAATTTTATAAGCAGTAGGTTTATAAAATTTATAAAGTTATTGAAAGAATAGTTTTGGATAAATAATTGAATCTTATAAGTTATAAGATTTATAATTATGAAGTTCAAAGGAACGATTTTTGCAAACCAATAAATTATAAGTATTTCACTTATAATATGAACTTTTGTTTTATAATTGAGTTATAAATTGAATAGGTTAATAAAGGAATTTATAAAAGGAAGTAGTTATAAAACAAATAGAAAAGGAATTTATAAACGTTGTTTTATAAATTAGCAAACGACTTATTTTGATAAGTTAATTTTTATAACTTATTAATGGAGTTATATTCACATTTTTGACTGTGAATAATCTTTTGAAATAAAATGAATAGAAGTGATGAAAGTTGTTAACAAAGTATATTCACGTTTTTGAATAGTGAATAATATGTTAAAGAAAATGTTTAGGATGTGATATTTTAAACAGAATTAAAACGATCTAACGATGTTTTAAATTTGTTGAGATTCGAAACCATAGATTTCAGCATTGATTGTTGAAATAGACGTTTTCGAGAAATAAAAGGAAATGGTGGACTATAACACTGTTGTTATAGTAAATGATTTCCGAAAGGAAATGTTTTGTATAGTATTGGGATTTATATATCTATTTTAATTTCGAATCCCTATACTAGTGATTTTGGGTTGTCGTAACGATGTTTACGTAACATTCGTTTTGGCCCAAATAAATATGTTTAAGAGAATGATTTCCTTAAAGAATGAAATATGTACTTAATCTCGATTTAAGTATATTGAATATTTTCCAAGAGTTGAAAATAAAAGATTTGTGAATTACTTATTAAATAAGTATGGAAATGTTTTCCAATATAAAGTGAATGTTTTGAGAATTTATCTTTTTGAAGATAAATTGAAATGAATAATTGAAATCGTTTATTCATAAATATTTTGAAATATAAATTCATTATGGAATTTATAAATGAAAAGGAGAATTTGTTTAAAAATAAATATTGATTTATTTTTGAAGTATGAAAATTTTATATCTTGTAAAGATATTGTGGAAAATAAATAATTTGGAAAATTATTTGGAAACTGGTGATGTGTGCATATCCATTGATAGTTCAATAACCGACTATCAATATTTCCCTTTGAATGGGTATTTGATGTGATTTGTTTGAATTTGAATGCACACTTATTTTTAAATTATTGCGCTCGTTATTCGGATTACCCATTCCGAATAGTGATACGACGTAATGGATATCATTGAAGATCGGTGTTGAAGACCCGGTATTTGCGAGAGCGATAGGATGACCTGTCGATTGACTCTGCACCGAGTTGCTCCGGTATTGAGTTCTCCATATGTGATGGGAAATCCGATCAGGATTGTGGATATCCGGATTGCAAGGAATTCTTTGTAAGTGCCTTCGGTTCTGTTCGAGCCCGGAACAGACTTGTATGGATTGTATGTCTGACATTACAAGTTGAGATATAAAGCCGATTTCTTTCAAATATATTTCTGTTGGTGGCGAGGAATTTATTCTTTTAGCTTAACACCCTTCTCTGAGACGTACGAGCTAAGAGGTTATGTAGTTGAAGGTTATCAGCGATATATTCCCAATTTGGTAATGTGACATGCTGAGTGTTGCTGTGAAATGATCATTGTGTTGATTATTTATGATAGGATCATTTATTTGATCGTCTATCTTGGTGATCATTTCTATGATCATTTGTTGACCCAAAGCATGCCTTTTGGATAAAGTATGTTTTTGTGGACGTGACTTCGTCGAGCCTCACAACCCGGTAATGGTCGAAACAGGAATTGTGCGGCAAGGTTTTCAGGGATCGCTTCCCTAGGGTATGACCATTCCTTCTGGAAAAGGGTAGTATCATGGTATGGAGCCCAGATACTTACTCATGTCGAAAACACTTTATGATTGTGTGATGATAGTGACGAGCGCTCGTTTAAAGGTTCCAAAAGACTGAGGGTGATATATCTGAGGGTTTGTAATATCCCTTGGGAAAAGGGGTTCCCGGCTTTGTTTAGCAGAGAACGGTGGTTCTCGGGGCGTCCTTCCAGAGGCGTTTCCATGTGGCAATGGGAAGTTCCTTGGCCTGACCATTTGTTGGAAAATCCATTCTTCAAATACGAGCCTTGTACGGTTTTAGTTGTAGAACCTGCCATTTAATATGGTAGCTATAGTAAGCATACTATAATGGTACCTATGCTGGCTAAGATTTATATTCTACTTTCGAAATTGTTTCCTACACTTTGCACTGAAAATAATATGAAATGTTCTTTTCTTTTTAATGCGTATCAAGCATCTTTGACTAACATAAGAAGAAATCTCCTCCAAGTCTGCGTTTGCATTGTGTGTGTGGCGGGAGGTCTTTTGGTAGTCTCATTCTTAAAAGCATTACGAATTGACTTTAAAAATATTCTTCTATTTTGATTTTAAAGATAAATAAACTGTTTTGAGTTCTCACACCAGTCACATGACTGACTCGGAGTTTATTATTTTCCTTCCTAAACTCTGGGTGCCCACCAATTTCCACACGGGCAGTCAAGGGTTAGGTGTATCATGATATTCAGGAGTTGCTGGAGGCAAGCTGGATGGCATGGCGTAATTACTAGTATATAGTATTTCTTTTTCCGCTGTTTGATGTTGCTGTTGTTGTACACTCTGATGATATGATATGATGTAATGAAATGTGATGTAATGTAATAACTGATATAGTTCTTTGTTTAAAGATTATTCATTTATTTATTATATGTTGTTCCGCTGCGATTGTGAGTTTCTGATGTTGTTCAGTTGTTTTCTTTCTGTCCCATTCTATTTTCTATTTTCTTCTCCCTATTTTCTATCTTTTTCCCTCTCCTTCTGTCTTTTTCTTTTTCTTAAACATTGATAATTCATATTTCTGTTCATCTTGAGTTAATCTATGGAGATTAGTGTATATTCAAGGTGTACGGATTTGCGGGTCTTCACAAAGGTGCACCATGTACTTCATCTAAAGGCAAGGTAGTATTGGAAGGTACATTACTTTTAGATGGCAAGTATATTAAAGTTTTGTTTGATTCGGGTGCTTCTTTGAGTTTTATTTCTCTGGAATCTGTAGAGAAGCTCTTTCTTACCACTAGTACAGTAGACTGTCCCATCATCGTATCTAATCCTATAGAAGGGGTGACCAAATTAGATATGATCTATAAGGACTTAAAGATTTCCTCTCTGCCCCATAGTTTTTCTTTTGATCCTTTTCTGTTGAATTTTAAGGGATTTGACCTTATATTAGGGATGGATTGGCTCGATAAATATAAGGCTGTTCTGAATTGTGATGAGAGAACAGTTTCGTTGGAAACTGATTTAGGTAGAATTGCCAGAGTGACGTGTGATAATTCTGTAATTCACTTGAGTAGTCCATGGAGTTGAGACTTCTCAGGAGAAGGTTGAAGATATCGATGTGGTCCAAGATTTTCCTGACGTATTCGAGGAAGTCAAGTGGTTGCCTCCACATCGAGAGATAGAGTTTCGCATTGATTTGATTCCAGGAGCAGTGCCGGTGATTCAGCCTAGTAGGAGGATGGCTCCTAGTGGGAGAGAAGAGTTAGTTAAGCAGACTCAAGATCTTTTGGAGAAAGGGTTGATTAGGCCCAGTTTTTCTTGTTGGGGCTCTGCTGCGGTGTTTGTCACTAAATCAGATGGATCGCTAAGGTTCTGTGTGGATTATCGAGAATTGAACAAAGTGACTATTCGGAATAAATATCCTCTTCCTCCTATCGATGATCTTTTTGACCAGTTGCATGGAGCTTCTGTCTTTTCTCAACTAGATTTAGCTTCAGGTTTCCATCAGTTAATGGTAGCTGAGGACAGCATCCCCTTAACTGCATTTAGGGGACCGAATTGTTTCTATGAATGGTTGGTTATGCCTTTCGGGCTAACCAACGCTCCGGCTTACTTTTTTGACCTGATGAATCGAGTCTTTCGGGATGTACCGAATAAGTTTGTTTTGGTGTTCATCGATGATATTCTAGTCTATTCTATGTCTGAAGAAGAGCACAGACAACATTTGAGAATAGTGTTGGAGACACTGAGGTGGCATGTTTTGAAGGCGAAATTTTCCAAATGCCATTTTTGGAAATCAGAAGTCAAATTTTTAGGGCATATTGTTTTGGTGAAGGTATCTCTATAGATCTAGCGAAGGTGGAGACTATTCTGGAATGGAATAGGATTAGCTGATTACTACAGAAAGTTTATCAAGGATTATTCCAAGATTTCTTCACATCTGATTAAGTTGAGAAGGAAAGGAGCTAAGTTTAAATGGACACCCCAGTGCGAAGAAGCTTTTCAAGAGTTGAAGACAAGGCTAACCAGTGCACCTGTGCTAGATATTTCGTATGGGATGAGAAAATTTGAAGTATATATAGATGCTTGTATAGTTGGACTGGGAGCAGTTCTGATGCAGAATGGAAGAGTAATTGCATATGCGAGTCGGCAATTAAAGCCACATGAAAGAAACTACGCTACACACGATCTTGAGTTGTTAGCCATTATTTTTGCTTTGAATATCTGGAGACATTATCTTTTGGGAGAGAAGTTCGAGTTATTCACGGATCACAAACCGTTGAAATATCTTTTCTCTCAAAAGGATCTTAATCTGAGGCAGCAGCGATGGGTCGAGTTTCTGGCATCATATGATTTGGATATTCTATATACCCCGGGAAAGGCGAATGTTGTGGCCGATGCTCTTAGCAGAAATACAGTTTTGTCTCTTTTGGAAGTCGTTCCATCTCTCCAGGAAAGAATCATAAGTAAGAAAATAGAGGAGAGATATTTTGAGGAACTAATTCTTGAAACCAAAGATGGTCAATATTCAGATTTCAAGGTGGACGATCAAGGTTTTTTGAGGATTAATGGTCGTTTGTGTGTACCTAATATAGATGGATTGAGACAAGAATTCTTAGCTGAGTGTCATCGCGCCAGACTGAATATTCACCCAGGAATCTCTAAGATGTATAAAGATATGAGAAGAGTTTTCTGGTGGCCGAGCATGAAGAGGGATGTAGTGGCTTTCGTTAATAGTTGTGCTATCTATCAGCAAGTGAAAGGAGATCAGCAGAAGTCAGCCGGTTTGTTGCAGCCTTTGGAAATTCCAGAATGGAAGTGGGAGATGATTTCGATGGATTTCATCGACGGTATTCCTAGAACTAAGAAAGGAAACGAAGGAATATGGGTTATTGTGGATCGTTTAACTAAGAGTGCCTATTTTATACTGGTTAATGCAACTCGTACTGCAGCTTCTCTGGCAGAGATTTTCTTGAGAGAGATAGATAGATTGCATGGTGTTCCTGTCAGCATAGTAAGTGATCGTGATCCTATCTTCACCAGCAAATTCTGGGAGGCTCTGCAATCAGCTATGGGAACGAGTTTGAGATTAAGTACAGCCTATCATCCTCAGACAGATGGGCAGATGGAGAGGCTGAACCGAATTCTAGAGGATATGCTACGAGCTTGTGTTTTGGATTTTGGTGGATCATGGGAAGACCATCTTCATTTAGTAGAATTATCCTATAATAATATTTACCAAGCGAGTATTAAGCTGGCTCCTTATGAAGCTTTATATGGAAGACTGTGTAGATCCCCATCCTGTTAGATAGAATTGAAAGATCGTCTTGTGCTTGGACCAGATATGATTCGTGAAGCATCTGCTAAAGTTGAGCTTATCAAGAAAAGGATGAGAGCTGCTCAGGATCGTCAGAAGAAGTACGCAGATAAGAGGAGGAGACAATTGGAATTTGAGATTGGTGATTTAGTTTTTGTCAAAGTTTACCCGATCAAAGGAGCTATTAGATTCGAAAAGAAGGGAAAACTTGCCCCGAGATATATAGGACCATTTCGGATATTGGAAAGGATTGGTGTTGTAGCTTACAGGGTTGAATTGCCAGAACGGATGTCTGGAATTCATAAGCAATCCATGTTTCCCATATAAGGAAGTTTGTTCATGATCCATCATTAGTTATAGAACCAGTAGTCCAGGAAGATTTGGAAGTCGAGCCGAATTTGACTGTGGTCAGGAATCTAGTTCGGATTGTTGATCAAGACGAGAGGCAACTCAGGAGCAAAGTAGTGAAACTTGTTAAAGTGTAGTGGAGCGAGGATCCCAGAGATTGCATCTGGGAAACTCTGGATAGTTTTAGGAAAGCTTATCCGGATTTGTGTCCAGATAGCTAGTGATGTTTGTTAGGATAGATTGTTTGGTTGTTTGCTAATGTATGAATGATATGTATGTTTGAATGGTTTATATAAAAGCTTTTTGAATTAATCTTTTGTTTTAAATTTCGGGGACGAAATTCTTTTAAGGGGGGAGGAATGTAACGACCCAAGATTTTGGCAATATTATTTTAATAAATATTTAATCCAATTAAATAAAATGTAAACTTATCATTTTAATATGAATAAGTCTTTTGGAAATATTTGCCATTTATTTATATAGATTTGTATTTTGAAAGGGAAATTTTATTTGAAAATTTACAATAAATCTCTCAACAGTATTTACAATAAAATCTACCTTATATAATTTAATTAAAATGCTTTATTCTATTAACATTTGGTAAATATATATAAATGCAATATAGATGATAATGCTTAAAATCAAATCAAATTCTATCAATATAAAATATAAGTATAAAATATTGACTAAAGCATGTGAATATAATTTAAATATTGATAGTTAAAATAGAAAAAAATAAAAGCAAGAATGAAGTGATTTGGTGTGCATACAATATAAGTTTAAAATTTGTAAGAACAAAGTAGAAAATGAAATCAGACAAAGTGTATATGTACATACAAAATATCTATATACAGCAAAATATAATAATAGTATGTAAACTACTTAGGAAATCATGGCAATAAATGCCATCATCTCAGCCAGAAATAGGTCATTTCAAAATATTTAGAAAAATCTGATCAAGTCATAACAAAAAAGCTTAACCAGATAATACCTTCCTTATTACAAAATGTTTTCTTATATATATATGTGTATATCTCCTTAATTCCAGTTCGTTCAAAACTTAGCTAACCAGAGAACAAGAAAATCAACATCTTCATTTTTTCAAAACTAAAAACATCACTCAATTCAAACAAGAACAGAACAAAACTCAGGGCACATTCAAACTACCGGTTTTCAAAAATAGAAATTGTTCTCTGTTCACAGAATTTTTAGGTGAGTAAACAAGAATTTTTAAAGCTTTAAGTTTAATTAAAAACAGTTCAGGATTCATTGATAATATGGTTTGCATATGTTATAGTTTGAATATAATACTGTGTTGCTCTGTACTTCTCTGTTATTTTGTTACAGGTTGCATTTTTTTTTTTCAAACTCAAACTATTCTCATCAAATCATTATAAAGCTTTCAGTTTTCAATCAAACAAGATGTTTAAACTTAAATTTAGATTCTAAAAGCTGATTTAAAACATGTCTGTACGATATCATCACTATAACCTTGTTTACAGGTAATTTAATAATATTTTGATAAATTTGATTGTAGTAAAAAGCTAATCTAAGTTCATAACTTGAATTCTTACTGCAAATTATTATTTTTAAAAAAAATTAAGATTTTTTGTTTAGTCTTCTAAGAGCAGTTCATATTTAAACAAAATTTGCATTTTTTCCAATTTCTAGTGATCGATCCAACAATAAATGTTGAAATTTGGTTTGAAGCTGGTATATACATATGTGATCTCGAGAAAACTGTGGAATAATTTTTCCATTGCATGAATTAAAGAAACGAGGCCGAATTAGTGTTTTTGTTCGAGCTTTTGGACATGTCAGAAACGAGGCGTGTTCGTTTTCTATATGTGATCGAGTTTCACGAGACTTTGGAAAATGAAAGAATAATGTGTTGACGTGGTAGGGACGGAAGCGGAGCATCTATGGTGGTTGGAGTAACGGTGGCGAGGTGGTTATGTTGTTTGGTGTGAGCTTCAGGTTCGAGCAAAATGCTATTTTTCGATTTGAAATTTTCGGGGTCGAGTTGAGTTTGGATTTCGAGTTTATGGGGGTTTTGTGACTTGCCCAAGGTGATGGAGTTCACCGGAGCTTCCGCGCATCGCCGTGCACGTGTACGGTGTGGGGATGGGTGTCAGTGTTGTTGTTGGTGAACGGTCTCGAGTCGTTACTCGAGTTAAGAGGTCGATTGTTTCGGGTTAGTGATCGAGTTCGAGAGAGTTACCTGATGCTATAACTTATGTTTAAACTTAAACTTGCTGGAAAAAAAAGAAAAAAAAGAAGATGGAGTGCGTAAGGAAGAGAGAGTGTCTCGGGGGAATGGGTGAGAAACTCGAAGGTTACTCGATTAAACAGGGGAGATTCTCGGATTGGTTTTTCAACTGCAATGTTATAAAAGTAAAGTTAAGCAACTTGTTTTTCAGCCCGTTTTAAGCACTGTAAACTAAATTAGTGTTTAACAGTTTAAGTTAACAAAAAAATTAAATACAAGTTTTAATTATCTTATTTAATGCTTAACAATGTTTTTAACTCTTAATTATTATTTTAATTAAGTAATTAATTTAAGTTAAGTATAAAATTAATTAACATTTAAAGTTTGTAGTAAGTAATAAATTGACTTTCAAAGTATAAAGAAGATTTCTTTTAAAATGTTAATTAAGATGAATAATTAATGTTAATTAATTATTTTTGGAAAGTAATTAAGAATAATTACTTTATAATTGTAACTAAAGATTGGTTAACTAATGATTAAGTGATAAATAAATTTGTAATTAACTACTTAAAGTTAATTAATGTATGATTAGTAGTTAACTAATTAAGTAATATAATTACGAATTAATAATTGATTAATTAAGTAATTGGTGGTTAATAAATGGGTAATTAACTTTTATTAATTAATAATTAAAGTTATTAATTAATGATTAAGGGTAATTAATTAAGTAATTATGATTCAAATAAATTGATTAAGAAGTAATTAATTGTTAGCACCAAAATTGGTCACTAATACCCTTGAGTAGAGTTATGTAGAGAGATTAATGAAGAGATTAAGTTAAAACAGAAGAATAGTGTAATTCAATGTCAAAAGAACGATAAAAACGAGAACACCAGATTTATAGTGGTTCGGCGTAACTGCCTACATCCACTTTGAGTTTGATATTTATTGCTTTCCCAATTACTTGAATACAGATACAATCCGTAAATTAATCACTTGAATACAAGTTTGAAATAAAAAGTGGAGAGTATAAAAAATGGCAGAGTCTCCCCAGTGTTCCTCAAAAAAGGTCCCTTTTCAGTGTGCCCCTGCCCTTCTATTTATAGACGAAGATGGGTTGGACTTCCCTGGTGGGCCTGGTGGCTGAATATCTCGGTCCAAATGGAATAAGCCATGTGTGCTGAGTGGAACATGCCGAACGGTCGACATGCCGAGCCCTCAACAATGCTGGGATGCCGAGTGAGGCGTGGATGCCGAGTGAAAGGATACGCCGAGTAGAGGGAATGCCGAACACAGGACATGCCGAGCAAAGGATATGCTGAGCACAGGATGTGCCGAACAAAGGGTATGCCGAGTGAAGAGCAGGCCGAGTGGAGGGAGTGCCGAGTGAAATGCTGAAGGTCTCGTGCCGAGTGCAAACCTGGATGGACGTACGTTCTTCAATGCCGAGTACAACCCTTGACTGCCGAACGTTCAAACGTGTCGAGTGCTCATTTGTGCCGAGTATGACCCTGCATGCCGAACGTTCTAGTTGCCTGGTTGATGCGAGTGCCGAATGACTGGAAGCCGAACGTGCCTTGTACGCCGAACGTTCTTGGTGCCGAGTGCTCCTATATGCCGAGCATTCCATAATTGCCGAACGATATACAATATCGAACGATTCTCAATGCCGAGCGTCCTTCTAACGTCGAACGCTCTTGATTGCCAAAACATGTCGAATGCATTAAACCCATATATCCTCAGGCTCTTCTTGGTCAGAATCTTGTCTAATGCTGATGATAATTTCTTAAACTGTCGTCATGTAACCGGGCCAAGATGCCGGTTAACATTTGTCCCCCAAAGTGTGTCGTGAGAAGCAACACAACACACTTTGAATCAGCGAGTATTCCTTGTCTTCAGAAAGAAATCCATCATGTTTCTTGAATAGTCATTATCCTTCGACTTTATCCTCCCAAGCTGTCATATCCTTCTATGGCCGTCTTGACGCTTGGTTTTTTCCAAATATTATAAATCCAGGGTTGTAGTTCATCAGTGACCACCCGTGTCTGATTCTTCAGAGCTAGCATGCTTCGGCTATCTGATCTAGTCTTTTCTTAATAACCCTTAGTGAGAATTCAGTTTCTGTTGATTTCAAGAAGTCGGACTTGTTCAGATGTACACATGCACGCTTGGGTACATGTTCTTTCCATTGGCTCTCGGATGCGTTTTATATGCTCATAAGTCGTCGCTAACTCCGTCCAGTTTAATTGCAATTCAATTGCGATTCCTTGTTTGTATTTTCTGTGAAATAAGGGTCGCAATCAGCCACTTGAGGAGTTTTCCAAACCCCTCTTCAGTAAAAGCTCTATGATTTTGCTCACAGCTTCAACCTGTCCATTTGCAGGTATGATGGATCATGGAAGGTCATAAGGACAGATGACCTTATGGATAAAGAAGTTGATTATTTTCTTCATCTTGGTCGTGGTTAAGAGTTCTTTATCTGCCCATTCGGTGAAGTAATCAATTACTATGATGGTGCATTCGTTCTACCTTTAGGATTGGTAAGAAGAGGACGTCAATGCCCCCAAGTGGGAAACGGCTGTGGACTATCCATTTGAGTAATTTCCATCGGTGGGGTTCCTGGATTTTTGCGAACATCTTGCGCTTTTCGCATTGTCTAGCATGATCGACCGTATCTAGATTGACAGTTGGCTAGTAATACCTGTAGCAGAGTATCTTCTTTATCATGGTTTTCCCCCTGATGCTATTACCGCATTCTTCTTCATAGAATTTGCTCAAGATATCATCATGGGCGATGCGCCGAAGCATGGGGATGGATAAACTCCTTTTGACACACGACTTATTCTTAGATGATTTGGCATGAAGATTTGAGGAGGATCTGTCATTTTCCATTCCTCCGTTCAGTAAGAATTCCTCATTGTAGATAATCTTCGACAGGAATCAACCATGACACCTTTTCATTTTGTTCGCTGAGTACGTGTGTAATGATGTAATACGTGAAGTCGGTTAGTGGCTCTTGGGCTTGGCCGAGATAAGGAGCAAGACAATGCCCCCTAGCAAGATCAACTTCCTTAAATTTGTATACAACTAATCAAGAATCACAAAAGATATGTAAAGTCTTCACTTCAAATCCTCTAGCAAGCTTGAGGCTGGCAGTCAAGGTTTCATACTAAGCAGCATTGTTTGTTATAAGTAAATCGAGTTTCAGGACGTAGCAGATTGATCGTTCCTCAGGAGTTATTATCATGACTCCTATGCCATAACACTGATCATTGGATGCTCCATCCGCGTGCATTTTCCATCTTATGGTTGGTTCTCTGCTACTCTTCGAGTAGTGTTCTGAGGTAGTGAATTTGGGTGTGAGGTCTGCTGATTTCCGTCCTTAGATAGCCCTTCGAGGGAAATAAGTGATATCGAATGAGCTTAGTTTGATATTTTATTTAAGTGGTCTTGCAGGCGTCTCAGGTCATTGTATGCCCTGTCGCAACGGCTGGTAGGCATAGACGTTGATGGATTGAGCCTAAAAGTAAGAGTGGAGCTTTCATGATGAAATCAATAGATATTGTGCTAGCTTTTGTAGCTTCGGGTTGATATTCAATGCATGGCTCACGATTGTTAATGAAATCACATATTCATGCCAGAATGGGTCCAAGGAAGCATATCATCATTTATTCAGAAAAATCCAACTAATTCTTCTATCATCACTACACTGAGCTGTGATCCGATATTTAGCACTCGGGATGGCACCCGGGATGGGGTCACCATGGCTGGCTGTAATGTTGACCGTCAGCTTAGCAGGTGCCATCCCAAATTCTTTGAGTACAGATGTAACTATTTTGCATAGCATTCAATGTGAAATATGGTTGGGACGACCAATATTGACGGTTACTCTAGTCGAATCCTAGAGTCTTGTCATGAGTTATTATGTCTAATAGCGAAGGACTTTGAATGCTCTAATAGATTATCAACAAATGGCCAAAGATCAGGCTTAAAAGCGCATTGAAGGAAATGTCGAGTGGGGGTCAGACTCGAGTGGCGTGCAACTGTATAGCTGGATCTTGTTATGAGTTTGAACTTGCTTGTGTATTCGAGTAACGCACTTTCTATTCAATGCATTCATGATCCTTTACCCGTCCTTCGGGTTGGAGTGAAAGTCAATTGCTCATGAGCTAAGGTGTCAATTCAATGATTCAATCTCTAGGCATCCTTTCGGTCGTCCCCTTGAGCAACTGTAAGCAATATATATAAGTTTTAATACTGAGCTATCGTAGCCAGTTTTAAGATGACCATGCGTCTTCTCCCAGTCTCGGGTTGATAAATGTACTGCATGGACGGTTAAGTCTCGTCCTAGCCATGTTTATGTTTCCGCCTAAGTTCCAAAGACATAGAGGTGATCGGTGAATAGTCGGTTCACATTCATCTTGCTCCTCGCTCGTGCCCCCAGGTCTGGGGCATATACCGATAAGTAGGAAGGCCAGCCATGCCCACTTTAGCTTTACTCTCTTTCCCGTTGAATCGTGGGATCATGTCAATCGATGGGAGACTAGGTCTCACCTATCTCGGATTTTATCGTGGTTTTTCATTCCAAGAGGAATACTTCGATGCCACGTCAGTTTCAGGGCGTAATTTGGACAGTGGATGGTCATCTACGTCCACTTTGGTTTATGCTCTGTAATCAGTTCTCGGGGTAAAGTTGGCTACAAATGCAGTCGGGTTATGCTCATCCAGTTTCATACTCCTCCTGACGAATCGAATGAGGGTGCTGGAGAATTTTTGACCAAGTATTCATGGTTTACCCTCCGTTCCACACTCTGGAGGTCATAGTTTTTCAAGAAACATCCGAGTCACATTCGTATGTGCTTGGTGCGGATCGGTATTGACCCTCGATCTGAGGTATGATACAGTCGATTGCTCGTAGCTTTGGATGCCATTTCGATTGGTTCTGTATTGAGGCTTCCCTGCATTCGTTGCTTCAAGTTATAAATAACACCACGCTAGAGCTATAGTATGCTGTCGTATTCAGCTTTTTAGTGATTTGTACCCACGCTCCTAGCATTGATTTGGCCAGGCCACTAGTTGGATGGTCGAACTCCATCCTTAGCGGGTTAATAATCCTTCGGTCGATTCCATGACGAAGTTTGCGTAATAGAGAATGGTCGGAATCCACTCGCCTATTTATCGATGTTTATACACCACTCTGCATTCTGGTGACTTAGTGTTATTCTCCTCCCGGTTGATTCGCGCCCAATTGTACTCATGCTTCGGTCCAAGCTCCGGGGACTTAGAGATTTGTCGAACGGTTTATGCTTTAGTCCACAGTTCGAGACGCAGGGATTTTTGTCAACTCGTTTATACTCCAGTCCGCATTATGGGATTTTAGAGTAATCTAGTCCGCTTCTGGGATTTGGAGATTCTTCTCAAGTCTTCTATAATCTAGTCCGCGCTCTGGGGACTGAGAGTACTGTAGTCCGCACTCTGGGGATGTAGAGGTTTTTTTAAGCCGTTTATACTCTAGTCTGCACTCAGGGGACTTAGAGCACTCTAGTCCGCACTCTGGGGATGTAGAGGTTCTTAGGTCGTTTATACTCTAGTCCGCACTCAGGGGACTAGGAGCACTTTAGTCCGCACTCTGGGGACATAGAGGTTCTTAGGTCGCTTATACTCGAGTCCGCACTCTGGGGACCTAGAGTACTCCAGTCCGCACTCAGGTGATTGGAGCGCTTGATGAAGATAAGTCCGGAACATCCTCCTATACCGACGGGGGTTATGAAGTAGAAATTACAGGCGCCTCTAATCACACATACGAATTGAGCATGAAGGAGCGGCTCGAGAAAGAGAAGGTCAGGGTCAAGCCCCGAGTTGTGGACTTGGACGATCCTTTGAACAAGCCGTTGAAGGTCATCCTTCCTGGCGGGTCCAAGCCTATGGAAGTTCTCCATACTTCTTCAGTTGCTACCCCTCTATCAAAGAAGAGTACCAAGAGTAAATGCTATAGAGAGAAGCCGTCTAGAAAGGAGTTGAAGAAGCACAAGAAGTGATTACTATCCTCGTTCAATGAGAGTTAGTCTAAGTCATGTAATTATTTTCATCTATTTCCTTTAGTCCTTGTAAATAGAATGTCGACTCCGAACTTTGGAGGGGTTGTAATAGGAACTCGTTTCCGAATAAAGTTTAGTTCCTTTTTCCTTCTTACAAAAGACTCTTATTGTTTAGTTTTCTTTGTGATTGTGAAGTGGATCCAAGCAGTTGTGAGTAACATAGACTTCTCGGTCCATCTTCATATAACTCGGAAACACTTCGGGAGTTGTTGAACTTCCATTCTGTGCTTCGAGCACTTAGAATACATTCTAGCCCGTATGTCAGGGATTTGAAAAATTCAAGTCATCTGTGTCATAGTTCATATTCAGGGAACCAGGAGATCCAAATTGCTTATATTCGAGTCCGCGCTTTGGGGACTTAGAGTACTCCAGTCCGCATTCTGGGGACTTGGAGGTTCAAGTCATTTATACTCTAGTCCGCGCTCTGGGGACTTAGGGTACTCCAGTCCACACTCCGGGGACTTGAAGGTTTAAGTCAGTTATACTCTAGTCCACGCTCTGGGGACTTAGAGTAATCCAGTCCATGCTCTGGGGACTTGGAGGTTTAAGTCAGTTATACTCTAGTCCGCGCCCTAGGGACTTAGAGTACTCCAGTCCATGCTCTGGGGACTTGAAGGTTTAAGTCAGTTATATTCCAGTCCGCACTCTGGGAACTTAGAGTACTCCAGTCCATGCTCTGTGGACTTGGAGGTTTAAGTCATGTAGACTCTAGTCCACGCTCTAGGGACTTAGAGTACTCCAGTCCGCGCTCTGGGGACTTGGAGGTTTAAGCAATTTAGACTCTAGTCCACGCTCTGGGGACTTAGAGTACTCCAGTCCGCGCTCTGGGGACTTGGAGGTTTAAGTCATTTATACTATAGTCTGCGCTCTGGGGACTTAGAGTACTCCAGTCCGCGCTCTGGGGACTTGGAGGTTTTAAGTCGTTTATACTCGAATCCGCACTCTGGGCACTTAGAGTACTCCAGTCCGCCCTCTAGGGACTTGGAGGTTTAAGTCATTTATAATCTAGTCTGCGCTCTGCGGACTTAGAGTACTCCATTCCGCGCTCTGGGGACTTGGAGGTTTTGAGTCATTTATACTCCAGTCCGCGCTCTGGGGACATAGAGTACTCCAGTCCGCACTCCGGGGACTTGGAGGTTTAAGTCATTTATACTCTAGTCCACGCTCTGGGGACTTAGAGTACTCCAGTCCGCACTCCAGGGACTTGGAGGTTTTAAGTCAGTTATACTCTAGTCCGTGCTCTGGGGACTTAGAGTACTCCAGTCCACGCTCTGGGGACTTGAAGGTTTAAGTCAGTTATACTCTAGTCCGCGCTCTGGGGACTTAGAGTACTCCAGTCCATGCTCTGGGGACTTGGAGGTTTAAGTCATGTAGACTCTAGTCCACGCTCTGGGGACTTAGAGTACTCTAGTCCGCGCTCTGGGGACTTGGAGGTTTAAGTCATTTAGACTCTAGTCCACGCTCTGGGGACTTAGAGTACTCCAGTCCGCGCTCTGGGGACTTGGAAGTTTAAGTCATTTATACTCTAGTCCGCGCTCTGGGAACTTAGAGTACTCCAGTCCGCGCTCTGGGGACTTGGAGGTTTTAAGTCGTTTATACTCGAGTCCGCACTCTGAGGACTTAGAGTACTCCAGTCCGCACTCCGGGGACTTGGAGGTTTAAGTCATTTATACTCTAGTCCACGCTCTGGGGACTTATAGTACTCCAGTCCGCACTCTGGGGACTTGGAGGTTTTAAGTCAGTTATACTCTAGTCCGCGCTCTGAGGACTTAGAGTACTCCAGTCCACGCTCTGGGGACTTGAAGGTTTAAGTCAGTTATACTCTAGTCCGCGCTCTAGGGACTTAGAGTACTCCAGTCCACGCTCTGGGGACTTGGAGGTTTAAGTCATGTAGACTCTAGTCCATGCTCTGGGGACTTAGAGTACTCCAGTCCGCGCTCTGGGGACTTGGAGGTTTAAGTCATTTAGACTCTAGTCCACGCTCTGGGGTCTTAGAGTACTCCAGTCCGCGCTCTGGGGACTTGGAGGTTTAAGTCGTTTATACTCTAGTCCGCGCTCTGGGGACTTAGAGTACTCCAGTCCACACTCTGGGGACATGGAGGTTTAAGTCATGTATACTCTTGTCCGCGCTCTGGGGACTTAGAGTACTCCAGTCCGCGCTCTGGGGACTTGGAGGTTTAAGTCGTTTATACTCTTGTCCGCGCTCTGGGGACTTAGAGTACTCCATTCCGCGCTCTGGGGACTTGGAGGTTTAAGTTGATAGTAGTCGTATTTCCACTCTTTAATTTGTATTCATCTACTGTATCGAGGCTAATGTTGTCGAATGAACAGTCGAACCACGTTTTCTCATAGAATGGGATCTTGCCCCCAGCTCAAGGGACGAAATTTGAAAAATGGACGATCGATTCTCGTTCGCTTGGTAATTATAGCTCTTCCAATCGAGTCAAGGAAGGAGGTATATGACAGATGGTTGGATCACATCCGTGTTGGGTTAGATAGCAGAATCTCTTACAATTTGCTCCGTATCTCCTTCTTTTGTGTTGAAGGCAGGATTTGGTGTGTAGATGATCAAATCACGTCCACTCTAGATAGATCTTGGCGTCACTGAGCTTCAGAAGAGCCTCTGTATTTTGTTAAACTTTGTTCTATGACTTGATTTGAGTAGGCGATCAAGCCATACTCATTCCAAGCCCTGTTCAGGTCTCTGAGTCAAACGTGGAGGTCAATGAATGGATGGTCAGTCACGTCGACTTTGTATTTGGGCTCTAATCGTGATGAGCTTTTCAATCTCTAGTTCTTGCCCCCAAATTAAAGGCACATGATTGATGATGAGCGGTTGAATTATTCTCGTCTAGATGTAACTCCATACGTCCGATCATGGTCTGTGTGGATTGGTTGGTGACCAAATCTGAGTATCCAATCTCCTGCATCGTTTTGAAAATAGTTTAGTTCAAGTTAGTCGTAGTTCATAGAACAATTAAAATAGAAATGGAAATAATTGAAAGAAGATTATGATAAATCTCATTGATAAGTGAAGCAACATCGTGCGCTCGCTATTCGACTTTTGCCCCTGGCTCCTTTCAAAGGGATGTCGGCCGTCAGCAGCCCAACTGATAATCATAGCCCTTTATTAATAGGCATCGGATATTCGCTGCCCGCCATTCTGCAGGAAATGTACATACTATTGAAGCTTTACTTTCTAGATCAGCTTTTCGATCACACCTCGGAGGTGTTTGTAATCGCCCGTGTATGGATCAGTGAGCATTTGGGAATATACAACATTCCCCTGATTTTCTTTAGACTTTGGTGTACTCTCTCGAGGTTGGTTTCCAGCACCACTTCGAGTCTTGAGTCTTCAAGTAGAGGTTGTCAATTGAATCTTTCAAAGAGCATATGAGCCGAATTTTAAGGTCTTGTTTCGGCTACTAGGATCTACATCCTTAGCCAACGGGCCTTCATTGTTATTTTTCTTAGTCTGTTCCGCTCCTCAATACTTTGGTTTAGATTCATTTTTATCATAGAAACGATCCATGGTTGTAGGAGGCTCTCCAGGTAGCTGGCTTCCAAAATATATATGGAGGTCGATTCTCCTCAAGGATGATCAGTATGGTATCCCTTTGAGTGTATCGTTTGAGTAGCGGTAGTTTGTCCGTTCCCTTGTTGTCGTTTAGAAGCTGTCGCTAGATCCTCTATGCCCTGGCCGACCAGGGGATGTAGGGGAAGTAGATAGGATGTTCCTTTATTGAGTTGAGTTTTGAATTCAATATTTGGAGGCGCTGCGCTGCGGCTAGGGTTCGGCATTAGAGAGCGCTCGGCATTTAGAGAGCTCTTTCAGGAGATTTGGGTCTTTTTTGGAAATTTGGGTCGTACCCGATTTTTTTTTTTTTTGAAAATAGGGGTCATTCGGCATTAGAGAGCGCTCGGTATTTAGAGAGCGTTCGGCCTTGGAGAGCGCTCGGCATTTAGGAACGTTCGGTATCCGAGAGCGTTTGGCATTCAGGAGCGTTCGGCATTGGAGAGCGCTCGGCATTCAGGAGCGTTCGGCATTGGTTCTGTTCGGCCTAAATTTCTATTCGGCCTTCTTTCTGTTCGGCCAAATTTCTACTCGGCCAAACTTCTGTTCGGCCTTATTTCTGTTCGGCCTCCTTTCTGTTCGGCCAAATTTCTGCTCGGCCAAATTTCTGTTCGGCCTTATTTCTGTTCGGCCTCCTTTCTGTTCGGCCAAATTTCTGTTCGGCCAAATTTCTGCTAGGCCAAATTTCTGCTAGGCCAAATTTCTGTTCGGCCTGGAGGTATGTTCGGCATTCGGATGTATGGATCGGCCTGGAGTGTTCGGCATACGCCTTTTCTGAGGCGATCGGCATACGCCTTTTTTGGAGTGTTCGGCATACGCCTTTTCTCGAGCGATCGGCATACGCCTTTTTTGGAGTGTTCGGCTGAATTGCCTTTGGAGGAGGGTCGGCCTTTATTCAACTTGAGTGCAAACTTCAACGTCCAATCCTTAGATCTTGCGTACATCAGTGAATCCAATCCTTTCACATGAACACGAACACTTGATTAACTTACGGCTGTCAGCTTCCTTTAGATTTCTTTCAAATCTGAGTAGAATAGGAAGTTTTCTAGTAAACAACTGGATCTGTCTCGCGAATATGGAAATCCACTAGTAGATGATGAGATCCAATCAAGCTGAGAAATTCAATTCTCAGTGAAAGCACCAAAATGTTAGCACCAAAATTGGTCGCTAACACCCTTGAGTAGAATTATGTAGAGAGATTAATGAAGAGATTAAGTTAAAACAGAAGAATAGTGTAATTCAATGTCAAAAGAACGATAAAAACAAGAACACCAGATTTATAGTGGTTCGGCATAACTGCCTACATCCACTTTGAGTTTGATATTTATTGCTTTCTCAATTACTTGAATACAGATACAATCCGTAAATCAATCACTTGAATACAAGTTTGAAATAAAAAGTGGAGAGTATCAAAAATGGCAGAGTCTCCCCAGTGTTCCTCGAAAAAGGTCCCTTTTCAGTGTGCCCCTGCCCTTCTATTTATAGACGAAGATGGGTTGGACTTCCCTGGTGGGCCTGGTGGCTGAATATCTTGGTCCAAATGGAATAAGCCCTGTGTGCTGAGTGGAACATGCCGAACGGTTGGCATGCCGAGCCCTCCTTTCCAAGTCGATGGATCTCTTTGTTGAATGGAGGAAGCGGGCCGAACGATGCTGGGATGCCGAGTGAGGCGTGGATGCCGAGTGAAAGGATACGCCGAGTAGAGGGAATGCCGAACACAGGACATGCCGAGCAAAGGATATGCCGAGCACAGGATGTGCCGAACAAAGGGTATGCCTAGTGAAGGGAAGGCCGAGTGGAGGGAGTGCCGAGTGAAATGCTGAAGGTCTCGTGCCGAGTGCAAACCTGGATGGACGTACGTTCTTCAGTGCCGAGTACAACCCTTGACTGCCGAACGTTCAAACGTGTTGAGTGCTCATTTGTGCCGAGTACGACCCTGCATGCCGATGACTGGAAGCCGAACGTTCCTTGTACGCCGAACGTTCTTGGTGCCGAGTGCTCCTATATGCCGAGCATTCCATAATTGCCGAACGATATACAATATCGAACGATTCTCAATGCCGAGCGTCCTTCTAACGTCGAACGCTCTTGATTGCCAAAACATGTCGACTGCATCAAACCCATATATCCTCAGGCCCATCTTGGTCAGAATCTTGTCTAATGCTAATGATAATTTCTTCAATTGTCGTCTTGTAACCGGGCCAAGATGCCGGTTAACATTAATTAAATAGTGTGAAATGAAATAATTAATTGATTAAGTAATTAATTCTCAAGTAATTGATGTAAATTGAATTAATTACAATAAAAATTAAAGATGTTTGCTTTTGAATGTTGTATAAGTAGAATATCCGATTTATGATATTTATTTGATGATATTCTATGATGTTCTATGATATGCTTTTATATAACTATGATGATTGTGTATGATTTATCTGTGATAAATGCTATGTGAATTCAAAGTGTTGAATTAAATTGTTTAAACTAATAAACAACTTGACCTTTTAAATGGCGTTTGGATTTCGATGAGACCGGGATCGGGAGTCAATTTTGATTATCCGAAAACCATATCGATCCAAATTAAACGTTAGGTCATGAATTCTCAAGTGAAGATCGAGATGATGTTTTCAGAATGTAAGGTTTATTGCCGTTAACTCTGAGGGTGATTCCAAAATGAGTGTAACGAGATAATGCCTTCGGTTTCGTTCGAACCCGGAACGAACTTGTATGGATTGAAAGCTTTCAGAACATCGTTAGGCGGACGATGAGCATTCTATGAGATATGTTCTATAAAGGTAATCGCAGCCTCAAGTCTCATCAACCGGGAATGGCTAAAACAGGGAATGTGCAGCAAGGTTAGGTGGGTAGCACCCAAGCAGGACGAGATATACCCCTGTCTAGATGTCCTTTTTTTTCCAGCTGTGTGGGTGGTTGCTAGCTACAACCGTGGGATTATCTTGTTCGAAACTGTTCCGAAAGGAATGGTTTCGGTCTTGTGTTCTAGAGGGTCGGGAGTGATCCTCGGTATGGTTATCTAGGCCCCGTACTTTGGCGGGCGGTACCCCAGTAGCCCTGCCATTGTATGGAATCCAATTTCCAATAAGAGCCGTACGTTTTGAATTTTGCCCAACTATGTTGGAATGTGAGATGTAAGCATTTCTACTATTTCTATATTTTACTTGAAAACCCTAGACACATTATAATATCACTGAATTTCCTATAAAAATTATTTGGTTAGCGTAAGGTAAAAAATTACCTGTATTTATGTGTGGGAAGTCTTACGTGATACATTTATTTTCAAATGTTTTCAAAGTTATGCAACTTTAAACCGTTTACTCATACCAGACCCATGTCTGACCCGAAGTTTATTTTTGTTTTACATAAAATCTTGGGTACTCAAATTTTTATGAGTAGCCAAGTGATCGGTTTTGGATTGTTGAGTTCTGGAGGAGCTGGAGCAGGAGTCCAGACGTATCTATATATTTATCTAGTTCCGCTGTGTTAGTTGATGTATGTTGTATTTTGGGATGTATGTAGTGGAAGATGTGTGTGTGTGTGTATATATATATATGAATGTCATGTGTATGATGTTGTATAACTCTGATATATGTAAAACTATGTAATAGTTATGTGATGTATTATATTTTTTTCCGTTTCCGCTGTGAGATTCTGATGTTGTTATTTCTTTCTTTCTATCTTTTCTATTTCTATCCCTTTCTTTTCTTATTGATGATACGTCATTCTATGGTTAGAAAGGCGGTTCGTCACAATGAGGTAATTAAAATTTTAAAATAGAAGATGGGTGTACTTATATAAATCGCATGCGACGTTAACCAGGTCAACCGTGACTTCAGGAATATGATCGATGTGGAATTCCAAGGAAAATCGACATTCGATCGCTAGATATTGAATTTGGCATAACTAGAGATAGAAGCATCAAAACTGAGGATATATAATTCTTCAGTGAATCGATGCTATTGTAAAGGAGTTTCACCCCTTTATAATTCATTCAGTGGAACTATGGGACACTCCAGAATTTAGAAAACACGAATAGGGAAAGACGAGAATGGATTTGGAACCGAGGGGAATGTTCCAAAATTCAAAGGAAATTCGAATCAAAGAAGAAGAAATTCGAGCTCGAATGAAAGTGATTCTGTAACTAAATTTATCATATACGCAAAGTTTGCCTAGAGCCAAAGCTCCGATACCAACTGTAACAACCTCTTATTTTCAACCATTCGCATCCACACATGTCGGACTTGAATTGCTCCAAATATCAGATTGTTAATTTAAATTTGGAAAAACTCATCATATACAGTAGATAAATATGCCACAGAATCACAGATACAGAGTAATATAAATAAATGCAGCGGAATAGGTAAATAGTAGTTCATGAAGCTACTATATAAACATCAGAGTCCGAAAAAATACAGTAGAATATCTCAATATGCTGAAGTCTCGAGTACCAACAGATGACATCTCTGAATAAATCAACTGGAAAAACTGAAAGCTGAATCGATAGTTGGATCTCTCCAGGCGAAGCTCCAAACTCCAAAACAAAACAAAACACTCGAGTCAGGATTAACATTCTTAAATTAATAAATCCAACCCAAGTGAAATATAATGAAATACAAGTAACTTAAAGGATGTTTGGGATAACCATCCTCTAAGGATCCGTGGAACTATCTACAGTGTAGAAATATAAGCTATCAACAACCAACCATCATTACAACACCGTGGTCCTTTTAAAATATTTTATACTTCAAACCCAAAGGATCATTTCCATTTCAATTATAGATATATTTCCTCAATTTCAGAAAAAACTAATTCAAATCAACTCGAGTTCCAAATTCCAATTTAATTCAATCTAAAATTTTCCATTTTAATTCAATTCACTTTCTAAATAACAAATTCAAATTATATTGATTTCAAATACAGATCTGAATCACAAAATAAACCATTTTAATTCCAATATATTTCAAAGCTTTAATATTCAACATTTCAAAGTTAAATTTAATAGTTTCGTATAGATCTTGATTTAACTTCATCATTATTTAGTCAGTGAATATCCACTTAATGAATTCAATATCGTTTAACTAACCTTAAATTACATTTTTACTAAATATTTCCTTAAATTTATTAAACGAGAAATATTCATTAGGTTACTTAAATCAAGACCAAGTTATAAATCATATCTTAAATCTCAATTTCAATGAGTTTCAAATCGGTTTAATTGAATAAAATTCTTTATTGGATACAATTTCAACTAATTTAAAATTATCTTCCCAACCTTAACTTATTCAATTTATTACCAAAATCAATTTTGAAATATAATTTTAAATACTAAAACACATTATATGTATTAAATCAATCTTAATTAAATTAAATATTATTATTAAATCTATATATATCATTACCATTTATATATAATAATTTAAGAATCAACATTTATTAAAACCATATATTTCTTTCCAAAACCATGGAATTTATTCTCAAAATATTTATATTTGGACCAACGGTGGCTGTGTATAATTTCCTATCCTATGGTCAAGTGATACTGATATTTATCATTTTAATCCATAATATATGTACAATCCCAAATTCAATTCAAATGAAAACCTCTTGGGTCTTTCATTTCAACCTATAACGATATTCTCCTATTCTAAAGTCCATTTGGGTATGTATCATTTCTACCCATAGTGAATTCTATACCAACAGCGAACTTGCAGAGTGATAACAGATATGATAGTAATAAAAATAGGCATATATCATCAATAACGATATAATATAACAACATGATATGGTGTCATATCCCACAGGTGAACAACTACAAATAATAACATATATGACAATTTAAATAACTAACAACAGCATATTTCAATTATCGTTTCAATTGAAATCAAATTTAATAAATATAAGAAATTTAATCGTGAGTGATTTCTCACCTTTCGGGGTTAGAAATGAAAGAGAATGAGATGGGTTACGAATCCAAGCACGAATTCCAAATTAAAGCAGGATTTGCACGAATTTGACGAGCAAAGCTGATAGATATGAATCGATGAGAATGAATAAATTAGCTCAATATAAATGATATATATATATATATATGTCTTTCAAAAATCCATTTAAAACATATATTTCAAATTTATATCAAATTCAAACACAAATAAAATTAAATATATATATATATACACAAATGTATTTCAAAATTTTTGTTTTTAAATAAAACCACATATAAGACACATATCTGCGTAGTATAAATTGAAATAAATGAATATATATACTTATAATCAAATACGTAAATAACCTATATAGCCATTCTATGAAAATCAATAAAGTAATCAGTAACAAATTTTAAAACATGTACATATTAAAATCTATGTATATACAATATTGTACACAGTATATAAAATATATAAACTAGCATTTATACCTTTATATAAATAGACATAATAAAGAATAACAGATCAAACTTTTGTAAACTTTTTATATACACAAAATGTCATTTCTACTAACATATATACACAATCAAACTCATATATTACTAACCTTTTACATTGGAAAACTGGCATATATCATTTATACCAAAAATCTTTTTTTTACGTCATAACATATTTTATAAACATAACATACCAAGATGTTAACAAAACATATTTTGTATAAATATATACTCTGCCAAAAATATATAATAACACTATAAAAGCTATATATTTTATATGCAGAAACAATATAGCCTGCATATACCTAACACAAACAACTCATATATATATATATATATATATATATATATATATATATATATAATTTTTTACAACATAAAGTTATCCAAATATGCAGAAATCATATATACAAACCGAATAATAAATATGTGTTACGAAAATCTATTTCAAAATTATTAATAAAATCTTAAAAATAACCAAGCAGATTATATATATACGCTCCAAAACCAACTCACTAGGATACTCAAAATCTCGTATAAAAAAAATATACATATAAATCTATGTTTTAACAAACTTTTCGTATGCTTGAAAATATATAAAGCTGTAAGTATAAGAAACACATATAATATATAAAGAAATTTTTACATATAAAGAATGAAAGAAGAGAGGAAACGGTTGTGGGTGGTCGAGCATGCGGGTGAAGGCGTGGAGCAAAGAGGAACGAAGGAAAGAGTTTTTCCAGAGAATGAAAAGAAGGAGGAGTGTAACATATCCGGATTTTAGCCCAGTCTAATTTGATAATTGAATTAATTTTTGAAATTAAATTGTGAATTAAATAGATTTTTTTCAAAATAAAATAAAATATTAGTTGTTTATAGATATTAATTTTGAATTTAATTGAAAATTAATTTGTAGATTTGGGAATAAAATCTAAATTGTGTTTGAATTTCCAAATTTAATTAGATGTATGTTTATTTATTTATATAAATGGGTTATCATTTGAAATTTGATTCGAAGTCTGAATATAAATGTATTGAAAATAAATTTGATTTAGAATTCAAGAATGAATATTTTAGAAATAAAATTAGATTTATTAATTTTATATTTCCAAAGGACTAATATATATGGATATATATATATAACTATTTATTTGTAAAGAATAATTTTATTTCAAATCATTTGTTTTAAATTGTATAAGTACAAAATAGAATGTAAGGAAACAAAACAGATAAACATATCACATAATTATGATAAAGTAAGGATTTAAAACTAAATTGTAAAAATATGAAGATATAATTCATAATAAATAAGTAAAAACAAGAAACTTATTTCATAAATTAAAATAAAGCAAAGGGCTAAACATAAATTTATAAATAAATTCAAGACAAAGATATAAACATAAATATACAAAATTTTACAAGTGTAAACTATTTAAAATGCATTTAAAACATTTGTAATTACATTAGCTTGCATAAAGACGAGTGTTGAAGTTATCTATTTTCATTTTTAAAATAATAAGAGAATTCAGGCTATGTATGTATACCTCTATACTCTCTTCTCAGTTTTCTTTCTTGCATCTAAAAATCTAGAAAACAAAAACAAATGATAAATGAAAATCAAAACAACAAAGCAATTCAAAACAAAAATCAAAATCAGATCAGTGCAACCAGATCAATGCAAAAATCGAAGAAAATTAAAATTGAAGAATCTCAATTTTAAAACCAAACTTCAGGCAACTCAAAGGAATAAAATCAAAATACTGGAAAAGCTTTGATCAGGGCAAAAACAAGATCAACTTAAAACCTGAAGCTTCATATCTGAGATAATTAACTCAGAGCAAAGATTAAGCAGGGTTCAACTCAAAAAAAAAAAAACCAATATTTAGCAAGCTCTGGCAATTCATTTCAAATAAGAAACAAGCAATAGCTTTAGGCAAATAAAAAATGAATCAAACAACATGCAACAACAAGATGGCAGAGCAAATTTCCAGATTTTTCAAGCTCTGTTTTCTGCTTTCAAACCAAACTCAGGTGATCAAACTTTTTTTTTTATATAAGACCCTAAACTTGGTTATCTTGATGATCTGTTGAAGTATGATACGAAGTATGTTTGAGTGATGATGTGAATTTGCTTGCATGTTTATATATGTACAAATGTAACAACCCTATATTTTGTGATTATTTTATTGTATATTTTATTGCTGTTAAATTGAATTTCGTGATTGAAAAACTTTATTTTATTTATTAAAATGAATAAATTTTGTTATTTAAATATATATTTCGATTATTATGTGAATTATATTTCCAAACTTGAATAAAATTGAATATTTTCTAGAAATTGAAATTTTGGTCAATCAGGTCAAACTTTGACTTCTAAATTTTAAATTTAAATATTTACATTTTTGAATTTTATCTTTTATTATGAAAATAGATTAAATTTTAAGAATACTGCTTTTCGTTTCGTTGAAATCGGAGTTATATTGTGAAAGTTATGTTTTTTTAAAATATTGGGTGTAAATTGTTTTATTTAGCAATATTGTTTATTTCAAATTATATAAATAATTTTTTATTTGTCACACCTTATTCAAATTTTTATTATATGTTATGTTACATATATTTTTTTCATTTAAATATTTTTAAAGTGATAATAAAATTTTTCCAAAATTTATTGCATTTATTTTCTATTTTTAAAGCCTAGTTTGCTATTTTCTTAATTTAATTATATTTAATTAAAATTTATTTATTTATTTTTGTGAATGAATTTTATTATGTGTTCTTATCTTTATTTATAAATATTTTTCAAGTACATCAAATTTTTCCAAAGTTTGTTCCATTTATTTTCAAATTTGCAGCACTAGTTTACATTTTCTTTGTTATTTTATTAATTTAATTATACATAATTAATATTTATTTATTTATTTTTGTTCATTTACTAAATTTTCGTATTTTTATATGAGTCTATATATATTTTTCAGTTATATAAAATTGAAAAAGAAAATATGGTAATTTGAATAGTTTTTGAAACCTTTTGTATGCTCAGTCTCTTTGGATTCCACCTTTTCAATTTTCAACCAACATTTGCTTTCATTTTTGGCCGACTTTTATCATTGCTTCAGCCGCTTCTTTTCTTCATTTTTCACGTATCAAAATGAAAAATATGTGAATTTAATATGTGAATTATTATTAACTATTGATTTTTGAATGGAATTTAACCTTATAAAATCATGAATATAATGATATTTAAATGATTGTTTTAAAGTGAAATTATATGATTTTATAAGCTTAAAATGATTAAAATAATGAAAAAAATTTAATTATTTATGAAATTATATTGAATATTGGAAATGTAATTAACAGTATTTTGAAATGCTATTATTTCTAACGTAAATGATATTACAACGCTTTTTAAGTGCTGTGGTTGATACAAATGAACTTCGTATAAATTTTAACTAAGTGGTATTACAGCACTTGGTAAGTGCTGTGATAGTAGAAAGATAATTAAAATTTGAAACTAAATAAAGGGCTACAGTAACACTTGATAAGTGTTGCGGTAGGCTGAAATGAATGTTTGAGGTTTTGATTTAAATAAATGAGCTCAGAATTTTTCTAAAATTTTAGGAACTGAATATTTGATTGTAAATATAATGACTTTAATTTTAAATGGTTTAAATGAATTGTTTTGATTTAAATATAAACTATTTAAAAAGGTGATTTGAAAGGATAATGAATGAATGATATCTTTGAATTAAAAAGGATAATGAATGAATGATATGTTTGACTTAAAAAGGATATTTAATTGTGTATATTTGGATTTGAATTCAAATAATGATTTGAAATGAATTTAGAAAGATATGATATTTTGATATATTGAAATGGCTTGGAAATGATTAGATCTTTTTTTTGATAAAGATTTGAATTTGAAATGATACTTTATTTTGAAGTATAAACTATGATTTTTAAATTATAACTATGGGTTATAATAACGACTGATTGTTAAGAGACCGGGATCGGATATGGACATACTCTTTGTCGATACTGAAAACCACTTTAATAGCCGTGTACGCGATGGAGTTTCCAGAATGAAGTAGGATGGTGGCGACGTTCTTGAGGTATATTACATGGACCCGACTCCCATGAGTTGGCTTAAGGTGGCTAAAACAGGAGCAATCTCGGGCCAAAAGGGGTAGCTCCTCCGGTCGGACACATTCCTTCGATACTATACTCTTACTTGTGATTGATTAGATGGCCATCCTCCGATTTTGATATGGGAGTGTGTTCCGAGGTGGGCGTATGTGGCTGCTGCGTTACCACCAGCCCATGTGCGTAATTGGTATGTCTACCCTAGCATTGCCTTGTGTGCCATGTCACCTACCATACCGAACCTCTACTACGAGTTTGTTTTTCTCCCGTAGCCCATGGAGTATTTAGGGCAGTGTCTCGATCTGGATATACGCTGATAATTGATGGACTACTGGGACTATTATGTGTGAAGGGTGAGATGGGTAGCCCGAAACGCTATTTAAAAGTAAGTTTATTTTACTGTAGACATTATTATAATAGCACAATATTACTATATAGTAAATAGTTTAACGGATCCTTAGAGGATGGGCGGTCCTTGGCATCCTTTAAGTTACTTGTACCTTATTACAGTTCACTTGAGTTGGTCTACATTATATAAGTATATATTGTCCTGACTCGAGTGTTTTGTGTTCTGCTTTACGCTCGGGTCAGCCTGAGTATTCACAGCTTTGGATTCTCTTTCTGGAGCTGGTCTTTGCTGGAGATTCTGCCTATCTATTTATATATCTATTTCTGTTTCAACTGTTCTAGTTTATCTCATGTATTAGTGAACTTCTACATATTTGGGATTTCTATTATGTTGTTTCAGATTGATATTATGTATTTGGGTTGAGACTCTGTTATAGTAGCTTCATGAACTACTATGTTATTTTTTTATTCTGCTGCGAGTTATTCTGATTGTTCTATGTCTGTGATGCTGTGTATTTGATTTCATTTACTCCAAATTTATTTACAATCTGTTATTTTGCAGCATTCAAGTCTGAAATGTGTGGATTATTGTCGATTTGAATGGTACGAAATGGTGGGTCATTACATTTGGTACTAGAGCTTTGGTTTTCGGCAAACCATTGCCTCTGCGGAGCAAAAACTCATTATAGATAGTGTATTTCTACCCTAGAATGAGTGAAATCAATTTCAGAATCACTTTCTTTGTGAGAGACATAATTTCAAAGTATAAAATGATTTTTCAAAATTATTTCGAAAAAATTTTCAAAGATTATTTTGATATAAAAAATTTCTTGTTTTAAAGGATTTTTCAAATGTTTTCTAACTTCCTTCCTTTCGTATCTACCTTTTTAGTTTTTTCTTTCTTTAGGACATTCATCCAAGTGAATTATCTTGTCTTATCTTAATTTATCTTTGGCTTGTCTTTAGCTTGTCCTAAATTCGTTCTTGATTTTTCAGGATGAATCGGGGAAATGCTAGAGTTAGTGGTCGTGGTATTGCCCCAGCTCATCAACATGTTGCTCATGTTAGATTCATTGTTCTCTGTAAGGAATTCACTCAACTTGGTGGAACTCCATTCACCGGTTCGGAGAGTATCATTGAGGGTCAGCAATGGTTGCAGAGTCTTGAGAGGATATTTACTGTTCTTGAGATTACTGATGCCAAAAGCGTCACTTAGCAGCTTGGCAGTTGCATGAGTCTGCTCTAGATTGGTGGGAGTCTGTCACGGCTAACACCGTCAAAGCTGATATTACTTGGGAGCAGTTTAGGTATCTTCTCGTGTTTCTTTTAATTCTGTTTTTCTATCTTTTTGGTGCTTTTCTAAGTTTATCTATCATCTTTCCAGAGAGGCTTTTGTGGCAAAATGGATGCCCGAAGCCGGGAAATCTCGGCTTTATCGTGAATTTATGCATCTCAAGAAGGGTACCATGTCTTTTGCTGAGTATGAGAGGAAGTTCAACGAACTTTCGAAGTTCGGTCCTAGCCTGATTGACACTCCTCTCAAGAAGAATGAGAAGTTCATATCTGGTGCTCGTCCCGAGTATCATGATCGTCTCATTTCTCATGTCCATGGCACTTTCACCAGCTTACGGATATCGCAATCCGTTATGAGAACCCTACTTCTATGGGTCCTGCTCCTGCTCCTGCTGGTACTCCTTCATCTCAGTCTTCCTCTGCCAATTCTAGGAAGGGAAAGCCTAATTTCCAACAGCAGAAGCAGATTTGGCTCAAGAATTCGGGTTGGGGATCTTCTTCATCTCCTCCTTCTCACAGGCAACCTGTTGACCTTTCTTCCATCACTTGCTTCAGATGTGATCAGAAGGGACACTATGCCAATAGCTGTCCTACCTTAGCTGGTGCAGCTGTTCCTTCGCCTGTTGATATTAAGCCTTCTTTTATATTTGTTGTCTCATCTGCATCTTCTCCAGTTCCTCCACCTACTCTTACTCCTAGTGATGACCAAGGTACTCTTCAGTGCAACCTTTCTTTACTTCTGTATTATATTCGTGTTTTATTCGATACTAGAGTTTTCCATAGTCTTATTTCTGTCGATTTGTTTGATAAGTTTGAGTATCTCCTTTCTCTTGAGTTTGCTCCTGTTCTTTTATGTGTTTCAAACCCAATTGGGGCTCCGCAAACCTTAATAGGATTTGTAAGCATGTGAAACCCTTTCTATTGTGATCATTGCTTTAGTGGTGATCTTCATGTGACTCCTGTAGTCAGATTCTATCCCGATATATTGGTGAAGTCACTACTTTACCTCCTAAGCGAAAAATTTCTTTTCGTATAGATCTTATTCCTGAACTCTTGGAATGGGTTCTATAAGTGGTTAGTCATGCGTTTTGGTTTGACTAATGCTCTTGCTTTCTTTGTTGATTTGGTGAATCTTGTTTTCGTGCTATGCTAGATAAATTTTCTAAATGCCATTGCTGGAAAGAGGAAGTCCGATTCTTTGGACATATTGTTTCTAGTAATGGAATTTTTGTTGGTCCAGTCATGAACGCTGCGATCAATGGAAATCTTCCTTTCTTTTCTTTTTCTTTTCCTTGTCATTCAATTACTCTATTCTGTGTTTCCCGTACTTCATTCATTTTCGAGGACGAAAAGTTTTGAGTGGGGGAGAGTGTAACAACCCTATATTTTGTGATTATTTTATAGTATATTTTATTTCTGTTAAATTGAATTTCCTGATTTAAAAACTTTATTTTATTTATTAAAATGAATAAATTTTTTTATTTAAATATATATTTTGATTATTATGTGAATTATATTTCCAAACTTGAATAAAATTGAATATTTTCTAGAAATTGAAATTTTGGCCAATCTGGTCAAACTTTGACTTTTAAATTTTAAATTTAAATATTTAAATTTTTGAATTTTATCTTTTATTAGGAAAATAGATTAAATTTTAAGAATACTACTTTTCATTTCGTTGAAATCGGAGTTATATTGTGAAAGTTATGTTTTTTTTTTCAATATTGGGTGTAAATTGTTTTATTTAACAATATTGTTTATTTTAAATTATATAAATAAACTTTTTATTTTTCATATCTTATTCAAATTTTTATTATATTTTACGTTATATATTTTTATCTTTTAAATATTTTTAAAGTGATAATAAAAATTTTCCAAAATTTATTGCATTTATTTTCTATTTTTAAAGCCTAGTTTGCTATTTTCTTAATTTAATTATATTTAATTAAAATTTATTTATTTACTTTTGTGAATGCATTGTTTTTTGTTTTCTTATCTTTATTTACAATTATTTTTCAAGTACATAAAACTTTTCCAAAGTTTGTTCCATTTATTTTCAAATTTGCAAGATAGTTTACATTTTCTTTGTTATTTTCTTAATTTAATTATATATAATTAATATTTATTTATTTATTTTTGATTATTTACTAAAATATCATATTTTTGTCTGAATGTACACATATTTTTTAGTTATATAAAATCTAAAAAGAAAATATGGTAATTTGAATAGTTTTTGAAACCTTTTGTATGCTTAGTCTCTTTGGATTCCACCTTTTCAATTTTCAACCAACATTTGCTTTCATTTTTGGCCGAATTTTCTCATTGCTTCAGCCGCTTCTTTTCTTCATTTTTCATGTATGTTTCTCATCTCCAAAATATTCGGCCACCATTTCTGAAGCAAAGAAGTTTGGTAAATTTTATTTCTTTTCCATTGTTTTTCTACTTGTTTATGCTGTTTTTCACTTGCTTTCTCACCTTTGTTGCTCGGCTCCTCTCCACTCCTTCACCATGGCCACCACCTCCTCCAATCCAGACCCAAGCCACTGGCCGTGCACTATATTTGATCAAACTCCACCAAAACTTGAACAAACTCCACTTGAATTGCCTTAGCCAACTCTTATGTCATCCATCACCTTCAACCTTCCCTTGGCCGCCACCTTCTCTACCTCCACCACCCATAGTCGACCTTAAACCCACTGCCATGTCATTCCCGGCCCCACTGCTAACTTGGTTGTGCCTGGCCTTGCTTTGGCCGAGCCCAATGGTGTATTGAATCATAGTTGTATTGCCTTATAGCAAGTGTAGTTCATGCATCACTACTTTTGCTCCATCACCATCCATGCCAGGCCGACCTATTCAACCCAAAACAAAACCAAAACCCACTCCTTAGCCGTGTCTTTCCAGCCTATAACTGAAACATTAGTGGTAGAAAGCAAGTGCTAAGACTTTGGTTTTGTTTTATGCATTTATTCCCAACATTGTTAATCGTTTTTTGGGTTGAAACTTATGTTGTTTGTATTGTCTTGTTTGAATGTGTGCAAGGCAATTAATCTTTGGCTCTCTTAATCCCAAATCTTATTCGTGCTATCGTTCCTCTGAAGATCTCAGTTTGTGCATTTGATCGTTGTCTTCAGCTTATACCTGTGAGTTATTCTCACCAGACAGTTTTATACTTATATAAGTAGAAAATCGATCACATGTGAATCTGTAAAATGCATCACCATATTATATTTGCTATGTTATGATCATATGATGTTCACCCATGCTTAAACACCTGTTATAACATCTGTTACTGTTATATTATGTTATTCTATTATTTATATCAGTTTATCACACTGCAAGTTCCCTTTAGATTAGAATCACTATGGGTTGAAATGATACATACCCGAACGGACTTTAGAATAGGGGAAAATCGTTATGGGCTGAAATGATAGGCCTGAATGATTTTCATTTATTTTCATTTACTTGGGACTGCGGGTTTGAAATGATAAAACCTGGGTTTTCTTTGTAAATTACGGGTTGAAATGATATATTACCCGTATCACTTTACTTAGGCTAGAAATTTTTATACAGACCCGTGGTTAAATTATATTTTTCTAAAATTTTTAAAATATTTTAGAAATGTAAATATTATAGCATTTTGATTTAAAACTTAATTAAAAATGATTTTTATAAAGTATTATTGATTTTCTAAGAATTTATAGGTGAAATAAATAAATGGTAAAGTTAGAAAATTTGAAATGTAAGTTATTTTGGAAATTATAATTTGGTGATAAATGGAATTTAAATTAAAAATGAAAATAAGACAAATTTATGATATTTTGAACTAAAATGAATTTAAAATGATTTTATAATATATTAATGATTTTTGAATAAAAGTTAAAATGTTAAATGAATGAATATTGAGTTGAATTTTGAAATATAACTTAAATTGGAAATTTGTGAAGTTTGTTTAAAAGTGAAATTTTAAGTTAAGTGAATAAAATGAAAATGAGTTATATTTGAAATTTTAAACTTAAATGTAAAGTTAAAATTTAATTATAAAGAATGGAAATTGAAAGTGTGAATTTAATATGGGAATTATTATTAAATATTGATTTTTTTTGGCAAGGCCAGCCTGTTTTTATAGTGGCCAGTCCACTCTTTATTAAACAAAAGCAACATACATAGATTAAAAACTACAAAGCAAACACAATGAGGACCAGATACATCCCCACCACATTACAAATTAACACAGCGACAAATCACGACAAAAATTTAAAAATAAGAGCAACAATTGTGGAGGAAGACCACGCAAATCTACGCGAATTCCTTTCCTCCCAAATTACAGCAATCGTAAGCTTAAGGTATCGGAGAAGGCGAGTTGTCGACATGGATTTTCACCTGTTTAAATGAAAGATACGTACCCATTCAAGATTGAAATCTCTGAGCGGAGGCTTCTCATGAATGTGATGAAGAACCTTTTTCCAGAGATGATATGAAAAAAGTCAATTGAAAAACAAATGGCCGACATTTTCAGCAGCACGATTACATAGGATGCACAAGGAGTGATCGATTAAATGCCTTTTAAGTAGATTATCCCGAGTATGTATAACATTCATCAGGCATTTCCAAAGCATAATATTATGCTTAGGTTTCGATCCAGACTTCTAGATACGAGCATGCCAAGGAAAAGGAGAAGTGTTTTGATTTTGAACTATAGCTTTGTAAACCAGGGATATGCTGTGTAGATTGCTGTTCCAGCTGAGACCAGAATGTTCCACATACTTAAATGAAGCATTAATAGAAGACCAGAGATTGTTCAACATAGGAGAACTGACTTGAGGAAAATGAAGAACCTCATTGACAATAAAGGAATTAGCATTAGCATTTATAGGAATACCAGAGTTATTTATGAGATTATAATCAGTTAAGTGAGACAGGATCATACCTGGAGCACACCAGGGCGAATACCAGAATGAATTGCTAGTGTTGCATTGAACCATAGGCAGGTAGTGTCTTCTATTCACCAGAAGTCTTTTCCATAGAAAGCTAGCTTCTTTGTTAACATCCATAGTCCAAAAATTGCCACCTTTAAGGTTGTACTGTCTATTCCAGACCTCCCACAACCCCATATTATTACTAAGTAATCTGTTAACGTGATGGGAAGCAGTGGCAATGTTCCAAATTTCTAGATTAATGATACCAAGGCCACCCATATTAAAAGGAAATATAATTTTCTTATAAGCAATCGGTATGAGTTTAGTGGAGTAAATATTTCCATGCCAAAGGAAATGGTTAAAGGCTCGATTTAACATGTTGATAAGCTTATTAGAAATGATGAAAAGCCTAAAATAGTATGCACACATAGCAGTGGCAATACTATGTAAGATAACAACCCGACCAGCTTGAGATAGTTTAGTACAATTGTAATTTTGAGTCTAATTGTTATTTTTTCATATAATGGGAGGCACTGCGCATTGGATAATCTGGACTTACACATAGGAGCACCAAGGTACATGGCATTATGATCCATGACCGGAAGGCCAGAAACCAGAAGAATATTCTGGTAATTATTTTCAGTAACCCCAGCCATATTAATATGCGATTTACTTTTATTTATATATAGACCTATCATCTGTTTGAATTTTTGAAGAGTAGAAAGCACACTAGTGATGGATTTAACATTTGGTTCAGCAAAGAGCAAGAGATCATCAGAAAACATTAATGAGGAAATTTGGTGTTTTTGGCACTTAGGATGATAATCAATATTTTTATTATTGCATTCAACATTAATCAAGAAAGTAAGAACTTCCATAATTAATACGAATAAAGAAGAAGAGATAGGATCCCCTTGCCTAATACCTTTTTGAGTTTTGAAATAGCCAAAAGATTCACCATTGAGAGATAAAGACACATAGACTGTAGATATGCACGTATATATCCAGGCTAAGAAAGGAAGGGGAAAGTTCATCCTGGACATAATAGAAATGTTTTTCCTATTGTAACCTTTGATAAGTTCTTGAGAGAGTAAAATGTTATCAGTAATAATAGATCTCCCAAAAACGAAACCATTTTGATAAGGAGAAATTAAATCAGTTAGGCAAGTTTTCATGCGAGTAGAGATAATTTAAGCTATACATTTGTAAATTACATTGCAACTAGCAATGGGCCTGAACTCAGAAACCGATTGGGGAAGATTAACCTTAGGGATAAGGGCAAGTTTAGTATGATTTATACCATTCAGCAAGGTATTGGTTTTGAAAAAGTGTTGAATAGCTTTACAAAAATCTTGTTTAACAATATGCCAGCATTTTTGAAAAAACATAACAGAAAACCCATCAGGGCCAGGAGAGCTAGTGGCTTTCATTTTTAAAATGGTATCATGAATTTCATCTGGAGTAATAATCTTGATTAAATTACTAGCTTGTTCATTAGAGATAGTATTAAGAGGCAAGTCGTTTAGGACATGTAAATTAGCTACAGTGTCAGAATGAGCAAAAAGAAATTTATAATAATTAAGAAAAGAGTGCTTTATACTAGCATGAGTGTTCACTTCAAAACCATGCATATCTTTAATCGTGTGGATAAAGGTAGAAGACTTCTTAAGTTTCAAAGAGTTATGAAAAGTATTGTAGGATCTAGATTAACCCTAGAGGGGGGGGGGTGAATAGGGTTATAGCAAATTTTCTCAAATTAAACACAGAAATATAATTGCAGAAATAAATATGCTGAAAAGTAAATCACACACAAAATTTACCCAGCTTCGGCAACCCCTGCCTACCGCTGCATTCCCAGATTTCTATTAGAATTAAACAGTATCACGCTTACAAACACTCTACTAGACTCGCAGACCCTTTTGCTCCCGCTCACAAACACTCTACTAAACTCGCACACCCTGCTCCCGCCTATAGAGTTTCGCTCACTCGCAAACACTGCTCCCGCCTATAGAGCTTTGCAAACTCGCACTCCCGGCTCACTGAACTAATTCTAAATAGACAATCTGACACTACCTAATCCCTAGGTGGTGATTTACAAATTCTTCGACTCGAAAAGAAAAACAAACTTCAAAAATACACGCAGGAGCAAAAATTAAAATATAAACTAGAATCCCTAATTTTTGCTCAAATTAAAAAAAACTAAAAACCCTATTATAAAATTAAAACTAAACCCCCTTTTAATACTAAAGAAGACCGGCCCCTTTAGTTTTCAACCGACCCACTATCTTCCCTTATTCTTTGATCCGGTCCACTTTTGCTTGCAAAATTGTCGGCCTTTCTTTGTCGAATTAGGGCTTCGGCTTCTTTCTCGACTTCGTTTTGATGATCGATTCTTTGATTTGTGAAAGATGGCTTGCGTCGCTTGTTCTCTGATAATTGATTCTTGTTGCTAGCTCGTTCTCTGGTGATCGATTTGCGTTGACAGTTCGTTCTCTGATGATCGAGTTGTTGATGATTCGGTATGTTATTTCTTTTCGTTGCTGATTTTAATGATTTGCTTGACTCTATAACTCGATGCCGATGATGAACTTGGGTTTGTGTTTGGATTTGATTCGATTTTCTCCACAGCCGATGATGATTTTGGGATTGTATTTATATGAATTCTGGACACTTGATTTTGCTTGTATCGATTCGATACTTTCCTAAATTATGCTTTCCTGATTTTAATTTCACCTTGATACGCACGACTTTGATTGTGTTGCGTTCGATTTTCTTCTTGTACAAAAAACAGAAACTTTCCTCTTTTTAACATCTCTGACCATTTCAAAAAATAATGATACGAATTTTATATTCATTGAACTCTGACTTCGGCTTGTATTTTACTTCGATCATCTCTGCTATGTTGAACTTCGTCAATACTGTATTCGTACGTGAATCTTTTGCGTTACATTTGTACGTCTGCATTGTTATTCTTCGACTTTGGCACTGATCCATGATTTCGACTTGGACTTTGAATTAAGTACATATGATGACATCCACATGCTGCTTGCTTTATTCTCGGCCTGAACCTTTGCATTTCATCCATACATATATGCTCACTGTCTTTGTATACATTTTGCACAGCTGAACTTGTGTTGTCTTTGATGTTGTTGAACTTGGTATTGCTGCATCCATTGTAGCTTGCTACTGTATCATTGAGTAGCTGTCGGTTTTATATTGTGGCAAGTAGTCTTTGCTGTTATGTTGATGCATTGTGCCTTTGTGGTTGTAACTGGACAGTTCATATTGCTTTGCTTCATTGTTTGTGTCCACTGCATTCTATTTCACTTTGGTTTTGGAGTTGCTGCTGTATTGGTTTAAGTTGCACTGTACTTTGTGCTACTTCACCATGTCACTTGAGGTCTTGCAGTTTGGTTTATTGATGCATTCATGTACATGTAGTCTTGTCTTGGTTGAGTTTGTTGTTACAGTATTCATTGAGCTGAATATCATGGTGTTCTGTTCACCCATTACTCCACTTGCATTGCATTTGTGATTGATGCAGTTTTGACATTTGGTCATGTTGCAGTATTCATTGTTGTTCCCACTGTGTTGCATTTGTATCACTGGTATATGAACTAAACTTGTGTATCTTGTAACTTTCATCACTGGTGCATGTACATTTCTTCATGTTGCCTTCAGTAGCTTCACTGCAGTTGCATTATGACTGCTCTATGTGTCTGCACTTGTGAACTTTCACTGTGTTGTCTCTGACCTGAGCATGTTTATATTGAGCTGCCTCCTGTACTTGTATTCTGGTTCTTCATGCATGTTCTTTGTTCTTTGTATCTATAGTTTGCATTACTGGTGCACATTATATCATGGTGTACATGTTGCCTTTTACTTGATTTTCTTGTTGAGACCTCTGGTATGCTGCAAATTGTCACTGTATTGGTTCGAGTTAGTTTGCATGGTCACTTATGCAGTTTGAAGCTTGCCACTGACTTTGGTTCTTCGCTTGCATCGTTGTAGTTGCATTTATGTCACGTAGTTGCATACTTTGACTTGATGCTGCATACATGTTTGTTGCAGTCCCTTTTTGCTGTTGCTATCCACATTGAACTGCCTTTGATGCACTTTTGAACTTTGTTGCAACTTGGTCTTGAGTTGTTTAATGAAGAGGTTGAACTTGCATACTTCATGTAGCCTTTTGGTCTGACTGTTGCTTCATGTAGTTGACATATCTCATGCTCAAAGACTGCTACTTGATCATGTTGCTGTTATTATGCAGTTACTATGCTTTGCTTGGTCTCTGATCTCTGTTGCTTACTGTTACTTACTTTGTGCATTGCCTTACTGACTCGATTCCTTTCATGTTGTGCTTGCACGCTTGCTATTTTTGGCTGCGCACACGAGTTGGCGAGGCAGTGCATACGTGTATGAATGTACACGTGTGTATTGCAGCCACTTATGGCTACCTGTCCCTGTAATATCTATGTGCACTACTTTGTGATGAAATCAAGTGTGAATGATGACGAACAACCCAAATAACTGAGGCAAATCATATTTTCAAAAATCGTATTTCATTTTATATTGCAAAAATATTTCTTTTTCAATTTTACTGCGTTAGTGAATATTTTTGCAGATTTCTCAGATGCTGGATTCAAACTGGAATGCAGTTGAAGACAAAATACGAGTGTGAGTGATATGTAGTGAGGTTATCAATGTAAAAATATTTGTGATGTAATCGTGATGTAATCAGAAATGTATATGTATAGTAGAGCATGAATTTGTACTATTCAAGTTTGTAATAAATATTTGTTTGAATAAAATTTCTGTTTGAATTCAAAATTTGTGTAACTTGTTCTGTTTGAATTAAAATTCAAATTCTGTGTAATTTATTTTATTCAACAAATATTTATTTAATCTATGAAAAACAAAATAGTATATAACCAAATACATTTAAATGAATATATATGTTTATTATCATCAAACAAAAACATATAAGCGCATATTCAACAATCTCCCCCTTTTGATGATAACAAACATATATTTAAGATTTTGACCGTGTTAAATGTATTTGACCAATTATATACTCTAATTGCTCCCCCTATTTAAATGCTTCCTCTCTACATGATGCTCCCCCTACATATATGCATACAAATAGAAATATATTCAAATGAGCCTAGATGCATATGGAAAAATTATTTGACCTTTGCTTGATTCTATTTGACAAAATCTTAACTTTTCTCTCCCCCTTTTGTTATCAGCAAAAGAATAATAGTGTGAGAGAAAAATAGAGGTAAAGTGATTGATATTAATCCAACATTAACTCAAATTGAATATAAATATTAAACTTCAATAAGAATCAAACAAAAACCATAACTACCCTTGTTAGGCGCATATTCCACTTTTAGAAATGATGGATATGATGTTCATATAAAATCATACAGTTGAATCTTCTTGTGGTACATTTCTATCAGGAATTTGAATATCTACTAATCATGTATAACCGTTAGGACTTTTAAATGAGATTAGTAGTATTCGAATTTAATTTTTAAAAAATGAAATCAAGCATCTTCTAACCACGCATGACCGTGAGGACTTTTAAATGGGATTAGAATCAACTTGTCTATTTAAGCAATTTATTTTTGATATGCGTTCCATACATGCATAACCGTAAGGACTTTTAAATGAGCATGGAAGCACATAATCAAAAAAAAAAAAAACAAGTAATTCACCCATGCATAACCGTGAGGACTTTTAAATGAGAGTGAATACTTTGGATATTTATTTAAAAAATGTGACATGAAAAACAAATGATTCCTGATTATAGTACCACATATCGACAAACTATATTGAATATTTGATAAACCATGGTCGATAGAAATAATGATAGATATAGAAAGGGTCATGGAATCTTTACCTAACAAAAAGTTTTATAATTCTTGTTTTAATTCCAAAAGAAATTTTCCAAATATACTCTCTTGAGTAATGTATGTTAAATATCAACACTTATCACTTTTTCAATCACTATTTATCTTTTTGATAATTAGTAGGGAGTCGGATCAGTCAAAATTTGTCTTTTAAAATCAAATAAAAATGACTGATCTGAAAATATGGTCAAACAATTATTTTCTTGAAGGGGTTATATAAGAAAATAATTTCTGCTATTTGAAAATTATTTAAAGTGAACAATATGCAGAAATTTTCTTTGAAAAATGATGCAGCAAATGAATGTTTCACAATAAATCACGTTCAACTCGTAAGTTTTCTATCAACTAGATTACTAGTATGAATTGCATCTGAATTTCTTTTTCAATCCAAAATATCACTAACTGGATTTGGTAAACCAGACATGAAGTGTGCATAAAAATTTCAAACCCAATTTTTAGCAACAATTTAAATGACATTCTTTGGATTTTGAATTGAAGCCATGTTCACACTCAAACAACTATCATGGTGTTAATTTCAGAAAACCATAGGATAAACAATTATATTCATGAGTAATCAACAGTCAATCAACATCATAATTATTTCAAAACCAATTTCTTGAAGTTTCAACAATTTCTTAAAATCCTTTTTCACATGAGTTTGGAATCGTGCAAATTTACAAGCAGTGATCAAAATGTCAAAATATATCTAAGTGTAGCACGAGTAATCAAGGATCAATAAAATACCATCATTTGACCAAACATATTAAGTTCAATGATGAAAGGATGGTTGGTCTACTTTTGAGCACAAATCAAAGTAAGAACAAGTCAAAAGAAAAATCATATCAATAAGTCAGAATTAAAGTCATCATCACATCATTATCACAATTTTGGCTGATTTAATTCAGAATATGGTGCAGATTATCACATTTAATATACCTTCACCTGTTTTACCTTTACGATAATTTCTCGTGATTGCCCATTGTGATTCTGTCACCTTTATATTAGGCTAAGGAACTTTGCTTTGTTGCCCGTTGTGTTTCTGGAACAGCTAAAATCCAGAGAACACCGTTGTTGTTCCTTAGCCTGCCACCACACCTACACGATGAAAGATTTTTGTAACCTATTTCTTGGTCCATGATTGTTAGTGGCAGAAGCATTATGAATAAACAAACCCTTTGGAACCCAAACTTGTTTAGTCCTTTTATTCTTGTTCCAATAGACATGAAATTTGTTTGTAGAATTCTTAGGAACCCAAACTTGTATAAATTTTGTGTTCTTGTTCCTATGACTATAATTTTCAACATGATGTCCAATTATTTCACATTTATCAAAGACACTTTTCCCTTTTGCATTATCCTCAGCTTGTGTTTTCCCAAAACCAAGTCCTTTTCTGTTGTTAGCAAAAATATGATTTCCCAATAGCATGTTGAAAGATTTTTCGCCTCTTGAAAAGTTATTCAAAGATTTCTCAAGATTTTGGACTTTGGTTTTTAGTGTTGTATTTTCAGTGACAAGTGAGGTGCATCGATTTATAAAATCCTTTTTCCTAGTGTCGATGGTTTCCTTAAGATTCAAGTTTTCTTTTTCAAGATTCTCAGAGTTATTCTTAAGTCTTGTCAATTCTGAATCTAAAACTTTACATCTTTTACATTCTAGGTTTTGAATATTTTCAAGTTCAGTTTCTAACCTAAATTTTTTACGAGCAAGTTCTCTCCTATCAGTTTTCAGTTTTTCAATTTTAGATTCAAGAGCATCAAATACTTTAGTAAGATCAGAACACATAAAAACAAGATCTCTATAGGAATACTCACCTTCCTCACTTGATTCCTCTGAGCTTGAATCTGAATTTGATTTCGCCATAAGACACAAGTTAGCCTCCTCTGAGCTGCTATCCGAAGCTTCTTCTCCTTCTTCATCATCCCAAGTCGCTGCAAATACCTTCTTCGTCTTTTTCTTTCCTTTGTTGTTTTTGAGCAGTGGGCATTTTTATATGAAGTGTCCGGGCTTCTTGCAGTTAAAGCACGTCGGTTCATTATCGGAATTGTCAGAATCTTTTGGCCTATTACGATTTGTTTTCTTCTTGCGTGGCTTGAATCTCGACCATTTTCTAAGATTATTGACAGCCATTGCAAGCTCTTCAATTGGATCTTCTCCTTCTTCATCGCTTTCTTCTTTGCTCTTTAAGGCAATCGTCTTCTTCTTTGGTTCGGAGTTGTTGCGCTCTTCCTTTGCTTTTAGCTCAAGCTCGTATGTCATCAAGTTACCAATCAACTCCTCCATGCTTAATTTACTCAAATCTTTCGATTCTTGGATTGCCGTGACTTTTGCCTCAAAGTTCGTCGGTAAGACTCGTAGTATCTTCCGCACAAGCTCTACCTCAGTGAATACCGTCCCAAGTGCTCTAGCATTGTATACCAAAGTTGAAAAGCGTCCAAACATGTCCTTTATGCTCTCGCCTTTGTCCATCACAAAGTTCTCGTATTCATTGCTGAATAGGGCTAGACGAGACTCCTTGACTTCAGAAGTTCCTTCGTGTGTCACCTCCAAAGTGTGCCAAATTTCCTGTGCTGTTGTACAATGAGAAATTCTATTAAATTCATTTTTATCAAGAGCACATATCAAAGCATTCATGGCTTTAGCATTTGTCGTTTTCAATCTCTTATCGTTAGCATCCCACCTATCCTTAGGTTTAGGAATCTCAGTACCACCAACGATTATAGTGGGAGGTTTATAGCCAGTTTCAATAATATCCCAAACATCATAATCAACGGAACTAAGGTAAATACTCATCCTAACTTTCCAATAAGCATAATCGTTCCCGTTAAACATGGGTGGCCTAACGATAGATTGCCCCTCAGAAAAAGCATTATTTGATGGATTCATGACTCTAGAGTTAAATAAACAATATACCGGGCTCTGATACCACTTGTAGGATCTAGATTAACCCTAGAGGGGGGGTGAATAGGGTTATAGCAAATTTTCTCAAATTAAACACAGAAATATAATTGCAGAAATAAATATGCTGAAAAGTAAATCACACACAAAATTTACCCAGCTTCGGCAACCCCTGCCTACTGCTGCATTCCCAGATTTCTATTAGAATTAAACAGTATCACGCTTACAAACACTCTACTAGACTCGCAGACCCTTTTGCTCCCGCTCACAAACACTCTACTAGACTCGCACACCCTGCTCCCGCCTATAGAGTTTCGCTCACTCGCAAACACTGCTCCCACCTATAGAGCTTTGCAAACTCGCACTCTCTGCTCACTGAACTAATTCTAAATAGACAATCTGACACTACCTAATCCCTAGGTGGTGATTTACAAATTCTTCGACTCGAAAAGAAAAACAAACTTCAAAAATACACGCAGGAGCAAAAATTAAAATATAAACTAGAATCCCTAATTTTTGCTCAAATTAAAAAAAACTAAAAACCCTATTATAAAATTAAAACTAAACCCCCTTTTAATACTAAAGAAGACCGGCCCCTTTATTTTTCAACCGATCCACTATCTTCCCATATTCTTTGACCCGGTCCACTTTTACTTGCAAAAATGTCGGACTTTCTTTGTCGAATTAGGGCTTCGGCTTCTTTCTTGAATTAGGGCTTCATTCTGATGATCGATTCTCTGATTTGTGACCGATGGCTTGCGTCGCTTGTTCTCTGATAATTGATTCTTGTTGCTAGCTCGTTCTCTGGTGATCGATTTGCGTTGACAGTTCGTTCTCTGATGATCGAGTTGTTGATGATTCGGTATGTTATTTCTTTTCGTTGCTGATTTTAATGATTTGCTTGACTCTATAACTCGATGCCGATGATGAACTTGGGTTTGTGTTTGGATTTGATTCGATTTTCTCCACAGCCGATGATGATTTTGGGATTGTATTTATATGAATTCTGGACACTTGATTTCGCTTGTATCGATTCGATACTTTCCTAAATTATGCTTTCCTGATTTTAATTTCACCTTGATACGCACGGCTTTGATTGTGTTGCGTTCGATTTTCTTCTTGTACAAAAAACAGAAACTTTCCTCTTTTTAACATCTCTGACCATTTCAAAAAATAATGATACGAATTTTATATTCATTGAACTCTGACTTCGGCTTGTATTTTACTTCGATCATCTCTGCTATGTTGAACTTCGTCAATACTGTATTCGTACGTGAATCTTTTGCGTTACATTTGTACGTCTGCATTGTTATTCTTTGACTTTGGCACTGATCCATGATTTCGACTTGGACTTTGAATTAAGTACATATGATGAAATCCACATGCTGCTTGCTTTATTCTCGGCCTGAACCTTTGCATTTCATCCATACATATATGCTCACTGTCTTTGTATACATTTTGCACAGCTGAACTTGTGTTGTCTTTGATGTTGTTGAACTTGGTATTGTTACATCCATTGTAGCTTGCTACTGTATCATTGAGTAGGTGTCGGTTTGATATTGTGGCAAGTAGTCTTTGCTGTTATGTTGATGCATTGTGCCTTTGTGGTTGTAACTGGACAGTTCATATTGCTTTGCTTCATTGTTTGTGTCCACTGCATTCTATTTCACTTTGGTTTTGGAGTTGCTGCTGTATTGGTTTAAGTTGCACTGTACTTTGTGCTACTTCACCATGTCACTTGAGGTCTTGCAGTATGGTTTATTGATGCATTCATGTACATGCAGTCTTGTCTTGGTTGAGTTTGTTGTTACAGTATTCATTGAGCTGAATATCATGGTGTTCTGTTCACCCATTACTCCACTTGCATTGCATTTGTGATTGATGTAGTTTTGACATTTGGTCATGTTGCAGTATTCATTGTTGTTCCCACTGTGTTGCATTTGTATCACTGGTATAAGAACTAAACTTGTGTATCTTGTAACTTTCATCACTCGTGCATGTACATTTCTTCATGTTGCCTTCAGTAGCTTCACTGCAGTTGCATTATGACTGCTCTATGTGTCTGCACTTGTGAACTTTCACTGTGTTGTCTCTGACCTGAGCATGTTTATATTGAGCTGCCTCCTGTACTTGTATTCTGGTTCTTCATGCATGTTCTTTGTTCTTTGTATCTATAGTTTGCATTACTGGTGCACATTATATCATGGTGTACATGTTGCCTTTTACTTGATTTTCTTGTTGAGACCTCTGGTATGCTGCAAATTGTCACTGTATTGGTTCGAGTTAGTTTGCATGGTCACTTATGCAGTTTGAAGCTTGCCACTGACTTTGGTTCTTCGCTTGCATCGTTGTAGTTGCATTTGTGTCACGTAGTTGCATACTTTGACTTGATGCTGCATACATGTTTGTTGCAGTCCCTTTTTGCTGTTGCTATCCACATTGAACTGCCTTTGATGCACTTTTGAACTTTGTTGCAACTTGGTCTTGAGTTGTTTAATGAAGAGGTTGAACTTGCATACTTCATGTAGCCTTTTGGTCTGACTGTTGCTTCATGTAGTTGACATATCTCATGCTCAAAGACTGCTACTTGATCATGTTGCTGTTGCTATGCAGTTACTATGCTTTGCTTGGTCTCTGATCTCTGTTGCTTACTGTTACTTACTTTGTGCATTGCCTTACTGACTCGATTCCTTTCATGTTGTGCTTGCACGCTTGCTATTTTTGGCTGCGCACACGAGTTGGCGAGGCAGTGCACACGTGTATGAATGTACACGTGTGTATTGCAGCCACTTATGGCTACCTGTCCCTGTAATATCTATGTGCACTACTTTGTGATGAAATCAAGTGTGAATGATGACGAACAACCCAAATAAATGAGGCAAATCATATTTTCAAAAATCGTATTTCATTTTCTATTGCAAAAATATTTCTTTTTCAATTTTACTGCGTTAGTGAATATTTTTGCAGATTTCTCAGATGCTGGATTCAAGCTGGAATGCAGTTGAAGACAAAATACGAGTGTGAGTGATATGTAGTGAGGTTATCAATGTAAAAATATTTGTGATGTAATCGTGATGTAATCAGAAATGTATATGTATAGTGAGAGCATGAATTTGTACTATTCAAGTTTGTAATAAATATTTGTTTGAATAAAATTTCTGTTTGAATTCAAAATCTGTGTAACTTGTTCTGTTTGAATTCAAATTCAAATTCTGTGTAATTTATTTTATTCAACAAATATTTATTTAATCTATGAAAAAAAAAATAGTACATAACCAAATACATTTAAATGAATATATATGTTTATTATCATCAAACAAAAACATATAAGCGCATATTCAACAATCTCCCCCTTTTGATGATAACAAACATATATTTAAGATTTTGACCGTGTTAAATGTATTTGACCAATTATATACTCTAATTGCTCCCCCTATTTAAATGCTTCCTCTCTACATGATGCTCCCCCTACATATATGCATACAAATAGAAATATATTCAAATGAGCCTAGATGCATATGGAAAAATTATTTGACCTTTCTTGATTCTATTTGACAAAATCTTAACTTTTCTCTCCCCCTTTTGTTATCAGCAAAAGAATAATAGTGTGAGAGAAAAATAGAGGTAAAGTGATTGATATTAATCCAACAATAAACTCAAATTGAATATAAATATTAAACTTCAATAAGAATCAAACAAAAACCATAACTACCCTTGTTAGGCGCATATTCCACTTTTAGAAATGATGGATATGATGTTCATATAAAATCATACAGTTGAATCTTCTTGTGGTACATTTCTATCAGGAATTTGAATATCTACTAATCATGCATAACCGTTAGGACTTTTAAATGAGATTAGTAGTATTCGAATTTAATTTTTAAAAAATGAAATCAAGCATCTTCTAACCACGCATGACCGTGAGGACTTTTCAATGGGATTAGAATCAACTTGTCTATTTAAGCAATTTATTTTTGATATGCGTTCCATACATGCATAACCGTAAGGACTTTTAAATGAGCATGGAAGCACATAATCAAAAAAAAATCAAGTAATTCACCCATGCATAACCGTGAGGACTTTTAAATGAGAGTGAATACTTTGGATATTTATTTATTTATTTAAAAAATGTGACATGAAAAATAAATGATTCCTGATTATAGTACCACATATCGACAAACTATATTGAATATTTGATAAACCATGGTCGATAGAAATAATGATAGATATAGAAATGGTCATGGAATCTTTACCCAACAAAAAGTTTTATAATTCTTGTTTTAATTCCTAAAGAAATTTTCCAAATATACTCTCTTGAGTAATGTATGTTAAATATCAACACTTATCACTTTTTCAATCACTATTTATCTTTTTGATAATTAGTAGGGAGTCGGATCAGTCAAAATTTGTCATTTAAAATCAAATAAAAATGACTGATCTGAAAATATGGTCAAACAATTATTTTCTCGAAGGGGTTATATAAGAAAATAATTTCTGCTATTTGAAAATTATTTAAAGTGAACAATATGCAGAAATTTTCTTTGAAAAATGATGCAGCAAATGAATGTTTCACAATAAATCACGTTCAACTCGTAAGTTTTCTATCAACTAGATTACTAGTATGAATTGCATCTGAATTTCTTTTTCAATCCAAAATATCACTAACTGGATTTGGTAAACCAGACATGAAGTGTGCATAAAAATTTCAAACCCAATTTTTAGCAACAATTTAAATGACATTCTTTGGATTTTGAATTGAAGCCATGTTCACACTCAAACAACTATCATGGTGTTAATTTCAGAAAACCATAGGATAAACAATTATATTCATGAGTAATCAACAGTCAATCAACATCATAATTATTTCAAAACCAATTTCTTGAAGTTTCAACAATTTCTTAAAATCCTTTTTCACATGAGTTTGAAATCGTGCAAATTCACAAGCAGTGATCAAAATGTCAAAATATATCTAAGTGTAGCACGAGTAATCAAGGATCAATAAAATACCATCATTTGACCAAACATATTAAGTTCAATGATGAAAGGATGGTTGGTCTACTTTTGAGCACAAATCAAAGTAAGAACAAGTCAAAAGAAAAATCATATCAATAAGTCAGAATTAAAGTCATCATCACATCATTATCGCAATTTTGGCTGATTTAATTCAGAATATGGTGCAGATTATCACATTTAATATACCTTCACCTGTTTTACCTTTACGATAATTTCTCGTGATTGCCCATTGTGATTCTGTCACCTTTATATTAGGCTAAGGAACTTTGCTTTGTTGCCCGTTGTGTTTCTGGAACAGCTAAAATCCAGAGAACACCGTTGTTGTTCCTTAGCCTGCCACCACACCTACACGATGAAAGATTTTTGTGACCTATTTCTAGGTCCATGATTGTTAGTGGCAGAAGCATTATGAATAAACAAACCCTTTGGAACCCAAACTTGTTTAGTCCTTTTATTCTTGTTCCAATAGACATGAAATTTGTTTGTAGAATTCTTAGGAACCCAAACTTGTATAAATTTTGTGTTCTTGTTCCTATGACTATAATTTTCAACATGATGTCCAATTATTTCACATTTATCAAAGTCACTTTTCCCTTTTGCATTATCCTCAGCTTGTGTTTTCCCAAAACCAAGTCCTTTTCTGTTGTTAGCAAAAATTTGATTTCCCAATAGCATGTTGAAAGATTTTTCGCCTCTTGAAAAGTTATTCAAAGATTTCTCAAGATTTTGGACTTTGGTTTTTAGTGTTGTATTTTCAGTGACAAGTGAGGTGCATCGATTTATAAAATCCTTTTTCCTAGTGTCGATGGTTTCCTTAAGATTCAAGTTTTCTTTTTCAAGATTCTCAGAGTTATTCTTAAGTCTTGTCAATTCTGAATCTAAAACTTTACATCTTTTACATTCTAGGTTTTGAAAATTTTCAAGTTCAGTTTCTAACCTAAAATTTTTACGAGCAAGTTCTCTCCTATCAGTTTTCAGTTTTTCAATTTTAGATTCAAGAGCATCAACTACTTTAGTAAGATCAGAACACATAAAAACAAGATCTCTATAGGAATACTCACCTTCCTCACTTGATTCCTCTGAGCTTGAATCTGAATTTGATTTCGCCATAAGACACAAGTTAGCCTCCTCTGAGCTGCTATCCGAAGCTTCTTCTCCTTCTTCATCATCCCAAGTCACTGCAAATACCTTCTTCATCTTTTTCTTTCCATTGTTGTTTTTGAGCAGTGGGCATTTTTATATGAAGTGTCCGGGCTTCTTGCAGTTAAAGCACGTCGGTTCATTATCGGAATTGTCAGAATCTTTTGGCCTATTACGGTTTGTTTTCTTCTTGCGTGGCTTGAATCTCGACCATTTTCTAAGATTATTGACAGCCATTGCAAGCTCTTCAATTGGATCTTCTCCTTCTTCATCGCTTTCTTCTTTGCTCTTTAAGGCAATCGTCTTCTTCTTTGGTTCGGAGTTGTTGCGCTCTTCCTTTGCTTTTAGCTCAAGCTCGTATGTCATCAAGTTACCAATCAACTCCTCCATGCTTAATTTACTCAAATCTTTCGATTCTTGGATTGCCGTGACTTTTGCCTCAAAGTTCATCGGTAAGACTCGTAGTATCTTCCGCACAAGCTCTACCTCAGTGAATACCTTCCCAAGTGCTCTAGCGTTGTATACCAAAGTTAAAAAGCGTCCAAACATGTCCTTTATGCTCTCGCCTTTGTCCATCACAAAGTTCTCGTATTCATTGCTGAATAGGGCTAGACGAGACTCCTTGACTTGAGAAGTTCCTTCGTGTGTCACCTCCAAAGTGTGCCAAATTTCCTGTGCTGTTGTACAACGAGAAATTCTATTAAATTCATTTTTATCAAGAGCACATATCAAAGCATTCATGGCTTTAGCATTTGTCGTTTTCAATCTCTTATCGTTAGCATCCCACCTATCCTTAGGTTTAGGAATCTCAGTACCACCAACGATTATAGTGGGAGGTTTATAGCCAGTTTCAATAATATCCCAAACATCATAATCAACGGAACTAAGGTAAATACTCATCCTAACTTTCCAATAAGCATAATCGTTCCCGTTAAACATGGGTGGCCTAACGATAGATTGCCCCTCAGAAAAAGCATTATTTGATGGATTCATGACTCTAGAGTTAAATAAACAATATACCGAGCTCTGATACCACTTGTAGGATCTAGATTAACCCTAGAGGGGGGGGGTGAATAGGGTTATAGCAAATTTTCTCAAATTAAACACAGAAATATAATTGCAGAAATAAATATGCTGAAAAGTAAATCACACACAAAATTTACCCAGCTTCGGCAACCCCTGCCTACTGCTGCATTCCCAGATTTCTATTAGAATTAAACAGTATCACGCTTACAAACACTCTACTAGACTCGCAGACCCTTTTGCTCCCGCTCACAAACACTCTACTAGACTCGCACACCCTGCTCCCGCCTATAGAGTTTCGCTCACTCGCAAACACTGCTCCCGCCTATAGAGCTTTGCAAACTCGCACTCCCTACTCACTGAACTAATTCTAAATAGACAATCTGACACTACCTAATCCCTAGGTGGTGATTTACAAATTCTTCGACTCGAAAAGAAAAACAAACTTCAAAAATACACGCAGGAGCAAAAATTAAAATATAAACTAGAATCCCTAATTTTTGCTCAAATTAAAAAAAACTAAAAACCCTATTATAAAATTAAAACTAAACCCCCTTTTAATACTAAAGAAGACCGGCCCCTTTATTTTTCAACCGATCCACTATCTTCCCTTATTCTTTGACCCGGTCCACTTTTGCTTGCAAAAATGTCGGCCTTTCTTTGTCGAATTAGGGCTTCGGCTTCTTTCTCGAATTAGGGCTTCGTTCTGATGATCGATTCTCTAATTTGTGACCGATGGCTTGCGTCGCTTGTTCTCTGATAATTAATTCTTGTTGCTAGCTCGTTCTCTGGTGATCGATTTGCGTTGACAGTTCGTTCTCTGTTGATCGAGTTGTTGATGATTCAGTATGTTATTTCTTTTCGTTGCTGATTTTAATGATTTGCTTGACTCTATAACTCGATGCTGATGATGAACTTGGGTTTGTGTTTGGATTTGATTCGATTTTCTCCACAACCGATGATGATTTTGGGATTGTATTTATATGAATTCTGGACACTTGATTTTGCTTGTATCGATTCGATACTTTCCTAAATTATGCATTCCTGATTTTAATTTCACCTTGATACGCACGGCTTTGATTGTGTTGCGTTCGATTTTCTTCTTATACAAAAAACAGAAACTTTCCTCTTTTTAACATCTCTGACCATTTCAAAAAATAATGATACGAATTTTATATTCATTGAACTCTGACTTCGGCTTGTATTTTACTTCGATCATCTCTGCTATGTTGAACTTCGTCAATACTGTATTCGTACGTGAATCTTTTGCGTTACATTTGTACGTCTGCATTGTTATTCTTCGACTTTGGCACTGATCCATGATTTCGACTTGGACTTTGAATTAAGTACATATGATGACATCCACATGCTGCTTGCTTTATTCTCGGCCTGAACCTTTGCATTTCATCCATACATATATGCTCACTGTCTTTGTATACATTTTGCACAGCTGAACTTGTGTTGTCTTTGATGTTGTTGAACTTGGTATTGTTGCATCCATTGTAGCTTGCTACTGTATCATTGAGTAGCTGTCGGTTTTATATTGTGGCAAGTAGTCTTTGCTGTTATGTTGATGCATTGTGCCTTTGTGGTTGTAACTGGACAGTTCATACTGCTTTGCTTCATTGTTTGTGTCCACTGCATTCTATTTCACTTTGGTTTTGGAGTTGCTGCTGTATTGGTTTAAGTTGCACTGTACTTTGTGCTACTTCACCATGTCACTTGAGGTCTTGCAGTTTGGTTTATTGATGCATTCATGTACATGCAGTCTTGTCTTGGTTGAGTTTGTTGTTACAGTATTCATTGAGCTGAATATCATGGTGTTCTGTTCACCCATTACTCCACTTGCATTGCATTTGTGATTGATGCAGTTTTGACATTTGGTCATGTTGCAGTATTCATTGTTGTTCCCACTGTGTTGCATTTGTATCACTGGTATATGAACTAAACTTGTGTATCTTGTAACTTTCATCACTGGTGCATGTACATTTCTTCATGTTGCCTTCAGTAGCTTCACTGCAGTTGCATTATGACTGCTCTATGTGTCTGCACTTGTGAACTTTCACTGTGTTGTCTCTGACCTGAGCATGTTTATATTGAGCTGCCTCCTGTACTTGTATTCTGGTTCTTCATGCATGTTCTTTGTTCCTTGTATCTATAGTTTGCATTACTGGTGCACATTATATCATGGTGTACATGTTGCCTTTTACTTGATTTTCTTGTTGAGACCTCTGGTATGCTGCAAATTGTCACTGTATTGGTTCGAGTTAGTTTGCATGGTCACTTATGCAGTTTGAAGCTTGCCACTGACTTTGGTTCTTCGCTTGCATCGTTGTAGTTGCATTTATGTCACGTAGTTGCATACTTTGACTTGATGCTGCATACATGTTTGTTGCAGTCCCTTTTTGCTGTTGCTATCCACATTGAACTGCCTTTGATGCACTTTTGAACTTTGTTGCAACTTGGTCTTGAGTTGTTTAATGAAGAGGTTGAACTTGCATACTTCATGTAGCCTTTTGGTCTGACTGTTGCTTCATGTAGTTGACATATCTCATGCTCAAAGACTGCTACTTGATCATGTTGCTGTTGCTATGCAGTTACTATGCTTTGCTTGGTCTCTGATCTCTGTTGCTTACTGTTACTTACTTTGTGCATTGCATTACTGACTCGATTCCTTTCATGTTGTGCTTGCACGCTTGCTATTTTTGGCTGCGCACACGAGTTGGCGAGGCAGTGCACACGTGTATGAATGTACACGTGTGTATTGCAGCCACTTATGGCTACCTGTCCCTGTAATATCTATGTGCACTACTTTGTGATGAAATCAAGTGTGAATGATGACGAACAACCCAAATAACTGAGGCAAATCATATTTTCAAAAATCGTATTTCATTTTATATTGCAAAAATATTTCTTTTTCAATTTTACTGCGTTAGTGAATATGTTTGCAGATTTCTCAGATGCTGGATTCAAACTGGAATGCAGTTGAAGACAAAATACGAGTGTGAGTGATATGTAGTGAGGTTATCAATGTAAAAATATTTGTGATGTAATCGTGATGTAATCAGAAATGTATATGTATAGTGAGAGCATGAATTTGTACTATTCAAGTTTGTAATAAATATTTGTTTGAATAAAATTTCTGTTTGAATTCAAAATCTGTGTAACTTGTTCTGTTTGAATTCAAATTCAAATTCTGTGTAATTTATTTTATTCAACAAATATTTATTTAATCTATGAAAAACAAAATAGTACATAACCAAATACATTTAAATGAATATATATGTTTATTATCATCAAACAAAAACATATAAGCGCATATTCAACAAGTATTAGTATTTCTATCTCCTCCTATATCCAAGTGCAGTTTATTTTTTTTCATGAAGCATAAGAAGCTCAGATTTGATAGCTAATTTCAAGCTTTTGGTAAGCTCATTAACTTTATTTGAAAGCATTAAATTACTGGGATCATTCTGTAGTTGAATATGAATATCATTAAGTTTAGAGCTTAGATTGGTAGATAGAAGGTTACCAGTTCCATACTTATTTAAAGACCAAGCTTTATTAGAAGCTTTACAATCTTTATGCTTCGATTGAAGTATAAAAATAGGATTGCCAAATTTGGGAGAGCCCCAAACATGCTCAATCAATGGAAAAAATTCTGGATCAGAAAACCAGCTATTGAAAAAATTAAATGAAGAAGGACCTTTAATATTCCTATTTCCCCAATCCAAAATGATAGGACTATGATCAGATAAAGATGGAGAAGGTAAAAAAGAAATCAGAGAAGGCCAAGCATTGTAAGAAGAAGAATTAAAGTAAGGATGATCCAATTTGCAAAAAGTTCTATTACCCGATCTGCTGCAGTTATTCCAAGTATAAAAAACACCTGTTTTTGGAACTTCATGAAGCTGAGAAAGTAGGACGGCATTATTAAGAGGAGCAACATCAACCAGAGACAGAGGTAACCCACCCACCTTTTTCTCATAGCTTTTCATACAATTAAAGTCACCTAGGCAAATCCAAGGACTGGAAGTGTGCAAAGTAGGAAGTACGTCAAGAAAAAACTGTGTATTAGCTTTCATGTTATCTGCATACACAAAGGTAGAGTTAAATTTGAAATTAGTAGGTAAGTGTTCTATATTGCAGTGAATGAATTGTCTGTGAGTTTCAGAAGCATTAATTGAATAGGCTTGGGAATTCCACAAAATCAACAGCCGGCCAAAAGGGGCAGCAATATGATTGTGTATAAAATCCCAACTAGGTGCTATACGATTAGCAAATATGTTAGTTTCTTCTTCTGAGTATTTAGTTTCACTGATGCATATAATTCACAATTTTTTGCCTTTGATGAGTTGTTTGATTTCATATACTATGGCATCATCATGCCCACCACGTATGTTCCAATATCCAATATTATCTAACATCACAACTTTTTGTGTTTATTGGCAGATTGTCGTGTTATTCTTTGTTGCCCTTGCAACCTAGCAGTGGCATTCTTTTTACTCTTTTTGGAGTTCTTTGAAGTGAGCTTGGCCAAAATTTGCTCTTGATTGAATTCATATCCATCATTCATATCGTCTTCTGAAAAGAAATCAGATTCTGATGATGATCCTAATTCAGGTTCAGCAGTGTTATCCTTTGTTGGAGTAAACAGTGGGATTTCTTGGGGTGGTTTTAATTTTGCATATGGACTATGATAACACTAGTATCCATAGATGATGTAGCTACTGCAGTAATATTATTGTACTCAGTAATAGAAGAGCAATTATGAACTGTTGTCTCCTTTTCTTTGTGTGTACTTCGAATTGTATCCTCCTGCTGATTGTACTTATTTACTTCAGTTTGAACATGTTTCTTTTGAGAACTAATGTAAATAACTGAGTTGCCTTCACACTGCTGATTTACTTTATTGCCCGGTTCCATTTGCAAGTTACCTAATGTTCCCATGTTCTCTTCTATTAATTCTCCTTCCTCTATATCAGTAAGAATGGCAAATGCATTACTTGTTTCAATAGGTTCTTATGTTACACCCTGTACCTGAAGATCTTTGTTTACTTGTAGTGTGTCTGAAATATTTAAATTATTTATATCTTCCTCTGTAGTCATTTTACCTATGTTTGGTTGCACCATTTTATGTTTCACTTGATTAGCTTTGGGTTTCCATCTTTGTTGCCTATTCTTCATATTATCCCCAAAAGGATTCCTGGTCACATTAGTTTTACTTTTCACTGTAGGAACTGTTTCATTAGCCAATTCTTCTTTTTCACTGCTTACTTTCTCTTCTACAATATTTTTGTCCATATCGCAGTTTTTAGTAGAATGACCAAAAACTTAACAAGACGTCCAAATAAGAGGCCTCCAAGAGTACTCAATGTAAACTTTTTGATATGTCTCCACTCCATCTCCTATCAACAAAAATTCAGGTAACTCTTTATCAGGAGATATTTCTACTAAACATTTAGCGTATTCCATTCTTTCACGCCTTTTAGTGGCTTCATTGAAGCAAACCAATTTCCCCAGATGACAAGCGATCCAATTAATACCAATTAGCGTCCAAGCCATATGGGGAATATTATAAAGCTGAATCCATATGGGTACAGATCTCACTTGAGATTGTACCGAGCCAAATGTTGGCTTCCAAGTGGTGATGACAAACATTTTCCTGCGTATAAAGGAAGGATCTGCATGAAGAACAAATTGCTTGTCCTCAGGACAAGAAAATTTGAAAAAGTAATTTGCTCCATCAGATTTGATGTCATAGGATCCTTTCAATTTCCAAGTTTTTTTGAAATGTGAAACCACCGCCATGTGATTTACTGGAGCTCCAAGAAAGAAGCCCACTAGATATCCTTCCCAATAACTCATACCTTCTGCCACCAACAAAGCAAGGGGAGGAAGCGGCTTACCTTGATAGTCAAGAATGAACTCGGCTGGAGTATAGGAGCTAGCGTTCCTAGGCTTATTTGCAAACAGATATGACCATGAAAGCTGTGAGGCTGAAGAAGAAAGCTTCGGGGGAGGGCATGGAGGAACAGGAGAGGGAGGAGCTGGGAGTGGAGATGAATATGGGTCCGGAGGAACTGAAGGTAGAGGAGGAGGAGGGATGAGAGCAGGAGGGATATTGACAGGAAGCGGACGGGAAAGAGGAGAATGGCAGGGAGTAGAAGAAGAAGAAGGAACAGTGATGTCTGTTATAGCTGTTGCATTGGTCGCCATTGTTATAACCGTTGAAGTTGAATATTTCATGAATGAGTAGAACGTAGGGAAATTGAAATACAATGATATTGATTTTTGAATGGAATTTAACCTTATAAAATCATGAATACAATGATATTTAAATGATTGTTTTAAAAGTGAAATTATATGATTTTATAAGTTTAAAATGATTAAAATAATGAAAAATAAAAAGATTAATTGTTTGTGAAATTATATTGAATATTGAAAATGTAATTAACAGTTTTTTGAAATGCTATTATTTCTAACGTAAATGATATTACAGCGCTTTGTAAGTGTTGTGGTTGATATAAATGAACTATGTATAAATTATAACTAAGTGGTATTACAGCACTTGGTAAGTGCTGTTATAGCAGAAAGATAATTAAAATCTGAAACTAAATAAAGGGCTACAGTAACACTTGATAAGTGTTGCGGTAGGCTAAAATGAATGTTTGTGGTTTTGATTTAAATAAATGAGCTCAGAATTTGTCTAAAATTTTGTGAACTGAATATTTGATTGTAAATATAATGACTTCACTTTTAAATGGTTTAAATGAATTGTTTTGATTGAAATATAAACTATTTAAAAAGGTGATTTGAAAGGATAATAAATGAATGATATCTTTGAATTAAAAAGGATAATACTTGAATGATATCTTTGACATAAAAAAGATATTTAACTGTGTATATTTGGATTTGAATTCAAATAATGATTTGAAATGAATTTTGAAAGATATGATATTTGATATATTGAAATGGCTTGGAAATGATTAGATCTTTATTCTGATAAAGATTTGAATTTAAAATGATACTTTATTATGAAGTATAAACTATGATTTTTAAATTATAACTACGGGTTATAATAACGATTGGTTGTTAAAGAGAACAGGAATAGATATGGACATACTCTCTGTCGATACCGAAAACCACTTTAACAACCGTTTACACAGTGGTGTTTCCAAAATGAAGTAGGATGGTGGCGACGTTCTTGAGGTATATTACGTGGACCTGACTCCCGTGTGTTGGTTTAAAGTGGCTAAAATAGGAGCGATCTCGAGCCAAAAGGGGTAGCTCCTCTGGTCGGACACATTCCTTCGATACTATACTCTTACTTGTGATTGATTAGATGGCCATCCTTAGATTTTGATATGGGAGTGTGTTCCGAGTTGGACGTATGTGGCTGCTGCGTTACCACCAGCCCGTGTGCGTAATTGGTATATCTACCCTGGCATTGCCTTGTGTTCCGCGTAACCTACCATACCGAGCGTTTACTACTAGTTTGTTTTTCTTCCGTAGCCCATGTAGTATTTAGGGTAGTCTCCCGATTTGGAGATACGCTGATACTGGATGGACTACTGGGACTATTATGTGTGAAGGGTGATATGGGTAGCCCAGAACGCTATTTATAAGTTTATTTACTGTAGACATTATTATAATAGCGCAATATTACTATATAGTAAATAGTTTAACAGATCCTTAGAGGATGGGCGGTCCCAGGCATCCTTTAAGTTACTTGTATCTTATTACAGTTCGCTTGAGTTGGTTTACATTAGATAAGTATATAATGTCCTGACTCGAGTGTTTTGTGTTCTGCTTTACGCTCGGGTCAACTTGAGTATTCATAGCTTTGGATTCTCTTTCTGGAGCTGGTCTTTGCTGGAGATTCTGCCTATCTATTTATATATCTATTTCTGTTTCAGCTTTTCTAGCTTATCTCATTTATTAGTGAACTTCTATGTATTTGGGATTTCTATTATGTTGTTTCAGACTGATATTATGTATTTGGGTTGAGACTCTGTTACAGTAGCTTCATGAACTCCGATGCGAGTTATTCCGATTGTTCTGTGTTTGTGATGCTGCTTATTTGATTTCATTTGCCCTAAATTTATTTACAATCTATTATTTTGCATCATTCAAGACTGACATGTGTGGATTATTGTCGATTTGAATCGTACGAAATGGCGGGTCGTTAAAACAAGTGCCTGGGTATATGTGTATGTATATATGAAATAGGGCTCTGTTCTTAGTTGGAAACTTCAAAAATCAAGTTAAAAATTCTAATCCTCTTCCCCTAATTTAATTTAACCTATGATGTTTAAAAGGAATTTGTTCGTGTTGATGTAATACAAATTTTAAAAATAAAAACAAGTGAAATTAGTAAGTAATTTATCTGGGAAAGTGGAATTTCAGTAAATATACTCAGACAGAAAAAATCAATGCTTACGAATTCAAGTTTGGGTTTCATAATTTGATTTGTAGTAGGAGATGATGATTTTAGGAAAACATTTCAAAATTTTTAAGTTTGTATTCAGTGGGGAATCTGGAGTTAACCTGAATTCGCCTTTTTACTATTTGTCGTCGATCGGCAGAGGGAGACGATTCGAGATGAATGCCCAAGGTGGCTTGCATGTTTATGATCACTGGAAAATTGTTCAAGGAATTTATAGTTGATCATGGTGGTGGCGAGGGGGTGGTTTAGGGTTTAAGGGCCGGGTGTGCATGAGTGGCAACGCGATCGATTTGCAAATTCGTGGGCGAACTGGAATAGATCGGAATTGGAGAAAAGATGTGTGGGATGTTGGAGCAGCTGCGGGGTGATCGCAAGGTCTCCAGTGGCCAGAGGTGGCCACGCGGAGTGAATTTGGGTGAACTGGGTTGGGTTCCTGGTGGGAGTTGATAGTTCGAATTATGATTTCAGACGAGTTCGACGTTTTCGAATGTTCGAGTTGATCGTCGAGATCGATGGTGATTAGCTGGAGGAACTGATGATGGTCGGAAGTCGCATGAGCTCATGTGCATATGCACATGTATCAACGTGTATCTGTGATGGTTGAGCAGAGACGAAGAAGCTCGGAGACAATCTTGAAAAAACTTACAAAAATACTCGAAGCATGTGGGAATATGAATAACTCGAAGTAAATTTTGAGAATTCCTGTATTAGGCTCGGGTTTAACTCAAATTAGCTCGGGTATGTTGATTGTATATAAAAACAGTTTTTAAAACTTCAAAACAAATCAAGTTTATTTTTAACAAATTTTTCGTTAAAGCATATTCTTTAGTGAATGTTAAATCCAAGTTTTGAATTTGGTTAAAAGGATAAATTACTTTATAAGAATTTTGAAAAGATTATTTATTTAAGATTTAAATGATAAACTAATAAATAAATAAAGTTGAAATGGTTTATCTTTTTAATTAAGTAATTAAAGGTAAATTAAATGCTAGTTAATTTAAATGGTTAAAGGTTAATTACGTAATGAAAATTTATTTATTAAAGATTAATTAAGTGATAAAGGTATAATTACTTTAATGTAATTAAATGTTGATTTATTTATAAAGGTAATTAATTACTTAAAGATATTTATTTACTGAAATTAATTAAGGTTAATTAATTACGTAATTAACGTAAGGTTAATTTAATTAATGTGATTAATTAAGAATAATTAATCAAGGTGATTAATTAATTAATCTATAAAAAGTGATTTGTAATTAATTCATCAGGAATTGGATAATTAGTTCATAAGTAATTAATGATTAAAGTTAATTAAGTAATTAGGGATAATAACTTACTATAATTAATTAAGGATAATTAATTAAATGGTAATAAATGAGGGGTTAATTAATTTATTAATTAAGTTATTAAGGATAATTAATTTAGGGTAATTAATTAATTAAGATTAATTCTTTAATAATTAAAGGTTGATTAATTCATAAGTTAAGGTTAATTAATAAATAATTAAAGGATAATTAATTAACATAAATTATGATTAATTAATGTTAATCAACCAGGATTAGTGATTATCTGGTTTCAGTTAACGAGATGATCAATTAACCTTACTTATGGATGACGGTATTCTATTGAATGCGGTGAATTGTTTGATATCTCTACCGTGTGATGCTTTGTGATTTGAATTATTTAGTTCAAGCTATGATGAATGTAATTTATTTTATCTGTGATGAAAGTATATTATTTATCTGTGAATCTGTGTATGGGAGATAAGCATTATAGAAATATACCGCTTATCTATAATTGCTATGCTTAAATCTATGATGATTGATGTTGTTGCACTAATTATGTAAAACCCTTGACCACACTATACACACACAAATATGGATTGCATGAGGAAATTGGTTAAGTCACAGATTTTTGAAATGGTTTTAAAGATTGAATTTTGAACTCAAATAGTTTTGGAAATGGATTTGGGTTAAATATAAAAAGCTTTTGAAAAAGGATTTCGAAGATAAAAGTTATTTCGTATAACTTAATAAAGTTTTGAAATTTAAATAATTTGGTTTGAAATTGAATTCTACGTTTGGAAATTATGATTTGAAAAGGTTATACAAGTTATAAATGTGTTTATATGGGTTTTAAACCATTTTAAAGGTATTGATTTGAGAATTTGACTTTAACCCAAGGGCTTTAACTTGTATAAATGTAATCGGATTCCGAAACGAAAAATATTGGTTTTCAAATAATAATAACTTTTATGTAAGGAAAGAATTTCCAATTTGTGTTGAAAGATTTCAAGTTCGAACTGAAATATTTTTGAAAACTGTCAACTAATCTTTGTGAAAGATAGTCAAATCTTGATTTGAAATTGAAAAGCATTTTTAAATGGTGTATCTTTTATATAAAAGTTTTGGAATGGAATTGTTTTGTGGAAATGATTTTGAAAGCTATGAATTGAATCTTTGATTTAAAGATTGGATGAGTTAATCCAATTTTAAAGAAAATTATTTTGAAAAGGGCTATGAATGAATCGTTGTTAAAGATTGGTGAAGTTTGTTTTCAAATTGAAAAGGGATCTTAAAAGTGTATCTTTGTATAAAAGGTTTGAATTTGAAAGATATTAATGAATCTTTGTGAAAGATTGGTGAACTTTGTGAAATGAATCTTTTGTTCAAAAAGATTTGTAAATGGTAATTTGTTTAACCATTTGAAAGAAAAGTTTTGGTAATAAGTTGTGACTTAACTGAGATCCCATATCCATATGTTTTTAAATATTGCGCCCACTATTTGGTTTAGCCGGGAGAGGACTTTGTGTCATATAACTCATTACCAATAGTGATACGACGTTATGGATAGAAATTGAAGACCGGTGGTGAAGACCGGATATTTTCAAAAGCGAAAGGATAACCCGTCGAATGTCTCTACACCGAATGTCCCCCGGTATAGAGATTTGAGCACCCTTTGTGATGGGGAGTCTGGACGTGATTATGGATTATCTGGATTTGCAAGGGCTTCTTTGTGTAGTACCTTCGGTTCTGTTCGAACCCGGAACATACTTGTATGGATGTGTGTCTGACATTACACTTTGAAACTTAAAGCTGGTTTCTTTGAAATAAATTTCTGTTTGGTGGCGAAGATTTATTCTCTTAGCTTAACACCTTTCTTTGAGACGTACGAGCTCAGAGGTTATGTAGTTGATGGTTACTAGTGATACATTACCAATTTGGTAATGTGGCGTACGAAGTGTTGCTGATCATTTGTTGATCGAAGCATGGCTTTGTGGAAAGGCGTAGCTTTGTGGACAAGACTGCATTAGGGCCTCACAACCCGAAAATGGTCGAAACAGGAATGTTGCAGCAAGGTTTTTAGGGGTCGCGCCCCTAGGGCATGTCCATTTCCTTTTGTATAAGAGGTGGTATCATGGTATGCAATCTAGATTTTAACCTATGTGGTTACTGCAAATTTATTACTTTGTGGTTGTTGTTGTCAAGCGCTCAGATAAAGGTCGATAACGACCGGGGATGGCATACTTGTGTGTTAGCTACCTATGTTATAGCTTGGTTAAAGAGTGAGGTAGCATCGGCCTTGTGTTAGAAGAGATCCGATTAGGTTCTCGGGGGAGCCCTTCCAGAGGTGTTCCTATTTCGGTAAGGAAGTTCCCTAGCCTGACCATTTGTTGGAAACCCAATCATCCAATACGCGCCCTTTACGATTTCAATTGTATAACCTGCCATTCCTAAATGGTAGCTATAATAGGCATACGTCGAAATGTGGTATGCTGGCTAAGATTAATATTATACTTTCAACATGTTTTCTGCACTATGCACTAATAATAATATCAAATGGTTTTAGCGTATCAAGCATTTTTGACTGTCATAAGGAGAAATCTCCTCCAAGTGTGCGCTTGGATTGTATGTGTGGCGGGAGGACTTATGGCAGTTTCATTTTCCAAAAAGCATTGCGGATTTCAATATTCTAAAATCTTTGTTGTTGTTTCAAAGATAAAACTGTTTTTTTGTTTGCTCATACCAGTCACATGACTGACCCGGAATTTATAGTTTCCTTCCTGAACTCTGGGTGCCCATAATTTTCCACACGGGCAGTCTAGAGTTAGGATTTTTAGATAGTAGATACCGATTTAGTAGCTTTCAGGTTTCTCTTTGGAATTTTATGGAGACTTTGGATATTGAAGTTTTTGGTTAGGACGACTGACCTTGCTTAGCTTGGTACAACTTGATGGTGGTTCGAGCTATCTATGGGGATTGCTGATATTAGTGTTTCTTCTGGAGTTCCAAGTTCTAGTTGTTTCCGCTGCTAGTTCATTGGTGTTTCCACTGTAGAATTTCATTGTATCCCTAATATTGATCATTTTTGTATGTTATTGTATTATTGGAGCTGTATATGACATTCATTCTTTTCTTCCGCTGTGTTGTTATACTTAATGTGATATAAGCTCCGACGAATCGGATTTGAACGGTCGAATCTACGGCATTCGAGTATGATGTGAAGTATGGATGTCAATTTTTGAACGCAAAAAATCCAGGCCGTCACATTTGGTATCAGAGCTGAAGGTTGAAACTTTAGCTCAGGAGTATAACACATTAAGTAACTCATTAGAGATAGGGTGAAGTATACTCTAGAATTAGTATATCCCTAAGATATCCGTTCGAATGCCTTAGTAAATTCTCTTACTATCCACTGATATTGAGTATGAGTGCGAGAAGAGGACGAGATAGGGGACAGGGAAATACCACTAAAAATGGTCAATACCCGTAACAACAAGGGAAACAATCTTTTCTCTATCAATCTCCTTTGATTCAATTTCAATTCTCTGATGTCTTCATGGAAGCTACACGTAGGAGCTTCGGTGTGATGGTGGCCCTGCAAATTGTTATAGATAAGTTTATATCTCTTATTCTCTTCCCAATCTCTTTTGTTCTTCATCCAATTTCAATTGTTTGATGGTTTCCTGGCAGCTTCAAGAAGAAGCTTTGATATATTTGCATGAGACATAAACTTTAGATGGGTCAGAATTGTTTGTTTGGATGAATTGGTTGCTTTGGTTGCTATGGTTGATAGGTATATTTTGGTTGTTTAAACTAAAAGTTTTGGATTGCACGCATATATCTGTTTATTCTGTTGGATCCAGGTTTATTCTACGAGTGGTTAGTTATCTTTCGAACTAACCAATACCCCTGTATATTTCATTGTTCTGGTGACCCGAGTATCTTGATTCGTTCTTGTATCCATTATTGATATTTTGATTTGAGAAGCCAAATGCAGAATAGATATTCAATTTAATCTGGTGATTCATTCTCGATCTTTCTATATTCTTTGTGGTCTCCCTGCTTACAAATTTCGAGGACGAAATTTTCTTAAGGGGAATCTGTAACATCCCCGGATTTTAGCCCAGTCTAATTTGATAATTGAATTAATTTTTGAAATTAGATTGTGAATTAAATAGATTTTTTTCAAAATAAAATAAAATATTAGTTGTTTATAGATATTAATTTTGAATTTAATTGAAAATTAATTTAAACATTTGGGAATAAAATCTAAGAATCTGTAACATCCTCGGATTTTAGCCCAGTCTAATTTAATAACTGAATTAATTTTTGAAATTAAATTGTGAATTAAATATAGTTTTTTCAAAATAAAATAAAATATTAGTTGTTTATAGATATTAATTTTGAATTTAATTGAAAATTAATTTAAAGATTTGGGAATAAAATCTAAATTGTGTTAGAATTTCCAAATTTAATTAGATGTATGTTTATTTATTTATATAAATGGGTCATCATTTGAAATTTGATTCGAAGTCTGAATACAAATGTATTGAAAATAAATTTGATTTGGAATTCAAGAATGAATATTTTAGAAATAAAATTGGATTTATTAATTTTATATTTCCAAAGGACTAATATATATGGATATATATAAATATTTATTTGTAATGAATAATTTTATTTCAAATCATTTATTTTAAATTGTATAAGTACAAAATAGAATGTAAGGAAACAAAATAGATATACATGTCACATAATTATGATATATTAAGGATTTAAAACTAAAATATAAACATATGAAGATATAATTCATAATCAATAAGTAAAAACAAGAAACTTATTTCATAAATTAAAATAAAGCAAAGGGCTAAACATAAATTTATAAATAATTTCAAGACAAAGATATAAACATAAATATACAAAATTTTACAAGTGTAAACTATTTAAAATGCATTTAAAACATTTGTAATTACATTAGCTTGCATGAAGACGAGTGTCAAAGTTATCTATTTTCATTTTTAAAATAATAAGTGAATTCAAGCTATGTATGTATACATCTATATTCTCTTCTCAGTTTTCTTTCTTGCATCTAAAAATCTAGAAAATAAAAACAAATGATAAATGAAAATCAAAACAACAAAGTATTTCAAAACAAAAATCAAAATCAGATCAGTGCAACCAGATCAATGCAAAGATCAAAGAATATTAAAACCGAATCATCTCACTATTAAAACCAAACTTCAGGCAACTCAAAGGAATAAAATCAAAATACTGGAAAAGCTTTGATCAGGGCAAAAACAAGATCAACTTAAAACCTAAAGCTTCATATCTGAGATGATCAACACAGAGCAAAGATTAAGCAGGGTTCAACTCAAAAAAAAAAAACAAATCAATATTAGCAAGCTCAGGCAATTCATTTCAAATCTGGAACAAGCAATAGCTTTAGGCAAATAAAAAAAATGAATCAAACAACATGCAACAACAAGATGGCAGAGAAAATTTCCATACTTTTCATGCTCTGTTTTCTGCTTTCAAACCAAACTCAGGTGAGCAAACTTTTTTTTATATAAGACCCTAAACTTTCTTATCTTGATGATCTGTAGAAGTATGATATGAAGTATGTTTGAGTGATGATGTGAATTTGCTTGCATGTTTATATATGTACAAATGACTGGGTATATGTGTATGTATATATGAAATAAGGCTCTGTTCTTAGTTGCAAACTTTAAAAATCAAGTTAAAAATTCTAATCCTCTTCCCTTGATTTCTTTTAACCTATGATGTTTAAAAGGAATTTGTTCATGTTGATGTAATACAAATTTTAAAAATAAAAACAAGTGAAATTAGTAAGTAATTTATCTGGGAAAGTGGAATTTCAGTAAATATATTCAAGTAGTAAAAAATCAATGCTTACAAATTCAAGTTTGGGTTTCATAATTTGATTTGTAATAGGAGATAATGATTTTAGGAAAACATTTCAAAATTTTTAAGTTTGTATTCAGTGGGAAATCTGGAGTTAACCGAAATTTGCCTTTTTACCAGTTACCATCGATCGGCAGAGGGAGGCGATTAGAGATGAATGTCGAAGGTGGCTTGCATGTTGATGATCATTGGAAAATTGTTCGAGGAATTTATAGTGGATCATGGTGGTGGCGAGGGGGCGGTTTAGGGTTTAAGGGTCGGGTGTGTATGGGTGGCAACGCGATCGGTTTGGAAATTCGTGGGCGAACCGGAGTAGACCGGACTTGGAGAAAAGATGTGTGGGATGGTGGAGCAGCTGTGGGGGGTGATCGCAAGATCTCTGGTGGCCAGAGTTGGCCACGTGGAGTAAATTTGGGTGAACTGTGTTGGGTTCCTGGTGGGAGTCGATAGTTCGAATTCTAATTTCAGACGAATTGACTTTTTAGATGTTCGAGTTGACCATCGTGGGTGATGGTGATTAGCTGGAGGACTGATGATGGTTGGAAGTCGCCTGAGCTCGTGTGCATATGCATATGTATCAACGTGTATCAGTGATGGTTGAGAGTAGACGAAGAAGCTCGGAGATAATCTCGAAAAAACTTACGAAAATACTCGATGCATGTGGGAATATGAATAACTTGAAGTAAATCTCGAGAATTCCAGTATTAGGCTCAGGTTTAACTCAAATTAGCTTGGATCTGTTGATTGTATATAAAAATAGTTTTTAAAACTTTAAAACAAATCAAGTTTATTTTTAAAAAAATTTCGCTAAAGAAAATTCTTTTGTGAATGTTAAATCCAAGTTTTGAATTTGGTTAAAAGGATAAATTACTTTATAAGAATTTTGAAAAGAATATTTATTTAAGATTTAAATGATAAATTAATAAATAAATAAAGATGAAATGGTTTATCTTTTTAATTAAGTAATTAAAGGTAAATTAATTGCTAGTTAATTTAAATGGTTAAAGGTTAATTACTTAATGAAAATTTATTTACTAAAGATTAATTAAGTGATTAAGGTATAATTACTTTAATGTAATTAAATGTTGATTTATTTATAAAGGTAATAAATAACTTAAAGATAATTATTTAATGAAATTAATTACGGTTAATTAATTATGTAATTAACGTAATGTTTATTTAATTAATGTGATTAATTAAGAATAATTAATCAAGGTGATTAATTAATTAATCTATATCAAGTGATTTGTAATTAATTCATCAGGAACTAGATAACTAATTCATAAGTAATTGCTGATTAAGTAATTAGGGATAATTGCTCACTATAACTAATTAAGGATAATTAATTAAATGGTAATAAATGAGGGGTTAATTAATTTATTAATTAAGTTATGAAGGATAATTAATTTAGGGTAATTAATGAATTAAGATTAATTCTTTAATAATTAAAGGTTGATTAATTCATAAGTTAAGGTTAATTAAATAATTAAACGATAATTAATTAACATAAATTGTGATTAATTAATGTTAATCAACCAGGATTAGTGATTATCTAGTTTCAGTTAATCAGATGATCAATTAACCTTACTTATGGATGACTGCATTCTATTGAATGCTGTGAATTATTTGATATCTCTACTGTGTGATGCTTTGTGATTTGAATTGCTTTAATTCATGCTGTGATGAATGTAATTTATTTTATCTATGATGAATGTATATTATTTTTCTGTGAATCTGTGTATGGAAGATAAGCTTTATAGAAATGTACCGCTTATCTATAATTGCTATGCTTAAATCTGTGATGATTGATGTTGTTGCACTAATTGTGTAAATCCTTTGGACCACACTATACACACACAAATATGGATTGCACGACGAAATTGGTTAAGTCATAGATTTCTAAAATGGTTTTAAAGATTAAATTTTGAATTCAAATAGTTTTGGAAATGGATTTGGGTTAAATATAAAAAGCTTTTGAAAAGGGATTTCAAAGATAAAAGTTATTTCGATTAACTTAATAAAGTTTTGAAATTTAAATAATCTGGTTTGAATTTGAATTCAAATTTTGAAATTGAATTCTATGTTTGGAAATTATGATTTGAAAAGGTTATACAATTTATAAATGTGTTTATATGGGTTTTGAACCATTTTAAAGGCATTGATTTGAGAATTTGAATTTAACCCAAGGGCTTTAACTTGTATAAATGTAATCAGATTTTTTCGAAATGAAAACTATTGGTTTTCAAATAATAACAGCTTTCATATAAGGAAAGAATTTCAATCTGTGTTGAAAGATTTCATGTTCGAATTGAAATATTTTTGAAAACTGTTAACTATTCTTTGTGAAAGATAGTCAAATCTTGATATGAAATTGAAGAGCATTTTTAAATGGTGTATCTTTTATATAAAAGTTTTGGAATGGAATTGTTTTGTGGAAATGATTTTTAAAGCTATGAATTGAATCTTTGATTTAAAGATTGGATGAGTTAATCCAATTTGAAAGGAAAATTGTTTTGAAAAGGGCTATGAATGAATCTTTGTAAAGATTGCTGAAGTTTGTTTTCAAATTGAAAAGAGATCTTAAAAATGTATCTTTGTATAAAAGGTTTGAATTGGAAAGATATTAATGAATTTTTGTGAAACATTGGTGAACTTTGTGAAATGAATCTTTTGTTCAAAAAGATTTGTAAATGATAATTTGTTTAACCATTTGAAAGAAAAGTTTTGGGTAATAAGTTATGACTTAACTGAGATCCCATATCCATATGTTTTTAAATATTGCGCTCACTATTCGATTTAGCCGAGAGAGGACTTTGTGCCATATAACTCATTCCGAATAGTGATATGACATTATGGATAGCAATTGAAGACCGGTGGTGAAGACCGGATATTTTCGAAAGCGAAAGGATAACCCGTCGAATGTCTCTGCTCCGAATGGCCTCTGGTACACAAATTTGAACACCCTTTGTGATGGGGAGTCTGGACGTGATTAGGGATTATCCGAATTTACAAGGGCTTATTTTTGAAGTGCCTTCGGTTCTATTCGAACCCGGAACAGACTTCTATGGATGAGTGTCTGACATTACACTTTGAGATGTAAAGCTGGTTTCTATCAAATACATTTCTGTTTGGTGGTGGAAAATTATTCTCTTAGCTTAACACCCTTCTCTGAGATGTACGAGCTCAAAGGTTATGTAGTTGATGATTACTAGTGATACAATCCCAATTTGTTAATGTGGCATACGAAGTGCTGCTGATCATTTGTTGAACGAAGCATGGCTTTGTGGAAAGGCGTAGCTTTGTGGACGAGACACATCAGGACCTCCCAACCCGAAAATGGTCGAAATAGGAATGTTGCAGCAAGGTTTTTAGGGGTCACGCCCCTAGGGTATGTTCATTTCCTTCTCGATAAGAGGTGGTATCATTGTACGGAGCCCAGATATTTAACCTATGTGGTTACTGTAAGTTTTTTACTTTGTGGTTGTTGGTGTCGAGCGCTCGGATAAAGGTCGATAACGACCGAGGATGGCATACTTGTGTGTTAGTTACCTATGACACCCCACCTCTATACCCACGCTAACCAAGGATACTACGGTGTAATGCCATCAATTAGCGCGTAAAATAAGGCTGTTGAGGAGCGACCAACCGTGTAATTGCTTTGTGCGAGCACCAATATGTCAGATAGTACAAGGAAGTCCGACATACCGATACAAACTCAAAGCTACTACACAGTGGCTATATAATTCTTTGGAAACAAACATAGAAATAAACATAACACAAATCAGTCACAGATATCCATATCACAAAGTCGGAAAAGATATGAATATAACACATGAAAGTGTACATCAGAGTAATGGTCTAACAAGATCCACAATATCACAAAACAATAGCTACAAGTTCTACACAAAAGAATATGGATACATCAATGAGTCTATATCTCATATGTATACAACAAAAACTACTAATCTAAGTCGTTAGCCAAAAATCAGGGTGATAATCCCAGATGTGGAGTCAAGCAGAAGAACGTGTAACATCTCGGTCTGACCCGAGTATTATTTAATAAGAAAATAATAAACGGATCAGTCAAGCTATAAATATCAGATAAAATGATATAGAATAAGAGATATGACTAAACATATAATAATCATAATGCCAAGCTGTGATAAATAAGTAATTGAAAATCAACAAGAGATTAATCAATATCACAAGAATCTTCTCAAAGATCAAAAGGAATGTCATACTCAATATCTTCATTCAAGAAAAGTTAATGACACACAAATTCACCAATGCACAAATATTGATAACACATATCAATGAAAATCACGAAAATTGGTGAAACACAAATTATAGAAATCATCAATGGAAATCCAAAAATCACAAAAAGGGGGGAGGCCTATCACAAAACGGGAGCATGAAAACTCACCAACACGTGTATCACAAAATGGAACGCTATTCCATGGTTGCTAACCATTAATTTTGAGCCGAAGCTCCACAAAACAGCCCGAAGACCATGGGTCGCTACCCCACCAAATTGAGCCGAAGCTCCATAGAAATGGGGTTTAGTCTCCCTTGTAGACAAAGAGACATCGCACATTTGCTAGTCTAAATCACAAAAATGATCATCAATGATCATCAAGAAGTGTCAATTATAGAAAGCTAGTAAATATAAAAGCTTAGCTTCATGTCCCATAACCACTAGCATAACTTAAATATTTACGAACAAATTGTAGATTTCCACTAGAAAACTGTCACAAAGATTCAATCGAACAAGTCCAAGAATTAACCGACGAAGTAAACGCAAGCGTTTCATACCACTTGTTTTACGAAGCCGTTTAATTAGATTTCTCGTTCGAGTGAGGTAAAGGTTTGTATATTTTTAAAATGACAAATCACAAACATGATCGTAGAAACGATCAACCACAAAAATTCACATACGAAGACGTGAATAAAATCCAAAGAATACGATTCCAAATTCATCAAATTGGAGAAAGCCTAGCGACTCAACACGTCGCGACCTAGCAGTGGAGCGACCTATGGAGGTAGCGGCTCAAAGAGGTCGAGCGACCTAACATGTTGCGACCTAACGTTGGTGCGAGGCATAGCAGGTGCGACCTAATGAATGGCGCGACCTAACTGCATGGCGTGACCTAAGAGGAAATGAAGGCCGAGCTACCTAAGGTGCATGCGACCTAAGGGGTAGGTGTGACTTAATCAGTACAAACGACCTAAGGAAAGGCGAGCGACTTAAGAAACTCATGGCCTAAGGAGGTGAGCGTCCTAAGGATGGTGCAACCTAAACGCACGCGCGTCTTAATGGGCCGAGCGACCTAATTGCGCGAGCTACAAAACCGAGCGACCTAACTGGAGTGGCCAAAGCCAAGCGACCAAAGGGGAAGCGGCTTAACAGGGTTGCGAGCTAAAGTAGGCCGAGCGACCTAACGACCTAACTAGGTGCGACTTAAGGGGACCAACGGCGTTACCCAAGAGACGTGACCTAACCGGAGCGACCTAGTTGTAGAAAGCCGAGCGACCTAGTAAATGGTATGACCTAACATGGGAACGACCTAGCTTGTCACGACCTAAGCTCGAACGACCTAACTGCAGGCCGAGAATTTGATGTGTGCAGGCTGAGCGACCTAAGGGTTTGAAGTGCAAAAACTCTCCAAATTCGCAACCGATTGAGCACGGATGCTGGGGGATTATGCCCATAGGCTACCCGGTCGTATTGGCTCCTCGATGCATCACCAAAAACGTGTTCAAACATCAAAGTTAGGCTTTTTAAAGATTTGAACCCAAAACACTAAAAATTTGGATTTTCACCATTTCAATCCAAATCAATAGCAAATACACATGAATAAGTGTTAGGAATTCATACCTAACAATCAAAGATAGTTATATACCAAGATATGAGATAAAAATCTCACCTTTACACAAAATCAATGAAGGAGAAGCCTAAAAGCAAAGGAGGAATGAACCACACTTGAATCTCTACACAAGAAGCTTGAATCAATGGCTCCTCTTTGAATTTTGAGTTGGATGTTGAATTTGCAAATGAACTAGGGCTTGGATTTTTAATTTCACATTCCTTCCTCCATTTTTGGTGAAGCTTGAGTGTTAGGAAATGAAAGTAAAGTTATGAAGAGAAGGGGTTGAGTTAGAATTAACAGTTTAGGCAAATGGGCTAAACCAAACCCAAAACCCAAAGTGAAAAAGTAACAAAATTCCACTAACTCCAAACATATCAAAGTTTACACTCAAAAAGATTGCAAACGGTGTTTTGAACTCAATGGAAGTGGTTCCGAGTCTTAATTCGACCGTATGCAAAAAGTAACTTTTTGGACTATAATCCGACTAACGATAAAATATTCAAATAAAATATTTAAATATTCAATTATAAAACATGCGGGTTGTTACAGACTCTCCTCCTTAAAGAAATTGAGTCCTCGTAATGTTTAAGAAGAAAAACACAAGGTAACAACCATGAAAGCATATCAACACAAAAGAAATCTGAAATAAAAAGTTCACCTCAAAGAGCATCAGAATGTAAGTCTGGATGTGTGCGCTCGATGAATTCCCTAGATTCCCAAGAGCAATCCTTAGGATTTAAGGACCATTGGACTTTAACAAGCGGAACATCATTATTTCGAAGGCGCTTGACCTCCGAAGCAATAATGCGAATAGGATGTTGCTCATAAGTTAAATTAGGTGAAACTTCAATTTCTTCCATACACCGGGCTCAAGAATAGAATCGGAATCTCGAAGGCGTTTCCGTAATTGAGAAACGTGAAACACGTCATGAATAGCAGAAAACTGAGCCGATAATAAAAGGCGATAAGCCACCAGTACCAATACGTTCGGTGATGGGAAATGGACCAATAGATCAAGGTGCCAATTTTCCTGATCGACTGAAACGTACAACACCCTTCATAGGTGAAACACGAATAAACACAAGATCTCCCACAGAAAATTCCAATTTCCTTCTTCGTTCTCAGCGTAGGATTTTTGTCTACTCTGTGCTTCTTTCCTCCTATGACGAATAAGGTCAATCTTCGCTGTGGAATCACGAATAAAATCTGGACCTAAAACCAGCTTCTCACCGGCCTCAAGCCAACAAGAAGGAGATCGACATGGCCTTCCAAAGAGTGCCTCGAAAGGAGCCATACCAATACTAGATTGGAAGCTATTATTATAGGAAAACTCAACAAGAGAAATATGATCTTTCCAACTTCCACCAAAATCAAGAACACATGCACGAAGAAGATCTGTAACGTCCCGCCTTTTCGCATGCTTTAAATCGACACACGTGCCAATTCAACCATACAAAAGGGCGGATTGTTATGGGGTAAATAAGAAAAACAGAGAAGAGAAAAACTAAACAGAATCTCACAACGGAAGGATAAAATACAATAACAAATATACAGTTCATAAACTGTCTACAAAACATTTGATTCTTCTTTATACAATAAATATCAGAGTTTACATACTAATAATATCAATGCAGCGGAATTGAATAGTGTAGTGGAATAATATAGTAGATAGCAAAACTAAAAATCTTCGTCTTCGTCCTCCAGAACTAAACTCTTCGATCCTGAAACGCTCGGACTGACCCGAGTGAATTTGAAAAGACAAAAACACTCAAGTCATAACTAAAAGATCTTATGTGTGTCAAATTAACAGAAATGAATATGAGTGCAGTAACTCAAGAGATGCTCGGGATTTACATCTCCTAATGATCCGTTAAACTATTACTATGTAGTATATTGCGCTATTATAATAGGGTCTAATTGTAAAATAAACTTACTTTTAAATAGCATTAAGGCTTTACATTTTCCACCTTAACACGTAATAGTTCCAGTAGTCCATACAATATCAAAGTCCCTCCTGATCGGGAAGCCACCAGAGGATACCACACGGGCTACGGGAGAAATCCAAACTCGTACAAGGCTCGGTATGGTAGGTGACACGGCACAACTGGGCAATGCCAGGGTAGATATACCAATTGCTATCCGGGTTGGTGGAAACGCGCAGCGCGCAGCTACCGCCCACCTCGAACAACACCCCCAAATCAAAAATCAATAGTGGCCAACGAATCAATCCAAAAGTCAGAGTATAATATCGAAGGAGTGCGTTCGATCAGAGGAATGACCTCATTGGCCCGAGAATCACTCCTATTTTAGCCACCTTACGCCAACTCACGGGAGTTGGGTCCACGTATTTACCTCAAAGGAAACGCCACCACCAACCTACTTCATTCTGGAATCTCCACCGCGTACACGGTTGTTAAAGTTGTTTTCGGAATTGGCAGAGAGTATGACAACTTCCGATCCCGGTCTCTTCAACAACCAAACGTTATTATAACACCGCGGTCTTTAAAATAGTTTGTACTTTAAAAACAGAATATAATTTACCATTTCAAAACCCATAAATACGACATCATTCCTTTTGAAACACAAATAAATATGATATCATTTTATTTCAAATATATTTCTCTTTTCAAAATCATGCCACTTTTAAAATTTATAATACCTCGAAACCAAATATTTGAATTTTAAATTTCAACATAATACTTCGAAATCCATAGTTTAAAACCATAACTTTCAAAACTTAAATGGTTTGGATATTCAACAGTATATAGAATAAAATAGTTGAATTTAAAATTTCCTTGAAAGTAAATAATTTCCACGTCTTCACAATTTTTTACTCACTTTAAATTCAGTCTAAGCCAATATCTTTTAGATTCACTTTCAGTTTGAATAAAACACTTCAATTTCAATATTTTCAAACTTTTGAGTATTTAACGAATTTCAAAAATAAGGTTGGGAATTTCAAATCAACAATTCATTTTCCTATTATTTAGTTGGAAAGGTTTACATGGTAAATCCATAACCATTTAAAATAAACTAAATTTATTAACACTAAAAATTTTCTTCCATTTTATTTATACTAGAATTTTTGATTAAATCCAGTTATAAATATCATACCTTTAAAATTTCCAGTTTTAATAAGTTAACATCAACTTATGGAGTTAAATTTTCAAATAAGCTCAATTCCAATTAAATTTCCAATTTATCTTTCAATCTTAATTTATTTGAATCATTTATAACTCTATATATATATATATATATATATATATATATATACACACACACACACAAGAACTTAAACTCATACTACATCGTATAATATAAATTATCAAATGCCATTTTTCAACTTATTCATTTTATTTAACAGATTTATATAAAATATATTTATATCATATCCAAATTTAATATTTATTAAACCGTATCATATCCCAGCCATAAAAATCATTTCAAAAATAATTTTTATATATACCGCGGTGCCTGTATATAATTTTCTATCCTATGGTCAAGTGATACGGATATTTATCATTTCAATCCGCAATTTAAAAATAAAAATGCGGTTGTATATCATTTCAAACCACAATCCCAAATGAAATGAAAATCATGATAACTTGCAGTTTATATAAGATAGAACACATCATCCATTCATCCAATATCAATCATCAACCAATTTAATTCAATCATCATCAATTTATTTCAATCATCATCAATTTAAACAAACATCAATATATAGCATATACAATATAACAGGGAATAAATGACAGTTATTAACTAACAGTTTATATTTAAAATAAATTTATTAACTGTTTAATTATCAGTTTATATGCAAATATATAAATTTTAACTGTCAATTTATATGCAATAATAAAATTTATTAACAGTTAAATTAAATAAATGCGATTTAACAGAGATGATGAATAAAACATGCCAAACAGACATAAATAAATTTCTACTCATATCTTAAGTCAATTTAACATACATAGGAAATTTTAGAAGTTGTGAGTGGGTTAAAACACTCACTTTTGAATTTAAATCGAATTTAAATACGATTTAAACCCAAAAATTGCACAGTCTCCAAATCCAACCAAACCAGCGTCAACAGATCCGGAATTCCAATATGAACCTAGCAGATAAAACCGCGTGTGAAATGGATCACATACGTAAAAGATATTCGAGTTAACGCGTTTGAAAAATAAAAATTTAATTAAATTCAAAACATAACAAAACTTACCTACAACACGTGCCACGTCAGCGCATCTTTCTCACTCTACAGGCACACGCGATACACGTTCCAGAAACAAACGAACGGAGACGCCCCCCTTCCTTGCCGTTGACCATGAATCTACGACCACCACGACGGCCGTGAGCCATGCCGCCATCACCATGCTTCTGTCCACGCCAAGCCACCCTATGCTAACATCCGGTGCTCCCTAACGCCGCCGCCTCCACCGTGGTATCTAGGGTTTCGAACCCTATTTCTCGATTTGCGGCCACCCTGATCATCTCATGGTCAAACGTCCACCACCAAACCACTCCAGACATCGAGCCCAACAAAACCCCTCAACCAATTTCACCTATTGACAACGAAATCGAAACCCTAAATTCTGACTTTGACCTCGATTTCCAACTGATCGAATCGCAATTTCGAAAAAAATCAGCAGACGCTGATTCGTATCGTCGAGATGTTCGATATATATTTTTTCCAGAATTTTCTGAGCATTCTAAATTTTAGGCTTTGGATTTTGATTTTTGAAATTTTAATTTGGATCCAGGGTTTGCAGCCATTGGGAAGAGAAGGAGCTGAGGAAATGAACGCATAAACAAATGAGAATAGTTGGAGGCTAGGGTTTATCATTGGGTTTATATAGGTAGGTTAGAAATAGAGTAGATGGATCCGATAAACAAACGTGCTAAACGATAATTGGCCCAAAAAGCCCGTTTCGACTTCGGAACGAAATTGGGTCAATCCATATATCACAATAGGTATTTTAAAATATTCTGAATGCGATGGAAAAAGTTTCACGTCCAAATTCCATCGTATGAAGAAGTTATGCTGAAAATAATATTTTCAAATTGATTTCAAATTGATTTCAATTAAATCGATTTCAAGGCGTTTCGCGTTCGTACGATCAAACGACAAGTCTGATCGCTACGAAACTTGAAACCCTACAGTAGTTCACCGATACGGATCTGATGAAATTGGTTTCGCCGAAATCTTAGTCAGTGGCCAAAATGGCTATTTTTATATTAATTAAATTAATTGATTAAATCCAATTTTTTAATTTAAATTCTAAAGTTGACAATTTTATCATCTTTTAAAATTCTTAATCATTTACAAAATTCCAACAAGTTTAGATGTCAAACTAAAGAAGGTAAACTTATAAATTTCAATATAAATCCTTAATTTCATAAAATTCCTAAATTATAAATAATATCTTAAAATTTTGTTTAGTTAAATAAATTAATTAGTATACCATTCATTCCTGTCAAACGGATGGATTAAATATTGGATTCTAAATTATCACCCAAATTTCTCACATTATCTTTATTTCAATAACGAATTATTTAACTATATTCAATCTAATTTAATTGCAATTAAATTCAATTATTAGACTTTAAGTTTCAATAAAAATAAATAAATCCTGATTCCCATTCTTAAATTCACTATTTACCATATTACCATCCTGGGTACCATTTATTTTAATATATATATATCCAGACACTTTAACATTTTCCAATTGTTTATCTCAATTGCATAACATTAAATTTATATTTATTGCAATGGTTTCTGATTTAATTGAACGAACTAAGTATCTAACTCATAATAGTTGTGGTAAAACTCTTAATCCCACATTTATAAGAATATCCTTATCCGTTATATCTATTAGTTAAATAAATTCCATTTTAAAGTCCGTTTAAATTTAATACTAAGTACCCATTTACTTTTTTCCAAATAATTTGAATCCCATTCATTTACCATACAATCACTTTCCCATTCACACCTTATTATCAACCCACATTTATTGCAATTCATTATCTTATATTTATTTTATACAATTACCATTAACTTTACATTCAATTACTATTCAATGCATATTTATTCATCAATCAATTCGATATTTACTTTTCTTTCCTTCTGTTAAATAACCTAGTATACATTTACATACATTCATTTCATTCCATTCATTTATGGGTATTGCATTGAAATTTAATTCATTAGCTAATACCAACATTATTACCATTTATTACAATTGGATTCCCAATTTTATTCAATACCCTGAATAAATAACATATATATTAATCAAATCCGTACATTTGTTTTTCTCATATTCCATTTAAATCAAATCATAACATTTAAATGATTTCATTGAATTGGAATTTCATTCAAGTCATAAATTATTAACTTGCACTAACATGATTCCTTAATTTATTCCAATTACCGTTTACACTCTTTTATTGCATTAAATCAATTTAATATTTTCATTAATTTCTCATATTAAATTTTATATCCAGGTAAGAATCCTTTTTCTACTTAATTCATTTGGATTTTATTCAAATTTCTATAAATAGGTTTTAAGTCACCATTTACATAATTTATTTTAGCCTTCATTTTAACATTTATTTATCCCCTTTATTGTTTCTACTAAAAATAAATTACAAAATTATCCTATTAAATAAACAAATTAAATTGTCGAAATTTATGGGTCGTTACAAGATCTTCAAGAGTTTGATTCATACGCTCAGTTTGTCCATCGGACTGGGGATGGTAAGCGGTCCTAACATTAAACTTCGTTCCCAAAGCTTTTTGAAGACTCTTTCAAAATCCACTAGTAAATAATGGATCACGATCACAAACAATAGAAGTAGAAACTCCATGCAATTTAACAATTTCTTTAATAAAGAGTTTGGCCAAAAGAGGTACGGTTCAATTGGGCCGAACGGGAATAAAATGGGCAGATTTAGTAAGTCTATCAACTATCATCCATAAGCTATCATGACCCGAACGAGAACGGGGAAGGCCATCTATAAAATGCATGGAAATTTGATCCCACTTCCATATTGGAATTTCTAAAGGTTGCAATAACCCACCGGGCCTTTGATGTTCGGCCTTGACAAGTTGGCAAGTCATGCAACACTTAACAGAGTTAGCAATATCAGATTTCATTCCCTCCCAATAATAAAGTCGCTTCGTATCCGCGTATATTTTACTACTACCGCGATGAATGGTAAATTTAGAACGATGGGAATCTTCTAAAATATCTTTACAAAGATTACTAATATTTGGCACAATAAGTCGACCAAATTTTCAAATACCTTCACGAGAATCAATATCAAAGTCCTTCAAACCTTCATTATCAATTTTATCCCTAAAATATTGGCCAAGAATAGCCAATTCGGGATCTAGCTTTTGAGCTTCAAGAATGCGGTCTAAAAGAGAAGGATAAGCCTCAAGGCTACATAAAACAAGAGATGAACATAAATCGAAAACACTATCTCAAATCTCACAACTGGATAGAATTCCAAGATCATTCCATTCGGATATCATCATAGATACAACCGCTTGTTGCTTGCGACGAAGTGCGTCCACAACACGATTTCCCTTTCCGGGAGTATAATGAATATCAAGATCATAAGGTGCAAGGAACTCGAGACAACGTTGTTGACGCAGATTAAGTTCCTTTTGGGAAAATAGATACTTCAAAGATTTATGATCGGCGTAAAGAATAAACTTTTCTCCCAAAAGATGATGACGCCAAATACGAAGGGCGAAAACAATAGCCACGAGCTCTAAATCATGAGTGGCATAACTAGTCTCGGCTGGCTTCAATTGCCTAGAAGCATAAGCAATAACACGTTCTCTTTGCATAAGAACAGCACCCAAACCAACGCGACTAGCATTGGTATAAACAACAAAATCTTGATTCCCCTCGGGAATAACAAGAATAGGAGCATCATAAAGGAGTTCTTTTAATTTCTGAAAAGAAGCTTCACATTTGTCTGACCAAAGGTATTTAACACCTTTCTTAGTTAAGCTAGTAAGAGGCACGAAATTTTTTGAAAAGTCCTCCATGAAACGACGGTAATAGCCCGCCAATCCAAGGAAGCTACGGATTTCCGTCACACTCTCCGATCTCTTCCAATTTTGAATTACTTCAATCTTTGAAGGATCCATGGAAATTCCGGATTCGAAAATAATATACCTGAGAAACTTCACACGAGATTGCCAAAAGTGGCATTTAGAAAATTTTGCTTTCAATTGATTACTCCTAAGAGTTTCCAACACAATCTGAAGATGTTTTTCATGCTCCTCCTCGGTTTTAGAATACACAAGAATATCATCAACAAAGATGAGAACAAACCGATCGAGGAAGTTTTTGAAAACTCGATTCATTAGGTCAATGAAATAAGCCGGAGCATTCGTTAAACCAAATGGCATAACAAGCCACTCATACGATCCATAACGAGTACGGAACGACGTCAAAGGAATACTATCCTCTGCAATACAAAGCTAATGAAAACCGGTAGCTAAGTCTAATTGTGAAAAGACTCTAGCACCACTAAGTTGATCAAATAGATCATCAATCCAAGGTAAAGGATACTTATTCTTGATAGTAAGATCATTCAGCTTGTGGTAATCAACGCAAAGCTTAAGTGTACCGTCAGATTTCTTCACAAAAATAGCCGAAGCTCCCCAAGGCGAGGAACTAGAGCGAATAAATTGCTTCGTCTCCAATTCGGATAATTGTTTGCGCATCTCCTCATTTTCTTTATTAGACATACGATAAGGAGGACGAGTGATAGGTTGAGCTCCAGGGATGAGATTAATTCTGAACTCGATTGCTCGCTTAGGTGGTATCCTGAAACGGGCTCAAATATATTGGAAAAATCACGAACAACGTGAATAAGAGAGATAATATCTTCCTCATCATCATTATCGTCATCATGAGGATTTAAAGAATATAAAGATGCAACCAAGCTGGAATCCGAATCTTTAAGATCAATAGAAATATGCTTAACAGATTGAGGATGTCGAAGATGAATAATCCGCTCAGGACATAAGATTTGGGCTTCATAACGGTTAAGCCAATCCATACCCAAAATCATTCCAAGGCCTAAGTAGCGCATAACATGCAAATCGGTTCGGAAAGAAAAATCACACAAAATAATCTCGACATCTTCACACAATAAACTGATTGTTGCGGATCCACCAATCGGATTCGCAATTCTCAAAGAAGTCATTAAACACAAAACATCCAAAGAAAAAGTATCAACAAGTTCTTTTGAAATAAAAGAATGGGACGCACCCGTATCAAAAAGAACTCGAATAGGATGATCACGAAATAAAATAATGCCATCAAGGATAGAATGAGAAATACCTTTACCACGAGATGTGTTGCCAGGGGCTTAAGAAACATTAAGCTTTCCCTCCTTCCTGTTTTGAAGTTTGGGACAAGAAGATAGATAATGATCCGGGCTTTTGCAATAGAGACAAATACGAGGCTTTGAACACTTGTTTGCATAATGGTCCTTAGAACCACAATTGTAGCATTGCCCACTACTTGAAGTAGAGGTCTTAGCTGCTGGAGAGGCTTGCTTCCCTTTCTTATTGGGATAAGGACCCTTGAACTTATTAGGCCTTTTCTTGTTGTTGAAGTTCAGTTTGGCACCCATAACTTCAACATCACTCTCTTTATCTGCCTCTTTAAGTCGAAGTGCGATATCAACGAGTTGATCAAAAGAAACTTCTAACTTTAGAAGTAATGGCTTCTTGAGATTTTTATTCAAGCCATAGACAAATCTTTGGTTCTTCTTCAGTCGGGTGTTTATATATTCGACACCGTATTTAGAAAGTGACTCGAATGATGCGACATAGTCTTCCACAGAGGATTCACCTTGAACAAGGTCAATGAAACGACGAGCCAATGTCACCTTCTCGGCTTCTGGCATAAATTTCAATTCGAATCGTTCCCGGAATTTCTCCCAAGTAAGATCCGCTTCAATAATTTTAGAAATAAGAAGCTCATACCCATCTAATGCTCATTCTTGGAGCATACTTGAAGCCACTTGGACACGGTGAAGATCAGTAAGATTCATGCGAGAAAAGATTCGGTCGCACGATCTCAGCCAAGCCTGGACTTTGATAATAGTCTCAGAACCTTTGAATGGCTTCCCACCCAAATTGGTATAATCACTGCACAAACGTGCAAATCCAGACCTAGGGTAAGTAGAGTCCGGATTAGATCTAGCTGCATGAGCATTCCTTACTAGATCAAGAAGCTGCTGGGCAGACATAAATACTCCATTTTGGGGAGTAGCTCTAGATTGACCGACGCTGGGACAACCAGGTCTAACCATTTCTCTTCCTTAAGAAGGAAGAAGGAAGAAGAAAAAGGTTATTCACCAAATGAATATCAAGCAATCTTGATAGACAAACAAGGAATCATAAAGAAAATAGGATGAATCGGTACGAAGACTCGAATTAAATCCTAAAGCACGATTCCTAAGATGGATTTAGGACGATGATCCTTGCTAGATTTTTCTACATTGTTCCGAAGTTTGGCTCTGATACCATGCTGTGACGCCCCACCTCTATACCCATGCTAACCAAGGACACTACAGTGTAATGCCGTCAACTAGCGCGGAGAATAAGGCTGTTGAGGAGCGACCAACCGTGTAATTGCTTTGTGCGAGCACCGATATGTTAGATAGTACAAGGAATTCTGACATACCGATACAAACTCAAAGCTACTACATAGTGGCTATATAAATTCTTCGGAAACAAACATAGAAATAAACATAACACAAATCAGTCACAAATATCCATATCACAATGGCGGAAAAAGATATGAATATAACATATGAAAGTGTACATCAGAGTAGTGGTCTAACAAGATCCACAATATCACAAAAGAATAGCTACAAGTGCTACACAAAAGAATATGGATACATCAATGAGTCTATATCTCATATGTATACAACAAAAACTACTAATCTAAGTCGTTAGCCAAAAATCAGGGTGATAATCCCAGATGTGAAGTCAAGCAGAAGCACCTGTAACATCTCGGTCAGACCAGAGTATTATTTAATAAGAAAATAATAAATGGATCAGTCTAGCTATAAATATTAGATAAAATGATATAGAATAAGAGATATGACTAAACGTATAATAATCACAATGCCAAGCTATGATAAGTAAGTAATTTAAAATCAACAAGGGATTAATCAATATCATAAGAATCTTCTCAAAGATCAAAAGGAATGTCATACTCAATATCTTTATTCACAAAAAGTTAACGACACACAAATTCACCAATGCACAAATATTGATAACACATATCAATGAAAATCACGAAAATTGGTGAAACACAAATTCTAGAAATCATCAATGGAAATCCAGAAATCACAAAAAGGTGGGAGGCCTGTCACAAAACAGGAGCATGAAAACTCACCAATACGTGTATCACAAAATGGAATGCTATTCCATGGTTGCTAACCATTAATTTTGAGCCGAAGCTCCACAAAATGGCTCGAAGACCATGGGTCGCTACCCCACCAAATTGAGCCGAAGCTCTACAAAAACGGGATTTAGTCTCCCTCGTAGACAAAGAGACATCACACATTTTCTAGTCTAAATCACAAAAATTATCATCAATGATCATCAAGGAGTGTCAATTGCAGAAAGCTAGTAAATACAAAAGCTTAGCTTCATGTCCCATAACCACTAGCTTAACTTAAATATTTACGAACAAATTGTAGATTTCCACTAGAAAACTGTCACAAAGATTCAATCGAACAAGTCCAAGAATAAACCGATGAAGTAAATGCAAGCATTTCATACCATTTTTTTTTACGAAGCCATTTAATTATATTTCTCGTTCGAGTGAGGTAAAGGTTTGTATATTTTTAAAATGATAAATCACAAACATGATCGTAGAAACGATCAACCACAAAAATTCACATACGAAGACGTGAATAAAATCCAAAGAATACGATTCCAAATTCATCAAATTGGAGATAGCCTAGCGACTCAACATGTCGCGACCTAGCAGTGGAAGGACCTAAGGAGGTAGCGGCTCAAAGAGGTCGAGCGACCTAACATGTTGCGACCTAACGTTGGTGCAAGGCATAGCAGGTGCAACCTAATGAATGGCGCGACCTAATAGAAAATGAAGGCCGAGCGACCTAAGGTGCATGCGACCTAAGGGGTAGGTGAGACTTAATCAGTACAAACGACCTAAGGAAAGGCGAGCGACTTAAGAAACTCACGGCCTAAGGAGGTGAGCGGCCTAAGTATGGTGCAACCTAAACGCACACGCGTCTTAATGGGCCGAGCGACCTAATTGCGCGAGCTACAATGCCGAGTGACCTAACTGGAGTGGCCAAAGCCAAGCGACCAAAGGGGAAGCGGCTAAACAGGGTTGCGAGCTAAAGTAGGCCGAGCGACCTAACGACCTAACTAGGTGCGACTTAAAGGGACCAACGGCGTTACCCAAGAGACGCGACCTAACCGGAGCGACCTAGCTATAGAAAGCCGAGCGACCTAGTAAATGGTACGACCTAGCTTGTCGCGACTTAAGCTCGAATGACCTAACTGCAGGCCGAGAATTTGATGTGTGCAGGCTGAGCGACCTAAGGGTTTGAAGTGCAAAAACTCTCCAAATTCGCAACCGATCGAGCACGGCCGCTGGGGGATTATGCCCATTGGCTACCCGGTCGTATTGGCTCCTCGATGCATCACCAAAAACGTGTTCAAACATCAAAGTTAGGATTTTTAAAGATTTGAACCCAAAAAACTAAAAATTGGGGTTTTCACCAATTCAATCCAAATCAATAGCAAATACACATGAATAAGTGTTAGGAATTCATATCTAACAATCAAAGATAGTTATAGACCAAGATGTGAGATAAAAATCTCACCTTTACACAAAATCAATGAAGGAGAAGCCTAAAAGCAAAGGAGGAATCAACCACACTTGAATCTCTACACAAGAAGCTTGAATCAATGGCTCCTCTTTGAATTTGGAGTTGGATGTTGAATTTGCAAATGAACTAGGGCTTGGAGTTTTAATTTTCCATTCCTTCCTTCATTTTTGATGAAGCTTGAGTGTTAGGAAATGAAAGTAAAGTTATGAAGAGAAGGGGGTTGAGTTAGAATTAATAGTTTAGGCAAATGGGCTAAACCAAACCCAAAACCCAAAGTGAAAAAGTAACAAAATTCCACTAACTCCAAACATATCAAAGTTTACACTCAAAAAGATCGCAAACGGTGTTTTGAACTCAATGGAAGTGGTTCCGAGTCCTAATTAGACCGTATGCAAAAACTAACTTTTCGGACTATAATCCGACTAAGGATAAAATATTCAAATAAAATATTTAAATATTCAATCATAAAACATGCGGGTTGTTACATTACCTATGTTATAGCTTGGTTAAAGCGTGAGGTAGCGTCGGCCTTGTGTTAGCAGAGATCCGGTTAGGTTCTTGGGGGCGTCCTTCCAGAAGCGTTCCCATTTCGGTAAGGAAGTTACTTTTCCTGACCATTTGTTGGAAACCCAATCATCCTATACGCGCCCTTTATGATTTTAGTTGTATAACCTGCAATTCTTAAATGGTAGCTATAGTAGGCATACGACGAAATGTGGTATGCTGGCTAAGATTAATATTATACTTTCAAAATGTTTTCTGCACTATGCAATAATAATAATATCAAATGGTTTTCGCATATCAAGCATTTTTGACTGTCATAAGGAGAAATCTCCTCTAAGTGTGCTTTTGCATTGTGTGTGTGGCGGGAGGCCTTATGGCAGTTTCATTTTCCAAAAAGCATTGCAGATTTCAATATTTTAAAATCTTTGTTGATGTTTTAAAGATAAAACTATTTTTTTGTTTGCTCATACCAGTCCCATGAATGACCCGGAGTTTGTTGCTCCCTTCCTAAACTCTTGGTGCCCACAATTTTCCATACGGGCAGTCTAGAGTTAGGTTTCTCAGATAGTAGATATCGATTCAGTAGCTTTCAGCTTTCTCTTTGGAATTCGATAGCGACTTTGGATATTGAAGTTTTTGGTTAGGACGACTGAGCTTGCTTAGCTTGGTACAACTTGATGGTGGTTCTAGCTATCTATAGGGATTGCTGATATTAGTGTTTCTTCTGGAGTTCCAAGTTCTAGTTGTTTCCGCTGCTAGTTCATTGGTGTTTCCACTGTAGCATTTCATTATATCTCTGATATTGATCATTGTTGTATATTTCAATATTGTATCATTGGAGTTGTATATGATATTCATTCTTTTCTTTTGCCGTGTTGTTATAATTAATGTGTTATAAGCTCCGACGAATCGGATTTGAACGGTCGAATCTGCGGCATTCGAGTACAATGTGAAGTATGGATGTCGATTTTCGGGCGCAAAAAATCCGGGTCGTCACATGGAGAGATATGCTTATCATTGGCAATATATATGCCTTGTTCTTATATTATTTTTTCAAAAGATTGAATGTTGGTGAACAAAGGAAATAAATTAAAACAAATATATCTAAAGATTGAATGCTGGTGAACAAAGGAAATAAATTAAAACTAATATGTATAAAGATTGAATGCTGGTGAACAGAGGAAATAAATTAAAACAAATATTTATAAAGATTGAATGCTGGTGAACAGAGGAAATAAATTAAAACAAATTTGTATAAAGATTGAATGTTGGTGAACAGAGGAAATAAATTAAAATATGCATAAAGATTGAATACTGGTGAATAGAGGAAATAAATTAAAACAAATATGTATAAAGATTGAATGCTGGTGAATAGAGGAAATAAATTAAAATACGTATAAAGATTGAAAGCTGGTGAATAGAGGAAATAAATTAAAACAAATATGTGTAAAGATTGAATGCGGCTGAATAGAGGAAATAATTAAAACAAATGTATTTGAAGATTGAATGCTGGTGAACAGAGGAACAGCGGAAATAAATTAAAACAAATATATGTAAAGATTGAATGCTGGTGAACAGAGAAAATAAATTAAAACAAATATGTATAAAGATTGAATGCTGGTAAACAGAAGAAATAAATTAAAACAAATATATTTAAAGATTGAATGCTGGTGAACAGAGGAAATAAATTAAAACAAATATATACGAAGATTGATGTTTTAAATATGAAGATTGAATGCTGGTGAACAGAGGAAATAAATTAAAACAAATATGTAAAAAGATTGAATGTTGGTGAACAGAGGAAATAAATTAAAATTTCAAAAAATTCAATTAATTTGATAATAAAATAACTAAAATTTTGGGTCGTTACAATCACCCTATATATTATTGGCACTATATAAAAATGTTATTTCAACTATTTCAAATAAATTAAGAAATAGGTTAAAATGATATATATATATATATATATATATATATACACCTATGACACTTTTATTTGGATTGAAATGATATACATATACACACACACATGCACACACACATCTCTGGAATCAAAATCGAAATAACTACTCACTTTGCCATATGATAGAAAATTATATACGGACACCAGATTGATTAAATTAAAAGGTTTTAAAATCCTTGGTTTTGAAATTATTTAAAAGATATTGTATTTGAAATAAAATTTGAATTTATGGTAATTAAATTATTTCAATTCGAGTTTGAAAAGTTGAAAGTGAAATTGGTTAAAGGAAATTGTTTAAAGAACTTGATTTGAAATTTGACGTTATATTCAAAATATGATTTGAATTATGGAAATTGATTTGTTTTAAAAGAATTTGAACATTTTATTCGAACTTTGAAATAAATCCAAGTAAAATTAGTTTAAATGGATATTTCAAATTTGAGCTTGGAATTGAATTGTTTTAAAGATTTGAACCTTAAGTTGAACATTGAAGTTTAAATTAATTTAAGTGATTTAAATCGATAATTTGAAATTGGATTGAAATTTGTATAAATTAAAATGATTTAAAATCAGAATTGAATTGAAAATTAAACCATTGAATCGAATTGTTAAATCGAATGTGAAAATTAAGTCGATTTGAATTGAATTGAGATTGAAGATGTTTATAAATTGAAAGGTTTGATATTGAATCAATGTGGTCAAAGATTCAATTTCGAACCTGGTTCTGATTTGTTGGAATGGAACATTTTGATTTGAAACTATTTTCACAATAAATTATTTTAATATAAACTGTTTACAATTTTATCATTTTAAATATTCAAATTATCTTGATTTTCCAAACTATTTAATTATACAAACCATTTTAATACTCAAACCATTTTACATTAAACTATTTTACTATTTAACTATTTAAAAAAATTCAAACTATTTTCTAAAAATTTAACTAGTCAAGTGGGAACTGCTTATATTGAAATTATTAATTTAAATGTGGATTAGGTTAAATTGAAGTTATAACCTAAGTTGGAATTCAAAATGGAAATTTGAATGGAATGATATTTTCAAGTGAAATTGACATATATTAAGTGAATATGATATTTTCAAAAGAGATGATATTTTAAAGAGAATACGATATTTTGAGATCAAGTATAAATCATTTTCGAAACGTAAAAGAACCAACCGGTGTGTAAAATGTCATTTGTGTGTTAAAGAGACCTGAGCCTCTTATTGGCATACTCTCTTTCAATATTGGAACCATTTTAACAACTATATACGTGGAGGAGACTCCTGAATGTAGTGGTCGGATTTGCTGTACGTTGCTGGATTTGAAGGAAGTAAATGTTACTGGATGATCTGACTGTAACGACCCGATTTTTCGACGCCCGAAAGTCGACATTAATACATCCACCGTACCAAATGCCGAACAATCAAATGCCGAAAAACCGAACCGTTAGGGTTAAAGAAGAAGAAGATAGAAGAAGAAACGGAAACAATACCAGAATCTCACATTTTGCAGCAGAGCAATATATAATAGATAAATGAGTAATCTTCAAAACAAAAGAATTATATCTGTTATTCTTTACATTATCAGAGTCATATACAACACAACACAACACTCAGCAGTTATACTAACTTGACTACATGGAAACTGAACTTCCACCAACCTATACGCAGCATATACTATATAATATAAGTGATACTTCTCGCCATCCAGCTTGCCTCCAAATCTCCACAGCATACTTTCTTGACTTTGCTTCAGAACAACTGATAACTTGACTCTAGGCTGCCTGTGTGGAAAATTGTGGGCATCAAGAGTTTAGAAAGGGAAAAATAAATTCTAGGTCAGTCATGGAACTTGTGTGAGATCTTAAAACAATTATTTACACAAAAGAAAAGGGAAACGAAATTCGTTGATGCTTTTGGAAAATGAAACTACCATAAGGCCTCCCGCCACACACATAATGCAACCGTACAATTGGAGGAGATTTCTCCTTATGATAGTCAAACATGCTTGATATGCAATTTTTTTAATATTATTATTAGTGCATAGTCTGGAAAACATTTCGACGGTATAATATTAATCTTAGCCAGCATACCACCATTATGGTATACCTACTATGTCTACCATTTAAACGGCGGGTCACCACCATTAATAAATGACAAGTTATACAACTAAAACCATACAGGGCTCGTATTGTTTTTTTTGGATTTCCAACAAATGTTCAGGCTAAGAAACTTCCTACACCGAATGGGAACGCCTCTGGAGGGACACCCCAAGAACTTAACTACCTCTCTGCCAACACAATGTCGGGTTACCTCTGTAACTAGGTAACCAACTGTCACGATTATGCCAACCCCTGGTCTAGACCGACCTCTTCCGAGGTGCCACATCAACCAACAACCACATAAGTAAATAATCTGGGCTCTATACCAGAATACCACTTTTTTATCCACACAGGTTAAATTTATGGACTCCATACCAGATAGCACTTTTTACCTAGAAGAAAATGTACATAACCTGAGGGGCGTGACCCCCATAACCTTGCCTCATCCTTCTTGTTTCGACCATATTCGAGATGTGAGGTCCGACGAAGTCTCGTCCATAAAGCTACGCTTTTCACAAAAGCCATGCTTCGATCAACATATGGTCAACAACACTTAGCTTGCCACATTACCATATTGGGAATATATCATTAGTAACAATCAATTACATAACCTATGAGCTCATATGTCTCAGAAAAAGGAGTCAAGCTAAGAGAATAAATTCTCCGCCACCAACAGAAATGTATTTGATAGAAACCAGCTTCACATCTCAAAGTGTAACATCAGACATACATCCATACAAGTCCATTCCGGGTTAGAACGGAACCGAAGGCACTTACTCCAATTAAGAAAAGAAGCCTTTGCAAATCCGGATATCCGCTAATCACGACCGGACTTCCCATCACATAGGGTGATAAAATCTCTATACCGGAGCCACTCGGTGCAGAGACATTCGATAGCTAATCCTTTCGTTTTCGAAAATACCCGGCCTTCGACACCATCTTCAAATGCAATCCAATTTCGTTATATCATTTTTCAGAATGAGTTTTATGACATAAAGTCCTCTTCCTGCTTAACCGAATAATGAGCGCTTATTTTGAAAATAAGTGGTTACGTTTAGATTTCAAGTAAATCACAACAAATTTCCACGTTGATCTTCTAAACAAAAAATTCATCACAAAGATTCGATGAGGTTTTTGGACAACCGTTTGGAATCCGACCCCGATCGCATCGAAACTCAAATGCCATTTAAAGGCCAATATTGATTATTTAACTATCAATCAATATTCACAACAATCACCAGAATTTAAATAATTTTCCCCTAATTATTTATTTTCAAAATATCTTCGCAAGATATAATTCCACATTTCAACCCTTTGAAAACAAATTTCAAATCACTTTCCTCACGCGGAATAAATTTCCAAATATTCATTTATTTCCACTGAAAATTTGCCGAGTCCGAGTAATTATAAAACATATTTAAATCACTTATCCAAATATATATATATATATATATATATTTGGAAAAAACTAGAAATGAAAACTAATTTTCAAACACTTTACTTAAAATATTAGTTTTGAAAATATTATAATAATATCTTATATAAACTTCAAGACCAAACTAATTTTAAAGATAAAATTATTAAATAGAGTATAACTTTCTTAACAACCATTTTCTAAATCAAATATCAATTAAATCTTTAAATAATCACTTCTATAATTAACTTAATAAATTTTTATTCTGAAGTTTAAAAACAACTTAAGAAAATAATTTCTCCAAAGCATCCTTATTAAAACCATCCTCAGAAATTTCAATTTATATTTATAAGCTAATGTGAAAACATACTCATCTTTCCATGGAAAATACACTTTCCATTTCAAAATGGTCCATTTAAATCAACTAATAAACCCTTCTCGATTTATTTCAATTTACATGCCAAATTCGTAAATTTTCTTTCCACACTTTTAAAAATAAACCAATATTTATTTTTAGAACAAATTTCCCTTTCCTTTATAAATTCCATTTGTGAATTTATATTTCCAAATGTCCACTGATATACGATTTTCAAATCTGATTCCCAAAAATTTACTTACGAACAACAAATCAATTTTCAAATCGATTTCCCAAAGATTTATTTTCGAACACCAAATAAATTTTCAAATTGATTACCAAATTCATTTCAAACACCAAATCAAATTGCAAATTGATTCCCAATTTATTTCAAACATCAAATCAAATTCCAAATTGATTTCCAAATTTACTATCTTTTAAAACAAATTCCTTTATTTCTTCCAAACTATTTAAAATCTGAATTTTAAATAAATTCTTCAACTTTTAAATAATATTACTCAAAATCCTTTTACTAGGATCTTTCTCCACATTTTGGAATTAATCCGACAGAATTTCAAAAATCAATCTTTGCCCTTTTAAAATTCCTTCTTTTAAGTTTATCCAATTCTATAAAATGAATTTACTTCAAATTTTCTACTTTAATTTCCAAAAATCCAATTATATTTTCCTGGTATCCTACGATACCAAAAATGTATTCGGCTAAACCATAGCCTTTAATAAATTTCAATCACCAATATAATCATTCACACCAATATAATAATTCACAGATTATCACATCACAACATATACAAATAAATTCAACAATGTGAGGAATCCAGTTGGATCCCTCCAGCCTATTTCCCTGCATCCATAGATGTTAGCACAATAATTAAATACCAATTCCACTTCATGGTGGAATATCACGATATATGGGATTATATTATATCATCCACTATTATGCGGCGCATAGGGTCTCATCTGCTATATAATGTGGGAAATCAATCACTCCAATATACAAATATATACTACTATATATATACTAGCACATCCAACAATCAATCAATAATTGAAATTCTAATTATTTCAATCGAGTGAGAAGATCTCACCTTTGACTATGCATGCAACCCATTCTCCAATTCGGCTTGATTTCAGATTTTGACCTTGTATAAACATTGTACAGTTGATTAATATTTGAGATTATCGAACATTCTATTTCCATCTATAAATTTAATATAAACTTATTCCTTATTTTAACAAAATATTTTCTTTTTTTTTGAACCCTAACTTATATAAATTAATTTATATAGATTCAAAAATCAAATTTTATATAATCTTTCAAACATTTCAAACTCTTATTTTTTTTTTCTGTTTTAAACTGGAGCATGCATGTGGATCTGTGTAGTTAATGCCCCGCTATTACCCCGCTACAACCCTGTTATATTTCATAGCGGATTTCTACCGCTATGATTTTTCCATATAGCCCCGAAATATAGCCTTTCCGCTTTAATCCCCGCTATTTCCGCTATATCCCGTTATTTCCGCTATATTCCGCTATTTCCCCTATATCTTTTTTAATGAAATGAATTGAAAAATTGCACTTATACATTATAAAATTATGAAACTAATTAATTTTTTAATATATTTTCAGAAATGAAAGTACTATAATATTCTACCAAATTCAATTATGTTATATAACAGTTTTTCGTTTATTTAAAGCATATCCGCACATGTTCTTATTTAAAATTATTTATGTATTATTTATAATTCAATTGAATGACATTTTTTCATTTAATTACCATTTATATATTTGTAAAAATATTAAGTACGAGTTTTATATGCTATTTTAGAGCCATCCGCTATATCCAGCTATATCCTCGCTGTATCCCCGCTATGACTTTTTGCACCTCCACCGCTTTGAATCTACCAAGCGTATTAACTGCACAGATGTGGATATATACCATATATCATCTATTTTTTTTAAAATAAAATAGTAACATTTAAAATGTTGATATTTATTATTATTTTTTTCTGAAACTACCCGTATATAATACTTATAAAATACCCGCATAGGTTTTAAAAACTAATTTTTATATAACTTTCAAACATTTAAAATTCCTATTTTATTCTTCTTTCCTCATCTACGTATATATTTAAAATAAAACATGACTTTGCTATATGCATATAAATCAACTTCTATATTTATTTATATTTTTTATAAATAGAGAAAAAGAGGAATTATACCTCATTGTCAATCACGGTCCCGAACCATACGCATACGTACAGGGGTGCCATCACCCATCGCCTTGACGTCGCCTCGTGCCTATTGCTAGTGCATGTAACCTCACGAATCACCGCACCCAGCGCACACCGCCCCTTCGCTCCCACCGAACTCGCGAGATTCCCTATATTTGAACGATGCGCCATCGGTGATTTCGAATCGCGTGATTGACTTGTTAATTTTTTTTTATTTTTTTCTTTGGAATTGCACTTGATCTTGAATTGGAAGAAGGAAGGCGAGATGAAAGGGTTTTCTGGGTTTCGATTTGGTTAATTAATCTTGATCTGAATTAGATGGAAATGATTTTGGTTTTCGAATAACAGAAGGCTCGGCTTTGATTCTTTATTTGTTTTTCCATTCCATCATTTTTATTTTTCGAATAGCTTTTCTTTTGAATGGGAAGGAGGCCATTTTATTTTAGAGATAGAGCGGCCATTATTATTGATTTTCTTCGTTCTGATGATTTTGCTTTCGATTTGAAAAAAAAGAAAAGACTTGGCCTTTCTTTTATTTATTTTTTTCTCTTTAAAAACAAAGCTTGTCAAAAACAATCGCCGGGTGTTGAAAAAATGAAGAACGTGTCATTTGCCTTGTGAAAGTAGTATTATACTAAATACACATAATTTTTTTTTCAAATTCAAATTTAAATTTAAATGGTTACAATTACGCAACTCTCAATCTCGATCTCCAATAGAGGCATGCCACCGAGCGTTTATAATGTTAAACCTCTATTCCAAACGTAATGCAAAAGGTTTCGAGTCCAAATTCGATTGTATGGAGAACATAGTTTTTTGGACCCAGCTTTTATATTGAATTTGTGAATTTATTGCAGCGGGTTTATTAATCGTATGGTCACACAACAAATCCAAACACTACAAAAATTGAAACCCGATAATAAAACACTATTACGGATCCAATGGAACTAGTTTCGTCGAAATCCGAAACAGTGCCTCGGAAGGCTAATTTTTAAATTCAATATAAATGATATAAATTCAAAACTGAACAAGAGATTTCCAAATTCAATTCTGAAGCTTCCATTATCTTTAGTATCATTAATTAATTTTTCCAAGCCTTTTTAATATTTTTAACAAGCTTAAAATTGAAGATTCAAATTTTTACCTAATTTCATATTATTAAATTTAATAATTTAATTACCAAATAATTAGTGATATTTTGAAATTCAAGTTAAACTATCATTCAAATATTTAAAATCAATTAAATATTTTCAATCTCAAATATCAAAAATTCCAAGTCGTCACATTCTTCCCCCCTTAAAAGAATTTCGCCCCAAAATTACTAGTTAAGAAGAATGATCCATAACCCATTATCATTTTCCTAAAACCAAACAGTTTTATCAACTTCTCAAAATAATATTTTTATTAAAGACCCCTTATTACTTCAACTAACTTTCCAACCTCAACCATAAGTTTCAAACAATATTGTTTTCTTAACAATTCAAATTCAAATTCAAATTCAAATTTTAAATTATCAAAATTTCTCTAACCCCCTAAATTTCCAAATTTTTTTGCCATCGTCTCCTGTGCGTGGCTAGCTCGGTAACACTACAAAATGTCACTGCGGGCCCCCAGAATTCAAAAAGAAAACAAAAAGCGAAGTTTCTGGACAAGAAAATCATCAAATTTCATATAAAATTTAAATACATACCTTTTCGAGCAATTCAAATTTATCTTCGAATTCAAAAATCCAACTTCCTTTTGCTTTTAAATCACCTGTATATCCTACTAGAAATAATGCCTAATTACAACATTCAAAATTATTTTGCACATTTCTTTAAAAAAAATTCAATATTTATTTCATTCAGTCCTTACGACATCCGTATGCAATACCAATTTCGATCGCTCACTCGATCACATAATTTGATTTCCGAATTAGTATCGTTCATCCGACTTCCTAGTGCGGACTCAGATCTGGTTTCTTGATCAGAAACCGTCATTCTCCTTGCATAGCCGTAAACTATGATAGAGAATTTCCCAAATCAATCAAAAATCCATATCAAGGGTTCGCTGTCAAAATTGAGTGAAAATTCCCAACTAGGTCGATATAACCATCTCGAAATTCTATGCTCGAATTTTGGATCAAATTGCTATGCGAATAATATACATACATTCCACGTACTTATTTCAAATTGATTATTAACTATATCAATTGTCTTTTTATGCACACTTTTCTTTATTAAATCCTCATTCAAATATTCACTTGGAATATTTTCCAATTACAGATTTACTTAAGGATTTTGCCATTTATTTCTTAAGTTCAATATAAGTTTTCAAGTTTCATTTTCAAATTCATTCGAATTCTATTTATCTTTATTTATAAATATTGAATTCAATTCATTTCAAACCAAATTTATTTTATCATTCCTTCAATTAGTTTCACTTACTAATTTTATTTCAATACCTTGCTTCATTTGGTCCAACATGACAAATTTTCCATTTCACTTAACTTGACTCAATCCAAATATTCAGTTTCAATCCTAATTTTAAGCTTCGATAAGTTTTTTTTTCAATTTTTTTTACATTTCACACTTATTTTAATTTAACTTTTCTTCAAGTTAGATTTTATTCTAACAACTTCAAATTTATAAGTTTCCAAACTCAATTATATTCTATAAATATTTTAAATAGGATTCCAGAGTTTTTCCATCATTTCAAAATCATTTTTTTAAATCAATTCAAATTATCTTTTGAATTTCCAAAACCAAACCTAATTTTGCATACAATTTCAATTTTAAAACATTTTGGCAGCAATTCCTCTCCAGGAAACTCAAAAATGAGCACCGATGATGTTGCGATCGTCATTTGAATTATTTTCCATCGACCGAAAAGAGTTTAGTGCTTTTAATCCTTTAAAATATTTTCAAATATTTTCAAATCCCAAATCTCATCATATTTCAAATCTAATTCAAAAATATTTCCCAAATAATTTCACCATTATTTTTCCAAACTTTTAAAAACCATTTTCAAACTCAAAAAGAATTCAAATTTCCCAAATCTCAAAATTTCAAATCCTTTCAAAAACATTTCAAATATTTCTCTGGAATTCTATTTCAAATTATAAATCACATTTATAATTTACATTTACAAATCTCATTTGTATATGAGTTTATTTCTTAGTAATGATTTTAATTTCTTATTCAATAATAATGATAATAATTTAGTATTATTACTTCCTAACAACCAAGCAACCATATACTACTATAATAATTTATGGAAAATTATTTCTTTCATAAACAAAAATAATTTGGGTAAAATTATTTCATTTGCCCTATTTTAAAACAATACTGTGTCGGTTTATCTTGTTTAGGAGTTTAAAAACTCCTATCGATATAGTTGCCCAAACTACACTGATTAGAATTTATAAACAATCAACAGATAAGTCAACACATAAAAACAATTTTTTTTATATTCACTAACCAATCTGCGCTCATATCTATTAATACACTCAAACTCATTCTAGAGTACTACTGACTCTATTTCTAATGAGTAATCCCCACCAAAGCCAAGGTTATCGCTTAACCAATTACTCTGATACCAAAAATGTAATGACCTAATTTTTCGATGTTCGAAAGTCGACATTAATACGTCCACTGTACCAAATGCCGAACAATCGAATGCCGAAAATCGAACCATTAGGGTTAAAGAAAAAGAAGATAGAAGAAGAAAAAGAAGATAGAAGAAGAAAAAGAAACAATATCAGAATCTCATATTTCACAGCGGAAAAATATATAATAGATAAATGAATAATCTTTAAAACAAAAGAATTATATCTGTTATACTTTAAATTATCAGAGTCATATACAACACAACACAACACTGAGCAGTTACACTAACTTGACTACATGGAAACAGAACTTGCACCCACCTATACAAAACAGATACTATATAATATAAGTGATACGTCTCGCCATCCAGCTTGCCTCCAAATCTCCACAGCATATTGCTGACTTTGCTTCAGAACAACTGATAACTTGACTCTAGGCTGCCCATGTGAAAATTATGGGCACTCAGAGTTTAGAAAGGGAACAATAAACTCCATATCAGTCATGAGACTGGTGTGAGATCTTAAAAAAATTATTTACACAAATGAAAAGGGAAACAAAATTCGTTGATGTTTTTGGAAAATGAAACTACCATAATGCCTCCCGCGACACAAATGCAATCGCACAATTGGAGGAGATCTCTCCTTATGATAGTCAAACATGATTGATACACAAAATCTTTTTTTAATATTATTATTAGTGCATAGTGTGGAAAACATTTTGAAAGTATAATATTAATCTTAGCTAGCATACCACCATTATGGTATACCTACTATATCTACCATTTAAACGGCAGGTCACCACCATTAATAAATGGAAGGTTATATAACTAAAACCATACAGGGCTCATATTGTTTTGTTTGGATTTCCAACAAATGGTCAGGCTAAGGAAATTCCTACACCGAATGGAAATGCCTCTGGAAGGATTCCCCGAGAACTTAACTAGCTCACTGCCAACACAAGGTCGGGTCATCTCTGTAACTAGGTAACTAACTATCACGAGTGTGCCAACCCCCGGTCTAGACCGACCTTTTCCGAGGTGCCTCATCAACTAACAACCACATAAGTAAATAATCTGGGCTCCACACCAGAATACCACTTTTTTACCCACACAAGTTAAATATCTAGACTCCATACCAGATACCACTTTTTATCTAGAAGGAAATAGACATACCCTGAGGGGCGCAGCCTCCATAATCTTGCCGCATCCTTCCTGTTTCGACCATTTCCGAGGTGTGAGGTCCGGCGAAGTCTCGTCCACAAAGCTTCGCTTTTCACCACAGCCATGCTTCGATCAACACTTAGCATGCCACATTACCAAATTGGGAATTTATCAATTGTAACAATCAACTGAATAACCTCTGAGCTCATTCGTCTCAGAGAAGGGTGTTAAGCTAAGAGAATAAATTCTCCGCCACCAACAGAAATGTATTTGATAGAAACCAGCTTTACATCTCAAAGTGTAACGTCAGACATACATCCATACAAGTCTAATCCGGGTTCGAACGGAACCGAAGGCACTTCCTCCAATTAAGAAAAGAAGCCCTTGCAAATTCGGATATCCTCTAATCACGACCGGACTCCCCATCACATAAAGTCCTCTCCCGGCTTAACTGAATAATGAGTGCTTATTTGTAAAATAAGTGGTTACATTCAGATTTCAAGTAAATCACAACAAATTTCCACTTTGATCTTTTGAACAAAAGATCCATCACAAAGATTCGATGTGGTTTTTGGATTATTGTTTGGAATCCGACGCCCCGTCGCATCGAAATTCAAATGCTATTTAAAGGCCAATATTGATAGTCGGTTATCTAACTATCAATCAATATTCACAACAAACACCAGATTTTAAAAAAAATTCCCCTAAATATTTATTTTCAAAATATCTTCGCAAGATATAATTTCACACTGCAACCCTTTGAAAACAAATTTCAAATCACTTTCCTTAGGCAGAACAAATTTCCAAATATTTATTTATTTCCACTGAAAATTTGCCTAGTTCGAATACTTTAAAAAAAAATTAAATCACTTATCCATATATATATATATATATATATATATATATCTATTTGGAAACACTTGAAATAAAAACTAATTTTTAAACACTTTACTTAAAATTTTAGTTATGAAAATATTATATAATATCTCATATAAACTTCAAGCCCAAACTAATTTTAAAGATAAAATTATTAGATAGAGTATAATTATTTAAGTAACCATTTTCTAAATCAAATTTCAATGAATCTTTAAATAATCAATTCTATAATTAACTTAATAAATCTTTACTTTAAAGATTTAAAAACAACTTAAGAAAATAATTTCTCCAAAGCATCCTTTTTAAAACCATCCTTAAAACTTTCAATTTATATTTATAAGCTACTTTGAGAACATACTCGGCTTTCCAGGTAAAATACACTTTCCATTTCAAAATGTTTCATTTAAATCAATTAATAAACCCTTTTCGATTTATTTAAATTTACATCCCAAATTCGTAAATTTTATTTCGACACTTTTAAAAATAAACCAATATTTATTTTTAAAACAAATTTCCCTTTCCATTATAAATTCCATTTGTGAATTTATATTTCCAAATGTCCACTGATATACGATTTTCAAATCTAATTCCCAAAAATTTACTTTCGAACACCAAATCCATTTTCAAATAGATTTCCCAAAGATTTATTTTCAACCACCAAATCAGTTTTCGAATTAATTCCCAAATTCATTTCAAACACCAAATCAAATTCCAAATTGATTCCTAATTTATTTCAAACACCAAATAAAATTCAAATTGATTTCCAAATTTACTGTCTTATAAAACAAATTCCTTTATTTTTTCCAAACTACTTAAAATCTGATTTTAAATAAATTCTTCAAATTTTTAACAATATTACTCAAAATCCATTTACTCAAAATTTTAAACAATTTTAAATGTATTTGGCTAAACCATAGCCTTCAATAAATTTCAATTACCTGTATAATCATTCACAGAATATCACATCACAACATATAAAAATAAATTCAACAATATGAGAAATCCAGTTGGATCCCTCCAACCTGTTTCCCAGCATCCACAGATGTTAGCACAATAGTTAGATACCAATTCCACTTCATGGTGGGATATCGCGGTATATGGGATTACATTATATCATCCGCGGTTATGCAGCGCATAGGGTCTCATCCGCTATATAATGTGGGAAATCAATCACTCCAATATATACATATATACTCCTATATATATATATACACTATCGCATCCAACAATCAATCAATAATTGAAATTATAATTATTTCAACTGAATGAGAAGATATCACCTTTGACAACGCATGTAACCCATTCTCCAATTCGGCTTGGTTTCACGGTTTTGACGTCGTATAAACCTTATACAGTTGATTAATATTTGAGATTATCGAACAGTCTATTTCCATCTATAAATTTAGTTTAAACTTATTCCTTCTTTTACCAAAATATTTTCTTTTCTTTTTCTTTGAAACCCTCACTTATAAAAATTAAGTTATATAGATTCAAAAGTCAAATTTTTTATATTCTTTCAAACATTTCAAACTCCCATTTTTTTTTGTTTTAAGCTGGAGCATGCATGTGGATATATACCATATATCTTCTATTATTTTTAAAATAAACTAGTAACATAAAATGAAGATATTTATTATTTTTCTGAAACTACCCATATATATACTAATAAAATATCCCGCATAGGTTTTAAAAACTAATTTTTATATAACTTTAACATTTAAAATTCCTATTTTTTTCCTTCTTTCCTCATCTACATATATATTTAAAATTAAACATGACTTTACAATATGCATATAAAACAACTTTTATTTTTTATTTATATTTTTTTATAAATAGAGAAAAAGAGGAATTATACCTCACTGTCGATCGCGGCCCCGAACCCTACGCGCACGTACATGGGTGCCATCACTCATCGCCTCGACGTCGCCTCGCGCCTATCGCCAGCGCATGCAACCTCACGAATCACTGCACCCAGCGCACACCGTCTCCTCGCTCGCACGGGCCTCGCGAGATTCCCCATCTTTGAAAGACACGCCATCGGTGATTTCGTATCACGTGATTGACTTGCTGATTTTTTTTCTTTTTGAATTGCGCTCGATCTTGAATTGGAAGAAAGAAGGGGAATGAACGGGTTTTTTGGGTTTCAATTTGATTACTTCATCTTGAATCAGAATTGAAAGGGAACGATTTTAGTTTTTGAAAAATAGAGGGCTGTGCTTTGATTCTTTATTCATTTTTTCGTTCCACCATTTTTCTTTTTCGAATAGCTTTTCTTTTGAATGGGAAGGAGGCCATTTTTTTTTTAGAGATTTGATTTCGAATTGAAAAATAAGAAGAGCGGCCATTGTTATTGATTTTCTTCGTTCTGATGATTTTCTTTTCAATAAAAAAAAAGAAAAGACTCGGCCTTTCTTTTTTTTATTTTTCTCCCTTTAAAAACAACGTGTGTCAAAAACAATCGTCAGGTGTTGAAAAAATGAACGTGTCATTTGCCTTGTGAAAATAGTATTATATTAAATACACATATATTTTTTTCCAAATTCAAATTTAAATTTTAAATTGTTACAATTACGCAACTCACAATCTCGATCTCCAATCGAGGCGTGCTGCCAGGCGTTTATATTGTTAACCACTATTCCGAATGCAATGGAAAAAGTTTCGAGTCCAAATTCGATCGTATGGAGAAGATAGCTTTTTTGGACCCAGCTTTTATATATAATTTTCGATTTAATTTTAGCGCGTTTGTCAATCATATGGTCACCCAACAACTCCAAACACTAGATAAATTGAAACCTGATAATAAAACACTATTACGGATCCATGGAACTGGTTTCGCTGAAATCCGAGATTGTGCCTCGAAATGCTAATTTGTAAATTCAATTTAAACGATATAATTCCAAACTGAACAAAATATTTCCAAATTCAATTATCAAGCTTCTATTATCTTCAGTATCATTAATTTAAATTTTTCAAGCATTTGAAATATTTTTAACAAGCGTAAAATTGAAGATTCAATTGTTCACCCAATTTAATATTATTAAATTTAATAATTTAATTACCAAATAATCAGTGATATTTTGAAATTCAAGTTAAACTATCGTTCATTTAAAATCAATTAAACATTTTCAATTTCAAATATCAAAAATTCCGGGTCATTACACCGACACTTGTGTCAATTTGAATGACTAAAATAGGAGCCGCACCCGTGTCAGTGAGGTTAGCCATTAGCGGACACACTCCTTCGTTTTACTATCTTTGCATTATTATTGATTGGTTTGGACTCTTTGATTTTGGGAGTGTTGGACACAGTCAGCAGTCTCTCCTGTGATGTGTTATGATTAGCCGAGAGCGCAAACTAGTAGTATCCTATGTTGGGGGCATTGCCTCACGTGCCTTGTCATACTTTTGTCCTTATTCAAGACCACTACGATTTAAATTTAGTGTTGTCGTATCACAGCGCATCACTGGCGATTGACGTTCTACTGGTTGTGTTATATGCAAACTATATTCAATATTTAAAACGCGTTAAGAGGGACTATTGTAAATCCTTAAGGCTAAAAATATATTTATATTACTAATTAGACATTAAATATTTAGTGTATTCTACTATATATAGATATTTTGTCGGATCCTTAAGAGATGGAAAATGCCATAACATCTCTTGAGTTATTGCACACGATATACACTGGATAGGAGATGTAAAATCCCATAAACATCTCTGATGTTATTACACTCCTATTATATGTGATATCGATTTGACTCACATAAGAATATTTTAGTCCTAAGTAAAGTGTATTGTTTTACTTTACGCTCGAGTCAGCCCTGAGTTTTCAGCGCATTGATGATTATTTTTTAAAGGATGAGGATGAAGATTTAGTGTATTATATTACTAGTATTATTTCCTACATTATATTGTTCTACTGCAATTTTTTAATTTGTTCTGTTATGTATATAAATCAAGTGAATGTTGTAAAATTTTAACCAAATGTATAGTATAATAACTTCTTGAACTGTTTATTTGATTATTATATTTTATCACTCCATTGCGAGAATCTGTATTTGTTTTCTTCTTTTCTTATTTCTTCTTAATTAACCCCATTGATTATCTATGTTTTAGATTGTTTGAGTTGGACATGTATGGATTATTGTTGATTCAAACCTTCCAAGATGTAGATCATCACAGTTGGTATCTGAGCCAGGTTTAGCGATAACCTTAGCTTTGTGTGGTTGAACTCATTAGAGATAGGGTAGTAATACATAAGAATGAGTTTGTTTGAGTGTATGTATACGAGAGTGATGTGCATGTAAATGTGCACATTTTTACCACCATATTTAATCTATTTAAACTAAATAAATGATCATATTGGGTATTTAACATGTTTAAACCAAAATTCAAATTATTTGAAATCGTCACATATTCATCTTCATCCAAGGGCAAAATGATCATTTTTGTGCATAAAATAGTTCTAGAAAATTTAATTGGAACTTTCTATATTATTTCGAAGGAATTTAAACTCAAGTACAAGTGGTTTCATGAAGGAATATGTATGCACAAAGAAGATACAAAGGAATGAAGATGGAAATAATTCAAAGTACTGATTATGGAGGACTCCACCTATCCACCTGCCTTAATGTACAAATTAGATCTAATCCACATGTTAAAAGGCCATTTAATCTTCATGCACACTTAATGGATGATTATTGGATGCTAATGGTTACTTGGCCACGACATTTCATAGAGGGGTAGTTTAGACATTCCCCAAAAAAATGAACAAGGGTTTTAAACTTATTTAAATACCCCTTATCTTCATGTAATTTCCATCTCGTACTCTCTTCTTTTAGGCTCTCTTCTTTTAGTTTAGATCAAAAATAAAATAAGAGCTCTCTTTCTTTTCATGGCTATTTAGCCATTTTTATTTCATGTAAATTTTCTGTAACAACCCGGGATTTGCATTACCAATTAATAAATAAAAGTTAGGATTTTTATTTATTTTAATGAAGCGTAAAAGGATTTGGATTAACAAAATTTATTTGAAAAAGGCTATTTTAATTAAATGGGAAATATGGGATTTTAAAATGAGGATAAAATGTTATTTTTGGAAAGTTAAATATTTAAGGAGAGATTTTAAAACGGGTTTGGGTAAGAAAAATGAGTTTATAAACATACATGAACACTTAGACTAATTTTTGGAGACATGTAAATAACCCTCTTCTTATTGGGTTACAAAACTTAACCCAATAACCCACCCTAAAACCGCCTCTATAAATTATCTCAAACTCTCCTAACTTCATTCATTCATCCCTAATCAAAACCCTAATCATTTCCTAAAGCTTTCTTAACAAAAATGGCCTCTATCTTCATCTCCTTCTAGTTTTAGCTTATGCAAGTCATTCTATGCATAGGTAATGCAAATACCCACCTCAAATCCAATTTTATATCTTTCTAATTTCTGAAATTTATTTGGTAACACATGTTTTATGTGTTTTTTTGATCTTATAGCCTCCTAATCATCTTTTGCTAATTTGGGTTGATGCTATAGTGGTCTTTGTTGCTTTCTAGAGAGGTATATTGCTAAAAACTCTTCTAATATGTGTTTAATCCTCTTTTGATTTCAGTAATCATTTAGTAACACATGTTTTATTACGTAACATGTGAATCATAGCTCTTTGATCATCTTTGCTTTCATTTTGGGTGTGCACATAAGGTGTTTGTGATATTGCTTCATAAGGTAATGCTAAGCTTTGGCCTATGTTTCCTTTAATATGGTGTAGTAATCATTGTATAGTAGCTTGAGATTGATATTGGTGAAATTTGATGCCAAAAACTTGGAAAAAACAACCCAAAATCACTTAAATCATCATTTTGAGCAGGCTGGAATGCTTCAGCCTGAAAACAGGCTGAAAACAGGGGTTTGGGTTGCACCCAGGCTGCAGCCCGAGCACAGCAGGCTAGCCCGGTTGGGCTAGCCAGTAGCAGGCCAGCCCTTAGTGGGGCTGGCCACAAGTCCCCAGCCCGCATGGGCTGGGGCGGGCCGCGAGTCCCCAGCCCACGCGGGCTGGGGGCGGGCCGTTTCTCCCCCCAGCCCGCATGGGCTGGGCGGGCTGTATTTCCCCCCAGCCCATGCGGGCTGGGGCGGGCTACATTTCCCCCAGCCCGCATGGGCTGGGTGGGCTGTATTTCCACCCAGCCCATGCGGGCTGGGGCGGGTTGTATCTCCCCCAACCCGCATGGGCTAGGGCTGCCTTATTTCTCCCCAGCCCATGCGGGCTGGGGGCCGGAAAAAAAAAAGGGCTGCATCCACTTAGCGCAGCCGGGTTCCGACCCATCGGTTGCACCATTTTGGTGCAACCGAGTCCGGGTTGCACCATTTTGGTGCAACCGCTTCAAATTGATTGTTTCTGCAATGAACCTTTGGGCTTCAATTGCTAATCAAAAATTGTCGAACTTTGGTTCACATCCATTCGGAATATTTTCCAACGTGAATATTGATTTTTAGTGATTTTCTGATTTATCGATTTCTTTGAGATTTGTCTCTTGATTTCGTACACGGGTTTTATGAACTATTTTAAAAGGATTTTTCACTCCTAAATGGCTTTCGAAATTATTATATAATATTATTTTTAATTATTAAATCAATTACTCCATAATAGGAGAGTTTTCAAAAGCCGTTTTAAAGTGATTTCAAAATCAATTATAAATCCGTTTCGCACCATTATTTTCTATAATAAAAACCTCACACTCACTTTTAGCACGTCGAGCGAAGTGGAAAGGTGCTTAAACGGTTAGGAAATCTCCGGCCTATGGAACCATGTGTATTTTCTTTCCGGTTAATCCCAGACCAATTCGATTGATCGTTTTGACCTTTGGGTCTAGTTTACCGATGATACGAGGTGGACTTTTTATTGTCTGGTGTGTGAGCTTGCTATTGGTTAGTAAATCGTTTAGTGCGAACGTGGGCTATGGGACTCATTGTTAAAACTTTACGGGTTCCTCTCCAAGAAGTTTGTGACACATTAGCCTCTGGGTGGCCAGTACTGGACCTCTGGGTCACCACGCCTCTAGGAAACCGTCTCTGGACACCTGCTCTATGGAGCAGTTTTTCGGCATGTGCCTCTGGGCCTTTATCCTTCTGCGAAGGATCTCGCTGTCTCGCGCGTTCTGCATCTGTGCGAGTGATCGATCACAACTCTACAGTACTTGGCAATAACATCTCTGGTCGGTGCACGTGCAATAATTGTATTATCTGATGATTTTTATATCCATTCGAGTACCGCCATTCGGTGTTAGGTCTATGGAACCATACGATGTAAGTGCGATTACCTTGTGGATTTACAGTGTCTCTGGACACTGCTTTTCAGTATTCGATTTCATTGACTTTTCAGTATATCCCTATTGCTCTTCGGAGCATTGATCTTTGCTTGGGCATTGATTACAGACTCTGGTCACTCTTGGGATTATTTCTTATGGGCAACTTTATATAGCTTTGGCTACGCCGATGATATGAGACGATTTTATTTATTTAACACTTTGGTGTTGATATTCTCTTCGGAGATTTTTACTGTCTATTGATGATTAGGGATCGTCATTATGTTCATGTAGTCCATATTACTCTTCTCTCTAGAGAAGTACTGTTTGATTTATTTACCGCATTATTATATATCTCAGTTATTACTGATTGTTTAGCTAGCCTGACCCGAGTGTTTTCGCTCGGGTCAGACCGAGTTGTTTCGGGTTAGGTCTTTGGACTTAGCTTTCTGTGCTTCTGCTTGGACATTATCTGCTATGCTGATAGATAGCTCTTTATATTTGTCCACTATTTTGATACTCTGATTATTCAGTCTCTTATGTACATATTTTTGATTCACATGTGTGAGCGGTGGCTTTGTACCCACCTTTTGATATTTGGATCTGTATTGACGATATATTGTACCTATGTTCTGTGACTGTTATGTGACTGTTCTGTGATGATGATGTTATCATTTAGTATTATGTATGTTCTGAACCTATTTTCCTTAGCCATTGTAATTTCGTTATAAATATCTATTGGATATGTCGAACCACTTGATAAAAGAAAACCACTTATTCGACGTATTCAGTAGTTAGTTATAGCTTGATTACACATGGTCGCTTCCATTATACTCTATTCTCCGTTCTAGTAGACGGTATTACTCCAAAATACTCTTTACTAGAGTGGGTCTAGGAGTGGGCCGTTACATCTTGGTATCAGAGCTAAGGTTCAGAATTAAGCATAACAAACACAGAATAGACACGTAGTATAATACGTTATAATACGATCCAAATTGAACATATCCACCCTTAGATAAATAAGTTAGGAATATGTGTAGGAATCTATTATATTCCATAATATTCCTTAATGAATTACCAATCTTTGAATCGTGCTTAACTAAACCTTACCTTATCTTTCAGTATGGTTGGGAGAGGAAGGAACCTCCGTTCTGCTGATGCTGGACAGTCCAGCAACCCTCACCCTGAGGGCGTATACATGACCACGGACCAGATCATGGAGCTGGTTCGTAACTCTCAGTCTCCTGCACCAGTTTTTGATGCACCGCGCAAGTCTGCTTTTGCGCGCCTCTGCAGCGACTTTATTCATCTTGGAGGGAAGCCGTTCAATGGCTCCGAGACTGTTCTTGAGGTCCAGGCTTGGATCAGAGTTTGCGAGCGTAATTTTACTCGCATGACCCTTCCTCACCATGACAGAGTTCTTGTTGCTTCTAGCCATCTTGAGGGACGTGCCTTGGATTGGTACGAGCTCCTTATTTTTGAGACTGATGAGGCCACTCTCACTTGGGATCAGTTCCGAGATCGCTTCTTGCTCAAGTTTGTCCCCGAGTTCGAGAAGATAGCCCTTGCACGCCGCTTTATTGACCTTAAGCAAGGGAAGACCTCTGTTGCTGACTATTCATCATCTTTCGAGGCCCTGTCTAAGTATGGCCTTGAGTTCATCAGCACTCCTTATAATAAGAATCTCAAATTTGTTGAAGGCCTGAAGAAAGATTTGAAGAAACAGCTTATGCTTCAGCTTAAGCTCCCTTTTGATGATCTAGTTGACACAATGCTTCACCTTGAAGCGGTTGAGCGTGAGAGAGACAGCGATGGGGATGGTGAGGCTTCCAAAAACCCCAAACAGAAGCGGGGTCCATTTCAGAAGACCAAGCCTTGGAACAAGAAGAAGAAGACTGGCAGTTCTACTTTTCAGACTTAGCCTCAGACTCGTCCTCAGTCCCAGACTCCTGCTCAGCCTAGTAGGACACGTCCCCCGAAGAAATGCTTCAACTGTGGTTCTCCAGATCACTTTATTCGAGAGTGTCCCAAACCTCTCTATTGCACCTTCTGCAAGAAGGAGGGACACAAGATCTCTACTTGTCCTATTGCTCCAGCTAGTGCCAAGCCTGGCAAGCTTAATGCTGCCAAGGCTTCTACATCTTCAGCTCAGCCTCGAGGTACGCATCCTTCCGTTCTCGAAGGTTCTATTTTATTTCATGGTAGATCTTGTAGAGTTCTCTTTGATACGGGTGCCTCTCACTCATTCGTATCAAAGGAGCTAGTAGATGCTTTATCCTTGGATGTTACTTGTCTGGTTTCTTCACTAAGGATTGTGAATCCCATTGTTGGATCCACGACCCTTAGCTTGCTTTGTGAGGATATGGATATTGATCTTTGTGAATTTTCTTTCCGTGCGAATCTGCACGTTATGGAGTATTTGGGCTTTGACATGATTCTTGGCATGGATTGGCTCGCTCAGTACGACGCCAAAATCATTTTTTCTGAGCGGATATTATTTCTTCGTCATCCTGACTCGTCCGCTCCGTTAGCTATTGCACTTCAGGATGTTGGGATTTCTGATATTACTTTATTTTCTCTGGATTCAAGAGATGAGGATGTGGACATATCTCGTATTCCTGTTGTTCGGGATTTCCCCGATATATTCGAGCCAGTATCAGGCCTGCCGCCAAAGCGCGCCATTGAGTTCCGCATCGATCTCATTCCAGGCTCCCACCCAGTTGGGCGTCCTCCCACGAGGATGTCTACTAAAGAGAATGAGGAACTCAGGAAGTAGTTAGTAGAGCTTGAGGCGAAGCAGCTCATTCGGTCCAGTTCTTCGCCATGGGGTGCTGCTGTGGTCTTCGTTGAGAAGCCTGATGGCTCTCTTAGGCTTTGCATTGACTATCGCAAGCTTAATGAGTTGACCATCAGAAATCGTTATCTATTGCCACGGATAGACGATATGTTTGATCAGTTGAGCGGTGCGAAGGTCTTTTCCCAGCTCGACCTTGCCACTGGATTTCAACAGCTCCAAGTTGCGGACGATAGCATTCCTCTTACCGCTTTCCGCAATCGTTATGGTTCTTTTGAGTGGTTGGTCATGCCATTCGGCTTGACGAACGCATCGGCTTTCTTTGTCGATCTTATGAATCGAGTATTCCGGTAATACATCGATAGATTCGTTCTGGTTTTCATCGACGATATTCTTATTTACTCTAGATCCGAGGCAGAGCATGCTCATCATTTGCGGATCGTCTTGGATACTCTTCGTCAGCATCAGCTTAAGGCCAAGCTCTCCAAGTGCCATTTTTGGAAGAGCAAGGTCAAGTTCTTGGGCCATATTGTATCATCTGAGGGTGTTTCTGTCGATCCTGCCAAGACCGAAGCTATTTAGAATTGGAAGAAGCCCGAGAACGTTCATGATATTCGTAGCTTCCTTGGTCTGGCGCGTTATTACCGTCGGTTTGTCAAGGATTTCTCTCGAGTTGCGCTTCCCCTTACGACACTGACTCGTAAGGGTGTTCGCTTTATTTGGTCTGATAAGTGTGAAGCTTCTTTTCAGCGATTGAAGGAACTTCTCACTCATGCTCCTATTCTTGTGGTTCCTGAGAGTAACCAGGATCTGGTTGTTTACACTGATGCTTGTGGTAGCGGGCTCGGTGCTGTGCTTATACAGAAGGATCGGGTAGTTGCTTATGCTTCCAGGCAACTGCGTCCGAATGAGGTTCGCTATCCTACTCATGATCTTGAGTTGCAGCTATCGTCTTTGCCTTGAAGACATGGCGTCACTTTCTATTAGGCGAACGCTTCATTCTTTACACCGATCACAAGTCGCTGAAGTATCTTTTCAGTCAGAGGGATCTCAATATGAGGCAGCAGCAATGGCTTGAGTTTCTCGCCTCATATGATTTAGATATTCAGTATACCCCTGGCAAGGGTAATCGTGTTGCAGATGCGCTCAGTCACAAGCACTCGGCGGTAGATTCTATGATGATTGCCGAGTGGGATATTCTTGAGACCCTATCTTTGTGTGATATTAGAGATCGAGCTCCATCTTTTGATTCTCCGGTCTTATTATTCAGCTTGGAAGCTCGTCCTATCTTATTGGATCGCATTGCCCATGCTCAGCGGCAGGATCCAGACTTATTGCATCTCATTCACCTTCTCGAGTCGGGATCCAGTGATGAGACATTGCTGGATTATTCTCTTGATTTTCATCGGTGTCTTCGTAGGAAGAACCATATTGTTGTACCATCAGATTTATCACTTAGGCGTGACATTCTGGACGAGTGCCAATGCACTAAGTACACTATACATCCCGGTTCGAGTAAGATGTATGCCGATATGTGCCGGTCATATTATTGGGAGGGTTTGAAGAGAGATGTGGCAAGTTATGTGAGTGGTTGCATGACTTGTCAACAGATCAAGGCCAAACATCAGCGTCCATATGGTCTTCTTCGGCCGCTAGAGGTTCCGTTGTGGAAATGGGATCAGATATCCATGGATTTTATTGACGGTCTGCCTCGATCGAGGTCAGGCCATACTTCTATTTGGGTCATCGTCGATCGGTTGACCAAATCAGCTCATTTCATTCCTATTAAGTCCACTCGGACTGCTCCTCAGCTTGCCAAGCTATATGTGAAGGAAGTCGTTCGACTTCATGGCATTCCTAGCTCCATCGTGTGTGATCGAGACACCATTTTCATAGTCATTTCTGGAAGTGCCTACAGTCAGCTTTGGGCTCAAAGTTGAATCTCTCGACTGCTTATCACCCTCAGACCGACGGTCAGACTGAGAGGGTGAATCGTGTTTTGGAGGATCTTTTGCGCTGTTGTATTCTGGATTTCGGAGGTAGTTGGGAGGATCACTTACCGCTTGCAGAGTTCTCCTACAACAACAGCTTTCAGTCTAGTATCGGCATGGCACCTTTCAAGGCTCTATACGGAAGACCATGTCGCTCTCCTGCTTGTTGGTTAGAATCTGGCGAGAAGCTCATTCTTGGTCCAGATTCAGTTCGGGAATCTTCTGAAAATATTGTTCTTATCCGTCAGAGAATGAGGGAGGCACAGGACTGCCAGAAATCCTACGCGGACAACCGTAGGAAGCCTCTTGAGTTCTCCATTGGTGATTTTGTCTTCATTCGGATTTCCCCTATGAAGGGGGTTGTGCGTGTCAGCTCTACAGGGAAATTGGCTCCTTACTATGTTGGAACATTTCCTATCATGGAACGCATCGGCTCCGTTGCTTATCGTGTGGCTCTACCTGCTCATTTTTCCGGAATGCATGACGTGTTCCATGTTTCTCAGCTTCGCAAGTGTGTACGCGATCCTGATTCTATCATTGAGCCGCATGTCATGCCTGATTTAGAGATCTTACCTGATTTATCTTTTGAGCAGCAACCTCTTCGTGTGCTTGATTCGGAGGTTAGACGCCTTCGCAACAAAGAGGTTGCACTCGTGAAGATTCAATGGTCACCGAATCCTAAGGACTGTACTTGGGAGACCAGAGAATCTATCGAGCGCTCTTATCCTGGTTTTCTCCCATCTTCTTCTGTGGGTAAGAATTCTCTATTTTATCTCTATCACTTCTTTTGTGGATTTGACGTTATAGACGACATCTATCTAAGGAATTGCGGGTACGCAATTTTCTTAAGGGGGGAGTCTGTAACAACCCGGGATTTGCATTACCAATTAATAAATAAAAGTTAGGATTTTTATTTATTTTAATGAAGCATAAAAGGATTTGGAATAACAAAATTTATTTGAAAAACGCTATTTTAATTAAATGGGAAATATGGGATTTTAAAATGACGATAAAATGTTATTTTTGGAAAGTTAATTATTTTAGGAGAGATTTTAAAACGGGTTTGGGTAAGAAAAATGAGTTTATAAACATACATGAACACTTAGACTAATTTTTGGAGACATGTAAATAACCCTCTTCTTATTGGGTTACAAAACTTAAACCAATACCCAATAACCCACCCTAAAACCTCCTCTGTAATTATCTCAAACTCTCCTAACCTCATTCATTCATCCCTAATCAAAACCCTAATCATGTCCTAAAGCTTTCTTAACAAAAATGGCCTCTATCTTCATCTCCTTCTAGTTTTAGCTTATGCAAGTCATTCTATGCAAAGGTAATGCAAATACCCACCTCAAATCCAATTTTATATCTTTCTAATTTCTGAAATTTATTTGGTAACACATGTTTTATGTTTTTTTGATCTTAAAGCCTCCTAATCATCTTTTGCTAATTTGGATTGATGCTATAGTGGTCTTTGTTGCTTTCTAGAGAGGTATATTGCTAAAAACCTCTTCTAATATGTGTTTAATCCTCTTTTGATTTCAGTAATCATTTAGTAACACATGTTTTATTACGTAACATGTGAATCATAGCTCTTTGATCATCTTTGCTTTCATTTTGGGTGTGCACATAAGGTGTTTGTGATATTGCTTCATAAGGTAATGCTAAGCTTTGGCCTATGTTTCCTTTAATGTGGTGTAGTAATCATTGTATAGTAGCTTGAGATTGATATTGGTGAAATTTGATGCCAAAAACTTAAAAAAAACACCCCAAAATCACTTAAATCATCATTTTGAGCAGGCTGGAATGCTTCAGGCTGAAAACAGGGGTCTGGGTTGCACCCAGGCTGCGGCCCAGGCACAGCAGGCTAGCCCGGTTGGGCTAGCCAGTAGCAGGCCAGCCCTTAGTGGGGCTGGCCACAAGTCCCCAGCCCGCATGGGCTGGGGCGGGCCGCAAGTCCCTAGCCCGCATGGGCTGGGGCGGGCCGCGAGTCCCCAGCCCACACGGGCTGGGGGCGGGTCGTTTCTCCCCCCAGCCCACATGGGCTGGGCAGGCTGGATTTCACCCCAGCCCATGCGGGCTGGGGCGGGCTGTATTTCCCCCCAGCCCGCATGGGCTGGGCGGGCTGTATTTCCCCCCAGCCCATGCGGGTTGGGGTGGGTTGTATCTCCCCCAGCCCGCATGGGCTGGGGCTGCCTTATTTCCCTCCAGCCCATGCGGGCTGGGGGCCGGAAAAAAAAAATAGGCTGCATCCGCTTAGCGCAGCCGGGTTCTGACCCACCGGTTGCACCATTTTGGTGCAACCAAGTCCGGGTTGCACCATTTTGGTTCAACCGCTTCAAATTGATTGTTTCTGCAATGAACCTTTGGGCTTCAATTGCTAATCAAAAATTATCGAACTTTGGTTCACATCCATTCAAAATATTTTCCAACGCGAATATTGGTTTTCAGTGATTTTGTGATTTATCGATTTCTTTGAGATTTGTCTCTGGATTTCGTACACGGGTTTTATGAACTATTTTAAAAGGATTTTTCACTCCTAAATGGCTTTCGAAATTATTATATAATGTTATTTTTAATTATTAAATTAATCACTCCATAATAGGAGAATTTTCAAAAGCCGTTTTAAAGTGATTTCAAAATCAATTATAAATCCGTTTCGCACCATTATTTTCTATAATAAAAAGCTCACACTCACTTTTAGCACGTCGAGCGCAGTGGAAAGGTGCTTAAACGGTTAGGAAATCTCCGGCCTATGGAACCGTGTGTATTTTCTTTCCGGTTAATCCCCGACCTATTCGATTGATCGTTTTGACCTTTGGGTCTAGTTTACTGATGATACGTGGTGAACTTTTTATTGTTTGGAGTGTGAGCTTGCTATTGGTTAGTAAACCGTTTAGTGCGAACGTGGGGTATGGGACTCATTGTTAACACTTTACGGGTTCCTCTCCAAGAAGTTTGTGACACATTAGCCTCTGGGCGGCCAGTATAGGACCTATGGGTCACCACGCCTCTGGGAAACCGTCTCTGGACACCTGCTCTATGGAGCATTTTTTCGGCATGTGCCTCTGGGCCTTTATCCTTCTGGGAAGGATCTCGCCGTCTCGCGCGTTCTGCATCTGTGCGAGTGATCGATCACAACTCTACAGTACTTGGCAATAACGACTCTGGTCGGTGCACGTGCAATAATTGTATTATCTGATGATTTTTATATCCATTCTAGTACCGCCATTCGATGTTGGGTCTATGGAACCTTACGATGTAAGTGCGATTACCTTGTGGATTTACAGTGTCTCTGGACACTGCTTTTCAGTATTCGATTTCATTGACTTTTCAGAATATCCCTATTGCTCTTTGGAGCATCGATCTTTGCTTGGGCATTGATTACAGACTCTGGTAACTCTTGGGATTATTGCCTATGGGCAACTTTATATAGCTTTGGCTACGCCGATGATATGAGGTGATTTTATTTATTTAACACTTTGATGTTGATATTCTCTTTGGAGATTTTTACTGTTTATTGATGATTAGGGATCGTCATTATGTTCATGTAGTCCATATTACTCTTCTCTTTGGAGAAGTACTGTTTGATTTATGTACCGCATTATTATATATCTCATTTATTACTGATTGTTTAGCTAGCCTGACCCGAGTGTTTTCGCTCGGGTCAGACCGAGTTGTTTCAGGTTAGGTCTCTGGACTTAGCTTTCTGTGCTTCCGCTTGGACATTATCTGCTTTGCTGATAGATAGCTCTTTATATTTGTCCACTATTTTGATACTCTGATTATTCAATCTCTTATGTACATATTTTTGATTCACATGTGTGAGCGGTGGCTTTGTACCCACCTTTTGATATTTGGATCTGTATTGACGATATATTGTACCTATGTTCTGTGACTGTTATGTGATTGTTCTGTAACGATGATGTTATCATTTAGTATTATGTTTGTTATGAACCTATTTTCCTTAGCCATTCTAATTTCGTTATAAATATCTATTGGATATGTCGAACCACTTGAGAAAAGAAAACCACTTATTCGACGTATTCAGTAGTTAGTTATAGCTTGATTACCAATGGTCGCTTCCATTATACTCTATTCTCCATTTTAGTAGACGGTATTACTCTGTAATACTCTTTACTAGAGTAGGTCTCGGAGTGGGGCGTTACATTTTCTTTTCTTCCTTATGAAATTTAATACATGCTCTTTTCTTTTCAGGCATGCAGATTATTGTTTATTTCTTGTTATTTAGTTTTTCTTTTCATTTTTCTCTCATTTTCCTCTTGTTTGTTTCATGTTGTTTTCTACATTTGTTGATTTGATAACAAATATAAGAGCCTAATCCCTTCAATTTAGGGGTAACGAAGCACTCTAGTTTATGGATCCAACATTTTGATGTTTTTGCTCTCTTTTGTGCTTAAATGAAATGTTTGAAAGCGGTTAAATTTTTTTGTTTAGATTTGAATTTGATATCCTATGTTGTTGACACCAAATGGGCTATGCTTAAACAAACAAAACTCAAATTGCGTCTTCATTTAGATATGATTATGGCAAAGAAGAAATTGTTGAAAATAAAATTTGATGGGCTATATTTCTAAACAACAGTCAGTAAACCATACTGTTAACTCCGCCCCGGTTTTGACTCAGCGACTCAAAGGCATGCCGACCTAAGGTCTAAGGGATACGCCGACCTAATACTTCAACAAGTATGCCGACTTAAGGCCAAAAAGGGATACCGACCTAAGGGAGGTGCCGACTCAATGCTTTGACAAAGTTACCGACCTAACACCTTAATAAGGTTACCGACCTAACTGCCTTAAAAGGGATACCGACTTAAGGCTGAACAGTTGCCACCGACCTAAGATAGCTACCGACCTAAGTCGCCACCGACGTATAACCTATGTTAAGTTGTTCACGGCCCAAGCAAAGGACGACAAGTTCAGTGCATCTACTTGGCACAGTGGTCTCTTAACTCGTACACGGCTTACGACCTAGCTTGAGTCGTCCACGACCTAAAGCTACTGGGTGAAGGTTCAATGCCGCATAAAGAAGACCAGTTGACTCATTTGCGACTTAGAGGATGACTCGTGGGCGACTTAGGACTTGTACAAATGAACTCTTGTGAAGCCATGGAGGGGCCAGATGAATCGGCCACGACCTGCCTTAGACCGGCCACAACCCACCTTAGATCGGTCACGACTTACGACCTAAGGGGGGGATTTCCCCTATAAATACCAACCTACCTCAAGCATGAAAAGGACTTTTTGGCCAATCTCTTCAAGCTCCAATACTCAGCTGAATTCTCAACTCACTCGACACTTTAAGTTCAAAAGGCATCTCAACTAACTTCGAGGGAAAATCTAACGCAATCTACATGTATTCGAGGAATTCTTCTCCATCAAAGTTCTAGTTGTTTGTATCATCAGAATTGTGATTGAAGATTGTTGTAAAGTTTTAATTGATTCAGCAATAAAGAGAATTAAAGTGGACGTAGGCTTACCTTAAGCCGAACCACTATAAAAAATTTTGTGTTTTCTGCTTTCTCTGTGATTTTTCTACTTGTTTTTAGTTCCCGTGTTCATGGGTGGTGCTTTCGCTCAACTTCAATCTACACCAGGGTGTTAGCGTCTGATTTTCACGTTAACATTTTTGGTGCTTTCACTGAGAACCCAACTCAGGAAACTTCCACTGTTGCTCCACGAAGGATTGTTGAAAGGATTTCTTTTAAAACCAGAAGTTTATTGGAAATAATGGCTCCTGGAAGAAAATGAAGTTCTGTAAGATCCGACAATGTTCAAGAGAATACTGCTACCTCTCCTCCTTCAAGTTAAGCAGCTCCAACTGTTGGAGTTACACGAGCAGAATTGGACGCCGTAGTTTTGGGATTGAATTAGCAATTGAATGCTCAGAATGCGTAGTTGGAAGCCCAGAATGCCCAGAATGCCCTGATCTTGAGTAAATTGAATGATCTACTTGGGGCAAACCGTCAACCGGGTAATAATGATGGGAACGCTACTGTGGGAGTCTAGGATGTTGAAGGGAACATTTCTCAAAGAGCCGCAGACCCTGTAGAAAGGACTCCTCTTCAAGCTGGAGGATCCAGGCCGCAGCCGACCCTCCGTGAACAATTGTTAAGGCAGAATTCAGAGAGAGTGGCTGACGTGTGCCCTCCAGAGCCTCTAAATGATGAAGAGTATTTTTCGGGTATGGTTCGTCAAATCATGAAGGAAAGTATGCGAAGAGATGAAGATGAAAATGATTGGGGGTTCGCTCCGAGCAAGACTCCGTTCACCGAAAAGATTTTAAAGGCAGAGTTTCCCAGGAAATTGGTACCTCCTACCATCCCGGCCTATCGAGGGACAAGTGACCCTAACCAATTTCTATACAGATACGATTGGCATATGACTGGTGCACGAGCATCGGATGAGATTAAATGCCGATATTTTCCAGTATATATAGAAGGGGTGGCTTTGCTTTGGTTCACCAAGCTACCGGTTCGATCCATAAATCAATTCTCCGATTTAACCCGAAAATTTAAAGAACAATTCAGGTTGTATGCGTCAAAGGCAAAAGATATAATGTCGCTGTCCAGCCTAGAACAAGCACCCGGAGAACCCATCAAGTCTTTTTTGAACCGTTTTAACATAGCTTTAGCTGAGGTAGACAACGCGGAGCCCCGAATGATCCTAACATACTTAATGCGGGCCATCGACAAGTCAAGTGAATTCGGGATGTGCTTAAAATGAAGGAACCAAACTCACTCGAGAAGTTTTATAAAAAGGCCGACGAATTCATACGCCTAGAAAATCTCTCGATGCCAGCAAAAGCAGTGGTGGCCGAAGTCAAGAATAACGATGTCATCTCTAGCAAGAGAGGATTTGGAAACTAGAAAAGGGAGAGTGACGAAGGAAAGAAGTAGGGAAATAGGAAGAAACCTCGACGTTTTAATCCTTCAGATTTCACCCTTTTAACTAATACACCGGAAAAAATCTTCTTGGCAACAAAGGATGTTGTCAAATATCCTAAACCACCTGAGATGGGGAGAGGTGCAGTGCAAAATGGGAAATTCTGTCGATTTCACAACCAACCCGGCCACGATACTAACCAATGTCGCCAGTTAAAGAATGTGATTGAAGAATTGCTGAAACAGAATAAACTTCAACAATGTGTGAAGAAAGACGGAATTGACCAAACCTCGTCCACCCAGGGACAACCATGTCCTGCTTATCGATCCGGCTCAGGCAACAAAACTACAGAGCAGGAATCCGAGAAGCTGGTCATTGACTGACATATGAATCACGAGATCTTGGGACAGCATTCACTTACACCCATATTTTACTTAATAGCATTGCTTAAATTTCTAAAATGATTTTGGATGTATAATTCTTGTACTGTTAACCATTGTAAAGTGGATGTGAATCAGTAATGAGCAACTATAAATCTTGTGTTTCTTAATGCCGTAAAAATGCTTGTATCATTTCGATATGCAAATATTACTACAATGTCGATTTAACATTGCAGGCTACGAAGGTAAAGCTTGCTCATTCGGCACATCATAAAGCGAAGTGATTCCTACAAATCACAAAGTAAGCAAATGACAAGCCACTAATGTTCCGAATTCAAATATTTCGAAAGAAGTGTGATTTGCAAACGATTGAGGATTCCACCAAAGTGGGCACCTTTCTCATAAAAAAGGTTTTAAACTTTTGCTAACCAACCACGGTCGTTTGTGTAAACGAACATCCGGTGAAGCAACTTGCATCTGCCCCGTGGATTCACTCAGCAATAAAGCACACTTCTCTAGCGAAAGCCAAAAAAAAATAGGACATGTACTTGAAGTGATAGCGAGGAATTGCTAAGGAGTGCAGGATAAAAGGACACAAATGCTTCTCTTCAGAGACCAAATGCTACCCATTAGAGTCCAACGTGCTCTTTAGAGTCCAAATGCTTCTCTTCGGAGACCAAATGCTACTCTTTAGAGTCCAACGTGCTCTTTAGAGTCCAAATGCTTCTCTTCGGAGACCAAATGCTACTCTTTAGAGTCCAACGTGCTCTTTAGAGTCCAAATGCTTCTCTTCGGAGACCAAATGCTACTCTTTAGAGTCCAACGTGCTCTTTAGAGTCCAAATGCTTCTCTTCGGAGACCAAATGCTACTTTTTAGAGTCCAACGTGCTCTTTAGAGTCCAAATGCTTCTCTTCGGAGACCAAATGCTACTATTTAAAGTCCAACGTGCTCTTTAGAGTCGAAATGCTTCTCTTCGGAGACCAAATGCTACTCTTTAGAGTCCAAATGCTACTCTTTAGAGTCCAAATCAGCGACCTCCTTGGAGGCACAACTCTTCGGAGGCCCATTTCACCACAGTTGAAATGCTAAAAGACCTCGAGCCGGCTAAACCAGAAAAAGAGAGATCTTTCTCGATACAAAGTTGCGGACTGATCGGTCGATACACTCCCGTGAATCCGTCCAACCGAGAGAAAGAAACTCCAAACTTCCAGGCAATAACCCCACTCAGAGGCACACATTTCACCATGATCGGTGATACACTCCCGTGAGACGAAATGTGAAAAGCCCTCTTCGGAGGCCCGCTTCCCAATGAACAGAGAAAAATAAAAGCCTCTCCCAAGGGGCAGAAACAAAAGACCTCTTCCCAGAGGCACAATCAAACAAAAAAGACCTCTTCCCAGAGGTAGAAACAAAAAGACCTCCTCCCAGAGGCACAATCGGACAGAAAGACCTCTTCGGAGGCACACGTTTCACCGAGATTGAAATAAAACTTCCAGGTGTTGAAACATGGAAAGCCCTCCTCGGAGGCACAACTCTTCGGAGGCACATGTTTCACCGAGATTGAAATAAAACTTTCAAGTGTTGAAACGTGAAAAAGCCCTCCTCAGAGGTACAACTTTTCAAAGAAGCATTTCGTCAGAAACACAAAGCAAAGATCAGAAAGCCCTTTACTGAGGCGTAATAAAAAAAAAAAAAGAGAAGCCCTCTTTGAAGGCACACTTTAACTTTCAAAGGAAGAATGATTCACCTATTCTGGAAAATACTCTTCCTCAAAAAGAAGTTAAAGTGCCCTTCAGAGGCCCGCTTTACTACATAGAAGAATTCACTTGATAAAATGTGTGTATGCACAAAAGAAAAAGTGATATCTTCGAAGGATAAAGCGTAAAAAACTCATATGGAGGGAGCTGTACTCTATTTTTAACAAGATAATATTCCTCCAGGTATGGAATAATTATTCTCCAGAAAATAAGAGTACAAGTCCCCTCAAAGTATAAAATATTGCAACGAGCTTATGGTATAGGGGCAACATGGTATAGCTACAAGCAACATGGTATAGCTATATTGGTAAAATTACGCTCGAACAACATACCACAAGCTCACTGCAATATCATATAAAGAAACTTGTACAAAAATGAATAGTAAATGCATTCTCAAATATAGACAAAAGTTTGTACAAACAAAAGGAATCATTTTATTCAACACTATCAAAATTTTTGTACAGGTACAGGTTTCAAAATAAGAAGGAAAAGAAAACGGAGGCCGGTATCCGCACAATCTCCGGCCAGTACATGCAAAAAGCAAAAAGCAAAAATAAATCGAAAGCAGGACCCCCTACTTCTTCTTGCCACCACACTTAGAGCCTTCACCTGACCTAATAGGCAGCTTTTCAGGACGGCCTGGGAGAGTCGGGGATGAAGGAGAAAGGGTTACTGCAGGGTCAACTTTCGCTTCCTCCTCAGAAACAAGAATGTCTTTCCTTCTCTTCTTGGAAGTGACACGCTTCCTCCTCCTCCTTGAAGAAGACTCACTTTCCGGAGTAACAAGAGTAGATAATTTTATGTTATCAGAGGTGGTTCGCTCCGGAGACTCATTGCCTTCTCCAAGCCTTCTCCCCCGTGCTCTTGAGAAGCAATAGGATCATCTAAGCCATGAAGAGCCTCTATTTGCTCCTCTTGTGACCCGGGTTGCAAGGCAGAAGGAGGAGTGACCTGAAGAGACAAGGGAGGAATAACTGGAGGAGGGGAAGTTTGAACAATGCTCGATGATTTCTCTACAGAAGAAAAGAAGTTAAAGTCAGTAAAGAGAGGAGATAAAGGCTCGTTGAGGTTCAGGAAATAGTCAAGAAGCTCATCAAGCTCGTAAGAAACAAATGAACAGTCTACTTGAGCAAGATTGACAGTAGAGTTACCTGGAGAAGTCGGCTTCCTGACATCAACCTCGTAAGCCTGTGCTTCAGCACTCTCGTCACCTTCATCTCCACCCTGTATGCTTGTGATCTCAGTGGTAACTTTAGTAGGGGATGGAGAATGAGAACTGGAGCCGATAATGTCGATTTCAGCCGAAGGAGAAGGCTGAACTGGAGCAGTTGAGATAGTTTTTCCTAAATGTTCTCCTACTGCCATTTCGGCTCTTAATTTTGCAAGTTGTTCTTTTCCTTTGGCGAGATCGGCGCGAGCTCCGTCATCTAGATAATGTTCCTCAAGCTCTGTTTCGACATAGCCAGCACCTTTAGCACCAAGCATGTCAAGTGCGACCTCCCACACTTCAGCCAAAGTAATTTCATACTTGGGACCTAGAAAGGTAAGACTACCGCGCCCCAAGATGCTGTGTAGGTAAAAGTCAAACAGTGTCGAGCTGATGTTTGTCTTCATTGCCTCATGAGATTCTTCAGCTGCGATTTTACCGGCAACGGCCTCATCACGCTCTCTTTCAATCTCGGAAAGTTGAAGCTTTAGCATTTCCGCCTCCTGAGAGTTGACTTTCTCCCGTAACTCTATAACCTCAGCACGATACCTTCCCGCTGTTTTCTTCTCAGCTTCAAGTTGTGCCTCGGCATGTCGCTCAGCAGCGTGAGCATCGCGAACTTGCTTTTGAAATACTTCTTCTTTTTGAGTATATGTGGTAGAAGAAGTAGCAAGCTCTTGCTTAAGTTCCTCAACTTTCGCTTCAAGCTCTTCATTGTAAGTAGTGATGCTCCTCATTTCGGTATCATGCCGCTCAAGAACCTTCTGCCATTCGGCCTTATCATTCTCCATAGTAAGCATGGCCTCTATATTCGCACGGTTGACCCTTTGAAGCTCGTCAACAACCTTTTGCCAGTTTGACATCCTTTCAATATCAAGCCTGAGGGCATCGAGATTTCGCAGCATGGCAGGCTTGTCAATAGGGACCAAGTCAAGATCGAACCGCACTCCCTTCAGGCACCAGTGCGGGAACTGGCTTTGCAGAGTAGCCGTGCCTGATCCAACTTGATATTTAGGCCTGCTGATTATTGTCTGAATGTCTGTCTTCCCGAGAGCAGGAGAGCCAGAAGGAATGTCAAGTGAGACGGGGGCAGTGACCTTTTCAGGAGTTGTAGAAGCATGCTTTTCACTGTGCCGAGCACGCTTGCTCGGATCCTCAACTATGTGGCTTTTTCCCCGATCATTTTGCGACTTTCTCTTGTGAGAATCGTCACCTCTCTGGGAAGAATCATGGTGCTCCTCCCTTTCTTTTTTCTCATAACGCTCTTCTTGAGCCCTCCTCTCCTGAGCCTTTCGGGCGGCTCTCTCTTCATCGGTTTCTCTGTGAACGGGAAGGTAGCGCCTATAATCATATTGACTACGCCTCCCGTAGCGCTGGAAGTCGTCATAGTAAGAGCCGCTGCGTCCCATCGGAGAATCTGAAATAAAAAGAGAGACAAGTCTTAAAAGTCTTCAGAGAAAAGAAGCATAACTTTAGAATCTTCAAAGTACAAAGAATTAGGAGTATAAAAGTGCCGAAGGATTCTAAGTGTGTGTGATGTGCAAGCTACGCGCATCAAACTACGAACCACTCTTTGATTGTGGAATAATCGTGGGGGTAGTAGTTAACGTCAACTCTTGGGTAAACGGAGCTTGTTGCAAAGAAGAGGTCGCTTCCACTACTGAAGAAGAAACCCTAGTAGTGACAGGGTCGTCTTTAAAGATCTCCTGTGAGGTGGCGAAGAGGTTGCTCAACCCTTCGAAAGTGTTGTCCCCCCTCTGCCTAACAAGGATTGTTTTTTTGGCTTCTTCGCCAAACTTCTGTGAACGTTGGGGAGATCCCTGAGACTCTTCTTCCTCAATAACTGGGGCAAGTGTGAGTTTGCCAAAGGACCCCGCAACATCGACAGTAATAGAGCATTTCACTAGAGAAGCTTCGGAAGCGGGATCTTTTGGTATGGGTGCGTCGGAAGAAACCGGGGCATCTGATGCTCTAGCCGGGGAGTCTGGGATCTCATGTGGATGTGTAGAGCGAGAGATGTGTAAAACCCCGTACTGATGTAAAAATTCATCCCTCAACAAAAACTTTGCACTTCTCTCTTCTGCGGCAACGACACTCAGTCTTTCAAAAACTTGCTTATGGATGGGATCTCTAGAAGGGAGAGGAAGTGCTGAAAAGAGCAAAGAATGAGATTAGCAATTGATAATTCGGATCTCGGAAAAGTTTGGAAATGGAGAAAATAGAAGCAGGTAATCTTACTTCCTACTCTCCAGATGGCATAAAACCCTGAGGGGCAGCGAGCGAAGAAAAATTGGTTCAAAAATCCATGAACACTTTCAGTAAGATCAGAAATAAGCTTGCGGTTTCTAGCACTTCTCACGATAATAAGGGAAGGATGGTCTTTACTCTTTGCAAACGAGCATAAGTAGCGAATTTCTTCAAAACTTGGCAAGTGATCAAGAGTCCTCCTGAACAAGACACACAACCCCATCAAAATGGCATAGCCATTAGGTTGAAGTTGGAACGGAGAGATTGTCAACCGGAGGAGAAGGGTTCGAAGGAAGTCGTTAAAGGGAGAAATCGCCCCGCTTAAGCACATTTGACGATTGACTGCGACGAAACCGTGGGGAGGACTGTCAGCAGTATCATTTGGCCCGGGAAGCATGGCATCATTTTTAGCAAAATCAAATTGAGTACGTAGCTGAATAAATGCTCTCGGAGTTAAGATAGTCGAAGTTCTCTCTGGAGGGTTCTCTATGGGAACAGCTATCGGAAAGGTCTCTTCAGCTTGAGCTACTCCTTCTTCTTCTTGATGGGAAGTCATTCTACACAAACAACTGGATATTCAAACATGAAGGTGTACGTTTCCTAAAGTGTGCGGAGTGTTGTGTAAAATCAATCAAACAATAAGCAAATGCAACTAGAATAAAAACTAGCAAAATATTTGTCAGTTATAAAGTCCAGGGTTCATTGTTTTAACATGCAAGTGTAATGTTGATGCAAACAAATCAGTTCAAGTTAGCGATGCTTTGCATTAATACTTCACTTTAGTTGATTGGTTCACAGCATTTCATGCAGTATATTTAAGTTGACTATTTTTTATGTCGACTAATCTGTCATTTGATGTGGGCGATCAGTGACAAGTATATTTGTCCCATTTTTTGCAAAGTGTTGTGTTTAACAGGTCGATGGCAATAAAACTGATGTGATCTGTAAGGAAATGCAACAGAGTTCAAGCAGTTTATCCTAGCAATTCAAATTGGAAGTACAATCAAGTTCTATCAACATCTCTAAATTTTCAAACTCTGCTCAGGCCATTGAGTCACAATCCAAAAAGCCCTCAAAGTCATGAGTCGTTCGCGACCTAGCAGGGTGGGATGCAATTGGTTTAGGCTAGAGGAAACAATTCGGCAAATAAAATATTGTTCAAAGTAATGAGTCGTCTGCGATCTAAAGGTTGAGTCGTCTAAGACCTAGAAATTAAGTCGTACACGACTTAAAAGATCTCCTGAAGGTTAAGTGGTTGACTCGGTTAAGTGGTTCGCCCCTTAAATTGTTGGTCCTAAAGGCCACAAAGCGTATTGGAGAGACAGATCTTAGCTCGGCCGCGACTTATAACTTATGCCGTATCTAGTTAAGTTGTGAAGGGTTATAGGTCGCCCAAAACCACTGAGTCGTGTCCAAGTCGGCATTCCACTTCATCGACAAGCCCCCCATCTAATCAGAAACCCTTCACCTTCTTAGCTCGCTAACCCGTTAGCCTCTTCACCAGCACAAGCCCTAATTTTCACCTGATGACAAATCATCCAAAAACTAAATCACCGCAAATTCAATGCCTTCACTCCAACGCGATTCAAAAATCAATTAGCTTGAAGCATCGAAGCCCACCAATCAAACGCTTAAACCTAAATCCAGCCAGCTAGAGTTCGCCAACTATGGAAAGTTCACGACGACGCATTGCGTGAAAAGGTGGGTAAGGATGAGGAGAAGAAAACGAAATCACTTACATAATGTAATTTCAAGATTGGTCGGTGGTTGATTGAATCGAAATCGCCTTTGGAAGCTCGGAAAAGAGTTAACAGCAAAAACAAGTGAAGAGGTAGGTAATGAGAAGAAAGGAGAGGATATACGACTTATAGCAGAGAGACCTGGAGCGGCGCGTGTGACCTAGCTGTTAGGTCATACACGACCTACCGACCTAGAGAGTGGACAGGTTAGAGAATGTCGATGCATAAGACCTAACCAGTAGGCGTATACTTCGAGGGGCAATTGTTAACTCCGCTCCGGTTTTGACTCAGCGACTCAAAGGTATGCCGACCTAAGGTCTAAGGGATATGCCGACCTAATACTTCAACAAGTATGCCGACTTAAGGCCAAAAAGGGATACCGACCTAAGGGAGGTGCCGACTCAATGCTTTGACAAAGTTACCGACCTAACACCTTAATAAGGTTACCGACCTAACTGCCTTAAAAGGGATACCGACTTAAGGCTGAACAGTTGCCACCGACCTAAGATAGCTACCGACCTAAGTCGCCACCTACCTATAACCTATGTTAAGTCGTTCACGGCCCAAGCAAAGGAAGACAGGTTCAGTGCATCTACTTGGCGCAGTGCTCTCTTAACTCGTACACGGCTTACGACCTAGCTTGAGTCGTCCACGACCTAAAGCTACTGGGTGAAGGTTCAATGCCGCATAAAGAATACCAGTTGACTCATTTGCGACTTAGAGGATGACTCGTGGGCGACTTAGGACTTGTACAAATGAACTCTTATGAAGCCATGGAGGGGCCAGATGAATCGTCCATGACCTGCCTTAGACCGGCCACAACCCACCTTAGATCGGTCACGACTTACGACCTAAAGGGGGGATTTCCCCTATAAATACCAACCTACCTCAAGCATGAAAAGGACTTTTTGGCCAATAACTTCAAGCTCCAATACTCTGCTGAATTCTCAACTCACTCGACACTTTAAGTTCAAAAGGCATCTCAACTAACTTCGAGGGAAAATCTAACGTAATCTACATGGATTCGAGGAATTCTTCTCCATCAAAGTTCTAGTTGTTTGTATCATCAGAATTGTGATTGAAGATTGTTGTAAAGTTTTAATTGATTCAGTAAAGAGAATTAAAGTGGACGTAGGCTTACCTTAAGCTGAACCACTATAAAAACTGTTGTCTTTTCTGCTTTCTCTGTGATTTTTCTACTTGTTTTTAGTTCCCGTGTTCACGGGTGGTGCTTTCGCTCAACTTCAATCTACACCGGGGTGTTAGCGTCTGATTTTCACGTTAACACATACTTAAAGTAGATTTTGCTTTCAGCTTTGTTGTCATATTTCATGAGAGTTAAATGTGTATTAGTGGTTGTGTTATAGTTTGATGGTTTATATTGGACTAATTGATAGCATAAATATGACATACTTATGTTAGGCACATCAACTAATTACACTAATGACAAGAAAAGAGAGATCATAATTTCATTTTGTTGATTTATGTGATCTAGAGAGTGGAAATTGCCTCTAAATTTCCTTCACACTCTTGTATTTTTATCACTTTGTCAGTCCGTTAGTTTTCTCCTTTCTAGCTTAACACTCTCTTCTACATTGGTTTAATTTGATTATATAGAAATTTAAAATCAACAATTCCTTGCGAATCGACCCGCACTCACTACGTACTACGATAGTACATCGTGCGTTTGTGGTTATTATTATTTCAAAATTCGTTTGGCTATTTTCTAACTCGATAGACATTTAGCCTCCGAACAGAGAGCGCGTACTTATTAGTGATATAATGTTTTACATTGTTTTACTTATCTGTCGAGTTGTTTATGAATTCTGGTCGGTACAGGAGGTGCCATGTAACTGATAGGGGTTTCTAAACACTTAAACAAGACAAGTCGACATAATATTGTTTTATAATAGGGTAAATGAAATAATTTTACCTACATTATATATCATTTGTAAACTAATTACTTTCTTAAACCTATATGATTATTAATGAATGTTATTTGTTAGGAGATGATAATATTTAACTATCATCAGTTATTATTTGAATTAAACTAAATATGAATACATTGTGAACTATATTTCACAATGAGTTCGATAAGTAGATTAAACTGAAATCTAATTACAATAAGAATTTTTTTATAATAATAAAGATGTAAATTAACGAATTCATTATAACGTAATGAAATTGTATAAGTATATTTATAATATGGCTTATAAATAAAAGGATATAAAAGCTGAGAATTTTAGAATTTAAATTCCGTTGATTTTCAAAATTATTTTCAAAGCCTTCAGAATTACTAATAATATTATTTGCAAGTGTTTGGACTAGAAATATATTTTGAAAGAAATAAAAGCATTGAACTCGCTTTAGTCGTTGGGAGCTAATTCTACGGATGACTACAACATCGTCAAGATTCATTTTTGAGTTTCTGAGTGAGAATTGCTACCAAAAGATATTGATTTTTGGATAAAATAAGTTTTAATTGTGAAAAAATACCAAGTATGATTTGATAAATATATGAAAAATAGTTTTTGAACGTATAAATTGAAATTAGTATTTATAATAAATAATTTACAACTTATGAATTTAAATAGGAAAGTAAATCGAATTTTAAAATGGTTGAATGTTTTGGTTAAGCAAACAAGAGAAATTCGATTTTGAGATATGAAATAAAAGAATAACTTATGTAAAGTTAAATAAATTTGTCAATGTAATGACTTTTCTCTTAAGAAAGTAAAATTAGAAAATGAACTAAGAAATGAAAATGACTTAATTTATAAATTGTAATTCAACTTGAGTTGTAAAAAAAGAGTTGAATATATTTTAAAATTTTGTTTATAGAAACAAATATGGACTTAAGTATAAAGTTAAATAAAATGAGTAACGGAGTAAGTGAAATAAATTGTAATTTAATAAAGATTAAATGAATTGAATTGGTTTTGAATTGAACTAAATGAGTTAGTAAAGTGAATTAATTAAACTTGAATTATAAAATGAAATGAAATTTGAGTTATGAAAGGAATTGAATGAGAATAAATGGGTGTAAGGAAAATTAAATTGAGTAATCGAATTTAATTTAGATTGGATGTAAATAAATTGAATGTTAACTAATTGAATATGAAATAAGTGAATACTAAATAAAGAAATGTTAATACATTAGTATAAGTGGTAAGAAATACTTTAAGTTCCAATTATGAAATGAATAGATTTGTAAAATAAATTGAATGCGAAGCGAATAAGTGCAACGACCCGGATTATTCGTTGTTCGATTTCGAATAATTAAATGGTTTTAAATATTGAATTTGAATTATAGATTGATTTTGAATATGAAAATTTGGATTTATTATAAAATAAATTCATAATTTAAATATAGCGATTTATTGAATAATTCAATTATTGAATTTTGTAATTGAATATTGGTTAAATTTTTGCATCTCGAGTTTTAAGCTCGATAAAAATGATTTAAAGGCTTGTAAAATTTATATTGATAATAATAAAGATAATAAAAGTTTTTAAATTTAATTTAAAAGTGATTTTTCCAGTTTTAAAAATATATCTTTTAAATTGACATTTGAAAATAGCCTTCCAAGGCAAAATATCAGAATTCGATGAAACCAGCTCCATTGGATCCGTAATAGTGTATTATTTTCAGATTTCAAATTTCGTAGTGTTTAGAATTATCGTTTGATCGTATGGGATATAAACGTAGCTGGAATTTATATCGAATTTACTATAATAATTGGGTTCAAAATGCTTTCTTCTCCCTACGTTCAAATTTGGACTCAAAACCTTTTCCATTGTGTTCGGAATAGGGGTATAGCATTATGAACTCCAGGCAGCATACCTCAATAGAGGTTCGAAATTTCACAGTTTGTTATACTGGATATTTTTGGATATAATAAAAAAATGTATATAATATTAATCATAGCCACCCTTCACAAGCACGCCTTCCCCCGCTTTTATAGCATGTGTATTTCCTCTTCCTCCTTCTAGTTCGAACAAAGAGATTCGTTTATAAAAAAATTGGAAAGTAGATCGATTCGAAAAAAAGAAAATCATGAATCGAATTCGTGCTCACTCCTTCGAAGTCGCTCATACAAGCTTGCGCATGAAGATGGTAGGAATAATCGACGACGATTGGGGAAGGCACTTGCACATGCGCTACAGCATAGGTAGCGGCCAGAAGCAAGTGAGCGCAGGGGCGATTGGGAGAAGCATCATGTGGTCGTGAAGAATGGCAGTGGTGTTTGGAAGCTTGAGAATAGCTAGGGTTTTGGTCGCGTGATGGTGGACGCTTGAAGCGGCATTGGTGGAACAGCGAGCGATGATTAGGTGGGGTCAAGCTATAGATAGGCTAGGGTCAGAGTTGTGTTGGTTCGCGTGCGACAGGAAGGCTTGGCTGGCAATCGAGGTAGCTCGAAGGCATTTTGGAAGTCGCGACGTGATACTGTATGCAGCGAAGGAGGTAAATTTTAATTCATTAATAGATAAATAAATTTTAATTAAGTAATTAGTTGCTTAATTATAATTGGATGTAAAATCGTTTATTTATATTCGTAAATTATTGGCACGAGGCCATAGCATTTAATTCGTAGGATACGGAAATTTGGAACAGGTTGCAGTAAAAATCAAGGTGAGAATTTCTCACTCTTTTGGACACCACATTTAATTTAAATGTTTAAATTTAAATTATTAGATGCTTGATTAATTGATAAATTTATAATTTATCTGTAGGATGACTATATATAGTAGTATATATATTAGTATTGGTGTGATATTCCCGTATATTATAGCGGACGAGAACTTATGCGCCAAGCATAATAGTGGATGACCCTATATACCACGATATCCCCCTTGAAGTGGGATTGATATTTTTATTATTGTCTAACATCCGTGGATGTAAGAAAAACAGGTTGGAGGGATCCAATTGGATTCCTCAAAAATATTATTATTTTTCATATATACGAAATGCTGGATTAATGTATGTTGTAAATTTTTAAAAGCTATAATAGCATGGAAATTAATTTTTGGTATATTAAGTAACATAAATATTATTTTAAAATTTGAAGGACTTAAAAAGAGATTTTTAAGTTAAAAATATATATGTCAAAATTTAGGTTATTTAAAGAAGATTGACTTGATGAGAAAAAATAGATTTTTGATCATAGAAAATAATGTGGGGAAATATTTTAAATAGAGAATATAAAATAAATCATATGAAGGAATTTTTAAAGACGATATTTTAACAAGACATTTGGGAAAATACAGAAAGAAGTTAGAATCGATATTAAAAATAGATTGGCAAAAATAAACGGAATTTAAAAGAAATTGAATTTTTAAAAATGGAATTTATAAATGAGATTATTTTAATGAAACTCAAAGGAGTTATAAAAATTTATAAACGAAGTTTATAAACGAAGGAAAGTGGCAACGGATGATAAATTTGGAATATAAATTTACGGGAAGAATTTATATTGGAGTATGCAATTAGGCTGAAAGGAAAATAGTGGATACTATTTTTGAAGTGAAAATGGTTGAGGAGGCCGAAATGGAGGTGATGTGATAGAAATCAAGAGGGGTTATAAGTTGGAAATTGGTTACCGGGATTTAAAAAATAATGTTTTAATAAATAAGTTAAGTTCCTATTTTAAAAAAAAGAAATTTTATTTATTAAACTATGTAATTTTAAAGTTAGTTAGTATTGAATACTTCAGAAAATGAAATTTTCAAATACTTAACAATTATTTTAATAAAATACTAAATTTATACCTGCTTTGGAAGTGATGTTATAAAAAGTGTTGTAATATTTTAGATAACTATTTTAAAATGTCTTAAAATTAAATTATTATTATTCTTTAAATGCTTATTATTATTGTACATATGTATAGAGTTTTGATATGTTTAAAATTTATTTATTAACCTTCTCGGAAGCCTAGAAATGGGGTTATTCAGTGAATATTTTTTATAAGAATAAATGGAATTGGGAAGAAAAAGTTAGAAATTTCGAAGTAGTTAAATAAAAGTAGGCTTCTAAAAATGAAATAGGATTCATAAAGAAGTAGAAAAGGAAATTGGAATTATAAGTAAGCATAATTGACTTTGGAATATTGAAGGGTATTAATTGAAGGATCCCAGAATTTATAGAGTTCGTTAAACGAGTTAAGAAATTTACAATTAAAATTGTAGATGTTTTTGAAAAAGAAATATGAAATAAAAGGAGTATTTTCTATGTGTTAAATATAAAATAGGGTAGGAAAATATTCTAAGTATTAGGAAAGGCTGGAAATGTTTTGCTAAAAATATAAGTACTTGAAAACTGCTTTCAAATGTTGAAGAACTGGAAGTAATATCTTACAAAGATATTTTGAAGTAAATTTAGGAAAATTTATTGTAAGGCCTGATGATTGTTTTTATGGATGTGTTGATAGCTAAATAATCGACTATCAATTTTGGCCAATTTCATTAATCGTTTTGAAAAGATCGGGATCAGATTTAATTATCCGAAAACCACTCCGATCTGATTTGAACATTACGAATGGATACTGTGAAGATAATGAAGACGGTGATTCGGTTTGTCCAGACCTAGGACAACTTGTATGGAAGAATGCTATCAGAACATCGTCATTGGATTACGATGAGCATTCTAAGTAAAATTGTTCTTGAAAGGTAACGCTTAGCCTCGAACCTCATCAACCGGGAATTACTAAAACATGGGAGATGTAACAAGGCTAAGTGGGTCACACCCAAGTAGGGTATGTTATCACCTTTCTAGATGTCCTCAGAAACCTATTATTATGGATATGGTTGTGCATGGAAGGAGCGCTCAATAGTAAGGGTAGGAACACCCGAGGTGATAACATATTAGATATATCCAGGGCAGGGGTTGGCAGATCTTGTGTAGAAGGGGATCTCGGCGTGGTACTCGGTACATTGTTCTAAAGATGTACTGTGACTGGTGGTAACCCAGTGTCCCAGTCATTCGTTGGGATCCATTCTCCAACACGAGCTTACGGTTCTATTTGTAGAATGTAATATGCTGCAATTTAATGAATGTAACAATTTCAGCTATTTGAATAAGTATTTGTATGTAGAAACTATTATAATATCAGAGGATTTTCTATAGAATGGTTTTGTGTCACCGTCTAGATTTTGGATCTTCGAAAATCGACATCAACACGTCCACCGTATTACATGCCAATTTTCGAAGATCAAAAATCCGGACCATGACACTTGGTATCAAATCTAAAGGTTAAGCGAGAACCTTGGCTCTGGTGGGAATTACTCATTAGTGACAGGGTCAGTAGCACCCTAGAATGAGTTTGAGCGTACTAATAGATATGAGCGCGTATTTGTCATTGAATGTATTTTTTTATATCATGTTGATTAGTTTGTTGAGTGGTTTATGGATTCTGATCAATACGAGTAATTAACATTATTGATAGGGATCTCTAAACACTCAAATAGAACAATTCGACATAATATTGTTTTAAAATAGGGTAAATGAAATAATTTTATCTAAATTATTTTTTTTATATATAAAAGGAATAATTTACGTAAATTATTATAGTGTATATAGTGTGCTTGATTGTCAGGAAATGATATTATTAAACTATTATCATTGTTGTTGTGGAAATTGAATAAGAAATTGATATTATAACCAAAATTTAAGAAAATTTATTTATATAACCGAATGAATTTGTGAACATAGGATTGTAAATGTGATTTGTAATTTGAAATAGAATAAAACCCAAGGGAATATTTTAAATGTAAATTTAAAAGAGTTGAAATTTGGGAATTTAAATCCCGTTGGTTTTGGAAATGTTATTCAAGATTATGAAAATTATAGTATTATTATTCAAAAATGTTTGTGAATTGGAAAAGAAATCTATCGTGATTTGGAATAAAAATATTTAAAAATGCTTTTAAAAGAAATAAAAGCATTAAACTCACTTCGATCGTTGGAAAATAATTCCGATGATGATCGCGACATCGTCGGTGTTCATTTTCGAGTTTCCCAGGGACGAACTGCTACCTGAATGTTTTGAATTGGAATTTATTTGCAAAACTGTTTTGATTTGAAAAAGCAAAGGAATAATTTGATATACTAAAGGATTTTGGGTATATATGTACATAGTTTCTAAAATGATTTCGAATGTTTTAGAAATTGCTTAAACTTTGGGAGTTTATTTCAAAATGTTTATGGAATATAAATAAGTTTGAAAACATGTAAAATTGGGAAATTTATTATTGGAATGGGATTAAACTCGAATTAAGTTGAATAAAGGAAATTTGAGGAATTAGGCCTAAGTAGACTAAATGAAATAAGAGTTTTTGGAATAAAATTTATTAAGTTGGAATTAAATTAGGGATGAAAAATTTGATTTAAATTTGTAAGTAAATGGAATTGAAACTGAATATTGGAATTTTACTTGAATTGTGTTAAATAAAGTGAGATTAAGGGATTTGTTCACGTGGGGTTAAATAAAATGAAAGTTGGAAAATAAATTAGTAAATGGTAGGTAAATTGGATTCAAATGGAATTGAAATTTATTTTGAATAGAGATGGATATAAAACAACGTGATGAAATTGAAATAAATATAAGAAGTTGCATCAAATATTAAAATGGACTTAAAAAGGTTAATGGTGAACTTTAAAGTGAAGTTGGTATTGAGAAATATACTAAGTTAATATTTAAATGAAGATTAAATAGAGTTGTGTAAAGGATAATTGTGGATAAGTGAATGGAAATTAAAATAAATGTGAATAGAAAGAATTGGATATAGCAAAATAATCAATTGGAAATTAATACAAAAGTTGTATGTATATTATTTTATTTGCATAATGATTCGATCCGGATTCGAGCACATAATTTCGAGATAGTAGTATCGAATCGAGTTAGGATTTTTGACTCGATTTCCAACGGCGAACCCTGTATATGGATTTCTGATTTGATTTTGGAATTCTCTATCATGGTATGTGGCTATGCAAGAAGAATGACGGTTTTTGATCAAGGAATCAGATCTGAGTCCGCACTAGGGAATCGTGTGAATGATACTAGTTAGGAAGTGGAATTGTGTGATCGAGTTAGCATCGGATATGATATTGCGATATATGTACATCATACGGGCTTAGGTAAAGTGGATGTTGAAAATTTTGGAAATAAATAAATAAACATTATTTAAATTTTATGATTGGATACCATTGGTAAGTAGGAGCAGGTGATTAAAAGCAAAAGATAAATTAATATCTTCGACTTCAGAAGCAAAATTTGATTGCTCAACAAAAAGGCATGTATTTAAATTGTCGTATCAAAATTTGATGATTTTCTGGTTGAGCCACTTGGCTTTTGTTTTTCTTTTGATGATTTGGGGCCGTAGAGGCAGTTTTGTAGTTTTTTAGATCTATCCGCGCAGAGGAGACCCTGACGAAATTTTTCAAAAATTTAAGGAGTGAGAAAAATTTTGAAGAAAATTTTGATAATTTAAAATTTGGGTTTAAAATTATAATTTGGAAGGGATATAATATTGACTTTGATCTGTAGATGAATTTGAAAATTTGTAAACGTGATGATTGGTTTCAATAAATTGAAATTGGAAAGTTTTAAAAATTTTGGTTTTTGAAATAGTTAATGGGATTTTGGACCATTCTTCTCTCTTAGCAATTTCGAGGACGAAATTCTTATAAGGAGAAAGTAACGTAACGACCCAGAATTTTGGTTATTTAAAAATTGGAATATTAAATTGATTTTAAATATTTAAAGGGATTTCAAATATAACCATTTATTTGATAATTAAATTATTTAATTTAAACGGAAATTGGGTAAATTGTTGAATCTGGAGTTTTAAGCTTGTTAAAATATTATAAAGGCTCATGAAATTTATATTGATGATACTGATGCTAATAAAGTTTTAAAATTGAATTTAAAGGTGGATTGTTCGGTTTTAAAAATATATTCGTTCTAATTGACATTTAAAAATAGCATCCGAGGCATAGTCTTGGAATTTAACGAAACAAGTTCCTTTGGATTCGTAATAGTGTATTATTTTCGGATTTCGAATTTCGTAGCGTTTGGATTTGTCGTTTGGATGTATGGGATATAAATTCGCTGTAATTTATATCGAAAATTTAATATAATAATTGTGTCCAAAAAGCTATCTTCTCCATACGATCGAATTAGGACTCGAAACATTTTCCATTGCATCCCGAATAAGGGTATAAGATTATAAACGCCTAGTGGCATGCCTCGATAGGATGTCAAGATTTTAAGTTGCAAAATCGAGATGGTTTAAAATTAAAGTAAATATATATATATATATATATATATATATATATATATATATATATATATATTAACATTTATATTCACTTCAGCATCTTTTCACCTTTTTTTTGAAATCACTGTACATAACTAAACTTTACATGCAACTTTCCCTTCAAATTCACGTACCCACGTCCTTTTTCAACCAGGACAGCTAAAAAAAATAAATAAAAAGGACTGAAACTTATAACAGGAATTTCAAAAATTCATATCTCCTAATCCACTAAACAAAAAAATGTGAAGCCCTCTTGTAAAATCGATTTTTTCTTTTAGCTTCAATCTGATATGAGGCGGGAAGGGTTCGACGATGGTTTGGTACAATCGACTTCATCGTTGAACTATGCCATAGGCGAACTAGGGTTCAAGATTTATGAGAATTTTGACTTCGATTTGGGAAATTGATATTGGTTTTGTATTCATCGTGGAGAGTGGCACCTCTAGCTGAAGATTGGTGATATGCGGCAGCCACGGGAGGTTCGCAAAAATGCGCAGTCAACGTTGAGCTCTGCACATCGCGTTCGGAATTGGTGAGGCGGAGGTGATGTAAGGGTGGTGGTCGAGTTTGGTTTGTTGCGAGAGAGATATTGGCAAAGTCGAAACTCGTTTTTGTGAAGCCTAGCTCCATATTAGTTGTGCACACACGCGTGAAGGTTGAGTCTGTTTCATGTACAGACATTGAAAGGGAAGGGAGGGAAAGAAGACTGTTTAGGCCGGTTCAAAATTATATGGTATGGGCTCTGTTTTTAAAAAGAAGTAAATTTATTTAGATTTAAATTATCAATATCTTATTAAACGTATATCTTTTCCGTGCGAGGTCCGAAAATTACAGAAACGAGTCATTTGGATTCGCGACAACAAAGTAAGTGTACAATGGGTTTAAATTTGGGATTGGACGATAAACAGATTGGAAAAATTGAAGGTGAGTTAACCTCACTCAATTTGGTTTTCCGTAATCAATTTTATGCAGTAAAAAATTATTATTGATTGATTGATTGAATTGATAATTGTTATTAGTTGATGTGATATTATATATAGTAGTATATATATTGGAGTGATTGATATTCCTGCATATATAGTGGATGAGACCCAATGCGCCCGGCATAACAGTAGATGACCCTATATACCGCGATATCCCCCTCGAAGTGGGATTGGTATTTTTATATTGTGCTGGCATCTGTGGGTGTAGGGATCCACCGAGATTCCTAAAAAATTTGGAATTATTTTCATATGTAGCGATATGATTCATTTGAATAGTCAGTGATAGAATATATTGGAAATTGGTTTATTTGATGTTATGGTATTACTGGATATAATTTTGGCATTTTAAAATATCAAAAATATAAATATTGAATTTTTAAGGGAAATAAAAGGCGATTTCAAAGTAAGAGATTTATAATAAAGCTGGATAAGTTTAAAAGTAACGAATTTGAGAAAAATAAATGGTTTAATTTTAAAATTGTACTTGATAATTTCTAAATATGGAAAGATAGATATTTTGAAATATTAGAATAAAAAGTATTTAATATTGAGACTTAAGTGATTTTTTTAAGTATAAAAGTATTAATTTTTAAATTCGAGATTTGAAATAGATTTGAGAAAATAAAGTGGAAATTTGGAAAAATAAAATAAAATATGAAATTAATGTTTCAGATTTAAATAAGATTTTAAATCAAAAAATGGGAATGAATCTGAAATTAGTGGATTTTGGAATAAGTTTGGGTTAACTAAGGAATATATTTTAAAATGGAATTTAGCTTAGAATAACGATTTGTAATCGACTTAAGTATTTCAAACGGTTATAAAAGGAAATGAGACTATGAGATTTATATACAAGGTTTTATAAGTAAAGAAAAGTAAATTATCAGTGGACAATTTGAAATTATAAATTCACCGTGGAAATTTATAAGGAGATGGATAAATCGTTTTAAAAATAAAAAGTGGTTTTATCTTTAGAAATGTGAGGAAGGAAACTTATGGGATTGGAATGTAAATTAAGTAGGAGATAAATCGAGAAGGATTTATAAAATGATTAGACTTGCTATATTGGAGTTAAAAATGTATTTTTATGAGAAGTTAAGTTATTTTAAAAAGGAAAGGTTTTAAAGTATTAATTAAAATTGAAGGTGTTTATAAAAATGTTTTTAGAAAATATTTTATTTAATTTTTTTAATTTTTTTTAAAAAAGTATTTATTAATTAATTTAGTTATAGTGGTTAATTATTTTTAAAGGTTAAATTTGTTTTATATTTTTAAAGGGATAATTATTAAATATTTATGTTTTATATAATAGCTTCTATATAAAAGCAGTTTTTGTCTAAAGTTTTACTTAGAGATTATTATAGAAATTTTCATAAGTATTATTTTGAAAGTAAATAAATAGAGTTTTTGGGAAGTATTGGTATACTCGCATGGCGAAATCAAAGGCAGTGAGTTCCTTCTGTTAAGACTTAGATTTCTCTGGGATAGAGATGTAACCATTGAACTGTGATCCATGGTTTGATACCGTAGTGGTACTTTCCATATTGGTTAAAAGGATTTTTAAATATTTTGAAAGAAAAAGATAATTTGTTAATATGCTGAATTCGATAAGATAAGTGTATATTTTTGGATAAAGAGATTTAATTTATATAAAATTAAATTTAAATAATACTTGGTGTTTCTATTGTTGAAATTGAAGTTTTGGCTAAATTGATTGTTTATTTGATAGTTAAATAACCGACTATCAAATCTGGACCCAAATATAACTTTGGAAATATCTAGAAGAAGTACGGGGATTATATGGTACAGTTAGCGTCCGACGTGCTATACTGCACATGTAATCCTGCTTCTTTCTTCCAAGACATTTATAAGGAAATCCATCCACAAACGGTAATGAGGTGACCTCCGATCATATTTTTGTCTGTTTATTTCCTAAAGAGCTGGGGTTGAGTTTACAGGGAATATGGAACGTTGTTTCGAAGAGACCATGATCAGATTTGTGATTCGAAAACCACTTCGGTCCAACGAGTATGTTTCCGTAATGAAGACAAGAGCATGGAGTCGAAGATGGAGCAGTGAAGTGCAAGGGCTAATCGCTATTAATACTGAGGATGATTCTAAAATGGATGTAGTAGAAATAGTGCCTTCGGCTCCGTTCGGACTGGGAACAGACTTGTATGGATGAATGCTATTAGTACATTGTCATTGAAAGACAATGAGCAATCTAAGTGAATATTTCTAAAAAGGTAATCGTAACCTCTGGCCTCATCAACCGGGAATGACTGAAAATCAGGGGAGATGTAGCAAGGCTAAGTGGGTCGCACCCAAGTAGGGTAAGGTTACCCCTATCTATAGTCCCTTTTATTCGACTGTACGGCGGTTGCTGATCACAACCGCGGGATAATCTTATTCGGCCTATTAAGTTTAAGGCGTAGTCTGGTCTTGTGTAGCTGGGGATCCTGGAGTGGTCCTCGGTAAGCTGTTCTAGACGTGTACCGTGATACGTGGTACCCCAGTGCCTGGTAATTCAGTTGGAATCCATTCTCCAATACATTCCTTTATGGTTTTGATTGTAGAGCATAGTATTGCTGGAATTTAATCAATGTAACAATTTCAGCTATTTTAGTAAGTATTTATACTTAGACACTATAATAATATCAGAGGATTTTGTTATGAAATGTTTTGGCTATTGTAAGATAAAAACCTGTCGTGTTTATTCGTGGCGTGGTCTTACGAGATACCTTTGATTTACAAAGGATTTTGAAACTTTAATATTCAAACTGAGTGTGTTTTGTCACGCTGGATTTCCAGACTAACTCGAGCGTTATTTTATTATAATGCTTGGGTCAGATTGGGTATTACAGATACAGGATAGGATGCTATGGAGCTCAAAAGGCGAGCTGGATGACGAAGATATATTATATGTATTTGATTTTACTCCGCTGTGTATGGTGTGCCGTATATTCGGCATTTGTAAGGAAAATTTATGATAACTGTCTAGTATTGTGTTATTGATTTGCGTTGCACTCTGATGATATAATGTATAAACAATTACAGTTCTTTTTGTATAAAAATCAGTTGTTATCTATTATATATTGTTCCGCTACGATTTATGAGTTTCTATGTTGTTATTTCCATTTTCTTCTTCTACCACTTTCTTGTTTTCCCTAATGATCGGGTATTCCAGCATTTGATTGGTTGCCATGTAATATAATAGACGTATTGATGTCGATTTTCGAAGATCGAAAATCCGGACCGTGACATTTTGGTTATCGTAAGGTAAAAATCCGTCGTGTTTATGTATGGCGCGGCCTTACCGGATACCTTTGGTTTCAAAGGATTTGATAAGTCTAATAATTAAAATTGAGTGTGTTTCTCACGCTGGTTTTCCAGACTGACTCAGGTGCTATTTTATTATAATACTCAGGTCAGACCGAGTATTACAAATTCAGATCAAAGTGTTGTGGAGCTCAGGAGACGAACTGGAGGAGTTCAGACGTATGCCACATACATGGTTAGTTCCGCTGTGTGTGGACAAGTTATTGTAATTGTCCATTTGATGTATTGAATTATTATACTCTGATAGTGGTATGTACACTAATAGTACAGTTCCTGTATTAAAAATCTGTTATTAGATATTATACTTTGTTCCGCTGCGATTGTGAGATTCTATGTTACTATTTCTAGTTTTTTCCTCTACCTTTTTTTTTCTTCACTCCTAATGGACTGGTATTTCCGGCACTTGATTGTTCGGCATTTTATGCATTGGACGTATTATTGTTAATTTTCGAGGGTCGAAAATCCCCGTCCGTTACACTTGGTATCAGAGCGCAATGTTAAGCGAGAACCTTGGCTGTAGTAGGGTACTCATTAGAGATAGAGTCAGTAGTACTCTAGAATGAGTTTGATGTGTTAATAGATATAAGCACGTATTTGTTAGTGAATATAAATTATTTTATATTGTGTTGGTTGATTTATGAACTTTGGTCGACACAATCTGTGCAACTGAATCGATAGAGGTTTGCAAACACTTGAATATAGTCATTCGGCATAGTATTGTTTTGAATGGAGTACATGAAATAATTTTACTCAAATTATATTTTGATACAAAAGAAATAATTTTCTGAAATTATTGCATATATTTAGAGGTTTGGATGATAATATATATAATCAAATAAGATTATAAAATTGGAAATAATTTATATAACAAATTGAAAATTTGTATAAATATAAATTATACAAATGGATTATAATTAAAATGGTATTCAAATCAAATCTGGAAATTTAAACCCCGGGATGCTTGAAAAAATGTTTTTCAAAGTGGTGTGGAAATATAACAAGAGTATTATTTTTAGGAATATCTTTGAAATAAATTTTTTTATAATGAATTTTGGAAGAGATATAGCACTAAACTCACTTCTGCTACTGAAAAATAATTCTGGTAATGACTACAGCATCACTATTAATCATTTTCGAGTTTCTACGTGACGGATTGCTACCATAGTAAATTTGACATGAAAATTTTGTGAGAAACATATGCTGTTTAGAAATTCCGAGGGAATTGTTTTGGATAAATAATCAAGTTGATTTTTGAAGTTGAAGGAAATGATTTGTTAAAATAGTTTTTTATATTTTTATATATATTATTATTATTTCAAATGGTTTGAAATAAGAATCGGGTGTTTGAACTCTGAAAATTTAATTAAAGAGAGGTGAAATAAGATTTGAAATAAAACTTGAAAAAAAAGTGAACTTCAAGATGAAGTTAAAAATTTAACTTGTGTAGGTTAAATAAATTGAATTTGTAAAAGAAAAAAAAGGAGGAATTGGAATTTAACTCAAGTAAAAGTTAAAGAAAATAAATTAAATGAAGTGATTATAATAAGTAAAATGAAATGAGTAGAATATGATGATAAATTCTTGCTTGGTTTAAATTGAATGAAGTTAAAATTAAATTGTTTGGAATGAAATTAATCCAAGTATGAACAAATTCGAATATGGTTTGGAATGTTGGTTAAAAGGAATTGGAATTTAAATAAAGAAGGTGAATTGGTTTTGAACTATATGGAATTGAATTAAATATACAAATGTGAATTATAAAGTGGCTATATAATTGTAAATTATAAAAGTTAAATTGAATTGGAATAATGTTGAATTGAAGTAAATGTAAATGTTGAGTTGTGAAATATTATATAACCATAAGGTATAATTCTTGAATGAAATAAAATTTGAGAAAATTTGGAATTGTGAAAAAAATTGGAATAAATTATTAAAAATCGATATTAATTGAGTAAAAGTATACTTAGGCTATAAATAGATATATAATCTTGAGTTAAAAAAAAATTGAACATGTTCGAGTATAAAATTGATGGAAGTGTGAAAAAAATATAGTTTGCGACTTATAAAATTAAAAAGTAAAATAGAAATCCAAAATAAAAATGATTGATATTTCTAGTGAGGAGATAAAAATCCAAACTTTAGTGTTAAAATGAAATTGGGCTCGAGAAAATTAAATGAAGTGGTTTTTGAAAATGAAAATCAAATATTGAATTGTAAAATAGAAGTGAACTAATTAGATAAATTAATAGTTAATTGAATATTGGAATGGAAATTAACTAGATTAAATAAAATGAATTATGGACTGAAACCGAAGCTGAAAATCGAATTTGAGTAATAAATAAAAATTTGACTTATATATATATAAGCTAATTAAATGTTGAATGTGATCAAATAAATGGAACTGGATTGAAATAAAAATGGCTTGAGTATAAATAAATTCAATGTAAGTGGAAATAAATTAAATATGACCTTGAATATTATTTTAAATGAATTTGAGTTTTAAATTGAAATTTGAAGTGGGTTAAATAAGGGAACTAATTAAATTAATTAGTGAATGGAACAAAATTAAATCGAATAGAATCAATCTAAAATTTGAAATGATAACTTGATGGCAAGGGAAATAAAATTTAAGTCATGGAATTAAATTAAATGGAGATAAACGAATCAACTTAAGTAAATTATTTTGGATTGAAGCTTGGCTCATCTAAAAATATAATGCATAAGAAAACAACATGGATTGGTTCCGAGCTAATTAAATGAATTTGAAAATAATGTGGTTATGAATGGAAACCAATGAATGGGTTGAATTTGAAATGGAATAAAAAAGAAATTCAAATTGATTTGGGATCAATTTAAAATAGTTATAAACTGAAATGGTTATTATATTAAACGAATACGCCAAATTTGCATTGAAAAATTGGCCGTTTGGCGTAAACAGAGTGAGTAAAATTATACAAATGAAATGGAAGGTGAAAAAATTAAGTTTTAATCAATTTGCAATGGATATGGATTTGTTTGATATAAATAGGAATTAAATGCAATAAATTGAGTTGAAAATCATTTTGAATTGAATAAAATGATATATGGATCGAGTGGAAGTGATTAATTGTAACAACCCGCATATTTTACGATTGTATATTTAAATATAGCATCATTAGTCGGATTTAAATCCGAAAATCTACTTTTTTCTATTAGTTAAATTAGAACACGAGACCACTTCCATTGAGTTCAAAATGGTGTTTTCCACCTTTTTGAGTATAAACATCGATATGTTTGGAGCTAGATAAAATTTCGACCTTTTCACTTAGGGCTTTGGGTTTGGGTTTCAGCCCATTAACCCCAACTTTAGACCTAGCTCCACCCCTTCTCCTCTTCATCCATTTCATTTCTATTTCCTAACACTTCAAGCTTAGGAACAATGGGGGAAGAGATTGGAAATTAAAATTCCCAAGCCCTAGCTTCTTAGCAAATCCAAGTTTTAGCTCCAAATTCAAAGAGAAGCTTAGGTAAGCATCTCCTTCTTCTTCTCCATCTCAATCTCTCTCCAATTTCAGAAATGTCCAACAAATTAATTTGGGAAATTATTGCTTATGATCTTAGATCGGAGCTTTTAGAGTTGGGATTGAAGAGTGGTTGATCATCTTTTGTTTTCAAGCTTCTTGTTTCTTGTTTTTGGTGTAAAAGGTGAGATATTTATCTCACGTCCATGTCTATAACTATCATTATTGTTAGGTATGAATTCCTAACATCTATTCATGTTCATTTGCTTTTGATTTGAATTGATTTGGTGAACATTTCAAATTTTGGTGTTTTGAAGTTAAATCTTTAAAAATCCTAGCTTTGATGCTTTAACATGTCTTTGGGGTGAGTCGAGGATCCTATAGGACTGGGTTGTCGCGTGGCATAAATCCCTAGTTGCAATTGCTCGATCGATCAGCTCTGTTTGGATTTTTGCCCCTTTGGGGACTAGGCTGGAAATACTGGAAAACAGGTTCCAGTCGACTGCCGCTCTGAGTCTAACCGACTGACCTGGAACCCGAGAGTTTTCCAGGCATTAGGCCAGTCAACCGAACTCAGTGTCCAGTCGACTGACCTGCTTGCTTTAACCCAATTTGCCTATTTTTGTTGAGATTTCGATTTTTATCGATTTGTTGTTATCCGATTTGTTGTTATCATTTATTATCGACCTTGATGACTTCTATTTCGGAATTTTTGGGAATATACATTTTGATGATTTCGATATTGATTTCTTTGGATTGGATTCACGTCTTTGTATGTGAATTTTTGGTGATTAATTGTTTTTACAATCAATTTTGTGATTTGTCACTTTAAAATACAAAGGTTTCTATACGAGTAGTAAATATTCAACTCCTTTACAAAGATGATTACAACTCTATTTTCAATATCAAACTCTTTTATAAAACCGTTTTCCAATCTATTAGTGTATACAAACCTTTGCCTCATTTTTTCGAGAAATCCAATCAAACGACTTAGCAAAACAAGTGGAATGAAACACTTGCGTTTACTTTGTCGGTTAATTTTTAGAGTTGTTCGATTGAAATCTTGTGACAACTTTCGAGTGGAGATTTACAGTTTGCGCGTAAATATTTAAGTTAAGCCAGTGGTTATGGGACATGAAGCTAAACTCATCTATTTACTAGCTTAGTGTAATTGCCAGTTTTTGATGATCGATGATGATCATTTTGTGATTTACACTAGCAATGTGCGATGTCTCTTTGTCTGCGAGGGAGACTAAACCCCCTTTCTGTGGAGCTTCGGCTCTATTTTGCGGGGTTGGGACCCATGATCTTCGGACCGTTTTGTGGAGCTTCGGCTCAAAGGACTTCGAGCCGTTTTATGGAGCTTCGGCTCAAAATTGATGGTTAGCAACCATGGAATAGCGTTCCGTTTTGTGATACACGTATTGGTGAGTTTTCATGCTCCCGTTTTGTGATAGACCTCCCCCTTTTGTGATTTCTGGATTTCTAGTTGATGATTTCTAGAATTTGTGTTTCACCAATTTTTATGATTGGCATTGATATGTTAGCCAATATTTGTGGTTTGGTGAATGTGTTAAAGAATATGACATTCTTTTCAGTGCTTTGAGATTTCTTGAGATATTGTATGATTTTAGTTGCTGTTGATGCATATTTGTCACATATGGTATTATTGTTATCATGCGTTTTTGACATGTCTCTTATTCTATCTCATTTTATCTGATATTTATAGCTAGACTGATACGTTTATTATTTTCTTATTAAATAATACTCGGGTCAGACCAAGATGTTGCAGGTGCTTATGCTTGACTCCTCATTAGGAGTATTATCTGACTTTTGGCTAACTACATTAGATTGGTAGTTTTTGTTGCTATACATTCGACATAGAGACTCCTTGATGTATACATATTCTTTTGTGTAGCACTTGTATTTATTCTTTTGTGATATTGTGGATCTTGTTAAACCATTACTCTGATGTACACTTTTACGTGTTATATTCATATTTATTTCCGCCTTTGAGATATGAACAACTGTGACTGATTTATGTTATGCTTATTTCTATATTTGTTTCCAAAGATTATATAGCCATTGTGTAGTAAGTTTGAGTTTGAATCGATGTGCCAGATTTCCTCTTGAAATGAAATGCAAGTTATGCTTATTTCTATATTTGTTACACTTTTACTCCGTAGTGTTCTTGGCTAGAGTGAGTATAGAGGTGGGGCGTCACAACATGGTATCAGAGCCAAACTTTGGAACAATGTAGAATAATTTAGCAAGAATCATCGTCCTAAGTCCATCTTAGGAGCATGCCTTAGGGTTTTATTCGAGTCATTGGACCCGTTCTATCCTATTTTCTTTGTGATGCCTTGTTTTATCAATCATTATTATTGGATATTCATTCTGAGAATAACGTTTTCTTCTTCTTTCTTTCTTTCTTAAATAAGAGAAATGGTTAGACCTGGCCGTCCCAGTGCCGGTCAATGAAGTGCTACTCCTCAGAGATGGAGTATTTATGTCAGCTCAACAGCTTCTTGATCTTGTAAAGAATGCTCAAGCTGTCGGACCCATTCCAGAGCCTACTCACCAAAAATCAGGATTTGCACGCTTGTGCAGTGATTATACCAACTTGGGTGGGAAGACATTCAAGGGTTCTGAAAGCTTTATTGAAATCCAAGCTGCATGAATCTTATTAATCTTCATCGAGTCCAAGTGGCTTCTAGTATGCTCCAAGAAAGAGCATTAGATTGGTAAGAGCTTCTGATTTCTGAAATAATTGAAAGATCTTTCTTGGGAGCAATTTCGGGAATGATTCGAATCAAAATTTATGCAGGAAGCTGAAAAAGTAACTTTGGCCCGGCGTTTCGTAGACCTTGTTCAAGGTGAATCTTCTGTGACGGACTACATTGCATCTTCAGAATCTCTTTCTAAATACGGGGTTGAATACATTAATACCCCATTGAAGAAAAATCAGAGATTTGTCTATGGCTTGAATAAGAATCTCAAAAAGCCATTACTTATGAAATTGGAAGTTTCTTTCGGCCAGCTTATTGATATCGCTCTTCGACTTGAAGAGGCAGATAAAGAGAGTGATGTTGAAATTGGGAGTGCCAAACCGAACTTCAACAACAACAAGAAGCGACCTAATAAGTTCAAAGGTCCTTATCCCAGCAAGAAAGGAAAATAATCAACTCCGCTATCCTAGACTTCTACCTCTAGTGGTGGCCAATGCTACAATTATGGTTCTAAGGATCATTATGCAAATAAGTGTTCAAAGCCCCTTGCTTGTCGCTATTGCAAAAGTTCAGGTCATTAGATATCTGCATGTCCCAAACTTCAAAGCAAGAAGGAGTGAAAGCTAAATGTGGTGCAAGCCCCTAGTAACAGTTCTTATGGTCAAGGTATTTCTCATTCTATCTTTGATGGCATTATTTTGTTTCGTGATCATCCTGTTCGAGTTCTTTTTGATACGGGTGCATCCCATTCTTTTATGTTAAAACAACTTGTTGATACTTTTTCTTTGAGTGTTATGGCTTTAATGACTTCTTTGAGAATTGCAAATCCAGTTGGTGGATCCGCAACACTCAGTTTGCTTTATAAAGATGTCGAGATTATTTTATGTGATTATTCTTTCTAGCCGATTTGCATGTCATGCATTACTTAGGCTTCGAAATGATTTTGGGAATGGATTGGCTTACCGTTATCAAGCTTAAATACTATGTGTTGAGCGGACTATTCGTCTTCGACATCCTCAATCTGTTAAGTAGATTTATGTTGTTCTTAAAGGTTCGGATTCCAACTTGGCAGCATCTTTACATTCTTTAAATCCTTATGATGACGATTATGATGATGAGGAAGATGTCATTTCTCTTATTCACGTTGTTCGTGAATTTTCCGACATATTTGAGCTTGTTTTAGGATTACCCCCTAAGCGAGCCATTGAGTTCAGAATTAATCTAATTCTTGGAGCTATACCTATTACTCGTCCTCCTTATCGTATGTCCAATAAGGAAAATGAAGAGATGCATACACAATTATCCGAATTGGAGGTGAAGCAATTTATTTGCTCTAGTTCCTCTCCTTGGGGAGCTTCAGTTATTTTTGTGAAGAAATCTGATAGTACACTTAAGCTTTGCGTTGACTACCGCAAGCTTAATGATCTCACTATCAAGAATAAATATCCTTTTCCTCGGATTAATGATTTATTTGATCAACTTAGTGGTGCTAGAGTCTTTTCACAGTTATACTTAGCAACCGGTTTTCATCAGCTTCGTATTGCAGAGGATAGTATTTCTTTGACATCGTTCTATACTAGTTATGGATCTTATGAATGGCTTGTTATGCAATTCAGTTTAACGAATGCTCCAGCTTATTTCGTTGACCTTATGAATCATGTTTTCAAAGACTTCCTCGATTGGTTTGCTGTCATCTTTATAGATGATATTCTTGTTTATTCTAAAACCGAGGAAGAGAATGAAAAGCATCTTCGGATTGTGTTGGAAACTCTTAGGAGCAATCAATTGAAAGCAAAAATTTTAAAATGCCACTTTTGGCAATCTCGTGTGAAATTTCTTGGTCATATCATTTTTGAATCCGGAATTTCAATGGACCCTTCAAAGATTGAAGCGATTCAAGACTGGAAGAGACAGGAGAGTGTTACGGAAATCCGTAGCTTTCTTGGATTGGCGGGTTATTACCGTCGTTTCATAAAAGACTTTTCAAAAATTTCCATGCCTCTTACTAGTTTGACAAAGAAATGAGTTAAATACATTTGGTCGGACAAATGTAAGGCTTCTTTTCAGAAATTAAAAGAACTCCTTTCCGATGCTCCTATTCTTGTGATTCCCAAGGGGAACCAAGATTTTATTGTTTATACCGATGCTAGTCGTGTTGGTTTGGGAGCCGTTCTTATGCAAAGGGATCATGTTATCACTTATGCTTCTAGGCAATTAAAGCCCGCCGAGACTAGATATGCCACTCATGATTTAGAGCTCGCGATTATTGTTTTGGTTCTTTGAATTTCATGCCATTATCTTTTGGGAGAAAATTTTGTTGTCTACACCGACCATAATTCTTTGAAGTATTTATTTTCCCAAAAGGAACTTAATTTCTGTCAACAACGTTTTCTCAAGTTCCTTGCATCTTATGATCTTGATATTCTTTATACTCACGGAAAGGGAAATCGTGTTGTCGATGCCCTTTGTCGTAAGCAACAAGCTGTTGTTTCCATGATGAAATCTGAATAGAATGATCTCGAGACTTTATCCACTTGTAAGATTCGAGATCGTGAATCCAATTTATGTACATCTCTCGTTTTACGTAGCCTTGAGGCACATCCCTCTCTTTTAGATCGCTTCTTGAAGCTCAAAAGCTAGATCCCGAATTGGCTCTTCTTAGCCAAAGTTGTAAGGATAAAATTAATATTGAAGGTTTGAAAGACTTTGATATTGATGCTCGTGGCAGCATTCCAATGTTTGGTAGACTTATCGTGCCAAATATTAGTGATCTTCGTAAAGACATTTTAGAAGATTCTCATCGTTCTAAATTTACCATTCATCCCGGTAGTAGTAAAATGTACGCGGATATGAAGCGACTTTATTATTGGGATGGAATTAAATTCGATATTGCTAACTTTATTAAGCGTTGCATGACTTGCCAACTTGTCAAGGCCGAGCATCAAAGGCCCGGCGGGCTATTGCAACCTTTGGACATTCCAATTTGGAAGTGGGACCAAATTTCCATGGATTTTATTGACGACCTTCCCCATTCTCGTTCGGGTCATGATAGCCTATGGGTGATAATTGATAGACTTACAAAATCCGCTCATTTTATTCACGTTCGGTCCAATCGGGCCATACGTCTTTTAGCCAAACTCTTTATTAAAGAAATTGTTAAATTGCATGGAGTTCCTACTTCTATTGTTAGTGATCGTGATCCATTGTTTACTAGTGGATTTTGGAAGAGTCTTCAAAAAGCTTTGGGAACAAAGCTTAATTTTAGCACCTCTTATCACCCTCAGTCCGATGGACAAACTGGGCGTGTGAATCAAACTCTTGAAGATGTTCTTGGTGCATGTGTTCTTGATTTTGGTGGATGTTGGAAAGATCATATTTCTCTTGTTGAGTTTTCCTATAATAATAGCTTCCAATCTAGTATTAGTATGGCACCTTTTGAGGTACTTTATGGAAGGCCATGCCGATTTCCTTCTTGTTGGCTTAAGGCCGGTGAGAGGCTGGTTTTAGGCCCAAACTTTATTTGTGATTTCACAAGAAAGATTGACCTTATCCGCCATAGGATGAAAGAAGCTCAAAGTAGGCGAAAATGCTATGCCGATAACCGAAGAAGGAAATTAGAATTTTCTGTGGGAGATTTTGTGTTTATTCGTGTTTCACTTATGAAGGATGTTGTGCGTTTCAGTCGATCGGCAAAATTAGCACCTCGATATATTGGTCCATTTCCCATCACCGAACGTATTGGTTCCGTGGCTTATCGCCTTTTATTACCGGCTCAGTTTTCTGCTATTCATGACGTGTTTCACGTTTCTCAACTACGGAAATGCCTTAGGGATTCCGATTCTATTCTTGTGCCTGGTGTTGTGGAAGAAATTGAAGTCTCGCCTAATTTGACTTATGAGCAACATCCTATTCGTATTATTGCATCGGAGCTTAAACGTCTTCGAATAAAGATGTCCCGCTTGTGAAAGTTCAATGGTCCTCAAAATATATATATCGAAATTTGGGTTATTTAAAGTAAACTGATTTAAATAAGCAAAAATAGATTTTTGATCATACAAAATAATGTAGGGAAATATTTTAAATTGAGAATATAAAATCAATCATATAAAGGAATTTTTAAAGACGAGATTTTAAAATGATATTCGGGAAAATATAGAAAGAAGTTGGAATCGATATTAAAAATAGATTAGCAAAAATAAACAGAATTTATGAGAAATTAAAATTTTAAAAATGGAATTTATAAATGAGATTATTTTTAGCGAAATCAAAGGAGTTATAAAAATGTACAAACGAAGTTTATAAACGAAGGAAAGTGGTAACGAATGATAAATTTGGAATATAAATTTGTCGGAAGTATTTATATTAGAATATGAAAATATGTTGAAAGGAAAATAGTTTGTACTATTTTTTGAAGTGAAAATAGTTAAGGAGGCCGAAATGGAGGTGATGTTATATAAATCGAGAGGGGTATAAGTTGGAAATTGATTATTGGGATTTAAAAATATATGTTTTTAAAAAGAAATTAAGTTTTTATTTAAAAAAAAGAAAGTTTATTTATTAAACTATGTAATTTTAAAGTTAGTTGTATTGAATAGCTCAAAAAATGAAATTTTCAAATACTTAACAATCATATTAATAAAATACTAAATTTTATACCTACTTTGGAAGTGATGTTATAAAAAGTGTTGCAATATTTTAGGTAACTATTTGAAAATGTCTTAAAAATTATTATTATTCTTTAAATAGTTATTATTATTGTACATATATATAGAATTTAGAGATGTTTTAAATTTATTTATAAACCTTCTCGGAAGCCTGGAAATTGGGTTATTCAGTGAATATGTTTTATAAGAAAATTCTTAAATGGAATTAGGAAGAAAAAGTTAGAAATTTCAAAGTAGTTAAATAAAAGTAGGCTTCGAAAAATGAAATAGAATTCGTAAAGAAGTAGAAAAGGAAATTGGAATTACAAGTGAGCATAATTGACTTTGGAATATTGAAGGGAATTAATTAAAGGATTCCAGAATATATAGAATTCATGTAAATGAGTTAAGAAATTTAGCAATAAAATTGTAAATGCTTTTGAAAAAGAAATAGGAAATAAAAGGAGCATTTTATAAGTGTTGAATAAAAAATGAGGTGGGAAAATATTCTAAGTATTAGGAATGGTTGGAAATGTTCCTTTAAAAATATAAGTATATGAAAACGGTTTTCAAATGTTCAAGAACTGGAAGTAATATCTTATAAAGATATTTTGAAGTAAATTTTGGAAAATTTATTGTAAGGCCTGATGATTTTTTTATGGATGTGTGTTGATAGTTAATTAACCGACTATCAATTTTTGCCAATTTCGTTAATCGTTTCGAAGAGACCGGGATGGAATTTAATATCCGAAACCACTTCGATTCGGTTTAAATGTTACGAATGAATACCGTGAAGATGATAAAGACAATGATTTTATGACGACCCAGAATTTTTAAGCATTTAAAATCGGAATATTTAATTGATTTTAAATATTTAATAGTTAAATATTACTTGAATTTCAAATATCACTATTTATTTGATAATTAAATTATAGAATTTAATAAGTTGAAGTTGGGTAAAATGTTGAATCTTCAGTTTTAAGCCTATTAAAAATAATTTGAAGGCCTGTAAAATTTATATTTATATACTGAAGAGAATAGAAATGTTGAAATCAAATTAAGAATGGTTTGTTAAGTTTTCAAATTTAATATCATTTAAATTGAATTTAAAAATAACCTTTCGAGACACAGTCTCGGAATTTGACGAAACTAGTTGCATTGGGTCCGTAATATTGAATTATTATCGGATTTCAATTTTCGTAATGATTGCAGTAGTTGTGTGAGCGTACGATATATAAACGCGATGGAATTTTATATCGAAATTTCAGTATAATAACTGGGTTCGAAAGCTATCTTTCCCATACGATCGAATTAGGACTCGAAACATTTTCTATTGTGTTCGGAATAGGGGTTTAACATTGTAAACTCCTAGCAGCATGTCTCAATAAGAATTCGAAATTTTAAGTTGCGTTTATCAAAACAGTTTGAATTTAAATTTAAATTATATATATTTATCCTGTCAACTTCAGCCGAAATTATATCACATCAGCCGCTTCCCTTCATTTTGAAGTCACTGTAGCCAACCTTTCCTAACACGCATCCCTCAACTTTATATCACGTCCTTTCCCTTCCATCTTCTTTAGTCCAGGACGAAACAAAAAAATCAAAATTAAAACGAGAGAAAAATAAAATAAATAAATATAAACACTGTGTCTCCCTCTTCTCGTTTTAAAACCTAGTTTTCCCCTTTCTATAATTTTAATCGAAAGCTAAAACAATATTTTGGCTCACGATTCACTTGTAAAGCATCGAAGACGGGGGAATTAGGTCGTGAATCGCGAGTTCGATAGGGCGTGGAGGCTCGACAGTTCGATAAGGGAAGGAGTTCGAGGGCGGCGTCTGGTAGATCGCGACGAGCAAGAGCTCATTTCCAATCGAGGGGTCGCTGGTGATGTTGTCGCGTCTACCGCGCGTGCTTAGGGTCGTTTGCGCAACGATGGTCGATGTTTACGGGAAAGGCTGTATTTTGTGATGAGGGTTGTTCGCCTATTCGATTCGAGGCTGCTCGAATTGGGTTTGGCGATTGCAGCTTGGTCATTCGTTTTCAATTACTGTTCTTTGGCTGTAAGGTTACAATACCATCTTTATTTAATTTATTTACACATGTCTTCAGATTGATAATAAAATGAAGCAAAATAGGATATTTACAGTAATAAAATTACTGTTTGCTGTTTACAATAAGGTACAGGATAATTCTGGTTAGAGGTAAATATTATTGTTCCATTAGAAATTAGTAAATATATATATATATGCATATATATAAGATTGTGGAAATAGAAGTTTTAAATGTTGAAAATTTATTTAAAATTTAGTTTTGAAATCTATATAGATATTTTTAATCCTAAAGAAAATAAGTATATATTTACATATCTTAATTTACAAACTTATTTTGAATAATGGATTTGGTAATAAATTTACCCAATTAACTTATTTTAAGTTACTAAAAATTATGTAGTGAAGTAAATTATAAGTGTGAAGTTAAATCACTGGTTAATTAAATTTATTTAAAATAAAAATTTACAGTTCGATTTATTCAAATAATTAATAGACCGTATAATATTTATACAAGGTCCGAAATAGTGAAGAAAACAAGTCGGGTTTTGAACCGGGTTGCAAATCAAAGAGCAAAGGTGAGTTAGTCTCACTCAGTTGAATTTAAATTAAATTTAAATGATAAAATTTAAATAATTGTTTGAATGGTTGAATTGATTGATGTACTATAGTATGGTATATTTTGGAATTGGTATTTTATGTTGTGCTAACGTCTGTGGATGCAGGGAAAACAGGTTGGAGGGATCCAACTGGACCCCTCAACATGTATTTAAATTAATTAATATTCTCTGTTGTGAGTACTTGATATTATATGATGAATATATTGGAATATTGAATGCTATGGTTTGATTGACTATGTTTGGGTATAATGGGTTACCAAAAATATATAAACTGGATTTTGGAAAAAAAATAAAAGAAGTGAATTTGTAAGCGAAATAATTATATAAAATTTGAATAAATTAAGAATGAATAAAATGAATGGAAGTGATATCACAATACTAATAAATACCTTCGAGTATGAAAAGATTTTGAATAAACAGAAATTGTAAAATTGTAAAATCAAGTGATATTATTCTAAAGGGATGAAGAATTATTTTAAAATTTAAAGTTCAAATTTATTTAAAAGAACAAAGAAGAAATTTGAGAAATCAAAAAATTAGGATTCTCAGTTAAAATATTTTAAATCGTAATTAAGGAATAAAACCTGAAATTAATATATTTTGGAATAAAAGGAAGTAAATTGGAAATCAATTTGGAAATTGATTAAGTGTTTGAATTGGAGATTTAAAGAAAAATGTGAAGAGAAGTATATTTCTCTGGATAACCAAGTATGTTTAAAGTAAATTTTTAAATATAAGATAAACAGTTTAATGTTGTTTTAAAAAGCATGTTTTAGAAAATTTATTATTTCTAAATGTTTATATTCTAAAGTAAATATTTTTCAAATCTATTATCGTAGTAATTATTTAAGGTAACTTGGTATTTTAATTTAAAAAGAGAAATTTAGTTCTATATCCTAAAAAGTAGCTTTATTTTAATTATTTTCAAAGTATATATATTTTTAATAAAGCATTAAAGTAGTTTTTAATTTAAAATATTTAAAAGTATATTTTATAATAAGGTGTTTTAAATCATTTTAAAATCTAAGTGTTGTACTTGGTGATTTCAGAAGAAATAGAAAATATTTGGGAAATTTATTCAGAAAAGGAAGATAGTTTGAAAACTATTTTCAAAAGGGTTTAAAAGTGGAAATATACCTTGTGAAGATATTTTTGGGGTTAATAAATAATTTGGAAAATTATTTATTGTTGGATGATTGTTTGTAAATATTAGTTGATAGTTAAATCACCGACTATCAATATTGGACAAATGCGTTGATCGTTTCGAAGAGACCGGGATCGAGTTTGCTATATTGCAGCATGATAGGCGTTGCCATGACTCCTGCACTAAACAAGGAAATAGTGCGCTGTAAAGTGTGCCAGGCTGCCATGGACGATCATCAGGGTAACGTAAACACAAAATGGTCTATCATATTACTCACAGTGCATGGATAAAATACAATAGAGAAGTATACATAGTGAAGCTCCATAGAACAGACTTCATCATACAAGCTCATAATAGTTTGGTACAACAATCTGAAAGGTCAATACCACAAGCCTCACTACATAACACTCAGAGAATCATACAAACAGCGGAACATCCAGTACATATAGTAAGAAAACAGTATGCAAAAGCCTCCAGCTCGTCTTCGTCATCAACAGCGTTAGTCACTAAGAACAGCACCTGTCACCTGCTACCTAGTCTGCCCATCCCATCATGGATGAACAGCCCAAGGTAATAAGAGTTAAACAAAAACCTTGAGTCAGACAAAAGTCTTGGTGAGCAGTAAATCAACTATCAAACATACCAAAAGAGCATAAAGGGTAAAAGGAATAGGAACCCAACCATCCCACTCCACCTCTTTCTACAGTGATAGCCCTAGACACACTAAGCAGAAGCAAACATAGCAATTCAGACATTCAAAGAAAAGCAATTATCACTCGAGTCAAGGTCGATGTTTTCCAAGTACAAACCCCCAAGGCCTAAACCAAGATCAGATAAGCACTCTGAAAACATCACTCTTGGCCCAAGCGACGATACATCCAAATATCCAAACATCCATGACTCTGGCTATCACTGTTATCATTGCCTTGATTTCATCGTTAATTGAATGCCCGTCACATTATCTCATCCATCCGCCAAGGGCTAATGGTAACCCCGGTTCTAGACATAACTCGGTCGTCGCGGCCCGTGCCTAGGACTATCGAATATGCCCAGAGTACTAGCACGTCGTCGCAGCCCGTGCCTGGGACGTCGTCGCAGCCCGTCCCAACGTACTCTTGCTTTGAGCATGCTAGAACCTTCAATAACGATGAGATCTCAGCCTTCTAGTCTTCCTCCTTGACGACTATTTTCATACTAGCTCAAGCGCCTTCCAAGCCAACCATTATCCACAAACTCGAACCACATCATCGAGTTATCAACATGCTTGGGATGATCTCGTCTGGATTAAACCAAGACTTTCTCACATCTTACTTTGCTTCTTCGCATCATAGCAAAGTTCCATCTCAACATCATGGTTTGCCTCATCGCATCATGGCAAAGTCCCATCTCAACTAGATCATCAAGTCTATCCATATGAGCTTCAACATCCGCTTCATATGCCACAAGCAGCTTTCCTTATTCAAGAGCCTTTCTACTTAGCTTTTGAATCATCTTCGACCAACTTGTCCAAATCAAGTTATCAATCAACTAATCAATCAAATCAAACATTAATCCAAGTAATCAATCAAACAAGATCTAAATAAACAATTATGGCAATAATGGCAATTTCGTAAATAAAGAGTCCAAATCTAATAAGTATGAGTTCTAAGCAACATCTCTACAACTTAATGAATGAACTTGCATAGGTGAACATATAGTAAAATAGGTGTTGAATCATCATGAACCATAGATCTACATGCAGACTTAAGGAAAAAGCATGGAATCACTATCTTTAACACACAAACAAGCCATCGATCCAATATACTCCTTTGGGTCCATGTGAGAGATAACCACCACTCACCGAATCACCTAAACACCTCAAAAACAACCAACTTCATATCTGGACAGCAAAGAATCTAGCTTGATCCGAGAAGATTCCGCTTCAAACGATGAAATATCTCTTCAATGGATGGAGATCTTCAACTTTGGCTCTTGGATCTTCGATTTGATCTTCAATCTAGATGGAAGGAATCACAAGATTAAAGTGGAGAAAAGAAGTGAAGAAGTGTTGTAGTCGAGCTCTCAAAATGGCAGCACTTCGTCGCTTCAAAATCCGGTGCCAAAAAGTGAACCAAACCCCTCTATTTATAGGCTGAAAACTCCTTAAGTCGGCGCCCCCATAAGTCGTCCCCGACCTACCCCATGAGTCGTCCCCGACCTAAGACTTCCCACGACCTACTGCCTATGCGCATCCACGACCTAACGCACTCACGATCCAACGGCTTAAGTCCTTACGCGACCTAACCGGTATACGATCTAACGACTCAACACACACGCGACCTAATGACCTATCATAAGTCGCTCACGACCTAACCACAACTCCTTCACACGACCTAGCGATACACACGACCTATCCTTAACTCGTCCTACCGACCTAAGCCACTATTCTATAGGTCGCTCACTATCTTAGGTCGTAACATCCTGTAAGTCGCCACTTGCTAACTACTAGGTCGCTATCCCGTTAAGTCGGTCACTACCTATGAGTCGCTCAAATCTATAAGTCGGTAAATCCTTAACTCGGTAACTCTTAGGTCGGTAAAACCTTAACTCGTTAACTCGCTTACCACCTTAAGTCGTTAGCTCCACTAACTCACTCACTCCTTAACTCTTTTAGGTCGTCTAACGATCTAACTACAACTTAGGTCGCTCCGCCTGCTAACTCCTATAGGTCATTACTTCTATAGGTCGCTCCACTCGACCTAACTCTCACCTGACCCAAGCTCCACACGAGCTAATCCTTCACGGGCTAACTTACACATGACTTAGGCTCTAGACGACACTTAATACTAACCACCTAATTATAATTATACTACGATTTATCGACACGTACAGTACGGGTCGTTACATTCTCTCCCCCTTAGGAATTTCTCCCCCGAAATTCAAAACAAACAAGAGCATCCAAAACTATTCTGCATGCCTACCATCCATAGCAACGAACAAACCATACATCCAATTACTAACTTAGCATGCAAAATTCTAAGACTAGAACAAGTTACAAATTCATGAGATGTCACGACACCTTAGGGCCATACCTCAAAGAGTTCAGGATGGGCTGCTTTCATCCTCTCTTCCTCCTTCCATGTACAGTCGTTAACATCATCACTCCATTGTACCTTGAGCAACGTAATCGTCTTTCTCCTATGCTGTTTCGTGTCGGTATCAACAACACGAAGCGGCTTACGAGGTCTCATAACAACTGGATCAACCTCTAAATCTTCACAGCTATCAACAGAAACCATTGCATTCGAGTTGTGCACATACTTCCGTAGATAAGATACATGAAAAACATTGTGCACACCCGCCATCTTTTCTGGTAACTCCAATTTATAGGCGAGCTTTCCAATTCGATCGATGATCGGGAATGGTCCAACAAATCTCGGAGTCAATTTTCCTTTATTCCCGAATCGAATAACATTCTTCAGAGGAGAAATCTTCACGAAAACCATATCACCCACATCGAATTCCAAATCCTTACGACGCTTATCAGCATAACTTTTCTGACAGTCTTGGGCTGCCTTCATTTGTCGCCGAATGGTCTCTATACAATCTGAAGTCTGACGAATCATTTCTGGCCCAAGTATCAATTTTTCTCCAGTTTCCAACCAACATGTCGGAGAGTTACACGGTCTTCCATACAATGCTTCATATGGTGCCATACCAATACTTGACTGGTAACTGTTATTATATGCAACTTCCACCAAATGAAGATGATCTTCCCATGATCCTCCGAAATCTAAAACACAAGCTCTAAGAAGATCTTCCAAAACTCGGTTGACTCTCTCGGTCTGACCATCTGTTTGGGGATGATAAGCTGTACTCAAACACAACTTGGTCCCCAAAACTTCTTGGAAGCTCTTCCAAAATCCACTAGTGAACAATGGGTCTCGATCGCTCACTATACTCTTCGGAACACCATGGAATCGAACTATCCACTTAACATACAACTCAGCCAATTTCGATGCAGTCCTAGTTAATCGAACAGGAATGAATCTTGCACTCTTAGTCAAACGATCTACGATGACCCAAATTCCTTCATTTCCCGCTCTGGTTCTAGGTAGTCCATCAATAAAATCCATTGATATTTGCTCCCACTTCCATGTAGGAACTTCTAATGGCTGAAGCAATCCACTTGGCTTCTTCTGTTCGGCTTTTACCAACTGGAAATTCATGCACTTGGAAATAAAATTTCCAACATCCTTCTTCATACCTTCCCAGTAATAGGTTCTCTTCATATCCCGATACATCTTATTTCCACCTGGATGAATTGTCAACTTCGAGTGATGACTTTCCATAAGAACTTCATCTCTCAATCCATCTATATCGGGAACAACTAATCGTCCTTGCTTCCGAAGCCAACCCTCTCGATCGACTTCAAATCCTTTATCCTTTTCTGGGTCTACTCCAGATTCCACATCACGGATAATCTTGACAATCTTATCGTCTCGCTTTTGGCTCTCGCCAACTCTTTCCACCAGAGTAGGTCTTATCGATAAGTTTGCCAACATCTCAGGTTCCAATTCACATCTAGGCCTGAAGTCAAATCCAGCTAAATACTCAAGGCTCTTCCATTCTGAAAACATGGCTCCCAATTCTGCATGTCTTTGACTTAACGCATCTGCCACTGCGTTACCTTTTCCCGGAGTATATGTTATACCAAAATCATATGATGCTAAAAACTCTAGCCATCGTTGCTGTCGAAGATTCTAATCCTTTTGGGAGAACAGATACTTCAACGACTTATGATCTGTAAACAACTCAAATCGAACTCCCAATAGGTAATGTCTCCACATCTTCAGAGCAAATACAATCGCTGCTAACTCCAAATCATGAGTCGGATAATTCCTTTCATGCGGCTTTAGTTGTCGACTTACATATGCAACAACTTTATCCTTCTGCATTAGCACTATTCCAAGTCCGGTACCACATGCATCGGTGTAAACCACCATCTCATCATTTCCACTTGGAATAGTCAAAACAGGAGCACTTGTCAATCGCTCTTTCAGGATTCCAAAAGCTTGCTCACACTTAGCATCCCATTTGAACACTTGGTTCTTTTTCGTCAATCCTGTTAACGGTGCAGCTATCTTGGAAAAGTCTTTGATAAACCGATGATAGTATCCTGCTAATCCATGAAAACTTCTCACATCAGATGTATTCTTAGGTCTAACCCAATCCTGGATCACGGCCACCTTGGCAGGATCAACCGCTATTCCATTTCCAGAGATAACATGGCCTAAGAACCTCACTTCACTCTTCCAGAAGTGACACTTCGAAAACTTAGCCTTCAGCTGTTGTTTTCGCAAGATTTCCAAAATAATCCGCAAGTGCGTCTTGTGCTCTTCTACAGTTCTAGAATAGACCAAGATATCATCCACGAACACAAGTACAAACTTGTCCAACTGATCTCTGAACACTCTATTCATAAGATCCACAAAATATGCTGGTGCATTGGTTAATCCAAACGGCATTACCAGCCGCTCATAAAAACCGGATGGTGTCTTGAAAGCAGTCTTCGGCACACTATCCTTTGCCACTCTCAACTGGTGAAATCCCGTTGCCAAATCCATCTGAGAAATTACCTTAGCTTCGTGAAGCTGATCAAACAAGTCATCTATTCTCGGCAATGGATACTTGTTCTTCTTAGTCACTTTATTCAGCTCACGATAATCCACACACAACCTCAACGATCCATCCGCTTTGGTTGCAAACACAACTGGTGCACCCCATTCGGACACACTACGCCGAATGAATCCTTTCTGTAAAAGGTCATCAACTTGCACCTTCAACTCTTGCTGTTCCCTAAGCGCCATCCGCCTAAGAGGCATCACAACTGTGACGACCGCCCATGACTCCTGCACCGAAACAAGGAAATAGTGCGCTGAAAGTGTGCCAGGCAGCCATGGACGATTGTCAGGGTAAGGTAAAAACATCAAACTCTATCATAGAACTCACAGCGCATGGATAAAATACAATAAAGAAATATAATATAGTGAAGCTCCCATAGAACAGAATATCATCATCTAATCATAATAGCTTTATACATGGTCTGAATCATGAATACAAGAAGCCTCACTACATAGCACCCATAGTAATCAACAATCAGTGGAATATCCAGTACATAGAATATGAAAATAATATGTAAAAGCCTCCTGCTCGTCTTCGCCATCTGCATCGTCAATCACTAAGGTCAGCACCTGCCACCTGTCACTTAGTCTTCCCATCCCAAAACATGGATGAACAACCCAAGGTAATAAGAGGAGACATAAAACCTTGAGTCAGACAACAGTCTTAGTGAGCAGTAAATCAACTATCAAACATACCAAAGGAACATAAAGGATAAAAGGAATAGGAACCTAAATCATCCCACACCACCTCTTTCTACAGTGATAGCCCCCAGACACACACTAAGGAGAAGCAAGCATAGCAAAGCAGATAATTAAATTAAAGCAATAATCACTCGAGTCAAGGTCGATGTTTTCCAAATACAAACCCCCAAGGCCTAAATCAAGATCAGATACAAACCCAGAAAAACACCGCTCTTGAGACCGAATGATGATACAACCAAACATCCATGACTCTGGCTATCACTGTTATCATTACCTTGATTTCATCATTAGTTGAATGAAGGGCACATTCTTTCATCCGTCAGTCAAGGGCTAATGGTAACCCCGGTTCTAGACATAACTCCGCACGTCATCATGACCCGTGCCTAGGATATCAATGCTGCCCAGAGTACTAGCACGTCATCGTGACCCGTGCCTGGGATATCAATGCCGCCCAACGTACTCTTGCTTTGAGCATGCTAGAACCTTCAACAACGATGAAGTCTTAGCCTCCTAGTCATCCTCCTCGACGACTATTCCCATACTAGCTCAAGCGCCTCTCGAGCCATCCATTATCCATCAAAACTCGAACCATATCACCGAGTTAACATCATGCTTGGAATGATCCCGCCTGGACTAGACCAAGACTATCTCATATCATACTTTGCTTCATCGCATCTTAGCAAAGTCCATATCATGCTTCGCCTCATCATATCACGGCAAAGTCCATCATCATCATACTTTGCTTCCTCGTATCATCGCAAAGTCCTTGAATCCATCCATATAAGCTTCCTCATCCGCTTCACATGCCACAAGCAGCTTTCACCATTCAAGAGCCTTTCCACTTAGCTTTTGAATCATCTTCGACCATCTTGTTCCAAATCAACTACTAGCTAACTTGAAACAATCAAATCAATCATACATTCAAACAATCAATCATTCAAACAAGATCTAATAAGCAATATTAACTATAATGGCAATTTCGTAAATAAATGAGTGAAAGTCTATCATACATGAATTATGGATTTCTAGCTTAGATCTATCAAATATAAAACATGGGTTTTGTTCCTATAACTCGATAAATGAACTTGCATAGGTAAACATCTTCATAAACAATGGATCTACATGCAGACTTAAGAGAAATGCGAGAAATCACTATCTTTAACCCATAAACGAATCACCACTCCAATATACTCCTTTGGATCCGTGTGAGAGATAATCACCACTCACCGAATCACCCAAACACTTCAAAAACTAATCACTTCAGATCTGGACAGCAAGGATTCAAGCTCGATTTGTTGAAATCTCGCTTGAAATGGTGAAATCTAGCTTCTTCGGAAGAAGATCTTCAACTTTGGCTCTTCGATCTTGGATGGATGTTAGCACTTGATCAAAGCGGAGAAATGAAGTGAAGAAATGTTGTAGTCGAGCTCTAAAAATGGCAGCACTTCGTCGCTTCAAAATCCGGTGCCAAAAAGTGGGCCAAACCCCTCTATTTATAGGCTGAAATCACCCTTAGGTCGCCCAGACTTAGGTCGTTGCCGACCTAAAAACCCCGACCTAACATAGGTCGCTGCCGACCTATACACTCCAACGACCTAACGGCCTAACCAACCCAGAAACATACGAGCTAACAAACACGGCCGACCTATCTCTATGCCGACCTAACTAAATGCCGAGTCAACGACCTAACTCCCCAGGCCTTCACGCGACCTAACAACATACGACCTATCTGGGTTAAGGACTCACGCGGCTTAGCGATCCAACAAACCCAACGACCTAAAACAAGCGCGACCTAACAGACCCGACCTACCACAGACACAGGGTCTAACGACTCACGACCTAACCACTAAGTCGCTCGCGACCTAACCACATTTCCTTCACACGACCTATCTTTAACTCGTCCTCCCGACCTAAGCCAATATTCCTTAGATCGCTCATCCTTATAGGTCGCCCACTATCTTAGGTCGCTAACTCCCATTAGGTCGGTCACTCTCTTAGGTCGTTCATTTATCTTAGGTCGCTCAACCGACCTTACTCTTAACACGTTAACACCCTAACTCGTGTCACATGCTAACCCGTTGACTCGCTTGCCCTCTTAGGTCGGCCATAGCTTAACTCGCCAACTTCCTTAGGTCGCCATACCCTATAGGTCGCTAACCTACCTAAACCGGCCTATCTCCTTAGGTCGTTCCTCACGACCCTAACTTCCTAGGTCGCTAACTACCTTAGGTCGCTCTACCGACCTAACTCCATCACGACCTAAGCTTAAGCTGCCTACACAAGTTAACCTCCCAAACGACTTAGGCTAGGGGTAACATAACACTAACGACCTGTAAATTCTACGATCTATCAACACGTAAAATATGGGTCGTTACATTCTCTCCCCCTTAGGAATTTCGCCCTCGAAATTCCAAGAAAACAACAGCAATCAAAGATATTCCGCATGCCTACCATCCATAGCAATCAACAAATCATGCATCCAATTCTAACCTAGCATGCAGAATTCTAAGATAAGAATCAAATTACAAATTCATGAGATGTCACGACACCTTAGGGCCATACCTCGAAGAGTTCGGGATGAGCTGCCTTCATCCTCTCTTCCTCCTCCCACGTACAGTCGTTAACATCTTCACTCCATTGTATCTTGAGCAACGTAATCGTCTTCCTCCTAAGCTGTTTCCTATTGGTTTCAACAATACGAAGCAGCTTACGAGGTCTTCTAACAACTGGATCAACCTCCAAATCTTCACAGCTATCAGCTGAAACCACTATGCTCGAGTCGTGCACATACTTCCGTAGATAAGATACAAGAAAAACATTGTGCACACCCGCCATCTTTTCCGGTAACTCCAATCTATAAGCGAGCTTTCCAATTCGCTCGATAATCGGGAATGGCCCAATAAATCTCGGGGTCAATTTTCCTTTCTTCCCGAATCGAATAACGTTCTTCAATGGAGAAATCTTCACAAAAACCATGTCACCTATGTCGAACTCCAACTCCTTTCGACGTTTATCTGCATAACTTTTCTGACGATCCTGGGCTGCCTTCATTCGTTGTCGAATGATCTCTATACAATCCGAAGTCTGACGAATCATCTCCGGCCCAAGTATCAGCTTTTCTCCAACTTCCAACCAACATGTCGGAGAGTTACACGGTCTTCCATACAAGGCTTCATATGGTGCCATACCAATACTTGACTGGTAACTGTTATTATATGCAAACTCCACCAAATGAAGATGATCTTCCCAAGATCCTCCGAAATCCAAAACACATGCCCTCAGAAGATCTTCTAAAACTCGGTTGACCCTCTCAGTCTGACCATCTGTTTGGGGATGATAAGCTGTACTCAAACACAACTCAGTTCCCAAAACCTCCTGTAAGCTCTTCCAAAATCAACTAGTGAACAATGGGTCTCGATCGCTCACTATACTCTTTGGAATACCGTGGAATCGAACTATCCACTTAACATACAATTCAGCCAACTTTGACGCAGTCCTAGTTGATCGAACAGGAATGAAACTTGCACTCTTGGTCAAACGATCTACATTGACCCAAATCCCTTCATTTCCCGTTCTCGTTCTAGGTAAACCATCGATAAAATCCATCGATATCTGCTCCCACTTCCATGTGGAACTTCTAATGGCTGAAGCAACCCACTGGGCTTCTTCTGCTCTGCTTTAACCATCTGGCAGTTCATGCACTTGGAAATAAAATTTCCAACATCCTTCTTCATACCTTCCCAGTAATAGGTTCTCTTCATATCCCGATACATCTTATTTCCACCTGGATGAATTGTCAACTTCGAGTGATGACTTTCCCTTAGAACTTCATCTCTCAATTCATCGATATCGGGAACAACCAGTCGTCCTTGCTTGCGAAGCCAACCCTCTTGATCGACCTCGAATCCTTTATCCTTCTCTGGTTCCAATCCAGATTCCAAATCACGGATAATCTTGACAAGCTTATCGTCTCGCTTTTGGCTCTCGCCAATCCTTTCCACAAGAGTAGGCCTTATCGATAAGTTTGCCAACATTTCAGGTTCCAATTCACATCTAGGCCTGAAATCAAATCCAGCCAAATACTCGAGACTCTTCCATTCCGAAAACATGACTCCCAATCCCGCATGTCTTCGACTCAACGCATCAGCTACTGCGTTACCTTTTCCCAAAGTATAAGCTATACCAAAATCATATGATGCTAAAAACTCTAGCCATCGTTGCTGCCGAAGATTCAAATCCTTTTGGGAGAAAAGATACTTCAACGACTTGTGATCCGTAAACAACTCGAATCGAACCCCCAATAGATAATGTCACCACATCTTCAGAGCAAACACAATTGCCTCTAACTCCAAATCATGAGTCGGGTAATTCCTTTCATGCGGCTTCAGTTGTCGACTCGCGTACGCAACAACTTTATCCTTCTGCATTAGCACTGCCCCAAGTCAAGTACCACATGCATCGGCGTAAACCACCATCTCATCATTCCCACTTGGTATAGTCAAAACAGGAGCACTCGTCAGTCGCTCTTTCAGGATTCCAACGGCCTGCTCACACTTAGCATCCCAACTGAATACCTGATTCTTCTTCGTCAATCCTGTCAATGGTGCAACTATCTTGGAAAAGTCTTTGATAAACCGTCGATAATATCCTGCTAGTCCAAGAAAACTTCTCACATCTGATGCATTCTTAGGTCTGACCCAATCCTGGATCGCTGCCACCTTAGCGGGATCAACCGCTATTCCATTTCCAGAAATAACATGGCCTAAGAATCTCACTTCACTCTTCCAGAAGTGACACTTCGAAAACTTAGCCTTCAGCTGATGTTTCCGCAAGATTTCCAAAACAATACGCAAGTGCGTCTTGTGCTCTTCCTCAGTTCTGGAATAAATCAGAATATCATCCACGAACACAAGTACAAACTTGTTCAACTGATCTCTGAACACTCTATTCATAAGATCCACAAAATATGCTGGTGCGTTAGTCAATCCAAACGGCATTACCAGCCACTCATAAAACCCGGATGGTGTCCTAAAAGCAGTCTTCGGCACACTATCCTTCGCCACTCTCAACTGGTGAAATCCCGTTGCCAAATCCATCTGAGAAAACACCTTCGCCTCGTGGAGCTGATCAAACAAGTCATCTATTCTCGGCAATGGATACTTGTTCTTCTTAGTCACCTTATTCAGCTCACGATAATCAACACACAACCTCAACGATCCATCCGCTTCGGTTGCGAACACAACTGGTGCACCCCATTCGGACACACTACGCCGAATGAATCCTTTCCGCAAAAGGTCATCAACTTGCACGCTCAACTCTTGCTGTTCTCTAGGCGCCATCCGTCTAAGAGGCATCACAATGGGTCTGGCTCCCTCAACTAGATTGATACGAAACTCGATCTCTCTATGCGGCGGTAACCCTTTGACCTCGTCAAAGACATCCTCGAATCCATTCACGATTGGCATCGATGACAGTCCATCCCGTGGAACAACCAGCGAATACATGAAGCTCATGAAGACGCCTTCTTCATGTTTACATCGTATCACAACCTTTCGCCCCTCCACATTCTCGACTGTCACCTCCAATCTCTCACAATCAACCTTTGCCGCATACTTCCTAAGCCAGTCCATACCCAAAATAATTCCGAACCCCGCAAAGTTCAGAACAAAGCAATCACAAACAAAAGAGCAATCATGACTCAACACAACTAGACCACGGCATAGCATACACAAACAAGACGAACCCCCAACTGGATTAGTCACTACCAATGGTCTATCAACAATTTTCGGTTCCAAACCTAACCGGTCTACCAACTTATTACAAACAAAAGAATGAGACGCTCCAGTATCAAACAAAACTCTAACTGGAACACCTCAAATGGAAAGAGTACCTTGAACCACCACACTCTTCCCCTTCTCTTCAGCAGTAGGAGCTTTCGAAGACGATGGAACAGCCCCCAAAGCATAAGCTTTCACAATCTGCTTTTCCCTCAACGGTTCCGGACAATTCTTCTTAATATGCCCCAGCTTGTCACAGTTGTGGCACTTCACCGATACCTTTGGATTCTTGCAATCCCTGGAGAAATGTCCTTTCTGTTGACAGTTGAAACAAGTCACTTCGCCTTTCGGCTTCTTCTGGCCATTCTTACCCTCCTGCTGTTGCTGCTTCCTCTTCTTATTTCCACCCTGCTGTGGTTTGAGCTCTTCCTTGGTCACAGCAACAACAGACCCTTCCTTAGGAAACAAACTCTCATGCCTGAGAGCTTTTTCCACAAGGTTCTCAAATGAATCGTCCAGGTGATCCACCAGCTGCCTTCCAAGATAAGCATCCAAGCCTGTCACGAACTTTTCATTCTTCTGATAGGGAGAATCAATATACGATCTAGCATACTTGGACAAGGCTTCAAACTCAGAAACATATTCCAGAACCGACCTCCCGCCTTGCTTGAGCTCAACAAACTTCTTAAACAAAACACACTTCTGAGCAGTAAAGATGAACTTAGCTTCAAACCTAGCTTGAAACTGCTCCCAAGAAATCTCTTCTTCTGGAGTATCAATGGTGATAGAGTTCCACCAATCAGAAGCTCTCCCTTGAAGCTACCTCGATGCAAGCTTCCTCTTAGTTGCATCCTCGATTCCTAAATCACCAAAAATCCTCCTACAAGCATCTATCCATCTCTGGACCTCAATAGTAGATTCCGTCCCTAAGAAAACCTTCCCTCCAAGAGCAGTATAATCCTTACAGAGCTTGGCAAAATCCACTGGTCTCGGAGCTTGAACTTGAATTCCAACATCTACAGATGTCCCTGAAGCTGGTACCCTTCTCATAATGGAAGTCATCATAGCTTCAAATATAGCTCCATAATCAGTAGCTCCCCCAGCGGCACGGCTTTCCCTGGCAGCTTGTCTCTCACTTCGACTCATCCTTAATATCTACAAAAAAGAATGATTTAGAACACCTTGAGAAACAACTACATAAGGAGTTCAAATCCATCTAAACTACTATATTATATATAGTAATCATCCTCAAAATACAATTACGTCTCTCATACGTAGTTACGTCAGCGAGCGTTGGCTAAAATCGATTAACCAAAGCTCTGATACCAAATGTGACGACCGCCCATGACTCCTGCATCGAAACAAGGAAATAGTGCGCTGAAAGTGTGCCAGGCAGCCATGGACGATTGTCAGGGTAAGGTAAAAATATCAAACTCTATCATAGAACTCACAGCGCATGGATAAAATACAATAGAGAAATATAATATAGTGAAGCTCCCATAGAACAGAATATCATCATCTAATCATAATAGCTTTATACATGGTCTGAATCATGAATACAAGAAGCCTCACTACATAGCACTCATAGTAATCAACAATCAGCGGAATATCCAGTACATAGAATATGAAAATAATATGTAAAAGCCTCCTGCTCGTCTTCGCCATCTGCATCGTCAATCACTAAGATCAGCACCTGCCACCTGTCACTTAGTCTGCCCATCCCAAAACATGGATGAACAGCCCAAGGTAATAAGAGGAGACATAAAACCTTGAGTCAGACAACAGTCTAAGGGAGCAGTAAATCAACTATCAAACATACCAAAGGAACATAAAGGATAAAAGGAATAGGAACCCAAATCATGCCACTCCACCTCTTTCTACAGTGATAGCCCCTAGACACACACTAAGGAGAAGCAAGCATAGCAAAGCAGATAATTAAAGTAAAGCAATAATCACTCGAGTCAAGGTCGATGTTTTCCAAATACAAACCCCCAAGGCCTAAACCAAGATCAGATAAGCATCCAGAAAAACACCGCTCTTGAGACCGAATGATGATACAACCAAACATCCATGACTCTGGCTATCATTGTTATCATTGCCTTGATTTCATCATTAGTTGAATGAACGGCACATTCTTTCATCCGTCAGTGAAGGGCTAATGGTAACCCCGGTTCTAGACATAACTCCGCACGTCATCATGACCCATGCCTAGGATATCAATGCTGCCCAGAGTACTAGCACGTCATCGTGACCCGTGCCTGGGATATCAATGCCGCCCAACGTACTCTTTCTTTGAGCATGCTAGAACCTTCAACAACGATGAAGTCTTAGCCTCCTAGTCATCCTCCTCGACGACTATTCCCATACTAGCTCAAGCGCCTCTCGAGCCATCCATTATCCATCAAAACTCGAACCATATCACCGAGTTAACATCATGCTTGGAATGATCCCGCCTGGATTAGACCAAGACTATCTCATATCATACTTTGCTTCATCGCATCTTAGCAAAGTCCATCATGCTTCGCCTCATCATATCACGGCAAAGTCCATCATCATCATACTTTGCTTCCTCGTATCATCGCAAAGTCCTCGAATCCATCCATATGAGCTTCCTCATCCACTTCATATGCCACAAGCAGCTTTCACCATTCAAGAGCCTTTCCACTTAGCTTTTGAATCATCTTCGACCATCTTGTTCCAAATCAACTACTAGCTAACTTGAAACAATCAAATCAATCATACATTCAAACAATCAATCATTCAAACAAGATCTAATAAGCAATATTAACTATAATGGCAATTTCGTAAATAAATGAGTGAAAGTCTATCATACATGAATTATGGATTTCTAGCATAGATCTATCAAATATTAAACATGGGTTTTGTTCCTATAACTCGATAAATGAACTTGCATAGGTAAACATCTTCATAAACAATGGATCTACATGCAGACTTAAGAGAAATGCGAGAAATCACTATCTTTAACACATAAACGAACCACCACTCCAATATACTCCTTTGGATCCGTGTGAGAGATAATCACCACTCACCGAATCACCCAAACACTTCAAAAACTAATCACTTCAGATCTGGACAGCAAGGATTCAAGCTCGATTTGTTGAAATCTCGCTTGAAATGGTGAAATCTAGCTTCGTCGGAAGAAGATCTTCAACTTTGGCTCTTCGATCTTCGATCTTGATCTTCGATCTTGGATGGATGTTAGCACTTAATCAAAGCGGAGAAATGAAGTGAATAAATGTTGTAGTCGAGCTCTAAAAATGGCAGCACTTCGTCGCTTCAAAATCCGGTGCCAAAAAGTGGGCCAAACCCCTCTATTTATAGGCTGAAATCACCCTTAGGTCGCCCAGACTTAGGTCGTTGCCGACCTAAAAACCCCGACCTAACATAGGTCGCTGCCGACCTATACACTCCAATGACCTAACGGCCTAACCAACCCAGAAACATACGAGCTAACAAACACGGCCGACCTATCTCTATGCCGACCTAACTAAATGCCGAGTCACGACCTAACTCCCCAGGCCTTCACGCGACCTAACAACATACGACCTATGTGGGTTAAGGACTCACGCGGCTTAGCGATCTAACAAACCCAACGACCTAAAACAAGCGCGACCTAACAGACCCGACCTACCACAGACACAGGGTCTAACGACTCACGACCTAACCACTAAGTCGCTCGCGACCTAACCACATCTCCTTCACACGACCTATCTTTAACTCGTCCTCCCGACCTAGGCCAATATTCCTTAGATCGCTCATCCTTATAGGTCGCCCACTATCTTAGGTCGCTAACTCCCATTAGGTCGGTCACTCTCTTAGGTCGTTCCTCTATCTTAGGTCGCTCAACCGACCTTACTCTTAACACGATAACACCCTAACTCGTGTCACATGCTAACCCGTTGACTCGCTTGCCCTCTTAGGTCGGCCATAGCTTAACTCGCCAACTTCCTTAGGTCGCCATACCCTATAGGTCGCTAACCTACCTAAACCGGCCTATCTCCTTAGGTCCTTCCTCACGACCCTAACTTCCTAGGTCGCTAACTACCTTAGGTCGCTCTACCGACCTAACTCCATCACGACCTAAGCTTAAGCTGCCTACACAAGTTAACCTCCCAAACGACTTAGGCTAGGGATAACATAACACTAACGACCTATAAATTCTACGATCTATCGACACGTAAAATTCGGGTCGTTACAACAACGGGTCTGGCTCTCTCAACTAGATCGATACGAAACTCGATATCTCTATGCGGCGGTGACCCTTTGACGTCGTCAAAGACATCCTCAAATCCATTCACAATAGGCACCGATGACAGTCCATCCCGTGGAACAACCAGCGAATACATGAAGCTCATGAAGACGCCTTCCTCATGCTTACATCGTATCACAACCTTTCGCCTCTCCACATTCTCGACTGTCACCTCAAGCCTCTCACAATCAACCTTTGCCGCATACTTCCTAAGCCAGTCCATACCCAAAATAATTCCGAACCCCACAAAGTTCAGAAAAAAACAATCACAAACACAAGAGCAATCATGACTCGACACAACCAGACCACGGCATATCATACACAAACAAGACGAACCCCCAACTGGATTAGTCACCACCAATGGTCTATCAACAATATCCGGTTCCAAACCCAACCGGCCTACAAGTTCATTACAAACAAAAGAATGCGATGCTCCAGTATCAAACAACACTCTAACTGGAATGCCACAAATGGAAAGAGTACCTTGAACCACCACACTCTTCCCTTTCTCTTCAGCAGTAGGAGCTTTCGAAGACGATGGCACAGCCCCCAAAGCATAAGCTTGCACAATCCGCTTGTCTTTCCTCGGTTCCGGACAATCCTTCCTAAAATGCCCCGGTTTGTCACAGTTGTGACACTTTGCCGGCACTCTCGGTTTCTTGCAGTCCCTGGAGGGATGACCCTTCTGCTGACAGTTGTAGCAGGTCACTTCACCCTTCGGCTTCTTCTGGCCATCCTTACCCTTCTGCTGCTGCTGCTTTCTCTTCTTGTTTCCACTTTGCTCCTTGGTTACAGCAACAACAGATCCTTCCTTAGGAAACAGATTCTCATGCCTGAGAGCCTTCTCCACAAGCATCTCAAATGAATCATCCAGATGATCCACTAACTACCTCCCAAGATAACTATCCAAGCCTGTCACAAACTTCTCATTCTTCTGATAGGGGGAGTCAATATATGACCGAGCATACTTGGACAAAGCTTCAAACTCAGAAACATACTCAAGAACTGTCTTCCACCTTGTTTGAGTTCCACAAACTTCTTAAACAGAACAAATTTCTGAGATGTAGAAATGAACTTAGCTTCGAATCTAACTTGGAATTTCTCCCAAGTAATATCTTCCTCTGGAGTATCAATGGTGATAGAATTCCACCAATCCGAAGCTCTTCCCTGAAGCTATCTTGATGCAAGCTTCCTCTTAGTTGCATCCTCAATTCCCAAATCACCAAAAATCCTTTTACAAGCATCTATCTATCTCTGAACTTCAATAGTTGATTCTGTTCCCAAGAAAACCTTTCCTCCAAGAGAAGTATAGTCTTTGCACAACTTAGCAAAATCCACTGGTCTGGGAGCTTGAACTTGAACTCCAACATCTACTGATGGCCATGGAGCTGGCATCCTTCTCATGATCGAAGTCATCATAGCCTCGAACATAGAAGCATAATCAGCAGCCCCCTCAACATCATGGCCTTCCCTAGCAGCTGGTCTCCCTCTTCGACTCATTCCTAATATCTATAAGAGAATGATTAATATACCCTCAGAAACAACTGCATAAGGAATTCAAATCCTTCTAAGCTACTATATTATATATAGTAATTATCCATCAAAATACAATTACGTCTCTCATACGTAGTTATGTCAGAGAGCGTTGGCTAAAATCGATTAACCAAAGCTCTAATACCAAATGTGACGACCGCCCATGACTCCTGCACTAAACAAGGAAATAGTGCGCTGTAAAGTGTGCCAGGCTGCCATAGACGATCATCAGGGTAAAGTAAACACAAAATAGTCTATCGTATTACTCACAGCGCATGGATAAAATACAATAGAGAAGTATACATAATGAAGCTCCATAGAACAGATTTCATCATACAAGCTCATAATAGTTTGGTACAACAATCTGAAAGGTCAATACAACAAGCCTCACTACATAACACTCAGAGAATCATACAAACAGCGGAACATCCAGTACATATAGTAAGAAAATAGTATGCAAAAGCCTCCAGCTCGTCTTCGTCATCAACAACGTTAGTCACTAAGAACAGCACCTGCTACCTAGTCTGCCCATCCCATCATGGATGAACAGCCCAAGGTAATAAGAGTTAAACATAAACCTTGAGTCAGACAAAAGTCTTAGTGAGCAGTAAATCAACTATCAAACATACCAAAAGAGCATTAAGGGGAAAAGGAATAGGAACCCAACCATCCCACTCCACCTCTTTCTACAGTGATAGTCCTAGACACACTAAGCAGAAGCAAACATTGCAATTCAGACATTCAAAGAAAAGCAATTATCACTCGAGTCAAGGTCGATGTTTTCCAAGTACAAACCCCCAAGGCCTAAACCAAGATCAGATAAGCACTCTGAAAACATCGCTCTTGGCCCAAGCGACGATACAACCAAACATCCAAACATCCATGACTCTGGCTATCGCTGTTATCATTGCCTTGATTTCATCGTTAATTGAATGACCGTCACATTACCTTATCCATCCGCCAAGGGCTAATGGTAACCCCGGTTCTAGACATAACTCTGCACGTCGTCGCAGCCCGTGCCTAGGACTATCGAATCTGCCCAGAGTACTAGCACGTCGTCGCAGCCCGTGCCTGGGACGTCGTCGCAGCCCGTCCCAACGTACTCTTACTTTGAGCAAGCTAGAACCTTCAATAACGATGAGATCTCAGCCTTCTAGTCATCCTCCTTGACGACTATTTTCATACTAGCTCAAGCGCCTCTCAAGCCAACCATTATCCACAAACTCGAACCACATCATCGAGTTATCAACATGCTTGGGATGATCCCGTCTGGATTAAACCAAGACTTTCTCACATCTTACATTGCTTCTTCGCATCATAGCAAAGTTCCATCTCAACATCATGGTTTTCCTCATCGCATCATGGCAAAGTCCCATCTCAACTAGATCATCAAGTCTATCCATATGAGCTTCAACATCCGCTTCATATGCCACAAGCAGCTTTCCTTATTCAAGAGCCTTTCTACTTAGCTTTTGAATCACCTTCGACCAACTTGTCCAAATCAAGTTATCAATCAACTAATCAATCAAATCAAACATTAATCCAAATAATCAATCAAACAAGATCTAAATAAACAATTACGGCAATAATGGCAATTTCGTAAATAAAGAATCCAAATCTAATAATTATGAGTTCTAAGCAACATCCCTACAACTTAATGAATGAACTTGCATAGGTGAACATATAGTAAAATAGGTGTTGAATCATCATGAACCATAGATCTACATGCAGACCTAAGGAAAAAGCATGGAATCACTATCTTTAACACACAAACAAGCCACTGATCCAATATACTCCTTTGGGTCCGTGTGAGAGATAACCACCACTCACCGAATCACCTAAACACCTCAAAAACAACCAACTTCAGATCTGGACAGCAAAGAATCAAGCTTGATCAAAGAAGATTCCGCTTCAAACGATGAAATCTGTCTTCAATGGATGGAGATCTTCAACTTTGGCTCTTGGATCTTCGATTTGATCTTCAATCTAGATGGAAGGAATCACAACATTAAAGTGGAGAAAAGAAGTGAAGAAGTGTTGTAGTCGAGCTCTCAAAATGGCAGCACTTCGTCGCTTCAAAATCCGATGCCAAAAAGTGAACCAAACCCCTCTATTTATAGGCTGAAAACTCCTTAAGTCGGCGCCCCCATAAGTCGTCCCCGACCTACCCCATGATTCATCCCCGACCTAAGACTTCCCACGACCAACTGCGTATGCGCATCCACGAACTAATGCACTCACGATCCAACGGCTTAAGTCCTTACGTGACCTAACCGGTATACGATCTAACGACTCAACACACACGCGACCTAACGACCTATCATAAGTCGCTCACGACCTAACCACAACTCCTTCACACGACCTAGCGATACACACGACCTATCCTTAACTCGTCCTACCGACCTAAGCCACTATTCTATAGGTCGCTCACTATCTTAGGTCGTAACATCCTATAAGTCGCCACTTGCTAACTACTAGGTCGCTATCCCGTTAAGTCGGTCACTACCTATGACTCGCTCAAATCTATAGGTCGGTAAATCCTTAACCCGGTAACTCTTAGGTTGGTCAAACCTTAACTCGTTAACTCGCTTACCACCTTAAGTCGTTAGCTCCACTAACTCACTCACTCCTTAACTCTTTTAGGTCGTCTAACGATCTAACTACAACTTAGGTCGCTCCGCCTGCTAACTCCTATAGGTCGTTACTTCTATAGGTCGCTCCACTCGACCTAACTCTCACCCGACCCAAGCTCCACACGAGCTAATCCTTCACGGGCTAACTTACACATGACTTAGGCTCTAGACGACACTTAATACTAACCACCTAATTATAATTATACTACGATTTATCGACACGTACAGTACGGGTCGTTACAGGGGTTCTCGCTTCGCGTTTGGTGGCGAACGGGAGACTCTTACCCCTACATGTCCTCGGGGGGTTGGTTGCGAGTCGAGAGGCTGGCCGTAAAAGCAAACCCGAGGTACCAATGTAAGCCACGGTGGGGCTGGGATGGTTGAGAAGCCTACCAGTTGTGGCCGCTGTCGATGGTTGAAAAGCCTAGACCGTTACACTTGGTATCAGAGCTTAGGTTGGTGATAGCCTTGGCTCTGGTGGGGATTACTCATTAAATAAAGTCTGGAGTACTCTAGAATGAGTTTGAGCATATTAATAGATATGAGTGCGTATTTGTTAGTGAATATAAAATTGTTTTTATATTGCATTGATTTACCGGTTGAGTGTTTATGGATTCTGGTCGATATATGGGACGCCATGTCATCGATAGGGATTTTTAAACTCTTGAACAAGATAAACTGACACAATATTGTTTTAACTAGGGAAAATGAAATAATTTTACCCCAAGTTATTTTGTATATAAATGAAATAATTATATATGGATGCTTGGATGGTGGGAAGTGATAATATTAAATTATTATTACTATTGTGAGGAAATTGAATAAGAAATTGAAATAATAACCAAAGATTAAGGAATAAATTAATAAAATGAATGAGATTTGTAAATGTGAATTATAATCGAATAAGGAATTGAAATTATAATTAAAAACTAAGAAAACAAATTCATATACAAATGAAATTTTGTAAATTTTACTATAAATTTGAATTATAGTGTGATTGGTAATTAAAAAAAGATAAAATTTCAAAGTAATGTTTGAATATGAATTTAAAGAGTTTGGAATTTGAAATATGGAAATTTAAATTCCTTTGAAATTTGAAAATGATTCCCAAAGGTTGGGAAAAATAATATATGTTTGAGAAATATTTTGAATCAGATTTGAAATCTAGTGAGATTTGGAATTTAAAGGGTTTTAAAAGAGGGAAAAGCAATGAACTCTTTTGGTCGCTAGAAAATAACTTCGGTGATGACTGCAGCATCATCGATGTTCATTTTCGAGTTTCCCGAAGAGAAATTGCTACTAAATTGTTTTGAATCGAAATTGTTTGCAAAGGATAAATTTGGTTTTAGAAATGTAAGAAATTTTGGATATATGTGATTTTAAAGGGAATTTTGAAATGTTAAAAGACTGTTTAAACTTTGGAATCTTAACTAAGAATGTTTATAGCATATAATAAGTTTGATAACTTGTAAATTTGGAATTTGTTGACATAAAATTCAACTTGAAAGAGTTAAATTAATGGAAGTAGGAAACAAAATAAGTTAGAAAACCAATTCAATACACTGGATTAAAAAGGATTGTGAATGGAATGTTGATAAGTTGGAAACTTAAAGAAATTTAAAAAATATATTTATTCAAAGTTGTAAGTAAGCAAAATGAAAACCGAATACTCGAATTTAAAATTGAATTTGTGAAAAGATATGTGGAAAGGGAAAATTAGTTAGGATGGACTAAATTAAACAAAGTATTGGGATTAAAATTTTTAAGTACTAATTGATTCGTGTGAGTAAGCACATGAGTTGAAAATTTGTATATTGGAATGATATTAAATGAATTACGTCCTTAGTTAACAAAATTCAAAAGAATGGGGTGTAGCTCAGTTTAACTGGAATTAAGCTAAATTAAATTGGATTGAAATAAATTCAGCTGAGCATAGATAATATTGAATGGAATAAATTCTTACTTAAATAAATGAATGTAAATTAAGCAATTATTGAATTAGAATGAATAAAACTTCGGAAGCTTATAAAAGAATTGAAAAGCATTGAAAAAATATATATATATATATATAATCCCTAGTTAAAGGTAAGATGTGGATGTGGTTGACTGTAAATAGATGATGAAGTATGAATATTAAAATTGAGTAGTTTATAAAAATTTAAAAAGGGAATAAATAAGCGGGAATAAAAATATTGTATTTTGAGATAAAATTCCAAAATTGGATATAAAATAAGATTTCACTCAAGGAAATTAAATAAAATGATTTTCAAGATAAATGAAAAAGAAAATCAAGTATGGGATTATAATTGGAAGTGTTGTTGAATGAAAATTGGATTGGATTAAAATGGATATGGTGTGAAATATAAACAAATCCAACTCAAGCGTAAATTGAATGGCCTTATTTTTAATAAATTCAACAATGAATTGTTAATGTAAATTAAAATTTAAAATGGATAAAAGAATAAACTAATCGAATAAATTAGTGAAATGGTTGGGATTTGATCAAAGGAAAATCAAATCAAAGATTGTGAATAGGTAATAGAGTTTGGAAATAAAGTTTGAGTTGTATGGAATTAGATTAAAATAAAATTGATTTGAGATGAAAATAAATCCAATTCGAGTATGAATAAATTAAAAGGAGAATGAACTTAAGTTCTGAAATGGTAGTGAAATTGAAGTAAATTAACTTAAGTTTAAGGTTAATAGAAGCATGAGATGTTGTCGAGTATAATAAAATGGTTTGGAATCAAATTTTTTGGATATGAAAGAAATGCAATGAAAGTTTGTGAATAAACTAAAATGAGATGAGATTAAGTGTAAGTTGAGTTGAAATCAATTTAAATTGGTTATAAAGCTTATGTTATTATTTATTCACAATAATATTGTCGAATTGCATTAGAAATTGGTCGTTCGACGTAAATGGGAGTAAGCAAAATTATATGAATCAATAGCAGTTTAATAAATTGATTTTGGCATCAATTGAAATGAATATGAGTTCGTTTCATTTAAAAAATGAATTGAATGGAATGGTATGTAATTTGAATGCAAACAATTTAAAACTAGTGTCGGAACCTTATATATGCTTATGGAAATTATATAACATGCATTATATGTGAAATTTATGTGTTTATGCCAGTATATCACATGCATTGTTACAGGATTGATGTTTTAGCTATTTAAATTTAGGTGAAATGCAATAAACTTCCTATATATAGTACTTATATGCTTAAATTGAGTAAGTACAGGTACTGGGAAGCCGTTTGGTTGGATTTTGGGCATGCTAGTTGCTAAAAATATAAGCCGCTTGCTTAAAATGCAAAATAAGGTACGCCTACGCAATAAAAATAGGAAATATGAACTGTTTTTGGTTTTTTCGACCGTGTGGGTCGATGTATATATATTTATATCTTTTGTCAAATTGCAAAAGCTCCTCCGTACAAAGGAGACTCTGCCAAATTTTTTTGAAAATTTTGGGAGTTAGAAAATATTTTGGAAAATTTTAGTTAGCGACAAAATGTTTCCAAATTGAAATGGAAATAAATTAGTGAATGAAATTAATAATAATAATAATATGAATCAGTTAAATGGAAGATAAAATTTAAATATACAGAGCTGAAGATAAATTAAATTCATATGGAATGGGAGAACCAATTTGAATAGAAATAGATATCAACTAAAGGTAGTGAAGTGAAAATAAATAAAGAAGCATATTAAACCCTTATACTAAACATAAAAAAACGAAATGGTGAATTCTAAATTGGAAATTAATATTACAAATATATTCTAAGTTAATATTTGGATGAATAGATATTGACATTGGTAAGGAAGTCAATAATATGTGTTGAAAGTTGTGATTGATATTAGTGCTAAGCAGGACATGCAGGTAATATAGTGGAAAAAGAGAATTGGTTTTGACTTCAAAAGATAAATTTGAATTGCTTGACAAAAAGGTATGTGTTTAAATTTCAGTATGAAATTTGATTGGGTTTTTGATTCGACCCGCTTGGCTTTTTGTTTTCTTTTGGAATTTGGGAGCCCGTAGAGGCCTTTTGTAGTTGTACCGAGCTAGCCGCACAAAGGAGACGCTGGCAAAATTTTTGAAAATTTAGAGAGTTAGAAAATTTTTGAGAAAATTTTGATAATTCAAAATTTGGTTTTACATTAAAACTTGAATAATTGAGCAAATAGTATTGTTTGCAAATTATAGGAAAGTTTGGGAAGTTAGTAGAAATGGTATTGGGTCTTCTATAAAAAGATAGATTGGTAGAATGCTGAATTGATAGAAACGGTTTGGTTTTGGGGATAAGTAAACGGGTATTGGACCATTCTTCCTAACTAGAAATTTCGAGGACGAAATTCTTTTAAGGGGGGAGGAATGTGACGACCCGAAATTTTTAAGCATTTAAAATCGGAATATTTAATTGATTTTAAATATTTAATAGTTAAATATTAACTTGTTAACGCTAAAATGTGAACGCTAACACCCCGGTGTGTGAAGTGTAGTTGTGAAAGCACCACCCGATAGATCGGGAAAGAATTACAAGCAAGTAATAGTAGAAAAGCAGTAAACAACAACAATTTTATAGTGGTTCGGCTTAAGGGTATAGCCTACGTCCACTCTAAGTACTTTTATTAATAATCCCGTTACAAGCTGATACAATTCTTCTCAAGTACAATATACTTCAAGATACAAGTGATTTGGAACAAGTAGCTCAAGCTTCAATGTCGATTAAAGTCCTTAAATTCATGTTGAAGATGTGTGGTTTCTTCGTGAAGTTCTTTGATGTATTCCTCTAATCTTGAAAGCTCTAAGTGTTGATGAAGTTCTCAATGCAGCAAGGTAACGGTGTATGAAGAGAATGTGCCCAAAAGTCCCTTGTATGTTGGAGGTGGTCGCCTATTTATAGTGAATTCTGGGCTGGAATTACTACCAAGGTATAAGTCGTGGCCGACCTAACATAAGTCGTGGCCGACTTAACGTAAGTCGTGGTCGACTTACCGTGTCAAGTCTTCGGCTTAACAGAAGTAAGCTTGTCTGAACTCATATCATAAGTCTTAGGTCGTTGCCGAGTTAACATGCGCGTGTCAAGTGGCTGTATAGGATTTGCCTTCATTTGCCTGGGTCGTGAACGGCTTAGCATACGTCGTAAGTCGGTTGCGACTTAAGTATAGGTCGTGCACCTTTCCATGTCCTGATCAATTAGGTCGGCAACTTCCTTAGGTAATTAAATCGGTACTTAAGTTAGGTCGGTAGACTTCCTAAGTCGGCATCCTTTAAGGCATTAGGTCGTTATCCATTTAAGGCCTTAGGTCGGGAACTTTGTAAAGGCATTGAGTCGTGAAGTACCTTGAGTCGCTGTCCCTTCTGAGTCATTAAGTCGGTAACCATTGAGTCGTCATTCATTTTAGGTCGGCAATGAGCTAAGGCTGTTGGGTCGGTATTTATGTTGAGTCGGTAGCCTCGTTGAAGTGTTAAGTCGGCATACTTGTTGAAGTGTTAAGTCGGCATAACCCTTAGGCCTTAGGTCGGCACCCCTGTTGAGCCTTAGGTCGGCACCCCCTGTTGAGCCTTAGGTCGGCAATGCTTCTAACTGTTAGGTCGGAACCTCTAGATGCACTAGATCGGTGAGTCATGGTCAAGGCGGAGTTAACATTTGCCCCTCGAAGTATGCGCCTAAATGTTAGGTCGTGTGCTTCGATAGCCCTTAACCCGTCCCCTCTTAGGTCGGTAGGTCGTATGCGATCTAACAGTTAGACCGTATGTGTTGCTCCAAATTTTCCACTGCAGGGTATAAGTTAACTTTCTTCCTCTTTCTTCGTCACTTACTCTCTTGCCTGATTCCGCCATTAAAGTATTCTCAAATTCCTAGAAGCAATTTCCTTCCAACTAATCACCGATAACCTCTACCATCCATTGCGTAAGTGATTCTATTTCTCTTTCGATCGTAGATTACTTGTCGATTCATGAATCCTGTCGCTCAAACACGAATCGCCTCTTTGTGTGATGCTCCATCAAGAATACCATCGTTTTCGTAATTGATGAAGTTTAGGTTGCTTGAGATGATTGTTGATACAATGAAGGGGGTTTATCGCCTCAGGCTCGATGGTCTTTGATGGCAGGACATCAGATCTGTGACAATTTCAAATTGTTTTATTGGGTTATTGGATTATGTGAATGAAGGCGGCTGCTGATGGAATGGTTATTGGGTTAACGGGTTGAATGTAGTGAGATGTTAGTTCGGAAGCGACTCAGTGAATTTGGGTAGCTTAACATTTGGCCGACCTTACCCTTAGATCGTAGCCAAATTAATTCTTGGGGAAATCTGCCGATTTAACCTTCTACTGATTTAACCTTGAACCGCGGCCAAGTTAATCCCTAAGTCGTGGCCGAGTTAAACCCTTAAACCGTGACCGAGTTGGCTCTTAAACCGCTGCCGAGTTAACACTTAAGCTTTGGGCATGCTGACTTTTTGAGAGCATAGATCCACTTTGAGTTTCTAACTTGAACTGCCAAACTAAGTTGCCTAAATTTTGAACTGCCCCAACTTTAAATTTGCTTGAATCTCATTGTATTATTTCACAGATCGCATTAACTTATAAGCTGCTAACCTGCTGAAAATAACAAACAAAGAAAACCAAGGCAAAAATACTGCCATTGACTGCCCACGTCAGATGACAGATTAGTCAAAACAAGACAAGCAACTTAATTATATTGCATGAAATGTTTGTGAATCAATCAATTAGAGTTAAACATTAATGCAAAGTATCAATAATCTGAACTGATTTATCTGCATCAACATCTTACTTGCATATTTAGGCTTAAAACAATAGTCCCTGAATTTCATAACTAAGAAATGCTTGCTAGTTTTCATTCCAGTTATATTTGTTTACTGCTTGATTGATTTTACACAACACTTCACACACTTTAGGAAACGTGCACCTTCATGTTTGAATACCCAGTTGTTTATGTAGAATGACTTCCCACCGAGAAGAAGAAGTGGTAACTCAAGAGGAAGAAACTTTTCCGACAACTGTTCCCATAGAGAATCCTCCGGAGAGAACCTCGACTATTCTAACTTCGAGAGCGTTTATCCAGCTGCGCACTCAATTTGGCTTTGCTGAAAGTGATGTTCTACTCCCTGGGCCAAGTGATAACGCCTACAATCCTCCCCATGGTTTTGTTGCAGTCAACCGCCAAATGTGCTTAAGTGGGGCGATTCCTCCTTTTAACGACTTCCTTCGAACTCTTCTCCTTCGGTTGACAATCTCTCCGTTTCAACTTCATCCTAATGGCTATGCCATCTTGACGGGGTTGTGTGTTTTGTTCCGAAGAACTCTTGATCGCCTACCAAGTTTTGAAGAAATTCGTTATCTGTGCTCGTTTGCAAAGAGTAAAGATCATCCTTCCCTCATTATTGTGAGAAGTGCCAGAAACCGCAAGCTCATTTCCGATCTTACTGAAAGTGTTCATGGATTTTTGAATCAGTTTTTCTTTGCTCGCTGTCCCCCAGGGTTTTATGCCATCTGGAGAGTAGGAAGTAAAATTAGTGTTTCTATTTTTTCCGTTTTGAAACCTTTTCGAGATCCGAACTTTCAGTTGCTAATTTCATTCTTTGTTCCTTTCAGCACTTCCTCTCCCTTCTAGAGATCCAATTCATAAGCAAGTTTTTGAGAGGTTGAGTGCCGTGGCCGCAGAAGAGAGGAGCATAAAATTTCTATTGAGGGATGAATTTTTACATCAACATGGGCTTCTACACGCTTCTCACTCTATGCATGCTCATGAAGTTCCAACGGAAGTCCCTGATTCTCCGATAAAGACTCCTGAGTCTTCGCTAGTGAAGTGCTCCACTTCTGTTGATGTTGCGGGGCCATCTGATAAACTTGCCCCGGTTATCGAAGAAGAAGAGCCTCTGGGATCTTCCCATCATTCACAAGATTCTGGTGAAAAGGCTAAGAAATCCAGTCCTGTCAAGCAAAGCAGGGACGATACCTTCGAAGGATTGAGCGACCTCTTCGCTATTTCACAAGAGATCTTCAAAGATGACCCTACTACTGCCGGGATTACTTCTTCAGTAGTTGAAGCTACTTCTATTTTGCAACAGTCGCCGTCGACTCAAGAGTTGACGTTAACTATTACACCCACAACCACTCCCCAAATAAAGAGTGGTTCGTAGATTAATGCGCGTAGTTTGCACATCACACACACTTAGAATTTCTCATCACTTCTATACACTTATCTTCTTGTACTTTAAAGATTTCTAAAGCTTATTATTTTAATTCCAGATTCTCCTATGGGGCGCAGCGGCTCGTACTATGATGATTTCCAGCGCCACGGGAGGCGTAGCCAGTACGATTACAGGCGTTACCTTCCTTCTTACAGAGAGTCGGATGAAGAGAGGGCCATCAGGAAAGCCGACGAGAGACGAGCATATGAAGAACGTCGCCGAAGGGAACAAGAAAGACATGATCTTCCCCACAGAGATGATGATACCCAAAAGAGAAAAGCTCATGATGAGAGAGGAAAGAGTCACATAGACGATTCTTCTAGCAAGCGGGCTAGACTTACTGAAGAAACAACTCCTTCAGCTTCTGAACATGTCCCTGCTCAATCTCCTGCTCCCGCTCGCTCCGACATTCAAGCAATCATCAACCGGCCCGCATACCAAGTCGGGCAAGGTCCTCCCACTCTTCAAAGTCGATTTCCTCAGTGGTGCCTGAGAGGGGTTCGATTTGATCTCGACTTGGTTCCTCTCGACAAACCGGCTATGCTGCGAAATCTTGATACTGTCAGGACCGATATCGAAAGAATGTCGAACTGGCAAAAACTCGTCGACGAACTTCAGAGGGTTAACCGAGCCAATCTCGAGGCCATGCTAACAATGGAGAATGATAAGGCTGAGTGGCAGAAGACTCTTGAACAGCATGACGCCGAAATGAGAAGTATTGCTTCCTACAATGAAAAGCTGGAAGCGGAAGTAGAAAAACTTAAGGAAGAATTAGCTACTTCATCTACTTTCGATTCACAAAAGGAGAGCATGCTTCAGCAACAAGTACGAGATGCGCATGCCAATCAAAGAGCAGTCGAAGATAAGCTTGCATACAAGGAAAAGGTCATAGAAGAATATCGTGCTGAAACTGTACAACTGCGAGAACAGACCGGCTCTCAAAGCTTGGAGATAGAGTTGTTAAAAACTCGACTTGCTATGGCCGAAAAGGAGCGCGACGAGGCTGTTGCTGGTAAACTTGCGGCCGAAGAGGCTCATCAAGCAACCAAAGCTGACATTAGCTCCACATTATTCGATTTTTATCTGCACAGCATTTTGGGACGTGGCAGCCTTGCCTTTCTAGGCCCCAAGTATGAAATCACACTGGCTGAAGTTTGGGAGGCAGCACTTGATATGCTCGGTGGTAAAGGTGCTGGATATGCTGAGTCAGCCCTTGAAGAGCATTATCTTGATGATGAAGCCCGTGCCGCTCTTGCCAAGGGAAAGGAGCAGCTTGCCAGAGTGCGGGCCGGGATGGCGGAAGAGGAGCGTTCTGAAAAAGAAGTACCGCCTACTACCTCTGAACGTCCTCTAGTTTCTCCCGAGGTGGACATTACAGGCTCTAGTGCTCATTCGCCGCCTCCTACAAGAACCGGGGTAATTACCCCTACTGATGAAGAGGCTTTGGAGGACATTGGGGCTCAGAATTATGAGATTGAACTGACGAAGCCAACATCTTCAGGTAATTTCGACATTGGTCCGATTCAGGTGGATTACCTGCTTATTCCTCAAAAATTTGATGAGCTTCTCGATTACCTCTTGAATCTCGATGAACCCATATCTCCCTTCTCTCGGGAAGATACTAACATTTTCAAATTTTCTTCTTCTGCAGTTGAAACAACAAGTGCCGTGCAGACTTCGTCTTCTCTGGTTATTCCTCCTCCATCTCTTCAGGTGACTCCTCCTTCTGCTTCACAACCTGGGTCACAAGAGGAGAAAATTGAGGCTCTTCATGGCTTGGATGACCCTATTGCTTCGCAGGAGCAAAAAGATGAGGGACTCGAAGGAGGCGAGATCTCTCCGGAGCGGACTCCTTCTGACGACGTAGTTTTGTCCGCTCTCGTTACTCCGGGGAGTGAGTCTCCTTCGAAGAGAAGAAAGAAGCATGGGACATCGAAGAGGAGGGGGAAGAAAATTATCACCACTGAAGAGGAACCGGAAATTGCGCCAGTTGCACCTCCCTCCCCTTTTTCCCTTATGCCTTCAGACCAACCTGAAAGACCCGAAAAGCTAACCACTCGGCCGGGTAAAGGGTCCAAAGGCGGCAAGAAGAAATGAAGAGTTGAGCTTTTTGATTCCTTTTTTGTGTAATGGTTGGATGTTGTGCAGGCACCGGCCCCTGCTTTTTATTTTGAAACCTGTATTTGCAATATCTGCAATTGAATAAAATGATTCTTTATTTGTACAGACTTTTGTTTGAATTTGAGAATGCATTTATTATTCATTTTTGCACAAGTTTATTTATACGATGTTGCGGTGAGCTTGTGGTATGTTGTTTGAGCGTACTTTACCGACATAGTGATACCGCTTTGTATGTAACTATACCATGTTGCCCCTATACCATGAGCTTACTACAATATCGTATACTTTGAGGGGACTTGCACTCTCGTTTTCTAAAGAATAATTACTTCATTCTCGAAGAGAATTTTCGTAGAGTGCAACTTCCTTCATATAAGTTTCTACGCTTTGTCCTTCGAAGAAATCACTTTTTCCTTTTGCGTATGTATATATTTTGCCAAGTGAATTCTTCTATGTGGTAAAGCGGACCTCTGAATGTACTTGAACTTTCTTCTTTTTTAATAAAAATTTGTGCCTCTGAGGAGAGATTTTTTTCACGTTTCAACACTTGGAAGTTTTATTTCAATCTCGGTGAAACGTGAGCTTCTGAAGAGGTCTTTCTTTTTAATTGTGTCCCCGGGAGGGGGTTGTACCTCTGAGGAGGGATTTCTCACGTTTCAACACTTGGAAGTTTTATTTCAATCTTGGTGAAACGTGTACCTCCAAAGAGTTGTGCCTTCGAGGAAAGCCTTTTCACGTTTCGACACTTGGAAGTTTTATTTCAATCTTGGTGAAACGTGTACCTCCAAAGAGTTGTGCCTTCGAGGAAAGCCTTTTCACGTTTCGACACTTGGAAGTTTTATTTCAACCTCGGTGAAACATGGGCTTCCAGGAAGGTCTTTATCTTGTTTTGCATTTCAACTTTGGTGAAGTGAAATTCCGAAGAGCGGTTGTTACACTTCAACTCCTGGTGAAATGGGCCTCCGAAGAGGGCTTTTATTTTGTTTGCATTTCAACTTTGGTGAAGTGTAATTCCGAAGAGCGGTCATAACACTTCAACTCCTGGTGAAATGGGCCTCCGAAGAGGGCTTTTATTTTGTTTGCATTTCAACTCTGGTGAAGTGTAATTCCGAAGAGCGGTCATAACACTTCAACTCCTGGTGAAATGGGCCTCCGAAGAGGGCTTTTATTTTATTTGCATTTCAACTTTGGTGAAGTGTAATTCCGAAGAGCGGTCATAACACTTCAACTCCTGGTGAAATGGGCCTCAGAGAGGGTTTTCATCGCCTGGAAGTTACTCTCTCATGGTTGGAGGGTCATGACTCCTCCAATCTTTTTTGTTGAGTAGAGAACTTTCTTTTTTGTGGCGTATGACCCATTAGAGGTCTTTATTCTCCGAAGGGTCGTGCCTCCGAAGAGGACTTGTGCTGCCGATGATAGCTTTGGTTGTTCGTCTGTTCACTTGCTTATGCCTTTTCAATGATCCTCTGCCCCCCCCCCTTTTTTTTTTTTTTTTTTACAAGTAACTTGTTTAATCCAAGGAAGTGTGCTTCATTGTCAGGCAATTTCGTGAGAACGAGCACTAGCTTTTTAATTGGATGTTTGTTTGTTCAAACGATCTCAATTTATTAGCAAAGACCCGTTTCTGTCGAAATCATAGGCTGTTCAATTGAAGTACTTCCTATCTAGGATTTGAATTCGGGGCTCTTGTGACTTGAAATTTGGCGAGAATCACTTGGTCTTTTTATGTGCAAGTTTCACTTCCATTGTCTGCAAAAATTCAAATCGACATTTCAGCAATACATTCTATGCACCTTTTATATCGAGAATAAAGCAAACATGTAATAATAATAAGGAACACAAGATTTATAGTGGTTCGGCCATGAAATTGGGCCTACATCCACTTTATATTCTTTCATTATTTACTTGCATCAGTTTTACAATTGCTTTCAATTACAAGAATCATACATTCATAATTCTTTTTACAATGTTTCAACAAAATTTTCAAGTAAAGTATGGACGCAAATGGTTGCTGTTCCATGCCCTTGGAATTTGATCTCCATCAACAGTGGTGAGTTTGAATGTGCCGTCAAGAAGCTTCTGACCTATTACATACGGTCCTTCCCAATTTGGCCCAAACACACCTGTCGCTGTCATAATTCTCTTCAGGACTAGGTCTCCAATCTCAAAGCTGCATTGGCGAACTTTGGAATTAAAATGTCTGGCTATTCTTTGCTGATGAGCTGCAATTCTGAGATTGGCCTCATCTCTTTTTTCATCAAGGAAATCTAGCGCTTCAAGCTGTAGCCTTTCATTTTCTGCTTGGTTGAAATGGATCCTTCTGTGTGAAGGAACCTCTGTTTCTATCGGGATCATTGCTTCCGACCCGTATGCTAATGAGAAAGGAGTGTGCCCAGTCGCAGTTTTGTGAGTGGTTCTGTATGCCCATAGTGCAAGTGGTAGCTTATCGACCCAACCACCTTTTGCTCTTTCGAGTTGCTTTTTGTTGGTTGATTTGATGATCTTGTTTACTGCTTCCACTTGCCCGTTTGCCTGCGGATGAGCAACTGCTGAAAAGCTTTTCTGGATTTTGAATCGCCTGCAAAAATCTTGGAATTCCTCGCTTTCAAACTGAGTACCATTGTCTGTGATTATTTTCTGAGGCACACCATACCTGCAAATGATATTCTTGGTCACGAAACTTATCATCTTCTTAGAGGTGATAGTAGCCAATGGTTCAGCTTCAGCCCATTTCGTAAAATAATCAACTGCAACAATAGCATATCTAATCCCTGATTTGGCAGTCGGTAGCGGCCCAATGAGATCCATTCCCCAAATTGCAAATGGCCATGGACTGACCATTTGTGTGAGTTCAGTTGAAGGTGCTCTAGGAATTTTGGCAAATCTTTGGCATTTGTCACACTTTCGGGAATAGCTTGCAGCATCATGATTAATTTCTGGCCAAAAATATCCGTATCGGAGAATTTTCTTTGCTAATGTTTGACCACCTGAATGATCACCACATTCTCCTCCATGCACCTCAGCTAGGATTGTTTTGGACTCTTCCCGGGATACACATCGAAGCAATGGCATTGAGAATCCCCGTCTGTATAATCGGCCATCCTGAATTACATATCGAGAGGCTTTCCTTAGTAGCTTTCGTCTTTCTATCGAATTTTCTGGCAGAGAACCTCTGAGTAGGTAGTCCAGTATTGGAGTCATCCATGACTCTTGTTCTTGAGATACATTCATAATCCAGTCAATATCCATCTCGTCTATACTTGGTGCTGAAAGGACTTCTACAGGGACCAATCCCAATAGTTGAGCTTCACCAGAACTTGAATACTTTACGAGGGAATCTGCCTTCATATTCTCTTCCCGAGGAATGTGGCTTATTGAATAGTGATCGAGCTCACACAGAAGTCCCCAAGCCTTCGACAAGTAAGCGGGCAGGTTTCCCCCTTTCGTTTGAAATTCCTTCTTGACTTGACATACAATAAGCTGAGAATCGCTAAAGATCTGTAATGCTCGTATGTTTAGTTCTTTAGCGATTTTCAGTCCTGCGATAAGAGCTTCATATTCGGCTTCATTGTTTGTTGAAGGAAATTCCAATCTCAGTGCATAGCATAATAACCGACCTTCAGGAGTCTCAAGTACGACTCCGGCTCCAGAACAGTAATCATTTCTTGCACCATCGACATATAACCTCCACTGGATAGGGGAATTGTCGAACGTTTCTTCCTCACTGTTTCCTTTATCTGTAAACTCTGCAATGAAATCTGCTAAAGCTTGTCCATTGATTGCTTTTCGAGGGTGATAAGTGATGTCATATTGACTGAGTTCAATGTTCCATTTTAGAAGGCGACCCGAAGTTTCAGGGCGAAATAGGACTTGCTTTAGAGGTTGATCAGTGAGTACTCTGATAGGATGAGCTTGGAAATATTGCCTCAGTTTCCTTGATGCAACTAGTAGGCAATAGGCGAGTTTTTCCAACTTGGAGCAATTCAGCTCTGCCCCAGTGAGTCTTTTGCTGATATAGTAAACCGGATGTTGAATCCTTTTGTCTTCCCGTATCAGCGCTGCACTTAGAGCATGAGATGATACTGCCAAGTATATAAGAAGATCCTCACCATTGCCTGGCCTAGAAAGTATTGGAGGCGTTTCCATATGACGGATCAACTCATCGAAGGCTTTTTGGCATTCGGAAGTCCATTCAAAATTCTTCTTTCCTTTCTTCAGGGCGTCAAAGAATGGGATGCATTTATCAGTGGCTTTGGAAATGAACCGACTCAGGGCGGCGACCTTTCCGTTGAGACTCTGCAATTCCTTCTTCGATCTAGGAGCTTTAACTTCTTTCAAGGCAGTAATTTGAGCTGGACTTGCCTCAATACCCCTAGCACTGACAATGAAACCTAAGAACTTTCCGAACTCGACCCCAAATGTACATTTCAGGGGGTTAAGCTTCATTCTGTATTTCCGGAGGACTGTGAACATTTCTGCTAAGTGTTCAATGTGATCCGTTGCTTTCTTGGACTTCACTAACATGTCGTCGACGTAGACTTCCATAGTTTTGCCCAATTGCGGTTTGAACATAGCATTAACAAGTCTTTGGTAGGTTGCCCCTGCATTTTTCAATCCGAAGGGCATAACTCTGTAACAATAAAGACCAACATCAGTGATAAAGCTTGTATCCTCCTGATCCGGCTCATGCATCATGATTTGGTTGTATCCGGAGTAGGCATCCATGAAAGACAACAACTCATGCCCCGCTGTTCCATCTACTAGTTGATCGATCCTGGGTAAAGGGAAGCAATCTTTGGGGCAGGCCTTGTTCAGATCTGAAAAATCGATGCACACTCTCCATTTTCCATTAGCTTTTTTAACCAGCACTGGATTTGACACCCAATTCGGATAAGTAGATTCTTTAATGAAGTTATTTTCCATGAGTCGATCAACTTCTTCTTTTAATGCTGCTGACCTTTCTGGACCTTGGGTTCTTCTTTTCTGTTTTACCGGTGTAAACTTGGGGTCAATATTCAGAGTGTGTACTGCAACTTCTGGAGATATTCCACACATATCGGCATGAGTCCAAGCGAAGACATCCAGATTTGCTTTCAGGAAAGATATCAAGATATTCTGAATTGACACATTAAGTTGTGAACCTACATTCAACACCTTATTTGGGTCCTTCGGGTCAACAGGTACCGGCACTGTCGTTTCCACCGGTACTACTCTATTCTCCCCTGCACTGGCTTTTCTGGGATCCATTTCTTTTCGTGCCCCGCTATGCTCGCCAGTGCAGGGTCCGCCCCGTAATTGCTACAAGGCTGGCTCTTTGATGCGGACCGGAGTGGCCGCATCCTTTCCCATTTCCCTCTTTCTTGACTCTCGCAACTCTGTCAAATAGCACTCTCGCGCAGCATTTTGATCCCCTTTTATAACTCCTACTCCATTGTCTGTAGGGAATTTAATAGTGAGGCACCACGGGGCTAGAATAGCTTTGAATGCTGCGAGCGTTGGACGGCCAAGGAAAGCATTATAAGCAGAAAATTCATCGACAATCACAAATGTTTGCTTGCGGACCACTTTCCTTTCTCCTTCCCCAAGTTCTACTAGCAGATCGATGGTTCCTATTGGTTGCTTTGGCTCCCCGGTGAAGCCAGCGATCTTCTGCGATGAGGCTTGTACATCGACCATAGGGATTTTCATTTGGTCGAATGTCTTCTTGAAGAGGATATTACATGATGCTCCGCAGTCAATGAGAACTCTTCTGACAATGGCCGGTCCAATACCAGCAGAGATGACCAAGGGATCTAGGGTAGGAGCTTCGATACCTGAGGAATCTCTGGCTTTGAAAATAATATCATCACTGAAAGTTTTCTGTTGTTTCAGGGGCGTAGTGTCTTCTAAAACAAAGACGTCTTCTTCGGCTGGAGCATATTTCAAAGCCCTGGAATATCTTTCCATCTCACCCCAGCTCTTGCCAGCTGGGTGAGGCCCTCCTGTAATGACATTGATAACGGGCCTTCCAGATTCATGTCCCGTAGCTTTCTCACCTGTCCTAGGCTGATGAACAGGAACCTGTTGCCCCTGACTTGACGATGCAGGATTGTTGCTATTCTTCTTTACAAATTGCTGCAGTTTGTTTTCTCTTAGCAACTCTTCAATCAGATTTTTCAACTGGCGGCATTCATCAGTCTCATGACCGGGTTGATTGTGGAAGCGGCAGAATTTCCCACTCTGTATGGCTTTTTTCCCGGTTCTCAAAGGGATAGGTTTAGGGAAATCGACGGAATCTTTAGTGGCAAGGTAGATGTGCTCCGGCGTATGTGATAATGGAGTATATTCTGATGGCTTGAAGGATCGGGGCTTCTTCAGATTACCCTGTTTCTTCCCATTATTATTCTCCCTTTTTTGCCCCACCGATTCATTCTTGCGTGGAGCGACAGTGTTGTCTTCTGCTTTCTCCAACACTGTCTTTACTGGTAAAGGACGGCTTTCCAAGCGAATGAATTCATCTGCTTTTTTGTAGAACTTTTAGAGAGAGGTTGGCTCCTTCATATTTAACCATTTTCCAAATTCGCTTGACTTATCAATAGCCCTCATCAGATAAGTCAATATCATTCGTGGTTCAGCATTGTCCACCTCAGCCAGCGCTATATTAAAGCGGTTCAAGAAAGATCTGATAGACTCACCAGGATTCTGCTCTAAACTAGACAGTGACATGATGTCCTTGGCCTTCGAAGCATATAGTCTAAACTGCTCCTTGAATTTTCTGGTCAAGTCTGAAAACTGATCGATAGATCGGACTGGCAACTTGGTGAACCATAGTAGAGCCACACCTTCCAGGTATACGGGGAAATATCGGCACTTTATTTCGTCAGAGGCTCTGGCACCTGTCATGTGCCAATCATATTTATACAAGAATTCATTCGGATCACTTGTCCCTTTGTAAGCTGGGATAGTCGGAGGGATAAACTTCCTTGGAAATTCCGCCTTTAAGATTTTTTCAGTAAACGGAGTTTTACTTGGGGCGAAACCCCATTCCTTCTCATCTTCAACCCTTTGCATACTTTCTTTCATGATCTGCCGGACCATTTCAGAAAGATATTCCTCATCATGTCGAGTTCCAGATCCTCCAACCTCAGGAAGCGTTTGCTCAAAGGGACTAGCAGCCCTTTCAGGAGCATTCCTTTCGTTAGCATTATGAATGTTTCTAGCATAATTCCTTTCATTACCAGCCGGTTGATTGTTTGCCCCGAGTAAATCGTTCAACTTATTCAGAATCAGAGCATTCTGGGCACTTTGAGCCTCTAATTGTGCATTCTGGGCGTTTATCTGCTGGTTTAGCCCTAGAATCACAGCATCCAACTCCGCTTTCGTAACTCCAACAGACGGAGTGGGTTGATTAGGTACAGGGGAAGCGGAGGTTCCCTCTTGAACATTCCCAGATCTGACAGATCTACTTTTCCTTCCAGGAGCCATAATCTCAGATAGACTTCTGGTTTTCAAGGAAATTCTCTCTACAAATCTCTGTGAAGCAATGATGACAGTTTTCCTGAGTTCAATTCTCAGTGAAAGCACCAAAAATGTTAACGCCAAAATGTGAACGCTAACACCCCGGTGTGTGAAGTGTAGTTGTGAAAGCACCACCCGATAGATCGGGAAAGAATTACAAGCAAGTAATAGCGGAAAAGCAGTAAACAACAACAATTTTATAGTGGTTCGGCTTAAGGGTATAGCCTACGTCCACTCTAAGTACTTTTATTAATAATCCCGTTACAAGCTGATACAATTCTTCTCAAGTACAATATACTTCAAGTTACAAGTGATTTGGAACAAGTAGCTTAAGCTTCAATGTCGATTAAAGTCCTTAAATTCATGTTGAAGATGTGTGGTTTCTTCGTGAAGTTCTTTGATGTATTCCTCTAATCTTGAAAGCTCTAAGTGTTGATGAAGTTCTCAATGCAGCAAGGTAACGGTGTATGAAGAGAATGTGCCCAAAAGTCCCTTGTATGTTGGAGGTGGTCGCCTATTTATAGTGAATTCTGGGCTGGAATTACTACCAAGGTATAAGTCGTGGCCGACCTAGCATAAGTTGTGGCCGACTTAACGTAAGTCGTGGTTGACTTACCGTGTCAAGTCTTCGGCTTAACAGAAGTAAGCTTGTCTGAACTCATATCATAAGTCTTAGGTCGTTGCCGAGTTAACATGCGCGTGTCAAGTAGCTGTATAGGATTTGCCTTCATTTGCCTGGGTCGTGAACGGCTTAGCATATGTCGTAAGTCGGTTGCGACTTAAGTATAGGTCGTGCACCTTTCCATGTCCTGATCAATTAGGTCGGCAACTTCCTTAGGTAATTAAATCGGTACTTAAGTTAGGTCGGTAGACTTCCTAAGTCGGCATCCTTTAAGGCATTAGGTCGTTATCCATTTAAGGCCTTAGGTCGGGAACTTTGTAAAGGCATTGAGTCGTGAAGTACCTTGAGTCGCTGTCCCTTCTGAGTCATTAAGTCGGTAACCATTGAGTCGTCATTCATTTTAGGTCGGCAATGAGCTAAGGCTGTTGGGTCGGTATTTATGTTGAGTCGGTAGCCTCGTTGAAGTGTTAAGTCGGCATACTTGTTGAAGTGTTAAGTCGGCATAACCCTTAGGCCTTAGGTCGGCACCCCTGTTGAGCCTTAGGTCGGCACCCCCTGTTGAGCCTTAGGTCGGCAATGCTTCTAACTATTAGGTCGGAACCTCTAGATGCACTAGATCGGTGAGTCATGGTCAAGGCGGAGTTAACATAAATCGAATTTCAAATATCACTATTTATTTGATAATTAATTATTGAATTTAATAAGTTGAAGTTGGGTAAAATGTTGAATCTTCAGTTTTAAGCCTATTAAAAATAATTTGAAGGCTTGTAAAATTTATATTGATATACTGAAGAGAATAGAAATGTTGAAATCAAATTAAGAATGGTTTGTTAAGTTTTAAAATGTAATATCATTTAAATTGAATTTAAAAATAACCTTCTGAGGCACAGTCTCGGAATTTGATGAAACTAGTTCCATTGGGTCCGTAATATTGAATTATTATCGAATTTCAATTTTCGTAATGATTGGAGCAGTTGTGTGAGCGTACAATATATAACTGCGCTGGAATTTTATAACGAAATTTCAATATACTAACTGGGTTCGAAAGCTATCTTCTTCATACGATCGAATTAGGACTCGAAACCTTTTCTATTGTGTTCGGAATAGGGGTTTAACATTATAAACGCCTAGTGGCACGTCTCAATAAGAATTCGAAATTTTAAGTTGCGTTTATCAAGACAGTTTGAATTTAAGTTTAAATTATATATGTTTATCCTGTCAACTTCAGCCGAAATTATACCACATCAACTGCTTCCCTTCATTTCGAAGTCACTGTAGCCAACCTTTCCTAACACGCATCCCTCAACTTTATATCGCTTCCTTTCCCTTCCATCTTCTTCAGTCCATGATGAAACAAAAAAATCGAAATTAAAACGAGAGAAAAATAAAATAAATAATTATAAACCTTGTGTCTCCCTCTTCTCGTTTTAAAACCCAGTTTGCCCCTTTCTATACTTTTAATCGGAAGCTAAAACAATATTTTGGCTGGCGGTTCACTTGTAAAGCATCGAAGACGAGGGAACTAGGTCATGAATCGCGAGTTCGATAGAACGTGGAGGCTCGGCAGTTCGATAAGGGAAGGAGTTCGAGGGTGGCGTCTGGTAGATCGCGACGAGCAAGAGCTCGTTTCCAATCGAGGGGTCGTTGGTGATGTTGTCACGTCTGCCGCGCGCGCGTGCTTAGGGTCATTTGCGCGACGATGGTCGATGTGTACGGGGAAGGCTGTATTTGGTGATGAGGGTTGTGCGCCTACTCGATTCGAGGCTGCTCGAATTGGGTGCGGCGATTGCAGCTTGGTCGTTCATTTTCAATTGCTGTTTTGTAGCTGTAAGGTTACAATTCCATCTTTATTTAATTTATTTACACATGTCTTCAGATTGATAATAAAAGAAGAAAAATAGGATTTTTACAGCAATAAAATTACCGTTTGCTGTTTACAATAAGGTATAGGATAATTTTGGTAAGAGGTAAATATTATTTTTCCACTAGAAATTAGTAAATATATATATATATATATATATATATATATATATGCATATATATAAGATTGTGGGAATAGAAGTTTTAAATGTTGAAAAAGTTATTTAAAATTTAGTTTTGAAATCTATATAGATATTTTTAATCCAAAAGAAAATAAGTATATATTTACATATCTTAATTTACAAACTTATTTTGAATAATGGATTTGGTAATAAATTTACCCAATTAACTTATTTAATTTATTTTAAGTTACTAAAAATTATTAAGTGAAGTAAATTATTAGTCTAGAGTTAATTCACTGGTTAATTAAATTTATTTAAAATAAAAATTTGCAGTTCAATTTATTCAAATAATTAATAGACTGTATAATATTTATACAAGGTCTGAAATAGTGAAGAAAACAAGTCGGGTTTTGAATCGGGTTGCGAATCAAAGAGCAAAGGTGAGTTAATCTCGCTCGGTTGAATTTAAATTTAAATTTAAATGACAAAATTTAAATAATTGTTTGAATGGTTGAATTGATTGATGTACTATAGTATGGTATATTTTGGAATTGGTATTTTATGTTGTGCTAAGGTCTGTGGATGCAGGGAAAACAGGTTGGAGGGATCCAACTGGACCCCTCAACATGTATTTAAATTAATTAATATTATGTGTTGTGATTACTTGATATTATATGATGAATATATTGGAATATTGAATGATGTGGTTTGATTGACTATATTTGGGTATAATGGGTTACCAAAAATATATAAATTGGATTTTGGAAAGAAAATAAAAGAAGTGAATTTGTAAGCGAAATAATTATATAAAATTTGAATAAATTAAGAATGAATAGAATGAATGGAAGTGATATCACAATACTAATAAATAACTTCGAGTATGAAAAGATTTTGAATAAACAGAAATTAATAAATTGTAAAATCAAGTGATATTATTTTAAAGGGATGAAGAATTATTTTAAAATTTAAAGTTCAAATTTATTTAAAAGAATAAAGAAGAAATTTGAGAAATCAAAAAATTGGGATTCTCAATTAAAATATTTTAAATCGTAATTAAGGAATAAAACCTGAAATTAATATATTTTGGAATAAAAGGAATTAAATTGGAAATCAATTTGGCAATTGATTCAAGTGTTTGAATTGGAGATTTAAAGAAAAATGTGAAGAGAAGTATATTTCTCTGGATAACCAAGTATGTTTAAAGTAAATTTTTAAATATAAGATAAAAAGTTTAATGTTGTTTTAAAAAGCATGTTTTAGAAAAGTTATTATTTCTAAATGTTTAAATTCTAAAGTAAATATTTTTCAAAACTATTATCGTAGTAATTATTTAAGGTAACTTGGTATTTTGATTTAAGAAGAGAAATTTAGTTCTATATCCTAAAAAGTAGCTTTATCTTAATTATTTTCAAAGTATATATATATATTTAATAAAGCATTAAAATAGTTTTAAATTTAAAATATTTAAAAGTATATTTTATAATAAGGTGTTTTAAATCATTTTAAAATCTAAGTGTTGTACTTGGTGATTTCAGAAGAAATAGAATATATTTGGGAAATTTATTCAGAAAATGAAGATAGTTTGGAAACAGTTTTCAAAAGGGTTTGAAAGTGGAAATATACCTTGTGAAGATATTTTTGGGGTTGATAAATAATTTGGAAAATTATTTATTGTTGGATGGTTGTTTGTAAATATTAATTGATAGTTAAATCACCGACTATCAATATTGGACAAATGCATTGATCGTTTCGAAGAGACCGGGATCAAGATTTATTTCTCGAAAATCACTTCGATCCGGTTTGTAGGTTTTCGTGGGAAACGAGTTTGGATTCGAAGATGGAGCAGTGAAGTGCAAGGGCTAGTCGCTACTAATCCTGAGGATATTTCCAAAATGGATGTAGCAGGAGTAGTGCCTTTGGTTCCGTTCTAACCCAGGACGGACTTGTATGGATTAATGCTTCGGGACATCGTCAGGTGGACGATGGGCATTCTAAGGGATATATTCTAAAAAGGTAACGCTTAGCCTCAAGCCTCATCAACCGGGAATGACTGAAAATCAAGGGTTATGCAGCAAGGCTAGGTGGGTAGCACCCAAGCAAGGTAAGGTCATCCCTGTCTAGATGTCCCTTTTTATTTCGGCTTAGTGGACGGTTGTTGATCCCAACCGCGGGGTGATCTCACTCAGGATTATCCAGTAAGGGGTAGTCCCGGTCTTGTGTTGCAGGGGAGCAGGCGTACTCCTCGGTACTGTGATCTAGGCCACATACTGTGACAAGTGGTACCCCAATGCCTAGTCATTAGTTGGAAATCCATTCTCCCTACGAGCCTTGTACGAGTTTTGTTTGTATTACCCAATCCGTGGCTAGTAGCTGGAATTTAATGAATGTAACAATTTCGGCTATTTTATAAGTCTTTGTATATAGACCCTATTATAATATCAGAGGATTTCTATAAAAATTGTTTTAGCTATCGTAAGGTAAAAACCCGACATGTTTATTTGTGGGGTGGTTTTGCGAGATGCTTTTGTTTTCAAAGGATTTTGAAACTTTAATAATCAATTGCGTGTGATTTTCTCACGCTGGTATTCCAGACTGACTCGGGTGTTATTTAACTGTAATGCTCGGGTTAGACCGAGTATTATAGGATACAGGATATGATGCTGTGGAGCCCAGGAGACGAGCAGGATGACGATAAGTATTTCCGTACTTATTTTATATATATTCCGCTCGGTTGAGTAGCTATGTATCCAGTTGCATGTTATTGAAGTTGAACGGTGATTGATGTACTCTGATGATGTTATATATAAACAAATATATTTGTTTTGGTGTAAAGATATGTTAATATCTGTTATCCCGCTTTTTGGCAAAGCCGTGATATCAAAAGATTGGTCGAAAACGGGAAACAGTCCGTCTTAGAGATTGGTTATACATCACTTAGCTATGGATATCGATGAATTTTGCCCGAGTCCGGATCAGGCCACGATTGATAGGACACGACAAGAAAGGTTGTAGGAGCCATCATTTCAAGTTTCAAGTCAATCCGAGTTCGTATGCTCAAGATATGATGGATTCAGTGTGAAGAGAAATAGTCATTGTCCGGTTCGAAACCATGAATTTCGAACCCATCCTTTTCGAAACCATGCTGTTCGAAACCATCCACGCCCTCTCCTTCGAAACCACCTAGTTCGAACCCATCCACGCCCTTGCCTTCGAACCCATGATGTTCGAACCCATCAGCTAGTACCCAGCCTCGACTCCATCGCCTTCGACTCCATTACCTTCGAACCCACCACAGTAGCATACCTTCGAATCCACGACTTCACTCGGCCTCACATCCTCACTTCGAACCCATCGAATAACCCAATTCGAACCGATCAACTTCGAACCCATAAGAATTCCTGGATTCGAATGTCACGTTCGAAACCAAGAGTGCTTCCTATTTCGAATCCACCGAGTCAATTGGTTTGGAGGACGTGTTCGCCGTAGTTCACGGAGTCGAAGCGGTCCATTCGGAGATAAGTTAGGATCGATTCGAATATTGCGCGCCACGTCACTGCAAGCTCACGTGCACTGATGGATTCGAAGCGAAGGGTTCGAAATAATGGGTTCGAACGCCTCAGCCAACCGAAGGTGTCGATTTCGAACCGAGCATATCTCCTTAACCATAGATCCAAATGCAACCAAATTTTCACAGTATCTTCCATGTGAGGTAAAGATTGTTCCTGCCAAGTTTCAGCTCGATTGGACCATTTATTGATGGGTTCGAAATCACTTCGAACCGATGTCAGATCGAGACGAAACTTGGTGGGGTCGGTCGCGTGGGCCCACTCACGTGCCAGAAGGAGTCTCACGAAGTTTCAGCAAGATCTGGGCCTCCAACGCCTATAAATAGCACCCTGAAGCCTTCAGAAAAGGGGATCTTTCCGCCATTGAACGCCAAGACTCTGCCGGATTCAAGTTTAACTATCAGAATCGCTGTTGCATTCAGATTTCAAAGCAATTGTCAGCTGTAATCCATTGTAATCGATTGAATCGAGCAAAGCAATAAAGAGAAACCCTTCAAAGTGGACGTAGGCACGAACGCCGAACCACTATAAATCCTGTGTTTGTGATTGTTGCTTGTGAATTACTGTGATTTGTTACTTAGAGCTGAATTCTATACTGATTGTTGCTGAGTTCTGTGCTGAATATTATCGAATTGAACACGTAAACGGGTGCTTTCACGACCTTGGGTGTTTGTGACCAATTTTGGCGCAAACATTTTGGTGCTTTCACTGAGAACTGATTCAGGAAAAAGTTGATTTTGAAAATATAGGAGTTCAGATTTAGGAATTATGGCAAGACAATCGAGTAGGAGGCCAAGGACAGAGAGAAGCGAACCACAGGGAAGCCAAGAGGCTTCCTCAGGAGCAAATCAACCATCGATATACATCACGAGGGACGAGATGGAAACTATGATGAAGAGGCAAGAGGAAATGATCCAGAGTTTACTTCAACAGATAGGACAGCTTGGGGCACAGAATAGAGAAGCCAATGGAGCCCAGAACGGAGCGGGACCATCCGGCATAGCACCAGAGCTAGGGGGCACACATATGGAGAATGTTGACCCAATCTTGGAAAGAGAAAGAGGAGCATCTGCGCAACCCGGTAGTAGTAGAGATGCGAACGCTCAGTCAAGGGGGCAGATCCCGGGGTTACCTCGTGAGCTCGGGGGGCAGGTTGGAAGTAGTGAACAAGGATTACATCTCGGAGACAACGACCGATTGGCAGAGATAGTTAGGAGAGCTTTGAGAGGCGGTATGGTGAACAAAGATTTGGAAGATGTCAATAGAAGTCCTTTTACTTCAGCAATCAGGCAAGCTAGGAACCCACCTGATTTCAAACTACCATCGTTGGATATGTATGACGGGAGAGCGGACCCCACGGTCCACCTGACAAAATATATGAGGCATATGGAAGTACTGGGGGCATCGGAGGAGGTTATGACCCGGTGTTTTCCATTGTATTTGACAGATATCGCCGCACTATGGTTTAGACAGTTGGAGAACGGATCCATCGGTACATGGAATGGTTTAGTGGAGAGATTTATGAGACAATTCAGGGTTCATATTACCAGACCCAAGAACGTGATGACTCTGGCAACCCTAAAGCAAAAGGCTGGAGAGACCTTGAGAAGTTATCTAGCACGATTTAATGCTGCAGCAGCTTCAGTGGATAGAGCAGATCCATCCATGGTAGTAATGGCAGCCGTGTCCGGAATAGCTGACGGCACAGAGTTCAAAAATTCATTGACTAAAGATCCACCCATTGATCTAGAGGAATTCTATCATGAAGCGGAAAAGTTTTTACGATTAGAAGATGCGAATGCCGAGAGAGAAGAAGGAGATGGGATAGAAATTTTTGCACTCAAAGACGCCCCTAGAAGGGACTCGGACAAAGATAAAGGTAAAAGAAAGATTGAGAATGACAGAGACAGATCAAAGCGGCAACGGAGGGAGCCGCGATTCACCACCTACACTGAGTTGAACGAGAGCCTGGAACGAATTTATCAGGATACCAAAGAACAGATTCCGTACCGTAGGCCGATGCGAAGGGATCCTACCTCAGACGAAAGGAAATCAGATAAGTTCTGTGTATTCCATGAATTAAATGGTCATACTACTAATGATTGTAGGCACCTGAAGGATGAGGTGGAAGGGCATATCAGGAACGGTATGCTCCCTCAGTATGTAAGGAGGCGAGCTCCTGTGGCGGAACCAGAGCGACCACCATCCACGTCAGCTAGAGGCGATCCTGAATCAAGGCACCGTTTGGTTATCAACTGAATGAAATAACGATGAACAAGTCGTAAGCTTCCACTACCACAATTAAATCATTTACACATGCGCGAGATCGCGAACGATCTCCAGGCATGCTCTGAGTGATCACCGACCGTTTCGTAGTGGGAACTTACACTTTGACATCCATGCTTTACTTTCGTTTCATTTTGATTTGAACGTTTGGACTTTGTTTATCTGGACATTGTTTTTGGAACTCATCTGTTTGATAATTATTTGATTTTGATAACTCTGGAATGGCTAGGCTGCTTGCACATGTACAGGGTCGCGAACGGTCCCTAGGTAAGCTCTGAGACGGCGATGAACCGCCCCTATAAACGATCCAGGAACTCACCCGAACGTGACCCTGGCATCGATAACACCAAGCCCTCCCGGGCACACACACAATTCGCCTCGAACGGCATCCGACCTCGAACGGTCACAATCCGCCACGAACGGCACCCGACTTCGAACAGTCATAACTCGCCTTACCCCAAATGGCTTGATCGCGAACGGTCGTCACTTGAGGTCCGAAACCCGACCGCGAACGGTCACAAATTCGCCTCGAACGGCACACGATCGCGAACGATCACCCTCCGCCTCGAACGGCACACGACCGCGAACGGTCACAGATTCGCCTCGAACGGCACACGATCGCGAACGATCGCTTCCTGCCTCGAACGCCATTGATCGCGAACGGTCATGGCTCACTGATTATGAAAACCGACCTCGAACGGTCACAATTCGCCTTGAACGGCACTTGGTCGCGAACGATCATCATTTGCCACGAACGGCAGTCGACCGCGAACGGTCCCATCTCATCATTCGCCGCGAACGGCATCGACCGCTAACGGTCCTATTCGATCTTATGCCACGAACGGCACGGACCGCGAACGGTCCCGATTCACCTCAAGCAGCATACGATCCCGAACGATCGAAGCATGGATTTATACGCTCGACCGCGCACGGTCGCACTTCACCTCGAATGACTCGATCGCGAACGATCGTCATTTGAAGTTGACGCTTGACCACGAACGGCCGCGCTTCATCCCAAATAGCTCGATCTCGAACGATCGTCATTTGAGTCCATATGAAACTATCGAGTTCTTTGCAGGTTGATAACCGGATACGAACATCCAACTCGAAGCATTACAAAACACACCTTCCTACCGCAAGGCATGTTTTGGGGGGCAAAATGTTATCCCGCTTTTTGGCAAAGCCGTGATATCAAAAGATTGGTCGAAAACGGGAAACAGTCCGTCTTAGAGATTGGTTATACATCACTTAGCTATGGATATCGATGAATTTTGCCCGAGTCCGGATCAGGCCACGATTGATAGGACACGACAAGAAAGGTTGTAGGAGCCATCATTTCAAGTTTCAAGTCAATCCGAGTTCGTATGCTCAAGATATGATGGATTCAGTGTGAAGAGAAATAGTCATTGTCCGGTTCGAAACCATGAATTTCGAACCCATCCTTTTCGAAACCATGCTGTTCGAAACCATCCACGCCCTCTCCTTCGAAACCACCTAGTTCGAACCCATCCACGCCCTTGCCTTCGAACCCATGATGTTCGAACCCATCAGCTAGTACCCAGCCTCGACTCCATCGCCTTCGACTCCATTACCTTCGAACCCACCACAGTAGCATACCTTCGAATCCACGACTTCACTCGGCCTCACATCCTCACTTCGAACCCATCGAATAACCCAATTCGAACCGATCAACTTCGAACCCATAAGAATTCCTGGATTCGAATGTCACGTTCGAAACCAAGAGTGCTTCCTATTTCGAATCCACCGAGTCAATTGGTTTGGAGGACGTGTTCGCCGTAGTTCACGGAGTCGAAGCGGTCCATTCGGAGATAAGTTAGGATCGATTCGAATATTGCGCGCCACGTCACTGCAAGCTCACGTGCACTGATGGATTCGAAGCGAAGGGTTCGAAATAATGGGTTCGAACGCCTCAGCCAACCGAAGGTGTCGATTTCGAACCGAGCATATCTCCTTAACCATAGATCCAAATGCAACCAAATTTTCACAGTATCTTCCATGTGAGGTAAAGATTGTTCCTGCCAAGTTTCAGCTCGATTGGACCATTTATTGATGGGTTCGAAATCACTTCGAACCGATGTCAGATCGAGACGAAACTTGGTGGGGTCGGTCGCGTGGGCCCACTCACGTGCCAGAAGGAGTCTCACGAAGTTTCAGCAAGATCTGGGCCTCCAACGCCTATAAATAGCACCCTGAAGCCTTCAGAAAAGGGGATCTTTCCGCCATTGAACGCCAAGACTCTGCCGGATTCAAGTTTAACTATCAGAATCGCTGTTGCATTCAGATTTCAAAGCAATTGTCAGCTGTAATCCATTGTAATCGATTGAATCGAGCAAAGCAATAAAGAGAAACCCTTCAAAGTGGACGTAGGCACGAACGCCGAACCACTATAAATCCTGTGTTTGTGATTGTTGCTTGTGAATTACTGTGATTTGTTACTTAGAGCTGAATTCTATACTGATTGTTGCTGAGTTCTGTGCTGAATATTATCGAATTGAACACGTAAACGGGTGCTTTCACGACCTTGGGTGTTTGTGACCAATTTTGGCGCAAACAATATCTATTATATTTTATTCCGCTGCGATGGTTAGATTCTGTTGTTGTTTTCTATTTTCTTCTTCTACCTCTTCTTCTTTAACCCAAATGGTTCGTATTTCTGTACAACTTGAGTTGATTGATGTAGAATGGTGTTGATTCAAGGGGTACGGATTTGCGGGTCGTTACAGATTCGGTTTGTCTAGACCCACGAAAACTTGTATGGATTAATGCTATCAGAACATCGTCATTAGAGAACTATGAGCATTCTAAGTAAAAAATTTCTTGAAAATTAACACTTAGCCGCAAACCTCATCAACTGGGAATAACTAAAACATGGGAGATGCAGCAAGGATAAGTGGTTCGCACCCAAGTACGGCATGTTATCGCCTTTTTAGATGTCCTCGAAAACCTATTATTATGAATATTGTTGTGCATGGAAGAAGCGCTCGATGGTAAGAGTGGGAACACGAGGAGTGATAACATATTTGATCTATCCAGGTCAGGAGTAGGCCGATCTTGTGTAGTAGGGGATCCCAGCATGGTCCTCAGCACATTTTTCTAGAGGTGCACCGTGATAGGTGGTATCCCAGTGGCCCAATCATTCGATGGAATCCATTCTCCAATATGAGCTTACGGTTTTATTTGTAGAACCTATTATGCTAGAATTTAATAAATGTAACAATTTCATCTATTTGAATAAGTATTTGTATGTAGATACTACTATAATATCAGAGGATTTTCTATAAAATGGTTTTGGTTATCGTAAGGTAAAAACCCGTTGTTTTTATGTGTGACGCGGTCTTAAGAGCTAACTACCTATCCTTACCTTATAACGAGATACCTTTGCTTTTAACGGATTCGACAACTCTAATAATTCAAATTGAGTGTGTTTCTCACGCTGGTTTTCCAGACTGACTCGGGTGTTATTTAATTATAATACTCCGGTCAGACCGAGTATTATAGATTCAGGTTAAAGTGCTATGGAGTTGAGGAGACGAGCTGCAGGAGTTCAGACATATGTCACATACTTGGTTATTTCCGCGGTGCGTGGACAAGTTATAATGTCTATTTGATGTGTTGAATTTTTATACTCTGACGGTGGTATGTATATTACCATTATGGTCCTTGTATTAAAAATATGTTATTATACATTTACTTTGTTCCGATGCAATTGTGAGATTCTATATTGTTGTAACTATTTTTTTTCTTCTACCTTTTTCTTCTTCACCCCTAATGTACTAGTATTTCCAACACTCGTTTGCTCGGCATTTTATGCACTGGACATATTAATGTTGATTTTCGAGGATTGAAAATCCCCGTTCGTTACAATAGGTTATAAAACCAAGTTTGAAAATATTAACTTAACTAATTTGAGTTTATGAATGGTTATAAACTTAACTAATGAACTTAAAGTAAATTCTAACTTTAGTTTAAGCTAAAAGAATGAATTTAAATAGAGAATTTGAGAACTTGAATCCTGGTGCTTTCGAAATTGTTTTCTAAGGTTCTGAAAATAATATTAATATTATTTAAAAATATTTCTGAATAGAAGTTGTTTCAAAAGGGATTTAAAAAAGAACTAAGTCCTGTGATCCTCCATTCTATCGTTGGAATATAATTTCGGTGATCGCGGCCGCTTCCTCGACATTCATTTTCGAGTCTCAAAGCAGGAGAAGCCACTTAATAGCTTTGTTACCCATTTGGTTTGATAAATAGATTTTGATTTAAAATTTCTAAATATGATTTGATACATATAAAAGATGTGAGTAGATGTATTATTTTCAAAATAGTTTGAAATGAACGTAGTATTTGAATTCTTAAGTTTCTATTAATTAAATATTATTAGTTATAGAAAATAAAGTGAATTTTTTTATATATTGGAAAACTTCTAAAATGAGAAATAAGAAACTAAAGCTAAGTGTTTAAATGAAATATGAGAAGTAAAATTATAACTCTTAAATTTCAAGGTAATGGAAAAAACATGTGTAAATTATTGAACATTCTTGTTAACTAAAATGAATAAGGTAAATTGATTGTGATTAAATGAAGAAAATTTATTAATACGAATTTGAGTTATAAAATAATGTTACTTAAGTAAAGCTAATGATATGAATTAATGAAATAAATTAGTAAAGTGAATCAACGAATTAATATGAACTTAATTATGAAGTATCATTTTATAAAATGGTTATAATAAACTTAAATAGTTTTATGAAATGGATTATAAATGATATTAGTATAAAAGAGAATATCCTAAGTGGCAATGAAACAAAATTTAACTTAAATAAGGTTAAATGAAATGATTTATAAAATGATCCATAAATGAATTGATATGAAATTTGATAAACATAAAGTAAATAATCGAATAAATTGAATGTAAATGACATAGATGTAGATAAATTTGAAGCAAACCAATTGGATGTTAATAGAGAATGAATGTTAATAATGTGACTACCCACCTTTTTGGAGAATTTAAGTCGAAAATAAACCACACATGTCTAACTCAAACTGTTTAAAGGGGCAGATTTTTAATAAGGTTTAAAAGAGAAAAAAAAGAGAAAAGAAGGAAAGTAATACACAAAATCTCGCAGCAGAATGACAAAATATAATAATCAAATAAAATAGTTTAGGAAGTGTAATGAAAAAATATAGTAATACGATCACCGATCTTCATCTTCATCTCCAAGGAATAACGTGTTCAAATACTAAAATACTCAGGCTAACCCGGGCATAATGAAAATAATACACTTGAGTCAGAACTAAAAATTCCTATGTGAGTCAAATCAATCTCAATTAACAATATGAGTGCAATAGCTTCAAAGATGTTATGGATTTTTCCATCTCCTATCACGTGTACAACGTGAATAATTATTTAAGAGATTTCAAATAATTTGAAATACCAATTTTAACCACTTTAATTAAAATAAATCCTAAGTTTAAATTAAAACGTAAACCATTCAAATAATTCAATTCCAATACATAATCGAAATTCAAGAAATTATCCGGGTATATATCATTTCAACCCAAAATTTAAATGTCTTAATTATCGAATTCTGAAATGATTTAGACGACCATTTAAATGATGTTGATAATATACACGGTGATAACAAGGACATATTAAAATAAATAAACAACCGTACATCTAACATATCAAACAAAAAGCAACCATTTCAGACAAAATCCAAATCAACGAATATATTACAATAGTAAATAGTTACCAATATTGAGGTTTTAACTATAAATTAAATTCCAATACAAAATTAAATGTGGATTCAATTTGATGTCAATTCAGATTCAATATCAATTCAAATATCAATTTAAACCAATAAGTAGCAATCAAAAATTTATATATATCCCATTGTAAATTTTATTTAACTTGCAATGGAAAATTTAGTATTGTGTGAGTGGGTTGAATCACTCGCCTTTGATTTGAAGTTGATCTAAAATCCATAAAAAGCCTAAAATTTGAACAGTCTTAAAATGCAGCCAAACCAATTCCATGTTGTTCGAAATTTCGATATGATCGTAATGGAAGAAACTAGGTCCAAATCCGAGTTTGTATGAAAAAGTTATGCGCGTTAAAACATATAAAAATTTAAAATTAAATAAAATAAAAAGGAGGGCAAAATAGTAAATAGTTACCCTTCTCAAAACCCTAGCTCGTGTCCCTTACTATTGTAGTCGAACCAGCCGCCAACCTTCATCAACGAACTCTCGCAACCACGACCACCTAGACCATGATCCAATGCCACCATCCTCTTACCCATGCTCCACCGCCAACACGCCACACGTGCGACACCCTCTGGGGGTGTCCCCTGCTACATCACAGCCGATCCTAGGCTGGCCATTTTCTAGCGATCTTCTATGGCTACGGCCAGAACTAAACCATTAGATCATCTTTGCTTGGCCTTCTCTACCTACTGATCACCTCTAATCATCGTAAGGATGAAAATCCACCGTTAAACGAAACCATGGCCTATAGAAAACCAAAACTTCTTCACCGTTTTCCGATCAAATGATGCATAAAATCAAAAAAAAAATTGCAACAGCAGATAGCAATTGTAGAGAGCTTCGCAATGATATATTATATGACATAGTTTGAGGAGTTTGAATTTTTGGATTTGATTTTGATTTTGATTTGAAATTGAACTTGAGAATTAGGGTTTTGATGATTACAGCCATTTGAGAAGGAAAAAGAGAACAGAAACTATACGTACAAGAGAATGAATAAAAGAAGCTGCTAGGGTTTATAACAGCCTATATATAGGCAGAGAAAGATAGAACGAATGGACATATCTAATTGGGTCGAAACGATAACGATGATTTGAAAAGACTGTTTGGTTTCCGAAACGGAAATGGAACATCTAATATATCGAAATATAGGTTTTTGATAATTTTGAACTCTGTGGAACTACTTTCAAAGCCTAATTCTATTGTATGCAGAAGTTATCTTTCAAAATCAAATTATATTCTTTCAGATTCTTTTAATTGATTTCCACGCGTTTCGAGCCTAGATGATCAAACGATAACTTCGATCCTACGAAACTTGAAATCCTCTAATAATTCACTGTTATGGATCCGATGAAACTAGTCTCATCAAAATCCGAGATAGTGGCCAAAATGCCTAAATTCCATGTTAATTAAATAAATTATTATTAAATTGATTTAATCACTTTTAAATTCTAGGTTTAAGAGTTAACAATTTTATCATTCTTGACTACTTAGAAATTTGAATTCTTTTAAAATAAAATTTTCATATTAAATCCAATATTTGAATATTACACTAATTCAACGGTTCAATTTCAATTGTAATAAAATCCCAGTTAATTATATTTTAGTTTCAATCAAATTCTTTTATTTCGATTTACACCTTTATTTTTGAATCTACTCTTATCTTATGAGCATAATTAACATTGCTTTACATTTTATTATATCCATATTCTACTGTTATCATCTTAACTTAAATTAACTGTAATATTTAATTACATTAATTCCAACAATTATTTTTATTCCTTATTAACAATTATAACCAAATTAACTTTACAATTATTTCACTTGATTTAAATTACATTAAAATAATTGCCAGTAACATTAAAACAACATTATTAAATCTTATTCTAATTATTTTTCTCATAAATAAAACATAAATTTTAATTTCCAATAAAATTAAATTTCAAAATTTTACTTGATTAATTGTTTTAATTATTAAAATTTATGGATCGTTACATTCTCGTCCAGTCAAAACTTTTCGTCCTCAAATTGGACAAAAAGGACTTAAAAAATTTGATATATTTTTATTCAAAACAATCAATTTATAAACACTTTAAATTTACACAATTAAGTATTTCATAAAATATATCAATTTATAAACAACTAAATTGTACGCCCCACCTCTATACCCATGCTAGCCAATAACACTACGGTGTAGTGCTGTCAACTAGCACGGAGAATAAGGCTGTTGAGGAGCGACCATCCATGTGATTGCTTATCACACGGTGGCTATAAATAATCTTCGGAAACAAACATAGAAATAAGCATAACACAAATCAGTCACAGACATCCATATCACAAAGGCGGAAGAAGATATGAATATATAACTAACACATGAAAGTGTACATCAGAGTAGTGGTCGAAAAGATCCACAATAATACAAAAGAATAGCAACACGTGCTATACAAAAGAATACAACTATGAGTCTATATCTCAAGTGTATACAACAAAAACTGCTAATCTAAATAGTTAACCAAAAGACAGAGTAGCAAATCCCGGGAAGAAGTCAAGCAGAAGCACCTGTAACATCTCGGTCTGACCCGAGTATTATTTAAGAAAATAATAAACGGATCAGTCTAGCTATAAATATCATATGACACGGTAGAAAATAAAAGATATGGCATAAACATAAAATACCATACTGACATACTACTATAAGTATGCAAATGATAATCAACAGAAGATCAATCAATAAGAGATAAATCGATATCACAAGAATCTTCTCAAAGATCCAAAGAGGGCATCATACCCTAAACTTGTACTCATAACAAGTCAATGACAGTAATTCCAGAAATCAACACAAGAAATCCAGAAATCATAGAAAAAGGGAAAGAGGCCTATCACATGACGGTCCGAAGACCATGGGGAGCTACCCTATATGGGTGAGTCGGAATCACCCAGATGAGGTCTAGGCTAACCAAAAAGCAAAAAGGTATGTGTGAGTGGAATCACACAAATGGTGTCTAGCCTAAGCTCGCAACAAAAAGGTATGTGTGAGTGGAATCACACAAATGGTGTCTAGACTAACCTTGCGGACAAAGGGATATGTGTGAGTCGGAATCACACAAATGAGGTCTAGTCTAACCTTGCAAACAAAGAGACATCGCACAATTGCTAGTCTAAATCATAAAACGATCATCATGATCAACGAGAAGTGTCAATTACACTAAGTTAGTAAATATAAAGTTTAGTTTCATGTCCCATAACCACCAGCTTAACTTAAATATTTACGAACAAACTGTAAATCTTCACTAATAAAATTGTCACTAGAGGTTCAATCGAACAAGTCCAAGAATTAACCGACGAAGCAAACGCAAGCATTTCATACCACTTGTTTTACTAAGCCGTTTAATTAGATTTCTCATCCAAGTAAGGTAAAAGTTTGTATATACTAATAGATTGGAAAACGGGTTAAGAAAAGAGCTTTGTTATTAAAAATAGAGTTGAAATCCTTTTTTTTTTTGAAAAAGATCAAACACTTTATTGATTGTTTGTGTCAAAATTGGGCACAACACTCTTCGGAAGTTTTTGAAGAGATAATAAATGAAGAAGGCAAATTAAAATGAGGATTATCTAACAAAAACTCCAAGCAACAGAAAGTAAATTGCACAGAAGACAACAATTTAGAGTGGTTCGGCGATGTGCCTACGTCCACTATGAAGCTCTGTTATTTTATTGCTCGATATTCGGAGAATACAACTTTTATATGGCTAAGTACAACAGTTCTTAAGCAAAAATTCGAAGTCAAAGCTAGCGGCAGTGCTCTGAAGTGATTCTAGCGGCGTCCGGGCGTGCTTTTTCTCTAGAAATTCTCCGATCCCCTTTCTGAATGACCAGAGGCTCTATTTATAGGTACTGGAGGCTGATATTTCTCCTAAAATTTGGGAAGACCACTTCTGACACGTGCAGGGGGCCCACATAGCTGAATTCTGGAGATCCGGGCCCGCTTTTGGATCGATTCGACCCTTGGTTCGAATCGATCAAAAAAGTGTCCAATCGGGATGAAACTTGGCGTGGCCATTCCTCAACATGTATGCAAGCTTCTGTGAAAATTTCATGGCATTTGGATCATAGGATTGAGAGATATGATCGATTCAAGATTGCGTCTTCGTGTACCCTGTTTGCTTCGACTCGATCCTATGGATTCGTTCGAATCCATATGGTTCGAATCCATGTGGTTCGAATCCATAAGTTCGAATCCATAGGGTTCGAAGAAATACATGCTTCGAATTCATGGTCTTCGTGGCTTTCCTACTGAATGGTTTCGAGGCACGCCGTGAGATGGAATCGAAGTGAAGTTTCAGGATGGATTCGATGCACTGCAACCAGATGGATTCGAAGGAGTTTCTTACCTCATGGATTCGACCTTGAGATTCTCTTGATGGATTCGAAGTAAGGTGACTTGGATGGAGTCGAACTAAGGCTTGCTCAATGGAGTCGAAGCGAGGTTTAGTTCATGGGTTCGAAGTAATGCATGGATTCGAGGTAAGGCTCTGGGAGGATGGATTCGAAGCACGGCTAAGCTTCTTGGGTTCGAACTAGGGAAGGTTCCGGATGGATTCGAGGTGATGGATTCGAACCGAGCAAGGTTCATTTCTCTCAACTTGAATCCATCATAACTTGAGCATACGACCTCGGATTGACTTGAAATTTGAAACGCGGACTTCTACGATCTTTCTGGTCATGTCATATCAATTGTAGATCAATCTGGACTCGGACAAAATTCATCGATATCCATAGCGAAGAGAAGTGCAACCAATCTCTGAGACGAACTGTCCTTTGTTTTTGGCCAATCTCTTGGTATCACGGCTTTGCCAAAAAGCGGGATAACATTTTGCCCCCCAAAGTACGTCTTGTGGGAACATGATGTGCTTTGAATAGTTGCCATTTCTTTCTGAAAAATCATTGCTCTCTTTTTGTTGAGACTCGTACGCTGTATTACTGTAACCTCGCCTTGATATGATTGATTCCTGTATAATAGCGCTTAGCCGCTGGCTGTTGTAGTTGTAACAGGATGACCGTTTGATCCCTATAAATGTCTAAAATCAAATGTTAGTTCGATATGTATGCACATATACTAGTTTGACCCTTGTTAACGTCGTGCGTTCACGAGTCATGTCGGTTTTGTTCGCTATTGAATTTCGTATCGATTCTTTCCTGAATCGATTTTAGATTCAAGTCAAAGCATTGTTTTTATGGTTGTCTACGATTATCCTCTTGTATCGATCCTCTCCTGAATCGGTATACAAGGTAGACAAATAATTTTTCAAATCATAGCGATTCGTTCACTCTCATCGACGTCCTTTGATGGATTCGAAGTCACGTCTGTTCGAATCGATCGTCTTCGAGTCGACGGTTTTTTAATCCAGCCTTTGCTTAGTGCTTCCTTGAATCGATGATGCCTCGCATCGATAAAGTTGGGATGGATTCGATCGTGTAAGGGATCGGAAGGTAACGGGTTCGAAGCGGAATATGGATTCGGCCATGTGATGGATTCGAAGTTATGACCTTTCACTGTGATGGATTCGAATGCAATGGGTTATCGAGTGCTTGTTCGAATCGATGGGGTTTGGCTAGTGACCGGCGGTAGGGGGTAAACACAACCGGGAGTCGAAAAGCCACGCGTTTTCTGTGGAATCCATATAAATATCCAAGGCCGTCCTCATTTTTACTTCTTACTTTTCACTTTTTACTGTAGTTCTACCTTCGAATCGGTCCTCCAACGTCAGATACAACTGCATTCTGCACGAATCGATTCAATTTCTCCAAGTTTCTTACCGTCATCGAATCCAATCAGGTAGGCCAAGGGATCGATCCGAGTATAGAACAATGAAAACTGAAAATTTGACATCGATTTCAATCTTTTCTTTCGAAAATCATGAGTGATAGTGAGGTCTGAAGCGGGTTGACTCGATGGATCTGGGGATTGAAGCCATTCAAGTTGTATCGATTCTGAGCGTCATCAGGGAGAAGTGTGGGCAACGTTGGTTGTCATCCTCCTTCCTTGCTTCGCATCGATTAGGGCATAAGTAGTTCGAACCGATCAAGTAGGTGAGGCTTCGAATCGATGTAAGGATAGGTAGTTCGAATCGATCAAGATTGTGAGATTTCGAACCGATGGATTCGAAGGACCGTGCTGATCGATTCGAAGTGATAATACCCTGATCGATTCGAAGATGTGCAGTGTTGATCGATTCGAAGTTATGCAAAGCTAATGGATTCGAAGCACCTTCTCCACCCTATAGCTGCATCGAGTCGACCTTCCTGGCTTCGAGGCGCATGGATTCGAACGTCTTCGATTCGACTCGTATCGATTCGAGTCGATCGATTCGAACGTTCGAACATATGAATCTTCTAACTCTATGATTGGCTCCAACTTTTGAGATATGACCAATTTCAAGTTTGAACTTTTTGTCGAGCTTAATGAACTTTAGCATACTTGACCCCGACGAGCTTCGGCCTTGCATAATCGAATCTAACTTGACATCTCCATTGAAGCTCGTCGATGGCACCATGACTTAAACAAAATCCTACTGATTTATTACTTGAATTGGCCAATAGCTTCTGGGTGGCGTGAAAGTGACGGTCAGCGATGACGGTCGTTTTCATTCTCAAATTCCAAAATTTCATAGTTCGGACACCTCGTTTCATTTTTGTAAAGTCTGCTTAAAATTTTTTCTAGCACTTGTATTGCACATCATATTCATACACTTTGCACCGCGGGAATGCTTGGGTTTTTTTACGTTTTTAACGCCACTTTCTGGTGAGCTAGTTAATTATGGAGTCTTCGAGTTCTCAACAACAAGAAGCACAAAGCTCGCCCTTTCCAATGCTTGAGATTCCGGACGTTCCTCCTGAAGTCGTGGACCCGGCTCCGGATGAATTGCCGGAGGCGATATTTATCGAAGATCCGGTTGATTCTGTTCAATCCAATATCTCAGAGTCTCTGTTGGGCCGGTTATGTTCGAAACACAACATATCTCTGGACGATGTCTTATTACCCAGTGCCAGCGATAGACCACACAACCCTCCTGAGGGATATACTGCCTTTTACCGCCATGCCTGTGCAGCTGGATCTCTTCCTCCTTTTAACCAATATATCAGAGAGATGCTGTCGTTCTTAGGAATCGCTCCTTCGCAGCTTCATCCCAACGGGCATGCACTACTAAACAGCGTCTTCGTCATATTTATGGATTGTCTTTTTCTCCCGCCAAGACCTAACGAGATCAGGCACATCTTCAATTTTAAGAGTAGGGGTGATAGCCCGTCTTTCACTTTTCTGGAGGCGGTCAGGAACTGTCAGGTCGTGACTGGGGCCTGGACTAGGCTTAGTTATTTCAAGAACGAGTGGTTTTTTGTTCGTTGCCCCCCAGGGTTTGCCAGGAGATGGTTATCCAGACGTAAGCATCATAATTCGTTATTGAGTGGTCACTCTTAATACTTTACATTAATATTCTGCTACTCTTGCAGCCATCATTTCAAGACCTGCTGGTGGGCATTATAGGGGTGTTGTTCAAAGCTTGCAAAGGGTTCCCCATGACTTAAGGCACATAGATTTGCTATTGACCGATGATAACTTAAGGACACTGGGTTTGATTGAGATGGGCCAGAGTATTGTGATTGAAGGTTTGGCGAAATCGGCCTCGAGGAAGAAGAAAAAAGTGGCAAAAAGAAGACCTGGCGTTGTAATAAGAGAAATGAGCGATGACGAAAGAACGCCCACAGACACTGATATAGCTGCCGACCTTTCCCGAATAGAAGAGGTTCAGAAAGGCAAGGCTGTTGTACCTAAGCTTAAGAGACGGAAGTCTGTAGTTGTAACCCGTTCCCAACCTGGGGTTACCGTTTCCAGTGCTTCTCCTTGTCAGTCTGGAGACCTTTTCAACGGGTTGGACGATATTCCCATTCCGGACTACGTATCCCTCCATCACGGGTCCGGGTTGGAAGAGCTCCGGGGAGCGCTTGACATAAGCGATTCTTTACCCGTTAGTGTAATCGACGCTTCTGGTTGGTCGGGGGGTTTGCGCATTTATTCACTTTTCACAACACTTCACTACTTCCACACGCATTGCAGTGTTTTTTTCTTGGTACTTAATCGTATTGTTCCTTTTTTACAGGCATCATGTCGAATCGTCCTTCTACACTTGACAAACTTCGACGAGTACACCATTCTTCATCCTACTATGAGTCTCGCCGCAGGGATTCTGACCGAGATCGTGAGCGGAGGTATTATGAGCAGGAGCACCGTGACAGGGAACATTCCCGACACTACTCCAGCCAAGAACATTCTGATAGGGACCAAAGGTATCTTTCACCCTCTCGGTCTCCTTCGTCATCCAGGGGCCAAGTGCCTGTAGTTGAAACTTCGCGGCAACAATCATCTCAGCAAATTTCTAAACCCGGTCCACATCGCTCAAGGACCGATACAGCCACGACCGTAACCGTAGAGGAAGCACCCCTTGAACCGTCTGGTGAAGGGGCTATTAGAATTGCTCAGTTGAAAAAAGACTTTCCAGAGATATGCTTTGACGCCTATATCTTTCCACCCAACCTTAAGAGAATTCCCGAAGAGGCCATGCGCACTGCCCTCAGCTATACTCGGGATTTTTATGCTCAATATAAAGAGTGGTACAGGGCAGCTGTTAAAGCCTCAAAAGTAGCCTTCGAACGAGCCAAAGTTATTGAGAACTTGGAAGCAAACTTGGCTCAGAAGAACCGTATCGTTGACGTTCTTCAATCTGAAACGGAGTCTTCTCGCAAGGCTGAACTGGAGTCGTTACAGAAGGTCGATGAGACATTGGCTGAGATGGCAAAAATGCAACAAGCGCACTGTACTTTAGTTGAGGATTTAGGCCATCGATACAAAAACGTTGAGGCCGAACGAGATGCGGCGGTCAGGGAACTTGAGGAGTTAAAAGCTAAATTCGCCAGTTTAAATAAGGAAAAAGATGATGCTAATGCAGCTGCACAGGAAGCGTGTGAGCAAGCTGTGTCTCTTCGAGCCGAGCGAGACGCAGCGGTTGCTAAGGTTGGAGCGGTGGAAGCAGAGGTAGAAGGGAGAGTTCAAGCGGAGTTTTTCAGAGTAGAAGCTGAATTTGACGATCTTCTCGACACTTATAATGCCAATGTACTCGAGCACAGGAATCTCTCGTGGCTCGGAGATTATTCTGCGCTTCTGCTCAGTGCTTGGAAAAACTGGTGGCGAATAAAAGAGCATCTCTCCCTGAAGGTGCCGTAGATGAGTTTGAACTTGAATCTCGCTTATTGAACGAAGAGGAAAGGAAACTCCTTCATGATGCGATGATCTCCGTTGAGAGGGAGAGACTTGGGTTTCATCATGTAGAGACGGGTGAAGGTTCTGGAGCCGCACATGACAGTGAGAATGTTCCAGTTGATGCCCCAACCTCATCTGGAGTCATTACTACAGCTGGTCCACAAGTTATCCCTGCTTATAATCCGGATCGACCGGAATTGTCTCTCGGTACATCTACCGCCTCTGAACCTGTTCTATCAACGAGCCACAGCAAAGAAGGTATTATAAATGTTGCTTTAAGTGTTTCTGGAATTTTGAATCTTGTAGTCGATCTTTTGACCAATCCTCTTTTGGTTTAATCAGTGACTGAAAGTGATGCGCCAGCACTTCCAATTCCACAAGTTTCGCAGCCAATGCTAGGAGCCGTTGTTACTGAGGCCATCACGACCACTGTTTTTACCAGCGAGATGGGAGGAGGGAGCTCGATGTCGTTTGATGTTCAGATGATCGAGGAGCTTCTCAAACAACCTTGTGAACCTTTCCCTGACCCTTCCTTTACAATGGGTGGTGTTGCCTCTTCTTTTAGCTCATTTATACCGATCGTCCCTGTTTCCAGCGCTGATCGATCTATCCGAGAAGAAGAAATTCTTGCTGAGATAAGCGCTGAAATGGCTATGGTAGTTGGTGGTTCTGGAGGCGATGTCGCTCCACCAAGCTTAACTTCTTCAATCATTACTTCTCTCACCAGCACTGTTATAACTTCTAGTGTTGAAGCTTCGCCACCTGCTACGGCTCCTCCGCCTTCGGTTCGCCCTCTAAAAAGGATCTCTGTCCCTTCTAGTTCTGAGGAAGATGTAGATATCATGCCAGACCCTGAGGACGCTCCAAAGAAGGACAAGAAATCTCGTAAGAAGCCGGGTAGCGGGTCTAGTGGCTCAACCCCAAAGAAGAGACATCGGAAGAAGAAGGACTGAACTTCTTGTTTTGTCATGCAGTTGCGAAGCAGAACTTCTTTTTACTTCTCTTTTTGTTGGCCGTGTATGAGTGTGGATCCAGCATCCACTTTATGAGTTGTTTTTTGTTTTATCATGTAATCAAACTCTTTTTTCGTTTGTTAATAAAATAGAAAATAGCTCTTTTCTTATTTGCTTAAGTATTGCATTGATTAGCTTATGCCCACACATGCTATAAGCCTTGTATACATGTCCACACTTCGGGGACTTAACATAATCTGCAGTTAACAGTTTGGTGTACTTGTGGTGTTTTCACCGTCAAGTAGAGTTTTTTTTATTTGCCGAGTTTGAGAATCTTGGTCGCGAGTTGTGATCGATGAATAACCGAACTTCGGACGTTACATCACTTTGGTTAGGGATTAACACTTAGCTTTTTTGCCCCCTAGTCTCGGGGAATAACATTTGTGTTTTGGTGGTTGAGTGCGTTTAATGCAAACCTTAAGCATGTTTCCACATTCTGGGGACTTAGGATAATTTGTAATCGATAACTTGGTTCGCACTATGGGAATTTGAGAGTTATCGACGTTTTGCAATATGGTTCGCACTATGGGAACCTGGAATTGATGTTTACACTCCACTCCACGCTCTGGGAATCTGGAGTTAGTGTGGATCCTCCGGTTCGCGCTCCGGGAACCTGTAATTTATGTTTATACTCCAATTCATGCTTTGGGAACTTGGAGTTAGCACGAATGCTTTGGTTCGCGCTCCGGGAACCTGTAATAGACGTTTATACTCCAGTTCATACTCTGGGAAGTTGGAGTCAGCCGATAGATGGTCAGTCACACCTGTTTGGGCTTTTTGGGAATTCGTTCACACTCTGTGAATGATGGATTTGATGTTTATACTCCAATTCACACTCTGGAAAGTTGGAGTCCGTTCGCACTCTGGGAACGAATTGTTTTAATGTTTATACTCCAATTCGCGCTCCGGGAAGTTGGAGTCCGTTCGCACTCCGGGAACGAATTGTTTTATGTTTATACTCCAATTCACGCTCCGGGAAGTTGGAGTTCGTTCGCACTCCGGGAACGAATTGTTTTATGTTTATACTCCAATTCACGCTCCGGGAAGTTGGAGTCCGTTCGCACTCTGGGAACGAATTGTTTTATGTTTATACTCCAACTCGCGCTCCGGGAAGTTGGAGTCCGTTCGCACTCTGGGAACGAATTGTTTTATGTTTATAATTCAACTCGCGCTCTGGGAAGTTGGAGTCCGTTCGCACTCTAGGAACGAATTGTTTTATGTTTATACTTCAACTCGCGCTCCGGGAACCGAGAATTGAAGTTTATACTCCAATTCACTCTCTGGGAATTTGGAGTTGGCGGGGGGATCGTCGTGTGTCAATCCCCGTGAATGTTGATGTAGTGTTCTGTCCCCGAGCTCGGGTTTCACTTAGTGAGTGACTGGTCGCATCACAATCACTCCCTACTTGAATAAGTCCCTCCTCGTGATGGGAATTAGCCCTTCGTGCGTTGTAATATAGTGCGTCATATTCAGTAAATCACAGCTCTGGCTCGAAGAGATGGCATTTTATTGCTGAAACGAAAGAATACGGCAAAGTCAATTGCCTTATTACAAATTTAAGTCTCAAAATACTAGAATAAAATGCAAAGAAGTAAATTGGCAGAAAGTAAATAGGTAAAATTTCTCATATGTAGTAGCGACGAAGACTTTCGCTATTCCAAGCTCTCGGCAAGGTAAAACCGTCAACTGTTGATAATTTGAACGTGCCATCTCCGAGCTTTTGTGAAATCACATACGGTCCTTCCCAATTTGGCTTCATGTGTGACGGGACCGGATAAACTCTTTTGAGTACGAGATCGCCGAGTTCGAAGGTTCGCGGACGGACCTTGGCGTTGTACAGTCGGGCGACTTGATTACGATATGCGGCTGCCCTCAAATCAGCCTCTTCGCGCTTCTCATCGAGTGAATCCAAAGATTCAGCAAGTAATATGGCGTTTGTTTTCGGATCGTAATACGTTACACGATGGGAATGCACTTCCATTTCGACCGGAATAACGGCTTCAGAACCATAAGATAAGGAAAACGGGGTATGACCGGTTGCAGTTTTATGGGTCGTTCGATAGGCCCATAATGCCATAGGAAGTTCGTCAACCCATTTGCCCCCAGCTTTTTCCAGTCGCTTCTTTAGAATGGACTTGATAACTTTATTAACTGCTTCAACCTGACCATTTGCTTGCGGGTGTGCCACTGCAGAGAATTTCTTCTGGATGTGAAATCGATGACAGAAATTTTTGAATTCAGCACTGTCGAATTGAGTTCCGTTATCGGTAATGATAGTATGTGGGAGACCGAAACGGCAGATGATGTTACGCAATACAAAGTTGATTACTTTCTTTGTTGTGATTGTCGCAAGGGGTTCAGCTTCAGCCCATTTGGTGAAATAATCAACCGCGACGATGGCGTACTTCGCGCCACCTTTGGCCAGAGGCAATGTGCCGATGATATCCATTCCCCACACCGCAAATGGCCAAGGACTGACCATTTGGGTTATCTCAGTAGGCGGGGCTCTTGAAATTCGAGCATGTTTCTGGCATTTGTCACATTTTCTAGCGTAATCTGCAGCATCGCGATTAACGGTAGGCCAATAATATCCATATCGAAGTATCTTCTTTGCTAGTGCTTACCCCCCAGTGTGATCACCACATTCTCCTTCGTGTACATCGTGTAACACTCGTTTGATTTCATCGTGTGCGATACACCGGAGGAGAGGAACAGAGTATCCTCTCCGATACATGACTCCATTCTGAATCACAAATCGTGAAGCCTTTCGTAGAACTTGTCTTTTCTCGCTTCGCCGCTCGGGCAATACACCACGTTCGATATAATCTTGATAAGGAGTCATCCACGACTCCTTGGTGGAGGTTGCTTCAAATGCGAAATCAGTCTCCCTACGATCAATGCTCGGAGATGATAGGGTTTCAATCGGAACAACCCCCAACTGTTGAGCCTCACCCGTGCTTGCTAACTTTGCCAATGAATCAGCTTTCTGATTGTGCTCTCGGGGTATGTAGAAAATGGCATAGTAATCGAATTGATTAAGTATCTCTAGAACTTGAATTAGATAAGCGGCCAGTCTTCGATCTTTGGCTTGGTATTCACCTCGGACTTGACACACTATCAATTGGGAGTCACAATAGATCTCTACAGCGATGATTTTCAGATCACGGGCAAGTTTTAGTCCGGTGAGTAGAGCTTCGTACTCGGCTTCATTGTTAGTTGCGCGGAACTCGAATTTCAAAGCATAACATATGGATCGTCCTTCAGGGGTCTCAAGCACTATCGCAGCTCCTGAACACCGATCGTTTGACGCACCATCGGTGTACATCTTCCAGATGTATTCGGGAGATATACTGGTTTCGGGCAAGTCTTCAGGAATAGTGAATTTGGCTATAAAATCTGCTAGGACTTGGCCGTGAATGGCTCTCCTTGGAGTATAAGTGATGTCGAATTGACTCAGTTCGATGTTCCACTTCAGTAACCTACCAGACGTCTCAGGCCGCGTAAGGACCTGTCGTAACGGCTGATCGGTGTACACAATAATAGGATGAGCCTGGAAATATGGCCGGAGCTTCCTCGAGGCAATGACTAGGCAATATGCCAACTTTTCAAGCTTTGGATAATTTCTCTCGGCTCCGGTTAATCGTTTACTCACGTAGTAGACCGGCTTTGCGCTCGGTCTTCCTCCCGAATCAATGCAGCACTGATCGCATTCTCTGATACTGCCAGGTAAAGATATAACTGTTCATGAGCTACAGGCTTTGAGAGGATTGGTGGTACGGAAAGATGCTGGATTAGTGATTGAAATGCGCCCTCGCAGTCTATGTTCCATTCGAAGTTTCGTTTTCCCTTTCGAATTAAATCGAAAAATGGGAGGCATTTGTCGGTCGATTTTGAGATAAACCTGCTCAGTGCTGCCACTTTCCCGTTAAGACTCTGAACTTGCTTTATGGTTTTCGGAGTTTGTAGATTTCTGATTGCCCAAATCTTTTCGGGGTTGGCCTCTATTCCTCGGGCATTGACAATGAGCCCAAGAAATTTTCCGGATGCGACTCCGAAATGACACTTGAGTGGATTAAGCTTCATTCCGTATTTCCGGAGGATGTCGAACATTGATTCCAGGTCCCTGACATGATCACCAGAGTATCGTGACTTCACCAACATGTCATCTACATATACCTCCATAGTCTTTCCAATCTGATTGGCAAACATTCGGTTGACTAAGCGTTGATAGGTCGCGCCAGCATTCTTTAACCCAAAAGGCATGACTTTGTAGTAGTACAACCCCAAGTCGGTTACGAAGCTTGTGTGTTCTTGATCCGGTACATGCATGGGTATCTGGTTGTATCCTGAGTAAGCATCCATGAAAGATAACAGTTCATGTCCGGCGGTTGAATCTATCAGTTGATCGATCCGGGGGAGTGGAAAGCTGTCTTTCGAGCAGGCTTTATTCAGGTCAGAGTAATCGATACACGTTCTCCATTTTCCATTCGGTTTTCGGACAAGTACGGGATTGGACACCCATTCTGGGTATAAAGCGTCTCTAATGAACCCATTTGATTTCAACTTATCGACCTCTTCTTTCAGGGCAGCAGATCTCTCTGGATCCATACTACGCCTTTTCTGCTTGACCGGGATATATCGCGGGTCAATGTTCAAGATGTGGCTCGCAATGTCAGGCGAGATTCCGCACATATCAGAGTGTGTCCAGGCGAACACGTCAAGATTCGCCCGGAGAAAATCAACCAATTCTTGTTGTGTCTTTCGGTCAAGTTGAGACCCAATCTTCAATATTCTCGAGTCGTCGTGATCATCATTAATCGAGACATCAATGGTCAGCTCGGCCGGAGAAGCCTGACTTTCCGTAGATTCTTCTTTATTATCATTATCCCTTGGATCAAGATCCTTTTGGAATTGGTTGTGGTGCCCAGGCTGGAGCCCAGGCGCTAGTTGTCAATCGTCAGTAAAACGGGCGCAGAGAGATTCCTCTACGCCTTTTCCTTTCTCTTTCCGCTGCGCCTCTCGCAGCTCCGCAACATAACAGGCTCTTCCAGCAGCCTGATCTCCTTGTACAACTCCTATTCCGTGGTCAGTAGGGAACTTCAGAATTAAACACCATGGGGCGATATCAGCCCTAAATTCGGCAAGGGCCGGTCGGCCCAAAAAAGCATTGTATGGGGAAGGAATATCTAAGACAACAAATTGCAACATCCGAACTCTTCGGCATTCTCCCGCTCCCAACTCTACTGGCAATTCGACTAATCCAGTTGGTATTGTTGCACTCCCATTAAGCCGTGGACGCGTGATTGATAAGGCTTTAAGTCCTTAGCTTCCATTTTCATTAAATCATATGCTCTTTTAAATAAGATATTTACGGAACATCCGCTGTCTACCAGGATCCTCTTCATCCAAGCAGGACCAACTTGAGCGGATATAACCAATGGGTCAATTGTGGGAGCTTCGACTTTATCAGCATCTCGATTTCTAAACACTATTTCATCAGTCATTGTCTTTTGTTGCTTAGTCGGTGTTCCGTCTTCCGAGTTGCTGCAACATTCAAAGTCTACATGCCTGATTGATCTAGCATATAACTCCATTTCTCTCCAACTTCTGTCAGCCGGATGAGGACCACCGCTTATCGTATTGATAACCAACCTTCCACCTGTGTGAGCAGGTTCACCGTTTCTTTCCTGATTCTGCATTCGATTTTGATTAGATGGACCCACTCCACCAGACTGCGGTGCCCGAACAAACTGGTCCAACTTTCTTTCTCTGATCAACTTTTCAATGAGGTCTTGCAAATGTCTACACTCATTGGTATTATGCCCATAACTTTCATGAAACCTACAGAACTTCCCTGTCTGAATTTGCTTCTCCGATGAAGGCTTCGGAGCAGGCTTCTTGTATTGCATAGTATTACAAGTCTGTAAGTATACATTTTCCAGCGACGTGTTAAGCGGTGTATAATTGTCAAACATTGCGGCCCTACGCCTCGGACCACGACTCTGATTTTGCTTCTTGCTTCGGTTATCACCATTTCTTGATCGCTGGGCCTGTTTATTTTGAATATTCAATTCGACTTTTCCCGAATTTTCTCCGGACTGTTTAATCGCAACATTACTCTGAATCCCTTCACTGCCGGGCCTTGCATCGTCCTGCTTCCTAGACTGTTTCGCATCCTCTCGCCTCAAGAATTGAGCAGCTTTGGAATAGAAACGGTCCAACGATGCGGGAGGTTTCCCGGCTAGCCAATTTCCAAATTCGGAATCAGGGTCGATTCCTTTAGTCAGGGCCATTAGAATGGAATTATCATTAGGGTTGGTAATCTCTGCGCATGCAGCATTGAATCTCTCCAAATATCGTCTAAGTGTTTCTCCGGGAGCTTGAGTGACACTTGATAGGGTATTAACATCTTTAGGTCGGGCAATATGCATGCGAAATTGTTCAACAAATTTAGTAGCTAACTGATCAAATGAAGAAATAGATCGGGGTGGTAATCGGGTGAACCACATTGTCGCAATTCTCCCTAAGGAAATAGGAAAACCGCGGCACTTCACTGCGTCATCAGCTCTTGCAGCAGTCATTGACCATTCATATTTCAGAACATGTTGATTTGGGTCGGAATTTCCTTCATACATGGGAAGGGTTGGCATTCTGAATCGGCGAGGAGGTTCAGCATACAATATGTCATCAGTAAATGGGGTATGACTCCGGGAGATTCCCCAGTCGTCATTTGTTAGGCCTTGACTCTCGCGAATCATTCGCCGCACCATGGCTGAGAAGTCTGGTATTGGAAAATTCTGTGGGTGGTGAGCCAAAGTATGGTCGGGTTCCATAGTGCGAGGTGGGATCGGACGCTGTCGACGATCCTCATCTCGCCTCCTTGGCTCGATATCTTCTGGGATATATGGCTCTGGAGCCTGTCCCTGCTGATGATAATTTTGATTGGAGTGATCTCGAGCATCAACCCCTATGTCAACTGCAGCGGTTGTAGCAGCTCGACCATCTACAGTGTACTGAGGAATAGTGCCTCCTCGGGAGGAGGGTCCGGTATGGAAGCTGGTGGAAGGGCCAACCCTTATCTGCCCAACGGTTACTACCTGTTGACAGTCAGCGGCTTGCGTATGATTTCCGTCTAGCCTGGGACGGATAGATCGGGTATTGTAATCTGAGGAAGCGGAGCTTTCGGTGGAAGAACGAGGAGTTTGATCCCTTCTGGATTTTCTTCGTTTTTGGTGATTTAGTTGATTGGTCAACTCAGCATTAGCACGCAATTTCTCAGTTAGTTGTTGTCTGCTCTGGGTTAATTCTTGAAGTAGTGCTTGGAACTCTTGCCTCGTAACCGGACCTGACTGATCCGTATGCCCAACAGCATCTTGGTTAGTGGATTGTAGTTGTGTGGGGTTTTGCCTATCTCGGCCTTCCTGATCACCAATGTTGGAAGTGGTTCTTGTACTCACCATTTTGAAACGTTGAATTCTTTCCTAGACTTTTGACAAATCTGAGTAGAATGGAAGGAGTTTGAATATGAAATCCGGATCTCCCTCTTAGATTTATGCAATCCGGTATCGAAGATAGATCCAAGGAGCAGGAGAAAAAACTGGGTTTTTTCTCAGTGAAAGCACCAAAGTGTTTGTGTAAAAATTGGGCACAACACTCTTCGGAAGTTTTTGAAGAGATAATAAATGAAGAAGGCAAATTAAAATGAGGATTATCTAACAAAAACTCCAAGCAACAGAAAGTAAATTGCACAGAAGACAACAATTTAGAGTGGTTCAGCGATGTGCCTACGTCCACTATGAAGCTCTGTTATTTTATTGCTCGATATTCGGAGAATACAACTTTTATATGGCTAAGTACAGCAGTTCTTAAGCAAAAATTCGAAGTCAAAGCTAGCGGCAGTGCTCTGAAGTGATTCTAGCGGCATCCGGGCGTGCTTTTTCTCTAGAAATTCTCCGATCCCCTTTCTGAATGACCAGGGGCTCTATTTATAGGTGCTGGAGGCTGATATTTCTCCTAAAATTTGGGAAGACCACTTCTGACACGTGCAGGGGGGCCCACATAGCTGAATTCTGGAGATTCGGGCCCGCTTTTGGATCGATTCGACCCTTGGTTCGAATCGATCAAAAAAGTGACCAATCGGGATGAAACTTGGCGTGGCCATTCCTCAACATGTATGCAAGCTTCTGTGAAAATTTCATGGCATTTGGATCATAAGATTGAGAGATATGATCGATTCAAGATTGCGTCTTTGTGTACCCTGTTTGCTTCGACTCGATCCTATGGATTCGTTCGAATCCATATGGTTCGAATCCATGTGGTTCGAATCCATAGGTTCGAATCCCTAGGGTTCGAAGAAATACATGCTTCGAATCCATGGTCTTCGTGGCTTTCCTACTGAATGGTTTCGAGGCACGCCGTGAGATGGAATCGAAGTGATGTTTCAGGATGGATTCGATGCACTGTAACCAGATGGATTCGAAGGAGCTTCTTACCTCATGGATTCGACCTTGAGATTCTCTTGATGGATTCGAAGTAAGGTGACTTGGATGGAGTCGAACTAAGGCTTGCTCAATGGAGTCGAAGCGAGGTTTAGTTCATGGGTTCGAAGTAATGCATGGATTCGAGGTAAGGCTCCGGGAGGATGGATTCGAAGCACGGCTAAGCTTCTTGGGTTCGAACTAGGGAAGGTTCCGGATGGATTCGAGGTGATGGATTCGAACCGAGCAAGGTTCATTTCTCTCAACTTGAATCCATCATAACTTGAGCATACGACCTCGGATTGACTTGAAATTTGAAACGCGGACTTCTACGATCTTTCTGGTCATGTCCTATCAATTGTAGATCAATCTGGACTCGGACAAAATTCATCGATATCCATAGCGAAGAGAAGTGCAACCAATCTCTGAGACGAACTGTCCTTTGTTTTTGGCCAATCTCTTGGTATCACGGCTTTGCTAAAAAGCGGGATAACATTGATAATGATGAAAAAAATACAAACACTATGTACACAAGTAAATAAATTGACATGTATACGGCCCAAACACCCTCAACCAAAGCCCTAAACATTCTGCTAAAAATTTGCAAAGCTCCTCTTCTCATAGAGGCTCATTTTCTCTACCAGGCAAGACTTCCTCTCTTTCAACAATAGCGACGATACTATCAGTGCGTCCGGACATTCTAGAGCTCTCAGCTTCATCATCTTCTCTATCAATCATGTATCTTGAGGATGATACTATGCTTGGGAAATTAGGGTTCAGGGGAAAGGTAAGGTCAGCTCGCAGAGGTAAAATCTCCCATTTTACAAGGATGTCATCAGGATTAATCATACTATGGTTGAAAAACTTGGATCTATTAATGATTTGGTCACGAATAGTGATTTTCATGGTGTTGCAAACCGTGATTTTGTCTGTCTTGTCATTGTTAAAGATTATAGAATTTCTGCTCTTCCAAATGAACCAGATAGAGGAGCTTAGCGCAGCTATTATGATATCCTTCTTAATGTTGTTGGCTGCAAAATTATGATTTATTTAGGAAATAACATCTGAGATAGAAGTATCAAAATTTCTATGTGTTATAGGGTCACCCATCATAATTCTGATCCAACACCACACATGCTTAGAAAAGGAACAGTTAAAAAATAAATGATTGCAAGTTTCCTCTTCTTTTTTGCACAAAACACAAATAGTATCTTCAGTCACTCCTTGCCTTTTTAATTTATCCTTTGCAGGTAGAAAGCTGAAAATGGCTCTGTATAGACATACATTCATTTTTGGAAGTGATATGTTATTCCATATGATTTTGTGATTATTGATGTCTTGAAGTTTGATTCTTAGATTATTCCATACATTATGGAAGGAAAAAATGCCATTTTTACTGCTTTTGCAAAACCAATAGTCTTCTTCTTTGTCATGATGAATGGGTACTTGCCTTATTACCTCACTTATATTACCAAGGTATGAGATGTTCTCAGGCCTCCAGATATTCCTAGATATAATTTGATTTACCATGTGATTATGACCTCTTGAGTATGATAAAGTTTCTTGCCCCAGTTTTTCTAATAAAGTTGAACCATTTATCCATGGTGTAAACCACAAGCTTGTAGATTTACCATCCACAATTCTTCTGTCAATTAGTTTTTGTGCATCTCTTCTATGATATAGCATTTTTTTCCAAGTGCATGAGAAATTGTTATTAAAATTAGATTCCCACAATGTTTCATTGTTGGCATATTTCTCATTTAGCCACTTTGCACTGTATGTTGAATTATTAAGAGTCTCCCAAATTCTTTTTATGCAGAAAGTGGTGTTTATATCAGATAGTTTTTTCAACCCCATTCCACCTTCAGATTTAACACTTGTAACTGTTTCCCATGGGACACTGCTCTTTTTACCTTTCCAGATGAATTATTTGCATAATTGATTGATTTTTTGGATAGTTAAGCTGGGTAGCATAAAACACTGCATCCAAAAACTGACCATAGGATAAATTACAGCCTTAATCAATTCAATTCTTCCTGGAACTGTGAGAAATTTGCACTCCCAACCTTGCATCTTTTTTAACACTCTGTCAATCAGTTGTTTACAATTTGAGTGTTTGATATATGTCACAGATAGGGGTAACCCAAGATATCTAACAGGTAATTCTCCTTCTTGAATATTCAGAATGTTAAGCACTTGATCCTTGTTATTGCAAAACTTATTGAAAAACACTTGAGTCTTGAGATTATTCATTTCCAAGCCAGTGACTCTCTGTAATTTCTTGAATTTTTTTTTAATAGCTTTAGCTCCAATTGCAGTTGCATTAATGAAAATTAATAGGTCATCTGCATATATTAGATGTGTAATGTTGGAATTGTTTTTGATAACTGATTCTACTTTTCCTTTAGCAGCTTTTGCATCCATCAACAAAGTGAAATACTCCATGCATAAAGTAAAAAGATAAGGGGATAATGGGTCTCCTTGTCTTAATCCATTGCTGCCAGTAAAATATCCCTTATGATATCCTTCAATAGAAAATGAAAAACTAGGAGTGCATATCATTTCTTGAATAATTTTTACCCATTTAGCTGGAAAATCCATGCTTCTCATCAAGTGTAGAATGAAATATCTGTTAACTGAAACATAGGCTTTTTTAAGATCCACCTTTATGCACATTTTGTTGCCACCATGCTTGTTAAAATTTCTGATGTGTTCATGAGCAATTATTATCCCATCTTTTATCTGTCTGTTTGGTAAGTAGGCTGTTTGATTATCAGATATCAATTCTCCAAGCACAAACTTCATTATGTCACATAACATTTTAGATAGGATTCTATACAACATGGAACAACAGGCTACGGGTTTGAAATCCGAAACGGATTGAGGGGTTTTTACTTTAGGGATTAAGGAGATAATAGTGTGATTTATTTCTCTCACTATTCTGCCATTATCAAAAGAAGTCTGCATAGCTTCTAAAAGTGGTTTTTTAAATTCATTCCAATGCCTTTTGTAGAATTTAGTATTAAAACCATCATAGCCAGGAGCTGTATCATTATGCACACTGAAAATGGCTCTTTTTAATTCTTTTTCATGAAATGTATCATTAAGAAATGTTTTTCCCCATTCATTTAATTTCCTTTTTGGAGTAATGTTAGGGAACTGATTCATCATGTTGCCTTTATTATATATGTTGGAGAAAAACTTGACAGCTTCTTCCTCCATCTCTTTTTGTGTTTTGACTACATCTCCATTTTCTTTTAGAATGTTGTGGCAGCTGTTGACAAATTTCCTGGTTGTTTGTTTAGCAAAGAAAAATTTAGAACAACTATCATCCCACTTGATCCATTGACATTTTGATTTTTGTTTGTTATCAATAGCTAACAACTCCATACTTTTAGCCAGTTTCACTTGAGCATCATGCAAGTTTTATGCATTTAAGGAGTTATGATTTGATTCTAATATTTGCAGAGCAGTGTTGACCTCTTGCTTGCATTTTAATACTTGTGACTGTAAATCATTTTTTCCATTGCACCATTTTTTGATTTCCTTTTTAATGGTTTTCTGCATATGAATAAGGTTGAATAACTGATTTCCTTCAGGGAAAACAAAACATTTTTCGACTGTTTCTTTATACCCCTCGCACATAACCCAGTGATTCATGAATTTAAAGGGTTTTGGACCTTCGTATGTTTGAATGCAATTAAAGTGGAACATGATAGGTACATGATCACTTGTTGATAGATCTAAATATTTTGCATGAGATTTTTTGAACATGTTCATCCATTCTATGTTGCAGAAAAGTCTATCAATTTTTGTACCAATGTTCTTGTAAGGCCCTAATCTCCATGAAAATTTGACCTCTGAGATACTGATTTCTTTAACCCCTGCAGAGTTGATAAAATTATTAAGCTCCTGAATGTTTCTGATTTTCAACTTTTTTCCTCCCATTTTTTCCTTCAAGAGCCTAACACGATTAAAATCCCCAATGATGCACCAAGGTGTACTAAAAGTGTTTGCTTCGTTTTCCAGTTGTTTCCATAAACTTATCCTTTCAGATTCAAGATTTAAAGCATAAATAACAGTGATAATGCATTGAGCCCCTGCTGTGTTATTTAGCATACAAGTAATGTGTTGTTTGCTCTTAGAGATTGCATAACTACTCCAAATATCTGAATTTAACATAATAAGAATTCTGCATTTGTGATGATACTCAATGTTATTTATGCATGTCCATTTATTTCCCCAAGATTCCATGTATTGCTGAAGTTGATTTCTTCTCAATTTATTCTCAACTAAGCAAAAAATAGAAGGTTTTTGTGAGCACACAATATTTTTTACCTCCAATACATGCGCTGCCTTGTTGAGACCCCGCACATTCCAACACAAGATAGACATTATTTGGATGAACTTGATTGACTCCTGGTCCTTATAGTGGGAGTCACACTTTCATATACCCCTTTGTTCTTTTTCCTTTCTCGAAAATTCTTACCTTTCATTTCTGCAATTTCTTTTTAAAATTCAGGATTAATGGATGTGAGGTTTGTAGGCGTATTATTGGGCGGATTATCAGTTGAAGGGTATGTGGGATTGGTACATTATTGAGATAGAGAAGATTCATCCACCTTCGAGTCTTTCATGTCTTTCTGCACCTGAAAAGTATTAAGCACTACAGTTGTTAGATCAGAAACTTGATAATTTGAATTATTTAAGACAGGATTAGTATGATTTAACAACTCCCTGCTACTATTTTTCTCCGATGATGATGAAATGACCAAGGCTTTTGTCGATGACGTCAATACACTTGGATCCAGAGTGATCGTACTCATAGATGGTCCTTTTTCAATGTTATGTATGTGAGATGTTTCAGAAAGATGAGCATAGGGTCCCTTTGCAATTGTGGCAGCCATGCTAGTTTGTGGAGATAAGCCAGATACTACACATTCAGTTGATGGCGAGGCTGCAATTGCAACTGCCGGCTCCTTTGAAGACTTCTGAACTGTCTCAACATTCAGTGCATACGTATCTGATGGAGAAACTTCATTTTCTTTGTTAGAATTATCGGCATTTTGAGTACTGAAAGCTTTATTACATGTTGAATGATCTTGAATATTGGACTCATCAATTGCAATAACTTCTGCATTATGATGCACTACTCCTTGTGAATTAATGTAAAATGTCTGTTGAGTTATAATGTCCTCTGGAATAATATCCATGCTATTAGTCTCATGATTAATAAATGTAGATTTTGGTATCCATTTTTGCGTAAATGATATAGGACACTCATTGTCCACATGACCAAAACATACACGATTGTGACAAATTGGAGGAATGAATTCATATTCAACATTCTGCATAACACAATCACCTTTGGGAAGTTTTATTTGCACTTCGTTTTCAAATTTATAGGACGCGTCCACCTCAATCAGCATTCTGGCAAAGGCTATTCTGCTCCTATTTTTAGAATGTTCATCCATTGCGATAGGTCTTCCAATAGTGCTAGCAATTTTACACAGTGAAATGTGGTTCCAATATGCAAAGTTGAGATTTGTAAATATCACCCAGATAGGAATGGATAATAAAAGGTCTTTTTCATATGTGATAGAGCTGTTCCATTTTTTCATAATAATAAACTTCCCATCCATCATCCATGGTCCTCCTTCTAGTATTTATTACAATCTTCTGCTAATGAAAAATTGAATTAGATAGAAACCATTATCTCTAGCAAAGACTTCAAATTTACCTTTTGGAAGCCACGTTCTTTTTATATACGCTTTGAAAAATATATAATACGGTCTTTTCCCCACCAAATAGGTAAGAATTGAATTAGACCACATCTTCTATGCAGATATTTGCTCCTCCTCTTCAATCATTGCAGTTTTCCTGTCATTAACAATTACTGGATCAAAGAATTGCATGGTTTAATCTTGCTTCTTTTCCTTAACCAAATCACACCAACTTTTAGGAGTGGCCTGTGAATTAACGGCAAACACGCCCGATCTATCAGATGATCTAATCACCTTCGCTCGATCCATCTTTGCACGAGAAGAACAATTTAGCACAGCCTCCTTTTGCTCTTTTGACCGATCCAACAGATGGTTCCTTGCCTTTGACCGATCCAGTTCTGCCCGGTCTGTCTTCTGCATTTTCGCCAGCCTCCTCCTCCGATCCATCACTTTAGTCCAGCCCTCTTCATCTGCCTCCTCCCCTCCTAGATCCACAGCTGCTTGAGATGCCATGTTTTTTGAGTTGAAATCCTTTTATTGAAAGAGTTTTGATATTTACTACTAGTTTTGAAACCTTTATATTTTAAAGTGACAAATCACAGAGGCGATTGTAGAAACAATCAATCACAAAGATCACATTCGAAGATGTGATAAAAATCCAAGGAAATCAGCTCAACAAGTTCTGTTGAATGTTTTTCAGATAAGATCCCCTACGGAGGGGGGGTCTAGGGGGTGGCAACCACCCAAGGTGGGGGTGCGGGGGCAACGCACCTGCTACGGGGTTCGACCTACCCGGTCAGGTCGCGGGGGTGCAGGGGGCAGCGCCCCGTCCAAAACGATACGACCTAGTGAAGACAAGCGGCCTACGACCTAAAACAAAAATGAGGTCTAACGACCTAAGGGGGGTACGCGACCTAAGAAGGTACGCGGGCTAAGGATGAGCGACCTAACAAGGTTCACGACCTAACAAAAGCAAGGTCACGCGACCTAACAAGAAATAAGGTCAAGCGACCCAAGGGGTTACGCGACCTAACGTAACACGGGTCAAACGACCTAAGGCATCACAGGTCGAACGACCTAACTTCTTAAGGAACAGGCGACCTAGAGAGGTTTGCAACCTAATGGGGTTCACGACCTAAAGGTATTCGCGACTTAACGAGTTATAGGTGTAACGGCCTAACGACATAAAGGCCTAACGACCTAAAGGTGATGGGGTTACGCGACTTAGGGACAGAAGTAGGACCGAGCGACCTACGACCTAGGATACTCATGACCAACGACCTAAGGCCCGCGCGACCTAGTGAAATAGCAGAGGCAATATTAGATCAGAGACGACCTACGACTTAAGGCCAGCGCGACCTAAAATTTTAACACACGAGCGACCTAACGTTATAAAGGCCAAACGACCTAAGGCTTAACTCGTGAACGACCTTCGGCTAAAGGCTTAACTCGAGAGCAACCTACGACCTAACGTCCAGGCGACTTTTCCACGTGCGCAAGCCACGAACCCGAGCGACCAAAGGGTCCAGAACGACCTAAGGCTGGAAATTCACCAAAAACACTAAAAAGTGGAGTTTTTAGCCAATCCAACCCAAACCAAATGCAAATGTGCATGTTAAAGTGATAGGGAACCATTCCCAACAGTCCAAGATAGTTATAAGCAAGAGTGTGGGATAAAAATCTCACCTTTGCACCAAATTGATGAAGAAAAGCTTGAAAGCAATGGAGAAGTAATCACAAGCTTGAATCCAATATGTTCTTCTTGAATTTGGAATTGAATGTTGGATTTGCAAGAGAATTTAAGCTTGGAATATTAATTTCCCCTTCCACTCACCATTAATGCTAAAGCTTGGTTGTTAGGAAATTTATGAAGAGTGGGGAGAAGGAGAGAAGAGGGTTTGAGTTATAATGGCTAAACTAACCCAAAGTCCAAAGCGGGAAAAGTAAGTGAAATTCCACTAACTCCAAACCTATCAATGTTTATACTTAAAAAAAATTGTAAACGGCATTTTGAACTCAATGGAAGTGGTCTCGAGTCCTAATTTGACCGTTTGCAAAAAGTAGCTTTTCGGACCAATATCCGACTAACGACAAAATATTTAAATAAAATATTTAAATATAAAATCGATAAATATATCAATTTATAAACAACTAAATATTCCATATTCAAGTTAAATAAAAGTTTGAAATATTTTTCTTTCGCAAAATTTTCTAGGTCTTAAGTTCATGAAAAGTTTCGGCAGAGTCTCATTTGTACGAATAGGTCTGGAAAAATAATAACATCAATAATGTCAATATATATATATATATATATATATATCATATTTCAATAATAAAACATCCAAAACCATGGGAAACAATAAAATATCATTGCAAAAACCGTAATCCCCGGCAAACAACTTTATTTATGAAACCAAAAGCAGTAGTCGTTGCTTCCATAAACATGTATCTTACTAATACAATTCAAGAGAATTAAACATGATAAAAGGGCAATATACTAATTATTCTATCATTAATACCAGTAACACACAATATAGCTATCTTATGTAATAAAGCAATAAAACACAACTGATAATTATGATGCACTTCTACAATCAATTTTAATGGAATGTAACAGTTACATGCAACCAAGATAGTATAACAAACAGAAGCAACAATCATAGCGCAACATTAGTTATTAAAGTTCGTATGATGTACATACACCATTTTGTACACAATAATAATTCTGATTACTTGCTTGGATACATAAATACTACTTCCAAACTAGTATCATCAACTCGACCACTGTAGTACAGACTCTGATCCGATTCCTTGATTAGAAATCTCTATTCCCCTTGCACAGCCAAAACTATGATAGAAAACTTCAAATTCATATTAAAAATCTGTATCAATCGTTCGCCTTTCAGAATCGAGCTAAAAATCCTAACTTTGACTGGTGTGAATTACTATGAATCATGTATTCAAATATGGATCAAAACTATCATGCGAATAAAATAATCTACATACAACTTACGTATTTTATATTGGTTTCTTAACTACACCAATTGCTTCATTCATTTCTAACACTCCTTTACTTTATAAAGATCAATCTCTTACATATTTTATTTTTTATTAAAGATTTGAGCCATTAATGAATCATTTCATAAAATACTACCTAAGCTTCTACTGCCTTACTTAAGTTTATAACTTAATTCGGGTATAGAAAAAACAATCCAGTTTTTGCTATTCGCCCTTGAAGAGAAAAGAAATATTTCAATATATCTAAAATTTGTAGGATGTAGATTAACCCTAGAGGGGGGGTGAATAGGGTTATAGCAAATTTTCTCGATTTAAACACAGAAACAAACTGCAGAAATAAATATGCTGAAAAGTAAATCACACACAAAATTTACCCAGCTTCGGCAACCCCTGCCTACTACTGCATTCCCATATTTCTATTAGAATTAAACAGTCTCCCGCTTACAAACACTCTAACAGACTCGCAAACCCAGCTCCCGCTTACAAACACTCTAATAGACTCGCAACCCCTGCTCCCGTCTATAGAGTTTTGCAAACTCGCAAACCCTGCTCCCGCCTATAGAGTTTTGCAAACTCGCACACCCTGCTCACTGAACTAATTCTAACTAGACAATCTGACACTACCTACAACCTAGGTGGTGATTTACCAAGACTTTGGCTCGAAAAGTAAAAACAACAAATAAAAACAATTAACCCAAAGTATTATCACTCAAGAAAAAACGCGGCCCTGTTATTTTCTTTTATCGATGTCGGCTCTCTATTCTTGTTCGTTCCTCTTCAACAATTAGGGTTTTGTGCTATCGATCCAAATTAGGGCTTTCTTCAAATTCGATCTCTGGTGTTGCTCTTGCTCGCGGCTTCTCTGATGATCGATTCTCTGGTTTGTGTTGCTTGCGCTCGTTTGCAGCTGCTCCTTTGATCGAGTTCACTGTTGCTTCGGTATGTAATTTCCTATTTGTGCTTTTATGATTTCTCGTATTCGAACTCGATGCTGATGATGAATTTGGGGTTTGGTATTTATATGAATTCGAGACACTTGAATTTGCTCGTATCAATTCGATACTTTTCTAATTTTCGATTGCCTGATGCACACGGCTTTGATTATGAGATTTTTACTTGAGTGATACGGCAGAAACTTTCCTCTTTTATCTTTGATTTTTGACTTTTGACTTTTTCCATTTTTTATACTGCGTTGATTTCTGACTTGGTCAATTTGTTGCCTTGATCATCACGGCAATGTTTTGATTCGAAACACAGTATTGAATTCTCTGTTGACATCGGCTTTGACTTGAATTTGCAAATTTACTTCGGTACTGGATATTGTGTATGCGACTCCATGACTCTTTACTAACCTCAGTCATCACCATTGCTTTGATATTGTCTTTGCTGTAGCATGGTTGTGGTTTTGAAGTCTCTATCATTTACTGATTTTGTTTTTTGTCTGCATTGTCATGTTGTATACTCTCTGTATACATACTTGAGTCTTTTTCCATGCATCACTGTATATTCATACTATTTGCATTCTTCATGTTGTTCAACACATGATGCTTTGTTCTTTGTTATTGATACATGTTTGAACTGACTTGTGTACACTGTGTTATTTGAATTGCTATGTTGTTTTGTCTCTGATCTTTTGATCATGTTGCCTTCAGTTGCTTCATTTGCACACTGCTACTTTTTTGTAGCCTTTGTTGAGTCTTTTGTCGTCTGCACTTGCATTTGTTGTTCACCGAGTCTTGATAGTCAAGTTGCACTCATGTCCACTACATAGTGGTCTTCATTGTTGCTGCTTATGTTGGTGGCAATCTTCGAGTCAGTTTGCATCAACTTCTATTCATTGTTGCATAATTAATTCTGTTGCTCGGCTCTTGACTTTGGTTATTGCAGTATTCATGTACACTACTGTGTTCATAATGTGGTTTCATGCTTGTGACATTCATGCTGTTTGCATTCATTTGTTTGTTGCAGTCCATGTTGCATGCATGTTTTCTTCATGTAGCTGTTGGTCTGACTTGAACTTTTCACTTGGTCATCTTGTACTTCTGGATGCACTTGTCTGATTGTCTAGACAATTGTTTTATCACTTTGGCTTTACTGAGTTTGTTGTGCACTTGCTTGAGTTTCACTGCCATACTTGATCGTGCTGTTCATCCATGTATATGTCTGGTGTATGTCCTTTTGTGGCTTTTACACTGTGTTGCATTGAGTAGCTGAACTTGTTGTCTTGTGCACTGAATCTTGATGGTCAAGTTGCATTTATCAGTTTGATTGTTTGGTGCCTTCTTGACTCTTCAGTCTGTGCATTGACCTTGTGTTGAACCCAGTTTTAAAACTCGGGTTTGACCTTGTGCTGCTGACGAGATTTTGAATATATTGCACCTGAGTTGAACCTGTCTGTATATTTGGGTTTGACCTTGTGCACACCTGTCCCTGTAGCGTTATCAAGTGTATATATCTATGTGCACGACTTTATGGCATGTACAGTGATACACTGTGCATGTCATACTGTTTGTGTGTGATGAATTCAAATGTGAATGATGACGAACAACCCAAATAACTGAGGCAAATCATATTTTCAAAAATCATATTTCAATTTATATTGTAAAAATATTTCTTTTTCAATTTTACTGCGTTAGTGAATATTTTTGCAGATTGCTCAGATGCTGGATTCTAACTGGAATGAAGTTGAAGATAAACTACGAGTGTGAGTGATATGTAGTGAGGAATTTATGTAAATAGAATTGTGATGTAATTAGAATCAAAATTGTATATGTATAGTGAGTGTTTGAATTTGTACTATTCAAAATTGTAATACATATTTGTTTGAAAAAAATTTCTGTTCGAATTCAAATTCTTTGTAATTTATTTTATTCAACAAATATTTATTTAATCTATGAAAAACAAAATAGTACATTAACAATACATTTAAACGAATGTATATATGCTTATTATCATCAAACAAAAATCATATAAGCGCATATTCAACAATCTCCCCCTTTTGATGATAACAAACATATATTTAAAATTTTGACTGTGTTAAATGTACTTGATCGATGATATACTCTAATTGCTCCCCCTATTTAAATGCTTCCTCTCTACATGATGCTCCCCCTACATATATGCATATAAATAGAAATATATAAATAAGCCCAGATGCAAATGGAAAATTATTTAACCTTTGCTTGATTGTATTTGACAAAATCTTAACTTTTCTCTTCCCCTTTTGTTATCAGCAAAAGAATAATAGTGTTAGAGAAAATAGAGATAAAGTGATCAATATTAATCCAACATTAAACTCAAATTGAATATAAATATTAAACTTCAATAAAACCCAAACAAAAATCATAACTACCCTTGTTAGGCGCATATTCCACTTTTAGAAAGAATGGAAATGATGTTCAAATATAAAATCATACAATTGTATCAACTTGTGGTACATTTATATCAGGAATTTGAATATCTACTAATCATGCATAACCGTTAGGACTTTTAAATGAGATTAGTAGTATTCCAATTTAATTTTAAAAAATGAAATCAAGTATCTTCTAACCACGCATGACCGTGAGGACTTTTAAATGGGATTAGAATCAACTTGTCTATTTAATCAATTAATTTTGATATGCGTTCCATACATGCATAACCATAAGAACTTTTAAATGAGCATGGAAGTACATAATCAAAAATCCAAGTAATTCACCCATGCATAACCGTGAGGAATTTTAAATGAGAGTGAATACTTTGGATATTTATTTATTTTTACAAAAAAATGTGAAATGAAAAACAAATGAATCCTGATTATAGTACCACATATCGACAAACTATATTTAAGATTTGATAAACAATGGTCGATAGAAATATGATAGAAATAGAAATGGTCATGGAATCTTTACCCAACAAAAAGTTTTATAACTCTTGTTTGAATTCCTAAAGAAATTTTCCAAATATACTCTCTTGAGTAATGTATGTTAAATATCAACACTTATCACCTTTTCAATCACTATTTATCTTTTTGGTAATTAATAGGGAGTCGAATTAGTCAAAATTTGTCATTTAAAATCAAATAAAAATGACTAATCTGAAAATATGGTCAACAATGATTTTCTCGAAGGGGTTATAAGAGAAAAAAATTCTGCTATTTGAAAATTATTTGTAATGGAAAATATGCAGATATTTTCTTTCGAAAAACGATGTAATTACTAAATGTCTCACCATAAATCACGTTCAATTAGTAAGTTTTCTGTCAACTAGATTACCAGTATGATCTGCATCTGAGTTTCTCTTTCACTCCAAAATATCACTAACTAAATTTGATAGACCAGATCATGAAGTATGCATGAAAACTCAAACTCACAAATTTTTACAGCATTCTTGAATTTGAATTGAAGTCGTGTAAATAATCACAAACTGTGAATATAGAGTTAGCCGAATTATAACCAAATGCATTATCATCTAACAAAACACGATGTTTAATCCAAACAAATATGTATGAAGTAATTCAAAGAATAGTGTTTTTGGCATAAATATAATTGGCCAACTATGTTGAACAAGACACAATCAGAAAATCATCTGTTTACAACATCTCAATATTGGCTGATTTCATTCAGAATACGGTGCGGATTGTCACACTTAATATATCGATCAAATAAGTATACCTGTTTTACCTTTACGATAATTTTCGTGGTTGCTCATTGTGATTCTGTCACCTTTGTACTAGGCTAAGGAACTTTTGCTTTGTTGCCCGTTGTGTTTCTGGAACAGCCAAAATCCATAAAACACTGTTGTTGTTTCTTAGCCTGCCACCATACCTACACGATGAAAGATTTTGTGACCTATTTGTGTTTATAGGTCCATGGTTGTTAGTGGCAGAAGCATTGTGAATAAACAATCCCTTTGGAACCTAAACTTGTTTAGTCTTTTTATTCCTGTTTCAACAGACATGAAATTTGTTTGTAGAATTCTTAGGAACCCAAAATTGTATAAATTTTGTGTTCTTGTTCCTATGACTACAATTTTCAACCCGATGTCCAATTATTTCACATCTATCAAAGACACTTTTACCTTTTGCATTATCCTCAACTTGTGTTTTCCCAAAGCCTAGTCCTTTTCTGTTGTTAGCAAAAATTTGATTTCCCAATAGCATGTTGAAAGATTTTTCGCCTCTTGAAAAGTTATTCAGAGATTTCTCAAGATTTTGTACTTTGGTTTTTAGTGTTGTGTTTTCAGTTGCAAGTGAGGTGCATCTGTTTATAAAATCGTTTTTCCTGGTGTCAATGATTTCCTTAAGACTCAAAATTTCTTTTTCAAGATACTCAGAGCTATTCTTAAGTCTTGATAATTCTGAATCTAAAATTTTACATTTTTTGCATTCTAGGTTTTGAATATTTTCAAGTTCAGTTTCTAACCTAAATTTTTCACGAGCAAGTTCTTTTCTATCAGATTTCAGTTTTTCAATTTTAGATTCAAGAGTATCAACTACTTTAGTAAGATCAAGACACATAAAAACAAGTTCTTTATAAGAATAGTCACCTACCTCACTAGATTCCTTTGAGCTTGCTTCTGAATCTGATTTTGCCATAAGACACTAGTTAGCCTCCTTTGAGCTATTATTCGAAACTTCCTCTCCTTCTTCATCATCCCAAGTTGCTGCAAAGGCCTTCTTCTTCTTTTTCTTTCCTTGGTTGTTTTTGAGAAGTGGGCATTCTTGTTTGAAGTGGCCAGGCTTGTTGCAGTTAAAGCATGTCAGTTCATTATCGGAATTGTCAGAATCTTTTGACCTATTACCACTTGTTTTCTTCTTGCGTGGCTTGAATCTTGACCATTTTCTAAGATTATTGACAGCCATTGCAAGCTCTTCAGTTGGATCTTCTTCTTCTTCATCGCTCTCTTCTTTGCTCTTTAAGGAAATCGTCTTCTTCTTTGGTTCGGAGTTGTTGCGTTCCTCTTTTGCTTTTAGCTCAAGCTCATATGTCATCAAGTTGCCAATCAACTCCCCCATGCTTAATTTACTCAGATCTTTCGATTCTTGTATTGCCGTGACTTTTGCCTCAAAGCTCATCGGTAAGACTCGTAGCACCTTCCTCACGAGCTCTACCTCAGTGAATATCTTCCTAAGCGCTCTAGCATTGTACACCAAAGTTGAAAAGCGTCCAAACATGTCCTTTATGCTCTTGCCTTTGTCCATCACAAAGTTCTCGTATTCATTGCTGAATAAGGCTAGAGGAGACTCCTTGACTTGAGAAGTTCCTTCATGTGTCACCTCCAAGGTATGCCAAATTTCCTGTGCAGTTTTACAATGATAAATTATATTAAATTCATTCTTATCAAGAGCACAGATCAAAGCGTTCATGGATTTAGCATTTGTAGTTTTTAATCTCTTATCGTTAGCATCCCACCTATCCTTAGGTTTAGGAATCTCAGTATCACCAACGGTTATAGTGGGAGATTTATAGACAGTTTCAATAATATCCCAAACATCATAATCAACAGAACTAAGATAAATACCCATCCTAACTTTCCAATAAGCATAATCATTCCCATTAAACATGGGTGGACTAACAATAGATTGCCCATCAGAAAAAGCATTATTTGGTGGATTCATGACTTTAGAGTTAAAATACCGTGCTCCGATACCACTTGTAGGATCTAGATTAACCCTAGAGGGGGGGTGAATAGGATTATAGCAAATATTCTCGATTTAAACACAGAAACAAACTGCGGAAATAAATATGCTGAAAAGTAAATCACATACAAAATTTACCCAGCTTCGGCAACCCCTGCCCACTGCTGCATTCCCATATTTCTATTAGAATTAAACAATCTCCCGCTTACAAACACTCTAACAGACTCGCAAAACCTGCTCCCACTTACAAACACTCTAATAGACTCGCAACCCCTGCTCCCGCCTATAGAGTTTTGCAAACTCGCAGACCCTGCTTCCGCCTATAGACTTTTGCAAACTCGCACACCCTGCTCACTGAACTAATTCTAACAAGACAATCTGACACTACCTACAACCTAGGTGGTGATTTACCAAGACTTTGGCTTGAAAAGTAAAAACAACAAATAAAAACAATTAAACCCGAAACCCTAATAGCCAAAAGCCTTTAAAATATAACCGGCCCAAAGTATTATCACTCAAGAAAAAACGCGGCCCTGTTATTTTTTTTTATCAATGTCGGCTCACTATTCTTGTTCGTTCCTCTTCAACAATTAGGGTTTTGTGCTATCGATCCAAATTGGGGCTTTCTTCAAATTAGATTCTCTGGTGTTGCTCTTGCTCGTGGCTTCTCTGATGATCGATTCTCTGGTTTGTGTTGCTTGCGCTCGTTCACAGCTGCTCCTTTGATCGAGTTCACTGTTGCTTCGGTATGTAATTTCCTATTTGTGCTTTTATGATTTCTCGTATTCGAACTCGATGCTGATGATGAATTTGGGGTTTGGTATTTATATGAATTCGAGACACTTGAATTTTCTCGTATCAATTCGATACTTTCCTAATTTTCGATTGCCTGATGCACACGGCTTTGATTATGAAACGTTCGATTTTTACTTGAGTGGTACGGTAGAAACTTTCCTCTTTTATCTTTTATTTTTGACGTCTGACTTCTTCCATTTTTTATACTGCGTTGATTTCTAACTTGGTCAATTTGTTGCCTTGATCATCACGGCACTGTTTTGATTCGAAACACAGTATTGAATTCTCTGTTGACATCGGCTTTGACTTGAATTTGCAAATTTACTTCGGCACTGAATATTGTGTATGCGACTCCGTGACTCTGTACTAACCTCGGCCATCACCATTGCTTTGATATTGTCTTTGCTGTAGCATGGTTGTGGTTTTGAAGTCTCTGTCATTTATTGATTTTGTTTTGTGTCTGGATTGTCATGTTGTATACTCTCTGTATACATACTTGAGTCTTGTTCCATGCATCACCGTATATTCATAATGTTGGCATTCTTCATGTTGTTCAACACATGATGCTTTGTTCTTTGTTATTGATACATGTTTGAACTGACTTGTGTACACTGTGTTATTTGATTTGCTGTGTTGTTTTGTCTTTGATCTTTTGATCATGTTGCCTTCAGTTGCTTCATTTGCACACCGCTACTTGTCTGTAGCCTTTGTTGAGTCTTTTGTCGTCTGCACTTGCATTTGTTGATCACTGAGTCTTGATAGTCAAGTTGCACTCATGTCCACTGCATAGTGGTCTTCATTGCTACTGCTTTTGTTGGTGGCAATCTTCGAGTCAGTTTGCATCAACTTTTATTCACTGTTGCATAATTGATTCTATTGCTCAGCTCTTGACTTTTGTTGTTGCAGTATTCGTGTACACTACTGTGTTCATAATGTGGTTTCATGCTTGTGACATTCATGCTGTTTGCATTCATTTGTTTGTTGCAGTCCATGTTCCATGCATGTTTTCTTCATGTAGCTGTTGGTCTGACTTGAACTTTTCCCTTGGTCATCTTGTACTTTTGGATGCACTTGTTTGATTGTCTGGACAATTGTTTTATCACTTTGGCTTTACTGAGTTTGTTGTGCACTTGCTTGAGTTTCACTGCCATACTTGATCGTGATGTTCATCCATGTATATGTCTGGTGTATGTCCTTTTGTGGCTTTTCCACTGTGTTGCATTGAGTAGCTGAACTTGTTGTCTTGTGCACTGAATCTTGATGGCCGAGTTGCATTTATCAGTTTGATTGTTTGGTGCCTTCTTGACTCTTCAGTCTGTGCATTGACCTTGTGTTGAACCCGGTTTTAGAACTCAGGTTTGACCTTGTGCTGCTGACGAGATTTTGAATATATTGCACCTGAGTTGAACCTGTCTGTGTATTTGGTTTGACCTTGTGCACACCTGTCCCTATAGCGTTATCAAGTGTATATATCTATGTGCACGACTTTATGGCATGTACAGTGATACACTGTGCATGTCATACTGTTTGTGTGTGATGAATTCAAATGTGAATGATGACGAACAACCCAAATAACTGAGGCAAATCATATTTTCAAAAATCATATTTCATTTTATATTGCAAAAATATTTCTTTTTCAATTTTACAGCGTTAGTGAATATTTTTGCAGATTACTCAGATGCTGGATTCTAACTGGAATGAAGTTGAAGATAAACTACGAGTGTGAGTGATATGTAGTGAGGAATTTATGTAAATAGAATTGTGATGTAATTAGAATCAAAATTGTATATGTATAGTGAGAGTTTGAATTTGTACTATTCAAAATTGTAATAAATATTTGTTTGAATAAAATTTCTGTTTGAATTGTAATTCTGTGTAATTTATTTTATTCAACAAATATTTATTTAATCTATGAAAAACAAAATAGTACATTAACAAATACATTTAAACGAATGTATATATGTTTTTATCATCAAACAAAAATCATATAAGCGCATATTCAACAAAATTCAATTATAACATTTAACCTCATTCACTTAGTAAAAATATAAGATATATTTAAAACATCCTCATAGCATTATGCAAAGATTCTCCAAAAAGTTTAAAACAATGTTAGAAACTTATATCAAAACATTATAATAAGCGTTAAAAATAAAGTTCTTTAAATTCGATAATTTATTAGATTCATTATTTAAAATAAGTATAAACTCAAGACCATTAAACCGAAACTAATAGTATACTCAAATCTTACACTAAATTTCCAAATCAAAGTATAAAATTTCATATCTTCATAATTCATTTTTCGCACATGTTTAAAATGAATACTCAAATCATGGAAAAACATTTATTTTGGTTTAATACAAAATTCAAATAATAAATAAACCTATAAATTTCATATTACTACTTCGAAAGCCAAGTAAATATTTCAAACCATACTTCCAAAATAGAGATTCAAATTTATTTGTTAAGCATAATACAATAAATAAAGATTCCTGAATCATTTTTTTATAAAATTTTAAACAGACATTTTTTTATTATATTCCATTTATATAACATCCTTATATTATATATTCAAATAAAATAATATACATTTTATTTGAAACACTCATTTGAAAACTTCATTTGTAAATCAATCATCCTTAATACTAAAATACAAAGACTCGTTTGTAAAATTTCTTGCTTCATTTATAAATACCTTTTAAATATTTAAATAACCTCTTTAAAAATGTATTTAAACTATTTGAAAATAATTATTTACATCATTACTTACATTTAAAAAGGAACTATGGAAAACCTTAAATATATTATTTATCAATTATATTAGTTTTAAATCTCAAAATACTTTTTAAACGTCATTAATAAATCAATAAGAATTAAGTTTATATATGTTTTATTAATAAGAAACTTCTCACAACATTTACAACACTAATATTTACTATTAAACCATGCGGAAAAATAATCAAAATACCCTTATATAGTACTTTTGTCAAAGTACTTTTATTACTCGATGTTTTAACAAGTTTATCCTCGTTCTTACAGACTCTGTTCGTATGTTGATCAGGCGCAAGACTAGAATTCTCCAAGTACTTAGTAGGCCTGTTTCAATATCAAGTGAAAATACTTGAAAAGAGATATGAAAAGTACCGCTCAAAATCTGACGTCAAATGATGATGTTATGATAGCAGTGGCCCACTGCTAATCCATTGTTTACGCAATGTACACAAAACCTTCCAAAAGATTCTTTCACCTTCTGGATTCCAAAAAAAATATAGTAGCCATTTCGTAAACAAGGGATCATCGACCACTACTTCAGTGGTACACTTTTGATTCAATGATTTACGCAATGGAAGCACTTCCTTCCCCAAAGATCCATAAACAACAGATCCAAGGATTGAAAGCACCTCCATTGGGTAAACCAAAGAACAATCTACCTTGAAAATTTTCGAGGAACTCATGAGGTTAAGTCCGGACAACCATATTGGTTCGAATCAATTTCTAAATTCACCCAAGTATATTAGGTTTTTTTCGGTCGAATCCGTTCCTGGATTCTCCAAGTCCATTTGGGTTCGAAGAATATCATACTATACTTCTTCGTGGAGAGTAATTCTCCATACCTTTTACTTCAGAATATATCATAGCAAATATAGTACTCTTTCGAAATCATAACTTCAAATATCATACTTATATAAATTCCATTATATACAAGATCTCATTTTCAGATCGAGTACTTTCCAAAATCAATAGTCTCGAATATGTCAAATCACTTATATAAATTCTGTTGTATATATGATTTATCTCTTCAGATTGAACACCTTCCAAAATCAATAGTTTTCGAAATAACTTCATACTTATACAAACTATTTCATACAACAATCAAAAACTTCCAAATCATATATTTATATAGAGTTAAAGGTCTTCGAAATCAATCCATTTTAAAATATCAGTTCAGTTTCAAATTTATATACATTCTCAACAATCAATTTTTTTTCAATCACGTGTCATTCAATCCAAATTTTAATCTAATAGTTTTCAAAACTTCAATTTATTACTTATATCAAATTTAGATAAAATCAAATTTCTTTCCAAAAGAAATACTTTTCAAAACTTTTATTATAAGACATTTACTAGGCAAAAAATGTTTCTCAAAACAAATTCCATCATTAAACTTTCAAAACTATTTTATACATTTATACAAAAATCAGAACTATTTGATATCAATTTTCCAATAATAAGTTTTTATAAATATTTACTATGTTCAAAATATTTATTAAAAGTCTTTTCATTCAAAATATTTCAAACTAAATTTCATACTTACGTAATTCAAAATAATCTTATATAATTTACTTATCATGGTATTTAATATTTAAAACTTGTTCAACTTCTATTAGTCTTTACTTTAAATTTTTCAAAACCAAACTTACTATACTTTCCAAAATACTTAGACGTGAAAATTGATTCTCAATTTGGAAGTTTTCGATCCTTCAGAATAGTTGGAAAAAAATCAAATTCCAATTTAAAATTGTAAATCAGAAATCAATCATCTCAACAAGATGCACAATCAATCAACCAATCAATCCTAATGTTTAAGATACATGAGTTCGTAATATTATTCAGTAGAAACTCGGGAACTGAGCACTAGGTTTCCTTATTTCAATCATTTGAAATAAATATATATGCCTCTTTTGAGTATCGAATCATATTTTAGGGATTTGAGTAAAAAAATTCATCAATCCAATCGTGTAGCAAAGCTACCATAGTGGCCTTCGAGTGCGGAGAATACTTTCAAACAATACTGATTTATTTTTACCAAATTTAGAAACTAATTTCAAAACCCCGGAATTCAAGCTCTCAAATTTTCAACTTGAATAACTTTTAATTATAGATTATATCTGTCTAAGCCATATTTTGCATATTACTTTCATATATAGCATCAATACTCAGTATAATAATATAGTGGGGAATTCAAATATGTATTATCTTGAAATCTCATGTTGAAAATATACAATTTCTTAGAGACCGTTTACAACTATTTCAAAAATTCATGATATATTCAATGCTCAAATCAAAAACCAATAGTCGATGCTCATAAACTGGGCAAGCACAACTAATCAATCAATACATGATAATAAGCACTACTATTACAATCAACTAATCAGTAAAGTGGTAGTCACTAATCATGATTAATAATAAAGGGCTATATAATTTTATTAAATTCATTCCTTTATATTTATAAAAAAATATAATCAGAGTTAAAATCGGTTCATTTTCCAATTTCAATACATTTTATGATACTAAAAACACTCTCTCATATATATCTCAACTCATATTAGGGCTACTCTATCTCTTAATAAGTTTACCCCAACAGGCTAAGGTATCTCTAAACCTGGCTCTGATACCAACTGTGACGACCACGTTTTTGGACAATTAAAGTCGAAAATAAACCATACATGTCTGACTCAAACTGTTCAAAGGGACGGATTATCAATGGAATTTAATATAGAAAACAAGATAAAAGAAAGAAAGAAATACATAGAATCTCGCAGTGGAATGAGAAAATATAATAATCAAATAAAACATTTCATGAAGCTGTTTACAATATACATTTGATTACACATTTTTTTTACAACATTAATTAGAGTAAAAATAACGAACATATCAAAAAAATACAGCGGAAAATAATAATCACCAATCTTCATCTTCATCTCTAAGGAATAACATCTTCAAACACTAAAACACTCAGGCTAACTCAATACACTCGAGTCAGAACTAAAAATTCCTATGTTAGTCAAATCAATCTCAAATAACAATATGAGTGCAATAGCTTCAAAGATGTTATAGGATTTTCTATTTCCTATCACGTGTACAACGTGAATAATTATTTAAGAGATTTCAAATAATTCGAAATACCAATTTGTACCACTTTAATTAAAATAAATTTGAAGTTAAAATTAAAACTTAAACCTTTCAAATAATTCAATTCCAAAAAGTAATCGAAATTCAAGAAATTGTATGGGTATATATCATTTCAACCCAAAATCTAAATGTCTTAGTTATCTATTCTAAAATGATTTAGATGACCATTTAAATGATGTCGATAATATACATGGTGATAACAGGGACATATTAAGATAAATAAACAGTTATACATCCAATATATCAGTCAATAAGCATCCATTTCAAACAACATCCAAGTCATCCAATATATTACGAATATAAATAGTTGCCAATATCGAAGTTTTAACTATCAAATAAATTCAAGTATAAATTAAATTTCAATTCAATTTAATGCCAATTCAGATTCGATATCAATTCAAATGTCAATTTAAACCAACAAGCAGCAATCAAAAATTTATATATCCCATTATAAATTTTATTTAACTTGCAATAGAAATTTTAGTGTTGCGTGAGTGGGCTGAATCACCCACCTTTGATTTGAAGTCGATTTAAAATCCGAATAAAGCTTAAAATTTGAATGGTCTCAAAATATAGCCAAACTAGTTCCTTGTCACCTGGAATTTCAATATGATCACAATGGAAGAAACCGCGTCCAAATCCGAGTTCATATGCAAAAGTTATGCATGTTAGAACATATAAAATTTAGAATTAAATAAAATAAAAAGGAGGGCAAAGTAGTAAATCATTACCCTACTCAAAAACCTAGCTCGCATCGATTACTACTACATTCGAACCAGCCACCATCATTCATCAATGAACGCATGTAGACAAGACTGCCTAGACCACAATCCAACGCCACCATCCTCTTCCCCATGCTCCGTCGCCCACACGCTCGCAACCCTCTGTTGATGTCCCCTGCTTCGCCGTCGCCAATTCTTGGTTAGCCATTTCTAGCGATCTTGTGACGTCCCGAATTCGAGCGCTCGAAAATCGACATCCATTCTTCACCCGTATTAGAATGTCGTAGATTCAAACTTTGAATCCGATTCGTCGGAGCTTATAACACATTAGATAAATACAACACAGCAGAAACAGAATGAATTTATTGATACACAACAATTGATTACAACAATGATACAATATGAAGTGATCAAAATTATCAGAGATATATAAAACAGCAGAAAAACATAGCAGCGGGAAACAACAGCAATAGCAGTGGAAAGAAATCTCCAACATGATCTTCAAGAGAGATAGAGAGATAGAATCCAACAGACTGCATCATCGCTCCAAAGCTCCAAAAACTTTCATATCCAAAACCTAAAGCTCAAAGAAGTCCCAAACCAAGAAGCTTGACCCACTATCATGCTGAAGTGAAGGAAATGCGGTACAGAACCAAAGACTTCGAAGACTGCCAAATCTACATCAACTAGACTATCTGGAAACCTAAATTTAGGCTACTCGTGTGGAAAATTGTGGGCACCCAGAGTTTAGAAAGGGAAAATAAACTCCGGGTCAGTCATGGGACTGGTGTGAGCAAACAAAAACAGTTTATTTTGAATAAAAAGAAAACAAAAGGAAATAAAAGAAATCCGCTATGCTTTTTGGAAAATGAAACTATCATAAGGCCTCCCGCCACACACATAATGCAATCGCACACTTAGAGGAGATTACTCCTTATGATAGTAAAACATGCTTGGTACGCGAAAATCCTTTTAATATTATTATTAGTGCATAGTGTATAAAACATTTCGAAAGTATAATATTAATCTTAGCCAGCATAGGTACCATTATATTATATCTTCTACAGCTACCATTTAAGAATGGCAGGTTTTATAACTGCAATCGTAAAGGACTCGTATTGGGTGATTGGATTTCCAACAAATAGCCAAGGCTAAGGAACTTCCTTTCCGAATTGGTACGCCTCTAGAGGGACACCTCGAGAACCTAACCGGATCTCTGACAACACAAGGCCGGGTTACCTCTGTAACTAGGCAACTAACTGTCACAAGTATGTCATCCCCCGGTCATCGCCGACCTTTATCCCCAGATTCACCAAAAAATTGCACATAAGTTAAGTATCTGGGCTCCATACCATGATACCACTTTTTATCCAGAAGGAAATGCACATACCCTAAGGGGCGCGACCCTCGTAACCTTGCAGCATCCTTCATGTTTCGACCTTTTTCGGGGTGTGAGGTTCGATGAAGTCTCATCCCACAAAGCTACGATTTTCACAAAAGCCTTGCTTTGATCAACCAATGATCAGCACTTAGCATGCCACATTACCAAATTGGGAATATATCACTAGTAACCATCAACTACATAATCTCTGAGCTCGTATGTCGTAGAGAAGTTTGTTAAGCTAAGAGAATAAATTCCCCGCCACCAAACAGAAATGTATTTGATAGAAACCAGCTTTACATCTCAAAGTGTAACGTCAGACATACGTCCATACAAGTCCATCATGAGTCTGTATGGAACCAAAGACACTTTAAAAGAAGCCCTTGCAAATCCAAATATTCCCTAATCATGTCCGGACTTCCCATCATATAAGGTAATCAAAATCTCTATACCGGGGCCATTCGATGCAGAGACATTCGACAGGTAATCCTTTCGCTTTTGAAAATACCCGGTTTTCACCATCGTCTTCAAATGTTATCCATTTCATCGTATCATTAATTCAGAATGGGTTTTATGAAATAAAGTCCTTTCCCGGCTAAACCGAATAATGAACGCTTATTTTTAAAAGCAAATGGATGCATTAGGATCTTAGTTAAGTCACAACCTTTAGCCTAAAACCTTTCCTTTTGAATGGTTTAAACAAATTCCACTTCAAAACAAAATATCCACTTTAAAATCCACTTCAATTCGAAACAAGATTTACCCAAATCTTTAACAAAGATTCATTCATAGCTTTCAAAACTATTTCCAATTTGATTCACCCATAACTTGAAATTCTTTCAACAAAAACTGGAAATTCTTTCTTTATATGAAAGCTACTATTATTTGAAATCAAAGTTTTTCGTTTCGGGAAAATTCGATTACATTTCCTCAAGTTATAGTCCTTAAAGTATAAACCAGGTTTAAATTTAAATTTCAAAATAATATATTTGAAAATACATTTAAAAATACTTAAAAATGGTTTAAAATCCATATATATATATACATTATATAACTTGTATAACCCTTCAAACCATAGTTTCCAAAATAATTTTAATTTCAAAGCTTTAAGAAGCCATACTATATTCAAAATAAATTCTAATTTCAAAACTTCCTTTTGAAAAGCTTTTTCATATTCAACCCAATTTCACTTCCAAACCATTTTGGATTCAAAATTCAACTTTTAAATTCTTTCACCATTTTGAATAAAATAATATTAAATTCAAGAAATCCAAGACTTAACTAATTTCCCGTGAAATCCATATTTGTGTGTGTGTTGTGTGCAGGGGTTTTGATGCAACAATAAACAACCATCATCAATCCAAGCACAACAATATCGATAAGCGGTATTATCTATAACTCTTATTTTTCATTCACAGATAAACAAGTTAATTCATCACAAATAAAATAAATCACAGTTCACGACTCAATCCAAAACAATTCATATCACAGAACAATACATATTAGAGATATCAAACAATTTAAGGCATTCAATATAATACAATCATCCATAAGCAAGATAAATTAATCACATGATTATAATTAATTTAATTAACTAAAAATAAATTAATTACTTATGAATCAATCACCTAATCCTGCTTAATTATCATTAATTAATTACAAACCATTGGCTATTATTTTAATTAATTAATGAAATTGATTAATCATCCTTAATTATCCCAATTAATCGATTATCCTTAATTAATTAATTAATTATCCTTAATTAATCACATAAATTAATTAACCTTAAGTTAATTACATTAATTAATTAACCCTTAGTGAATTACATTAATTAATCAACCTCTAATTAATTAATTAACCTTTAATTATTAAGTAATTAATCGTTAATTATCCTTTAATTAAACCTTTAATTACAAATTATCTTTTAATTACTTACATTAAGTAAATAACCTTTAATCACTTAATTAAATAACCTTTAATCATTAATTAATCATCCTTAATTACTTATTAACCTTTAAGTAATTAATTATCCTTAATTAATTACATTAATTAATCGACCTTTAATTACATTAAAGTAATTAACCTTTAAGTAATCACATTAAGTAATTAACCTTTAGTTACTTACATTATTAAATCAATCTTTGATTAATTACATTAATTAACTATCATTACTAATTAGTTTCCCTTTAATTACAAATTAATTACTTAATTAACCTTTGATTAAGTAATTATTATTAAATTACAAATTCATTATCCTTTAATCTTAAGATAACCCATTTATCTTAATTAATTACATTAACAAATTCCATTTGAAAACAATTAGGAATCACACTAATTAATCACTTAATATATAATTATTTTTAAAACCAAACTAATTGATCTTTAAAACATTTAACTTTAAAAATTTATTCTTGAAACAAATTTATTATTAATCAATAAATTAACTTAGATCTTTAAGTTAATTAACAACTAAAAACATCTTTATCTTTTTAATTCACTTCTTAATTAAGCTATTTAATTCTTTATTTAAAGGTAGGCTTAAGAATAAATTAACGAAAGCATATATATATATATATATATATATTAAAACACTTTAAACTTGATTAATTAAAATAATTTATATTTAAAACCATTAATTAATCCACAAATAAACAAATATTGTATAAAAGAATTAGTTTTAACAAAATTTGTTAAAAATTGATTAAAATTTTAAATCTTGTTTAGTTTTTAAATTTTAAAACTGTTATATCCTGAACCCAAGACTAACTCGAGTACCCTCCTGAGCCAAACAAAAAATCCCCGTGAAAATTACGTCCTCTCTTTACTTCGAGACAAACTTCAACGACATCGAACAAACCCCGAAGAATATCGCCTTCCCCAAATCAATCAACAACCCAAACACCTAAGTACGCATGTGCATGTGCACGTCGCTTCGTCAACGTTCTGACCAACTACGTCGCTAATGACACATCGCCGACGATCCTCCCGAACTTCCCAACCACCTAGGTTCGACGTTTTCGTCGCCATTCAAAATTGAGCACACGAGCACCTACCTGGAACCAACCTCGATAGATAAAATCGTCATGCTCCGATTAATCCGACCACTAGAAATCTCGCCCATCCACCCAGAGCTGCTCCACGACACAACGCATCGATACAACGACCTCCGATCGGTTCTGATCCACCCACAACGAAGCATGAACACGGGAAACAACAACGACCAAACAGCTCCCAAAAACCCTAAATCGTCGACGACCAACCACATCGATGATCTATAAATCCTCCCACTAATTTTCCAGAGTGACTCAACCTTCCAGCAATCTTCAGCATCAACCCCGACCCATCTCCCTTCGTCGATCGTCGGCAATTGATGAAAGACTAAAATCTGATCAACTCGAGACACCTCCGACTTTACAAACTAAAAAATCATGAATTTATTATCTAAATTCACCAAATTTCCATTTGAATCTGATTCTATGCTCAAAACTTGAAATCCAAACATTTGATTTCTGACACACACACACACACACAAATATCTATATATATGATCAACACTGTAATTTATTATTCCCGTGATAATCACTTAATTTAAACAGTTAAATTTATTTTTAAAAATGATTTTTCATTGTTACAAACATTTTTTATTTAGAAATCATAGCTTAAAGTCGATTAGATGATGAGCAGTTGAATTTATTAAGCGGATTTGTGCCTGTAGTTTTAACAGAGACATATATTACATATACATATATACAGAGAAGTTCAACCATTTTTCAGATAAAAACATTCATGCAAACCATTTTCACCATCATACTTTCAAGTATTATCCAAACATCAAGATATAATAACAGATTCAAGAGGTTTGCTCACCTGGATATTGTTTTGAACAGAGAGCAAGCTTTGAGCCTGGAAATGATTCTTGGCTTGAAAACTACTTATTTTAATTGAATTTGAACCTTGATTCACTTGTAGTTGATTCTGAACTTTGAGTCTCTGCTTTTGCTTTGATACTGAGTTGAATCTAATCTTTGTGTTGGTTCAGTTTGATTTCTTTAAACTTTGCTTGCTTATTTGATTTGCTCTTTGCTTGATTTAGGTTTGAAGTCTTGTGAAGATTGTTTGATTTTGATTTTCTTTTATCTCTGGTTTAAGATTTTGCTTTTCTTGCCTGGTTTAAGCTTTCCAGGTTTTACTTTGCTTTGAATTTTATTTAATTTTGAACAAAATGAGGAAAGAAGAAGTTAGTAATATATACATAACTTTGATTTCCTTATTATTTATTTATTTATTTATTTAAAATGAGAATTTAAGCGACATTTGTTATTTTTCATGCTAATCTTAATTACACTTGTAAACACATGTCTTTAGAAGCCTACACATGTTTAATTTCATGTTTAAAATACTTACACATGTCTTGCATGTTAATTAATGTTTTTAATATTATAATTTCCATTTAGTTTAAATATATATGTGTGTGTGCGCTTATATTTTTATAAATTCATTTTCTATTTTTAATTAATGCATTTCCTTTTTATAAATATTTATATAACCTTAAAGAAAATGATTTTAAAATTTAATTATACATTAATAAATAAACACATATGTATAATATATATAAGTTTATAAAATGTAGAACTTAACCTTTAAATAACTTTTGAAAATTTATTATTCAGAATATAACTTTAAAAATTGCAATGTATACACACACACACAAATTTGAAAACAAATTTTGAATTCCAAATCAAATTTCTTATTTCTAATCTAAGTATATATACATAAAACAAAGTACATAACTTATTTATCTAGAAAAATTCAAACTAATTTACAAATTAATCCCAAAAATTATATTAATTACCAAATTAAACTTGGCTTAAAAATGGGATTGTTACAGAATCCCCGTAAAGAAAATCTCGTCCTCGAGCTAGACAGGGAGACAAACAAATAACAGATGAACACACAAAAAGATAGAGAAATGGACTACCAGATCAAACTGAAATATCTATTCTACATTTGGCTTACCAAATCAGAATATCATCAATAAATATGAGAATGAATTTATTCAATACTTTACGAAATACTGAAGTCACCAGGTCTACGAAATATGCAAAGTATTGGTTAGTCCAAAGGGATAACTAACCATTCGTAGAATAAATCTAGACCCCAAAAACAAGCTAATGGATTCTCAACTCAGGTCGGAATACCAAAAAGTATACACTAGCTTGTCCCTCTTTGGACTTGGATCCTCACATGAAATCACAAAAAAATTCTCGAGTTTGGTTTTAACCGAAATTATTTTATTGATACAATCTAATTTAACTTTATATTTTGTTAACCAATTCATTCCAATTAAAATTTTCAAACTTATTAAAGTTAAGAACGAAAAGATGATAGAAAACCGACGAAGAGAATACGAAATATGGACCATTTTACAACGTAAACAAAGATTCGTAGGGCCACCACCACACCAAAGCTTCTTCCCGGAGCTACCAGGAAGCCGTCAAAGAATTGAAATTGGATGATGTTCAATGGAAGTTGATGAGAAATGTAGTTCCTTTCATTGTTGTTGTAGGGTATCGACTATCTGTAGTGGTACTCCCCTGTCCCCTCCCTCCTCCTCTTCATGCACTCATTCTCACTATCAATGAATACTAAGAGACTTTACTAAGGCATATAGACAAGATATCTTAGGGATATACTCATTCTATGGCATTTCTAACCCTATCTCCAATGAGTCACCTAATGTGTTATACTCCAAAGCTAAAGTTCTTACTTAACCTTTAGCTCTGATACTAAATGTGACGGTCTGGATTCTAGAGCTTGAAAATCGACATCCATACTTTACCTGTATTCGAATGTCGTAGATTCAAACGTTGAATCTGATTCGCAGGAGCTTATAATACATTAGATAAATACAACACAGCGGAAACATAATGAATTTATTGATACACAATAACTGATTATAACAATGATACAATATGAAGTGATCAACATTATCAGAGATATATACAACAGCGGAAAAACATAGCAGTGGAAAACAACAGCAACAGTTGCGGAAAGAAATCTCCAACATGATCTTCAAGAGAGAAAGAGAGATAGAATCCAACAGACTGTATGATCGCTCCAAAGATCCAAAGACTTTCATATCCAAAACCTAAAGTTGAAAGAACTCCCAAACCAAGAAGCTCGACCAACTATCACGCTGAAGTGAAGCAAATGCGGTGCAGAACTAAAGACTTCGAAGACTGCCAAATCTACATCAACTATCTGACTATCTGAAAACCTGACTCTAGGCTGCCCATGTGGAAAATTGTGGGCACCCAAAGTTTAGAAAGGGAACAATAAAATCCAGGTCAGTCATGGGAATGGTGTAAGCAAACAAAAACAATTTTATTTTCAACAAAAAGAAAACAAAAGGAAATAAAAGAAATTAGCTATGCTTTTTGAAAATGAAACTACCTTAAGGCTTCCCGCCATACACACAATGCAATTGCACATTTGGAGGAGATTTCTCCTTATGATAGTCAAACATGCTTGATAGGCCAAAATCCTTTTGATATTATTATTAGTGCATAGTGTAGAAAACATTTGTAAAGTACAATAATAATCTTAGCCAACATAGGTACCATTATATTATGCATGCTATAGCTACCATTTAAGAATGGCAGGTTATACAACTGCAATCGTAAAGGGCTCATATTGGGTAATTGGATTTCCAACAAATGGCCAAGACTAACGAACTTCCTTTCTGAATGGGTACGCCTTTGGAGGGATGCCCCGAGAACCTAACCGGATCTCTATCAACACAAGGCCGGGTTACCTCTGTAACTAGGTAACTAACTGTCATGAGTATTCCATCCCCAGGTCGTCACCGACCTTTATCCCGGGATTCACCAACAAATTGCAACAACCACATAAGTTAAGTATCTGGGCTCCATACCATGATACCACTTTTTATCTAAAAGGAAATGCACATACCCTAAGGGGCGCGACCCCCGTAACCTTGCTGCATCCTTCTTGTTTTTACTATTTTCGGAGTGTGAGGTTCGATGAAGTCTCGTCCCACAAAGCTACGCTTTTCAAAAATACCATTCTTCGATCAACCAATGATCAGCACTTAGCATGCCACATTACCAATTGGGAATATATCACTAGTAACCATCGACTACATAACCTCTGAGCTCGTACGTCTCAAAGAAGGGTGTTAAGCTAAGAAAATAAATTATCCGCCACCAAAAAGAAATGTATTTGATAGAAACTAGCTTTACATCTCAAAGTGTAACGTCAGACATACGTCTATACAAGTCCATCCTGGATCAAAATGGAACCGAAGGCGTTTCAAAAGAAGCCCTTGCAAATACGGATATTCCCTAATCACGTCCGGATACCCCATCACATAGGGTAGTCAAAATCCCTATAATGAGGCCATTCAATGCAGAGATATTCGACAGGTAATCCTTTTGCTTTTTAAAATACCAGGTCTTCACCACCGCCTTCAAATGTTATCCATTTCGTCGTATCATTAATTCAGAATGAGTATTATGACATAAAGTCCTCACTCGGCTAAACCGAATAATGAGTGCTTATTCTAAAAGCATATGGATACATTAGGATCCTAGTTAAGTCACAACCTTTAGCCCAAAACCTTTCCTTTTGAATGGTTTGAACAAATTCCACTTCAAAACAAAAGATTCATCTTTAAAATCCACTTCAATTTGAAATAAGGTTTACCCAAATCTTTAATAAAGATTCATTCATAGGTTTCAAAACCATTTCCAATTTGATCCACCCATAACATGAAATTCTTTTAACAAAAGATGAGAATTCTTTCTTCATTTGAAAGCTATTGTCATTTGAAAACAAAGATTTTTCATTTCTGGAAAATCCGATTACATTTGCTCAATTTATGGCCCTAAGAGTATAAACATGGGTTAAATTTAAATTCCAAAAATAATACAATTAAAAACACTTAAAAATGGTTTAAAATCCATATATATACATTATATAACTTGTATAACCCTTCAAACCATAGTTTCCAAAATAATTTTAATTTCAAAGCTTTAACAAGCTATACTATATTCAAAATAAATTTTAATTTCAAAGCTTCCTTTCGAAAAGCTTTTCATATTCAACCCAATTTCACTTCCGAACCATTTTGGATTCAAAATTCAATATTTAAATTCTTTCGCCGTTTTGAATAAAATAATATTAAATTCAAAAAATACATGACTTAATTAGTTTCCCATGAAATCCATATTTGTGTGTGTTGTGTGCAGGGGTTTTACGTACAACAATAAACAACCATCATCAATCCAAGTATAACAATACCGATAAGCGGTATAATCCTATAATGCTTTCATTCATAGATAAACAAGTAAATTCATTGCATATAAATAAATCACAGTTTACAGCCCAATACAAAACAATTCATATCACGGAATAATACATATTAGAGATATCAAACAATTTAAGGCATTCAATATAATCCAATCATCCATAAGCAAGATAAATTAATCACCCGATTATAACCAACTTAATTAACTCAAAATAAATTAATTACTTATGAAACAATCACCTAATCCTACATAATTAATGTTAACCCCACTGAAGCTTGGGCCGACTCATCAGATAAAGCATTAAGCGACTCAGAAGATTTACGACTCACCATGAGTCGTTAGCGGTTCAAGTGTGCAAATCAGAAAGCCAAGTACAATAAACTCGCGTACGACTCAATGACCGAAGAGGGAACTCACCGACTCATATGATCTAGGTCCGACTCATCAAAGACCGACTCAGCTAGTCTCCGATTCAACTGTTGTGCGACTTATGGAAGTTTCTGACTCAACGACTCATGGTTCAAAGACTCAACAGGTTCGCGACTCATCCTAAGGAACGACCTAAGGAATGTCACGACTTATGGATACCTACGACTTATGATAAGTCGAGTACGACACATGCTAATATGAGAGGAGTTATGATAAGTTGACTCGGGAACGACTTATCTCTTGGGACCAAGCCAGCAGTTCGACCTTGAGTTAACATGGGGCGACTCACCATGACTCGTCCACGACTCAAAATCGTTGAGTCGTAACCCATCGCCACAATGCCTAGGAAAATTGACTCGGACACGACTCAAGACTTGTCATGAAATCCAGCAGAGGAATAAGCCATGAAGAGGGGAAAGGTTGGTTTTATAAGTCAACCACGACTTAGCCTGACTCGGGGACGACTCAGGACTTATGCGCAGAATTCATGTCCAAGCTTGCCTATAAATACATAGCCACCTCCAATATTCAAAGGACTTTTGGCACATTCTCTTGAGAGACCGTTACCTTGCTGCATTGAGAACTCCATCAACACTTAGAGCTTTCGATATCAAAGGAATACTTCGAAGAACTTCACGAAGAAACTACACATCTTCAATTTGAATTCAAGGACTTTAATCGACATAGAAGCTTGAGCTATTTGTTCCAAATCTCTTGTAACTTGAAATATATTGTACTTGAGAAGAATTGTATCAGCTTGTAACGAGATCATTAATAAAAGTACTTAAAGTGGACGTAGGCTATACCCTTAAGCCGAACCACTATAAAATTGTTGTCGTTTGCTGCTTTTCTACTGTTTTCTGCTTATAATCTGTTCCCGAGCTTTCAGGTGGTGCTTTCACAACTATAACTCATACACCGGGGTGTTAGCGTTCAAATTTTAGCGTTAACATTTTTGGTGCTTTCACTGAGAAGCTGAACTCAGGAAAACTGTCATCATTGCTTCACAGAGATTTGAAGAAAGAATTTCCTTAAAAACCAGAAGTCTATCTGAGATTATGGCTCCTGGAAGGAAAAGTAGATCTGTCAGATCTAGAAACATTCAAGAGGGAACTTCCGCTTCCCCTGTGCCTAATCAACCCACTCCGTCTGTTGGAGTTACGAAAGCGGAGTTGGATGCTGTGATTCTAGGGCTAAACCAGCAGATAAACGCCCAAAATGCACAATTAGAGGCTCAAAGTGCCCAGAATGCTCTGATTCTGAATAAGTTAAACGACTTACTTGGGGAAAACAATCAACCGGCTGGTAATGAAAGGAACTATGCTGGCAACGTTCATGATGTTAATGAAAGGAATGCTCCTGAAAGGGCTACTAGTCCCTTTGAGCAGGCAGTACCTGAGGCTGGTGGATCTAGAACTCGGCATGATGAGGAATATCTTTTTGGAATGGTCCGGCAGATCATGAAAGAAAGTATGCAAAGGGTTGAAGATGAGAAGGAATGGGGTTTCGCCCCAAGTAAAACTCCGTTTACTGAAAGAATCTTAAAGGCGGAATTTCCAAGGAAGTTTGTCCCTCCGACTATCCCAGCTTACAAAGGGACAAGTGATCCGAATGAATTCTTGTATAAATATGATTGGCACATGACAGGTGCCAGAGCCTCTGACGAAATAAAGTGCCGATATTTCCCCGTATACCTGGAAGGTGTGGCTCTACTATGGTTCACCAAGTTGCCAGTCCGATCTATTGATCAGTTTTCAGACTTGACCAGAAAATTCAAGGAGCAGTTTAGACTATATGCTTCAAAGGCCAAGGACATCATGTCACTGTCGAGTTTAGAGCAGAATCCTGGTGAGTCTATCAGATCTTTCTTGAACCGCTTTAATATAGCGCTGGCCGAGGTGGATAATGCTGAACCACGAATGATATTGACTTATCTGATGAGAGCTATTGATAAGTCAAGCGAATTTGGGAAATGGCTGAACATGAAGGAGCCAACCTCTCTCGAAAAGTTCTACAAAAAAGCAGATGAATTCATTCGCTTGGAAAGCCATCCTTTACCAGTAAAGACAGTGTTGGAGAAAGCAGAAGACAACACTGTCGCTCCACGCAAGAATGAATCGGTGGGGCAAAAAAGGGAGAATAATAATGGGAAGAAACAGGGTAATCTGAAGAAGCCCCGATCCTTCAAACCATCAGAGTATACTCCATTATCACATACGCCGGAGCACATCTACCTTGCCACTAAAGATTCCGTCGATTTCCCTAAACCTATCCCTTTGAGAACCGGGAAAAAAGCCATACAGAATGGGAAATTCTGCCGCTTCCACAATCAACCCGGTCATGAGACTGATGAATGCCGCCAGTTGAAAAACCTGATTGAAGAGCTGCTAAGAGAAAACAAACTGCAGCAATTTGTGAAGAAGAATAGCAACAATCATGCATCGTCAAGTTAGGGGCAACAGGTTCCTGTTCATCAGCCTAGGACAGGTGAGAAAGCTACGGGACATGAATCTGGAAGGCCCGTTATCAATGTCATTACAGGAGGGCCTCACCCAGCTGGCAAGAACTGGGGTGAGATGGAGAGATATTCCAGGGCTTTGAAATATGCTCCAGCCGAAGAAGACGTCTTTGTTTTAGAAGACACTACGCCCCTTAAACAACAGAAAACTTTCAGCGATGATATTGTTTTCAGAGCCAGAGATTCCACAGGTATAGAAGCTCCTACCCTAGATCCCTTGGTCATCTCGGCTGGTATTGGACCGGCCATTGTCAGAAGAGTCCTCATTGACTGCGGAGCATCATGTAATATCCTCTTCAAGAAGACATTTGACCAGATGAAAATCCCTATGATCGATGTACAAGCCTCATCACAGAAGATCGCTGGCTTCACTGGGGAGCCAAAACAACCAATTGGGACCATCGATCTGCTTGTAGAACTTGGGGAAGCAGAAAGGAAAGTGGTCCGCAAGCAAACATTTGTGATTGTCGATGAGTTTTCTGCTTATAATGCTTTTCTTGGCCGTCCAACACTCGCAGCATTCAAAGCTATCCTAGCCCCGTGGTGCCTCACTATTAAATTCCCTACTGACAATGGAGTAGGAGTTGTAAAAGGGGATCAAAATGCTGCGCGAGAATGCTATTTGACAGAGCTGCGAGAGTCAAGAAAAAGAGAAATGGGGAAGGATGCGGCAACCCCAGTCCGCATCAAGGAACCAGCCTTGTAGCAATTACGGGGCGGACCCTGCACTGGCGAGCACAGCGGGGCACGGAAAGAAATGGATCCCAGAAAAGCCAGTGCAGGGGAGAATAGAGTGGTACCGGTGGAAACGACAGTTCCGGTACCTGTTGACCCGAAGGACCCAAATAAGGTGTTAAATGTGGGTTCACAGCTTAATGTGTCAATTCAGAATATCTTGATATCTTTCCTGAAAGCAAATCTGGATGTCTTTGCTTGGACTCATGCCGATATGTGTGGAATATCTCCAGAAGTTGCAGTACACGCTCTGAATATTGACCCAAAGTTTACGCCAGTTAAACAGAAAAGAAGAACCCAAGGTCCAGAAAGGTCAGCAGCATTAAAAGAAGAAGTTGATCGACTCATGGAAAATAACTTCATCAAAGAATCTACATATCCGAATTGGGTTTCAAATCCTGTGCTGGTAAAGAAAGCTAATGGAAAATGGAGAGTGTGCATCGATTTTTCTGATCTAAACAAGGCTTGCCCCAAAGATTGCTTCCCGTTACCCATGATCGATCAACTGGTAGACGGAACTGCGGGACATGAATTGTTATCTTTCATGGATGCCTATTCCGGTTATAACCAAATCATGATGCACGAGCCGGATCAGGAGGATACAAGCTTTATCACAGATGTTGGACTTTATTGCTACAGAGTTATGCCCTTCGGATTGAAAAATGCAGGGGCAACCTACCAAAGACTTGTTAATGCTATGTTCAAACCGCAATTGGGCAAAACTATGGAAGTCTACGTCGACGACATGTTAGTGAAGTCCAGGAAAGCAGCGGATCACATTGAACACTTAGCAGAAATGTTCGCAGTCCTTCGGAAATACAGAATGAAACTTAACCCTCTGAAATGTACATTTGGGGTCGAGTCCGGAAAGTTCTTAGGTTTCATCGTCAGTGCTAGGGGCATTGAGGCTAGTCCAGCTCAAATTACTGCCTTGAAAGAAGTTAAAGCTCCTAGAACGAAGAAGGAATTGCAGAGTCTCAACGGAAAGGTCGCCGCCCTGAGTCGGTTCATTTCCAAAGCCACTGATAAATGCATCCCATTCTTTGACGCCCTGAAGAAAGGAAAGAAGAATTTTGAATGGACTTCCGAATGCCAAAAAGCCTTCGATGAGTTGATCCGTCATATGGAAACGCCTCCAATACTTTCTAGGCCAGACAATGGTGAGGATCTTCTTATATACTTGGCAGTGTCATCTCATGCTCTAAGTGCAGCGCTGATACGGGAAGACAAAAGGATTCAACATCCGGTTTACTATATCAGCAAAAGACTCACTGGGGCAGAGCTGAATTACTCCAATTTGGAAAAACTCGCCTATTGCCTACTAGTTGCATCAAGGAAACTGAGGCAATATTTCCAAGCTCATCCTATCAAAGTACTCACTGATCAACCTCTAAAGCAAGTCCTATTTCGCCCTGAAACTTCGGGTCGCCTTCTAAAATGGAACATTGAACTCAGTCAATATGACATCACTTATCACCCCCGAAAAGCAATCAACAGACAAGCTTTAGCTGATTTCATTGCAGAATTCACAGAGAAAGATAATGGTGAGGAAGAAGCGATCAATGATTCCCCAATCCAGTGGAAGATGTATGTTGATGGCGCAAGAAATGACTACTGTTCTGGAGCCGGAGTGGTACTTGAAACTCCTGAAGGTCGATCATTATGTTATGCACTAAGATTGGAATTTCCTTCAACAAACAATGAAGCAGAATATGTAGCTCTTATTGCAGGTCTGAAAATCGCTAAAGAGCTAAACATTCGAGCATTACAGATCTTCAGTGATTCTCAGCTTATTGTATGCCAAGTCAAGAAGGAATTTCAAACAAAAGGTGGAAACTTGCCTTCCTACTTGTCAAAGGCTTGGGAACTCCTATGTGAACTAGATCATTATTCAATAAGCCATATTCCCCGGGAAGAGAATACGAAGGCAGATTCCCTCGCAAAGTATTCAAGTTCTGGTGAAGCTCAACTATTGGGATTGGTTCCCGTAGAAGTCCTATCAGCACCAAGTATAGACGAGATGGATACAGACTGGATTATGAATGTATCTCAAGAACAAGAGTCGTGGATGACTCCAATATTAAATTACCTACTCAACGGTTCTCTGCCAGAAAATTCAAGAGAGAGACAGAAGCAACTAAGGAAAGCCTCTTGCTATGTAATTCAGGATGGCCGATTGTACAGACGGGGATTTTTAATGCCTTTACTTCGATGTGTATCCAAGGAAGAATCCAAAACGATCCTAGCTGAGGTACATGGAGGCGAATGTGGTGATCATTCAGGTGGCCAAACATTAGCAAAGAAAATTCTCCGATACGGATATTTTTGGCCGGAAATTAATCGAGATGCTGCAGATTACTCCCGAAAATGTGACAGATGCCAAAGATTTGCCAAAATTCCTAGAGCACCTTCTACCGAACTCACACAGATGGTCAGTCCATGGCCGTTTGCGATTTGGGGAATGGATCTCATTGGGCCGCTACCAACTGCCAAATCAGGGATTAAATATGCTATTGTTGCAGTTGACTACTTTACTAAATGGGCTGAAGCTGAACCATTGGCCACTATCACCTCTAAGAAAATGATAAGTTTTGTGACCAAGAATATCATTTGCAGATACGGTGTGCCTCAGAAAATAATCACAGACAATGGTACTCAGTTTGAAAGCGAGGAATTCCAGGATTTTTGCAAACGATTCAAAATCCAGAAAAGCTTCTCAGCAGTAGCTCATCCGCAGGCAAACGGGCAAGTGAAAGCAGTGAACAAGATCATCAAATCAACCATCAAAAAGCAACTCGAAAGAGCAAAAGGTGGTTGGGTCGATAAGCTACCACTTGCACTATGGGCATACAGAACTACTCACAAAACTGCGACTGGGCATACTCCTTTTTCGTTAGCATACGGATCGGAAGCAATGATCCCGGTTGAAACAGAGGTCCCTTCACACAGAAGAATCCATTTCAATCAAGCAGAAAATGAAAAGCTACAACTTGAAGCGCTAGATCTCCTTGATGAAAAAAGGGATGAGGCTAGTCTCAGAATTGCAGCTCATCAGCAAAGGATAGCCAGACATTTCAATTCCAAAGTTCGTCAACGAAGCTTTGAAATCGGAGATCTAGTCCTGAAAAGAATTATGACAGCGACAGGTGTGTTTGGGCCAAATTGGGAAGGACCATATGTCATAGGTCAGAAGCTTCTTGATGGCACATTCAAACTCACTACTGTTGAAGGAGATCAAATTCCAAGGGCATGGAACAGCAATCACTTGCGTCCATACTTTACTTGAAAATTTTGTTGAAATATTGTAAAAAGAATTGTGAATGTATGATTCTTGTAATTGAAAGCAATTGTAAAACTGATGCAAGTGATTAATGAAAGAATATAAAGTGGATGTAGGCCCAAATTCTTGGCCGAACCACTATAAATCTTGTGTTCCTTATTTTTATTACATGTTTGCTTTATTTTCGATATAAAACTACATAGAATGTATTGCTGAAATTTCGATTTAAATTTTTGCAGACAGTGGAAATAAAACTTGCGCATAATAAGACCGAGCGATTCTCACCATTATTCAACAAACAAATTTCAAGTCACAAAGGCCCCGAATTCAAATCCTAGATAGGAAATACTTCAATTGAACGGCTAATGATTTCGATAGAAACGAGCCCTTGCTGATAAATTGAGATTGTTTGAACAAACAAACATCCAATTAGGAAGCTAGTGCTCGTTCTCACGAACTTGCCTGACAATGAAGTACACTTCCTTGGATTAAACAAGCTACTTGCAAGAAAAGGGGAATGAAAACTTGAAAAGAAAAAAAAAAAAGAGGATCGTTGAAAAGGCATAAGCAAGAAGACAAGGAAACAACCAAAATCCATCATCGGCAGCACAAGTCCTCTTCAGAGGCACAACTCTTCGGAGGATAAAAGACCTCTAATGGGTCATATGCCACAAAAAAGAAAGTTCTCTACTCAACAAAAAAGATTGGAGGAGTCATGACCCTCCAACCATGAGAGAGTAACTTCCAGGCGATGAAAACCCTTTCTGAGGCACATTTCACCAGGAGTTGAAGTGAAATAGCCGCTCTTCGGAATTTCACTTCACCAGAGTTGAAATGCAAACAAAGAAAAAGACCTCTTCGGAGGCACATTTCGCCAGGAGTTGGAGTAGTTACTCTTCGGAATTTCACTTCACCAGAGTTGAAATGCAAACAAAGAAAAAGGCCTCTTCGGAGGCACATTTCGCCAAGAGTTGGAGTAGTTACTCTTCGGAGTTTCACTTCACCAAAGTTGAAATGCAAACAAAATAAAGACCTCTTCGGAGGCATATTTCACCAGGAGTTGAAGTGTAACGGCCGCTCTTCGGAATTTCACTTCACCAGAGTTGAAAGACGAACAAAATAAAGACCTCTTCGGAGGCACAATCAAGAAGAAAGACCTCTTCGGAAGCCCACGTTTCGCCGAGATTGAAATAAAACTTCCAAGTGTTGAAACGTGAAAAGGCTTTCTAAGGCAAAACTCTTTGGAGGTACACGTTTCACCGAGATTGAAATAAAACTTCCGAGTGTTGAAACGTAAAAAATCCCTCCTCAGAGGTACAACTTTCTATATAAAAAAAAAAAAATCCTCATCAGGGGCATACTTTAACTTCTGAAGAAAGAGTAATTTACCTATTCTGGGGAATAATCTTCCTCGAAAAAAAAAAGAGAGAGAAAGAGAGAGAGGGAGTTAAAGTACCCTTCAGAGGTCCGCTTTACCGCATAAAAGAATTCACTTGGTAAAAAATGTACTTAAGCAAAAGAAAGAAGTGATTTCTTCAAAGGTCAAAGCGCAGAAACTTATACGAAGAGGGTTGTACTTTGCAAAAATTTTCTTTAAAGAATAAAATAATTATTCTTTAGCAAATATGAGTGCAAGTCCCCTCGAAGTATAGAATATTGCAGCAAACTTATGGAATGGGGGCAATATAGTATAATTACACACAATATGGTATAGCCAAACCAGCAAAAGGTAACGCTCAAGTAACATGCCATAAGCTCGCTGCAATATCGTGTAAATAAACTTGTGCAAAAAATAAATAGTAAATGCATTCTCAAATTCAAACAGAAGTTTGTACAAACGAAGAATCATTTTATTCAACTATAATGCAGATACAGGTTTCAAAATAAAAGCGGGGGCCGGTACCCGCACAACTCTCGGCCAGTTCATACAAAAGACAAAAAGCTAAAGTCTTCACTTCTTTTTACTGCCTTTGGACCCTTTACCCGGCCGAATGACCAGCTTTTCAGGTCGGCCAGTGGGTATAAGGGAGGAAGGAGAGGTAGGCGCAGCTGGCCCAACTTCTGGCTCCTCTTCAGTGGCAGTGATTATCTTCCCTCTCCTCCTTGATGCTCCTTGCTTCTTTCTCCTCTTTGAGGAAGACTCACTTCCTGGAGTGACAAGTTTAGATAGAGTTATGTCGTCAGAAGGAGTCCGCTCCGGAGATATGTCGCCTCCCTCAAGTCTCTCATCTTTCTGCTCTTGCGAAGCAATGGGATCATCCAGGCCATGGAGAGCCTCTATTTGTTCCTCCTGTGATCCAGGCTGCGAAGCAGAAGGAGGAGCCACCTGAAGAGATGGAGGAGGGATTACCGGAGAAGTAGAGATTTGAGCAGTGCTTGATACTTTTTCTACAGAAGAAAAGAGGTTAAAGTCAGTAAAGAGAGGAGATGAAGGTTCACCAATAAAGTCAGTAAAGAGAGGAGATGAAGGCTCATCAAGGTTGAGAAAATAGCCAAGGAGCTCATGAAACTCATGCGAAATAAATGAGTAACCCGCTTGAGCAGAATTGACAGTAGCGAGATTAACAGTGAAGTTACCTGGAGAAGCTGGTTTCCTGATATCGACTTCATAAGCTTGCGCATCAGCGCTCTCATCACCCTCATCTCCACCTTGTATGCTTGTAATCTCAGTGGTAACTTTGGTGGGAGATGCAAGATGGGAACTGGAACCAATAATGTTGACTTCAGACGAAGAAGGTGGCTGGACTAGAGTAGTTGAAGTGGTTTTTTCCAGCTGGTCCCCTTCCGTCACTTCAGTTCTTAATTTGGCAAGTTGTTCCTTTCCCTTGGCGAGGGCAGCGCGAGTGTCATCATCAAAGTAATGCCTTTCCAGGGCTGATTCGTCATAACCAGCACCTTCAGCACCAAGCATCTCAAGGGCGACCTCCCACACTTCAGCTAAAGTGATCTCATACTTGGGACCTAGAAAAGCAAGGCTTCCACGCCCCAAGACGCTATGCAAGTAGAAGTTGAATAATGTTGAGCCGAAGCTGTTTTTGGTCGCCTCATGAGATTCTTCAGCTGCGATTCTGCCGGCGACAGCCTCATCACGTTCCCTTTCAGTTTTGGCAAGCTGAAGCTTAAGCATTTGTATCTCCGCCTCCTGGGAGTTGTTTTTATTTCGGAGCTCAGCAATATCAGTAGCATAGCCTTCACTGATTCTTTTTTGTACTTCGAGCCTGTCTTCGGCATCCCTTTGGCTAGCGTGAGCGTCTCTCACTTGTTTCAGGAGCACTTCTTCTTTTTGAGAATAGGAAGTAGAGGAAGCAGCAAGCTCATGTTTCAATTCCTCGACTTTTGCTTCAAGCTCCTCATTGTAAGAAGCAATGCTCCTCATTTCGGTGTAGTGTTGCTCAACGACCTTTTGCCATTCGGCCTTATCGTTTTCCATAGTAAGCATGGCCTCTATGTTGGCACGGTTAACCCTTTGAAGCTCGTCAACAAGTTTTTGCCAGTTCGACATCCTCTCAATATCGAGCTTGACGGCATCAAGATTGCGCAACATGGCAGACTTGTCGATGGGGACCAAGTCTAGGTCGAACCTCACTCCCTTAAGGCACCATTGAGGAAACCGGCTCTGCAGAGTGGCAGGACCCGGTCCAACTTGAAATTTGGGCCTGCTAATTATCGTTTGAATGTCTGATTTCCCAAGAGCGGGAGAGTCAGAAGGAATGTCGAGCGAGGCAGGAGTAGTAACTTTCTCAGGAGTAGTAGAGGCCTGCTTTTCACTGTGACGGGCTCGTTTGCTTAAGTCTTCACCCATGTGACCTTTTCCTCGATCGTCATGAGATTTTCTCTTGTGGGAGTCATCGCCTTTTTGCCAAGAATCATGGTGCTCTTCTCTCTCCCTTCTTTCACGACGTTCTTCTTCAGTCCTCCTTTCATGAGCCTTTCGGGCAGCCCTTTCTTCATCAGATTCTCTGTAGGAGGAAAAGTAACGCCTATGATCATATTGACCACGCCCCCCGTAGCGTTGGAAATCCTGATAATATGATCCGCCGCGTGTCATTGAAGGATCTGAAATAAGAAAAGATAAGCTTTAGAAATCTTTAAAGTATGAGAAGATAAGTGCATAAATGTGCTGGAAAATCCTTAGTTGTGTGTGAAGTGCAAACTACTCGCGTTGGACTAACGAACCACTCCTCAGTTGGGGGGAAGTAATAGGTCCCACTGTCGGTGACAATTCTTGGGATAAAGGAGTTGGAGTCTGTTGGAGGGCAGATGTCGCTTCAATCATCGGGGGTACAGTTTTACCACAGGCAGGGTCATCTTTAAAGAGCTCTTGGGAAGTGACGATTATGTCACTTAAATCCCCAAAGACGTCATCACCATCATGCCCAACCTGATTCCCTCCATCAGCTCCTTTGTCGGCACTCTTCCTGGTTTGGGAAAGGGGCTCCTCTTCTTCTTCAATTATGGGAGCAAGTGCGGGCTTTTCGGAGGGTCCCGCATCATCTCTTGGAGTAGAGCACTTTACTAGTAAGGTTTCTGCAGAAATTTCTCCTCGCATGTGCTCTTTAGTGGAGATCGGAAGATCAGGAGTTTTCACCGGAGAATCAGGAACCTCCGTTGGAGCTTCATGAGGCTGAGTAAAGCGAGAGGGATGGAGGAGTCCGTATTGATGTAAAAATTCATCGTTTAGCAGAAACTTTATGCTCCTCTCTTCTACCGGCACGGCATTTAATCTTTCAAAAATTTGCTTAAGACTTGGGTCCCTAGCAGGGGGTGGAAGTGCTAAAACAGGAAAAGAATGAAATTAGCAACTGAGAGTTCAGATCTCGAGAAAGTTTCAAAACGGAAAAAGTAAAGACAGGAAATCTTACTTCCCACTCTCCAGATGGCATAAAACCCTGGAGGGCAGCGAACAAAGAAAAACTGATTCAAAAATCCGTGAGCGCTTTCGGAGAGATCAGTAATAAGTTTGTGGTTTCGAGCGCTTCTTATAACCACGATGGAGGGATGGTCTTTAATTTTCGTGAATGAGCAAAAATAGCAGATCTCCCCGAAGCTTGGTAATCGATCCAAAACTCTCCTAAATAGAACACATAACCCCATCAGAATGGCGTAGCCATTGGGGTGTAATTGGAATGGAGAGATAGACAACCGAAGCAGGAACTGTTGAAGAAAGTCATTAAAAGGAGGAATAGCTCCGTTCAAGCACATTTGGCGATTAACAGCAACAAAGCCAATAGGGGGCCTATCCGCGGTGTCATTTGGCCCCGGAAGTAAGACGTCAGCATCATCAATGCCAAACTGGACGCGCAGTTGGTTAAACACCCGCTGATTCAAAGTTGTGGATGTTCTCTCCGGAGGGTTATCTACAGGGATAGCTACTGGGAAGACATCTTCAGCCTGGCCCATCGGCTCTTCTTGATGAGAGGTCATTCTACACAAGCAACTGGATGTTCAAATGCGAAGGTGCGCGTTTCCTAAAAAGTGTGAAGTGTTGTGCAAGACTAATAAAAAGTGACAAGTATATTTAACTGGAATTATACTGATCGATGCTTGATCGATTGTAAACATTTCAGAACTTGTTAATCTAAAGCTCAAGCATAATATTAGTGCAAGCGGGTCGATTTCAATTGACTATTTCAGCATTGCTTTGGTATTTTGTTTGAAATTGATAAGTTAAAGGCACTTCATACACACAATTTATTCAAGTTAATCATCTATTGTTAACTAATCTGTCATTCGATGTGGGCAGTCAATGACAAGTATATTCGTCCCAGTTTTCTGTGAATGTTGTATTGAACAGGTTATTAGCCTGCAAGTCAAAATAACCTGTGAATGAGTGCAATAAAATTCAATAGTTCGAAGTTAATGCAATGGTCCAATGTTCAAACAGAATTTACACAAGTCATAACCCATCAACGGTTCAAAAGTTCTGAGTCGGCAGTGCCCAAAGCCATGAGTCGTGGAGATAAGGAGATTATCACCAAGTCTTATCTCGGCAACGACTCAAGGCTAAGTCTTATCTCGGCAACGACTCAGGGCTTAGGTCGTGGAGTATGTTAAAGGAGCTCTGGGTCAAAATAATAAGGAAATCTCTAAGTTTTATCTCGGCCGCGACTCAAAGGTTTTATCTCGGCCACAATTCAGGGGTTCTGTCTCGGTCGCGACTCAAGGCTCAAGTCGAGGAGCATGATGAGCCGTACCATGATTAAATCGTGAGGGTCACTGGGTCATACGAAAGGAGCCGAGTCAAACCTACAGCAGCATTCGAATCAACCATCTGACCCATTAACCCAATAAACCCTCATTCTACAACCCTAGTCTTATCGCGTCAAGTAGATCGCCTCGAGTCGCAGATCATTGGATCAGACAATCCTCAATCCATCAATGATTAGGGCAACCTAACTCGCAAAGCTCAAGGGGATAAATTGAAGATAAGGACGGTGCGCACAGGGAAATGATGATCGACAATCAGAAAGGAGGCGAAATTGCTTACGTGGTGTGATGTCAGAGATGATCGGAGGAGATTTTGAGTTGAAATCGCTTTTGGGAGCTTGGAGATGTGTTAATGGCGGAAAACGACTCACGAGATTGGTAAAAGAAGAAGAAGATAAGAATGACGATTCATGCTATTTATATACCAAGGTAGTAGGATATGAGTCGGCACACGCGGGGTAAGATAAGTCGAAGCACGCGACCTACGACTTAGGCGTGTGCTTCGAGGGGCAAATGTTAACCCCACTGAAGCTTGGGCCGACTCATCAGATAAAGCATTAAGCGACTCAGAAGATTTACGACTCACCATGAGTCGTTAGCGGTTCAAGTGTGCAAATCAGAAAGCCAAGTACAATTAACTCGCGTACGACTCAATGACCGAAGAGGGAACTCACCGACTCATATGATCTAGGTCCGACTCATCAAAGACCGACTCAGCTAGTCTTCGATTCAACTGTTGTGCGACTTATGGAAGTTTCTGACTCAACGACTCATGGTTCAACGACTCAACAGGTTCGCGACTCATCCTAAGGAACGACCTAAGGAATGTCACGACTTATGGATACCTACGACTTATGATAAGTCGAGTACGACACATGCTAATATGAGAGGAGTTATGATAAGTTGACTCGGGAACGACTTATCTCTTGGGACCAAGCCAGCAGTTCGACCTTGAGTTAACATGGGGCGACTCACCATGACTCGTCCACGACTCAAAATCGTTGAGTCGTAACCCATCGCCACAATGCCTAGGAAAATTGACTCGGACACGACTCAAGACTTGTCATGAAATCCAGCAGAGGAATAAGCCATGAAGAGGGGAAAGGTTGGTTTTATAAGTCAACCACGACTTAGCCTGACTCGGGGACGACTCAGGACTTATGCGCAGAATTCATGTCCAAGCTTGCCTATAAATACATAGCCACCTCCAATATTCAAAGGACTTTTGGCACATTCTCTTGAGAGACCGTTACCTTGCTGCATTGAGAACTCCATCAACACTTAGAGCTTTCGAGATCAAAGGAATACTTCGAAGAACTTCACGAAGAAACTACACATCTTCAATTTGAATTCAAGGACTTTAATCGACATAGAAGCTTGAGCTATTTGTTCCAAATCTCTTGTAAATTGAAATATATTGTACTTGAGAAGAATTGTATCAGCTTGTAACGAGATCATTAATAAAAGTACTTAAAGTGGACGTAGGCTATACCCTTAAGCCGAACCACTATAAAATTGTTGTCGTTTGCTGCTTTTCTACTGTTTTCTGCTTATAATCTGTTCCCGAGCTTTCGGGTGGTGCTTTCACAACTATAACTCATACACCGGGGTGTTAGCGTTCAAATTTTAGCGTTAACAATTAACATTAATTAATTACTAACCATTGGCTATTAATTTAATTAGTTAATGAAATTGATTAATCATCCTTAATTATCCCACTTAATCAATTATCCATAATTAATTAATTAATTATCCTTAATTAATTAATTAACCTTAAGTTAATTAATTAACCTTAAGTTAATTAATTAACCTTAAGTTAATTACATTAACTAATTAACCCTTAATGAATTACATTAATTAATCATCCACTCATTAATTAACCTTTAATTATTAAGTAATTAATCCTTAATTATCCTTTAATTACTTAACCTTTAATTATAAATTATCTTTTAATTACTTAATGTAACATTCCCAGATTTTAGCCAAGTTTAATTTGATAATTAATTTAATTTTTGGATTAAATTGTGAATTTAATTATGAATTAATTTGAAAATGAGGGAATAAAAAAATAAAATTTTATTTGGAAATCTAAATATTTTATAAATAGATTATAATTTGGAATTTGAATTTGAAATTTAATTACATATATGGTGAAATTGAATATTTGAAATATATATATATATATATATATATATATATATATATATATATTGTGAATGAATAAAATATACGTTTGTAAAAAAATATTGTTTGTTTGTTGATACAAATTGATTGTATATTAATTTTTGATTTTGAAATTTAAAAATAAATGTTTTGAATAATATATTGGATATGGAAACTCTATACTAATAGAAAAAAATTGGTTTTGTATTTATAATATGGTAATTTGAAAGTTTTATTTTAAAATTGATATAATAAACTTCAAAAGGTTAATTTAAGTTAAATCCTTATATGGTTTCTTATTGATGTATAAATTGATTTCAAAATTAATTTCAATACTTATCTCAAAAAAATTAGTTAATAAAAAGATAAAAACATAATACTTAAAATTTATATGAACATGTAAACATAAAATTAAAAAGGGCTAAATGTAAAAATTAAATAAATTAGAGACAAGGGTTTAAAACATAAAAACATTAGTTCTTAACAAGTGAAAATTTATAAGATCATACATAAACAAGTGGTAGCCTAATTTTATTATTCATATACAGGTGTTAGCTTGATCTTAACATATGTGAACAAGTGTCATGATTTAAATTTTATTTTGAAAAAAATGTGATAAAGAAGGTTTTAAGGATATATATGCATCTACTTCTTCCACCCTCTCCTTTTCTTTCATAATTTCGAAAACTAGAGACTAAAACACAAACCTAGAACTGAAAGATAAAACCTGGAACAGAGAAAAAAATCAAAAAAATCAAAGAAAATTTCAAGGCCTGGAAATCAAATGCAAGTTCCAGAGAACAACAATGAAGTAAAGATAAAAGCTCAACAACAAATTCAACCTGACATGATAAATCAAGATCTGATCTGATTCAATTCAAATCAAAGCTCAGACCAGATCAAAACAGTTTCCAGGAAAAGAAAAAAAAGCAAAACACAAAGCAACTGATTCAAATTAATAGATCAAAATATATCAAGATTCAGATCAAGTGCATCAAGTCTAAATCAAAAGAAAAATAAACCAGATCAAAAGCAAATTTGATCAGGCCTCAATTTCCAGATTCTAAAATCTTTCCAGGCTTGAATACTTCTCTATCTTCCAACTATCCAAGTGAGTAAACTACCACTTTAAATACCTTAATTTTGATATCTGTGATTAAAAATGGATGTGAAGAAAAGAAAAATGATTGCTTGGGTGTAAATGTGTTTGTATGTGTATATACATATACATATACATATATATATATATGATTGTGTATATGTTTACAGATATGTATCTCTGCTCAAACATTGCAGGTTCTAAAACCTGATTTAAAAAAAATTCAAATCACTCACCTAAATGATTTTTAGCTTTAGTCCTTAAATAAAAAATTGTTGTATGTGTGTAACACCCTTCTTAAATATTAATTCCAGTGAAAATATTTAGTTAATATCTCGAAAATAATAATACAGTGAAAAATCAATTAATGTCAGAAATTTGATTATTAAATCCCCATGCTTTGATTATATAATCGAATTCGCTTGCAAAAATAATGAATTTTAAGAGTAAGATCAAGATTTTTAGATTTGAAAATCGTATGGAGTCTCGAGTTGAATGGAATGGCTATGATCATCGATTTCTGTCAACTAATACAGTAATAATGGTCACGGTCAAGGGTGGAGGTAGTTGAAGGTCAGGGGGTCATAGGCAAAATAATGACAGAAGTTTCAGATCATTATGGAGGTTGATTGACGAGGTTGTAGTGTTTAAGGAAAGGTTTGTAACGGCTGGGTTCTCGTGGTTGCTGCGTCGCGGAGCGAGGACTAGAGGTGATCTGTATGGGGGAATCGATTCGGCAGGTTGTGGTGCAGCTATGGGTGGGACAGCGTGGTTTCAAGTAGTCAAGATCGTCATTGGCAGGGTGGATTTATGGTTCGGGGTTTGGTTCCATGTAAAAGTCGATGGTTCAAATTCGATTTCAGGTGATTTTAAAGGAAACTGGGTGGTTGTGATGTTTGTATGGGCCATCGACGGCGTGGAGGTGATCGCGGTGATGGCCGGAGACGATCCGATCGCCTGTGCGTATGCACGAACGATCACTTATATCAGGTGAATGTTGAGGTATTTGGGAGGAAGGGTTAGCTCGGGGTAACGCGCGTGAAAACAAAAGGGGTGACTCGAAGCAAGGGATAAAAGCAGGTTACCCGAAGTTGAGCTCGGGTAAACGAGTGTTTGGCTCGGGTCGTTGATAATACATCAGGGTTTTATAATTTTAGGTAAATATTTAACAACGTTTTAAACAATATAAGTGTTTAAATGAAGTTTTAACAAACATAGGAAGGTGAACAAATTTTAAAAAGGTAATGATTATTTAATCAAGTTTTCAAACATATTAATTATGTTTTAGAAGTTAAAATGAAAATTAAATAATTTTTTAACAAAGTATCAAAATATAATTTTTAAGTTAAAATTGATTTATTTTTTAAAGTAATATATTATGTATTTTATTTTTAAATGCTTTCAAATGGAATTTAATAATTAATTACTGAGTTAGGTGATTAGTTAATCAATGTGATTAATTAAAGGTTTATTTGTTTTAAATCAAGGTGATTGATTTAATTTTGTGATTAATTAAGGGTCAATCAATTAAGAATAAAGGTAAATTAACTACATGATTAAGGTTAATCAAATAATGATTTAAAGATTAATTAATTAATGAAAGTATTTAAGGAAGATTTATTAATAAAGATAATTAATTAATTAAGTAATTAAAGGTAACTAATTGCTTAAAGATAATTACTTAGTTAAAAGTAATCAATTATTGATTAAAGGTTGATTAATCAAGTGATCAAAGAATAATTAATTTAAGGATAATTAATTAATATGATTAATTAATTAATGTGATTAATTAAGGATAATTAATTAATTAAAGGTTAATTTAATTAATGAAGGTGATTAAGGAATGATAATTAATTGAGTAATAATTAATAAATGGAATTAATTGAAAATAATTAATTAAAGGATAATAAATTAATTAAAGGATAATCATTTAATGATTAAAGATTGATTAATCAATAATTAAAGGTTAATTAATTTATTATTAATGGTTAATTATTAAATGATTAAAGAATAATTAATCAAATGATTCGTAATTAATTAATGTTAATTAACCAGGATTAGTGATTTATTCATAAGTAATAAATCTGGTTTAAATTAATCAGATGATTAATTAATCTTACTTATGGATGTTTGGATTCTATTGGATGTTGAATTGTTTAATATCCCTGATGTGTGATACTTCGTGACATGAATCATTTTGTGATGAATGTAATTTATTTATCTGTGATGAATTTATGTTACCTATCTGTGAATGGAAGATAAGCGTTATAGATTATACCGCTTATTGATATTGATATGATTGAACTGTGATGATTGATGTTGTTGCACTATTGTGTAAAACCCCTGGACTACACAATACACAAGCAAATATGGATTGCACGAGGAAATGGGTTAAGTCATAAGTATTTGAATTTAATGAAATGGTTTTAAGTTGAATTTTGAACCCAAACTATTTTGGAAATAGAATTGGGTTAAATACGAAAAGTTTTTGAAAAGGAGTTTTAAAAATAGAAGTTATTTTGAATAACTTGATAAAGTTTTTGAAATTTAAATAGTTTGATTTGAATTTAAATTTAAGATTTGAAATTGAATTCTATGTTTGGAAAATTATGGTTTAAAAAGGTTATACAAGTTATAAATGTGATTACATGGGTTTTAAACCATTTTAAAAGTATTGTTTTGGGAATTTGAATTTAACCCAAGTTTGTACTTGAAGGGTTTTAACTTGTGCAAATGTAATTGGGTTTTTCCCGAAACGAAAACCATTTGTTTTCAAATGATAATTGCTTCATATAAAGAAAGGATTTCCACTTTTGTTGAAAAGGGGTTTCAAATTGAAATGGAATTGTTTTGAAAGCTATGAATTAATCTTTGTGGAAGATCGTTGAACTTTGTTTTGAAATTGAAGGGGATCTTAAAAGAGTATCTTTTGTATAAAAAGATTTGGAATTGTAAATAGTTTTTAAAGCTATGAATTAATCTTTGTGGAAGATTGGTGAACTTTGTGAAGTAAATCTTTTTGTTTAAAGATTTAAAAATGGTAATTTGTTTAAACCATTTGAAGAAAGGTTTTTGGGCTTTAAGTTGTGAACCAAGATCCCAATATCCAAATGTTTTTAAGTATTGCGCTCATTATTCGATTTAGCCAGGAGAGGACCTTGTGTCTTATAATCCATTCCGAATAATGATATGATGTTATGGATTACATTTGAAGACCACTGGTGAAGGCCGGATATTTTCGAGAACGAAAGGATAACCCGTCGAATATCTCTGCACAAAGTCGCGTCGGTATAGAGATCTCCATATGTGATGGGGAGTCCGATAGGGATCGTGAATACCCGGATTGCAAGGGTTTTTTTTGTGAAGTGCCTTCGGTTCTGTTCGAACCTGGAACATACTTGTATGGATGTATGTCTGACATTACATTTTGAGATGTAAAGCTGGTTTCTACCAAATACATTTCTGTTTGGTGGCGGAGAATTTATTCTCTTAGCTTAACACCCTTCTCTGAGACGTACGAGCTTAGAGATTATGTAGTTGATGGTTAATAGTGATACATTCCCAATTTGGTAGTGTGGCATGCTGAGTGTTGCTGAGTGTTGCTGATCATTTGTTGATCGAAGCATGGCATTGTGAAAAGCGTAGCTTTGTGGACGAGACCTCGTCGGACCTCACAATCCGGAAATGGTCGAAACAGGAAAGATGCGGCAAGGTTATTAGGGGTTGCGCCCCTAGGGTATGTCCATTTCTTCTGGAAAAGGGTGGTATCATGGTATGGATCCCAGTTACTTAACTCATGTGGTCACTGCAAATTTATTACTTTACGGTTGTTGCTGTGGTTGAGGATCCTCGGATAAAGGTCGAAAATGACCGGGAATGGCATATTTGTAGGTGTTACTTCCGGGCAGGGGTAACCTGGCCTTGTGTTGGCAGAGATCCCGGCAGGTTCTCGGGACGTCCCTCCAGAGGCGTACCCATGTGGCAATAGGAAGTTCCTTAGGTTGACCATTTGTTGGAAATCCAAAGAAACAATATGCGCCTGTACAGTTTTAGTTGTATAACCTGCCATGGATTGTGGCGGTAACCTGCTATTGAACATTGTAGCTATAGTGGGCATACAATAATGGTTGTAGGCTGGCTAAGATTAATATTATAATTTCGAAATGTTTTCTGCACTATGCACTAATAATAATATCAGAAATTTTTTACGTATCAAGGATGTTTGAATATCACAAGGAGAAATCTTCTCCAATTCTGCGTTTGCATTGTGTGTGCGGTGGGAGGCCTTATGGTAGTTTCATTTTCCAAAAAGCACTGCAGATTTCTTTTAAATTCTTTTTTTTTTGTTTTAAAAAAAAAAACTGTTTTCGGTTGCTCACGCCAGTCTTATAACTGACCTAGAGTTTATTGTTCCCTTTCTAAACTCTGGGTGCCACAATTTTCCACACGGGCAGTCTAGAGTTAGATTTTTCAGATAGCCAGATAGTAGATGTAGCTTTGGTAACTTTTGGACATCTTCGAAGCCTTTGCATTTGGTGATCGTATTTGTTTCACTTGGACTGACCATGCTTAATATATCATGATGGGGGTTTCTCGCTTCGCGTTTGGAAAGCATGTTGGTGGTTCTAGCTTTTGGAGTCTTTGGAACTTTAGCAATGGAATCACTAAATGTTGGAGTATCTATCTTGTGGACAACTGAAGATATTATCTTTTGGAGTTATTTCTTTCTGATGTATCTTGTATCTCTGATAATATTGATCAATTTGTCATATCATTGTTATAATCAACTTTTGTATATCAATGATATTATTCATTTCTTCCGCTGTGTTGTTTTACTTAATGTGTTATACTCTCTGGCGAACCAGATTTAATGTTAGAATGTGCGGCATTTGAATACGGATAATGTATTTTAGTGCCGATTTTCGAAGGTCGAGTCAGGGTCGTTATACTTACATTAAGTAATTAACCTTTAATCACTTGATTAATTAACCTTTAATCATTAATTAATTATCCTTAATTACTTTCATTAAGTAATTAACTTTTAAGTAATTAATTATCCTTAATTAGTTACATTAATTAATCAACCTTTAATTACATTAAATTAATTAACCTTTAAGTAGTCACATTAAGTAATTAACCTTTAATACTTACATCAATAAATCAACCTTTGACTAACTACATTAATTAATTATCATTACTAATTAGTTACCCTTTAATTACAAATTAATTACTTAATTAACCTTTAATTAAGTAATTATTATTAAATTACAAATTAATGATCCTTTAATCTTAAGGTAACCCATTTATCTTAATTAATTACATTAGCAAATTCCATTTGAAAACATTTAGGAATCACATTTATCAATCACTTAATATATAATTATTTTAAAACCAAACTAATTGATCTTTAAAACATTTACCTTTAAACCTTTAATCTTGAAACAAATTTATTATTAATCCATAAATTAACTTTGATCTTTAAGCTAATTAAGAACTAAAAATATCTTTATCTTTTTAATTCACTTCTTAATTAAGCTATTTAATTCTTTATTTAAAAATAGGATTAAGAATTAATTAATGAAAGTAATATATATATATATATATATTAAAACACTTTAAACTTGATTAATTAAAATAATTTATATTTAAACCTTTAATTAATCCACAAACAAAAACACATAATGCATAAAAGAATTAGTTTAACAAAATTTGTTAAAACTTGATTAAACTTTTAAAACTCGTTTAATTTTAAAATTTTGAAACCACTATATCCTGAACCTGAGACCAACTCGAGTACCCTTCCTAGCCAAATAACAAAATCCCTGAGAAACTCACGTCCTCTCTTTACTTTGAGACAAACCTTCAACGACATCGAACAAACCCCAAGGAAACTTGTCTTCCCCAAATCAATCAGCAACCCAAACACCTAAGTGCACACGTGCACGTGCACATCGCTTCGCCAACATTCTGACCAACTATGTCACCACCAACACATCGCCGATGATTTTCCCGAACTTCCTACCACCCAGGTTTGATGTTTTTGTCGCCATTCAAAATTAAGCACATGAGCACCTAACTGGAACCAACCTCGATCGATAAAATCGTCACTCCCCAATGATTCCGACCACCGAAAATCTCGCCTATCCACCCAAAGCTGCTCCATGACACAACGCATCGATACAGCCACATCCGATCGATTCAGATCCACCCACAACGAAGCATGAACATGAGAAACAACGATGACCAAAGAGCTCCCAAAAACCTTAAATCGTCGACGACCAACCACATCGACGATCTATAAATCCTCCCACTATTTTTCCCGAGTGACTCAACCTTCCAGCCATCTTTAGCATCAACCACGACCTACCTCCCTTCGTCGATCATCGGCAATCGAAGAAAGACTAAAATCTGATCAACTCGAGACATCTCCGTTTTTACAAACTTAAAAATCATGAATTTATTATCAAAAATTCACCAAATTTCCATTCGAATCTGATTCTATGCTCAAAACTTGAAAGCCAAACATTTGATTTCTGACATATATATAAGATCAACACGGTAATTTATTATTTTCGAGATAATCACTTAATTTAAAAACTTAAATTTATTTTTAAGAATGATGTTTCATTGTTACTAACATTTTTCTCTTAGAAATCATAGCTTAAAGTCGATTAGATGATAAGTAGTTGAATTTATTAAGGAAATTTATGCCCGTATTTTGAACAGAGACATACATATATTACATATACAGGCATGCACACCATATATACAGAGAAGTTTAACCATTTTTCAAATAAAAACATTCATGCAAACCATTTTCACCATTATACTTTCAAGTATTATCCAGACATCAAGATATAATAATAGATTCAAGAGGTTTTCTTACCTAGATATTGTTTTGAACAGAGAGCAGGCGTTAAGCCTAGAAATGATTCTTGGCTTGAAAACTGCTTATTTTAATAGAATTTGAACCTTGATTCACTTGTAGTTGATTCTGAACTTTGAGTCTCTTCTTTTTCTTTGATACTGAGGTTGAATCTAATCTTTATGTTGCTTCAGTTTGATCGCTTTAAACATTGCTTGCTTATTTGATTTGCTCATTGCTTGATTCAGGTTTGAAATCTTGTGAAGATTGTTTGATTTTGATTTCCTTTTATCTCTGGTTTAAGCTTTTGGTTTTCTTGCTTGGTTTAAGTTTTCCAGGTTTACTTTGCTTTGAATTTTACTTAATTTTGAACAAAATGAGAAAGAAGGAGTTAGTGATATATATAACTTTGATTTCCTTTTTATTTATTTATTTTTAACGAAAATGAGAATTTAAGTGACATTTTTATTTTGCATGCTAATCTTAATTACACTTGTAACATATGTCTTTAGAAGCCTATACATGTTTAATTTCATGTTTATTCTTTAATATTATAGTTTCCATTTAGTTTAAATATATATATATATATCTGTGTGTGTGTGTGTGTGTGTGCGTTTTATATTTTTATAAATTCATTTTCTATTTTTAATTAGTGCATTTCCTTTTTATAAATATTTATATAACCTTAAAGAAAATGATTTTAAAATTTAATTATACATTAATAAATAAACACATATATATTATATATAAGTTTATAAAATGTATAACTTAACCTTTAAATAACTTTTGAAAATTTATTATTCAAAATATAACTTTCAGAATTGCAATGTATATATATACACACATTTGAAAACTAATTTTGAATTTCAAGTCAAATTTCCTATTTCCAACATATACACACACACACATAAAACAAAGTACATATCTTATTTATTTGGAAAAATTCAAATTAATTTACAAATTAATCCCAAAATTTTATTAATTACCAAATTAAAATTGGCTTAAAAACGAGTTCATTACGGATCTCCTTCGACTAGGACCAGAACTAAACCATTGGATCATCTCTGCTTGGCCTCTTCTACCCACTGATCATCTTCGATCGTCGTAAGGATGAAAATCCACCATAAAATGAAACCATGGCCTATTGACGGCCGAAACTTCTTCATTTTTTTCTGATCAAACGATGCATCAAATCTAAAAATGAATTACAACAGTAGAATGCGCTCGATGAGATCTTCGTAATGATATATTATATGACATAGTTTGAGGAGTTTGAATTTTTGGATTTGATTTTGATTTGAAATTGAATTTGGAAATTAGGGTTTTGATGATCACAACCATTTGAGAAGGAAAAAGAGAGAAAAAACTGTACATACAAAAGAATGAATAATAGAAGCTGCTAGGATTTATAACAGCCTATATATAGGCAGAGATAGATGAAAATGAATGTACATATCGAATTGCGTCGAAATGATAATAACGACCCGAAAAACCCATGTCATTTTCGAAATGGAAATGGGTCATCTAATATATTGAAATATAGGTTTTTGTAATTTTAAACTCAATGGAACTACTTTCAAAGTCTAATTCTATTGTATATAGAAGTAAGTTTTCAAAACAAATTATATTCTTTTAAATTCTTCTAATTGATTTTACGTGTTTCGAGCCCAAATGATCAAACGATAAGTCTGTACGCTATGAAACTTAAAATCCTCTAATAAGTCACTGTTACGGATCCGATGAAACTAGTTTCATCGGAATCCGGGACAATGTCCAAAATGGCTAAATTCCACGTTAATTAAATAAATTATTATTAAATTGATTTAATCACTTTTAAATTCTAAGTTTAAAAGTTAACAATTTTATCATTCATGACTAATTAGAATTTTGATATCTTTTAAAATAAAATTTTCATATCAAATCCAATATTTAAATATTAAACTAATTCCAACGTTCAGTTTCAACTGTAATAAAACCCAGTTAGTTATATTTTTATTTCGATCAAATTCTTTTATTTCGATTTACACTCTTATTATTGAATCAACTATTACCTTATGAGTATAATTAACATTAGTTTATATTTATTACATCCTTATTCTATTGTTATCATCTTAACTCAAATTAACTGTAATATTTAATTACATTAATTCCAACAATTATTTTTGTTCCTTATTAACAATTATAGCCAAATTAACTTTACAATTATTTCAACTGATTTAAATTACGTTAAAATAATTGTCAATAACATTCAAAAAATATTAATAAATCATATTTTAATTATTTTTCCCATAAATAAATCACAAATCTTAATTTCTAACAACACTGAATTTCAAAATTTTATTTAATTTAATAGTTTTAATTATCAAAATTTATGGGTCGTTACAAATACGAAATGAAGTGTATAAATTAACTATGGACATTGTCGTTATGAATTAATTGGATGTATATTAATGTTGAATGGTTTCTTTTATTGCAAATTGTTGTTGTTACTGTTTTTGATTACATATGATTGTTATGTTGTGTATTAGTGCTTGTGCTTATGATTTGAGTTCAGAATTCATGTTATATGGTTTTTTAAACTCATACATGTTTCCATACCTTTTTATAAGTGATTGATATTCTAATTTAAGTTGAGATAGGTACATATAAAAAAAGTTTGGATGTATACGCGGTTTGATTTTACTTTTACTTACATAATATGAACGAACTAGCTCGTATTAATAATAATAATAATAATAAGGTACATATCTCGGATTACATACCGTACTTTTATATTTTTCCCAACGGGATGCCTCATTATTAAGATGAGATGTATATTGGTGTATATATATGTGTGTGTATGTTGTAAATTTTTATGATCGAGCCATGCAAAGGAGGCACTTCCGAAATTTTTCGTAAATTCGGGTATTAGAAAATTTTTAAGATTTTAAAATTTTATAACTTGTTTTACAATAAGCCGATATTAGAATGGCATAGTGGAAGCATAGTAAAGATTTGGCAATAAGATTTTTATCTTTATAAATCGATTATTTTGAGTAAAATATATCAAAGGTTTTATTCTTTACTTAACCACTTTTCGATGATGAAAAGTTTTGAGTGGGGAAGACTGTATAGATCTGTATTTTTAACTATTTTAAATTATTGAATTTAATATAATTATTGAACATAATGGTTAGAAATAAACATTTATGTTTTATATATGTAATTATTTAATATAAACTTGAATAAAATTTTGAAACAACAATTTCGATAAGATTTAAGGAAATCATTTGTGTTTGAAAGCAGTTCAATATATTTAACGTGTTGTAATGAATAGCAATAATTGACTAATAAGTGTTGAATTATTTAGATGAAAATAAAGTAATTATTGGATAACTAAATTTCTTTCTAAATCTAATATTGGAATTTATTGAAATTCTAATATAAAAATTCATGGAAATTGGATTTTAAGAATACTTTAAATAAAGAAATATATCTACTGTAATCTATGAATTTAATATAAAAACATTTTTGTATTTAATTAGAAAGAACATTTCATTTATAAAATGATATTTGAGAATAATTTATATAAATACGTCTTACTTGACTATGATTATAATTTTATAAAGAGTGCAGTAGTTGCTTTATTATTTGGATTCGTTTTATAAGTTAAACTTTATAGGTTAAATAATTTGTATTTCAATTATAGCAATTTATTAGATAATTAAATTATTAGATTTAATATTGAAAATTATTTAAATAATCGAATCTGAATTTAATATGAATGAAAATGGTTTCAAAAGTTGATTTTAATTTTATTTAAACAAGAACGAAGATTATTTACTTTTAAAATTTAATGATTTTTGAAATTTCTTATTTTACACGTAAAAATAGTCTTTTTGGTCCTTATTTTTGAAATTTCTTATTTTACGTGTAAAAATAATCTTTTTGGTCCTTATCTCGAAGTTCGATGAAACCAGTTTCATCGGATCCATAATAGCGAATTATTATATGATTTCAAGTTTCATAGCGATTGGACTTATAATGTGTTTTGCGAGCTTGAAATGCATAGGATTTATTTTCAGAACTTTAATTAACATAATTTGATTTTGAAATGCTATCTTTAGAATATGATGGAATTGGCTTTCGATACTAGTTCCACTATGTTCATAATAGGGGCATAACATATAGAACGCCAGACGGCACGCTTCGTTTAGAGTTTGGAAAGTCGGACGTGAATAGTATTTTGAAACTTTTTATATACGGCCACTTTATTTTCTAATTTGCAATTCAAAACCCTAACTCATTTCTTTAACCGTTTTCATTCTTTTAATGGTAGAAATCCTCTTTCTTTCTCCTCTTGATTTCTCTCAATCCACTCAATGAAATCAAACGATAAGAAAAGGAAAAGTGTAGAGCACGATGAACTCTACATGTTGCTTGGTGGGATCATAGGGATATGAATCGAGATTGCCAAAATCGAAGCTTGAAGGTCACATGGCTTTGGGTTTTGTTCAAGAAGACGCCATTGGCAGAGGAGACCGTGCTTGAGGGTAGTGGTGGAGCAGCACGAGGCGGATCAGATGGCGGATTCGAATGGGGCTTTGGTGGTTTCAAGGTGGCGCACAGGTTAAGGTTTAATCTGCATGAGTTGGGTTTCGCATTCGATTGGGAATCACATATAAAGGTAGAAGGTTGTTTTTTATTAACTTTGTTAATTATTTTGTTAATTAAACATAATTAAATTCGAATGTTTAAAACCGCATAACTTTTTCATGCGAGGTCCAATTCAAGCGAAACGAGTCACGTTGGAACCGTATCGGCGGAGGCTACGATGTGGAATTGGATTAGGATTTATTTGAAGCAAAATAATTTTCAGATTCAAATAAAGGTGAGTGATTAAACCCGCTCACGAATTCTGAGTATATCTGATGTTAGTTAAATTGAAATCATGAAGTTATTTATCTTTATTGACCATTGTTTGGTAATTTAACTGACATGAATTGAACTGTTAGAAATTAAAATTGATAGTTAAAGAGAAAATCAGATTAAATTGATAGTTAAACTCCTAATGTTTGCTAGTGGTCTTGATTTATTAGCTGATTTGGATGTTGTTTGTGAGGATAGCTATTGATTAATATTTTGGATGATTGGATGTTTATTTATTATATATATATATATATATATATATATATCTTTTTATCACCTTGTATATTATTTATAGTATATAAAACCATTATTTGAGTTATTTCAAAGAAATTAAGAAATACGTTGAAATGATAAATACCGATGACACTTTGATTTGGACTGAAATGATATGTATCTATCCTGGGAATTAAAATCGAAATAACTATTCACTTGGTCATAGGATAGAACATATATGGACACCGGATTGGTTAATTAAATAATCTTAAAATTCTTGGTTTTGAAATTATTTAAAAGATATTGTTTTTGAAGGAAAAATTGAATTTATGGTAATTAAATTATTTCAATTCAAGTTTTGAAATGTTGAAAGTAAAATTAGTTAAAGGAAGTTGTTTAAAGAATTTGATTTGAAATTTTAAGTTATAATTTAAATATGATTTGAATTATGGAAATTGAAATTAATTTGAATTGAAATTGAAATTAATTTAAATTCAAATCGAAAGTAAGTCGATTCGTATATAACTAATATTGAAGATAATTTTCAATTGAAAGATTAGAAATTGGATCAATTTGATTGAAATTTTGACCTACGTCTTGATTTGTTGAAATGGAAAGAACAGTTTGATTTGAAACTATTTTCAAAATAAATTATTTTCATATAACCTGTTTAAAAATTATCTTTTTAAACATTCAAATTATGTTGATTTTCCAAACTATTTTACTACATAAACCATTTTATATCGAATTATTTTAACTATTTTACTTTTTAAACTATTTATAATTTCTAAAACTATTTTTAAAAAATTTAAACTTGTCAAGTGGGAACTGTTTATATTTCATTCGTGGATTTAAATGCAAACTGGGTTAAATTGAAGTTATAACCCAAGTTGAAATTCGAAATGGAAATTTGAATGAAATAATATTTTAAAGTAAAACTGACATATTTTAAGTGAATATGGTATTTTGAAATGAAATGATATTTTGAAGCGAATATGATATATTGATATCAAGTATGAATTGTTTTCGAAATGTAAAAGAACTCACCGGTGTGTAAAACGATGTTTGGTTGTTAAAGAGACTGAGGCCTCTTATTAGCATACTCTCTATGAATATTGGAACCATTTTAACAACTGTGTACATAAGAGAGACTCCAGAATGAAATGGTTGGATTTGGTGTACGTTACTGAATTTGAATGAAGTGAACATTGATGGACGACCCGACACTTGTACCAATTTGAAATGACTAAAATAGGAGCCGCACCCGTGCCAATGAGGTTAGCTACCTCTAGCAGACACACACCTTTGTATTACTGTCTTTACATTGTTATTGATGGTGCGCACCCTCTAATTTTGGGAGTGTTGGACATGGTTGGTAGTCATTGCAGCAATGTATTATGATTAGCCGAGAACACAAACTGGTAGTATCCTACCTTGGACATTGCCTCACGTGCCTTGTCATATTTTTATTCTTGTCTAAGACCACTACAATTTTTATTTAGTATTGCATCACTGACTACCGACGTTCTACTGGTCGTGTTATATGCAAATTGTATGTCAACACTTAAAATGCATTAAGGGGGATTAGTGTAAAGCCTTAACGCGAAGAAAAATATTTATTTTACTGATTAGACATTACATATATAGCATATTGTACAATATATAAATATTTTGATAGATCTTTAAGAGATGGAAAATCCTGTAGCGTCTCTTGAGTCATTGCACACACGTCATACACTGGATAAGAGATGTAAATCCCCATAAACTTCTCCGACACTATTACACTCCTGTTATATATGATATCGATATAACTCACATAAATATATTTTAGTCTTCACTCAAGTGTATTATTTTATTTTATGCTCAGGTCAGCCCTGAGTTTTTGGTGCATTGAAGATTATTTTCTAAAGGGCAAAGACAAAGATTTGGTATATTATATTACTAGTATTATTTCTTTGTGTCATGTTGTTCTACTGCATTATTTTGTTTTGATCTATTAAAAATATATCTTCAATAGATGTTGTAAAATTTTAATCAAATGTATAGTATAAATAACTTTGTGAACTATTTATTTGATTATTATGTTTTATCATTCCACACAAGATTCTGTATTTCTTTTCTTCTTTTATATTTCTTCTTAATTAACCCTATTGATTATCTTCGTTTCAGATTGTTTGAGTTGAACATGTGTGGATTATTGTCGATTTAAACCTTTCGAAATGCATGTCGTCAAACAAAGCATGTTCATCCATGGAAGCTAAATCTCATAAAACTCACTGCTTGCCCATGGACAAGTGAGAAGATTTACTTAAAAAGGATTGAATAAACTATGCATAAAATACTAGTCTAGATTTAACAGCACAAGAGATCAATAGTGCAGACTTTCTGTAAATCTACATCCATTGAACTATTGATCTCTTGAGCTGTTAAATGTAAAATCTTTTGAAACTCCTCCATAATGAAGTAATGCAATAAGGGACTTGGATAAATATGTTCTTCGATAAACTATTTTATCTCTACAATCAAATTATAAAAGTAAGTATCAAATACTATGTACAACAGGCATGTAAGGTGATGCAACTAACTGCCATAATATTACCAAAGTAAGTATCAAATGGAATAAATGGACTTGGCATGTATAAGGTGATGTACAAAAAATCATGTCCAAAATTGGATATTAATTAAGTAAACTTTGGATTCCCACCCTCATGCAAAAATTTACAAGCCTGAACATAAGGGAAACACGCTTACATTGTTTGCTTTAACATGAATAAATAAATACCAACCTTTTTCTGTTTATATGATGCAATATTGCTAGAACTTATCTACATTCATAGTTGCATGCATGGACGGATGAATAAAAACATCAATGATTTACAATAACATACGGTTTACAAAGATAAATTAAAACAAGTAAATTTTAACGGTGATCTGTTAAAAGATTAGACTTCAAAGATCTCATTTCTTCAAGGCTAGCCATAGTGTCCATATCTTGTCTTAAATCTTATAATCTATTCTCTAATTATTTCATTGCATCTCCCATTTCTTCTGCTTCTCTTTTTCTCCTTTTAGTTTCTACTGCCTCAAATCACATATGTTAGATGTAGCGACCAATAATTTTGGATATTTGAAATTGGAATATTTAATTGATTTTAAATATTTAAAAGTTAATTTTTAACTTGAATTTCAAATATAATCATTTACTGGACAATTAAATTATTGAGTTGCATAATTGGAAATTGGGGAAAATATTGAATCTAGAGTTTTAAGCTTGTTAAAAATAATTTAAAGGCTTATAAAATTTATATTGATAATAATAAAGATAATAATATTTTCAAAATTAAATTTAAAAGTGGTTTTTCAGTTTTAAAAATATATCGTTTAAATTGACATTTAAAAGTAGCATTCCGGGGCACAGTCTCGGATTTTAACGAGACTAGTTCCATTGGATCGATAATAGTATATTATTATCAAATTTCAAATTTTGAAACATTTGGAGTTATCGTTTATTGGTACGGAATATAAATGCGCTGAAAATTTACATCGCAAATTCAATATAATAACTGGGTCCAAAAAGCTGTCTTCTTCATACGATCCAATTAGGACCCGAAACATTTTCCATTGCGTTCGAAAGAAGGGTATAACATTATAAATGCCTAGCGGCATACCTTGATAGGAGTTTGAGAATTTAAGTTGCAAAATCAAGGTAAATTGGAAATTTAAATTATGTATATAAATTTGTCAATTGTTCACATCAACTTACTTTCTATCTTCTCAACCACTCTAGGATATGATCGTTCCTTCTACAGCACACTTCCCTCTCTTTTAAGTCATGACCGAGCCTTTCTTTTCAAAAATACATCATTCAAAATAACAATATAAAAAAATGGCCGGTCTCCTTTCTAGTTCAAATCAAGGCATTCGAAACAAGTGGCCGACGATTGAGGCTCGCATGTTGATGGGGCAAATCGCGAGTGATGGAGCAACACGTAGTCAAACACGATAGCTCGAATGCGGTGGCATCAGTTTCGCATGAGCAGTGGCAGGCGTTAGTGGAAGAGATGGGCATAGTGACTTGGGGGTTTGGGCATGGAATGGTGCTCGAGGATGAGGCCATAGCAGGGGTTGTGCTACGGTGTAGGCGATGGTGGTCTCGATTGGGGTGGAGGTATACTCGCGTACGGATGCATATAGGAGGAGGGAGGTGGGGTTTTCGCATTCACAGTGATGGAGGGTGGCGCAGTCGGGACTGGAGGAAGGGAGGGGGACTCGGCGATCTGCTTTTTAGGTCAGGTTGGATGTCGACAACGATGTTGGGTTCGTTATCTCACACGATCTATATGTATATGTGTATGTATGCTTATCAAATTGTGGTTTTCAATTTTGGATTAAATTGTTGATCTAATAGGTGAATGAATGGCTGATGAAAAAAAAGAGAAAGAGAAAAGAAGGAAAAAGGAAAAGAAAAAAAGGGTTACTGTAAATAAAATTTTAAACGGATAAAACTGAATATTCACTGACTTTGTTGAATTGATATATTTTTATCAGTTGGATGGGAAATTATATATAGTAGTGTATATATTGGAGGGACTGATATTCCCACATATTTATAGCGGATGAGACCCAATGCCCCCGCATATTAGCGGATGACCCTATATACCACGATATCCCCCTCGAAGTGGGATTGGTATTTTTATATTATATTAACATCTGTGGATGTAAGGAAACAGATAGGTGGGATCCAACTAAATTCCTCAAAAATATTGAATTTAATTCCATATTTATTGATATATGACATGTTTAAATAATCTATAGTGCATTATAGTGAAAAATAAAATTTATTGGATGCTAAGGTATTACTAGATAGATTTTGGTATTTTAAAATACCATAAATTTGAATATTGAATTTTTAAAAGAAAAATAAAAAGGAAAGTCGAAGGGTAAAATAATTACTGTGAAATTTGGATGAATTGAAAGAAATGAAATTTTGTAAACAAAAAAAAATAGTTGATTCAAATTTATATTTGATAATTTCTTAATAGGGGTATTTATTGTAAAGGACAAAATATCCAAATAATTTATCCTCAAGGACACATGCCTATAATTTTATCCTCAAGGACAGGCCCAAAGCCCATTTTTTCTCAAATGCACAAATCTCTCTTCCCCGTGCCTATTCAATCCCGTTTTCAGCTCCGACCACCTTATCCTGCGTCAACGCCATCTCCTCACCAGCGCCGCCGCCTCCTCACCAGCGCCACTATTGCCACCTCCTCCTTCACCCGTTTTGCAGCAACCACCTCGTGCCACCTCCTCCACCCGTTTTGTGTTCACCATCGCCGCAGCGTCACCTCCTCACCAGCGTCGTGCAACTACCCCATGTCATCTCCTCCACCCGCCAACGCCACCCCCTCACCAGCACCATGCTCTTAAAAGCTGATACTGATACCAGTTTTTAGGTATCAGTTTTGAAATTTTAGGTATCAGTTTTCAAATTTTAGGTATCAGTTTTTAAATTTTAGGTATCAGTTTTGAAATTTCTTCTGATGCAAACCCTACAAATCGCTTCCAAATACCACACACTATACCACCACCTTCACAGTTTCGTCAAACCAATAACCCATCAGAAATTTTCCACCACAAATCCATACTATTTCCTAAACCACCACAAATCCACTGATACCACATCGCATACAAAACTGATACCCAAAACTGATATTATGTTATTTTATTAAAACTGATACCATCGCATACAAAACTGATACCCAAAAACTGAACACAGTAGAATGATTTCCATCCTCTCGTCATCGCTTCCTCCTCTCGTCCACGGTCTCCTTCATCGTCTTTTCGAAATCCTCACTCACGTGCTTGATCTCCATCCCTAACTTTTCATGGTCGCTCTCCGCTTCCTCACGTGCTCTTTTCTTCTCCGCAAGCTCCTTCATCTCAGATTTTTTCACAGACTCCATCTTCTTCCGAATTCGTCTCTCGAGCTCGAACTCCGCGCGCAGGTCCTTGATTTCTGCCAAGGTGTTGTCGAGATCTGAGAGGTCGACGTCTCGGTCGGAGTTTATTGGGTTGGAGAAGGAAGCGATGGTGTGGGTTTTGTAGCAAGATGTGGAGTTGGAGAGGCAAGTTGCAGTGATTTGTCCTTGAGGATAAAATTTTAGCGGGCTGTCCTTGTGATTAAAAAAGCCCTAATTTTTGTCCTTGAGGAAAATTTCCTGTTCTTAATATTGCAAATAGAGACACTGAAATAATGAAATTAGAGATTTGAATAATAAAAACAAAAAGATCTTTAGTAATACAACTTAAGCAATTTGTTTAAGCGTAAAAGATTATAAAAACCAAATTTTAAAATTGCTTAGGAAAAACAGAGAGGAAACTTGAAACTAAAAGATGAAATTGATGTTCCTGATTTAAATAAGATTTTAAATCATAAAAAGTATGTGAGATCTGGGATTAATGAGTTTTTGGAATACATTTGGATTACGTAAGGAATTAATATAAAAATGGAATTTAATGCAGAAAATCGATTTAAAAAGTCGAGTTAAGTATTTTAAAACGGTTATGAAAGGGAAATGAGATTATGGAATTTGTAAACAAAGTTTTTAAATAAAGTTAAGTAATTATCAGTGGATAATTTGAAATTATAACTTCATAGTGGGAATTTATAAGGAGATGGGTAAACAGTTTGAAAATAAATAGTAAATTTTTTTAGAAATCTGGAAAGTGAATTTACGGAATTGGAACGTAAATCAAACGGGAAATAAATCGAGAGGGATTTATAAATAATCAGACTGGCTATATTGAAGTTGGAAAATATATTCTTCCTGGAAAGTTAAAACTTAAAAAAGGAACTTTTTAAGTATTAATTGGAAAATTTAAAAGTGTTTAAAAATATTTCAAAAAATGTAATTTATTTAATTTTTTGAAATTCGTTTAAAGTATAATTAAGCATTAATTTAGTAGTTTTATAAATGGCTGATATTAAGTTAATTATTATTTAAGAATTTATCAATATTATTTCAAAAGGGTAAATCATTCTATATTAATATTATTTTTAATAACTTTTAAAAAAAGATATTTGGTTGGAATAGACTTTGAAATTTATATAGAGATTATATAAGTATTACTTTGAAAATTTTATTTAATAAAGTTTTCGGGAAGTATTGGTATATTCGCATGACGTAATCGGAGGCAGTGAGTGCCTGCAGTTAAGTCTTAGATTTTTCTAGATAGAGACATAACCATTGGAATGTGAATCCATGGTTTGATATCGCAGTGGTACTTTCCATATTATTTTGAGAAGGGTTTTCAAATATTTTTTAAAAGTGTGAATAGTTTGTGAATATACTAAATTCGATAAGATAAGTATATATTTTGGATAAAGAGATTTCATTTATTAAAATTAAATTAAAAAGGGAATTAGAGTTATTCAGTGGAAAAATGAAGTATTTTGTTGAATGATTGTTTATTCGATAGTTAAATAACCGACTTTCAAATCTGGACCCAAATATTACTTTGGAAATATCTAGGAGAAATACGGGGAACAATTACCATTCGAGGTGTTATACTGTATGTAAAAACTCGTTTTCGTACTTCTAGGATGGTTATAAGGAAATTCGTCCACTAATAGTTAGGAGGTAATCTCTGATCTTATTTTCGTCCGTTTATTTCCTAAAAAACCGAGGTTGAGTTTACCGAAAAATATTGAACGCTGTTTCGAAAAGACTGGGATCAGATAAGTTATCCTAAAACCACTTCAATCCAATGAGTATGTTTTCGAAAGGAAAACAAGGGCATGGAGTCGAAGATGGAGAAGTGAAGTGCAAGGGCTAATCACTACTAATCCTGTAACAACCCTAATTTTTGAAATTACCTGTTAATAATAAATTATAACAATAATTATAATTTAATAGTGTGAATTAATAATAAGTGAGGAATTCCAATTGTTTATTGGGAATAAACAATATATTTGACAATAAAAATGAGAAAATAGAGTTTTGGAAACTTTATTAAGATGGCTTGATATAATAAAATGAGGAAAATGTGCTTTATTTAGAGCTAATGCAGTAATTTTGTTATTATTGCTATTTACTTTTTTAATGATTTTTAAAAGAAGTAATTAATTTTAAGACGGGATATTTAAAATAATGATGGAATTGAGTTTAAAACTATAGCATAAGTGTAAAATTATATTTGAAATGGGTTATAAAATTTTATTACACAGAAATGAGATTTTTGTATAATTTATAATGTTAATTACAATGAGATTTGTAATTAAAGATGTAAATTTGTTATTTACGTTAAAATAGAGAAATAAGTTAATAAAATGTTTTAAAAATATAAATAATCTTTTATTTTGAGTGTAAAACATTTTATTATCATGAACATAAATTTTTATAATTTTTAGAGATGAAATGTAGCTTTAATTCATAATTTGATTTGTGAGGAAATATTGTTAATATGTAATTAGTGGCTAAATTAGGAAGTTAAGTTAATTTTCTTTTAATTTGGATCTTAGCCTATAAACCTAACTTAGCCTGCTAATCTAAGAGGTGAGAATGAGAAAATAAAACCTGTACGTACAATTTTGTCTACTTTCTTCCTCAAGTTTCCAAAACACAAAATAATGGCTGAAACATTTTCCTCTTCAAATCTAATGAAAAATCCATCAAATTAAAAGAAATATTGAAGATTTTAAATGAGATTCTAAACTCCAAACTCAGGTAATCGACTTCTAAAACCCCTCTCCATATCAAAATCTGATTTACAGTGATAATTGTTAATTTTCTTCTCTTTTTGGTTTGCATGTTTCCTTCTAAGTTCTGTCAAGTTGTATAAGCTCTATTCTTGGTAGAAATTTGCAATCTTTGGCTCCAATTCAAGGTTTGGTTGATCTTTGCAGCAAGATAAGTATAAAAACTCACATTTTCTAGCTTAGATTGAGATTTCAGTACTAAAATCTCAATTGTGGTTTGTTGCATGTTTGTTTGTGAATCACTGTCAATAAATTAGACATATAGCTCTTATTTTAAATCGAAATTTGATTTTCTTTAAAGTCCTAAAGAGCTCGAAAAAAGTGTGATAACTTTGATGTCAAACACTTTCGAAATTTTTTAGCATAGAGGGTCGAAAAATCGAATTCAAACTCGCTGCCTTGTCACTATAAAACTGTGACTTTCTATGCTAAATGCTATCAGTATTTTGAGCATATCTTTTACATTAGTTTATTGAATGTGATGATTCTTTGTTTTCCATAAATCTTAGATTATCAGCTACAACTTTCATGTTTTGGGTTTTGTTAAATTTTGAAATTTACGTTGTCGAAAGTTCATTCTAGTATTGCTGTCCCGAAACTAAAACAACAGATGTAGTGAACTTCAGATCTGTAATTTGTTTTTGCCATATCTTTCTCTTTTCTTTTCCAAACTTAATAATTTTGGATGTTCCAGAAAGCTTGGACATAGAGTTACAAGTTTCATGTTTTGAGCTTTTCAGAATTTTGAAGTTATCCGGGTCTAAATTGAGTGTTTCTATTGCTATCCCGAGAGAAAAACTAACATTTGCTCTGTGTTCGAATTTGAAAAGGAATTAACCATAACTCTTTCATTTCTTAACCAAAATCAATAATTTTAGATGCTCTGAAAAGCTTAGATCATCTACTATAAGTTTCATGTTTGTGATTTTTTTGAAATTTTGAAGTTTTCTTGGTCGAAATTATGTTTGTATGTTACTGTACTAAGTGCAAAATGATAGAAATAACAATCATTGACCTTAGAATTGTATTAACTCATTTTTGCTCTCATTCTTGTACGGTTTTGAAGTTGTTTTGAGATATTTTGAGAGCTATGATGCCTATCGGTAGGCTAGCTATTTAGGAGAATTTGAAATTCAAATTTAAATATAATTTGAATTGATATTGGGTTAAATTTGAATAGAATTTGTATTGAATTCAAGTTATCGGTCTTGAGTTAGCTTTCTCGTTTTTCATTGTTTTCAAACATGGTTTTCACTAAACCATTTATGAAGTGATTTTTTTACTAAATGGACATTTCAAATTATTATTATATAGTATTGAAAAATTATTTTTTAAATATAAAATCTATTTATTTCCTATAATAAAGGAATTTCAAATACTGATTTTATTAATCTTTTCGGGAAAATGTTTTAGAAGCTTGTTTTCTCTAGCAATCTATTTTATATATATAACATACACATTTACATTACTCGAACATATAAGAAGGAGAATTAAATGATTCAGTAAAACACGTGGTATGGGACATGTGCGTTTACTATTTCGGTTAATTCCGGACATGTACGATCGAAGCTATTTGAGATTATTTACTCTGAGATGTTTTGCCATTTTATGGCATATATTGAGTTTTATAATTCCTATTTACTGGAATTATTTAAGATGACCAATGTTTGGCAAGTATGATGGTTTGAAATCTCCTATGTAGGAGTATGGTCGATGAGAACCATCACGATGTTTTATTTACTTGCCAATGATATAAGGCAAGTCTTGAGTATATGATTTCATATTTTGAGATTTATGGTTTATGAGGAACTATCACGATGTTTTCACTTGTTAATGAGATGAGACAAGTTACGATGCCATTTAATAGTTGTCAATGAGATGAGACGGTTATGAGTTTTATGATGTTCCTAGTGTGGCATCGACTAGCGGCTAGTAAACTGCTAAGTGAGAACGTGTGGTATTGGACACATGTTAACACTTTTCGGGTTGCTATCCGTGAGTTTGTGACACACATGATGTTTACCAAACAGAATCGCTTTGAGAGGTGTCAGCGCCCTTGTCATGAGGATGAACTGCTTTGGGAGGTGTTAGCGACCTTGTTAGGGCTAACAAACACTTGGAAAGGTGTTAGCGACCTTGTCATGAGGACGAACTACTTTGGGAGGTGTTAGCGACCTTGTCTAAGGATTCAGTTGTTTGAGTTTAGCACATGCAATATTGCTTCGGCATTGCAATCGGGGATTTGGTGAATTCGGATTTTCTGAGTTATCTATTTTATTGTGATTTCACCATTTTAAGATTTTTTATTACATCGATAGCCTAGTGCTATATGAGATGTTATGTATATGGTGATTTCATTTATGATGTTTTGAACTCTTATTGAGTTCCTTGAGTTATGAGTTTGGACGATTTCATGATTTTATAGGATATTCTGGGTTTGCCATTTTAGTGAGTTGAGATTTAGATTTATATACATTTATACCGAGGAAATGAGGTATAACTGAATTTGGAGCTTCTTCTATATTTGAGTTTTGAATCATCCTATTTGAGAATGTTTTATGTTTTCCACTTTGACGAGAGTTTGTATTGATGTTTCTCCTTTTGAGGAGATATGGTTCATGGAAACCATGTAGATTTTTTGTGATATCGTTGATGATATGAGACGAATGTCTATATTATTCGAGTATTATTATTGAATTTACCTCTTTTAAGGTCTTTGTATAATTAAGTGACATTAGTTCACTTAAGTCTTGGGTTGTATTCTTTCTGTTGCCTCTTCTCATTTGAAAAGAATTATCACCTTGAATCTTATGCTTCATATTATTGTCTGTTAACGTAAAAATCAGACGCTAACACCCCGGTGTAGATTGAAGTTGAGCGAAAGCACCACCCATGAACACGGGAACTAAAAACAAGTAGAAAAGTCACAGAGAAAACAGAAAAGACAACAGCTTTTATAGTGGTTCGGCTTAAGGTAAGCCTACGTCCACTTTAATTCTCTTTATTACTGAATCGGTTACAACTTTACAACAATCTTCAACTACAATTCTGATGAGACAAACAACTAGAACTTTGATGTAGAAGAATTCTTTAAATCCATGTAGATTGCGTTAGATTTCCTCTTGAAGTTAGTTGAGATGCCTTTCGTACTTGAGGTGTCGAGTGAGTCGAGAATTCAGCAGAGTATCGGTACTTAAAGAGATCGGCCAAAAAAGCCCCCCTCATGCTTGAGGTTGGTTGGTATTTATAGGGAAATCCCCTCTTAGGTCGTAAGTCGCGACCGGTCTTAGGTAAGTCGTGGCCGACTCATCTGGCCCCTCCATGGCTTCGCAAGAGTTCATTTGTACAAGTCCTAAGTCGCCCACGAGTCAACATCTAAGTCGCAAATGAGTCAATTGGTCTTCTTCATGCGGCATTGAACCTTCGCCCAGTAGCTTTAGGTCGTGGACGACTCAAGCTAGGTCGTGAGCCGTGTACGAGTTAACTGATAAGCTTGTTCCCTTCAAATAATAACCCAAGTCCTGAATCGTGTACGAGTTAAGAGGCCACTATGCCAAGTAGCTGCATTGAACTTGTCTTCCTTTGCTTGGGTCGTGAACAACTTAATATAGGTCATAGGTCGGTTGTGACTTAGGTCGATAGCTGTCTTAGACAGTTGAGTCGGCGTTCTTGTTAAAGCATTAAGTCGGCAACCTTGTTAAAGCATTAGGTTGACAACCTTGTTAATGCATTAGGTTGGCAATTGTGTTAAAGCATTAGGTCGGTATCCCTCTTAGGCCTTAGGTCGGCAGCCCTCTCAAGCCTGTTAGGTCGGTATCCTTGTTAGGCTGTTAAAGTGTTAGGTCGTCCATACCTTGAGTCGTATGTCGTGAAGTACTCTGAGTCGGCAACTTCCTTAAGGTATTGAGTCGGTCTATTCTCTTAGGACAGTTAAGTCGGCTAGCTGTTGGGTCGTCCATCTTTAGGTCGCCAGAAAAGAGGAATTAACACTTGCACCTCGAAGTACACGCCTAGGTCGTGTGCTTCGACCAAACTTTACTAAGTTGCGGGCGACCTAAGAGATGGCTTATTCTGCACATCAATTTGCTTCTGCCCTATATAAGCGTTAGCTCGTTTTCTTCCTCCTCATCAACTGCTCCCACATCCTTTTCTGCCATTAGAGACTTTTCGAGTTCCCAAAGGCGAATCCAAGTTAATCGACAAACAATCCATCTTACTATTATCCCACGTAAGTGAATTTGGTCCCTTATTCAATCACGACTATTATTGAAACACGAACCTTTACCCTTTGACCCCAAATCGCCTTTGCACGCCTTGCATGGTTCTCGAGTTAAGTTGCGATTGATTTCAATCGTTATTGGCAATGTCGTCATTGCGATTCATAGGATTATAGCATTGTGCTAGGTTTATGGTAGCTATGTGGTGATTTGGATCAGCTTTTGGGTTTTTCTTGAGAAGATGGTGGATTCTGTTGTTACTGGAAGTTAACGGGTTATCGGGTTGAGTGAGACACTGCCTTGGACGCGACCCAGTGATTTTGGGTGACCTAACCTTTGGCCGACCTAATCCTTAAATCGTGGCCGAGTTAACCCTTGGGGGAAAAACTACAGACCTAACCTTCTGCCGATCCAACCCTTAAACTGTGGCCGAGTTAACCTTTAATCTGTGGCCGAGTTAACCCTTGGGGAATTTTGCACCATTGGAGCCTTCTTCCTTACTACTCCTCATGACTTAAAGAACCACCGATTTAAGGAATTGGAAACTTTAATTTTAACTCGCGAAAGATTCCTTGAGTCGCAACCGAGTTAACACTAGGATGCCCAACTTGAATTCTGACTTAAAAGCATAGTTCCACTTTGAATTCTTAATTTGATCTATTGTACTGAACTGCTTAAATTCTGGATTGATTCAACTTTGCTGCCTTATTTCACAGACCACATTAACTTATAGGCTAACTACCTGCTGAAAACAACAATCACGAAAAACCAAGGCGAATATACTGCCATTGACTGCCCACATCAAATGACAGATTAGTCGACATAAAGTAATCAACTTAAATACACTGTATGAAATGCTGTGAACCAATCAACTAAAGTGAAGTATTAATGCAAAGCATCGCTAACTTGAACTGATTTGTTTGCATCAACATTACACTTGCATATTAAAACAACGTACCCTGGACTTTATAACTGACAAATACTTTCTAGTTTCTATTCCAGTTACATTTGCTCATTGCTTGATTGATTTTACACAACACTCCACACACTTTAGGAAACGTGCACCTTCATGTTTGAATATCCAGTTGTTTGTGTAGAATGACTTCCCATCAAGAAGAAGAAGGGGTAGCTCAAGCTGAAGAGGCCTTTCCGATAGCTATTCCCATAGAGAACCCTCCAGAGAGAACTTCGACTATCCTAACTCCGAGAGCGTTTATTCAGCTACGTACTCAATTTGGTTTTGCTGAAAATGATGCCATACTTCCTGGGCCAAATGATACTGCCGACAGTCCTCCCCACGCTTTCGTCGCAGTCAATCGTCAAATGTGTTTAAGCGGGGCGATTCCTCCCTTTAACGACCTCCTTCGAACCCTTCTCCTTCAGTTGACAATCTCTCCATTCCAACTTCATCCTAATGGCTATGCCATTTTGATGGGGTTGTGTGTCCTATTCAGGACGACTCTTGATCGCTTGCCAAGTTTCGAAGAAATTCGCTACTTATGCTCGTTTGCAAAGAGTAAAGACCATCCTTCCCTTATTATCGTGAGAAGCGCTAGAAACCGCAAGCTTATTTCTGATCTTACCGAAAGTGTTCATGGATTTTTGAATCATTTTTTCTTTGCTCGCTGCCCCCCAGGGTTTTATGCCATCTGGAGAGTAGGAAGTAAGATCACCTGTTTCTATTTTCTCCATTTCCAAACTTTTCGAGATCTGAATTACCAATTGCTAATTTCATTCTTTGCTCTTTTCAGCACTTCCTCTCCCTTCTAGAGATCCAAGCCATAAGCAAATTTTTGAAAGATTGAGTGCCGTGGCCGCGGAAGAGAGAAGTATAAAATTTTTGTTGAAGGATGAACTTTTGCGTCAGTACGGGCTTTTACACATTTCTCTTTCTACACATCCTCATGAGGTCCCAGACTCCCCGGCTAGAGCATTAGATGCCCCGGTTTCTTCTGACGCAGTCATACCAAAAGAACCTGCTCCTGAGACTTCTCTGGTGAAGTGCTCTACTATTGTCGATGTTGCGGGGTCGTCTGGCAAATTCACACTTGCCCCAGTTATTGAGGAAGAAGAGCCTCAGGGATCTCCACAACGTTCACAGAAGTCTGGCGAAGAAGCCGGGAAAACAAGCCCTGTCAGGCAGAGCGGGGATGACACTTTCGAAGGGTTGAGCGACCTCTTTGCCACCTCACAGAAGATCTTTAAAGACGACCCTGTCACTACTAGGGTTTCTTCTTCAGTAGTGGAAGCGACTTCTTCTTTGCAGCAAGCTCCGTCGACCCAAGAGTTGACGTTAACTACCACCCCCACAACTACTCCGCAATCGAAGAGTGGTTCATAGTTTGATGCGCGTAGTTTGCACATCACACACACTTAGAATCTTTCGGCATTTTCATACACCTAATTCTTTGTACTTTGAAGATTCTACAGTTACACTTCTTTTCTCTGAAGACCTTTAAGACTTGTCTCTTTTTTTTATTTCAGATTCTTTGATGGGACGCAGTGGCTCTTATTATGACGACTTTCAGCGCTACTGGAGGTGCAGTCAATATGATTATAGGTGCTACCTTCCCGTTCATAGAGAAACCGACGAAGAGAGAGCCACTCGAAAGGCTCAGGAGAGAAGCGCTCAAGAAGAGCGTTATGAGAGAAAAGAAAGGGAGGAGCACCATGATTCTTCCCAGAGAGGTGACGATTCCCACAAGAGAAAATCCCATGATGGCCGGGGAAAAAGTAATACAGTTGAGGACCCAAGCAAGCGTGCCAGGAACAGTGAGAAGCATGCAACTACCACTCCTGAAAAGGTCACTGCTCCCATCTCACTTGACATTCCTTCTGGCTCTCCTGCTCTCGGGAAGACAGACATTCAAACAATAATCACCAGGCCTAAATTCAAAGTTGGACCAGGCCCGGCTGCTCTGCAAAGCCGGTTCCCGCACTGGTGCCTAAAGGGAGTGCGGTTCGATCTTGACTTGGTCCCTATTGATAAACAAGCAATGCTGCAAAATCTTGATGCTGTTAAACTTGATATCGAGCGGATGTCAGGGTGGCAAAAGCTTGTTGATGAGCTTCAAAGGGTCAACCGTGCGAATATAGATGCCATGCTGACCATGGAGAATGACAAGGCCGAATGGCAGAAGGTTCTTGAGCAGCATGATACCGAAATGAGGAGCATTACTACATACAATGAAGAGCTTGAAGCGAAAGTTGAGGAACTTAAACAAGAGGTTGCTACTTCTTCTACCAATATACTCAAAAAGAAGAAGTACTTCAAAAGAAAGTTTGCGATGCTCATGCCGCTCAGCGACATGCCGAGGCACAACTTGAAGCTGAGCAGAAAACAGTGGGAAGATATCACGCTGAGGTTACAGAGTTACGGGAGAAAGTCAACTCTCAGGAGGCGGAGATTCAAATGCTAAAGCTTCAACTCTCCAAGGCTGAAAGAGAGCACGATGAGGCCGTTGCCGGTAAAATCGCAGTTGAAGAATCTCATGAGGCAACGAAGACCAGCATCAGCTCGACACTGTTTGACTTCTACCTGCATAGCATCTTGGGGCGCGGTAGTCTTGCCTTTCTAAGTCCCAAGTATGAAATTACTTTAGCTGAAGTGTGGGAGGCCGCACTTGATATGCTTGGTGCTACAGTTGCTGGCTATGTTGAATCAGAGCTTGAGGGACATTATTTAGATGACGGAGCTCGCACTGCTCTTGCCAGGGGAAAAGAACAGCTTGCGAAATTAAGAGCCGAAATGGCAGTAGGGGAACATTTAGGAAAAACTATCTCAACTGCTCCAGTTCAGCCTTCTCCTTCGGCCGAAATTGGCATTATCGGCTCCAGTTCTCATTCTCCATCCCCTACTAAAGTTACAACTGAGATCACAAGCATACAGGGTAGAGATGAAGGCGACGAGAGTGCTGAAGCACAGGCTTACGAGGTTGATATCAGGAAACCGACTTCTCCAGGTAACTCTACTGTCAATCTTGCTCAAGTTGACTGCTCATTTGTTTCTTACGAGCTTGATAAGCTTCTTGACTATTTCCTGAACCGCAACGAGCCTTTATCTCCTCTCTTTACCGACTTTAACTTCTTTTCTTCTGTAGAGAAGCATTGTTCAAATTTCCCCTCCTCCAGTTATTCCTCCTCCGTCTCTTCAGGTCACTCCTCCTTCTGCCTCGCAACCCGGGTCGCAAGAGGAGAAAATAGAGGCTCTTCATGGCTTAGATGATCCTATTGCTTCTCAAGAGCACGGGGGAGAAGGGCTAGGAGAAGGCAATGAGTCTCCGGAGCGAACCACTTCTGATAACATAAAATTATCTGCTCTCGTTACTCCGGGAAGTGAGTCTTCTTCAAGGAGGAGGAGGAAGCGTGTCACTTCCAAGAAGAGAAGGAAAGACATTCTCGTTTCTGAGGAGGAAGCGAAAGTTGATCCGGCAGTAACCCTTTCTCCTTCATCCCCGACTCTCCCAAGCCGTCCTGAAAAGCTGCCTATTAGGTCAGGTGAAGGCTCTAAGGGTGGTGGCAGGAAGAAGTAAGAGGTCCTGCTTCGATTTATTTTTACTTTTTGCTTTTTGCATGTACTGGCCGGAGATTGTGCGGATACCGGCCTCCGCTTTTCTTTTTCTTTTTATACCTGTACCTATACAAAATTTTGACAGTATTAAATAAAATGATTCTTTTTGTTTGTACAAACTTCTGTCTGTATTTGAGAATGCATTTACTACCCATTTTTGTACAAGTTTCTTTATATGATATTGCAGTGGGCTTGTGGTATGTTGTTCGAGCGTAATTTTACCAATGTAGTTATACCATGTTGTATGTAGCTATACCATGTTGCCCCTATACCATAAGCTCGTTGCAATATTTTGTACTTTGAGGGGACTTGTACTCTTATTTTCTGGAGAATAATTATTCCATACTTGGAGGAATATTATCTTGTTAAAAATAGAGTACAGCTCCCTCCATATGAGTTTTTACGCTTTATCCTTCGAAGATATCACTTCTTCTTTTGTGCATACACACATTTTACCAAGTGAATTCTTCTATGTGGTAAAGCGGGCCTCTGAAGGGCACTTTAACTTCTTTTTGATGAGGAGTATTATCCAGAATAGGTGAATCATTCTTCCTTTGAAATTTCAAGTGTGCCTTTGAAGAGGGCTTTTTTTTTATTACGCCTCAGTAAAGGGCTTTCAGATCTTTGCTTTGCATTTCTGACGAAATGCTTCTTTGAAAAGTTGTACCTCTAAGGAGGGCTTTTTCACGTTTCAACACTTGGAAGTTTTATTTCAATCTCAGTGAAACATGTGCCTCCGAAGAGTTGTGCCTCCGAGGAGGGCTTTCCACGTTTCAACACCTGGAAGTTTTATTTCAATCTCGGTGAAACGTGTGCCTCGGAAGAGGTCTTTCTGTTCGATTGTGCCCCTGGGAAGAGGTCTTTTTGTTTATGCCCCTGGGAAGAGGTCTTTTTTGTTTGATTGTGCCTCTGGGAAGAGGTCTTTTTGTTTCTGCCTCTGGGAAGAGGTCTTTTTTGTTTGATTGTGCCTCTGGGAAGAGGTCTTTTTGTTTCTGCCTCTTGGGAGAGTCTTTTATTTTATCCATGTTCGCTGGGAAGCGGGCCTCCGAGGAGGGCTTTTCACATTTCGTCTCACGGGAGTGTATCACCGATCACGGTGAAATGTGTGTCTCTGAGTAGGGTTTGTGCCTGGAAGTTTGGAGTTTCTTTCTCTCATCTGGACGGATTCACCGGAGTGTATCGACCGATCAGTCCGCAACTTTATGTTGAGAAAGACCTCTCTTTTTCTGATTAGGCCCGGTTGAGGTCTTTTAGCATTTCAACTGTGGTGAAATGGGCCTCCGAAGAGGGCTTTTCACGTTTCAACACTCGGAAGTTTTATTTCGATCTCGGTGAAACGTGTGCCTCTGAGTAGGTCTTTTGCCTGGAAGTATGGAGTTTCTTTATCTCGGTTGGACGGATTCACGGGAGTGTATCGACCGATCATTCCGCAACTTTGTATCGAGAAAGATCTCTCTTTTTCTGGTTTAGCCCGCTCGAGGTCTTTATCCTCCGAAAAGTTGTGCCTCCGAAGAGGGCTTGTGCCTCCGAAGAGGTCTTTTGCTGATTGATGCTTGCTCGCCCATGTCTCTTTGCCATCTATTCATGTTGACGATCCCCGTTATCTTTTGCAAGTGTCATCCTTTTTTAGTTGCCAATAATTTTCCTTATCCAAAGAAATATACTTCATAGTTAAGCGTGTTGGTGGTGGTAGACACATGCTTTTTAACTGGTTGTTTGTTTGTTCAAACATTTGCAGTTAGTTAGATATGGCCCACTTCCATCCACATTGCTAACTTTTGTTCAAAGCACTTCTCTTATAGGATTTGAGTGTGGAAATTTTGAATGGTTTAGCGTTTGCTTGCTGGGTGATGTCGGAGATCGCCCGGTCTTGTGACGGGTGAGCTTTGTTTTTATGGCCTGCATTATTAAATCGACATTTTAGTAACACAGTTAACGTATTTTATATGTCGAAATAAAACAAAGCAGTTTATAATAGTAGAGAACACAAGATTTATAGTGGTTCGGCCAAAAACTGGGCCTACATCCACTTTATAGCTTTTCATTATTCACTTGCTTTACAATTGCTTTCAATACAAGAATCATATATTTGTAATTCTTTTACAACATTTCAGCAAAGCTTTCAAGTAAAATAAGGACGCAAATGATTGCTGTTCCAAGCTCTTGGGATTGGTTCCCCTTCGACAGTTGTAAGTTTGAATGTGCCATCAAGAAGCTTCGTGCCTATAACATATGGCCCTTCCCAGTTTGGCCCAAACACACCTGTGGCTGTCATGATTCTCTTCAGGACCAGGTCCCCAACCTCAAAGCTGCGCTGACGAACTTTGGAATTGAAGTGTCTGGCTATTCTTTGTTGATGAGCTGCAATTCTAAGCCTCGCCTCTTCTCTTCTTTCGTCAAGGAGGTCAAGTGCTTCCAGTTGCAGTCTATCATTCTCATCTTGATCAAAATGGATCCTTCTGTGTGATGGGACTTCAGTTTCCACTGGAATCATCGCTTCTGATCCGTATGCCAGTGAAAATGGAGTATGCCCAGTCGCAGTTTTGTGGGTGGTTCTGTATGCCCATAGTGCAAGCGGTAACTTATCGACCCAACCACCTTTTGCTTTTTCCAGCTGCTTTTTGATGGTTGATTTGATGATTTTGTTTACTGCTTCCACTTGCCCGTTTGCCTGCGGATGAGCCACTGTTGAGAAGCTTTTTCGGATCCTGAATCGTTTGCAGAAATCTTAGAACTCCCCACTTTCAAACTGAGTACCATTGTCTGTGATTATCTTCTGAGGCACACCATACCTGCAAATGATATTTTTAGTCACAAAACTTATCATTTTCTTAGAGGTAATAGTAGCCAATGGTTCAGCTTCAGCCCAGTTAGTGAAGTAATCAACAGCAACGATAGCATATTTAATCCCCGATTTGGCAGTCGGCAAAAGCCCAATGAGATCTATTCCCCAGATGGCAAACGGTCATGGACTGACCATTTGAGTTAGCTCAGTAGAGGGTGCTCTAGGAATTTTGGCGAATCTCTGGCATTTATCACATTTTCGGGAATAGTTAGCAGCATCCTGATTAATTTCTGGCCAAAAGTATCCATAACGGAGGATTTTCTTTGCTAAAGTTTGACCACCTGTATGATCCCCACATTCCCCTCCGTGTACTTCAGTCAGAATTGTCTTAGCTTCTTCCTTTGTCACACATCGGAGTAATGGCATTGAAAATCCTCGTCTATACAAACGACCATCTTGAAATATATATCTGGAGGCTTTCCTCATTAGCTTCTGTCGTTCTTTTGAACTTTCTAGCAAAGAACCATTGAGAAAATATTCAAGTATCGGAGTCATCCATGATTCTTATTCTTGGGATACATTCATAATCCAATCAACATCCATTTCATCTGTGCTTGGAGCTGACAAGACTTCGACGGGAATTAACCCCAATAGTTGAGCTTCACAAGTACTTAAATACTTTGCGAGAGCATCCACCTTCATGTTCTCTTCTCGGGGTATATGGTTTATTGAATAACGGTCAAAATCTTGAAGGAGCTTCCAGGCTTTTGATAAATAGGCGGGTAGATTCCCTCCTTTAGCTTGAAATTCCTTCCTGACTTGGCAAAAAATAAGTTGAGAATCACTGAAGATTCGTAATGCCTTGATGGTTAGTTCTTTAGCGATCCTTAAACCAGCGATGAGAGCTTCATATTCAGCTTCATTGTTTGTCGAAGGGAACTCTAGTCTCAGCGCATAACATAGCGATCGCCCTTCTGGTGTTTCAAGGACAACCCCTGCTCCAGAACAATAATCATTCCTTGCGCCATCGACATACAATTTCCATTGGATTGGGACGCTATCAGAGACTTTTTCCTCACTATCACCCTTATCCGTACATTCTGCGATGAAATCTGCCAAAGCTTGTCCATTGATTGCTTTCCGGGGATGGTAAGTGATGTCATATTGGATGAGTTCAATATTCCATTTCAAAAGACGGCCCGAAGTCTCAGGACGGAATAGGACTTGCTTTAGGGGTTGATCAGTGAGGACTTTGATGGGATGAGCTTGGAAATACGGCCTCAATTTTCTTGATGCGATCAACAAACAATAGGCCAGCTTTTCCAATCTAGAATAGTTCATCTCTGCCCCAGTGAATCTTTTTCTGATATAAGAGACTGGGCGTTGAATCCTTGCGTCTTCCCATACCAACACTGCGCTGAGAGCGTGAGACGAAATTGCCAAATATACGAAAAGATCTTTACCACTGTCAGGCTTTGAAAGTATCGGAGGCACTTCCATATGATGAACCAACTCATCAAATGCTTTCTGACATTTAGGAGTCCACTCAAAGTTTTTCCTTCCTTTCTTCAGAGCATCAAAGAATGGAATGCATTTGTCAGTAGCTTTGGAAATGAACCGACTCAAAGCAGCAACCTTTCCGTTGAGACTTTGCAATTCCTTCTTTGTTCTAGGAGCCTTGACATCTCTCAGGGCAGTGATCTGAGCTGGATTGGCTTCAATGCCCCTAGCGCTCACAATGAAACCCAAAAACTTTCCAGACTCCTCTCCAAATGAACATTTCAGGGGATTAAGCTTCATTCTGTACTTGCGGAGTACTGTAAACATCTCTGCCAAGTGATCCATATGGTCCACTGCTTTCTTAGACTTTACTAGCATATCATCAACATAAACTTCCATTGTCTTGCCAATCTGTGGTTTAAACATGGCATTAACAAGCCTTTGGTAAGTTGCCCCTGCATTCTTGAGTCCGAAAGGCATGACCTTGTAGCAGTAGAGTCCAACATCTGTAATGAAGCTAGAGTCGTCTTGATCTGGCTCATGCATCATAATCTGGTTATATCCGGAGTATGCATCCATTAAAGATAACAATTCATGTCCTGCCGTCCCATCTACCAACTGATCGATCCTGGGCAGCGGAAAACAGTCACTGGGCCAGGCTTTGTTCAGATCTGAAAAATCAATGCATACTCTCCGCTTTCCGTTAGACTTTTTAACCAGCACTGGATTTGATACCCAATTTGGATAAGTAGATTCTCTGATGAAACCGTTCTCCATGAGCCGATCCACTTCTTCTTTTAAAGCGGTCGTTCTCTCAGGACCTTGGGTTCTTCTCTTCTGTTTTACAGGTGTAAACTTTGGATCAATGTTCAGAGTGTGTACTGCAATCTCTGGGGATATTCCACACATGTCAGCATGAGTCCAAGCGAATACATCCAAATTAGCCTTCAAAAATGAAATCAGAACATTCTGAACTGTTGTGTTAAGGTGTGAACCCACATTAAGCACTTTGTTTGGGTCCTTTGGGTCAACGGGCACCTGCACTGTTACCTCTACCGGTACTACCCTATTCTCCCCTGCACTGGCTTTCCTTGGATCCATCTCTCTTCGTGTGCCACTACATTCGCCAGTGCAGGGTCCACCCTGTAATTGCTACAAGGTTGGTTCCTTGGTGCGGACTGGAGCCGCCGCACCTTTTCCCATTTCTCTTTTCCTTGATTCACGCAGCTCTGTAAGATAGCATTCTCGCCCCGCATCTTGATCTCCCTTAATCACACCAACTCCGTTATCTGTGAGGAATTTTAGAGTCAGACACCATGGAGCAAGAACCGCTTTGAATGCAGCAAGAGTTGGTCGGCCTAAAAAGGCATTGTAGGCAGAGAATTCTTCAACAATTATAAAGGTTTGCTTTCGAGCCACCATCCTCAGTCCCTTTCCAAGTTCTACAAACAAATCTATGGTTCTAATCGGCTGTTTGGGTTCTCCAGCAAACCCAGCAATCTTAAGTGATGAAGCTTGAACGTCAGCCATTGGAATTTTCATTTGATCAAAGGTCTTCTTGAAGAGGATGTTGCATGAAGCTCCACAATCAACTAGGACTCTTCTCACAGTTGTCGGCCCAATACCAGCGGATATGACCAAAGGATCTATCGGAGCCTCGATACCCAAAGAATCTCTGGCACTAAATACAATATTATCTGTGGAAGTCTTTTGTTTCTTTAAAGGCGCATCGTTCTCTAAAACAAAAACATTCTCTTCAGCTGGTACATGCCTCAAGGCCCGGGCATACCTTTCCATCTCGCCCCAGCTTTTGCCTGCTGGGTGAGGTCCTCCGGTTATTATATTGATGACAGGCCTTTCCGATTTATGTTCCACGGCCTTCTCACTTGAGCCAGGGCGGTGAGCGGGAACTTGCTGTCCTTGAGTTGACGAAGCTGGGACATTTCTGTTCCTTTTCAAATACTGCTGGAGTTTGTTTTCCTTCAAGAGTTGTTCAATTACCTCTTTCAACTGGCGGCATTCATTGGTGTCATGGCCGGGCTGGTTGTGGAACTGGCAGAACCTTCCACTTTTTCCATCTTAATTACAACTCTCATTTTAGGTGGTGTCGGATAATTGACATCATCTTTGGTTGCAAAGTAGATGTTTTCAGGGGTATCGATCAAGGGTGTGAAATTAAAAGAACGGCCTTTCTTAGCGTCTCCCTGTTTCTTTCCACCATCGTTTCCCCTTTTCTGAGTGTTTGGTTCTTTCTTGTTCGAAGCAGTACCATTGTTCCCGGCTTCTGCTGATACCACCTTAGCCGGTGTTTGGAGGCTCTCCAAGCGCATGAATTCGTCCGCTTTCTTGTAGAATTTGTCGAGCGAGTTTGGTTCTTTCATTTTCAACCACTTTCCAAATTCGCTTGACTTGTCAATCGCCCTCATCAAGTATGTCAGGACCATGCGTGGCTCAGCATTATCTACCTCAGCCAATGCTATGTTAAAGCGATTCAAAAACGACCTGATAGATTCTCCTGGATTTTGCTCTAGACTTGATAGCGACATTATATCGTTTGCTTTAGAAGCATACAATCGAAATTGCTCCTTGAACTTCCTGGTCAAATCGGAGAATTGATCGATGGACCTGACCGGCAGCTTTGTAAACCACAATAGAGCTACACCTTCTAGATAAACCGAGAAGTATCGGCATTTAATTTCATCAGACGCCCTGGCACCAGTCATATGCCAGTCGTACTTATACAGAAACTCGTTAGGATCACTCGTCCCCTTGTAAGCCGGAATAGTAGGGGGAACGAATTTCCTTGGGAACTCTGCCTTCAATATCTTTTCAGTAAATGGAGTTTTTCTTGGAGCAAAACCCCACTCTTTCTCATCTTCATCTCTTCGCATATTTTCCTTCATGATTTGACGAACCATACCCGAAAAGTACTCTTCAACATTTACAGGCTCTGGAGGGCACACATCCGCCACTCTCTCTGAATTCTGTCTTGACAATCGTTCACGGAGGGTCGGCTACGCCCCTGATCCTCCAGCTTGAGGAGGAGTCCTTTCTACAGGGTCTGGCTCTTTGAGAAATGTTCCCCTCAACATCCTGAACTCCCAAAGTAGGGTTCCCATCATTATTACCCGGTTGACCGTTTGCCCCAAGTAAATCATTCAATTTACTCAAAATCAGGGCATTCTGGGCATTCTGGGCATTCTGGGCTTCCAACTGCGCATTCTGAGCACTCAATTGTTGATTCAATCCCAAAACTATGGCATCCAATTCCGCTCGCGTAACTCCAACAGCTGGAGCTGCTTGACTTGAAGGAGGAGAGGTAGCTGTATTCTCTTGAACATTGTCGGATCTTACAGAACTTCGCTTTCTCCCAGGAGCCATTATTTCCAATGAACTTCTGTTTTTAAAAGAAATCCTTTCAACAATCCTTCGCGGAGCAATAGTGGAAGTTTCCTGAGTTGGGTTCTCAGTGAAAGCACCAAAAATGTTAACGTAAAAATCAGACGCTAACACCCCGGTGTAGATTGAAGTTGAGCGAAAGCACCACCCGTGAACACGGGAACTAAAAACAAGTAGAAAAGTCACAGAGAAAACAGAAAAGACAACAGCTTTTATAGTGGTTCGGCTTAAGGTAAGCCTACGTCCACTTTAGTTCTCTTTATTACTGAATCGGTTACAACTTTACAACAATCTTCAACTACAATTCTGATGAGACAAACAACTAGAACTTTGATGCAGAAGAATTCTTTGAATCCATGTAGATTGCGTTAGATTTCCCCTCGAAGTTAGTTGAGATGCCTTTCGTACTTGAGGTGTCGAGTGAGTCGAGAATTCAGCAGAGTATCGGTACTTAAAAAGATTGGCCAAAAAAGTCCCCCTCATGCTTGAGGTATGTTGGTATTTATAGGGAAATCCCCCCTTAGGTCGTAAGTCGCGAGCGGTCTTAGGTAAGTCGTGGCCGACTCATCTGGCCCCTCCATTGCTTCACAAGAGTTCATTTGTACAAGTCCTAAGTCGTCCACGAGTCAACATCTAAGTCGCAAATGAGTCAACTGGTCTTCTTCATGCGGCATTGAACCTTCGCCCAGTAGCTTTAGGTCGTGGACGACTCAAGCTAGGTCGTGAGCCGTGTACGAGTTAACTGATAAGCTTGTTCCCTTCAAATAATAACCCAAGTCCTGAATCGCGTACGAGTTAAGAGGCCACTATGCCAAGTAGCTGCATTGAACTTGTCTTCCTTCGCTTGGGTCGTGAACGACTTAATATAGGTCATAGGTCGGTTGTGACTTAGGTCGGTAGCTGTCTTACACAGTTGAGTCGGCGTTCTTGTTAAAGCATTAGGTCGGCAACCTTGTTAAAGCATTAGGTCGGCAATTGTGTTAAAGCATTAGGTCGGTATCCCTCTTCGGCCTTAGGTCGGCAGCCCTCTCAAGCCTGTTAGGTCGGTATCCTTGTTAGGCTGTTAAAGTGTTAGGTCGTCCATACCTTGAGTCGTAGGTCGTGAAGTACTCTGAGTCGGCAACTTCCTTAAGGTATTGAGTCGGTCTATTCTCTTAGGACAGTTAAGTCAGCAAGCTGTTGGGTCGTCCATCTTTAGGTCACCAGAAAAGAGGAATTAACATTGTCTATCCTCTTTAACTGATTGTTTTAGCTAACTGACCCATGTATTTTGTACTCGGGTCAGACCGAGTTTTGCATCTGCTTAGATATCAGCCTAGCACTTTTGTGCAATTTATATTTCTTTCTGATTGACTCTGATATGTATTTAATTGGATCATATAGTGTGGTCTCTACACCACTTTTGTGTATCAGTTTGTATCATATTAGGATGTATTTGTGTATATGTATTTATATATATGATGATTACTGTTCTGTGATGTGATACGCGTTCTGTTATTGTATTCTATTCTAATAGATCCATTAGCCATCTATAGTTTTGTATTAAGCATTTATTGGATATGTCGATCCCCTTGAAATAAAAAAATATAGAGCATTTTTCGACGTATGTAGTAGATGTTTAAGACAAGATTATAGATGGTCACTCCTAACAAGCCCTATTCTCTGCATTAGCAGACAGAATTACCCAGTAATTCTCTTTGTTAATGTGGGTCTCGAGGTGGAGCGTCATAGCTTGGTATTTGTGACGACCCACATTTCAGAAGGTTTGTATCGACAGTAATCTACACATGTCCGACTTAAATAATCTGGAATGTAGATAATCAATGGGGTTAAAATTAAAACATAAGAAGAGATGAAGCAAACGAAACCCAAAATCTCACAGCAAAAACGGTAAAATATAATAATCACGCAAACAATTCCTGAAGTTGTTTATTATGCATTTGATTTTAATCTATACACATTATTAGAGTTATATATACACATCAGGGATAAGTAAAGAATACAAAAGAATATCTTAATGCAAGGGATAATAATAATCATAATATACCAAACTCCGTCCTCGTCATCCAGAGAATAATCTTTAGTACGCTAGAAAAAACTCAGGATTGACCCAAGCGTAATGAAATGACAAAACACTCGAGTCAAGACTAAAGTACTCTTATGTAAGTCAAATCAATATCACAAATATGAGTGCAGTAACTTAAGAGATGTTGCGGGATTTTCCATCTCCTAAGGATCCATTAAACTATTTATATATAATAGTATATGCTATAATAGGTAATGTCTATCAGTAAAATAAATATCAAAATAGCATTAAGGATTTTGTAACAACCCGCATATTTTATGATCGAGTATTTAAATATTTTATTTAATTATTTCATCGTTAGTCGGATTTTAGTCTGAAAACCTACCTTTTTCAAACAGTTGAATTAGGACTCGAGACCACCCCCATTGAGTTCAAAATGACGTTTGCGATCTTTTTGAATATAAACTTTGATATGTTTGGAGTTAGTGGAATTTCGCTATTTTTTCACTTAGGGCTTTGGTTTTGTTTCAGCCCATTAGACCCAAGCTTCACCCATCTTCTCTTCATTACTTCATTTTTATTTCCTAATACTCAAGCTTTAGCAACAATGGAGAGAGGAATGGGAAATTAAAACTCCAAGCCCTAGTTTCCATTTGCAAACCATGTTCTAGCTCCAAATCCAAAGAGAAGCTATTGGTAAGCGTCATCTTCTTCTTCTCCAACTCATTCTTCTTTCAATTTCAGAAATTCCTAAACCTAACTTTGGGAATGTTCTTCTTTTGAGCTTAGATTCAAGCTCATTTGGGTTGTGTTGAAGTGTGGTTGATTATTCCTTTGCTTTCAAGCTTCTCCTTTCTTGTTTTTGTGACAAGGTGAGATTTTTATCTCACATCTAAGTCTCTGATTATCTTTGGTTGTTAGGTATGAATTCCTAACACTTATTCATGTGCATTTGATTTTGGCTTGGATTGATTTGGAAGATATTCCTACTTTTGGTGTTTTGAAAGCAAAATGTATGAAAATCCTTTTATGGATGTTTGAATATGTTTTTGGTGGTGAATCAAAGAGTCAATGGTGTTGGGTTATCGATTGTCAAAAGCCCCTTAAGTCCATTGCTCGAACGGATGCAAATGGGGTGAGTTTGCTCCTCTATTTGATAGGCTGGAAAACCATTCCAGCTACAGCCAGTTGATTGGCCCCCTGCAGTCAGTCGACTGACTGTAGAGTTGGAAAACTTTCGGGTTATAGTCCAGTCGACTGACTCAGAGGACCAGTCGACTGACCTGCTCCTAATTGCCTGTTACGCCTATTTTGTTTATGATTCCAATTTTAGTCGATTCGTTTTGATTCTTAGATGATGCTATCAATTATTTGACTTTGATGACTTCTAATATGGGATTTTTGGAAATATCCATTTTGATGGATTTGATATCGATTTCTTTGGAATTAATTCACATCTCCGTATGTGAATTTTAGTGATTGATTGTTTCTACAATCATTTTTGTGCTTTGTCACTTTAAAAATATAAAGGTTTCAACACTAGTTGTAAATATCAAAACTCTTCCATTAAAACGATTTCAACACTATTTTATTACAAAGCTCGTTTCTTAAACCGTTTTCCAATCTACTAGCATATACAAACTTTTACCTCGCTCGTTTGAGAAATTTAATTAAACGGCTTAGTAAAACAAGTGGTATGAAAGGCTTGCGTTTACTTCGTCGGTTAATTCTTGGACTTGTTCGATTGAATCTCTTGTGACAATTTTCGATTGGAGATCTACAATTTGTTCGTAAATATTTAAGTTAAGCTAGTGCTTATGGGACATGAAGCTAAGCTCATATATTTACTAGCTTAGTGTAATTGACACTTCTTGATGATCGATGATGATCATTTTTGTGATTTAGACTAGCAATGTGCGATGTCTCTTTATCTGCGAGGGAGACTAAACTCCGTTTCTGTGGATCTTCGGCTCAATTTGGTGGGGTAGCGACCCATGGTCTTCGGGCCGTTTTAGTGGAGCCTCGGCTCAAAATTAATGGTTAGCAACCATGGAATAGCGTTCCGATTTGTGATACACGTGTTGGTGAGTTTTCATACTCCCGTTTTGTGATAGGCCTCCCCCTTTTTGTGATTTATGGATTTCCATTGATGATTTCCAAAATTTGTGTTTCACCAATTTTTGTGATTTACATTGATAAGTTTTATCAATATTTGTGCATTGGTGAATTTGTGTGTCATTAACTTTTGTGATTGGCATTGATATTATTGTCAATATTTATTGTTTGGTGAATAAAATAAGAGTATTACATTCCTTTTGATCTTTGAGAAGATTCTTGTGATATTGATTAATCCCTAGTTGATTTTCAATTGTCTTTTTAGCGCAGTATGGCTTTATGGTTATCATATGTTTTTGTCATATCTCTTATTCTATATCATTTCATCTGATATTTATAGATAGACTGATCCGTTTATTATTTTCTTATTAAATAATACTCGGGTAAGACCGAGATGTTACAGGTGCTTCTGCTTGACTTCACATCTGGGATTATAACCCTGACTTTTGGCAAACTACTTAGATTAGTAGTTTATTTTGTAGTATACATTTGAGATATAGACTCCAGGATGTATACTTATTCTTTTGTGATAATCGTGGATCTTGTTTGACCACTACTCTGAGGTACGCTTCTATGTGTAATATTTATATCTTTTTCCGCCTTTCTGATATGGATATCTGTGACTGGTTTGTGTTATGTTTATTTCTATGTTTGTTTTCGAAGAATATATATAGCCACGGTTTAGTAGTTTTGAGTTTGTATCGGCATGTCAGATTTCCTCTTGAAATGAAATGCATCTTAAACTATCTGACATATCGGTGCTCGCACAAAGCAATCACACGGATGGTCGCTCCTCAATAGCCTTATTCTCCGTGCTAGTTGACGGCATTACCCCGTAGTGTCCTTGGCTAGCGTGGGTATAGAGCTGGCGCGTCACAGCTTGGTATCGGAGCGAATCTTCGGAACAATGTAGAATAATTTAACAAGGATCATTGCCTAAGTCCGTCTTAGGCGTCGTGCTTTAGGATTTAATTCGAGTCATCGTACTGATTCATCCTATTTTCTTTATGATTGCTTGTTTATCTATCAAGATTGCTTGATATTCATTTGGTGAATAACCTTATCCTTCTTCTTTCTTTCTTTCAAAAGGAAGAGAAATGGTTAGGCCTGGCCGTCCCAGCGTCGGTCAATCTAGTGCTACTCCCCAAGATAGAGTATTTATGTCTGCCCAGCAGCTTCTTGATCTCGTAAAGAATGCTCAAAGCAGCAGGATCTAATCTTGAGTCTACTCACCCTAAGTCTAGATTTGCACGTCTGTGCAACAATTATATCAATTTGGGTGGGAAGCCATTCAAAGGTTCTGAAACTATAATTGAAGTCCAGGCTTGGCTGAGAACGTGCGATCGAATCTTTTCTCGCATGAATCTTATTGATCTTCACCATGTTCAGGTGGCCTCTAGTGTGCTCTAAGAAAGAGCATTAGATTGGTATGAGTTTCTTATTTCTGAAATAGTTGAAGCGTATCTTACTTGGGAAAAATTCCGGAAATTCTTCGATTTAAAATTTGTGCCTGAAGCTGAGAAGGTGACTTTGGCTCGTCGTTTCATAGACCTTGTACAAGGTGAATCTTCCATGGAAGACTATGTCGCATCATTCGAGTCACTTTCTAAATACGGAATTGAGTACATAAACAACCCATTGAAGAAGAACCAAAGATTTGTCTATGGCTTGAATAAAAATCTCAAGAAGCCATTACTTCTAAGGTTAGAAATTTCTTTTGATTAACTTATTGATATCGCTCTTCGACTTGAAGAGGCGGATAAGGAGAGTGATGTTGAAGTTATGGGTGCCAAACCAAACTTTAACAACAAGAAAAGGCCTAATAAGTTCAAAGGTCCTTATCCTAACAATAAGAAAGGAAAGAAGGCCTCTCTGGCAACTAAGACTTCTACCTCTAGTGGTGGGCAATGCTACAATTGTGGTTCTAAGGACCATTATGCCAATAAGTGTTCAAAGCCTCGTGCATGTCGCTATTGCAAAAGCCCAGATCATTATTTATCTTCTTGTCCCAAACTTCAAGGCAAGAGGGAGGGAAAGCTTAATGTTGCTCAAGCACCTGGAAACATATCTCGTGGTCAAGGTATTTTTCATTCTATCCTTGATGGCATTATTTTATTTCATGGTCATCCTATTCGAGTTCTTTTTGATACGGGTGCGTCCTACTCTTTTATTTCAAAAGAACTTTTTGATACTTTTTCTTTGGATGTTTTGTGTTTGATGACTTCTTTGAGAATTGGGAATCCGATTGGTGGATCCGCAACAATCAGTTTATTGTGTAAAGATGTCGAGATTATTTTGTGTGATTTTTCTTTCCGAGCCGATTTTAATGTTATGCGCTACTTAGGCTTTGGAATGATTTTGGGAATGGATTGGCTTAACCATTATGAAACCCAAATCCTATGTCCTGAGCGAACTATTCGTCTTCGACATCCTCAATCTGTTAAGCAGATTTCTATTAACCTTAAAGATTTGGATTCCAGCTTGGTTGCATCTTTATATTTTTTAAATCCTCATGATGACGATAATGATGACGAGGAAGATATTATTTCTCTTATTCACGTTGTTCGTGAATTTTTCGACATATTTGAGCCCGTTTTAGGATTACCACCTAAGCGAGCAATTGAGTTCAAAATTAATCTCATCCCTAGAGCTCAACTTATTAATCGTCCTCCTTATCGTATGTCCAATAAAGAAAACGAGGAGATGCGCAAACAATTATCCGAATTGGAGACGAAGCAATTTATTCGCTCTAGTTCCTCGCCTTGGGGAGCTTCGGCTATTTTTGTGAAGAAATTCGATGGTACACTTAGGCTTTGCGTTGACTACCGCAAGCTTAATGATCTTACTATAAAGAATAAATATCCTTTACCTCGGATTGATGATTTATTTGATCAACTTAGTGGTGCTAGAGTCTTTTCACAATTAGACTTAGCTATCGGTTTTCATCAGCTTCGTATTGCAGAAGATAGCATTCCTTTGACATCATTCCGTACTCGTTATGGATTTTATGAATGGCTTGTTATGCCATTTGGTTTAACGAATGCTCCGGCTTATTTCGTTGACCTTATGAATAGAGTTTTCAAAGACTTCCTCGATCGGTTTGTTCTCATCTTTATTGATGATATTCTTGTGTATTCAAAAACCTAGGAGGAGCATGAAAAACATCTTCGGATTGTTTTGGAAACTCTTATGAGCAATCAATTAAAAGAAATTTTTTCTAAATGCCACTTTTGGCAATCTCGTGTGAAGTTTCTCGATCATATTATTTCCGAATCCGAAATTTCCATGGATCCTTCAAAGATTGAAGCGATTCAAAATTGAAAGAGACCGGAGAGTGTGACGGAGATCCGTAGCTTCCTTTGATTGGCGGGCTATTACCGTCATTTTATAAAAGACTTTTCAAAAATAGTTGTGCCACTTACTAGCTTAACAAAGAAAGGTGTTAAATACATTTGATCGGACAAATGTGAAGCTTCTTTTCAGAAATTAAAAGAACTCCTTTCTGATGCTCCTATTCTTGTTATTCCCGAAGGGAATCAAGATTTTATTGTTTATACCGAAGCTAGTCGCATTGGTTTGGGTGCCATTCTTATGCAAAGAGAATGCGTTATTGCTTATGCATCTAGACAATTAAAGCCAGCCGAGACTAGATATGCCACTCATGATTTAGAACTCGCGGCTATTGTTTTCGCCCTTCGTATTTGGCGTCATTATCTTTTGGGAGAGAAATTTGTTCTCTATATCGATCATAAATCTTTGAAGTATATATTTTCTCAAAAGGAACTTAATCTGCGTCAATAACGTTGGCTCGAGTTCCTTGCACCTTATGATCTTGATATTCTTTATACTTCCGGAAAGGAAAATCGTGTTGCTGATGCACTTAGTCGTAAGCAACAAGCGGTTGTTTCTATGATGATATCCGAATGGAATGATCTCGGAATTTTATCCACTTGTGATATTCGAGATCGTGTTTTCGATTTATGTTCATCTCTTGTTTTATGTAGTCTTGAGGCTCATACTTCTCTTTTAGACCGCATTCTTGAAGCTCAAAAGCTAGATCCCGAATTGGCTCTTCTTGGCCAAAATTTTAGGGATAAAATTGATATTGAGGGTTTGAAAGACTTTGATATTGATTCTCGTGGCTGTATTCGAAAATTTGGTAGACTTATCGTGCCAAATATTAGTAATCTTCGTAAAGAATTTTAGAAGATTCTCATCGTTCTAAATTTACCATTCATCCCGGTAGTAGTAAAATGTATGCGGATATGAAGCGACTTTATTATTGGGAGGGAATGAAATCTGATATTGCTAACTTTGTTAAGTGTTGCATGACTTGCCAACTTATCAAGGCCGAACATCAAAGGCCCGGTGGGTTATTGCAACTTTAGAAAATCCAATTTGGAAGTGGGACCAAATTTCCATGGATTTTATAGACGGCCTTCCCCGTTCTCGTTCGGGTCATGATAGCTTATGGGTGATAGTCGATAGACTTACTAAATCCGCCCATTTCATTCCCGTTCGGTCCAATCGAACCGTATACCAAACTTTTTATCAAAGAAATTGTTAAATTGCATGGAGTTCCTACTTCTATTGTTAGTGACGTGATCCATTGTTTACTAGTGGATTTTGGCAGAGTCTTCAAAAAGCTTTGGGGACGAAGCTTAATTTTAGCACCGCTTATCATCCCCAGTCCGATGGACAAACCGAGCGTGTGAATCAAACTCTTGAAGATCTTCTTCGTGCATGTGTCCTTGATTTTGGTGGAAGTTGGGAAGATCATATTTCTCTTGTTGAGTTTTCCTATAATAATAGCTTCCAATCTAGTATTGGTATGGCACCTTTTGAGGCACTCTATGGAAGGCCATGCCGATCTCCTTCTTGTTGGCTTGAGGCCGGTGAGAAGCTGGTTTTTAGGTCCAGATTTTATTCGTGATTCCATAGAGAAGATTGACCTTATTCGCCATAGGATGAAAGAAGCCCAGAGCAGACAAAAATCCTATGCCGATAACCAGAGAAGGAAATTAGAATTTTCTGTGGAAGATCTTGTGTTTATTCGTGTTTCCCCTATGAATGGTGTTGTATGTTTTAGTCGATCGGGAAAATTAGCGCCTCGATATATTGGGCCATTTCCTATCACCGAACGTATTGGTTCTGTGGCTTACCGCCTTTTATTATCGACTCAATTTTCTGCTATTCATAACCGTTTCACGTTTCTCAATTACGGAAATGCCTTCGAGATTCTAATTCTATTCTTGAGCCCGGTGTTGTGGAAGAAATTGAAGTTTCGCCTAATTTAACTAACGAGCAACGTCCAATTCGTATTATTGCTTCGGAGGTCAAATGCCTTCGAAATAAAGATGTTCCTCTTGTGAAAGTTCAATGGTCCTCAAATCCTATGGATTGCTCTTGGGAATCTAGAGAATTCATCGAGCGAACACATCCGGACTTACTTTCTCGTGCTCTTTGAGGTGAACTTTTTGTTTCAAATTTCTTCTTTTCTGTTGATATGCTTTTATGGTTGTTAATTTTTGATTCATTTATTTCTTAAGATTGCGAGGACGCAATTTCTTTAAGGATGGGAGTCTGTAACAACCCGCATATTTTACGATCGAGTATTTAAATATTTTATTTTAATATTTCATCGTTAGTCGGATTTTAGTCCGAAAACCTACTTTTCGCAAACAGAAGAATTGGGACTCGAAACCACCACCATTGAGTTCAAAATGACGTTTGTGATCTTTTTTAGTATAAACTTTGATATGTTTGGAGTTAGTGGAATTTTGCTACTTTTTCACTTAGGGCTTTGGTTTTGTTTCAGCCCATTAGACCCAAGCTTCACCCCTCTTCTCTTCATTACTTCATTTCGATTTCCTAATACTCAAGCTTTAGCAACAATGGAGAGAGGAATAGGAAATTAAAACTTCAATCCCTAGTTTCCATTTGCAAATCAAGTTCTAGCTCCAAATCCAAAGAGAAGCTATTGGTAAGCATCATCTTCTTCTTCTTCTCCAACTCATTCTTCTTTCAATTTCAGAAATTCCTAAACCTAACTTTGGGAATGTTCTTCTTTTGAGCTTAGATTCAAGCTCTTTTGGGTTGTGTTGAAGTGTGGTTGATTCTTCCTTTGCTTTCAAGCTTCTCCTTCCTTATTTTTGTGAAAATGTGAGATTTTTTCTCACATCTAAGTCTATGATTATCTTTGGTTGTTAGGAATGAATTCCAAACACTTATTCATGTGCATTTGATTTTGGCTTGGATTGATTTGGAAGATATTCCAACTTTTGGTGTTTTGAAAGAAAAATCTATGAAAATCCTTTTATGGATGTTTGAATATGTTTTTGGTGGTGAATCAGAGAGTCAATGGTGCTGGGTTATCGATTGGCAAAAGCCTCTTAAGTCCATTGTTCGACCGGTTGCAAATGGGGTGAGTTTGCTCCTCCATTTGATAGGCTGGAAAACCTTTCCAGCTACAGCCAGTCGACTGGCCCCCTGCAGTCAGTCGACTGACTACAGAGTTGGAAAACTCTCGGGTTATAGTTCAGTCGACTGACTGTAGAGGACCAGTCGACTGACCTGCTCCTAATTGCCTATTATGCCTATTTTGTTTATGATTCCAATTTTTATCGATTCATTTTGATTCCTAGATGATGCTATCAATTATTCGACTTTGATGACTTCTAATATGGGATTTTTTGAAATATCCATTTTGATGGATTTGATACCGATTTCTTTGGAATTAATTCACATCTCCGTATGTGAATTTTAGTGATTGATTGTTTGTACAATCATTTTTTTGCCACTTTAAAAATATAATGGTTTAAATACTAGTAGTAAATATCAAAACTCTTCCATTAAAACGATTTCAACACTATTTTATTACAAAGCTCTTTTCTTAAACCGTTTTCCAATCTACTAGCATATACAAACCTTTACCTCACTCGTATGAGAAATTTAATTAAACGGCTTAGTAAAACTAGTGGTATGAAACGCTTGTGTTTACTTCGTCGGTTAATTCTTGAAATTGTTCGGTGGAATCTCTTGTGACAATTTTCGAGTAGAGATCTACAATTTGTTCGTAAATATTTAAGTTAAGCTAGTGCTTATGGGACATGAAGCTAAGCTCATATATTTACTAGCTTAGTGTAATTGACACTTCTTGATGATCGACGATGATCATTTTTGTGATTTAGACTAGCAATGTGCGATGTCTCTTTGTCTGCGAGGGAGACTAAACCCCGTTTCTGTGGAGCTTCGGCTCAATTTGGTGAGGTAGAGACCCATGGTCTTCGGGCCGTTTTAGTGGAGCTTCGGCTCATGGTCTTCGGGCCATTTTAGTGGAGCCTCGGCTCAAAATTAATGGTTAGCAACCATGGAATAGCGTTTCGATTTGTGTTACACGTGTTGGTGAGTTCATACTCCCGTTTTGTGATAGGCCTCCCCCTTTTTGTGATTTCTGGATTTCCATTGATGATTTCTAGAATTTGTGTTTCACCAATTTTTGTGATTTACGTTGATAAGTTTTATCAATATTTGTTACTTTTGTGATTGGCATTGATATTATTGTCAATATTTATGGTTTGGTGAATAAAAAATAAGAGTATGACATTCCTTTTGATCTTTGAGAAGATTCTTGTGATATTTATTAATCCCTAGTTGATTTTCAATTACATACTTAGCACAGTATGGCTTTATGGTTGTCATATGTTTTTGTCATATCTCTTATTCTATATCATTTCATCTTATATTTATAGCTAGACTGATCGGTTTATTATTTTCTTATTAAATAATACTCGGGTCAGACCGAGATGTTACAGGTGCTTCGGCTTGACTTCACATCTGGGATTATCACCCTGACTTTTGGCTAACTACTTAGATTAGTAGTTTATTTTGTAGTATACATTTGAGATATAGACTCCAGGATGTATACTTATTCTTTTGTCTAGCACTTGTAACTATTCTTTTGTGATAATTGTGGATCTTGTTTGACCACTACTCTGATGTACACTTCTATGTGTAATATTCATATCTTTTTCCGCCTTTGTGATATGGATATCTGTGACTGGTTTGTGTTATGTTTATTTCTATGTTTGTTTCCGAAGAATATATATAGCCACTGTGTAGTAGTTTTGAGCTTGTATCGGCATGTTGGATTTCCTCTTGAAATGAAATGCATCTTAAACAATCTGACATATCGGTGCTCGCACAAAGCAATTACATGGATGGTCGCTCCTCGATAGCCTTATTCTCCGTGCTAGTTGACGTCATTACCCCGTAGTGTCCTTGACTAGCATAGGTATAGAGGTGGGGCGTCACAGCTTTACATTATTCCACCTAAACACATATTTACAGTTTAAACCAAAGTCGTAATGGGCTCATATAGGGATAAATATGACAAGGCACGTGAGGCAATGTCCAAGGTTGGATTCTACCAGTTTACCCTTTCTAGCTTGTTGTAACCCATCCGTGGCCGACCGCGACAATCAATCCAAATGATAAATAAGGTGCACCCATCGAATCCGAAACCACAATAGTAATACGAGGGATCAACGTCGCTAGAGGTAGCTAACCTCATTGGCCAGACATAGGCTCTTGTTTTAGTCGTTTTAATTATGACACGAATGTCAAGGCCATCCATCATCGTTCTCTTACTTCATTCCAGTAACGTCACCAATTCAACCACTACAATCTTGATATCATCCACCGCGTACACGATTGTCAAAGTGGTTTCAATATTGAAAGAGAGTATTTCAATAAGAGGCCCCGGTCTCTTTAACAACCAATCGTCATTTTACACACCGGCTGGTTCTTTTACATTTCGAAAAAAATTTGCGTTTGATATCAAAATATCATATTCGTTTCGAAATCAAATCCATTTCGAAATCATGATATATTCGCTTTAAAATAAAATCTATTTCGAAATTATCATATATTCAAAATTATCAATTTAGTCCGATAAATCGATTCCACTTCCAAAATTTGATTCGAACTCAATTTAGGTTATATTCTTCACTTTAACCTAGTTCGTATTTAAATCCAAGATTTAAATATAAACAATTTACCCTTTAACCGGTTTGAATTTTTAAAAATAGTAAAAATAGTTTAAAATAGTTAAATAGTTAAAAATAGTTGAATAGAAAATATTTAAATAGTTTAATCGAAAATAATTTGAATATAAAAATGGTTTATATAGTAAAATAGTTTGAAAAATCAAAATAATTTGAATATTTAAAGAATATAGATATTAAATCATTTATACTAAAATATTCATTTTAAAAATAATCCTAAAGTAAACCCGGTCGACTTTCCAATTTCCTACCCAAATCAATTCCATATTCCATTTCGATTTAAATGATTCAATTCCGATTTCAACTCGAATAAATTTCGATTCTACGCTAATTTCTTCAATTTACAAGTTTCTTTCAACTTTAATTTCCATTTCGAAATTAATTTAAATCTCAATTTCAAATTAATTTCCAATCCTAATTCGAAATTAATTTCCAATCCCAGTTTCAAATTAATTTAAATTCCGGTTTCAAATTAATTTAAAGTTCCAATCTCAAATTAATTTAAATTCCAATTTCAAATTAATTTGAATTCTAATTTCAAATTAATTTATATTTCGATTTCAAATTAATTTCCAATTTCAATTCCCAATTTCAAATTCGATTTCAAAATATCGATTTAAACACTTAAATCAAATTTACATTAAACACCAAATTTTAAATCCAAATTTTCAATTATAATTCAATTCCAAACTCAAATTTGAAATATCATTTCATATCACTTTTCTTAGAAATATTCAAAGTTCGAATAAAAGTTCAATCTTTTAAAACAAATCAACTTTTGAAAATTTACACCATTTCTCAATTTTAATTTATAAATCTAAACTTTGATTAATTAAACATTTTTGTTTACCAAGTTTAAATTTCCAACATTTCTAGCTCCAATTCAAAATAATTCAATTTCCATAAATTTGACTTTTCTTTCTTAAAATCAATTCATTTAAAAATAACTTTTAAAATCATTTAATTTAACCAACCCGGTGTCTGTATATAGTTTTCTAACCTATGGCCAAGTGGATAATTATTTCAATTTAGTTTCAAGGATGGATATACATCATTTCAATCCAAATAGATGTCATAGGTATATATCATTTCAACCTATGTCTTAATTTTTTCGAAATAATTCAGTTTACAGTTTTACATGCAATAAACAACATATAGGATGATATCATGATATATCAAAATAAATAAACAACCAATATCAACCAATAGCATCCATCACACCAATCAACCATAAAACCAGTATCATTCAAAAATTCCAATTTTTACCATATTGGGTAATGTGCTGCCAATTAAATTTAAATTTATTTAACGGTCAATTTAAATTCTATCAATTAATTCATATACCAATCTAAATGACAATCGAACCTACCAAACAACAACTAATAAAATTTATATCACTTCTGAATATAAATATAACTAATATAAAATTATTTTTAGTCAATCGTGAGCGTATAAACACTCACTTTGATTATCGACGATTTAACATCCAAATAAAGGCCTAAATTTGAACATTCTCAGAATGCAGCCAAACTAGCTCCATGTTGTCCAGAATTTTGATACAAATGCAAAGGAGAAAACAACGCGTCGATCCAAGCTCGTATGCAAAAGTTATTGATATTGGAAGTTATATGATTATAATATAAAATAAATAAATAAGTAATAAAATAGTTAAAACACGTGTACCTACATCTTCTTCTTCAAGTTCAAAGTAATATGGCCGACCCCAACATCTAAAACTAGGACTTCAACGCACGACAAAAAAAAGTGACCGGAAAATGATAGGAATACTCCATCACGTGCGCCCCGTCCTCCTCCACTAACGCCTAAGACGCGGCCCCCCACCGTCACATGAATCGTGTGCAATAGACTAAGACGTGTGTGACCTTCTAGATCAAACTCGGGCTATTTCATGATGAAATAGCACAAATCAACCATTGGATGTGTAGATCTCGTCGAGCTCTACAACTTTGCTTTTGGAAGTTTTTGATTTCGATGAAAGACGAAGGAGATCGAAGGAGAAGAAGTTCGAAACTATCTGGCCGTTGGAATTATAATAGCGGCAACCATGGATTAGGGTTTCAGAAATAATAAAATAATAACTTATCTCGATCTACGTGCTGTATATATATATATATATAGTTAGCTCCAAAAATGTCCAAACTCCAATTGAAGCATGCCACCTGGCGTTTATAATGTTTTCCCCCACTCCGAACGCAGTGGAACTAGTTTCGAGGCCTAATTCGATCATACGTGGAAAATAGTTTCTCAAAGTCAATTTATTTTAGTTAAATTTTAAAAATGAATTCTGCGCATTTCAAGCTCGCATGGCCAAACTATAAGGCTGATCGCTACGAAACTTGAAACCATACAATAACTCACCATTACGAATCCGATGAAACTAGTTTCGTCGAAATCCAAGACAGTTGCCAGAATGGATATTTTTACTTGTTAATTAAAATATAAAATTTCCAATTTTTAATTATTCACTTGTAAACTCAATTTAAATGTTAACCATCTTCATTCATATTAAATAAAATTTAAATCAATTTTCTAATTCATTTTGAATCATCTTAGATCCAGAATTAAATTATTAAAATAATTTCCAATATCAAATTTTAAACAATTTAATTATCCAATAACCCAATGTAAATAAATCATTAAATTTTATTTCTACCCATATTTATCCAATAATTTAATTAAATTTAATAATTTAAAATAGCCAAAAATACGGGTCGTTACATACTCCCCCACTCTAAACTTTTCGTCCTCGAAAAGGCGTTAAGTAAAGAATTTAACGTACAATAGATTTTATTCAAATAATCACTTATAACTTTAAAATCTTATTAGAAAATCTTTACTACGCTTTTACTATGCCACTCTGCTATCGGTTTATAGAAAATATAATTTATATATAAATAAGTTATAAAATTTTAAAAATTCAACAATTTCCTAACTCCCGGATTTACGGAAAATTTCGGCAAAGTCTCCTTTGCGCGGCTCGAACGGAAAAATTTTACAATTCAATATATAACACAAATATAACCAATATATGTGAAATATACATCTCATCTCAATGATGAGGCATCCTGAAGGGCAAAATATAAAATCGCGGTATGTAATCCGAGATGAAAACCTTATTATTTATAATACGAGTGAGTTCGCTCGTATTAAGCAAGTAAAAGCATATAAATCCTCGTATACCCCCCAATCGGTCTTCGTATGTACCTATCTTAACTCAATTTGGAATGTTAATAACTTATAATAAGATATAGAACATGTATAACTTACAATAAGTATAAAACATACATTTTGAATCCAAATCTCAAAACTTAAGCACAAAAACACAACCATACAACAATCATATGCATCCAAAATAATTAAACAATGATTTACAACAGCAAAAATCATCCGGCAAATAAATATTTATTCAATTCAATTCATAACTATCAAACTTTACAATTCAATGTCAATACCTAAATTCATACATTCTTATTCTTATTAACATTAAATTTTTTTTATTAACATTTAATTTGCTCGATTCGGTTTATTTGAATTTAACTAGCTTTTATTCAATTAGATTCACGTTCCATTGATTTTTCATTGAATTTATTTGTTTCCAATTGAATTGCATACACTTATCAACATTAATGAATTTACATTCTATTAATTTACGCTCATTTATAGTTACATTCATATTTTTTTCTTCCATTATTTCATTTCAATAATTCATATAATTAATTTCACTTAAATAATTTAATTCCATACTAAGTTCCATATATAAAAAAAAAATGATTCACAATCACTTATTAGTATCTACTTCATTAATCATACAATGGATTTGTAATCAACTCATTCATGTTTGATTGATTTACATACAACTAATTTGGTTTCAATTCATTCTTTTCTTTAAATCAATATTTATTGCATTTGCATTTGATTTATTTCAATTCAATATACTTACATTCAATTGGTTTGTTCCAATTATTTACATTTGTTTGATCCATATTTAAATTTAATTTACATTCCATTGATTACTTAGAATTTATTAACATTCGTTGCAAATTCATTGTATTTAAAAAAAATTCGTGTTCAATTTAATTTGTGAACTTCTAATTGTTCCTCTTTTTTTTAGCCCATGTATATAAATTTAGTGAATCATTTATAAAATTATTCCACTTAACGTTGCTTAAGTTGAATTTATATTACTTCCACTTAGTATATCCTCCCTTAATTTATACTAACACCATTATAAATTAGCTAAGTATATTATAAATATTTTATACAACACAACTCACATTTATTTTTATTACTTCATATTTTATGTTATTATTAATTCATCGATTTACTTCATTTATTCAAATTCATATTATTAATTTATTAAAGTAAAATTTTATTTTATAACTCAATTCATATTAATAACCTCTCTTTTTCACAATTAATTCACTTAGCTGCTCTTAAGACCACTTTAACTTATAATTTTTTTTATTACCCATTCCATATTATATAAGTTAACATTCAGATTTTTATTTAAACTACTCCACTTGCAATTTAAAATTTCTTTATCCAATTTTAAATCAAATCCAATTACTCATACTAAATTTTTTCTTACATTCATTTATTTTATTTAATCTCTTTCACACTTAAATTACATTTCATTTTATAATTTCAAGCCCTTATTCATTTTTAATACATTTTATAGCTCGAATGAAATTAATCCACTTTACTAATTTATCTAGTTTCATTTAATATCCAATTCAATTTATTAAGTTGAACTTCATTTTATTTTAATCTATTTCCTATTTTATTTAATTTCATTCAAGTTGAATTTCTTGTCATCCACATTTAACAAATTTAAATTTGTTTAGCTTAATATTCTCAAATCTATAAGTTACATAATTTATTCATTCCAAAATTCATTTTATTCAATTAATTTCAAATGTAATTCATTTTATTTGTATCCAAAATTCAAAATTTTCTTTCTTCTGTTATTTTAACCAAAATTTTAACCATTTAAAATTTGTTTCATTTTCCTATTCACATTAATAAGTTATAAAATTGTTTTTTTCTTCAAATTTATAAGTTACAAACTGATTTCGTTTGTACTATTCTCAGTTAAGTGCAAAACTATTTTCATATAATTAGAAAATCATATTTAGAATATTTTCACAATCAAAACTTGTTTTAATGGAAAATAACGAAATTCATTTTTGGTAGCAATTTCACTCAGAAACTCGAAAATGAACACTGGCGTTGCTGCAGTCATCCCTAGAATTATATTCCAGCGACCAAGCAAGTCTAATGCTTTTGTTTCCTTCAAAAATCCTTTTAAAATATATTTTTCTCGTCAAAATCTTTTGAATAATATTAATATTAATTTAAAGGCTTCGAAAACAATTTTGAATACAAAAAGGATTTAAAATTCTAGAATTCTCAATTTCTAAGATCATTTCTATATATAAGCTATATTATAATATACTTACAAAAATTTTCTCAACTTATTATCAAAAGATTCGATTAATTAACACTTGGTCATTTTAATCAGTTCTTATTTTAATTATTTTCAATTCAATTTAATTATCAATGTTTCATAAAATAAAGTTCGTGAAGTATTCGTTTTATTTTTAATTCAACCAATAATCAATGATAATTAAATATTATTATCTTTAAAAACTCGTTCATTAAAAATTATCATTTCATATATAAAATATAATTAGGTAAAATTATTTCATTACTCGGTTTAAAACAATATTATGTCGACATGCCTCGTTTAAGTGTTTAGAAATCCCTATCGATGACACGGCGTCCCGCATATCGAGCAAAATTCATAAACAACTCAACGGATAAGTAAACACAATATAAAACATTCTATAACACTAATAAGTATGCTCTTTCAGATATATGCTCTCAACAGACTCATTTTAGGGTATTACTACCTTATCTCTAGTGAGTCAAACTCCAAAAGCCAACGTTATCGTTAAAACTGGCTCTGATACCAACTGTGACGACCCATATTTCGAAAGGTTAATCGACAATAATCCACACATGTCCAACTTAAACAATCCGCAACGTAGATAATCAATAGGATTAAAATAAAAAAAATAAGAAGAGAAGAAGCAAACAAAACACAAAGTCTCACAACGAAAACGATAAAATATAATAATCAAATAAACAATTAATGAAGTTGTTTACTATGCGTTTGATTTCAATCTATATACACTTATTAGAGTTATATATCCACATTAGGGATAGATAATCAATACAGCAGAATAGCATAATGCAAGGGATAATAATAATCGTAATATATTAAACTACGTCTTCGTCCTCCAGAGAATTGTAACGACCCGCCATTTCGTACCATTCAAATCGACAATAATCCACACATGTCAGACTTGAATGATGCAAAATAGCAGATTGTAAATAAATTTGGAGCAAATGAAATCAAATACACATAATCGCAAACAGAACAATCAGAATAACTCGCAGCGGAATATAAAAATAACATGGTAGTTCATGAAGCTACTATAACAGAGTCTCAGCCCAAATACATAATAACAGTCTGAAACAACATAATAGAAATCCCAAATACATAGAAGTTCACTAATACATGAGATAAACTAGAATAGCTGAAACATAAATAGATATATAAATAGATAGGCAGAATCTCCAGCAAAGACCAGCTCCAGAAAGAGAATCCAAAGCTGTGAATACTTGGGCTGATCCGAGCGTAAAGTAGAACACAAAACACTCAAGTCAGGACAATATATACTTATATAATGTAAACCAACTCAAGTGAACCATAATAAGGTACAAGTAACTTAAAGGATGCCTGGGACCGCCCATCCTCTAAGGATCCGTTAAATATTTACTATGTAGTAATAATTCGCTATTATAATAATGTCTACAGTTAAATAAACTTACTTTTAAATAGCGTTCCGGGCTACCCATATCACCCTTCACACATAATAGTCCCAGTAGTCCATCCAGTATCAGCATATCTCCAGAGCGGGAGACTACCCTAAATACTCCATGGGCTACGAGAGAAAAACAAACTCATAGTAAAGGCTCGATATGGTAGGTGACATGGCACACAAGGCAATGCCAGGGTAGATATACCAATTACGTATACGGGCTGGTGGTAACGCAGCAGCCACATATGCCCACCTCGGAACACACTCCCATAACAAAATCGGAGGATGGCCGTCTAATCAATCACAAGTAAGAGTACAGTATCGAAGGAATGTGTCCGACCAGAGGAGCTACCCCTTTTGGCCCGAGATCGCTCCTGTTTTAGCCACCTTAAGCCAATTCACGGGAGTCGAGTCCACGTAATATACCTCAAGAACGTCGCCACCATCCTGCTTCATTCTGGAAACTCCACTACGTACACAGTTGTTAAAGTGGTTTTCGGTATCGACAGAGAGTATGTCCATATCCGATCTCGGTCTCTTTAACAACCAATCGTTATTATAACCCGTAGTTATAATTTAAAAATCATAGTTTATACTTCAAAAATAAAGTATCAATTCAAATTCAAATCTTTATAAAAATAAAGATCTAATCATTTCCAAACCATTTTCAATATATCAAAATATCATATCTTTCAAAATTCATTTCAAATCATTATTTGAATTCAAATCCAAATATACACATTTAAATATCCTTTTTAATTCAAAGATATCATTCATTTATTCCTTTTTTAATTTAAAGAAATCATTCATTTATTATCATTTCAAATTATCTTTAAATAGTTTATATTTAAATCAAAACAATTCATTTAAACCATTTAGAAGTGAAGTCGTTATATTTAAAATCAAATATTCAGTACCCAAAATTTTAGACAAATTCCGAGCTCATTTATTTAAATCAAAACCTCAAACATTCATTTCAGTCTACCGCAACACTTATCAAGTGCCACTGTAGCCCTTTATTTAGTTTCAGATTTTAATTATCTTTCTGCTATCACAGCACTTACCAAGTGTTGTAATACCACTTAGTTATAATTTATACATAGTTTATTTGTATCAACCACGACACTTACAAAGCTGTAATATCATTTACGTTAATAGCATTTCAAAATATTGTTAATTACATTTCCAATATTCAATATAATTTCACCAACAATTTTTTTTTTTGATTTTAATCAGTTTAACTTATAAAATCATATAATTTCACTTTTAAGACAATCATTCAAATACTCTTATATTCATGATTCTATAAAGTTAAATTTCCATTCAAAATCAATATTTAATAATAATTCACATAATAAATTCCAACACTAAATTTCAATTCATATAATTAAATTTTTAACTTAATAATTAAGTTTAAATTTTCAAATATAACTTAAATTCACTTTATTTACTTACTTCAAAAATTCACTTTTAAACAAAAATGCATAAATTCCAATTTAAGTTATATTTCCAAATTTCAACTTAAATATTCATTCATTTAACATTTTAACTTTATTCAAAAATTATTAATATGTTATAAAATTATTTTAAATTCATTTAAATTCAAAATATCATAAATTTATCATATTTTCATATTTAATTTAAATTCCACTTATCACCAAATTATAATTTCCAAAATAACTTACATTTCAAATTTTCTAACCATACCATTAATTTATTTCACTTATAAATTCTTAGAAAATCAATAATATTTTAAAAAAACAATTTTTAATTAAGTTTTAAATTAAAATGTTATAATATTTATATTTCAAACATATTTTAAAAATTTTAGACAAATATAATTTAACCACGGGTCTGTATATAATTTTCTAGCCTAGGAAAAGTGACACAGGTAATATATCATTTCGACCCGTAATTAATAGAGAAAACCGGGTTTTATCATTTCAAACGCACGGTCCCAAGTAAATGAAAATAATTGAAAATCATTCAGGCCTATCATTTCAGCCCACAACAATTTTCTTCTATTCTAAAGTCCCTTCGGGTATGTATCATTTCAACCCATAACGATACGAAAGGAAGGAAGTTAGAAAACATTTGAAAAATCCTTTAGAACAAGAAAATTTTATGTATCAAAATAATCTTTGAAAAATCTTTTGAAACATTTGAAAATCATTTTGAAAAAAAAAATCATTTTCTACTTTGAAAATACGTTCTCTCACAAAGAAAGTGATTCTGAGATTGATTTCACTCATTCTAGGGTATTTCTATCCTATCTCTAATGAGTTTTTGCTCCTAAGGCAATGGTTTGCCAGAAACCAAAGCTCTGATACCAAAAGTAACAACCTGCCATTTCTTACCATTCAAATTGACAATAATCCACACATGTCAGACTTGAATGATGCAAAATAACAGATTGTAAATAAATTGGAGCAAATGAAATCAAATACACAGAATAACAGACAGAACAATCAGAATAACTCGCGGCAGAATAAAAAAATAACATAGTAGTTTATGAAGCTACTATAACAGAGTCTCAACCCAAATACAAAATAACAGTCTAAAACAACATAATAGAAATCCCAAATACATAGAAGTTCACTAATACATTGGATAAACTAGAACAGCTGAAATAGAAATAGATATATAAATAGATAGGCAGAATCTCTAGCAAAGACAACCTCCAGAAAGAGAATCCAAAGCTGTGAATACTCGGGCAAACCCGAGTGTAAAGTAGAACACAAAACACTCGAGTCGGGCAGTATATACTTATATAATGTAAACCAACTCAAGTGAACCGTAATAAGGTACAAGTAACTTAAAGGATGTCTGGGACCGCCCATCCTCTAAGGATCCGTTAAACTATTTACTATGTAGTAATATTTCGCTATTATAATAATATCTACAGTAAAAGAAACTTACTTTTAAATAACGTTCCAGGCTACCCATATCACCGTTCGCACATAATAGTTCCAGTTGTCCATCCAGTTTCAGCGTATCTCTAGATCGGGAGACTACCCTAAATACTCCATGGGCTACGGGAGAAAAACAAACTCGTAGTAAAGTGTGACGCCCCACCTCTATACCCACGCTAACCAAGGGCACTACAGGGTAATGCCGTCAACTAACGCGGAGAATAAGGCTGGTTAGGAGCGACCATCTATAGCCTTGCTCTAACTATTTATTGAATACATCGACAAAAGAGATACCAAGCAGATCGACATATCCAATGAATACTTAAAACAAAACCATAGGTGGTTGGAGGATCTATCAGAACATAATATAACAACTCATATGTAATATACATCATAGAACAGTAGATCATCATATACATATACAGATACATAACAGAGTATACAAACTAATACATGTCAAGTGGTATAGCAAACCACAATATACAGGCGAATCCAAAAGAATACATATATATCAGAGTTACAACAAAATGGGACTACGCAAAAAGCCATAACAAAAAGGAGCAAGCTAATTAGTCAATGCGGAAGCAAAATAGGCTAAGTCCAAAAGCACCTAGCCTGAAACATCTCGGTCTGACCCGAGTAAAAATACACGGGTCAGTCTAGCTAAACAAATCAGTTAGATAAACTGAACAACAATAAACCTACAAGGCCATAAAGTATAACAAATATCTCTAAAAGATATAGCACAATCATCTAACAAAAGATGAATCATAACAAGACAACCCTCATACCATCGGCAACACAATAAACAAAGGATATGAATATCCCAAAAAAAGCCAAAAAGGCAATAACAAATACCAATGAAGGTAACACAAGTTCCATATGGTAATCGCTATTTTGTGCGGCTTGAAAAGACCAACACCGAAGGGCGATACCTAGGGAATATACATATCAATGAAACATCATAAAATTGCACGTGCTCAGTACTGCATAAACAATGATCCATGAGCCCGAAGATTCCAAACCCAATATCACTCTAGCGGTGACGAATGACCAACTCCAAAAGCGATACAATAGTGCAACAAACCCGAAGGCACAAACCCGAAGGTACAAACCCGAAGGCAACATACCATAAGGCAGCATACCCGAAGGCAACAAACCTGAATGAGACAGTCCGAAGACACTATCCTAAAAGCAACAAACCGTAGTGGTGAAGGTCTGGAGGCCCAGTACTGGACACCACTAACTGGCAAAATGTGTCACAACTCTCGAAAAGGAATCCGAAAAGTGGTAATCCCATAACCACCCGTTCGCACTAAACTGTTTACGATCCGTTAGTTAATTTCACACTCAAAGCAGTACAAAGTTTACCTCATCTCGTCGGTAAACCAGACATCAAGTTCAAAACGATCAATTGAATAGGGCGGGGATTAATCGGAAAGATAAACACGCGGATTCGTGGTCCATGTTTTACCTAACCATTTAATCTCCTTTCCACTTCGCTCGAAGTGCAAAATTGTGTGTGCGTTTTAAATAGAAATTATAAATTAGAGGACGAGCTTTAATAACATTTGAAAGAATCATTTTATAAAAACCCATGTAAGAAATCAAAAGGAATCATCAAAGTCAAAATGCGATAACAACTAATTGGAATCAACCCGAATCGATAAAAGTTGGAATCTCAAGCAAATAGGCAAAATAGACCAAAACAAGCAGGTCACTCGACTGGTTCACTGAGAACAGTCGGCTGATCCAAAAACATGAAAATCCCATTTCCTGCAGTCAGTCGACTGGTTGTAGAGGGTCAGTCGACTGATTGCAGAAAATAGAGACTTCTTGTCTCTGTCAACGGCCTTGATATGCCAATTGGCTACAGCCAGTTGACTGACTGCAGAAGGTTAGTCGACTGACTGAGCCTTGAGGCTATACTTCAGCCTATCTAATGAAGGGAAAACTCCTCTAAAATGCAATAAATCGAGCAATGACGCTAGGGATTTATGCCACTCGACAACCCAGCACTGTTAAATCTCTTATACAACTCCAAAAACATGCTCAAACATCAAAGCTACGATTTTTTTGAGTTTTTGACTTCAAAACACCAAAAATTGCAATGTTCACAAAACTAATCCGAATCAAAAGAAATTACACATGAATAAGTGTTAGGAATTCATACCTATCAATCAAAGATAGTTTGGACATAGATGTGAGGTAAAAATCTCACCTTTTAACTCACAAACAAAGATGAGAAGCTCAAACGCAAAGAAAAGACCAACTACTCTCCACTTCAACTCTACAAGCTTCAATCTAAGACCAAAACAAGTATTTACTAAGTTAGGTTTAGGAAACTTTCTGAAATTGAAGAGGAAAAGAGTTGAAGAAGATGAAAAGAGGGCTTACCAATAGCTTCACTTTGATTTTGGAGCAAGAATTCAAGTTTGCAAAGTAAACTAGGGCTTGGAATTTCTATTTCTCATTCTTTTCACCCATTTTCAATTGTGCTTGAGTTTTATGAAATGAAATAAGTGAGTGGAGAGGAGAGGGGTCTGAGTTGAGGTATAGGATGAGTTGGTTGAACCCAAAACCTAAAGCCCACTTAGCTAATAGCAAAATTCAACTTACTCCAAACATATCAAAGCTTATACTCAAAAATATTGCAAACGCCATTTTGAACTCAATGGTAGTGTTTTCGAGTCCTAATTCGGCCGTTTGCAAAAAGTAACATTTCAGACCTAAATCCGACTAACTACGCCATATTTAAATAAAACATTTAAATATATAATCGTTAAATATGCGGGTTGTTACAGATCTCCCCTCCTTACAAAATTGCGTCCATGCAATTCCTAGAGAAGATACTTATAACAACTACATACATACATCACCAAAAAGAAAAGGAAATAAGCTTGAGAAGAAAAGATATTCTCACCATTGCCAAGCAAAGATAGAAAACTCGGATAGGATCGCTCGATAAACTCTCTGGTTTCCCAAGTACAGTCATTGGGATTAGCAGACCATTGAACTTTAATGAGCGGCACGTCCTTGTTTCGAAGGCGTCGCACCTCCGTGGCAAGCACGCGAATAGGTTGTTGTACAATAGATAAGTCTGGTGAGACCTCAAGCTCTAGCAAATCAGGAGAATCGATAACAGAATCCGACTCTCGAAGACACTTCCGAAGTTGAGAGACGCGAAACACGTCGTGAATGCCAGATAAATGAGCTGGAAGTGAAACTCTATAAGCCACAGGGCCAATACGTTCAGTAATAGAAAATGGTCCTATAAAACGAGGAGCCAATTTCCCAGTCGTACTAAAGTGCATCACCCCTTTTAGAGAAGAAACACGAATAAAGACAAGATCACCAACCGAGAATTCGAGAGGCTTCCTAGGTTTTTCTGCGGAGGATTTCTGGCGGCTCTATGCCTCTTTCATTCTCAAACGAATCAAATCAATATTCTCGGAAGAATCATGAACAAAATCTAGGCCAAGAATAAGCTTCTCCCCAGATTCCAACCAACAAGAAGGTGGTCGACATGGCCTTCCGTATAAGGCTTCGAAAGGAGCCATACCAATACTAGACTGAAAACTATTATTGTAGGAGAACTCTACAAGAGGTAGGTGATCCTCCCAACTACCACCAAAATCAAAAATACAAATACGGAGGAGATCTTCCAAGATACGATTCACCCGTTCAGTCTGTCCGTCAGACTGCGGATGATAAGCTGTGCTAAAATTAAGCCTTGTTCCCAAAGCTTGCTGAAGACTCTGCCAAAAATGACTCATGGATAAAGGATCACGGTCACTCACAATAGAACTAGGAACACCGTGAAGTCTCACGATTTCCTTGACATACAACTTAGCCAAATGTGAAGCAGTCCTATTTGACTTAATGGGAATAAAATGAGCAGACTTAGTGAGGCGATCAACAATAACCCAGATGCTAGAATGGCCCGATCTCAAACGAGGTAGGATTTCAATGAAATCCATAGAAATATGATCCCATTTCCACAATGGAATCTCTAGAGGCTAAAGAAGACCTGAAGGGCGCTGATGTTCGGCCTTAATACGCTGACAGGTTATGCAATCACTCACATAACTCGCCACATCGCGCTTCATGACTTCCCAATAATAAAAACGATGCATATCGGCATACATCTTACTACTACCAGGATGGATAGTATACTTAGAACAATGGCAGTCGTCAAGAATGTCATGCCTAAGTGAAAAATCAGAAGGCACAAAAAGACGGTTCTTCTTGCGAAGACACCCATGAGAATCAATGCTAAAATCCCGCAATGCCTCATCACAGGATCCAGACTCACAAAGCTCAATAAGATGCAACAAATCAGGATCACGCCGCTGGGCATCGGCAATATGATCCAATAAAATGGGTCGAGCTCCCAAACTAAATAGTCGAATAGGTGAATCATAAGATGAACCTCGATCACGAATTTCACAAAAAGATAGAGTCTCAAGAATATCCCATTCGGCAAGCATCATAGAAACAACAGCCGAATATTTGCGACTAAGTGCATCAGCAACACGATTACCCTTTCCAGGGGTATATTGGATATCAAAGTCATAGGAAGCAAGAAACTCGAGCCAACGCTGTTGTCTCATATTGAGTTCCTTCTGAGTGAACAAATACTTCAAGGATTTACGATCGGTATAGAGAATGAAGCGCTCGCCCAATAAATAGTGTCGCCAAATCTTCAAGGCAAAGACAATGGCGGCTAACTCAAGATCATGAGTGGCATAGCGAACTTTATTCGGACGTAGTTGCCTAGAAGCATAAGCAACTACCTGATTCTTCTGCTTAAGAACAGCACAGAGACCACTAACACAAGCATTGGTGTAGACAACAAGATCATGATTCCCTTCGGGAACTACTAAAATAGGAGCATTAATGAGAAGTTCCTTTAATCTATGAAAGGAAGCTTCACACTTGTCAGACCAAATAAAATGAATGCCTTTCCGAGTAAGGCTGGTGAGAGGGAGCACAACACGGGAAAAATCCTTAATGAACCGACGGTAATACCCCACCAATCTAAGGAAACTACGAATCTCATGAACATTCTCAGGCCTCTTCCAATTCTGGATGGCTTCGATCTTTGAGGGATCGATTGAAACGCCGTCGGAAGATACAACATGGCCTAAGAACCAAACATTATTCTCTCAAAAATGGCACTTGGAGAATTTGGCTCTAAGCTGATGATGATGGAGAGTACTCAAGACAATTCTCAAGTGATTAGCATGCTTAACTTCAAACTTAGAATAAATAAGGATATCATCAATGAACACAAGGACGAACTTATCGAGATATTCCCAAAATACTCGATTCATGAGATCGACAAAGAAAGCAGGAGCATTCGTCAAACCGAACGACATAACGAGGCACTCAAAAGAACCATAACGAGTGCGGAAAGCGGTAAGAGGTATGCTATACTTTGTGACTCGTAACTGATGAAAACCTGTGGCAAGGTCAAGCTGAGAAAAGACCTTAGCACCACTCAATAAATCGAAAATATCATCGATCCTAGGCAATGGATACCTGTTCCTGATGGTTAACTCGTTAAGCTTGCGATAGTCAATGCAAAGCCTAAGAGTTCCATCGGACTTCTTCACGAAGACGACCACGGATCCCCACGGAGAAAAACTGGACTGAATCAACTGCATGGACTCAAGCTCTAAAAGTTGCTTCTTGGGTTCCTCATTTTCCTTTGTAGACATTCTCATGGGAGGACGACAAACTAGCTGCGCGCCTAAAATGAGATCAATGCGGAACTCTATTGCCCGCTTGGGTGGCAAACCCGAAACAGGCTCGAAAACATCAGAAAAGTCACAAGCAATAGGAATACGTGATATGTCATCATCATCTCGAGAATCAAGAGAATATAAAGCCATTTCGGAATTATCCACATCCCGAAGAACAAGTGATAGCTGAGTAAATGAATCGGTATGTAGAAGATATAAAATCCACTCAGAACACATAATCCGGGCATCGTATCTCACTAGCCAGTCCATTCCCAAAATCATATCAAATCCCAGATAAGAAATAACGTGCAGATTCGCACGAAAAGAAAATCCACATAAAACAATCTCAACATCATCACACAGCATGCTAAGGGTCGCAGATCCCCCAATAGGATTCACAATCCTTAAAGAAGTAACCAAACAAGAAACATCCAAAGACAAATCATCGACGAGCTTTTTCGATACGAAAGAATGTGAAGCATCGTATCGAAAAGAACTCGAATACTATGGTCATGAAATAAAATAGAACCTTCCAAAATAGATGGAGACATACCTTTGGGATGAGAAGGACCTTCAGAAGCCTTAGCAGCATAAAGCTTGCTAGCCTTGGCAGCAGCAGAAACAGTAGGGCAGGTGGAATCATGATGACCTTCCTTCTTGCAATAGCGGTAGAAGAGAGGCTTAGGACAAGCTCGAATCATATGATCAGGAGAACCACAATTGAAACACTTCTGAATGAAAGATGTTCCAGCAGACTGAGGCTGAGAATTTGAACCACCGGTCTTCTTCTTCTTAGAAGGAAAAGACCTGGACTTTTGAAATAGAAACTACTTCTTGTTAGGGTTCTTGGAAACATCAACATCATCACCACTATCACACTCCTTCTCAATGGTTTCGAGATGAAGTGCCGAATCAACCAACTCCTCAAAAGAGAGCTTAAGCTGGAGCAACAAAGACTTCTTAAGATATTTCTTAAGACCAGAGACAGACTTTAGATTCTTCTTATAAGAAGTGCTAATGAATTCATGACCATACTTAGATAAAGCCTCGAATTATGCAACATACTCAGAAACAGAATACTTCCCTTACTTCAACTCAAGGAAGCGATAGGTCAATAAAACTTTTCAGATTCAAGAACAAACTTGAGTTCGAATCGTCCCCGAAACTGAGTGCAAGAAAGAGTAGACTCATCAATTTCGGCTACAAGATGCTCGTACCAATCAAGGGCACGCTCTTGTAATAAGCTAGAAGTTACAAGAACTCTATCATGATTAGAAAGATCCATGCGAGAGAAGATACGCTCGCACGTGCGAAGCCAAGCTTGGACTCCAAGAACAGACTCGAAGCCCTTAAACGACTTTCCTCCAAGATGAGAAAAATCACTGCACTGACGTACAAAGGCAAACTTGCGAGGTGGAGATACTCGAGGAGGAACTGGAAGCCGAGTGCTCCTAAACAACTCCAAAAACTGATCAGCAGACATATAAACGCCATCCGGATGTGAGCCACTGGATTGCCCAGCATCCGTACGTCGTTCCCTGCCTCTTCCAGCCATACGCTGATAGTTAAGATAAGAACAAGATTATTCACAAGGTAGATGTCATTAATTCAAATGTGGAATACTACGGAACATAATGCATTCCTAGACGTATTCCCACATTCTATCTACCACCAAAGGCATAGAAGGAATATAGAGGCACGATGGTTCAAAGATTGTAACACTTATACACTTTGATATACCGGAATATGTGCTTCTAATCTATGTTTATCATATTTTGGTCTGAACTCAACTCTGATACCAAGCTGTGATGCCCCACCACTATACCTACGCTAGCCAAGGACACTACGGGGTAATGTCGTCAACTAACGCGGAGAATAAGGTTGGTTAGGAGCGACCATCTATAGCCTTGCTCTAACTATTTATTGAATACATCGACAAAAGACATACCAAGCAGATCGACATATCCAATGAATACTTAAAACAAAACCATAGGTGGTTGGAGGATCTATCAAAACAGAATATAACAACTCATATGTAATATACATCACAGAACAGTAGATCATCATATACATATACAGATACATAATAGAGTATACAAACTAATACATGTCAAGTGGTACAGCAAACCACAATATACAGGCGAATCCAAAAGAATACATACATATATACATACATATATATATATATATATATCAGTGTTACAACAAAATGGGACTACGCAAAAAGCCATAACAAAAAGGAGCAAGCTGAATAGTCCATGCGGAAGCAAAATAGGCTAAGTCCAAAAGCACCTAACCTGAAACATCTCGGTCTGACCCGAGTATAATTACACGGGCCAGTCTAGCTAAACAAATCAGTTAGATAAACTGAACAACAATAAACCTGCAAGGTCATAAAGTATAACAATTATCTCTAAAAGAGATAGCACAATCATCTAACAAAAGATGAATCATAACAAGACAAGCCTCATATCATTGGCAACACAATAAACAAAGGATATGATCCCAAAACAAGCCAAAAAGGCAATAACAAATACCAATGAAGGTAACACAAGTTCCACAAGGTAATCGCTATTTTGTGTGGCTCAAAAACACCAACACCGAAGGGCGATACCTAGAGAATATACATATCAATGTAACATCAGAAAATTGCACGTACTTGGTATTGTATAAACAAGGATCCATGAGCCCGAAGACTCCAAACCCAATATCACTCGAGCGATGACGAATGACCAACTCCAAAAGCGATACAATAGGGCAACAAACCCGAAGGCACAAACCCAAAGGTACAAACCCGAAGGCAACATACCCGAAGGCAACAAACCTAAAGGAGACAGTCCGAAGACACTATCCCAAAGGCAACAAACCGTAATGGTGGAGGTCTGGAGGCCCAGTACTGGACACCACTAACTGGAAGAATGTGTCACAACTCTCGAAAAGGAATCTAAAAAGTGGTAACGTGAGTCCCATAATCACCCGTTCACACTAAACTGTTTACGATCCGATAGTTAATTTCACACTCAAAGCAGTACCAAGTTTACCTAATCTCATCGGTAAACCAGACACCAAGGTCAAAACGATCAATCGAATAGGGCAGGGATTAATCGGAAAGATAAACGCGCGGATTCATGGTCTGTGTTTTACCTAACCATTTAATCTCCTTTCCACTTTGCTCGAAGTGCAAAATTGTGTGTGCGTTTTAAATAGAAATTATAAATTAGGGGACGAGCTTTAATATCATTTGAAAGAATCATTTTATAAAAACCCGTGTAAGAAATCAAAAGGAACCATCAAAGTCAAAATGCGATAACAACTAATTGGAATCAACCCGAATCGATAAAGTTGAAATCTCAAGAAAATAGGCAAAATACACAAAAACAAGAAGGTCAGTCGACTGGTTCATTGAGAACAGTCGACTGATCCAGAAACATGAAAATCCCATTTCTTGCAGTCAGTCGACTAGTTGCAGAGGGTCAGTCGAATGATTGCAGAAAATAGAGACTTTTGGTCTCTGTCAACGGCCTTGATACGCCAATTGGCTACAGCCAGTTGGCTGACTGCAGAAGGTCAGTCGACTGACTGAGCCTTGAGGCTGTACTTCAGCCAATCTAATGAACTCCTCTAAAATGCAATCGATCAAGCAATGACGCTAGGGATTTATGTCACTCGACAATCCAGCACTATTGACTCTCTTATATAACTCCAAAAATATGCTCAAACATCAAAGCTATGATTTTTAGAGTTTTTGACTTCAAAACACCAAAAATTGCAACGTTCACAAAACCAATCCGAATCAAAAGCAATTACACATGAACAAGTGTTAGGAATTCATACCTAACAATCAAAGATAGTTTGGACATAGTTGTGAGGTAAAAATCTCACCTTTTAACTCACAAACAAAGATGAGAAGCTCAAACGCAAAGAAAAGACCAACCACTCTCCACTTCAACTCTACAAGCTTCAATCTAAGATCAAAACAAGTATTTCCTAAGTTAGGTTTAGGAAACTTTCTGAAATTGAACAGGAAAAAAGTTGAAGAAGATGAAGAGAGGGCTTACCAATAGCTTTACTTGGATTTTGGAGCAAGAATTCAAGTTTGCAAAGTAAACTAGGGCTTGGAATTTCTATTTCCCATTCTCTTCCCCCATTTTCGATTGTGCTTGAGTTTTATAAAATGAAATAAGTGAGTGGAGAGGAGAGGGGGCCGAGTTGAGGTATAGGATGTGTTGGTTGAACCCAAACCCAAAAGCCCACTTAGCTAATAGCAAAATTCAACTTACTCCAAACATATCAAAGCTTATGCTCAAAAAGATTGCAAACGCCATATCGAACTCAACAGAAGTGGTTTCGAGTCCTAATTCGGTCGTTTGCAAAAAGTAACATTTCGGACCTATATCCAACTAATGACGCCATATTTAAATAAAACATTTAAATATATAATCGTTAAATATGTGGGTTGTTATATAAAGGCTCGGTATGGTACGTGACACGACACAGAAGGCAATGCCAAAGTAGATATACCAATTACGCACACGGGCTGGTGGTAATGCAGCAGCCACATACGCCCGCCTCAGAACACACTCCGATAACAAAATCAGAGGATGGCCATCTAATTAATCACAAGTAAGAGTATAATATCGAAGGAATGTGTCCAACCAGAGGAGCTACCCCTTTTGGCCCGAGATCGCCCCTGTTTTAGCCACCTTAAGCCAACTCATGGGAGTCGGGTCCACGTAATATACCTCAAGAACGTCGCTACCATCCTACTTCATTTTGGAAACTCCACCGCGTACACAGTTGTTAAAGTGGTTTTCGGTATCGACAGAGAGTATGTCAATATCCGATCCTGGTGTCTTTAACAATCAATCGTTATTATAACCCGTAGTTATAATTTAAAAAACATAGTTTATACTTTAAAAATAAAGTATCATTTCAAATTCAAATCTTTATAAAAATAAGGATCTAATCATTTCCATACCATTTTCAATATATCAAAATATCATATCTTTCAAAATTCATTTCAAATCATTATTTGAATTCAAATCCAAATATACACATTTAAATATCCTTTTTAATTCAAAGATATCATTCATTCATTCCTTTTTTAATTCAAAGAAATCATCATTTATTATCATTTCAAATTACCTTTAAATAGTTTATATTTAAATCAAAACAATTCATTTAAACCATTTAAAGGTGAAGTCGTTATATTTAAAATCAAATATTCAGTTCCCAAAATTTTAGACAAATTTTGAACTCATTTATTTAAATCAAAACCTCAAACATTCATTTCAGCCTACCGCAACACTTATCAAGTGCTATTGTAGCCCTTTATTTAGTTTCATATTTTAATTATCTTTCTGCTATCACAGCACTTACCAAGTGCTGTAATACCACTTAATTATAACTTATACAGTTCATTTGTATCAACCACAGCACTTACAAAGCGTTGTAATATCATTTACGTTAGAAATAATAGCGTTTCAAAATACTGTTAATTACCTTTCCAATATTCAATATAATTTCACCAACAATTAATCTTATTTTTTATTTTTTATTTTAATCATTTTAAACTTATAAAATCATATAATTTCACTTTTAAAACAATCATTCAAATACTCTTATATTCATGATTTTATAAAGTTAAATTTCCATTCAAAATCAATATTTAATAATAATTCACATAATAAATTCCAACGTTAAATTTCAATTCATATAATTAAATTTTTAACTTAATACTTAATTTTAAATTTTCAAATATAACTTAAATTCATTTTATTTACTTACTTCAAAAATTCACTTTTAAACAAAAATGCATAAATTCCAATTTAAGTTATATTTCCAAATTTCAACTTAAATATTCATTCATTTAACATTTTAACTTTATTCAAAAATCATTAATATGTTATAAAATCATTATAAATTCATTTAAATTCAAAATATCATAAATTTATCATATTTTCATATTTAAATTAAATTCCATTTATCACCAAATTATAATTTCCAAAGTAACTTACATTTCAAATTTTCTAACCTTACCGTTAATTTATTCACTTATAAATTCTTCGAAAATCAATAATATTTTTGAAAAAATCATTTTTAATTAAGTTTTAAATCAAAATATTATAATATTTACATTTCAAACATGTTTTAAAAATTTTAGAAAAATATAATTAACCACGGGTCTGTATATAATTTTCTAGCCTAGGAAAAGTGATACGGGTAATATATCATTTCAACCCGTAATTTACAAAGAAAACCGGGTTTTATCATTTCAAACCCGCAGTCCCAAGTAAATGAAAATAATTGAAAATCATTCAGGCCTATCATTTCAGCCCATAACGATTTTCCCCTATTCTAAAGTCCGTTCGGGTATGCATCATTTCAACCCATAGTGATTCTAATCTAAAGGGAACGTGTAGTGTAATAAACTGATATAATTAACAGAACAACATAATATAACAGTAACAGATGACATAACAGGTGTTTAAGCGTGGGTGAACATTATATAATCATAATATAGCAGATATAATATGGTGATGCGTTTTACAGATTCAAATGGGATCAGTTTACAAATCATATATGTATAAACTGTCTAGTGAGAATAACTCACTGGTATAAGCTGGAGATGACAACAAGCGAGTGCAAAACTGAGATCCACAAAAGCACGATAGCACGACAAAGATTTGAGTTTGAGAGAGCCAAAGATTAATTGCCTTGAACACATTCAAACAAGACAATACAAACAACATAAGTTCCAACTAAAAATACGATTAACAATGTTAGGAATAAATGCATAAAACAAAGCCCAAAGTGTTTGCACTTTCTTCCAACCTTCCCTAGGCTCGGCCATAGCTTAGAATACATGGCTAAAGCATGGTTTTTGATCCGGGTTTGGATTCATATGGGTCGGCCTACAAGGGTTTGATGATGGTGCAAAGGTGGTGATGCATGAAACTACAAACCAATGCAACAAAACAAGATTTCAAGGCAACATAAGGCTCGGCCCTATGCAATTTTAGGCACGGACATGTCTATAGTGTACTGGAGGATGGTGTGGCAGTGGTGTCAGGGTCATCTATGGAAAGTGGTGGTGATGTAGGTGGCGGCCGAGGAGGAGTTTGAAGGTGGTGGTGATGTATGGTGCTCGGCTAGGCATATAGGGTGAAGTTTAGTCGAGTTTTGGTGGAGTTTGATCAACTATAGTGCACGACCAGTGGCTTGGGGCTGGACTGGAGAAGGTGGTGGGTGGTTCAGGTGGTGGTGGAGGCAGCCATGGTGAAGGAGTGGAGAGGGCCGAGCATAGAAGGTGAGAAAGCAAGTGAAAAACAACATAAACAAGTAGAAAACAAGAAGAAATTTCATAGAAAAGAAGAAGTTTACCACCAATTTGCTTCAGGAAATGGAAGTGAATTTTAGGGTTGTGAAGCCTTATGATATGCATGAAAATAAAGAAAAGTAGTCAGTTGAAGATAGTATAAGGAACAGCCAAAAATTGAAAGCAAATGTTGGTTGAAAATTGAAAAGGTGGAATCCAAAGAGAATAAGCATACAACAGGTTTCAAACTCTTCATATATCCAATATTTCTTTTCAATTTTTAAATACATGAAAAGTGCTGATAAATAAAGATAAACACTCAAAAATGAAAATAAATATATAAAATATATAAATAAATTTTAATTATATACAATTAAATTAAGAAAATAGCTTAAAAAGGCAAACTAGTCTTTAAAAATTTAAAACAAATTCAATGAACTTTGGAAAAATTTGAACATCACTTTAAAAATATTTAAAAGATAAAAATATATGTAACATAACATATAATACAAATTTGAATAAGATATGACAAATAAAAATATTATTTATATAATTTAAAATAAACAGTATTGTTAAATAAAACAATTTATACCCAATATTAAAAAAACATAACATTCACAATATAACTCCAATCAACGAAACAAAAAGCAGTATTCTTAAAATTTTATCTATTTTCATAATAAAAGAAAAAAATTCAAAAATGTAAAAGTCAAAGTTTGACCATATTGACCAAAAATTCACTTTCTAGAAAAATATTAAATTTATTCAAGTTTGAAAATATAATTCACATAATAATCAAAATTTATATTTAAATAACAAAATTTATTCTTTTAATAAATAAAATAAACTTTTTAAATCAGGAAATTCAATTTAACAGAAATAAAATATACAATAAAATAATCATAAAATATAGGGTTATTATAAGAATAGTCTTTAGTACGCTGGAAAAAACTAAGGACTAACTCGAGCGTAATGAAAAGACAAAACACTCGAGTCAGGAACAAAATCCTCTTATGTAAGTCAAATCAATATCATAAATATGAGTGCACTAACTTAAAAGTTGTTACCGGATTTTCCATCTCCTAAGGATCCGTTAAACTATTTGTATATAATAGTATACGCTATAATAGGTAATGTCTATCAGTAAAATAAATATCAAAATAGCATTATAGCTTTACATTGATCCACCTTAACACATATTTACAGTTTAAACAAAAGTCGTAATGGGCTCGTATAGGCATAAATATGACAAGGAACGTGAGGCAATGCCCAAGGTAGGATTCTACTAGTTTACCCTTTCTCGTTGGTCGTAACCCATCCGTGGCCGACCGCGACAATCAATCCAAACGACAAATAAGGTGCACCCGTCAAATAAGAAAACACAGTAGTAATATGAGGGATCAACGTCGCTAAAGGTAGCTAACCTCATTGGCCAGACATAGGCTTCTGTTTTAGTCATTTTAATTATGACACGAATGTCAAGGCTATCCATGATCGTTCTCTTACTTCATTCCAGTAACGTCGCCAATTCAACCACAACAATCTGGATATCATCCACCTCGTACACGGTTGTCAAAGTGGTTCCAATATTGAAAGAGTGTATTCCAATAAGAGGCCCCGGTCTCTTTAACAACTAATCGTCATTTTACATACCGGTTGGTTCTTTTACATTTCAGAAAAAATTTGCTTTTGATATCAAAATATCATATTCGTGTCAAAATCAAATCCATTTCGAAATCATCATATATTCGCTTTAAAATCAAATCCATTTCGAAATTATTATACATTCAAAATTATCAATTTTGTCCGATAAACCGATTCCACTTCCAAAATTTGATTCTAATTCAATTTAAGTTATATTTTTCACTTTAACCTAGTTCGTACTTACATCCAAGATTTAAATATAAACAATTTACCCTTTAACCAGTTTGAATTTTTGAAAATTGTATAAGTAGTTTAAAATAGTCGGATGGTTAAAAATAGTTGAATAGAAAATATTAAATAGTTTAATCAAAATAATTTGAATATAAAAATGGTTTATATAGTAAAATAGTTTGAAAATAAAAATAATTTGAATATTTAAAGAATATAGATTTTAAATCATTTATACTAAAATATTCATTTTAAAAAATAATTCCAAAGTCAACCCGGTCAACTTCCCAATTTCCTACCCAAATCAATTCCAAATTCCATTTCGATTTAAACGATTCAATTTTGATTTCAACTCAAATAAATTTCGATTCCACACAAATTTCTTTCAATTCATAAGTTTCTTTAAATTTTAATTTCCATTTCCAATTAATTTAAATCTCAATTTCAAATTAATTTCCAATCCCAATTCCAAATTAATTTCCAATACCAATTCTAAATTAATTTAAATTCCATTTTCAAATTAACTTAATGTTTCAATCTCAAATTAAGTTAAATTCCAATTTCAAATTAATTTGAATTCCAATTTCAAATTAATTTAAATTTCGATTTCACATTAATTTCCAATTTCAATTCCCAACTCCAAATTCGATTTCAAAATATCGATTTAAAAACTTAAATTAAATTTACTTTAAATACAAAATTTTAAATCCAAATTTTCAATTATAATTCAATTCCAAACTCAAATTTGAAATATCATTTCATATCACTTTTCTTAGAAATATTCAAAGTTCGAATAAAAGTTCAATCTTTTAAAACAAATCAACTTCGAAAATTTACGTCGTATCTCAGTTTTAATTTAAAAAATCTAAACTTCGATTAATTAAACAATTTCGTTTACCAAGTTTAAATTTCCAATATTTCTAGCTCCAATTCAAAATAATTCAATTTCCATCAATTTGATTTTTCTTTCTTAAAATCAATTCATTTAAACAATTTCATAATAACTTTTAAAATCATTTAATTTAACCAACCCAGTGTCCGTATATAATTTTCTAATCTATAGCCAAATGGATAATTATTTCAATTTAATTTCAAGGATGGATATACATAATTTCAATCCAAATAGATGTCATATGTATATATCATTTCAACTTATTTCTTAATTTATTCGAAATAATTCAAGTTACGGTTTTATATGCAATAAACAATATACAGGATGATATCATGATATATCAAAATAAATAAACAACCAATATCGACCAATAGCATCCATCGCAACCAATCAACCATAAAACCAATAACATTCAAAATTCGAATTTTTACCATATCGGGTAATATGTTGCCAATTAAATTTAAATTTATTTAACGGTCAATTTAAATTCTATCAATTAATTCATATACCAATCTAAATGACAATTAAACATACCAAACAACGGCCAATAAAATTTATATCACTTCAGAATATAAATACAACTAACATAAAATTATTTTTTGTCAATCGTGAGCGTATAAACACCCACCTTTGGTTTATTGACGATTTAACATCCAAATAAAGGCCTAAATTTGAAAAATCTTGGAATGTAGCTAAACTAGCTCCATGTTGTCTGGAATTTCGATACGAATGCAACGGAGAAAACCACGCCACGATCCGAGTTCGTATGAAAAAGTTATTGATATTAGAAGTTATATAATTATAATATAAAATAAATAAATAATAAAATATTTAGAATACGTGTACCTACAGCTTCTTCTTCACGTTCAAAATAATATGCTCGAACCCAACATCCAGAACTAGGGTTTCAACGCACGGCAAAAAAAAGTGATCGGAAAATGATCGGAATACTCTATCACATGCGCCGCACCCTCCGCCACTAACGCCTAAGACGCGGCCCCCCGCTGTCACTTGAATCGTGTGCAATAGACTAAGACGCACGCGACCTTCTAGATCAAACTCTAGCGATTTCATGAAGAAATAGCATGAATCAACTTTTAGATGTGCAGACCTCGTCGAGCTCTGCAACTTTGGTTTTGGAAGTTTTCGACTTCGATAAAAGATGAAAGAGATCGAAGGAGAAGTTCGAAGCTTTCTGGCCATTGGAATTATAATAGCGCGGCTAGGGATTAGGGTTTCAGAAATAATAAAATAATAACTTATCTTGATCTACGTGCCGTATATATATAGTTAGGTCCAAAAATGTCCGAACTCCAATCGAACCGTGCCGCTTGGCGTTTATAAGGTTTTGCCCCCATTCTAAACACAATGGAACTAGTTTCGAGACCTAATTCGATCATATGTAGAAAATAGCTTTTCGAAGTCAATTTATTTTAGTTTTATTTTAAAAATAAATTCTGCGTATTTCAAGCTCGCATGGCCAAACTACAAGTCCGATCTCTATGAAACTTAAAACTATACAATAACTCACCATTACGAATCTGATGAAACTAGTTTCGTCGAAATCTCAGACAGCTGCCAATATGGCTATTTTTTCTTGTTAATTAAAATATAAAATTTCCATTTTTTAATTATTCACTTTTAAATTCAGTTTTAAATGTTAACCATCTTCATTCATTTTTTTAAAAAATTAAATCAATTTTCGATATCATTTTGAATCATCTTAGATCCAGAATTAAATTATTAAAATAATTTCCAATATAAAATTTTAAACAATTTAATTATCCAATAATCCAACGTAAATAAATCATTAAATTTTATTTCTACCCATATTTATCCAATAATTTGATTAAATTTAATAATTTAAAATAGCCAAAAATACGAGTCGTTAAAGTGTTAGAGCTTAATTCAGAAAAAAAAATTGGTTAAACACAGAACATAAGCATATATTACGATATATCCAAGTATAGTACAAATGTTACAAATCCCTTAATCATCGGGTCCTTTATCTTATCGTGTCCTTTGAGGTTGAAGTATAGGATATGTCTAGGAATATTTTTATTCCATAGTATTCCAAAAATATAATTGATGATATCTTATTTTAGGAGTAATCCTAATGGTGATTGTTTTATTTAAGTCCTCTTCAATACGGGTACTTGACACCCATCCGTATTGGAGGAGTTAGTTAATGCTTTAGGATATTCTTGTCTTGTTCTTTTGTGAGGATTGCGAATCCTATTGAGTCGATTCGCAATATTTAGCAAGATGTATAAGGATTTAGGATTGTTGTCTATAGTTTATCTTTTCATGCGAATTAGCATGCCTTTTTCTATCTAGAATTTGGAGCATTGAGATGAAATGGCTTGCCTATTATCAAGCCACATTCTGTGATTCGAAGAATCCTATATTGAGTATCCAAGTTCAACTGATTGGTTGTTTATTATCCTTCGGAATGTTAACGATGATTCCAAAGTCATTGTACTTAACTTTGAGTTTCGAGATGTTGATGATATATCTCGAATACCAGTCATTGTCACTATTTTGGTTTCTTTGAGTCCATTGGGGCATGTCCACTAGAGAATGAGGTGATTCTTTGAATTTATTTTATATTGCCCTTCTTACCCTTTTTGAGATATCCTCTTTGGATACTCAATTATTGATATACTTTGTGGTATTACCTCACCTGAAGTAATAATTTATGGTCAATTTTACTTCTCCTCATTTGAGAAGATATTTACACTTGCTTTTATATCTTATGGATTTCTTTTAATCACTTGGGTAGTGCAAGGGTCATTCCTTAGCTTGACCCTGCATCAATTTTTCATGAGCTGGGAGTCGCGGAGGATGGCGTTACTTCTACCGCATTTCGCACTCCTTATGAGTCTTGTGAGTGGTTCGTTATACCGTTTGGAATAATGGACACTCCAGTCTATTCCATCAATCTTGAGGATCGAGTATTCTGGGAATATCTCGTGAGTTCTACTTGTTTTTTATTTTGAGAATAAGTAATAAGTTGTGTTTTCAAATTTTTCAAAAAAAAAAAACTGAAGATATGTCCCTAAGAGGAATTGTATTTTTTTTGGGGCAAAACAAATAATATTTTGAGTATTATATATAAGGTATTTCTTTTTAAAGAAAATGAATTTTTGTGTTGGGTTGTCCTTCTAGTGCTTTAAGAATTCTGATCGATGCGTTTGGCCAACGTTATCGACAGGAATTTCCTAAACGCTGGGATGAGACAGTGTGTTAATTAGAAGAAAATATAATTTGATGCTTTGATTAATAAAATGATGTATTTTAGGTAAAAGAATACTTTGGTTTGAAAATTAAAATATTAATTGAACTTTTTAGTACAAGTTATTAATGATGACTATAAAAATTTATTTTGATGGATAATCAATAATCATCTCTTGATAATGGAAGAAATTATTTATCTCTTCCAAAATGAGTTTTCATAATTAATTGTTTTTAAAGCTAGATTTTGGAAATTAATAAAAATATTTCCACTTAATAAAATGGTTTGTGATGATTACATAAAGTCGGACATAATTTATATGGCTTAGCTTTCCAAGGAGAAAGAGTATTCATTTAATAAATGATTTAGCAACAATTTTGTTTGAAATTTTAGTTGGAAATTTAAATGGTTAAGGACAATTACGAATTTCAAATTTATTTTAAAAGCTAAAATTTCATTTAGAAAAGTGCTGTACTAAAACAACAGTAACTAGAGATTTATAATTCAAAATGTGCTCAATCTTTTTGCAAATGAAAGAGCTTTCAGTAAGTATAAAATTTCTTTTTACCACTTCTGAATATTTTTCATTTACTAAGTCTAAAATGGGTTTGAATATGGATAGCAGTTCTGCCCTATTACAAAATTCTCTAAGATTAAGCTGTAAGTGAATTTGACACAACTTTTAAATCGTAACTCCGATTTTGATAATGTTACATGGATGGAAATCATAGACAGAGTAGAGCAACTTTTATTTTATAAAATTTTCAAATTTTATAGTTTGCTGGGTCAAAATAGGTCTTCTTCATAGTAGGTCTGAAATAAAATTGTTCTATTTCCCTTAGTAGTTAAGTGTATCATTTCTTATTTATGATCATGAACTAATATCATCTATTTGAGTTAAGTATAGGTGAAAAGAAGATAGTTGAAATATATTTTGAGCAAAAAGAATATATATATGTTTGTGCAAACTAGCTTTATAATGCTAAAAAGAAAAGGTTTGTTTTCGTATTAATTTTAAAGTGTTTAATGATGATATATATATATATATATATATATATATATATATATATTGCGTTTCCAACCTTATGGTCGATGTATATTTTTTAAATCATTTTGTAACATTGTTTTCAACCCTCCGTACAAAGGAGATTCCGTCGATTTTTTTCAAAAATTTCTAACACTTAGAAAATTAGTTAAACATATATATATATATGTATGTATGTATATATGTATATATGTATATGCGTGTGTGTGTTGCAAGCTAGAGAATACCTAGGAAAGATTTATAGAGTAAACAACTTAAAATTTACTTACTCTAATGAAGCGTAATAAATTTAAATTCAAAATCTAAGTAAGAAATTTAATATTAACAGGTAATCTCAAAAACCAGGTTTATTACAAACCTTGGGGGTGATTCCAAAATGGATGTAGTAGAAATAGTGCCTTCGGTTTCATTTGGACCTGGAACGGACTTGTATGGATGAATGCTCTCAGTACATTGTCATTGGAGGACAATGAGCATTCTATGTGAAATTCCTTTAAAAAGATAATCGTAGCCTCCAGCCTCATCAACCACGAATGATTGAAAAGCAGGGGGATGCAGCAAGGCTAAGTGGGTAGCACCAAAGTAGGGTATGTCTATCACCTTTCTGGATACTGTAACGACCCGTAATTTTCGATAATTAAATTTTGGTAATTTAATACGGAAAGAAAATAAAAATATGCAATTTAATAATGAAATCAATAAAATAAAGGTAGCAATGTTAATGCAAGTTAATAAATAACTAATTTAGTGCAAACCCAATTAATTGAAACAAATGTAAGGTCATAATTGATTGAAAATAATAGATAGGGAAATAAAATTCAAAGTTATATTAATTGACGAAATAATACGCAATGAACTGTAATTTGATAAAACCAATGTTAGATAAGTAATTATAATATTTGTTGTTTGATAGTGAAGTATGAGTGGGATTAAATTTGGCCAATATAATATTTGTTTACCCATTTACATAAGCTATTGAATTAGATCTAAATCCTTTGTAACTAAACGTAACTTAATACGACATTAATATGAATTTAGTTAATGATTGGAAAACATTTGGGAAATTGTACATATGGTAATGTTAAATTTACCCATAAGATAATGATTGAATAAGAAGAATGAGAATCAAGATTTATTAATTTAAATTTAATAAATTGGATTAATTGAAATTAAATGAAATTTAATGTTTAATTATTACGTTAATAGAAATTAGGATGAAATCTAAAAATATTAATGTAATAGATCATGGACCAATGTTAATTTCATCCATTTGATAATAATTTATTGAATACAGGATATAAAATAAAATAAATGGATTTATTGAAATTTCAATTGATAATTAATGAATTTGTTAAAATTGAAATTAAATACGGTAATGGGTAAATCAATTAACTTTGAAGTGATATCTAAGTTGTTTAAATTTTTGTAATTGTTTAAGAAATCAAGAATGATGGAATTTGTGATTATTAAATTTGAAACAAAAAAAGCGATTTAATTAATTAATATTAATTTATTTAATTACCTGGAAAATAGGCATTTTGGCAACTGACTCAGATTTCAACGAAACCAGTTTCATCTGATCCGTAACAGTGAATTAATATAGGATTTCAAGTTTCATAATGACCGGACTTGTTATTTGATCGTACGGACTCGAAACGCCTAGAAATCAATTGAATTGAAATCAATTCGAAATAAATTGATTTTCGCATAACTTCTACATACGATGGAATTTGGTACTGAAACCTATTTCATTGATTTTAAAACATCTATTTTGATATATAGGTTGACCCATTTTCGTTCCGGAGTCGAAACGGGCTTTCGGGTTGTTATCGTTCAATTTTCCAAAACCAATAAAGCCCATTTGTTTCTATTGTGTTCTGCCTATATATATGTCATTACAAACCCTAGCATCCTTTCTATTTCTCATTTCTATACATATAGAAACTTCTGTTGCTCCTCTTTCTCAATGTTATACAAATCCTAAATTCCCAATTGCAAATTTTAAAATCAAATTCAAATCAGAATTTCAAACTCCTCAATACCTATCAAATTTTATATCAATTTGAAGCTCTCGATGCGCACAGGTCAATTTTGCAATTCTTTTTTCAATTTGGGCTCCTGTGTATCCAGAATTCGAGGAATCATTTTCTACCATTCGTCGCTCGTCGATCGACTACGATGGATCGATGAATTGACGATATGGTTGTGTGGAGATTTGCGAGTGGGTCGCATCAGCGTAGTTTGTTTGATGGATTAATGGTTGGATCGACTAGAAAATCTCGACCTAAGTCAATCTAAACGGCGGTGGCAGGAGGAGTTTTCCTCGACGATCGGCAAGCGTGGACCTAAGGGATGTCGCGAGGCTCGAGAGGAGACGTGGGGGGTGCGACGCCGCCTCAGGCTATGGGCGCGGCAGCCTGAAGTGTTGCCATCGAATCAACGGCCAGGCTAGGGTTTGTGAAATTGTGCTAGGGTTCTGCAGTCAATCGAACGGGTTCGATGAATGAGCGAATGCATGACGCGTTCGGTTATAGGTGACTTCCTGACGTGGGTAAGCATTCCTTTTATTATTTTATTTTGATTTTAATTTTTATTCGAATATTCTAACGATCGTAACTTCCTCGTACGAGGTCGGATTAACGCGCAATTTTCTCCGCTACGATCCTATCAAAATTCCTGGCATTTTGGCACTAGTTTGGATGAATTCTAAGACCGTTCAAATTTTGGGTTCAAACTGGATTTAAATACAATTTAAACTCAAAAGGTGAGTGTTTTAACCCACTCGCAACTTCTAAAATTTCTTATGCTTGTTAAATTGATTTATGATGTGGTTAGAAATTTATTTACGACTATTTGGCATATTTTCAATCATCATCTCAGTTAAATTGAATTTATTGAATTAAATTGTTATTTAGTTTATTATTACATATAAACTACTAGTTAAAATTTTATTTAATTTATTATTGCATACAAACTGCCAGTAAATACCGGTTATTTATTATCTGCTCTATATTGATGTTACTGATTGAATTGGATGATGATTGTGATAAATGATTGATGATTGATATTGGACGAATGAATGTCGTATTTTGTACTGTTATAAACTACATGTTGTTATGGATTTTATTTCATTCGGGATTGCGGATTGAAATGATACATAACCGTATTTATGTTTTAAATTACGGATTGAAATAATTAATATCCGTATCACTTGACCATAGGACAAAAAAATTATACACAGACAACGCGGTCTGTATATAAAAATAATTTGAAATGATTTCTATGTTTTTGTACAGAAATATATAGGTTATATAAATATTAATTTCAGATGTTATATAAATATTATTTTATTATTGATTTTTAGCTATGTGTAAATTTGTTTTGAAATATAAAATAAGCCAAATAATAAAGTTTGATTGTTTTTATACAATGTGGTTAAGTATTTGTTTAAATTATATTGTATATAGAGTTTATAATGAATTAAATAAAATTAAGGTTGGAAGATAAATATGAAATTGATTTGAATTAAATTATTTAAGAATTACTCAAACAAATTTGATTTCAAATTTAAATAAAATTGAGATTTTAAAGGGTATGATTTTTATAACTTGATTTTGGTTTAGAGTGATTCAAATGAATATCAAGTTGATTTAAATGAATATATTGAGTTAAATAAATTGTAGGATTGTACAGTTATTTGAAGTTTAAAAGTTTTACTTAAATGATATTGGATTTATTAAGTAAACATTTCGAATCTAAATAATAGTAACTAAATTTGATATATATGGAATTATCAAAGAATTAGTTTTGAAATGGTGGAATATTTAAAGCTATGAAATATATGGAAATTGAAACGGTTTATTTGGGGGTTCAAATCTGTATTTGGAATTGATTTGTGAAATTGAAGGAGCTATTTTATTATGTAAAGTAATTTAATATATAAGCCATTTAAGTGGTGTAGTTATGTTTCAAAGTTATGAGTTTCAAAGTATTATGATTTGAAAGTGTTGCACTTTAAGAGTTTTGATTTCGAAGTGTTATAACTTCGAAAGTGCTATAATTTTAGAAAAAGGATATATTTGAAATAAAAATGATATTATATTGATTTTGGTTTTTATAAAAATGATATGATATTGATTTAGGTTTTAAAACGGAAATGATATCGTATTTATATGGTTTTGAAATGGATATTATATTCTGGTTTGAAGTATAATTATTTTGAAATGACCGCGGTGTTATAATAACATTTGGTTGTTAAAGAGACCGGGATCGAAAGTTGTCATACTCTCTGCCAACTCTGAAAACCACTTTAACTACCGTGTACGCATTGGAGATTCCAGAATATATTAGGATGGCGGCGGCGTTTCTTTTGAGGTAAATACGTGGACCCAACTCCCGCGAGTTGGCATAAGGTGGTGAAAACAGGAGCGATTGATGGGCCAAGAAGGTAGCACCTTTTATCGGACATAACCCTTTGATACTATTCTATCACTTTGTGATTGACTTGGGCCCTTTTGATTTTGGGGGTGTGGCTCGAGTGGGTGGTAGTAGCTGCTACGCGTTACCACCGGTCCGCAAACGTAATTTGTATATCTACCCTGGCATTACCTAGTTGTGTCGTGTCACCTACCCTAGCGTGCCTTATACGAGTTTGGTTTTCTCCCGTAGCCCGTGTGGTATCCTCTGGTGGCTTTCCGATCAGGTGGAACCATGATACTGGATGGACTACTGGAACTATTACATGGTAAGGGCTCTATGGGTAACCCCTTAACCCTATTTGAAAGTAAGTTTATTTTACTATAGACAATATTATAATAGCGAAATATTACTATATAGTAAATAGTTTAACGGAACCTTAGGAGACGTGAATCCCGAACATCTCTTACGTTACTGCACTCACGTTAGACACTGGATAGGAGATGTCAAATCCCGTAAACATCTCTGATGTCGTTCCACTCATATTATTTAAAGTTGATTCAACTTACATAAGATCTTTCAGTTCTGACTCGAGTGTTTTGTCTTTGCAATTCGCTCGAGTGAGCCTCAGCATTTTAGGATTTGAAGACTTTACTTTTGGAGGACGAAGATGAAGATTGTATTACTATTATTTACTATATTGTTCTACTCATTCATACTTTTCCGCTGCATTATTTAATATTCTCTGGTATGTGTAACTCTGATATGTGTTATATAAGTATAATCAAATGTTTTGTAAAACAGCTTTATGAACTGTTATTTGATTATTATATTTTGTCATTCCGCTGTGAGATTCTGTTTTGTTTTATTCCTTTCTCTACTTTTCTTAATCACTCCAATAACAATTCGCCCTTTTGTATGGTTTAAGTCTGACGTATGTGGTTTATCGCTGATTTAAAACGTGTAAAAGGGCAGAATGTCACATCTGGTATAAGAGCTTTGGTTTTGCGATAAACCTTAGCTTTGTGGGGACTGACTCTTTATTAGTAGGGTAGTAATACCCTATGATGAGTCGCTGAGTGTATATATATGAAAGAGCATATTTGTTAGTGTTATAAAAAGTTTTTGATATTGTGTTAATTTGTTCTGTTTTGTATTTATAAATTCTGGTTGATGCATAGGACACTATGACATCAGTAGGGATTTCTAAACACTTAATAGGGCAGACCGACACAATATTTGTTTTGAACATAGGTGAATGAAATAATTTTTCCTACTATGTTTTCTATATGTGAAATAATTTTTTTATAAATGATATATATTTGGTTGTAATATATTGGTTGTCAGGTAGTGAAATTTATAAATATTGATTGGAAATAAGATTTAAAGAAACTAAAATAAATGAAATTTGAAAATTTTAGAACTTAAGTTTCAGGATTTTTAAATTTCTTTTGTAGGATTTTGGAATATAATAATATTACTAGAAGTATTTTCTGATATAAATATTTCAATATAAATTGAAAGAATTGTTTTAAAGAAATTTTGGAAAGAAATAACTTCTGTACTCTACTCTCTGTCACTGGAAAATAATTTCGATGATGAGTGCACGCATCATCGACATTCATTTTTGAGTTTCAAGGTGGGAAGGCCACTGTAGTAGTTTTACTATAGATTTATTTTGAGAACAAATATAAATTTCAAATGGTTTTAAATATAATTGGATATATAAATTGTAAGTTTATACATCTATCTATTATTTTAAAATGATTTGAAATTTAACATGGTATTTAGTTCTTAAGTTTCCGTTAATTAATAGTTTCAATTTGGGTAGTGAAATGGAATTTAACTAATAACTGAAACATCTAAATGAAATAAGACATTTAATGCTAAGTTACAGATGGGATTAAAAAAATTCAAATTGTAACCTATGAAACAAAGGATATCAGGCTTGAACATTAAGTTAATTAAAAGAAATAAAACTAACTTATGTAACTTTCAATTTCATCGTTAAAAGAATATATATAACTTACCAAATGCTAAAAGTTCTAATGCTTATAAGAAAAGGTAATGGATATTGTACAAGTAAAACTTGAAGTAATGAAAGTATTCAATGAATTTGCTTTTATAAATAAGAATTTAATGTTATAATTGTTGTAAACTTAAGTATGACCGAAAGGCCACTAATTAACTATAATAGAAAAGTTATAAAGAAATGATAACAAACTTAAGTAAATATTGAGGTTATTTATAATAAAAATAAGTAAAAAGATGAATACTGTAAATAAATGAAATGAACTAGTGAATAAATGAACGTAATACAATAGAAAGAAAATTTACATGATACGAATAAATGAAAATAAATGGAGATTTACAAGCAATAAATGTAAATTAAAAAGATAAATCATTATATGAATAAAAAGGAAATAAAACAGCAAAGGTTATGGAATGAAATTAATAAGAATGAACTCGATCTATTGTTTGAAATTGTTGGTTGTTTGGTTTATGGTTGTTTGGGAAAGGATACATTAAAATTGCTTAAATGCATGAATAATCTATTGAGTTCATCTAAGACTGTTGAGTAAACGGTGCACTTAGTAGTTTATTTTCATTCTGTACAATTTAAAAGTTTTAAGCCTGAACAACTATTTGTTTTGTTTGCTATGGATATATGGATGGTTGATTTTACTTACTTCATATAATTGTATATTGATTGCAAGTGACTGTTGTTTATATTGATTGGGTTGTTAGTTGGTGAAACAACTTAAATATTTCATTTTATATAATTATTAACCTCTTTTAGATTATATAAGTGAAATATAGGTTATGGAAGCAATTGCTACTACTTTTGATTTCATAATTTAACGTCGATTGCCCGACGAATAGGTACGTTCTCGGATTTCGATTTTATAGCGTAATTATATTGTTTTTCCCGTGTTGGGACATATTACTTTGGAAATTATATGTGATATTTTATTATATTTGGTATTATATTTTCTCCCGAGCCTCTCCGTACAAAGGAAACTCTGACACAAATTTTTGTAAATTTTGGACTTAGAAATTTTTTGAAAATGTTTTCCAAATTTTATTAATTTGAGTATAAAAAGATTTAATGGTTTTAAATTGGTATATTTTATTTAAATTGATTAACTTTGTAAATTTATTTGTTTATAAAGTTAATATTTTTGAATAAGATTATTGTTTGCTCAATCCCATCTTTTCCCTTCTTTTTCCTTTTTGGGGACGAAAAGTTTTGAGTGGGGGAGAGTGTAACGACTCGTAATTTGCGATAATTAAATTTTGGTAATTTTATACAGAAAGAAAACAAAAATCTGTAATTTAATAATGAAATCACTAAAATAAAGTTAATAATGTTAATGTAAGTTAATAAATAACTAATTTAGTGCAAACCTAATTAATTGAAACAATTGTAAGGTCATAATTGATTGAGAATAATAGATTGGGAAATAAAATTCAAATTTATATCAATTGACGAAATATATGCAATGAACTGTAATTTGATGAAATCAATGTTAGATAAGTAATTATAATATTTTTTGTTAGATATTAAAGTATGAGTGGGATTAAATTTGGCAAACAGTAATATCTGTTTATCCATTTATATACGCTATTGAATTAGATCTAAATCCTTTGTAACTAAAGGTAACTCAATAGTACATTAATATGAATTTACTTAATGACTGGAAAACATTTGGGAAATTGGATATATGGTAATGTTAAATTTACCCATAAGATAATGATTGACTGAATAAGAAGAATGGGAATGAAGATTTATGAATCTAAATTTAATAAATTGGATTAAATGAAATTAAATGAAATTTAATATTTAATTATTATTTTAATAGAAATTAAGATGAAACCTGAGAATATTAATGTAATAGATCATGAACCAATGTTAATTTCATCCATTTGATAATAATTTTTTAAATACAGGATTTTAAATCAAATAAATGGATTTATTGAAATTTCAATTGGTAATTAATGAATTTGTTAAAATTGAAATTAAATACGGTAATGGGTAAATCAATTAACTTTGAATTGATATCTAAGTTGTTTAAATTTTTGTAATTGTTTAAGAAATCAAGAATGATGGAATTTGTGAATTATTTAATCCGAAATGAAAAAAAAGCGATTTAATTAATTAATATTAATTTATTTAATTACCTGGAAATAGCCATTTTTGCAACTGACTCGAATTCCAATGAAACTAGTTTCATCGGATCCATAACAGTGAATTATTATAGGATTTCAAGTTTCGTAACGATTGGACTTGTCATTTGACCGTACGGACTCGAAACGTCTAGAAATCAATTTGAAATAACTTGATTTTAGCATAACTTCTTCATACGATGGAATTTGGACCTGAAACCTGTTCCATTGATTTTAAAACATTTTAAAACATCTATTTTGATATATGGATTAACCATTTTCATTCCGGAGTTGAAACTGGCTTTCCGGTTGTTATCATCCAATTTTTCAAAACCAACCAAGCCCATTTGTTTCTATTGTGTTCTGCCTATATATATGGCGTTATAAACCTAGCAGCCTTTCTATTTCTCATTTCTATATATATACAGTGGCTACTCTTTCGCAATGGCAGACAAATCCTAAATTCCCAATTGCAAATTTCAAAATCAAATTCAAATCAAAATTTCAAACTCCTCAATAACTATCAAATTTTATATCCATTTGAAGCTCTCGTTGAGCGCAAGTCAATTATGCAATTTTGTTTTCAATTTGGGTTTCTATGTGTCCAGAATTCGAGGAATCATTTTCGATCATTCATCGCTCGTCGATCAACTACGATGGATCGACGAATTTACGATATAGTTGTGTGGAGATTTGTGAGAGGGTCGCATCAGTATAGTTTGTTTGATGGATTAATGGTTGGATCGGCCAGAAAATCTCGACCAAGGTCTATCTAAACGATAGCTAGAGGAGAAGTTTTCCTCGTCGATCGGCGAGCGTGGACCTAGGGGATGTCGCGAGGCTCGAGAGGAGACGTGGGGGGTGCGACGCTGCCTCTGCCTATGGGCGTGGCGGCCTGAAGTGTTGCCGTCGAATCGGCGGCCAGGCTAGGGTTTGCAAAATTGCCCTAGGGTTCTGCAGTCAATCGAACAGGTTCGATGAACGAGCGAATGCGTGACGTGTTCGGTGATAGGTGACTTGCTGACGTGGGTAAGCATTCCTTTTATTATTTTATTTTGATTTTAATATTTATTCGAATGTTCTAACAATCGTAACTTCCTCATACGAGGTCGGATTCATGCGCGGTTTTCTCCGCTATGATCCTGCCGAAATTCCTGACATTCAGGTGCAGGTTTGGATGAATTCTGAGACTGTTCAAATTTTTGGATCAAATTGGATTTAAATTCAATTTAAATTCAAAAGGTGAGTGTTTTAACACAATTACAACTTCTAAAATTTCTTATGTTTGTTAAATTGATTTATGATGTGATTAGAAATTTATTTATGACTGTTTGGCATATTTTGAATCATAATCTCAGTTAAATTGAAATTATTGATTTAAATTGTTATTCAGTTTAATATTGCATATAAACTGCCAGTTAAAATTTTATTTAATTTATTATTGCATATAAACTTCCAGTAAATACCTGTTATTTATTATATGTTCTATATTGATGTTATTGACTAAATTGGAAGATGGTTGTGATAAATGTTTGATGATTGATATTGGATGAATGGATGTTGTATTTTGTATTGTTATAAACTGCAAGTTGTTATGGATTTTACTTCATTCGGGATTGCGGTTTGAAATGATATATATATATATCCTTATTTATGTTTTAAATTACGGATTGAAATGATAAATATCTGTATCACTTGACCATAGGGTAGAAAATTATATACACACACTGCGGTCTATATATAAAAATAATTTGAAATGATTTCTATGGTTTTGTAAAGAAATATATGGGTTATATAAATGTTGATTTCAGATGTTATATAAATATTATTTTATTATTGATTTTTAGCTATGTGTAAATTTGTTTTGAAATATAAAATAAGCCAAATAATAAAGTTTGATTATTTTTATACAATATGGTTAAGTATCTGTTTAAATTATATTGTATATAGAGTTTATAATGACTTAAATAAAGTTAAGGTTGGAAGATAAATAAGAAATTGATTTGAATTAAATTATTTAAGAATTATGCTCGAATAAATTTGATTTGAAATTTAAATAAAATTGAAATTTTAAATGGTATGATTTTTATAACTTAATTTTGGTTTAGAGTGATTTAAATGAATATCAAGTTGATTTAAATGAATATACCAAGTTAAATTATTTTTAGAATATCCAGTTATTTGAAGTTTAAAAGTTTTACTTAAATGATATTGGATTTATTAAGTAAACATTTCGAATCTAAATATAGTAGCTGAATTTTATATATATGGAATTATCAAAGAATTAGTTTTGAAATTGTGGAATATTTAAAGCTTTGAAATATATGGAAATTGAAATGGTTTATCCGGGGTTCAAATCTGTATTTGGAATTGATTTGTGAAATTGAAGAAGCTATTTTATTATATAAAGTAATTCAATATTTAAGCAATTTAAGTGGTGTAGTTATGTTTCAAAGTTATGAGTTTCAAAGTATTATGATTTGAAAGTGTTATACTTTATGTGTTTTGATTTCGAAGTGTTATAACTTCGAAAGTGCTATGATTTTGGAAAAAGGATATATTTGAAATAAAAATGATATTATATTGATTTGGGGTTTTATAAAAATGATATCATATTGATTTGGGTTTTAAACGAAAATGATATCGTATTTATACGGTTTTGTAAAGGATATTGTATTCACGTTTGAAGTATAGTTATTTTAAAATGACTGTGGTGTAATATGACATTTGGTTGTTAAAGAGACCGGGATCGGAAGTTGTCATACTCTCTGCCAACTCTGCAAACCACTTTAACAATAGTGTACGTGGTGGAGATTCCAGAATGAAGTAAGATGGTGGCAACGTTTCCTTTGAGGCAAATACGTGGACCCGACTCCTGCGAGTTGGCATAAGGTGGCTAAAACAGGAGCGATTGAAGGGCTAAGAAGGTGTCACCTTTTATCGAACACACTCCTTCGATACCATTCTATTACTTTGTGATTGATTTTGGCCTTTTTGATTTTGGGGGTGTGGCTCGAGGTGGGCGGTAGTAGCTGCCACGAGTACCATTGGTCCGGAAGCATAATTGGTATATCTACCCTGGCATTTCCTAGTTGTGCCATGTCACCTACCCTAGTGTGCTTTGTACGAGTTTGGTTTTCTCCCATAGCCCGTGTGGTATCCTCTAGTGGCTTCCCGATCAAGAGGAACCATGATACTGGATGGACTGACTATTACGTGGTAAAGGCTATATGAGTTACCGCTTAACACTATTTAAAAGTAAATTTAGTTTACTATAGACATTATTATAATAGCGAAATATTACTACATGGTAAATAGTTTAACGGATTCTTAGGAGATGTGAATCCCGAGCATCTCTTAAGTTACTTCACTCATGTTAGACTTTGGATAGGAGATGTCAAATCTCGTAGACATCTCTGACGTTGTTCCACTCATATTATTTATAGTTGATTCAACTTACATATGATCCTTTAGTTCTAACTCGAGTGTTTTGTCTTTTCTATTCGCTCGGGTCAGGCTGAGCATTTCAGGATTTGAAGACTTTACTATATTGTTCCACTGCATTCATACCATTCCGCTTCATTATTTAATATTCTCTGGTATGTGTAACTCTGATATGTGTTATATAAGTATAATCAAATGTTTTGTAAAACAGCTTCTTAAAATGTTATTTGATTATTATATTTTGTCATTCCATTATGAGATTCCATTTTGTTTTATTCCTTTCTATGCTTTTCTTAATCACCCCAATAACAATTCGCTCTTTTGTATGGTTTGAGTCTGACGTGTGTGGTTTATCGCCGATTTAAAACGTATAAAAGGACGAGATGTCATAGATACCCTCGGATATTATTACTACGATTATGGAAGGAGCTTGGAAAAGGGTGGGAACACCTGGGGTGATAGCATATTCGGTCTATCCAGGTTAGGGATAGTCCATTCTTGTGTTGCAAGGGATCCCAGTATAACCCTCTATACACTGTTCTAGACGTGTACCGTGACAAGTGGTACCCCAATATCTTTTCATTCGGATGGAATCCATTCTCCAATAAGCGCTTTACGATTTTGATTGTGCCCAACTATGCTGAAATGTGGGATGTAAGCAGTTCAGCTATTTGAATAAATATCTGTACTTAGGCATTATTATAATATCAGAGGATTTGATATAAAGTGTTTTTGGTTATCGTAAGGTAGTAACCCATCGTGTTTATTTTTGGCATAGTCTTACGAGATATCTTTGATTTTCAATGGATTTTGGTAGCTTAAATAATTAAATTTGAGTGTATTTTCTATGTTGGTTTTCTAGACTGACTCGGGTATTATTTTATTATAATGCTCAGGTCAAACTGAGTATTACAAATACAGGATAGGATGCTATGGAGCTCAAGAGGCAAGTTGGATGGCAAAGACGTATTGTACATATTTGATTTATTCCACTGTGGATGTTATGCTGTATATTCAGCATTTATGAGGACAATTTATTATAACTGTCTGGTATTGTGCTACTAGTTTGTGTTGTACTTTGATGATGTAATGTATAAAAAATTATAGTTCTTTTGTGTGAATATCAATTGTTATCTATTATATATCGTTCCGCTGCGATTGAGAGATTATGTGTTTTTGTTCTATTTTCTTCTTCTACCTCTTTCTACTTTTCCCAAACGATCTGGTATTTCCGGCATTCGATTGCTCAGCATTCTATTTAGTGGACATATCGATTTTCGAGGGTCGAAAATCTTGGTCGCAACACTTGGTATCAGAGCTAAAGGTTAAGCGAGAACCTTGGCCCTAGTGGGGTTAACTTATTACAGATAGGGACAGCAACACCCTAGAAGGAGTTTGAATGTATTAATAGATAGGAGCATGTATTTGTTAGTGAATGTAAAATTGTTTTATATTGTGTTGATTGGTTTGTTGAGTGGTTATGGATTCTGATTAATACAAGTAATTAACGTTATTAATAAGGTTCTCTAAACACTATAATAAAACAATTCGATACTGTGTTGTTTTAAAAAGGAGTAAATGAAATAATTTTACCCAAATTATTTTTATATAAAGGTAATAAGTTTTCAGAAATTAGTATAGTTATATGTATGGTTCGCTTGGTTTGTTAGGAAATGGTGATATTAAACAATTATCATTTGTTGTTGTGGTAATTGAAATAATAGTTTGACATTACAACCAAAAGTTAAGAAATTAATCCATATGAAAAAATGAGTTTGTATATATGAGATTATAAATGTGATTTATAATTTTAAATAGAATAAAATCCCAAAGGAATATTTAAATATACATTTAAAGAATTTGAAATTTTGGAGTTTGGAAATTTAATTTACTTTGATTTTCAAATGTTTTTCAGAGTTTCAAAAAAATAAATGTGATATTACTTGGAGGAAATATTTGAATTGGAAATCAAATTTATTGAAATTTGGAATAAAAATATTTCAAATGATTTTTTTAAAGAGAAATAAAGGCACTAAACTCACTTCGATCGCTGGAAAATAATTTTGGTGATGAACGCAACATCATCGACGTTCATTTTTGAGTTTCCAAGGGAGGAATTTGTGAAGACCCAAATTATTGAGGTGAAAATAATTCTGAAAAAAAAATCAGTTAATAGAAAATATTCAAAAGACAAAATGGTTTGGAAATAAATATTAAGAATGAGTGAAATAGTTAAGGAAAGGAAAATTCTTTTCAATAAATGGTGATAAGAGCAAAATGATTAAGTATGAATGTGTTTTACATCCACATATCTCACATTAATATTATATATGAATAGCCAGAGAAATATGGAATGAAAAAAAAATGCTTCTGATAATTAAAATGCAAAAAAACCAGATCAATATTATTTGTGCATAAATACATTTTTTAAAATAAATCATGAGAAAATAAATGGTATGAAATAATAGCTAGGAGTTAAAATTATAAAAGACATATGAGTGAAAAATTCAGGTTTAACAAAATACACAAAGAAGCTAAGCCACATAAGAATAATGTGTAGGTGAATCATGCAAATAGCATGTACACAGAAAAGCAGTAAAGCCACTGCTTTTACCTGAAATGGAAATCAAAAAGAAAATGGCATAATTAGCTATAAACATGCATACAAAATTATCTTATTTTTGTAAGGATAAAATGGGTTTTTCCTCCATTAAAACCCAAGCTAAATGATTTAAATCAAGGGGGGGGGCAGTAGTTTACTTTAGGGGAAAAGCGGAAAGACATTTTCAACAAAAAAAAAAAGAGCAAAAACTCACTGTCTTCAAGCTTAAGTATTATCGAGGAAAAGAGGAAGGAAGGTGAGTGATTAATCACTTATAAGATTTAAGGCATTAAGACCCAAGTTAAGGGCAGCCAAATTATTCTACATAAAAATCATATTATGTTTTTCTGTTTGATTTTATTCTCTGAATGAATATATGTGGATAATGGATGGTATTCTGGTTGAACCTTTGGTTGAGATTTTAATTTGTTTTGATTTGTTATGATTGTTTCAATTTTTTCTTTGAAATATAAATAATCAAACAAATACTCTGATCACAGAAATGGATTATATAATCCAGTTTTATATGAAAAATGAATTGAATGTTTTACTGGGAAATAGGGTATTAATGAAAAATGAAGTAGGCAGTATGAATGATGAGATTCATGCTTATGCCTAGTTTATATTAAAAATGATATGAACAATGCAATATTATATATATGTGCTGATTTGTTCAGATCATAAGCCAATATGTTTTTATGGGTTTTTCTCAAAAACCATATCCTATGTTCACAGTAAAATAAATATAGTATTTCATATGACTTCAGCAGATTTATTCAAGCAATGGGGAAAATTACTAGAAATAAATATATAAGCAGGTTTTATAAAATATGATTAAGCAAAAATGACTTTGAAATGAGATGTGGAATTTTGCATGAATGCATTGTATGACTGGATGTAATCCTTGAGTGAGTCCAATAATTTTTTATTTAAGAAATGAGGAAAAGAACATAAGCATCTCTGGAATTAAAAAGAAAAATTCCTCAGAAAATAAATAAGCATGGTCACTAAATTATAAGCTAATTTAGGAGTAGTGCCTTGATCTATTTATCATCAGGTGGCTGATGGATATGTGCATGACTTGCTTAAGTCCTGTAGGCCTCTGTGTAAAGGGTTAACAGAGCTGTGCCCCTTTGCAATGCACACTTTGTGTTCAATGGAAAGAGTTCAGACCAAATAAAATGGAAAAATGAGATTGAGAAATTAAGCTATGGAATTTAGGAAGAAATCCATAGGAGCATGTGCATGTATAACTGAATGAAGTGAATGGATGAATGCTTGGGTTCATGTTTGTTAGATAAGCCTATACATATACATACATATGCTCAGGTTTTAATATGGATTTGAATAGCATCAAACATATAAACTCTTTACACGGTATTAGGAATTTACAAGATATTTTTAATCCTTGATTTCACTCACACCAGAATTTATTTCTAACCTTATTTGTTACCTTTGCAATATATGGGGTGTCTCATTTTATTGAGGCAGTTCAAAGTATTGATGCAGGGATAGAGGCATGAGTAGCTTGCTTGCATTGATATTTGAAGATCATGATGAATTTAAAATGCTTAAGAAAAGTAGTAGTATAATTTGTAATAAATAATCTTGGCTAACTTTCTTATGTTTTAAGTACTTCTAGGATTAAAATTTGCTTGTTTTCTTGAAAAGAATATGTAAAAACTTAAGTATTATATGTGTGTTTATGAGTTACTGATTTAAGCAACTGATTTTGATGTTCTCTGGTGGATTATGATAAAGGAAATTATGCCATGTAATCCGATATGTGAACATACTTTCTTTGGAAATATTTGATGAATTTTAATTATAAAGTTGAAGTAGTTTTTTTTTTTTGAAAAGTATGCAATAAAAGTTTTAAGTGAATGGGTTGAACATAGTCTGGGTTAACCAGTAGAGCTTAACTATGACTTGTAATTGATATAAGTACATGTCAAGCTTGAAGACATAGCCTGTAATCCTATCTGGGCATTTGATTTTCCAATGGAAATTTGTATTGCTTTGTGTAGTAAGTTCGTATGCATGCTTGGTACTTGTAGGCTTCACTACAACTATACTTAACAAAACCTTATTATCTAGATACTTGATTCAAGTCTGGTTGCATCTGGTCATAGTCTAACCTGTTGTAGTTTGAAGTATCATGTAGTCTTGTTTGTAATGAGCATGTCCATTACTCCACAACATATTGATCGCTATCATTTGTTATTTACTTAGAGAACCTCAGTTGTCTTCATTATAGGCTCATCTGAACGTCTTGCATTGGTCTGATTGTTGACATTGCCTTGATCATATTGTCTTCATATACATGCCCACTGTTCATTTAGCATGTTAATCTGAGTTTGCACTTTGTTCATATGTACCATTTTCATCCGTTTGACCTTTAAACTAGTTTACAACACTATTTCCCATATGATCATTCATTCTTTATGGACCAGAATGTGTGTATCTGGCTTAACATGAATTGTTTAAGTTTGAATACAGAAATAAGGTTAGAATAACAAGTATAGGTTGTTTCAATATAAATTACCATTCTAAAACAACATATATGAACTCCTAAATCCCATGGATCAAATACATGAAATATAAATCCATGAATTAATTAATTGGATATTAGAACAATCTAAAAAAATAACAACAAGAGAATAACAAGTGGTAACATTTGAATTGCATATTGGTCAATCTTGAGTTCAAAAAAAAAGAGATTAAAAATAGCTATATGACACAAAACTTTCCAATCATGGAAAAATACTGTGTGATCAAATTTCTTTGCTACACTAACACTCTGATAAGCAAAGAAACATTTATATATCTTCATATATATAAATGGTGTAACTTTATTTAAATACTGATATTTTTATATTGGTAAATTTCTGGATCTTGGGAAATAAATTAAGAGAGGTGATCCATTGTTTTCAAAAAAAACTCAACTAAAAATTACTAAAATAAATATTAAGAATAGTGGGTCATTTCAGTTGGTATCAGAGCTATGTTACCAAAACATAGCATATACATGTACACAAAATCTGATCTTCTTATATGGATAAAATTTAAAAAATATATATAATAAATAATAAATATAATATTCTCAGTAGGAATAAATTGCAGAAATGATTAGATTAGAAACAAGACTAACTAGCTATGCAATTTGAATAGTGAATCATGGTAGGAAGACCACCAAGCACTGGAGCAGGACCCTCTAATGCAACACCATTGGTCAATTTGCAAGATTTGGTGAGGGAATTTAGGGAAGGAGTAGTGTAGAGGGAAGAAAACCCCCATGAGGAGTTAGCTAAGCTACTGAAAACATTCTCAAATTTAGGAGGCAAGGATTTTGAAGGCACTAAAGGAGTCATAGGTGTGCAAACATGGCTGAGAACCTTAGAAAGGATATTTGCAGACATGCAAATCAATGATCAAAGGAAGAGGTAAATAGCTTCTAGAAGGCTCAAGGGAGGAGCACTAGTTTGGTGGGAAGTAATCATCACAGGAAGACCAGAAAATGAGATAACATAGGATCAATTCAAGGATATGCTTGAGGACAGATTTGTCCCAGCAACAGCTAAGGCAACACTGCTTGAGGATTTCATAAGGTTGAGGCAAGGACCAATGAGTGTGACTGAATACACCCAAAAATTTGAGAGCTTGTCTAAGTATGGAACCATGCTCATAGGGAATGAAGAACCCAAGAATTCAAGATTTATACAAGGACTTAATGCTGGTTTAAGTAGAGCAATGCTACCATACAAAGACAAAACATTTGATCAAGTTATAGATCTCACTCTTTCTTTTGAACAACATGATAATGCAAGGGAGAAATTCAGATATATGAGGACTAATATCCAAAACTAAGGGAAAAATAGAGCACATCCTTATGACAAAAAGACTGCAGATAAGAAGGTTGAAGGAGTAACCAATGGGGAAATTAAGAAGAAAATTACTTGCTACAACTTTGGCAAGGAGGGACACATGAGTAATAGGTGTCAAGCAGCTAAGAAGACCCCATTCAGTTTCTATAACTATGGGAAAGAAGGTCATATCAAAAGGGATTGCCCAGAGTTCGAGAAAGGAGCAAAGGTAGGAGCATTGGAAGGCAAAGCAAAAGCAAGTGCAGTGGGAAATTCTGGACAATTGGAAGGTATACTTCTAATTAAAGATTATCCAATCTCAGTTATATATGACACTGGGGCTACGAATTCTTTAATATCACAAGACAAAGTGGATAAACTGGCTATCACATGCAATTTAGTTGAAAAACCTTTGTTTATTCAGAGTCCCCTAGGTGGCTCTTGCCTGCTGGGATTAAGATGTTTGGGAGTAGAATTAAACATAGGTGCGAATATGTTTAAATCTAATTTGTTTGTGTTAAAATATCCTGGAATAGGAATTATTCTAGGAGTAGATTGGTTGAGAAAATTCAAAACAATTTTGAACTTAGAAAATTTTACTATTTCTTTAAAAACACAAAATGGTAAAAATATTATAGTCATGCGTGAAATAGCCAAAACAAATTGCCTAAATCAAATGTGGAACATAACTGAAAAAGAATTAACTCTAGAAGACATAAAAGTAATAAATCAATACCCAGATGTATTTAGAGAGGTTGTAGGAGTTCCAGAAAATAGGCAAGTTGAATTTCATATAAGGTTAATTATAGGAGCAAGTCCTATCATCAAGAAGTCTACCAGAATGGGTCCAAAGGAACTGGTGGAATTAAAACAACAATTGGAAGAATTGGAGCAAAAAGGTTTCATAAGGCCTAGTATTTAAAACTGGGGTTCTCCAATGGTATTTGTAAGGAAGCATGATGGTACAATGAGAATGTGTATTGATTACAGGGAATTAAACAAAGTTACCATCAAAAATAAATACCCACTTCCCAGAATTGATGATTTATTTGATCAATTAAATGGAGCAAAAACCTTTTCAAGGCTAGACTTAGCCTCTGGTTTTCATCAAATGAAAGTAGAGGAGGAGAGTATTAAGTATACTGCATTCAACACATGGTATGGGCTATATGAATTTTTAGTAATGCCTTTTGGATTGACAAATGCACCATCCTATTTTGTAGATTTAATGAATAGGACATTTAGAGATTTTCTAGATAAATTTGTAGTTGTCTTTATTGATGATATATTGGTGTATTCAAAAACAGAAGAGGACCATGTAAAACACTTGCATCAGGTTTTGTCAAGATTAAGAGCACATAATTTAAAGGCAAAATTTAATAAGTGTACATTTTGGCAAAATGATGTTAAATTTTTGGGATACGTTATATCTCAACAAGGGATTAGTGTAGACCCAAACAAGGTCATGCAGTGAAATCATGGAGAAAACCCAAATCAGTGACTGAGGTGAGATCATATTTAGGAATGGCAGGCTACTATAGAAGGTTTACAAAAGATTTTGCAAGAATTGACATTCCACTGACCAAGCTAACCAGAAAGGAGCAACCATATGTATGGACAGAAAAGTGTGAACAAGCCTTTTAATCATTGAAGAAAGCATTGATGGAAGCTCCAGTTTTGCGAGTTCCAGAGGGAAATGAAGGATTAGTGGTTTACACAGATGCTAGTGGGTCGGGGTTAGGGGCAGTACTCATGCAACATGGTAGAGTCATAGCATATGCATCAAGGCAACTCAAGCCAAATGAAACCAGATATGCCACACATGACTTAGAACTTGCTGCTGTTGTTTATGCATTGAAGCTATGGAGACACTATTTGTCAGGTACTAAATTTGAATTATTTACAGACCATAAATCACTTAAGTATTTGTTTTCCCAAAAAGACTTAAACATGAGGCAACATAGGTCGGTAGAATTTCTAGCTGCCTATGATCTTGATATATTATACACCCCTGGAAAAGCTAACAAAATGGCAGATGCCTTGAGTAGGCATCAAGCAAGATTTGCAAGCTTAATGATGACTGAATTCGAGGATTTAACCATTCTCGGTGAAGTAGAAATAAAGGAAGAAATTGGTGCATCGGATAATGCACATAGTGACATGATTGAATATGGAAAATTAAGCCTTATCTCTTTAAGATCAACCGTGGTTGATAAAATAGGAAAAATGCAGAATCAAGACATAAATTTAAAAGAAAAGGACATGACATTGCAAGTCATATTAGTGGAAAATTATGAAGTAGATGATAAATGTTACTTAAGGAAGAAAGGGAAACTCTGCATACCAAATGTAGAAGAAATGAAGCAAGAGGTTATGGATGAGCATCACAAAAAAAAATAAACTATACATCCAGGTGTACAAAAATGTACCATGATCATAAAAGAAATTATTGGTGGCAGGGTATGAAAGGGGCAGTGGCAAGATATGTGGAAAAGTGCTTAACATGTCAACAAGTCAAGGCAGATTATCAAAGACCCTCAGGCCTCCTGCAACCTCTGGAAGTGCCTATCTGGAAATGGGAAAGCATTTCAATGAATTTGTGGATGGTTTGCCAAGAACAAGAAGAGGCAATGATAGTATTTGTGTAGTGGTTGATAGGCTCACAAAAACAACACATTTTATTCCAGTAAATTCAAACAGAAATGCTCACAAGTTAGCTCAATTATTTGTGAAGGAGATAGTGAGATTGCATGGTATCACCAAAAATATCATTAGCGATAGAGATACCTTGTTTACCTCAAGGTTCTGGGGGAGTTTTCAAGAGGCCATGGGGTAGAACTAATCTTATGCACAACCTACCACCAACAAACAGATGGGCAAACTGAGATTGTTAACAAGATTTTAGAGGATTTGCTTAGAGCATGTATACTTGATTTTGGAGGCAACTGGGAAGATCATCTCTACTTAGCTGAATTTGCTTATAACAATAGCTACCAGTCCACCATAGATATGGCTCCATTTGAGGCCTTGTATGGGAAGCTCTGTCTATCTCCTGCATGTTGGATGGAGGCAGGTGAAAGATGTGAGTCTATATGAGTGGATCGTGTGATATATATGTGCAAGTATAAGTAATCTACGTAAAACAAGATAGATAAAAGTAGTATAGTAAATTAAACTAATCACACCAGGATTTTATACTGGTTCGGACCTCCCGTCCTATGTCCAGTCCCGAAGCTCCTCTTCGGAATTTCCTTTCACTAACTAACCCTCACTTGACCCGGAGGAACAGGTTTATAATAGCAGAGTTTCTTTGTCAAAGAGTGTTCTTATAACACTGATGTTGACTGATGAATACAAGTGCTTCCAATATATTTATCTAGAAAGTGTTGAATGCGTAATCTAGAATATATGAAAGTGTAAGTAGTATATTGCTTTGAGAACAGATGTAAGTTAAAGTATAGAAAATAGTAGCATAGGAAAAGTATCTATTTCTTTGCATTGCTGATGCTACTTATACTGATGAAGGGTTATCTTGTATAGTTGTATCCGTTGTAATCTCCTAAAAGTCGCTTCTGATGATGATGAAGAGTTGCGATAAGAAGAAGCAGACGTGTCCCTTTGAGTGTGGCAGTTGGAGTTTGAAAATGCTCTGCCGAATTCAAAATCAGACGTCTGAGAGCATGTGTCAGACGTCTGCCCTTCATATATATTTGTGTGTGGTTGTCTTTCAGACGTCTGAGTTTAATACCAGACGTCTGATTCCTTCTGAAATATAGAAACAGAGAATATCATCAGACGTCTGGTATTTTTATCAGACGTCTGTTTTGTACGTATTGGCAATACAGAGGAATAATCCAGACGTTTGATAAGTGCACTCAGACGTCTGAAAGTGTTTATTTTTCTTTCTTTGTGTCTTGTGCATTTCCATTTCAACTTCCATTGATTTGTTTGCCTTTTGATTCTCGTTTCTATCTCTTTGGTCATCAAGTACCTGTAAATATAGATATATACATACATACGCTTTCCATTGTATAGTTGTTATCATCGAAACCGTAGAATAGATTTCCTAACAATCTCCCCCTTTTTGATGATGACAACTTATTCAGTGTACTTATATATAGATTTGAAATCTCCCCCTGAATACATGCTTATATTATGTTATGAGAATATTAATATTTCTCCCCCTTTGACATTATCAAAAAGAATTTTTAGCAAATAAGCCAATATGTCAAAAAATATTCATTAATAAGAAAAGGATTACATGAATTGTTATATTACAAAAGTACACAAAAGCTAAAAAAGTAAACTTAAATCTATTTCGGAGAGGATTGATTTTGGTCGTCTTGTTTTGGTGAAGATAGTTTTGGATCACCTTCCTTTGGCGAAGCTTGATTTGTATCATCCTTGTTTTGATCCTCTTTTATAGAACTACTAGTTTTTGAAGGAGATATCATAGCTTCCTTTGGAGGATAATCGTCAAATAAATTAGAGTGCTTTGTAGGAGGGGAAGGAACGGGAGTTAGCCAATCCTCGGAGGGTGGAGTTGGACCACGGACCCGTTGTAATACCTCTTTCAGCACTGTCAAAGCAGTTGAAAGGGAATCTTCAACTGTGGCTAGGCGAGTAGCAAATGATACTTCAAGGTTGTCAATTCTCTTAGCCAAGTGTTTTTTATTTTGGGACAATATGTGTTGATTTCGAAGAGTGAGATCTCGAATACTTTCATTTGGTTCTGTTTCTAGTCGAGTCTCCATAATATCCTCTTGTCCCGGGTAATTAAAAGGTTGAGGAGGAGGAGGAGGAGTTGCTTCGTGTTGGTCTTCTCCTTGAGAAGGTATCATGGGTGGTGGAGGAGAGGCTCAATATGACGAGATTGTCGATTGCGCGTCCAATCCTCAAATGTCATGAATTCCGGGGGAATTTCGGGCAAGTGCATCAAAGAGAAGAATTTTGTTGAAGCATATTTGGGTGAAATTTCATCGAATGTTGATAAATATGATTGAATGTTATTAGCCCGAAGAAGTTGCATAATATAAGTCGGGTAAATAATGGAAGGTCAAGAGCGATTCCAAAATTGTTTAATCTCATCGAAAATAAATTTTGCCCAATTCACTCTTGTCCGACTAAATATAGCATACAATGCTTTATGCTCCATTTCTGTGATATGCTTGTGACTACCTAATCGTGGAATAATGGTGTTTATTATCATCCTTGTAAGTAGTCGAGCCTTCGGGCGTAAATACTTGGAAGCAAATTTCGGCATATTATCTTCCCAAATTTGATGTGTAACACTATTCCTAGGCTTAAATCTCATATCGGGAATATTATACAGGTCTTCCCCGGTGTCAGAGAAACCAAGTGTTCGACCTATTAAGCCAGGGGTTAATCGAATTGTGTTTCCATATACACTGGACCAAATCCAATTTTCTTCATTCTCGGTATTCCAAACTGCGGTGCTATCTAAATTTGAGTAGAATAAGAAGATGGCTAATTGGTCAATTTGAATATCGTTTGTTTGAAAAGAAATCAGGGTATCTAAACCGGCTGTTTCACACAATTCATCTAGGTCATACATAGGAAATTTTAGTAAATTATAGAAGGGACCTGTGTGAAGTTTCTTTTTTTGAATCTATTCGTACCTTTTTAGAGAATGAGGAGCTCTATTCATCCAACGTTCGATTTGATCATCCGAACAAACTTGCGGATGTGAAGATGTTGTTGGTTGATCTTGCTTTCTCTTTTTAGTAGGATTTTTAGTACGAGGCGGCATTGTTGTTAAAAAAATGCTGTATGATTTTGGAGGAAAGAAGTTTATTTGAGAAGATGTTGAAAAAAAAAAGGTTTTGGGTAAAAAAAATGACGTTAACGTGATCGATTTTATAGGGTCGATTGGGAACTAGACATCTGAATAAATAATAAGACGTCTGGTTTGCCCTAATTTTTGTCCAGTAGGCGAAAACAGACGTCTGAGATCTTTAGTCAGACGTCTGGTTGTTAGTTTGCATATAATATTATGAAGTAGAGAACAATTGCAGACGTCTGAAGTTTAAAGCAGACGTCTGTTTTGGTTTGAGATTGAAATAAAGGACTTATACAGACGTATGGTTATCTTTCCAGACATCTGAAATGGCTATAATTTTATTTCAGAGTGGGCAGAGACATATTTCAGACGTCTAGCATTATTTCCGACGTCTGATATATGCACATATCAACAGTTTTAGTATAGTATCAGACGTCTGGTAGCTGTTGGCAGACGTCTGAATTTTGTAAATTGACAAAAATGTTAGAAATTTTATTTGAACGTAAATAATAAATTTCCTTATTGTTATAAAACATGTATACTTATAGATACATACATCAATGAATTATAAATCATTTATTTAGATGGAGACGGAGTTTTAGGATTTCTTGATTCATCATCATTTCATGGTTGAATTGGAGACCATATATTTCCACGTTCCTGTGTTCGTGGAGAGCCAGAATATCGTGTAGGTGAAGGGTCTGAAGGAGTACGATACGAAGAAGATGGATCCAATGAACTACAAGGTTTTGGAAGTGGTTCATGAACATCTTTCTTGCGTGATGAGCAAAATTTCATTGCAACTTCCTCGAGAAATTTTAACCTCCGTGCCGTAAATTTTTGTTCGAAATAAAGTTCCCGTTGAAGATCCATCTGCTGTTTTTGGTAATGATGGATTTCATTGATTTTCTCCTTTGTGTTAGGAGATGTAAACAAAGATTTTTTTTGTTTTCTTATTATCTGGTGTAAAACCTGTGCGATACGAAGACCACCTATAAGTTGATTCTTGCTTTGGGGTAAGCGTTGGGAGTTGTTGTGGTGTGTCAACCGCGCTATCCGTCGAGGATTATGATACGGAGATGGATATATAGGAATCTGCAGAAGACATTTTTATATATATATAAAAAAAATTGGTTGAATAAAGTTATTCTATTTGGCTATATTTATAGTTTGGAAAATATGTAAATATAAATAAATTAAAGAATTTTAAAGGTGCAGAAATAAATATCCTAACTTGTGGTTATAATTTTTCTAAACACCTTAGAAGTGCAGAAATCAATAATATATCTTGTGGTCAATATTTTGGTAACTAAATGTAGCTTTAAATTTTTTTAATGTATTAAGGAAAAAGATCATTCAGTGAACAAATTCCCAAACTTCGTCGAAGCTTAGAAAAAGTTTGTTCATTTAATGGTTTAGTAAAAATGTCGGCTACTTGATTTTCGATACTAACGTATTCCAATGAAATGGTTCCTTTTTCAACATTGTCTCTTAGAAAATGATGTCGTATATCTATATGTTTGGTTCTTGAGTGATTAATTGGGTTTTTGGACAGATTAATTGCACTTGTGTTATCACAATAAATTGGAGACTTAATGATAGGTTTACCGAAATCTGTTAGTGTTTGTTGCATGTATATTACTTGAGCACATGCTAGTGCTGCGGAGATGTATTCGGCTTTGCAAGTTGATAAGGAAATGCAATTTTGTTTTTTGCTAAACCAAGAAACTAATGATTGTCCGATAAAATGACAAGTTCCACTAGTACTTTTACGATCTGTTTTACATCCTCCGAAATCTGCATCACTATATGAGATAAGTTCAAATGAGGATCCTTTAGGGTAGAACAACCCATAACCTTTAGTACTAGAAAGATAACGTAAAATTCGCTTAACTGCTCTTAGATGTGACTCTTTTGGTTTGGATTGAAATCGAGCACAAAGACATACACTCATCATAATATCAGGTCGACTAGCCGTTAAATAGAGAAGAGAACCAATCATGCTACGATATTTGTTTTCATCAAAATCTTTTCCGTTTTCATCTTTTTCTAAGTTAGCAGTGGTACTCATTGGAGTTGGTTTACTTGAGGTTTTATTCATTTCAAAACGATTTAATAAATTATTACCATATTTTTCTTGATGAATAAAAATTCCATTATCAAGTTATTTTATTTGTAAACCTAAGAAAAAATTTAATTCTCCCATGTGGGACATTTCAAATTCACTTTTCATAATATTTGAAAATTGGTTGCATAAATTTTCATTAGTTGAGCCAAAAATGATGTCATCGACATAGATTTGCACTACTAAAATATCATTATTTTCTCTTTTAATAAACAAAGTTGTATCAATTTTGCCTATTTGAAAACCTGATGTAATTAGATGATTTTTAAGACGTTCATACCAAGCTCATGGGGCATTTTTTAATCCATATAAAGCTTTGTTTAATTTATATACGTGATCGGGATATTTTTCATGAACAAATAGTGGTGGTTGGTCTACATATACATTTTCTTTGATAAACCCATTTAAAAAAGCACTTTTGACATCCATTTGAAATATTTTAAAATTATTATATGTTGCAAAAGTAAGTAATGTACGAATGGCCTCCAATCTTGCTACTGGAGCAAAGGTTTCATCGTAATCTATTCCTTCTTCTTGATTGTAGCCTTGAGCAACTAATCGTGCTTTATTTCTAATAATATCTCCGTTTTCATCGATTTTGTTCTTAAATATCCATTTCGTTCCTATTACCGATTGATCTTTAGGTCGTGGTACTAATTCCCATACGTTATTACGTTCGAATTGATTTAATTCTTCTTGCATAGCTATTATCCAAAAATTATCATTTGACGCTTCTTTATAATTTTTTGGTTCAAAGTTTGACACAAACGCTATATGGCTTATATGATTGAGATGATTTCTAGTTACTCTTGTATTAAGATCTCCAATAATATTATCTATTAGATGATTTTTAAGAATTCTAGGAGGTGAGACCAGAGTGTTATTTTCAATATTTATGTCATTATTAACGGTATTTGTTGGATTTATTAGTGGAATATTTTCTTCTTCATCGTTAGTTTTAAGATTACAAAGATTTTCATCGAACGAAACGTGTAAACTTTCTTCAACGGTATTAGTTCTTTTATTAAAAATTCTGTAGGCTTTACTCCGATCCGAATATCCAATAAAGATACCTTCATCAGCTTTTGGATCAAATTTACCTAATTTATATTTTGTATTTAAAATAAAACATTTTGACCCGAAAGTTTTAAAATATGATATCTTAGGTTTTTTACCAAAAAATATTTAAAAACACGTTTGTTTAGTCATAGGACGTATTGTCACACGATTTAATACATAACAAGATGTCGCAATAGCTTCAGCCCAAAAGTGTTTAGGTAAACCACTACTATTTAGTAATGTTCGTGCGCATTCTTGTAATGTGCGATTTTTTCTTTCTACGACACCATTTTGTTGCGGTGTGCGAGGAAAAGAAAAATTGTGAGTTATTCCTTTTTTATTACAAAAATTTGTAAAAAGATCATTTTCGAATTCTCCTCCATGATCACTTCGGATATTTTTAATTTTTAAGTTCATTTGTGTTTTAATTCTTTTAGCAAAATTTTTAACATTCCAAAAGTATCACTTTTGTGTTTTAAAAACAAAGTCCTTGTATATCTTGAAAAATCATCAACTATTACAAAGACATATTTGTTGTGATTTATAGACCGAATTTGTGTAGGGCCAAATAAATCTAAGTGTAACAGTTCTAATGGTTGTTTTGTAGAAAAATTATTTTTAGATTTAAACGAGCTTTTCTTTAGTTTTCCAATTTGACAATCATCACATAAATTTTCTACTTTGAAATTTATTCTAGGTAATCCCCTTACGAGTTCATATTTTGCTAACTTCTAAATATTTTTAAAGTTGATATGACAGAATCGTTTATGCCATAACCATGGATCATCATGTTTGGCGGTTAAGCATAAGTTTGAATTTTTATTTATATTCATGTTTAATACATAAATATTTTTGTTTCTGAATCCTTCAAAAATGAGTTGTTTGTTATTATCTAAAGTATTACATTTATCTTTTTCAAAATTTATTTGAAAACCTTCATCGCATAATTGACTAATGCTCAGTAAGTTGTGTTTAAGATTTTTTACTAATAAAACATTTGTAATAATAGGAGAATTTGATATACCAGAGTTGATGACTTCTCCAATGCCCACGACATATCCTTTTGAATTGTCTCCAAATGTTACCGTTCCACCATCAATGTATGATATATTTGATAACATCTTTGAATTTCCGGTCATATGTTTAGAGCAGCCACTATCTAGTATCCATTTCTCTTTATTTTTTATTTTGGGTACCTGCAAAATAAAAGATGTTTCAATTGGTACCCATATATTATTAGGGTCCTATTTGTTAGGAGAAGGTAGCCATACCCAAGATGGTTTGGTACCTTTATAAATATAATTTTTATTATAGACCACATTCTCCATATAATTATTGATATACTTTTGTCTAATTAAATGATTATTTGTTTTAGGAATCCAAATTTTTATAATTTTGGTATTAAATGTAGACTTAGGTACACTTTTAGTTTTTTTATAACTAAGATTTTTTGTAACGTTTTCTTTTTGTTTAGAGAAATTTTTAAAACCTATTCCATTTTTGTTGCTTAATGGTTTTGATATTTTAATAAGGTTTTCCAAATCTTGTTTTCCTTTATTAAATTTTGACACATTATTTGTAATCTTATCTAGCTTTTCTTTTAGTTCTACATTTTCAATTTTAAACAATTCAATATCATTTTTAAAGTCGGTATTTTCTTTCAAAAAATTATCGTTTGCCTTTTTAGTGTTTTCAAGTTCTATAGTGGTAGCCTCATTCATTATCAAATTACTTTTGAATATTTCTTGAGATAATTCAAGTTCTTCTTCTAGAATGATATTTTCCATCTTTTAACATACCTACTTCAATTTCTAATCTATTTATTTTAGCTATATATTCTTTATTCAATTTTTTAACCTGTCTAAATTTATCATCCAATTCCATGCTTAGTTCAAATAGTTTGTCATAGCTAAGTTCCGGACATACCTCGTCATTTTGTGCCATAAAACACACATTTGCTTGTTCTTCGTCACTATCGCTATCACTTTTTTATGATGAAGAATCCAAATCATCCCATGTTACTTTGAAAGCTTTCTTCTTCTTGAATTTTTCGAATTTATTCTTCTTTTTATCATTGTTGAGTTTTGGGCATTCTTTCTTCATGTGTCTGTATTGATCACATTCATAACATTTGATTTGAGATTGATTTGTCGAGTTGGACTTTCCTTCTTTTTGAAATTTTGTCATCTTTCTAAATTTCTTGAATCTATTATAGTTTTTGGCAATGAATACTATCTCATCTTCATCTAAATCTGAGTCATCATTCTTTGTTGCCTGAAATGCTATGTTTTTTTTCTTCCGAATTTAGTTCTTTTCGTGCCTGCAAATTTTCTTCATAGGACATCAAATTTCCTTTCAACTCTTCAACTTTGAGGGTAGAAAGATCATTAGCCTCTTCTATAGCCAATACCTTTCTTTCCCAGTCAGGTGTTAAAGAGTTGAGTATTCGAGAAACTAAATCAAAATCGGTAAACTTAACTCCTAACGCCATAAGATCATGTTGAATACTTTGAAATCTAGAATACATGTCTACTATAGTTTAATTTTGTTTCATTTTGAAAGATGAGAATTGGTTTTGCAAAATTGAAATTTTAGTTTGTTTGACCTTTGTTGTACCTTCATGTGTAATTTGTAAGGTACGCCAAATATCAAATGCAGTGGTGCATAGCATTACACGTGAAAATTCATTTTTGTCTAAAGAACAAAATAAAACATTCATAGCTTTAGCATTGTTTGATGCAAAGGTTTTTTGTTCATCGGTCCAAGTGTTCATAGCAGTAGTGGGTGCTTCATATTTATCTTGAGTGGCTGACCAAATTTCTAGACCGTTAGCTTCCACAAAAATTCTCATACATGTTGACCAATATGCACAGTTAGAGCCATTAAAAAGTGGGGGTCGTGCTGTGGATTGTCCTTCTTGAAAAATACTTGCCATATTTAAAAAGATTCAAAAACGTGTTACTATTCTTTGATCAAACCTCGCTTTGATACCAACTGCGAGTCTATATGAGTGGATCGTGTGATATATATGTGCAAGTATAAGTAATCTACAGTAAAACAAGATAGATAAAAGTAGTAAAGTGAATTAAACTAATCAAACCAGGATTTTATACTGGTTCGGACCTCCCTGTCCTACGTCCAGTCCCGAAGCTCCTCTTCGTAATTTCCTTTCACTAACTAACCCTCATTTGACCCGGAGGAACAGGTTTACAATAGCAGAGTTTCTTTGTCAAAGATGTGTTCTTATAACACTGATGTTGACTGTTGAATACAAGTGCTTCCAATATATTTATCTAGAAAGTGTTGAATGCGTAATATAGAATATATGAAAGTGTAAGTAGTAAATTGCTTTGAGAACAGATGTAAGTTAGAGTATAGAAAATAGTAGCATAGGAAAAGTATCTATTTCTTTGCATTGCTGATGCTATTTATACTGATGAAGGGTTATCTTGTATAGTTGTATCTGTTGTAATCTCCTAAAAGTCGCTTCTGATGATGATGAAGAGTTGCGATAAGAAGAAGCAGACGTGTCCCTTCGAGTGTGGCAGTTGGAGTTTGAAAATGCTCTGTCGAATTCAAAATCAGACGTCTGAGAGCATGTGTCAGACGTCTGCCCTTCGTATATATTTGTGTGTGGTTGTCTTTCAGACGTCTGAGTTTAATACCAGACGTCTGATTTCTTCTGAAATATAGAACCAGAGAATATCATCAGACGTCTGGTATTTTTATCATACGTCTGTTTTGTACTGATTGGCAATACAGAGGAATAATCCAGACGTCTGATAAGTGCACTCAGACGTCTGAAATTATATATTTTGCTTTCTTTGTGTCTTGTGCATTTCCATTTCAACTTCCATTGATTTGTTTGCCTTTTGATTCTCGTTTCTATCTCTTTTGTCATCAACTACCTGTAAATATAGATATATGCATACACACGCTTTCCATTGTATAGTTGTTATCATCGAAACCGTAGAATAGATTTCCTAACAAAAGAGTGTTACTTGGACCAGAACATGTGAAAGAAACTTCTGCAAGGATTGAACTTATAAGGCAGAGAATGAGGGAAGCACAAGAGAGACAAAAAGGCTATGCAGATAAAGTAAGGTGGCCAGTAGAATTTGAGGTAGGAAATTATGTATTTCTTAAAGTTTCACCAATGAGAAAAATACTGAGATTTGGTAAGGCAGGAAAATTATCATCAAGATATATAGGTCCATATGAAATTATTCAAAGAGTAGGAACTTTAGCTTACAAGTTGAAATTGCCAGAGGAATTGAGTAATATACATGATGTATTTCATGTATCTCAATTAAGAAGATGGGTGCATGATAAGGAGACCATTCTAGAATCTCCTACCCAAGTTGAAGTTCAAGAAAATCTGGTTTACAGGTAGGAACCGGTGGATATTGTGGCTAAAGAAGAAAAGAAATTGAGGAATAAAATAATTAAATTGGTCAAAATCCAGTGGAGTTTAGATGAAAATGATTGTACATGGGAGGCTGAAGATTGGATGAAGCATAATATCCTAATCTATTTTCTGCTTAAAGGTATGCCAAAAATTATAATAAATTTAAATATTACTTATGTGTATTTAATTGGTTTTGGATGCATGAGTTTTGAAATTTCTGAGATGAAATTAAGCTTTGTATGCAGTGGAATGGAAATGAAAAAAAAAATTGCGGGACACAATTCCTTTTAGGAGGAGAGTATGTGAAGACCCAAATTATTAAGGTGAAAATAATTCTGAAAAAAAAATCAGTTAATAGAAAATATTCAATAGACAAAATGGTTTGGAAATAAATATTAAGAATGAGTGAAATAGTTAAGGAAGGGAAAATTGTTTTCAATAAATGGTGATAAGAAGAAAAGGATTAAGTATGAATGAGTTTTACATCCACATATCTCACATAAATATTATATATGAATAGCCAGAGAAATATGGAATGAAAAAAATGCTTCTAATAATTAAAATGCAAAAAAAACCAGATCAATATTATTTGTGCATAAATACATTTTTTAAACTAAATCAAGAGAAAATAAATGGTATGAAATAATAGTTAGGAGTTATAATTACAAAAGAGATATGAGTGAACAATTCAGGTATAACAAAGTACACAAAGAAGCTAAGTCACATAAGAATAATGTGTAGGTGAATCTTGCAAATAGCATGTACACAGAAAATTAGTAAAGCCACTGCTTTTAACTGAAATGGAAATCAAAAAGAAAATGGCATAATTAGCCATAAACATGCATACAAAGTTCTCTTATTTTTGTGAGAATAAAATGGGTTTTTCCTTCATTAAAACCCTAGCTAAATGATTTAAATCAAGGGGGAAGCAGTAGTTTACTCTGGGGGAAAAGCAGAAAGACATTTAAAAAAAAGTGCAAAAACTCACACTGTCTTCAAGCTTAAGCATTCTCGGGGAAAAGAGGAAGGAAGGTGAGTGATTAATCACTTATAAGATTTAAGGAATTAAGACCCAAGTTAAGGGCAGCCAAATTATTCTATATAAAAATCATATTATGTTTTTCTGTTTGATTTTATTCTCTGAATGTATATATGTTGATCATGGATGGTATTCTGGTTGAACATTTGGTTGAGATTTTAATCCGTTTTGATTTGTTATGATTGTTTCAATTTTTGCTTTGAAATATAAATAATCAAACAAATACTCTGATCATAGAAATGGATTATATAATCCAGTTTTATATGAAAAATGAACTGAATTGTTTACTGGGAAATAGGGTATTAATGAAAAATGAAGTAGGCGGTATGAATGATGAGATTCATGCTTATGCCTAGTTTATATTAAAAATGATATGAACAATGCAATATTATATATATGTGCTGATCTGTTCAAATCATAAGCCAATATGTTTTTATGGGTTTTTCTCAAAAACTATATCCTATGTTCACAGTAAAATAAATATAGTATTTCGTATGAATTCACCAGATTTATGCAAGCAATGGGGAAAATTTCTAGAAATAAATATATAAGCAGGTTTTAGAAAATATGATTAAGCAAAAATGACTTTGAAATGAGATTTGGAATTTTGCATTAATGCATTGTATGACTGGATGTAATCCTTGAGTGAGTCCAATAATTTTTCATTTAAGAAATGAGGAAAAGAACATAAGCATCTCTGGAATTAAAAAGAAAAATTCCTCAAAAAATAAATAAGCATGGTCTCTAAATTATAAGCTAATTTAGGAGTAGTGCCTTGATCTATTTATCATCAGGTGGATGATGGATATGTGCATGACTTGCTTAAGTCATGTAGGCCTCTGTGTAAAGGGTTAACAGAGCTGTGCCCCTTTGCAATGCACACTTTGTGTTCAATGGCAAGAGTTCAGACCAAATAAAATGGAAAAATGAGATTGATAAATTAAGCTATGGAATTTAGGAAGAAATCCATAGGAGCATGTGCGTGTATAACTTAATGAAGTGAATGGATGAATGCTTGGGTTAATGTTTGTTAGATAAGCCTATACATATACATACATATACTCAGGTTTTAATATGGATTTGAATAGCATCAAACATATAAACCCTTTGCACAGTCTTAGGAATTTACAAGATATTTTTAGTCCTTGATTTCACTCACACCAGAATTTATTTCTGACCTTATTTGTTGCCTTTGCAATATATGGGGCGTCTCATTTTATTGAGGCAGTTCAAAGTATTGCTGCAGGGAAAGAGGCAAGAGTAGCTTGCTTGCATAGATATTTGAAGATCTTGATGAATTTAAAATGCTTAAGAAAAGTAGCAGTATATTTTGTAATAAATAATCTTGGCCAACTTTCTTATGTTTTAAGTATTTCCAGGATTAAAATTTGCTTGTTTTCTTGAAAAAAATATGTAAAAACTTAAGTATTATATGTGTGTTTATGAGTTACTGATTTAAGCAACTGATTTTGATGTTCTCTGGTGGATTATGATAAAGGAAATTATGCCATGTAATCCGATATGTGAACATACTTTCTTTGGAAATATTTGATGAATTTTAATTATAAAGTTGAAGTAATTTTTTTTTAAGAAGTATGTAATAAAAGTTTTAAGTGAATGGGTTGAACATCGTCTGGGTTAACCAGTAGAGCTTAACCGTGACTTGTAATTGATATAAGTACATGTCAAGCTTGAAGACATAGCCTATAGTCCTATCTGGGCATTTGATTTTCCAGTGGAAATTTGTATTGCTTTGTATAGTAAGTTCATATGCATGCTTGGTACTTGTAGGCTTCACTGCAACTATACTTAACAAAACCTTATTATCTAGATACTTGATTCAAGTCTGGTTGCATCTGGTCATAGTCTAACCTGTTGTAGTTTGAAGTGTCATGTAGTCTTTTTCGTAATGAGCATGTCCATTACTCCACAACATATTGATCGCTATCATTTGTTATTTACTTAGAGAACCTCAGTTGTCTTCATTATAGGCTCATCTGAACGTCTTGCATTGTTCTGATTTTTGACATTGCCCTGATCATGCTGTCTTCATATACATGCCTAGTGTTCATTTAGCATGTTAATCTGAGTTTGCTTTTTGCTCATCTGTACTGTTTTCATCCGTTTGACCTTTAAAGTAGTTTACAACACTATTTCCCATATGATCATTCATTCTTTATGAACCAGAATGTGTGTATTTGACTTAATGAATTGTTTAAGTTTGAATTCAGAAATAGGGCCAGAATAACAAGTATAGGTTGTTTCAATATAAATTACCATTCTAAAGCAACATATATGAATTCCTAAATCCCAGGGATCAAATACATGAAATTTAAATCCGTGAATTAATTAAATGGATATTAGAACAATCTGAAGAAAAAAAATAACAACAAGAGAATAACAAGTGGTAACATTTGAATTGCATATTGGTCAATCTTGAGTTCAAAAAAAAGAGAGATTAAAAATAGCTATGTGACACAAAACTTTCCAATCATGGAAAAATACTGTGTGATCAAATTTCTTTGCTACACTAACACTCTGATAAGCAAAGAAACATTTATATATCTGTATATATATAAATGATGTAACTTTATTTAAATTATGATATTTTTATATTGGTAATTTTTTGGATCTTGGGAAATTAATTAAGAGAGGTGATCCGTTGTTTTCAAAAAAAAACTCAACTAAAAATTACTAAAATAAATGTTAAGAGTAGTGGGTCATTTCAGAATTGCTACCTTAAATTATTTGAATGGAATTTTGTTTGCATAACTGGTTTTGATTTGAAATTCAAAGAAATGATTTGATATACCAAGGAATTTCGGTATATTTGATTTCAAAAAATGATTTTTAAATACTTAAGTAATTGTTTGTACTCTGGATGATCTAAAATGTTTACGGAACATAAATAAGCTTGAAAACTAATAAAGTTTGAAATTTGTCTGGAATGGAATTAACTTGAGAAGAGTTAAATGGAGAGTAAGTGTGATAATGAAATAAGTTAGTAAAGAAAACCAATTAAATGAAGTGAATTGGGGGGAAATTTGGTGAATAGAATATTAGTAAGTTTGATAACTTAAGAAATTTTGAAATTTGATTTTTTGGAAAGGAATTTAGCTAAATTAAATGAGAGTGAATTTTGGGAAAATTTAGCCTAAGCAGGCTAAACTCAATAGTTGTTGGTATAGAATTTACTAAGTTGGAAATAAACTAGTAAACAAACAAATTAATTTGGTCTCTAAGTAAATAGAATTGGAACTGAATATTGGAATGTTATTTAATTTGAACAAATTTTAATAAAGTGAAATAGAAAATTTAGTTTGAGTTGGATTAAATAAAACCAAAGTTGGAAATAAGATTTGATTAACATATGAAATAAAATTAGTAAATGGAAGGTAAATTGAATTCAACTGGAATTGAAATTTAATTTTGAATAAAAATAGATATAAACCCAAGTGATGAAGTGGAAATTAATATAAGAACTTTGTATAAAATATTTATAATAAACTTAAGAAGTTGATGGTGAAATTCGTAAGTAAAATTGGAATTGGGAAATATACTAAGTGAATGTTTGAATGAAGATTTAATAAAAATTGTGTAAAAAGATAATTGTGAATAAGTGAATGGAAATTAAAGTAAATGTGAATAAAAGGAATTGATATAGATAATAGTCAATTTGAAATAATACGTAAGTTGTATGTATATTATTTTATTCGCATAACGATTTGATCCATATTCGAGCATAGAATTTCGAGATAGTTATATCGATCTAAGTCGGGATTTTTCGCTCGATTTTTGATGGTGAACCCTGGATATGGATTTTTAATTGATCTTGGAATTCTCTATCATAGTATATGGCTATGAAAGGAGAATGACGGTTTCTAATCACGAAACCAGATCTGTGTCCGCACTAGAGAGTCGCGTGAACGATACTAGTTCGGAAGTGAAATTGTGTGATCGAGTGAGTGGTTAGAATTTATATTGCGTACAGATGATATATGTACATCATACGGGCTTAAGTAAAGCAAAGATTGAAAATTGTGAAAAGGAATGAATTAAGTAATGTGAATTGTATGATTGGATACTATTGGTAAGTGAGGTGCAGATAATTATAAGCAAGGGATAAATTGATGTCTTCAATTTCAGAAGTAAAATGCAATTTCCCGACAAATGGTATGTGTTTAATTTATGTACGAAATTGATGATTTCAGATTGAGCCACTTGGCTTTTATTTACTTTTGAAGATTTGGGGCCCGTAGAGGCAACCTTGTAGTTATTCTTATCTAGCCGTGCAAAGATGACGATGGCCAAAAAAATTGAAAATTGAAGGAGTTAGAAAATTTTTATAGAAAATTTGATAATTTAAAATTTGGTTTTAAGTTATAATTTGAATGGCTGAGGGTATAATATCAGTTTTAAATCTATGCGTGAACTGGAAAAAAATAGTAAAAGTGATAGAGTGTTTCCAATGAAATTTGTTTTTGGGAAGTTGTTTGAAATGGTGTGGGTTTGGAAAAATAGTTAACGGGTTTTGGACCATTCTTCTTACCTAGAAATTTCGAGGACAAAATTTTTATAAAGGGGGAGGAATGTAACGACCCAGAATTTTGGATATTTGAAATTGGAATATTTAATTGATTTTAAATATTTAAAAGTAAATTTTTAACCTGAATTTCAATTATAACCATTTATTGGATAATTAAATAATTGAATTGAATAATTAGAAATTGGGTAAAATATTGAATCTAGAGTTTTAAGCTTGTTAAAAATAATTTAAAGGCTTATAAAATTGATATTGATAATAATAAAGATAATAAAAGTTTCAAGATTAAATTTAAAAGTGATTTGTTCAGTTTTAAAAATATATCGTTTAAATTGACATTTAAAAATAAACTTCCAAGGCACGGTCTTGGATTTTGACGAAACCGGTTCCATAGAATCCGTAATAGTGTATTATACCAGATTTCAAATTTCATAACGTTTGGAGTTACCGTTTATTCGAACGGAATATAAACACGTCGAAAATTCAATACAATAACTGGGTCCAAAAAGCTATCTTCTCCATACGATCAAATCAAGACTCAAAACCTTTTCCATTGCGTTCGTAATAGAGGTATAACATTATAAATGCCTAGCGGTACACCTTGATAGGAGTCCAAGATTTTAATGTAGAAAATCGATTTAAAAATCAACTTAAGTATTTTAAAACGGTTATGAAAGGGAAATGAGACTATGGAATTTATAAACGAAGTTTATAAATAAAGTGAAGTAATTATCGGTGGATAATCTGATGTTATAAATTCACGATGGGAATTTATAAGGAAATGGGTAATCAGTTTAAAAATAAGTAGTAATTTTTTTATAAATGTGGAAAGGGAATTTACGGAATTGGAACGTAAATCAAAAAAGGAATAAATTGAGAGGGATTTATAAATAATTGACTGGCTATATTGGAGTTGAAAATGTATTTTTCTTGGAAAGTTAAGTTTATTTTAAAAAGAGAGGATTTTTAAGTATTGACTGAAAATTTGAAAGTGTTAAAAAGTATTTCAGAAAATTTAATTTATTTAGTTGTTTAAATTTTTTTAAAGTATAATTAAGCATTAATTTAGTAGTTTTATAAATGGTTGATACTAAGTTAATTATTATTTAATAATTTATCAATATTATTTCAAAAGTGTAAATTATTCTATATTAATATTATTTTTAATACTTTAAAAGAAGATATTTGCCTGGAATAAACTTGAAAATTTATATAGAGATTATATAAGTATTATTTTGAAAAATTATTTAATAAATTTGTTGGGAAGTATTGGTATACTCGCATGGCGTAATCGGAGGCAGTGAGTGCATGCAGTTAAGTCTTGAATTTCTCCGAATAGAGACGGAACCATTGAACTGTGAATCATTGGTTTGATACCGCAGTGGTACTTTTCATATTATTTTGAGAAGGGTTTTCAAATATTTTTGAACAAAGGGAATAGTTTGTGAATATACTAAATTCGATATGATAAGCATATATTTTGGATAAAGAGATTTAGTTTATTAAAACTAAATTAAATAGAGAATTGGAGTTATTCGGTGAAAAAACGAAGTATTTGGTTGAATGATTGTTTATTTGATAGTTAATTAACCGACTATCAAATCTGGACCCAAATATAACTTTGGAAATATCTAGGAGAAATACGGGGATTATATGGTACAATTACCGTTAGAGGTGATATATTGTACATATAAACTCGTTTTCGTTCTTTTAGGACGGTTATAAGGAAATCCATCCACTAACAGTTAGGAGGTGATCTCTAATCTTATTTTCGTTTGTTTATTTCCTAAAGAACCAGTTTGAGTTTACCAAAAAATATCGAACGTTATTTCGAAGAGACCGGGATCGGACAAGTTATTCGAAAACCACTTTGATCCAATGAGCACGTTTCCAAATGGAAAACAAGAGCATGGAGTCGAAGATGGAGCAGTAAAGTGTAAGGTCAATCCTAAGGGTGATTCCAAAATGGATGTTGTAGGAGTAGTGCCTTCTGTTCCTTTCGGACCTGTAACAGACTTGTATGAATGAATGCTATTAGTACATTGTCATTGGAGGACAATAAGCATTCTAAATGAAATTCCTTTAAAAAGGTAATCGTAGCTTAAATATTCCAATTTCAAATATCCAAAATTCTAGGTCGTTACATTAGACATTAATTTCATTTGAACAAACCATTAAAGTATAAGTATCATTTCTCACCACATCAGTTGCTCGCCAAGGCTCATAATTCCGAACTTCTCCCGACTTTACAACATAATCAGTATTTTAAGGATTTGTCTTGTGCATTTAAAATAAAACAAGAATATTTGGAGCTTTAGATAAGTATGGATAATCAATTTGTGTGGAATTCCTTCTGTAACAAATTGAACTTGGTTTGGAAAAACTAGAACTAAAAGAATATTTGGCAAAGTCGTGATAGAGCAGGACGTTGAAGGATTGAATTCGAGTATGCTGGTGCGTCTTCTCCTTAGCTGAATTGAAATCAAGATGTTAAAATGAGATCGAGATGATGAATTCAAATTAAGAGATTAGGGATACTAAAATCGAATCGAATTGAAATTGAGATGCTGAAATTAAATTGAAGGATTAATGTTCTTCTTAGCTGAATTGGAGAGAACGTGAATGAATTTCGGAGCGTGAATGTGAATGAATTATGGAAATGAAGAAGGAAATGAAAATTGGTTTCCTGCACTTAGTCAAATTTTAGGATTTTTGGATAATGAGGAGAGGATTTTAGTGACTTAGTAGAAGATAGTTAGGGGGTTACTATTCATACGGATCGTGAGAAGTGGATGGCTAGATGGAGATGCATGAAAGCTTGTGGACTGGATGGAAGTTGATCGTGAGATGTGAATGTTTAAAAAATGTTATCCCAAAAATTTTCTGATATGTGTTTGTTAAAAAAGTTGCTCCTAATTTATTTTACGCAGCATATTACCCCTTATATACGATATATGTGACTTGATTTATATATAATTATTAGTAAATGCATCTTGTCTATCTTCCATACTGTATTGCACCTTGTATATGAGATGCGAGACTTCATTTACGTATAATTATTGATAAATGGCATTTTGTCTTTTTTAATTATTAATAGGAGGATTGTTGCTCAAATTCACATGCTTTTTAGTTAAAATTTTAATAAAATAATAATTGTACATATATAGTGCTATTCGCAATGGTTGTGCTAGAGGACGATGGAATTTGGGTGTATTTCGCGTTTTCTATCAAAATATTTACACCTAATTTTTGTAACAACCAGCTATTTTGAACCTTTCAACTCGACAATCATCCACACATTTCGGACTTGAATTACTCAAAAACAACAGATTGTTATTTTTATATTTAGCACAACTTAACATATACAGTAAATAAATCAATCACATAATCACAAACATAGAGTAATACAATAATAAGCAGCGGAATAGTTAAATAGAGTTCATGAAGCTACCACAGAAACATCAGTGTCTAAGGCAAAATACAACAGAAACCCCAAATACATAGAAGTCTCCAATACAAAAGAAAATGACAAGTCTGAACATAAATAATTGGAAAGATGAATAGATAAAAGATTAGTCTCCAAGCAAGCTCCGAGCTTCAAAAGTGATTTTCAAATGTTGTGACGCTCAGGCTAACCCGAGCATAAAGCAAAATAAAAAATACTCGAGTCAGGATTAACATTCTTATGCAAGTAAATCAACTCAAGTTAAATGCAATATGACTTAAAGGATGTTTGGGATTCCATCCTTTAAGGACTCGTTAAACGATCTACATACATAGTACAATACGCTAAATTAGTAATGTCTACAGTAATGTAAAATATTAAAATAGCGTTAAGGCGTTACCCATATCCCCTTTAACACATTTTATATAAATGTCGTAGTGCATACAGTACTATAAACTCCACCAAACTGATGGGCTATCAGGGAGCACTCCATAGGTACTACACAAAAAGAACTCGTATTGGGCACAGTAAGGCATATGAAAAGGCACGCGAGGCAGTTCCCATGGTAGGATGCTACCGTTTTGCAGATCTGGACTGGTGGTAACGCATAGCAGCTACTACCGCCTACCTCGAGACACACTCCCATAATCAAACATGCGCACCAATCAAACTACAAAGTAATAGATATTGTAACGACCCACTATTTTGTACCATTCAAATTCGACAATAAATAAAACATGTCGAGCTGGAATAGTTCAAAACAATAGATTGTAAATAGGTTAGGAACAAATGAATTCAAATACACAGAGTCACATACACAGATATCAGAATCTCACAGCGGATATAAACATTCAGTGGTTCATGAAGCCACTTATAAAACTTTAACCAACAGAAATTTGATAGTTTATAATCTTCAATACAATTTTTAAAACATAAAAGAAACAGAGTCTTCAAAGGTCTTGATTACAGAAAAGATAAAGACTGAAACAAAGCTTCTGGCAGCACGAATGATCTACGGGGTATCCTAGCTCCGGAGAGAAACTGAAGCTGCAACTCAGGCTGACCCGAGCGTAAAATAAAACATAACACTCGAGTCAGGACATACATACTTATATAATTGTGAGCTAATTCGAGTGTACTGTAATATATAGCAAGTAACTTAAAGGATGCTTGGGATCGCCCATCCTCTAAGGATCCGTTAAACTATTTACTATGTAGTATATTGCGCTATTATAATAGTGTCTACATATAAAATAAACTTACTTTTAAATAGCGTTAAGGCTTTACATTTTCCACCTTAACACAAATAATGCCAATAGTCTATACAGTACTGTAATACCTCCTGATCGGGAAGCTACCAGAGGGTACTGCATAGGTACGACACAAATAGAAACTCGTAGGAGGCTCGCTATGGTAGGTGACACGGCACAACTAGGCAATGCCAGGGTAGATATACCAATTGCTATCCGGACCGGTGGAAACGCGTAGCCGCAGTTACCGCCCACCTCGAACAACACTCCCAAATCAAAGGTGCGCACCAAAACAATCACAAGAGTAATAGAATGGCATACGAAGAAGTGCGTTCGATCAGAGGTGCTACCTCATTAATCCGAGAATCGCTCCTGTTTTAGCCACCTTATGCCAACTCACGGGAGTCGGGTCCACGTATTTACCTTAAAGGAACCATCACCACCATCCTACTTCATTCTGGGATCTCCACCGCGTACACGGTTAGTCAAAGTGGTTTTCGGTATCGACAGAGAGTATGTCCATATCCGATCCCGGTCTCTTTGCCAACCAAACGTTATTTTAACCCGTGGTTACAGTTTAAAATGGTATTCGTACTTTAAAATCAAAATATATTTCAAATTCCTTCAATATCAAATATTGATTTAAACTCTCCACTTTATACATACTTTTTAAATTTATTCAATTTATTTTGGAATTTATTGCCGTTACCAAATTTTAAAGTTAAATTCTTCCTTTAAATCCATCAAAAAAAATCAATTTCTTAAAAATTTTCTAATTGCATATTAAATTCCAAAATTTACACCTTTTTCCCAAAATTAATTTCCATACATTTGAAAACAATCAAATTCCAGTTTCTGCAACACTTATGAAATGCTACCTAAAGTTTACGGGTTAAACAGTCCAATTTTTAAAGACAGCATTTAAATGCTGTAATAGGTTATTAACTTATCAATTTAGTTTAAATTCCAAATACAACTTATTATCAATTATTTCTTATCTGAAATCTCATCTTAACAAAAATCCAGAATTTTTCCAAATAAGTTATATTTATTTATTTAAAATCTTAACTCATTCAAAAATCATTTTAAATCTTTATAAAAATCCTTTAAATACATTAAACCACAATATTATAAACTTCCATTTAAAAATAATTTTAAAATATTTCAGAAAAATATTATAGGAACCACGGGTCTGTATAAAATTTTCTAGCCTAAGTCAAGTGATACGGATTTATATCATTTCAATCCGCAATTTTACAAATCTCGGGTTTTATCATTTCAAACCCGCAATCCCAAGTTAAAATTAAACAGTTAACTGAATAAATGAATAATAATCATCGTTTTAGGCCTATCATTTCAGCCTTAACGATTTAAATTTACAGGGAACTTGCAGTGATGATTTAAATCAATAAATAAACATTTAACAATATAACTGCAGAAATATTACAACAGATAAATAACTGATGAGGTGTAAATATAAATTGGGGTTTAACATCCTACGTTATATTACAGACAGATAATTTGTAAATAAATTTTTACACATACACTTGCGATAATTCACCAAAATATATGTACGTATGTCTGGTGAGAAATACTCACCTAAATACTGCAGACAAAATGATTCAAAACGAAAATTCACCGAAAAAGAAATGCTCAGCGGCAACGATCAAATTTCTGCGGAGTCGACGCCCGGATTCAAAGCTTGAAAAGGAAATGAAATAAAACAAGACTTAGAAAACTTTAACACGAGCTTTTTGAACAAACGGGACAAAAAGAAACCATTCGACTCGACCGCTCCACCACCTATCCCATGCTCAGCCTAAATGCTACTGTACGCATCCAAAACATTAAGCTACTCTTTTCCTTTTTTTTCTTCTTCATGGCAATCTTTCTTTTCCACTCCATCATGTGAACTAGAGGGCAACGTCTTCAGGCTCGGGCCAACAACTAAGTGCATGCTTAAACTGATATGGTATGGCCTTGATACATGTATGGCCGTGATACACGTCCCTGCCAATTTAAAACATGCACACGCCCCAATTTCACTCCCCTTAGTACTCCACTTCCTCTGTTTCACTCTTCTTTTCTCTTTTTTTTTCACAATTATGTTTCCAGACATTCCAGGCTTCCTCTCCCCTTTTAAACTTCATTCACCCAACTACCACCGGAAGGAAAAACAAAATACTTTGGACCAAGCTTCAGATCCAACGTGCACAGAGAGGCATGTACGCATGAAACTGATCACTTACTTCTTCTCTTATTTTATTTTTTTGTTTAGAAATTTAATTTCTTTTCTCTGTTGTTCTTCTATCCTAGATACATGCCTCTGCAAAATTTAAAACCACAACATGCACATAACATTATGTGTGCGAACGTACTTATGCATCACCTACAATCCATTTGTACTCAAAATGATCTATGCTTTAACTCTCACGTTCTTCCAGCCTATTATCATTTACACGTTACTACCTTACTAAATTTTTTTTTTATTAAGGCTATAACGACCAACCATAGGCACGCACGCATGCTTCACTGATACGGCTTCTGTGCACAGATGCCAGATCAAAACATGCATACTGGAATTAAGGCTCGGCCTGACAGTCCAAAGTTTCGGCCATGGGGAAAAATATAGGTGACTGAGAAGTGGGGTTATGGAGATGGAGTAGTCGAGTGAAATGAAAGGACCCAAAAACACGAAAAATAATCATAAAAAAATTAAAAGAAAAGAGACCATACCTATGGATCTCGTGCAACACAGGGAGGGGAGATTGAAAATATATGAAATGGAGGTGAATGACTAAGGGTATTTATAGATGAAATTTGCGAATTTAAGGGAGAAGGCAGGTGAAAAGATTCTTGATTTCTTTCAAGTTTTCTATCTTGAACGAAATACGAAAATTGTGATAAAAATCATGCGTTGATTTCCCTTCCAGCTTCTCTGTTAGAACTTTATAAATGCGTGATTTACTTAAGGCTTTGCAAAATATTAATTGCCAGTTATACTAATGTGCGTGATTTACTCGTTCCAGTTTGCAAAAGAATTTGTTTCGAAACAAACAGAGGGCGAGATTTTCTCAGTTGATAAAGTGGAAGGCTGAGATATGTTTCCAGTTTCCTTTGTTGAATGCTATTTATTCTTGATTAAAGGTAGGAAACGGTAATGAGGGGAAGATGTGATCTATTTCTAGTTTATACGTTTGGAACGTTACACGAAAATTTGATTTTTTTAAGTTTGGTAGAAATAAATGAAATGGCAAGAATTTATGCAAGGCTTTAGGAATGAGAACGTATACAAATTTTTCGAAACCAAATTGTCAGCTAATCAAAGTAACGTTTGGTATAAAAATAATTGACTGATATTTTAAATCCAAAGATATTAAAAATATGATTTTAGAAATACGTCAAACAGACGTAATACAAATCATCAAAAATATATATAAAATAACGTTTTAAATTTTATACGTTTTATTACGTTACTTACCATAAATTCTACGCGCCCTTTAAACGCGAAATTTAATAGTCCAAAATAGCTTAAATTTTCACAGTTATTATTAAAACTTTATTGGTTTACACAATTATACAAAAATATATTTCAAAATTAAAAATTAAAAGAAATAAACGGCTATAAAACTAGGGTTGTTACACTCTCCCCCACTCAGAACTTTTCGTCCTCGAAAAGGAACGAAAGAAAGAAAACAAAGGAAGATAAGCTAGAAGATCAAAGTACCTTAAACGAATAGTTCCGGGTTCGAAGCACGAATGCTTTCCTCCGTCTCCCATGTGCAATCTCGCTCATCGGTGCTCCATTGCACTTTGACCAATTGGACAGATTTTCTTCTAAGCTGTTTCGTACCTCGATCGACGATACGAAGCGGCTTTCTTTCAACAGTTAGATCGGGTTCGATGTCCAGACCATCAAGAGCAGTAGGCTGGATGACAATAGATGGATCGTGAAGACAGCGGCGAAGGTGAGATACATGGAATACATTGTGAATTCCAGCAAATTTCTCGGGTAGATCTAGTTGATAAGCAAGAGATCCAATCCTCTCCAAAATACGGAAGGGACCGATGAACCTAGGGGCCAGCTTTCCTCTACGTCCAAACCGAACCACATTTCTTAAAGGAGAGATCTTAAGAAATACCAAATCACCAACATAAAACTCCAAACTCCTTCTACGCCGATCAGCATACTTCTTTTGTCTATCTTGAACAACCTTTAATCTTCTCTTAATCTCCTCTACTTTCTCCGAAGCTTCCAAAATCATCTCGGGGCCAAGAACTAAGCGGTTACCTGATTCAATCCAACAAGAAGGAGATCTACACGGTCTCCCGTATAGAGCAGCAAATGGGGACATCTTAAGGCTAGCCTGAAAAGATAGAATGAGATAGATAGAGAATAAGATAAGATAAGAACAGAGGATTGAAATTTATACCTGATAACTATTGTTATAGGTGAATTCCACAAGATGGAGATGATCTTCCCAAGATCCCCCATAATCCAAAATGCAAGCACGAAGAAGATCTTCAAGAATCTGATTTACCCTCTCCGTTTGACCGTCAGTTTGTGGGTGGTAAGCGGTGCTCAGGTTCAAACGAGTACCCAAGGATTCTTGGAACGCTTTCCAAAACTGACTAGTGAAAATAGGGTCTCGATCGCAAACAATGCTAAGGGGAACGCCATGGAGGCGAACAATCTCCCTCATGTACATTTCGGATAAGCTCGAAGTTGTACGGGTAGATCTGACTGGAATAAAATGAGCGGACTTAGTCAGTCTATCCACAATAACCCAGATGCTTTCATTTCCCTTCCTAGATCTCGGCAAACCATCGATAAAATCCATAGAAACTTGCTCCCACTTCCAATTTGGAATCTCCAAAGGCTGTAACAAACCCGGTGTCTTCTGATGGTCCGCTTTGACTTGCTGACAAGTCGCACATCTACTCACAAAGATAGAGACATCTCGCTTCATACCTCTCCACCAATAGAGTTTCTTCAAATCCTGATACATCTTTGCTACGCCAGGATGAATGGAAAGTCGGGACTGATGATGTTCCCGGAGTAACTCCTGCCTCAACCCATCAACATTCGGAACACAAATCCTTCCATTTATCCTTAAAACTCCTTTATCATAAATCTGAGCTCCACTATTATCAAAACCATTACTACCTCTGCCCCGGACATTCTCCTTAATCAATCTGATGATCCTGTCCTCATCCTGCTTAGCCTTGATACGGTCCAATAGAGGAGAAGAAACAATAAGCTGACATAACAAGGACTTCTTCCTACTCAACGCGTCCGCCACAACATTTGCTTTCCCAGGAGTATAGTTTATATCGAGATCATAAGAAGCAAGAAACTCGAGCCACCGCACTTGTCTCTGATTTAAATCCTTCTGGGTAAAGATATATTTCAAAGACTGATGATCGGTGAAGAGATCAAACTTAGCTCCCAAGAGATGATGCCTCCAAAGCTTCAGGGCAAAGACAACAGCCAACAATTCTAAATCATGAGCAGAGTAATTAGCTTCATGTGTCTTCAGCTGACGACTAGCATATGCAATTACTTTCCCATCTTGCATTAGCACTGCTCCCAAACCTTCTCGACAAGCATCAGTGAATACCGTTAATCTTTCACTTCCATTTGGTACGGTAAGTACTGGTGCGGAGGTGAGCTTATCCTTTAACTCTTGGAATGCAGCTTTACACTTATTGCTCCTTACAAACTTAACATTTTTCCGGGTTAGAGCAGTCAGAGGTGCCGAAATCCGAGCAAAGTTCTCAATGAACCTTCGGTAGTAACCAGCAAGGCCTAGAAAACTGCGAATATCAGTAGGAGTCTTAGGTTCTTCCCACTCTTTGATTGCAGCGATCTTGACTGGATCAACAGAAACTCCTTCTTTAGAGACAATGTGTCCGAGGAATCGGACTTCTTCTTCCCAGAAATGACATTTAGAGAACTTAGCCTTTAATTGGTGGTTCCGAAGAGTCTCTAAAACATAACTCAAATGAACTCTATGTTCTTCCTCAGACTTGGAGAAGACAAGGATGTCATCAATAAAGACAAGGACAAATTTATTGAGTACATCGCGGAAGACATGATTCATCAAGTCTACGAAGAAAGCAGGGGCAATAGTCAAGCCAAAAGGCATAACTAGCCATTCGAAGAAACCATTTTCAGTACGGAAAGCAGTTTTGGGTATGCTCTCCTCAGCAATTCTAAGCTGATGGAAACCTGTGGCTAAATCAAGCTGAGAGAAAACAGTTGCTCCATAGAGTTGATCGAACATATCGTTTATGCGGGGCATAGGATATCTGTTCTTCATGGTAAGCTTGTTGAGTTCCCGATAGTCGACACACATCCGGAGGGAACCATCAGATTTGGTGACAAAGACTACAGCTGCTCCCCATTCTGAGAAGCTAGGTCTGATCAGACCTTTGGAGGATAGGTCTTGGATCTGCTTCCTTAATTCGCTCTTTTCCCGCGGTGCCATTCTTCTGGGTGGGAGGACTATAGGTCGTGCTCCAGGGATAAGATCGATTCGGAAATCAATTTCCCGCTTTGGAGGTAAAGAAATGACTTTACCAAATACGTCGGGAAATAATTTCACTACCGGAGTCAAATGGATATCATCCGGGAAGGTGTCGAGAGAATAGATGAAACTACCAGCGAACTCCTGAGGCAATCTACACTGGATTTCTAATGGATTCCCTAAATCATCTTTAAGAGCAACAGTACGAGAACTACAAGAGATATCTGCACCATGCCTATCTAACCAATCGCCTCCGAGTAGAAGATCGAAAGCGTCGAAACCCAAAACATAAAAGTCTCCAGTGAAGCATTGTTGGAAATGGAGGAGCTTCACATTTCTACAAACTTTACTAAGGTTCGCAGGACCACCAATGGGGTTTGAAACACATAATGGTACGGAAGAAAATTCAGGAGAAAGGAGATGTTCAAATCTATCACAGAGGTCTGACGAAATGAAACTGTGGGAAGCTCCGGTATCGAATAAAACTCGAACAGGAGATTCGAACAAAGTAAAAGAACCTTGAAGAGTACCTTGAGAGTCGTTCGGAGCTGGAGCGGGTGCAGGCTGCGGAGCTGTAGAGGATGCAGAAGTCACCGCAAAGACCCCGGATGCTGTGCCCTTCTTTTGAGTGGGACAATCCTTCTTGTAGTGTCCCGGATAGAGGCAGATGTGACATAGATCTCGCCTAGCAAACTGAGCAGGAGGTGGGACAGCAGCACCCAAAGTAGGACAGCGATTAGCAAAATGTCCCTTCTGCTGGCATCTGTGGCAAGTGATGGTAGACAGATCTACAGGTGGCCTTGCAGATGCAGAAGATGATGATGATCCTAACCCTTGAGTCTTGTTCCTCTTATTGCGGTAGAAATTTGACTTCCTCTTTCTTGAATTACCGGAAGACTGGGCTGATGCAGACTGGGCAGCTGGAGTGGTCTTAGATGTAGGGTTCTCATACCGGAGAGCCATATCCATCAATGCCGTGAAGGACCCATGAACATGAGTAATGAGTCGATCGTAGAACTCAGGTCGAGCTCCAGCGATAAACTTCTCGTTCATCTTGAGCGGGGTGTCAATCAGATTTAGACCATACTGGGAGAGCTCATTGAACTTCCTCTCATATTCTGTGAAGGTCATACTGCCTTGCTTTAGATCCATGAAGTCTCGATAGAGCTGAGACTTGCCCGCTTCGGGCATCCACTTGGCCAGAAAGGCCTCCCTAAAGCACGATAAGAGTTTAAAAAAAATAGATTCAAACATGGAATTTCAAATCCGAATTTGGACAACCAAAAGATACCTAAATTGCTCCCAAGTGAGGTCAGCCTCATTTGTTTGAGCAGTAATAGATAGCTACCAATTTTAAGCAGCGCCCTTCATTTGCCAGGCCGCGAGTTGCCTCTGCTGGGCATTAGTAATCTCGAGACAGGAGAAAATCTCTCTAAGTCCCGAAGCCATTGTTGAGCTTCTATGATGGTTTCTGTTCCCATAAATTTTGTGCCACCTAGCTCAACATGGTCCTTGCATAACTTAGTGAATCTGACAGGGGCAGCAGGTGGAGGAGCAGCTTGCCCTCGACCTCTATTGTTTCCTATATTCATCCTGAAAGATCGAGAATGAATTTTTAAGGGCAGAGGAGAAATATTAAGATATTCTAGGATAAGATAAAGTTTAATTTAGACAAGCAGTTAACAAAGGCTCGAAATATAAATGATGGAGAGAAGGAAGAAGTGTTTGGAAAACTCATTTTAAAACAGGAAGTTTTTATATTAAAATACTTCTTTTAAAACCCTTTTGAAAATCATTTTATACTTTATAATACGTTCTCTCACAAGGAAAAGATTCTGGAATTTGACTTCACTCATTCTAGGGTATTGCTACCCTATCTCTAATGAGTTTTTGTTCCTTAGGCTATGGTTAAACCTGGCTCTGATACCAACTGTAACGACCCACTATTTTGTACCATTCAAATTCGACAATAAATAAAACATGTCGAGCTGGAATAGTTCAAAACAATAGATTGTAAATAGCTTAGGAACAAATGAATTCAAATACACAGAGTCACATACACAGATATCAGAATCTCACAGCGGAAATAAACATTCAGTGGTTCATGAAGCCACTTATAAAACTTTAACCAACAGAAATTTCATAGTTTATAATCTTCAATACAATTTTTAAAACATAAAAGAAACAGAGTCTTCAAAGGTCTTGATTACAGAAAAGATAAAGACTGAAACAAAGCTTCTGGCAGCACGAATGATCTACGGGGTATCCTAGCTCCGGAGAGAAACTGAAGCTGCAACTCAGGCTGATCCGAGCGTAAAATAAAACATAACACTCGAGTCAGGACATACATACTTATATAATTGTGAGCTAATTAGAGTGTACTGTAATATATAGCAAGTAACTTAAAGGATGCTTGGGATCGCCCATCCTCTAAGGATCCGTTAAACTATTTACTATGTAGTATATTGCGCTATTATAATAGTGTCTACATATAAAATAAACTTACTTTTAAATAGCGTTAAGGCTTTACATTTTCCACCTTAACACAAATAATGCCAATAGTCTATACAGTACCGTAATACCTCCTGATCGGGAAGCTACCAGAGGGTACTCCATAGGTACGACACAAATAGAAACTCATAGGAGGCTCGCTATGGTAGGTGACACGGCACAACTAGGCAATGCCAGGGTAGATATACCAATTGCTATCCGGACCGGTGGAAACGCGTAGCCGCAGTTACCGCCCACCTCGAACAACACTCCCAAATCAAAGGTGCGCACCAAAACAATCACAAGAGTAATAGAATGGCATACGAAGAAGTGCGTTCGATCAGAGGTGCTACCTCATTAATCCGAGAATCGCTCCTGTTTTAGCCACCTTATGCCAACGCATGGGAGTCGGGTCCACGTATTTACCTTAAAGGAACCGTCACCACCATCCTACTTCATTCTGGGATCTCCACCGCGTACACGTTAGTCAAAGTGGTTTTCGGTATCGACAGAGAGTATGTCCATATCCGATCCCGGTCTCTTTGCCAACCAAACGTTATTTTAACCCGTGGTTACAGTTTAAAATGGTATTCGTACTTTAAAATCAAAATATATTTCAAATTCCTTCAATATCAAATATTGATTTAAACTTTCCACTTTATACATACTTTTTAAATTTATTCAATTTATTTTGGAATTTATTGCCTTTACCAAATTTTAAAGTTAAATTCTTCCTTTAAATCCATCAAAAAAAATCAATTTCTTAAAAATTTTCTAATTTCATATTAAATTCCAAAATTTACACCTTTTTCCCAAAATTAATTTCCATACATTTTAAAACAATCAAATTCCAGTTTCTGCAACACTTATGAAATGCTACCTAAAGTTTACAGGTTAAACAGTCCAATTTTTAAAGACAGCATTTAAATGCTGTAATATGTTATTAACTTATTAATTTAGTTTAAATTCCAAATACAACTTATTATCAATTATTTCTTAACTGAAATCTCATCTTAACAAAAATCCAGAATTTTTCCAAATAAGTTATATTTATTTATTTAAAATCTTAACTCATTCAAAATTCATTTTAAATCTTTATAAAAATCCTTTAAATACATTAAACCACAATATTATAAACTTCCATTTAAAAATAATTTTAAAATATTTCAGAAAAATATTATAGGAACCACGGGTCTGTATAAAATTTTCTAGCCTAGGTCAAGTGATACGGATTTATATCATTTCAATCCGCAATTTTACAAACCCCGGGTTCTATCATTTCAAACCCGCAATCCCAAGTTAAAATTAAACAGTTAACTGAATAAATGAATAATAATCATCGTTTTAGGCCTATCATTTCAGCGTTAACGATTTAAATTTACAGGGAACTTGCAGTGATGATTTAAATCAGTAAATAAACATTTAACAATATAACTGCAGAAATATTACAACAGATAAATAACTGATGAGGTGTAAACATAAATTGGGGTTTAACATCCTACGTTATATTACAGACAGATAATTTGTAAATAAAATTTTACACATACACTTGCGATAATTCACCAAAATATATGTACGTATGTCTGGTGAGAAATACTCACCTGAATGCTGCAGACAAAATGATTCAAAACGAAAATTCACCGAAAAAGAAACGCTCAGCGGCAACGATCAAATTTCTACGAAGTCGACGCCCGGATTCAAAGCTTGAAAAGGAAATGAAGTAAAACAAGACTTAGAAAACTTTAACACGAGCTTTTCGAAAAAACGGGACAAAAAGAAACCATTCGACTCAACCGCTCCACCACCTATCCCATGCTCAGCCTAAATGCTATTGTACGCATCCAAAACATTAAGCTACTCTTTTCCTTTTTTTTTCTTCTTCATGGCAATCTTTCTTTTCCACTCCATCATGTGAACTAGAGGGCAACGTCTTCAGGCTCGGCCCAACAACTAAGTGCATGCTTAAACTGATATGGTATGGCCTTGATACATGTATGGCCGTGACACACGTCCCTGCCAATTTAAAACATGCACACGCCCCAATTTCACTCCCCTTAGTACTCCACTTCCTCTGTTTCACTCTTCTTTTCTCTTTTTTTTTTCACAATTATGTTTCCATACATTCCAGGCTTCCTGTCCCCTTTTAAACTTCATTCACCCAACTACCACCGGAAGGAAAAACAAAATACTTTGGACCAAGCTTCAGATCCAACGTGCACAGAGAGGCATGTACGCATGAAACTGATCACTTACTTCTTCTCTTATTTTATTTTTTTTGTTTAGAAATTTAATTTCTTTTCTCTGTTGTTCTTCTATCCTAGATACATGCCTCTGCAAAATTTAAAACCACAACATGCACATAACATTATGTGTGCCAACATACTTATGCATCACCTACAATCCATTTATACTCAAAATGATCTATGCTTTAACTCTCACGTTCTTCCAGCCTATTATCATTTGCACGTTACTACCTTACTAATATTTTTTATTTATTTTATTAAGGCTATAACGACCAACCATAGGCACGCACACATGCTTCACTGATACGGCTTCTGTGCACAGATGCCAGATCAAAACATGCATACTGGAAACACTTCAAGGCTCGGCCTGACAGTCCAAAGTTTCGGCCATGGGGAAAAATATAGGTGACTGAGAAGTGGGGTTATGGAGATGGAGTAGTCGAGTGAAATGGAAGGACCTAAAAACACGAAAAATAATCATAAAAAATTAAAAGAAAAGAGACCATACCTCTGGATCTCGTGCAACACAGGGGGGGGAGATTGAAAATATATGAAATGGAGGTGAATGACTAAGGGTATTTATAGATGAAATTTGCGAATTTAAGGGAGAAGGCAGGTGAAAAGATTCTTGATTTCTTTCCAGTTTTCTATCTTGAATGATATACGAAAATTGTGATAAAAATCATGCATTGATTTCCCTTCCAGCTTCTCTGTTAGAACTTTATAAATGCGTGATTTACTTAAGGCTTTGCAAAATATTAATTGCCAGTTATACTAATGTGCGTGATTTACTCGTTCCAGTTTGCAAAAGAATTTGTTTCGAAACAAACAGAGGGCGAGAGTTTCTCAGTTGATAAAGTGGAAGGCTGAGATATGTTTCCAGTTTCCTTTGTTGAATTCTATTTATTCTTGATTAAAGGTAGGAAACGGTAATGAGGGGAAGATGTGATCTGTTTCCAGTTTATACGTTTGGAACGTTACATGAAAATTTGATTTTTTTAAGTTTGGTAGAAATAAATGAAATGGAAAGAATTTATGCAAGGCTTTAGGAATGAGAACGTATACAAATATTTCGAAACCAAATTGTCAGCTAATCAAAGTAACGTTTGGTATAAAAATCACTGACCGATATTTTAAATCCAAAGATATTAAAAATATGATTTTAGAAATACGTCAAACAGACGTAATACAAATCATCAAAAATATATATAAAATAACGTTTTAAATTTTATACGTTTTATTACATTACTTACCATAAATTCTACGCGCCCTTTAAACGCGAAATTTAATAGTCCAAAATAGCTTAAATTTTCACAGTTATTATTAAAACTTTATTGGTTTACACAATTATATAAAAATATATTTCGAAATTAAAAATTAAAAGAAATAAACGGCTATAAAATTAGGGTTGTTACAGATATGGTTTCGAAGAAGCGTGCTCGATCAGAGATGCGGCTTCACTTGGCCTGGCATGGATCCTGCTTTAGTTATATCAAGCTGGCCCAAGGGAGTCAGGGCTGCATTCGTACCTCATACAGAATCGTTCGCCAAACCATGCTACTTTGTTATGGATTCTCCACCACATTCACAATTGTTAAAGTGGTTTACAGCATTGGCAGAGTGTATGATAATATCTGATCCAGGTTTCTTTAACAACCAAACACTTATTTCACACCGGTTGTTTCTTTTACGTTTCCAAAACTGATTCATAATTGGTATTAAAAATTTCATATACACTTCAAAATCATATCACTTTCGAAATCATATTCACTTTCGAAATCATTATTCACTTTAAATCATATTCATTTCCCGTAACCACAAAATAGGTTAAACCATCGTACCAAAGTATTCACATTAAAATTCATTAAATCTAAATCATAACAGTTCCAACTTAACATTTTGAATATTAAAAGTAATCGATAGATTGGAATAGTTTATATTTAAAAATAGGTTATAGATTAGAACAGTTTACATATTAGAAGTAATTTACATATTAAATATACATTAAAAATTGTTTATAAATTTTAAAATAATATACATTAAAATAATTTGTATGTTAATAGAGTTTATATCGAAAATAGTTTCAAATTAGAATTGTTTCATCCAATTTCACAAATCGATTCAAATCAACTTTAGTTCCAAAATTCAATTTAAATCAATCTCTGTTCAACGATTTCAATAAAAAGGGCTAAAGGCTCAATTCAAATTCACATTAAAACCATTTAATTTATATCAATTTCAAATCCACCTTTGAACTACAAATTTAAACCACTTCTAATGCAATATGTTTTAAAGTTTAAATATTCAAACATTTACAATAACTCAATTTGATAAATTTCATTTATATTTCAAAATTGAACTTTAATTTTATTTATATTTTAAAATATTCACTTAATCAATTTTAATAAGACTTAAATAAAATGTCATATTACAAATTTAAATCAATATTAAATATAAAATAGTCAATTTTATTTAAGTTTGGAAATATTCATTTAATCACCTTTAATCAAAATATTGTTATCAAGTTATAAAATCATATTTTTAAAATCTCAAAATCAATAAGTTCATATCGATCCTTATTTAGGTTCAATTCTTAAACAAATTAAATTATAATTCAATTTCAATTTATCTTTCCAACCTTAATTTATTTAAAGTTATTACAAATTCTATTTTCAAAATATTAATATAGACTTAAGATAAATATTTTAAACATATTTTTTTATATATTAGTTAAATTAAATTTTATTATATTAAATTTTTGTTACATTAAATCTTATGTCATTAAATTTATTTTATATTAGTCCTTATTTTATATATATTTAAAAATAATAAAATTATAAGTAAAATATTAAAATTTACATTTTTCAAAACTTAACTTATAAATTTCCAAATATATAATTTTAAAATCTAAATTTCTACATACATATTAAAATAAAATCTTGACATTATACATTTTTTTAAAATCAATACTTATTAAAACTCATATATTTTCCTTTTTAAAATTTGGAAATCGTTTAAAAATAGAGCAATGGTATCCATATGTAGTTTTCTATTCTTTGGTCAAGTGATACGGATATTTATCATTTAAATCGCCAATAATTTAAATTTTTTTATGGGTTTGTATCAATTCAAACGGCAATCCTAATTTTTCAAAATTAATAAAATTGCTTGGGTATATCATTTCAACCCGTAACGATCTTCCCCTAATCTATAAGATCGTTCATGTATGTATCATTTTAACCCATAGTGATTTTCCTAACTACCAAGGAACTTGCAGTGTAGGAACAATAGAATAATAATATAAAATAGCATAACATATCAACTGACTAGCATATATAATAATTGACAATTAAAATATAATATACTTATAACATGTTATGTTGTCATATTTCAATCAACATAGGTAAACAAATTTAAATATTAACATATCATATTGGACAATGTAATCACTAATCAATGCAAATTTTAACCACATATTTCAATCATCATTTCATATGAAATTAATTTACTAAGAATACGAATGTTAATCATGAGTGATCGCTCACCTTTCGAGGCTATGGAAACAACGAGAATAAGATGCAGACAGATATGGATAAGCATGGATCGACAAGTGGGACAACGATAAGCTAGAACTGCTGTTGTAACTTTCTAAACAGCGGCGAAATATTAAAGCGAAGTACTTGAATTCGATGAGATACAAAATATACATATAATATATATTTTTTTCTTTATGTATATAAAGAGGATAAGGCTGCTTGTTTCGCCGGAGCAAGGGGTTGCTGGAGAAGGGTTTGTCTACATGCTGGAGTGGAGCTTGGGTGGCGATGTGTGTTGAATATGCGAGTATATGATTTTTGTTTGATGATAATAAATATATATACATTCATCTAAATGTATTTGTTAATGTACTACTTTATTTTCACAGATTAAATAAACATTTGCTAAATAAAATAAATAACATAGAATTTAAATTCAAATAGATATTTTATTCAAACAAATATTTATTACAATTTTGAATAGTACAAATTCAAGCTCTCACTATATATATACAATTTCAATCACAATACAATTTCAATCACATCACAATTATCAATTACATATGCACCTCACTACATATCACTTGTTCACTCAAAATTGATCTTCAACTTCATTCCAGATTGAATTCGGCATTTGAGTAACCTGTACAATTGCACACCGACGTAGTAAAATTGAAAATAAAACATTTTGGCAGTGTAAAATATAATGTGATTTTGAAAATATTATTTGGCTCAGTTATTTGGGTTGTTCGTCACCGTTTAATTTTTGAATTCATTATACACGAACAGCTTGTGAAATACAGAGCGTATCATTGTATATCCCACAAGGTTGTGCACACCGATATGCACTTGATGACATTACAGGGATAGGTGAGCATAGGTCAAACCCAATTGAAAAGCTGGGTTCAACTCAAGTACAATACAAGAAAGTCACGACAAGAACACAAGGTCAAACCCGAGCTACAAGCTAGATTCAACATAGGTGCAATCAAAACTGCAGGTCAAGATACATACAACATAGCCTCGACCGAAAATTCGAATATACACTTGAACCTAAAATGGACAGATTCAAAAAATAAAGTGCACTAGTAAAAAACAGTGAACCAAACAATGCATATAAGTTAGCATATATATACAACATAACATAGCAGTATGTTGAAGCGACTCGAGCTCTAGAAGATAATGGACAATACAGTGAACTACAGTAATCCAGACACAAGTATTCATATGTAACCAGCACCAAGTATACACTGGAGGATGCAAGACGAATTCCAAAATAATAAACAGAGTGATGTACATCATCACCAACAAATGCTCTAAACAAGTTTAAAACAATGGGACAGCAAGGATATGAATGCAAGCAGTATCACTGTAACCTTCACCAGACTCGAGCAAGTCAAGACCCAACATGTCACAAATACTACAAATAATACAACATGAAAGTATGGCATTAGACAGTTTAAAGTGGTGCACATATAACCAGAGCCAAGACAGGAGAACAAGAATACAACCAGATTACATGCAATGCAACTGTAGTTCAAATGCAAATCAAAAGGGAATATGCAGTTTAACAGAGAGTGCAATGCTGAACCAGACTAAAATAGCACCAAGACAACAACACGACTGACTTTATGATGCTCCACATACAACCATACATATATACAGAGCAGTACATGTACTCGAGTAAACATGGAAGAACTGTTTCAAAATAACCAAGTCATTTTCATTTCAATGTTAAAACCGCAGTGAAAAATTCAATGGTCGAAGTCAAAGCAAGTACAAAGCCGTGTGTGACAAGGCAAGTAAAAATCGAACAAGTTCAGTCTAACACAAATGGGCAAAGTCGAGCACAAAGAACAAAATTAACATCATCAAGTCAAAGTCGAAGACAACGAGAACGAGATCGAACAGTTTAAAGTTAGAGCCGTAATGACCAAGGAGTTCAAACAGTTCAAAAATCGAAGCCGTGTTAAACAAGCAACGAAAATATAGGAATTGAAAAGTCAGCAATCATCTCAAGCAATCAAACAAAATCAAATGGCCATAGCATAGCAGTGACGAATTCAATTGTTTTTATACGAACGAAAATATATGAATTCGAATCCTATAAAATCCAAATCATCATCAGCCTAAGAGTTCATTCGAGTTCGAGATAAACAGAGAAGATAAAATCAATAACTCGAATCAAATTGAGTTCAAAGCATATCAACGTAAGGAACAAAGGAATTACATACCAGGATTATTCGGTTCGAACTTAATCAGGTTGAATTGACCAAAATCATCACAGCTAGATGATCAATTGACCAAGCCAAAAAGAGGAGAAAATCACTGCAATTGATCATATACGGGCGGCGATTCAATCAGAAGCCCTAGTTTTTGTGAAGAGGAACGAACGATCAAGAAGCCAGCATTTTTCACAAACAAAAGAAAACACGGGCCGAATAATATAGAAGAAAACAAAAGGTGGCCGGCCTAGTTTTATTTTGTTTTTAATCAAAGGCTTTAGTTTATTTAAATTAGGGCTTTGTTTTTATATTGTATTTAATTTTTTTATTTTTCTTTTAAAATCTGGTGAATTCTAGTCGTGTGACTAGGGGACGAACTACGGTGGTGTAATTCGAGAATTGCAACTCAGTGGCTGAGTTGTGGAAAGATTTTGAGCGTAGAGTTATGTTAGTCGATAGCGGGTGTTGCAAGTTTACGTGTGTAAGCGTCTGACTATCTAATTTCTAATCGAAACCTTAGGGACACCATGTAGGCATGGTTTGCCAAAACTGGGTAAATTCTGTGTTATTCCATTTCTGTATTTATTATTCTGCTATTATTTGTGCTGCTATAATTCTAATATATCAAAGATTATTTTATATAAACTTCCGCAATAAATTTTTATAATTAATAGTATCACCCTATTTACCCCCTCTAGGGTGAAATCGATCCTACAAGTAGTATTAGAGTTAGGTACAAAAGTCATTTTTTTAAAAAAGTCTGATTTTTCAAAGACCAATTTTTTACAAATTTGAATTTTAAAATGGCTACTTTTGGTGAGGGTCGTTCCAATATTATTTTTGTTTTTGATGGAACATATTTTTCGAATTAGAAATTAAAAATGGAATATTATTTAAAATATATTAATATTGAATGTTGTAATATTATTGAAAATGTGTGTGATATAACAGACGAAAAAAATTATCTCGATTAATGCTCTTGCTATGCATGTATTATATTCTCGTATTAATCAAGATAATTTTAATTTTATCTCCCATTGTGAAAATGAACATGAAATCTGGAATACTTTTGACGCAATATATAGTGCAAAAGTCAACTACAATGAGAAATCCTCCACAACCAACTCAGTTAAAGAAATGTGGTTAACAGGATTAGTAAAAGCCAGTTATGATGAGGATGATGATGATGGAGCAGCTGAGCTGGAGTTACTAATGAAGAGATTCAAAAAGTGGAACCGCAAATATAGAAATCCTGCTCTAAACCAACAATTGAAAAGCAGAATAATCAACACACTAGACAACCCATAAGAACGGGAGATCATCTGTCACAAGTGCAACAAACCCGGACACATCAAGCCCAATTGTCCTCAGAATCGACACTGTCTAGAAAAGAATTCAAAAGGGAAATTTTTGCAGCCACGTGGAATAAAAGTGATGATTGTAAAAGCACTGGCAGTGAGAGTGAAAGAGTAGATATGTTCCTACGAGGTGATCTAACTGATACCGACGATGACGAGCCAAGCATGGTATCAAAACTTTCTCACTCATAACTACTTATATATTTCCACGAAGTAAGTGGCTGTTTTGAAAGATTTAGGAGAAATACGTTAAAATTGAATCACAAAGAGATACTTTGATGGAATCAAATAAACAACTTGACCAATTAGTTAAAAAATATCAAAGTAGGATCCCTAAGTGTGATAAGTCTCCAACATTTGAAGAAGAAATTAAAAAATCAAAAATTAAAAGTAAATCACTTGAAAATGAAATTCTGATTTTGAAAGAAAGCGAAAATACTAGAAGAGAAAATTCTATTAAAAAGTACACACAGTTATTAAACGAAAATGAATCTCTCAAAACACAAGTCCAACAACTGTCAACGACTTTAGGAAAATATTTTAAAGGAGAGAGATCGTTGAAAATGCTATTAGGGAAACAAACTGTTATTACAGCTAGACAAGGACTTCGGTATAATCAATCTGAAAATGTTAGAAACGAAATTAAACAAGTCGATTCCATGTGCACAATTTGTAGAAAATTGGACACAATCAAAATAATTGTTGGTACAGACCCAAACACATGAAAACCACTCCAATTTGGGTTCCAAAAGGCACAAATATAAAATCTTTGAAAGTCAAACAAATCTGTGTGCCAAAAGGAACATATATAAATAGTTTTGGGTCTCCACAAACATATTTTTCCAAATCTGTTGCCACTAACAGCCAGGGACCTATGAAACCATCTTTTAACGTGTAGGTATGGTGGCATGCTAAGGAACAATGACAGTGTTATTTGGATTCTGGCTATTCCAAAAACACAACGGGCGACAAATCAAAGTTCCTTAGCCTAGTATAAATGTGGCAGAATCACAGCGGGCAACAACGAAAAATTATCGTAAAGGTAAAACAGGCAATGGTATATTCATCCTGAATGATTTATTAAATGCGATAATCAACACCATAATCTAAATTTTATTCAGCCAGTTATTTGACAAAGAAATGAATGCTGATTTTGATTCTGACTTTTTCAAAATTGTTGGCCAATTATACTTTTCATACCGAGAACACAACATGCACCTCTAGAGTCTTTGAACTGCTTCATTAAAATTTGTTTAGACTAATGATGGTATCTTATTGATTGATTATTACTCTCGGTGCATGCAAATATATTTGTTTATCCTATGGCTTCTAGATTTGACACAATATTCACTGATTTGTTGATTGGCACAGCTTCAAACTCAAATTCAAGAGAATTTCATTTAAAAGATGTTAAAATTGATTTTAAGATATTTTGATGCACGCTTCACGGTCTAGTCTGTCAAATTTAACTAATGATAATTTTGAGTGAAAGGAAAATTCAGATGCAGATTATACTGGTAATCTAGTTGGTAGGAAAATTACTAGTGAAACGTGATTTATGTTGAGACATTTCAGTAGCTGCATCGTTTTCAAAGAAAACATCTACATATTTTTCATTTCAAATAATTTTCAAATTAGTGGACATTTTTCTTATAAAAACCCCTTTCAGAAAATATTTTTTGTTGACCTTGTTTCAGATTAGTCATCTTAAAATATTTGATTTTATAATTATTTTTGAATTTGATCTTAAATGATTACATTGACTAATCTGACTCCCTACTAATTATCGAAAAGATAAATAGTGACTGAAAAAGTGGTGAGTATTGATATTAATCATATATTATAACTTGACACAGTATATTAGTAAATTTCTATAGAAATTTGAACAAGAATTATAAAAACTTTTTGTTGGTAAAAATTCCATGACCATATCTATTTCTATCATATTTCTAATGACCATCACTCATAAAAATTCAATATAGTTTGTCAACATGCGGTATTTTAAACAGTAAATCATTCTTTTTTCATTTTATATTTTTTTTTAAAAGATCCATAGTATTCACTCTCATTTAAAAGTCCTCACGGTTATGCATGGTGAATTACTTGGAATTTTTGATTATGTGCTTCCATGCTCATTTAAAAGTACTCACGGTTAAGCATGTATGGAATGCATATCAAAATTGATTTATTAAATGGACAAGTTGATTCTAATCCCATTTAAAAGTCCTCACGGTTATGCATGGTCAGAAGATACTTGAATTCATTTTTTATAGAAAAAAATTGGAATATTACTAATCTCATTTAAAAGTCCTAAAGGTTATGCATGGTTAGTAGATATTCAAACTCCTGATATAAATATACCATAAATAGACAAAACTATATGGTTTTATATGATGACATCATTCTTATCATTCTAAAAGTGGAATATGCGCCTAATAGAGTATTTACGATTTTTTTTTGAGTTTTTATTGAAATTTAATATTTATATTCGATTGAGTTTTAATGATGTATTAATGTCTATCACTTTATTTCTATTTTTCTAACACTATTACCCTTTTGCTGATAACAAAAGAGGGAGGCAAAAGCTAAGATTTTAACAGATAAAGGTCAAATATTTTCTATTTTCATGTAGCTCATTTGTATATTTTTATTCATGCATATATGAAGGGGGAATTTTTTTTAGAGAGGGAGCATTGAAATATGGGGAGCAAATTGAATAATCAAATACATTTAACAAACTCAAAATCTTAAATATGTGTTTGTTATCATCAAAAGGGGAAGATTGTTGAATATCCGAGTATATGATTTTTGTTTGATGATAATAAACATATGTATATAGTCATTTAAATGTATTTATTAATGTACTGTTTTATTTTCATAGATTAAATAAATATTTGCTGAATAAAATAAACAACACATAATTTAAATTCAAACGGATGTTTTATTCGAACAAATATTTATTACAATTTTGAATAGTACAAATTCAAGCTCTCACTATATATATATATATATATATATATATATATATATATATATACACACACACACACAATTTCAATCACAATTCAATTTCAATCACATCACGATTATTAGTTACATATGCCCTCACTACATATCACTCGTTCACTCAAAATTGATCTTCAACTTCATTCCAGATTGAATCCAGCATCTGAGCAATCTGCAAAAATACACAATGACGTAGTAAAATTGAAAATTAAATATTTTTGCAGTGTAAAATAAAATGTGATTTTGAAAATATTATTTGCCTCGATTATTTGGGTTGTTCATCATCATTTAATTTTTGAATTCATCGTGCACAAACAGCTTGTGACATACACAGTGTATCACTGTATATGTCACAAGGCCATGCACACCGATATACACTTGATGAAATTACAGGGACAGGTGAGTATAGGTCAAACCCAAATGAAATGCGGGCTTCAATTCAAGTATAATACAAATAAAGTCACGACACGAACACAAGGTAAAACCCAAGCTGCAAGCTGGATTCAACACAGTTGCAATCAAAATTATGGGTCAAGATACATACAACATAGCCTCGACCGAAAATTCGAATATACATTTGAACCTAGAATGGCCAGATTCAAACAACAAAGTGCACCAGTACAAAACAGTGAACCAAACAATGCATATAAGTTAGCATATATGTACAACATAACATAGCAGTATGTTGAAGCAACTCGAGCTCCAGAAGATAATGGCACAATGCAGTGAAATACAATATCCAGACACAAGCATTCATATGTAACCAGAACCAAGTATACACTGGAGGATGCAAGACGAATTCCAAAATCATCAACATGGTGATGTACATCATCACCAACAAATGCTCTAAACAAGTTTAAACGATGGGAGAGCAAAGATATGAATGCAAGCAGTATCACTGCAACCTGAACCAGACTCGAGCAAGTCAAGACCCAACATGTCACAAATACTACAACACAATACAACATGGAAGTATGGCATTAGATAGTGCAAAGTGGTGCACATGTAACCAGAGCCAAGGCAGGAGAACCGAAATACAACCAGATTACATGCAATGCAACTGTAGTTCAAATGCAAGTCAAAATAAATATGCAGTTTAACAGAGAGTGCAATGCTGAACAAGGCCAAAATGGTACCAAGACAATAACTCGACTGACTTCACGACGCTCCATATACAACCATACATATATACAGAGCAGTACATGTACTCGAGACAACATGGAAGCATGCACACTACAGGTAACAGTTTCAAAATAACAAAGTCATTTTCATTTCAATGTTAAAGTCATAGAGAAAAATTCAATGGCCAAACTCAAAGCAAGTACAAAGCCCTATGTGACAAGGCAAGTAAAAATTGAACAAGTTCAGTCTAACACAAATGGCCAAAGTCGAGCACAAAGAAAAAAATCAACGTCATCAAGTTAATGCTGAAGTCAGCGAGAACGAGATCGAATAGTTTAAAGTCAGAGCCGTAATGACCAAGGAGTTCAAACATTTCAAAAATCGAAGCAGTTTTTAACAAGCAACGAAAATATAGGAATTGAAAAGGTCAGGAATCATCTCAAGAAATCAAACAAAATCGAATGGCCAGAGCATAGCAATGCCGAATTCAAATGGTTTTGTACGAATGAAAATATAGGAATTTGAATCCTATAAAATCCAAATCATCATCGGCTTAAGAGTTCATTCGAGTTCGAGCTAAACAGAGATGATAAAATCAATAACTCAAATCAAATTGAGTTCAAAGCATATCAACGTGAGGAACAAAGGAATTACATACCAGGATTATTCGGTTCGAACTCAATCGGGTTGAATCGACCAAAATCATCACAGCTAGAGGATCAACTGACCAAGCCAAACAGAGAAGAAAATCACTACAGTAGATTATCTACACGCGGTGATTCAATCAGAAGCCTTAGTTTTTTGAAGAGGAACGAACGATCAAGAAGCCATCATTTTTCACAAACAAAAGAAAACACGGGCCGAATAATATAGAAGAAAACAAAAGGAGGTCGGCCTAGTTTTTTTTTTAATTAAAGGCTTCAGTTTATTTAAATTAGGGATTTGTTTTTATATTGTATTTAATTTTTGTATTCTATTTTAAAATCTTGTAAATTCTAGTCGTGTGACTAGGGGATGAGCTACAATGGTGCAATTTGAGAATTCGCAACTCGGTGGCTGAGTTGTGGCAGGGTTTTGAGCGTAGAGTTAGGTTAGTCGATAGAGGGTGTCGCAAGTTTGCGTGTGTAAGCGTCTGACTATATAATTTCTAGTAGAAACCTTAGGGGCAGCACTTAGGTAGGGTTTTTCCGAAGCTGGGTAAATTCTGTGTTGTTCTATTTTTGCATTTATTATTCTGCTATTATTTGTGCTGCTATAATTCTGGTATATCTACTGAGATTATTCTATATAAACTTCCACGATAAATTTTTATAATTAATAGTATCACCCTATTCACTCCCTCTCTAGGGTGAAATTGATCCTGCAATGTGCAGGAACAGTAGGCGGTTGCTGGAGAGATGGCATGGGCTATTACGGCTATGTGCGAAGGGTGGCTAGAGCTGATGGGTTACGGTCAGTAAAGGGAAGAGAAGATAGGCGACGGCAGGCGTCACGGGTATTGGGAGGCAGTGGAACAAACGACGCAGAGGGAGGTGATGTATGGGAAAAGGGGTGTTTTTCTGTGTTGTGGATGGCGGGTCGAGTGGTTGGATGGTTTGTAGTGTGTCGTGAGTGTGGTGGCAGTGAAGGGAGGACATGTGGAAACTGGTAGAGAGGGTGGGTGTGCGGGTTTGTTGGAGGCGGTTGGTGTGTGGGCTGTCAGGTGGAGTAAACGCGGGGCTGGGTGGATTGCTCGGCTATGGAGTGGAGCCGGAAGGTTGGTAGAGAGGGAGGAGAAGCGGCCTGATAGTGGAGTCGAAGTAGACTAAAGGTGGAGGGAGGTTGAGTTTGGCTTATACGTGGAGATTATTCTTTTTTTAGTAAAGAGTGACAGAACGCAAGAAGAACGGGAAGAGAAATAAGGGCAGGGAACCAAGCCAGCAAATATAACAAAATAATGGGAAATTGTAATGCTAGGTACGTTGAATTCGGAGAATATTAATAACATATAGCTATTTGTTTTCAACTAGTGGATAAATGAATGGCCATAAGGAAACCAAAAGGCTCAAAATTGGTATCGATACGGCTAACCCTTTTGTAGATTTCGCCGTGTACAGAACACCGAAATACAAAAATAAATATACTATGGAGATCAGTATAATGAGACGAACAAGATGATACACAAATATAAGCAACACGAGCTACCTATCAAAACTGGATTTTCATTGCCAAACTGCTGCTAAATCGCAAAAAATAAGATAAACGGGTTAAAGCAGTCCAAATTTGGCGAACCGAAATATGATGCCACACTTAGAAAAAGTATTACATTTTCCTTATTTAAAAATATCTAGATTTCAAAAAAAAATTATTTTCATCGAATTTTAACTTATTTTAAATTAACATTTCACAACCGAACAAACTTACATATTTCTGACAAAAATCTACCACTTGCCCTGTTTAAATAAATGGATTCGAAATATCAAATTTTCATTATCAAATTTCGTTGTTTAATTTCATGAATTTTTTTGGTTAATTACGTTTTTTACATCGTTAAATTTTTTGATTCATTTTAGTTTTTTATGCTTTTTTCCTAATTTTGAATTTACATTTTAACATCTCCTTGAAAATCAATGTAAAAGAATGAAGTTATAAAGTTAATAAAAAGATTTTTATCATTGCTTCAAAAATCAATGTGATGCGTGTGTTTTACACAACACCGATAATAAAAATAACGATTGTGAAGACCCACAATTCCATACCCATTGTGCCGACAATAAACCACTCATGTCCGATTCAAGTTGCACGAAAGTATAGATGATCAAGGGTAAAAAAGAAAATAAGAAAGAACAGAATCTCACACTAATGGAATAACATATAATATTGAACAAATATCTTTACAGCGGAAAACTTTTAAATACATATATCAAAGTCTAACCTAATTTAAGCTTGGAAAGTTATAAACATCCGTCCTTACAATTGCTGACAAACATCAAACTAAAACAACTAACTAAGCATAACGAATAACGGAATATGCCCATACATAGATGAATATCTCCAGCTCTCCTCTAGAAACTCCAACTGACTTCGATTAAACCTGAAGCTACTCGGATCTGACCCGAATATTGAAAATACCCGGATCAGGCTTAATAAACCAGAGTGAGAAAAACTTAATATTAAATGAAAGTGTCATATATCAGCCTTTGAACAAAATCCTTTGAAAAGAAGGAATATCTCATCAGACCACACTCACGCATAAACACGGATGGGTTTTTACCTTATGATAACCAAAACACTTTTATATCAAAACATTTGATATTATTACCATTGGCATCTCTTTGAAAACATTTGTAAATAAACTTATTAATCTTAGCCAAAATTATTACGCTAATTAAATTCCAACATAATAGGTTTACAATCAAGTCCAAAGGTTCTTATTGGAGAATGGTTACCATACTAATGACCAGGTGAAGGGACTACCTTCCAATGGGTACACCTCTAGATGGATGGATTTCTCGAGGCACAGAACATCTGCCCTCTACCAACACAAGAACGACCTACCTCTATAGCTAGGTAGTACCAAATATGTCATCCCCCAGTCATTACCGACCTTTATCCAAGCGCTTTATTTCCATACACCACATTAATTTATATCCCGAACTTCATAGCGGGAAGAAATATATCTAGAAGGGAATGATCATGCCCTAATTGGGAATGACCAACTTAGCCTTGCTGCATCTATGTAAGAACCCGAAATTTTGGAACTCAAAAATCCGACACTAATACTTTTATTGTAGAAGTGCTGAGCATTTGAATGTCAAAAATTCCAAATTATTAGGGTTAAGAAGAAAGGAGGTAGAAGAAGAAACAGGAAACAATACACAATATCTTACATTCGCAGCGGATCAAAATATAATATCACATAATACCATTTATACAAAGAAAAGCTGTATCTGTTAATTTACATACAATACATCAGAGTTCATCAAAACTGGACAGTTGCAACAACTTTTCCCAGAATACAAACAATACAATCTCAAACACACAGTGAAATATACTCCATACGTTCCTGCCATCCAGCTCGCCACCTGAGCTCCAGAACGTCCTAACCTAAAAATCTATTAATATTCAGTCTGACCAGAGCATTACAACAAAGTAACACCCGGGTCAGGCTGGAAACTAGCATGAGTAAACCAATATAACTTGAAATATTAAGATACAAAATTTATTTGAAAACCCGAGGTTACTCGTACTCCACTATGAGTTCTTAACGTGTTATTGTCAATCACTTATTACAAAACAATATTTAAGAGCTGCTACTTAGTTCAAATGGCTTAATTTATTCCATTCCAGCCTATATGATTCTAAAGTCAAATCCATAAAGAATTATTGTATATCGAAGTGGTTTCGGGTATTTGTTGATACCAGACCCAGGTCTCTTCGAATCCAACACCCTTTTTAATCTAAGTTGTTTAAGTGAATACAATTCAAATTATATTCACACAATGATTCCATTACAGATAGATAATCCATATTATCACAGTTCAATCCAAACATACATATCACATAGCATTACAAATCTCATACAGAGATATCAAATAATCCAAGGCATTCAATATAATTAATCATCCATAAGCAAGATTAATAAGTTGTTGAATTCCTAATTAATTTAATTTAATCTCCAAATAAATTAAATTAATTACCTTTAATTTCTTAATTAATCACATTAATTAATCACCTTGATTAATTTACATTAACTAATTATCTGTCCTTAAATTAATCAACCTTTAATTAATTACATTAAGTAATTAACCTTTAAGTAATTAATTTTTCTTAATCACTTACATTAATTAATTAACCTTAATAATTAATTAAGCTTTAATTAGTCTCATTGAGTAATTATCCTTTAGTTACTCACCCTTTAATTAATTACGTTAAATAATTATCACTTGATTAATTAACCTCTAATCAATGATCAATTATCTTTTAATCAAAAATTAATTAATCTTTGATTATTAATTAATTAACTTGTAATTAATCACATTAATTAATAAATCCTTAAATTACTTAAGTTAATTAATTAATCCTTAATTATAAATTGATTAATTTTTAATCATTAACTATCCTTTAATAAATTACACAAGTTAATTACCTTGTATAATTATTTCAAACCTAAGTCAATTAATTTTAAAAGCATTCAATCTTTTAAATTTTTAGTACGTTGAAACTTGTTTGGAAGAACTTGATAACTACTTTGAAAACTTGAACTTTTTTATAGAACATGATAACTACTTTTATTTTGAAAACTTGTTTGGAAGAACTTGATAACTACTTTTATTTTGAAAACTTGTTTATTTTCAAGTGAAACCTGAAACTTGAACTGTAGATTGCTTTGGCATTGATCTTTAGCTTAGTTGAAATGATCTATGCTTCGGGTTTGAAATTATTTGATCTGGATCTTGTTTTTAATTAAGTTGATCTGCTTGCTTTCAGACTTGAACTTTGTTTTGATTTTTGATTCTTTCTGGTTTTCTTTTGAATTTGCTCAGGTTTGAATTTGAAAAGATTGTTGCTTTGATTCAGTTTTGAATTTGATGTTCTATGGAAAAGCAACTTGATTATAAAACCGAAACATAAATTTTATTTTATGGTTTTAGTTTCTTTTCCAGCTTTTGATTTTTTCTTTGAATGTTTGAAAGAAAATTGAGAAGAGAATGAGACAGATGTATATATAAATCTTGTTTCCTTTTTATTAATAATTAAAAAAATGGAAAGAAAGTAAGTGAAACATGATTATTTGCATGACAATATTGTTACAAATGTTTAAATGCATTTTAAATACATAGACTTGTTAAATTCCATGTTTAAAATGGTTACACATGTAATTAAATGTTTTTAATATGTTTATATAATTCTTAATAAACAATTATATCAACTTATAAATAATTTGGATTTAAAACTCTATATTTTAAAATTAATAAAAATTTGTTTAACCAAATAAAATCAGTATCTCAATAGTATAAATCAATTAATTATTCAATTACCAGATGTCCAAAAATCTATGTTATCAAAATCTTAACCCTGTTTCGGTCATTTTCGGTTGATGAGGCTTGAGGCAACGTTTACCTTTACACATAGTACATATCACATCTTTGAATGCCACATTGCGATCTCCGTTAAGTGCTAATTGCCTTCCATAAAAATACAACCCTTGAGCTCGCACGTCTCAAGGAGGGTGTTAAGCTAAGAAAAGTTGCCTTCTCCGCCACCACTAATGTACGATTGTAAAAACCAATGTACGTAATCTTTAGAAATGCAATGTCAGACTATTGTCCATACAAGTTATCCAGGAACATGACAAACCGAAGGCACTCTCCTGCTACCACTAATAGCGAGTAATCCTTGCAATCCGAAAAATTTTCACAATGAGGAAACTACTATTATAACTCTATAATGGGAGCTATCCAAAGCATGTCAACAAGCATTCCTCACGCTATGAAGATCCACGGTCTTCAATAATCAACATCTTCAACATGTCATCATATTCAAACGTATACATTAGTTCGAAGTGGATTTCAGATAGGAATCACCCAAATCCAACCCCGGTTCCTTTGAAATCCAATTATCAATAAAAGTTGAATATGAGCATACATGATTTATTAAGTCTCCTTTCACTTCAGTTCTTTTTGGATGACTTCGAAATCACTTTCTTTTGATATAGAATAATTCGGAGTAATTCATTCTTTTGCTTTGGGTAATATTTCAAATTTCCTCACTTAACTCTCGATCCAAATTTCTTAACTTTTAAGCGGGTCAAAAACATTGTTTTTTGAGACATCGTTTGCGATAAACCTTAAAATCAATCTTAGACAGCATTTATGAGTAAATAGGATCATAAAAATCATTCTAATTTTACTCAACATCAGTTTCCATATTCAACAAGTGCTAGAGCGGAATAATGGTGAAATCACCTTTTAAATTCCACGAATAGGACGAGTTCCCTCTTCTAATTTTAATACCAAGTATAAGAAGATTATCTCTATGAAATCCTAGTCGTAATTTGTCTATTTTGCAGATTGCTTAAATTTTGGATTATACCAATCTTTTATTATTTTAGAAACTTAATACGATCTTTTTAGAGCAACTGGGCTTTCCTTTCGATCTATTCCATCCCTCGCATAATAAAAGAAAACATAGGCCAGATTAGTTCAGGGCATTCGTTGATCTATCCCTAACCTTAGTTAAACACCTTGTTTTGTCTTCCCAGATCTCACAAGCATGGAAAATGTACTAGTCGTTTCCGCATATTCAGTTATCAACTTTATTTTGAAATTGATTGTAAAGACTCCAAATTATCTTTTGAACACTTAGTTTTCCTTTTAAAACGTTCACAATTGTTTCCAGGAAAAATCGTCACGTTTAAACTCATATTCAAAAAGTCATAGAATTCACAGCATAAAAGTGCTACGGAAAGTGCTATTTTAGCTTATTTGATCTAAACAACTTTTAAACATTTGATAATTAATATTTTCCAAACCAAATCTCTTTTAAACCTTTTTAATGGATTTATCTAATTTATTCCATATTTTTTCATAATTAAAAATGTTCATTTAAATAGATATCCTGTTATGGTCATTTAACTACACTAGCGCTATTTTTTTAGAAAACTAATCTCAACTTAATATAAAATCTACTCAACGAAATTTTGATTTTCTTTCTTCGTTTATAAGATATGGATATAATAGTCCGGATTTTTTTATCACGGAGAATACTGAGCTATATTCCACTTTATACACTCATTTGAACTTTTTGGCGTGAAATTGTAAATTACCGTTGCGAAACGCACCTAGTTTTAACTTATTTTTCGATATTTGAAATAATCTATTCAAATTGAATTTTATCACTTATAAAATCATTACAAATAATTTATATTAATATTTTCACCTTTTAAAGTATTTAAAAAGTATTTTCACTATTTCCATATTATAGTACTATCATATTTCTATTATTTTAATATTAAATTTTAAATTCCAATTTCATTTTAATTTCAATTCTAACTTCAAATTAAACTCATTTAAAACATAGATTTCAAATCTAATTTCAATTTAAACTTCAATTCAACCTTAATCTCAAAGTCAATTCTCAAAATCGATTTGAATTTCAATTTCACTGTTCATCTCAACTTCAATTTCAATTTCACTACCCTTTTTAATCCCATTTCACTGAAAATTTTAAATTATTTTTTATTTTTGCTTTAACTTCAATTCTAATTGAAAGTGACTTATTTTTCCAAGGTATAAGATATTAACAAAATGGGATCTTTTTAACAAAGAGATCGCTTAATCAAAATGAACATAACCAATATCCATATTTATCACTAGTATAACATCCATTCAACCAAACACATAACATATGATTTTAGATCCAACATTCATTGTTAATACCATAACGTGATATATTATCAAAATTCAATTATCTAACCAAACTATCCAATAATCTATATTAATAATCAATTGGTATAAACATTCATATGTTATAAGTGTATAAATGTGATTGTTTAACATAACCAAAATATAATTTCAAAAGCAATGAGGATTTCTCACCTTAATATCCACTCTGTCAAACTTTTACGTGAGATACACGTCTCTCGTGCTATTTCCAAACTTCTCGAATTTTTCGCTGTCAGAAAACATTTTTCTGTACCGATTTAAACTGACTTTTACCACACTTGTTAGCCAAACCGCATGGGAAGACGGATAGTGAAAGAAAGAAGGAAGGTAGAGGATAGAAAGAAGATATAAGAAAATAGAACAATTCAGAATCTCACAGTGGAACGAATAATCTATAATATAAACAAGTCTTTACATGAAACAAAAACTATAGCTTTAATAACTTATACAGACTTCAATCAGAGTTTACATCCATTCAGCTCGGACAGTTTATAACAATCTGCCCTTACAACTTGTTGACAACACAAACAGTTACAACGGAATATAAGCGTCTACGTGAATATGTCTCTTGTTTCTAGCTCCTCTCCCAAAGCTTCCAGTCTTCCAACTAAACCTGTAAATATGCTCCCTATAACCCAAGCATATAGAAAAAACACCATGCCTGGGTCAGTCTGGTAAACCAGCATGAGAAACACACTTAACTTGATTTATTAAAGTTTCAAAATCCTTTGAAATCAAGGGTATCACGTAAGACCATGCCATAAATAAACATGCCGTATTTTTACCTTACGATAACCAAAACATTTCTTATCAAAATCCTCTTATATTATAATAGTGTCTAAGTACAAATACTTATTCAGATAGCTGAAATTGTTACATTCATTAAATTCCAGCAATACTAGGTTCTACAATCAAAACCGTAACGGGCATGTAGGGAGAATAGATTTCTATCAATGGCATGGCTACTGGGGTACCGCCCGTCATAGTACGTGGTCTAGATCGCCGTACCGAGGATCCACCCTGATCCCCTACTACACAGGACCGGAGCTACCCCCTGCTGGATAGTTCGAATAAGATTACCCCACGGTTGGGATCAGCAACCGCCCACACAACCGAATAAAAAGGGAATCTATACAGCGATGACCTTACCCTAATTGGTTGCTAGCCACTTAGCCTTGCGTGCTCCTCACCTGTTTTACCCATTCCCGGTTGATGAGGCTCGAGGTTATGCGTTAACTTTTTAGAGCACATCTTACTTAGAATGCTCAACGTCCCCCTGATGATGTTCTGATAGCATTAATCCATATAAGTCCGCTCCGGGTTCGAACGGAACCAAATTCGCTACTCCTACTACATCCATTTTGGAATCACCCTCAGGATTAGTAGCGATTAGCCCTTACACTTCACTGCTCCATCTTCGACTCCACTCTCTAGTCTTCATCACAAAAACGTACTCTTTGGATCGAAGGGTTTTTCGGATTACAAATCCAATCCCGGTCACTTCGAAATAATGTTCGCTATTGCCCAGCAAACTTAACCTCGGTTCTTTAGAAAATAAACGGACGAAAAATAAGATCGGAGTTCACCTCCTAACTGTTAGTGGACGGGTTTCCTTATAATCGTCCTAGAGAACAAACGAGTTCATACATACGGTATAACACCTCAAACGGTAATCATACCATATAATTCCCGAGTTTCCTCTAGATATTTCCAAAGTTTAGTTTTTGTCCAGATTTGATAGTCGATTATTTAACTATCAAAATAATCAATCAATTCAACCAAGTTTATTTCCCTTTGCAACCATTAAGCCTTATTCAAATTAAAATCCCAATAGATTAAAATTTACTAAATCAACAACATAAGCTTATTTCACTGGGTAAATAAATTTCCTAAGTTTTTATTAAATAAAATACTCGTGATAAAAGTTTACTATACAATATATCATTTAAAACATCATTAATATTTAATAGATTTATCTTGAAATGAACATATTTAAATACTAATTACTCTAAAATAAAATAAAATTTAACTTTTAAATGATCACTACAAAAATAGTTTTATACTTGAAATAGTTTAAATAACCCATAACCTAAAATAAAAATTTATACCTTTATAAAGATTTCCAAAAATAATAAATTAACTACTTTGACATTTCCAAAATATTTGTCGGTTCTTTTTAAAACATCATTAAAAATAATATTCATTTTTAAAACAAAACTTGGTTCAAAGTCAACCCAAACCAGAAAAAAGGCTTAACAGTCCCAACGGTACTTATCAAGCTACCAAAATTATTATCACAGACTGGCATGAAAAATTCATATATTCAATATTAATCAGCTTCCGTAGATTGATTCACATCAGACACTCTAATAAAATTAACAGGACAATAAACAAATGTATGCATGAAAAGCATATCAGAGATTTATCATTGCTAGTAAATACTGACAATAATTATACAGAAAATATGTCAGAATGATGGTTTATACTTCCCACAGATGATAAATTAAATAATTAGTGGAATGGTGTTTGTTTCCGTTGACCAGATGTCAAGCAGTTTGAATAATCAATAATTAACCTATTTATTTTGTTTAAGAAACAACTAAATAGATATGACGTATAAAATTATACGATGGCATTTATTTCTAATCGGTAATTAAATTTCTATTTATATAAGCTTGTAAAATTTGCTTGTTTATCTTGACAACGAATCATATGACGGCGTAATATCCATTGATAGGAACCATCTACTTAATGACACTTATTTTATTTAACATTTGGTATTAAAATAATTATTACATATAAAATCACTTAAGGCCCTTGATTAATTTAAAGGTTTAAAACATTTTAATTTCCTTAATCATCAACTTAATTTCACTTCAAATTATTCAAATAGTACTCAAGAATTAATTTAAGTAACGGACATATAATAAAATTATTTTTAAAAGCTTAAGTAATTTAAGATAAAAATAATTTATTCATATGACCTTAACTAAATATACTTAAAGTAAAACAAGTTTTATTTTTAAATTTCTTTGTCTATATTAAAACATAAATAAAACATTTAATATTGAAGAGAATTGGTTTAAAACATTTACTTTGACCAATTTGCTTGTTGCATGCTTTAGGAAGACTAGTTGTTATGGGTTTTTACTTTTACTTTATAACCATTCTTTTATTTAATCCTATTTTACAATTCAAAGCCAGACGGGTCGAAGCCCAAAACTCAAATAGCTAAAAAAACAACCCGATACCCTTCCCTACCTTCTCCCCTCATCTTTCTTCCCCCGGTTCTAGTTCCGTCATCAGGAACACAAACCCAAATCGAACGACACAAGATACAACATCGAGTATTGATCGATTCAAGAATCACTCGAGACCATTTCCAAGCCTATGACGCACGCATCTCCAACCACACGATCAAAAGCGCTTGCCTAGATCCACTCGTGCACGAGTGGCAAGCGTGCAAGTACACACCCGTGCCCCTGATCGTCTCGCCGTCGTGCCATCGCTGTCGAGTTCCCTATCGTCCCTAGACTCAGTTCGCCGTGACGCCAATCTAACCTCCCCTCCGATCGAAAATCGACCATCTGGCTTAATTCATTCCTGAACCAGAAACTCGTCCACCAACGCAAATCAATCCACTACACCCATGACAGACCACTGCTTCGTACGCCACTAGCTTCTCATGAAAGCCCATTCATGCAGCCACCTCCGAGCCAAACCATGAGAATTCCGATCGCACCTCCTCTCCCCAAAATCACCGCGTTTTCACCATAGCTGGAACTATCCTTAACCTTAAAATCCATCGCCCAAACCAATCCAAGCCTTATTCCAACAAATGGCCATGGTCGAGCTTTAAAACATGCCCATGCGAACATCCCAACGTTATCGTCCCGATGCCTCCACCACCAACGGTCGTGGAATTAATTTTTAAACAAAAATTGGCCATCTTTAAATTTCCTACGTTATAGACTACTGAAAATCATAATTTTACTTCTGGAAATCCTATTTCCATATAAGGATCCTGATTGCATGCTTGAAGTCCTTTATTAATATGTTGAATTTTCACTAAACTTGGTTACTCACTGTAAAACCTATCGTGAGATAACTACTGTGACGACCCAGAATTTTTGAGCATTTAAAATCGGAATATTTAATTGATTTTAAATATTTAAAAGTTAATTTTAACTTGGATTCAAATATCACTATTTATTTGATAATTAAATTATTGAATTAAACAATTTGAAGTTGAGCAAAATATTGAATCTGGAATTTTATGCCTGTTTAAAATAATTTGAAGGCTTATAAAATTTATATTGATAACATTGAAGGTAATAGAAGTGTAAAATTGAAATTAACAGTGGTTTGTTCAGTTTTGAAATTTTATGGCATAAATTGAATTTAAAAATAGCCTTCCGTGGCACAGTCTCGGAACTCGACGAAACCAGTTCCATTGGACCCGTAATATTGAATTATTATCGAATTTCAATTTTCGTAGTGTTTATAGTTGTTGTGTGAGCATCGGCATGTAAACGCGCTGAAATTTTTATATCGAAAAATCAAATCGATCTCGTTCTTTTTTTAACGGAAAAAAAATATAATAATAATAGTAGCGTTGCCTGTTTTATTTTCCTTTCCTTTTTAAATCACGAAATTTCTTTTATTCCAGGCTTCCTAATTGAATCAAATAAAACTATTTCTTCGTTCCTTCTCTTGCAAGCTGAAAATTAAATAAATAAATAAACCCGCTAACCCTCGTTCGCCCTTAACAAATCTTAACAATTAAGCCTCGTTCAGTTTCTAGAATACAAATTTTCTCCTTTATCTTCCTTCGAAAGACAACAGGCTATATAAAAAAAATCCCTTTCTTCCTTCTATTCGAAAAAAAAACTTCAATCGAATTTATGAAATCAACAATGGCCGATAAATATCTGCTATGCTTTGTCGCTCGAAACAAATCGAAACAAAAAAAGAAAAAAAAAGCCGAAAACCCTATTTCCGTTTCTAAAATCAAATCAATCGGCGCGTGAAAGAAGAGATGGGTTTGGAATCGAATACGATTTTGACCGAAGATTCGATGTTGAGGGGATTCGAGCATGACTAGCTCGTCAAGTTGAGATCCTTGCTGTGTCTTCTCGTTATCGCTTGCGCACAGTAGTTTGGGGACGAGGTCGCGTTTCATTTGGGGTCACGTGGGGGTAGGCTGTGTAGGGCATTTCGATTAGGGGTTGTTCGAGAGAACGGCGATTAGGAGACGCGGCAGCAATGTGGAGAGGTCGTGATGTTGTGGGCATTTCACTGTTGATTGTTGAAGTAGTAGGTAGAAACTTCTTGTTGTTGTGTTGTTGTAATGGTTGTGAAAGATTTTTGGCAGAAGGGATTGGAAGCAGTAGGTATAAGATTTTTTTAATTTTGTTATTTAGCTTCATTTATATACACACACACACACACACACACACACACACACACACACGTAGGTATAAATAAGCAACTGGTTAATTTACAGTTCGCAATTCAGTTTCGATTTAAATAATCAGAAGTCAGGAAACAAAAGGGAAATATAATTACAGTAAAATAATTAAATACAGTTTATATATATGTATCTTCATTTTAAAATATGTAGACTAACATAATATATTTCCATTTAAAAGAATATTGAATATAAACATGTTTGAAAACCTGTGTGAAGTTAGAAAATTCTTATTTTATAAATATATATGAGATTTCCGAAATAAGAGTTTATAAAATAAATAAATAAATAAAAAATGTTTAAACTAGCTTATTTTAGATCTTCAAAGGGGAATTTAGTTTAAACGAAACAATTAGCTAATTAAAATTATTGAATGGTAGTCGATTATTCAATCGGTTCAAATATTAATAAAATCCTATAATGCTTATTCAACGTCAAACATTAGGAAAACCAAAGCAATATGAAGTGGATTGCAAAAAAAATCAAAGGTGAGTTAATATCACTCAGCTGAATTTAAATTTAAATTTAAATGATTAAATTTAAATAATTGTTTGAATGGTTGAATTGATTGATGTGCAATAGTATGGTATATTTTGGAATTGGTGTATTATATTGTGCTAACGTCTATGGATGCAGGGAAAACAGGTTGGAGGGATCCACTGGATCCCTCAACATTTATCTAAATTATTGAATACCCTTTGTTGTGATTATTTGATATTCTATGATGAATTATATTGGAATAATTAATGTTATGGTTTGATTGGGTATAATTGGGTATGGTAAATTACCAAAAATACATCAATTGGATTTTGGAAAGATAATAAAAGAAGTGAAATTGTAAGTAAAATAATTATGGCAATTTGAATAAATTTAAGAATGAATAGAAAAAGAAATTGTAACGACCGGGAAATTTCGATCCCGAAATTTCCAGATAGTTAGTGAAAAGAAGAAGGAGAAAGAAGAAAGAGATAGAAGAAGAACAGAAAAGAAACACACAATCTCACATTCGCAGCGGATAAAATATAATATCATATAAATAATAGTTTTACAAGAAGAACTATATCATTACACTTATATCTTTATACATCAGAGTTACACATATACATAAATACTGGACAAAACAATCATGTCCAGAGACTACAATATCATAGTGAAAACTCTCCATACGTCCCTGCCATCCTGCTCGCTGTTCGTCGACGGAAATTCTATCAGTTTAGAAAACCGTCGAACGAATTTAGAGATAAAAATAACCGCAAGCGCACGGTGTACGAATGTAGCACGCGGCGAATACGGGTCGATCCGTAGGGAATTGATGATTTTAAAAATCTATTCAATCAAATTATACCAAAGTCGAAGAGGATTTGTTAACTAGATATAAAATGAGGCTAACACTAGAAAATGCGATTCAAAAATTATTGGACTAAAGAACAATTTAGAGGCAAATCCACTTTCAAATTTTTGTAAATCAACAAACACATAATTTATGATCTCTAACTTTGATATTAAGTGAAATAATCATTGCATTTATCATAAGTATGGTTTATTTATGTTATTAGTTAACATAACTCAAACCATCAAACTATAATACAACAATTATACCACTTACAATTCTCATGAAAAAGAAGCCAAAGCAAAAACTATTTTAAGTATGATCTATTTACTATTGTAACTAGTAACATAGATCATCAAATTTCATTTTTACTTTCATTTCATAATCAAAAATTAATTAGCAAATGTTGATGTAAATTGTGTTTATGTTGAATAAGAATAGCTTATTTGCATAAGCAATATAACCTATCAAACTCACTTGTATAAACTTACATCAAAATTCACATTCATGAAGCATATACAAAGAGATCATAAATCATAAAAATATTGAAATTACATAAAGTTAGAGAGCTTCATCACCCCTAAATTGAAGGGGTTTAGCTACTCATTTGTGGCATTGAAGCAACACATGTAACTTTCAACATTAAAAAGAAAAGAAAAATAGAAAATAAGTAAAGAAAGCAAAAAAGATTAGCATGTAACTACTTGCATAAATATAAATCTAAGCTATGAACATAAGGAGAAAGAGAGCATAGAAATAAAAATTAACAATAAAACAAAGAAAAGCATGTAGAAAAGAGAGAAGAAAGAGGCTTGGAAGACATTTTTATTTCATAGAATATTGTGCTTACACTTGATTTCTTAATTTCCTAAGTAAAATGAAAGAGTAGATGGTCCTCTTCATGTACATAAGAGGGCTATTTATACATGCATAAAACCCTAATTCTCTTTTTAGGGAGCTTCCCAAAATACCCTTGAGGTGGTGTAGCCTCTAAGTAATCATTAACATTCACTAATCCCCCACTTAATATGTACATGAAGCTTTAAGTCCTTTTAGCATGTGCTTAGCTTCTAATTGGAAGTTAGGTAAGTGGGTGGGGTCCTCCATGATCTTGAACTTGAATTATTTCCTCTTCATTCCTTTGTATTTCCTTGTGCATGCATGTATCTTCATATAAGCCTCTTCCATATGCATCCAAATTCCTATAAAAATAATCAAAAAATGTCCAAGTAAAAATTCTTACATTGACACATGCATAAAAATGACCGTTTTGCCCCTGAATGATGATGAAAATATGATGGTTTGGAAATAATTGAATTTTGGTTTTAAACATGTTAAAATGCCCAAATATGATGATTATTTAAATAAAAAGAGATAAAATATGGATGTAAATATATGCACAATTACGTGCACATCAAATACCCCCACACTTATCTTTTTATTCGTCCTCGAATAAAGGAAAACTAAGATAAATCCATTTTCGTAGGGAGCACGATTGCATTGAGCGTATGCAACGAGCCGTTAAACCTCTGAGTGTCCCCAGTAGGACGAGTGTTGTCTCGTGAGGGTTTTCAGCGGATACTACCCACAAAATCCAAATGCAGGATGAAAATATTTACAAATTGCAAGATTTATTTACAAAGAGATGAATGCGAATTTTTTGGAAATATTTACAAATGAAGGATTTATTTTTAAATTGACACGAATAAGTTAAATACAAGTTTTGGTCATTGTCTTGAAAATTTAAGTCATTTACCCGTCAAAATTTCCAATAAAAATCAAGTTGTCATGACAGATTGACCATAGTTTGGCTAGTTGTTTCGGTCGATAACACAATGTAATTATGAAATGGATTCTTAGTTGATTATCAAAGTTTATTAAAGTGGTATTTTCATTTCTTTTCAATAACAAGTTAGGTCAAACAAGTTAAAATAGTGCTAGGATTTCAATTGCTTGCTCTCTCATTATTTGCAAGAAAAATTACACACCTAGCTCAGGTAAATTGAGGCCAGATATACCACCCATGCACTGCCTTTCGGGCTTATGTGAGGGGAGTACAGAGCATGGCGAGAGTACACACTTTCGTGCATACACCTATCGACCGTAGGTGGTTTTTATTAAGTCTGTTCTTTTCTTTTTTATATATGTGTTCCATACATGCATAACCATGAGGACTTTTAAATGAGTATGAAAGCACATAATTAAAGATTCCAAGTAATTCACCCATGCATAACCGTGAGGACTTTTAAATGAGAGTGAATACTTTAGATGTTATTATTTTGTTTTTTTGTTTTTTATATATATATTTTTTTTAAGAGAGAGAGAGTTTTGCAAAATCATCTTAGCACCATTTAACTTAGAAGACAAAAATGTTATATCCTTTACTTTAAATTTACCACTTTTTAAACAACGATTTTCAATTAGAACATACTTCATAATTAACATAAATGAACCTTCCTATATACTAGTAAAACCATTGTTATTTGTAATTAAACTTCATTTTTATTTTTGTTAAGACAAATAAATTTTCAAAAATTTCAATTTATTAACCAAAACTTATACTTATCCCATAGTGTTTCTTCAAAAATAAATCAAAATGGTAAAAAGAAAATGTTTCTGAGATTTAGGAGATTTGAGATTTCTTTTTTTTTTTGAAGAAAATGAAAATTCAAAAATGCCACGAAAAACTAAAAAAAGAAAAGAAAATGAGACTCCCCCCACACTTAATTTTGACTGTGTCCCCACAGTCGATGCATGATATAATGAGTGTAACGGGGAAAAATATGTACATATTTACAAAAGAGGGTTAACATTCTTACTAGACGTAGCTTGGCTCATGAAGGATCATGAGCTCCTCCTCTTGATTACCGGGAAATTCCAAGAAGGGTTTTAAATGATGACCATTGACTTTGAAAATCGATCCATCCTTTGGGTTTTCTATTTCTATGGCACCATGTGGAAAAATAGTTTGTACCACAAATGATCCGGTCCACCTTGATTTAAGTTTCCCAGGGAATAAATGAAGTCTCGAGTCATATAAAAGAATTTTCTGGTTAGGCGAAAACTTTTTCCTTAGGATTGACTTGTCATGAAAAACTTTGGTTCTTACTTTGTAAATTTTCTCGTTTTCATACGCGTCGTTCCTAAGTTCTTCTAGTTCGTTGAGTTGTAATTTTCGATTTTCGCCAGCTTCTTCATGATCAAAGTTTAAGTTTTTTATTGCCCACAACGCTTTGTGTTCAATTTCAACGGGTAAATGGCAAGCTTTACCGTAAACTAAACGAAAAGGGGACATCCCAAGGTTAGTTTTAAAAGCAGTACGGTAAGCCCAAAGCGCGTCGGTCAATTTCTGAGACCAATCTTTTCGATTTTTATTGACAGTTTTCTCCAAGATTTGTTTTATTTGTCGATTTGAAACTTCAACTTGGCCACAAGTCTGAGGATGATATGGAGTGGATAACTTGTGGGTTATCGAGTATTTTTTTATTAAAGTTTCAAAAGAACGGTTGCAAAAATGGGTTCCGTTATCACTGATTATTGTGCGAGGTGTGCCGAACCTCGAAAAGATGTTTTCTTTAAGAAATTTCACAACAATTCTGTGGTCATTGGTTTTGCAAGGAACGACTTCGACCCATTTTGAAACGTAATCGACAGCGAGAAGGATATATAAGTTTCCAAAGGAATTGGGAAAAGGTCCCATAAAGTCGATACCCCATACATCAAAGATTTCGATCGTAAGAATGGGGTTTAAAGGCATCATATCTCGTCGAGAAATTCGTCCAAGCATTTGACATCGATCACAAGTTTTACAAAATTCAAACGAGTCTTTGAAAAGCGAAGGCCAATAGAAACCACACTGAAGCACTTTTTCCGCGGTTTTTCGAGGACCGAAATGTCCACCGCACGCTTGATCGTGGCAAAACGAAAGAACACTCCTTATTTCATTATCCGGAATGCAACGTCGGATGATTTGGTCGGGACAATATTTGAACAAGTATGGATCGTCCCAATAGAAATATTTCACTTGGGACATGAATTTGCATTTGTCCTGTTTGGACCAAGATGAGGGAGTTTCTTTAGTGACTAAGTAGTTCACTATATCAGCGTACCATGGATCGATAGAAATCGAAAGAAGTTGTTCATCGGGGAAGTTTTCATTGATCGGCAAGGAAGATGGTGCGTTCGAAAGACGAGATAAATGATCGGCTATGACATTATCGGATCCTTTTTTGTCTTTGATTGTAAGGTCGAATTCTTGAAGTAAAAGGATCCAACGAATCAAACGGGATTTAGCATCCTTTTTAGCGAAGAGATATCGAAGCGCAGAATGGTCAGTGTAGACCGTAATGTGTGAACCTATCAAGTAAGGTCGAAACTTTTCAAGCGCAAAAACGACAGCTAGAAGCTCTTTTTCAGTTGTTGTGTAGTTGAGTTGAGCGTCGTTCAAGGTCATACTTGCGTAGTAAATGACATAAAGGATCTTGTTGATGCGTTGTCCCAAGACAGCACCAATGGCAAAGTTCGAAGCATCACACATTATTTCGAAAGGAAGATCCCAATTGGGTGCGCAAATGATTGGGGCAGAAATGAGTTCGCTCTTAAGATGTTCAAAAGAAGAGATACAATCAGAGTTAAAATCGAAAGGAACGTCTTTTCCAAAAAGAGTCGTCAAAGGACGAGCGATTTTGCTAAAGTCTTTCACAAAGCGTCGATAAAAGCCAGCGTGTCCTAAAAATGATCGAATGTCCTTAACAGATTTGGGAATGGGTAGATTTGCAATGACATCGATTTTCGCTTTGTCTACCTCAATGCCTTTGTTTGAGATGATATGTCCAAGGACAATGCCTTGTTTGACCATAAAGTGGCATTTTTCCCAATTCAAAGTCAAGTGTTTTTCTTTACATCGATTCAAAACCAACTCGAGGTGATGTAAACATTGAGAAAAAGAATCGCCGAAGATAGAGAAATCGTCCATAAAGACTTCTAGAAAGCGCTCAATCATGTCAGAAAAGATTCCAACCATGCATCGTTGGAAAGTCGCAGGAGCGTTACAAAGTCCGAATGGCATACGTCGATAAGCGAAGGTACCGAATGGACACGTGAAAGTCGTTTTCTCCTGATCTTCGGGAGCGATTGGAATTTGGTTATAGCCGGAATAACCATCAAGAAAACAATAGAATTCGTGGCCGGCTAAACGTTCGAGCATTTGGTCGATAAATGGAAGAGGGAAATGATCCTTACGTGTTGCGGCATTTAGTTTTCGATAGTCAATGCAAACACGCCAACCCGTTTGAGTACGAGTTGGAATAAGTTCGTTAGCGTCGTTTTTTATAACAGTAAGTCCGGACTTTTTAGGCACGACATGAATTGGGCTAACCCATTGGCTATCGGAGATGGGGTATATGATACCGTTATCGAGGAGCTTAAGAATTTCGTCACGAACCACATCTTTCATTTTTGGGTTAAGCCTCCGTTGTGCATCACGAGTGGGTTTGGCTTCATCAATTAAATGAATGCGATGTTGGACAATAGCAGGGCTAATTCCCTTAATATCAGTAATGGGCCACCCAATTGCTTCTCTATTTTTCAAAAGAATAGAGAGAAGAGAAGCTTCTTGGTCAAGAGAAAGATTGTTAGAAATGATGACAGGACAAGTTTCGTTTTAAACTAAGTATGCATACTTAAGGTGAGCGGGAAGTGGTTTGAGGTCCAATTTCAGGAGTTTTTCGATTGCAGAATTGGGTTGAGATTCGGACTCAACTTGAAGCGATTCAAAGGGAAGAGTGTGTTCGATCTCGTTGGGGACTTCATGAAACAATTTTTCGTACTCGGCCTCGTGTTCATCGTTAAGATCAAATGTTTCGTTTTCAAAGTTTTCATGAATGGCACTAACTTCTAATGTTTGGTCACAAAGTTCGTTCGAGTGGCTTTCAAGATTGAAAATGTTAAGGTCCAAAGTCATGTTTCCGAAAGAGATTTTCATCGAACCGTTACGACAATTGATTAAGGCATTTGAGGTGGCTAAGAATGGTCGGCCTAAAATCAAAGGGATTTGACTCGCAGGGTTTGTCACGGGTTGTGTTTCGAGAACGATAAAATCAACGGGGAATATGAATTGCCCTACTCGAATGAGCACGTCTTCGATTTCTCCCACGGGCTTCTTAATGGAACGATCGGCAAATTGAAGCGTAACTTTCGTGGGTTTGAGCTCACCTAAGCCTAATTGTTTGTACACGGAGTATGGAATCAAGTTGACACTCGCGCCTAAGTCTATTAAACATTTGTTAATCGTCTTTTCTCCAATTGTACACGAAATCGTAGGGCACCCAGGATCTTTGTATTTAACGGGCATGGATTGGGACAAGACTTCACTCAAACTAGCGGCTAAGAAGACTTTTTTGGGCACTTGAGTGTGTCGCTTTTGGGTACACAAGTCCTTAAGAAATTTCGCGTAAGTGGGGACTTGCTGAACGATGTCAAGAAGAGGAATGTTAACTTTGACTTGTTTAAAAATTTCCAACATCTTTTCCATTTGGTCCGAGTGTTTCTTTGGTCGAAGACGATGTGGAAATGGAACATGATACTCGGTAGGCGGGTCTACTCGAGTAGAAGAAGAGTTTTGATTGGCATTCGAATCAACGTTTGGCTCCACGTTTTGTTTAGGTTCGTCCGTTGTTTTAGAAGTGTCGAGAGAGGTTTCCGGTAAATTGTTTGGACTAGTGACTTGATTATCGATCTGTTTACCGGAACGTAAAGTTGTGATAGCATTCAATTGGGTGACATTGCTATCTTGAACCACATGGGCATGATTTGAATTTGCGTTTTGATTTCTGGGATTTGGAAGGGGCTGACTTGGGAATGTCCCTCGTTCGCTTTCACTTACAGACGTGGCTAATTGACTCATTTGCATTTCGAGTTTTGCAATCGATTGGTTTGTGTGTTGCATATATGAAGTCAATAAATTTTGCAAATTGCTGTTTGATTGAAGGCTTTGAGTAGTTGCCTTAGCCAACGTTTCAAGAGTTTTCTCCAGCGAAGTTAAACGTTTATCGTCTTGGGGAGGATGAGCAGAATTTGGTTGAAAATTTGATTGTTGTGGTTGATTATGGGACGGACCCGCAATGTTTGGTTGAAAATTATTGGGCTGAAAGGGAGGATTCGAAGCATTGCTCGGGAATGCTTGAAAATTGGGACGAATCGTATTCGTGTTGGGATTATTTTGGTTCCACGTAAAATTCGGATGATTTCTCCATCCAGGGTTGTACGTTGGAGAAAACGGGTCGTTTTTGGTTTTATTGAAAGCATTGATTTGTTCGACGGAATTGGGACACTGATCGGCTATATGATTAGGATCGTTGCATTTATAACACATTGGTTGGGAAGCTTGGTTCGTTTGATTCGATGAGAAAACGTTATCGAATTTTTTAATCATTGCGTCGATCTTAGCTTCCAAAGCAAAAGAAGATCCCGTCGAGTGTGCACTCGATCGTGAGTAGATTGATTTTTCGTTTGAGCGTTCCCATTGGGACGACTTTTCAGCGAGGTTTTCAAGAAATTGCCAAGCATCGTCATGATGTTGGGCAAGAAAATTGCCTTGGCACATTGATTCGAGCATGGTTCGTGAGCTGTTTTCAAGTCCATCATATAAGATTTGGCAAATCGTCCATTTTTCAAAGTTATGGTGTGGACATTTTATCAAAAGCTCTTTGAATCTTTCAAAATATTTTCCAAATGGTTCACCCTTGAATTGATGAAAATTTACAATTTCGTTTCGAATTCTACTTGTTTTTTCTAAGGGGTAGAACTTTTTTAGGAAAGCTTTTACAAATTCTTCCACGTTTTAATTGAGTTTGAAGGTAAGCTGTACAACCATTTTTCAGCGTAATCCGTAAGAGCAAATGGGATTAATCGAAGTTTGATTCCGTCATCAGAAAGTTGTTGAAGTTTAATGGTTGCGCAAACTTTTTCGAATTTAGTCAAAAAGATGTATGGGTCATCGTGTTCGAAATTGCCAAATTTTGGAAGCGTGGCAATATGGTTCGAATGGATTTCGAAATGGTTACCCGTAGGGGCGGGTAATGTGATGCAAGATGGAATAGAAACTCTATCGGGAAAGATTCTATCCATAAGAGTTCGAGGGGCGTTTTCGTTCGCCATCTCGGGAGGATTGTCTGTTCGAGTTAAACGGTTTGTAGAAGGGTCACGAATCCAAGTATTCGTTGTTGTGTCACGAGTCCAAGTACTCATGCACAAGTGAAAGTCGAGAGGAGAAAGAAATTAGAAACGAGTTTGGAGAATGAAAGAAGATTTGAAAATGTTTTTTTTTTTTTTTTTTAAAGGGAAAAAAAACTATTTACCAAGTGTAGTTTATTTCAAAAGAAAAGTTTGATTTTTGTTTTGTTTTTGAATTTTCAATTTTTTTTTTTTTGAAAAGATTTTACAAATTTTTTTAGATTTTTGTTTTTGAGTTTTTTTTTTAAATATGCATGAAATAATGCAACTAAATGAATGCAAAGGACTTAATTACAGTTTTCTGTCCTTAGTAGCTCCTAACCCAAAATTGTATAATCACACTTTGTCTTAAATCAACAAAAATATTTCTCAGCCAGGTAACGAACAGGGGTTATCGGTGCACCACGAATCACCGTAGCAAGCAACCGAAGGTTTAAGTACCTTCAGAGGAACAACCAGTATAATATTTACGAATCACCGTAATTTTTATAACTGGTTATTACTCTGCCGTAGCCTAGACACCAAGAAATAAAATCGTTTAAGTAAAACAATTGTGAAGATACAATTAAGCCCTAAGTGAGCTCGTGACACCCTTAGGTCCAACGTCTAACCTTTATTATTAGTCTAATTCTACGATGAAATGCGTTTGTGGGCTAAGGAAAGGGTGATGAAATCCCTCACCTTATGTGAATTGGGGTATTGCCCTTAGAAAAGAAAAACAAGATGAGAAGAATGCAAAGCAGAAATTAAACGTGAAATTTACAATGCAACTAAAATGAAGTTTGTTTTTGTTTTTGGATTTTTTTGATTTTTTTTTTGTTGTATATAAATGCAAATGCAAGCAACCAACAATGCACTAGAGATGAAAGCACAATACCAGAGCGCGCAGATTGTTAGCAATTTTTTTTTATAGCGGCGATTTTAGCAAAGCAAAGCAATTATTTTTCATTTTGGCAAGCAATTCCTTGTAATTTTCTGCTTTGACAACCTGAAATGAAAAACAAGATATATTCAACAATTTTTATTGTTATTATTTTTTTGTATGTTTATCAAAGATGAAAAACAAAATAAGCGAAAAAAAAACAATTGAAAATAAAATAAATGAAAAATGGAAATTAAACAAACTTGAAATTGTTTTTTTTTTTGAATTTCTTTTTTTTTGGAGAGGAAATTTAAAAGTAGGGTTTTACTTTAAAAAAAAAAATCTTTTTTTTTTTTTGAAAGGAAACAAATTAACACAAACCAAAATCAAAACAAAACAAATGAAAAATAAATATCTTGACAATAAAACAAATTGAAATTCTTTTTTTTTTTTACTAAAACAAATCACACAAACTCAAAAGGATATCACAGACAAACCCGGCCCGCTAAAACAATAGAATCACGTCACTTGAAGAAAAAAAAATATCACAGAACTCACACAGCTGCAAATTCAAATTCATATATTCTCAAACCAAATTCCTTAATCCAAGTTCGCAAATCCCTGACCAAATATAAATTCACGAATTTTAGATACTCAAAACAAAATCAAAATCGACGTGGGTGATGAGCCGATTGCAGCTTGATTGGGGAATCGCCACTTGCTGGGGTTCACGGTTGAGTTCGAGTTTGACTTGTTCGATTTTGGTTTACGGCGAGAGTCGCGTAGGGTTGTCGATTTGTTGGGTTTGCGAGTTGATTGGTTCGGCGAGGTGGGTGGCAGTTCGTGTATAATGATTGGGGGTTTCAGGTGATCGAGGTGGTTTTTGGTTTGATTATTGCGGTGATGCGCGTTCAGGTAGTGAGGGTAAGTAGCAGTTTCTGATGGAAGCTGTGGAGGGGTTTGAGGTATTTGGATGGAGGGTTGTGATGTTGAGAGTGAGTTAAAAGAAGTGTGGAAGAAAGAGGAGTGTTTTTGGTGGTCAGTATGTTGGTGGCAGAGGATGGTTGCTGATTGGTCGAGGGGATGCAGTTGTATGTGGTGATGTTTGAATGGCAGTGGATTGGGCAGTGGGTGAACTTGGCAGAGGCTAAGTAGTTGTGAGGTAGATGTTTAGTTAGGGGGAAGGAATGGTGATGATGTGGTCTGAAGTGGTAGTGATGGTGTAATGAATGGAAAAGAATGGTATTGACTGTAGTTGTGGGTTGATGAATTGATGAAGTGACTAGGGGACTGTTGTTTGGTGTGCTTGAAGCTTGTTTGAGGTGATTACTGACTGTATTGTAGTGAGGAGGAGAAGTATGGTATGATTTCTGCTGTAGTGAAGTGGGGCTGGTGATAAATAGCTGATGTATGAAGAGGTAGTAATAGTTTCGATGAACTGATGGTGGTGAAGTACAGCAGGTTTGTGGAGATGGCAATAGCAAGGGGTAGGAGTTGCTTGCAGTTTTGTGTGTGGATGGAGTTGTGAGGACAGGTGGGTTTGTCAAGGAAGTGAAGTTTGACAATGTTGTGTGTTTGTAGCAGATTTGATTGCAGAGGAGAAGGTGGCAATTTGTTGGTGAGATTGACAACAGTTCTGGTGGTTGTTGTTGAATTGGTGGCTATATGTTGTTGACGAGGAGATGATGAGGGTTGTTGATTGTGGTGCAGCGGTATGATAGCTAGAGGAAGGTGCTGCAATGAGAAGTGTATTGGTGGGGGGAAGTTTTGAATGAAGGATGGTTGATTTGTGTAGTATTGATGCTGTCGGGTTATGTGGTATGAACGATGAAGGAGTTTGTATCACTGCACTGGATGAATTGTGAATCAGGCTGTCAGTAGCGGTGTGGTTTCGACTGAGAAATGGGGTGATGGTTTGGGAGTTAAGTGGTGAAATGATGTAGGGGAGGAGACTGTGGGATGTGCAGGCTGTTGTTTAACAGAGGTGGAAGTGACAGTGTGATGTGATGCCTGGAAGGGGTGGAGTGGTTTGCAATGGAACCAGAAAAAAAAGAATTCAAATGAAAATCAGAACAGAGAACAAAATGAAATGGAGGTGCAGGTTGAAATGCACAGCACCTAGTTGAATGGGGAATACAGTGAACAGAGGACTGAAAATGCACATGAATGCAACAAAACAAATAAGGAAAACAGTGAAGTAAAATGCAAATAACAGAAATTACACCGTAATGAAAACACAGTGAAACACACAAATGCAATGGACTCTTTTTTTTTTTTTTTAAGACAAGTTCAGTAAAGAGGATATGTACACTACAGATGCACACACAAATGAAATACAAAAGAGGTTGCAAAAGAGACAAAACACAAAAACACAGAATTCAACAAAAAGAATGCAAACAGAGAATGCAAATGCACACAAAAATCAAGCATACACAATTTTTTTTTTTAAATGCAAACACACACAAAAATAAAAAAAACACACAAAAATCAAACAACAAATAATTCGAAGAATAGAAAATCAAAATCGAATCAAATTTCCCCGGCAACGGCGCCAAAAACTTGTTCGTCGACGGAAATTCTATCAGTTTAGAAAACCGTCGAATGAATTTAGAGATAAAAATAACCGCAAGCGCACGGTGTACGAATGTAGCACGCGGCGAATACGGGTCGATCCGTAGGGAATTGATGATTTTAAAAATCTATTCAATCAAATTATACCAAAGTCGAAGAGGATTTGTTAACTAGATATAAAATGAGGCTAACACTAGAAAATGCGATTCAAAAATTATTAGACTAAAGAACAATTTAGAGGCAAATCCACTTTCAAATTTTTGTAAATCAACAAACACATAATTTATGATCTCTAACTTTGATATTAAGTGAAATAATCATTGCATTTATCATAAGTATGGTTTGTTTATGTTATTAGTTAACATAACTCAAACCATCAAACTATAATACAACAATTATACACTTACAATTCTCATGAAAAAGAAGCCAAAGCAAAAACTATTTTAAGTATGATCTATTTACTATTGTAACTAGTAACATAGATCATCAAATTTCATTTTTACTTTCATTTCATAATCAAAAATTAATTAGCAAATGTTGATGTAAATTGTGTTTATGTTGAATAAGAATAGCTTATTTGCATAAGCAATATAAGCTATCAAACTCACTTGTATAAACTTACATTAAAATTCACATTCATGAAGCATAAACAAAGAGATCATAAATCATAAAAATGTTGAAATTACATAAAGTTAGAGAGCTTCATCACCCCTAAATTGAAGGGGTTTAGCTACTCATTTGTGGCATTGAAGCAACACATGTAACTTTCAACATTAAAAAGAAAAGAAAAATAGAAAATAAGTAAAGAAAGCAAAAAAGATTAGCATGTAACTATTTGCATAAATATAAATCTAAGCTATGAACATAAGGAGAAAGAGAGCATAGAAATAAAAATTAACAATAAAACAAAGAAAAGCATGTAGAAAAGAGAGAAGAAAGAGGCTTGGAAGCCATTTTTATTTCATAGAATATTGTGCTTACACTTGATTTCTTAATTTCCTAAGTAAAATGAAAGAGTAGATGGTCCTCTTCATGTACATAAGAGGGCTATTTATACATGCATAAAACCCTAATTCTCTTTTTAGGGAGCTTCCCAAAATACCCTTGAGGTGGTGTAGCCTCCAAGTAATCATTAACATTCACTAATCCCCCACTTAATATGTACATGAAGCTTTAAGTCCTTTTAGCATGTGCATAGCTTCTAATTGGAAGTTAGGTAAGTGGGTGGGGTCCTCCATGATCTTGAACTTGAATTATTTCCTCTTCATTCCTTTGTATTTCCTTGTGCATGCATGTATCTTCATATAAGCCTCTTCCATATGCATCCAAATTCCTATAAAAATAATCAAAAAATGCCCAAGTAAAAATTCTTACATTGACACATGCATAAAAATGACCGTTTTGCCCCTGGATGATGATGAAAATATGATGGTTTGGAAATAATTGAATTTTTGTTTTAAACATGTTAAAATGCCCAAATATGATGATTATTTAAATAAAAAGAGATAAAATATGGATGTAAATATATGCACAATTACGTGCACATCACTCGCCTCCTGAGCTCCAGAACGTCCTTACCTGAAAATCTGTAATACTCGGTCTGACCCGAACATTACATCAAAGCAACACCCGGGTGAGGCTGGAAACCAGCGTGAGTAAACCCATCTAACTTGGAATACAAAAGCATACAATTTATATAAAACCTGGGGTAACTTATCAATTTCAACTCCACAAGTTATTTTAGACATCATTTATTTCACACATTAATTTCTAAGTGCCAAAACTTAGTAAATGATCCAATTCACTTAAATCATTCTACATCTGCCTATTGATTTCTCATATCAAATCTATATAAAATCGAAGTGGTTTCGGGTATTTACTTTACCCGACTCCGGTCTCTTCGAATCCAATGTCATCTAAAATCAAGTTATCCAACTAAATACAACTCAACCTAATCATCGGATAACAACTTTATATAGAAATTCCTAATTGATTGAGGATCACATTATCATAGTCCATCCAACGTATCATATCATAAATCAATTCATAACAGAGATATCAACCAATTCAAAGTACTCATCATCATTCAATCATTAATAAGCAAGATTGATCACTTCCATTAATTTCATTAATTCGAAATCCTCTAATTACTTTTATTAGTTAATTATTCTTAAATTTCATATAATAATTAACCTTTAACTTAATTGCATTCATTAGTCAATCTTGATTATTCATTAATAGATATCAATCCAATATATAACATTCAATTCAGACATTCAACAATCCATCATCCATAAACAAGCATTATCAACTCATATTATAATTAATTTAATTACTTAAATTAACTCCTTAAGAATTAATCCCTTAATCTTGCCCATACAATCACTAATTAATTACTAACCTTAATTAATTAATCACATCCTTGATTAACTCAATTAATCAATCCCTAATCCCAGATTAATTATCCTTTATTTATCAATTAATGATCCTTAATTATTACTTAGTCTCCTTTAATACAAAGTCATTGACCCCTAATTACTTTCATAATCAATTAATTAACCTTTAATTAACTGATTAATTAATCATCAACTATAGATTAATAACCTTAATTATTAATCAATATTTCTTAATACAAATTAATTAATCCATAATTACTTTTATAATCAATTAATTAACCATCAATTAACTAATTAATTATCACTTAATTATTAACTAATAAACCTAATTATTAATTATTAATTAACAACCTAATTACGGATTAATTGTCCCTAAATCTCCAGTTAATTAATCATTTGATTAATCCTTAATTAACTGTTAACCCATCCTTAATTAGCAGTTAATCAATTCCTAAATTACGAGTTGATTAATCCTAATCACCATTAATTAACCAATTAATTACCATTTAACATCATCTTAAAAAAAATCCTTAATAATTAAACTAATTAATTAAACTTAATTTCCTTAAATTAACTTAATCAAAATTTAGATATTAAAACTTAATTAAGATAAACATTATCTTATAAATGCTTTAATTACCCTTAATTAATTATCTCAACCAAACCTTGTCTAAGTCATTTCAAATTTAAAAATTTCCATTCATTTCAAACTGGAATTCAAATTAAGTTTGATTCCAAATTATTATTATTATTATTATTTTCCAAAGCTTACTTATAGTTTAATCTTCATTTCACACCTTCATTTTAAAATTCAAATTATTTAACCACTTCTAAAGTAGTTAAAACAATTAAAAAAACTGAAAAGATTTAAACTTATTTTAAAACTTATATTTTACAAATTAAACTCCAGTTTAAATTCAAAACTAAATACACTAAAAGTTGTTTAAACCCAAACTTAAATTTCAAACTTACATTATTTCAAAACTCATATTCAATTAATTTGAAATCATTTTCAAACTCAGGTTTTAACTTAGTTTAAATTCCAGTCATCTTTAAACTTGCTTTAAACCTTAAAAGCAAAACAGGTTTTCTGTTTTGATACTAAAACCTGAAACAAAACAATACCCGAGCAAATTTGAATTTTACTTCGAGACAAAACCTTACAGCTTTGACTTAAAACCCGAATTCCCCGAGACCAACGCGAGGCCACCAAAACCAACCCAACATCACCAGTGCAATTCTTCACCGTGCATATGCACGGTGACTCCGGCCACCATAGATCATCAGCGATGATCTCAACAAAACAGAAGATGACTCAGTAACCCACCACAACCATCGATTCGAGTCCATCACCAAAAATCAAATTCGATCCCCCAATTACAAAACCTGGAATGACTGACCATAACCACCCCAAACCTGGAAATTCATCTCCGTTCATCCTCCGACCATTAGATGAACAACAATTCCGGTCATGAACTTGTATACGTCATGTTGAATATGCGCTTATATGATTTTTGTTTGATGATAATAAACATATATACATTCGTTTAAATGTATTTGATAATATACTATTTATTTTCACAGATTAAATAAATATTTGCTGAATAAAATAAATAACACAGAATTTGAATTCAAACGAATATTTTATTCAAACAAATATTTATTACAACTTTGATAGTACAATTTCAAGCTCTCACTATACACATACAATTTTGACTACAATACATGACATTTCACATTTACATCACAACCTCACTACATATCACTCACACTCGTATTTTTATCTTCAACTGCATTCCAGTTTGAATCCAGCATCTGGGCAATCTGCAAAAATATAAACTAAAGCAGTAAAATTGAAAATAAAATATTTTTGCAATATAAAATAAAAGATGAATTTTGAAAATAATATTTGCCTCAGTTATTTGGATTGTTCGTCATAACTTAAATTTGAATTCATCATACACGAACAACTTGTGACATACACAGTGTATTACTGTATATGCCACAAGGCCGTGCACGCCGATATATACACTTGATTGTTTAACAAGGACAGGTGCGCACAGGTCAAACCCAAATGAAAAACCGGGTTCAACTCACGTACAATATCATTGAAATTCTCGACACAAGCACAAGGTCAAATCCGAGTTTTAAAACTGGATTCAACTCAGGTGCAACTCAAATGCACACATGAATGCTATGATCAAAGTATGCATGTATATATATATCGACCAGGCAGCAACATGCTTCAAGACTGCAACAAACATCAGCAGTGTTTCAGTAATACACATAGCAAGCGACATGAAGACCAGCAAATAAATGAAACAGCATATATACATATGTGCAGCCTGAATACGAATACATCAAGTCATGGTCCAAACCAGTAAACCATGCTTCACGATGAACTTGTGGTCATAAACACAGTGACATGCACAGATGCATTCAAGAACAGCAGCCCCAAAACCAAGACAGTAGTGTGCAACTCGAGTTTCAAAAGAATCAAAGTAATGCAAAATGTTGCACTCACAAGCAATGCAAAAGACCACAGCTACTACACAACTCAGACAACATTGAGTACAATATGCACAGAAGCATAATCCAATTAAAATACCAACTGCAAATATCCAAAGCCACAGGAGAACAAGACACAGTACACAAATGCAAGTGCACAACTAAACTCGAGTGGAACAGAGAAGCTATGGTACTAAGATAAAAATGCAAGTGATAGTGAATATGTACAAGTGCAGTGACCAGAAACTCAAGCTTCAAAAAGCTACAGCAACAATGCAAACTACAGGAATAAATATCAAGCGATACCAACTACAAGTACAGTGCTATCAAATGAACCAGTGACAATGCAACAATCAACTCGACCAAGTATCATGATACAACAAAGCAATGCCACCAGAATTTCATATCAAGTTCGGCATCAGGATGAGAAGAACCAACAGAACAACCATGTATCAATAACAATGCAACATAGTGACAATCACAAGCATCACAACATATTCAAGTTGAAGCCGTGAATGACACAAATACAGGCAGTGAAGAATACTGAAGTGAATGAAGATTAGTTAGCAGGTGAAAGTGCAACAGGAATGCAGACAGTGGCCGAAGCCAATTTACAAAATATCGAAGTCAAAGAAGAATAATAAACATCAAAGACATAATGACCAAGTCACGTGTCAAAACATTGGTTATCAAAAATCAAGTTGTACGAAATTTATCAAGTCAGAGAAAATCACGGAGCCATAGTCAATTATCACAAATTCAAAGCCGAAGATTTGTAAACCAAGTCAACTGAGCAATATCAAGAATATTCACATGTGAAGTAGTCAGAATCAATCTCAAACATTCAAGCATTATCAAGTGGCCGAGATGAATATTTGACAAATTCAAATAAATATATACGATCGAAGATTCAGGAAATCGAACGCATATATAACCCAATCATCATCGGCAATCAATGTATCGAATTCCAGAAAGCATAAATCAGTAAAGAAAAAAGCACATAATTACATACCGGAATTCGATCAACGAAGCAGCCGCGGTGAGCAAATCAAAGAGTCTCGAAGTAGCCAGAGAGAGCAACAACAAATCGATCGAGCAACGCAACTCTCGAACAAACAAATATTCGATCGAACAAAAGTCGGCTCTTCGAAAGCCCTAATTTGCATCAAGGAGGAAACCCTAATTTCGCAAGGAGGAACGAACAATTGAGACAGAGGAACGGCCGCGTACGAACAAGAAATAAAAAGAGACGGTCAAGATAAATTAAAAAGGGGGCCGGCCTTACTATTTTTATAAAAGGGGTTTATATTAAAATTAGTTTTATTTTAAATTTGCTTTTAATTTGTATTTTCTTTTTTAACCGTTTATATTTTCTAGTCGTGTGACTAGGGTACAAGCTGCGGTGTGTAGCTTGAGAATTCGCAACTCGGTAGTTGAGTTGTGGCAGGGTTTTGAGCGTAGAGTTAGATTAGTCAATAGCGGTGTATAGCGAGTTTACGTGTGTAAGCGAGGGACTATCTAATTTCTAGTAGAAACCTTGGGGGCAGCACGTAGGCAGGTTTTTGCCGAAGCTGGGTAAATTCTGTGTTGTTCTGTTTTATTCTGTTATTTATATTCTGCGATATCTGTGCTGCTATTCTGTGATCTGAATTGAAATTAATTTATAAGCTTCCGCGATTAATTTTTAATAAATTACACTATCACCCTATTCACCCCCCCTCTAGGGTGAAATCGATCCTACAAGTGGTATCAGAGCAAGGAATAGAAATCAACATCTGTTTTAAAAATTCGATTTTTTTTGAAAAAATCAGTTTTTGTTTTAAAAATTTAAATTTTTAAAATGGCTTCTTTTAATAATGCTTTTGCAGAAGGACAATCCATAGTTAGACCACCAATGTTCAATGGTGAATATGCTTACTGGAAAAATAGAATGCAAATTTTTCTGAAAACCATTGACGCTTGGAATATTGTTGAGACAGGTTATAGTATACCAACTATAACTGTAGATAATCAGGAAATAGAGAAACCAAAGGAACAATGGACAGAACTAGAAAATAAATTACAGAATACTAATGCCAAAGCTATGAATTCTATTATTTGTTCATTGGATCAATTTGAATTTAATCGTGTCTCACATTGTCTAACTGCGCAGGAAATATGGCACATACTAGAGGTGACTCACGAAGGAACATCTCAAGTCAAAGAATCTCGCCTTGCAATGCTAAGCAGCGAATACGAGAACTTCAAAATGGCGAAGGAAGAAAATGTCAAAGAGATGTACGGACGACTCTCCAATATCGTATACAAAACAAAAGCTCTCGGAAAAACATACACCGAATTAGAAATAGTCCGAAAAATCCCCAGAGTCCTTCCACGAAGCTTTGAAGCAAAAGTAACTGCCATACAAGAATCGAAAGATTTAAAACAACTTAAAGTTGAGGAACTCATCGGAAATCTCACCACTTATGAGCTTGAAATGAAATTCAAAGAAGAGCGTGAAGGAGGTGACACTCAAAAGAAATCAATAGCTCTCAAAGGAACAACCGAAAGTGATGATGATAACGATGAAGATGATGGAGTAGCAGAATTGGAGCTGTTAATAAGGAAATTCAAAAAGTGGAATCAAAAACATGGAAATTCAGCTCGAATTCAAAAAGCAAAAAGCAGAATAGCCAAAGCACTAGACTACTCAGAAGAACAAAAGTTTATTTGTTATAATTGCAACAAACCCGGCCATATCAAGCCCGATTGTCCACAAATTAAATCCAGCCACGGAAAGAAACAGAAAAAGAAAAGTTTTGCAGCCACTTGGGATGAAATAGACGAGAATGATCAAAGCACTGGCAGTGAAAGCGAAAAGGCAGAATTGTGTCTTCGAGGTGATACAACTGACAGTGACGATGACGAGCCAAGTGAGGTATCAAAACTTACCCATTCTGAGTTGCTTATATATTTTCATGAAGTAAACGGTTGTTTTGAACGACTTAGGGAAAAATACGCCAAACTTGAATCTCAAAAAGATACTTTGATAGAATGTAATAAACAACTTGATCAATTAGTTAAAACCTATCAAAGTAGGATCCCTAAGTGTGATAAGTGTCCAACATTTGATGAGGAAATTAAAAAATCAGAAATTAAAATAAAATCGCTTGAAAATGAAATTCTGATTTTAAAGGAGAATGAAAATACTAGGAGAGAGAATTCTATTAAAAGGTGCACACAGTTGTTAAACGAAAATGAATCTCTCAAATCACAAGTCCAACAATTGTCAACGACTTTAGATAAATTTTCAAAAAGTGAAAAATCATTGAATATGCTATTAGGAAAGCAAACTGTTAATACGGTTAGACAAGGACTTGGATATAATAATTCGAAAATTGTTGAAAACAAGATTAATCAAGTTAATTCTATGTGCACAATTTGTAAAAAATTTGGACACGGTCACAATAATTGTTGGTATAGACCCAAACATGTGAAAACTATACCGATTTGGGTTCCAAAAGGCACAAATATAAAATCTCTCAAAGTTAAACAAATTTGGGTGCCAAAGGGAACAATTATAAATAGTTTTGGGTCTACACAAAATTATTTTTCAAAATTTTCTGCCACTAACAACCATGGACCTATAAAAACAAATAGGTCACATAAATCTTTTTCCGTGTAGGTCTTGTGGCAGGCTAAGGAACAACAATAGTGTTCTCTGGATTTTGGCTGTTCCAGAAACACAATGGGCAACAAAGCAAAGTTCCTTAGCCTAGTATAAGGGTGACAGAATCACAATGGACAACGACGAGAAATATCGTAAAGGTAAAGACAGGTAAAGGTATATTTATTTGTACGATATATTAAATGTGATAATCTGTACCATTTTCTGAATAAAATCAGCCAATTATGCGATGATGATATGATGATGATTTAATGATGATTTTGATTCTGACTTTATTCAAAATTGTTAGCCATTTTTATTCTTATGCCAAAAACACTATAAAATTCTCTAGAATTACTTAATATATAAGTTTGAGAGAAAAATAGTGTTTTGATTGGATAATAATATTGTTGTTATAATATTTTTGGCTAAAACTATATTCATGTTTTGACACGGCCTCGATTTAAAATCCTAATGAATTCTATTTTAAAAATTGTAAAAAGGATTTTAAATTTTTTTTTGAAAGTGTTGAAACTTTTAAGAAATTGCTTTGAAATAAAAATAATGTTTGATGGCTTCTAAAATTGACACTTTAATATGTGTTTGATTGTTGACACGGTTTTCATTTCAAATCCAAGAGAATTTCATTTAAAATTTGTTGATAATAATCATGAGAAAATTTGTTGAAATTTCTTAATCTGGTCTTTGACATTCAACGAGTGAATTTTGAGTGAAATTTAAATTCAGATGCAGATTACACAGGTAATATGGTTGATAGAAAAATTATTAGTGTAATGTGATTAATTTTTGAAACATTCATTTGCTGCATCATTTTTCAAAGAAAATATCTGCATATTTTTCACTTGAAATAATTTTCAAATAGCAGAAAATTTTCTAATAAAACCCCCTCGAGAAAATCATGTTTGACCATATTTACAGATTAGTCATTTTTGAAAAATTAATTTTATAATTTTGGATTTGATTTTAAATGACTATTTTGACTAATCTAACTCCCTAATGATTATCGAAAAGATCAATAGTGATTGAAAAAGTGATGAGTGTCGATATTTGTCATACATTACTCAAGACAATATATTTAGAAAAATTTCTTTAGAATTTCATAACAAAAGTTATAAAAACTTTTTGTTGGGTAAAAATTCCATGATCATTTCTATTTCTATCATCTTTCTATCGACCATCACTCATCAAAATCATATATAGTATGTAAATTTGTGGTAGTTTACAAAGGAAATTATTCGTTCTTCAATTTGTTTTATCTTCAGATTCATAAAGGAAATTATCTGTGCTTCAATTTATTATATTCTTCAATAAAAATAAATATCCAAAGTATTCACTCTCATTTAAAAGTCCTCACGGTTATGCATGGGTGAATTACTTGGATTTTTGATTATGTGCTTCCATGCTCATTTAAAAGTCCTCATGGTTATGCAAGTATGGAACGCATATCAAAATTAATTGGTTAAATAGACAAGTTGATTCTAATCCCATTTAAAAGTCCTCACGGTCATGCGTGGTTAGAAGATACTTGATTTCAATTTTAAAATTAAATTGGAATACTACTAATCTCATTTAAAAGTCCTAACGGTTATGCATGGTTAGTAGATATTCAAATTTCCCGAAATAAATATACCACAAATAGACAAAACTGTATGATTTTTATGAATTTATCCCCATCATTTCTGAAAGTGGAATATGCGTCTGACATGGGTAATTATGATTTTTGTTTGAAGTTTATTGAAATTTGATATTTATATTCAATTGAGTTAAATGTTTGATTCATGTCTATCACTTCATCCCTATTTTTATAACACTGTTATTCTTTTGCTGATAACAAAAGGGGGAGAAAAAAAAAATTAAGATTTTGTCAAATAGAATCAAGCAAAGGTCAAATAATTTTCACTTTGCATATAGACTCATTTACATATTTTTATTTGTATGCATATATGTAGGGGGAGCCATATATGTAGGGGGAGTATCACATAAAAAGGAAGCATTCAAATAGGGGGAGCAAATGAAATTATCAAATACATTTAATATATTCAAAATCTTAAATATATGTTTGTTATCATCAAAAGGGGGAGATTGTTGAATATGCGCTTATATGATTTTTGTTTGATGATAATAAACATATATACATTCGTTTAAATGTATTTGATAATATACTATTTATTTTCACAGATTAAATAAATATTTGCTGAATAAAATAAATAACACAGAATTTGAATTCAAACGAATATTTTATTCAAACAAATATTTATTACAACTTTGATAGTACAATTTCAAGCTCTCACTATACACATACAATTTTGACTACAATACATGACATTTCACATTTACATTACAACCTCACAACATATCACTCACACTCGTATTTTTATCTTCAACTGCATTCCAGTTTGAATCCAGCATCTGGGCAATCTGCAAAAATATAAACTAAAGCAGTAAAATTGAAAATAAAATATTTTTGCAATATAAAATAAAAGATGAATTTTGAAAATAATATTTGCCTCAGTTATTTGGATTGTTCGTCATAACTTAAATTTGAATTCATCATACACGAACAACTTGTGACATACACAGTGTATTACTGTATATGCCACAAGGCCGTGCACGCCGATATATACACTTGATTGTTTTACAAGGACAGGTGCGCACAGGTCAAACCCAAATGAAAAACCGGGTTCAACTCACGTGCAATATCATTGAAATTCTCGACACAAGCACAAGGTCAAATCCGAGTTTTAAAACTGGATTCAACTCAGGTGCAACTCAAATGCACACATGAATGCTATGATCAAAGTATGCATGTATATATATATCGACCAGGCAGCAACATGCTTCAAGACTGCAACAAACATCAGCAGTGTTTCAGTAATACACATAGCAAGCGACATGAAGACCAGCAAATAAATGAAACAGCATATATACATATGTGCAGCCTGAATACGAATACATCAAGTCATGGTCCAAACCAGTAAACCATGCTTCACGATGAACTTGTGGTCATAAACACAGTGACATGCACAGATGCATTCAAGAACAGCAGCCCCAAAACCAAGACAGTAGTGTGCAACTCGAGTTTCAAAAGAATCAAAGTAATGCAAAATGCTGCACTCACAAGCAATGCTAAAGACCACAGCTACTACACAACTCAGACAACATTGAGTACAATATGCACAGAAGCATAATCCAATTAAAATACCAACTGCAAATATCCAAAGCCACAGGAGAACAAGACACAGTACACAAATGCAAGTGCACAACTAAACTCGAGTGGAACAGAGAAGCTATGGTACTAAGATAAAAATGCAAGTGATAGTGAATATGTACAAGTGCAGTGACCAGAAATTCAAGCTTCAAAAAGCTACAGCAACAATGCAAACTACAGGAATAAATATCAAGCGATACCAACTACAAGTACAGTGCTATCAAATGAACCAGTGACAATGCAACAATCAACTCGACCAAGTATCATGATACAACAAAGCAATGCCACCAGAATTTCATATCAAGTTCGGCATCAGGATGAGAAGAACCAACAGAACAACCATGTACCAATAACAATGCAACATAGTGACAATCACAAGCATCACAACATATTCAAGTTGAAGCCGCGAATGACACAAATACAGGCAGTGAAGAATACTGAAGTGAATGAAGATTAGTTAGCAGGTGAAAGTGCAACAGGAATGCAGACAGTGGCCGAAGCCAATTTACAAAATATCGAAGTCAAAGAAGAATAATAAACATCAAAGACATAATGACCAAGTCACGTGTCAAAACATTGGTTATCAAAAATCAAGTTGTACGAAATTTATCAAGTCAGAGAAAATCACGGAGCCATAGCCAATTATCACAAATTCAAAGCCGAAGATTTGTAAACCAAGTCAACCGAGCGATATCAAGAATATTCACATGTGAAGTAGTCAGAATCAATCTCAAACATTCAAGCATTATCAAGTGGCCGAGATGAATATTTGACAAATTCAAATAAATATATACGATCGAAGATTCAGGAAATCGAACGCATATATAACCCAATCATCATCGGCAATCAATGTATCGAATTCCAGAAAGCATAAATCAGTAAAGAAAAAAGCACATAATTACATACCGGAATTCAATCAACGAAGCAGCCGCGGTGAGCAAATCAAAGAGTCTCGAAGTAGCCAGAGAGAGCAACAACAAATCGATCGAGCAACGCAACTCTCGAACAAACAAATATTCGATCGAACAAAAGTCGGCTCTTCGAAAGCCCTAATTTGCATCAAGGAGGAAACCCTAATTTCGCAAGGAGGAACGAACAATTGAGACAGAGGAACGGCCGCGTACGAACAAGAAATAAAAAGAGACGGTCAAGATAAATTAAAAAGGGGGTCGGCCTTACTATTTTTATAAAAGGGGTTTATATTAAAATTAGTTTTATTTTAAATTTGCTTTTAATTTGTATTTTCTTTTTTAACCGTTTATATTTTCTAGTCGTGTGACTAGGGTACAAGCTGCGGTGTGTAGCTTGAGAATTCGCAACTCGGTAGTTGAGTTGTGGCAGGGTTTTGAGCGTAGAGTTAGATTAGTCAATAGCGGTGTATAGCGAGTTTACGTGTGTAAGCGAGGGACTATCTAATTTCTAGTAGAAACCTTGGGGGCAGCACGTAGGCAGGTTTTTGCCGAAGCTGGGTAAATTCTGTGTTGTTCTGTTTTATTCTGTTATTTATATTCTGCGATATCTGTGCTGCTATTCTGTGATCTGAATTGAAATTAATTTATAAGCTTCCGCGATTAATTTTTAATAAATTACACTATCACCCTATTCACCCCCCCTCTAGGGTGAAATCGATCCTACACGTCAAAGCTTCCATCTCCCAAAATTTTGAATTACTCGATCCATTGTAGAAGACGGAATTTATCGATCAACCTAACCTATTTTAACTAGGGTTCCAACTAAATTTTTACTGCCGCAACCTCTCTGATGGATTTTATCACCCTTACCCATTTCCCTTAGCAACTTCTAACTCTCCTACATCATCATGAAGAAACCCAAGCCCTCAAGATTCAAAAATCACCAGGAAATGCTAAAAGTTCAATTTTAGCTCAATACCAAACTGCACCTTCATCTCCATTCTAAAAATCTTGATTCTTGATTTAAAAATCATGTTTTAGTCAAGGCTTTTGATTTATAATACTGAACTACTAAATTATACAGTTTGCATTTTTAATTTGTATTAGCATGTAGTGATATTTCAAAATTTCCAGAGACAACAAGCTTATATTTCAACTTAATTTTTTTTTTAAATATTAACTTAAGAAAATCAAACAGTTTTGATCTATAAATTATATCCAATCTGCAACTAATTAAAAGATTTGTAATCTTAAATAGAAATCTTGAGCCTGGGTACAAAACAGAGCACACTGTCATACAGTACTGCAGACAATCAATATTTACATCCAATTTACCTATATCCACAAACAATACTTATTTATATTCAACCTTTTAAGCGTGCAGCCTAATTTATATTTTAAGATTTAAAAGTTACCCATCAATTTCAAGGCAGAGAGCATTTTACAGTCATGCCATACTTATATTCACACCTTAAAATCAAGTGAGCATTATAAACCATATTTCAACACATGCAACAGATTTCATCGCAGGTTTGTAAACTATTTTTAAATAAAGGTTTACTCACCAACATGCAGAGCAGAGGATAAACTTCCAGGTTCAAAGCTGGAACTATTTTATTGATCTGATGTTGTTTGCAGTTTGATAAATGAAATTGAACTTGCTGTATAATTTTTTTTTTAGTTGAATCGGCTGGGTTTGCTTCCAGTTTTGATTCCTGAAGTTGAATTACTTGCTGTAGTTGATTTAATTTTGCAGTTGATCTCCATTTTCCTTTGCTTAAAGTTTGAGCCGATCTTCTCTTTGTTATGACAGATTTGAAAATCTGTTGATGATCTTCATTTTGATTACACATTTGAAAACTTCTTCAGATTTGTTTTGGTTTTGAACTTTCTCTTTCTTTTCCTTTTTTTTTAAATCTGGTTTCAATATTTAGAAGAGAAGAAGTTTTGAACTAAAAATGATTTTGCTAAGTTTTTATTTAATACATTTTAATAAAAGTTTTCAAAATAAATTTAAGACAATGCCACTTTTCCTTAAGATTATTACAATGCTTACAAATGTCTTCTCATGGTATAATAATCTTGCACATGTTACATTACAATATAAAAGTAATTACTCATTTGTTTAAATGTATTTAAATTGATTTTTTTTTTATATTATTATGTTTTAATGTTTATATATATAAATTACCTTTATACAATTACATATTATAATGTTTATTTGTATATTTCAAAAATATATTTCCCAAGCTAAATTTTTCAAGAAAGAAAATTTAAAAAGAAAAGAATATTGAATTAAATCTTATTTTAAAGTTTCATACTAAAACATTGTTCTTTAATATATATATGAACTACATTTATTTCAAAAGCTAATAATAATTTTTTTTTTAAAGAATAAAAATTAAAATTTTATTATATATATTATCTTAAACTATTATATTTTTAAACAAAATAAATAATTACTTTAATTACTTTTGAAAATGTAAGATAGATTTTAAAATAAGCAATTGAAAAGTTTCTATATTAAATTCAATCATATTTTCCCATTACACATAATATATACATACATATATATATATATATATATATATATATATATATTTGAACATAACAATTTTATCCATTTTAAATAATTTAATTAAGGGATAATCACATTTTAATAGTTAAACTCAGATAATTACTCAATTATCTAGTACCCAAAAATCCGGGTTATTACATTCCTTCCCCCGTTGAATCTTTTCGTCCTCGAAAAGAATCGAAGCCAGAACTTATTAAATATTTTTAAACCAGTTAAAATATTCTTTGACCATTTTAAAATCTATATAATATTACAAAACAGTTTTATAAAAATACTTTTTATAACTTGATGTCTCAACCAGTCCATCCTCGTTCTCACAAAAATTCGGTCATATGTTGATCAGGCGTAAGACTGAAAATCTACAAGTACTTAGCAGACCCAATTACAACATCCAGTGAAAATACTTTGAAAATAATTTTATTGAAAATATAGAAAACAGTTTTTGAAAATAGAGGATATATCTTTGGTGAGAATGCTCCGGAAATCATCACCCCTATCCACGGTCACAGTCACATTCCAGGGTTACGTTGCCGTCGCAGCAAAAGTCCATGTAACTGCAGGCTCTCCGCGGCCTCTCGATTACGCCATGGGACCCACACAACAGATCACAGTTACATCCAGGGTTACGTTGCCATCGCAGCAAAAGTCCATGTAACTGCAGGCTCTCAGCGGCCTCTGATTTTCGCTGTCAAAATGAAACTTCTCCACTCCTACATAGGTCGCAGTCTGCCGATATAAAATCAAACGCAGACTGTTGCCTCTCAGCGGCACACACGACTTTCGTTATGTTATACCATAGGTCGCAGTCTACCGATATAAAATAAAACGTAGACCTTGGCTCTCAGCGACACACACGACTTCCGCTATGGTAACCTCTACTCAAAATCCCCAGGAACTAGTTTTGTTCGGACTCCTCACAGGATCAACTTTAGAACCCCCCCCCCTTGGGGCTCAAGGCAGCACCACCCAGTGGTACTCCTGAGAAGTCCATTCCAAGGGAGCGCCTTTTTCCCTAGAGCCATCATCAAAACACTTTATACTATACATATATAGTATCTTTAAATCATACACCTAGTATGATCTCATACAAAGCTCCTTTACACAAAATCGATTATCCCAAAATCGATAATTCTCAAACTAGGCTTTACAAATTCAATATTGATTTTACCCAAAAATCAAAAGCCTTTTCCAAATCCAAAGGTTCCCAAAACCCTTTTTCCAAAATCCTCATAAGATCCTTTATATATATACAGATATATATAATTTTTTAAAAGCTTGGATCATCTCAGATTTGTATAAAAATCCTTTTATATTTCAAAGACTTTCAAAAACCCTTTTTCTTCGGGCAAAAGATTCAATAAGGGGAGTTTTATCTTATAAAACAAAGATATTTAAATTTGTTTACTCAAAATCAAATATTCAAATTTGATTACTCTTTCCAATATCATTTTCATTCAAATCCGTACGATGTACACATATCATCTGTACGCCATACCAATCTGATCGCTCACTCTATCACACAATTTCACTTCCGAACTAGTATCGTCCACCCGACTTCCTAGTGCGGACTCAGATCTGGTCTCTTGATCAGAAACTGTCATTCTCCTTGCATAGCCGACCTATGATAGAGAATATCCAGAACCAATCAACAATCCATATCCAGGTTAGCCATCGAAAATCGAGTGAAAAATCCCACTCGGATCGATATAACTATCTCGAAATTCTGTGCTCGAATCTGGATCAAATTACTATTTGAATAGAATAACATACATACACCCTACGTATTTATCTTTATTGGTTATTAGCCAAATCAATTCCATTTCTATTCACATTCATTTTGATTATCATTCACTTACTCACAATTGCTTTAATCCATTTGGATTATCACCTCTATTCTTATCTCGATTGGGTATTCAACCAATAACAGTTTGAACTCCGACTAGTTTATTTAGAAAATAGCTTGAATTTTTTTTTAAAATAGATAAGTAGTTGGAAAATAATTACTAGTTTGTAAAATAGGTGTAAAATAGTTTAGAAAATAGTTAAAATAATTACAGAAATTTTAGATAATTGCAAAATAATAATAAGATAGTAATTTGTTTATAAAATAGTTGGAAAATTGTTAAATAGTTCCAAAAATAATTGTAAAACAAGTATAAGATAGTTTGGCTTTTAAAAGAAAGGTTGTATATATAATAAATAGCTTAGAAAAATAGGTTTATATTAAAACAATTTTATATTAAAAATAGTCCAGAGTCAAAACTGTTCACTTCCCAATCTCCATTCTCATCAATTCAATTTTAAATTTCCTCTACCATTTAAATTGACCCAATTCCAATTTAAATATCTTCAATTTCCATTGAAATTTATTCAACCCCAATTCAAGTTGAATTAACCTCAGCTTCTTTCCAAATTTAACTTTATTCAACCTTGATCTCAAATTCTTCTAATTCAGATAAATTTCAATTGAACTAGTTCCAATTTCAATTCATTTCAACTCTAGTTTGAATTAATCCCAATTTTCAAACTCCATTTCCAATTCAAGTTGAATTATTCTTGATTTCCTCCCAAATTCAATTCAAATTCCATTTGAATTTAAAACTATTCAATTTAAATTACAATTCCAAATTATTCAAATAAATTTGGACTAATTTCAAATTGAATCCACTTCAATTTCAAATTATTTCAAATTAATCCAATTCAAATTTTCCATTCGAATTTTATACCCATACATCTTCAATCACAATTTCAATTACTTCAAATCAAATTCAATTTGAACTAATTCAAATTCCAAATTTAAACCATCTATCATTCATTTAAATAATTCCAATTCACAACTTAAAGATTTTTAACAACAATAGGATGATATTATCTAATTTATTTTAATACATCCATTCATTTTAAATTTCTAGATCTCAAACCCAATTTGAGATCACTCAAACTCTCAATTACAATTAACCATTTAACTTCCCAAGTTAAATCTTAATTTCATCTTAAAATTTACAAATCAGGTTGAACATCCCAACATATTTAACTTTTCCCAAGTTAAACTCAATTCTCTTAATCCAGTCAACCTTACCTAGTTTGAACTTCCATTTCAAATTTTGAACTTCTCATAAATAATCTTCCCACTTATTAAGTTCAAAAACATACCACTTAGGGTATCACATCTCATTCCCAATTTAAAACTCAACGCTTAGAGTTTATCTCAAACCATCTTTGATATTTAAGTATATCCACTCATATACATATTTACTTCTTGGCTTACCAAGCCAAGTTTTACAATTTAAACCACCATTGGTTTCAATTCAGAACAAATTCTATTAAAATTTTCATACATTTCTTATTTTAAAATAAGATCATATTCAAAGTATATTGAATAATATTATTTCCTTTAACATTTTGAAACCAATTCAAAAAATTTAAATTTACAATTCAGGAATTCACAATTTGAAACCCACTTTAATTTACATCCTTTCAAATTTACAAGTTGCTCTCTTTAAATGGTTTCTTTCCTTAAAACATTTTATTGTTTATTGAAAAACAATCATCCCATTATTAAAACAATATCCATTCTAATTTCTGGTTTGAAACCAATTCTAATTCATTTATTCTGAAATACTTCTCCAATTCAAGATTTCAATTTTAGTTTGAATCCATTTCAAACTTATCTTTAATTTAATTTCAATTTGGTTGTAATTCTATTACCACTTAATTCTTACTATTACTTTTAATTTAATTAATACTACAACCAATTTCCTTTATATAATAGATAATCTATTTCTTATAGATTCATTTACCTTTGAAATCATTTAAAAACCTTTATATAAGAAAATAACAAGTACGCTCTCTCATATTTATATACTTAACTCATTCTAGGGTACCACTTACCCTATCCTTAATGAGTAATCCTTCCCAACAGAGCCAAGGTTCTCGCTTAACCTTCAGCTCTGGTACCAAATGTAACGACCCGGAAATTTCGATCCCGGAATTTCCAAATAGTTAGTGAAAAGAAGAAGGAGAAAGAAGAAAGAGATAGAAGAAGAACAGAAAAGAAACACACAATCTCACATTCGCAACGGATAAAATATAATATCACATAAATAATAGTTTTACAAGAAGAACTATATCATTACACTTATATCTTTATACATCAGAGTTACACATATACATAAATACTAGACAAAACAATCATGTCCAGAGACTACAATATCATAGTGAAAACTCTCCATACGTCCCTGCCATCCTGCTCGCCTCCTGAGCCCCAGAACGTCCTTACCTAAAAATCTGTAATACTCGGTCTAACCCGAGCATTACATCAAAGTAACACCCGGGTTAGGCTGGAAACCAGCGTGAGTAAACTCATCTAACTTGGAATACAAAAGCATACAATTTATATAAAACCCGGGGTAACTTATCAATTTCAACTCCACAAGTTATTTTAGACATCGTCTATTTCACACATTAATTTCTAAGTGCCAAAACTTATTAAATGATCCAATTCACTTAAATCATTCTACATCTGCCTATTGATTTCTCATATCAAATCTATATAAAATCAAAGTGGTTTCGGGTATTTACTATACCCGACTTCGTTTTCTTCGAATCCAATGTCATCTAAAATCAATTTATCCAATTAAATACAACTCAACCTAAATTATCGGATAACATCTTTATACAGCAATTCCTAATTGATTGAGGATCACATTATCATCGTCCATCCAACGTATCATATCATAAATCAATTCATAACAGAGATATCAACCAATTCAAAGTACTCATCATCATTCAAACATTAATAAGCAAGATTGATCACTTCCATTAGTTTCATTAATTCGAAATCCTCTAATTACTTTTATTAGTTAATTATTCTTAAATTTCATATAATAATTAACCTTTAACTTAATTGCATTCATTAGTCAATCTTGATTATTCATTAATAGATATCAATCCAATATATAACATTCAATTCAGACATTCAACAATCCATCATCCATAAACAAGCATTATCAATTCATATTATAATTAATTTAATTACTTAAATTAACTCCTTAAGAATTAATCACTTAATCTTTCCCATACAATCATTAATTAATTACTAACCTTAATTAATTTATCGCATCCTTGATTAACTCAATTAATCAATCCCTAATCCCAGATTAGTTATCCTTTATTTATCAATTAATGATCCTTAATTATTACTTAATCTCCTTTAATACAAGTCATTGACCCCTAATTACTTTCATAATCAATTAATTAACCTTTAATTAACTGATTAATTAATCATCAACTATACCATAATTACTTTTATAATTAATTAATTAACCATCAATTAACTAATTAATTATCTCTTAATTATTAACTAATAAACCTAATTATTAATTATTAATTAACAACCTAATTATAGATTAATTGTCCCTAAATCTCCAGTTAATTAATCATTTGATTAATCCTTAATTAACTGTTAACCCATCCTTAATTAGCAGTTAATCAATTCCTAAATTACCAGTTGATTAATCCTAATCACCATTAATTAACCAATTAATTACCATTTAACATCTTCTTAAAAAAAATCCTTAATAATTAAACTAATTAATTAAACTTAATTTCCTTAAATTAACTTAATCAAAATTTAGATATTAAAACTTAATTAAGATAAACATTATCTTATAAATGCTTTAATTACCCTTAATTAATTATCTCAACCAAACCTTGTCTAAGTCATTTCAAATTTAAAAATTTCCATTCATTTCAAACTGGAATTCAAATTAAGTTTGATTCCAAATTATTATTATTATTATTATTTTCCAAAGCTTACTTATAGTTTAATCTTCATTTTACACCTTCATTTTAAAATTCAAATTATTTAACCACTTCTAAAATAGTTAAAACAATTAAAAAAAAACTGAAAAGATTTAAACTTATTTTAAAACTTATATTTTACAAATTAAACTCCAGTTCAAATTCAAAACTAAATACACTAAAAGTTGTTTAAACCCAAACTTAAATTTCAAACTTACATTATTTCAAAACTCATATTCAATTAATTTGAAATCATTTTCAAACTCAGGTTTTAACTTAGTTTAAATTCCAGTCATCTTTAAACTTGCTTTAAACCTTAAAAGCAAAATAGGTTTTCTGTTTTGATACTAAAACCTGAAACAAAACAATACCCGAGCAAATTTGAATTTTACTTCGAGACAAAACCTTACAGCTTCGAGTTAAAACCCGAATTCCCCGAGACCAACGCGAGGCCACCAAAACCAACCCAACATCACCAGTGCAATTCTTCACCGTGCATATGCACGGTGACTCCGGCCACCATAGATCATCAGCGATGATCTCAACAAACTAGAAGACGACTCAGTAACCCACCACAACCATCGATTCGAGTCCATCACCAGAAATCAAATTCGATCCCCCAATTACAAAACCTGGAATGACTGACCATAACCACCCCAAACCTGGAAATTCATCTCCGTTCATCCTCCGACCATTAGATGAACAACAATTCCGGCCATGAACTTGTATACGTCAAAGCTTCCATCTCCCAAAATTTTGAATTACTCGATCCATTGTAGAAGACGGAATTTATCGATCAACCTAACCTATTTTAACTAGGGTTCCAACTGAATTTTTACTGCCGCAACCTCTCTGATGGATTTTATCACCCTTACCCATTTCCCTTAGCAACTTCTAACTCTCCTACATCAACATGAAGAAACCCAAGCCCTCAAGATTCAAAACTCACCAGGAAATGCTAAAAGTTCAATTTTACCTCAATACCAAACTGCACCTTCATCTCCATTCTTAAAATCTTGATTCTTGATTTAAAATCATGTTTTAGTCAAGGCTTTTGATTTATAATACTGAACTACTAAATTATACAGTTTGCATTTTTAATTTGTATTAGCATGTAGTGATATTTCAAAATTTCCAGAGACAGCAAGCTTATATTTAAACTTAATTTTTTTTTTAAATATTAACTTAAGAAAATCAAACAGTTTTGATCTATAAATTATATCCAATCTGCAACTAATTAAAAGATTTGTAATCTTAAATAGAAATCTTGAGCCTGGGTACAAAACAGAGCACACTGTCATACAGTACTGCACACAATCAATATTTACATCCAATTTACCTATATCCACAAACAATACTTATTTATATTCAACCTTTTAAGCGTGCAGCCTAATTTATATTTTAAGATTTAAAAGTTACCCATCAATTTAAAGGCAAAGAGCATTTTACAGTCATGCCATACTTATATTCACACCTTAAATTCAAGTAAGCATTATAAACCATATTTCAACACATGCAAAAGATTTCATCGTAGGTTTGTAAACTATTTTTAAATAAAGGTTTACTCACCAACATGCAGAGCAGAGGACAAACTTCCAGGTTCAAAGATGGAACTATTTTATTGATCTGATGTTGTTTGTAGTTTGATAAATGAAGTTGTACATGCTGCATAATTTTTTTTTTAGTTGAATCGGCTGGGTTTGCTTCCAGTTTTGATTCCTGAAGTTGAATTACTTGCTTGCTGTAGTTGATTTAAATTTTGCAGTTGATCTCCATTTTCCTTTGCTTAAAGTTTGAGCCGATCTTCTCTTTGTTATGACAGATTTGAAAATCTGTTGATGATCTTCATTTTGATTACACATTTGAAAACTTCTTCAGATTTGTTTTGGTTTTGAACTTTCTCTTTCTTTTCCTTTTTTTTAAAATCTAGTTTCAATATTTAGAAGAGAAGAAATTTTGAACTAAAAATGATTTTGCTAAGTTTTTACTTAATACATTTTAATAAAAGTTTTCAAAATAAATTTAGGACAATGCCACTTGTCCTTAAGATTATTAGAATGCTTACAAATGTCTTCTCATGGTATAATAATCTTGCACATGTTACATTACAATATAAAAGTAATTACTCATTTGTTTAAATGTATTTTAATTGATTTTTTTATATTATTATGTTTTAATGTTTATATATATAAATTACCTTTATACAATTACATTTTATAATGTTTATTTGTATATTTCAAAAATATATTTCCCAAGCTAAATTTTTCAAGAAAGAAAATTTAAAAAGAAAAGAATATTGAATTAAATCTTATTTTAAAGTTTCATACTAAAACATTGTTCTTTAATATATATATGAACTACATTTATTTCAAAAGCTAATAATAATTTTTTTTTAAAGAATAAAAATTAAAATTTTATTATATATATTATCTTAAACTATTATATTTTTTAACAAAATAAATAATTACTTTAATTACTTTTGAAAATGTAAGATAGATTTTAAAATAAGCAATTGAAAAGTTTCTATATTAAATTCAATCATATTTTCCCATTACACATAATATATACATATATATAAATTTGAACATAACAATTTTATCCATTTTAAATAATTTAATTAAGGGATTATCACATTTTAATAGTTAAACTCAGATAATTACTCAATTATCTAAAACCCAAAAATCCGGGTTATTACAGAAATAAAGTGACTTTGAAATTCTAATAAATAAATATTGAGTATAGAAAGGAAATTTGAATAAACAAAAAGTTAATGAATTTTAATCTTCAGTGATATTATTTAAAAGAACAAAACATTTATTTAAAAGTTAAGATTTAAATTATTGAAAGAATAAAGAAGAAATTGGGAAGAAGCTGAAATTAGTATATTTCAGTTAAATGATTTAAAATCAAACGGAAAATAATAATAATAAAAATAAAGTGCATAATTAATGAATTTTGAAATGAATTGAGTAATTAAAGAAACTTATTCTAAATGGAGTAAATTGGAAGTCAATTTGGGAAAATTCATTTAAGTGATTGGAATTGGGATTTTTCTCTTAATAACTAAGTACGTTTTCAAAGTTAATTTTTAAAATATAAGGGTTTTAAAGTTGTTTTAAAAAGCAAGTTTTGGAAAATTTATTATTTTTAATATTTAAATTCTAAAGAAAGTATTTCCTTTTAATCATTATGGTAATAATTATTTAAAAAGTGACTCGGTATTTTGTTTTTAAAAGTGTAAATCTAGTTTTATATTTTATTAAGTAACTTTATTTTCAAATATTCATATAGTTTGTGTTTTAAACATATTCTTGAAGTAGTTTTAACTTAAATGTTTTAAAAGTAAATTCCAAAGTAAGTATTTTCTTTAATCTATTATCATAATATTTTTTTAAAGAACGATTTGGTATTTTGTTTAAAGAAGAAAATCTAATGTATAGTTGTAAGGCAACCTTTTTTAGTTATTTCTAAAGTACTATTATAAACTAAGTATTAAAGTAATTTTTCTAAATTAAATGTTTAACATATTTTTCGATAAAGTGTTTTTAAATTACTTTTAAATCTAAAGTTTTGTGCTTGGTAATTCCAGTGGAAATAGAAATACTTGGAATTTATTCTGAGAAAGGAAGATAGTTTGAAATTGTTTTCAAAAGAATATTAAAAGTGGAAATATATCTTGTGAAGATATTTTTGGGATTAATAAATAATTTGGGAAATTATTTATTGGTTGATGGTTGTTTGTGAATATTAATTGATAGTTAAATCACCAACTATCAATATTGGCCAAATACGTTGATCGTTTCGAAGAGACCGGGATCGGGATTTATTTCTCGAAAACCACTTCGATCCGGTTTGTATGTTTCATGAAAACGAGTTTGGATCTGAAGGTGGAGCAGTGAAGTGCAAGGGCTAGTCGCTACTAATCCTGAGGATATTTCCAAAATGGATGTAGTAGGAATAGTGCCTTCGGTTCCGTTCGAACCCGGGACGGACTTGTATGGACAAATGCTTGCGAAACATCGTCAGGTGGACGATGGGCATTCTAAGGGATATGTTCTTAAAACGTAACGCTTAGCCTCAAGCCTTATCAACCAAGAATGACTGAAAATCAGGGGTTATGCAGCAAGGCTAGGTGGGTAGCACCCAAGCAGGGTGAGGTCATCCCTGCCTAGATGTCCATTTTTTTCGGCTTAGTGGGCGGTTGCTGATCCCAACCGTGGGGTGATCTCACTCGGGATTATCCAGTAAGGGGTAGTCCTGGTCTTGTGTTGCAGGGGAGTGGGCGTACTCCTCGGTACAGTGATCTAGGCCACGTACTGTGACAGGTGGTACCTCAGTGCCTAGTCATTAGTTGGAAATCCATTCTCCCTACGAGCCTTGTACGAGTTTCGTTTGTATTACCCACTCTGTGGCTAGTAGCTAGAATTTAATGAATGTAACAATTTCGGCTATTTTATAAATATTTGTATATAGACCCTATTATAATATCAGAGGATTTCTATGAAAATTGTTTTAGCTATCGTAAGGTAAAAACCCGACATGTTTATTTGTGGCGTTGTCTTACGAGATGCTTTTGTTTTCAAAGGATTTTTGAAACTTTAAAAATCAATTGAGTGTGATTTCTCACGCTGGTATTCCAGACTGACTCGGGTGTTATTTAACTGTAATGCTCGGGTCAGACCAAGTATTATAGAATACAGGATATGCTGATATGGAGCTCAGGAGACGAGCTGGATGACGATACGTACTTCCGTACTTGTTTATATATATATTCCGCTGTGTTGAGTTGTTGTGTATCCATTTGTATGTTGTTGTTGTTGAACTGTGATTGATGTACTCTGATGATGATGTAATATATAAACAGAGATATTTGATTTTTGAGTAAAGATTATTTATTATCTATTATATTTTATTCCGCTGCAATGGTTAGATTATGTTGTTGTTTTCTATTTTCTTCTTCTACCTTTTCTTCTTTAACCCAAATGGTTCGTATTTCTAAACAACTTGAGTTGTTTTAAGTAGAGTAGAGTTGACTCAAGGGGTACGGATTTGCGGGTCATTACACTTGGTATCAGAGCCAGGTTCGTGATAACCTTGGCTCTGGTGGGGATTACTCATAGAATAGAGTCCGTAATACTCTAGAATGATTTTGAGAGTATTAATAGATATGAGTTCGTATTTGTTAGTGAATAAAAATTGTTTTTATATTGCGTTGATTTATCTGCTGAGTGTTTATGGATTCTGGTCGATATATGGGACGCCATGTTATCGATAGGAATTTCTAAACTCTTACAAGATAAACCGACACGGTATTGTTTTAAATAGGGTAAATGAAATAAATTTACCCAAAATCATTTTGTATATAAAGGAAATAATTTTTTGTAAATTGTTATCATTATATATGGATGCTTGAATGGTAGAAAGTGATACTATTTAATTATTATCATTGTTGTATGAGAATTTATAAGAAATTGAAATAATAACTAGAGATTAAGGAGGAAAATGAATGAAAATTGTAAATGTGATTCATAATTGAATAAGGAATTGAAATTATAATTAAAAACTAAGAAAAAAATTCATATATAAATGAAATTTGTAAATATAAATTATAAATGTAAATTATAATGTGGTTAGTAATTAAAATAAAATAAAATTCCAAAGTAATGTTTGAATATAAATTTAAAGGAGTTGGAATTTGAAAATTTTGGAATTTAAGTTCCTTTGAATTTGGAGATGATTCCAAAGGTTGGGAAAAATAATATATCTAAGAGAAATATTTTTGAATCGGATTTGAAATCTAGAGATATTTGGAATTTACAAGTATTCGAAGGGTTTTAAAAGAGATGAAAAGCATTGAACTCTTTCGGTCGTTGGAAAATAATTTCGGTGATGACTGCAGCATCAACGATGTTTATTTTCGAGTTTCCAAGAGAGAAATTGCTACCAAATTGTTTTGAATTGGAATTGTTTGCAAAGGATGAATTTGATTTTTGGAAATGCAAGGAATTTTGGATATAGAAGATTTCAAAGGGAATTTTGAAATGTTAAAGACTGTTTAAACTCTGGAATCTTAACTAGCAAAGCTTGTGGCATACAATAAGTTTGAAGACATGTAAATTTGGGAATTTGTTGAAATAAAATTCGACTTTGTAAGTAAGTAAAGTGGAAACTGGATACTGGAAGTTAAAATTTAAATTGTGTTGAATTATGTGAAATAAAAAAAATTAGTCAAGCTGGGCTAAATAAAATAAAGTTTTGAGATTTAACATTTATAAGTAACGGATAAATTAATATGGTATGCAAATGGAATGAAATTCAATATTGGATGATGCTTAATTTAATTATGTAAAAAAAAATAAGTGTAGAATTAGATCAAATGGACTAAAAATAATTAATGTTTGGAAATAAAATTTATTGGTTAAATAATGAATTGGTGAACGAATAAATGGATCAATTATTGAACTTTTAAAGTAAAGTTGATATTAATAAGAAGAAACTGAAAATTTTAATCCGGGAATTAAAATTTAACTTAAGTGAATGAAGGTAAAGAAAATATATTTGAATTTAACTTGAGATAAGTTAAATAAAATTGAAATTGAAATTGAATTAAATTGGATATAAAGTTGAAAGGTAAAATGATTATAATTGTGAAATGGAAATTTATACCTTACGCTAGTAAGTGATATATGTAATTTGAAATTGTGGTTATAAGATGAAGTGACTCAAATGAGCAATATAAGCTTTCAAATAAATAAATAAGTTTTGAACTCATATATTGGAGAAATAAAATTAAGTTACATTTGGATTGAATTGAATCAAAATTCAGTTGTGTCATGAATGATATTAAATGGAATCAAATCCTTGCTTGACTAAATTCAAAAAGGATGGTGTGTAGCTAGATTTAACTTGAGGTAAGTTAAATAAAATTTGGGTTGAAATAAATTCAGTCGAGTTATAGATATTATTGAATGGAATGAAATTCTTACTTAAATAAATAAATGTAAACTAAGTAAATATTGAATTAGAATAAATAAACTTCGAAAGCTTATAAAAGAATTGAAAAGCATTGAAAATATAAATATATAACACCAAGTTAAAAGTAAAATGTGAATATAATTGATTGTAAATAGATGGAGAAGAGTGAATATTAATAAGTGAGTAGCTTATAAAATTAAAAAAAAAGGAATAAATAAGCCGGAATAAAAATATTGTATTCTGAGATAAAAATCCAAATTTGTGATATCAAGTAAGATTGAACTCAAGAGAATCAAATAAAATGATTTTATAAAATGATTTCTAAGATAAATGAAAAAGAACATCAAGTATGGGATTATAATTGGAAGTGTTGTTGAATGAAAATTGGATTGGATTAAAATGGATATGGTGTGGAATATAAACAAATCCAATTCAAACATAAATTGAATGGTCTTATTATTAATAAATTCAAAAATGAATTGTTAATGTATAAAGAATAAGCTAATCGAATAAATTAGTGAAATGATTGGGATTTGATCAAAGGAAAATTAAATCAAAGATTGTGAATAGATAATTGAGTTTGGAAATGAAGCTTGAGTTATAAATAGAAATTCAACTTAAAGTTTTAAGTGAATTAAATATGAATTGAAGTTGTATGGAAATGGATTAAAATAAAAATGATTTGAGATGGAAATAAATCCAATTTGAGTATGAATAAATTTAAAACGGAAATGAACTTAAGTTATGAAATGGTGGTGAATTGAAGTAAATTAACTTAAGTTTAAAATTAATAGAAGCATGGGATGATGTCGTGTATAATAAAATGGTTTGGAATCAAATCTTTTTGGATATGAAAGAAAATGCAATGAAAGTTTGTGAATAAATTACAATGGGATGGGATTAAGTGTAGATTGATTTGGAATCTATTTAATTGGTTATAAAGCTTATGTTATTATTTATTCACATTAATATAGTTGAATTTGCATTAGAAAATTGGTCGTTCGACGTAAATGGAAGCAAGCAAAATTATATGAATCAATAGCAGTTTGATAAATTTATTTTGAAATCAATGGAAATGAATATGAGTTTGTTTTGCTTAGAATGAATTAAATATAAGCGAGTAAGTCGTAAATCACTTAAACTGAATGGAATGGTTTGAGAATTGATTATAAGCAATTGTAATAAGTGTTGGAACCTTATATATGCTTATGGAAATTATATAACATGCAGTATATGTGAAATTTATGTGTTTATGCCAGTATATCATATGCATTGTTACAGGATCGATGTTTTAGCTATTTAAATTACTATAAACTTCCTATATATAGTACTTACATATTTAAATTGAATAAGTACAGGTACCGGAAAGCCGTTTGGCTGGATTTGATCGTGCTAAATGCTAAATTAATAAACCGCTTGCTTATAAATGCTAAATAAGGTATGCCTACGCAATAAAATTAGGAAATATGAACTGTTTTTGGTTTTTCCGACCGTGTGGGTCGATGTATATATATTTATATCTTTTGTCAAATTGCAAAAGCTCCTCCGTACAAAGGAGACTCTGCAAAAAAATTTCAGAAATTTTGGGAGTCGAAAAAAAATTTGAAAATTTTTGGGAAAAATTTTACTTAACGACACAACGATTTCAAACTGGAAATTGAAATAAATTAGTGAATGAAACTACTTTAAAATAATGATATAAATCAGGTATAAATGGAAGATAAAATTTAATATACTGAGTTAAAGATAAATCGAATTCATATGGAAATGAAAGAATCAATTTGAATGGAAGTAGATATAAAATAAAGTGGTATAGTGAAAATAAATAAAGAAGCGTATAAAATACTTATACTAAACTTAAGAAAGGAATGGTGAATTCTTAATTGGAAATTGATATTACAAATATAATCTAAGATAATATTTGGGATGAATAAATATTGACATTTTGTTAGGAAGTCGATAAAATGTTTTTGGAAAGTTGTGATTGGATATTAGTGCTAAGCAGGATATGTAGGTATTATAAAGGGAAAAGAGAATTGATTTTGATTTCAGATGATAAATTTGAATTGCTCGACAAAAAGATATGTGTTTAAAATTCTATATGAAATTTGATTGGGGTTTTGATCGAGCCACTTGGCCTTTTGTTTTCTTTTGGAATTTGGGAGCCGTAGAGGCCTTTTGAAGTTGTACCGAGCTAGCCGCGCAAAGGAGACATTGGCAAAAAAATTCGGAAATTTAGAGAGTTATAAAAATTTTGAGAAATTTTGAAAATTTTAAACTTGGTTTTGAATTATAATTTGAATAGTTGAATAAGTAAAGTTGGTTGGGACTAAGGAAAAGTTTGTGAAGTTAGTAAAAATAGTAATGGGTCTTCTATTAAAAGATTGTTGGTAGGATGTTAAATTGTTGGTTTTGGGGAAAAATATTAACGGGTATTGGACCATTCTTCCTAATTAGTAATTTCAGGGACGAAATTCTTTTAAGGGGGGAGGAATGTGACGACCCAGAATTTTTGAGCATTTAAAATCGGAATATTTAATTGATTTTAAATATTTAAAAGTTAATTTTAACTTGGATTCAAATATCACTATTTATTTGATAATTAAATTATTGAATTAAACAATTTGAAGTTGAGTAAAATATTGAATCTGGAATTTTAAGCCTGTTTAAAATAATTTGAAGGCTTATAAAATTTATGATGATAACATTGAAGGTAATAGAAGTGTAAAATTGAAATTAACAGTGGTTTGTCCAGTTTTGAAATTTATCGCTTAAATTGAATTTAAAAATAGCCTTCTATGGCACAGTCTCGGAACTCGACGAAACCAGTTCCATTGGACCCGTAATATTGAATTATCATCAGATTTCAATTTTCGTAGTGTTTGGAGTTGTTGTATGAGCATACGGCATATAAACGTGCTGAAATTTTTATATCGAAAATTCAAATCGATTTCGTTCTTTTTTTAACGGAAAAAAATATATATAATAATAATAATAGCGTTGCCTGTTTTATTTTCCTTTCCTTTTCAAATCACGAAATTTATTTTATTCCAGGCTTCCTAATTGAATCAAATAAAACCATATCTTCATTCCTTCTCTTGCAAGCTGAAAAATTAAATAAATAAACCCGCTAACCCTCGTTCGCCCTTAACAAATCTTAACAATTAAGCCTCGTTCAGTTTCTAGAATACAAATTTTCTCCTTTATCTTCCTTCGGAGGACAGCAGGCTATATAAAAAAAATCCCTTTCTTCCTTCTATTCGAAAAAAAACCTTCAATCAAATTTATGAAATCAAAAATGGCCGATATATCTCTACTATGCTTTGTCGCTCGAAACAAATCGAAATAAAAAAAGAAAAAAAGCCGAAAACCCTATTTCCTTTTGTAAATCAAATCGATCGACACGTGAAAGAAGAGATGGGTTTGGAATCGAATACGATTTCGAATCGAAGATTCGATGTTGAGGGGATTCGAGCGCGACTAGCTCGTCAAGTTGAGATCCTTGTTGTGTCGTCTCGTTATCGCTTGCGTATAGTAGTTTTGGGACGAGGTCGCATTTCATTTGGGGTCGCATGGGGGTAGGTTGTGTGGGGCATTTCGATTAGGGGTTGTGCGAGAGAACGGCGATTAGGAGATGCGGCAGCAACGTGGAGAGGTCGCGATGTTGTGGGCATTTCACTGTTGATTGTTGAAGTAGTAGGTAGAAACTTCTTGTTGTTGTGTTGTTGTAATGGTTATGGAAGATTTTTGGCAGAAGGGATTGGAAGCAGCAGGTATAAGATTTTTTTTTTAATTTTGTTATTTAGCTTCATATATATATATATATATATATATATATATATTCGTAGGTATAAATAAGCAACTGGTTAATTTACAATTTGCAATTCAGTTTCGATTTGAATAATCAGAAGTCAGGAAAGAAAACGGAAATATAACTACAGTAAAATAATTAAATACAGTTTATATATATGTATCTTCATTTTCAAATATGTAGATTAACAGAATATATTTCCATTTAAAAGAATATTGAATATAAACATGTTTGAAAACCTGTGTGAAGTTAGAAAATTCTTATTTTATAAATATATATGAGATTTCCGAAATAAGAGTTTATAAAATAAATAAATAAATAAAAAATGTTTAAACTAGCTTATTTTAGATCTTCAAAGGGGAATTTAGTTTAAACGAAACAATTAGCTAATTAAATTTATTGAATGGTAGTTGATTATTCAATCGGTTCAAATATTAATAAAATCCTATAATACTTATTCAAGGTCAAACATCAGGAAAACCAAAGCAATATTGAAGTGGATTGCAAAACAAAAATCGAAGGTGAGTTAATCTCACTCAGCTGAATTTAAATTTAAATTTAAATGATTAAATTTAAATAATTGTTTGAATGGTTGAATTGATTGATGTGCAATAGTATGGTATATTTTGTAATTGGTGTATTATATTGTGCTAACGTCTGTGGATGCAGGGAAAACTGGTTGGAGGGATCCAACTGGATCCCTCAACATTTATTTAAATTATTGAATATCCTCTGTTGTGATTATTTGATATTCTATGATGAATTATATTGGAATATTGAATGTTATGGTTTGATTGGATATAATTGGGTATAGTGAATTACCAAAAATACATCAATTGGATTTTGGAAAGATAATAAAAGAAGTGAAATTGTAAGTAAAATAATTATGGCAATTTGAATAAATTTAAGAATGAATAGAAAAAGAAATAAAGTGACTTTAAAATTCTAATAAATAAATCTTGATTATAGAAAGGAAATTTGAATAAACAGAAAGTTAATGAATTTTAATCTTCCGTGATATTATTTAAAAGAACAAAACATTTATTTAAAAGTTAAGATTTAAATTATTGAAAGAATAAAGAAGAAATTGGGAAGACGCTGAAATTGGTATATTTCAGTTAAATGATTTAAAATCAAATGGAAAATAATAATAGTAAAAATAAGGTCCATAATTAATGAATTTTGAAATGAATTGAGTAACTAAAGAAACTTATTCCAAATGGAGTAAATTGGAAGTCAATTTGGGAAAATTGATTTAAGTGATTGGAATTGGGATTTTTCTCTGAATAACCAAGTACGTTTTCAAAGTTAATTTTTTAAAATATAAGGGTTTTAAAGTTGTTTTAAAAAGCAAGTTTTGGAAAATTTATTATTTCTAATATTTAAATTTTAAAGAAAGTATTTCATTTCAATCTATTATGGTAATAATTATTTAAAAAGTGGCTCAGTGTTTTGTTTTTAAAAGTGTAAATCTAGTTTTATATTTTATTAAGTAACTTTATTTTCAAATATTCATATATTATGTGTTTTAAACAAATTCTTGAAGTAGTTTTAACTTAAATTTTTTAAAAGTAAATTCCAAAGTAAGTATTTTGTTTAATCTATTATCGTAATATTTTTTTAAAGAACGATTTGGTATTTTGTTTAAAGAATAAAATCTAATGTATAGTTGTAAGGCAACCTTATTTAGTTATTTCTAAAGTATTATTATAAACTAAGTATTAAAGTAACTTTTCTAAATTAAATGTTTAACATATTTTTCAATAAAGTCCCACGACTGACCTGGAGTTTATTGTTCCATTTCTAAACTCTGGGGGCCCACAATTTTCCACACGGGCAGCCTAGAGTCAGGTTATCGGTTATTCGAGAGCGAAGTCAAGAAGATGCTATGGAGATCTGGAGGCAAGCTGGATGGTGAGACGTACCACTTATACTATGTAGTGTCCATTGCGTCTGGGTTAGTGCAAGTCAAATTTAATTGTACACAAGTTACTATGACTGTCAGTGTTTGTATTGTGTCATTGTAAACTCTGTTAATGTGATGTATAAATTGAGGTACTGCTTTTATTTTAAAGATTATTTATTTATCTATTGTATATTGTTCCGCTGCGAAATGTGAGATTCTGTTTATTGTTTCTGTTCTTCTTCTATCTTCTTCTTCTTAAACCCTTACGGTTTGGTTTTTCGGCATTCGACCGTGCGACATTGGATACCGGGGATGTATCGATGTCAACCTTCGGGTGTCGAAAAATCGGGTCGTTACACGTCTCCTATTTCCAACTCCTCTGTTGAAGCTTCCAGGCTTCCAGTTAATCATGGAAAAATGCTCGGTCATACCCGAGCATATAAGAAAAACACCACACTTGGGTCAGTCTGGTAAACCAGCGTGAGAAACGCACTCAACTTGATTTATTAAAGTTTCAAAATCCTTTGAAATAAAGGGTATATCATAAAACCACACCACAAATCATGTCGGGTTTTTACCTTACGATAACCAAAACATTTCTTATCAAAATCCTCTGATATTGTAATAGTGTCTAAGTATAAATACTTATTCAGATAGCCAAAATTGTTACATTCATTAAATTCCAGCAATACTAGGTTCTACAATCAAAACCATAAAGGGCACATAGGGAGGATGGATTTCCATCAATGGCAGGGCTACTGGGATACCGCCCGTCAAAGTACGTGGTCTAGATCACCATACTAAGGATCCACTCTGATCCCCTGCTACACAAGACCGGAGCTACCCCTTACTGGATGTCCGAATAAAATCACCCTAGGTTGGGTTCAGCAACCGTCCACGCAGCCAAATAAAAAGGGACATCTAGACAGGAATGATCTTACCCTAATTGGTTGCTAGCCACTTAGCCTTGCATGCACCTCCTCTATTTTAGCCATTCCCAGTTGATGAGGCTCGAGGCTGTGCGTTACCATTTTAGAATTAATCTTACTTAGAATGCTCATCGTCCTCCTGATGATGTTCTGATAGCATTTATCCATACAATCCGTTCTAGGTTCGAACGGAACCGAAGGCACTACTCCTACTACATCCATTTTGGAATCACCCTCAGGATTAGTAGCGATTAGCCCTTGAACTTCACTGCTCCATCTTCGACTCCAAGCTCTATTCTTCATCATGAAAACATACTCGTGGGATCGAAGTGGTTTTCGGATTAAAAATACGATCCCATTCTCTTCGAAACAACGTTCGCTATTTCCCGGTAAACTCAACCCCGGTTCTTTAGAAAATACACAGACGAAAAATAAGATCGATATTCACCTCCTAACTGTTAGTGGACGGGTTTCCTTATAATTGTCCTAGAGAACAAACGAGTTCACATGTACGGTATAGCTCCTCAAACGATAACTGTACCATATGATTCCCGAGTTTCCTATAGATTTTCCAAAGTTAAGTTTTTGTCCAAATTTGATAGTCGGTTATTTAATTATCAAAATAATCAATCAATTCAACCAAGTTTATTTCCCTTTGCAACCATTAAGCCTTATTCAAATTAAACCCCAATAGATTAAAATTTACTAAATCAACATCGTAAGCTTATTTCACTGGGTAAATATATTCAGGAAACCATTATTTTCAAAATCATACTTATAAAGTTTCAAACAAATTTCCAAGTTTTTATTAAATAAAATACTCTTAATAAAAGTTTACTATACAATATATCATTTAAAAATCATTGATATTTAATAGATTATCTTGAAATGAATATACTTAAATACTAATTACTCTAAAATAAAATTAACTTTTAAGTGATCACTACAGAAATAGTTTTATACTTGAAATAGTTTAAACAACTCATAACTTAAAATAAAAATTTATACCTTTATAAAGATTCCCAAAAAATAATAAATTAACTACTTTTGACATTTCCAAAATATTTATCAGTTCTTTTTAAAACATCATTAAAAATAATATTCATTTTTAAATCAAAACTTGGTTCAAAGTCAACCAAAACAAGAAAAAAGACTTAACAGTACCAACGGTACTTATCAAGCTACCAAATCATTATCACAGACTAGCAATACAAATTCAGATATTCAATATTAATCAGCTTCCACAAATCGATTCACATCATACACTCTAATATAACTAACAGGAGAATAAATTTGTAAGCATGAAATGCATATCAGATATTTATCATTGCTAGTAAATATTTAAAACAATTATACAGAAAATATGTCAGAATGATGGCTTATACTACCCACAGAAGATAAATTAAATAATTAGCGGAATGGTATTTGTTTCAGCTGACCAATGTCAAGCGGTTAGAATAATCAATAATTAACCCATTTATTTTTTATGGGAAACAACTTAATAGATAGGCCATATAAAATTATACGATGCCATTTATTTTTAATTGTTAATTAAATTTCTGTTTGTACAAGCTTGTAAAATTCACTTGTTCATCTTGACAACGGATCATATGACGGCGTAATATCTGTCGACACGAACCATCTACTTAATGACACTTATTTCGTTTAACATTTGGTACTAAAATAATTATTACAATCACTTAAGACCCTTGATTAATTTAAAGGTTTAAAACATTTTAATTTCCCTAATTGTCTTCTTAATTTCACTTCAAGTTATTAAAATAAACTCAAAAATTAATTTAAGTAATGGACATATAATAAAATTATTTTTAAAAGCTTAACTAATTTAAGATAAAAATAATTTATTCATATGACCTTAACTAAATATCCTTAAAGTAAAGCAAGTTTTATTTTTAAATTCCTTTGTCTATATTAAAACTTAAATAAAACATTTAATATTGAAGAGAATTGTTTTAAAACATTTACTTTGACCAACTTGCTTGTTACATGCTTTGGGAAGACCACTTGTTACGGGATTTTACTTTTACCTTATAACCATTCTTTTATTTAATCCTGTTTTACAATTCAAATGCCAAACGGGCCGAAGCCCAAAACTCAAATAGCTTAAAAACAACCCGATACCCTTCCCTACCTTCTCCCCTCTCCTTCTTCCCCCAATTCCAGTTCCATCATCAAGAACAAAAATCCAAATCGAACGATACAAGATACAACATCGAGTATCGATCGATTCGAGAATCACTCGAAACCATTTCCGAGCCTATTACGCATGCATCCCTAACCACATGATCAAATGCGCGGATCCACTCATGCACGAGTGACATGCGTGCACGTACACACCCATGACCCTGATCATCTCGCCACCGAGCTGTCGCTGCCGATTTCCCCATCGTCCCTAGACTCAGTTCGCCGCGAAGCCGATGCTAACCTCCCCTCCGATCGAAAATCGACCATCTATCTCAACCCATTCCTAAACCAGAAACTCATCCCCCACCACAAATCGACCCACTGCACCCACGACCGACCACTGCTTTGCATGCCACCAACCTCTCACGAAAGCCCACTCATGCAGCCACCTCTGAGCCAAACCACGCGAATTCCGATTGGACCTCCTCTCCCTAAAATCACCTCGTTTCCACCTTAGCCGAAACTGTCCTTAACCTTAAAATCCATCGCCCAACCTAATCCAAGCTTTATTCCAATAAATGGCCATGGTTAACCTCTACTCCATTCCCGTGCACACCTCCCAACGTCGCTATCCCGATGCCTCCGCCACCAATGGCCGTGGCATTAATTTTTAAACTAAAACTGGTCATCTTTAAATTTCATACGTTATAGACTACTAAAAATCAAAAATTTACTTCTAAAAATCCTATTTCCATATAAGGATCCTGATTGCATGCTTGAATTCTTGTTTTTAATATGTTGAATTTTCACTAAACTTGGTTAGTCACTGTAAAACTTAGCATTAGATAACTACACAGCATAAACCATTCTCAAAATTATTTTTAACTTAAACTACACACAAAAATAAACATTTTCTTAGTTTACAACGTCAACCAATTTGAATTAGATTTAGAGATATAGATTTTTTTTGAAAGTGGGATAGGTATAAATGTTTACTGTTAACAGAGTAGCATATTAATAATTCCCAGGTTTTGAAATTAAAGTTTCTCACCTTCCATATATTTAATTCCTGAAGCTTTAAGTTGAAATCAAAAATCTTTAATCTAAACCTCTGAAACTTACTTTTGAATCCCTGGTGGCATGAACATAAACAGAGAATTCTCCATAACCTCTCCTATTTCCAGACTTAGTTACAGAGTTAAATTTTGTTTTGCTTAAACTCTTGGCTTATAGTTTTGAACAGAAGATGTATTTCTTAAGTCACAGGCTTGAATTAAAAAAAAACTCAGATCCATATTGTTAACCTCGTTTTGCCAACGATTCAAGGACTGGACCGACTCATCCAACCAAAGACAGGACCGACTCATCTACTCAAGGGATGGACCTACTCATCTACTTAGAGGGATAGGACGACTCAAGGGGTTAACAGTTCACAAGGCAGGACGGCTCAGTGAGTTACCGACTCATCAAGACTATCGCCTCAACGACTCATGGTAAGCAGCGACTCAGAGCTTACAACGACTCAGTAGATCAACGACTCAGCAAGTTCGCGACTTATCATATGAAATGACTCAGGGGAAGTAACGACATAAGAAGGTGGATCCTTGTGCCGCTTCATTTATATACCGCTACCTGATAAGTCGTTAACGGCTTAACGACTCACAACTTAGAATGACTCGTCCACGACTTAAAGCCATTGGGTCGTAATCCATTGCCACAGTGCCTATGCCAAGGAAGATTGACTCATAAGCGACCCAGGACTTAGCATAAAATCCAGCAGAGGAATAAGCCATGGAGAAATCAAGGGTTGGTTCGATGAGTCGGCCATGACCTAATTTGACTCGGCCACGGGCCAAGCATGGGTCGAACACGACTCACGACTCAGGGCTGAAAACTCCTATAAATACATGGCCACCTCCAACATTCAGGGGACTTTTTTGGGCTCATTCATTTCAAGCGTCGTGACTCTGCTGCATTCCGAACTACTTCAACACTTAAAGCTTTTGAGACACAAAGAACGCCTCAAGGAACTTCACGAAGAAATCATACATGTCCAACATGAGTTCAAAGATTTTGATCGACATTGAAGTTTAGGCTACTTGTTCTAAGTCACTTGTAACTCGAAGTGTGTTGTAATCAAAGTGTAATTGCCTCGACTTGTAATCAAATCGTCAATAAAGATATTCAAAGTGGACGTAGGCTCTCTCTTAAGACGAACCACTATAAAATTGCTGTTGTTTACTGCTTTTTCACTATTATCTGCTTATAATCTGTTCCCGAGCTATCGGGTGGTGCTTTCACAATTACACTTCATACACCGGGGTGTTAGCGTTCAAATTTTAGCGTTAACATTTTTGGTGCTTTCACTGAGAATTGAACTCAGGCAAATCGTCATCATTGCTCCACGAAAGTTTGTTGAAGTAACCTCTTTGAAGACCAGAAGTTTATCAGAAATTATGGCTCCTGGTAGGAAGAGTAGATCTGTCAGATCCGGGAGTGCAAATGAAGGAACCTCCACTTCTCCGACACCAAATCAGGCAATTCCAACTGTTGGAGTTACAAGGGCAGAATTGGACGCTGTAATTCTAGGGTTGAATCAGCAGTTGAATGCTCAGAATGCGCAGTTGGAGGCTCAAAATATACAAAATGCTTTAATCTTGAATAGGCTGAATGATTTGCTTGGGACTAACCGTCAACCAGTGAATAATGAGACAACCTTTGCCGAAGATGCCCGTGACTCCCAAGTGAAAGGTATTCCTCAAAGAGCAGAAGGCATCGCCGCAGGGGCACCTTCCCAAGCTGAAGGTTCAAGGCCACAGCCAACCTTTCGAACTTCCGAAAGAGCAGCTGACATCTTCCAGGAGAGGCCTCCGAATGATAAGCAGTACCTATCAGGGATGATTCGCTCAATTATGAAAGAAAGTATGCAGAGGCAAGAGGACGAAAAGGATTGGGGGTTTACCCCGAGCAAAACTCCATTCACCGAAAAAATCTTAAAGGCAGAGTTTCCCAAGAATTTTGTACCTCCTACTATCCCGGCCTATCAAGGGATTAGCGACCCCAACCAATTCCTATACAGATACGATTGGCATATGACTGGGGCACGAGCATCAGATGAGATTAAATGTCAATACTTTCCTGTGTATTTGGAAGGGGTTGCTTTGCTTTGGTTCACCAAGCTACCAGTTCGATCCATAGATCAATTTTCCGATTTAACCCGAAAATTTAAAGAACAATTCAGGTTGTATGCATCAAGGACGAAAGATATAATGTCACTGTCCGGCCTTGAACAAGCACCTGGAGAATCCATCAAGACTTTTTTGAACCGTTTCAACATAGCTCTGGCTGAGGTAGATGACGCGGAGCCCCGAATGATCTTAACATACTTAATGCGAGCCATCAACAGATCAAGCGAGTTTGGAAGATGGCTGAAAATGAAAGAACCTAATTCACTTGAGAAGTTCTATAAAAAGGCCGACGAATTCATGCGGCTAGAAATCCTCTCAGGGCCATCTAAGATAATTATAGCTGAAGTCAAAGATAACAATGATGCTTCTAACAGAGAAGGGTCCGGAAGCCAGAAAAGGGAAAACGACGGAGGAAAGAAGCAGGGAAATGAGAAGAAACCTCGCCGCTTTGACCCTTCAAGTTTTACCCCCCTTACTGATACACCGGAAAGAATTTACCTGGCAACGAAGGATGTCATCAAGTATCCCAAACCACCTGAGATGAGTAGAGGTGCACAAGATAACGGAAAATTCTATCGATTCCACAATCAGCCCGGTCACGACACTGACCAGTGCCGCCAATTAAAAAATGTGATTGAAGAGTTGCTGAAACAGAATAAACTGCAACAATATGTGAAGAAAGACAGAACTGACCCAACCTCATCCGCTCAGGGGGTGCAACGTCCTGCTAATCAATCCGGCTCACGCGAAAAAACTGCAGAGCAGGAGTCCGAGAAACTTGTCATAAATTGACATATGGATCAAAAACAATGAATCCTCCGGGATCTTAGAACAACATTTATTTGCATCCATACCTTGCTTAATTTCATTGTTTGAACTTGTAAAACGATGATGGATGTATAATTCTTGCGCTGTGAACCATTGTAAAACTGATTCGAATTTCAGAGCTATAAACTTTGTGTTCTTTACTATTGCTCATTTTATTTCGATATGTAAGATACTCTGAATGTATTATTAAAATGTCGATTTAAATTTGCAGGCAATCAAAGTAAAGCCTGTCCATTAAGCGTATCATAAGGCTAAGCGATTCTCATGAACCACGACATAAGCAAATCACAAGTTGCAAAAGCTCCGAACTCAAAGAAGTGCTGTTTGCAAACAATTGAGGATTCCACTAAAACGGGCACTTTCTGAACAAGAAAGTTCCAGACTCTTGCCCCGTGGTTTCACTCGGTAATATAGCACTCTCTTTGAGCAAAAAGGAATAGCTTGCAAAAGAAAGGGGCATATACCCGAAGTGATAACAAGGAATCGCTAAGAAGCACATGGTAGAAAGACACAAATGCTTCTCTTCGGAGACCAAATGCTTCTCTTCGGAGACCAAATGCTTCTCTTCGGAGACGAAATGCTACTCTTCGGAGCCTAAAGCCCTCTTCGGAGGCACAACTCTTCGGAGGATAAAGACCTTTAACGAGGCATATGCCGCAAAAAAGAAAGTTCTCTACTCAACAAAAAAGATTGGGGGAGTCATGACCCTCCAACCATGAGAGAGTAACTTCCAGGCAATAAAAGCCCTCTTCGGAGGCCCATTTCACCAGGAGTTGAAGTGTTACAACCGCTCTTCGGAATTTCACTTCACCAGAGTTAAAATGTGAAACAAAATAAAAACCTCTTCGGAGGCACACGTTTCACCAAGATTGAAGTAAAACTTCCAAGTGTTGAAACGTGAAAAAGTCTTCATCAGAGGTGCAACTTTTCAAAGAAACAAAAATCAAGAAGCCCTTCACTGTGGCAAATAAAAAAAATTCCTCATTAAAAGCACACTTTAACTTTCAAAGGAAGAGTGAACTACTTGTTCTAGAAAATTCTCTTCCTCAAAAAGAAGTTGAAGTGTCTTACAAACACCCGCTTTACCACATAGAAGATTTCATTCAATAAAATGTGTATATGCACAAAATAAAGAGTGATATCTTCGAAAGTTGAAGCATAGAAACTTATTTGTGCTCTATTTTTTAATGAAATCATATTCCTCCAAATGTGGAATAATTATTCTCTAAAAAATAAAAGCACAAGTTCCTCATAAAATGAAATATTACAATGGGCTTATGGTATAGGGGCAGCATGGCATAACTACATCGGTAAAATTGCGCTCGAACAATATATATACCACAAGCTCACTGCAATATCGAACAAAGAAACTTGTACAAAAATGAATAGTAAATTCATTCTCAGATATAGGCAGAAGTTTATACAAAGAAAAACAATCATTTTATTCAACACTATTTTATATACAGGTACAGGTTCCAACAAAAGAAAAGCAGGGGGCCGGTACCCGCACAATTTCCGGTCATTGCATGCAAAAAAGGCAAAAAAAGCGATATGAAAGCCACAGAACCAGAGCCATCATTTGTTCTTCCGCCCACCTTCCGAGCCCGCACCTGGCCGAATGACCAACTTTTTAGGTCGGCTTGTAAGGGTAGGGGATGAAGGAGAAAGAGGCTCGATCGGACTTTCTTCTGTCTCTTCTTCGCCAGTTAAAGATTCCTTCTTATTCTTCTTCTTGGAAACTCCCTGCTTCCCTCTCTTCTTGGAGGAAGGCCCACTCCCTGGAGAAAGAAGTTTGGATAACGGTTCAGCGTCGGAGCCAGTGGGTTCTGGCGTCCTCTCGCTTCCTTCAGTTTCTTCTCCTTTCGGATCTTGAGAAGCTACGGGATCATCTAAGCCGTGAAGGGCTTCTATTTGCTCTTCCTGTGACCCGGGTTGCGAGGCAGAAGGAGGAGTGACCTTAGGAAGCGGAGAAGGAATAATTGGAGGAGGAGAAGCCTGAACAATGCCCAACGTTTTCTCTGCAGAAGGAAAAAAGTTTAAGTCAGCAAAAAGCGGAGATAAAGGTTCGCCGAGATTCAAGAAGTAGTCAAAAAGCCCATCAAGTTCATAAGAAACAGATGAGCAGTCTACTTGGGCAAGATTGTCAGTAGGGTTACCTGCAGAAGTCGGTTCCCTGATGTCAACTTCGTAAGCCTGTGCCTCGGCACTCTCGCCGCCCTCATCTCCACCTTGTATGCTTGTAATATCAGTGGTGACTTTAGTAGGAGATGGGGAATGAGAACTAGAACCGATAATATCAATTTCGGCTGAAGGAGAAGGTTGAATTGGAGTAGTTGAGGTGATTTTTCCTAAATATTCTCCTGCCGCTGTTTCGGCTCTCAATCTTGCAAGCTGTTCTCTCCCCTTGGCAAGAGCGGCGCGGGCATCATCATCAAGATAATGCTCTTCAAGAGCTGACTCAGCATAGCCAGCGCCTTTACCACCGAGCATATCGAGTGCTGCCTCCCAAACTTCAGCTAGTGTAATTTCATACTTAGGGCCTAGAAAGGCGAGGCTACCACGCCCCAAAATGTTGTGCAGATAGAAATCAAATAATGTTGAGCTAATGTTGGCCTTCGTTGCCTCGTGAGAATCTTCAGCTGCAATTTTGCCGGCAACGGCCTCATCACGCTCCATTTCAGCTTTAGAAAGTTGAAGCTTCAGCATTTGAATCTCCGCCTCTTGGGAGCTGTTTTTCTTCTGAAGCTCTTCAATGTCAGCAACATAGCCCTCGCTAATTTTTTTCTGCACTTCGAGCCTGTCTTCGGCATCCCTTTGGCTAGCATGGGCATCTCTCACTTGTTTGAGGAGCACTTCTTCTTTTTGAGAATAAGAAGTAGAGGAAGCAACAAGCTCTTGTTTCAGTTCTTCAACTTTTGCTTCAAGCTCCTCGTTGTAAGAAGCAATGCTTCTCATCTCGGTGTCATGTTGCTCGAGCACCTTTTGCCATTCGGCTTTATCATTTTCCATGGTGAGCATGGCCTCTATGTTTGCACGATTAACCCTCTGAAGCTCGTCAACAAGTTTCTGCCAGTTCGACATCCTCTCAATGTCAAGCTTAACGGCGTCAAGGTTTCGTAACATGGCAGACTTGTCAATGGGGACCAAGTCAAGGTCAAACCTTACTCCCTTCAGACACCATTGAGGAAATCGACTTTGCAAAGTGGCAGGACCTGGTCCAACTTGGAATTTGGGTCTGCTAATTATAGTTTGGATGTCTGACTTCCCGAGAGCGGGAGAGCCGGAAGGAATATCAAGCGAGGCAGGGGCGGTAACCTTTTTAGGAGTTATAGTGGTGTGCTTCTCACCATGTCGCGCTCGCTTGCTTGAATCTTCAACCACATGACCTTTTCCTCTGTCATCATGTGTTTTTCTTTTATGGGAATCATCACCTCTCTGTGAAGAATCGTGGCGCTCTTCCCTCTCCCTTCTTTCGTAGCGCTCCTCTTGAGCCCTCTTCTCTTGAGCCTTTCGGGCAGCTCTTTCTTCATCAGATTCTCTGAAAGAGGGGAGGTAACGCCTATAATCATATTGGCTACGCCTCCCGTAGCGCTGGAAATCATCGTAGTATGAGCTGCTGCGCCCCATCGGAGAATCTGAAATAAAAAAAAAGATAAGCTTTAGAAATCTTTAAAGTATAAGAAGATAAGTGCATAGAAGTGCTGAAAAATCCTAAGGTGTGCGTGACGTGCAAACTATACGCGCCGAACGACGAACCGCTCGACAGTCGGGGGGTAGTGACAGGCTTTGTAACTAATGGCAGTTCTTGTGCTAAAGGGGTTTGCTTAAGAGCAGAGGTCGTTTCGGCCGCCGAAGATATAATTTTAGCAGTGGTAGAGTCATCCTTAAAGTGTTCTTGAGAAGTGATTATTATGTCACTTAAACTCCCAAAAATATCAACTCCAAGATCAACATTCTCATCAGTATGAGGAAGGGGCTCCTCTTCTTCAGTTATGGGGGCAAGTGCAGGCTTTTCGGACGGCTCCGCATCATCCCTTGGAGTAGAACATTTTACTAGTGAAGTTTCTATAGAGGTTCCTCCCCGCATGTGCTCTTTAGTAGAGACCGGGGCATCAGGAGTTTCCATCGGAGAATCGGGAACTTCAGTTGGAACTTCATGAGTCTGAGTGAAGCGAAAGGAATGAAGAAGCCCATATTGATGTAAAAATTCATCATTTAACAAAAACTTTATACTCCTCTCTTCTGCCGCCACGGCATTCAGTCTTTCAAAAATTTGCTTATAGCATGGATCTCTAGAGGGAGGAGGAAGTGCTAAAACAAAACAAAAAGAAGCGAAGTTAGCATTTAGCAACTCAGATTTCGAAAAGCTCAAGAATGGAGAAATAAAAACAGGAAATCTTACTTCCTACTCTCCAGATGGCATAAAACCCTGGAGGACAGCGAAAAAAGATAAACTGATTTAGAAATCCATGAACGCTTTCAGAAAGATCAGTGATGAGTTTGCGGTTTCGAGCACTCCTTATAACTACGATAGAGGGATGATCTTTAATTTTTGTGAATGAGCAGAAGTAGCAGATTTCCCCAAAGCTCGGTAATCGGTCCAAAACTCTCCTAAATAGCACACATAACCCCATCAGAATGGCATGGCCGTTGGGGTGCAATTGGAATGGAGAGATAGATAACCGAAGCAGGAACTGCTGAAGGAAGTCATTAAAAGGTGGGATGGCACCGCTCAAGCACATTTGGCGATTGACAGCAATAAAGCCAAGAGGGGGCCTATCTGCAGTATCATTTGGCCCCGGCAGTAAGGCATCAGCTTCGGCAATGCCAAACTGGACGCGCAATTGGTTAAACACCCGCTGATTCAGAGTTGTGTAAGTTCTCTCCGGAGGGTTATCCAATGGGTTAGCTATTGGGAAGACATCTTCAGCCTGGCCCATCGGTTCTTCTTGTTGAGAAGTCATTCTACACAAGCAACTGGATGTTCAAATGCGAAGGTGCACGTTTCCTAAAAGTATGAAGTGTTGTGCAGAACTAATGAAGATAAACAAGTAAATAAACTGAAGTTAAGCTAGTTGGCAATTGATCAATTACTAAATTTCAGGACTTGTTAATTTAAAATTTCAGGTATAGTGTTAGTGCAAACCGGTCAATTTCAGTTGGCTATTTCAACATTGCTTTAGCACTCTACTTGGATTCGTTGGTTTAAAGTACTTCATTCACGCAATCTATTTAAATTAATTATCTTCTATTGACTAATCTGTCATTAGATGTGGGCAATCAATGGCAGTATATTCGTCCCAATCTTCTGTGATTGTTGTATTAAACAGGTTGTATACTTGCAAATTGAAGCAATCTGTAAAACTAAAGTATGCAATAAAGTTTAACAGGTTAAAGTCCAGACAATTCAATATTCAGGCAGTTTATTTCAGCAATTCAAGTCAAAGATCGAGTCAGAATTATGCTTCAAAGCAGTACAATGTGATAACTCATTCATGTTTTAAAGGTTATGAGGCAAGTTAAGCTAGGTCGTTTATGCTCCAAGTCATTAATGCATCGAGTCACTAGTTCTCTAAGTCGTAAGGCATGGTAAAAGGAGAAAATTTTTAGTTCAAAGCAGTGTAAAATTCTCCAAGTCCTGTCTCGGCCGCGACTCAAATCCTAGGTTGCATCTAATTGAGCTGGTCATAGGTTCAAACCACAAGGAGCAACTCGGTATGAAAAATAGTCCAAGTGCTGAGTCGTTCATGACCTATGACTTGAGTCGTTCACGGCCTATGGCTTAAGTTGTTCGCGGCAGATGGTTTGAGTCGTTCACGGTTCAAAGGATGAGTCGCGGTGAGGATCTAAAGGGCTGAGTCGCTCGTACGACCAAAAACCTAAGTCATCAGAAAACCAATTAGGCCGTATGAATCCTAAGTCATTTCCTCAACCGGTCGTCCACTCTCCAACCCATTAACCCGTTAAGGGTCATTTCATCTCTTCCAAATCCACAGACCAGATGATTCGAGGCGCTATAATCCATTGCCCTCTCCTCACACCATCAGAAAATCACTTAGAAGACCAACTCGAATCGCTTCAAGCGCTGCTGTGTCATCGTGGACAATAACGACAGCATGATCGATGGCAGTTGTAAATCGATCAAAAGCATGGGTCGCGATGGAACATGGCATAGAAATGTATCGAAGTAAAAAAGGGAAATGAGGAGTCCGGATTCGTGAATCAGTGGTGATCGTAGATTGAACAAAAGGCGAATTCACTTACGCAATATGAGAGTAAAGATGGATTGGCAATTGATTAGCTTGGATTCGTCTCTGGAAGCTTGAGGGATCGCAAATGGCAGGATCAACTGAAACAGATAAACAGTAAAAGTATGGTAAGAGTAACGACTCAAGTCTTTTATAGCTTTGAGCAGTGAAAGTTGAATCGGCACACGAGACAGGATGAGTCGAAGCACACGACCTACGACTTAGGCGTGTACTTCGAGGGGCAAGTGTTAACCTCGTTTTGCCAACGATTCAAGGACTGGACCGACTCATCCAACCAAAGACAGGACCGACTCATCTACTCAAGGGATGGACCGACTCATCTACTTAGAGGGATAGGACGACTCAAGGGGTTAACGGTTCACAAGGCAGGACGGCTCAGTGAGTTACCGACTCATCAAGACTATCACCTCAACGACTCATGGTAATCAGCGACTCAGTGCTTACAACGACTCAGTGGATCAATGACTCAGCAAGTTCGCGACTTATCATATGAAACGACTCAGGGGAAGTAACGACATAAGAAGGTGGATCCTTGTGCCGCTTCATTTATATACCGCTACCTGATAAGTCGTTAACGGCTTAACGACTCACAACTTAGAATGACTCGTCCACGACTTAAAGCCATTGGGTCGTAATCCATTGCCACAGTGCCTATGCCAAGGAAGATTGACTCGTAAGCGACTCAGGACTTAGCATAAAATCCAGCAGAGGAATAAGCCATGGAGAAATCAAGGGTTGGTTCGATGAGTCGGCCACGACCTAATTTGACTCGGCCACGAGCCAAGCATGGGTCGAACACGACTCACGACTCAGGGCTGAAAACTCCTATAAATACATGGCCACCTCCAACGTTCAGGGGACTTTTTTGGGCTCATTCATTTCAAGCGCCGTGACTCTGCTGCATTCCGAACTACTTCAACACTTGAAGCTTTTGAGATACAAAGAACGCCTCAAGGAACTTCACGAAGAAATCATACATGTCCAACATGAGTTCAAAGATTTTGATCGACATTGAAGTTTAGGCTACTTGTTCTAAGTCACTTGTAACTCGAAGTGTGTTGTAATCAAAGTGTAATTGCCTCGACTTGTAATCAAATCGTCAATAAAGATATTCAAAGTGGACGTAGGATCTCTCTTAAGCCGAACCACTATAAAATTGCTGTTGTTTACTGCTTTTTCGCTATTATCTGCTTATAATCTGTTCCCGAGCTATCGGCTGGTGCTTTCACAATTACACTTCATACACCGGGGTGTTAGCGTTCAAATTTTAGCGTTAACACATATATACCTATATACACACACACACACACACACACACACACACATGCTCACAATATCTAGATGATAGATTTGGAAAGAAGTTTTGGAGGCTGGAATAGATATCTGCTTTTTGATGAGAGAAAATTGAAAAAAAATTAGATGATCATTACTACACTTGATCAGGTGATTTCTGCCGAATGTTAATTTATTTCTGATAAAAATCTTTTTCTTATTTACCCTTTGTTTTTGCTTTACTCAAACCAGGTTTTGTTGACCTGTTTTCTTTTTTCTGCTTATCTACAAGACTCAAAATCTTTTCTTATCATTATTATTTTTATCTAAACCATATAATATTTAAAGTATATATGCATACTTTGGACGACCTAGCATTGTTAGTGCTTTTGACAAGGTAATGTTTGTATTTTGGCTCTATATACTTTTATACAATTTTAAACCAAATGAACTTTGTTATTTAAATAAAATAACATTCTATACAAAACATCTCTTGGTCAATAAGTTTTTATATATACATACATATATATATATATATATATATATATATATGTTATTTAAAACAAGAACTATAAAGTGGTTAAGAAAACAACCTTTAAGCCTTCAAATATATATATGTGTGTGTGCGTGTGACCATATATACATTTCTTTTCATATTTATTTCTTCATTGATAATATAGAAATATATCACTTTTTAATAAACTAAATTCATTTGATATATATATATGGTTTTCCTATCAATACTTATATGATTCTTATACACACTATTTTAGTTTATAACATAGCAATACTATAAATTCTCCCTTAGAACTTATCTCTACACATATATATTCTTCCTTATCCACCATGTGTATATATATATTATTTTAGGAAAAGTTCAACTTAAAACTCTTTTATTTAATATATATTATATTGTTCATATGGCCAAAATTATTTTTATTAAAAACATCCTCTTAATTTTACTTTATTATCTATTCACTGCTATGAATTTCTATCCACATAATGTGCATATATATTTTATTATCCTTTTATGTAAAAATGAATGCATATGATTTTTCCAGTTAAATCAATTCACTATTTTATTTTATCTTTAAAACAAAATATACATATTTCATCCCTAAAACAAAATATACATATTTTATCTTTAAAATAAAATATACATATATAAGAAATTTCCATTTAATCAATCTCCTATTTGATATAAATCTAAAAATTCAAATTATATTGGTTTTGGAAAATTTATATATTATTATCAGTTTTTAATTAACGGGGATTTTTGTATATTAAAATATCATATTATTGAATATTACAAATTAATATTCACAACTCGGAATGTCAAAAATTCCGGGTCGTTACAGCCGCTTTCTTTTTCTTCTTTTTATTCTTTCTTTTCTTTTTCTCTTCTCCTTTTTTTATTCTTTTTTATTTTTGTTTTGGAGGTGCGTGAGCTATAGGGGAGGGTACGGCCTAGGGGTAGGGGTGTGTAAAGGCTTGGGTAGGCAGGTACGTGTGCTTTTGAAAGGGGTTAGGCTCGGTTAAGGCTAATATACGGCGGGTATGGGGAAGTTTGGCCTTGGGTTGGGGGTCTAGGGCTGGGGTAGGTGGGTTTGAAGGCTCGGCTTGGGGTGGATGAGGGGTGCGTGAGTTATGGGGAGAGAGTAGAGGTGCGTAGACTCAGGTAAAGGAGTTTAGGTGGAGGTATGGCCAAGTAGAGGTGGGTAAAGCTTGGGATGGGGTGATGTAGAGGTGCGGTGATGTTTGGTGATGGTGGAAGGAAATGAAGAAGTAGAAAAGGAGTTTAGGAATTTTGTAGAATGAAAGTGAAGTGAAAAATGAAGGGATTTGAGCTTGTATTTATAAGTGGAGATTTTAGTGGTAAATGACATAAATAGCCTTGTTCACTTTTGGACATTGATTAGCCTTGATTTGAGTTGCATTTAATGTGTGGAATGATGGTTATGGAAGAGTGTGTTAAGAGATGAAGAGATGTCACTTTCTTATGGTTTGTAATTATTTAAACATATAAATTTGCACCTTTTCTATGTATATGTATAACATTTCATTAATGAGATAAGATATAAGTTATGATGTTGTTTAAAAAGTTTTAGAAATAAAATAAAATTAGTCAAATCATAATTTTTTACCTTTTTATACATTTATTTTAAACTTTCCTAATATAAATATTTTGTCTTATATGCAAAATGTAAAGTGTTTAAAAAATTTTGAAGTTTTATTTATGCATATGTGTATGTTGGAAAATGTATCAAGTTGCAACAACTTGACGACAACTTGTTCTGGTTGAAAATGGTGTTTTTTCGACAAATTTTACACTCAAAATTTGACGTTTTTGTTAAGCCATATATTGAAGTAAACCAAACTTAAAAATGAACATTTTACTTCTTCAAATAAACTAAAACATGTCTCTTTATATTTTAAAATCATATTTAATTAATATCAAAATCTTTAATTTTATAGTTTATGTAAAACTGACAAAATACGAAAAAAATTGATTATTTTTGCAAAACGATTATTAACATATTTTTAAATATATTAATATACTTTTAATATCTTTATTAGATGTTTTAAATAAGATTTAACTTATCAAATAAATATTTAAATCCATTTATTTAAGCCAAAACTCAACTTTTGTTGATTTGTTCTAAAATCCAAATTTATACTTTTAAAATTATTGACTTTAAGAATAAATAATTTTTCCTTTATTATCTATTATATACAACTTATTTATTTAATTTTTAAGCCCTTTTAAATTTAAAACAAATGAAATCTCTCATTTCGTAGAGAAATTACGGGTCGTTACAACGATGTTATAATGATTTTTAACATCGTGTGTTTTTCTGCTTGATGTAAAAGATGCGATATTTGTGAACAAAATTATAGTGGCGGGTCTTTGTTAAAACACCACCTTGAAGAGAGCAACAAGAATTGATAATTCGAGTAAACTTACACTTAGATTCATCGGGCCATTTACAATTTGGAACGAACCAGAAAGCTTGCATATAGAGTTGATTTTCCCTAAAAGATATTTGGAGTATACAATGCATTCCATGTTCCACACTTAAACAGTGTGTGAATGTCACAAGTATAGTGATTGAGCCAAGTCAACTAGGGGAAGTGGATGTTAAACTAGAGGTTACTACGCTTAGAAGACATGTTCGCATTATGAAGAATAGTGTCAAGGCACTTTGTAACAAGGTTATGAAGCTTCTTCAATTCTAATGGGGCCAAGATTCTAGAAATGGTACTTGGGAGCAAGAAGAGAAGATGCGAGCTACCAATTTGTAATGTTTACTAATATGATTCGTTATACTCTAAGTAATTTCTTTCCATTTCATTGAATATATATAATTGCATACTAGTATAGAAGTTTCTTTGTATTTCTATGTTTGGTTTAATAGCCTCGATATTTTGATGCTATTTGTGATAGGGGCACGTTGTTGTTAGTGCAATGCATTTTCCACCCTTGATGATTTATAGCGCAAAATCCGCCTAGGGGAAGAACATAACAACCTATACCATTACACTTAATAATTAATTATAATGATCGTTTTAATTGGACTAAACGAATTAACTGTCTTAAAAGATGAATACTCTTATTCCACCGCATTTACAAATGTCCTTTATGTATGAATTACATATGGCAAGAAATAATTATGAAACGAGCTTCTTCCTTTCATATTTTCATTCCCTTCTTCATTTTCTTAAAAAGAAAGCAAGTTTATCTAATCTTTGAATCAACATACATTCCTCACCTCCCAATAAAAAAATTACAAAATAAACACATAAATTCAGTTTAACATATTCTCTATAAATCCATACCTTCAAGTTTGCATTCTGGAGAAATTAGATGCTATGTTTTGAAAATTAAATGAGCGCTTCAAATTGAGTTTCATTGAAGATTAGATTTTTTAAATTTGGTGTATGATTTGTATTCTATGATATGTTATTACTATATATGTTATAAATCATGATAAAAACCCAAATTTTGGTTAGGGATTAAATTATGAGCTTGAATTTGTGTTTTAGAGATGATAATCTTGTTAATAGATATTTTGAAAGAGTTAATTATATATTTGAACATGTTAAGTAAATTAGAAGAATTATACTATGTTTGGGTTACTCGCTGGTTTGGGAATTAATGGAATGATTAAGAGATGATTCATGACACTTGAATTTGTCATTATGAATGAACTATGCAGTTGAAGTAGTGAATTGAGTGGTTAAAATAGAGTGGTCATGAAATTGGTTCTTTGCCTCAAAAGACATTCGTCAAGTGTTGCACTAGTCTGAATGTCGAATGACTTATAACAAGGGTGTGAATTCAAATCGAGTGATGTTAGTGCAAATTTTTTGGGTGACAAAGAGTTGTACGTCCATGACACGGAGGGAAACAAAACCACAACGAAAAGTGTAGAAATTCATGATATAAGATATATTGATTGAAGGGAATTTTGTTTGATAGAGTTAGGTTATGAGCCAAGGGGTTACGTAGTGATAATTATCGGATGACGATGGAATGAATCGTTCGATAGTTTTCTATTGGTTAATATAGCTAACTCGAATAGAAAATACCGAAGTAACTAATTCACATAGTTCTCTTGACTTAAAAATACTATTAAATGTAAGTACGGAAGCTCCACTATGATTATAGTTGAATCGTGGCATGGTGTTTATCAAACTACTATAGTTAGGTCAAATGAAAATATTGGAAGAGTAATGCAGTTCAAGAGACGATTCGTCTCCTCAGTTACATGGAGTTAATACCATCATTAACTAAAGTAAATTCAAAGTCAAAATCTCTAGCCAGAATAAGTCGGTTAATAATAATTATCAATAAGATGAGGACTTTATGTTTGGAGTATAATCTAAATATGGTTGATATTGGAACTTCGATCATTAACAAAATTCCATAAGTCCAAAGTGGTACAATTTTGATGAAGAGAATAGGTGTAAATAATCATCATTATTGAATAAAGCTTAACAAAGTAAAATTGGATTTTACTAAAACCAAGTAAGTAATATATTTAGCCAAAACGGCCACTTGTTAAGTGATATGTAAACATTAATTTAACAACCCGTAAATTTCAATAATTAAAAATTGTTAATTTAATACGATTTTGTTATTTAATATTGGAAGAAAAAAATTATGATTTATTAATGAAATAATAACTAAAATGAGATGTAATAATGCTAATCCAAGTAAATAATTAATAATTTAAATGAAATTCTAATAAATGAAATAGTGTAATTATTTTATTGTGTAAATAAATTGACTTATTATTTTCATAATTGATAAGTGTGTTTAAATACATTTATATCTATGTATTTTAAATTGATTTTAAAATAGGATAAATTATTTGTAAATAAATATTAGCATATTTAAAAATAGATACTTATGTTTATTTAAATTGATCTTAGATTTGGGTTTTTAAATTTGACTTTGAATTGAATATAAATTAGAATTCAAGGAATATACATGCATCTTAAATAAAATAATATAGTTAAGTTTAAAATACATAGATAATGTTTTTAATTAAAAATAAGATTTGCGTTGTATTTTTTTTCTTTTTATAGAAATTTATATATGGAAATTTGGATTTGTATTTATTTAATAAGAATAAATGCAAGGACTTTTGAAATAGCATTTTTAAAATGAGTTTGCAATATTTTATAATTTTATTTAAATTATATTTGGTTTTATTTCTTTTAAAGATTGTACTTATATTAATTTATAAAAACATTTATAATGTATAAATGTATTTGTTTAATTAGAAATGTAATTGGAAAGTATTTTTTAAATTAAAAAACATATTAGCAATTAGGAAATTAGTTTAAAAAGCTTTTAAATTTCTTTTAAAAGAAATACATAAAAATTGACATGTCTTAAGTTCTTAAACACTTTGTCAACAAGTGTTAAACATTTAAATTAAGATTAAGACAAGTGTCCATTGTTTTTTAATTTTTCTTTTTAATTTATTAAATCTGAAATTTACCTATATAATCACCCTTTCTCTCCACTTCCTTTTTCTTTAAATCTTTGTTCATTCCTAAAAAAAGAAACTTGAATATCCATGCAAACATTTTGAAATCTCAACAACCAAATTCTGAAATCTTCCTCAACAAAAATCTAGAAATCCATGCTCAAATTAAACATCGAAAACCTGAAACAATCCTCAAATTAAAATCTGAAGCTCCTCAATTCAAACCATGCTCAAATCAAAAACCTGAAACATTAATTCCTGTTTACCAAAACCTGAACTTCCTCCAAATCAAACTGCATGTCTGCAGTTTATTTTCAAAACAAAAATCATTGCTCAAATCAAAACTGCATACCTACAGTTGTTTTCAAATCAAAATCTACAACATGTTTTCAAAGTTGATGCAAGTTAATAATCCAGTTCTGAATTATCCATGTCTGCCTCAAATTTTTCAAATGCGTGCAAGTGAACCTGGTCAAGGTAATTTGAAGCAAAAGGATAAAGCATTTCAGTTTTGAATTTAAAAAAAAAAGCTTCAGGTTCAAAGCATAGCAAGTGCTCCAGTTTTTAAAGCTTCAAGTTCAAATGTTTTTGCAAGTTCCAGTTTAAAGCATTTTTACAAACTTCTAGTTCAATTTAAAAACCATTGCACTTCTTTTAAATTGAGGTGAGTAAACATTCTTCAAAATTTAAGTTGCAATTATCTGTTGCATATAAGATAGTGATGATGTTTATTACATATATATAGTTGGTAAATGCAAAATATTTTGTGAGGCTTTAAATCTGTGCATGATATATTTTCTTCTCTGTTTCACCTGACTAAAAATCTAAGAAACAGTTAGAACTTCAAGTTATTATACTAAAAAAAATTGTTAAGTTTTAGATTTAAACAAAGTGAGATAGTTTAGGTATAAATTAAGAACTAAGATGGAACAAGTCTCTGATCTTGAAATTTATCTGGAAATAAAAAATGCAGTAACAAATTAACATCAATGTTTGAAACCAAGTGTTTAATTTGGTTAAAATAATTATTTAAACTAAAGTATCACTGGGAATTATGAATTTTGGAAAGAAATTTACAATTTTTAAAATTGTATTAAGTATTTGAAGTTCAACTGGGAATTGGGTTTTTGCAAAATTATGTTGATCTGAGCATCAGGGTTGCTCGAGATTCTTGATGGAGCTAGGGTTTGGATTGGAGAGTGCTGCAAAAATGGTTAAAGAATTTATAAATCTTTGTGAAGTTTGAATTTGCTCGAGATTTGTTTTAAACCTAGTTTTGGGTTCTTGTTGTAAATTGAACTACTGCACCTTCTTCACTGCATCAAGCTTGAAGGGAATTTGGGAAAAAGAAGTATGGAGGGTCAGCAAGCCATGGCCGGAGTTGTGGCGATTATAGATGATCGGAGGCGTGGGATTTGGGGTTTGTTGATGATGGTATTTTGATTCAGTTCGTCCAGGGATACTCGATTTTGAATCGAGATAGGTGTTGGTGTTCTGTGGGTCGTGGATGCTTGTAGGATGGAAGAGTGATGTGTCGGTGGGTTAAACGATGACCGAAGGTGGTTCCGGCACAGGTGCAGGTGCATGAGAGGGTTGGTGTCAGTTAGCATGTGGGTTTTGTGTTACTGGGTTTTAATTCGGATATAAGGGAGATGGCTCGGGGAGGAACTCGTGTATTCTGGGTTGTGTCTCGCGTTAGTTCTGGGGTCATTTGTTTTGCAGGGGTAAACTGTTGTGTTAACAGTTTTTAAAAGTTTTAATTAAAACAGTTTTTAAAACTTTAAAGTCAAATTTGTTTTTTTTTTAAAAGATAGTATACTTGTTTCTTGGGTTCAGGTATACATGGGTTGGATCCAAATTTAAATGTTTAACAGGATTTTTAATTTAAAATAAGTAAGTTTAAACTTTAAATAATATAAGTTAAATAAAAATTCTTGTCTTTGAATTGAATTGTTTTATAAATAAATTTGTATGATGTTTAAAATGTCTTAAGTTAAAAACCTTAATATTATTTCAAAACTTATTTTGAAATAAAAGGGGAAACTATAAGTAAATGTTTTATTTAAATTAATTAGTAAATAATAATTTATTAATTAACAATTAAGTTTTAAATAATTGATTAACTGTTGGGCGAATTTTCACCCAGAAGATCTCGAGACCAAGAAGCCACAGTTTCACGCGGGTTCGCCATCTCCACTTCATTCAGCACGACCAGTCACCTTCCCATTCGGCCTCCTCCTCATTCGGCCTCCTTCCCATCCGGCCTCTCCATGTCATACCGGACCAGAATCCATTCGGTCAGCCCCATTCGGCCACAGAGCCAACATTCCTCCATCTCCATTCGGTATACCGAACCAGGGGCACCACCGAACCAAACCTCTTCCCCACAACCGGTCCAAGAAGCACCGAACTACCTCACCACCGGTCCACACCTATCACCGGTCCACACTCACTGCCGGTCCACATCCACACCGCTACCACCGGACAACACCTACCACCGGTCCAAGCTCCATGCCGAATGAGACCTCCCTGAACCAAACAACTGCCAGTCCAGATTGCTTCAGCCCGGGCCCACCAGCAGCTATATACATCCAAGACCCCTGCCCCCTACCTCACTCTATAAATAGAGGGGCAGGGGTACAACAATGGGAGACAAGTTTGAGAGCTCAAGCGAGGAAGGAACTTTCAAACTACTTTCATATACTTGTATACGAAGCATTGTACTTGTAATCCGAAAGAAAGAAGATAATAACATATAAAGTGGACGTAGGCATATTCCGGCCGAACCACTATAAATCTGCGTGTCTTTTACATTTCAGCCCCTACTTCTTTTATATTTACATACTCATCTAAAATCATTGAAAATCACATATAATCAACTAAATAATACGACTTGGAGGTGTTTGTCCATTTTTTGTACAAACATTTTTGGTGCTTTCACTGAGAATAGAACTCAAGCTTCATCTTCTCCCACTCAACCTTCTTCCTAACAACATCGCTCGTTGCTTAGAAATCATGCCTTCCAAACAGAGAAGGGATGTTAACAAAGGAAAGAACATCGCAACTAGCAGCCTTCCAGATCCAGCAATCGCAGATCAGCCCACTTCAACAGCAGTACCAGATGAAAATCAGGAAAATCCAACTGGTCCCGCAACGGAACAACCAATCACTAGGGCAGATCTGGACAGGGTTGTGACTGAAGTAACTAACCGCTTCACATCCCAACAAGAAGCTTTGGTGGACCAACTCATGTCACGCTTAAGGGATGCTGAAGAGTCCAACCACAACACTGAATCATGGGGTGAGTCCCAATCCGGAGGATCTCGGAGGCAACAAAGGTCTTCCCTCTTCGAAGAAGCTATCAACAGGAACAACAATGATAGGGGCCGCGTCCGGACTCAGCCCGAATTCCGACTCGAGGAAGCCCTTGGAACCGAACCCAGCGGGGGAGGCACCAGGCGAGGGTCGGATGTAGCTGAGCCAGTCATGCCACCTAATCATAGAAACCCCGCTGAACGGAGCCGAGCTAGAACCCAGCCCGAAGTTGACCCCATGGATGTGCTCGAAACAGAACCCCACAGGGGAAGATCAAGGCAGGGGGCAACTGTAGCTGGTCCTAGCGTGCATCCGAGCAGCCAAAGACAACCACTGGATAATGCTAGGAGTGATAGACTGTACCATCCCTACAGGTCATCTGGACGAGATAGATCCCGCAGGGAAGAACCAAGCTCATTTTTGTCCGCTCCAAGTTCTGACGAACGAATGGCACGATTATTCAGAGAATGTGTCCAACGGGAGCAAAGGGACCGGGGAATAGGCGCTAGGGTCACCAGTCCCTTTACCCGAAATATCGAAACTGCCATCACTCCCCGGGAATGGAAAATGCCAACCATGGAACCTTACAAAGGAACTTCCGACCCCATCGTACACTTGCAGAGATACACCCAGCATATGCTCATGAGTGGAGCAACAGAAGGAGTATTATGTAAATGCTTTCCGCTATTCCTAGCAGATCTAGCTACCTCCTGGTTCTGCCATCTACCCCAAGGATCCATCAGCTCATGGGAGATGTTGAAAGAAAGGTTTATTAGCCAGTTCCGCATCCATGTGGAACAACCCAAGGATGCTTATTCTCTATCCAATGTCAAACAGAAATCCGGAGAGACGCTGCAACAATATCTAACACGGTTCAACGCCGCAGCGGCAGCAGTTCAAGATGCAGATGAAAAACTCACTCTAATGGCCCTCTGTAGTGGTGTACATCCAGACACCAAGTTTGCCAGAAGATTAACTAAGGAAAAACCAGCTACCTTGCCTGATTTCTTCCATGAAGCTGGAAAGTATATGAGACTTGAAGACGCTGCTACGGAGAGGCAGTCAGGGCAACAAGGCAAGATAGTTCAGGACAAGGTTCCCACTGCAGCTAAGGACGCTCGAAGAAATGAATCTAGAGACAATGCTGGGGGCAGAAAGGTCGAAAAGCGCCAATATCGACCAGGACCGAGATTTGACTCCTACACTCCTTTGAACGACACAATCGAAAATATCTTCCTAGCCACTCAGGGCGAACTAGGATACAAGCGCCCCCCGCACAAGAAAGAATCAGATAACGCACTCAAGTCCGGGAAGTTCTGTCGCTTCCACGAATCCCACGGACATGACACCAATGAATGCCACCATCTTCGGGACCTGATCGAAGAACACATTAGAAGAAGAAGACTGGAACGCTATGTGAAGGGTCAGAACAGGACTCCAACTCCAGCCAATGAGAACTCAAAGCAACCCCTCCCAGAGGTAGGCGGAGGGAATCGCAACAATCACAACACCAGTGGCTCTAGTCAAGAGAAGATAGTGGTCCTTACCATCTCAGGAGGACCACACATCGCCGACAGAAGTTGGGCAGAGATGGAAAGGTACGGCAAGTCGCTTAGAAATGCAGAAGGCTATGTTAACTCCATCACGGAAGAACGCCACCCGAAACGAAAAGAGAACGACGACATCATATTCAGTAGGCGTGATTTGGAAGGAAGACAGTACCCACATATGGATCCTATGGTCATCTCTGCCTGGTTCGGTCCAGCTAAAGTTTTTCGGATTCTAATAGACACAGGAAGCTCCGTAAATATCCTATTCAAACATGCTTTCGACAAAATGAAGTTATCAATGAAGGATGTATCCCCCTGTGACAAACCACTGCACGGTTTCACTGGAGATGCAAAAATGCCCCTCGGGCAACTTGACCTCTTCGTCGAAATAGGAAGTCATCCCCGCTCCGTTGTGCGAAAACAAACGTTCGTACTAATAGAAAACCACTCGGCTTACAACGCCTTCTTGGGAAGACCAGCCTTGTCTGACTTCCAGATTGTATTAGCCCCCTGGTGCCTGAAAATGAAACTTCCAACAGACAACGGAGTAGGAGAAGTAGAAGGGGATCAAGATGCTGCCCGAGACTGCTACGTAACTGAACTTCGCAATAACCGCAGAAAGAATAAAGGAAAAGATGCAGAGACTACTCTCTGCATGAAAAGCTTGGAGGCATAGCAAATAAAGAAAGCCCCTCCTCTTCGATACACAAGCGATCCCTTCAATGAACTAGACCCCAGGGATAAAGAGGAGGAGGCTACCGCCGAGCCTGCAGAGGCTATGGAATTCGTATCTGTAGACAAGCACGATTCAAGTAAACTATTAAAAGTCGGATCTCAGCTAAAAACGGAGTTGAAAGATCAACTCATTGACTTTCTCCGCCACAACTTAGATGTATTTGCGTGGACCCATGCCGATATGACAGGAATCTCCCCCGACATAGCATGCCACATGCTGAACATCGATCCCACCAAGGTACCAGTAAAGCAGAAAAAGAGGAGCATGGGGGCAGAGCGATCGGCAGCCCTTGATGAGGAAGTGAAGAATCTACTTGCTAATGGCTTCATACGGGAAGCCATCTACCCAGAATGGATCGCTAACCCAGTGCTAGTAAAAAAGGCCAATGGAAAGTGGCGAACATGTATTGACTTCTCCAATCTGAATGACGCTTGCCCAAAAGATTGCTTCCCACTTCCCCGAATTGACCAACTTGTGGATAGCACAGCCGGACACGAACTCCTATCTTTTATGGATGCATACTCCGGATATAACCAGATTCCCATGCACGCTCCTGATCAAGACCACACTAGCTTCATCACCGACCGCGGACTATATTGTTACAAAGTCATGCCTTTTGGACTCAAAAATGCTGGAGCTACCTATCAGCGCCTCGTCAACAAGATGTCCGCGGAACTAATAGGACGAACTATGGAAGTGTATGTGGATGACATGTTGGTAAAGTCCAGGAAAGCCGACGACCATGTAAGCCACCTGGGCGAGATGTTTCAAGTACTTCGCCGATATGGAATGAAGCTGAATCCTCTAAAGTGCTCCTTCGGAGTATCTTCGGGAAAATTCTTAGGATTTATCGTCCACGCCAGAGGAATCGAAGCAAATCCTGAACAAATCCGGGCTCTAAAAGAAATAAGGATACCCTCCACTCGAAAAGAAATGCAGAGCCTAAACGGAAAGGTGGCCGCCCTAAGCAGATTCATTTCCAAGGCAACTGACAAGTGTGTCCCTTTCTTCGAAGCTCTCAAGAAAGACAAAGGGAGATTCGAGTGGACCGATGAATGCTTAAAAGCCTTCCTCAACCTAATCGAACACCTTCGGAGACCACCAGTACTCTCAACTCCAAATGAAGGTGAAGTGTTATACCTATACCTCGCTGTATCATCTCATGCTCTAAGCGCCGCCTTGGTAAGAGAAGAAGACCGCACACAACGCCCGGTTTACTTTGTAAGTAAGAGATTTAAAGGGCAGAGGCTAGATATCCTAAACTAGATAAATTAGCATATTGTTTATTGATCGCGTCACGAAAACTGCGACACTACTTCCAGTCTCACTCCATCAGGGTTCTAACCGATCAACCGCTAAGGCAAGTGCTCCATCGTCCTGACACTTCTGGGCGACTCCTCAAATGGTGCATCGAACTAAGTCAGTATGATATCACCTACCATCCTCGCACCGCTATCAAAGGACAAGCTATGGCCGATTTCATTGCCGAATTCACTACCAACGAAGGCAAGGAACAATCCGAAGTAGCAAAAAACATCAAGTGGAACCTCTTTGTAGACGGAGCATCGAACGAATAAGGCTCGGGGGCAGGTATTGTGATCATCACCCCCAGGGGAAGAAAGTTGTACTACGCATTAAGGTTGGAGTTCACAGCCACCAACAACGATGCTGAATATGAGGCAGTAATAGCGGGATTGGAGCTTGCCCTAGAAATTGGAATCAATTCCTTATGTCTTCATAGTGATTCTCAGCTTATCGTAAACCAGGTACTAGGAGAATTCCAGACTCGAGGAGAACGACTCACAGCATACCTAAAGAAAACCAAACTGCTGCTCGATCAATTGGACCACTATCTAATCAAACACATTCCTCGAGAAGAGAACCAAGAGGCAGATGAACTTGCAAAGCAAGCTAGTATGAAGAATAGCACCATTTCCGGAGCATTAGCCATCTCAAGGCAGCTAGCCCCAAGTTTCGAACAAGTGAATCTGATAACTGCAATCGAAGAAGGAACCTGGATGACTCCTATCCGGAAATATTTGCAAGATGGCACACTACCCGACAGGCGTGACGAAGCCAAGAGGATCTTGAGAAAAGTTCCCCACTACACAATACAAGAAGGCATCCTCTATCGGCGTGGCTTCTCTAGCCCCTTATTGAGATGCGTCGCCGGAAGGGAAGCCGAGGAGATCTTATCAAACATCCATCAGGGAGGATGCGGAGATCACACTGGAGGGCAGACTTTGGCAAGGAAGATACTCCGATATGGATATTACTGGCCCACACTAAACAAAGATGCCCTAGACTTCGTCAAGAAATGCGACAGATGTCAGAAGTTCGCCAAGATTCCTCGACTACCCACAAACGAAATTACTCAAATGACCAGCCCTTGGCCCTTTGCTGTATGGGGAATTGACTTAATTGGCGAACTGCTAACGGGCCGAGGCGGATCCAAATATGCTATAGTGGCAGTCGATTATTTCACCAAATGGGTGGAAGCAGAACCTCTAAATAAAATATCTTCAGCAAAAGTTATAAACTTCTTGATCAAAAATATTCTGTGCAGGTACGGAGTCCCACTCAAGATCATATCGGACAACGGAATCCAGTTTGACAGCGAAGAATTTGCTGACTGGTGCCAAGAGCATGGAATTCATAAAAGCTTCTCATCAGTAGCTTATCCTCAGGCAAACGGACAAGTTGAAGCCGTCAACAAAATTCTCAAAACCCTAATCAAGAAGAAACTTGAAAAGTCAAAAGGCGCTTGGGTGGACAAACTTCCTACGGCACTATGGGCGTACCGCACATCTTTCAGAACATCAACGGGACATACTCCTTTCTCTTTGGCATACGGATCGGAGGCAATGCTCCCAGTTGAGACTATTGTGCCTTCCCACCATAGGATCCACTACAACCCAGAGGAAAACGAAGAACTCCTCCTCATGTCTTTGGATCTGATTGAGGAAAGGAGAAACGATGCAGCGCTCAAAGCAGCAGCTCACAAACAAAAAGTGGCAGCGCTATACAATTCCAAAGTCAAGCATCGCAGCTTACAAGAAGGAGATCTTGTCCTCAGGCGAATCTTTCCGCGCCCCGGGGCACTAGACCCCATCTGGGACGGACCATATGTAATTCATAAAGATCTCCACAACGGAGCTTATATTTTGTCAACAGTGGACGGAGAGGTGTTCCAGAGGGCATGGAACATCCGACACCTCCGTCGATACTTTTCTTAACTTGTACTGCCCATATGAAGTGAATTAACAAAGAGAATCAGTGGACGTAGGCACTTTCGTGCCGAACCACTTTAAAAAACCTTGTCTCTTTTTAGCTTGTTCCTTTATGTCTTGGCTACTTGTTAAGTTTTATCCCTTTCTGTTGAACAAAATCCTATGGCATCTCCACTCAAGACGCACCGCGGCCTCATCTGGACTAGGCCTAACAGGTACGCTACGATTCTATGCACTCGCCAATGAGACACTTTTGCTCCAGCATCCCTCTGCTGCGGGTTAACTCATTGCGCGCCTGCCCTCAAAGCCAACTGTAATGAGCCGATTATAAGTCATCATAAAGGCCGACTATAGCCGATGGCAGCTCATTACGGCGTTCGGCTCGCCGGCAACTGTGAACCTACTTTAAGCCCCAACATAAGGTGTGGCCAGCCAGGGGTAGTTCACGGCCAACGGCACCCACGCTAGCCGGCCACGGTAAATCGAATAATACCCACGATTACGGACCATAATGGTTCGGGTAGTTACCGTGCGCGATCTCGGCTCCGATGTGTCTTAAGTGCGGCTGTGGTAAAAAAGAAAACTCCCCGCGGAGGCGTAAGATGGGTGACAAATGTCTCCAAGACCCACAGCTAGGGAAAGTGACTACAAAACCCGTTTGCCACGAACTTAAGCACATCGACGGCCTTCTGTGACTGGAAGTTTTACTTTTACTATATTTCCATTTCATTTAAATACTTTTCTCCTATCCTGTATAACAAACTCTAAAGTACAGGAAACCAAATAGGAAGCATTCGCTCATAAGAAACTAAGTCTGCATACTGGGTGGCAGGGTACTCAGCTATATCCGTGAACAGTTACATAAGACACTCTAAGCTGCCGCCTGCGAATGAAACATAAAGGGCGGTACTTTCTTTTCTTGTACATAAATACGTAACTATAGCTTGTTCGTACAATAACATTGCAACACATGAAATTATATTTCTAGCAAAAAACTTAGCATCAAACACAACTAGAATCACAGGCATATACATAGTTATATTTCTCACGCAGCACATCAAGATGACAACAACATTTAAACATAACAACATCAGCTTATATTATAAAATCACACGAAGTTATTCTTTGCAAATAATATTATTATAGTTACATGTCAATGACTAACGTAAACAGTGATAAAAAGAAATAAAAAGGTGGCAGCCGCGTCCACACTCCATCACCAACTTCCCCAGTCTACTTAGCCGCAGGATCAGAGCCCCCAGCATGTGGATCAGGAGTCCCACCTGTCCAGTTCAGAAGAGGAATTCATTAAACGAACAATCAAGTTATGAAAACACGGAAAGGAAAGAAAGGGAAAAGAATAACTCACCAGCATCCGTCGCTCGATCCTCATCATCCAACTGCACGCCCGCTTCCTCTGCAGCAAGCAGCCGCATCCCCTCCTTCACCGCCGCTTGCTCCTCCTTCGAGAACTGGGCAGTAACCGCATCCAAATTGAAAGCCTCTCCGCCTTCCTTACCCGCGTTCACCCTGGCCTCCTCTAAAGCCTGGAGATACACCTTGGCCATCACCCGAGGGTAATCGTCCATCCAAGACAAGCCGCCCTCCTTCCAAGTATGGAAGTACATGTCCTGCAGCATCTCATCCATCATCCCCTCATTCTCCTCAAACTCCCTCACCCGGGCCTCGGAGCTTGCAACTTGGCGACGGCAATGTCCCTCTCTGATTGGTATCTCAAGCAGTCCGCCTGAAGAGACCTCCGCATTTCCTCCTCCTTTAACTTGAGGGACCTCCTCATCTCCTCCATCTCCTCCTTCAACTCGGCCTGAGCCATCTCCGCAGCCTCGAGCCTCCCAGACAACTCCTCGACCCGCTCAAGATCCGCATTTCGAACCTCGTCCACCGTCGTAATGGCCATGTTAATCCGTTCCCTGCAGGCGACCTCCATCTTCCGTAATTCCGCCCTACTGGCCTTCTCCATCGTCTCTTTCAGCCGCTTGGAGGCTTCTTCATGCTGAGAAATCTGGATGGCTTGATCGGCGAGCTGCTTGGCCTGATCGGCAACTTTTAACCTCAACCGAATATTAGCACTCCCGATCTCTTCCCCGGCCTTGGCCAATCTAGCATGATGCTCCATTAACTTCTTAGTCTCTGCGGCCACCCGATCGATGTTAGCCTTGGCTTCGTCCCCCATGGTGACTACCCGTGTAGTAAGTAAATCAAGATCTAAAGACTTGGCCTCGTCCAGCACTCTTACCATGGGGTTGCGGGGAAGGAGGTGCTCGCCCGTGGCCTCATCAAATGAGATATCCTGAAAGCTCGGATCTAAATCAGGATGACCGGCAAAAGGGTCACGAGGCACGGGGCGAGGCACATCAGGACGCCTTATACGAATAACAGTTGGGCTCTTGAAAGGAGGATGAGGGGGGCCGGGTTTCGTGCTCTCCTCCGTAGTGTCACGAGGAGGCTGAGTAGGAAGCTGCGAACCAGGGGAAGACTGGAACGGCTCCGCTTATTTTTCCGAATGCCCTCTTCAATGACCCCAAGAAGAGGGCGATAACTGACTACATCCCCAGTGCGACCAGTAGAGGGTTTCGCAGAAGCTCTCCTCGACTTAAACTGCTCAAGGCGGTGTCGAACGTCCGACGTTTTAACCACCTGGCCTGCCCCTGGAATAAAGAGCAAGTGTTACGAACATACAATAATCCACAGTTCGAAAAATGTGTTAAGTTAAAAGGAAAGAAAAGTGAGAAGACACATCTATTATACAAACCCGGCGGAGGAGTGGGATACTGCAATAAGTCCTGGATCTCATTCCAGGACGGAAGTGAACCGTAAAAAGTTTCTAAGTCCCTATCGAAAATGGAATCGGCAGAGGACAAAAGTTCACTTTGCATCGCCGGAGTCGCCTTAGCTGAGAAACCCTTAGAGGATGGGTCAGTGCCAGCCACAGCTTTGCCGGTTTCCTTTGCCTTCTCCGTTTCCGACTCTCCCTCCGACTCCCCGAAGGCCCGACGGAGAGCCTCATCCAGTTCAAGGTCTTGCTCAGAGGTTAGGGCACCGACGCCACTACCACCTTGACCGTCGCCATCTCCTCCACCCTCCGACCCTTCTCCAACCTCGCCTGCTTCCTCCTCTTCTACGCCTTCCTCCTCCGGGACAGTCGGAAAAGTACTTGGAGAAGGGCCATCAGACTTCTTCAGTTTCTTCCCCCCGACAACGGGACGCTCTGTAAAAGGCTCCCTCTTACCGCTCTTCACCATAGCTCCCTCCTTAGCTTTGGCAGCCTTCTCCTCAGCCGTGTCTCTTTGCTTAACCACGGACTGGTGCGGTAAGATCAAATTATACTCCAAGAGGGTTGCATTCCTGATCAAGAAGGAGGCCGACCGGTCCCGTGCCGGAATAGCCTTTAGTTCAGCAGCCATTCGCACCAAGGAATCATCCTCCACGACTGCAATACCACCTGTCGCTAGCCAGAAATAGAAGCATGTCAGAAAAAACACTACAGTCAAAACATGGAAAATATAAATGAAATCCATCTTACAGCCGGAAGTGAAAAGGCGGAAAGAAACAACATCGTCCTTGATGAAGAACCACTCTTTCTTGAACATGGTAAACTTGGAATATAAGTCCAGGACTGGTTTGAAGGGCACGGCCGCTTCCAGACTGATATACGGAGACCCCTTCTTATAGCCTCTCAGGTTGTACAAGTATCGAATTTCCCGGTTAGAAGGAGGACGCCCGTACCTCCTCTGGAAGATAACAAAGAGGCTCACCAGGATGGCATAAGAGTTAGGCTGAAGTTGGAAAGGAGCCACCTTCAAATATGTGGTGAAACTTACTATCCAAGCGTTGATAGGAGGGATAGCACCGCACATACAATGGTATCTGCTATAAGCAAAATAGCCTTCGGGAGGATTATATGGCATCACTCCATCTCCCGGCAGCAGCATAAGAGCCCTGTCTATCCCGAAGGAACGGGATATGACGTCAAGTTGCTCCTCCTTTAGGGAGCTAGGAAAGCAATCGGGAGGGGAGACTAGAAGTTCCTGTGGACCATATCCGTCCACTAACGACCTCGGAACAGGTCTATGTTGCCCGGATCCTGGTTGGGCTGGGGGCACAGAAGAAGACTCTCCTGTACCTTTAGACTTCTTTCTATCCGATCGTGTTTCCGCTTTGCGAGACATTTTCTACAGCACAAGAAAAACTTGATATTAGAATAAGAAGTATAGAAACATAAACAAGCAAGTATATAAGGCAAGCTTGTAAAAAAGTCTAAGATTCCGCTCAAGGTTCAAGTATGAAGTCTCATTCGGCGGTGCAAGACAAGTTCATTCGGCATACATATCATTCGGCCCTAAGGCCTGAATCTCATTCGGCAATCCAATACACTTCGTATACGTTCGGCAAACAGGTCCATCCGGTGATAAGAGATCATTCGGCAAAAAATATATATACCTGATTCGGTATAAACTGGTTCGGCAGAAGGATGGTTCGGTCAAGAATTGGTTCGGCTCTCTGGTTCGGTAAGAAGAAACCAAGGGGGTGTAGCCTCTATATATAGGCGAGCTCAGGGCCGCCGAACCAACTGGTTCGGCCCACCGGATAGGAACACCGGACCAATAACAAACATACCGAACCAACAAGATACCAAATGAAACCAAAACCGGATGAGCACGACCGGATCAACACAAAACCGAATGAACTCTCTCTCTAACAACAACAACCTGGAACTTGGGGCGTGCAGGCTCCTCACTCAGATAAGTACCGAACTCTAGAACCTACTAACAAAGTAAAGAATATGATAACGATGGATGAGTCGTAAATCTCTCACCAATGTGGGTTAATCATTTACACGTGTACACGACCACGAACGGTCCATAGGCACGCTCTGAATGGCTATTAACCCGATCATCGTGAGAATTTGCACTTTGACATCCTTTTTAAACTCGTAGGTTAAACGGATATTTGACTCTGATAATTATGAAATGGCTAAGCTACTTACACATGTACGGGGTCGCGAACGATCCCTAGGCATGCTCTGAGCTGGCGATAAACCATCTTGACAAACGATCCAAGGATCCACTCTGACATGAACCTGGCATCGATGATGCTAAGCCCCCTCGGGGCTCACTCTCTCGTCCCGAACGACACAGTTCACTTCATCTCGAATGTTTCAATCACGAACGGTCGCTATTTGAAATAACACTAAAACTGTAAATCCCTTTGCAGGACACCAACAGGATATGAACAACCAGCCCGTGGCATTACAAAACAAACCTTCCTACCACAGGGAAACAAAGCGCGACACATGCAAGCACGTGCCCCACTTTGGGGGGCAAATGTTGGGCGAATTTTCACCCAGAAGATCTCGAGACCAAGAAGCCACAGTTTCACGCGGGTTCGCCATCTCCACTTCATTCAGCACGACCAGTCACCTTCCCATTCGGCCTCCTCCTCATTCGGCCTCCTTCCCATCCGGCCTCTCCATGTCATACCGGACCAGAATCCATTCGGTCATCCCCATTCGGCCACAGAGCCAACATTCCTCCATCTCCATTTGGTATACCGAACCAGGGGCACCACCGAACCAAACCTCTTCCCCACAACCGGTCCAAGAAGCACCGAACTACCTCACCACCGGTCCACACCTATCACCGGTCCACACTCACTGCCGGTCCACATCCACACCGCTACCACCGGACAACACCTACCACCGGTCCAAGCTCTATGCCGAATGAGACCTCCCTGAACCAAACAACTGCCAGTCCAGATTGCTTCAGCCCGGGTCCACCAGCAGCTATATACATCCAAGACCCCTGCCCCCTACCTCACTCTATAAATAGAGGGGCAGGGGTACAACAATGGGAGACAAGTTTGAGAGCTCAAGCGAGGAAGGAACTTTCAAACTACTTTCATATACTTGTATACGAAGCATTGTACTTGTAATCCGAAAGAAAGAAGATAATAACATATAAAGTGGACGTAGGCATATTCCGGCCGAACCACTATAAATCTGCGTGTCTTTTACATTTCAGCCCCTACTTCTTTTATATTTACATACTCATCTAAAATCATTGAAAATCACATATAATCAACTAAATAATACGACTTGGAGGTGTTTGTCCATTTTTTGTACAAACATTAACTAAGGAATTGCTAATTAATAATTAAGGAAAGTAATTGGTGATTACTTTATATCTTAAACTAATTTATAATTAAGTTAAGCAAAGTTTTTCAAGGTTAAATAAAGGTAATGTTTTATCTTAAATAGTAATTAAGTGTTAATGATTTGTAATTAATTAAGTTGATTAAGAATTTTAAGTTTAGTTAATTAATTTAATTAATTATTTTAAAGGATTAATTAGGTAATTAATTAAGTGTAATTATTAATTAATTAACTAATAAGTATGATAATTTAATTTATGACTAATGATTAATTAAATTGTAATTACTTATTAATTAAGTAATTAAGGGTTAATTAAAATAGTAATTAATTAATACTTAATAAAGGTTTTATTAAGTAATAACTAGGGTTTTTCTTAATTAATAATTAAAAGGTTATTAATCTAAAATGCAAGTTAATTAGAATTAATTAACTATTATTAAAGGTTAATTAATTATAATTACGGATTAATTAATTTGTAATTAAGGTTGTTAATTAATAATTAGGTTTTATTAATTAATGATTAAGAAATGATTAATTAGTTAATTAAGGTTAATTAATTAATTAATTATAAAAGTAATTAGTGATTAATTACTTTGTATTAAAGGATTGATTAATAATTAAGGTTTATTAATTAATAGTTGAAGATAATTAATCTGTCAATTGAAGATTAATTTGGTTAAGAGTAATTAAGGGATGAATTACTCGATTTTAATTTATGAGATGAGTATGATCAAGTAAGTTAATTAATTTGTTAATTAATTAAATATAGTCACTTGATAAAAGATTAAGTATGTTTACTTAATAAATTTTGGTTAGGCTAATTACTTAAGATAAGTAATTGATAAATTACAGAGGTAATTAAGATAAGTGAAATTACTGATTGAGAAGTAATTTTAAATGGATAGTTACTTGGTAAAGAAATTGAGGGTTCAATACTTGGTGTAATAAATCAAAGAATTTATAAAAGTAATTAAAAGTAATTAAGAAATAATTAAGAATAATTAATTACTGTTTATTAAAATTGATTAATTGAAATAATTAACTTTAAGTATGACTAATTAATGTAATTAATAAAGAGATAATGTAATTAATTATAGTTAATTAATTAATGGAAGTAATTAATTAAGGTTCATTAATTGATATGATTAATGAGAATAATTAAGGATTAATTATTTGATTAAGAGTTAATTAATCAAGGTTGATTAATTAAAATGATGATTAATTAATTGGTTTAATTTATATTTATGTAAGCAAGATTTATTGTAATTAATTTAATTAATTTTAAATTAATTAAGAGATGAAGTAATTAATTTAGTTCACTTTAAATTAATTAGAGATTAGAGGTTGTTAATTTAATTCATTTTAAATTAATTATGTTGTGATTAAGTAAATCATTGCTTATGTATGAATGGGTGACATTAATTGTCTTGAATGGATATAATCTCAGAAATGAGATAAATAATGTTGTGTAGTATGAATGTTTGGTTGCATTGTGATGGTAATATAGATTATCTATTGTGATAATGATGTGGATTACCTATTTTTTTATGGATCATCTGTTATTTGATAATGTGATTATCAATTGTGACTTGTGAATTATCTATTCTGTGCGTATATAGATAGTTGAATTGAATTGTTTAACTTTAAACAACTTGGACCTAAAAGATACGTTTTGGATTTCAATGAGACCAGGATCGGGTTTCCATATTTGTATATCCGATAACCGCATCGATCCAAATTAATGATAGGTCGCGAATCTCAAGTGAGGATGAAGATTCAGAGTGCAAGGGTTATTGTCGTTAACTCTAAGAGTGATTCCAAAATGAGTGTAACGAGATAATGCCTTCGGTTTCGTTCGAACTCGGAACGAACTTGTATGGATTGAATGCTTTCAGAACATCGTCAGGTGGACGATGAGCATTCTAAGTGATGTGTTCACTAAAGGTAATTGTAACCTCAAGCCTCATCAACCGGGAATGGCTAAAACAGGGAAGGTGCAGCAAGGCTTGGTGGGTAGCCCCCACTTAAGAGTAAGATTTACCCCTGTCTAGAGGTCCCTTTATTTCGGCTGTGTGGGCGGTTGAATAGCTACATCTGCCGGGGTTGTCTTATTTGAAACAGTTCAGTAAGGAATGGTTCCGGCTTTGTGTTGCAGGGGAGCGGGCGTACTCCTCAGTACGGTGATCTAGGCCACGTACTGTGACGGGCGGTACCCCAGTAGCCCTGCCATTGTATGGAATCCAAAATCCAATAAGTGCCATCGGATTTGATTGTATTACCCACTTTTGTGGCTAGTAGCTGGAATTTAATAAATGTAACAATTTTGGCTATTTCATATTTATTTGAAAACCCTAGACCTATTATAATATCACTGAATTTCCTATCAAATGTTTTGGTCAGCGTAAGGTAGAAACTTTTCCATGTTTATGTATGGGAAGTCTTATGTGATACCTTTTCTTTCAAAAGGTTTTTAAAGCTAAGCAACTTTAACTGTTTACTTACACCAGACCCATGTCTGACCCAGAGTTTATTCTGTTTTTCTTAAACTCTTGGGTACCCAAATTTTTACGAGTAACCAGGGGAATTCAGGTTGGCTTGATGAATTCTGGAGGAGCAATGGAGCAGGTTGCTTCTTCATATAGATATATAGTATTCCGCTGTGTGTTCTCTAAATTGTTGTCTTTGAGTTGTATTGAGTTGAAATAACTAGACAGGTGTTTATAACTGTCTAGTATGTGTTGTTTTAGCTGTGTATCTCTGATGTATATGATACTATGTAATGTATTATGTGATTAATATAATTTATTCATTCCGTTGTTTAGATTCTGATGTTGTTCCTTTCTTCATCTCCATCTTTTCTCTTTTCTATCCCTTTCTTTCTTAAAAATGATGCGATTTTCTGTGGTCAGAAAGTCGGGTCGTTTCAATAGTAGTGTTGATATTAATAAAGATGGAAATTGGGGAATATTAATGTAATGAAAGACAAAAAAATATTAATTATGTCATTTGAGTAATAATGGATTGAGTATAAAGTTTAAAATCAAATAAAAGCAATTTATTAGAATTAAACTTTTTTTTTTTGGCAAAGCCAGCGGGGTTAACTGGGCCCCTACCAGTTTTATTGCAACTACAATAAAATAGATTACAGAGAAAAAACATAGAAAAGAAATGGAAAAAAAGAAAAAAAGAAAAAAACATAGAAGAATATTTTACAACAGATTCACGCCCACTTTTGAACAAGATACAGTGGGAATGCACTGTTCTTCAAAAGCTTGTATATGCAGCTCTTCATTTCATTCCATAAATCATTCTCATTTCTTCTAGTATTTTCAAAAACTCTGATGTTTCTTTCTCGCCAAATTACAGCCATGTAAACCTTCAAACAGACAGTAATGATTCTACTAGCATCTGTTTTCCACTTTGTTGCTTTATAAATAATTCTCCACTGGATGATGTTTGTATGACCAGAGAGAGTAGAACCAGAGATCCTACCTAACTTGGAAAGCAAAACATGCAAGGCAGGACATTCAAAAAATATGTGTTCAGGTGTTTCATCCTCAATTTCACTAAAACAAACACCACGTGGGACAGTTCATCCCATACTTATGCAACAGTTTTCTTGTAAGCAAGGCACTGTTAATCACTTTCCACATCATAAGATTATACTGTGGGACAGAATCAGAATTCCAAATTACTTCATGCCAATCAGCAGCAGGAAGAGAATCACTAACAACAAGGGATTTATAAACAACTTTGACAGTATGAACTGTACTGTTCCAATGCACTGTGCTAGCTTGCAAAGCACTGAAGTTAGTGTGATGGATTTTTGACCAAGTTTGCTGAATAAAATTGTTACTGGAATATGGCAACTGAATTTTCCCATTAATAAAGTAGGAATTGACATTGGCAGAAAGGGGAATGCCAGATTGCACAATTTGAGAGTAGGAAAACAATGTAGATAAAATTAAGCCTTTACTAACCCAAGGTTCATTCCAGAAATTAACTGTATTACTAGTGTTCACTGAATATTGAATAAGAGGCAGAAACACTTTCCTACACTTCAGAATGCTTCTCCAAGTCCAACTACTCAGCTGAGGAATCTCCATTATCCAGAAGTTCCTGTTCTTGATATTATGTTGCCATGTCCATTCAACCCATAAGCTTTTCCTTCTTTTTATAATAGCATTAAACTGTTTGCTAATAGCTGCTATGTTCCACTTCCTTATATCTAAAATTCCAAGCCCACCAGTTTTGAAAGGAACTTCAAATTTTGAAAAAGCACAAGGCACAATTTTCCTGTTATGAATACTTCCTGTCCAAAAGAATCTACTCACAGCAGAACGGATTAATTGTAATAACTTGACTGGAAGAATCATAGCGCGAGCCCAATAAACAACAGATGAGAAGACAACTGTTTTAATGAGAACTAACCTACCACTTTGTGTTAATTTCCTGTTTTCCCATGCTGTCATTAAAGAAGTTATTTTATGGTATAATGGGTAACAGTCATTCTTCGTAATTCTTTTAGTTATTAGAGGTATACCGAGATATTTCATGTCGTTTTCCATACTTGAAAACCCAGACTGATGATGGAGCATAACACATGCTTCATGACTGATTCCAGATACAAGCATAGATGATTTGCTTTGATTTATGGATAGGCCAGTCATTTTGTAAAAGTTTTGCAAAGCTTCATTTATTCCTTTCAGAGAGGGCAACTCTGGCTTAGTGAACACCATGACATCATCCGCAAACATGATGGATGTTATTTGTTGTTGATTGCACTTAGGATGATACTTTATTATTTTGTTATTATAACTGGTTCGAAGAGTTACTGTAAGAACTTCCATAACTATAAGAAACAAGTAAGATGATAGGGGGTCCCCTTGTCTTATTCCTTTACTTCCTCTAAAACTGCCAACTGGTCTACCATTAATCACAACAGAGTAGGATGGAGTGGATATACAAACATATATCCACGACACAAAAGTTTTAGGGAATCCCATAACAGCCATGATCCTAACAATGGAATCCCAATGTATAGAGTCGTAAGCTTTAGTTATGTCAATTTTCAATGCAGCAGCAGGGGGGCCATAACTTCTACCATAGCTTTTGAGGAGTTCCTGTGCCAAGAGCACATTATCAATAATATCCCTATTAGGCAAGAAAGCTGATTGGTTGGTAGATACAACAGTAGGAAGCACTGAGACCAATCTAGCAGCTAGGATTTTTGATATGCACTTATACACAACATTACAACAGGAAATAGGCCTATATGAACTAACAGTGGAAGCAGGGGAGCACTTGGGAATTAATGCAATATTTGTGCAGTTGATTTCACCAAGAATCTTGCATTTGTTAAAGAAGTTGTGAATAGCCTTGCAAAAATCACTGCCAAGGATATTCCATGTGTTTATAAAAAACACCACATTCAAGCCATCAGGGCCTAATAATTAGATTTAATTACAATTGAAATTAAACCCTATTATTGGTAAAATAATTTACTTTGAATTGATATCTAGATTTTTTTAAAATTATGGTAAATGTCTAAGTAATCTTAAATGACAGAATTTTGTAAATTATTAAATTTGAATTGAAAAAGTGATTTAATTAATTTAATATTAATATATTTAATTAACATGAAAATAACCATTTAGGCCACTGACTTGGATTTCGATGAATCTAGTTTCATCGGATCCGTAACGGTGAATTATTGTAAGATTTCAAGTTTCGTAGCGATCGGACTTATCATTTGATTATATGGACTCGAAGTGCCTAAAAATCAATTTAATTGAAATCAATTTGAAATAAGCTGATTTTGGCATAACTTCTTCTTACGATGGAATTAGGACTTGAAACCTAATCCATTAAATTTGAAATCATAAAAAACATCTATTTTGATATATGGGATGACCCATTTTCGTTCCGAAGACAGAACGGCTTTTCGGGTCATCTATCGTTCAAACGTGTAAATCAATCTGGTCCATTCATTCTATTATTCAGCTTTTCCTATAAATAGCCTGTTATTAACCCTAGCTGCTTCTTATTTTCATTTATCTGTACATACATTTTCTTCTCAATTCCTCATCCCAATGGTGGACAAACAAATTTCCCATTCAATTTCAAATCAAAATTCCAATAGAAAATTTCAAACTCCTCAAACCTATCGAATTACATATCGATTTGAAGCTCTCGATGAGCGTAGGTCAATTCTATAGTCTGTTTTTGTAACGATCCACCCTTCTCGACCCTCGAAAATCGACACAAAATACTCCACAGTATAATATGCCGACGATCAAGTGCCAGAAAAGACAGATTGTTGAGGAAAATGACAGAAGATAGAAGAAAGATGGAACTAAACAATAACAGAATCTCACAATCGCAGTGGAACAAAATATAATAGTCAATAACAGATCTTTACACAAAATGAAAACTATATCTGTTTTATACAATATATCATCAGAGTATATCTCAAACAAACAAAAATTACCAGCCTGATAACATCAACAATCACAGAAGCGGGTATAAACAAGTACGGATAATACGTCTCGGACTCCAGTTCCTCTCTTGGGCTCCACAGCATCCTTTCCTGTGATCTATAATACTCGATCTGACTCGAGCATTATAATGAAATAACACTCGAGTCAGTCTGGAATGCCAGCTGATAAAAATACACCCAAATTTATTATTAAAGTTCAAAAATCCTTCTGAAAACAAAAGCATCTCGTAAGACCACGCCACAAATAAACAAGTTGGGTTTTTACCATACGATAGCTAAAACATTTCTTATAAAATCCTCTGATATTATCATAGTGTCTATATACAAATACTTATTCAAATAGCCGAAATTGTTACATTCATTAAATTCCAGCTACTAGCCACAATCGTGGGTAATACAAACAAAACTCGTATAAGGCACGTAGGGAGAATGGATTTTCAACTAATGACTAGGCATTGGGGTACCACCTGTCACAGTACGTGGCCTAGATGACCGTACCTAGGATTACTCCCAATCCCCTACAACATAAGACTGGGACTACCCCTTATTGGATAATCTTGAGTAAGATCACCCCACGGTTGGGATCAGCAACCGCACCACTAAGCCGAATAAAAAGGGACATCTAAACAGGGATGACCTTACCCTAATGGGTGCTACCCACATAGCCTTGCTGCATATCCCCTGATTTTCAGTCATTCCCGGTTAATGAGGCTTGAGCCTAAGTGTTACCTTTTAGAACTTTTCACTTAGAATGCCCATCGTCCACCTGACGATGTTCCGAAAGCATTCATCCATACAAGTCCGTCCCGGGTTCGAACGGAACCGAAGGCCCTACTCCTACTACATCCATTTTGGAAACATCCTCAGGATTAGTAGCGACTAGCCCTTGCACTTCACTGCTCCATCTTTGACTCCGAACTCATTTTTTCCACGAAAACGTACAAACCAGATCGAAGTGGTTTTCGAGAAATAAATCTCGATCCCGGTCCCTTCGAAACGATCAACGCATTGGCCAATATTGATAGTCGATGATTTAACTACCAATTAATATTCACAAACATCCATCAAACAATAAATAATTTTTCTAAATTATTTATTAACTTCAAAATATCTTCAGCAGATATATCTCCATTTTCAATCCCTTGAAAACAGTTCCAAACCACACACTCCTTATGGAATAAATTTCCAAATATTGATTTCCACTGAAAACATCCAAGCCAAATACTTTAGATTTATAATAATTTAAATTAAAGCTATTTACATACTTTACTTGAAATATATACATACTTTTTGATTGTTTCAAATAAAACTTCTTTATAAAATATAAACTATTTTTCTTCAAAATAAAAGTTAAGTCATACTAAGTTTTAAAATAAAGTTATGAAATCCTATACAAGTTTTCAAATAAAACTTTAACCAAACTATCTTTACAATAAAACTAGTTTATAAAATATAAATATTAATGATATTCTTTTAAAGCATGTACCAATTAACCCTTTTAAAATATTTACTACTATACCTAATTTAGTAAATATTTATTTCTGAAATCTTTACAACTTAAATAAGAAATTTCTTAAATACATTCTTTTAAAATCAAATTTAAAACTTTTAACTTTTACTTAGAAATCTGCTTTAAAACGTACTTGGCTTTTCAGAGAACTACACTCCCATTTTCAGAATAAAACTAAGAACCTTTTATAAACCCTACACGATTTACCACAATTCAAATTTACGTTTAAATCTTGTAAATTCCTCCAACACTTTAAAAATAAACCCTCATTTTATTTTTAAACACATTTTCCATTTCCTGAAAATCACATTCAAAATATATGCTTAAAATATTTAAAATAAAGCTACTAGAAATTATTTAATTGAAAATAATAATTAAGGAAATATATAGAGGTTTCCTAAGTAATTTAATCCAAATTTAACTTTTAAAATAAAGTTATTAAATCAAATATTTATATTAAAATTTCCTTTTGAAAACTTAACACTACTTTACCTCTAAGATAATTAAATACCATAATCTCTTAAACAAATATTTACTTACACTTTAAACAATTAAAATAATATTTTCTTTATAAAATATTCTAAAACACATTTTAAACTGCCCATTTATATTTTGAAATCTTTTCTTTAAAACATACTAAATTTCCAGGAAAAAATGCACTTTCCATCCTTTAAAGACAATCTCATCTTTACCTTTAAAAAAATTTTACCTTTCTTATAGAATTTTTCACCGGAAATCTATCTTTCAAAATTTATCCACCGATAAATATACCACTTTATTTATAAACCCAATTTATAAATTTCCGTTTCTCATTTCCATTCCAATCTCAGTTTTCAAAACCATTTACAAATTTCAACCCAATTCCTCGAATTTAATTCCCTTAAATTCATTACTTAAAATTTCTTTTCATTTCCTTTTTACTCCTATTTTATTTATTATATTTTAAATTCCAGATTACGTTCATCCAATCATAACACGGCATAATTCAATTTCCAAATTAAACTATCACAGTACATAAATGAAATACATCATCAATTATGGAAATAATTTCTAAATTGTGAGGAATCTAGTTGTGTAACAACCCGCATATTTATCGATTATATATTTAAATATTTTATTTAAATATTTCACCGTTCGTCGGAATTTAGTCCGAAAAGCTACTTTTTGCAAACAGCCGAATTAGGACTCGAGACCACTCCCATTGAGTTTAAAATGCCGTTTGCGACCTTTTTGAGTATAAGCTTCGATATGTTTGGAGATAGTTGATTTTTGCTACTTTTTCCCGCTTAGGGCTTTGGTTTGGGCTGAGCCAATTAACCACTTACTAACTCAGTCCCAATCCCCCTCTCCTCTTCATTACTTCATTCCAACTCCTAACTCTCTAGCAAAACTGAAAATGGAGGTGGAGAGTGGAAATTAAAACTCCTAGCCCTAGCTTCCTTTGCAAATCCATCTCCTAGCTCCAAAGTTCAAGAGAACCCATTGGTAAGCTTCCTCTTCTTCTTCTCCAACTCATTCTCTCTTTGATTTCAGAAATTTCCAAAACCTAACTTTGGGAAATGTTTCTCTTTTTAGCTTAGATTCAAGCTTCTAGTGTTGAGATTGAGGTGTGGTTGATTTCCATTTGCTTTCAAGCTTCATCTTCATAAATTTTAGTTCAAAGGTGAGATTTTTAATCTCACATCTATGCTTATAATTCTCTTATATTGTTAGGTATGAATTCCTAACACTTATTCATGTGCATTTGATTTTGATTTGGATTGCTTTTGTGAATATTACAATTTTTAGTGTTTTGAGTTCAATTCGTTAAAAATCCTAACTTTGAAGTTTGAACATGTTTTTGGTGATGCATCGAGGAGCTTATAGGGCCGGGTAGTCGATTGGCATAATCCCTTAGCGCCGTTGCTCGTGCGATTGCAATTTGGTCAGGATTTGCACCTCCTTTGAAATAGGGTAGGAAGTGCAAGTATATAGGTTCGGCCGACCGAGCCCCCTGGGCCGGTCGACCGACCTGTAGTCCAGGCACTTCCTGCCTCTGTTTGGAAGTGCTGGTTACAGGCTTCGGCCGACCGAGCCCCCTGGGCCGGTCGACCGACCTGGTGCCCCGAGCACTTCCAATCCCCTGGTTCGGTCGACCGACTCAAGGAGTCCGGTCGACCGACCTGCTACTATTTGCCAGCTTAGCCTATATTGCTAATTCGTTTGAATTTCCAACTTTAATCGATTCCTGTTGTCTCCCTTTTGTTGTTGTCATTTATTATCGACTTTGATGACCTTTTCTTTGGGAATTTTAGATATATCCGCTTTGATGGATTTGATATCGATTTCTTTGGATTTTATACACGTTTTCGAATGTGAATCTTAGTGATTGATTGTTCCTACAATCTTCTTCGTGATTTGTCACTTTAAAAATATAAAGGTTTTCTATACTAGTAGTAAATATCAAAACTCTTTATTCAAATGATTTCAACACTATTTTATTACAAAGCTCGTTTTCTTAAACCGTTTTCCAATCTATTAGTATATACAAACCTTTACCTCACTCGTATGAGAAATCTAATTAAACGACTTAGTAAAACAAGTGGTATGAAACGCTTGCGTTTACTTCGTCGGTTAATTCTTGGACTTGTTCGATTGAATCTCTTGTGACAATTTTCTAGTGGAGATCTACAATTTGTTCGTAAATATTTAAGTTAAGCTAGTGGTTATGGGACATGAAGCTAAGCTCATATATTTACTAGCTTATTGTAATTGACACTTCTCGTTGATCATGACGATCGTCATTGTGGTTTAGACTAGCAATGTGCGATGTCTCTTTGTTTATGTGGAGGACTGTTCCTCATTTTATTGAGCTTCGTCTCATTTTACACAAGGGTCGTACCTTTTTAGGTGCGTCAATGTTTTATTATGCATGGGGTGTACCTTTCTAGGTGCATCGATGTTTGTTTACATATGGGTCGTACCTTTTTAGGTGCGTCGATGTTTTATTATGCATGGGGTGTACCTTTTTAGGTGCATCGATGTTTGTTTACTTCGTGGAGCAATCGGCTCAATAAGTCGGGGCATGGGGCGTATCTTTCTAGGTGCGTCGATGTTCGTCTATGCATGGGGCGTATCTTTCTAGGTGCGTCGATGTTCGACTTTGCATGGGGTGTATCTTTCTAGGTGCATCGATGTTAGACATTACATGGGGTGTATCTTTCTAGGTGCATCGATGTTTATTTGTGCATGGGGTGTATCTTTCTAGGTGCATCGATGTTTATTTGTGCATGCAGCGTATCTTTCTAGGTGCGTCGATGCTAGAGCATGGGGCGTATCTTTCTAGGTGCGTCAATGTTCGACTGTTCATGGGGCGTGTCTTTCTAGGTACGTCGATGTCCAGTTTGTGGGATTGGCCATCCTTTTCTTATGATTTCTGGATTTCTTGTGTTGATTTCTGGAATTTATGTTTCACCACCTGTTACGATGGGCATTGATATATATGTCATTTACTGTGGCTTGGTGAATGAAATTAGGAGTATGACATTCCTTTTTATCTTGAGTAGATTATTGTGATATTGATTAATCTCTTGTTGATTTTCAATTACTTATTTATCACAGCTTGGCATTGTGATTATTATATGTTTGTGTCATATCTCTTATTATATATCACTTCATCTGATATTTATAGCTAGACTGATCCGTTTATTATTTTCTTCTTAAATAATACTCGGGTCAGACCGAGATTTTACAGGTGCTTCTGCTTGACTCCTTATCCGTCTACATCTGATCTTTTGGTTAACTACCTAGATTGTAGTAGTTTTGTTGTATACATTAAAGATATAGACTCCATAATGTATACTTATTCTTTTGTGTAGTTCGTGTAACTATTCTTTTGAGATATTGTGGATCTTTTTAGACCACTACTCTGATGTACACTTCCTAGTGTAATATTCATATCTATTTCCGCCTTTGTGATATGAATTGTCTGTGACTGATTTATGTTATGTTTATTTCTATATTTGTTTCCGAAGATATTATAGCCACTGTGTAGTAGCTTTGAGTTTGTGTCGGTATGTCGGATTTCCCTCTTGATAAAGAAATGCATGCTATACTATCTGACATATCGATGCTCATGCAAAGCAATTACACGGATGGTCGCTCCTCAACAGCCTTATTCTCCGTGCTAGTTGACAGCATTCTCCATAATGTTCTGGGCTAGCGTGGGTATGGAGGTGGGGCGTCACAGCTTGGTATCAGAGCCAAACTTCGGAACAATATGGAATATTATAACAAGGATCATCGTCCTAAGTCTTTCTTAGGAGTCGTGCTTTAGGATTTAATTCGAGTCTTCGTACCGATTCATCCTATTTTCTTTATGATTCCTTGTTTTATCTATAAGAATTGCTTGATATTTATCTTGAGAATAACCTTTTCTTCTTCTTTATTTCTTTCTTAAAGAAGAGAAATGGTTAGACCAGGCCGTCCCAGCGCCGGTCAATCTAGTGCTACCCCCCAAATGGAGTTTTTATGTCTGCCCAGCAGCTTTTAGATCTTGTTAAGAACGCTCAAGCTGCCGGACCCAATCTAGAGCCCACTCATCCTAGATCCGGTTTTTGCACGCTTGTGCAGAGACTATACCGATTTGTGTGGAAGGCCATTCAAAGGATCCGAGAGTGTTATTGAAATTCAAGCTTGGCTCAAATCATGCAATCGCATCTTTTCTCGCATGAACCTTATTGACCTTCATCGAGTCCAAGTGGATTCTAGCATGCTCCAAGAAAGAGCATTAGATTGGTATGAGCTTTTAATTTCTGAAATCATTGAAGCGGATCTCACTTGGGAGCAATTCCGGGAAAGGTTCGAATTGAAATTTGTGCCGGAGGCCGAAAAAGTAACTTTGGCCCGGCGTTTTATTGACCTTGTTCAAGGTGAATCTTCTGTGACAGACTATGTCGCATCTTTCGAATCTCTTTCCAAAGACGGGGTTGAATACATTAACACCCCAATGAAGAAAAATCAGAGATTCGTCTATGGCTTGAATAAGAATCTTAAGAAGCCATTACTTTTGAAACTTGAAGTTTCATTTGATCAGCTTATTGATATCGCTCTTCGTCTTGAAGAGGCCGATAATGAAGGTGATGTTGAAGTTGTGCGTGCCCAACAGAACTTCAACAATAACTTGAAGAGGCCTGTCAAATTCAAAGGCCCCAATTCTAATAAGAAAGGGAAGCAACAAATTCCGGTAGCAAAGACTCCTACCCCTAGTCGTGGTCAATGCTACAATTGTGGTTCCACGAACCACTATGCAAGGGAGTGTCCGAGACCCCTCTTTTGTCGCTATTGCAAAAATTCGGGTCACCATATTACTGCATGTCCCGTACTTCAAAATAAGAAGGAGGGAGAGCTCAATGTGGTGCAAGCTCCTGGTAACACTTCTCGTGGTCAAGGTATTTCTCATTTAATCCTTGATTACATTTATTTTGTGATCTTCTTATTTGAGTTCTTTTTGATATGGGTTTCATCTCATTATTTTTATATCAAAAGAACTTGTCGATTCTTTTTCTTTGAATATTTTGGGCTTGATGATTTCTTTGAGGATTGTGAATCCGGATGGTAGATCCGCAACACTCAATTTGCTTTTTATTGATGTCGAAATTATTTTATGAGACTTTTCTTTCCGAGCCGATATTTTTACTTAGGCTTCGGAATTGATTTTTTGAAAGGATCGGCTTAATCATTGTGAAGCCCATATCCTATTTTTCAAGTGGACTATTCATCTTCGACATTTTTAATCTGTTAAGTAGATTTCTATTTTTCCTTTATGATTTTGATTCCAACTTGATGGCATCATTTTATTCCTTAAGCCCACTTATAAGGAAAGTGTTATTTCTCTCATTCATGTAGTTTGAGAAATTTTCCGGTATTTTTGAGTTTGTCTTAGGATTATCACCTAAGAAATCTTTTGTGTGGTGTTAAGGTCTTTTCAATTTGACTTTACCACCGGTTTTCGTTTGCTACGAGTTGCGGAAATTAGCATTCCACTTACCGCATTCCGCACTCGTTATGATTCTTACGAATGACTTATTATGTCATTCAAATTTTCTAGCTTATTTCATCCATTTTATAAATCGAATATTCTATGAATATTTCGATGAGACTATTCTTGTATTTACTGATTTTGGATGAAAATAGTAATTTAAAATTTTGCAAATCTTTTTCATAAGATTTATTTATAAGTAAAACTGGATTTTTGTTCTTGAAACGAACAAAGAATATTCTTAAAACTTTTTAAGAGATTTATTTATCCTATAAAAGATGATTTTGTGATTGTATTGCCCGTTGAGTGCTTTAAGAAATTTGGTCGATGCGCTTGATCAACGTTATCGATAGGAATTTCATGAACGCTTTGATGAGACAATCAGACACAGTATATTGACTTGAAAATAGTAAATTTTTCTAGAAAGATTATTACATAAAGATAAAAATGTAATTTTGAAAGTTTTAACTTTTCGGGAAAGAAGATTATTTAAAAGAAATTCTTTCTTTTCGATACTTTTATTCTTGTGATTCCTGGAGGGGGACCAAGACATTGCTATTTGTACCGATACTAGTCGTATTGGTTTGGATGCCGTTCTCTTGCAAAAGAGAATGTGATATCACTTGTGCTTCTAAACCATTAAAGCCGATCGAGACTAGGTATGCCACTCATGATATAGTGCTCGCGGCTATTGTTTTTACTTTTGGAATTTGGCATCATCATATTTGGATGAGAAATTTGTTCTCTACCTCGATCATAAATCTTTGGAATATTTATTTTCTCATAAGGAACTTCATGATGACTCGAGTTCCTGGCATCATATGATCTTGATATTCCTTTTATTCCCGGAGTGGAAATCGTGTTGCCAATGCGCTTTGTCGTAGGCAACAAGTGTTGATTCTTTGATGATGTCTGAATGGAATTATCTTTTTTATCAAGTTCATCGAACGTTTTGATATACTTCGTTCTATTGAGTTTCATCTTGTTTCTTTTATGGACTCGCGTCTGATGTTCTTTTATGGTGTTCGGTTCATCGGATGTACTGTTATTATACTACATCGATGTTCCGTCTTATTTGATACATTGGATGTACCGTTTGTACTACATTAATGTCTTTGCTATTTGATTCATTGGATGTACCTTTTGTACTACATCAATGTCTTTGCTTTTGATTCATTGGATGTACCGTTTGTACTACATCAATGTCTTTGCTTTTGGTTCATTGGATGTACCGTTTGTACTACATCAATGTCTTTGCTTTTGATTCATTGGATGTACCGTTTGTACTACATCAGTGTCTTTGATTCATTGGATGTACCGATTGTACTACATCAATGACTTTGCTGTTTGATTCATTGGATGTACCGTTTGTACTACATCAATGTCTTCGCTTTTTGATTCGTTGGATGTACCGTTTGCACTACATCAATGACTTGGCTTTTTGATTCATTGAACGTACCGTCTTTGTACTACGTCGGTGTTCCAAATTATTCGAGTTTCAAGTTTCTCGGGGGTACCGTATTTGTACTACGCCATTGCACCGGCTCAACTTTCTGATATTCATGACGTTTTCCACGTCTTTTAACTATGGAAATGCTTTTATGTTTCCGGTTTTTATTCTTGAGCCCGGTGTTATTGAGGGATTGAAGTTTCACCAAATTTGACTTTTGAGCAACAGCATCATTGCTTAGGAGGTTGAGCGCCTTCGATATAAAGATATTCTTTTTGATAAAAGTTCTATGGTTCTCAAATCCTAGGGATTACTCATGTGAAATCTTGAGAATTCATCGAACGAAAACTTTCGGATTTACTCCTTCGTGCTCTTTATGGTGAACTTCTTGATTCAAATTTTCTTTTGTGTTAATATGCTTCTATGGTTGTTACTTCTTATATTTCCTTCTTAACTATTGCAAGGACGCAATTTCTTTAAGGAGGGGAGTCCGTAACAACCCGCATATTTATCGATTATATATTTAAATATTTTATTTAAATATTTCAAATTTCGTCGGAATTTAGTCTGAAAAGCTACTTTTTGCAAACAGCAGAATTAGGACTCGAGACCACTCCCATTGAGTTTAAAATGCCGTTTGCGACCTTTTTGAGTATAAGCTTCGATATGTTTGGAGATAGTTGATTTTTGCTACTTTTTCCCGCTTAGGGCTTTGGTTTGGGCTGAGCCAATTAACCACTTACTAACTCAGTCCCAATCCCCCTCTCCTCTTTATTACTTCATTCCAACTCCTAACTCTCTAGCAAAACTGAAAATGGAGGTGGAGAGTGGAAATTAAAACTCCAAGCCCTAGCTTCCTTTACAAATCCATCTCCTAGCTCCAAAGTTCAAGAGAACCCATTGGTAAGCTTCCTCTTCTTCTTCTCCAACTCATTCTCTCTTTGATTTCAGAAATTTCCTAAACCTAACTTGGGAAATGTTTCTCTTTTTAGCTTATATTCAAGCCTCTAGTGTTGAGATTGAGGTGTGGTTGATTTCCATTTGCTTTCAAGCTTCATCTTCATAAATTTTAGTTCAAAGGTGAGATTTTTAATCTCACGTCTATGCTTATAATTCTCTTCTATTGTTAGGTATGAATTCCTAACACTTATTCATGTGCATTTGATTTTGATTTGGATTGCTTTTGTGAATATTCCAATTTTTAGTGTTTTGAGTTCAATTCATTAAAAATCCTAACTTTGATGTTTGAACAAGTTTTTGGTGATGCATCGAGGAGCTTATAGGGCCGGGTAGTCGATTGGCATAAACCCTTAGCGTCGTTGCTTGTGCGATTGCAATTTGGTCGGGATTTGCACCTCCTTTGAAATAGGGTAGGAAGTGCAAATATACAGGTTCGGCTGACCGAGCCCCCTGGGCCGGTCGACCGACCTATAGTCCAGGCACTTCCTGCCTCTGTTTGGAAGTGCTGGTTACAGGCTTCGGCCGACCGAGCCCCTTGGGCCGGTCGACCGACCTGGTGCCCCGAGCACTTCCAATCCCCTGGTTCGGTCGACCGACTCAGGGAGTCCGGTCGACCGACCTGCTACTATTTGCCTGCTTAGCCTATATTGCTAATTCGTTTGAATTTCCAACTTTAATCCATTCGTGTTGTTTCCCTTTTGTTGTTGTCATTTATTATCGACTTTGATGACCTTTTCTTTGGAAATTTTAGATATATCCACTTTGATGGATTTGATATCGATTTCTTTGGATTTTATTCACGTTTTCGAATATGAATCTTAGTGATTGATTGTTCCTACAATCTTCTTCGTGATTTGTCACTTTAAAAATATAAAGGTTTTCTATACTAGTAGTAAATATCAAAACTCTTTCTTCAAATGATTTCAACACTATTTTATTACAAAGATCGTTTTCTTAAACCGTTTTCCAATCTATTAGTATATACAAACCTTTACCTCACTCGTATGAGAAATCTAATTAAACGACTTAGTAAAACAAGTGGTATGAAACGCTTGCGTTTACTTCGTCGGTTAATTCTTGGACTTGTTCGATTGAATCTCTTGTGACAATTTTCAAGTGGAGATCTACAATTTGTTCGTAAATATTTAAGTTAAGCTAGTGGTTATGGGACATGAAGCTAAGCTCATATATTTACTAGCTTATTGTAATTGACACTTCTCGTTGATCATGACGATCATCTTTGTGGTTTAGACTAGCAATGTGCGATGTCTCTTTGTTTATGTGGAGGACTGTTCCTCATTTTATTGAGCTTCGTCTCATTTTACACATGGGTCATACCTTTTTTGGTGCGTCAATGTTTTATTATGCATGGGGTGTACCTTTCTAGGTGCATCGATGTTTGTTTACACATAGGTCATACCTTTTTAGGTGCGTCGATGTTTTATTATGCATGGGGTGTACCTTTTTAGGTGCATCGATGTTTGTTTACTTCGTGGAGCAATCGGCTCAATAAGTCGGGGCATGGGGCGTATCTTTCTAGGTGCGTCGATGTTCGTCTATGCATGGGGCGTATCTTTCTAGGTGCGTCGATGTTCGACTTTGCATGGGGTGTATCTTTCTAGGTGCATTGATGTTAGACATTACATGGGGTGTATCTTTCTAGGTGCATCGATGTTTATTTGTGCATGGGGTGTATCTTTCTAGGTGCATCGATGTTTATTTGTGCATGGGGCGTATCTTTCTAGGTGCGTCGATGCTAGAGCATGGGGCGTATCTTTCTAGGTGCGTCGATGTTCGACTGTTCATGGGGCGTGTCTTTCTAGGTACGTCGATGTCCAGTTTGTGGGTTTGGCCATCCTTTTCTTGTGATTTCTGGATTTCTTGTGTTGATTTCTGGAATTTATGTTTCACCACCTTTTACGATGGGCATTGATATATATGTCATTTATTGTGGCTTGGTGAATGAAATTAGGAGTATGACATTCCTTTTTATCTTGAGTAGATTATTGTGATATTGATTAATCTCTTGTTGATTTTCAATTACTTATTTATCACAGCTTGGCATTGTGATTATTATATGTTTGTGTCACATCTCTTATTATATATCACTTCATCTGATATTTATAGCTAGACTGATCCGTTTATTATTTTCTTCTTAAATAAACTGGGGTCAGACCGAGATTTTACAGGTGCTTCTGCTTGACTCCTTATCCGTCTACATCTGATCTTTTGGTTAACTACCTAGATTGTAGTAGTTTTGTTGTATACATTTAAGATATAGACTCCATAATGTATACTTATTCTTTTGTGTAGTTCATGTAACTATTCTTTTGTGATATTGTGGATCTTTTTAGACCACTACTCTGATGTACACTTCCTAGTGTAATATTCATATCTATTTCCGCCTTTGTGATATGAATTGTCTATGACTGATTTATGTTATGTTTATTTCTATATTTGTTTTCGAAGATATTATAGCAACTGTGTAGTTGCTTTGAGTTTGTGTCGGTATGTCGAATTTCCCTCTTGATAAAGAAATGCATGCTATACTATCTGACATATCGATGCTCGCGCAAAGCAATTACACGAATGGTCGCTCCTCAACAGCCTTATTCTCCGTGCTAGTTGACAGCATTCTCCGTAATGTTCTTAGCTAGCGTGGGTATAGAGGTGGGGCGTCACAAGTTGGATCCCTCCAACCTGTTTTGCGTGCATCCACAAACGTTAGCAAAACAAATAAATATCGATCAAATTTGATAATAATTTTTATATCAAACTAATCAACCAATCATTTAAATATTAACTATTTAAAACAACTGAAATTCCAAATGTGAGTGAGATTAACTCACCTTGCATCGGCATTTCAAATTTTAAATTAAATCAAGCTTGTTCGATTTAATCTAAAATTTCCACTTGCTCAAAACGATCCCAGGCCTACATCACAGCGTGCTGCTCATCGCTGCGATTCTGGCGCTACCAAATTCGTCTGAATCTGACAATGTATGCTCAAGTTACGAATTTATAAAGTTTGTATATATATTTTAAAACAAATTTTCTTTTTATTATCATACCAACAAGATCTGGCCGTCAATTGCACTAACCAAATCCAGGCCGCACACGGATCCTTCTCTCACAAGACGTTTCCAGACACAGCCGAACCCATGGTCGCGACCTAGGGTTACATGCCGCTCCACCTACGGTTCACTCGAGCTCGATCAAAACTCAACACGAGACAGCTCGTCGCGGCCTCCACCTTTGGCCGAAACATGGCGAAGCTCGGCACTTCCCCCATCTTGAAAAACATGAACAAATGGAACCTCTTCCTCATTGATTCTCGGCCATCACGTCGAACGATATATAATTCCCACCGTTGGATCTGTAGTACTCGACGAGTTCTTCAACTTTCATTTAGAATTTTTTTGAAAGTACTGCCTAGATTTCGAGAAAAATTGGGGAGAAGGAAACTAAATGTCGGCCATTGTTTTTCTGGGTTGCGGCCGAAGAAGATAGGTTAGGTATATATAAACGTTTTATAATATTATTTTAATATTAAATCCACTTTTTAATCATATTTCAAACGAACTCCGAATCAGACAAGCCGTTGGGCGATTATAAGGTTTTACCCATATTTCGAACACAATGGAACGTGTTTCAGAGGCTAATTTGATCATATGCACGAGTTACGGAAATAAACGATCAATTTTAAATTAAATCGATTAAAATAGTTTATATGTGTTTTGAGCTGTCATGGTCAAACGACAACTCCGATTGCTACGAAAATTGAAATCCGATAATAACTAACTATTACGGATCCAATGGAACTGGTTTCATCAAATTTTGAGATTGTGCCCCGGAAGGCTAATTTAACTCGTCCATTAATTCGAGCGATTTTCAAAATCGTCGAAATCACTTAATATTTCACTTTTAAAATTTTACTAACTTATTTATAAATCATATAGAATTTATAATCACATTAGAAACCATTCTGATTCACTTCGAATCAAAATCTGATTATTTGCATTATTATATTATTAAAGTCCATTATTAAATTAATATAAAATTCCAAATTTAACTTATCGACTTTGGATTCCATCCAAAGATCTAATACTAAAATTTTAATCCAATCACACTTAAAATAAATTTTAGAAACCATTTTCATAACCATTTATCCACAAATTTACAAATTATCCCAATTTTAAAAATTAACTATATTATTTGTCCAAATCCCATTGAATTACCATATTTGAAATTATACCTTATTTTATTAATTTAAGCAAGATCTGTTTATTTCAAAATCAAATTATAATCCATATTCAACATTCAAAATGAATTAAATGTTCAAAATCTAACGACCAAAATTCCGGGTCGTTATAGTTTTTCGAATTGGGTTTCTGTGTTTCTGGAATTTATGGATCAATTCTCGGCCATTCGTTGGTGGTTGATGACCTATGATTGATCGTCAAATCAAGGTTACAATTGCGTGGTAGGGGACGAGTGGAGTGCATCTGTGTTATTCATTTGGTTAGATGGCTGGATCAAGCGTAATAATTTGAGTATAGTTTAAATCCAAACGATGGCTGCGTCGAATTGTTGGTCGTGGTTATTCCTGGGTCGTCGGCATCATGGGGAAAGTAGTGGTGGCCTTAGGGAGATGTCGCCTGGCCATAGGCAATGCGTCGGATCGGCGCGTGGTAGCAGCTTCCCTGGTGCGAGCATTGAAGGGGTTCGAATGGAAAAAAAAGGCTGGAGGAAGATACGTGATGACGTGGTAGGTGACATGAGATAGTATGCTTTGTTGTTTTTTTATTTTATAAATTCAATTGTTCTCACATCAATATCTTTTGCATACGAAATCGGTTTCATGCACGGTTTGTTCCACTGGGATCGTATTGGAATTTTAGACATTTAGATACTTGTTTGGACGAATTCTAAGACTGTTTAAATTTGGGCCCTAAATTGGATTTAAATTCGATATAAATTCAAAGGTGAGTGTTTTAACCCACTCACAACTTATAAAATTTCTTTTGTTAGTTAAATTTATTTATGATGTGATTAGAAATTTATTGATTACTGTTTGGTTGTTAAATTTTCATTTCTGGTTAAAGTTGACTTATACTGCATTTAATTATTTTTTAATTTAATATTGAATTTCAATTGTCAAATTTAATATCCGTAATAATTACCAGTTATCTATTGATGTTTATTGATTGAATTGGATGATGATTGTGATGAATGTTTAATTTGTTGATATTGGATGGTTGGGTGTTGTATTTTATTTTGTATAACTGCAAGTTCCCTATGGTTGAAAGGATACACACTCGAACGATCTACAGACTAGGGAAAAATTGTTATGGGTTGAAATGATAAACTCGAGCAATTTTACAGATTTTATTATTTAACTCAAGATTGCGGTTTGAAATGATATATAACCATAAAATTTTGAATTGCGGATTGAAATGATAAATACCTGTATCGCTTGACCCTAGGGTAGAGAATTATATACGGACACCAGATTGGTTAAATTAAATGATTTTAAAATCCTTAATTTTCGAATTTAATTAAATGATATTTGGAAATAAAATTTTATTTATATAAATTGAATTATTGAAAAATCAAGTTTTATGTAAAAATGTGAATTGGTTTAAAGGAATTGTTTTAAGAAATTAAATTGAAATTTTAAAATTCGAATTTGAGGATAAGTGAAATTTTCTTAGAATTGAGTTATTTGAGTTGTTTGAAATATAACTTCGAAATGTATTGAAGTTGGAATAATTTAAAGTGGTATTTTGAACATGGATTGTAAGCGATATTGAGTCAAATATTTTATTAAGAATTAGACTTTTAAAATCTGAAATTGGGTTTTGGAAATTGAAAATAGTCAAAATGTGTGAAATGAAATAAATAGTTTAAATTCATGTAATTTTCATATTCGTGTTTCAATACAAACTGTTTTAAAAATATACCATTTTAAAATTCTAATTATTAAGATTTTCAAACTATTAAACTATTTTAACCTATGTTGACTATATTAAATCATTTTAACCTATTTTAAACCACTAAATTTATTTTAAACTAATTAACCCATTTGACTTATTTTAAATCTAATTAATCTATTTTAATGCTACTTAACCTATTTTAACTATATTTAATTTGTTTTAAATTATTTAACTATCTTAAGTCAATGTAACAGTATCTTTAATCTATAGCTAAACTATTTTAGAGTATGTTAACTATTTATGACTATTTTAACTATTGATAATTATTCAAAACTATTTTCTATATTTCCAGACTAGGTAAAGTAGAAGTGTTTCTATTCGATTCTTTGGTTTGAAAGAGAATATGGTTAAATGATGTTATAATTTAAGTTGAGATTTAAATGTTATAATTAATTGAATATGATGATTTGGAAGTAAGGATTTAACCTATTTTGAAAGTATGATTTTGAAAGAGATTATGATTTCAAAAACGATATGATTTCAAAGGTAAATATGATTTCAAAATGAATATGATTTCGAAAGTATTATAGTTTTGGGAATATTATATTTTGATATAAATTGTGAATCAACTTTTGGAAATGTAAAAGAACCGTCCGGTGTGTAATAAGCGATTGGTTATTAAAAAGACCGGGATTGGATATTGTCATACTCTCTGCCGATACCAAAAACCATGTTAACAACTGTGTACGTGGTGGAGATTTCAGAAATGAAGTACGATGGGTTGGCGTACGATTTCTTTATGAGGTATGACGTGACCCTGACTCCCGTGAGTCGGCTTAGCTGTGACTAAAATCAGGAGCCACGCCTAGCCAAGTGAGGTCATTCCTCCTATCGGACACATTTCTTCGTTACCATTTTATTACTTTGTGATTGATTTGGTGGCCACCTTTTGATTTTGATTTGGGAGTGTGTTCGAGTCGGGTGGTATTAGCTATTATGCGTTACCAGCAGTCCGGATACGCAAATACTGTATCTACCCTGCAATTGCCTCGAGTGTCGGGTTCACATGCCCTAGCGTGCATTCTATGAGTTTGTTTTGTACCATGCCCATGAGGTGCCGTCTGTGTAAACCTCTCGGAGGAGAGTACGGTAATGTATAGACTATGGGAATATATAAAAATGTGTTATGGGGGATATTGGTAATGCCTTAATGCTATTTTAATACTTTTACTTTACTATAGACATATTATAATAGCGTATTGTACTACATAGTAGATAGTTTAATGGATCCTTAGGAGATGTGAATCTCAAACATCTCTTAAGTTATTGCACTCACGTTAGACACTGATAGGAGATGTCAAACCCCGTAAACATCTCTAACGCCATCACACTCATATTTACCATTGATTTAACTTGCATAAGATCTTTTAGTTCTGACTCGAGTGTTTTGTCTTTTCAATTCGCTCGGGTGAGGCTGAGTATTTCAGGTTTTGAAGACTTTATTTCTGGAGGACGAAGATGGAGACTTGTACTATTATTATTATTATTATTATTATTATTATTATTATTATATCTATTTCACTGCATCATGTTGTTCCAATGCAATTATTTATTTATTCCTGTTTACATAACTTTGGTATTTGTGTTGTATAGAATAATCAAATGTATTTATAAAACGGCTTCATGAACTGTTATCTGATTATTATATTTTGTCATTCAGCTGCGAGATTCTATTTTTTTTCTTTCTCTGTTTTCTTCTTTACCCCACAATAATCTTCCCTTTTGAATGGTTTGAGATTGACATGTGTGTCTTTTTAAAACATCTGAAAAGGCAGGTCGTTACAATAATATTCGAATTGTTCGATTTTGACCGCTAACCAAATTTACACCTAAGAGTCACACAAATGAAACATTGAATACTCCTTTGACCGCCTGATTTACTTGACTTATAAATATGATAAATTAATTAAAATAATTAATATTTGCGAAACATCAATTATAAAATTTTGTTTGTTGCATCGAACATTATTAAATAGTATTTTATCATAATTATAAATATATTGAACAATATAGATTATTGGTGTGCTTTTAAATTAGATTTAAATGTGAGAGTTTATGTACGGATTAAATGTGTTTAAAGTCCATAGGCAAGCACACATAGTCAGCAGTTAATTGGTTTGGTGTGGTCGGCCATGACATAAGAAGAAAACCGAGGGAATTTTATTTTTGAATTTGAATGATAAGGAAAGTGTTAATGGAGATTAATGACCTCATTAATCATACATTAATTCTATTTCTTTAAAACATTGCCTGTTCATTTTATTACTCTCTATTCATAGGCACTTCAAGAGCTAGCAACTCTAGAATTAGAAATTTGATTCAAGGAGAAAATTCAACCTTTTAAATTGTGAATTAAAGGCTTTGTTGAAGGACGTAATTTTGATCTAATGTTGTTTATATACATATTATATCGTATATTTGCTAGATATCTTGTTTATAACAAATCTTGTGTATCAATTTATTGTCATATATCAATGGTTATATGTTGCAAGTGCATGTAGTAAAATTAAAAATAAAAATAACTTGATGAAAGAGTGGTCCTCATATGAGGTGAATACTCATATTTTACTAAACAAAATCTATAAAAAAAATTGTTGGGAGTTAGTTATTACACATATTCGGGATCATCACTGTGATGATCAACTAAACGAGAAATGGCAATGAGAGAACTAGAATGTGATCGTGGGTCAAGGCGATAAGAGAATCTTAAGAACTGTGATGCTGCTTGGCAGAAGAAGAGAAGTTGCAAGTGCATGGAGAATTAGGACACCAAGGTGTGCAGGCAATAAATGAGAAGATACATGGAAAAAGTAGACAAAGAAAAATCGGTGCTTCCAAGGTGCTTAATTATGGTTCCAAGGTGAGGTGCTGGGTTATGGTGCTAAGGTGCTGCGGATAATCAACAACGCGGCCTAAGGCTTGATGAATGTGCTTAAATGTTGAGTAACTAGCCGAGCAAACGGGAATTAAATTAAATTTCATTCTGTAATAGAAAATTGCCGTATTTATAAATTCGTTAAAAAATTTATTGCAAAATTGAATAAATTATTATTTAATTGTTCTTAAACTATGTAAACTTGTATAATACATATGTACTATATAAACTATGTTTTAAATTTGGAAAGAAATTTATCTATACATTACTGTCATTCGACAATTTAAAAAATTAATATTATTACATATATATTCGTATTTATAGAATAAATACAAAACCATACATGTAAATTCATTTAAAATTGATTAACTAAAAAAGAACATACATACATACATATATATATTATAGAAATGATAAGTTAATGTACAAAAGTTTCAAAACATATATTTTTATTTTCAAAATTTTTTTTTTTATCTTTACGCACTCCTTTTGATTAGTACATAATAATTTAGGACGAGAGCATTATAAGCCATTGTAGTTTTAAATTTAGTTTTATTTTATGTTAATATATATATATATATAAAATTCTTTACATATTTAGTCATTTTTGCATACACACACAAATATATATATATATATATATTGTAAAATTTATCATTGTTTCATATATACATATATTAATATGTATTTTTAATCCTTTGTTTAGAAATGAAAATGCCATGTCAGTTACAAAGAGTATTAATCAGGGAATTAATTCTTTTTCTCTAAAGGCCATGTAAATTACAAAGAGTATTAATTACTACTTTAACTCTTTTTCTTTAATATGACTCAGGCTTTCATTTCTAAAAATTACACACTCCAAAACTAAGCTTCTACACTATTTAACGTTAATTTTCCTTTATTTTCACACTTATATTATATAGGTAAGTACATATGTATGTATGTGTTATGTTTGTAAAACATTGATCCACTTGTACGTACATTTATATGGTATATCAAATACAGGAGGGGCTAACATGTCCTTAGCAGTGTAAATCTCAACATATAAATACAGACATATTAAACCATATACAAATTATTATGTTGCACTTGCACGTTTACACATACTTGTATATAATGCACATGTTTAAAACATAATCGAAATAAATAAAATGATAACTTATCTGTAAGTTCAAACAGAACATTGATTTTACTTAAAAGAATGTTTAGAAAAGTTCTAAATAGATTTAGATTTAATAGACCCAATAAGAATCCAAAATAGAATTAGTTTTTTGAAATTTACCTATTTCTTCCACTGTAGGCTGACCTAGTTCTAACAATGGTATCAAAGCCCAATAGCCCATGCGGTCTAAATTACTAATGTTATGGTTAACTAAGTAAGCTTGTAAATTAAGTAGGGTGTTTAGAAAAGTAATATATAAGCTTGGGTTTGGGTAATTTAAGTACCCTGTCCTTCTTGGCTATGGGCCTGACATGAAAGATAAAGTAAGCCGAAAAGTTTCCTTTGATAGAAAAATCTCAATTTGAATTAGGCCTTAGGTTAATGAACAGTAATTAGTAGGGGCATGGTGATGCCGTGAGGCAGTAGATATTTATGGACGATATTTAATAAGGAAATTATAACAATCCTTCTTAATTGGACTAAACGAATTAATTCTCCTAAAAGGAAAATACTTTAAGATGAATGAATTAGGTTTCGTGACTTATTCCATTGCGTTTGTAATGTCGTTTATACATGAGTTACATATGGCATGGAATAATTCTGAAAAGCTTCTTCTTTTCATACTTTTCATTCTCTTAATTTTTCATTTTCTTACAAAGAAAGCAAGGTTATCTAGTCTTTGAATCAATATATATTCTTCATATCCCAACAAAAAATTACAAAATAAGTAAATAAATTCAGTTTAACATATTCTCAAATTTTATCAATTAAAATATTCAAATTAACTGATTTGAAGATCGACAAATAGAAATATAATATGTTATTCTTGCATGTTTATGTTTTTCTATACTCATGCCAGTGCCTAATTTCACAACTACTAAATACTTTGTGATTTGGTCGCTTATGTGTTTATTTGGCTGAGATCGTGTATTTCATACTATGAGTTTGAACTCTTAATCAATAAACAATTATGGATATTTGATCTATATACTATCATATATAAGTATTGTATGATGAATGTTCACAGTTCGAAATGTACGATACTTCAATGAAATTAGTTCATTTGAAATAAGTGAATAAACCATATTATAAGATCGAGTAATCAATTTGATTGATTACAATGAAGATCATATTGTGTTAAATGTAATACTAGACCATAACTACAAAAGGGATCAAAGAACTCGATCATTGAAATGCCAGTTTTGACCAGTTTACGTAAAGGCAATATTATGGATGTCTTTAAATGTTACGGATAATCGAATGTATCATTGCAAAGAGTTCATTATGATATTGTAGAAGGTATTTCTTTTGAATGGTTTAGCTATTTAAAAAGTAAAATGAATACACAAGAGTAAATGTGATTTAAGGATCAATTGGGATAAAGAGAGTAAACAATCACTTCTACTTCATAAAGAAACATCAGAAACGATAATTGTAAAATAATAGTTGATACTTAATATTTGAATAAGAAATTTGATTTCTAACTATATTTTCATATAGAAATTTGTTTTCTACGAGATTTATTTCTTTGAGTTCAAGATAATTGATTAAAAACTCGCCCCTATAAATTAGTTATAATATACGAAATAAATAATCTATATTAAATTGATGATGGACCTCCGTATTCAGTACATTATTATAGTGATGGAGGAAATAATAGGAGCATGCCATATAGAACTTTTTGATTGAATCAAGTTGCAAAAAAAGTTTTCATAAAACATACCGTACATTATTTACGAAATAATGTAGGTTCTTCGACGATGAATAAAGAATAGAAATAGTTTTATTTGAATGGAAATATTACGAAGTAAAACTATCATTTGGTTTTTTATATAAGAAAAGTGATGCATTGAAAATATCAAAGTATCTGAAGTTATTTACAATTATTTTGGAACTATAGACTAAACTATGGTTCTGAGAAGTAATTTTTTGATCATATTATTCTGAATCGTATGGCACTAGTAAATTAGACTCAGACTATTAAGGGCAAAGCAACATTTAGTGGGAGCTTCAATAGAGTTGATGAACTCTTCAGATTGATACATATAGATGTATGCAATCAAAAGTATGATAATACCAAAATGGATCCACTGAACCATAATTTGGATCAACACCTAAGCTTTCATACAGGGAGATATTATTTGAAAACATTATGACGATATTCCTAGGTTTTAATATATATTCCCGGAATTGTTCATAAGTTCAAATCATACGTGCAAGGGAAGATAGGCAAGCCATGTAATTATATAATAATCCTTTATCCATATGCCAATGGGCATAATGATTAACATTCAAGGTAAATTTTATTTTAATTTGAACAAGGGCATAAGTGGCCTTACGTAAATTAATAATATGCAAGTCCAAGTCTGAAGATTAAATCATATGCATGTCCATTAGCACAAATATCCAATTAGGCAAGTACAAAGGAAATATGCTATGCAAAGTTAAATGTCCAACTCCCTATTTGAAAAATGTCTAAGAGTAACAATTGGCTCTAGAAATCCCTAAATTGATTTAGGGTTTACAACTTGTATTTGAGAAGTAGAGAAATAAAGTGATTCACCCATTCTAAGTGCTAGAGGAAGTCATATAAGTGGTGTGGATCACATGGGATGATTGATACATGTACCGGCTTAAATTTGAGTGATTTGCTAGCTCCATCTTGGTGAAATCTCGATAATACTTCCTTTATGGATACTCGACATCACTTACTTGTAGAATCTCGACAATACAATTTTCCTTTCAGAAGTTCAACATCCATTGCTAATGTATAAGCTATTCATACCTTAGAAGTTTGCTATCTCTTATGCTTGCAGAAACTTGGCAACACTTCTTTTGTAGTTAGATGCCCGACATCTTCTAGTGGCATGAAACCCTTTCTTTTTTACATGCTCGACAACAAACTATGTTGTAGAGGCTCAACGTCCTTTTACACATCTTTAAAAATCCTTCTATCTTTAGGCCCAACAACTTTTCTATTATAGTAGCTCGATATCTCTTGTTCCTGCAGGTTTATAATAGCTCGTTGCCTCTAAACATTTAATGGTTCAACATTTCCATCATCTTATAGGCTCGATTTGTTCTCTTTATTGTTAGATGATCGACATCACCTTCTACGTATAGATGCTCAATAAAAGTTACTATTGTAGAGGATTTCTATCCCTAAAGACTTGACACCTCCCTCTATTACTATATGCTCGACATTGCCTTCTACTTGTACATGCTTGACAACACTTACTTTTGCAAAGGCTTTTTACTCCTTTCTGAATGATAACTCTACTATCTTAAAGCTTGACATCTCTCAACATCTCCGAACTAGACATGTTTTCCTTAGATGTTCAATACCCATGTTGATAGAGCATGGTTAGAGGTTCAACATATCATTGACTTGGAAGCTCAAAATATCACAATGACTCTATTGGCTCGTCATATCACCACGTAATTACAAGCACGATACCCATCTTACAATGCTTTTTTTATCCTCTTATTGAATTAGTTGTTTTTTCATTTGATAACTCTTCCAGCATAGCAATTGGAAAATATATCGATATCTTTTACCCCTTCCTTGCACAAAAGAAGTTTTTTATACTTTAGTGTAAAACCAAGTATCTTCCTACCTTTCCAGCTCTCACTTTTATATAAGACTTTCTCTTTAAATCCTTTTCATTTGAAATATAAAGTATATGACGATGACTTTCATAATTCCAAGAAAACATTTCTTCCTAAAATTCATCATTTCGTTTTGTAAACGTATCAACCTTCATATTTTATGATTTCATATTTAAATGTTTTATTTAAATATAACATCGTTACTCGAATTAAAATCCAAAATGTGACTTTTTGTAAATAGTTGAATCCGGACTCGAGGCTACTTTCATTGAGTTCAAAACGACATTTACAACTTTTTTGAGTACGAACATTGATATGTTTGGAGTTGATTAGGATTCGGTATTTTCATTTGGGCTTTGGGTTGTTTTCTAGCCCACTAACCCGACAAGGTAACCCAAACTCTTCTACAAAACACCCCTAACTCTTCTCCTCTTCATTCATTCCACTCATAATTTTATAACGCTCATACTAAAGGGGAAAATGGAGGAAAAGAGGGGAACTCAAAATTCCTAAGCCATAAATTCTTAGGAAATTAAAATTCAAGTTCCAAAATCAAGAAAAGCTTAGGTAAGCATGCTCTTCATTTTCTCCATCTCAATCCCTCTCTAATTTTCCGAAACTCCTATGGCCTAACTAAGGAAATCTGTGCATTTGATAATAGATTGAAGATTCTAGAGTTGTGATTGAAGTGGAGTTGATCTTGCTTTGTTTTAGAGCTTCTCATTCCTTATTTTTGAGTTTAAAGGTGAGTTCTTGAACTCGCATCTATGTCTATAGCTTCCATTGTTGTTAGGTATGAATTTATAACATATATTTCATGTTCAATTTCTTTTCAATTGAATTGGTTTGGTGAATTTTTCGATTTTGGTATTTTGAAGTCAAAACTTATGAAAACCCTAGTATGGGTGTTTAGGCATGTTGATTCAGGTGTATTGAAGAGCCTATAGGGCTGGGTAGTCACTTGGCATAAATCCAAACCCGCCGTCGCTCATTTAATTGCTTTCCAATTCTATTGCCCATTTTGGGCTAGGCAAATTCTGCCATGTGCTTCAGCTTAGACGACTAAGGAAAACACTCAGACGTTTGAGCCATCGGAATAAAATATTATAGACTTACTGCTCCGACATCTGAGGTTATTCCCAAACATCTAAGCGATCTGGAAGAAAATTTCTAGAACTTCAGCTCAAATGTCTAGGAAAACCTCAAGACGTCCGGCGCTGTTAAATTCAGCCAACTTGTCTATTTTTATGCAGGTTTTCGTTTTATCGATTTTTGTTGATCCAAGTTGTTGTTGTCACTTGTTATCGACTTTGATGACTTCTTTTTCTGAATTTTTGGGAATATCCATTTGATGGATTCGATATCGATTTTCATGACTTTGATTCACGTCGACAAATGTGGATTTTTGGTGATAGATTGTTTTTACAATCGTTTTTGTGATTTTTCACTTTAAAGTACAAAGGTTTCTATACTAGTAGTAAATACTCAAACTCTTTCACAAAAATGACTTCAACATTACATTTAATACAAAGCTCGTTTTTAAAATAGTTTTTCAATCTATTAGTATATACAAACCTTTACCTCATTTGTATGAGAAATAAAATTAAACAACTTAGCAAAACATGTGGTATGAAACGCTTGCGTTTACTTTGTCAGTTAATTCTTAGAGTTGTTCGGTTGAGATCTTGTGACAATTTTCGAGTAGAAATCTACAATTTGTTCGTAAATATTTAAGTGAAGCCAGTGATTATGGGACATGAAGCAAAACTCATGTATTTACTAGCTTGGTGTAATTTAAAATTTTATTGATCAATGATGATCGTTTTGTGATTTAGACTTGCGATATGTGATGTCTCTTTGTCCGCGTAGGGGACTATATCCCGTTCTGTAGAGCTTTGTCTCATTTTTATGGGCTAGCGACCCATGGTCTTTCAATGGAGTTTGGTTAATCAGGCGTACCATTGCACTACGTCGTTGTTCTTGTTTATTTGAGTTCCAAGTTCCTCGGACGTACCGTTGTACTAGTTGTTGCACCGGCTCTATGGGTTAGCAACCCATGGGATAGTGACATGTTTATGATACATGTGTTGGTGAGTTTTCATGCTCTCGTTTGTGATAGAGCTCCCCCCATTTGTGTTTTCTAGATTTCTAATTAGTGATTTATAGAATTTGTGTTTCACCAATTTTTGTGATTTGCATTGATAAGCTTTATCAATATCTGTGGTTTGGTGAACAAAAATAAAAAATACGACATTCTTATTGGTGTTTGAGAAAATTTGAGATATTGTATGATTTTTTTTCTATCATGTATATTTATCATATCTCTTATCCTATCTCGTCTTACATGATAATTATAGCTAAACTGGTCTGTTTATTATTTTTCTTCTTAAATAATACTCGGGTCAGACCGAGGCATTTCAGATGCTTCCACTTGACTTCTTATCAGGGTTCGCCATTTGACTTTTTGCTAACTACTTTAGCCTAGTAGTTTTTGTTTTTATATATTCAAAATAGAGACTCCTTGATGTTTACCTTTTCTTTTGTGATGTAGTGGATCTTGTATGACCACTACTTTGATGTACACTTCTATGTGTTATATCAATATCTTTTTCTGCCTTAGTGATGTGAATATCTGTGACTGATTTATGTTATGCTTATTTTATATTTATTTTCGAAGACCACATAGCTATTGTGTAGTAGCTTTGAGTTTGTATTTGATACGTCAAATTTCCTCTTGAAATGAAATGCATGTCATACTATCTGACATATCAGTACTCGCCCAAAGCAATTATACAGATGGTCGCTCCTCGACAGCCTTATTATTCTCGCTAGTTGACGGCATTACCCCATAGTGTTCTTGGCTAGTATGAGTATAGAGGTGGAGCATTACAGCTTGGTATCAGAGCAAAACTTCAGACAATGTAGAATAATCTAGCAAGGATCATTGCCCTAGCTCTCTCTTGGGAATCGAGCCTTAGGATTTAATTTGGATCTTAGGACCCATTCTATCCTATTTTCTTTTATGATGCCTTATTTATCGATCAAGATTGTTTGATATTCATTTTGAGAATAACCTTTTTCCTCTTCTTTCTTTTATTCTTAAATAAGAGAAATGGTTGGACCTAGTCGTCTTAGCGCTAGTCAATCCAGTGCTACTCCTTAGGATGGCATATTCATGTCTGGCCAACAGCTTTTGGAACTTGTAAAGAATGCCCAAGCTACCGGACCCACTCCTGAGCCTACTCATCCTAAATCTGGGTTTGCACACTTGTGTAGTGATTATACCGATTTAGATGGGAGACCATTCAAGGGTTTCGAAAGCGTTATAAAAGTCCAAGTTTAGCTTAGAACATGCGATTGCATCTTTTCTCGCATGAATCTTGTGGATCTAAATCGAGTCCAAGTGGATTCCAGCAGCTCCAGGAGAGAGCATTAGATTGGTATGAGCTTTTGGTTTTGAAAATTATTGAAGCAGATCTTACTTGAGAGCAATTCCGAAAAAGGTTCGAGTTAAAGTTTGTGCCAGAAGCTGAAAAGGTAACTTTAGCCCGACGCTTTATCTACCTTATTCAAGGTGAATCTTATATGATTGGTTATGTCGCATCTTTTGAATCCCTCTCTGAATATGTGGTCGACTATATTAATAACCCATTGAAGAAAAATCAGAGGTTTATCTATGGGTTGAATAAGAACCTAAAAAGGCTTTACTTCTGAAACTACAAGTTCCTTTCGATCAGCTTGTAGATATCGCTCTTCGACTTGAAGAGGCCGATGAAGAAAGTGATGTTGAAGTTTTGGATGCCAAACAGAACTTCAACAACGACAACAAGAGGCATATTCATTTCAAACCTGATTTCAATAAGAAAGGGAAGCAAGCAACTTCGGTAGCAAAGACTCCTACCACTAACCGTGGAGAATGCTACAATTGTGGTTCTAAGGACCATTATGCAAATAGGTGTCTGAAACCCCTTTATTGTCACTATTCCAAAAGTTCGGGTCATCTTATATCTTCATGTCCCAAACTTCAAAGTAAGAAAGAGGGAAAGATGAATGATGTGAAAGTCTCTAGTGACACTTCTCTTGGTCAAGGTATTTCTCATTCTATCCTTGGTGGCATTATTATGTTCCGTGATCGTCCAATTCAAGTTTCTTTTGATACGGGTGCATCTCACCCTTTTATATCAAAAGAACTTGTTGATACTTTGCCTTTAATGTTATGGGCTTGATGACTTCATGGAGAATTGTGAATCTGGTTGGTGGATCTACAACACTAGGTTTATTTCGTAAAGATGTCGAGAATATTTTATGCGATTACGCTTTTCGAACTGATTTGCATGTTATGTGCTACTTACTTTCGGAATGATTTTGGGAATGGATTGGCTTAATCATTATGAAGCTCACATTCAATGTCCCAAGAGGACTATTCATCTTCGACATCCTTAATCTGTTAAGCAGATTTCTATTGTTGTTAAAGATTCAGATTCCAATTCGGTAGAATCCTTATATTCTCTAAATCCGAATGATGGCGATAATGATGATGAGGAAGATGTCATTTCCCTCATTCACATTGTTCGTGAATTTCCTTATATATCCCATTTTAGGATTATCACCTAAGCGAACAATTGAGTTCATAATTAATCTAATCCTTGGAGGTCTACCTATCACTCGTCCTCCTTATCGTATGTTATTAAGGAAAATGAGAAGATGCGTAAACAATTATCTAAATTGGAAGAAAAATAGTTTATTCATTCTAATTCCTCTTCGTGGGGAGCTTCGGCTATTTTTGTGAAGAAATCTGATGGTGCACTTAACCTTGACTACCACAAGCTTAATGATCTTACCATCAAGAATAAATATCCCTTACCTCGGATTGATGGTCTATTCAATTAAATTAACGGTACTAGATTCTTTTCACAGTTAAACTTAGAAAACCATTTTCATCAAGTTCGTATTGTAGAGGATAGTATTCCTTTGACATCGTTATGTAAACGTTATGGATCATATGAATGGCTTATTATGCCATTTGGTTTAACGAATGCTCCAGCTTATTTCGTTGACCTTATGAATCGAATTTTCAAAGACTTCCTCGATCGATTTTTTCTCATCTTTATTGATGATATTCTTGTTTATTCTAAAACTGAGGAAGAGGATGAAAAAATCTTCGGATTGTGTTGGAAACTCGTAGGAGCAATCAATTGAAAGAAAAATTTTCTACGTGCCACTTTTTGCAACCCCGTGTGAAATATTTAGGACATATTATTTCTGAATCCAAAATTTCTATGGATCCTTCAAAGATTGAAGCGATTAAAAATTAGAAGAGACCAGAGAGTGTGACGGAAATTCATAGTTTTCTTGGATTGGCGGGCTATTACCGTCGTTTCATGAAAGAATTTTCTAAAATTTCCATGCCTCTTACTATTTTTAAAAAAAGGAAGTTTAGTACATATGGTCAGACAAATGTGAAGCTGCTTTTCAGAAATTAAAAGAACTCCTTTCCGATGCTCATATTCTTGTGATTCCCAAAGGGAACCCAGACTTGATTGTTTATATTGATGTTAGTCGTGTTGGCTTAGGATCCGTTCTCATGCAAAGGGAACGTGTTATCGCTTATGCTTCTAGGCAATTAAAGCCTACCAAGACTAGATATGACACTCATGATTTAGAGCTCACGGCCATTGTTTTCGTCCTCAAAATTTGACGTCGTTGTCTTTTAGGAGAGAAATTTGTTCTCTACACCGATCATAAAACTTTGAAGTATTTATTTTATCAAAAGGAACTTAATTTGCATCAAAAATATTGGCTCGAATTCCTTGCATCTTATGATATTAACATTCTTTACACTCCCGAAAAGGGAAATCATGTTGCCGATGCCCTTATTCGTAAGCAACAAGCATTGTTTCCACGATGATATCCAAATGGAATGACCTCGAGACTTTGTCCACTTGTGAGATTTGAGATAGCGAATCTGATTCGTGTTCATCTCTTATTTTGTGTAGCCTTAAGGCTCATCCTTCTCTTTTAGACCACATCCTTGAAGCTTAAAAGCATGATCCCAAATTGGCTCATCTTAGCCAAAGTTGCCGAGATAGAAATATTGATAGGTTGAAAGACTTTGAAATCAATGCTCGAGGTGGAATTCAAAAATTTGGTAGACTTATTATGCCAAATATTAGTGATCTTCGTAAAGACATTTTAGAAGGTTCTCATCATTCTAAATTTACTATTCATCCCGGTAGTAATAAAATGTATGCAGACATGAAGCGACTTTATTATAGGGATGGAATGAAATATGATACTGTTAACTTTATTAAGCGTTGCATGACTTGCCAACTCATAAAGGCCAAGCATTAAAGGCCTAGTGGGTTATTGCAACCTTTAGACATTCCCGTTTGGAAGTGGGATCAAATTTTCATGACTTTATTGACGGTCTTCCTCGTTCTCATTTGAGTCACGACAGTTTATAGGTGATTGTAAATGGACTTACAAAACCACCCATTTTATTCTTGTTTGGTCCAATTGAACCATACCTCTTTTGGATAAACTCTATGTTAAAGAAATTGTTAAATTGCATAGAGTTCCTACTTCTATTGTTAGCGATCGTGATCCATTGTTCACTAGTGAATTTTGGAAGGGTCTTCAAAAAACATTGGGAATAAAGCTTAATTTTAGCACTGTTTATCATTCTCAATCCGTTGGACAGAGCGAGCATGTGAATCAAACTCTTGAAGATCTTCTCCGTGCATGTGTTCTTGATTTCGGTGGAAGTTGGGAAGATCATATTCCTCTTATTGAGTATTCTTATAATAATATCTTCAAATCTAGTATTGGTATGACACCTTTTAAGGCACTCTATGGAAGGCCATGTCGATCTCCTTCGTATTGACTTGAAGCCAGTTAGAAACTAGCTTTAGGTCTAGATTTTATTCGTGATTCCACGGAAAGGATTGACCTTACTCATCATAGGATGAAAGAAGCTCAAAGTAGACAAAAATCCTACGCCGATAACCGAAGAAGGAAATTAGAATTTTCTACGGAAGATTTGGTGTTCATTCGTGTTTCACCTATGAAGGGTATTATGCGTTTCAGTCGTTCGGAAAAGTTTGCACCTCGATATATTGGCCCATTTCCCATCACCGAACGCATTGGTTCCGTGGCTTATCGCCTTTTATTACCGGCTCAATTTTCTGCTATTCATGACGCATTCCACGTTTCTCAACTGTGGAAATGCCTTAAAGATTCCGATTCTATTCTTAAGCCTGGTGTTATTGAAGAAGTTGATATTTCATCTAATTTGGTTTATGAGCAATATCATATTCGTATCATTGCTCGGGAGGTTAAACGCCTTCATAATAATGATGTTCCGCTTGTGAAAGTTCAATGGTCCATAAATCCTAAGAATTGTTCTTGAGAATCCAAAGAATTCGTCGAGCGAACACATCCAAACTTACTTTTCTCGTTCTCCTTAAGGTGAACTTCTCATTTAAAAATTTTCTTTTGTGTTGTTATGCCTTAGAGTGGTTGATTTTCTTTTTAAGTATTGCGAGGATGCAATTTCTTTAAGGACGGGAGTCTGTAACAACCCGCATATTTTACGATTTTATATGTAAATGTTTTATTTAAATATAGTATCCTCAGTCGGATTAAAATTCGGAATGTGACTTTTTGTAAACAGTCGAATCCGGACTCGAGATCACTTTCATTGAGTTCAAAACGACGTTTAGAACATTTTTAAGTATAAACATTGATATGTTTGGAGTTGATTAGGATTTTGGTATTTTCATTTAGGCTTTAGGTTGTTCTCTAGTCCACTAACCCAACAACGTAACCCAAACTCTTCTACAAAACACCCCTAACTCTTCTTCTCTTTATTCATTCCACTTACTATTTTCTAACACTCGTACTAAAGAGAAAAATTGGGGAAAAGAGGGGAAATCAAATTCCTAAGCCCTAAATTCGTAGGAAATTTAAATTCAAGTTCCAAAATCAAGGAGAAACTTAGGTAAGCATGCTCTTCATCTTCTCCATCTCAATCCCTCTCCAATTTTCAGAAATTCCTATTACCTAACTTAGAAAATCTATGCATTCGATAATAGATTGAAGATTCTAGAGTTGTGATTGAAGTGGAGTTCATCTTGCTTTGTTTTAGAGCTTCCCATTCCTTGTTTTTGAGTTTAAAGGTGAGTTCACGAACTCACATCTATGTCTTTAGCTTTCCTTGTTGTTAAATATGAATTCCTAACATCTATTTCATATTTAATTGATTTTGAATTTGGTTTGGTGAATTTTCCAATTTTGGTATTTTGAAGTCAAAACTTATGAATACCCAAGTATGGGTGTTTAGGCATGTGTGTATTGAAGAGCCTATAGGGCTGTGTAGTCCCTTGGCATAAATCCTAAGCCGCCATCACTCATTCAATTACTTTCAAATTGGATTGCCCGTTTTGGGCTAGGCAAATTCTGCCCGGACCATCAGCTATGACGTCCGAGGCATCAGAATAAAAAATTCCAAACTTACAGCTCAGACATCTGAGGTTATTCCCAGACATCTGAGCAACCTAGAAGAATTCCAGAACTTCAGCTCAGACGTCTAGCGCTGTTACATTCAGCCAACTTGCCGATTTTTATGTTGGTTTCCGTTTTATCGATTTTTGTTGATCCAGGTAGTTATTGTCACTTACTATCGATTTTGATGACTTCTTTTTTTGTATTTTTAGGAATATCCATTTGATGGATTCGATATTGATTTTCATGGTTTTGATTCACGTCGACGAATGTGGATTTTTGTGATAGATTGTTTTTACAATCATTTCTGTGATTTGTCGCTTTAAAGTACAAAGGTTTATATACTAGTAGTAAATACTCAAACTCTTTCACAAAAATGATTTCAACATTACTTTTAATACAAAGCTCATTTTTAAAACATTTTTCAATCAATTGGTGTACACAAACCTTTACCTCATTCGTATAAGAAATCCAATTAAACGGCTTAGCAAAACAAGTAGTATGAAACGCTTGCGTTTAATTTGTCAATTTATTCTTGGACTTCTTCGATTGAAATCTTGTGGCAATTTTCGAGTGGAAACCTACAATTTGTTCGTAAATATTTAAGTTAAGCTAGTGGTTATGGGACATGAAGCTAAACTCATTTATTTACTAGCTTGGTGTAATTTACACTTTTATTGATCAATAATGATCATTTTGCGATTTAGACTTGTGATATGCGATGTCTCTTTGTCCGCATGGGGACTATACCCCGTTTTGTAGAGCTTCGTATCATTTTTATGAGCTAGTGACCCATGGTCTTTTTATGAAGTTTGGTTCATCGGGTGTACCATTGTACTACGTTGTTATTCAGGCTTATTTAAGTTTCAAATTCCTTGGGCGTACAGTTGTACTACGTTGTTGCACTGGCTCTATGGGTTAGCGACCCATGGGACAATGACCTGTTTATGATACACGTGTTGGTAAGTTTTCATGCTCCCATTTGTGATAGGCCTCCCCTAATTTGTGTTTTTTGGATTTCTAATTATTGATTTCTAGAATTTGTGTTTCACCAATTTTGTGATTTGCTTTGATAAGCTTTATCAATATTTGTGGTTTGGTGAACAAAAATAAAGAATATGTCATCTTTTTTGGTGTTTGAGAAAATTTGAGATATTATATGATTTTTGTTGTTATCATATATATTTGTCATATCTCTTATCCTATCTCATCTTACATGATAATTATAGCTAGACTGATGCGTTTATTATTTCTACTTAAATAATACTCGGTTTAGACCGAGGTGCTTCCGGTGCTCCCACTTGACATCTTATTAGGGATTGTCATCTGACTTTTGGCTAACTACTTTAGCCTAGTAGTTTTTGTTTTTATACATTCGAGATAGAGACTCCTTGATGTATACCTTTTCTTTTCTGATGCAGTGGATCTTGTATGACCACTACTTTGATGTACACTTCTATGTGTTACATTCATATCTATTTTCGCCTTAGTGATGTGAATATCTGTGACTGATTTGTGTTATGCTTATTTTATATTTGCTCCGAAGATGACATAGCCACTGTCTAGTAGCTTTGAGTCTGTGTTTGATATGTCAGATTTCCTATTGATATGAAATGCATGTCATACTATCTGACATATCGGTACTCACAGAAAGAAATTATATATATGGTCACTCCTCAATAGCCTTATTCTTCGCTCTAGTCGACGACATTACCCCGTAATGTCCTTGGCTAGTGTGAGTATAGAGGTGGGGCGTCATAATAAATGCCAAATAAATTTATGAAATTGTTTTCTTGTTCGTCTTTGTAACTTTTAAAACTTGGTTTTGAAATTCGTCTTTGGAATGATTGTTGAATCAACAGAATTTTAGATAAACCTTTCAAATTTAATAAATATGTGAATCAATGTACTTTCTTATCTTTCTAGGTTGAATGACTTCATGGATGAAATATTGTTGCATAAATATCATATCTTGGCTGGTTTTTTCAGCGCAAATTTTCCATCGGTCTAGGTTTCTTGGATGATACTTGATGATTTTTTTTGTTGAATGAGATTATATAAGGTGAAAGGCTATCTGACATTTCCTTTGAAGGGTGTTTTAATTTTTCCTTGGGGCAAGATTGATTATGTTTGATCATACTTCCTCTAGAAGATTGCTTTGCCCATTCTTGAGATGGAATTATACTTGTCTAGTTGGCTTCTTTTAAAAGGTTGCCTCGTCTATACCTTTTAGGCAAAGCTGAAGGTTAGTTGGTGCTCTGGCCAGGCCATCTTAGGTGATGTCCCATCTTTACTATTTAGGCAAGGCTAAAGGTTGGTTGGTGCTCTGGCAAGGCCATCTTAAGTGGTACCAAAGTTTATTTGTCATTTCTCTAGAAGGTGCTATGGACATGCCTTATAGGCATACTGAAGGCTGTTAGGCGGTTGCTTTGGCCAGGCCATCTTAGGCGGGACCAAAGTGTAACCCCTCCTCCCACTAGGAGGTGCTCCACATAGGCCTTATAGGCGGGATCAAAGGCTATTGATCGATGCTCTAGCCAGGCTATTTTAGGCAGGACCAAATTCTAACCCGTTCTTGCTATAGGAAGCGCACCGGACTACCTTTATAAGTGGGACCGAAGGTTCGTGGTCGGTGCTCTGACCATACCATCTTTAGCAGGACAGAATTCTATCTCGTCCTTCCTCTAGGAGGCACTCCAAACGGGCTTTATAGGTGGGACCGAAGGCTGATCGATGATTTGGCTAGGCCTTATAGACAGGACCAGAGGCTTACTCCATTCTTCCTCTAAGAGACGCTCGAGCCAGGCCTTGTAGGTAGGACCGAAGGCTTGCGGTGCTCTTTTCAGGCCTTATAGGCGGACCAGAGGATTACTTTGACTGCCTCTAGGAAGTGCTACGGTCGGGCCCTATAGGCAGGAACAATGGCTTATAATGCTTTAGCCAGGCCCTTCTGGAGGGATCAAAGGCTTTTCCTTTATTTTATGATTTCTTTCCTTTTTATTGATTTTCAGTTCCATGTACACATTTGTCTCGATGTCTTTATTTATTCATCATACAAAGGTCTCGGATGCTCGGCATTCCAAGTTCTTGCTATCACATTACCATCAAGTCGGGTTAGTCGATAAATTCATGTTGGATTACTTCGTGGATAAGGAGTCCTTTCGACTTTTGTCCGAGTGGTCCATCTATTGTATTTTTGGTGTTTATAATGATTTTTTGGAGCACCAAATATCCTTTTTAAAAGGATCCTGTGTAACTTTGGAGTTATAGTATCTCAATATCCTTTGTTGATACTCGGTTGTTCGTATGGTTGCTTCATCTCTCAGTTTATTGATCAAATCTACGGATTCTTTTCTTAACTCTTGATTAATATTAAAGGCATATGTGATCCTTCGATGGGATGGTATTTGAACTTCAACAGGAAGTATTTCCTCACATTTCTATGTCAAAAAAAGGGAGAATGTCATGTTGTTGTCTTAATAGAAGTTGAATATTCCCAAAGCACAAGTGGTAATTCTTCTCTCCAATTTCCTTTTGTTTTTTCTAGCTATTTCTTGAGGACAGTCCTCATAGTTTTATTTATGTCTTCGATGGCACCATTTTCCTTGGGAAGAGCTATTGATGAAATTTATTTGGTTATCCATTCTTATTGTAGAACCTTTTGAATTGTTCACTTTAAAATTTAGTCCCATTGTCGGACAATATATTATTTGATATTCCAAACAGGATGATTATGTTCTTGATAACAAACTATAGCACTTTTCCTACCTTATATTTGGCAATGGTTCTAGCCCTGCCCATTTGGTAAAGTAGTCGATTGGCTACTACTATGAACTTGGCTCCGCTTTTTGATATAGCAGTGGTCCTATTTAGTCGATTTCCCATGCATCAAGGGCCAAAGACTTGAGATTCTGGTTAACTCATTTGGTGGTATATCTGGGATTGTTGAAAATTATTGACATTTTTGCATCTCTTACAAAAGTCAAAGCGTCGTTATTCATATAGGGCCAATAAAAACCTTGCCTTGTTACCTTTTTAGCTAACTTCATGCCATTAGAATGATCCCCACGGAACCCTACATGGGCTTTTTTTTAACAATTTTAAGTCATTCCCTAGACAGACACACTTCAAATAAGAGACTGGATATCCTTTTTTATAAAGATTCCATCTAACATAGTAAAAGCTAGACTTCGTACCTTATCCTACTAGCTTCTCTTTTATCTCATGATTGTCTCCCTTCACCAAGTATTCAATAATAGCTGTCATCCAATTATTTTCATATTAACATTTTATTTCCGTACGTATGGTTTTGTTATGATTTTCACCACTGCTACTTCCTAGTTCATTTTCTTTTTCCACGTGTATAAGAGCTTGAGATATAGTCAACACTATGGTTTAGATTTTTGGTTTAGGGGATTTTTTCTTAATACTATGGTTTTGTTGGAAGCCTACCGACATAATTTGAGTTTCTGAGGCTCCTTACGAGCTGGCAAACTTGGCCAAAGAGTCGGCTTGAGAATTCCTTCCTCTGGGTGCTTGGTGTATCGAAAAATCTTCAATCTGGGCTAACTTTTCAGTATCTTCTTGACATAAAGGATCAATCTTGCATACTTTGCTTTATAAATTTTGATTTTGCTGATTAACCATTAATTGGGAATCACTGAAAATTTCAGTCCTTGGTATTTTTAACTGAAGAGCTAAGGTAAGTCCTTCTACTGTTGATTCATACTCAACCACATTATTGGTAGCGGTAAAAAATTATTTCATTGCATAGTGTAATCGATGTCCATCAGGAGTAATGATTACATATCCCAAAGTAGCCTCTTACTCATTTAAGGTTCCATCAACAAACATTTTCCATTTAGGCTTTAAATCATTTTCTTTTCTCATTTTTCTTTAATAAACCAGGTACATTCATTAACGGAATCGACTAGAGCTTGCGCTTTGATTGCTACTTGGGGTTGGAATTCAATCTCTTACTTACTCAGTTATATTCCTCATTTTAGTAGCCTTTTCGACGTTTTGGGTTTAATGAAGATTTTCTTAAGTAGAAAGTTAGTTATGACTGATTGGGTGCGCCTGAAACATGCTCTCACTTTTCGAGCAATGTTAATTAGACGGTATGCCAACTTCTCTATAACTAGATATCTAGCTTTTGCCCCTTTTATTTAGGCCTAAAGTTTTCAAGCAGTGATAATTAGTACAATGGAAGCTGAGTTTTATTTGCTTCTCTTTTTAGAACCGAACTTACTGCATGTTCAGAGACTACCATGTAATGGTACAATTTCTTTCCTTCAATGGTACTAAATAAAATTGCAGGTTCTTAAGATGATATTTTAATTCCTTAAAGTCTTTCGACAATCTTCTCCCCACTCAATGTTCTTTTTTTTCTTAATTACATCAAAGAAAGGGATGCACGTATCAGTAGCTTTAGAGATAAATCCATTTAAAGATGCCACCCTTCCATTTAAGCCCATCACATTTTTACTCTTTTCAGATTTGCTATATCCTCAATCGCTTTGATTTGGTCAAGATTGGCCTCAATTCAACGAGCACTGATGATATCCTAGAAACCTCGTAGATTGTATTTCGTATGAGAATTTTTGCGAATTCAGTTTTAATTTTGTACTTTCGTATTACTCCAAACATTTCTTCAAGATCTTTAAAGTGATTAACTTCCTCTTATGATTTAACTAGCATATCATCCACATACACTTTCATGCTTCATTTGACTTGTATCTCAAACATTTTTTTTATTAACTTTTGGTACGTAGCCCTTGCATCCTTCAACCCAAAAGGCATAACTTTGTAGCAGTAAGTCCCCCAATCCATTATGAAACTTGTGTTTTCTACATTTGTTTAGAACATGGGGATTTGATAGTATCCTAAGTAATCATTCATAAAAGACAAGAGCTTATGTCCACTTGTGGCATCAACCAATTGATTTATTCTAGGCAAAGGATAGTAATCTTTAGGGCATGCCTTGTTCAGATCAATATAATTAACACACGTTCTCCATTTTCCATTAGACTTTTTAACTATTACATGATTATCCAACCATTTGAGGTAGAGCATTTCTCTAACGAACTTGTTCTCTTTTAACTTATTCCTTTAATGCATTAGCTCGAATTTTAGTAAACTGCCTTTTCTTTTGTTTAATAGGGCCAATATTTGGATTTATATTTAAAACATGGCTCACAATCACTAGACCTATCCTAACCATGTCTAAGTGAGTACAGGAAAACACATCCTTCCTAAATTTAAGGAATATGATAAGCTCTCTTCTGAGATTTTCACCTAATTCTTTGCTAATTTTTAATATTTTGGTTAGATCAAGCAAATCTAAGTTTAACTCTTATAAATCTTTTGCAGATTTCATTCTTTCTTGCTCACTTCCGCAATCTAATTTGACAATTATTTCTTTACCCTCTATTTCATTGATCACCGGTTTACTTCTTTTCGCTTTTTCTCTCTCAAAGAAGTTGAATCTTTTCAGCACATTCACGGGCTTTCAACTACTTCTACCTATTTATTTGCCTGGGATAGTAGGCTTGACGAACTACCACTCAAATGCTTCTCAGTTTTACTTTTCTATGAGTTAAACAAGAAGTGGCATTTTAATTAAATTGCTCAAGCGTAGTGAAATATAGTGCTCGGATGCTAAATTGCTCCCCACTTATGGTTTCTCAACCATTTTTAGTTAAGAACACCACTGTTAGATATTTAGGTGAGACAAATGCATCCATTTCTTCTGGAGCGGGCCTCCTAAAGAAAGCATTATATTAGGAGAATAGGTCCATCATTATGAAAAAGAGTTTCAAAGGTCCTTGAGTATAAGGGAATTCCTATTAGTACAAAGAGCTTTATCCGCTCCATTGGAATAGATCTTTTATTATTGAACCCAATGTGGGCTTAAGGCTTGGTTCCAACTTCCCTTCGGAATATTCATCTAGTCAAATGCATGTTTGAAAATGACATTTACTGCACTTCTAGTCTACTAAGATCTTTATTACCACAAAGAGCCAATTTGGATAGTTATCATTAACAGGCTATTATGTGGGTGACAGACTCCCTTTAGTTCTTATTAAGTTATTGTTAAGTTAGGCATTTTGAGTTGAGATCTATGATTCCTGAATGATGTCTCTTTCAAGATGGAGAAGATCCATCCTTTTCGTCCCTTACATATCTACTCTTAGCCCTATTGCAACTTCTGACGATGTGGGAACCTCCGTGATTAACATCTATGTGATTAACTAGAGGAATAAAGTCATGTTGGGAAACACTCTACAAATTTAGCAGTGTTGCTCGAAGGATTTTGACTATTCCCCCCAAAACGAGAAGACTTCTGAATTTCTTTAACGAACTCCTTCATAGATCTTGATCTGATCATACTCTGAATTACACTTGCCAAGACATGGCATTTGTCAGTCTTATACCCATTTGCTTTATGGTAGGAACAATAATCTCTTGCCTCTTAGGTTTAGGATGGTTCCTTGCTTTGTAGAAAGTAGGGAACTTTTCATTATCTTTGGCCACAAAAAAATATGCAAGATGAGTTTGTTCAAATCTATATAATTGGATTTTGGGATCTCCTCCCATCTTCCTCTTCTATTTTTGTTCCATTTTGGCTTTTGTTGGGGTGATCAAAACCGAACTTTCCTTCCTCTTTCTTTGGTTGAGACTTCCTCCTGGCATGGTATATTCATCTATGCGGATGAATTTATCAGCTTATAAATGGAAATCTTGTCTATCTTTTCACCCATGAACATGGAACTCTTTTTACAAAGGAGTTTGCTCAATTATCCTTGAGTGCACTACCATCAGCCTCTCCCTATCATCATTTTTTCTTTTAGTGCTTCTATATTGAATCTTCTTAGATATTTTCCAAGAAATTCCTCTGGACTTTGCTTGATATCAGCTAGCAAAATGGAATCTATGGTAGGGTATTTGCATATGCAAAATTATGCCAAAAATTTATAATAAAATTGCTCCCAAGAGTAGATGGTCTTTTCTCGGTAGTGCTTGTACCATTTGGCAACTGCTCCATGAAAAGTTGTAGCGAAGAGCCTAAAACGAACTTCCCTAGAAGCATTATGTATGTCATTTGACTTTTGAAAGAAAAATGATGATCATCAAGATCAATGGTTCCATCATAATTTAGCAAGGGGATTTTAGCGTGGGACAGGATTTTGACAAATATTATCTGCTCTATAAATGGAGCTTCTCAAAACTTATAATTAACCCCTGATTTAAGTGTCCTCTTTCCCCTAAGGTCAAGCATATCCTTCACTATTTAAGTAGGTTTCATCATCATGATAATCTCCTTCATAGGGTTTGTATTCTTTTTATAAGACCAAGCTGTCTTATTGCTCAGGAGATCTTCCTACTAGCCTTTCTTAGTTCTCCTTTCGACAGTGCATCTTAGCCTTGTTGTCTTCTTTTGCTTGTAATCTTAGAGAATATAGTACTGGTTCTTTATCTTGAGTTCCTCTCTTTCTTTGTAGACCCATGATATTTTTGCCCTTATCTTTACTTTTGAGCATTGAGATGTCTAGGTTTCTCCCTAGAAACTCCACTTCTTCTCCCCCTATCGGTAAGCTTTATTGTCTTAGAAGATTTTTGGGAAAGAATTTTCACAAGAAGCTCTTGCATAACTGCAAGTCGCTATGTTAAGTCTTGAATTTTAGCTTTACTGCCTGTGAGCTTTAATAAGATCAAAAGCTATATAATCTCTATATTATTTAAATTAAAGTGCAGAGTAACATCATCCTACAAGGTAATATGTTGTATAATTGTTGGATGATGAATTTTCTATCGGTTTGAAAATCGCCGAGAAATTATATCACTATAAACCGCAAGTGTCGGCGTAGAATTGTAGTACGTATACGATTTCGGGTAGATATGAAGGGAATTGAATTAATTTTAAATTATATTCAATCAAACTAACCCAAAGTTTGAACTTGTTTTAAGCTAAAAATATAAAATTAGCCAGAACAAAGTGACTGGAAATATGAGATTAAAAGACAATTTAGAGGCAAATCCACTCTCATACTTTCACATAAATCAACAATTTTTTTTATCTATGATCTCTCGTTTTAATCTAAATAGAATTATTAATGCATTTATCATAATTACGGTCTATTTATGTCATTGATTAACATAACTTAAACCATCAAACTTTAATACAACAACTAAAACTATTTATTAATTGTCATGAAAATGAACATGAAGTAAAAGCAAAATCTATTGTAAGTATGATGTATTTACTATTTTTTTAGTAATATAGATCATCAAATTTTTATTCTCCTTTAATTCCATGATCAAAATCACTTAGTTAGACGATTATGTAAATTGTATTTATGTTGGATTAAGCATAGCCCATTTGTGATTACAACATAGGCTATCAAATTCCCTAATAAACTTACACCATAATCTAACTTCTTATGAAGCATAAAAAAAGATCATAAATAATGACATATGATGAATCTACATAATTTTAGAGAGCTTTATTACCCTTAAATTGAAGAGGTTTGCTTCTTATTTGTGTTATTATTTTAACATATGTAAATTTCAACACAGAACATAAAAGAAAGTGCAAGCTAAGAAAATAGAAAGAACTAACCACTTGCATAAAAATAAGACTAAATTTAGTGCATAAATGAAAATCTAATCTATTAATATAAAAGGAAAAAGGGCATGTAAATCAAAATCAGAATTAAATAAAATTAAACGGTAAGAACAAAGAAAAGAGGCTTAGGAAGCAATTTTATTTCTTACTTTTATTTTGAGGCTACAACTTGCATAATATGGTAAGATAATTGCTAAAATTAAAAACTTCATTCATGAACATAAGGGGGTTATTTACACATGCCTAAAACCCTAATTCATATTTTAAGGAGCTTCCCAAAATGCCCATTTGAAAATGTAATCTCCAAATAATGATTAGCATGAGCTTAATTCTCCATTAAATGTGCATGTGACTTTAATCCCCACTAGCATGTGCATTAGCTCTTAATTATAGTTCATGGTTAGTGGGTAGGTGGGGTCCTCCATGATTACATGAATTCTTATATTTCTACATTTCCTTATCTTCCAAACTTTGTGCATGCATATGTGATGCCTCTTCCATTTTCTATCCTGGTTCTTAGAAATAACACTAAAAATGTGAAAATAAATATTCTAAAAATTATTACATGCCCAAAATTACCATTTTGCCTCTAAATAAGGATGAATGGATGATGATTTGATAACATTTGGATTTCGGTAAAAACATATAAAAACACCCAATTATGATATTTATTTAAATAAAAGTAGATTAAATATGGAAGTAAAAATATGACAAAAAGAAGAGAAGCTTCTTGATTAAGAGAAAGAATTGAAGAAATTATGACGGGAAATGTTTAATTGTCACTTAAGTATGCATACTTAAGGTGATCGAGAAAGGGTTTAAGGTCCAACCTCAGGGATCTTCAATCAAAGAATTTGGTGGAAGTACCGATTCAATGGTAAGGGGTTCAAATGGAAGCACAATTTCAATGTTTTTAGGCTCATCTTGAAACAATTATTCGTATTCAATCTCGCGTTCGTGATTTAGGTCAATTGTTTCATTATCAAAATTTTATTGAATGAAGCTAACTTCCAACGTTTGGTCACATGGTTCATTCGATTGATTTTCAAGATCAAAGATATTAAGATCTAAAGTCATGTTTTCAAAAGAAATTTTCGTAGAACCATTTCGAAAATTAATGAGAGAATTTGAAGTGGCTAAGAAAGGTTGGCCTAAAACTAATGGGATTTGACTCATTGGTTTATTCACAGGTTGAGTCTCCAAAATGATGAAATCAATGAGGAATATGAATTGACCGATTTTGATGAGTACGTTCTTGATTTCTACCGCGGGTTAGAATGATCGGCAAATTTAAGGGTTACTTTTGCCAATTTTAGTTCACCCTAACCAATTTACTAGTAAACGAAATAAGGAATCAAATTGACACTCGTACCCAAATCGAGTAAGCACTTGTTAATCGTTTTTCTCCTATTGTGCATGAGATCGTTAAACGTCAAGGATCTTTGTATTTAATGGGTATTGACTGAGACAAGACTTTGCTAAGTCTGGCGACTAAGAAAACTTTCTTGGGTACATGAGTGTGTCATTGGGTACACAAGTCCTTGAGAAAATTAGCTAAGTTTGAACTTGCTGAACGATATCAAGAAGTGGGATGTTAACTTTGACTTTGCTAAAAATTTCCAACATCTTTTCTGTTTGGTCAGAGTGTTACTTGGGTCGAAGACGATGTGGAAATGGAACATGATACTCACTACGTGAGTGTACTTGAGTAGAAGAAGAACGTGGATTGGAATTTTATTCAATATTTGGCTCAATTATTAATTAAGATTCCTTGGTTGTTTTAAAAGTGTCAAGTGGGGTTTCTGATAAATCATTTGGACTAACGACTTGATTATCGATTTGTTTACCAGAACGTAAAGTCAAGATAGAATTCATTTAGGTTATGTTGCTATCTTGAACAACATAAGCTTGATTTGAATTCATGTTTTGATTTGTGGGATTCAGAGTTGGCTGACTTAGGAATGTGCCTCATTCACGTTCACTTAAAAGTGTGGTTAGTTGACTCATTTGCATTTCAAGTTTAGCAATCGATTGACTCGTATTCTACATGTATGAGGTTAACAAATTTTGTGAATTGTTATTTGGTTGGAGGCTTTGAGTAGTTTCTTTAGCCAAAATTTAAAAACTTTTCTCAAATGAACTCAATCATCTATCATCTTTAGGAGCAAAAGATTGTTGTAGTTGATTTTGAGACAGACCTGCAAATTTTTGCTGAAAATGATTGGGTTGAAAGGGAGGATTCGAAGTATTATTCAAAAATGCTTGAAAATTGAGACAACCCAAATTCATGTTGGAATTATTTTGATTCCATGTAAAATTTAGATGATTTCTCCAACCAAAATTATATGTTGGAGTAAACGAGTTATTTTTAACCTTGTTGAAACCGTTGAGTTGTTCGATCTAATTAGGGCACTGATCGGCTAAGTGATTCAAATCGTTGTATTTATAACACATGGGTTATGAAGCTTGGTTCTTTTGGTTAGATGAGAAAACATTGTTGAATTTATTAATTATTGCATCAATCTTAACTTCCATAGCCGAAAGATGATCCTATCAAGTGCGCGCTCGATCATGAGTTAACTGATTTTTCATTAGAACCTTCCCATTGGGACATTTTTTGGCTAGGTTTTCAAGAAATTGCCAAGCATCTCATGACGTTGGGTGAGAAAATTGCTTTGGCACATAAATTCAAGCATGGTTCGTGAGCTGTTTTCAAGTCCGTCGTATAAGATTTGGCAAAGAGTTCATTTCTCGAAATTATGGTGTGGACATTTTATCAAAAGCTCTTTAAATCTTTCAAAATATTTTCCAAACGATTCATCCCTGAATTGATGAAAATTGACAACTTCATTTTGAATTTTAGTTATTTTTCCCAAAGGGTGGGACATTTTTAAGAAAACTTTAACGAATTTTTACCAAGTTTGTTTCGAGTTTGAAGGTAAGCTATACAACCAATTTTCTGCATAACCAGTATAGGCAAACGAAATTAACCGTATTTTAATTCCGTCATCACTAAGTGTTAGAGTTTAATGGTTGCATAAACTTGTTCAAATTCTGTTAATAAAATGTATGCGTCACCATGTTCAAAATTGCCAAATTTTGGAAGCGTATTGATGAGTAGAATGAATTTCGAAATGGTTGCCCATTGAGGTGGGCAGCATGATACAAGAGAAATAGAAACTCCATCGAAAAAGATTCTATCCATGAGAGTAAGCGTGACATTTTCGTTTGTCATTGCTGGAGGATCGTTTGCTCGAGTTAAACGATTTGTTGTTGTATCACGAGTCCAACGGTTTGTTGTTGTGTCATGAGTCTACGTACTCATGCACAAGAAAAAGTTGAGAAGAGAAAGAAGTGAGAATTGAATTTAAGAGAAAGAAATAGAGTTTAGAGAATGAAATCAAGTAAAAAAATGTTTTTTTTTTGTATTTTTTTTAAAGGAAAAATATTTACCATGGGAAATTTATTTTTCAAAGGGGAGATTTTATTTTATTTTTTTGGAAAGATTATTATCTTTTTGAAAAGATTAATTTTTTGGATTATTGTCTTTGTAAAAGAAAAAAAATATTTTTTGTCGAATTATTGATTTTTTGCTTTTGAAATTATTTTTTTTAAAAGGAAAAGACTAAAAAAATAAGCAAAATGTACAAATTTTTTTAGTTTTGGATTTTGATATATATATTTTTCTTTTTTTAAATATGTATGAATTAAATGCAGCTAAATGAATATAAGGACATAATTACAAATTTTCTATCCTTAGTAGCTCATAATCCAAAATTGTATAATCACACTTTGTCTTAATCCAACAAAATAGTTCTTAGCCAGGTAACAGGCAGGAGTTATCAGTGCACCACGAATCACTGTAGTAATGCAACCGATGGTTTAAGTACATTCAAAAAAACTATCACTATTATATATACAAATCACCGTAATATTCATAAATGATTATTGCTCTATCGTAGCCCAGACACCAAGAAAATAAATTGTCGAAAGAAGACAACCTGTTAAGATATAATTAAGTCATAGGTGAGCTGGTGACTCCCTTAAGTCCGAAGCCTAACTGTTATTATTAGCAAATTATAAAATGAAATCCAATTTGTAGGCCAATGAAGTGGTGATGAAATCCCACACTTATGTGGATTTGCGTGTTGTCTTTGGAAAAGAAAAACACGACGTGATGAATGCAAAACAAGAATTTAAACGTGAATTAACAATGCAACTGCGAATGAAATTTGTTTTTGTTTTTGAATTTTTTTAAAATGCGAGCAACCAACAATGCAAAGAAACTAAATAACAAGTTATCGGTATCAGAGCATGTAGAATTATTGGCAGTTTATTTTAAAGCAGCGATTTTTTTAAGCAAGCAATTTATTTTAGCATGAAAAGGGAAGCAAACAATTCTTATCTTTATCTACTTTAGCAATCTAAAATTTTGAACAAGATAGATATTTTTTTATATTATTTTATTTATCAAAAAGGAAACTTAAAAAAAATGAAACCAATTTCACCCAAATGAAACTTAAAACTATTTCTTTTTTAGAAAGCATGGAAAAACAAAAGGGAAAATAGACTTAAAATAAAAAATGGAAACTAACAAAACAAAGTAAAAGACAAATAGAAACCACCTGGACCAAACGAAAATCCCTGCTAATTCTCAATTGAATTCTTGACTTTAAGAAATCAAAACAAAATTCAAAATTAAAATTCAATACGAGTAGGTTGCGATCGTGGTCAGTGCTTTGGCAAGAGGCGATAGGGCGATTTGCTAATTATAGACGTTGGTCGAGGAAATTGGGGGATTTGGATTGAAGGTGGTGGGTGCTAGTTCGAGCGATTCTCGAGCTCGGGTTTTGGATTCGTCTTCAATACAAGTTTCACCACGTTTCAGTTGTAGTGCTTTGTTTAGCTCAGTTACTGTTGAATATTTGGCATCTCTTTAATCAGTATCAGTTTGAAATTGAATAATTCTGTTAGTTTTTGTCTTTGTTGTCTGAAACGTGGGCAGTTGGTACTTGGTGCATTAACTAGAGGACGCTGAAGCTAAGTGGAACTTTACTGCTATTAGCTCTCCAGTCGTAGGCCTTCTGATTTGGTGTAATCTTCAAGGAAAGTCTGCAATTGCTCGAGGAAACCGCTACAATAATGGCAACTGTTACCATCTACGAAGGCAGTAGAATCCCCAACTACCCATCAAGAACCATTCGTTTTGAATTTGTGATGGGTAGTTTTGGATTTGAAGATGGTGAGGCAGTGGAACTGTAGTTAGCAGTGGAACTGTATGTTGTTCGAAAGTGTTGTGGGCAGTGTGATGTAGTTGTAACTGGTTGAGTTGGAGGTGTTTACTGTAGTGCTTTGGGGGAGGTTGGTGATCTTGCAGGTTACTGGTGTCAGGTGCAGTTGTAGAGGAGTATGCAGAAGTGCTGTGCATAAAGCAGTGGAGAGGAGAGGAGTTTAGTGAGGAAGAGGTGTAATAAGGAGGGGCAGGGACTATTGAAGTTATATGGCAGTTGTTGGTGGCAGCAGTAGTGAAGTGCACCGTGCACTGTTGTATTGCTGGAGAATGTGCAGGTTTGTTGTTTCAGGTTGATGCAGTTTTTTTGGGAATGAGGCAGTGATATTATGATGTTTGTATGTGAAGTGGTTGAAGTAGTAGCTAAGTGTGATGAAGTTTGTTGAAGATGATGAAGTAGTTGTGGTATTGTGGTACAGAGGAAACTGTGGCTAACTGTGATGATATGGTTTAAGATGGGGGGTAAAGGGAGTACATCTAAAGGTTTTAGTTGTAGTGAGGCAGAGATATTTGTATGTTGCTTGAGGGGTGGTAATCTGATAGCAGTGCTGTGTTGGTTAAAGAGGAGATTTCTCTGGTATTGGTTTGAGGGAATATGGGTATGAGGAAGTGTGGGATACCTTGGAAGTGATGGAGGTAGTGGCTGTTGATTATGGGTTGTTGATACTTGTAAGGAGTAGGCAGTAAGTAGTTTGATGGCCGATGAGGCAGCAGTGGACAGTGGCAAGTTGTGATATGGAAATGTGATGAAGTGCAGATGGTTTGAGGTATTTATGTATGGTTTGAATAGCTGCTATAGTTGTTGTATGGTAGAGGGAGAAGTTTGGAGGTTTGCTGCTGGAAAGGCAATTTTGACAGTGGAGTTGAAGTTAATGGCAGGGGTTGAATGATGAAGATATGTGCACTGTTCAGGTAGATGACAGTGATGAAGTATGAAGTGGTAGTGTGATGTGCAGTATATGGAGATAGCAGCGTTACTAGGTGTGGTTAAGTTTGGTGAATGTTGAAACAGTGATGTGCACAGATGTTGGTTTGGGATGGTGGTTGTGCACGGCTGATGGATGCACAGGGACAGTTGAATGAAGACTTTTGAGGTTTGGATAAGTTTGTGGAACAGTAAGATGCATTATTGTTTAAAAAATATATTGTTTAAAAAAAAGCAGCAGTGAGAAGGGAAGCTGGTGGCAATTGAAGTGGAGGAGGAAGGCGATTACAGCGAATGTTTGTAAGTGTGCAGCTTGTAGCACTGATGTGCACTGGCATGGTTGTGGTAGAAGTTGTTTATGGACAGAGGATATGCGTTGGTTTGTTAAAGTGTTGAAGTGTGCACAGAAGTGGTGATTTTAAACAGTAAGCTGGTATGCTGATGACAATGAGTGGCAATATAACAGTGAAGTGTTGAAATATGTCTGTGAGCAGGGTAATGGCAGAGGGTAATGTTAGGGAGGTGATGAAGTATGCAGGTTGGTGAGGATGTTGATGGGAAGTGCAATGTTGTTGAAGGTTTGATGGCTGTTTGTGGATCAAATTGGCAGTTTGTAGTGGCAAGGCAGCGATGACAAAAATGTAACAAAAGAGGCAGTGTAGTTGGTAACAGAGCAAGGTTAAGTGTTGCAATGTGTACAGTTTTGGTTTTGGCAAACAGTTGTAACAAGGAAAAAACAAAAATCCTGTAAATGTAAATGTGTTAATAAAAAAATTTGAAATGAAACTGTGTGTATTAAATTTTTTATTTTGGAAATGCAAATGCAAATAGAAAAACAACAAGCACACAAATCAAATGAAAGTACAAATAACACAATAAACACACAACACAATTTTTTTTCTTCTTCTTTTTAAAATGCAAACCAATGCACAATATGAACACACAATAAAATCGAACAAAAATAATAATTCGAAAAATAAAACTAAAATCAAATCTAATTCCCTGGCAACGGTGCCAAAAACTTGTTAGATGACGAATTTTCTATTGGTTAGAAAATCGTCGAAAAATTATATCGTTATAAATTGCAAGCGCACGACGTACAATTGTAATACGTATGCCAGTACGGATCGATCCGTAGAAAATTGAATTAATTTTAAATTTTGCTCAATCAAGTTAACCCAAAGTTTGAAGTTGTTTTAAGTTAAAAATATTAACTAATTAGAATAAAGTGAATGGAAATATGAGATTAAAAGACAAATTTAGAGGCAAATTCACTCTCATACTTTCACATAAATCAACAATTTTTTTAATCTACGATCGTTCATTTTAATCTAAATAGAATTAATGTTGTATTTATCATAAGTATGGTCAATTTATGTTATTGATTAACATAACTTAAACCATCAAATTTTAATGCAACTACTAAAACCACTTATTAATTGTCATGAAATGAACATGAAGTCAAAGCAAAAGCTATTTTAAGCATGATATATTTACTATTTTGTTTATTAACATAGATCATCAAATTTTGATTCCCCTTTAATTCCATTATCAAAATCACTTAGTTGGACGATGATGTAAATTGTGTTTGTTGGATTAAGCATAGCACATTTGTGATTACAACATAGGCTATCAAATTTCCTAATAAACTTACATCATAATATAACTTTACATGAAACATAAAAAGAGATCATAAATAACTGCATGTGTTGACTCTACATAATGTTAGAGAGTTTCATTGCCCCTAAATTGAAGAGGTTTAGCTTCTCATTTGTGTTATCACTTCAGCAATGTAAATTTTAACATAGAACAAAAATGAAAGTGCAAGCTAATGAAAATAGAAAGAACTAACTACTTGCATAAAAATAAAACTAAACTTAACGTATAAATGGAAATCTAACCGACTAACATAAAAGGAAAGAGTGGATGTAAATTAAAAAGAGCATAAAATAAAATGAAAGCATGTAAGAACAAAGAAGAAGAATAGGCTTAGGAAACCATTTTACTTCTCATTTTTGTTTTGAGGCTACTACTTGCATAATATGACAAGACAATTGCTAAAACTAAAAACTTCATTACATGAATATAAGAGATTTATTTACACATGCCTAAAACCCTAACCCATATTTTAAGGAGCTACCCAAAATGTCCTTTAGGAAATGCTACCTCCAAGTAATGATTAGCATGGGCTTAATCCTCCATTAAATACGTGTGTGACTTTAATCCCCACTAACATGTGAATTACCTCTTAATTGTAGTTCATGTCTAGTGGGTAGGTGGGCCTCCATGATTACATGAATTCTTTTATTTCTTCATTCCTTTATCTTCCAACCTTTGTGCATGCATACGTGAAGCGTCTTCCTTTTTCCATCCAAATTCCTACAAAGAAAACTCAAATTTGCAAATAAATATTCTCAAAATTAATACATGCACAAAATTACCATTTTGCCTCTAACTGAAGATGAATGAATAGTGATTTGACGACATTTGGATTTCGGTAAAAACATGTAAAAACACCCAATTATGACATTTATTTAAATAAAAGTATATTAAATATGAAAGTAAAAATATGTAGTTTTACGTGCACATTAATAACTTCTTCATTTAGAATATTAACTTTGTTGATCCTCACCATTTTCCTGAAATAAAGTGTTACTTAGTTTGTTTCAAAGTAAAGAAATGATGGACAGAGGTTCGGCCCTTTCTTCTATTGCCAAAAATATTGAACCGGGATTTAGTTTAACAACAATGGTGCCATATAGGGGGATATTATTTGAAAATGTTCTAATGATATTCCTAGGTTCCAATATTTTCACAGGTTTATTTATAAGTTCAAATCATATGTGAAGGATAAGATAGGCAAGTCATATAAATATATATAACCGTCCTTTGTTCATATGTCAATAAGCATAACAGTCAATATGCAAGATAAATTGAAGTTCAATTTGAATAAGGGATTAAGTGGTCTTGCGCAAATTAATAATATGCAAGTCCAAGTTCAAGTCCAAGACTTAAGATAAAATCATATGCATGTCCATTGACATAAATAGCCAATTAGGCAAGTACAAAGTAAATATTCTATGTAGAGTTAAATGTCCAAGTCCTTATTTCCAAAAGTCCAGGATTTACAATTTTCTCTAGAAATCCCCATATTGACTTAGGGTTTACAACTTGTATTTGAGAAGTAGAGAAAGAAAGTGATTCTCTCCACTAAATGGCATAAATGGTCCTATTTATGGTTTTGTCAATCACGCAAGATGATAGACATGTGTCTTAGCTTGGAATCTAAAGGCTTCACTAGCTCCATGTTGGTGAAATCTCGATAATACTTCCTTTGTAGATATTCGACATCACTTACTTGTAGAAGCTCGATGGTACAACCTTCCTTTCAAAAATTTGATAACCTTTATGTCCATAGGTATTCGGCATCTCTTGCCACTTGTAAAATCTCAACATCCTTTATTAATGTAGAAGCTCGTCATACCATTGAAGTTTGTTATCTTTTCTGCTTGCAGAAACTTGGCAACACTTCTTTCGTAGCTAGATGCTCGACATCTTCTAGTGGTGTAACATCCTTTCTTTGTTACATGCTCAACAATGCCATGTGTTGTAGAGGTTTAACACCCTTTTTACATCTTTCCAAATCCATCTATTCATAGGCTTAACGACTTTTGTGTTGTAGTATCTCAATATCTCTCGTTCCTCTAAGTTTATAATAGCTTGATATCTCCAAACCTTTACTGGTTTGACATCTCTATGTCTTACAGGCTCGACATGTTCTCTTTATTGTTAGATGCTCGACATCGCCTTCTACTTGTAGATGCTCGACAACACTTACTACTTTAGAGGCTTGCTGTCCCTTAGAGACTCGGCACCCCTCTATATTGCCAGATGCTCGACATTACCTTCTACTTGTAAATGCTTGATAAGATTTACTATTGTAAAGGCTCCGTAAACCTTTCCGCTTGATAACTCTACTATCTTCAAGCTTGAAAGTTCTCGTCATTTCAAATCTCGACATGATTGCTTTAGATGCTTGGTATCCTTATTGATATAGCAATGTTAGAGGTTTGATATATCATTAACTTGGAAGATCAATATATCACCATGACTCTACTAGCTCGATATACCATGACACATTTATAGGCTCGATACCTATCTTTTAATTCTTTTATATCCTCCTATTGACTTAGTTGCTTCGTTTTCCCTTGATAATCATTCTAGCACAGCAGTCAGAAAATATGTAGATAACAAGTTCCATGACTTTGTTGTTTTCACCAATAGATTATCACAAACATGATTATACATATGGTGCATATGAGTGATGAGTTCATAAAATATAAAGCGAAAGTAAATAAAATAATGTACAATGGGGAATAATAATGATTCGATTTGATCGAATTGGTGATTGGAAAGAGTTTCGAACATATCTAAAAATGAATAAAGATTCAATCCCAAAAGTCCCTTCTCCTTATGATACATAATGATTTATCGATAACGAGTAATCGAAATTTATTGAATGAAGTATGATTAAATGTTTGTAACGGCCCAACATTTTATTTAATATTTTAACTCTTTTATTTAAACTTTGGGGTTTTATTACTTAAAGGTTTGAAATTTTGAACTGATTTTAGATTATTGCCCAAATTTTATAAATATAAGCAATTTCTATAATTTTTATTTTGGTTAAAGTTTAACTTCAATTGGAATTTTAAAATTTTAAATTCTAACTTCTATATCTTTTAATTTAACTGAATATATTCGTACAACATTTATTCCACTTTTGTTTCCTTTAAAAAATTGATTATATACCTTTTAAATTAAGTAATAAATATTGGGTAAAAAGAAATAAAATGTTATGTTTCTTTATACGTATATACATGAGTTCTTAGTTAAATGATAAATAAATCAACGTATATACATGAGTTCTTAGTTAAATGATAAATAAATCAAACGAATGTAAACAAATCAAAGTTTAAATTAATGTAATAAATAGTGTATAAATAAGCTATATAATTACACGTTTTAATTTGGTACGTTTATATCCGTTTTGTTTAATTTAGTTGGCATGTAAATGGTACGGTATTTGATGAAATATCCGTGAACGTATATTTTACTAAATATATTTACTAAATGAATAAGAAACGTATAAATAAAATACATTACTTTTGTTATAAATTTGGGCATAATTTGGACATACGTTTAGTTTATTTATTGCATCTGTAGTACACAAATCTAAATTTCTTACCTCGGCTAATAAAAATCATTTATCAACCGTGCCTTTTCTAAAGGAAAGAAATTTAAAATCTTGCCCCAAAATTCGCATGTCTTGATTTATCTTCTATCCACTTTCCGTTGCCTCCTTATACTTAATAGGAATGAATGCATTTATTTCTCTCTAGCCGTTCAAAATCCATTTAAAGATTGCTTGAAATTTTACGCGTAAACTTCTACACGTTCCTTTTGTTTCAAATGTTTTAATTGGTATATAATATTTGATTTCTCTTAGCCGTTACAAAAGCAATTACTTCTTGCCATTTTCTTTCACCTAAATATACGCACTCATTTATCACTTACCTCAGCAATTAAACAAAACAAATCAGCTGCGTATTTGTTAGAAGAAGAATTAAAACCTTGCTTAATTCACGTACAAACTTTTCTAGACTTCCCTTTTGCCTCTTCTGTTTGATAGAAGCGAAATCCGTTATTTCCTTAACGTTCAAATATATTTATTTCTTGCGTTTCTTTAATTAATTTATCAAACGCAATTAACTCTTATAAACTCAAACATCACACAAAAAAATTTCCCGACCATTTCAAAATCCCTTCTTGCCTTTCACGTGAAATTTTTTTCTACTTTTCTTTCCTTCATTTGCTTTAATAAGAATAAAATTATTTGATTTCTACCTGACCCTTTAAAAATTTATTGCTTGCCTTGAATTTACGTGTAAACGTTATACACTTTCCTTTTTCTTCAATTGTTTTAAATTGGTATGAAATCCTTAAATTCACATTGCCCTCCAAAATCAATTATTGCATGCCGTTTTCTCCACTCAATCAACGCAAGTTTCTTTTAAATGCTAAACACGTTCACATAATTCTATCACCACCTCAATTGTCTTCTATTTCTTCGCGTGTGGAAATTTTCTCATCAGGTAATGGCTGCCAAATATTTTCTTGCTTTCTTTTATTTCTTTTGCTTCTTGCTTTGTTTTCTTGTTTCCACTATTTTGTCTTCTCCAAGTGGTGAAGGGCTGAGTCACTTATGTCACGTCATTCTTTTTAAAATCTTAGCTCCAGTTTGCTTTATATAAATTTGATGATCGTATTTAAAATTCGTGTAATTAGTTTATTCGTTCGTGTTTCCAGAATTTGAATCTGATCGTCGCCTCTGCTAAAATTTGATCGTGCCTTCTGTACGCTTTTTCGGTGTGGATATCGTTGTTTTGAATAGAATCTTCAACGACGTAAAAGTGAGTATTCACACCCGACAAACATACTTATAGATCTGTAAATTAATAACAAGTGAAATTGTAGAATGATTATGTTTTATTTTACTTGCCTGCGATAAATTTTATGATGTTAAAAAAACATGTTATAAAATTTACACATCATCCGCTTCACTATATGCTGTTATATTTTTTTGCTGTAATACTATTTATTTATTTATTTACTGTTTATCACTGCAAATTCCCTGTAGGATAGAATTGTTACGGGCTGATATAGGCCCGAACGATATTAATTTAATTATTCTATTTATTTATTTACTTGCGATTGCGGGTTTGAAATGATAGAACCCGGGGTTTTCTTTGTAAATTACGGATTGAAATGATATATATTATCCATATCACTTGACCTAGGTTAGAAAATATTATACAGACCCGTGGTTATTATATATTTTCTGGAAATATTAAATATTTTTAAATAAGTATATTATAATATTGTGTTCAAAATTGGATTTAAATTTTTTAGGAAGTATAGTGATTTTGTACAAGTTAAATATGTGAATAAATGAATGGTTAAGTTAGAATTTGAAGTATAAAATTTATTTTGTAAATTTTGATTTTTGTAAAATAAAATGGAAATTCAAGTTATGGAATAAAATATGATAATTTGGTATAAATTTGAATATAAAGTAAATAAATAAAGGGTTAAGTTTTCTATGAATTAAATGGTTGAATGAGTGAATACTGAAAAATGGAAGTTGAAGTACAACTTAATTTAGAAAGGTGAAGTTGGTTTTAGAATAAAGGTAAGTAAGAAATAAATTGGAAATTTAGTTTATTTTTGAATGGTACTCAAACTTAATTGTTAAGTAAAATTTAATAGAAAATTTTGCACTAGATTTTAATAAGTGAAGCATAGAGAAGTTTGATATTTATTTGCAAAACTTACTTTATAAAAATCATATTATTGAGTAATTTAAATGACTATTTCAAAGTGGAAAATATGATTTTATAAGTTAAATTGGTTTAAATTACGGTTTAATTACTGTTGAAATTATATTGAAGTCTGAAATTTAATTTACTTAAATCTGTTATAAAGGGTATTACCGCACTTTGCGAGTGCTGTAGTTGATGCAAACGAACTAAGGCTAAACTTTTGGGATTTTGAATATTGTATTTTGTAAGAATAATAACTTCACTTTTAAATACTTTAAAATGAAATATTTTGATTAAAATATAAACTATTTTTGGAATTTATAACCACGGGTAATAATAACATTGGTTGTTAATGAGACCGGGATCGGATATGGGCATACTCTTTGTCGATACCGAAAACCACTTTGACAACCGGGTATGCGGTGGAGATTCCAGAATGAAGTAAGATGGTGGTGGCGTTCTATCGAGGTATGTACGTGGACCCGACTCCCATGAGTTGGCATAAGGTGGCCAAAACAGGAGCGATTGACGGACTAATGAGGTAGCACCTTTGATCAGACGCACTTCTTCGTATGCCATTCTATTACTTTATGATTGTTTGGTGCGCACCTTTGATTTTGGGAGTGTCGTTTGAGGTGGACAGTAGCAACAGCTATGCGTTACCACCGATCCGGAAGCGTAATTGGTATATCTACCCTGGCATTGCCTAGTTGTGCCGTGTCACCTACCCTAGCGAGCCTTATACGATTTTGGTTTTGTACCATACCTATGGAGTGCCCTCTGGCGACGCCCAGTGCAGGGGAGATTACGGTACTGTATAGACTATGGGAATATATAAATGTGTTAATGTGAAAAATGTAAAGCCTTAACACTATTTAAAAATAAGTTTATTTTAATATAGACACTATTATAATAGCGAAATTATTACTACATAGTAAATAGTTTAACGGATCCTTAGAGGATGGGCGGTCCCAAGCATCTTTTAAGTTACTTGTACTTTATATTACAGTTCACTTGAGTTGTTTTACACTGTATAAGTATGTATGTCCTGACTCGAGTGTTTATGTTTTTTTTTACGCTCGGGTCAGCCCGAGTATCAGTTCGGTCTTCAAATATTCTGGAGCTAGGAATGTTGGAGATCTTCTTATCGAGCTGCTGTCTATTTTTCTATTCAGTCTTTTATCGTAGCCTATGTAATTGAGATAAATGAATTTGGGATTTTCTGTGGTTGTTTCAAACTGTATTGGTTTTAAAACTATGTAATTTTCTCTTATTTTGAGACTAGGTGGTAGTGGCTTCATGAACCACTAAGTTATTTTATTTCCGCTGTGAGTATTCTGATTTCTGTGTCTGTGATTTGATTTCATTTGCTCTAATTTTTATTACAATCTATTGTTTTGAACTATTCAAGTTTGAAATGTTTTAATTTATTGTCGAAATTGAATGGTGCAAAATAGTGGGTCGTTACGGTTGGTATCAGAGCCAGGTTTTTAGGCAAACCATAGCCTGAGGAGCAAAAACTCATTAGAGATAGGGTAGAAATACCCTAGAATGAGTGAAGTCAATCTTAGAATCCTTTCTTTGTGAGAGAGCGTATTTTAGAGTATAAAATAAATTTTTAAAGGATTTTCAAAGAAGTATTTTGATATAAAACTTTCCTGTTTTGAAATTGAAATTTTTTCCAACTACTTCTTTTCTTCCTCCACCCTTTGTAATTAGGTCCTTTGTTAAATGCCTATTCTAGTTGAACTTTGTCTTATCTAATCTATCTTGGCCTCTACTTTTCCCTCTGTCCTTAAATTCAATCTTGATTTCTTAGGATGAATCGAGGAAATGCCATAGGTAGGGGACGAGGTGCTGCCCCAGCTCCTGCACCCGCTGCCTCAGTTAGGTTCTCTAAGCTTTGTAAGGAATATACCGAGCTTGGTGGCACCAAGTTCACAGGTTCAGAGAGCATAATTGAAGCTCAACAGTGGTTGAGAGATTTGGAGAGAATTTTCTCCGGGCTTGAGATCACGAATGCCCAGCATCGTCAGCTGGCAACTTGGCAATTGAAAGGAGCAGCTTTGAATTAGTGGCTATCCGTTACAGCTCACACCACTGAGGCTGACATCACCTAGGAACAATTTAGGTATCTTCTTCGGTTGTTCCAGTTTAGGTTTAGTTTCCTCCCTTTTTAAATCTGTCTTATATTGCTTATCGTGCTTTAGGGATGCTTTTCTCGCGAAATGGATGCCCGAAGCAGGGAAGTCTCAGCTGTATCGGGACTTCATGGATTTGAAGCAGGGCGATATGTCCTTTACTGAATATGAAAGGAAATTCAATGAGCTATCGCAATATGGCCTTAATCTGATAGACAATCCTTTGAAGAAAAATGAGAAGTTTATTTTTGGTGCACGCCTCGACTACTACAATCACCTCGTTACCCACGTGCATGTAACATTCACCGCTCTAATGGACATGGCCATCAGATATGAAAACCCTACCTCTAGGAATCCTCCAACTGCCCTGCCTGCCCCATCTCAGTCTTCTGGTAGCTCTAAGAAAAGGAAGGCCAATTTCTACCGTCATAAGAAGAATTGGAACAAGACCCCGGGTTTAGGATCGTCTTTGTCATCTCAGAGGCAGCCTGTGGACCTATCTGCTTTTACTTTCCATAGATGCCACCAGAAGGGACACTATGATAATAGCTGTCCTACCTTGGGTGCTACTATTCCACCTCCCGCTCAGTTGGCTAGGCGAGACCTTTGCCACATTTGCCTTCAGCCGAGACATTTCAAGAGAGACTGCCCTACTCAGAAGAAGGGCAAGGCATCAAGGATTTTCGCTGTCACTTCTGCATCATTCCCAGCTCCACATCCTGCACCCGCTCCCGCTCCCGCTCCTAGCTATTCTCAAGGTACACTTCAGTGATCTTTTACCTTGTTTTATTTTCCCGTACGGGTTCTCTTTGATACCGGACCTTCCCATAGCTTTATCTCAGTAGACCTCTGCAATAAATTTGAGGATCTTCTTTCTCCCGAGTTTTCTTCTGTGCCTCTATGTGTTTCAAACCCTATCGGTATTCCTGCGAATCTTAGTAAGGTTTGTAGGAATGTGAAACTCTTCCATAATAATTATCGATTTTCTAGTGATTTTTATATCTTGGGTTTTGACGCTTTCGATCTACTGCTTGGAGGTGATTGTTTAGATAGGCATGATGCTCATATCTCGTGTAGTGCTTGAACTGTCTCCCTTAGAGATGATTTTGGTAATTCATTAGAGATCCAGTGTAGTTTGCCCCAGGACTTCGCTGGTAGCTTCATTTATTCCCTTGATACCTTCCCTGATGATATCAATTCGACTCCTGTAGTTAAACTATTTGCAGACGTATTTGGTGAAGTCATTTATCTACCTCCAAAGCGGGAAATTAATTTCAGAATCGACCTCATTCCTGGAGCACGACCTGTAGTTCTTCCACCCAGAAGGATGGCACCCCGGGAGAAGATCGAATTAATGAAACAAATTGAAGACTTATCCTCTAAAGGTCTGATCAGACCTAGCTTTTCAGAATGGGGAGCAGCCGTAGTTTTAATCACCAAGTCTGATGGTTCTCTCCGAATGTGTGTTGATTATAGGGAGCTGAACAAGCTCACTATGAAAAATAGATATCCTATGCCTCGCATAAATGATATGTTTGATCAGCTCTATGGGGCTACTATTTTCTCTCAGCTTGATCTGGCCGCAGGTTTTCACCAACTCAGAGTTGCTGAGGAGAGCATTCTTATAACTGCTTTCCGTACTAAGAATGGCTTCGTTGAATGGTTAGTTATGCCTTTTTGTCTGACCAACGCTCCCTCCTTCTTTGTTGATTTGATGAATCTTGTCTTTCGTGACATGCTCAATGAATTTGTTCTAGTCTTTATCGATGATATTCTTGTGTTTTCTAAGACCGAGGAAGAGCATAAATCCTACTTGAGCTTTGTGTTGGGGACCCTTAGGAGTCACCAGTTAAAAGCTAAATTCTCTAAATGCCATTTCTGGGAAGAGGAAGTCCGATTTATCGTACATATTGTTTCCAAGGATGGAGTTTCTGTTGATCCAGTCAAGATCGCTGCGATCAATGATTGGGAAAAACCTAAGACTCCTACTGATATTCGCAGTTTTCTAGGCCGTGCCGGTTATTATCGGAGGTTCATTGAGAACTTTGCTCGAATTTCTATACCACTCACTGCTCTAACTCGAAAGAATGCTAAGTTTATTTGGAGCGATAAGTGTAAAGCAGCATTCCAAGAGTTAAAGAATAAGCTTACTTCCATGTCAGTGCTTACAGTTCCGAATGGAAATGAGAGATTAACGGTATTCACTGATGCTTGTCGCGAGGGTTTGGGAGCGGTATTGATGTAAGATGGGAAGGTATTGCCTATGCTAGTCATCAGTTGAAGACCCATGAAGCTAATTATGCTGCTCACGATTTAGAATTGCTGGATGTTGTCTTTGCTTTGAATCTTTGGAGACATCATCTTTTGGGTGCTAAGTTTGACCTTTTCACTGATCATCAGTCTTTGAAGTATATCTTCACCTAAAAGGATTTGAATCAACGTCAAGTTCGGTGCCTTGAGTTTCTCGCTTCTTACGATCTTGACATTAACTATACCCCTGGGAAAGCTAATGTTGTGGTGGATGCGTTGAGTAGGAAGAAGTCCTTGTTGTGTCAGCTTATTGTTTCTTCTCCCCTTTTGGACCGTATCAAGGCTAAGCAGGATGAGGATAGGATCATCAGATTGATTAAGGAGAATGTTCGCAGCAGGGTTGGTGGTAGTAGTCTTGATGGTAGTGGAGCTTAGATTGATGGTGAAGGGATTTTGAGGATTAATAATAGGATTTATGTCCCGAACGTTGATGGTTTGAGGAAGAAGTTACTTCGGGAACATCATCAATCTAGACATTCCATTCATCCTGGTGTAGCAAAGATGTATCAGGATTTGAAGAAGCTTTATTGGTGGAGGGGTATGAAGCGCGATGTCTCTATCTTTGTTAGTAGATGTGCGACTTGTTAGCAAGTAAAGGCGGATCATCGGAAGTCTCTGGGTTTTTTGCAGCCTCTTGAGATTCCAAATTGGAAGTGGGAGCCAGTTTCTATGGATTTCATCAATGGGCTACCGTGATCTAGGAGAGGGAATGAGAGCATCTGGGTTATTGTGGATAGACTGACTAAGTCCGCTCACTTTATCCAGTTAAGTCTACCCGAATGACTTCGAGTTTATCTGAGATTTATATGAGGAAGATTGTTCGCCTCCATGGTGTCCCCCTTAGCATTGTTTGCGATCGAGACCCTATCTTCACTAATCAATTTTGGAAAGCTTTCCAAGAATCTTTGGGTACTCTTCTGAATCTGAGCACTGCTTATCACCTGCAGACTGATGGTCAAACGGAAAGGGTGAATCAGATTCTAGAGGATCTTCTTCATGCTTGTATTTTGGATTATGGAGGATCCTAGGAAGATCAATTTGTGGAATTCACCTATAACAATAGTTATCAGGTATAATTCCAATCATCTGTTCTTATCTTATTTTAATCCCCTATCTATCTCATTCTATCTTTTCAAGCTAGTCTTAAGATGTCCCCATTCGCTACTCTTTACGGGCGACCTTGTAAGTCCCCATCTTGATATTTTGAATCTGGTAATCGCTTGGTCCTTGGTCCTGAGATGATTTTGGAAGCTTCAGAGAAAGTCAAGGAGATTAAGAGGAGGTTAAGAATTGCTTAGGATAGGCAGAAGAAGTATGCTGATCATCGTAGAAGGAGTTTGGAGTTTGATGTCGATGATTTGGTTTTCCTTAAAGTCTCTCCCTTAAGGAACGTGGTTTGGTTTGGGCGTAGAGGGAAGCTTGATCCTAGGTTCATTGGTCCATTCCGCATCTTGGAAAGGATTGGGTCTCTTGCTTATCGACTGGATTTGCCAGAGAAATTCGCTGGAGTACATAATGTATTCCATGTATCGCACCTTCGTCGCTGTCTACATGATCCATCTCTTATTATCCAGCCATCTGCTCTTGATAGTTTGGATATTGAGTCTAATCTGACTATTGAGAGGAGGCCACTTCGTATTGTCGATCGAGGTAAGAAACAGCTTAGAAGGAAATCTATCCGCCTGGTCAAAGTGCAGTGGAGCATTGATGAATGGGATTGCACCTGGGAGACGGAGGAGAGCATACGTGCTTCAAATCCGAAATTATTTGTTTTAGGTAGTTTGCTCTATTATCTTATCTTCCTTTGTTTTTCCCTTCTTTTGTTCTTTTTCGAGGACGAAAAGTTTTGAGTGGGGGAGAGTATAACGGCCCAACATTTTATTTAATATTTTAACTCTTTTATTCAAAAACTTTGGAGTTTATTACTTAAAGGTTTGAAATTTTAAACTGATTTTAGATTATTGCCCAAATTTTATAAATATAAGCAATTTCTATAATTTTTATTTTGGTTAAAGTTTAACTTTAATTGGAATTTTAAAATTTAAACTCTAACTTCCAAATCTTTTAATTTAACCGAATATGTTCGTACAAAAATTTTATTCCACTTTTGTTTCTTTTAAAAAAATTGGTTATATACCTTTTAAATTAAGTAATAAATACTGGGTAAAAAGAAATAAAATGTTATGTTTCTTTATACGTATATACATGAGTTCTTAGTTAAATGATAAATAAATCAATGTATATACATGAGTTCTTACTTAAATGATAAATAAATCAAACGAATGTAAACAAATCAAAGTTTAAATTAATGTAATAAATAGTGTATAAATAAGCTATATAATTACACGTTTTAATTTGGTACGTTTGTATCCATTTTGTTTAATTTAGTTGGCATGCAAATGGTACTCTATTTGGTGAAATATCCGTTAGCGTATATTTTACTAAATATATTTACTAAATGAATAAGAAACGTATAAATAAAATACGTTACTTTTGTTATAAATTTGGGCATAATTTGGACGTATGTTTCGTTTATTTATTGCGTTTATAGTACACACTCCTAAATTTCTTACCTCAGCTAATAAAAATCATTTATCAACCGTGCCTTTTCTAAAGGAAAGAAATTTAAAAACTTGCCCCAAAATTCGCATGTCTTGATTTATCTCCTATCCACATTCCGTTGCCTCCTTATACTTAATAGGAATGAATGCATTTATTTCTCTCTAGCCATTCAAAATCCATTTAAAGATTGCTTGAAATTTCACGTGTAAACTTCTACACGTTCCTTATGCTTCAATTGTTTTAATTGGTATATAATATTTGATTTCTCTTAGCCGTTACAAATGCAATTACTTCTTGCCATTTTCTTTCACCTAAATATACACGCTCATTTATCTCTTACCTCCGCAATTAAACAAAACAAATCAGCCGTGTATTTGTTAGAAGAAGAATTAAAACCTTGCTTAATTCACGTTCAAACTTTTCTAGACTTTCCTTTTGCCTCTTCTATTTGATAGAAGCGCAATCCTTTATTTCCTTATTGTTCAAATATCTTTATTTTTTGCGTTTCTTTAATTAATTTATCAATGGCAATTACCTCTTATAAACTCAAACATCACACACAAAAATTTCCCGACCGTTTCAAAATCCCTTCTTGCCTTTTACGTGAAATTTTTTTCTACTTTCCTTTCCTTCATTTGCTTTAATAAGAATAAATTATTTGATTTCTACCCAACCGTTTAAAAATTTATTACTTGCGTTGAATTTACATGTAAACGTTATACACTTTCCTTTTTCTTCAATTGTTTTAAATTGGTATGAAATCCTTGAATTCGCATAGCCCTCCAAAATCAATTATTGCATGCCGTTTTCTCCACTCAATCAACGCAAGTTTCTTTTAAATACTAAACACGTTCGCATAATTCCATCACCACCTCAATTGTCTTCCCTTTCTTCGCGTGTAGAAGTTTTCTCATCAGGTAATGGCTGCCAAATATTTTCTTGCTTTCTTTTATTTCTTTTGCTTCTTTCTTTGTTTTCTTGCTTCCACTATTTTGTCTTCTCCAAGTGGTGAAGGGCCGAGTCACTTGTGTTCACGTCATTCTTTTTCAAATCTTAGTTCCAGTTTGCTTTATATAAATTTGATGATCGTATTTAAAATTCGCGTAATTAGTTTATTCGTTTCTGCTTCAAGAATTTGAATCTGATCGTCGCCTCTGCTAAAATTTGATCCTGCCTTCTGTACGCTTTTTTGGTGTGGATATCGTTGTTTTGAATAGAATCTTCAGCGGCTTAAAGGTGAGTATTCACACCCGACAAACATACTTATAGATCTATAAATTAATAACAAGTGAAATTGTAGAATGATTATATTTTATTTTACTTGCTCGTGATAAATTTTATGATGTTAAAAAAACTGTTATAAAATTTACACATCATCCGTTACACTATATGCTGTTATATTTTATGCTGTTATACTATTTATTTACTGTTTATCACTGCAAGTTCCTTGTAGGATAGAATTGTTACGGGCTGAAATGATAGGCTCGAATGATATTAATTTAATTATTCTATTTATTTATTTGCTTGGGATTGCGGGTTTGAAATGATAGAACCGGGGTTTTCTTTGTAAATTACGGATTGAAATGATATATTATCCGTATCACTTAACCTAGGTTAGAAAATATTATATAGACCCATGGTTATTATATATATAATTTCTGGAAATATTAAATTAGTATATTATAATATTGTGTTCAAAATTGGATTTAAAAATTTTAGGAAGTATAGTGATTTTGTACAAGTTAAATATGTGAATAAATGAATGGTTAAGTTAGAATTTGAGGTATAAAATTTATTTTGTAAATTTTGATTTTTGTAAAATAAAATGGAAATTCAACTTAAGGAATAAAATATGATAATTTGGTATAAATTTGAATATAAACTAAATAAATAAAGGGTTAAGTTTTCTATGAATTAAATAGTAGAATGAGTGAATACTAAAAAATGGAAGTTGAAATATAACTTAATTTAGAAAGGTGAAGTTGGTTTTAGAATAAAGGTAAGTAGGAAATAAGTTGGAAATTTAGTTTATTTTTGAATGGTACTTAAACTTAATTGTTAAGTAAAATTTTATATAAAATTTTGCACTAGATTTTTATAAGTGAAGCATAGAGAAGTTTGATATTTATTTGCAAAACTTACTTTATAAAAATCATAAATTATTGAGTAATTTAAATGACTATTTCAAAGTGGAAAATATGATTTTATAAGTTAAATTGGTTTAAATTAAGGTTTAATTATTGTTGAAATTATATTGAAGTCTGAAATTTAATTTACTTAAATCTGTTTTAAAGGATATTACCGCACTTTGCGAGTGCTGTAGTTGATGCAAATGAACTAAGGCTAAACTTTTGGGATTTTGAATATTGGATTTTGTAAGAATAATAGCTTCACTTTTAAATAGTTTAAAATGAAGTATTTCGATTGAAATATAAACTATTTTTGGAATTTATAACCACGGGTAATAATAACATTGGTTGTTAAAGAGACCGGGATCGGATATGGACATACTCTTTGTCGATACCGAAAACCACTTTGACAACCGGGTATGTGATGGAGATTCCAGAATGAAGTAGGATGGTGGTGGCATTGTATCGAGTTATGTACGTGGACCCGACTACCGTGAGTTGGCATAAAGTGGCTAAAACAGGAGCGATTGACGGACTAATGAGGTAGCACCTTTGATCGGACGCACTTCTTTGTATGCCATTCTATTATTTTGTGATTGTTTGGTGCGCACCTTTGATTTTGGGAGTGTTGTTTGAGGTGGGCGGTAGCAGCAGCTATGCGTTACCACCGGTCCGAAAGCGTAATTGGTATATCTACCCTGGCATTTCCTAGTTGCGCCATGTCACCTACCCTAGCGAGCCTTATATGATTTTGGTTTTGTACCATACCTATAGAGTGCCCTCTGACGACGCCAAGTACGGGGGAGATTACGGAACTGTATAGACTATGGGAATATATAAATGTTTTAAGGTGGAAAATGTAAAGCCTTAACGCTATTTAAAAGTAAGTTTATTTTAATATAGGCACTATTATAATAGAGAAATTATTACTACATAGTAAATAGTTTAACGGATCCTTAGAGGATGAGCGGTCCCAAGCATCCTTTAAGTTACTTGTACTTTATATTACAGTTCACTTGAGTTGGTTTACACTGTATAAGTATGTATGTCCCAACTCGAGTGTTTATGTTTTTTTTACGCTCGGGTCAGCCTGAGTATCAGTTCGGTCTTCAAATATTTTGGAGCTAGGAATGTTGGAGATCATCTTATCGAGCTGCTGTCTATTTTTCCATTCAGTCTTTTATCGTAGCCTATGTAATTGAGACAAATGAATTTGGGATTTTCTGTGGTTGTTTCAAACTGTATTGGTTTTAAAACTATGTAATTTTCTCTTATTTTGAGACTAGGTGGTAGTGGCTTCATGAACCACTAAGTTATTTTATTTCCGATGTGAGTATTCTGATTTCTGTGTTTGTGATTTGATTTCATTTGCTCCAATTTTTATTACAATCTATTGTTTTGAACTATTCAAGTTTGACATGTTTTAGTTCATTGTCGAATTTAAATGGTGCAAAATAGTGGGTTGTTACAATGTTAGTGAAGTTGAGTTCACTTCTTTCTATAAGGTCATGTACTTAAGCGTAGTACATAAGATTAAAATTAATTTCATCTAAAGAATGGCTTACAAAATCACACAAGAAAGGGGTTTATAAGAAACCTTAAAATATCCTTGATTAAGGAGTTGGCAAGTTGTGCGAGTTGAAAGACTGCTTGTAATAATTATTTATAAGGGATCTTGTACGAATTGCCCGAAAAGAAGTTTGGTAACCGTTGTCATTTGATGACTTATTTATGCTTTGAACATAAATTTTTTAAACTAAAACCAAATGGGTATTATATATAAAGCAATTCATAAAGCGTTTATGAATATCAGTTATATTACACCGAGAAACAATTGTTGTTTCAATAAATTCAAACTTCGCAACGAAGGAATTTCTTTTAGGAATCGTTGATAGTAGATACTATCCAAGGATAAAACTAATCATTAGGAATGATATGAAATTAACCAAACCTAAATGAACACTACACATTGGATATCTAATGAATATTGCACAATAAAGAGAAACTATGAGTTTCTTGTCAATGTTGAGAATAAATAATCCTCATTAGTCAATTAAATCATCAAGAGTATTGACTTTGCATGTGGTATGATGCGCAAATCTAAAAGGATTCTAAGTACATTCCCAAAGTGTGATTTGATATTTTTACCCAAAGAAATATGATTCAATGGCCATAAATGTGTATTCAAAAGAAAGGCTAATGCAGTTAGAATATAGTGATCAACATTGATAAGGATAAAATCATAATTTTCAAATGTTGACGTTAACATAAAATATTCGTCATTCAACGTGCTGAAGATTATTTGGATTTCACTCATAAAATTATCATTTGTTATTACTTTATGTTTTAGTACTTATGTGTTGAAATGGACATTTCTAAATAATGATTTAGAACAGATTGTTTGCATATAACAACAACGGTGTCTCGAAGTCGGTGGTAGCAATATTAAGTTTGTGGGTTTTTCAGATGTAATCCAAGAAATGATACGAAAGTATCATTTTATAAGCATCAAAATTGAATAAGTATTTTGATTAAAATATTGAATGGTTTGATTTCAGTATAAATCAAAAGGAAGCGTGTCTTTATAAGAAAGACAATTGAAGGTACATTGATACTTCTAAATACAAGAAATCGGTACACTACTAATTGATAATGATGTAATAGCGTTAAAATTAGCTTTTAGTCGTATTAATTCTCGACATTGGATTTGCAAATGATGTCTATTATAGTGAGTATAAAGGACTTTGGGAATGTCCTAAAGAATATGTAGAAACACCTTATTAAAATACTTAATAAGTAATATACAAGATGGGTTCCTTAATGCATTGGAAATAAAAATTATCATACATGTTATGTTGTCTATAATATCATAATTTTTTATGTATTTGATACATGATGCAAATATCAAATCCAAATTAAGGTCACTAGATGGTGCTTTAGAGTATTCTTGTGTATTTACGAAACACATGAGAATTGTTTATAGAGACAAAAATCTTCTTATGAAGAAATATTCATATCTAGACTTCATATGTGATATATTAAGTATGGTAGTCAATATAAAAATAATTAAAGCTTGTTTAAGAAGCTTTAATTTGGAAATGTTCTAAATAAGAGATTGTGGATGATTCATTAAAAGGCCAAGCACATCGTCCTCAATAACGCCACAATAAAAACAGCGTATATACATTATAAATGCACAGATTTATAACCGAGTTGAATGTGATTCCAAATGTTGAGAATCTCATTATATTGTTCTTCTTTAACATTGTCTTGATATAGTTCATAGCAGAAGTTAGAGCACAATGGAGGTCAAGAGATATACTCTAAATTGTTCCACATGATAAAGGCAGTTTATCGACGTCGAAGATAGTTGACTGACATCGTAGATAATTAAATAATAATAGCATACTAGTTCGTTAAGGGACTGATCCGAATGATTTTGAAGAACTAATTGGAGAATTTGGAATAAGATTCTAGAATTAACCCCAAGTGCAAGTGGAAGATTGATAGAGTTAGTGGTATTCCCTAAGAGCAATTATGTAGTTCATTATATAAATCTAACTCAATAACCAATCTTGTTCAAAAATAAAAGTTGTTTCTTTTCTGTTATATATTTATTATAAAATGTTATAAATAATTTATTTAGTTGATCTAAGTGTGTGTATGTGTGTGTAAAGTCCATAAATGATGCATTTGTGATAGCAGTTACAAATAGTTGTAACCATGAGTAATATATCACAATATGATAAGCACATCATTCTGTATATTTCTAGTCGACATATATCGGGACTGGACATTGATGCATCCGTTGAGACTAGAGTACGTAGAGCTCTTCAAATGTTGGGTAGTGGCTGTTAGGGGCACTAAGGGGTTACGTACTGATAACTATTGGATAGTTATGGAATGACTCACTCGATAGTTTTCTGTTGGTTAATATAACTAAGGTCAAACATAAAATATCGAAGTGAGTAATTCACATAGTTCTCTTGACTTGAGAACACCATTGATCTTCAATACGAAAAGCACCACTTTGACTATAGTTAAATCATGGCATGACATCCATCGAACGACTATAGTTGGATCGAGTGGAAGTATAGAAGGTGAAACACTATTCGAGAGGGGATTCGTCTCCTTAGTTATATGGAGTTTGTATCATGGTCAATTGAAATTAACACAAAACCAAAATCCCTGGCCATAATAGATCGGTAAATAATAATTGTTATTATTGACCCAAGGACTTTGTATTTGGATTATAATGTTGAATATGGGTAATATTAGAATATTTACCATTACCGAATTCCATAATTCCAAAGTGATATAGCTTTGACCAAGAGAATTAGTGTAAATAATCATCACTACTAGGTGATGCTTAACAAAGTAAAGTTGGATTTTATTGCAACCAAGTAAGCAACAAATTTAACCAAAATGTCACACCACCGGCTAAGTGACGTGTGAACGTTAAGATTCAAACTGTTCAATATTAATTGCTAACCAAATGTATACTTAAGAGTCACACAACCAAAGCATTGAATACTCCTTTGACCATAGGATTTAATTGACTTATAATTGTTATAAGTTAATTAAAATAATTAATATTAATCATAAATTTTTCGATGTATTGAACATAATTAAACATTGTTGAACGATATACAACATCGCTGTCCATTTAAGTTAGATTTAAATAAGGGAAAATTTTATATGGACTTAAATGTGTTTAAAGTCCATAAAAAAGCACACAATTTCAGCCATTAATTGGACCATGACATTAGAAAAAAAGGAGTTTTTTTTTCAATTTGAAATGAAAAGGAAGTGTTAAAGAGATTACTGACCTCATCAGGTTATACATTTATTATATTCCTTTAATAAAACATTGCGTCTTCAATCCATTACTCTCTATTCTCTCCAAAATGACATTCTACGTTAGAAAATTTTAGGTCATGGCTCGTAGAAAACAATACAAAAATCCAAGTTGAACTTACATTAAGAATGGTACGATTTGATCGTCAGTGGTTAGGCAGTTCAAGAGCAAGCAGCTCCAGAACTAGGAATTTTATTCAAGGAGCATATTCAATATTTCAAAGTGTGAATTCAAGGATTTGGTGAAAGAAATATTTCTGATCTAATTTTGTTTTATTTACATTTTATATCATATATTTGCAAGATAGCCTCTTTATAACGAATTCTGTGTATAAATTTATTATCACATGTTGATGGTTGTATGTTGCAAGTGCATATAATAAAATTAAATAAAATAAAATTTCGTTTTGTAACAAACAATTTCCATATTGTTCAAGTCTAAAAAAATTATTTCAGAACTAAATATGATATTATTTAATTGTTATTAAATTATGTAAACTTGTATGTATATAAACTATATTTTAAATTTGGAATTTTTTTATCTATACTTTACTGTCATTCGAAAATATAAAAAAAACATTATTGTTATTGTTGAATATGCGGTTATATGATTTTTGTTTGATGATAATAAACATATATATATATATATATATATATATTTGTGTAAATGTATTTGGTAATGTATTATTTCATTTTTCACAGATTAAATAAATATTTGCTGAATAAAATTAAATAACACAGAATTTGAATTCAAACAGAATTTTTATTCAAACAAATATTTATTACAATTTTGAATAGTACAAATTCAAGCTCTCACTATACATATACAACTTCAATCACAATACAATTTCTGATTAAATCACAATTCAATTTACATAAATTCCTCACTACATATCACTCACACTCGTAGTTTATCTTTAACTTCATTCCAGTTAGAATCCAGCATCTGAGCAATCTGTAAAAATATTCACTAACGCAGTAAAATTGAAAAAGAAATATTTTTGCAATATAAAATAAAATATGGATTTTGAAAATATTATTTGCCTTAGTTATTTGGGTTGTTCGTCATCATTTACATTTGAATTCATCATACACGAACAATGTGACATGCACAGTGTATCACTGTACATGCCACAAGGCCGTGCACATCCATATACACTTGGTAATGTTACAGGGACAGGTGGGCACATGGTCAAACCCAAAATAAAAGGACGGGTTCAATTCAGGTGCAAATATAAATAAAATCTCGACACGAGCACAAGGTCAAACCCGAGCGTTTAAGTTGGATTCAACTCAATGTACAAATCATTATACAACAGTGCCAACAGACCAGAGAACAAAATGAAATGGCACATGTATATATAGTGCATAGTCGCATTCAAGTCATAGAAACAAATGACACAATGCAATATGCATCAGGTTACATGCAGTTTGCTGTGATACAAGGCAAGACCACCAGTGAACCAGACTCAAATGAACAGGCAGATGAAGATGCAATGAAGCCAATATGGCAAACAATGAATGCACCAGAAATATGGCAACACAATCGATATACAATGAATCAAAGCATGGATCAAACCAGAGGCAAATGGACAGAAACGATAACCATGTCATACACAGCAATATGAAAAAGGGCAGGTGGACGGTACGACTTAGTCAATATGATCAAGGAAAACCAAAACCAATACCCAATACACATGAATGCACAAATGCACCAAGTAAGTGACGCAGCGAACATGACAGAAACTTACATGTACACCATGACATCAAGGCCAGAAGCTCAAAGTCAGTGCACAACAACCTCGGCAAACAACAACACAGTCTCAAATTCAAATAACAAACAGGTGAACCAAACTAGCCAACGCAACAAGACTCAAGTCAGCAAATACACAGTGGAAAAGATCAATGCAGACACAAATAAAGATAACAAATTCACGTCCAGAAAATGTAAAGTCGAAGGCCACAGTGAAACCAGTTCATGCAACTGTGACCAAGTAGCATGTGACAGTATCAAGTGAATTCACCAAACCAAGAACGTGAAATCTCAAGCCAGTTATAAAGCCAAATGCATCAACCATCAGGTCAGAGCAACCAAGTGCACCACCGACCGTACAACATGGCTCAACAACATATGCACAAGCATACATCTACTACAATAATGAACAGAGCTGACAGTAAGAATATGAATGGTATAGCCGAAGTCAACAAAATCAATATCGTCAAAAGAATTCAACACAGTGGTGGTCACGAAATCAAGTTACAAACAGAGCCATCAGAAATTCACAAAATCAAAATGGGCGAAGTCAAAGCAGAAGTCAACACCGTGATGACCACGATATCAATTCAAAACCGTGTCATCCAAGTAATACGAATTTATACGTATTTGATTTAGTCAATGAAATCATCAGCATCAAAACAATATCGAACGGCAGAAGGAAATTGTTGAACAAATCAGATGAACGAAAAGTAAGGAGATCGAACCCATATAAAAACCCTATGATCATCATCGGCAAATCAATCGAGTTCAAGCATTGAATCAGAAAGTAAAAGAGCAAAAAATTACTTACCGAAGCCATACCACAAACTTGATCAATTTCAAAGAGACCGTGAGCAAAACAGAGAAGCATGTGATCGACGAAGCAAACAAAGTGATAAATCTTCCATTCGATCTAGCAACCAAAGCCGGCATCTTTGAACTTTCCAAAGCCTTAATTTCGCAAAGAGGAACGAACAAGGAAAAGGAATAAATCCGACATTATCTCGAACAAAAGGAACGGCCCAAATATTATAAAAAGGGAAAAAGAGGGCCGACCTTTTATTTTAAATTTATAAGGGTTATAGTTTTTAAAATTAGGGTTATTTTAATTTTAAATTGTATTTTCATTTTTAAAGCATTAAATTTCTAGTCGTGTGACTAGGGCACAAACTATGTAGCGTAGTTTGAGAATTCGCAACTCAATGGCTGAGTTGTGACAGGGTTTTGAGCATAGAGTTAGGTATAGTCGATAGCGGGTGTCGCGAGTTTACGTGTGTAAGCGTCTGACTAACTAATTTCTAGTAGAAACCTTGGGGGAAGCACGTAGGTAGGGTTTTGCCGAAGCTGGGTAAATTCTGTGTTGTTCTGTTTCTGTTGTTTATATTCTGCGATATCTGTGCTGCTATTATTCTGATGTGAACTGTGTTGAAATCTGAATTGAATATTTTATAAGCTTCCGCAATAAATTTTTATAACTTATAGTATCACCCTATTTGCCCCTCCTCTAGGGTGAAATCGATCCTACAGTTATAGTATATATATTTGTGCAAAGTTTTCAAAATATTAATTTATATTTTTATTTTTGAGAATTATTTGATTTTGTTCTTTGGTCATTTTGCACTGTTTATGATAAAAAAAATTAAGCCGAGAGCATTATAAGCTATTGATATCTTTTTATGAAATTTATTTCATTTTATTTTAATACATGTATAATTTTTACATGTTTATTCATTTATGCATATATATATTATAAAATTTATCATTGTTTCATATATACATATATTAATATGTATTTCCCATTCTTTTGTTTAGACATGAAGAGGCTATGTAAGTTACAAAGAGAATCAATCACTGCATTAATTCTTTTTTTTGGGTGGCTATGTAAGTTACAAAGAGTATTAATTACTACTTTAAGTCTTTTTCTTTGATATTACTTAGCCTTTTATTCTAAAACTTATACACTCCAAAACTAAACATCTACATTATATATAATATTCCTTTATTTTCACACTTATATTATATATATGTATGTATTATGTTTGTAAAACACTGATGCACTTAAATGTACATTTAGATGGTATAATCGAATACTTGAGGGGATAACATGTTCGCAGCGGTGAAATCCCAGCACTAAAATGTGGGCATGTTAAACCATGTACACATTATTATGTTGCATGTGCACATTTACACATATGTGTATATTATACACATGTTGAAAACATAATTAACAATAAATAAAATAAAACTTTATTTATAAGTTCAAATACAACATTGATTTTATCGAAAAGAAAATGTAGAAAAGTTCTAAATATTTTTAGACTTTATAGGCTCAATAAGAAACTAAAATGGAATTTTTTGAAATTTACCCATTTCTTCTGATCTAGGTTAACCCAGTTCCATCATTTTCATGATCACAAACGAATAAATAATGATATTTTTGGAGCTATCGATCAACATAAATGCATGTTTGAAGTTCAATTATAGAAAATAGGCTAGGCTTAATCATTCGACTGATGGGATCAACCGGTCGACTTGACGAGGTCCTAATAAACCCGAACCTTTTTATTGCATTTTATGGGGTCTTTAATTGAATTAAAGGGGTAATCAATCGACTGTACTTTAGTTCTATCAACTGACAACCATGTTCGGCCGATTATCTAACTGTTCATCGCTTGGTTCGGTTAAATTATCAAAATGTAATAACTTCAGCATATGGACTCGAATTGAGGCACAATTTAGTCCAATGATCATCCTTTTCAAGAGCCATAATCACGTATTTTTGGTCAATCGTGAAGTACTTTAATTTTGAGAAAATATAGACCCACTTCTATACGCTATCCAAAACTGGATATTCCAGGAAATTCATGGAGGATGCATTAGTAATGTTGGATGGAAAGGACTTCATAGGTAATAATTGTGATGCATTTTGATTCGTATAGTGGTTTTCCAAAGTCGTTCATGGTTTGGAGACATGATGATTAGGGTATTGCGATATATAATTCCATATGATGTTGCGTACATGGAGTAAGTCCAAATCTTTTAGCCATGGCTTTGGATTTGATATTTATATACCATTTGTGGCGTGATGTGTTGCGGCTTTGATTGTGCATATTAGGGCTGAACCGATACATTGATTGAAGATGTTTTATCTTGGTAATGTAAGCTATAATTCTCAGGCTATATTGTAGCAATGTTGAAAAGCCCTGATGGTACCTTCTCAGTCCTTGTGATAAAAATTTGTAGAAGTTACATATGTGTTTATAGATTTGGGTTCAATATGATTATATGTGGTGGACATGCGTTGAAGCATTGTAACGACCCATAAATTTTAATTTTAATAAC